>OY856411.1:455586838-458334338 GCA_963693085.1 Alisma plantago-aquatica | reverse complement strand
TAGCAATACCAATATACATGTAATGTGTAGTCCTTTGCAAGTTCACATAATGGACAGTGAATTGAACAAGAAAAGGATAACACAAGAAAAAGCAATATTATAGAAAAGAAAACCAATATGATTGAGTTTCAAGACATGAGCTATTACTTGAAATATCTCTCCCCCTTTTGACATTATCAAAAAGGTAGGGAGTAGAAGAGCATAGGCCAGGTCTTCTCCAAAACTCAACCAAACATGTATGCAATGGAATAAACAACAGTTCAAAGGCATATATCACACACAGATAAAAGAGAACATACAATCCAAGTCATAATTAAAATATAACTCAAGATGGCACCAACGCATAGGATAAAAATAGAGAAAATAGCCATAGTGCACATCAAGGATATTACAACTCAGATATACGTCCACATAAGAGAAACTACAAGCACCAAAATGATAAAATAAAGATAAGAAATAGTACAGCTCAGAAGAATGTGCCAAAATGTTTCTGATACAAAATAGTCTAGAAAGATGTATATGATAAGCATGCTAGACTAAAAATGAAGAAACCACCTAAACATCTAAGATATCTATATCAACAATGTCCTCATCGCCAGGTGTGTAGTCCTCATCCCCGTCAGAAGGCAGAGCAGTAGTTCCAGCATCATCGTCAGTTCCATCACCATCACTGTCATCGGAAGCATCCTCATCGTCACCATCATCAGCATCAGCATCAGCATCCTCGGCCTGGTCTGGCATCTCCTCATCAGCAAGAGGTTCAAAAGAACGATCGGGCCAGCAGGCATTCTGCTCAGCCCAAGACATACCAAGAGTGTGAAGCTCATTGGCATGTGGGAAGGACGGAGCAGAGTCACCCAGAGAGGATAGCAAGGTGGCCAGGGGGCCATAAGGTAACGGGAGGATGGCAGGAGTAGAACTACCAGCAGCAAAAGGTGGCGGAGCAGTAGCGGAAGGCTCGGGAGCAGGATAGTAATGATCATATGCATAGGAAGCATAAGCATTACCGGGATAGGGCTGGTAGGTGGGGTAGGGTGAAGCACAGGATAGGTTCATGTAAGACATGATGGAACACAGATCCTGGTGTAGGTGGTCCTGAACCTGTTGATTGTATGCTTGTTGATGCATCATATAACCCATAAGGGTTTCATTAGACACATGAAAAGATGCACGGCTGGGTCTAGGAGGAGGTTGCGATGGTGGAGCTCGGGTGGAGGAGGATGGGG
Organism: Alisma plantago-aquatica; assembly: GCA_963693085.1. Lineage (NCBI taxonomy): Eukaryota > Viridiplantae > Streptophyta > Magnoliopsida > Alismatales > Alismataceae > Alisma > Alisma plantago-aquatica. The sequence goes on along the minus strand of OY856411.1, from coordinate 458,333,112 downwards.
TAGTTGAAGCGGCTGCAAAGGCGGAAGCACCAGAGGCGGAAGAAAACACAGGAAAGGACTTTTGAAGGGTGGTTTCACTAATACAAACACCCTTTCTAGCGACCGGATAATGGAAGTCAGAAAAGAGACATTTGTCAGTGACGAACTTGAAAAAAACACAGATCAAAGTTGGGTAGGGTGGGTGGGTGCCTTTGGTGTTCTTTCCAATGTCAAAGCAGGTCATGTGATGTAAGATATACCTGGCCGACTTGACACTGATATTGTTTAACAAACAATACATAATGACTGCGGTGTTTTCGGCAATGTCCATTTGATTTCTCTTTGGGTGGACATTATAGTTAATCACCAAAGCCAGTATGCGCCTCTTTAGGTCAAGAGAGGAGGAGGGTAGGGTGGACTTCTTCTTATAGGCCACGTCAGGTTTCTTCAAAAACCGATGAACATCCGGCAACGTCAATTCATGGTGTTTGTAAAAACCTTTCGGGTCAAGAAGATCGAAATACTCTCCATAATCCTTACGCCATGTGTCATTTTCCTCATCTCCGGAAAAAAAGATATTTAAAGTATCCTCGGAAAGTTGGAAACGACGACCGGCGATCATAGAAGTAAGAATTACTTGAGTATTCGGCGGTGGGATGAGTGAATCGTAATTCCAACGCAAGTTGGCGTAGAACTTGTAAACAGCTTTAGTGCTTGACATGGAGTTGTGAAAGCAGTCACGTTCGATTGCTAGGGTAGACAAATGGTGGGAAGTGAGAAGCCAAGAAACAGAGGCAATAATTGCTTGATACCTAGGGCAAGGTTTGATCAAAGCACGAAAGGAAAAGGGCTTCGGGGAAGAAGGTCCTTGTACCTATTTACAACTTCAACCGACACAAAGGAGGTATTATCAAATGGAATCAAATGATTATTATATGAGGAAGCTAGAGCATTGCTTGGAGTAGGATGTTTTCATCTATGAGAAGCCATGCAAATGAAAATGAGATGAAAAATGTGCAAACAAGCAATGGCAAACCTCAAACGCCGAACAGACACCACCAATGACGCCCGGAGAGGTCAAGATCAAGGTTTCTAGGTCAATCTAAAGCTAGGAGTGGGAGGTTTAGGGTAGAGTTTGAGAGCTTAGGGCTAAGAGTTGAGGAATCGGTCGTCTATTTTCTCGTTGAGAGGGAAAAAAGACGGTCGATCCTAACTTTTAAGTTGGCTCAGCCCACGGATCGGTCGAGTTTTGTGTGTGGAAAACTCGACCGAACGGTCCACTAAAAATTTACTCTCGACTCCTGATCGGTCGAGTTTTTCAGGGTGAAAACTCGACTGAAGGTCAACCTGATCTAAAAGTCACATTCTTAGTTTCTAGCCATATACATGCCAATTAAATTTATTTTTCCATTCTATTATGTATCATTAACATACTTAGACACATTTAGCTCATCATTGGGCACTATTTTGCAATAAAACATGGAATTCGATAAAAACCCAAAAATAAGCAAAAACTAAGCATTTTACAAGCAAGTTAGGCACATTTAAGCATATATAGGAAAAACATATAGGAAAGAGACAACTAGCTAGATCACATGGCAATATCATTCAAATCAACAATAAGCAGTTTAGATCAAATAAAGTTAAATTGATCTCTAGTTAGAGGTTTTGTAAAGATATCCGCCAATTGATTTTCTGTGTCCACATGCGTGATATAAATATCCTTCTTGCCAATGTGATCATGGAGAAAGTGATGGTGAACCTCTATATGCTTGGCTCTACTATGCAATATAGGATTGTAAGATAGATTAATTGTACTAGTATTGTCACAAAAGATAGGAGAAGCGTCAAAAAATATGTTGAAGTCTTGGAGCATTTGCTTCATCCATAGGACATGTGCACAACAGCTTCCGGCTGCAATATATTCAGCCTCGGTAGTTGATAATGTCATTGTACTTTGTTTCTTGGAGAACCAAGACACTAAGCATGGTCCTAGAATGAAGCAAGTGCCACTTGTGCACTTTCTATCAACCAAACATCCTGCATAAGCCGCATCACTATATGCTTTAAGAATAAAATCCCTTGATTTAGGATACCATAGTCTAAAATTTTGGGTTTTGGTTAAGTACCTCAAAATCCTCTTAACAGCAATAAGATGCGACTTCTTAGGGCTAGATTAAAAGTGAGCACACAAGCCAACACTAAATATAATATCAGGTCTAGAAGAAGTTAAATAGAGTAAACTTCCAATCATACCTCTATAGAGTTTCTCATCTACCTTCTCACCTTCTTCATCTTTGTCAAGTTTGGCGGTGTTGGACATGGGTGTATCCATTGGCTTCATGTTCTCCATCCCAAAGCACTTGAGCAGTTCATTTGTGTACTTGTCTTGGTTGATGAAGTTTCCTTCTTTTGTTTGCTTGATTTGAAAGCAGAGGAAGAAAGTCAACTCACCCATCATGATCATTTCAAAGTCACTCTGCATAAGAAAACTAAACTCCTTGCAAAGATCAAGATCAATCCCGCCAAAAATGATATCATCAACATAAATTTGAATTATAAGAAAATGGTTAGAAATGTGTTTTAGGAACAAGGTAGAATCAACTTTGCCCATGACATACCTGTTATCTAACAAAAAGTTCTTTAATTTCTCATACCAAGCTCGAGGTGCTTGTTTGAGTCCATAGAGAGCTTTTTGCAACAAATAAACATGATTGGGTAACTTGTAATTTTCAAAGCCCGGAGGTTGAGCAACAAATACTTCCTCCTCGATAGGGTTGTAAATGAATATGGGTATACCCGCTTACCCTCAAACCCATACCCTCTAAACCTGTCATGGGTATACATTTTTATAACCATATAACCACTTACCCTTATACCCATGTACCCGCCTCTCACTGGGTAAGGTTATGGTTATGCATATACCCATATCATGTATACCCATATACCCATTTAATTATATGATTTTATAGATAATTCATATTAGAATGTAATAGTGCATATTGTAGGACTCACAACTAGATGGTATAAGGACCTTATCATAGTAAACCTTTATATTAGAATGTCAGTTCCATATCATAGCACTCACATCTAACATATATAAGTACCTTGCAATAATAAAATAAACAAACCCACCAACGCACCCTCATAGAGACACGCGTACATTTCATTAACTTGAGAAGGTCATAAAGTTATTCTCTCACTCTACTCTTCTCTCCTATATTCCTTGAATGATATTTTTGCATAACCTACCCATTTAAGTGTGGTAGTTTGGTATATCTCAAAATTTGTAGTGTATTATTATAGCATGTTTATCAATAACCGTATACCCAATTACCCGTCCATATACCCAGTGGTTATGTGGATATGGGTATGATGCAGGTATAGATTTTGACAAAGTCGGTATATACCCATACCCATACCCGCTTAACTAGACGGTTATGGTTATGGATATGACCATAACCGCACCATACCCTACCCATTTACAGCCCTACTCCTCGATTGTACCATTTAGAAACGCACTTTTAACGTCCATTTGATATAACAAGAAATTTTTGTAACTATTTAAGGCAAGTAACATACGAATAGATTCTAATCTAGCAACAGGAGCATAAGTTTCATCAAAGTCAATACCTTCTTGTTGGTTGTAACCTTGTGCTACTAACCTTGCTTTGTTTCTTACCACTTTTTCTTGCTCATCTAGCTTGTTGCGATAGACCCATTTGGTGCCAATGATTTTTCTATCACTTGGTCTTGGCACTAGAGTCTACACACGATTCTTCTCGAATTGCTCTAACTCTTCTTGCATGGGTAGGATCCACTCATCATCACCAAGGGATTCTTTGATGTTCTTTGGCTCTAGTTGGGAGATGAAGGCACTATATGCTTGTTCTTTGTTGTGAGAAGCTCGTGTCCTCACTCTCTCAAATGGGTTGCCAATGATCAACTCCTTGGGATGATTCTTTGCAAAGCGGGGAGTGGGATCCTTCTTTTCTTCTTCTTCTTCTTCTTCTTCTTCTTCTTCTTCTTCTATCACTTGCTTACCCTTATTTTTTATGTTGAGGTCTTTTAAGATAGGAATCAAATCATATGCAACATTATTATCAACAACATGCTTGCCAACAACAGGGTTAGTTTTAATAAACTTAACATTGATAGATTCTTCAATTTTAGACAATTCAATATTGAATACTCTATATGCCCTACTAGTAGTGCTATAGCCTAGGAAGAAAGTCGTATAAGATTTCGGATCAAACTTGTCAAGAGAATCCTTCGTGTTTAAAACAAAACAAGGATATCCAAAAACATGAAAGAAATCAATAGATGGCTTTCTACCACACCATAGTTCATAGGGGGTTTTCTTTAAAGAAGGATGTGTAAAAACTCAGTTTTGCACAAAGCAAGAGGTGCTAACGGCTTCAGCCCAAAATTTCTTAGGAGTGTCATATTCAAGAAGCATGGTCCTAGCCATCTCTTATAGTGACATGTTATTTCTCTCTACAACCCCATTTTGTTGAGGCGTACGAGGAGAAGAGAAATTGTGTGAATAACCAGATTTTTCACAAAAACGTTCAAAAAGATCATTTTCAAATTCTCCCCCATGATCACTACGGATAGAAACAATCTAGCAAGAAGCTTCATTTTTAGCCCATTTACAAAAGCTCGAGAAAACATCTAGAGTATCGCTTTTAGAAACGAGAAAGAAGGTCCAAGTATATCGAGAGAAATCATCAACAATAACAAGACAATACTTGGAACCATGAAGCGTTTGCGTTCTCATTGGTCCGAATAGATCAATATGAAGAAGTTCAAGAACTCTCTTGGTACTCATGACTCCTTTGGATTTGAAAGAGGATTTGGTTTGTTTCCCTTGTGTACAAGTTTGGCATTCCTCATCCTTTTCAAAATCCAATTTGAGAAGTCCTTTAACCAAGTCATTTTTGCTCAATTTCTTCATTTGATACATATTCACATGACCCAAACGGTGATGCCAATGAGAAATATCATTTTTATCCACTACCAAACATCTATTTAGTATGGGCTTAAGAGCATCAAGAACAATAACATAAAGATTACCATTTCTAGTTCCCTTATATATAATATTATAGGAGAGAGAATCTAGAAGCAAGCATTCTAAAAAAGTAAACAATACAAGATATCAATTGTCACAAAGTTGACTAACACTAATCAAATTGTGATATAGGCCATCAATGAGCAACACATTTTTAATACATAGTTCATTGCCCACATCACCCTCACCTATGACCTTACCCTTCTTGTTGTCCCCGAAGGTTATCGATCCTCCTTTCTTTTTCACAAATTTGTTGAAATGGCTGATTTCTCCAGTCATGTGCTTAGAGAAGCCACTATCAACAATCTGTCTCTTTTTAACCTCCAAGAAAGAAGGATGTCGAAACCCAACTCAAACTTTGGGACCCGAGGTTAGCTTGGGGACCCATTTCATCTTTGGGTTGGTCCCCTTAGGCTTGTAAAGACAATAAGTAGATTAATGGTCATCACATTTACAATGAACACAAACCATAGGGTTCTTAGAGCTGGAAGTCTCTCCATGGAAGATAGGAGGTTCCACACTCTTCTTCTTACCCTTTTTATTGCTCTTTTTCTTACATTTGGGAGTAATCCCATCATATCCCAAACCATTAGTACCAACATGTTTGGTAGAGTGTTCTAGGACATCATTGAGGGATTTCTTTCCCGAGAGAAATTTTTACAAAGAAGATCTTAACTTGACATTATCATCACTAAGGTTAATGATAGTAGTAGAAAGACTAGCAAGATCATCTCTAGCATGCAATAGGTCGGCCTCAAGACAGAGGGCTTTAGTATGAAAAGAATCTCTTTCTAAATCTATGCTAGAAACTTCATTACTTTACAAAATATGTCTAGAAGATAAGTCATTTACTTGAGCAAGCAATTTGTCATTTTCATATTTAAGCAAAACAATTTCTTTTTGATAAGCATAAACTTCATTTCTCCTAGCATCATCCATGAGTTTGAGTTCCACATTTTCAGTTTTAAGAACATCAAGTTCATCTAGGCACTTTTGGTTTTCTATCTTAAGATCTTCAATGTTTTTAAGATATACACAATTCTCAACCTCTACTCCATTGTGTTGAAGCTCAAAGTCAAGAAATTGCCCTTGCAAAGAGTCCATGCTATCAATGAGTACTTTTTCATTTTTATCAAGGATTTCAATTTTAGCATAAAGATCATCAACTATCTTGCCTAACCTTTTCCTTTTATATTTGCATTTAGTAAAGGATGATTGGCATTCATTTAGCATATCAATGATAGTTTCTTTAAGCAGCTCTAGCAAATTTACTTCACTTACCTTGCTTACCTCACTTACCTCACATACATCTTCACTAGTAAAGGCCATGAGAGCAAGATGGCATTCTCCATCTTCAGAGCTTGAGGAGCCTGAAGAATACTCCTCCCAAGCTGCATGGGTTGCATCTCTTGATCTTCTTTCTTTCTTGTCCTTCCTCTTATACTTGCCTTCTCTCTTGTGCTCCTTATCTTTCTTGTATCTGCTCTTGTGATGTCTCTTCTTGGCCTTGGGGTAGTCACTCTTGCAGTGGCCTTTTTGACCACACTCATAGCACCTTAGAGTTGAAGAGGAGGGCTTTCTCTTGAAGTGTTTTCCCTTTGAGTAGTTTGCCTCATGCTCATTAGGACCTTCATCTTCACTTGAGGAAGGGTTGGGGGTCTTCAAAGCAAGTTGTTGTTGCCGCACCATTTCTTCAATTTGTGCTTTGAAGGTTGTGTCATTTATCTTCTTGGACTCTTTTTCTTCTCTCTTCTCTTCCCCTTCTTGCTTGTCAAACCTAGGCTCATGGGCTTGAAGATTTCCAACTAGCTCCTCGGTTGAAAGCTCACTTAGCTTGTACACCTCTTCAATGGATGTCACATTGGGCTCCCATCTCTTTGGAAGAGATCTTAAGATCTTGGAGTTGATGGTGCCTTTGTCTTGCACACTCCCAAGGGTTACCAATCCATTTATGATGACATTGATCCTAGTGTACATATCATCCACTCTCTCATTCTTACCCATCTTGAAGTTCTCTAGAAGACCACCAAGCATGTAGATCTTGGCTTCCTTCACTTGCTCGGTTCCTTCATAGGTGACACACAATTTGTGTCATATCTCATGTGTGGTGTCCCATGAGGAGATCCGGTTGAACTCGGATGGAGTGAGGGTGGCGTAGATGATGCTCATAGCTTTGGCATTGAGTTGAGCATGCTTCATTTCAACTTCAGTCCATGTAGTGATGTCCCCCTTTATATCTTCATATTTGAGGTGGACTATCTTCCACATTTTATAGCTCACACTTTGAAGGTAGAACTGCATCCTTCTCTTCCAATAGAGGAAGTTGGTGTCGTCGAAGACCGGAGGTCTCATGGAAAAGCTTCCTTCTAGGTTAAGCGAACCAAGTGACGAACCGCCCATCTTCTTCTACTTGTTGAAGTAGCTTGGAGAAAACCTGCTCTGATACCACTTATTAGATCAATAGGCTCTAGAAAGGGGGGGTTGAATAGAGCTTCACAATTCTCATAAAATAAATTAGACCACCAAATTATATTAATTACAGAAACTTAAACAAGCAGTAATTTGATGACTTAATATAACATGCACAGCAAGGATGAGAAAAAAGGAAGAGCAAGCACTTAGACAGGTGGTATAGAGTGGTTCCATGTCCTAAACTTAGGAGCAATGTCAGTCCACTACCTAGAGTGGGTTAGTCTCTAGGATTTGCAATCTTGGTACTCTTATATTCCACAATAAGATTACAAGATATAACAACCACACATCCAAGGGCTTAGTACCTCAAGCAAAGATCTTCAACCTATAGAAGGAGCTTACCCACTTGAATCATGGAGTCTTCAGCCATTAACATGGACTTACCCACTCCTTTCTTCAAGTCTTCTGCCTTCAAGGAATTACCTATCTTCCTTGAGCATTGCCTTGATTCTCTCCTTCACTTGGAGATCGGGAGCACCTATCTCCTTCACTTGGAGACCTAGAGCAGCTTGCCTTCTTCAACCTTGAAGAACAACACCTCCTTCTCCTTCACTTGGAGAGGGATCTTCAACTTGACTTCAAAGAGAATTGAGGTTGGAAGATGGAGGAGGAAAGCTTTACAACAATTCCAAGGCTGCTCTTACACAAGAACCTATCTCACTCATACTCATGAATTTGACTGAAGGTAGAGAGAGAAAGGGGCTCAAAGGCTTAGAACACTCTCGGCTATGGTAGAACTCAGATTGCAATGAAAGAGCAGCCTTGGAATGAACTCCAAGTGTTCTATATATAGCTGAGGGTGTTTCTTTGAGTTAGGTGAACTCTTGGGCCAAAATATAGTCGTTTTCCTTCAAGAAAATGTCTCTATTTGCGATCAAATAACCCACCAACTGTCACATCACTTTTTTCTGCAAATTTTGTACAGTGCAATCGGTCGAGTTTCAATAAAGGTAACTCGACCGATCAAGTAAAAGACAAAATCGATATTCAAACGGTCGGTCGAGTTTGTCCTGGGGAAACTCGACCAATCCCTGAAGATCATTTTGGTCATCCACTTGATCGGTCGAGTTATGTGTAAACACAACTCGACCGGTGCAATCTCCAGAAAATTGACTAAGGATGATCGGTCGAGTTTTAAGGTTGGGAAACTCGACCGACCAAGTGCCTGAAATCAATTTTCTAAATTGCATCTAAAGTGATCTAACATTGGTGTTTTATGTCCCAATCAATTTTCTCACCTTAGTTACAAGTCAATTCATCATTACAAGTGATTACAAAATGTTCTAAGGTCATTTACATAGAAATCCCAAAAGGCACACTTGTAGCTATTTTGACTTGAACTTGAGCCATTCTAGGGCTTTGGATTTTGGATCCTTTTCATGTACCTCATGCCTGCAAACAATCTTAAACACACATATTAGATACATATGAATGGAATGGTTAAGTCATTATCAAAATATAGGCAATGTATAACCTCTAGGTCAACAAGATAGACAGATAGACCGACCGACAAATAGAGAGATAGATAGAGAGATAGACAGACAGATAGACTGACCGATAGATAGAGAGATAGATAGAGAGACATAGATAGATAGACAGACAGACAGACAGACAGACATATAGATAGATAGATAGATAGATAGATAGATAGATAGATAGATAGATAGATAGATAGATAGATAGATAGATAGATAGATAGATAGATAGATAGATAGATAGATAGATAGATAGATAGATAGATAGATAGATAGATAGATAGATAGATAGATAGATAGATAGATAGATAGATAGATAGATAGATAGATAGATAGATAGACAGGCAGACAGACAGACAGACAGATAGATAGACAAATAGACAGATAGATAGATAGATAGATAGATAGATAGATAGATAGATAGATAGATAGATAGATAGATAGATAGATAGATAGATAGATAGATAGATAGATAGATAGATAGATAGATAGACAGACAGACAGACAGATAGGGAGATAGATAGAGAGATAGATAGACAGACAGATAGAGAGATAGACAAATAGATAGACAGACAGACAGACATACAGACAGATAGATAGATAGATAGATACACTCGAGTGTACGGATCGCACACTACACTCAAGTTGTGTTTACATATCAAGACTATTTTTTTATAAAATGTAAACTGTTGATTTTCATTGTCATACTATAATTAGGCTACATATGAATTTTGAGCCCATTTGGATGAGTGTAAGTCGATCACTCATCTGATGACAACAAAATTGACGCACGAAACTAATTTGAAATGTATGATTTTTTTTGTCTTCATAACATGGCCATAAATTTCCAAATGGGCTCAAATTTTATATATGAGCTATTCACAAGATGCTTAAGAAGATCAATAGATTATATTTCTAAAAAATATAACATCATGAAAATCTACTTGAGTGTATTCTGCTTCGGATATACTCGAGTGTATTCTAGTATATATATATATATATATATAGGGGTTAGGAAGTGTGTACCAGCCGGTACATGCAACTTATGTGTACCGACCATTAAAATGGCATATAGAGAATTCACTAATCCAATCCAACTATATGGATGGAGTCAAAATTATTTAGATTAAATGTGTTTAAAATATCACAACCATTTCACATGTATATCATGATATATAACAATATATCATTCGACGGTTCCTGTAATTTCAACAAGTTACCGTTGATCAGAAAAAATACATTTTCTTTAACCAAATGATCTATGAATGCAATATTGACGTGATATTGTATACACGTGTTATCTAAGGGGTATGCAACACATCCATAAGGTTAGATTATTCATAAGAATTGTACAATCATCATAAATGAAGATGGATACACATAAGATACAAGTACTCAGGTACACAATTCTTTTAGCCATACATACATACATATATATATATATATATATATATATATCACTGCCAAAAAATATAGCGTCACATTCTTCATTAAAAATACAATGTTTTACCATTATATTTATAGTCTTATTAATTACATATTATACTTGTTAATTAAAGATCAAGAAACATCCTCTTTAATCTTATGAATGGAAGAATGTGGGTTGTTGATTGTAGAGTTATCAATGAATAAGGGTAAACATTATACCCATTACCCATCCCCTATAGGAGAAGGGGAAGGGTAAAGGACTTTCTTACCCTTTATTTTCCCACTCACTACCCTTTAGTCCACTATCTTAGTGGGTAAGAGTAAGGGTAAGTGTAAGGGTCATCCATTACACATACCCTTTAATCTGCTATTCACCAATATTTGTGTATAATATATTAATATGTAGTCATTGTCTTGTTTAAGTCTATGGATTATTCCATATATTTGGTCATCATTTAACAATACATGATATTCTCATCTACTTCTTATGTAATTAATTTGATCGTGTATACAACATCATTCTAAAGGTGTAAGACAAGAATGTATGAAATAATATGATTTTATACTTTATGCTTTATCTTATGCCTTTTTGTGTGGTGGTTTCTATTCTTTTAGGACTTATGTAATAGGGTACGATACAAAACCCATAGTTCTAAGACACATGGGTGTATAATTACAAAATTTAATCCTTGTAATCCTTAATGTCTCATTCGATACATATTTGTGGTGATTTTATCTACTTCATTTGTGCTTACTTTTTCTTATATGATAACATTTTGGAGGATTTAATATATTTATGTTTGCAACAACAACTTTTTATCATGTATTATAAATTAATATCATTTTAGTGTAGCAGTCTTTTTCTTTTGAGGGTGATTTATTTGTTTATATACCAACATTAGGGGTACTATTATTTGTATATGCAACACCATTGCCTTGATAATGTATATTTGATACAACGTGAATCATGTGTGTAATGTTGTATAAGACTACTTAGAAACATTTTGAATGATTAATAGCCACTGCAGAGCATATTGATATTTCACTTAAATATATAAATGTATTAGGCAAGTCATTATTATTAGAAGATATATAAATTCTTTGTTTCACCCTCACTCTCCCTGTTTACTTGGGGAGGATAAACACATTGGTGGAGTGGGAAACTACCCATACCCTTACATGTTGCACTTGGTGGGTAAAGGTAAGGGTAAGCCCTTACCCACCCATACCCTCCCCATTGACAGTCCTAATTAATTATAATTATGTCATATATATCCCGCTTTAATCGTATATATACCTAGATGTTGAGCTCACCTTTTTAATATGTACTCTTATCTTAGTTCCCAAATATTGTATTAGTTGCTTGTTGATAATATATCTTCTTTCCACTTATTTGTTTGGGCACTTTGAATGACTGAACACCAAAAAATGGAATATGAGTGTTTGGGGACTTTGATGACTGAACACCCAAAAAATGGAATCCTCATGTTCATTGTCCACTAGAATATATAATCATACGGTACAAATCTGCTAAAATGTATAGTCTAATCTTACTATAATTTAGATTTAAGTTTTTTCCTGTTAAAGACATGTTTCCCTCGTCGTTTGCTTTTAATATACTAAAGTTGTTAGAGAGAGAAAGGGGCTCAAAGGCTTAGAACACTCTCGGCTATGGTAGAACTCAGATTGCAATGAAAGAGCAGCCTTGGAATGAACTCCAAGTGTTCTATATATAGCTGAGGGTGTTGCTTTGAGTTAGGTGAACTCTTGGGCCAAAATATAGTCGTTTTCCTTCAAGAAAATGTCTCTATTTGCGATCAAATAACCCACCAACTGTCACATCACTTTTTTCTGCAAATTTTGTACAGTGCAATCGGTCGAGTTTCAATAAAGGTAACTCGACCGATCAAGTAAAAGACAAAATCGATATTCAAACGGTCGGTCGAGTTTGTCCTGGGGAAACTCGACCAATCCCTGAAGATCATTTTGGTCATCCACTTGATCGGTCGAGTTATGTGTAAACACAACTCGACCGGTGCAATCTCCAGAAAATTGACTAAGGATGATCGGTCGAGTTTTAAGGTTGGGAAACTCGACCGACCAAGTGCCTGAAATCAATTTTCTAAATTGCATCTAAAGTGATCTAACATTGGTGTTTTATGTCCCAATCAATTTTCTCACCTTAGTTACAAGTCAATTCATCATTACAAGTGATTACAAAATGTTCTAAGGTCATTTACATAGAAATCCCAAAAGGCACACTTGTAGCTATTTTGACTTGAACTTGAGCCATTCTAGGGCTTTGGATTTTGGATCCTTTTCATGTACCTCATGCCTGCAAACAATCTTAAACACACATATTAGATACATATGAATGGAATGGTTAAGTCATTATCAAAATATAGGCAATGTATAACCTCTAGGTCAACAAGATAGACAGATAGACCGACCGACAAATAGAGAGATAGATAGAGAGATAGACAGACAGATAGACTGACCGATAGATAGAGAGATAGATAGAGAGACATAGATAGATAGACAGACAGACAGACAGACAGACATATAGATAGATAGATAGATAGATAGATAGATAGATAGATAGATAGATAGATAGATAGATAGATAGATAGATAGATAGATAGATAGATAGATAGATAGATAGATAGATAGATAGATAGATAGATAGATAGATAGATAGATAGATAGATAGATAGATAGATAGATAGATAGATAGATAGATAGATAGATAGATAGATAGATAGATAGATAGATAGATAGATAGATAGATAGATAGAAAGATAGATAGATAGATAGATAGATAGATAGATAGATAGATAGATAGATAGACAGGCAGACAGACAGACAGACAGATAGATAGACAAATAGACAGATAGATAGATAGATAGATAGATAGATAGATAGATAGATAGATAGATAGATAGATAGATAGATAGAGAGATAGATAGATAGATAGATAGATAGATAGATAGATAGATAGATAGATAGATAGATAGATAGATAGACAGACAGACAGACAGATAGGGAGATAGATAGAGAGATAGATAGACAGACAGATAGAGAGATAGACAAATAGATAGACAGACAGACAGACATACAGACAGATAGATAGATAGATAGATACACTCGAGTGTACGGATCGCACACTACACTCAAGTTGTGTTTACATATCAAGACTATTTTTTTATAAAATGTAAACTGTTGATTTTCATTGTCATACTATAATTAGGCTACATATGAATTTTGAGCCCATTTGGATGAGTGTAAGTCGATCACTCATCCGATGACAACAAAATTGACGCACGAAACTAATTTGAAATGTATGATTTTTTTTGTCTTCATAACATGGCCATAAATTTCCAAATGGGCTCAAATTTTATATATGAGCTATTCACAAGATGCTTAAGAAGATCAATAGATTATATTTCTAAAAAATATAACATCATGAAAATCTACTTGAGTGTATTCTGCTTCGGATATACTCGAGTGTATTCTAGTATATATATATATATATATATATATATATATATATATATATATATATATATAGGGGTTAGGAAGTGTGTACCAGCCGGTACATGCAACTTATGTGTACCGACCATTAAAATGGCATATAGAGAATTCACTAATCCAATCCAACTATATGGATGGAGTCAAAATTATTTAGATTAAATGTGTTTAAAATATCACAACCATTTCACATGTATATCATGATATATAACAATATATCATTCGACGGTTCCTGTAATTTCAACAAGTTACCGTTGATCAGAAAAAATACATTTTCTTTAACCAAATGATCTATGAATGCAATATTGACGTGATATTGTATACACGTGTTATCTAAGGGGTATGCAACACATCCATAAGGTTAGATTATTCATAAGAATTGTACAATCATCATAAATGAAGATGGATACACATAAGATACAAGTACTCAGGTACACAATTCTTTTAGCCATACATACATACATACATATATATATATATATATATATATATATATATATATCACTGCCAAAAAATATAGTGTCACATTCTTCATTAAAAATACAATGTTTTACCATTATATTTATAGTCTTATTAATTACATATTATACTTGTTAATTAAAGATCAAGAAACATCCTCTTTAATCTTATGAATGGAAGAATGTGGGTTGTTGATTGTAGAGTTATCAATGAATAAGGGTAAACATTATACCCATTACCCATCCCCTATAGGAGAAGGGGAAGGGTAAAGGACTTTCTTACCCTTTATTTTCCCACTCACTACCCTTTAGTCCACTATCTTAGTGGGTAAGAGTAAGGGTAAGTGTAAGGGTCATCCATTACACATACCCTTTAATCTGCTATTCACCAATATTTGTGTATAATATATTAATATGTAGTCATTGTCTTGTTTAAGTCTATGGATTATTCCATATATTTGGTCATCATTTAACAATACATGATATTCTCATCTACTTCTTATGTAATTAATTTGATCGTGTATACAACATCATTCTAAAGGTGTAAGACAAGAATGTATGAAATAATATGATTTTATACTTTATGCTTTATCTTATGCCTTTTTGTGTGGTGGTTTCTATTCTTTTAGGACTTATGTAATAGGGTACGATACAAAACCCATAGTTCTAAGACACATGGGTGTATAATTACAAAATTTAATCCTTGTAATCCTTAATGTCTCATTCGATACATATTTGTGGTGATTTTATCTACTTCATTTGTGCTTACTTTTTCTTATATGATAACATTTTGGAGGATTTAATATATTTATGTTTGCAACAACAACTTTTTATCATGTATTATAAATTAATATCATTTTAGTGTAGCAGTCTTTTTCTTTTGAGGGTGATTTATTTGTTTATATACCAACATTAGGGGTACTATTATTTGTATATGCAACACCATTGCCTTGATAATGTATATTTGATACAACGTGAATCATGTGTGTAATGTTGTATAAGACTACTTAGAAACATTTTGAATGATTAATAGCCACTGCAGAGCATATTGATATTTCACTTAAATATATAAATGTATTAGGCAAGTCATTATTATTAGAAGATATATAAATTCTTTGTTTCACCCTCACTCTCCCTGTTTACTTGGGGAGGATAAACACATTGGTGGAGTGGGAAACTACCCATACCCTTACATGTTGCACTTGGTGGGTAAAGGTAAGGGTAAGCCCTTACCCACCCATACCCTCCCCATTGACAGTCCTAATTAATTATAATTATGTCATATATATCCCGCTTTAATCGTATATATACCTAGATGTTGAGCTCACCTTTTTAATATGTACTCTTATCTTAGTTCCCAAATATTGTATTAGTTGCTTGTTGATAATATATCTTCTTTCCACTTATTTGTTTGGGCACTTTGAATGACTGAACACCAAAAAATGGAATATGAGTGTTTGGGGACTTTGATGACTGAACACCCAAAAAATGGAATCCTCATGTTCATTGTCCACTAGAATATATAATCATACGGTACAAATCTGCTAAAATGTATAGTCTAATCTTACTATAATTTAGATTTAAGTTTTTTCCTGTTAAAGACATGTTTCCCTCGTCGTTTGCTTTTAATAGTTGATTCTCCTCCTTTTCCCCATTGATCTGTTTCTTCTCTTATATAAGGATTCGTATCTCTTTCTCAATTGGTTATTGACTGGACATTGAATGATGACGGGATTCCATCTATGGTCAAGTGAGTGAAGAATCAATGAGTAATTGCTAGTTGACTTATACCATAGGAGGGGCATCTATGAAGATTTGAAGCAAACCGTCAAAGCAAGATCTTTTCCAAGGTATCATGGGCTTGCATTGAAGCAATTCTTCCCCTCAACTAAGCATTTGCAGTGGATGATCAACTGTCTCATGCAAATCATATAAGGTGGGGTTGTCACAATTCGATGATCAATATATGAATTAGATTTCAAAATCCCCCTACCTCTCCGGTTGGAAAATATCCTAAATCTAAATACCCAAGTTCTCCCTCTATGATCAATCTAACCCTATGTCTTTCTTCCAACCTCCATCAAGTATACACAAGACTTTGTTTTTTCTTATGGAATTCATAAGAGAGGTCCAACTTCTCTACTTAGTAATCAATGTTTTCTTCGGCTTGGTCCTCTGTACATCTCCCTATATTCAGATTTAGACAACATATCCCGCTCTTGTGTAACATATTTGATCTTAGGCCCGATTTGGTAGGGCGTCAAACAGGTTCATTACTTTTGAACTCTAGGAATTAGGATAGGATTTTTATTTGGTTAGCAGATTGGAAAATGAAAAAGTTGCTTTCCCATTCTCAAAATGATCGGTTATGTAGCAAATTCCCGGACTTGGTACCACGCCCGAAAAGGGGGTGGTCCAGTGCAGTTTGTCCTTGTACAGCTGTAATCAGCGGATCTCACGTTAATTTTTGCCGAGCAACACCTGCCAGTTGTTTATATCAAACCAATATCAGGTGAACTCTTGCCATCGTCCGCTACTACACCGTAGCAAACAGGGCCTTAATATCTAATACTTTCATCAATTCTGACTTCATGACCATTTGTTGGATATTGCAATAATGGCCAGTTCAGTTGGACGACAAACAAAATTGTGACATTCCAACCACACGAAATCCAGATGTTCGGTTGGATGCAGGTGCAACTCGCATTGAAAACAAAAGCTCCCCGTCAGATATATAATAACCATTAAAAACAAACCGTCCTCAATTTTAAGCGCGGATCATTTTGCACGCCAACACCGCGGCCACCCACTTACCATACAACGTCATTTCTTCAATTTTAAGCGCGGATCATGTAGCAGTCCCTGCTTGCAGCAGTACCTTTTAAGCGCGGATCATGTTACACATTCCAATCTCTGCGGAACTAGACTCCTCCCTTCGCTTGGCCTGCAACCGTGGAAAAGCAACGTGGTATTGCAACACTTTAACCATGCAAACGCAACGCAAGGTCATGTTTGGCAGGATGTAAATTATTTGATTAACATTTAATTGTCTATTTTTCAGATACAGATTTTGTTCAGTACGCTTCTTATGCCCAGAATTTCAAGAGTTTGGACTGCGCCCAAATCAGGGGCGACCGGGTGCAGTTCCTCCCTGTAGCGTAACCTTCTGACATGGCCAGCTGTACCCGTGCAAAAACGCGAAACATCCACTCATTTTTTCCATCCCTACTTTTTTTCCATGTTTATCCGCTCCGAACACAACAAACCAAATAAAAGAAAACGAAACCGTATTGTTTAATCGGCATCTATCCAAATAATTTATCGATATTCGATAGTCAGAAAGCAATGCTTTTTAACACTTCGCTTTTATAATAATAATTTGTACTCTTGTTACACCCTACCAAAAATGGCCTGACTGCAGCGCTGAGAGGCAGGCCAGACACTCACACATAGACATACCGTCCCAAACAACTTCCAACATCTAGCTGAATAAGCATGGGGATGTCGAGTTCCTACACAATGGTAGTAAGCAAAGTGAGTTTTTTTATTTTGAAAAGTTTGGAAGAACAAATTCATGGCATGGTTGAAGGAGCACGGCTAGCTACGTAAAAAAGAGAAAAAGGCAAAGAAATGCAAACATTGAGCTTGCAGTTGTAAAACATGCATCACAATTTCCTGTTTTGTGACTACAGCTGTGGATTTCATTTATTACTTTCAATCAAAGAGGCCCAAAGCCGAACCAAACTTGTGTGTTTACTGGATTACGCTCGGAGGCCAGCTTGAAAATCATGTTGTAAACCAAGTTCACTATTATTTGCGTATAAAACCAAACCCATTGACGTGACTGGCAAAGGAAAGAGATAATATACAAAGATTTGCATTACTTTTGGAATTACACTTTACCAACATTTGAGATAATAAATTATGTAACTATTCGTTAAGTCATACTTTTTTAAAAGACTGAAAATGAAAATAGCCAGTCATGAAACCCGAAACTGTCACCAGTACACAATATCGATCACCTGGAGTCTCAGGCCACGCCTTCAAAATTCATTCACATAAAATTAGCATTAAGCCATATAATGTCAGCTAATGTACTTCCCAGTTAAGACGAGATTCATGCAGCGAACATCCAAATCTCATCCTTAAATCCTGCAGAAGCATATCAAGTCTAATCTCCTAGCATTCCGAAGCCATCTAAATACAACTAAGACTGGTTAATTCTTTACATTAATCAGCTTCTAGCGTTTTTAAGCTGACCAGCACGCTTGGCTGCAACCTGTTCCTCAGATAGCGGTAGGTAATAGATTCTTGGTGTGGCCTTAGTTTTCATGAAAAGGTCATCAAGAGTTAAGATTGGAGCGTCGGGTTCCTTTGCAGCTGGTGCAGGTATTGCTGGTCGTTCTCTAGGCAATTGAGTGTTTGGTTGAACAGGAGGTGCAGAAAGCATAGGAGGTGCAGGGGGCAGCTGCCTGGAACTGAGCTGACGTGAAGGCGGTTGAGCTGTCACTTGAGGTTGCTGTAAAGGTGCCTTCGGACTTGGAGTAACAGGGGCCGGAGACTCAGGTGGAGCTTCAAGTCGCATCTTCACTTCTTGTGGATCCACAAAATCGGCAACTAGCAGGCGTCCTCCGTTCGGTGGCCATTGTAGATTATATACTGCATTCCGTGTAGCAGCAGCTTCCTCTTCAGATGAAAACTGCCTCAAAAAAAAGGCTAATATGTTTACAATGACCTCTCAAATGTACATTTGTGTTTTCGATCATAAACCACAAAATCATTTTTTAGCTCAGGAATAGGCTTAATATTAGTCAAACAAGGAATAAAACTAGTCCAAGAATATAACCAGTGCACAGATAAAATTACCTGAGGAAGCAGTTTTCATTCCCGTCGATGTGGGTTTTTTAATTTGAAAATTATACTTATTATTTTGTGGGCATAAAACAATATCCAGATATATTTGTACTGTCTATAACTATATAGGAATCATTACCAAATAAAACATCCTAGATATAGAGCAAAGTTGCTGGAGGAAGGAGAAGACGATGTGACAACAAAAGGACCAGTTTTGGATTTTAGGTATATTTGCAGTCAATTTTAAGTGACGGGATAGACTATTTACTTGGTAACAACTACTCTCCTGCATGTGTGATTATTAAACAATGATTAACCTTAATAATAATTAGATGTGCTCAAGGAGAGCCTCCCATCCGAACTAGAGACTTTCACATACATCACAGAAAACTTACTATCTGATACATATCAGAGAAGATCTTTGGAAAACTAGGAACAGAAAAGCATATCACGGCATGGTGTGTCGTGTACAATCATCTCTATAAAACTATTAAACAAGTGTGCGGTTTATTTATAATCAGCTGTCACTATCATATACATATATTACCGATTAAAAGTATTGAATGCTGCAATTTCAAGTTCAACTTTCTTTAGTTTTACACATGGATGGGGGAACATAATGCTACTGTTTTATTTTCTCTGATATCAGGTTGCTTGACGATGAAGGATGGCCCTCACTATCTACTACGGTGTAAACATGGTAACAAGTAACAACCATGTCATGTTTAAAAGTTCAGCATGTGAACTTATCACGTATCTTACAGGTGAACATTTATGATCAACTAAATATCCCCATTTAATTCTGATAGGCTAATTTGCTTTGCTGTATATTGCTGTATTGGATTGTATTCCTACATTTTACATACAAAAAATTAAGTTTGGTTTACTGGAGCAGGACAAAGAACAAAATCCTGCATCTGAAATCATTAAGAAATTGCTGGAGTTTGTTCCCCTGTTCAAAAGCAGCGGACGCCAAGATTCCAGGTGCGTCATGCGCCTGTCAGCGCTTTCCGCTTGCATCGGGCGTGTCTTCCGATTTGCTTTCCGCTGGCATCCTGTACGGGCCTCTCTGTCTCGATCCTACACAACCAAACCTATTCCTCTACTCTACAGAATTCATAAAAATCTGCTTTTCATTGGATATTTATTCTGAGAATGCTGGATGGAAGTTAATCCGGCCAGATCATATAATCCAAACGTCCCCATAGTAATTGCAGATTGATATTTGCTAACATATTAAATTTGTGCCAATACAGACGGTCACTTGACAATTTCAACCCGGGAGTGGAACTAGGCAGCTCTGAGGCATCTGTTAAATAAGTGGAAAATTTAGGCGATTGTCAACTCACATTGTGCTCGCTAACAATAGCTTACTATATCTAATGTCTCACATTGTGCTCGCTAACAATAGCTTACTATATCTAATGTTCTCTACTATTGATCGCGTAACTACACACCATCATTTACTGGTACAGGTTAGAATTCTTTTCAAAATTGCACTTAAGTTTATCACTTCTGTATCTATTGCTGGATAATTTAATGCTTCAACGAAGCTTATAATATAGCCTTATTCTACTGTGGATGCTCATGTTCATTAGTTCTATATTCTACAGTGTCATACTATTTGGTACAGCCAATGTTTACTTTTTCTATTGCATAACCTGCATCACGTTGGATTCATTTTTATTTATACTATGGTCTAGTGAATAATACGTTTATAAGTGGCCAAATTAGCTGAATCTATAATATATAAGAGCCCGTCGAGGGGGCTAAATGTATTTTTTCATTGCTTTTTTGCTTTACAAACTGGTTTCAATGTGTGCAAACTAAACTTTTGCCTTTACTTTTTTAAATCACATATAATATTGATAGACTCATCTATACTATATAAGAAAGCCCGCGAAAAGGGTTAATGCAGTTTCATTATTTTTAAAATTACAAACTAGTTCCCTTGTGTGCAAGCTACACTTTTGTCTTTACTTTTAAAAATTATATACAATATAAGAAGACTTTCTGTACTATATAAAAAAAGCCCATGACGGAGCCAAATACAGTTTTTTTTTATTTCATTATTCATTGCAATTATAATGGTCCCCATGTGTGCAAATTGAACTTTTGCCTCTACTTTTAAAATTTACTATAAAAGAAGACTCATCTATACTATATAAGAAAGCCCGAGGGGCCTAAGTTCAATTTATGTCGTTCTATTTAGAATTACAAACAATCCCCATACGCAAATTACACTTTTGTTATTAATTTTTTAATTAAATATTGTAAAGAACATATTCATGAAGGATCGACACTCGACGCTATCTATTTGTTCTTGATATGGATGAGTTGACTAAGCATGTTCTTGTTATGGATGAGTTGACAAAGCATGTTCAAAATTACATGTTATTTGTTGATGATATTGTTTTGATTGATAAATGAAAAGGAACATTGAATGATAAAGTTGAACTATGGACAAATGCATTGGAATCCAACAGATTTACGGTCAATAGAAGTAAAATTGCATATAAACATTGCAATTTTAACCAATCTAGAATTGTGAATGATTGAGTCAAGTTGGAAAGAATGGATGTACTGATATGTGATAAATTTCTTTACTTAGTTCTATTATTGAGGAGGAGGGTGAGGCAGGGTGAGCAGCATTCGGTTAATAATCAACCAAGTGGTTAATTCCGAATGGTAACTTTTTCTGATAATTTGGTTAATTCGGTTAATTCGATTAATTTATTTCGGTTAATTGGTTAAACGGTAAATTTATCGGTTAAAAATATTTTGTGTTTGGTTAACCAAATTTACCGAATAGTCACAATTTATTGAAAAAGAAATATCTTGTTCATATATATACCCATATAATTTTACTTTTATTTCACAAAAACGTCCAGTTTATAAACTAATCAAGCTTTTATGAATTATATATCACTAAGTTTATATGTAATATTACTATAATATAATAATTGTTAAAAATTTATAATTATTTTCATGCAATATTATTATAGAAGTGTTGTTTAGTTAACCGAATTAACCGAAGGAATTAACCATTACCAATTAACCATAACCGAACTAACTGACACTAATTTGGTTAGATTAACAGTTAAAATCGTAAACCACAAATTAACCATTTAACCGAACCAAATTAACCGTAACCGACCGAATTAACCGAGATGATGTTTGTAACACGATCATTGCAGTGACCAGAAGATCTCACTCAGATTATATAGTTTTATAATACAACTATACGGATAATCATGCTATATAGGAGTAAACGTTGGGCAGTGAAGAATATGGGTTGAAATCCATATGTTGAGATGGATGTGGGGAAAGACAAGAAAAGATGTTTGAGGAATGACTATATCAAGAACAAGTGGGGGTGAGCATCGAGAAAAGTTGTGTGAAAGCCGTCATAAGATGGTATAGACATGTGTAGCGCAAACCGACAAATGCACCTATTTGAAACAAGGTTTTTGAGTCGGACACAGATATTGGAAGCACGGGCAGACCTAAATTAACTTGGGAAGAGCTTATACAGAGATTTTAAATCTTATATCTTAATGAGAGTATGGCCCATAACAGAGTTGATTGGAAAAGTAGGATCGATGTAGCCTACTCCAACATGGTTGGGATCGAGGCTTGGATGATGATGATGATGATGATGATGATGATGATGATGATGACGACGATGAAAGAAGATACATCCGAATAATATATAAGAAGGCCCATATAGGGGCTGAATCTGGTTTTGTGTGTGCAACCTACATTTTTCTTTGCTTTTTAAAATTGCATACTACATATTAATCTCATCTATATTGTATAATAAAGAATGTGGGTTGGTCGGGCTACATATAATCTTTTCATTATTATTTGGAATTAGAAATCGGTGATCGACTGAGCAAACTATACTTTTGTCTTTCCTTTTTACAATTATATACTATATAAGAAAACTCACGGAATGATCTAAATGTAATTTTTTTAAGATATATCTATTAACAAACCAGTCTCTGCTTTGTATAATGCAATTTTTTTTACTTTTAAACATATAAGTTGATTTTTATGTATTCTAATAAGCTGCATGTACTACAAGAAAGCCCATAAAGTGGCTAAATGCATTTTTTGGATTTTTCTGAGATTACAACTTGGTCCATGAGTGTAAATTATATTTCTTATACTATCAACCCATTGAAAGATCTAGTTGAAAAAATGCATGACTCTTTGATATAAAATTATTCCTTGAGCTTGTAAAATATAATTATTTATAAATAAAGTTTTGCATTGAACTTTATCTTGTAATAAAAACGT
This sequence comes from Alisma plantago-aquatica, assembly GCA_963693085.1. NCBI lineage: Eukaryota > Viridiplantae > Streptophyta > Magnoliopsida > Alismatales > Alismataceae > Alisma > Alisma plantago-aquatica. The sequence continues at coordinate 458,309,545 of OY856411.1, read as the reverse complement.
GTGTAAAACCATATTGTCTGCAAGTCCGTGCAACACACATACTTATGGGAGATGTTGCATATAGTGTGTTCATTTTTCTTTAAAATGTAAAATAACCCTAATTTTCTAATAAAGTAGTGAGCGACAGAATGGTTTTTCAAATGTGCATGAAGGAATATGTGATATTAAACTTCTTTTTTTATATTACATATGGTCCTTTGATTTTATGCATATCTTACTTATATAGCTAAGCACAGCCTTCATATGGAGTCTTCACATGCATGTGTCCATGTCTACATTGTCTAATGGATTGCGAGCATTATTTTGTTTACAATCTTTTCACTTGTCATGTAACAAATTTAGATTTTGAGTAGGTTGGAAGGGCCCAAATAACACACTTTAATAAAATATTTTTTAACAACCTTGAACTGTTAAACTGGGCATTTCAATGGAGATTTTGGATGTCAATTTTCAATGTTTAAATCAATGAATTAAGTCATTATAGTTTGCAAGGACAATATATAGACTTAAAGACACAAGACTATGCAAAAAAAATGCTCTAGGTAGTACATAGTATATGAAAAGGTAGAAAAAAATCAATGTCCGATTGCCACCGAAACAGAAATATCGACCATTTTGTCAAAATTTTGAACATTGCATTCAACTTTTATGTATCATTTGTGAAACTACTAGACTTAGCACTTATTAATTCACTTCGTCTTCATTCGAGATGTTTTAAATGACCATCATATCCTAAGTTTTTAAAGATAAAATGGAATCATCCAACCATTTTTGGTTTACTAACTTGTTATTTGATTAGAAAAGGCATTATCTATTTCAATAATGACCACAATTCAATCGAGATGAAATTCAAAACACATTTAATATAGTATACATTCAACAAATAGATTAATATTTTTTTGTGATAGATTATTACAAACATGTTCAAAACAAATAGGTTCATATAACTTGAATGTATTATGGTCTATTGTTTTGTAGACTTATCAACATGAGTTAGTCAAACATATTTTAGAGAAAATGTAATTCAAAAAGTTGTGTTTATACCTATTAAGATACACGGTATAATCAATGGATCTAGATGTAGAGTTTTTAGGTCTAGGTTTTATCTGACAGCACTGTACAAAAATATGATTAATATTTTTTTATCTGAGCCAAATCTGAGAAGGTAATGCAAATACATTGGATAAAGATTGGACCGGCTGGGAGCCTGGGACCAATGTTCATCCCTATATGAAAAGATATCAACAGTGTAGAGGGAGTTGGATGAAATATTTTTTTAGAATTACAAATTAGTACCTTGTAGCGTTATGTCTATCTATACTACATATGAAAAGGAGTGGAGAAAGTTCTATTTTATTAAAGTAGACGCACACGAATATATGCCTATGTCTAGATCATACTATCGATTCCAAGTTCATTCAATTCATTAGCACTTGTACCAAGTAAGATAGGTGGTCATTTATCATCGCATATTTGTAGGCATTCTATAAGATTTCATAGTGATGTACTACTTACTCAAATAACAAGCAGATGCATACCAAACTCTAATTTTCCTCAAATAAATCTGAAATTTCACCAATCTTTTCAAAAATTTACACATAAATCTAGAATTCGAGTTCTTTCAGCTCGAACATCCCCGATGCCCATATTTGCAACTATGACCGCTTTGTTAGTTAATAGACGTGACATGTTGGTTTTCAAAGTTCAAAAGCGAAAATCTTAAGCACATGCTTAAGCAAGCTGTGTATTTTGAAAAGCATGTCTTTCTTAAAAGACTAATCATGATGCAACTTCTCAGTTGAGAAACCGCCCCAAACATGACCACTTTGTGACCCACATCATTATCAACAGCGTAAAACCCTTCAGCCCAGAGCGCCACGCTCACTTGGGAACCATTCAAAGGCACCGTTCGTGGGACTGCATGACGGGTAAACTTTTCTGAGAAAGCTCCCTCTAGAAGTCGAACCCGAGACCCTTCATTAGGATTGACCGAGCCACACCACCCTAGCTACTCCTCACCAACTCGTGTTGCAACTTGGGCTCACAAGATTATACCAATAAATTCAAAAGGAGGCATAGAGATGCATCTGTTGAGTATGACGATAGTTGCTCGCAAAGAAAATTTTAACTAATGGACAACAAAATAAATGAATTTGCCGACCAAGAATAACATGTCAAGTGAACTTCGGAATACTGTCACCTTGAAACATAGTAATTTAAATGTATCAAATATTCACCCTGCAACTGCCGGTTTGTCTATGGCTCACTAAGTCAGCTAGTGTAAAAACAGCCTGGATATCTTCAACCCAGGAACTTAGCCTAGATATCTTTAATCCAGGAACTTTGGCAGCACTTGTGCAACCAAACAAGAATTAGTTGCCTTGAAACATCTTTAAAAACGAGTTATTTGTAAAGCTGATACTAGCACAAAGCACCATGTTAGGAGCTAAACTAACAATAGCAATAACATGGACAACTATAGGTTGTACATGCCTAGGGCCTTGAGGCTACATGAACTAGAGAGAAGGTTTGCACTTTTGCTATCCATTCTAGCAATACATGAAATATATACATGTGTGTGTGTGTCTCTCTCTCTCTGTAGTCTAATAGAGTACCCAGCATTGAAAGCACAATTAACACCACAACTATAAATTGAAATGTTGTCTTTAATTTCAATTAGTGTAAAGACAATCAAGATATCTTGAACCTAGAAACTTTACAGGTATTTTTGTGGACTAGGAGTTAGATGCCCAATCACATCCCTATTTCATACTTCTTAATAGAAAATAAAACAAGAACTTTGGTATGAGCATAAAGCACCATGATATCATGTAAACTAACAATAACATACATGGGGAGCTATAGGCAGCACATCCTCGGGTCTTAGGGCTTGGAGTTACTAGAGGAAGGAAAATTGAAGTTCCGTCAAAAAATATAAAAATATGACGCAGCACCACATTTTCAAAAAAAAAATTCCCTCCCTCCCTCTCTCTACTCAATTGCGCCATTCCATCGCTCTCGTCCTTCGACCGTGCGGAAAGACAAGGATCAGATTCTCATCCTTTTTTATAAACAATGGAAAGGAATGTAATTCCTTCCCCTCTTATTTTCAGCTCGGTCGTACCACGCCCCGCCTAAGAGAATCCAATATGAATGCTTGAAAAGAAATTCATACTACAATCCTAGACTAGAATAGTGTCTTTTAACTATATCATGATGCTAAATAAAGAGCAAACAGTCAGTAAATCAGTAATCTAATTATCAGAAGATAGCAAAACTATCCATCAGATGGACAACTGCACAAGCATAGGGCCTTGGGGGATGAAGTCTTGGACAAACCAGACAGAAAGTATATTGAATAGAAATGAAAATAGTACCATGATTGTCAGCAGCCAATTGAAACACCGCCTTCTTATATTATTTCGGAGCCATAACATACATATAACCTTCACGTTAAAATCTTGATGCAGGTATTCTTGAACACATAATTAAAACAGTATACCCAGCATATATTCTTGAACACATAATTAATCCTACAATCATATATTACCGTATTGCTATTTGAAGTTTACCACAATGCTAAAACAAGAAGCAAACAGTCAATGAAGTTTACCTACCGTGACATAACAATGAGTCTTTATATTATCCATCCAGAAACTACACACTTTTCCAGTCTTTGACAGCAGTTCCTGAACTGCTTTCAAAGTAAACGGGCGCAGAAATCTATCAATTCTCAGAGACGTAGTGGGTGGCCTAGAGGATGGTGGCACTAACAAAACAAGTTGGGGGGGAAAATTAGCATTGAATTTCAGTACAGATATTATGACAGATATGCAAAGAATAAAAAGGCAGAAGCACACCAGTTCGTTCTTTCTCCGCATCTCCCTTCACTGTGGAATCTGATCTAGCAATAACTCGTTTAGGAGTTGGTAATATTGGATCCTTAGGAGTATCTGTGAGAGAAATGTTAGAGTATTGTCTCTCAGGAATTTTAACAGTATCAGTACTCCATCGACGCTGCCGCTTTGCAGGCTCAGCAACTCCAGGTTCTGTGCCTACACAGAACCAAATAGTGATAATCAGAAACTAAAAAAGAGTTGCGAGAGAGTAAATATAAACAGATATAAACAAGAGGCAAAGAGACTAATTCTAGACAGTAGTTTCATTAAACAAGATACAGAGACGAACCTAATTCCATGATTTAAGTCATCTTGCCCAAAGAATATAGTTCCAGAAAACAATGAGCAAACAAAGCTCATGGGATATTATGGTTATCTAATATACTAGGAAATCCTGCATTGATCCATACTCCCACAATCTTAACATCTAATTTTACAAAAACGAGTAGTTAGTTTTCAACAGTGTTTTAAAACCTTGGTTTTCAATGTATGTGTATATATGTATATATATGCATGTGTATATCTATATAGAGACATACACAAACACATAGGGTGAATTTGCCTAACGATACATATAATATGCAATTTAAAAATGACTAGCCACCCCTTGTGTAAGGGGTATCACCTAACCCCTTTGTAAAGTACAGTATTATTTACATTATGGGCATGTTTGGTTACTTGGATTTTGTTGTATTGAATTGTATTTTGGACTCCAGTTCAACAAATTTTACCTTTGACTTGCAGGATTGGAGAACTGAGGCTAATCCCGGGATTTTCAGACATAATAGGAATCCCGCATTTTGGTCTCCATCAAAATTCTCCCAAACGCCAAAATCCAACATGGCAAACGTCGTGGACACGAAAAAAAAAAATCCCGCACTTACAAAATCCAGCAAACCAAACATAAAATTTTATTTTGCGGGATTTTGGCAATGCAGCATTTTAATAATGCGGGATGGACAAAATACAGGATTTCTAAAAATCCAGCAAACCAAACGTGCCCTATATCAATACTATAAACGAATGATTTAATATTTAAGTTCAAATGTATCTGAAGCCAATCTATAACTCATTTTTAGACCGCCCATATTTATACCACCTCAGAATTACAATCAAGCAATGGATGAAGTAAATATTAAGCTCATTTTAGATCCACGGAACTCAAATATTGAAAATTAAGCAGCATTTGTAGAACAGAAAATCATTTGACAGAGCATCGGCAATACAAATGCTTTTAAAATATTGGAAAAACAAAATACTTGTAAGGACAATGCTGACAACTTATCAAGTGGATGAAGGAAACATGTTCAGTATAACTCTATAAGGAATTAATCCTGATAGTCTAAATTTCCAGATAATATGCCACGAAGAGAATTGAGATTGGGTTTTGTTTTGTTACTTCAGTATGATGAGTTAACCAATAATATCAGGTCTAACAGACTCAAGTTAATGGATGTTTTTTCTCACTAATTTTGCATCAACTGCTGAAAAATTAATTGGATGAGCAGATTGGGCTACAAAAAGGGCACGCAAAATGCAAAAAAAAGCAAGAATTCGATGAAAAATAATGCATGCATATATGTTGTATCCGGCTGTGCATATGTCATCCCCACACTCTGTGGAAAGCTTGCAGACAAACATTGGCCCCAACATCCAAATTCCAGTCGCTATGTCCTTTACTCTCATGTCACTTATTGGTACATGGAGACTCGGTAGAAATGTTGATAAGTTCCAAGGTGATCAAAGGATGGATCTATAATCGTTCCAGACAAATTTGTGAATGAGATGCTAAACAAGTTCTTGCTCAGACAAGTAGAAAATAGAAATGTGCCAGTCGCTGTGCCCTTTACTGTCATGTCACTTATTGGTACATGGAGACACGGTAGAAATATTGGCAGTCCCAAGCTGATGATCAAAGGATGGATTTATAATCGTTCAAGACAAATGTGTTAATGAGATGGTAAACAAGTCTTTGCTCAGACAAGTAGAAAATAGAAATGTGGAGGCCCAATACACTAAGGATGATTCTAATATTTAGTTATCTATCAGCTCTAAGATTCAACTGCAGATCATCATTCATAATTTTTAATTAGCTATTAGCTCTGTGACTCCCTCAAGAATCCCTAGACAAAACTTTTGCAAGTTTGATGTGTTTATATATAAAAGGATTCCTTGATCTAGAAATGCACATTGAATTCATTCTGTTATAGGGCTCACAGCAAAGCTATACCAAGGTACAGACAAGATGGAGATCTGCTAGCACCGATTAGGGAACAAAAATCTATGTATTTAGGACTTTTTAACACTGAAAAGGTGTGATTTAATTATTAGCATTTATATCTTGTTAACGTTTTCTTAAAAACATATATATTTTCAAAATGCATTTAAATTATAATTGCAATTTCCAATAAATCCTACACTAAACATTGCCGTTGTCTACTGGATGGATCAGTGTTTCTATGAGCAGATAATTAAGCAGTTCGGTCAAGGGGGAGAACAGCATGAGTTCAAGCAGCTGACTTCAGTCAATTATGTGCTACCCAACCACATAACTGGCAATCATTCGCATATCTTCAAGTAAACCAACTAAGCTTCTAAGTTCGGACAACAGATAGCACAAACCTAATTGGATTCACTTTGTACCATTTCGGCAATGTGTTATTTATTTGTATGTTTCTAAATCATACTTTCGGAAAAGTTCAAAGATCAAATACATGGTATAGCACATAAAAATGTATTAAAAAATACATCAAAAACCAAAACCGCATATACATCTACACACTCACACACACTATAGACAGTAATGTTTCCACCCATATCCACATACTGCTTTTGGAGCTCGTGGTATAGATATATGATTATCAATGTTGTCCAGTCAGCAAATGCAAATTGGCTTAAGGACATATAGCACAACTAAAAACAACTGAATGAAATCAAAATTCAAAATGAACTCGATGATCATAGTGGTACTACCAATAACAAATCTGGTTGGAATGACCTATACCAAATTGATTAATGTAGTTAAGGTTCCATTGGGGACTATGGTGAGTTCCTCAACAACATGAACAATATTTTCCCCCCATACGTAAATTTCAATCACAAACATTTTTTCACAATATCTATTATTTCCTTCTAGATAGACTAGTATGGCTTTATATAATGTGTCTTGATGAGTTCCAAGGTGTAAGCCTCAAGGCAAGGCATTAACATGCCTCATAACATCGAGCAGCGTGTTTAAGTGCAATGGTGATGCAATTTTGGCACAATTCCTTAACTCTTTAAGCATTTTGAACACTGATCTTTTCATATTTTCAAATCCATTATTATTAATTGTCAGTATTGCCAGTAACTTGTATGGCTTTTAAATTGTTAAATACTCTGAATTCATAATTGGAGACCATTTCAAATTATCTCCTTTCTGTCAATTTTGAATCTACAAAAACTAATCGGATCCTAATTCCTAGTGATTTGAAGGGAAAAAAATTCTCTTTTTGTCAATTAAATAAACAAGGAATTAATACATCTACCAATTTTGTTATGCCAAGGATACTAGTTGTTAACTTTATTCCTTCATAATCTTCATTATTAAGCGCATCAGACAAATCTAAATATTTTTAAATTGTGAGTGCAAGTAAAATAAATTGCCATATAACATTATGCGTAAATATGACCTGCCTAATGTGAAAACCCCCGCCAAAAAAGCCTTTACATAACAAATGTGCAAGTGCTAAATAAAACACTTAAACGGCTAGTATTTTAAAACTGTGTGAGAGAGAGCTGCATAATTACCGGTAAGAAATTCCATTAGTCGAATTAACTAAAGTATACTCATCATGATACTCCTTGGTAACTATTATGAATTTGCAAAGGCATTGGCCTACCATGCTTGGGTCCTAAGCGGTAGATAAAGCATTAGATCTTTTCCAAAAGAAAAGAACAAAAACACACACAACACAGATATAAGTGTGTGAAGTTGCCAAGGCATTGACCTACCATGGTCAAAAGCCTAGGCAGTTGACAAAGCAGTAGACCTTTTTCTGATGAAAAGAACAAATAAAAACACACAGTAATCTAAGCGTAATGGGGTCAATAGAAAAAATTAGGTCATAAACCCGAAAAAAGTTGATGTTGTATAAGAAATATCTAAGATAAAAGCAAACTAGGCAACTATAATTTGTGATTGCAAAATGAGATATTATAAGGATCTATGGGATTTGATGCTGAGTTAACTACATTGAGAGCTTCTCTTGTTCTGAGAAAACCCCTTATTTAATTGTTAGATGTCTGAGAGAGGGGTTTGACTTGCTTGGTGGTTATCCTAGATTGGTGGTCAAACCTTTGCAGGTGTTCCCTTGCTTGCTCCTCAACAAGAGAGAATATAAAGACGAAGAGGAAGGGGATATTATAATAAGCATGCAGATATGCTTATTATGCCAAGAGGAATAAATGCTGCCCGTAGCATAATAGTAGTAAGTGCAAGAGCAGCTTCAATCAGCATCAGAAGGTGAAGGGTCGAGTTATGCAAGGGACAGAGTACAGTGTGGGGTATAGCTGAGGGATACTGAGATTAAAAAAATTATAGAGATAATTCGTCAGTACGTTTACCCAGTCAACATTATTCTTATGAAGTTCACCTAGAGGACAAACAACCAGGTAGCTAACATGGGGAGGAAGGAAGGGTTAAGGCGCGCAGGCAGAATCTGATTAGCCACCTTAGCAAGCATGTCTCCTTCGTTAAAGGAGGCTATAAGTGTTAATCGGTGAAACTAGGGATGGAGTGAATCACTAACTAGACATAGAGAGAAATACTTCACAATCTATAGGTTTTATGCTAGGAAACAAGGACACTTCCTTGGGCAGTCGTTGTCCTAGACACGTGTCAAACATGCACACATTGTACCCACAGCTGGACGCACGGCTGACACTGCCCAGACGTACCCATTTCCTTTCAGTATAGACGCAGCAGGCAAAAAAATAATTCTTGATACAGAAAAACTATGAACATATAACTCCTCCCTCCATCATCTTCCTCAACACACCATATGTCTCCTCCTATCCTCCTACTCTTGTTGTCCATATATAACTGTTTCTATACACCATGATTCAGGTATAATTCTCTGTTCTTTTTATAATTGTTCTTGAATTTAAGTATGCAAATTTATAATTAATTCATCATTCTCAATTTACATTTTTTTTAATTCATATCACAAATGTACTGTGGATTTGATATTCATAATTGTAATTGTGTTTTCCCTTGAGATGATACTTGTAATTGCATGGTTACGATCATAGTTTTTGAGGCGGTCAGGTGGTGGCCTTCCCCAGCAGGACGCCTAGGTCGCCCAGGCAGTGGTTTTTTCACCATTAAATGTTATATATATACATATAATATATATATATATATATATATATATATATATATACACACACACACACACTACGTTATGTTATATCTATGTATATATGTATGTAAAACGTATCCAGCCTTCTTATATTTATTAAAATGACAGCAAAACAGTAAAGAATTGAGACATTCTATACCTTAAACTCATGGTTGCAATACTGAAATGAATTAGAAGAAAAAAAGACAATACACGATACAAACATTATAAATTAAAAAAGTAATGAGTCATTATAAATTAAATGGTATATATATATATATAATATATATATAAACTCATGGTTGCAATACTGAAATGAATTAGAAGAAAAAAAGACAACACACGATACAAACATTATAAATTAAAAAAGTAATGAGTCATTATAAATTAAATGTCATATATATATATATATATATATATATATATATATATACACACACACACACACACACACACACTACGTTATGTTATATCTATGTAAAACGTATCCAGCCTTCTTATATTTATTAAAATGACAGCAAAACAGTAAAGAATTGAGACATTCTATACCTTAAACTCATGGTTGAAATACTGAAATGAATTAGAAGAAAAAAAGACAACACACGATACAAACATTATAAATTAAAAAAGTAATGAGTCATTAATGAATAAGAAAAGTTGCAAAAATTCCATAGTTCCAATAACCTATGAAGTAGTATGATAACAATGACTAAATGAAAATGTCTCAAGTCTCAAATGCAAGACAAATTTTAAAAAAAAATGACTTAATGGGCACTGGCAGCAAAAAAAGTGGCCGCCCAACAGGCCCGCAGGCCGCCCAGTTGGACCAGGCGGACGCCCAATTGCAGTTTATCACCAAGCGTTGGAGCAGGTGGTCCCCCCCAAGGCGACCGATCAACTAGTCTATGCCTAGGCGGCGCCCAGGCGGATGCCTCAACAGCTATGGTTGCAATTTATATTTACATCAGAAGTTGAAAACTATCAAGGCAACATTTGCATTGTTCCCAATTCGTAGATATCAACAAATTTTATAATTATATTAATTTATTTTTATCAATTGTGAAGTACACATTATCTTCAAGAGATTGCTTTGTTGCAAGCTGACTGTATTAAGAATCAAAATTAACTTTATGCTTATATCAACCTTTAACATGACTACTTTGCAGAAAGCACATTGTAAAATGGCAACTAATAAGAAAGAGGACAAAAAATTAATATCAATTTGCCACCATCCAGGCACTCATCCTATAAGAAACAGCTAAAATTTCAACAAATCAAATGTCTTGTCTCAGAAACCATAAAAGAGGTAAGCCTTGCAAAGCTCCAGAAGAAATCCTTCAAATTAAGTTCAAGTTAGTAAGAATAACTACCGTTCATATAGCTTGCAATTATGATTTAACACGAGGTAGTAGTTTAATTATCATGTATTCAGACAAATAAGTATGTTCAAAAAATATAGCAGAATAATAACATACCTGAAAGCTTTCTTTTCTCAGTAGGGATGACAGGCTTGACTTCCTCTTCCTGTGCAGCATGTTTAGAAATGGAAGACTCAGTTATCCTGCCATCATGTTCAGAAGCCTCTTCCACATTCACGGTGAGAACAGAAGCAGCCTTCTCTTCTGTTAGTGTGGAATTATCTTCAATCTTACTTTCCAACACATCCTCCTCCATGGATTCATCACCAGAGCTCCTATCTAAATTTATCTTTTCTGAATACCCACCATCAGCGCTATCGATTTTTATTTCAGCTTCTCTGTCCGTTGATTTTACTAAACAAGATTCTTCAATAGGAGGAAACTGGTTTTCATCGTGTTTTACCACATCCTCCATATGCAAATCGCCGCCAATGGTAGTCTCACTGGATGATGGAAGCACCATCTGTGTCTTAACAACTTTTACTTCTATATTTAAATTATCAGTATTTATATTATCATTTAATTCATTTTTTTCATTAACAGATATAGAATTAGTAGAAATTGACTCATAACTTACTTGTAACCCTAAATCAGGCTTAGACTCAGATACCTGGTTGTTAGGATCATACTGGCTCATAGTAACATCTTCGGAGGGTACCTCAGTGTCTCCTTTCTGTACATGGCTTGTGGAACCCAATGCAGAATCTATTTCTGTGACCATGTCCTGGCTATTTGAATCAAGCCTGGTTTCAGACACCTCTTTTGGCTCATCAAATGGGGCATTCTCACTAGCAAGTTCCGAATACTTGTCATTTTTATCATCAGTTTCCGTTGCAGGATTGGTTTTGGATCCATCATCGTTGTCTAGGGCATCTGACTCGTGGACCAGATCTTTTGTATCTTCATTACAATCACTGATCTCAGCAGCTTGCCCACTTGGTTCCAATGAAGTGCTCAAGAGATTAGGTTCACTGGAGCTGGGTTCTAATGGAGTTGAGAGAACAGCTGGTTCTTCAACAACAGGATGCACATGAGCAGCATCAACCAAGTCATCACTCACAACATGAATCTCATTGTCTTTACCTGCATCAACAACATTATCATTATCATTTATGCCACCCTCACCACGTTCAGTTATGTGGTCCGTAACCTCATCAGCCTTCTCAACTTGAACTTCACTATCAGAATTGGTAGTTTCATCTCCTGGGTCTTGTGCATGAGAATCAGGATTTAACCCATTTTCTGGCTCGTCACCCTCCCGCAATTCAGTTTCTCTTGTGATAGCAATTGACAACCTTCTAACCAAGTCGTCTTTCAGACCCTTTATTGGCAACTGCCTTCTTCGTAGCTCATCCTTCAACTCTGTCACCTTCCACTGATCAATCGGACGGTCACCAAGCACTGGGTACTCAGATGGCATTGTCAAATATTTACTCACTCCCAGGTGATCTATTCAAGAAACAAGTTGAAAAGAGTTAATCTTCAACACATCAAGGAGTCAACAAACAATGTTGCAGAAAGAAAATAATGTTTCTTCATATATGTTCAATCAAATAAAACAAACAAGACATCAAGAAACAAGTCAAAACAAGATGGAAACTTTCTGCTGAGCACGTAGCATATTAATCAAATAAATATATCTTTCAGAAATAAAATCATCCTGACTATCAGAATATTTATACCACAGTGATGCTTGCCCTAGAGGAAAGATGCAGAAAACTTATGATTATTGTGGTTGTGAAAGTAAAATGTTGATTATTGACTAGTATTCCTGTGAAATTCAAAATTCATCTTCAGTATATCAAATTTCAGTTTGACATGTAGCAAGTACAACGACATATTGCTCTATTTATGGATTATTAAGTTGGGAAAAGTACCACCAGACTATTCACTGCTGCTGATAAGTAGTTACATTCATACTATCAGCTTCATTGGGAATAAATTCAAAAAAAATTGATTGGCACACAATTCAAAGACAAATAACACGTACAAGCTTTTCTAGAAAGATACCTCGTGGCGCATGTCATTGGCTGATGATATTGAATCAATGTCTAAGCTACATCTGGGCTGAATCCTGAACTAGAACAATGGGGCAATGCACTGGGCCATTACAATTTAAAGATTCATAAAAACAAGAACAACTTGAAATCTTTGCCTGTCGGCAGGCGTTAATGAGGATGGAATTAAGTTTTGGACGCAGTAGAAGAATCAAAATGTAAGTAATTTTTGTCATTCAGGCTCCATGGGCGAATTGGAAGCTGAATTTCACGACAATGTTTCTCATAGGATTGTACTACGGTGTATGAGATAAAGGACTGCAACAGAAAACTAAATCATTGTAAAATGCCAATCTAATTAAGAGCTAATGTGACTATACAGTTACCATTAAATTTTAAATTTAATTTGTGAATGTTTATTCCTGAACGATATTGTACTGTGGTGAATGTTAGCAATTGAGATTCATGTCCACTGAACGCTTGTTGCAAAAATCTGAATGCTTGGAGAAATGTGTATAAAGATAAGATCGGTAACCGGACACAGTGTAGTAGGGATTAAAACTTAGATGGATGTTGATGTTGTTTACAAGTGTCCTCATATTAAAGGTTTAAAAAATAAATAACAAAAGTATTGCACACTGCAGAATCAGAAATCAAATGCACTTGCCTACAGAACCCGAAATTATATGCAAATGAACTGCTTGACATCATCAGACGGGTATGCTTTATATTTTCTAATACTGCTAGATGTCATCAGACAGGTATGCTTTATATTTTCTAGTAACTTATGTTATACCAGAGACAGAAGGGAGTCGGCACCTCTATCTAATAGATGCCAGTACCGGAATCAAAAGACGTTCATACCAGACCGCTAAGGCGCCCGACAATGTTGCTCATAATGGAAACGAAAAGGTTATTAGGAGAGTGTTTGAGCGAGACAAGAAGAATGAGGGCTGAATATGGGCGCTTTATGTCGCGACCTAAAGAATGACGAGGGTGAAGGGATAGAATCGAGAAGCAAACCTAAATTCCTCTGATTCCCAAACTCGCCGCTGCTTGTTCGCTGATGACGCTTGCAGGAAGGGTCGTCTCCGTCGCGGTTGAAAGCCGGGGAGAGCGGTCCTTCCAGTCGTAGAGAACCGCAGAGAGTAGTAGCCGCCTCCGGCGGAGTGCGAAAAGAGAAACGAGTACGAAGGGGCGGCCGCGCCGCACGGCCCGGGATGGGGGGGTTAGGGTTTGGCGAAGTATGTGGGGGGAAGCTGACGGAGTTTAGCCACTCGCAGAAATTGGGGCGGGTAGACGGGGAGCGTAACCGGCAGCGTTCGCGTCAGCGGGTGGCACCCGTTTGTAGAATGCGCCTTGCTTTCTTATTTCTCTTTTCTATGCGCCTGGACACTAGACTTCCCGCAGGTGGCATCCGTTTGTAGGGTGCGCCTTGGTTTCTTATTTCTTTTTTCTACTAATAAACACACACGTGTCATACACGTAAAACATGGTATTAGTCCATTTTTATTGAAAAATATTTACAAATAAAAAAATATATTGTTACTAATATATTATGTTGTATCAAGAGTTATATTGTGATAAATTTATTAACGTGGAAATAAAGTTTGAAGGGACAAAATTTGAAACAAATTCATCTTAAATTTGTATAGAATCAACAAGTTGACAATTTAACTAAGTATGAAAGATATAATACAATACTTGAAAATCAAAGAATATTAAAAATTTATAAATAATTCATAATTCATATTTATTTTAATAAAGTTGAATGTTTTTTTAACTTGTGTAGTTTAACTTTAAATGATTGAATACCCATGTGCTTATTAGTTTAAAGAATTATCAATAAAATGCAAAAACAAATTTCAAAAATTAATTCTTACATATTAACATGAAGATATGTACCTTTAAAAATATCAAAAAGTTTCAAGAGATACAAGCAAATTATTTAAAAAGAAATCTAAAAGATTTGATTGATTATTTTGTATTTTTGTCATGCACAAAACTTCATATGGAAGGCATTCATGATCAATAATGACCATAATGTTGTGTAGGGATTGAATGAACAAGAAACTTCATCATGATACTAACGAAAACAAAATAGTTAGCTTATCATGCAAGAATACCATATTATATTTTGGAACCAATGTAACACATTAAACTTTTTTTGTCTATCAATAATTAGTTTTTAATATAATACAAAAAAAAAGTTTGACAATTCATTCGTCCCGTTGTCAGGGGATCTTGAACTTGTGAGTTCTCTGTCATACAACATCAATTTTATCACTCAGGTGTCAGTTCATTGGCAAAAATATATGGTTTAAAAACAAACTAAAAAAATAATGTTAACATTGGTTTAAATGTAGACTAACATTATTTTTGTATTGTTTATGAAATTAAATAAAAATGTGATCATAGGAACATATAATTATGAGTGAGAAAGAAATTGAGTCTAAAGGTAATATTTTAGATGTATAATATATTGTAAAAAGGTAATGTGTGTAGGTTTATGCATTTATTTACACTTTTTCTTACAATATATTGAATATCCCAACCAGTTACTCATAACAGAAAGTTAGTTTTACAAAAATAATCTATATGGTCTATATTAATTCTCTAGATATATACTTAACAACAACAAACTAAGTAATCTTTGAGATAAAAAAATATATAATCTTTGACCAATAAGTTTTCTTAGACTTTTAGGATATCAAATCACTACTAACAAACTTTCAAACCACTCAAATTTATTAACCATTAGGAAGAAATTTATGATGAATAGTCAATAATAGAGTGTAGGAGCTAAATAAATAAGCAAATTTGTTATAAATATTGAAGAAAATACAACATTTGGTTGACATTTCAACAATAAATATTATATTGTGTGTATGTAACATATTGTTTTTTCACTATTATCAATAATTAATGTTTAATAAACTTAACAAAATTTTAATTATTATTGTTCGGCTGCTAAAATACTCGTTCAACATTTACATTGTCATAAATAATATGCATGGAATAACATACACTAAACAATCATTTGTAGTGAACTTTTGATACTAGATCATTAACATTTATTCGCATTTGTAATAGTCACCTATATCAATTATGGTTGATGCCCTATTATGATGATATATAATAAAATATAAGAATAGAACAACCTCACTCGTGGTTCATATTTTAATCATGATAGTGATATAAGTATTCACATAGGATATCTTATTATAATATATATACAACTATACCGTAATCATGATTCCCATGTCTACAAAGCATTCAAGCAGATACACTACCTTTTAGAACACACATATTTAGACATTGTAGGATACAAAGAAGTATTATGTTGTTCATATCTAACATGATGAAAGCTAGTTTTCTTCCTCTTGTATCTTCAAGATTTTTAACTGTAGAAGTTCTTCTACTTCTTTTTAACTTATACTTGGAATATGAGATACATCCTTGTGAGATTGGCTTGTCATTTCTCGATTAGACTGTATTATTCATGTACATTATGCATGTACATTTACTATATATGGTGCATGTAGAAAGATGCATTTGTGTATGTATAGACAATATTATGTGAATAATACTTACCATGGAATCAAGTGTCATCAACATTTTAGGATCATAAGAGAGATGATTCTCCCGTTATTCTCCAAACAACATAGATTGGGTTATATCACTACCATCTTCTAATTGAAGTCTTAGTATACACATGAAATGAATTTCCAAGAATAATAATTAATGAAGAATTTTGAATTATAGTTATTAAGAAAGATTCAAAAGTATAGTTACCAAGGTTTTGTAATGGTTTCACTATAATGATATTGGCAGAAGTAATTTTCATGGCAGGCAGTGTTGATTTTCTTATGTCATTTGTTGCAAGTCATATACTAAAGTTGTTATTGACTGAAAATGATAATTTGTTTTGGCTTTGTGAAATATATTGTTTCATGTATATATGATACATTAGTTCAAATAAAAATTAGAGAATGATTTATATGTGGAAAAGAAATCTTCAATATTACCAGATTAGTAGAGGCCAAAAATTTTGTAGTCGGAGTAATTCGATTAACGTTCTTATTGTACTCAACTGTAGTATGTTCGAGTAGACCAGAATCATTTTCCAACATCATAAATCAGTGTCTGTGATAGTAGATTTTAATGTTAAATAAATTTAATGATGGAAGAAATCATACCAATCTTGAAGTTTTTTTACTTCTTCTGGTTCTGAATTTATCAATAGTTTTGTTTTCCTACCAGCTGACAGAGTCTATTTTCTTGTATGTTGTAATATGAAAGAGCGAACAAATTATCATAAAGTTCCATATCTAAGAAATATAGTAACAAGTATCATAGATATTCTTTGAAATCAATTTTTTTGCAACAATGATGGGTCTTTTCTATGGAAGCTCCAATATTTTTTTACTGTGATCAATTGTAAAATTTCCTTAAGTTTATAGAGTCGTCATTATATATATATATATATATATATATCTTTTATAATAAGTACAAAGATTTCATTGCATTAATGATTTATAAATTATTAAATATGTTATACCTACGAAGTATTAATTCAGAGAAGGTTTCAGAAAGTGACATCATATTGATCTCGCTTCTTTGGAAGAACGTATATAGCTACTGTAATCACATCTGCATATATAACCATAATAGAATTGTTGGATCATCAAACAAATATAATTATGTAAATATATTGAAGGATATACGACAAACATATATCTTTTTATCGAGATGACGTCTCTAGCTTTAGGAAATCCGATCGAGATTAAAAATCTAAAACCATTGTTTCTTCATATAACATTATGCTTTTTCCATGATTGTGAACCTCTTTATGATCATTTGGCATCTATGGTCCTTTGGGTTACCATAATAAATTGTGGCCTTAACTCTTAAGTGGTTACAGTGCAACTCTTAACACATAGTAAGTGTTGTTCAACATTAAGGCATCATTGAATCTTTCAAATTCATCATTAAATACGATCGCTTGTATCTTCATTCCCTAGAAAAAAAAATAGTTGGTTTACATTGATTACTTTATTAGGAACTTAGAATTAAAGTTGATTACAACTTTCATCATACCTTTTCATATATGATCTCTATTATTCTATATGATTGTTTTTGTCTTTTGATGTTATAGGATTTGTTAAATCAATTATCTTCACTTTAATTGTCCAAAAAAGAACACTTCCATTGACTTCATGTAGCAGCTTGTAGGATTTCTTCATCTTCTTCAAACAAACACTGCAAAGATGTTTTGCATATATATCAAATATTAGTGACTAAATAGAAGCTCATTTGATAAGAAATTTAATATCTTCTGGTGATTTGACTCTGGATAAAACCACACATAATTGACTGTGAAACAACACATGTTGACAAAAAATTACATGCATTAGTTCATGCTTAATTCATGATTCATCAAAAATGGCCTCACCATGCTTTTAGGAATCTGAACTTGATCCGCACATGTGTGCCTTTTATACCATTTCCAGTGACTGAGCTAAATAAAGGCAAAGGTGGGCACGCGTCCCACCTTTGCTTTAGATTTTTGTATTGACCTACCTATATGAATAGTATATATTTTAGATATACAAATTTTGGTGCCCTACCTTGTGAACCGTGTCACTTTTTTATGCATTGTGACCATTTCCTATAGAAAGTAAATATGTGTCAAAAGAAGGATTTGATATACTTTTCATATTTTCTTTTAATTACAATCTTTCAACGTATTTCCATACATAAGCTTTTACAAAGCTTGTTGCAATTGTTTTCTCTTTTCCTCCTTGTAGAATAATAGGAAGAATTTGCCTAAAGTCACCACCAAATACGATAGATTTTCTTCCAAAAAGCTATTTGTTACTCGTCATGTCCCATAATAAAATGTCCAATGACTCAATTGCTTGTTTTTTGTCATGGATACCTCATCCTAGACTATAATTTTAGTTCTTAGCATTAGCTCCCCCAAGCTACTATATTTTGAAATATTGCATATCTTTTGTACTTCACTATTTAGTGGTATCTTAAATCTTGTGTGTGTAGTTCTGCCAAAAGGTAATAAAGATGTTGCTGCTCGAGATGATGCACTTGTAAGTGTTATTTGACCACATGATCTCAGCTTAGCAATTAGAGAAAGATATTAAAAAATTCCCATATACCTCATGGACCGTCAATAATAAGACTCCTTGCATTCCACTATTCATTCGATTCATAACAGTTTAGCAAGCACAATTTTGATCATAATTTAGGCTTAGTTGTGAAATTGTTAGCATATCATCATTAGATACAATGACATTGAGTTCTTCTTGCATCTCTTTATATAGCTTCTCATGTTCATTTTGAATAATAGATGATAAACTAAAATATGACATAATTTTGCCCATTTATTCTAAGCATATATTGATCTTATTTGGAACACAATTATGAGCATCTTTCCAATCCTATTTTTCTATATCATAAAAGTCTTCACTAATATTATTCTTGTTTTTTTTTAAATTATGACCATATGACGTACATTCTCCCACTTGGGGAGATGTTGGGCGGGCGCACCCACCAAGTGCAATGTGGGCTGCCAACCCAGGCCATGGGCCTTATTGATCACCTATTGACCCCACCCAGGTAAGTGAAATCATTGTCGAACACCTAAGGGCATTTGAAATATCACAGCCTCATCTAAACATTCTTCAATGTCATCACCAGTTTGTAGCAAACCAAACTTTTCAACTGCCTCTCGGAACGTGTTGTATTTAGTTCCATCTACATTTCTCAAATGATAAAAATATTTTGCACCTTTGACATTATTCAACAAACAATATATATAGTAGTGCTCACCTTCAATAGGTTTAGCAAAAATAACTCTTCTAATAGGATTTCCTTATTTTCTATAGTTCCATCACTTAGATTTTTTTTCCAAACATAATGCTCAAGAAATTCTTTATATAGATATCTTCAATTTGTCTTAAGATATCATGTCAGCTTTGTTCTTGAAAAATGTTCATTTTGTACAATGGTTGACAAATCTTTATTTTCATGGAATGTAATAGTATGCTTGTCCTCAAGATGAAGCTACAAAGATGTGATAAATGGATGCATTTCATTCCAGGGAAATCGATATATTCTCCATGCCACCTCTTGCGGTGATACCCATCTTCCTAATACATATTGTGTAATTTCATCATGTTAGAACTTTGATTGTTTGTCATCCACTTACAGTAATATTGATCATGTCCTTTGTATGTGTACTTGTATAGGTATTCCACTTCTTTAATTGAAGAAAAAATTTCTACATTCATATGAGAATTGTATTTAGCTAGTAAGTAAGGGTTGTAAGGCACAATCCAAGGGTTATCAACTAATAAATACATATTTATCCATTTTATTTGCATCTTTTAGATCATTTCTTAGAAGTGTTTTGTTGATTATTCCCTAGTTTAGAGTTATTTGTCTTAATTTAGTTTTTCTTTCTTTAATTGGAGCTTTTACTTGATTTACTTGGGCTTTTGTAGGAAAATGGCCCAATCACTCCAAAGCCCAAAGGCCCAAGAATTATAGGCTTCAATTCCCATCTTCATTCTCCAGTTGATCGACTGACATGCACCAGATACCGACTTCCCAAACTTTTAATTGATTGATTGGATCCCTAGTTGATCAACTCGCTAGTAAATACCCATTCAAAGTGTGATTTGGGTAAGATGATTAGTTCAAATGAAATGACCGGGTAAAAGCAAACATTTGAAGCCAATCGATCGACTAACTCCCAATCAACTAACTCGCATGCAAGACCCAGTCAAACTCTAAATGAAGAAGTCTCATTATTCTAGTCAAACATGCCTTCTGGTCAAAGAAAGCAGTAATACTAGTATCTGATTGGACTTCAATCGATTGATTGACACCCTAGACTGAGTCAATCCATCCGATGCCAACATAATTTTTAGGGTTTTAAACCACCATTTTCCCCTATAAAAGGAGGGGGAGTCCAAGAATAGATACGATCTAATATCTCATATTCTAGGACCCCAGAGCCTCCTCAAGTGTTGTTCCTTATTTTCTTTCTATCATGTCGAAGTAGTTTTTCTACTAGGGCATGGGGAGTAGGCCCATAACCTGTTATTTATCTTAATTGTATTTTAACTCCAATGTTTAGTATGAATTGTTTTTCATCTATTTTCACATTCATTTTCTGGCTGGATAGATTTTATTCTTGTGGGGTGATGAGAACCTTGATCCCGGTAAGAATGAACACATAATCTTTTAATGAGATCTTTGATCGATATTGTCATATTTTTACCCAGTTTATCTTGTTTATTATATCTTGGGGTGACAAGACCCCTTATCCATAAGTTTGAATAGGGGAATGAAAATCACATTCATAACTAGACCCCTGGTATAATTCTATTGAACGATCTCAAACACCGAAACCCCAATTTTGAGAGAAGTTTGGAACTTGTGAGATTTGTGCTTTGGAAAGACACAAATCCACATGATCATGATTTAATTATTAAAATTAATGAGTTGAATCGATTAGTAAAAATGTGGTCTATGGTAATGATCCTTGGGAGCCCTAATATCTTTTATCATTTGAACTAAAACCCAATTAATTAGTTTTATTTCTGCACTAGTTTTAATCAACCTCTCTTAAATTGGAATCTACTTTATGCTCACCGTAATTGGAGTGGATTAACGTGTAATAACTTTGTTCCTTGGGACCATCACCTTCTATACTAAATTCAATTCCCTTGTTCACAAGTGATTTGAAAACCGTTAGAGGTTAAACTCTAGGGATAATCTCCCTAGTGGACTTGTCGTGTTTGCAATGACACATCAAATCTTGGCATCTACCACCAAGAAAATATGCCAAAGTGCAATGAAAAAACACAATCAATGTAATTGTGATAAAGAAAATAAAAGATCTCGAGTCGAATAGAGGAAATATCACCTTCTTCCATACCTCCCTTCACTCTATTTTTCTATCTAGAGGAATCTTCCACACCCTCCCCCCAAATCACCAATGAGTAAATCCCATTTTTGTGTAAAACCTTGTAAGAATACCCAGGAGTACCAATAACATAAGGATATATCATCTATTTTTTGCAAGTCTTGAAACAGAAGCAAGTTGTGTAGAAAATTTGAGTGAAGAATGTAAGCATATTGTGGTGGTTCTAAGAAATATGGCTCGCTTGGTTATAGAAGGCGACAAGGAATAAACAGTGCTATGCAAGCGAGGAAGATTGGGTGAGAGTATTATTTGGTAATGTTTATGATTAAATGTTTCTCAAGGATGAGCAACGTTTAAGTTCACATTATTTGATAAATACATATTTATCTATTTTATTTGCATCTTTTAGATTAATCCTTAAGATCATTTTATTGATTATTTTGCTAATTTTATAAGTAATTGTCATAGTCTAGCTTTTCTCTCTTCAATTGGATTTTTATTATATTTTCTTAGATTTTGCAGGAAAATGGCTCAATCACTCCAAAGATCAAGATCTTCCAAAAATACTTAAAGAAGATGTTTGTACAACCTGTTGCGGTACCTGGTATATATACACCACACCAAAATGATAATATTGTTTGCATCTCAATGCATAATTTAGTGATTAAGTATGTGCTAGAAAGGAAATTTAATTATCTACTTGAAAAATGTATCTTTTGAGCGGTTGTGCTAGATTGTAGATTAGTTTTCTAGCTGATTGTCTCACATGTAGATTTTCCCACATTACATGATATATCCCACACCAAAATGGCCATATATGTGCATTCCAAGGCGGAATTTAATGTTCTACGAGAAAACATATTTTCAGGTGGCTTTGTCACTCGGTCAATTGACTTTTTAGTCGTTTGACTCGACTATAGTGGAAATATGTACTAGAGAGAGTCAAAGAAGTTGAATGATCAAAATATTAAAGGAAGATGATTCAATAAAAAAAATTATTAGGGAAAGCAATTAATATTGTCAAAAAGTATTTCCTTGACTGGGCACAAAGGCAAGTTGGCCAATGACCATGCACTTTTGTATGGAGGAAATAATGTAATTAAAGCCACATATTTTGACCATACAAAAAGCTATCAAGGCAACAATTGGAAATCTACCAAAGCAAGTCCTCATTCACCCCTATAAAAGGAGGGAGAGTCCCAACACAAATATATCATTTTCTAAAAACCCCTTATCATCTCAGAACCTTGTCCGAAAGAATGAAGCAAGGAAAGGAGAGATGGGGTCTGCAAGTGTTATTATTAACATGATTTCTGTTCTTCCTATCCTTATTCGTTCTTATATGAATGATATGTAGTATATCTACCATTAGTAGGACATGGGGAGTAGCCTCATGAGGCCATAACTTGTCTTAGGAAACATTGATTCCATTAAATATATAAAAGATGTATCTTTGTTTGTTTAAAAACATGAAAATGAAATCATTTGTTCTTCGTGATTGTTATATTATGTAAACGTGGGTTACATTCCTTTTCTAGTATTTTAATAGAAATATACTGGTCAGATACATCAGGGGAAATAGTCTTATGACATCCGCCTAATAAAACAATAAAATGTGCATGTGGAAGTCCTATTTTTTATATTCAATCACATATCCATAATCAATGACATGCTCAAATATCTCTCTTTTGAACATATTGATTTTCAACTCTTCTAATTTTGATTTGTGGATTCTAGAAACAAATCTGGACTATTTTGTGTCTATTCAAATTTAAGTAGCTCTTTTTTACTTCTACCCAAGATGGATTGCATGTAAATGTTGGATATATGTTTCGTTTTCCATATCTTTGAACTAATGTCATTGCATTAAGATAATGTTGTCTCATGTCTCTAGTAGTACCAATAAAGGAAGCAAGGAAGATAACTCTTCTTTCAACTATGGTACCAATGTGTCATCCTTGACTGATGCTATCAACAATACCTTAATAATATAGATTTGCTTTAATGTTTGGTTAATATCTTCTAATACAATCCAAGTGGCTTCTTTCAAGTTTATTACATGTCAACAATGTATTGTTGTAGAAGTCTCCTAGAATTCAATAGAATAGATTTGTCATCTACTCTAATTTACAACTTGTAGTAGTAATATTCATGACATGAGACTGTCTTCCATTATTTTTGTTTTGTTTCTAAAGCTAAAACATAACAATAAATACAATCAATAAAACTTGTAATTTGACGAATAAAAATATTGGTTACTCTATATGTTACCTCTTTTCTCTTGTAAGAAAAGTTTAGTGATATCATTGAAGGAAGACAAATCAAACACTACATCATTGATCACCCATTGACAGATCTTTTATCTTTTATTGAAATTACTTCATGCCAATCAATCTCACCATGTGTAAATAATGGAGGATATTGCAAAGAATTATAGCATTCATAACAATAATTAACACAATGGCTAGAGGAAACATGAGTGTAAACATGAATATCTTGTTGTAAATTGATATTATTGTTGTTATAATCTTCATTTTCAATCCATATTATTGCTACTTGTAAAGTAGTCGATGCATTCAAAATACCTTGGTGCACATGTGATGGGTTGTTGGTGAAGAATATGTGCACACATACTATGTAACCTCGATTCAACAAAAAAGAATATATGTGGAACTGTTACTGACGAGCGTGTAAATCTAGGATAATAATCACAAGAAGATGGAAGAGGAAAGACTGTATTTTTATGTGGAAAACCCTCACAATGTGTGAAGGAAAACTATATGGCAAACAATAGGTAAATCCACTATAAGTAGCAAACATACATTTTTTCTGCTTGGATTTTGACCAAACAGATAATATAGCCAAGAGAAATAAAAAATACCACCGTAGGCAGAGATTCCTACAACTACACCACCATAGAACTTCTCAAGAAGATGCCTCTTCCACAAACTGCACGGTAGTAGATGGTCTGAAGAAGACACCCATATGCTTTAGCAGTCCTGTCCCGCTTCCTTTCCTCTTCCTTTTTTTCTTTCTTTGCTTTCGTCCCTGTCGATGCAGTAAGAAATAATAGCAAATTCTACCTTTTTACTTCTCTCTAACAGATACTTGATGGATTCTTTGCCTTGTCTAATTGCCTTTTGGCTTGGCTTCTTTCACCTAGTAGATGTGGCTACCTTGTGTTGGTTGGCGCTTGGTTATACATCCCACGGGCAACAAAAACACTAGACCAAGCTATAATGGGCCTCGAGCTGGAACTTCGGCCCAAAAATCTCCTACTTCAGTCCAAGGAAGGAGATGACATCACATAATCATCACTGAGAATGTATGTCACAAAGCTCTTTATAGAGCTCTAACTTGTCTTGTGTCACCACCTTGGTCATCATATCAGCAACATTCTGCTCAATATGGATCTTCTTCAAAGTCATCAGTCTCTTATTAATCATATCATGAAGCCAATGATATCTCACATTAATGTGCTTTGTCCATGCATTATGCATTGTGCTCTTGCTCAAGTCAATAATACATTGACTATCATAGAAAATATGCCCAAATCTCCCAGAAATCCCAAAATCTAGAGTGTTTCTTTTCATGTTTTCATTGTTGCAATGTACTCTACCTCTGTGGTAGAAAGTGCAACAAACTTTTGCAACCTGGATCGACAAGATATGTCTCCCCCTACAAAAGTGAAACATACCCAGAGGTAGACTATGTGTGATCAATGTCACTTGTCACGTCAACATCAACGAAGCCTTTCATAACTGGTTTGGAATAACTAAATAGAAAACATGTGCT
This sequence comes from Alisma plantago-aquatica, assembly GCA_963693085.1. Taxonomy (NCBI): domain Eukaryota; kingdom Viridiplantae; phylum Streptophyta; class Magnoliopsida; order Alismatales; family Alismataceae; genus Alisma; species Alisma plantago-aquatica. The sequence continues at coordinate 458,284,102 of OY856411.1, read as the reverse complement.
ATTAGTGCATTGTTAGTATCTCAAGATCTACTTGATTTCCTCCTAATGATCTCTCCTGGGATTTGAGAGAAACCTGCTCATAATGCCAACTGCTTGAGCAGTATTAGGACGAGTACACACCATTGTGTATATCAAACTCCCGACAACACAGGAATAGGGAATCATGACAATCTCTTCCTTATCCTCATCAATAAATAGGCATGACTTCATGCATAGCTTGAAATGACCTAATAGTAGAGTACTCATGGCTTTTGACTTGCTCATGTTGAACTACTCCATAATCCATTCAACATAGCTCTCATGTGATGGCCACAACATGTGCTTCTTCATGCAACTTGTGATCTGCATCCTAGAATCTATTGTGTTGGTCCCAAATCCTTCATCTCAAAGGCTTTGGAAATATCTATCTTCATTTTCTTGATCAAATTGTCATCCTAACCCACTATCAACATGTCATCCAAATAGAGTGGTAGAATAATGAACTTTTCATTGGGAAACAACCTAATGTAAACACATGAATCTTCACTTCTTTTCTGGTACTTGTTGCTCTACATGAAAGAATCAAACATCTTGTATCACTTCTCGGGAGCTCGTTTCAAACCATACAAACTCTTCTTCAATATCCAGACTAGGTGCTCTTTCCCCTTTACTTGAGAACCTTCTGGATGCTCTGTATAGATTTCCTCATCTAGGTTACCATGAAGAAACATAATATTCACATCCATCTTGTGACACACCGTCCGAACAAAACATGATTAACTAAGCGGAAGCGATAATTTGCAACAGATTAACTGAAAATCACTAAAAATTAAAACTATTTATAAAGAGATCCAAACACAGGAAAACTCTTATATCATGAACCAATGTATTTCATTTACATCCTGTACCGTCTCTTCTCGAGGATTACAAGCATCAATTGCCTTGTTAAAACTAAATACAGACAGTATAAGAACCTCGAGGCATCAAGCCAAAATCTCAGATCGATTCATTAAAGTACTAACTACTAACTCTGAGGACCTGAGAGTACAGAGACAACACATAGGACTCTCTATATAAAACATGACAGCCAGTGTCTCCACCTGAATTATCACTGCTGTTGTGACGTACGACTGGCGAAAATAAGAGTAACTAATGTGGAAGCATTTACTAAGCAGCAGATTACCAAAAATCACTAAAAATTAAAACCTTTTTACCAAGAGATCCATCAAAGGAAAACTTTCTCACATAGAACCAAAGTAACATATTTACATTCTTATTCAAAGGTACATATCCTGTATCATCTCTTTCTAAGAATTACAAGCATTGATTGTTCTTGTTAAACTAAACACAAGTAGTGTAAAATCTCGAGGCACCGAGCCAAAATCTCGAAAGCATTAACTACTACTCCGAGGACCTGAGAGTACAGAGACGACACATAGGACTCTATATACATCTATACAAGGCATAACAGTAAGTGTCTCCACCTGAGACTTCACTGGTGTCCCTGCTGCTGCTGTTGCTATCCTTCTCCTACTGAAGGATTCCTGTCTACTCATCCGCGTCCACCTAAAAATGTGGTTTCCACAGGGGTGAGATAATTGTAAATTGCCCCAGTGAGAGATATAACTCTCCGCCAGAAACATTATTATTGCATCTTAAGAAGATAAATATGAACAGAGGAATCATATTTGTTTGACAACAGTTAATTTAATGTCTAACAGATTAGAACATTATTCTTATTAAAAGCATTGCAGATATAACTTGATTGAGCAATACGTCACTTATCCATTAAGGAATATGAAGAACATCTATAACATTTATTCACTATAGAATCATTTCCACAACATTAATTCTCTTCAGGTTTAGATCATATGTCTACTGCCTGGCATTGTCTTTATGGAGTCATGGCCTCTAGTCATACCCTTTTCACAAAGTAGTGGGATCTTAATCCCTCAACTCATCAAGTACATTTCCACTTCTTAACAAGTTCATCATCATGATTATAATATCTAGGTATTTGAACCCATATCTCATCATAGGATACTTATTACCACTTATTGGTAACTTAATACCTTCAGATCATCTGACAAAGGACATCATGATTCTTGCTACACAATGTATTGCACATAGTACACAAAGCTCAATGTTTCTTACTACACAAAGCATTGCACATAGTACACAAAGCTCATATCACCTCTTATTACCCCCTCAAAGCAATAAGGCATATTATGGCTTATAAAGCTCATAAACAAGCTCAATAATTAAAACATCATATGGCACACAGGGTTCATTAATTTTTCAGATTACTTCTCACTGAGCAACAAAGCATATGAAGGCTTATAAAGCCTATAAAACATTCTTAATAAACAAAGCATCATAGCACATACCTGGCTATACTCCTCATCTCATCATCCCTGCATGATTAGTATTCATGATAACAATTATAATGCTTTCATATCAGTATCATACAACACTAAGTAATACCACTATTCCCTCTTTAGGGTTCATGATTTCTCTTTTTATATCAGCACCCTCCATTAGGGTTTTCCATAAATAACCACTTAGGCTCTTAAGATCATATTATTAATGATCAACCCTATTTCATTGCTTCTCACAGCTAGAAGCCAATATTGATATCATAAGTATTCAAACATACTTATTTATTCTCATCATTCATCATTGAATGTATTATCAACACAAAGTATGAGTTTCTCTCTCATTTTTATCAGAATATGATTATATCATAGTCTATTGATTTGGATTAACCTTTTCATAGGGCATGTCAGCCTACATTAATCAAAGTGCATTACTTCATAATATAACAATTGTCATGACACACTTCATGTGTCACTCATCCAAATATATTGGATTTAAAATACATCAAGGTGTATAAATCTTAAGGTGTTGGATGTGATATCTATCATGACTTGATGTATCACTTCCCTCCTCATCCTTATCTTACTTGAATTCATCCACTTAGTTTGTATTAGGGTATTTCCCATCCTAATACTTTATGCATCAACTCATGACATTTATCATGTAATGTATTGGTCATAAGTCACTTATTTAGAATATACAACCATTGCCAATGATATGGACTCATCTCGAGTTAAGGCATTGTTGATATAGGGTTGACCATTATCAACCACTCTAGGTGTTTCACCTATTAAGGTTTTAACCACACCATCACTTGATGTTACACTCATTACTCCTAAGAGTGTCTTTCCCTCACCTTTACAAGGTGTGTAGGGTTAAATCATGTGCATATGTTCACCATATCATATTGTAGATGTATAAACACCATTGTATCGGGCTGGAGGTGTATGAACACTCACCATATCGGGTTAGGATTTGCACTTGTCTCCATATCGGGCATGATGTATCTTCTTGACCTCATATCAAGCACAAGGTATATGTATGTGTTGCCCATTATACTTATGAGGTATCAACTCATCACCATGTCGGGCTAGAAGTACATTCAATCACCCTATCGGGCTAGTCACCATCTAGGGTTAGCCATGACGTGCTAGGGTTACCATATCGTCTAGGGTTGTGTATTGTGCAACCCTATCATGCAACCCTGTCGTGCAATCATGTTGTGCAACCATGTCATACAGTCATGTATGTCGTGCAATAACTTGTTACTCTTCACTTATATCGGGTTACCCAAATAAGGGTTTCTTGTCATCTTACAAGTATACATTTGACCTTGTATCGTGCATGGAGTCTATAATAGACTTCCTATCGTGAAATAGGTGTATACTACACCTCCATATCATGCAAGAAGGTATACAATCATGTCCATATAATTTTAGTGAAGTAGGTACATCATCATATCGGGTTAGGGGTGCTTGCTTGTGTGCATGCACCCGATATCACTTTTATAAGGTGATATCATCTTCTTTAAGCTCTAGACCTTTGTTTTAACTCATATAATTCATGGCAATAAGTCTAAGAAATTACTAGAACTCAAAATTGATCAACTATTATAGGAAATTTCAGAATTAAAAGTATTTCACTAAGTATAGCAATTTAGGTGATGAATAATAACATGACTGAGTTCAAGTTATATAACCTGCCTTAAGAACCACTTCAAAGCTCCAAGCTCCAAAGATCCACGTTCCTAAGGTTGAAGATGACTTATGAAAAGTCCAAGTCTCGTTCAAAACTCCTTCATATACAAGGAATCACCATGGATAAGCAATTGGTTAAGAAGAAAACAAAATAAGATCAAAACCCTAAAATCATGCTTCAATTCAAGGTTGAAGATGATCTTATCCTTACCTTAGGGTTAAGTATGAGCTCCTTCTTGATCCTTAACACCTTTGCATGATAAACTAGTGTCCTTGCACGATACGTCAACCCTATTGAATGATATGGCACTCACTTACACGATATGCCACTCAACTCTTTACCCTATTGGCCGATATCACCTTATATGGCCAATTTCACCTACTTGGTCGATATGCTCTTGCCATGGGCGATGTCCCAAGGCATATGCACGATACCACAACATACCTTCATGATATGGGATCTCTATGCACGATAACTTAGGGTAGAAGGGTGGTAAGGGCCGCAAAATTGCACCAAGGGGTGAAACTAGGGTATATATACTTGTTGTTCATGAAGGAAGGCAAAAATGAGGTGTCAACATTTTGAGCTAGTAGGTGCCACGTGTCATGCATGGGTGATATGTGTACATGCATGCATCAACATTTATCTTGACATTCAAAAAGTTTGAGGGTCATCTAGAGATGCAAATTCGTCCATTGCTTATCCATTTGGATAAGTCATATAGGTTTAATCATTATTTTAAGTCAAGCCGATACATTTTTTTTTCTAAGGAAACTTGTTGGCCGTCACACCTCACCTCCTTGAGGTTATTTGCATGATATGAACTTTGACAAGAGTTCACAAAACTATATGGGACACCTGCTTGGGCTCCATGGCTGATAGGCACTCATATATAAGCTTTTCAACTTGATACAACTCAAGTTAAGCTTTCATATTCAACCCTTTTTCTTGGTCATTTCTTCACCAAGATTACCATCATTCATAATGGAATCAAACATGGTGTCTCCTTCTTTCTATCTCCTCTATATAATACTAGGAGGGAGTAGGGACACTCTAGATGTGGTAATTTGCATATCAACCCCATATTTTGGGTAAATTACAATTTGTACCAAAATTGGTGCACAAGGTACCAACATTGTTCAAACAAGTTCAAACTTGGAATTTGAGCTTTCCACAAGCCACCACTTAGCATCATTCTCTCTCTTATGATGCTAAAACACATGGGGTACATTTAAAATGTGACATTTTGCATTATAGCCCCTCAACTTGGGTAAATTGCACTTTGGTCCAAAACAAAGGAAAATTGCTCAAACAACATTCAATCGGGACCAAACTTGAAACATAAGTGTGTCATATGATAACAAAAAACCTTAGAGGATTATATTAAAGTTCTAAGCAACTTTATGAGCCAAAACAAATAGGGTTACCTCATAACCCATGTCAGGGTCGTTACAAGTTATAAACCCCTAACAAGGATTTCGTCCCCGAAATCCCAGGAAAAAGGAGGGACAGATTATTCATTAATCATGCCCTCAAGCCTCCACCTAGCTTCTTAATGTTATGGAGATACCATAGATCTATAATTCACACAAAGTTCCTTTCACCAATTCAACCTTATCAATGTTTATGTTTATGCAGAGCATAAACCCCTAACATATGATGTCCATATTATTGAAAGGAAGAAGCATAAAAGAACATACTTCTATCATCACCCAAGAATATTTACCAAAAGAGAAACATATATATCTAACATAGGTAATTCACTTAGTAATCCTTTATTTATTTGGGAAAGTTCACTTAGCACTTTAATTGGGAAAGTTCACTGAGCAATTTATTTGGAAAAATTCACTAAGAAAGTTCACTGAGAATGTTCACTAAGTAATTTATTTTGGAAAAATTCACTGAGAAAGTTCACTAAGAATGTTCACTAAGTAATTTGTTTTTGAAAAATTCACTGAGAAAGTTCACTAAGAATGTTCACTGAGAATGTTCACTAAGTAATTTGTTTTGGAAAAATTCATTGAGAAAGTTCACTAAGAATGTTCATTGAGAATGTTCACTAAGTAATTTGTTTTGGAAAAATTCACTGAGAAAGTTCACTAAGAATGTTCACTGAGAATGTTCACTAAGTAATTTGTTTTGGAGAAAAATTCATTGAGAAAGTTCACTAAGAATGTTCACTGAGAATGTTCACTAAGTAATTTGTTTTGGAAAAATTCACTGAGAAAGTTCACTAAGAATGTTTACTGAGAATGATCATTAAGTAATTTGTTTTGGAAAAATTCACTGAGAAAGTTCACTAAGAATGTTCATTGAGAATGTTCACTAAGTAATTTGTTTTGGAAAAATTCACTGAGAAAGTTCACTAGGAATGTTCACTAAGAATGTTCACTAAGTAATTTGTTTTGGAAAAAATCACCGAGAAAGTTCACTGAGAATTTATTTGAGAAAATTCACTAAGAAATTTCACTGAGAAATTTATTTGGGAAAAGTTCACTGAGAAAGTTCACTTAGCTCTTCCTATTTAATTTCATTATACTCTCTAGATTGTTTCAAAATGAATACTTGATCAGAGTAATAAAAAAGATAACAATCTAAGAGTTTCATACTTGCCTTATCTATAATAAGCATATACCTGGCCAGGGTATACAAGTACTGAGATTAGGTAGTATGCACTTTATTTGCTATCATATTCCTCACTTTTCATATCATTATACACACAAGATTTTCCATTCCTAGATTTTCTCCAGGCATTACTTCTATATTTCATCTTGTATCACAAAGATAAGAGAGATTATAAAGCATTTTAAAGAGCACTGAGTAAAAATGTAAATTCACATCTCCCTTATGTCCTTATATGACTAGTCAAAGGAAGTTAAAAAACAACTACTTTTTATTTAGCTCAGGAAACCATAAAAAGATATATTAAAATTATATTACTTTGTCTAACCTGTCATGATTTGTGGATGATTCACTGCCTCAGGCTGATTCTGCCTTAGAGGTTGATTCACCATAACATTTCTGGCTGAGCAATCTCTTGCTAGATGTCCTACCTGTCTACATTGGTAGCAAATTCTGGGTGCTAAATATGATCTAGAAGGTTCTTTACCCTTTCTGGATAACCATTGCCTTGATGCACTAGGCTCTAGTTGCACTGGTGATACCAAACTCTTTCCCTTTTTGGGACTACTAGACCTCTGTCCCTGAATTTGGATAGGCCTTTTCTCAATCATCACCTTACTTTTCTTCTCTGGGCAATACCTTCTGATATGTCCAGGTTTCTTACACTTGTGATAGGCCCTGATTTCATGTTGTAACCTATTCTCTCCATCACTATGTATTGATTCAATAGGCTGAGGTTGAGCATGGACTCGATTTAAGTCCAGAACTTCATCATTTCCTTTTGCTTCAACCTGCTGATGTTGATTACATATCCTGTTGAGATTCAAGACATCATCATTGGGGGCTGGTAATCTAGGTTGCACTGCTAGTGCTCAATCCACTAAATACATTATAGTTGCCCTAAGTTCCTCAACAATGATACCTAAGGAAGGATTTATTGTCATCGTTGAATTAGCTAGAGGGTTCTCAGGCAATCGTTCTTCTCTTGCCTGCTCCCCTGCACCTCTTCTTGGTGCAGCATTGCTGCTTTCTGCAGCAAACTCCTCATGTGACCTGGTCATCTTCAAGTTCTTCTCCTCCTATATGAGCAGAAGACACTATCAGATACACTAGATGACACTAGAACAGACTCTACTACCTTAGTCCTATGTCTCTGTAGACTCAATGAACCCAGAGCTCTGATACCAGTAATTTATGACGTACGACTGGAGAAAACAAGATTAACTAATGCGGAAGCGTTCACTAAGCAGCGGATTACCAAAAATCACTAAAAATTAAAACCTTTTTACCAAGAGATCCATCAAAGGAAAACTTTCTCACATAGAACCAAAGTAACATATTTACATTCTTGTTCAAATGTACATATCCGGTATCATCTCTTTCTGAGAATTACAAGCATCAACTGTTCTTGTTAAACTAAACACAAGCAGTGTAAAACCTCGAGGCACCAAGCCAAAATCTCAAAAGCATTAACTACTACTCTGAGGACCTGAGAGTACAGAGACAACACATATGACTCTATATACATCTGTACAAGGCATAACAGTCAGTGTCTCCACCTGAGACTTCACTGGTGTCCATGCTGCTGTTGTTACTGTCCTTCTCCTACTGAAGGATTCATGTCTCCTCTTCCGCGCCCACCTAAAAATGTGGTTTCCACGGGGGTGAGACAATTGTAAATTGCCCCAGCAAGAGATATAACTCTCCGCCAAAAACATTATTATTGCAACTTAAGAAGATAAATATGAACAAAGGAATCATATTTGTTTGATAAGAGTTAATTCAATGTCTAACATATTAGAACATTATTCTTATTAAAAGCATTGCATCTATAACTTGATAGAGCAATATGTCACTTATCCATTAAGGATTATGAAGAACGTGTATAACATTTATTCACTATATAATCATTTCCACAACATTAATTCTCTTCAGGTTTAGATCATATGTCTACTAGCCTGGCATTGTATTTATGGAGTCATGGCCTCTAGCCATACTCTTTTCACAAAGTAGTGGGATCTTAATCCCTCAACTCATCAAGTACATTTCCACTTCTTAATAAGTTCATCATCATGATTATAATATCTGGGTATTTGAACCCATATCTCATCATAGGATACTTATTACCACTTATTAGGTACTTAATACCTTCAGATCATCTGACCAAGGACATCATGATTCTTGCTACACAATGTATTGCACATAGTACACAAAGCTCAATGTTTCTTACTACATAAAGCATTGCACATAGTACACAAAGATCATATCACCTCTTATTACCCCCTCAAAGCAATAAGGCATATTATGGCTTATAAAGCTCATAAACATGCTCAATAATTAAAACATCATATGACACACATGGTTCATTAATTTTTCAGATTACTTCTCACTGAGAAACAAAGCATATGAAGGCTTATAAAGCCTATAAAATATTCTCAATAAACAAAGCATCATAGCCCATACCTAGCTATACTCCTCATCTCATCATCCCTACATGATTAGTATTCATGATAACAATTATAATGCTTTCATATCAGTATCATACAACACTAAGTAATACCACTATTCCCTCTTTAGGGTTCATGATTTCTCCTTTTATATCAGCATCCTCCATTAGGGTTTTCCATAAATAACCACTTAGGCTCTTAAGATCATATTATTAATGATCAACCCTATTTCATTACTTCTCACAACTAGAAGCCAATATTGATATCATAAGTATTCAAACATACTTATTTATTCTCATCATTCATCATTGAATGTATTATCAACACAAAGTATGAGTTTCTCTCTCATTTTTATCAGAATATGATTGTATCATAGTCTATTGATTTGGATTAACCTTTTCATAAGGCATGTCAGCCTACATTCATCAAAGTGCATTACTTCATAATATAACAATTGTCATGACACACTTCATGTGTCACTCATCCAAATATATTGGATTTAAAATACATCAAGGCATATAAATCTTAAGGTGCTAGATGTGATATCTATCATGTCTTGATGTATCACTTCCCTCCTCACCTTTATATTACTTGAATTCATCCACTTAGTTTGTATTAGGGTATTTCCCATCCTAATACTTTATGCATCAACTCATGACATTTATCATGTAATGTATTGGTCATAAGTCACTTATTTAGAATATACAACCATTGCCAATGATATGGACTCATCTCGAGTTAAGGCATTGTTGATATAGGGTTGACCATTATCAACCACTCTAGGTGTTTCACCTATAAAGGTTTTAACCACACCATCACTTGATGTTACACTCATTACTCCTAAGAGTGTCTTTCCCTCACCTTTACAAGGTGTGTAGGGTTAAATCATGTGCATATGTTCACTGTAACACCCCTGACCTGGGTTATGTTTAACCCTAGATGATTTGCCTAATAAGGTTGAGCATATGCTTAATTTTATCTTGGGAAAAGTAATTAGGGCTCGAGAGGAGCTCATGTTTCAATTTTGGTCCTATTTGAATAATGTTGAAGTAATGTTTTAGTTGATTTGGACTAAAGTGCAAATTACCCAAGTTGAGGGGTTAACTTGAAAATTGCACATGATATAATGTTACTTTGATGTTGAGACATCATAAGAATTAATATGATGTATTGGTATGGTTTCCACAAGCTTGCGCACCAAGATAAAGCCTTATAGAGTAATCCTTGTGCATTAAAATCTAGTTTTAGTGTAATGTGCAATTTACCCAAAACCTAGGGTGCAATATGTAATTTACCACTTCAATAAGGTCCCTATTGTTTCTTGGCAACATTTGGAGCAAATAAAATGAGAGGGGCGCCTCATTTGAATTAAGTTGGAGGAGAGGGAATCTTGATATTAAAATAATCAAGATTTAAGCATATATGGGACTTTAATTTAATTTAATGCAAAAAGAAATAAATTAATTGAGGAGCCCTTTAACCAAAAGTTTAAGGATGTGGTTGCAATAGTGTTGGACGAGCTTGTGCCTTGTTTGAGCACAAAAAGATCTTGGTTGAGTGGAAGCCCACTCACATTATCATAATAAAAAGTAATATCCACTAAAAGCTTGGATATTAATATAAAACTCTTTAAGGTGCTTAATTTCTTTTCCATTAATTTTTGGATAATGAAGAGGTTTTGCAAGAACTTGAATATGGATTCGTGGCCAAGAAATGGAGGGGGATTTAGTGGAAATTATTTTGGAATTAAAGAAAATAATCCTCTTTTTCTCTTTCCTTGAAAATCCATATGCATATCCTTTTTCCAATTCACTAAGGATCATTTCCTTAGTTTTCTATTCCCATCTTTGCTTTGGTCGACCAAAGGAGAGATCAGGAGTAGGAGAGGACGACTCTAATCTGTTGGTAAGTTTTGATCATCTTCTACCTCAGATTCATGGTGAAAACCCTAAAGCAATGCTTGATTATTGGTTTTCTTCACCCGATTTCCAATCCTAGCCATCTTATTCATCCAAAAGCTCAAGGACGGAGCTTGGACAGCTTCTGGAACTCCACCCACCATTAGAGCCGTGGATCTTGGAGCTTGGTATCAGTTCTAGAGGCGGGTTTTATAACTCAAACCCTTAAGCATTAGTATTGCACTTCTTTCTTTAATAATCGTTGGTTACTTTTCTTCTTTTGATACTCTTTTGAGTTCTTACTTAAACTCCCATGAAGAACATCAACAGTTCTTGGTTGAATGAAGTAGGAAGAATATGACATCATCCAAGATGATTATCCAAAGAACTACTTTACCAAATGGTTTCCTTTTTGTTTCTCAAACGGTTTCCCAAACCGTTTGGGAGCAAACTGTTTCAAACCGTTTGGAATGAAATGGTTTCATCAAACCGCATGGAGGGAAATGGTTTCAAACCGTTTGGTGGCAATGACCAAGGGTTGACCATTTGGAGAACTATTGAAAATTATCTAGGTTAATGACCCATCAATTATAATTGATTAACTCTAATTGGTTCATGAGTTGAAGGTCCAACAATCACCAAAACCCTAATCGGGTTGAGTGCTGATTTCATAAGTGTTTAAGTTGGAAACTTGGGTTGATTGACCCAAACGGTTTCAAAACCATTTGGGATCACCCAAGCGGTATCAAGACCATTTGGTGGTCACCCAAGACTGTTTGGAGGTCTAGGGTTAGGTAAGGTTGAGCAATTGAAGATCCAAAGATACTAGGTTGAAAGGTAATCAATTGTTGATTTGGTGATCAATCCAATGATCCAAACCCTAAATTGGTGGACTTGGATTTTGATGTTGACATGGGCAAACAGTCTCAAGACCGTTTTGAGGTCATCCAAATGACCTCAAGGCCGTTTGGGTCAGGTCATGTCCAATTTGGATGATGGTCCAATAGTTTTAAAGTAACTAGTTACACATTGATTAATGTTGAAGGATCATCGATTCCAAACCCTAATCCAACTTATTCAAACCATAATTTATGACCAATTGAGGGTCAAATCAGTTGAAGGATGACCTATTTAACTCAATTAAAGTATGGTTATAGATCCAATTGATGATTGGTTACATGAATTCAATGGTTGAAGGAACCAACATTGGAAACCCTAATTCAATTTGATTAGTTGAGACTATTTTTGGTCCATGCGGTTTTGAGGAGGTTTGGGACCAAACGATCCCAAACCGGTTGAGTTCATGCGGTTTCAAAATGTTGCTTTAGCAAACGATCTCAATGTTCAACTTTAGCAAACGGTTTCAAGTGTGCCCCTTTAGCAAACAGTTTCAAGTGTGCACCTTTAGCAAACGGTTTCAAGGGTTCACTTTGGCAAATGGTTTCAACCTCAACTTTACTAAATGGTTTTGAGTATTCAACCAAGACCGTTTGAGGTCTGATTGGTCAAGACCATTTGAGGTCTAAGTGACCAAGACCGTTTGAGGCCTAAGTGACTAAGACCTTTTGAAGTTCAAATTGGTTAAACCATTTGGACACCTAATATGATCAAAGGTCAATTAGATAATTAATTATTAATGATGTAGACCAATGATGATTATGAAGGTTAACCCTAGCTTTGTGTACTCAAGTGAAGAGTTGACCTAGATTAATATTGGATTATTTATCACCCTAGAGAGGATGAGAGGGAGAGGGAATGGGAGAGATGATGGCTTATTTAATAAGCCCTAATTCTCTCATTATGAACAAACATGTAATCAGGGTTTCATCCATAATATGAGATCATGAAATCTCCATCGAAAAGATTGATGTACCTTGATCCTAATTTAGGGCAAGGTTATGTGAAACCCTATTTTAAGGGCAAAGCTCAGTGAAACCATAATCTAGGGTGATGATGTAACCCTAACTTAGTGTAACAATGTAAGAAGCCCTAATTTAATGGCAATTGTACATCCTAACCCTAATTTGGGTATGAGGTAAGAGAAACCCCACTTGGATGTGAATAGTAAATCTTAATCCCTAAAATGGGGTAAATGTGCATGGAACCCTAATGTAGGGTAGTGTTACTAATTCTAGGTAAAGTCCTATCACTGGGTGATGTGTTGTGAAATCCTAATTTCACATAATACTAGGTGAAACCCTGATATAGAATGATGTTATGTGAAACTCTACTGAAGAGTGAGCCTAGGTGAAATCCATATATATGTAAGATGCTAAGTGAACCTCAAATTATAATTGTGGAGATCTTATTCCTATTAATGGAATAGTGATTCATGTATTGACAAATGTAACACCTAGAGGGGTTGATAATGGATATCCTTACATTAATAGTCCCTGACTCAAGGGTGAGTCCATATCATTGACAATGATTGTATTTTCTAAATAGATTAGCTATAACCAATACATTGCATGATGAATGTGATGATCTAGTGCATAAAGTATTAGGATGGGGAATACCCTAATACAAGCTAAGTGAATGAACCCAAGTAAGATGAAGGTATTGAGGGAAGTGATACATCAAGATATGATAGATATCACATCTAACACCCCAATTCTAATATACCTTGATATGATATGAGTCCATTATAATTAGAATGGATGACACATGAAATGTGTCATGTCAATTGTTACTTTAATATGTAATGCACTTTGGTGAATGTAGGCTAACATGCCTTATGAAAAGGTTCATCCAAATCAATAAACTAGGATACAATCATATTTTGATAAAGATGAGAGAGAAACTCATACTTTGTGTTGACAATACATTCAATGATGAATGATGATGATATATAAGTATGTTTAAATACTTATGATATCTATTTTTGGCTTCTAGCTGTGATAAACAATGGAATAAGGATGATTATTAATAATATGATCTTAAGAACCCAAGTGGTTATTTATGGAAAACCCTAATGAAGGGTGATGATATATAAGAGATACCATGAACCCTAAAGAGGGAATAGTGGTATTACTTAGTGTCGTATGGTACTGATGTGAAAGAGAAATCATGAACCCTAAAAAGGGAATAGTGATATCACTTAGTGTCGTATGATACTGATATGAAAGCATCATAATTGTTATCATGAACACTAATCATGCAGGATTGATGAAATGAAGAGCATAGCCAGGTATGGGCAATGATGCTTTGTTTATTGAGAATGTTTATAGGCTTTATAAGCCTTCATATGCTTTGTGTAGTAAGAGTCAGTGAGCTTTATGTACTATGTTTAATACATTATGTAGCAAGAATTATGATGTCCTTGGTCAGATGATTTGAAGGTATTAAGTTACCTAATAAGTGGTAATAAGTATCCTATAGTGAGTTATGGGTTCAAATACCCATATGCTATAATCATGATGATGAACTTGTTATGAAGTGGAATTGTACTTGGTGAGCTGAGGGATTAAGATCCCAACACTTTGTGAAAAGAGTATGGCTACATGCCATGACTCCACAATGACAATGCCAGGCATTAGATATATGATCTAAGCCTGAAGAGAGTTAATGTTGTGGTAATGATTCTATAGTGAATAAATGTTATACATGTTCTTCATATTCCTTAATGGATAAGTGACACGTTGCTCTTTCAAGTTATAGCTGCAATGTTTTAGATAAGAATAATATTCTAATCTGTCAAACATTGAATTAACTGTCGTCAAACAAATATGATTCCTATATTCATATTTATCTTCTTAAGCTGTAGTAATAATGTTACTGACGGAGAGTTATATCTCTCGATGGGGCAATTTACAATGGTCTCACCCCTGTGGGAACTACATTTTTTTTAGGTGGATGTGGATGAGGAGGCAGGAATCCTTCAGTAGGAGAAGGACAACAACAACAACAACATGGACAGTAGTGAAGTCTCAGGTGGAGACACTGGCTGTTATGCCTTGTGTAGATGTAGATATAGTCCTATGTGTCGTCTCTATACTCTCAGGTCCTCGGAGTAGTATTAGTAGTGCTTTCGAGATTTTGGATCAGTGCCTCGAGATTTTCATACTGCCTGTGTTTAGTTTTGTAGGACAACTGATGCTTATAATTCATAGAAAGAGATGATACAAGATGTGTTACTTTTGTTCTATGTGAGAAAGTTATTATTTGATCGACCTCTTGATAATTTTTTTTTAATTTTTAGTGATTTTTGGTAATCCACTGCTTAGAGAATGCTTCCGCATTAGTTAATCATGTTTTTTTATGAGTTGGATGTCACAATTAAGTGGTATCAGAGCTCTAGGTTCGCTGAGTCTACAGAGACATAGGACTAAGGTTGTAGATTCTGTTCTAAGTGTCTTCCAATTTATCTGATAGTATCTTCTGCTCACATAGGAGAAGAAGAACTTGAAGATGTCTGGACCACATGAAGAACATGCTG
Organism: Alisma plantago-aquatica; assembly: GCA_963693085.1. Taxonomy (NCBI): domain Eukaryota; kingdom Viridiplantae; phylum Streptophyta; class Magnoliopsida; order Alismatales; family Alismataceae; genus Alisma; species Alisma plantago-aquatica. The sequence continues at coordinate 458,268,647 of OY856411.1, read as the reverse complement.
CTGAGGGCAGCACTGCTGCACCAGGAGGAGGTGTAAGAGACCAGAATAGGGAAGAGCATGTACCTGAACATCCCCAGATTGACCTAGCTATGGTAGAAAACCCAGCCCTCCATGATCTATTTGAGAAATTACTGACAACCACGACACATATGGCAGACAGGATGCCACCACCTGCACCTAGAGCACTAGCCCATTATGAGGGTTGTGGAGCCGGCAAGACTTTTGAGAGACTTTTCCAGGTTGGAGCCATAGATTATACTGGTACATCTGATCCAACAGATGTTGATCTGTGGCTGACAGAGCTGGAAAAGGCTTTCAGGATCCTTGATATTCCTAAAGCTGAAAAGGTAAGACATGCTGTGTACCTCCTAAAAGGAAGTGTTGGTCATTGGTGGATGATAGAGGAAGATAAGAGACCAGGTGAAGAAATTGGATGGGAGGTATTCCGATAAGAATTTGTCAGTAGATACTTCCCTAAGACGTATCTAGATGAGAAGATATCTCAATTTGAGAGGATCAAACAAGGACAAATGAACGTTAGCGAATACGAAGCTAAGTTCATGGAGTTGTTGCAGTTTTGTCTGCAAATGACAGTTAATGATGAGGAAAGAATTCGACATTTTGAGAAGGGGTTGAACGCTGAACTAACCACTCCTGCGTATGCTTTAGAGAATAGGGAGAGGTTTGCCACCTTTGTGGAGTCGGTAAGGAGGATAGAGAGGTCTAAAATCGAAAAGCGACAGACTAGTGGCAAGAAGGAGTACACCCAGTCTCAAGGACAAAGGTCCGAAAGTTTTAAGAAGCCGAGATTTTCTACATCGGCAACATCATTGAGATTCCATAGCCATACACAATGGATGCCAAGTAGGGATAGGGATCATAGTAATGTTCCAAGTAGAGCCTCTGACATAGCATCAACATCAGTGACTGGATCTCGTAGACATTTTGCACCCAAGATCTGTTACCAATGTAGACAACCAGGACATCTGGCAAAGGTTTGTCCAGACGGGAATTCAATGATGACTCAACCTCAGGGGCAGATTCAAAAAATCTCACAAAGGAGGCAATTTTCTAGTAACAATAGAGGATGTGGACAGACGTCCCAGATAGGTCAGATGAAACAGTTTTGTTTTGATATTTCATATCATGATTCTGTGTGTTAAAGATATGAAAGTAGTTGTTTTTTAATTTCTTTGACTAGTCCTATAAGGACAGAAGGAAGATGAGAATTTATATTTTACTCAGTGTTCCATAGAATGTTTTATAATCTCCCTTATCTGTGTGTTAAAAGATGAGATATAGAAGCGATGCCTGGAGAAAATTCAAAAATGAGAGTCATGTGTGTATAATGTTATGAAAAGTGAGGAATATGATAGCAAATAAAGTGCATACTACCTAATCTCAATACTTGTATACCCTGGCCAGATATATGATTATTGTAGATAAGGCAAGTATGAAACTCTTAGATTGTTATCTTTTTGATTACTTTGATCAAGTAGTCATTCTGAAACAATCTAGAGAGTATAATGAAAGTAAATAGGAAGAGCTAAGTGAACTTTCTCAGTGAATATTTCCAAAACAAATTACTTAGTGAACATCCTCAGTGAACTTTCTCAGTGAATATTTTCAAAACAAATTACTTAGTGAACATCCTCAGTGAACTTTATCAGTGAATATTTCCAAAACAAATTACTTAGTGAACATCCTCAGTGAACTTTCTCAGTGAATATTTCCAAAATAAATTACTTAGTGAACATCCTCAGTGAATATTTCCAAAACAAATTACTTAGTGAACATCCTCAGTGAACTTTCTCAGTGAATATTTTCAAAACAAATTACTTAGTGAACATCCTCACTGAAATTTCTCAGTGAATATTTCCAAAACAAATTACTTAGTGAACATCCTTAGTGAACTTTCTCAGTGAATATATTCAAAACAAATTATATAGTGAACATCCTCAGTGAACTTTATCAGTGAATATTTCCAAAACAAATTACTTAGTGAACATCCTCAGTGAACTTTCTCAGTGAATATTTTCAAAACAAACTACTTAATGAACATCCTTTGTGAACTTTATCAGTGAATTTTTCCAAAACAAATTACTTAGTGAACGTACTTAGTGTACTTACTTAGTGAATTTTTCCAGACAAACTGCTTAGTGAACCTTCTCAGTGAATACCTCTAAATAAATTGCTTAGTGAACTTTCTCAGTGAACTTTCCCAAACAAATAAAGAATTGCTGAGTGAATTACCTCTGTTAGATATATATGTTTCCCTTTTGGTAAATATTCTTGGGTGATGATAGAAGTATGTTCTTTTATGCTTCTTCCTTTCAATAATATGGACATCATATGTTAGGGGTTTATGCTCTGCATAAACATAAACATTGATAAGGTTGAATTAATGAAAGGAACTTTGTGTGAACTACAGATCTATGGTATCTCCATAACATTAAGAAGTTATGTGGAGACTTGAGGGCATGATTAATGAATAATCTGTCCCTCCTTTTTCTTGGGATTTCAGGGACGAAATCCTTGTTAGGGGTTTATAATTTGTAACACCCCTGACCTGGGTTATGTTTAACCCTAGATGATTTCCCTAATAAAGTTGAGTATATGCTTAATTTTATCTTGGGAAAAGTAATTAGGGCTCGAGAGGAGCTCATGTTTCGATTTTAGTCCTATTTGAATAATGTTGAAGCAATGTTTTGCTTGATTTGGACTAAAGTGCAAATTACCCAAGTTGAGGGGTTAACTTGCAAATTGCACATGATAAAATGTTCCTATGATATTGAGACATCATAAGAATGAATATGATGTAGTGGTATGGTTTCCACAAGCTTGGGCACCAAGATAAAGCTTGTAGAGTAATCCTTGTGCATTAAAATCTAGTTTTGGTGTAATGTGCAATTTACCCAAAACCTAGGGTGCAATATGTAATTTACCACTTCAATAAGGTCCCTAATGTTTAATGTCAACATGTGGAGCAAATAAAATGAGAGGGGCACCTCATTTGAATTAAGTTGGAGGAGAGAGAATCTTGATATTAAAATAATCAAGATTTAAGCATATATGGGACTTTAATTTAATTTAATGCAAAAAGAAATTAATTAATTGAGGATCCCTTTAACCAAAAGTTGAAGGATGTGGTTGCAATAGTGTTGGACGAGCTTGTGCCTTGTTTGAGCACAAAAAGATCTTGGTTGAGTGGAAGCCCACTCACATTATCATAATAAAAAGTAATATCCACTAAAAGGTTGGATATTAATATAAAACTCTTTAAGGTGCTTAATTTCTTTTCCATTAATTCTTGTATAATGAAGAGGTTTTGCAAGAATTTGAAGATGGCTTCATAGCCAAGAAATGGAGGGGGGATTTAGTGTAAATTATTTTGTAATCAAAGAAAATAATCCTCTTTTTCTCTTTCCTTGAAAATCCATATACATATCCTTTTTCCAATTCACTAAGGATCGTTTCCTTAGTTTTCTCTTCCCATCTTTGCTTTGGCCAACCAAAGGAGAGCTCAGGATCAGGAGAGGGACGACTTTAATTTGTTGGTAAGTTTTGATCATCTTCTACCTCGGATTCATGGTGAAAACCCTAAAGCAATGCTTGATTATTGGTTTTGTTCACCTGATTTCCAATCCTAACCATCTTGTTCATCCAAAAGCTCAAGGACGGAGCTTGGACAACTTCTGGAACTCCACCCACCATTAGAGCCGTGGATCTTGGAGCTTGGGATCAGTTCTAGAGGCGGGTTTTATAACTCAAACCCTTAAGCATTAGTATTGCACTTCTTTCTTTAATAATCGTTGGTTACTTTTCTTCTTTTGAGTTCTTGCTTAAACTCCCATGAAGAACAGCAATAGTTCTTGGTTGAACGAAGGAGGACGAAGAATACATCATCCTATATGATTATCCAAATAACTAATTTACCAAACAATTTCCTTTTTGTTGCTCAAACGGTTTCCCAAATCGTTTGGGAGCAAACTGTTTCAAACCGTTTGGAATGAAATGGTTCCATCAAACCGCATGGAGGGAAACAGTTTCAAACCATTTGGTGGCATTGAACAAGAGTTGACCATTTGGAGAACTGTTGAAATTGATCTAGGTTAATGACCCATAAATTATAATTGATTAACTCTAATTGGTTCATGAGTTGAAGGTCCAACAATCACCAAAACCCTAATCGGGTTGAGTGTTGATTTCATAAGTGTTTAAGTTGGAAACTTGGGTTGATTGACCCAAACGGTTTCAAAACCATTTGGCAATCACCCAAATGGTCTCAAGACCATTTGGTGGTCACCCAGGACCGTTTGGAGGTCTAGGTTTAGGTAAGGTTGAGCAATTGAAGATCCAAAGACACTAAGTTGAAAGGTAATCAATTGTTGATTTGGTGATCAATCCAATGATCCAAACCCTAAATTGGTGGACTTGGATTTTGATGTTGACATGGGAAAATGGTCTCAAGACCGTTTGGAGGTCATCCAAATGACCTCAAGACTGTTTGGGGTTAGGCCATGTCCGATTTGGATGATGGTTCAATAGTTTTAAAGTAACTAGTTACACATTGATTAATGTTGAAGGATCGTCGATTCCAAACCCTAATCCAACTAATTCAAACCCTAATTTATGACCAATTGAGGGTCAAATCAGTTGAAGGATGACCTATTTAACTCAATTAAAGGATGGTGATAGATCCAATTGATGATTAGTTACATGAATTCAATGGTTGAAGGAACCAACATTGGAAACCCTAATTCAATTTGATTAGTTGAGACTATTTTTGGTCCATGTGGTTTTGAGGAGGTTTGGACCAAACGGTCTCAAGACCAAATGGTCTCAAGACCGTTTGAGTCTAAACGATCCCAAACCGGTTGAGTTCATGCGGTTTCAAAATGTTGCTTTAGCAAACGATCTCAATGTTCAACTTTAGCAAACGGTTTCAAGTGTGCCCCTTTAGCAAACAGTTTCAAGTGTGCCCCTTTAGCAAACGGTTTCAAGTGTGCCCCTTTAGCAAACGGTTTCAAGTGTGCACCTTTAGCAAACGGTTTCAAGTGTGCACCTTTAGCAAACGGTTTCAAGGGTTCACTTTGGCAAACGGTTTCAACCTCAACTTTACTAAACGGTTTTGAGTATTCAACCAAGACCGTTTGAGGTCTGATTGGTCAAGACCATTTGAGGTCTAAGTGACCAATACCGTTTGAGGCCTAAGTGACTAAGACCTTTTGAAGTTCAAATTGGTTAAACCATTTGGACACCTAATATGATCAAAGGTCAATTAGATAATTGATTATTAATGATGTAGACCAATGATGATTATGAAGGTTAACCCTAGCTTTGTGTACTCAAGTGAAGAGTTGACCTAGATTAATCTTGGATTATTTATCACCCTAGAGAGGATGAGAGGGAGACATAATGGGAGAGATGATGGCTTATTTAATAATCCCTAATTCTCTCATTATGAACAAACATGTAATCAAGGTTTGATCCATAATATGAGATCATGAAATCTCCATCGAAAAGATTGATGTACCTTGATCCTAATTTAGGGCAAGGTTATGTGAAACCCTATTTTAAGGGCAAAGCTCAGTGAAACCATAATCTAGGGTGATGATGTAACCCTAACTTAGTGTAACAATGTAAGAAGCCCTAATTTAATGGCAATTGTACATCCTAACCCTAATTTGGGTATGAGGTAAGAGAAACCCCACTTGGATGTGAATAGTAAATCTTAATCCCTAAAATGGGGTAAATGTGCATGGAACCCTAATGTAGGGTAGTGTTACTAATTCTAGGTAAAGTCCTATCACTGGGTGATGTGTTGTGAAATCCTAATTTCACATAATACTAGGTGAAACCCTGATATAGAATGATGTTATGTGAAACTCTACTGAAGAGTGAGCCTAGGTGAAATCCATATATATGTAAGATGCTAAGTGAACCTCAAATTATAATTGTGGAGATACTATTCCTATTAATGGAATAGTGATTCATGTATTGACAAATGTAACACCTAGAGGGGTTGATAATGGATATCCTTACATTAATAGTCCATGACTCAAGGGTGAGTCCATATCATTGGCAATGATTGTATTTTCTAAATAGATTAGCTATAACCAATACCTTGCATGATGAATGTGATGATCTAGTGCATAAAGTATTAGGATGGGGAATACCCTAATACAAGCTAAGTGAATGAACCCAAGTAAGATGAAGGTATTGAGGGAAGTGATACATCAAGATATGATAGATATCACATCTAACACCCCAATTCTGATATACCTTGATATGATATGAGTCCATTATAATTAGAATGGATGACACATGAAATGTGTCATGTCAATTGTTACTTTAAGATGTAATGCACCTTGGTGAATGTAGGCTAACATGCCTTATGAAAAGGTTAATCCAAATCAATAAACTAGGATACAATCATATTCTGATAAAGATGAGAGAGAAACTCATACTTTGTGTTGACAATACATTCAATGATGGATGATGAAGATATATAAGTATGTTTAAATACTTATGATATCTATTTTTGGCTTCTAGCTATGAGAAACAATGAAATAAGGCTGATCATTAATAATATGATCTTAAGAACCCAAGTGGTTATTTATGGAAAACCCTAATGAAGGGTGCTAATATATAAGAGATACCATGAACCCTAAAGAGGGAATAGTGGTATTACTTAGTGTTGTATGGTACTGATGTGAAAGAGAAATCATGAAACCTAAAAGGGAATAGTGATATTACTTAGTGTCGTATGATACTGATATGAAAGCATCATAATTGTTATCATGAATACTAATCATGCAGGAATGATGAAATGAAGAGCATAGCCAAGTATGGGCAATGATGCTTTGTTTATTGAGAATGTTTATAGGCTTTATAAGACTTCATATGCTTTGTGTAGTAAGAGTCATTGAGCTTTATGTACTATGTTTAATACATTGTGTAGCAAGAATTATGATGTCCTTGGTCAGATGATTTGAAGGTTTTAAGTTACCTAATAAGTGATAATAAGTATCCTATAGTGAGTTATGGGTTCAAATACCCAGATGCTATAATCATGATTATGAACTTGTTATGAAGTGGAATTGTACTTGGTGAGCTGAGGGATTAAGATCCCAACACTTTGTGAAAAGAGTATGGCTACAGGCCATGACTCCACAATGACAATGCCAGACATTAGATATATGATCTAAGCCTGAAGAGAGTTAATGTTGTGGTAATGATTCTGTAGTGAATAAATGTTATACATGTTCTTCATATTCCTTAATGGATAAGTGACATGTTGCTCTTTCAAGTTATAGCTGCAATGTTTTAGATAAGAATAATATTCTAATCTATTAGACATTGAATTAATTGTTGTCAAACAAATATGCTTCCTATATTCATATTTATCTTCTTAAGCTGCAATAATAATGTTACTGGCAGAGAGTTATATCTCTTGCTGGGGCAATTTACAATTGTCTCACCCCCGTGGGAACTACATTTTTTTAGGTGGACACGAACGAGGAGGCAGGAATCCTTCAGTAGGAGAAGGACAACAATAATAGCAACAGGGACAGCAGTGAAGTCTCAGGTGGAGACACTGGTTGTTATGCCTTGTGTAGATGTAGATAGAGTTCTATGTGTCGTCTCTGTATTCTCAGGTCCTCGAAGCAGTAGTAGTAGTGTTTTTGAGATTTTGGCTCAGTGCCTCGAGATTTTTATATTGTCTGTGTTTAGTTTCACTGGACAACTGATGCTTGTAATTCACAGAAAGAGATGATACAAGATGTGTTACTTTTGTTCTATGTGAGAAAGTTATTATTTGATCGACCTCTTGATAAAAAGTTTTTAATTTTTAGTGATTTTCGGTAATCCGCTGCTTAGAGAACGATTCTGCATTAGTTAATCATGTTTTTTTATGAGTTGGATGTCACATTCACCATATCAGATTGTAGATGTATAAACACCACTGTATCGGGCTGGAGGTGTATGAACACTCACCATATCGGGTTAGGATTTGCACTTGTATCCATATCGGGAATGATGTATATTCTTGACCTCATATCGGACACAAGGTATATGTATGTGTCGCCCATGATACTTATGAGGTATCAACCCATCACCATGTCGGGCTAGAAGTACATTCAATCACTCTATCGGGCTAGTCACCATCTAGGGTTAGCCATGATGGGATAGGGTTACCGTATCTTCTAGGGTTGTGTATCGTGCAACCGTATCGTGCAACCATGTAGTGCAATCATGTCGTGCAACCATGTTATACAACCATGTATGTCGTGCAATAACTTGTTACTCTTCACTTATATCGGGTTACCCAAATTAGGGTTTCTTGTCATCTTACAAGTATACATTTGACCTTGTATCGTGCATGGAGTCTATAATAGACTTCCTATCGTGCAATAGGTGTATACTACACCTCCATATCATGCAAGAAGGTATACAATCATGTCCATATCATTTTAGTGAAGTAGGTACATCATCATATCAGGTTAGGGGTGCTTGCTTGTGTGCATGCACCCGAAATCACTTTTATAAGGTGATATCATCTTCTTCAAGCTCTAGACCTTTGTTTTAACTGATATAATTCATGGAAATAGGTCTAAGAAGTTACTAGAACTCATAATTTCATCAACTATTTCAGGAAATCTCAGAATTAAAAGTATTTCACTAAGTATAGCAATTTAGGTGATGAATAATAACATGACTGAGTTCAAGTTATATAACCCGCCTTAAGAACCACTTCAAAGCTCCAAGCTCCAAAGCTCCACGTTCCTAAGGGATTAATATGACTTATGAAAAGTCCAAGGCTCGTTCAAAACTCCTTCATATACAAGGAATCACCATGGATAAGCAATTGGTGAAGAAGAAAACAAAAGAAGATCAAAACCCTAAAATCATGCTTCAATTCAAGGTGAAGATGATCTTATCCTTACCTTAGGGTTAAGCATGAGCTCCTTCTTGCTCCTTAACACCTTTGCATGATACACTAGTGTCCTTTCACGATATGGAAACCCTCTTGAACGATATGGCACTCACTTACACGATATGCCACTCAACTCTTCACCCTATTGGCCGATATCACCTTATATGACCAATTTCACCTACTTGGCCGATATGCTCTTGCCATGGGCGATATCCCATGGCCTATGCACGATAACACATAATACTTTCACGATATGGGAGCTCTATGCATGATACCTTAGGGTAGAAGGGTGGTAAGGGTCGCAAAATTGCACCAAGGGGTGAAACTAGGGGTATATATACTTGTTGTTCATGAAGGAAGGCAAAAATGAGGTGTCAACATTTTGAGCTAGTAGGTGCCACGTGTCATGCATGGGTGACACGTGTACATGCATGCATCAACATTTATCTTGAAATTCAAAAAGGTTGAGGATCATCTAGAGATGCAAATTCTTCCATTGCTTATCCATTTGGATAAGTCATATAGGTTTAATCACTATTTTAAGTCAAGCCGATACATTTTTTTTTTCTAAGGAAACTTGTTGGCCGTCACACCTCACCTCCTTGAGGTGATTTGCACGATATGGACTTTTACAAGAGTTCACAAAATGACATGGGACACCTCCTTGGGCTCCATGGCCGATAGGCACTCATATATAAGCTTTTCAACTTGATACAACTCAAGTTAAGCTTTCATATTCAACCCTTTTTCTTGGTCATTTCTTCACCAAGATTACCATCATTCATAATGGAATCAAACATGGTGTATCCTTATTTCTCTCTCCTCTATATAATACTAGGAGGGAGTAGGGACACTCTATAGGTGGTAATTTGCATATCAACCCCATATTTTGGGTAAATTACAATTTGTACCAAAATTGGTGCACAAGGTACCAACATTGTTCAAACAAGTTCAAACTTAGAATTTGAGCTTTCCACAAGCCACCAATTAGCATCATTCTCTCTATTATGATGATAAAACACATGGGGTACATTTAACATGTGACATTTTGCATTATAGCCCCTCAACTTGGGTAAATTGCACTTTGGTCCAAAACAAAGGAAAATTGCTCAAACAACATTCATTCGGGACCAAACTTGAAACATAAGTGTGTCATATGATAACAAAACATCTTAGAGGATTATATTAAAGTTATAAGCAACTTTATGAGCCAAAACAAATAGGGTTACCTCATAACCCAGGTCATGGTCGTTACAACTGTCTTTATTGTTGTTTCTGCTGCTCTTCCCTTACTGTAGGGTTTCTGCTCCATCTTCCGCATCCACCTAAAAAGTTGGATCCCACGGGGGTGAGACAATTGAAAATTGCCCCAGTGAGAGATATAACTATCCGCCAGAAACATTATTATTGCAGTTTAATAGAATAAAACTGAGCAGAAGAATCATATATTTTTAACAGCAGTTAAATCAATAACTAAACAGGTTAGAGCAATATTCTTATTCCAAGCATTTCAGCTATAACTTGATAAAACAACATGTTACTTATCCAATAAGTAATTGAAGGACATATATAACATTTATCTGTCTAAGGTATGCTAAGAAAGGTAACATCAACCAGTGATTCTCGTATTTCAACCTTAAGCAAATACGCTACACGGATGATTACATTTTACACTCATACTTAAGCCTTGAGGAGATGAGGTATACCACTCACAGTCCAACTGACCATTACGAAATCAAAATCGATACCATACATAGGTTAATGGAAGAGTCGGATTCCTTAAGACCGTTAGACCATCAAACATTCTTGATCTCAAAGTCCCTAAATGGTTTGAGACCATTTGAATAAAATATAATTAATCCAAAACGGTTTTGAAACCGAAGTAGCAACTTATCCTTGAAACCGATTGAACATCAAACGGTTTGAGACCATTTTCCCTCCAAACGGTCTCAAGACTGTTTGGTCCAAACCACCTTGAAACCGATTGGATCAACTAGGGTTTCCTCCAACCAATCAATTGATTTTATGGTTTGCTTTATTGAATCGATCATCAATTAAACCATTGAGAGTACATCAAATTACAGCCCTTGGATCTCCAACCATCCATCACAGCCCTTGACCTCCAAACAGTCTTGAGACCGTTTGGTCTCAACGATCTTGAGACCTTTTGCCTCCAAACGGTCTTGAGACCGTTTGGACCATCAACCAAGAAATTGATCCAATTCAATTAGGATTTCTTCAATCAATCGATTAGGGCTTGCAATCCATGGATCATTCATTCTAGAATTCATTATAATTAAATGAATTTGAGCCATTGGATCTTCATCATTCACATCAGAAATTAACCCCAAACAGTTTTGAAGTTCAATTTACCCATTTGATCTTGAGATCCATTACCCATTCAGTTTTGAACTCAATTACCCATTCGATCTTGTAGTTAATTACCCATTCGGTCTTGAACTTAATTACCCATTTGGTTTGAAGTAAATTACCCATTTGGTATGAAGTAAATTACCCATTTGGTCTTGGGTACAACTACCCATTCATTCTTGGGTTCAACTACCCATTCGGTCTTGGGTACAACTACCCATTCGATCTTGAAACCGAATCAACTCAATCGGTTTTGAAACCGAATCAACTCAATTGGTTTTGAAACCCGTTTGCCCATTCCTTTGTTGAGGTGTGTGTTTAAGATGACATCATCATCTTCAAGATTCAAACCTTCGAAATTCAATTGTGATTCTTATGGTGATTTCAACAATTAATCAAAAGGAAATCGAGAAAGAAGAAAGGTTCAACACATAATGAATAAATTGCAAGCAATAATGACATTTGAGGGTTCAAGTTATATAACTGGCCTTTAAAATTGAATCCAAGCTTCAAGATTCACGTCCTTAATGGTGAATGAAGCTCTCTCAACTATCCAAGGTCTGTTCTCAAGTCTTTGAGTGAAATGAATGGCTAAGGTTGAAGCTTGAATGAAGAAAAGAAGAAATTAAGCATTGAATTTCGATTTCCACCATGAAATCAAGGTTGAAGATGACTATGGAGCTTACCTATAGGTTGGGGCACGTCGTCCTGTTGCTCCTAAGCTCCTTTGTGCACAGACAAATCTAGGAAAGAAAAAGGGATCGAAAAAGCCTTTCATGTGGGTTGAAAATGGGATGTTTATAAGGGAATTTCAATGAGAGAGAAAGTGATAAATAATTCCTTCAACTCTCAAAATTGGTGTCACATACTCCACTACAACCCTTGCATACGAATTCATATCCCCCACCTTGTAATTCCTCTTCATTATACATGAATTAAAGAAAACAAATTAAGCACCTTAATCAATATAATAATAATATCCAAAATTGAGGGGATATTACTTTTTCTTTAACTAATGTGAGTGGACTCTCCACTCACTTTAGATATTTCATTGCCTTTGCAAGGCAAAAGAACTTCCATACTTATGTAAATTCAACCATCCATTTTTTGTTTGAAAGGCACTTCCATTAATATAATTATTTTTGCATTAAATTGAATTAAGATTTCAATTATGCTTAAATCTTGATTATTTTAATATCAAGATTATCTCTCCCCCAAAGGGATTAAAATGAGATTCCCCTCTAATTTTCTTGTCTCTAATTGATACCAAGAAATATTAGGGACTCTCAAGAAGTGGTATTTTGCATATTGAACCCTAGGTTTTGGGTAAATTGCACATTATACCAAAACTAGGTTTTAATGCACAAATATTGCTTAATAGGCTCTTTCTTGGTGCTCAGGCTGCCACAAGCCATACCTCTGCATCATTTTCATTCTTATGATTCTTCAACACTTGAGGAACATTTTACCATGTAACATTTGCAAGTTAACCCCTCAACTTGGGTAATTTGTATTTTAGTCCAAAATAAGTAAAACATTGTTTTCAACATTATTCAAAAAGGACTAAAATTGAAACATAAGTTCCTATTGAGCCTTAATTACTTTTCAAAAGATAAAAGCAGGCATATAATTATCTTTATTAAACAAAACATCTAGGATTAAAGCATAACCCAGGTCAGGGATGTTACAAATTATCCACCCCTAACAGGGATTTCGTCCCTGAAATCATTAAGAGAAAAGAGAAGGGCACTTCCTCCTAATCTCTTCCTCTAGCTCCCATGTAGCTTCTTTAATGCCACGATGATGCCAGAGAACTTTCACAAGACATATGTCTTTCTTTTTTAGCTTTTTAATTCTTTTATCAAGGATCATCACAGGTCCTTCAACATATTTTTTTTGAGGAAAAACAAGTCATTCAACATATGATATATCAATATTTAATTCTACCTCCACAGGTTGCAGAACTAACTCTATGTCAGGATGACACTTTCTCAGCATGGAGATATGGAACACTGGATGCAACTTATGCAGCTCAGGTGGCAATTCCATCTTATAGACTACCTTTCTAATATGTTCAATGATTGGATAAGGCCCCATAAATCTAGGAGCTAACTTTCCCTTTTTCCCAAATCTACGAACACCTTTCCAAGGTGAGACCTTGAGATATACTCTGTCTCCAACTTGGAATTCTAAGGGTCTTCACCGTTTGTTGGCGTACGACTTCTGTCTATCTTGTGCAGTCTTTAATTGTTGTTGTATTATTTTAATCTTCCTAGTTGTCTGTTTCACTAGCTTAGGACCCAAAAGTTGATATTCTCCTGTTTCATACCAACATAAAGGAGATCTACAATGTCTACCATATAATGCTTCATATGGTGCCATATCAATACTGTGCTAATAGCTATTATTGTAAGCAAATTCTATCAAGCTCAGGTTTAGATCCCAACTTCCTACAAATTGAAGGACACATGCCCTAAGCAAATCCCCCAAGGTTTTTATGGTCCTCTCAGATGTCCATCTGTCTGTGGGTGAAAGGCAGTACTAAACCTTAACCGCACACCCAAAGCTTTATGTATTCGTTCCCAAAAATGACTCGTGAACTGGGGACCTCTATCAGAAACAATAGTAGCTGGAACCCCATGCAACCGCACTATCTCATCAATATATATGTATGCAAGCTTCTCAGCAGTGTAGGTTGTTTTAACAGGAAGGAAATGTGTTGTCTTAGTCAACCTATCAACTATCACCCATATGGAATCATGACCTTTGGTTGTTCTAAGCAAACCAACCACAAAGTCCATGGTCACATGATCCCATTTCCACTGTGGTACAGACAAAGGTTGCATTGTTCCTGCGGGCTTTTGATGTTCAGCTTTAACCTGCTGACACATCGGACACCGCATAACAAAATCAACTACATCCTTCTTCAAACCAGGACACCAATACATATCCTTCAAGTTACGATACATTTTGGTGCTCCCTGGATGCATTGCATACATCGAAGAATGAGCTTCCTCCAGGACTAACTTTCTTAAGTCATTGGCATCAGGTACTGCCATCCTACTATGGTAACAAACTACATGATCCTTTGTCTCATGAAAGCCATCCTATTTCTCACTACCATACTCTGACCTGATCTGCTGAATCATAACATCAACTTGTTGAGCTTCTTTAATTTGCTGTCTCAGAGTAGGTTTTATGTGCATCTCAACTAACAACATGGCTAACAACGATACCTTAAGATGTATATTGTTTTTCCTCAAGGAGATGAGAATATCTCTTTTAAAGCACACTAGGGAGTTCAATTGTGCTTTATCTAAGGCTGGTGATGATGATTTCCTACTTAGTGCATCAACCACTACATTAGCCTTCCCTGGATGATAATCAATTGTACAATTGTAGTCCTTGATTATCTCCATCCAGCAGCGTTGTCTCATGTTCAACTCATGTTGTGAGAAGATATATTTTAGATTCTTATGGTCTGTGAAAATCTGGAATGTTTCTCCATAAAGATAATGTCTCCAGATCTTCAAAGCATGGACCACAACAGCTAGTTCTAGATCGTGTGTCGGATAATTCTCCTCGTGTTTCTTAAGCTGTCGATAGGCAAAAGAAATCACTTGATTATCCTGCATCAACACACATCCTAAACCATTCTTAGATGCATCACAGAAAACTATATACCCCTTCCCTTACTCAGGTAACACCAGCACAAGTGCACTTGTTAACCTTTCTTTTAACAACTGGAAAGAATGTTGACACTTGTCATTCCAGACAAAAGGAACCTCCTTCCTGGTCAACTTGGTTAGGGGTAAAGCTATAGAACTAAAGTTCTTAATGAACCTCCTGTAATATCCTACCAGCCCTAGGAAACAGCGTATCTCCGTTGGTGTCTTTGGCTATTCCCATTGCAGGACAGATTCCACCTTCTTAGGATCAACACGGATACCTGAGGCAGATATTACGTGACTTAGAAAAGAAACTTCTGGTAACCATAACTCACATTTGCTAAACTTAGCATACATCTTATGCTTTCTTAGCAAAGTTAAAGCATGACGAAGGTGCTGCTCATGTTGTTAAGCATCTCTACTATATATCAAGATATCATCTATGAAGACTATGATTGTAATGACCCCGACCTGGGTTTTGAGGTAACCCTATTTGTTTTGACTAATAAAGTAGCTTAGAACTTTAATATAATCCTCTAAGGTGTTTTTTATCATGTGACACACTCATATTTCAAGTTTGGTCCCGATTGAATGTTGTTTGAGCAATTTTCCTTTGTTTTGGACCAAAGTGCAATTTACCCAAATTGAGGGGCTATAATGCAAAATGTCACATATTGAACATGACTCATGTGTTGTAGCATCATTATTGAGAGAATGATGCAAGGTGGTGGCTTGTGGAAAGCCTAAATTCCAAGTTTGAACTTGTCTGAACAATGATGGTACCTTGTGCACCAATTTTGGTACACATTGTAATTTACCCAAAATGTGGGGTTGATATGCAACTTACCACCTCTAGAATGTCCCTAATTACCCTATGTATCATTTAGAGGAGATATAATGAATGATACACCATGTTTTGATCAATTATGAATGATGATACTCTTGGTGATGAAATGACCAAGAAAAAGGGTTGAATTTGGAAGCTTAACTTGAGTTGTATCAAGTTGAAAAGCTTATATATGAGTGCCTATCGGCCATGCAGCCCAAGGAGGTGTCCCATATCGTTTTGTGAACTCTTGGCAAAGTCCATATCATGCAAATCAGCTCAAGGAGGTGAGGTGTGACGGCCAACTAGTTTCCTTAGAAAAAGTGTATCGACTTGACTTAAAATAGTGATTAAACCTAGATGACTTATCCAAATGGATAAGTAATGGACGAATTTGCATCTCAATATGATACTCAACCATTTTTCAAGACAAGATAAATGTTTATGCATGCATGGACACGTGTCACCCATGCATGATACGTGGCACCTACTAGCTCAAAATGTTGACACCTCATTTTTGCCTTTCTTCGTGAACAACAAGTATATATACCCCTAGTTTCACCCTTAAGTGAAATTGTTCGACCCTTACCAACCTCCTACCTTGTGGTATCGTGCATGGGGCTCTTGTATCGTGCAGGAAAGCAATGGTATTGTGCATAGGCCCTTGGATATTGCCCATAGCAAAAGCATATCGGCCAAGTAGGTGAAATTGGCCATATAAGGTGATATCGGCCAATAGGGTGAAGAGTTGAGTGCCATATCGTGCAAGTGAGTGCCATATCGTGCAAGAGGGTTGACATATCGTGCAAGGGCACAATGGTATCATGCATAGGCCTTGGGTATCGGCCATATCAAGTGTATCAACCATACCATGTTGATATTGTCCATAGCAAGTGGATATCGGCCAATTGAAGTGATTTTGGCCACAAGTGAGGGGGTATCGGCCAAAAGCAAGGTTGTGTCGTCCAAGAGGAAGTCCATATCGCCCAAGAGTGGTGGGGTGTCGTCCAAGGAGCTAAGGAACTCAAAACTTAACCCTAAGGTGAGGCAATGATCATCTTCAACATTGGATTGAAGCATGAATTTAGGGTTTTGATCTTCTTTTCTTTTCTTCTTCACCAATTGCTTATCCATGGTGATTCCTTGTATATGAAGGAGTTGTGAACGAGCCTTGGACCTTTGATAAAGTCATCTTCAAACTTAGGAACGTGTAGCTTTGGAGCTTGGATCTTTGAAGTGGTTCTTAAGGCGGGTTATATAACTTGAACTCAACCATGCTATTATTCTTCACCTAAATTGTTATAATTAGTGAAATACTTTTAATTACGAAATTCCCTGAAATAGTTGATGAAATTATGAGTTCTAATAGTTTCTTAGACCTATTTACATGAACTATAATAGTTAGAACAAAGGTCTAGAGCTTGAAGATGATGATATCACCTTATAAAAGTGATATTGGGTGCATGCACACAAGCAAGCACCCCTAACCCGATATGATGATGCACCTACTTCACTAAAATAATATGGATATGATTGTATACCTTGTTGCACGATATGGGGGTGTAGTATACACCTCTTGAACTATAGGGAGTCAAGTATAGACTCCATGCACGATACAAGGTCAATTGTATACTTGTAAGTTGACAAGAAACCCTAAATTGGGTAACCCGATATAAGTGAAGAGTAACAAGTGTTATTGCATGATATGATCATATGATACATCATTGATACTTAGTATCATGAGGTCTACATGACCTTGTATGACATGGTTGCATGAAAAGGTTGCACGATACACAACCCTAAACAATACGGTAACCCTAACCCATCATGGCTAACCCTAGAAGGTGACTAGCCCGATAGGGTGATTGAATGTACTTCTATCTCGACATGGTGATGGGTTGATACCTCATAAGTATCATGGGCGACACATACATATATCTTATGCCCTATATGAGGTCAATAAGGTACCTCATGCCCGATATGGAGACAAGTGCAAATCCTAGCCCGATATGGTGAGTGTCTATACACCTACAACCCGATATGGTGAACATATGCACATGATTTAACCCTATACACCTTGTAAAGGTAAGGGCAAGACACTCTTAGGAGTGATGAGTGTAACACCAAGTAATGGTGTGGATAATACCTTGATAGGTGAAACACCTAGAGTGGTTGATAATGGTTAATCCTATATCAATAATGCATTAACCCGAGATGAGTTCATATCATTAATGATGGTTGAATAATTCAATTGTGTGACTTATGACCAATACATTACATGATAAATGTGATGAGCTAGTGATAAAGTATTAGGATGGGACATACCCTAATACAAGATAAGTTTATGAACTTAAGTATGTTAAAAGTGATGAGGGAAGTGATACATCAAGACATGATACATATCACATCTAGCACTTCAAGGTTGATGTACCTTGATGCACCTTAAATCCAATATACTTGGATGAGTAACACATGAAGTGTGTTATGTCAATTGTTACATTGAGATGTAATAAGTTTAATGCACTTTGATAAGTGTGGGCTAACATACTTTGATAAAGGGTTAAGCCAAGTTAATAAAGTCTGATGTAATCATACCCTGGTAAGGATGAGAGAGGAACTCATACCTTGTGTTGATGATTCATTTAATGATAAATGATGAGAATGAATAAGTATGATTGAATACTTATGTATCAATGTTTGCTACTAGATGTGTGGAGCAATGAATTAGGGTTTGATCATTGATAATATGATCTTGAAAACCTAAATGGTTAATAATGGAAAACCCTAACCCTAATGATGGGAAGGTTGTATTTCTTTTATTGCATAAGCCTTGTAAGACATGTTAAATACTTGTATAAAAGTATAAAGATGTTTTATGGCCTTGTGAGCCATGTGATAATTTGTTGCCTAGTGAGAGGTGACAAGATGTGTTATGGCCTTGTGAGCAATGTGATAATTTGTTGCCTAGTGAGAGGTGATAAGATGTGTTATGGGCTTTGTGAGCCATGAGAATAAGTTGTTGCCTAGTGAAAGGTGATAAGATGTGTTATGGCCTTGTGAGCCATGTGATAATTTGTTGCCTAGTGATAGGTGACAAGATGTGTTATGGCCTTGTGAGCCATGTGATAATTTGTTGCCTAGTGAGAATTGACAAGATGTGTTATGGCCTTGTGAGCCATGTGATAATTTGTTGCCTAGTGAGAGGTGACAAGATACTTAATGGGTCTTATGAGCCATGAGGATAGTTGTTGCCTAGTGAGAGGTAACAAGGTGTTTATAAAAGTATCATGTAAGAAATGATAATGTTCAAAATAAACTAAGAAATGGAAACTTAGTAATATAATGATAATAATAAATGGATATAATAATAATAATGAAATCTTGATCATACATGCTTTATGCTTATAGCCAAATAAGGGCTATAGTGTTTGAAATATATGAGATGGATACTTGTTTATAGAAAGGATGTGAATAAGTATGATGGCGTGGCCAAGGTATAATGCCTAGTAAAAGTGATGTGGTATTCAGTGATGTTTGCACAGGATTGGCATAGTCCAATGCCTGAAATAGTTGCATAGGATTGGCATAGTCCAATGCCTGAATATAATATGATGATGTATACTCACATGACTGGTACAATTAAATATCTGGTTAGCAGATTGGATGAAGCCAATAAATAGAAATGAGAATGATTCGTGGATGACATACCATGATAATGAGTTTCACTGAATAAGCTTGAGATGTTGATATAGTATGATGAGTAAATGATATACATGTTCTTCCCATTCCTTATAAAGAGAATAAATGACTTATTGCTCTATCACAGATAGTTGCAATGCTTTAAAAGATGAGAATATTCTAAACTGCTTATCTTCTGCTCAGTTTTATACCATTTAAACTGTGATAATAATATTGTTGGCGGAGAGTTATATCTCTCGCTGGGGCAATTTACAATTGTCTCACCCCTGTGGGATCCAAATTTTTAGGTGGACGTGCACGAGGAGGTGAAGACCTTTTTGCAGAGGAAGAACAACAGCTGAGGTAGCAGTGACAACTCAGGTTGAGTGTATTGTCTGTCAAGTCTTGTAGATATGAGTCCTATGTGTCGTCTCTGTACTCTCAGGTCCTTGGAGTTGGTTCGTACTGGTTTCATGAAAAATATGAGATTTTGGCTTGAATGCCTTGAGGTTTTATGTTGCTCCAATATGTGTTTTGATAGAGAAATTGTTATATGTTGTCCTCGAGATGAGATGAAACAATGTTGTACAAAGTCAATCATGATATGTATGAGTTTTGAATCTTTCAGCAAAAGTTTTCTATACAAGGATCTCCTTGCAAAATGGTTTAAAATTATAGTGCTTTTTGTTAATCCACTGTTTATGTTTATTCCGCTTAATTAGTAACGATTTTTTTATTAGTTTGGTGTTGGTCATTTCAAAGATAATGTCTCCAGATTTTCAAAGCATGGACCACAACAACTAGTTCTAGATCGTGTGTCGGATAATTCTCCTCGTGTTTCTTAAGCTGTCGAGAGGCAAAAGAAATCACTTGATTATCCTGCATCAACACACATCCTAAACCATTCTTAGATGCATCACAGAAAACTATATACCCCTTCCCTTACTCAGGTAACACAAGCACAGGTGCACTTGTTAACCTTTCTTTTAACAGCTGGAAAGAATGTTGACACTTGTCATTCCAGACAAAAGGAACCTCCTTCCTGGTCAACTTGGTTAGGGGTAAAGCTATAGAAATGAAGTTCTTAATGAACCTCCTGTAATATCCTACCAGCCCTAGGAAACAACGTATCTCCGTTGGTGTCTTTGGCTATTCCCATTGCAGGACAGATTCCACCTTCTTAGGATCAACACGGATACCTGAGGCAGATATTACGTGTCTTAGAAAAGAAACTTCTGGTAACCAGAACTCACATTTACTAAACTTAGCATACAACTTATGCTTTCTTAGCAAAGTTAAAGCATGACTAAGGTTCTACTCATGTTGTTAAGCATCTCTACTATATATCAAGATATCATCTATGAAGACTATGGTGAATTGATCAAGAAAAGGTCGAAAGATTCTATTAATGAGTTCCATGAATGCAGCTGGTGCATTAGTTAGTCCAAACAACATAACTATGAACTCATAGTGACCATACCTTGTCTTAAAGGTAGAGTTAGGTATGCCACTCTCCTTAATACACAACTGGTGATATCCCGACCTCAGATCTATCTTAGAGAAAATAGTTGCACCACACAACTGATCAAACAAGTCATCGATCCTTGGCAGAGGATACTTGTTCTTTATGGTTACTTTATTTAACTGTCTATAATCAATGCATAACCGCATCGATCCGTCCTTCTTCTTAACAAAGAGAACCGGAGCACCCCATGGTGAAGTACTTGGTCGGATAAAACCTTTCTCAAGCAACTCCTACAGTTGTTTCTTGAGCTCTGCCATCTCAACAGGTGCCATTCTATACAGTGTTTGTGCTATTGGTTGCGTGCCCGGGATTAGATTAATCTCAAAATCAATCTCTCGGGGTGGAGGTACACCAGGAAGTTCCTCAAGGAACACATCTTCAAACTCCCTAACTATCAGAACTTCAGAAAGATTAGGGCTCTCCATTGTGGTATCTACCACATGTGCCAAGAATGCAATGCATCCTTGTCTCATCAGCTTCTCAACTACCATAGCTTACACAAGACAGGTTGGAAGAATCTTTATATCTCCCTGAAAGATCCATGTGTCACCATCATCTGTGAACACAACTTGCTTGGAATCACAATCCAAGACAACCTTATATTTTTCTAGGGTGTCCATCCCAAGAATTATATCAAACCCATGCATCTCAAGGGGTATAAGATTCACCTGAATGCGATGTTCAGAGAAGGAAAGAATGCAGGGAGAACACACCTCCCACAATACTACAGATTCCAACAAAGGGGTTTCTAATAACAAACTATCTGCTCTATGACTGACAATCATATTGCAGTCATGAATCACTCTTCGAGTGATAAAGGAATACATAGAACCCAGATCAATTAAAATAGATACGAAGCAGGATGAAGACACATCAGATGAAATAGTTCCATCTGACCTGTCACAACTTGAGGGTTGACTACTGCTTCAGGTTGATTCATCACATAGAATCTCGTCGTTGCTTGCTGTTGACCCTGTGCTCGGTTGTTAGGTGCCGACGAACCAGCTTGGGATGCTTGTCCACATCCTCTAGCACCACTTGAAAACTGTTTCCTCTGAGAGCCTTACTGACTCTGCCTCTGAGGTTGAGTCACACTTGCATCCCTAGCTCGACAATCTTTCATCAAATGCCCCGTCTTTCCGCATATAAAACAACCTATGGTCTCCCTATGTGGCCTGGGTGGTCTTGTTACTGACACTGATGCCGAGCTGTGGGCTCCCTCAGGTGGTAAACTACGGCCTCTACCCCTACTTGACGTCCATTGAGTCTGGGTATTGAATCTTGGTGGTGCTATTGGTACAAAAAATCTCAGTTTCTTGAAACTTTTGGACCCTCATCCTTGAAACTGAGTATACACCTTCTTACTCTTAGTCTGACGCTTCTCAATCACCGACCTTTCTATCCTTCTTACATACTCCGCAAAGGTGGAGAACCTCTCCCTATTCTCTAAAGCAGACACATGAGTGGTCAAATCAGCGTTCATCCCCTTCTCAAAATGCTGAATTCTTTCTTCACCAGTGGCTGCCATATGCGGACAAAACCGCAAAATCTCCATGAACTTAGCTTCATACTCGTAATGTTCATTGGTCCTTGCCTTAACCTCTCAAATTGAGAGATCTTCTCATCTAGAAATGTCTTAGGGAAGTATCTATTGACGAATTTTCGTCAGAATTCTCCCCATCCAATCTCAACACCTAGCCTCACTACAAAAAATTGGGCTATTATTCAAGAACATTTATGAAGAACCAAGAACCGTGAATAATAAAGTCTATTTGTGAGGACTTGTCCCTCAAATATGAGATTGAATCCCTCAAGTGTGTTTTTGATACAAGTAGACCTTTTTTAGGGACATTAATCCCTCACAATTTCATTATTCACTCCCCCATTCTGTGAAAAATTGTTTGTGAGGATTTCCCACCATACGGGTCATACTTTCCCTCCACAACTTTTCCTCCACACCTAATTATTCATTTGACTATCTAAATAAAAAATAAAACCCCCATAAAAGACCCTCCAACGCCCTATTTGGCTATGCTCTCTACGTCCCTCCCACTCCCATTGTTGATATCACTTATTATCTGTTGCCCGCCACAAGAAACCAGTTGCTTTAGCAAAGGATCATCCGTTGCAGCTAGGGTTGATCCTGCTCCACTTTTGGCCACCGCCGAGGATTGATTCGCTGAAACAGGTTGTTCTTGCTCCGCCACCGACGAGGGCCATCATCTTCTTTGCTTGGACGACCATCTTCTTGGTCTGGACAGACTGTACGACTGCTGCAACCACAACTGAAGGCTGATTAGGTCAGAGGCTTCCATTCGGTAAAAAATTTATGCTTTTCTAGGCTTTCTCTATGCCGGTGTCTCATCTATCATCTAATATCATCCTCCTGTTCTGAGTTGATGGTTCCACGTTTCTATTATCCTGGTTTTGTTGTGAGACTAGCAATTTCGTCCATACTTGGTCTGAATGCCTTGTGGAGTCTGACTTCAAACCAAATAACTTCTAAATCTATTTGATAATCAATGAAAAACCCATTGATAGTTTGCGGTTCCATGAATGTAGGGTTCATTCACGCTCGCACAACCATATAATTATGAAACACTTCCCTTTTCTCCACTTTCTATTTCACATTGACGTTGCTACGACTATACTGAATTACTATGTGATAGTTCCCAAAAAATATCATGTTTATCAATTTCCCCAGTTTAGACGACGAACGATGTTGATAATTTATTAGGTTACGCTTTACTTCTAAATTCTACCCTCATCTAGGGGTTGTCAGTGATGTGGAGCATTGGCGTAGCTAGATGAAACAATAGCTCGCAGCCAACAGTAGCAACGTCATAGTCGGCGTCTGTCTCGGCCAGATCGATCTGGATCAGCTGGAGCCGGGACTCTACATCTGGGAAATTCCTGAGAAGGCCAGCTTTTATGTGGTCGTATGCAACAATAGTAAAAATACCACAGACGCCAACGTCCCGATCTTGTTAAACAAGAAGGAAAACAATATACCAACGCCAGCAATAGAAACTATATAGAAAACCTTTGTTTCTAAGGGTTGCCTGCACAACATGGCCTCTCTACAGGAGCTTCCTCACAAGCCATGATCTGATATATCCCGAGCTTCCTGTCACACACACCCTACATCTCTCACCCATCTTCTTGTCCGGTCTCTCTCAATCCTCGTCGATCCAACTGACTCTTTCGGAATTGGAGTTATATATAGAACTGGAGACGGGACAAATCGTGTATATCCATTACATTGTGGAGGACACCCATATACATAAATATGGACCAGCTAGAGATCATTAATTTGTAATTTTTGACTGAGCACCACATGAGTTTTTTACGGCTTCACAAAAATTCAGGCAAAGAGACATGTCTGTTGTGTAACAATAAGACACCTAGGCGACAATGAGTCTTTCAGTCAGCAATTTACCTTAATTTGTAGAACCACACCCATCTCTTACAATATGCAGACAGTCGCAAGAAACTGTGTTCAGATTTCATCAAGCTTGATCTAGCCTGTAAGCATCGTTTCATGTCATTCTAGTTGCAATAGTTATTTGTTGGGTGTTTTTTGTTTCTTTCGTAGTAGTTTAATTGGCATGAAATGCATCCTCTTTGACGCAATCATATAATATTGTCTTTCATAAATATGTTTCTGTGCAAGTGTGAGATGTGGAGTTACTTTTTATTATTTCATATGTTAGTCCAACTTTATTCAGACATGTTCTTCAATTGTTTATTTGTTCGTTGAACATCTGCCATAGTTCCTTCGTATTCTGTTGAAATAACTTTATGTTGACCATCTTAAATATTTCGTAATCTAAAGAATGATTTTATGTTAACTTGTCCAATATTACCAGATGTTGATGATTATTTTACTCCATTAGATGTAACATTGATGATCTCATGCACTTTAGTCTACAGATATGTGTGCAATAACACATAGAGAGTACTCTATAGTTTGTGATTTTGGGTGTTAAAATTTAGGGACGTTGATATAACTAAGATTCTTTGACTCATATTGATTGCCCCCCCCAATGTTTGATTCCTGGTTCCGACCCTGATGCCGAACTAGATAAAACCATGAGCGTGGATGTTTTGATGGCTGTAAACAGTGGCGAAGCTAGACATTCTTGCAGGGGCAGGCACTTGCAGAACACTAGTTCCTTTACCTCCTCATATAAATTATCAATTGATTCTAGAGTACTTGTGTAGGCCTGAACTTTTCTCTATTTTAAATGTCAGGTATTCATGGTTATATCTCATACACCGGTCTGAATTTTAGTACTCCATGCTCTTTTCTTTTGAAGGTCAATGTGTTGTTATTTTATAATTTACAGAACAATAGACTCTGTGAAGGCCAATTCTCTGTGAAGGCTCATACGCCATCCAATATAATCCACCTGCCGTCAGGCTTTGTCTCTTTGGTGGATTAGACTCTGCAAAAGAGAATCGATCACGCTGCTCCAAGTTTTGACTGTGCCTTTCCAATATATAATCTAGACAACGAATTATTTATTCCATGTTTCTTTTGTGACAAGGGAACAATATCACATGCAAGGCATTCATATAATATCCTCTCACTATGATTACTCACCCAGATCAATCGCTAAGAGTAATATATAATGATAAAATACTAGACCATCCAAAAAATTGAAGCCTATAACATGATCTATAATTATTTGGTCAAAACTGAAGTCACAAAGAATTATTTTTAACTCATATTAAGCACATTTTGACTTTATTGTCTTCATCCACCTCTTGAATTCTATATTGCACTATTGTTTACATATAGGTTGTACAAATTATTGTATTACGTAGTGAAGTAACAATAGATTAACTTAGACATCTATAGTTGACACAACATACAAAACCATTTTCTTATTAGCATGCATTAGTATTATATATATGTTTGTAATTATTCATAACTCTTTTATAACTTTATTTTATTAACTATGATGAATGCAAGTTGTTTTGTAATAACAATGAATAACCTTTGATTCGATGAAATATTTATATTTTATATCAAAATTCTTAGCTTGGGTGGTACACAATGATATTGCTTTCAATATTGATATCAAAGTACAAATATGTTTACATATGAAGAAAAAAAGATTTGAACCAGTTCTATTGAAAGTAGGATGTTGTAAGGCACATTAATATGTTAGATTACCAGTAAATTTACAATACCACTAATCCCTAATAGAGAGCGATTGACTTACATTACACTTCAAATTACATAGAAATCATTTTTTTTAATTAGTTAGTTTGCCTAATTGTATCTTCATCATGCAAATTATATTTCACACTCCATTAGAAAATAAAAAATTTCAATTTCAAAATCTCAGTTATGATAAAGAGAAAACATTCCTCTACTTAGTGGGAAAATACTTTTATTAATCTACATCATCCTTTTATATAAAAAAAAGTTGTAAGCTGCAACAATGTAATGAATTTATACTATTTGTAAAGTATCACATTACAATTCAACATACTAATTTCAATTCTCTTCATTGCAACAATGGGGATACATGTTTACCAAACATTAATACTCCAACTACATGTTGTCATACTTTTGCTTTATAAATTATATTCAAAATTCTTGATGATTTATAAACATAATTAGTTAAGGACACAATAAAATTCCAATATCATGCAATAGTAGTGCTTTCCTTACCTCTTTCTATATTGAAGTCTATAAATTTTTTAATATGAATCTCATGGGGAAATATTCATATGAATCTGTGATTCTTGTTTCAACCATTGAAATCATCTTATATTTTTGACTTTATTATCTTCATCCACCTCTTGAATTCTATATTGCACTATTGTTTACATATAGGTTGTACAAATTATTGTGTATTACGTAGTGAAGTAACAACATATTAACTTAGACTTCTATAGTTGGCACAACATACAAAACCATTTTCTTATTAGTATGCATTAGTATTATATATATGTTTGTAATTATTCATAACTCTTTTATAATTTTATTTAATTAACTATGATGAATGCAAGTTGCTTTGTAATAACAATGAATAACCTTTGATTCGATGAACTATTTCTATTTTATATCAAAATTATTAGCTTGGGTGGTACACAATGATATTGCTTTCAATATTGATATCAAAGTACAAATATGTTTGCATATGAAGAAAAAAAGATTTGAACCAGTTCTATTGAAAGTAGGATGTTGTAAGGCACATTAATATGTTAGATTACCAATAAATTTACAATACCACTAATCCCTAATAGAGAGTGATTGACTTACATTACACTTCAAATTACATAGAAATCATTTTTTTATTAGTTAGTTTGCCTAATTGTATCTTCGTCCTGCAAAAATTATATTTCACACTCCATTGGAAATTAAAAAAATTCAAATACAAAATCTCAGTTATGATAAAGAGAAAACATTCCTCTACTTAGTGGGAAAACACTTTTATTAATGTACATCATCCTTTTGTAAATTTTCTTAAGTTGTAAGCTGCAACAATGTAATGAATTTATACTATTTGTAAAGTATCACATTACAATTCAACATACTAATTTCAAATATCTTAATTGCAACAATGGGGATACATGTTTACCAAACACTAATACTCCAACTACATGTTGTCATACTTTTGCTTCATAAATTATATTCAGAATGATTGATTATTTATAAACATAATTAGTTAAGGACACAATAAAATTCTGATATCATGGAATAACAGTTCTTTCCTTACCTCTTTCTATATTTAAGTCTATATAATTTTTAATATGAATCTCATGGGGAAATATTCATATGAATTTGTGATTCTTGTTTCAGCCATTGAAATCATCTTATATTTTTATTTAAACTAATTATTTAATAATATGGAGTTTATCTTCCAATTGAAGTTAGCTCGATACATTTTTCTATCGATATGGAATAAATCATAGGAAAAACATAGAAGCATATAGATATTGTATAATCATTAATGTAGATACTCATTCTATAATTATAATTTAAAAATTATATCTGATACTTTCTATTTAATATTATTTTACAAGAAACTATAGATAATCCTAATAAAAAAGGAGTATTCAGGAGATAAGAATGTGTTTCGAGTTTTATTTTTCTCTTTGGAGCTTGGACACATAACATTAACCCTAAAATATATAAAACAACCATATGCATTCTACAATATAAGAACAAACCTATTATTAGATTGTGAGACTGACAATGAAGTCATACAATTTGCTAAGCACGAGCTACAAATGAGAGCCAATGTCAAGATATGAATTATGTAGTTTAGTGGTTTACTATTCTCAAACATTCTAATATCAGAGCAACATTTTGATTCTTGGTCTGTAAGTTATACAAGATCATACATTTTTTAGAAAGAGTAAAATAAGTTAGGATATACATTACAAGTCATACAAGGATTACAAGTGATTACAAAAATTGTTCTAGGTCATTTGGACCTATTTCCCAAATTGGTCACTTGTATGACTTTGACTTGTCTTTTCTCCAACTTAGGATGCGCAAGTTAGGGCATTTGGAGTGTGTCCTACAAAGTGTTAGGTTTTAGGCTGGTAGTATGGCCGTGCTTAGCAGCACGGTCGTGGTGGTGGCTAGGTAGCACAACCGTGGTGGAGGAGAACAACCGTTCGGGTGATAGACTGAAAGGAATATAATCAAGACACTACTTGAATTGCATATATATATATATCTTGTAATGTGTACTTAACTTATTATATATTTTCCTTCATGTAGATGGATTTTCTAATAGATCGGAGTTGGATGTATATTGGGAACAGAGTCCAAAGTGATGTATTCAAGGCAGGGTTACAAAAGTTCATTGAGTTTGCTCTTATCCATCACAGACCAACTAGACATGGGAAATTAATATGTCCTTGCAAGGTATGTTTGAACAGATACCTTAAAACAGAGGAGGAGGTATTCTCACATGTATTACAAAAAGGATTTGTGCATAGCTATGATGTTTGGACATTTCATGGGGAGGTGATTGGTAGGAGCAATCATGTTGTGGCACCAAACATGCCTAGCACTGACAATATGCATCAGATTCTAGGGGATTTGTTTGGTATGGGTGATACAACAAATGACCACACTACTAAAGCTATAGAGGAACCTGCAAATGTAGATGCACAAAGATTTTACAAGCTACTAAAAGAGGCTGATCAACCACTCTATAGAGGTTGCAAAAGTCATTCTAAGCTATCGTATTTGGTTGCCTTGCTATTTCTAAAGGAGGAATCTGGATGGTCCAATGATTCTTTCACAAAGTTGTTAAAGTTGATTATTTCAGGATTTCCAGAAGAAAATTGTCTATTCCCAGAGACATACTATGAAGCAAATGTGATCGTGAAGGATTTATGACTTGATCATTCTACTATAGATGTATATACAAATAATTGCATGCTTTTTCGCAAAGATGCAGCTTCAAAAGAAAATTGTGATACTTTAGGTGCTTCAAGATGGAACGAAAAGCAATAAAAAACAAAAGGAAAGAAGGTAGTTTCTAAGTTCATGTATCACTTCCCTTTGATACCTCGGTTAGAGAGGCTCTATATGTCTTCATCTGTTGCTAAAGATATGATTTGGCCGTCTGAAGGAAAAGGCAAGGATGGTCATATTCATCATCCTTCAGACACACCAGAATGGTTGTCTATTGATGCCAGGTATCCATACTTTGCTGCTGAACCACACAATATTAGATTGGCATTAGCAACCGATGGTTTTAATGCATTTGGCAATATGAGTGCATCACATAGCATCTGGCCTGTGTTGGTGACACCTCTCAATCTTCCGCCTTGGCTTCTTATGAAAGAACAATTTATTATGATGTCCCTATTAATCCCAGGTCCACATATGGTTGGCAATGACCTTGATGTATACTTGGAGCCATTAATTGAGGAGCTGCAACTACTTTGGGAGCTTGGAGTTAAAGTTTATGATGCATATAGCAAAAGGAATTTCACTATGCGGGCAATGATTTTATGGACCATTAACGATTTTCCAGCATATGGTGACTTATCTGGTTGGAGCACTAAAGGTAAGAAAGATTTGGGATGTCCTTGTTGTAATGTGGAGACTGTATCGAAATGGTTAAAGTTTGGGAAAAAGCAATGCTATGGTTTCCATCGACATTTTCTTCCAATGAATCATCCATATAGACGTGATAGGAAAAATGTTGATGGTGAAAAAGATTTTTGACTTCCACCAAAGCCACTATCTGGAGAAGATATACTGAGGCAATTTGATGGATATGAAAATATCACATTTGGGAAAATGAATAAGCACAAGAGGCATGGAGATCAAATTCAACGGTTACCTCCTGGTTGGAATAAGATAAGCATCTTTTTTCAGCTACCTTATTGGAAGTATTTATCTGTTAGACACAATCTGGATGTGATGCACACAGAAAAGAATGTGTTTGAGAATATTTTAAACACATTATTGGGTGATTCTAAGAAAAGTAAAGACAACTTACAAGCTCGTCAAGATATGAAGAAAATGCACATTTGAAGAGATTTATGGCCAGTAGATGCAGGTGACCGCTATTACTGACCTCCAACATCTTACACCATGACTAATGCACAGAAAGATAAGTTCCTATATATGTTAGAAAAGCTAAAAGTACATGATGGCTATTCTTCTAACATTTCTAGGTGTGTTAGCAAATCTGATAGAAAACTTGTTGGGCTGAAAAGTCATGATTGCCATGTTCTTATGCATCAACTTCTACCCGTTGCCTTGAGACATTGCATAAGCTTAGATGTGTACAAGCCTATTGCTAATTTGTGCTCATTTTTCAACAAGCTTTGCTCTAACATTATTGATGTGGAGGAATTCAATGAATTGGAACAAGAAATTGCTGTTACTCTTTGCCAGTTGGAGAGAATCTTCCCTCCTTCTTTCTTCACCATCATGATGCATTTGCCCATTAATTTAGCTTATGAAGCCAGGCAATGTGGATCTGTCTGAACTAGGTGGATGTACCCAATAGAGAGATACTTAAAGAAATTGAAGAAGTATGTCAGAAACAAAGCTAAACCGGCTGGTTGTATTGCTAGTGGCTATTTAGCTGAAGAAAGTTTGAAATTTTGTGCTAGGTACTTGCATAATTTTGAGACAAAA
Source organism: Alisma plantago-aquatica (assembly GCA_963693085.1). Classification (NCBI taxonomy): domain Eukaryota; kingdom Viridiplantae; phylum Streptophyta; class Magnoliopsida; order Alismatales; family Alismataceae; genus Alisma; species Alisma plantago-aquatica. The sequence continues at coordinate 458,237,501 of OY856411.1, read as the reverse complement.
CTCAATCACACTCCTCATAATGTTGATGGATCTCCAATTAGAGTTGGAGTGTCAAGGAATTTCGACATCCATACTTTGGAACAAGCCCATCGTTATGTCCTTTTCAATAAAGAGGAATTGGATGTTTACAGAAGCTAAGATTTAATTACGTCCTAAAATTCTTGCTGATATTTGTATATTTGTTGTACATTAATGTAGACACTTCTTATAAAGCAGTGAACACATGTTTATTCTTCAAGATATGGAACCCAACATTGCCCCACAGACTCTAGAAACAAAACATGCAAAAGAGTATTCTAAGTGGTTGAAAGAGCATGTAAGTCTCAAACATATATATTGTTGTCACTCTTAATGCCCAAGTTAGTGTAGATTACAGTAATGTTTTAATTTTTTTATGAAGGTAATGCAAATGCAAGAGATGAGGCCGAACAATATTAGCAAGGAGTTGAGATGGTTATCCTAAGGCCCTTGTGCTGAGGGAATGTCTTATGAAGGGTTTTCAGTCAATGGATATCGTTTCCGTTCAAAGAACATTGAAAGTACATGTACTATACAAAATAGTGGAGTGTACTTGTGTGCAGACACTTCAAGTTATTCAAGTGGTAGAGATAGAAATCCTATAAATGCTCAAGTCACGTACTATGACTACTTAGAGGAGGTTGTTGAGCTAACTTATGGTCTAGGAATCAAAGTTCCGTTGTTTAGATGTTCTTGGTATGATGAAAGCACTTCTAACAGTATGCAAATTGATGAATATGGGTTCATAGAAATCAACACTTCAAGGATAAAAAGAAAAGAGGAACCCTTTATCTTGGCTTCTCAAGCATTGTAATGCTTTTATGTGAAGGATCCTAATGCTGATGATTGGTGCACAGTGCTGAAGCATCCTCCTAAAGATTATTCTGAAGTACCTCTTATTGAGAATTGTTTGACTCGTTTACAAGTTGAAGCTAATGATGGTGGTGTAACTAATGATGTGTCTTGGACGAGGAGTGACACTGAGGGATATTTTGTTGATAGAACTAAAAAAAGCATGATGGGCTAATGTTTAGTTCATTAATCTGTCTATTTTCATCAAAAATAATTTTGTTTGCAAGTCCTGGATATTATGTTTCAAACATTTGTCTAAGCTTAATTACAAGTCATACAATTATTACAAGTGATTACAAAAAGTTTTCTAGGTAATTTGGGCCTATTTCCCAAATTGGTCTATTACTTGGCATATTCTTTGCAATTTATTTAGTCTTTTTTATATACCAGCAAGTAGGACATCATTATAACTCATCATTGTTCTTTGTTTTTCAAATGTTGAATATTCATATGTTGGTGTCTCATATTCTCTGCAATTTATTTGTTTTTCAAATGCAGCTACTACTTTTATTAAAGACATTTCTGCACTAATAATCTAATTATTTTCTTGTCAGTTGAATGATGGAAGGAAGAAGAATCACTAGATCTAGTTGTAGCATCACACCCGTTGAAACATTTGCTGTCCCTCCCTCCACAGTTATAGAAAATTGTGAGGAAGAACCTACTGTACTTGAAACTTTTGTTGTCCCTCCCTCTATTGAAAATGATGTAACAATTGAAGAAAATGTTGAGGATGAACATGAGAATAGGAAGTATGGATGTGGGTCTGCAAGTGAGCAAAGCCTACTTCCTAAGCAAGGGGAGCCACGTCAGAAGGTCCAATGGGACCCCGAAGGAAATGCTATTGGGGAGAATGGTGCCAAATTGAATCGTTATTGTCATATGCTAGCAAGGAAATCACACATATGGCATCTAGACTTGAAGTGGAATGAACAACCACAACAAGCTTTTGCAGATAGAAAATCATTTGTTGAGGTAATCTTTTTCATAAAAGACCAACAAATTGTATGATTGTTATATCCAAAGTAATATTTTCTATGTTTTTAGAAATATTTCGATTTAGGCGGTCATCTGAATGCATGGAATCACATTGATGAACATATTAGCAAAGGGATATCAGTGTGGAGGGCACATGTAAAGAAAGATTACTATGAGAAGTACAAGATTGAACCGGAATTGATGATTAAGAAAGTTGAGAAAAATGGTTCCATAGATATTGACCAATTTAAAAATCTTGTTAAAGAATGGGGAACTGACAAGTCCAAGGTACAACAGTTTCATATAACTTGCATCTATACCTATCTCCTTTTTCTAATTATTTGTTTCTTATGGTTTAGAAAATTTCTGAGATCAACAAGGCAAATAGAGCAAAAAAAGTGATGGATCATACCACAGGATCAAAGCCATGGAGTTGCTACTTGGCAGAAATGGTATAAATAATGGACATTTATCTTTTTTAGTAAGAGTAGAAAATATAATATGGGTAGTGATTATGTTATCTATCATGTGTAGGTCAGTGAAGAATAACCCGTTGTGCCTCTTAACAAATTTTTGGAAAAGGTTTACGACAAAAGCCCACAAGTGGTTATAAAATAAACATTTTCTTTCCTACCATGTCTACAAAGCTACATACGCTTAAATATCTCAATTTAAGATTTCCTTTTATGATGCTTTATGATTACAACTTGAAATCTATGATATTGTGGAAAACCAAGTAGCAGACCAAGGAGATTTAGATCCTAGATGTGTTGATAATCTAACACGTGAAGCTTATTTGCAAGTTTTAAATCCTTCCAAAAAGGCTAGGATCTGAGGTCTTGGAATTGGGCACAAAGAGACAGGACATAGGGGAAAAGTTGCCCGTATAAGATATGAAATGCTTCTTGAGGAAAGCAAAGCAAAGGATGTATGTTGGATTAAAACTAAACTTGAACTATTAGTTACAACTATTCTATTACATTGATGTTTGTAATTTGTTTTCTATTTTAGGATAAACTCAAGGAACTTGAAGAAACAGTAAATGGATTGAAGAACTCTATCTCCCAAATAATGACTTGGTATAATCAATCACAGGTAACTTAGAGTCAGTTTCCTACGTCAATATAATATATAATTTTTTTTGACATTGTTGATCTATTTGTGCTAGGATGGCGGTATTACTGTAGATTGTGCAGCTGAATACCCCAATCGGACTACTGCAAGTGTCTTACACATGCAAAGTGGCACAAATAGGTCAGGTGTTGGTTCTTTTCGCATAAAAGACAATACAAGTGGTGCTACAGATGTAGGCATGTATCCCAGGCAGAATAATTCAAGCGGGGATGGCTTAAGCAGACTTTCTAGACAAGGCAATCCAAGGGAGACTAGAGTAGGTAGGATTTCCATATAAGGAAATTCAAGGGATAATGGAGTAGGTAGGTGTGACGACCGTCTCACGAAAATAAGATTAACTAATGCGGAAGCGTTCATCAAGCAGCGGATTAGCGAAAATTACTAAAAATTAAAACTTTTTGCAAAGGGATCCATTCATAGGAAAACTCTTTCATTCAGAACCAAAGTAAAACTTTACATCCCGGTTCATATATACATCTCATGTACTTTTGCTTCTCGAGGAATGCAAACATTAACTACTCTGTCTTAACTATACACAGGTAGTATAAAACCCTCGAGGCATTAAGCCAAAATCTCGAAATCACTAACTACTACTCCGAGGACCTGAGAGTACAGAGACGACACATAGGACTTTATATACATCTGAACATGACATGACATCCAATGTCTCCACCTGAGACTTCACTACTGTCCCTACTGCTGCTGTTGTTGTCCTTCACCTCCTGAAGGATTCCTGTCTCTTTGTCCGCGTCCACCTAAAAATGTGGTTCCCACGGGGGTGAGACAATTATAAAAATTGCCCCAGCGAGAGATATAACTCTCCGCCAGAAACATTATTATTGCAACTTAATAAGATAAATATGAACATGAGAATCATATCTATTTGACAGCAAATATTTTAATGTCTAACAGATTAGAACATTATTCTATATCAGAAGCATTGCAGTTACTACTTGATAGAATTAACATGTCACTTATCCTTTAATGAATAGGAAGAACATGTGTAACATCTATTCAAACAATAGAATCATTACCACTGCATTAACTTTCTTCAGGCTTAGATCATATATCTAAAGCCTGGCATTATCAATGTGGAGTCATGGCCCGTAGCCATACTCTTTTCATAAGTGTTGGGATCTTAATCCCCCACTTCATCACTGGGTTTTTCTCATCCTTTCACAATTTCAATACCATAACCATGAAATCCTGGGTATTCAAACCCTTTGTTCATCACTTGAGCACTGTTACCTCTTTCTCAGGTAACTAACACCTTTAGGTCATTTGACCAAGGTAAGTATGATACTTGCTACACAAGCATCCATCATGGCACTTGATGCACATTAACTCTCTTGCCACCTCTTACCAGGCACAAGGTATATTATGGCACACAAGGCCCAATTAACAATTCAAACTAATAATACATCATAGCTCATACCTGGCTATGCTCATCATCTCATAATACCTGCATGGTTAGCACATATAATAGCAGTACATCAATTATCTATCAATACCATGCAAAAACAATGTATTAATAATTCAAGGGTATTACCCTTAATCCTTTACCAGGATTTGGATTTCCATCACACATAGCTCATCAGAACACTGTACATCTTGTCACCTTTCACTAGGCAACAAATTTATTCACATGGCTCACAAAACCATTCACATCTTGTCACCTCTCACTAGGCAACATCTTTATTCACATGGCGCACAAGACCATTCACATCTTGTCACCTCTCACTAGGCAACAACTTAAAAACAAAGGCTTACAAGCCCAACTCATCTTGTTACTTCTTTCTCAGTAACAAAAACATAATGGCACATATGGCCAATCAATTCTTATCAAATAAACATCATAGCTCATACCTGGCTATGATCATCAACTCATGAGACCTGCATGATTGTCACACATGATAATAGACTTATCAAGTTCACAACACATCATGCAATATAGGGTAACACCACTATTCCCTTACCAGGGTTAGGGTTTACCATCAATTAGGGCTTTCTCTCACATATCATTACCCTTCATTAAGAATAGGGTTTTCCATTATTAACCATTTAGGTTTTCAAGATCATATTATCAATGATCAAACCCTAGTTCATTGCTCCCCACATCTAGGAGCCAACATTTATACCATAAGTATTCAATCATACTTATTTAATCTCATCAATTATCATTAAATGATTATCATCACAAGGTATGAGTATCTCTCTCATCCTTAAGTTGAGAATTAACAAAACGAACATGTTAGGTCACTTTCAATTCAGCTCTAAGTCAAGCATAGACCACCACGGCCGTGCTACCTTGCACGATCGTGCAAAGTGAAGCTACCACGGCCGTGCTACCCTGTACGGTCGTGCAGAGTAAAGTCGCCACGGCCGTGCTGCCTTGCACGGTCGTGCTACATAGGATCATCACATGAATCATATTTATATATATGAATTCTATTATTTGATCCTTTCAACTTGATTAGGTCACATCAACCCTTCAATCAAATGCATACAACTATGATTAACATAGTGTACCAAGTCATTGGTCCTATAAGCAATTAGGGATGCGTTCCCAATTAGGGTTTCTCATGAAATCACCCACAATTAGGGTTCCACATGGATGCACCCTCAATCAGGGTTTCACTTGGAATCACTCTCAACTAGGGTTTCACATGGAATCACCCTCAACTAGGGTTGAATTCAATAACCCTGTCAATTAGGGTTTATGTTCATGTTTAGGGTTTCATGATCTCTTTGCTTAAGGATCATAACCCTTATTCACCACATGAATCATATTCATGTATGAATTCATGCTATCAACTTCTTAACTTGATCATCATTATTAATCATCATTGGATCAATAGTACATTCATCATCTTACTTCCCAAATATTGAATTACATTGGACCTCCTTTACATAAGGTATCCAAATGAATTAGGGTTTTCAATGTTGATTCCTTTAATCATTGAATTCATGGAACCAATCATCAATTGGACCTTCACCCATACTTCAATTGAGTTTAATAGGTCAACCTTAAACTGATTTGACCCTCAATTGACCCTCAATTAATCATCAATTGGGGTTGGAATCAATTGAATTAGGGTTTAGAATCAATGAACCTTCAACACTAATCAATGCAGAACTAGTTGCATTGAAACCATTGAACCATCATCCAAATTGGGTATGACCTGACCCCAAACGGTCTTGAGGTCGTTTGGATGACCTCCAAACGGTCTTGAGACCGTTTTCCCATCATATAACTCAAATCCAAGCCATCCAATTAAGGTTTGGATCATTGGATTGATCACCAAATCAGCATTGCATTGTATAACAGCTTGGTAGCTTTAGACCTTCAAACACCTAACCATACTCAACCCTAGACCTCCAAACGGTCTTGGGTGACCACCAAACGGTCTTGAGGTCGTTTGGATGACCTCCAAACGGTCTTGAGACCGTTTGCCCATCATATCACTCAAATCCAAGCCATCCAATTAAGGTTTGGATCATTGGATTGATCACCAAATCAGCATTGCATTGTATAACAGCTTGGTAGCTTTAGACCTTCAAACACCTAACCATACTCAACCCTAGACCTCCAAACGGTCTTGGGTGACCACCAAACGGTCTTGAGGTCGTTTGGATGACCTCCAAACGGTCTTGAGACCGTTTTCCCATCATATCACTCAAATCCAAGCAATCCAATTAGGGTTTGGTCCATTGAAGTGCTCACCAAATCAGCAATTTATTGCAGATCAACTTGATATCTTTAGACCTTCAACCACTGAACTATACCCAACCCTAGACCTCCAAACGGTCTTGGGTGACCACCAAACGGTCTTGAGACCGTTTGGATGAGCTCCAAACGGTCTTGAGACCGTTTGGCCCATCCAACCTTTGGACTTTAGTGAAAAATCATCATGAATTGGTCTATCGAGTTGATCAACAAATTAGCATTTAGTTGCAGTATGATTTGGTACCTTTGGACCTTCAATTGGTCAACTATACTTGACCCCAGACCTCCAAACGGTCTTGGGGTGATCCCCAAACGGTCTTGAGACCGTTTGGGCTAATCAACCCAAAATCTCAACTTAACTCATTGGAATTTCAGCACTGTTTTCAATTAGGGTTTGCCTAATTGATTAGCCTTCAACTCATGATCCCTTTGGATTTAACCCCTCAAATTTGGAGGGTCTTTAACCAACATCATTATGAACAAAAATCTCATACGGTCAACGCACTCAAACGGTCTTGAAACCGTTTGCCCAAGAAGGTCAAGTTGATCAGGTTGAAAATCAGCACTTAATCCAATTAGGTTTCCCTAATTGATTAGGCTTCAACTCACGATTCCTTGGGAGTTAACCCATAAAACTTGGTGAGTCATTAGCCAACATAATTAGGATCAAAATCTCATACGGTAAACGCTTGGTCAACGCACTCAAACGGTCTTGAAACCGTTTTCCCAAGCAGGTCAAGTTGATCAGGTTGAAAATCAGCACTTAATCCAATTAGGTTTCCCTAATTGATTAGGCTTCAACTCACGATTCCTTTGGAGTTAACCCCTAAAATTTTGAGGGTCATTATCCTACATAATTAGTAACGAGATTCCCAAACTGTCCACGCTTGGTCAACTCTTTCATACGGTTTTGAAACCGTTTGCCACAAAACGGTTTGCAAACCGTTTGGTCACCAAACGGTTTTGGTGAAACCATTTGGTCCCAACCAATGAGATCATTTGCTCCCTAGATATTTGGTGAGGTACTTTCTTATGATGATGTAATCATCATCTTCCTTCGTGCACCCAAGAACATCAACCTTTCTTGATGGAATTTGCAGCAAAGAAGCAAAAGTTTATCAAATTGAAGAAATCAATCAACAAAGCATAGAAGATTGATGCAATAGCAATGTTTGAGGGTTTAAGTTATAAAACCCGCCTCCAATTGAGCTCCAAAGCTCCAATATCCATGGCTTTAATGGTGGATGAAGCTCCAGAAGCTATCCAAGGTTCGTTCTTGAGCTTTTGGATGAAATGAATGGCTAGAAATGGAAATCGAGTGAAGAAAACCTAATCAAGCATTGATTTAGGGTTTTCACCATGAATCCAAGGTAGAAGATGATCTAACCTTACCAACAGGTGGTGTTCGTCCTTCTCCTGCTCCTGGACTCTACCTAGGTCGGCCAAAGCAAGAATGAGGAGGAAAAGACTAAGGGTTCGTTCCTTATGTGTTATTGAAATAAGGTATATATAAAGAACATGTATATGTGTCTTTTATGAAAGAGAAAATGAAATCATTTTCTTTTAATTCCATACTAATTTCCCCCTAATCCTCCTTCATTACTTGATCAAGAAACCACCTTCAAACTTTCGTAAAAGCTCTTCATTATCCAAGAATTAATGGAAAAGAAATTAAGCACCTTAATCCATTATAATAATAATATATCTTTTTGAGTGGGAATTCTTTTCCTTATAATAAGGTGAGTGGAATTTCACCTACTTAGGATATTTTCGTTCCTTATCTTGGCAAAGGAACGTTCATACTTATTCAAAATCAACACAAAACATTTTGGTTGAAAGCCCTTCAATTATTTTTATTCATTTTTGCCCTAAATCAAATTAGGGTTTTCAATTAGGCATTAATCTTGATTATTTTAATATCAAGATTCTCTCTCCTCCAACTTAATTCAAATGAGGCACCCATCTCATTTTATTTGCTCTACATGATTCCAAGAAACATTAGGGACCTTATTGAAGTGGTGATTTGCATATTGAACCCTAGGTTTTGGGTAAATTGCACTTTTCACCAAAACTAGGTTTTAATGCACAACACTGCTTTACAAGCTTAATCTTGGTGCCCAAGCTTGTGGAAACCATACCACTACATCACATTCATTATTATGATGTCTTAACATCAGAGGAACATCTTATCATGCAAAATTTGCAAGTTAACCCCTCGACTTGGGTAATTTGCACTTTAGTCCAAAATAAGCAAACATTGCTTCAACATTGCTCAAACAGGACCAAAATTGAAACATAAGTTTCTTATGAGGCCTAATTACTTTTCCCAAGATAAGATTAATAATCTACTCAACCTTATTAAGCAAAACATCTAGGGTTAACTCATAACCCAGGTCAGGGATGTTACAGTAGGCTTTCCACACAAGGCAATTCAAGGGAGAATGGAGTAGGCAGTCTTTTCACACAAGGGGTTGAAAGGGAGAATGGAGTAGGCATGCTTTCCACACAAAGGGTTGAAAGTAGTTCTTTTGGAGTCATGGATCCCATGCAGAGTGCTAGCAATGGACATCCACTACTCTTTCAACCACATGTACCTCATAACAGCTGAAGATTATTTTCAATATTCATACACATGAGAGTATTAAAGTGTACACTTTATCAAAGGTTGCAGTTGAAAGTTGGTGCCCTACATTTGGTAATAATCCACAAAGTCATTCTCAAATGCAGAACACCTAAAATAGATCATCATCGGTGTCTTTCACACCAAGAAATCAACGTTTAAATGAGGTGAACCTTATTAGAAAATTTCTACATCAGTGTCTTTTACTACTTCAAAAATTCACATGCTACAAAAATTGTTCTAGGTCAATTGGGCCTTTAGTCAACAATATGGCATATTCTACTTCGTACTCACTCTGATTCCTTTTTGAATTTATATTGATAGGGTACAATTGCTTTTAATGATGGATTTCAGCCGACAATGCACTTTGGAGTAGAACAAAACCGAAATATAAGGGTAAGTTGTTTGTTGTACTATGATTTATGTATAAACTTTAAATTCTATTAATATAATGATTTGTCATTTTTGGGAGAAGAATACTCAAGTACCCAACCGTATGAGGCCTGGAATTTATGAAGAGCACCACACCATTTGAAGGAATATAGAGACATTACAGATCTTAAGAGTTTCTAGCATGATATGGTGATTGTCATCAATCTCAAATTTTAGAACCATATGTATTCATTATTTATATCAATGTTGAGCATGCAATGTATGGATAATATTTTGCTTCATTAATAGAATTTGGTTTGAGGTGATTTAACATTTTTATGTGTCATTTTGGTGTTGAAACTTCTTATGATGTCATGTGACTTATAAAAATATTGCTTGAGGTTATATATATAAAGTTTTCATTTAAAATTAATTAACATTCAACAAATCATTCAATAAATCAATAACCAAATCATTTACAATAATCCCTAAAAAATATATTAATGAAGGTCTTTAGTCCCTCAAAAATGAGATCCAGATTGGCCATCACAATTGCATTGATGATGACCACATAGCCCCTAAAAAATAATATTTTTGAAGGCATTAGCCCTTCAAAAATATATTCTCTAGGACCATCAAGTCCCTCAAAAATGTATTTATGAGAACTAAACATGCCCTAAAAAATGTATTTATGAAGGCTAAATAGTCCCTTAAAATGTATTTATGAAGGCTAAATAGTCCCTCAATATAACATTCTTGAGGGTCAGTTGGTCCGTGTCAATTGTATTCGTGAGGGCCACTGGTATTTGTCACGTGAGTTCTCTTCACGGACCATTTGTGAGGGCCAGACTCACAACCGTCCCTATTTGTGAGGGCATGTAGAGAGGGGTTTGTGACAGGACTCACTCGTGAATAATGGCCTAATTTTTACTAGCTTCTATTGTCCACCAATGGCCAGCACTCCCTTTCAGAAGGTATACTACATGCCTTACCTTCTCTGCTTCAGGGATATTAAGGATTCTAAAGGCCTTTTCCAGCTCGGTCAGCCACATGTCAGCATCTGCTGGGTCAGCTGTACCGGCATATTTTGTGGCTCCAACCTGGTGAAGTCATTCAAAAGTCTTGCCGACTCCCTGTCCTTCATGGTGAGCTGGTGCCCTAGGTGAAGGTGGTGGCATCCTATCCGCCATATGCGTCATGGTTGCCATGAACTGCCCAAACAAATCATAGAAAGCTGGGTTTTCCAGTGCAGCTTGGTTAAGCTGGGGATGTTCAGGTTCTGGTTCTTCCCTATTCTAGTCCCTTGCACCTCTTCCTAGTGCAACAATGCTACTCTCAGTAGCATGTTCTTCGTGTGATCCAGACATCTTTAAGTTCTTCTTCTCCTCCTATATGATAAGAAGACACTATCAGATTACTAGAAAACACTAGAACAGACTCAACAACCTTAATCCTATGTCTCTATAGACTCAGCGAACCTAGAGCTCTGATACCAACTAATTGTGACACACCGTCTGAACAAAACGTGATTAACTAAGCAGAAGCGATAATTTGTAGTGGATTAACTGAAAATCACTAAAAATTAAAACCATCTATAAAGAGATCCAAACACAGGAAAACTCTTATATCATGAACCAATGTATTTCATTTACATCCTGTACCGTCTCTTCTTGAGGATTACAAGCATCAACTGCCTTGTTAAAACTAAATAAAGACATTATAAGAACCTCGAGGCATCAAGCCAAAATCTCAGATCGATTCATTAAAGTACTAACTACTAACTCCGAGGACCTGAGAGTACAGAGACGACACATATGACTCTCTATACAAAACATGACAACCAATGTCTCCACCTGAATTATCACTGCTGTCCCTATAGCTGTTGCTGCCGCTCTTCCCTTACTATAGGGTTTCTGCTCCTTCTTCCACGTCCACCTAAAAAGTTGGATCCCACGGGGGTGAGACAATTGAAAATTGCCCCAGCGAGAGATATAACTCTCTGCCAGAAACATTATTATTGTAGTTTAATAGAATAAAACTGAGCAGAAGAATCACATATTTTTCACAGTAGCTAAATCAATAACTAAACATATTAGAGCAATATTCTTATTCCAAGCATTTCAACTATAACTTGATAAAACAACATGCTACTTATCCAATAAGGAATTGAAGGACATATATAACATTTATCTGTCTAAGGTATGCTAAGCAAGGTAACATCAACCAGTGATTCTCATATTTCAACCTTAAGCAAATACACTACACGGCTGATTACATTTTACAATCATACTTAAGCCCTGAGGAGATGAGGTATACCACTCATACTCCAACCGACCATTGCAAAATCAAAATCAGTACCATACATAGGTCAATGGAAGAGTCAGATTCCCATGACCTCATCCTCCTCAGTCAGTGTGAGGACAAAATGCAGGACATCTTGTGTCTATACTAAATAGCTTTCCAGGGTATACTGGCAACTTTGCTATAGAGTTACAGTGGCAGCTGTACTCTCTTCGCAATTAAGAGATTTCATGTTTATCTCACATCGATCCGGTATTAACATCATCATAAGATTAGTGATACATCCATCCTGACATTTGGGAGATTAGTGATACATCCATCTCGACATATATAATGAAGGATTGAGAGATTTAATGTTTATCTCACATCAATTCCTCCAATAGGGCATAAGGATATTCACACCCATAACCCCCACATACTCAACAGTATGCCCTCCAGGAGTTCCCATAGGAAAACTTGTTTCACCATCACCAACTACTAACGATGATGGATCTATGGCCAGGGCTCTACATGATAATATTTCACTTGATTAATTAAGTACATTACCATATTCTTTTAGCATCAAGTAGGTTTTCAAACATCAATCATTATAACAATTGCTACTCAGAATATGTAATACTTCTACCAAATACTATTTCAAGCTTTATAAAATATAGGGATCTCAATCACTTGTCACATCATGGGTATTCTCATTCCTTAACATCTCATCATCATGATTATGGAATATGGGTATTCAAACCCTCAATTCATTAAAGAACACTTGTTACCACTTATCAGGTAACTAATACCTTCATGTCATCAGACCAAGGTAAACATGATACTTGCAATATAGGCATCTCACATGTCTCTTAAAGCCCATTAATCTCTTGTTACCTTTTATTAGACAACAAAGCATATTATGGCTCACAAGGCCCATAAAACGATTTCAATAATAAAACATCATAGCTCATACCTGGCTATATCCAACATCTCATGATACCTGCATGATTAGTGCACATGATAACAATTATATCAATTACATATTAGCACTATGCAGTGTATTGGAAGCATCACTATTCACCCATTAGGGTTAGGGTTTCCCAAATTCATGTCAATTAGGGATACTCATCCCATTACCCAAAATTAGGGTTATGGTTTATGATCCAACCCTATTCTAGGGCTGTATCTTGTGTCATTTCGTACCTTTATCACATTCAAATGCATTAGAATTACATGTTATTCTCCCCAATATGATTATCATTGCAAATACGCTTATGGATGTTCTTTGCACTGTTTTTCAGGTACTTGGACCTTTCTTAGATGGACGAGGGGGAGAGAGGGACCCAAAGAAGGCCCCAAAGTCTCCCTCAACCTATCTCTAGTAGCCAAGACTCATCCCCGAGCAAAGACATCCGAAATTGACAAAGTTAGAAGAGAATTAAAGAAGTCAAGCCTCACCACGGTCGTGGCCCCAAGGCCACGGCCGTGGCTTTATTGCCAAAGCTCAACAGGTCGCAACAGGAGAATTTAGAGTTCGCCCACGACCGTGGCCAATGAAGGCAACACGACCGTGGCCATCAGCACGGTCGTGGTCAAGAGAAGAGAACACGGCCGTGGCCCCAAGGCCACGGTCGTGGCTTTATTGCCAAAGTTCAACATGTCGCAACAGGAGAATTTAGAGTTCGCCCACGACCGTGGCCACCCGGCCACGACCATGGCCAATGACGAGCAAAACGCCTGTGGTCCCTCCCCACGGTCAGCCTGACTCCTCCAAAACGGCCGTGTTACCCAACACGGCCGTGGTGCACCCTAACCCACCACGACCGTGGCACTCCGCCACGGCCGTGGCCACCACCCTACTTTGCTTTTTCACCACCACCTTCACCCCACGACCGTGTTCACCACCCCACAGTCGTCCACCACTACCCCCACCACGGCCGTGGCACATTCACCACGACCATGGTGACCACCTACCCTATGCATTTTTCCACTGCTTTTCCCATTCTACCCCCACTTAACCCTAGCTCCTATATAAGCAATAGATGCTTCTAGGGCTCGAGGCTGGCACCTCTAGAGCACCCCTAGCCGCACCCTAGCAGTTCCTTTGCCTCCATTGCTCCAATCCATCCATCTCCTTGCAATCTACCCCTTTTCCATCCACTTTCCACTCATTTCCACCATAGAAACCTAGTTTCTCTAGGTTTCTATCCATAATCCCCGCCTTTTTCATGCACCTTTGCATCATTGGAGGAGTGAGGACAGCTGCAGCTGCTTGGAGGTGAAGAAGGAGTCAACTACATCGAGCTTCATGGCGTTTTCCCTTCTTCTACCCCTTTCTTTTGTTCTTAGTTTGATTATGTGTAGCTAAGCCCCCCTTGGGTGGGCTGTTTGGGACAAAAATATGACTTTGATACCATGTTGGGGGGATATAATTTGTAATGAACATATTTCATTTCTATGATGATTGCCTTTGCTTTTATCTCATTTCCCATTACTTGTGCTTGTGGTTGTTGTTTAATTACCTTAATTTCTTGCCTTGTGGTGTTTGAAAACATTTGTCCCTAGGATGTTTTGGTTTCTATGTATCTATCGTAGGATTGGCTCCTTGGTCCTTAATTCGGATCCCTAGCTAGCCCCCTATCTTCCTACATAATCACCTCCTTCCTACATACAAATGTGAGTTCTAAGTGACTAGTATAAGTGTGATTAGCTCAATTGCCTAGGATTTCCTAAAGGCTGAGGTGGCTAGTGGCATGAGGTCAAATAGCCTCATCTCTACTCCCATCCTCACCCTTGGTCCTCAATTGACTAATACCACTTATCCTAGAGACCTAGACTTGGTATGTCCTATGAGAATTACACCTAGCCCTAGTTCTCCAATTAGTAGCTTAGGGTAAATTCTCATAGCACCTACCTCGTTGTTTGGTTTGGTAATCTAGAATGAGATATGCTAATTGCTTATTATGGTGACTTCCCCCAACTAATGTTAAGGTCACATTCCCAAATGGCCCACCTCCCTCATCTAATTGTTTAAAACCCCAATTACCTGCTTTGCTTGTTAATGCTAGCTTAGTTCAATTGCTTTAGTTAGTGTAGTCTTTTGCCTAGTTTTGCTCGCTAGTGTTAATCCAGGCCTTTGCTCTTATTAGTGCTTAGTGTAGTTTCTTAATTGCCAGTTGCTTGTTTAGTCTAGCGTAGTTCGTTCCTGCTCTTGTTTAGATAGTTTGTTAACTTAAATTGCTAATTTAGTTGTTTGATAACTTAGTGTCATTTTGTCTTTCCTTACTCGCTCACTTAGCATAATCAACCAAACAAACCTTCAAACCCTAAAAACCCTACTCTCCGCACTAGGAACATAGCTCACCCTCTCTAACTCTAGTGCCCCCTCTATCTCCGAGGTTCGACCCCGTACTTACCGCCTTACCTGTACTACGACAAGACCCCGTGCGCTTGCAGGTATATTGTCTTAGTAGAAGTAGGTAGTTAGCCCGGGACCTTACAAATTTCGAAAGCTAAAGATCCCATCTCATCCCGTGCCTCCCGACCTCGTGGATTGCACTCGTTGTAAGCCACTAGCGGGAGCGCACCAAGCTTTCTGCAGACAATTAGTGGCTTACAACGAGTGCAATCCACGAGGCTTACAACGAGTGCAATTTAAATTGCTAATTTAGTTTGATAACTTAGTGTTACAACGTTACAACTAAATTAGCTTGATAACTTAGTGTCATTTAGTTGTTTGATAACTTAGTGTCATTTTGATAACTTAAATTGCCGACCAATTAGTGGCTTACAACGAGTGCAATCCACGAGGTCGGGAGGCACGGGATGAGATGGGATCTTTAGCTTTCGAAATTTGTAAGGTCCCGGGCTAACTACCTACTTCTACTAAGACAATATACCCGCAAGCGCACGGGGTCTTGTCGTAGTACAGATAAGGCGGTAAGTACGGGGTCGAACCTCGGAGATAGAGGGGGCACTAGAGTTAGAGAGGGCGAGCTATGTTCCTAGTGCGGAGAGTAGGGTTTTTAGGGTTTGAAGGTTTGTTTGGTTGATTATGCTAAGTGAGCGAGTAAGGAAAGACAAAATGACACTAAGTTATCAAACAACTAAATTAGCAATTTAAGTTAACAAACTATCTAAACAAGAGCAGGAACGAACTACGCTAGACTAAACAAGCAACTGGCAATTAAGAAACTACACTAAGCACTAATAAGAGCAAAGGCCTGGATTAACACTAGCGAGCAAAACTAGGCAAAAGACTACACTAACTAAAGCAATTGAACTAAGCTAGCATTAACAAGCAAAGCAGGTAATTGGGGTTTTAAACAATTAGATGAGGGAGGTGGGCCGTTTGGGAATGTGACCTTAACATTAGTTGGGGGAAGTCACCATAATAAGCAATTAGCATATCTCATTCTAGATTACCAAACCAAACAACGAGGTAGGTGCTATGAGAATTTACCCTAAGCTACTAATTGGAGAACTAGGGCTAGGTGTAATTCTCATAGGACATACCAAGTCTAGGTCTCTAGGATAAGTGGTATTAGTCAATTGAGGACCAAGGGTGAGGATGGGAGTAGAGATGAGGATATTTGACCTCATGCCACTAGCCACCTCAGCCTTTAGGAAATCCTAGGCAATTGAGCTAATCACACTTATACTAGTCACTTAGAACTCACATTTGTATGTAGGAAGGAGGTGATTATGTAGGAAGATAGGGGGCTAGCTAGGGATCCGAATTAAGGACCAAGGAGCCAATCCTACGATAGCTACATAGAAACCAAAACATCCTAGGGACAAATGTTTTCAAACACCACAAGGCAAGCAATTAAAGTAATTAAACAACAACCACAAGCACAAGTAATGGGAAATGAGATAAAAGCAAAGGCAATCATCATAGAAATGAAATATGTTCATTACAAATTATATCCCCCAACATGGTATCAAAGTCATATTTTTGTCCCAAACAGCCCACCCAAGGGGGGCTTAGCTACACATAATCAAACTAAGAACAAAAGAAAGGGGTAGAAGAAGGGAAAACGCCATGAAGCTCGATGTAGTTGACTCCTTCACCTCCAAGCAGCTGTAGCCGTCCTCACTCCTCCAATGATGCAAAGGTGCATGAAAAAGGCGGGGATTATGGATAGAAACCTAGAGAAACTAGGTTTCTATGGTGGAAATGAGTGGAAAGTGGATGGAAAAGGGGTAGATTGCAAGGAGATGGATGGATTGGAGCAGTGGAGGCAAAGGAACTGCTAGGGTGCGGCTAGGGATGCTCTAGAGGTGCCAGCCTCGAGCCCTAGAAGCATCTATTGCTTATATAGGAGCTAGGGTTAAGTGGGGGTAGAATGGGAAAAGCAGTGGAAAAATGCATAGGGTAGGTGGTCACCACGGTCGTGGTGAATGTGCCACGGCCGTGGTGGGGGTAGTGGTGGACGACCGTGGGGTGGTGAACACGGTCGTGGGGTGTAGGTGGTGGTGAAAAAGCAAAGTAGGGTGGTGGCCACGGCCGTGGCGGAGTGCCACGGTCGTGGTGGGTTAGGGTGCACCACGGCCGTGTTGGGTAACACGGCCGTTTTGGAGGAGTCAGGCTGACCGTGGGGAGGGACCACGGGCATTTTGCTCGTCATTGGCCACGGTCGTGGCCGGGTGGCCACGGTCGTGGGCGAACTCTAAATTCTCATGTTGCGACCTGTTGAGCTTTGGCAATAAAGCCACGGCCGTGGCCTTGGGGCCACGACCGTGGTGAGGCTTGACTTCTTTAATTCTCTTCTAACTTTGTCAATTTCGGATGTCTTTGCTCGGGGATGAGTCTTGGCTACTGGAGATAGGTTGAGGGAGACTTTGGGGCCTTCTTTGGGTCCCTCTCTCCCCCTCGTCCATCTAATAAAGGTCCAAGTACCTGAAAAACAGTGCAAAGAACATCCATAAGCGTATTTGCAATGATAATCATATTGGGGAGAATAACATGTAATTCTAATGCATTTGAATGTGATAAAGGTACGAAATGACACAAGATACAGCCCTAGAATAGGGTTGGATCACCACCCCAAACTTGAAACATACTTGTCCTCAAGTATGCTCCAACTCAATCTCTTTTCCATTTTCCATAATCAAAGATATGACAAATACAATATGATAGGCGACAAATGCTAAATGGGATCAAAGGTGACTAGGTACATGCAAATCACTTCCCTCCTCTTCTACTTTCACAAACCAACCATGAAGGGAGCACAGAGCACAAGAACTTCACATATAATGCATGGATTGCACAAGTTATCAATATCTCATCCATAAGGTTCCGGGTAGACCGTTTCATGATGATGTTAATCGCCGATGACTAGGAGTGTCGTTTCACCTTCATGCCTTCAACCTTATGCTTCAAGTTATGCCAAATAACCCACATGGCTGCGGAAAAGGGATAAAGTGAGCTAGGTTTAATGTTTCCTAGCTTCATGGGTATGAAAAGTGAAGAAAGGGTTGCGGTAAGGTTTGGAGTGTTTTTACACACTCATCTTTTCTTTATTTGAATGCTCTTAAACAGGAGCATCCTTTTATTTTCTTTTTGTTTTTGTTTTTCTTTTTCTTTGCCCTTGGTGTAGGTAGGGCACAGGGTGGATAGAGTGAAGCGGGGAGATAGAGATGTGGTCACCCCAAACTTTTGGAGGTGGCCACGGCTAATGTGTGCACTTTTGGCATCCTTTTATGAGGCGGAGAGGTATGAAGATGATGAAAGAGTGGTCGGGTCAAAAGGGGGGTCACTTGGCATAATCTTCCACATAAGGTCTCCTGCATGAAAACTAGTCCGACACTTCACCATAGATATCACATCACATGAATGAACCAAATGAAATCCATATATCAATCAAGTAACTCCACAAACATTAAACGTTCTATACTTTCTCGGATCACAGTTCAATCACACCAACACATTCCCAAGGGAGGCGACGAGCATGTAAGAAGTCACTCATTGATACCACATAGCACTTCATCATAGCATATCATCTTGTATTTGTCAAAGATAAGCAATTTCATTCAATATGGTAAAGATTGAGTCAAAACATGCTTTTTGGACAAGAAACATCAAATATGGGCAAAATTGGTCAAAAAGGTGTCAAATTGCACTAGATCACATTCAAACACAATTTTAGGTAAAAAGCAAGTAAATCATAGCTAAAGCATACAAAAATTAGCAAAAAAAAACTACATGAGATGCAATGCATGATATGGGAAAGCAAGGCAAGCAAAATTTTGAAAAATTACTCAAAAATGCATGAAATTAAACTACATGACAGGCAACACAGCAATGAACAAAACAAAAACAGCAATCTAAAACAAAATAGCCAGGTGAAACAAAATGACAGAATGAGGGAAAGGGTGGTGCATACCGCCCTACCCACCCCAAACTTTAGAATCATGTTGTCCTCAGCATGAAACTACAGCTTAGGGTAGATAGGGGAAGAATCAAGGCTGTGGTGGCTGGTCTGGCATCTGAGGAGGATCTGGAGGAGGAGCTGAGTCTGGAGCCGAGCTGGATGGAGGATGCTGATAGTAGTGCCCCCAGTAGTTGTCCTGGGGTGGAGGATATGCCTGTGGATGTCCAGCTATACCACCCCAAAAGTCTGCACCCCATTCGGGGTTTCGTGCTGCTTGGGCGTGTTGGTATTGGTACAAATGGTTGATCTGGTAGTGCATCTGTTGTTGATCTTGCCACATGTATTGCTGGACAAGCTGCATGTCACCTTGAGTCTTTTGGATGTTCTCGAGGTGTGCCTGGATGGTGGCCATGTCGTAGGCGTTCCCCACGGGTGGTTGCAGCTGGGATGTTCCCTCATCCCTCCTTCTTGTTCTTCGGGGCTGCCGTTCTTCTTCTGCTTCATGCTCCTGCCCTTACACATTTGATTCAGCAACATCTTCTTGTATGGCAGCGGCTCCCCTTACATAAGTCTCTCTCGGGTGGTCTAGCTGCCATGCCCTCAGTCTCTCCCTCAACCTGTCGCTAGGTCCCATCGTGGTAAGTAGGGGTTCTGTATGATATGGCAGCTCTAATTCAAAATCTTGCACACTTGTAGTTAAGTAAATCATTCTTTTATTCTTCATTTTTATGGTGTGCGAGCGCGTCAAATAGTTGAGGTCAGCATGTACTGCCTCAATCGCGTCTTGTGCCCCCGAGAGATCATATCCCAACGCTAGTGCAACAGAAGTCACAATCCCACCCATGACAAAGGGTGTTGTGCTCTTGTAGGGTATGGACTTCATATGATCAATCAAAAGAACTCCAAGGTCAAGGTACCTCTCGTATTGCATACTGATCAAGACAAACATATCCTTTTGGGAAATGCTGCCTTGGTTGTCGTATCTGCCCACGATCATGTTAGCCAAGACCTTCTGCACGTAGCGCGTCAGCGGGTTACATATAGCAGCAGTTTTTGACCTACCCGCGTAATAGTCCTCTTTGTCTGTGAATTTCTTCCAGTAATAGGCATAGTCCAGAGTGGCCTCTCTTTCTAACAGGCCGTCGTCCATTTTCACAGCTTCTTCAGGACTAGAGGTGAAGATAGCGTTCAGCTCAGTGGAGGTGAGGGTGTGCATGTTGCCCATCATGGCAAATCTGAGTGCATCACAACCCCTCACCTTTGTCTTCTCCAAAGTGGCAAAGAATTCTCGGGTCATAGTGGGGTATGTAGGTTGGGGTGTGAAAAGAATATTCCACAACCCAATCTTCTTCAAGCCCACTTCCACTATCTCTTTGATTCCAAGTTCTTCAATTGTCTTCTCGCAGCCGTACCTGGAGGCGACGACTCGCCTTGTCATGCACTCGGGGTAGATTAGATGAGCCTTCTTTTGCCCGTGTCCTCTTCCATAGGACACTCCCGCCTGTGCTTTTCCCAGGGTCTTCTCTCTGTCCACCTCCAAGTGTGCCAAAATATCATCCTCTTCGGACAAGAGTTCCATCTCTTCCTCCTCGCTATCGTGCTCTTCCTCCATTGCATAAGATTGCGACCCCGAATTGGTATCAAGATTGTACCAGTGGGCCGACTGCTCCTCGTTATGTTGCAATTGCCGTGAGTGTTGCGGCTGCACCTCACGTCTCACCGCCGCGCTGGATGTTGAGTGGCGGGGTGGTGCGGGCTTTGGAGGTAGCCTCGATGAGGACGGCGCCGCTTTGGATCGCTGGTTTCTTTTTGCAGCTGCCGGCTCGATCTCATCTATGCGGTGGTCTAGGTCGACCCCCATGGATTCCTCTTCTTCTTCGTCCTCCCCCTCGTAGGTAGCGTCTGTGATATGATGACTATCGGATGAGCGGGTGTGGGATCCGCTCACCGATTGCGATCGGCGGAGGGAATGGTGGGCGGAAGTGGTAGGTGATGGGGTGTGGGATGGGACGGATACATCGGAGGAAGCGTTTTTAGAACGCCGTTTCCCTCCGGTGAGGATATTGGTCCCCTTTGTGATAGCTTTTCCAATCTTCTTCATTGCGGGAAATGGAGGTGGATGTGGTGATTTTCGGATTTTTATGGGATAGGTGTTGTGGATGTGGTTTTATGGTTGGAAAGGGAGGATATTGACGCACGGATGATAGTTATTTGATTAGTGGTGGATTTGGGCTAGATTGGAGGGATTGTTGTGGAGGTTTTGTGTGGGGAGGTTGCTGGGCGGAATGGAGATGGGAAAGAAAATGGAGGTGCGATTGGGAGAGATTGGACGGTGGGAATGGGAGTGGGAAGGCTGGGGAACGATTTGGGATTGATTGGGGATCAAATGGAGGTGGATTTGGGGGTTAGGGATGACCCACGGGTGTGCTCCAGGTCGTTTTCCGCCACCACGGGTGTTTGCTGGAGGTGGAAGACGAAAGAATGAAGAGGGGGGTCGTGTTTGGACGTTTACAAGTATATTTTTTTTTTCTTGAACCGGGTTCGGCCACGGCCGTGGTGGGGCGCCACGGTCGTGGCGAGGGTCCGGTAGCACGGCCGTGGTGCGGACCACGGTCGTTGTTGTCGATGAAGAACTCCCCGGTCTGACCGCGCCACGGTCGTGGTGTCCCGCCACGGTCGTGGCTCTATCCTCTCGCCACGGTCGTGGCGTATGGCCACGGTCGTGGCCGATCTTGCACAAACCCTGTAACTTTGGCCAAATTGCAGCAATAACTCCCACGGCCGTGGCCGTTTCCCACGGTCGTGGCCAGCCTTCTTTAACACGGTCGTGGTTCATCCCCACGGCCGTGTTGGGGTTGTTTCTTCAGTTTTCCAAGATTCGAAACTTGAACTTTTGATTTCATTGGTTCTTTGGCCACAAATCTTCTTGAATGACCTTGACTTACTTCCAAAACCTCTCCCTCTACTGTCTAACACCTGCACATCATCAAAACTCAAACAAAAACTGTAAAGCACGAGTGTGCGTGTGTGTATTCGTGTAAAACAAAATGAACGTATAGAAAAAGGAAAAGGTTCGAGAATCTCAAACCACGTGGGTTGCCTCCCACTAGCGCTAAATTTATAGCCTTCAGCCGGGCTTGTTGCTCTTTTTCATCATATGTTGACACCCACGGTGCCCTCCTTCTCTTCTATGGTGATCCTGTCGAGCGCTCTGACTACATGTGCTTCGTCCCAAGGAGTGTACATGGAATAGAAGTATGGGCTCGATCTCCACAGCTCCAGAGGGTCACGATAGCATAAACTCTCACCGAAGTCTTCATTGGCCAGCTCGTCTCTCTCTTCCTTGGTGAACATGAAGAAGTCAAACTTTTTCCTCTTGTAAGTAAGTGTCAGCGTGCCCTTGCGGATGTTGATTTCTGTGCATGCAGAGGATAGGAAGGGCCTACCCAATATGAGGTACTCTTCTCCATCAATCGGTGAGGTATCCACTATCAAGAAATCGGTCACATAGGAAATGTTCACCCTTTCATCCATCGACACTATTGTGTTCTGCATGATTCCCAAGGGCTTCCTCTTGGTTCCATCACCCAAGATAATGGCACACTCTACTGGTTTCATTTTGTTTAGGCCAAGCCGTAGGTACATGCTCCATGGCATGAGGCTTGTCCCTGCACCTAAGTCGATGAGAGCGTGCTGGACGGGTTGTGTGCCAATGAAGCAAGAAATCAGAGGCACTCCCGGATCACCTCTCTTTTCTGGGAAGCCATTGTCATAGATGAAGTTCACAGATTTTGAGGCAACAATCTCCTCGGTCGGCAGTAGCACTAACTTTTTTCTTCCCATGCATATGTCCTTCATCAATGATAAGAGTGATGTAATTCTCATTGTTCCCCGCTTCAAGTTTCTTAGGAGCTTCATGCCATTTCCGTCCCTTTTTTGGAGAGTCCAACCTTCATGGGATTGCTTTCCGTCTTCCTCAACTATCTCCACTGTACTTGCTGGGACTTGCGGAGGGGTGATGGTGACACTCGTCTCATGTAAAGGTCTTGGCTCCCATAAGGATATGGCTTCAAGCGCCGCTATGTCCATGGTGTGTGAAACAGTAGACGTGACACCGTCACCAACCGCTGGCTGAGCTATACCTATAGCAATTTTTGTATCTCCGAGTATGGGTGGAACCAATGAGAGTGCCTCTACATTCGCATCGGGTGCAGTAGCAATCCGGGTGCAGTTAGCATTCCTTAGTGGTGCTTGGGCGGCCATTTCTTCAGAGTGTCCTTTATCTTTGATAGATCCCTCAAGTATCGGGACTTTGCTTCCAACCTCTTTCACTTTCTTTTCCCTTTTTCCAAAACCTTGAGCAGTTTCTTCACCCCATATGATAGTGATCATACTCACTTGCTCATGTGAAGAAGGGGGAGCTTGTGAGGATGGAGGTGGTGGCGGTCTTTGTTGGGGAGGATTAGGATTTTGGAGTATGCAAGTTGGTTGTGGTGGAGGTGGAGGTTGGTAAGTATGTGGAGGTGGTGGTGGGTATTGGTAGTTTGGCGGGGGTTGGTGAGATGACGGAGCATGTGGGTGTGGTGGTCCTTGATATTGTGGAAGTGAGGTTGCTTGGCCACGTGGTGGAATGTATGCGGCTTGGGTGGTGTTCACATAACTACCATCACTGCTAGGATTGGTTATAGGTTGAGATGGTAGTCTCCCCTCTTCACAACGAGCAAGTGAAATAGAAATTTGATCGAGCCTTTGCTCAAGACGGCTGATGTTTTGTCCTTGAGAAGACACCTCTCTCTTTACCTCATCTAGATTCCTCAATCTTCCAAGTACTTCCTCTTCGAACTTTGAATAGTAGCGTGGCTTCTGCTGTCCCTGCCCTTGTCCATCTTCATTATGTTGTTTCCACGAGAAATTTGGATGGTTCCTCCACTCGGGAGTGTAGGATTGGGACATCGGGCCCTGGTTGTTGCGGCCACGAAAGGAATGTAAGGCGTTAACTTCCTCATCGACAGTCTCCACAGCCATTGCGGGTTGACTAGAAGAGCCACCCACTTGATTCTTCATCATTTGCATCATATCTGCCATCATTTTCATCATGTCGGGGTTGGCGGTGTTGCGTGCGGGAGCCACGGAGGAGGGTGGGGAGGTGTAGTCCCGGCCGCAATGCCCCCCTTTTGTGGAAGCTCGGTGGCGAGAGTTCTCGGCTAGATGCTCAAACAGTGGCCATGAGTCCTCGGGTGGCTTGGCCATGAACGTGTCCCCACAAGAAGAATCGACGTTGTTTTGACTCTGCTCCTCGAGCCCAGTGTAAAAGGCCTGCACTAGCTGCCAAAGAGGGACCTCATGATGAGGGCAGTCGCGAAGTAGCTTCTGGAACCGCTCCCATGCCTCATGGAAGGGTTCGTTCTCTTTTTGGGTGAAGGACGTGATGCACCTCCTCATGTAGGACAGCTTGGCTATGGGGAAGAACTTCTTGAGAAACTCGTTCTTCACCTCATTCCAAGTGACGAGCTCTGGCCTCGAGACGTACCATTCCTTGGCTTTCTCCTTGAGGGAGAAAGGGAAGAGAGTCCTCCGGATTGAGTCGTCGGTGGCAGCAGGAGTGCGGAAGGTAGAGCATGTCTCCAAGAATGCATCTATATGGTGATAGGGGTTCTCGTTCTCCATACCATAGTACGTGGGGAGAAGCCCCAAGAGTGCCGGTGGGATGGAAAACTACTGCCCGGGCATCTGATCAACTAGCGTGGCGATGGGGGAATTGTAGTTCCCCGGTGTGAAATATTCATGAAGAGGGCGGTGCGGTGGTGGGGGTGGAACATCTGGTGGTGGGTTGTTCTCGGCCATCTCGGCTTCTCGATGTAAGTTGCGGCGAGCTTGGCGTCTTCTCCTCCCAATCTCGGGGTCGTAAACCACCAAGTCGGTGCAATTCGAGCGCGTGCTGCGCATGCACAACTGTCACCTGCGCAAAGCACAAACAAACAACAAGAAACCAAGTTAGCAAACCAAGATGCAAAAGTAAAACAAAGAATAAAGAATAGAAATGGTGAGGGCAAAAAGGAAAGGCTAAGCTACACTATCTAACTAGGCCGAGCGCCTCTGTCCCCGGCAACGGCGCCAGAAAGCTTGGTGCGCTCCCGCTAGAGGCTTGCAACGAGTGCAATCCACGAGGTCGGGAGGCACGGGACGAGATGGGATCTTTAGCTTTCGATACTTTCGTTTGAGATTCTCGGACCCTTCTTTTGATACTTTCGTTTTGTTTTACACGAATACACACACGCACACTCGTGCTTTATAGTTTTTGTTTGAGTTTTGATGATGCGCAGGTGTTAGACAGTAGAGGGAGAGGTTTTGGAAGTAAGTCAAGGCCGTTAATTCAAATCTGTGGCAATAAGAACAAATCAAGCCAAAAGATCAAGTTTCTGAGTTTGAAAATTGAAAAGACAATCCACCACGGCCGTGGTAAGTCGACCACGACCGTGGCGCATGCTGCTAACCACGACCGTGGACACGACCACGACCGTGGGAAATTTTTGCCAAATTAACCAAAGCTACAGGTTTTCTCGAAGAACGGCCACGACCGTGGCAACTGGACCACGACCGTGGGGAATGCGTCCGGCCACGACCGTGGCCGAACCCGGTTCAAGAAAAAAATATATCTTTTAAACGACCAAACCGACCCCCCTCTTCATTCTTTCGTCTTCCACCTCCAGCAAACACCCGTGGCGGCGGAAAATGACCTGGAGCTCCCCCGTGGGTCATCCCTAACCCCCAAATCCACCTCCTTTTGATCCCCAATCAATCCCAAATCGTTCCCCAGCCTTCCCACTCCCATTCCCACTGTCCAATCTCTCCCAATCGCACCTCCATCTCCATTTCCATCTCCATTCTGCCCAGTAGCCACCTCCACCAAAAACCCACATAAAACCCTCCATTCTCGCCCAAATCAACCACAAATCTTATACCCACCATCCATACATCTTTATCCTTCCATTCCACCCACAAAACCACATCCACAACACCTCTCCCATAAAAATCCGAAAATCACCACATCCACCTCCATTTTTTGCAATGAAGAAGATTGGGAAAGCTATCACAAAGGGGACCAATATCCTCACCGGAGGGAAACGACGTTCTAAAAACGCCTCCTCCGATGTATCCGTCCCATCCCACACCCCATCACCTACCACTTCCGCCCACCATTCCCTCCGCTGATCGCAATCGGTGAGCGGATCCCACACCCGCTCATCCGATAGTCATCATATCACAGACGCTACCTACGAGGGGGAGGAAGAAGAGGAAGAGGAATCCATGGGGATCGACTTGGATCACCTCATAGATGAGATCGAGCCGGCGGCCGCAAAAAGAAACCAGAGATCCAAAGTAGCGCCGTCCTCATCCAGACTGCCTCCAAAGCCCGCACCACCCCGCCACTCAACATCCAGCGCAGCGGGGAGATGTGAGGTGCAGCCGCAACACTCGCGGCAATTGCAACACAACGAGGAGCAGTCGGCCCACTGGTACAATTTTGATACCAGTTCGGGGTCGCAATCTTATGCAATGGAGGAAGAGCACGATAGCGAGGAGGAAGAGATGGAACTCTTGTCCGAAGAGGATGATATTCTGGCACACTTGGAGGTGGACAGAGAGAAGACCCTGGGAAAAGCACAGGAGGGAGTTTCCTATGGTAGAGGACACAGGCAAAAGAAAACTCCTCTTATTTACCCCGAGTGCTTGACAAGGCGAGTCGTCGCCTCCAGGTACGGCTGCGAGAAGACAATTGAAGAACTTGGAATCAAGGAGGCAGTGGAAAAGAACTTAAAGAAGATTGGGTTGTGGAACATTCTTTTCACACCCCAACATACATATCCTGCTATAACCCAAGAATTCTTTGCCACTCTGGAGAAGACAAAAGTGAGGGGTTGTGATGCACTCAGATTTTCCATAATGGGCAACATGCACACCCTCACTTCCACTGAGTTGAATGCCATCTTCGCCCTAGTCCTGAAGAAGCCATCAAATTTGACGACGGCCTGTTAGAAAGAGAGGTCAGTTTTGACTATGTGTATTATTGGCAGGCCTACACGGGAAGGGAGGACTACAACGCGGGTAGATCAAAGAGTGCAGCTATAAGTAACCCGCAGATGCGCTACGTGCAAAAGGTCCTAGCAAATACGATTGTGGGCAGATACGACAACCAGGGCATCATTTCTCAAAAGGATATGCTTGTCTTGATCAGTATGCAATACAAGAGATATGTCGACCTCAGAGTCCTTTTGATAGATCATATGAAATCCATACCTTATAAGAGTTCAAAGCCTTTTGTTATGGGTGGATTTGTGACTTCGATTGCACTAGCACTGGGATACGATCTCTCGGGGGCACAAGGCGCGATTGGGGCAGAGTTCGTTGACCTCAATTATCTGACGCGTTCGCACACAATAAAGATAAAGAACAAAAGAATGATCTATTTGGCCACTAGTGTGCAAGATTTTGAGCTTGAGCTGGCATACCATGCAAAGCCTCTATTATCCACATTTGGACCTGGCGACAGGATGAGGGAGAATTTGAGGGCATGGCAGCTAGACCACCCGAGAGAGACTTATGTAAGGGAAGCCACTGCCGCACATGAAGATGTTGCTGAATCTAATGTGCAAGGGCAGGAGCATGAAGCAGAAGAAGAACGGCAGCCCCGAAGAACAAGAAGGGGGGATGAGGGAACATCCCAACTGCAACCACCCGCGGGGAACGCCTACGACATGGCCACCATCCAGGCACACCTCGAGAACATCCAAAAGACTCAAGGTGACATGCAGCTTGTCCAGCAATACATGTGGCAAGATCAACAACAGATGCACTACCAGATCAACCACTTGTACCAATACCAACACGCCCAAGCAGCACGAAACCCCGAATGGGGTGCAGACTTTTGGGGTGGTATAGCTGGACATCCACAGGCATATCCTCCACCCCAGGACGACTACTGGGGGCACTACTATCAGCATCCTCCGTCCAGCTCGGCTCCAGACTCAGCTCCTCCTCCAGATCCTCCTCAGATGCCGGACCAGCCACCACAACCTTGATTCTTCCCTTATCTACCCTAAGCTGTAGTTTCATGCTGAGGACAACATGATTCTAAAGTTTGGGGTGGGTAGGGCGGTATGCACCACCCTTTCCCTCATTCTATCATTTTGTTTCACCTAGCTATTTTGTTTTAGATTGCTGTTTTTGTTTTGTTCATTGCTGTGTTGCCTGTCATGTAGTTTAATTTCATGCATTTTTGAGTAATTTTTCAAAATTTTGCTTGCCTTGCTTTCCCATATCATGCATTGCATCTCATGTAGTTTTTTTTTGCTAATTTTTGTATGCTTTAGCTAGGATTTGCTTGCTTTTTACCTAAAATTGTGTTTGAATGTGATCTAGTGCAATTTGACACCTTTTTGACCAATTTTGCCCATATTTGATGTTTCTTGTCCAAAAAGCATGTTTTGACTCAATCTTTACCATATTGAATGAAATTGCTTATCTTTGACAAATACAAGATGATATGCTATGATGAAGTGCTATGTGGTATCAATGAGCGACTTCTTACATGCTCGTCGCCTCCCTTGGGAATGTGTTGGTGTGATTGAACTGTGATCCGAGCAAGTATAGAACGTTTAATGTTTGTGGAGTTACTTGATTGATATATGGATTTCATTTGGTTCATTCATGTGATGTGATATCTATGGTGAAGTGTCAGACCAGTTTTCATGCAGGAGACCTTATGTGGAAGATTATGCCAAGTGACCCCCCTTTTGACCCGACCACTCTTTCATCATCTTCATACCTCTCCGCCTCATAAAAGGATGCCAAAAGTGCACACATTAGCCGTGGCCACCTCCAAAAGTTTGGGGTGACCACATCTCTATCTCCCCGCTTCACTCTATCCACCCTGTGCCCTACCTACACCAAGGGCAAAGAAAAAGAAAAATAAAAAAAAATAAAATAAAAGGATGCTCCTGTTTAAGAGCATTCAAATAAAGAAAAGATGAGTGTGTAAAAACACTCCAAACCTTACCGCAACCCTTTCTTCACTTTTCATACCCATGAAGCTAGGAAACATTAAACCTAGCTCACTTTATCCCTTTTCTGCAGCCATGTGGGTTATTTGGCATAACTTGAAGCATAAGGTTGAAGGCATGAAGGTGAAACGACACTCCTAGTCATCGGCGATTAACATCATCATGAAACGGTCTACCCGGAACCTTATGGATGAGATATTGATAACTTGTGCAATCCATGCATTATATGTGAAGTTCTTGTGCTCTGTGCTCCCTTCATGGTTGGTTTGTGAAAGTAGAAGAGGAGGGAAGTGATTTGCATGTACCTAGTCACCTTTGATCCCATTTAGCATTTGTCGCCTATCATATTGTATTTGTCATATCTTTGATTATGGAAAATGGAAAAGAGATTGAGTTGGAGCATACTTGAGGACAAGTATGTTTCAAGTTTGGGGTGGTGATCCAACCCTATTCTAGGGCTGTATCTTGTGTCATTTCGTACCTTTATCACATTCAAATGCATTAGAATTACATGTTATTCTCCCCAATATGATTATCATTGCAAATACGCTTATGGATGTTCTTTGCACTGTTTTTCAGGTACTTGGACCTTTCTTAGATGGACGAGGGGGAGAGAGGGACCCAAAGAAGGCCCCAAAGTCTCCCTCAACCTATCTCCAGTAGCCAAGACTCATCCCCGAGCAAAGACATCCGAAATTGACAAAGTTAGAAGAGAATTAAAGAAGTCAAGCCTCACCACGGTCGTGGCCCCAAGGCCACGGCCGTGGCTTTATTGCCAAAGCTCAACAGGTCGCAACAGGAGAATTTAAAGTTCGCCCACGACCGTGGCCACCCAGCCACGACCGTGGCCAATGAAGGCAACACGACCGTGGCCATCAGCACGGTCGTGGTCAAGAGAAGAGAACACGGCCGTGGCCCCAAGGCCACGGTCGTGGCTTTATTGCCAAAGTTCAACAGGTCGCAATAGGAGAATTTAGAGTTCGCCCACGACCGTGGCCACCCGGCCACGACCGTGGCCAATGACGAGCAAAACGCCCGTGGTCCCTCCCCACGGTCATCCTGACTCCTCCAAAACGGCCGTGTTACCCAACACGGCCGTGGTGCACCCTAACCCACCACGACCGTGGCACTCCGCCACGGCCGTGGCCACCACCCTACTTTGCTTTTTCACCACCACCTTCACCCCACGACCGTGTTCACCACCCCACGGTCGTCCACCACTACCCCCACCACGGCCGTGGCACATTCACCACGACCGTGGTGACCACCTACCCTATGCATTTTTCCACTACTTTTCCCATTCTACCCCCACTTAACCCTAGCTCCTATATAAGCAATAGATGCTTCTAGGGCTCGAGGCTGGCACCTCTAGAGCACCCCTAGCCGCACCCTAGCAGTTCCTTTGCCTCCATTGCTCCAATCCATCCATCTCCTTGCAATCTACCCCTTTTCCATCCACTTTCCACTCATTTCCACCATAGAAACCTAGTTTCTCTAGGTTTCTATCCATAATCCCCGCCTTTTTCATGCACCTTTGCATCATTGGAGGAGTGAGGACGGCTGCAGCTGCTTGGAGGTGAAGAAGGAGTCAACTACATCGAGCTTCATGGCGTTTTCCCTTCTTCTACCCCTTTCTTTTGTTCTTAGTTTGATTATGTGTAGCTAAGCCCCCCTTGGGTGGGCTGTTTGGGACAAAAATGTGACTTTGATACCATGTTGGGGGGATATAATTTGTAATGAACATATTTCATTTCTATGATGATTGCCTTTGCTTTTATCTCATTTCCCATTACTTGTGCTTGTGGTTGTTGTTTAATTACTTTAATTGCTTGCCTTGTGGTGTTTGAAAACATTTGTCCCTAGGATGTTTTGGTTTCTATGTAGCTATCGTAGGATTGGCTCCTTGGTCCTTAATTTGGATCCCTAGCTAGCCCCCTATCTTCCTACATAATCACCTCCTTCCTACATACAAATGTGAGTTCTAAGTGACTAGTATAAGTGTGATTAGCTCAATTGCCTAGGATTTCCTAAAGGCTGAGGTGGCTAGTGGCATGAGGTCAAATAGCCTCATCTCTACTCCCATCCTCACCCTTGGTCCTCAATTGACTAATACCACTTATCCTAGAGACCTAGACTTGGTATGTCCTATGAGAATTACACCTAGCCCTAGTTCTCCAATTAGTAGCTTAGGGTAAATTCTCATAGCACCTACCTCGTTGTTTGGTTTGGTAATCTAGAATGAGATATGCTAATTGCTTATTATGGTGACTTCCCCCAACTAATGTTAAGGTCACATTCCCAAACGGCCCACCTCCCTCATCTAATTGTTTAAAACCCCAATTACCTGCTTTGCTTGTTAATGCTAGCTTAGTTCAATTGCTTTAGTTAGTGTAGTCTTTTGCCTAGTTTTGCTCGCTAGTGTTAATCCAGGCCTTTGCTCTTATTAGTGCTTAGTGTAGTTTCTTAATTGCCAGTTGCTTGTTTAGTCTAGCGTAGTTCGTTCCTGCTCTTGTTTAGATAGTTTGTTAACTTAAATTGCTAATTTAGTTGTTTGATAACTTAGTGTCATTTTGTCTTTCCTTACTTGCTCACTTACCATAATCAACCAAACAAACCTTCAAACCCTAAAAACCCTACTCTCCGCACTAGGAACATAGCTCACCCTCTCTAACTCTAGTGCCCCCTCTATCTCCGAGGTTCGACCCCGTACTTACCGCCTTACCTGTACTACGACAAGACCCCGTGCGCTTGCGGGTATATTGTCTTAGTAGAAGTAGGTAGTTAGCCCGGGACCTTACAAATTTCGAAAGCTAAAGATCCCATCTCATCCCGTACCTCCCGACCTCATGGATTGCACTCGTTGTAAGCCACTAGCGGGAGCACACCAGTTTATCATCATATTACCCAACATTAGGGTTTCATGCACTATAATCCAAAATTAGGATATCACATACCTTCACCCTATATTAGGGTAGGATTTCATATAGCATTACATAGCATCACCGTGGATTAAGTTTCATATCACATCTCTGAATTAGGGTTTCACTTGACATCACCCTTGATTAGGGTTTCACATTACCTCTTTGCATTAGGGTTTCACATGGCATCACCCTTGAATAGGGTTTCACATGTCATCACCCTTAATTAGGGTTTCACATGTCATCACCCTTAATTAGGGTTTCACATGACATCACCCTTAATTAGGGTTTCACATGACATCACCCTTAATTAGGGTTTTATGTAACTTTACTCAAAATTAGGGTTTCATGAAGCATCCTCCTAAATTAGGGTTTTTCTTTATATTACTCTAAATTGGAATTTCTTATATCATCACCCTAGATTAGGGTTACATCATTACCCTAGATTAGGGTTTCATGTAGCATTGCCCTAAATTAGGGATAGGACTCATCAACCTTTTCAATTAGGGTTTCATGATCTCTTTATCAAGAATCATACCCTAATTACATATTTTATTCATGCTGAGAGTGTTGAGGTTTAACCATTACATGATTATTATACATGTATGGATTTCTCTCTCTCTCTCATCCTCACTAGGATATTAATTACTTCAAACTTGATTAAATTAGGTTAACCTTTCATTCAAGTGTATACATTTAGGGTTAACATATGTATTGAGGCATTGCTTCCATAAGCATCAAAGGTTAACCACTCAAAAGGTACTAATCACTTAAGTACCTTGAAGGTACAACCATTGTAATTACCTTTGATAAACATCATCAATAATCATGGGTTTGGTTGTACTTACAAGGTTTGAATCAATTAAACCTTCAAACGGTCTTGGGGTATTAGACCTTTAAACAGTCTTGAAGTATTTTGTCCTTCAATCGGTCTTAAAGTTCTTTGACCTTCAAATGGTCCTGAACCACACCTTCAATTGATCTTAAGACCGTTAGACCATCAAACGGTCTTGATCTCAAAGTCCCTAAATGGTTTGAGTCCGTTTGAATAAAATATAATTAATCCAAAATGGTTTTGAAACCGAATTAGCAACTTATCCTTGAAACCGATTGAACATCAAATAGTTTGAGACCGTTTGCCCTCCAAACGGTCTCAAGACCGTTTGGTCCAAACCACCTTGAAACTGATTGGATCAACTAGGGTTTTCTCCAACCAATCAATTGATTTTAGGGTTTGCTTTATTGAATCGATCATCAATTAAACCATTGAGAGTACATCAAATTACATCCCTTGGATCTCCAACCATCCATCACATCCCTTGAACTACAAATAGTCTTGAGACCGTACGTTTGCCTCCAAACGGTCTTGAGACCATTTGGACCATCAACCAAGAAATTGATCCAATTCAATTAGGATTTCTTCAATCAATCGATTAGGGTTTGCAATCCATGGATCATTCATTCTAGAATTCATTATAATTAAATTAATTTGAGCCATTGGATCTTCATCATTCACATCAGCAATGAACCCCAAATGGTTTTGAAGTTCAATTTACCCATTCGATCTTGAGATCCATTACCCATTCGGTTTTGAACTCAATTACCCATTCGATCTTGTAGTTAATTACCCATTCGGTCTTGAACTTAATTACCCATTCGGTTTGAAGTAAATTACCCATTCGGTCTGAAGTAAATTACCCATTCGGTCTTGGGTACAACTAACCATTCGGTCTTGGGTTCAAGTACCCATTCGGTCTTGGGTACAACTACCCATTTGGTCTTGAAACCGAATCAACTCAATCGATTTTGAAACCGAATCAACTCAATCGGTTTTGAAAACTGTTTGCCCATTCCTTTGTTGAGGTGTGTGCTTAAGATGACATCATCATCTTCAAGCTTCAAACCTTCGAAATCAATTGTGATTCTTTTGGTGATTTCAACAATTAATCAAAAGGAAATCGAGAAAGAAGAAAGGTTCAACACATAATGAATAAATTACAAGAAATAATGACATTTAAGCGTTCAAGTTATATAACCCTCCTTTAAAATTGAATCCAAGCTTCAAGATTCATGTCCTCATTGGTGAATTAAGCTCTCTCAACTGTCCAAGGCTCGTTCTCAAGTCTTTGACTGAAATGAATGGCTAAGGTTGAAGATTGAATGAAGAAAAGAAGAAATTAAGCATTGAATTTCGATTTCCACCATGAAATCAAGGTTGAAGATGACTATGGATCTTACCTACAGGTTTGGGCACGTCCTACTGTTTCTCCTAAGCTCCTTTGTGTACAACCAAAGCTAGGAAAGAAAAAGGGATCGAAAAAGCCTTTCATGTGGGTTGAAAATGGGATGTTTATAAGGGAATTTCAATGAGAGAGAAAGTGATAAATAATTCCTTCAACTCCCAAAATTGGTGCCACATACTCCCCTCCATCCCTTGCATACGAAGTCATCTCCCCCACCTTGTAATTCCTCTTAATTATCCATGAATTAAATAAAACAAATTAAGCACCTTAATCAATATAATAATTATATCCAAAATTGAGTGGATATTACTTTTTATTTAACTAATGTGAGTGGGCTCTCCACTCACTTTAGATATTTCGTTGCCTTTGCAAGGAACAAGGACGTCCATAATTATGTAAATTCAACCATACATTTTTGTTTTAAGGGCACTCCATTAATATAATTATTTTTTACATTAAATTGAATTAAGATTTCAATTATGCTTAAATCTTGATTATTTTAATATCAAGATTCTCTCTCCCCCAAAGGGATTCAAATGAGATTCCGCTCTGATTTTATTGTCTCTAATTGATACCAAGAAACATTAGGGACTCTCAAGAAGTGGTATTTTGCATATTGAACCCTAGGTTTTGGGTAAATTGCACATTATACCAAAACTAGGGTTTAATGCACAAACATTACTTAATAGGCTCTTTCTTAGTGCTCATGCTGCCACAAGCCATACCTCTACATCATTTTCATTCTTATGATGCTTCAACACTTGAGAAACATTTTACCCTGTAACATTTGCAAGTTAACCCCTCCACTTGGGTAATTTGCATTTTAGTCCAAAAACAAGCAAAACATTGTTTTCAACATTATTCAAAAAGGACGAAAATTGAAACATAAGTTCCTCTTGAGCCTTAATTACTTTTCAAAAGATAAAAGTAGGCATATAATTATCTTTCTTAAACAAAACATCTAGGGTTAGAGCATAACCCAGGTCAGGGATGTTACACATATGTACGAGTTCTAGATATAGGATAGACACCAAGCATGGAACCAATGTAATATAAGTGATTTTCATAGTTGGAAAAAATATCTCATCAAAATATACCCCTATATTTTGAATAAATCCCTTGTCAACTAGTATGGATTTGTATTTGATATCCTTGTTGTTGTCAACTCTCTTCATCGTGTAGACCCACTTGTTCTTTAGTGCTCTTTGAACCCTGGGAAGCACCACAAGCTCATAGGTATCATTCTTCTACAAAGAAGACATCTCTTGCATTGATTGATGCCATTGTGCTCTGTCTTTATGAGTTTGTACCTCCTAAAAATGTTTGAATTGCATGAATCATAAGAAGAATATATGAAAATGTTGAATATTTGGATGAAGGATGAAGAACTTTATCAGACCTCGTCAATTACTTTATTGAGGACTCTGCCTGGTGATGATCTTGCTCCCCCTGTCCATATGTCTCAGACTGTGATCCTGAATCACTCAACTTTGCATATGGAATAAGAACATTGGATATGCTATCACTCTATTTCTCAGGGTGATCATATTGATCTTTTTCATCATCTGAAGACTATACTTGTAAAGAAGCTAAAGCATCCTCATACTCATCATCAAAAGAACTATCATAGGATCCTACACCTCTGCATCATCATTCTCAAGCTCTGTAACTATCTAACATTTGCAAAATGTCACATCTCCATGTCTGCTCATGGTCTTTTTCACAAGATCCCATAAAATGTAGCCAAACTGTTAAGATCCATAACCAAGAAAGATACATAGCATTGGTTTATCATCCATATTTTGTCTCTTTGCCTTTGGAACATATGCATATTCCTTGCACCCAAATACTCTCAGATGAATCTATGAAGCATCCTTTCCTGTCCATACCTTCCCATGTATCTCAAACCCCAAAGGAATCGATGGAGATTGACTAATCAAATAGCAGACAATACTCTCTGCCTCGCTCCATAACGTCTTTGGTAAATGTACAATCTTCAACATGCATATGAATTTCTCTACTATGGCACCATTCATCCTCTAAGTTTCACCCTTGTGTTGTGGTGTGTCAGTATCTTCCCCTTCATGTTGCATTTTGTGTTGCACATAATAATCCTAAAACTCCTTGGAGGTGCACACTCTGTGAGACCCCTAACCTTGCTTAAAGTGTTAAACAAGCTTAATTATCATAATTTAATTCTTATAACCCTAATATAACCTTGTGATATGCTTTGAAATCATAATACAAGCTTAATTTTCAAATTTGGTCTAATTTGGACACTTTTTGAGAAAGTTATGCAATTTTATGCACATTTTGGACTTTTCTGCAATTTACCCAATTGAAAGGTTTTATTTGCAATTTATCACTTGCATTATGTTCCTTGGATATTCTCTCAGCATTATTGAGCCATGGGGAACCTATTTAATCCTTTTTTTGAAGGTGTTTTCTCCAAGGGTATTTTAGGGTTAACCCCTTTATGGATGAGCTACCTTTAGGAGCTATCAACTAATGATTTATTTGTTTTGCTAGGAAATTCAAGAAATGAGGAATAATCATGTATCTATTCATGGTGTGGGAGATTCTTGTATGTGTGCTTGTATATTCTTAATAGCTTAAGGCTATGGACACTTCGAAAGATACTAGAACTTCAACTTTTTCTTTTTCTTTATCTTAAAGTTTCACATACTTATCCCTAAGCACACAAAAGAGCCATTTTCTCTCCACAAATTACCTCCTTCTATGAAACTCATTCTCCCTCTGTGATGCTGTGAATTTCCTTTCCAAGGAAGAAGAAAGAGGGATCTTCTTGGAAAAAGAATCTAGGGTTGCAATTGACTTCCTTTTAGGGTTTAAAAAGCTTCCTTCTAGTGATCTTGACCTAAAAGAGTAAGAATCCCCTTCTTTCCTCCATTTATTTATTTTTTATCCTTCCTCCTACCTTTCTCCAGGTTGGAACCTATCTGTTCCATGGTAGAAATTTCTCCAAAGCTCTAAAACCCTACCTTTCTTGCTCCTTATGCTTAGGGTTTGCTCATTTGATGAAGAAAGGTGCTAGATGGACGAGTTCACAGCTTATGCTTGGATTTTCTACCCTACTTGCTCAAGTTTTCTTCTATTTGAGATTTCATATTCTCATTAGAGGTAATTTTTATAACTTGTTCCACGTTTATTCTTACCATAAGCTTGCTAGCTCATGTTCTTGCTTTTAAATAATGATCCATGCACTAAAAAGCTATGCTTGACTTGGATTTCGATTTTTGTAATGTTCCCTATTCTGATTTCAGTTATGGATGAACTTGTGATCATGTATACATTATTCCTAAGGTATAATATGACTTGGATCAGGTTGGTTTGACAACCGATGGGGCTAAACACCTATCAACCATTGGTCAATTTTAGGGTTTAAAGCTGATTTCTTCTATAAACACATGACTCAATGGTGGTACCATCGCAACAAACGATGGTGTTGTCTTCATGACAACTGATGGTGGTGACCAAGGGTGTCAACTAATGTTCACCCTTTAGGTCAGGTGCTGGTCTAATTAGAAGCTTAGTGATTAACAACTAAGTACCCTAATGATGCTATCAATTAATGGTGATATTAGTTTGATATTCGATGGTGATTAATGAAATAGTATTGATCTAACAACCTATGGTGACTTAATGGTCACTACTGATGGTGGATCAGGTCTCCACAACCTATGGTGAGTTAATCATGTAGTTGTAGCATCATTTAAGCCTTAAACTAATGGTTTCTTGGGTCATCTGATGCAATGGTCGGACCTATACTCCAATTGATGATTTTAATCCATGAACTTAACCTAATGGTTAAGATATAATGTTTCTTCATCCAATAAATTGGAATGATACCTAAATGTAACATGTTTCTTATAAAAAGTGATTTAAATGGTTTCCTTTATGAAATCAACTTAAGAAGCTCATTTACTGACGGCTTGTTTTAAATAAACAATCGCTTGTGGGTTTTACCCTACTCTCAATGGGACTTTTATGTTGTTAATCAAGGGATGTCTAGGGTTAGATGGTGACTCTTTCTAGAGAAGATTTCAATGACTTCATAGGTGGTTTGTTCAAGATGTTTACTTATGTAAATGACCAATGTCTTTACCTTTTCAACATTTAATGGTTAGAAGTTGATGCCTCAATATTCCCATTGTTTTGGGTGAAGCCTATAGTGTAATGTTATGATTATAATGATGAGAATTTGATAGTTCAATGCCTTAAACTTGTAGTCTTACCCTTTCCCTCATATGATTATGATTGATAATCACCATAACGAATTAATGGGTAACCCTAATAAGGTATAGCTTGTTATACCTAGCTTTAATATAACTAAACGAGGGTAATTGGGTATAAATAGTCCTTGAATGATTAATACAATCATGAAATACTCTCTTATTGTTGCTGAAACCTTATTATGCTATAACCTAATGGTTACACTTTGATTTATGTGTGGATTCATACTTGAGAATAGTATGGAACGTTATGGTAATGCTTCACCTTATGCATCCATGATCCAATGGGGATGCCGTGAGTTAGGGTTTGGGTATAAGTGCTTATTAATAACATTCATATAAATTATCTTGTGGAACCTAACTCTAATGCAAATAGATAAAGATGAGTATTCATGTTTAACATTCTTATATGATGGAATTATAGTGAAATAACCTCCTTAATATGATCATAACCTTAATATGTTAATTTGTTGTTATTATAGCCACATGGTTGATACTTTCTTATGCTAAACATGTGCATTATGAATATGATGAAGGTTAATCATATATAAATTCCTTGCATGTTGATGTAATAAAGGAATGTTCTTAATGTTAATATAACCATGCTATGTTTGTTTATGAATATCTCCTATCTCATTAATGCAATATTGTGTTGATCCGATGTATTATATGTAAGTGATGTTGTTGAGTCTTGTTATAAGGCATGCAAAGATAATGATGATCTTGCAGGGAATAGTATGATGGTCTTAGTGACCTTTGGGCATGGTTGAGGCCTGAATGAGGTGTAATCCTCATGTGTTGATAAGGGTTGATACCCTGTGATATTGTGAAAAGGATTTATATCTTGTGATAGTATGATGACTAGTGTAGTGTCATTAATGGCAAGTGAATAGTACCATGTGATGATAAGATGAGAAATTATGTTTCACACATTTATATATTTTAAAGTTGTTATATTTATATGCTTTCTAGAAGTGAATTAGCATTTGTATATCCACTTGTTTGATGCAGCCTTAATTCACCTAATTGGCATAACTAATCAAGTGCAACTCTAATCATGTAGTTCCCTGTGCCGTAGAGCCATCTTCACTGTCAAAACTTGTTGTATGGAAAAACAAGTATTCCTAAGGGAAACTCAGAGCGCATACTATTGAGTATGTGGAGGTGGCAAGTTG
The DNA here is from genome assembly GCA_963693085.1 of Alisma plantago-aquatica. NCBI lineage: Eukaryota > Viridiplantae > Streptophyta > Magnoliopsida > Alismatales > Alismataceae > Alisma > Alisma plantago-aquatica. Next base: position 458,197,494 of record OY856411.1, on the reverse strand, counting down.
AGGATATATCCTTGTCATCCACAATGCAGGTTATGGAGGATGGTTATGGTCACACCTCAAACATTTGATGTGATTGAGGACAACTACGGTTGTACCTCAGATTAGAGGGTTTTGTATACCCTAGTTTCTAGTGTCGTGACCTATACTAAGGGAGGACTAGTGGTTAGCATCTTGACTATATGTCGATGTAGTGGCAACTTTGACTGATATGTCACTGCCTTTTTACTCGTACTGACCGAGGGGAAAAGATCTTAGGACACCGACACTCCTAGATCTTGTACGGAACCAAATATCCCTTTGCAGGGGTCAGTTAGAATTTGGATGGTATGATTCAAATTCCCCAGAGCGTAATAAAAGATGTAAGACATCCATCTAGCATATCTATTTAGGGTTATACACAATGCTTCATATTGGATGATAACCCTTGTTTGCTTTCTTTTTCACTGAGATCATGTATAGTACAATAAGAGATAATATATATGCTTATGTTGTAGTTATGCTCATGTTGTAAACTTGCTTATGATGTCAAATATACTGAAACTGATGGTTAAGATGATCTTGCTAGCTATGTTTAATATTTCTAGCCATGCCTATGTAATTATAAATACTTAAAATGCTAATCATGCCTATGCAGTTAATTGTGTTATGATGTTAGTTCTACTTATGATATAGATATGTTCCCTTTATTTGAGATGCCAATATTGATAGCCATGTTATGTTACTAGGCATATTTATGATGTTAGGGATGCTTATTCTACTAGATTGCTAGTGTTGTTAGCAAGGAATATGATGATAGTCAGATTAATGATGATGATTGATATTAGATGCAATTTGATGAAATTTGAGTAGATATATATTCAGAGAAATAGATTTATTTGTTGCCTATATATACATTGATAATCATACTTGTTGCTAAGATTAATTGCTTAATCTGTTTAGCATACTTGAATTGTTTAATCTGTTCAATTGATTATTCAATACTCCAACTGCTCAATTATCTACTATTTAAAATATTGTAATCATTATAATCATCATTAAGCATTGTTGGAGGTTATATCTCTTGATAGGACATGTGTCTCCCCCTTGTGGTTCGCCACATCTTTTTAGGTAATCGGCAGGGACAAAAAAGAACTGTGGAAGTAAAAAGGAAGTACAGTAATGAATCTTTGAGAAAGTTGATTAGATGTCTAGTGTCCTAGAGTCATCCCTATACTCTCAGGTCCTGGCAGGAATAGTTTGTATATTGTGTTTCAAACAAATTAGACTTTTGCTAGTATGTTAATGCTTGTTTGTGTGGCATATACGAATATTGTTCTCCTGTGTATATATGTTGTGGCTAATGCAATAGAACTATTGTATCAAATTCTTGACATAGTATGGGTATAAGAAAGACGTTGGGCTCTTATGCAAATGTTTCTGAGCGGGTGCTGACTTTGAAATCGGTTGTAATTTACCCATATTTTTGGGTATGTGATTAATTGGTGATTGATTGTGTTTTATGTTTTGAGTAATATCATTTAGTGTATCAAGTTCTTACAAGTTGGTATCAGAGCTTCAGGTTCACTGAGTCTATAGGTACAGTAGGACTTTGGACAAGGATTATGTCAAAATTAGGGATATGACATAAAAATATGGTACATACTGCCTAATCTCAGTATTTGGGTGCCTTGGCTAGGTATTCAATTATTGAAGAAAAGGTAAGTATGGAACTTTTAGATTGTTATCTTTTTTATTACTCTGATCAAGTAGTCATTTTGAAACAGTCTAAAGAGCATAATGAAGCAGAAATCATGGTGCAGATAACTCAATATTACCTCAAGTGAATATGAGGATTACATCATTATCTATCAAAACTTGAATTGTTGGTAACTATAAGAGAAAGACACAACACCATGAAATCTAAATCCGAATACAAATAAAAAAAGAGGAGTTCTTGAAGATGTAGTTCAACAAGATAATAAAGTAAAATACAGATAAGTTTGTGCTTATAAAGTGATTCAAGGTATGAAATCCATATAAAATGGATATAAGGTGGAACCCAAGTTAATCTCAGACCAACCTATGTGTGTAAGAAAATTTTAATGTAAAATCAGCATGACATGTGAAAGAAATTAAGGGAGATGATCCCTATTTAATGAAGAAATTGTGGAATATGATGATTTACCTGTTGATAAGTGATTGAAAAACATAATAAAATAAGAGAAGATACCCTAGTGGGATAAATAGTCATCAAGGAGGGAGTGGCAAGGAACCCGAAATGAAAAAGGTAAAGTGATACATAAGAAGTTGTAACCTGCTTAATGAAAAATAGGATTAGTTACCTTTCTGCTAGTGACCCTTAAAAAATACTACTATGATATGGGAAGTGCGTTTCCCTTTGTGTCTTTCCTTTTTAGGGCACAACTTTCAAGTGGATCATTGCTACTTAGTATGTGTGGATTCACTGCAAACATGAGTGTGGATATATTATTATAGCGTAAGGTTGTTTGGACTATGGTTCTAAGATCATAAAGTTTGTGATGAGTTTGCTTTTGATCCTTCCAATAATTAGGAAGACTCCTCATATATGTCTTGAGATTTGTTATGTTGGTAAAAGTAGATGAGATAAGGATGATAGTTCCTTATAGTGCATGAGGTGGATACCAAGGAAATGAATCATAGTATCCAAGATGTATCAACAGTATGGAAGTATGTGAAGGTTGGAGATGTCTATTAAATGAACATTCCAAGTATTCCTATCCCATAGAAAGAGAGAGAGTTGATGATGGCCCCATAAATGTTGTTTGGAAGGAAAAACAAAAGTGATTCTATAATGTTGTGTATGGTCTAGTGATAGCTGGGCAAAACCACCATCAAGGATAGATGGTTTGTTGATCAATAGGCGTGTGTTACCGTGTTCCTTTAAGATAAACCTAGGATTAGAATATCAATGCATAAGAGTTAGAATGGATGACATAAGTTACATGACCATGGTAACTTTAGGGTTATGTCCTTTAGACTAACCAATGCACCAATAGAATTTATGAATAGGAAAACCAGAGTGTTCAGGTCATGTCTTACAAGTTGTAGCAAGATTTGAATGATGACATCTCAAAGTATTTTAGAGGTGGTCATTAACATGGTTAACATCTTTGCTAAACCTTAAGAATGTTGAAGCAACTGTACTCATGTGTGACAAGTCTATCAAGAATGAGCTGAGGGTTGACTAAAGTATCCTCTTGGAGTTATGATACCTCTGTTAAGCACGTTATGTGAATCCTGATAAGATGAAGACAATGTCATTTCTCTACCTCTAACAATGTCAACCAGGAAGTTATATTTGTTAACAGTTATAGACAAGTGTATGATTCTTTAACCAAACAGATGGTCAGTCCATCATTGAGATGATTGGAGAATCCTATAAAAACATATTCCTCACAGTTCTTGAAAATTAGGGGACGCCTACATGGTTGATGGAGTTGTTAATTACACCAACCATTAAAGGAGCATAGAGCTAAAACCTTGTAAAGTTACATATGATAAGAGATACATAATGTTCTATGTTTGATAAGAGCCAGAGAGTATGACTTTTGAGTAATGTGTTGATACAATAGATATAATTTTAGGATGATAGCTAGAATTTAAATTTGAAAGTTACTATTAGATTTGTACAAGTGGCACAACAAGTTTCTATGTTCCATTTTTGCAAATGTCTTCTTATGTGGGGGGTTTTTGTGTTGTGCCAAGATAAGATATGTATGAATTGAAAGAGAAGAACATGACCTCTATAAGAGTGATGTGACATTACTATAATATGGAAGTAACCATGTGTAATATTGAGGATGACGTGCATGAGAAGTGTCCATCTATGTGTACCGTGGATTTCGGGGGTAAAATCCCTATTAGGGGTTTATGGTTGTGAGACCCCTAACCTTGCTTAAAGTGTTGAACAAGCTTAATTATCATAATTGAATTCTTATAACCCTAACATAACCTTGTGATATGCTTTGAAATCATAAGTGAGGCTTAAGTTTTAAATTTGGTCCAATTTGGACACTGTTTGAGCAAGTTATGCAGTTTTATTCACATTTTGAACTTTTCTACAATTTACCTAATTGAGAGGTTTTCTTTGCAATTTATCACTTTCATTATGTTCCTTGGATATTATATCATAATTCTTGAGCTTGTTGATCCATGGGTCGCCTATTTAAACCTTGTTTTGAAGATGTTTTCTCCAAGGGTATTTTAGGGTTTACCCCTTTATGGATGAGCTATCTTTAGGTAGTATCAACTAATGATTTATTTGTTTTGCTTGGAAATTTAAGAAATGAGGTATAAGCGTTTCCCTATGGATGGTGGAAGAGCTTATTATGTGTGTGCTTGTATATTCTTAATAGTTTAAGGCCATGGACACTTGGAAAGATACTAGAACTTCAACTTTTTCTTTTTCTTTATCTTGAAGTTTCATATACTTATCCTAAGCACCCAAACGAGCCATTTCTCTCCACCACTTCCCTCCTTATATGAACCTAGTTCTCCCTCTGTGATTATGTGAATTTCCTATCCAAGTAAGAAGAAAGAGGGGATCTTCTTGGAAAAAGAATCTAGGGTTGCAATTGACTTCCTTTTAGGGTTTAAAAAGCTTCCTTCTAGTGATCTTGACCTAAAAGAGTAAGAATCCCCTTATTTCCTCCATTTATTTCTTAGTTATCCTTCCTCCTAACTTTCTCTAGGTTGGAACCTTACTATTCCATGGTAGAAATTGCTCTAAATCTCTAAAACCCAACCTTTCTTGCTCCTTATGCTTAGGGTTTGCTCATTTGTTGAAGAAAGGTGCTAGATGGACGAGTTCACAACTTATGATTGAATTTTTTACCCTACCTACTCGAGTTTGCTTTTGTTTGGGATTTCATATTTTCATTATAGGTAAGTTTTATAACTTGGTCCATGTTTATTTCTTACCATAAGCTTGCTGGCTCATGTTCTTGCTTTTAAATGATGATCCATGCACTAAAAAGCTACGCTTGACTTGGATTTTGATTTTTATAATGTTCCCTATTCTGATTTTAGTTATAGATGAACCTGTGATCATGTGTACGCTATTCCTAAGGTATAATATGACTTGGATTGGGTTGGTTTGACAACCGATGGTGCTAAGCACCTATCAACCAACGGTCAATTTTAGGGTGTTGATTTCTTCTATAAACACATGACTCAATGGTGGTACCATCGCAACAACCGATGGTGCCATCTTCATGACAACTAATGGTGGTGACCAAGGGTGTCAACTGACGTTCACCCTTTAGGTCAGGTTTTGACCTAATTAGAAGCTTAGTGATTAACAACTAAGTGTCCTAATGATGCTATCAATCAATGGTGATATCAGTTTGATATTCGATGGTGATTAATGAATATAGTGATGATCTAACAACCTATGGTGACTTAATGATCACTACTGATGTTGGATCAAGTCTCTGCAACCTATGGTGAGTTAAGCATGTAGTTTTAGCATCATTTAAGCATTAAACCAATGGTTTCTTCGGTCATTTGATGCAATGGTCGGACCTATATTCCAATTGATGATTTTAATGTATGAGCTTGACCTAATGGTTAAGATCTAATGTTTATTCATCCAATAAATTGGAATGATGCCTAAATGTAATATGTTGGTCCTAATAAAGTGATTTAAATGGTTTCCTTTATGATATCAACTTAAGAAGCTCATTTACTGACGACTTCTTTTAAATAAACAATCACTTGTGGGTTTTACCCTACTCTCAATGGAACTTTTATGTTGTTAATCAAGGGATGTCTAGGGTTAGATGGTGACTCTTTTTAGAGCACAACTCAATGACTTCATAGGTGGTTTTTTCAAGATGTTTACTTATGTAAATGACCAATGGCTTTACCTTTTCAACATTTAATGGTTAGAAGTTGATGCCTCAATATTCCCATTGTTTTAGGTGAAACCTATAATGTAATGTTATTATTCTAATGATGAGAATTTGATGGTTCAATGACTTAAACTTGTAGCCTTACCCTTGCCATCATATGATTATGATTGATAATCACCATAATGAATTAATGGGTAACCCTAATAAGGTATAGCTTGTTACACCTAGCTTTAATATGACTAAATGATGGTAATTGGGTATGAATAGTCCTTGAATGATTAATGCAATCATGGAGTACTCTCTTATTGTTGCTGAAACCTTGGTATGCTATAACCTGATGGTTACTCCTTGATTTATGTTTGGATTCATACTTGAGAATAGTATGGAATGTGATGGTGATGCTTCACCTTATGCATCCGTGATCCAATGGGGATGTCGTGAGTTAGGGTTTGGGTATAAGTACTTATTAGTAACATTAATATAATTTATCTTATTGAACCTAACTCTAATGCAAATAGATAAAGATGAGTATTCATGTTTAACATTCTTATATGATGGATTGATAATGAAATAAGCTCCTTAATATGATCATAACCTTAATATGTTAATTGGTTGTTATTATAGGAACATGGTTGATACTTTCTTATGCTAAACATATGCATTATGAATATGATGAAGGTTAATCATATATAAATTCCTTGAAGTTTAATGTAATAAAGGAATGTTCTTAATGTTAATATAACCCTACTATGATTGTTTATGATTATCTCCTAGCTCATTAATGCAATATTGTGCTGATCTGGTGCATTATATGTAAATGATGTTGTTGAGTCTTATTATAAGGCATGCAAAGATAATGATGATCTTGCAGGGAATAGTATGATGGTCTTAATGACCTTTGGGCATGGTTGAGCCCTGCATGAGGTGTAATCCTCTTGTGTTGATAAGGGTTGATACTCTGTGATATTGTAAAAAGGATTTATATCCTGTGATAGTATGATGACTAGTGTAGTCTCATGAATGGCAAGTGAATTGTACCATGTGATGATAAGATGAGAAATTATGTTTTACACATTTTATATCTTGTGAAGTTGTGATATTTATATACTTTCTAGAAGTGAATTAGGGTTTGTATGCCCACTTGTTTGATGCAGCCTTAATTCACCCAATTGGCATAACTAATCAAGTGAAACTCTAATCATGTAGTGCCCTGTGTCGTAGAGCCATCTTCAATGTCAGAACTTGTTGGATGGTGAAACGAATATTCCTAAGGGAAACTCAGAGCGCATACTGTTAAGTATGTGGGGGTGGCAAGTTGAGGATATATGGCCTTGTCATCTATAATGCAGGTTATGGAGGATGGCTATCGTCATGCCTCAAATATTTGATGTGATTGAGGACAACTATGGTTGTACCTCAGATTAGAGGGTTTTGTATACCCTAATTTCTAGTGCAGTGACCTGTACCAAGGATGGACTAGTGGTTAGCAGCTTGACTATATTTTGCTGTAGTGGCAACTTTGACTTATATGTCACTGCCTTTTTACTTGTACTGACTGAGGGGAAGATATCTTAGGATACTGACACTCCTAGATCTTGTACAGAACCGAATAACCCTTCACAGGGGTCGGTTAGACTTTGGATGGTATGATTCAAATTCCCCAAGGTGTAATAAAAGATGTAAGACAATCGTCTAGCATATCTGTTTAGGGTTATACACAATGCTTCATATTGGATGATAACCCTTGTTTGCTTTCTTTTCACTGAGATCATGTATAGTACAATAAGAGATAATAGATATGCTTATGTTCTAGTTATGCTCATGTTGTAAACTTACTTATGTTATCAAATATACCGACACTGATGGTTAAGATGATGCTGCTAGCTATGTTTAATATTGCTAGCCATGCATGTGTATATTATAAATACTTAAACTGCTAATCACGCCTATGCAGTTAATTGTGCTATGATGTTAGTTCTACTTATGATATAGATATGTTCCCTTTATTTGAGATGCCAATATTGAAAGCCATGTTATGTTACTAGACACATTCATGATGTCAGGGATGCTTATGCTACTAGATTGCTAGTGTTATTAGCAAGGAATATGATGATAGTCAAATGAATGATGATGATTGTTATTAGATGCAGTTTGATGAAATTTGAATAAATATATATTTAGAGAAATGGATTTAATTATTTGTTACCTATATATACATTGATAATCATACTTGTTGCTAAGATTAATTGCTTAATATGTTTAGCATACTTGAATTGTTCAATCTGTTCAATTGATTATTAAATACTCCAACTGCTCAGTTATCTACTATTTAAAATGGTGTAATCAATAAGCATTATTGGAGGTTATATCTCTTGCTAGGACACGGGTCTCACCCTTGGGGTTCGCCACATCTTTTTAGGTAATCGGCAGTGACGACAATAGAACCGTGGATGTAAAGAGGAACTACAATAATGAATCTTTGAGAAAGTTGATTAGATGTCTAGTGTGTCCTAGAGTCATCCCTGTACTCTCAGGTCCGGGAAGGAATAGTTTGTATATGGTGTTTCAAACAAATCAGACTTTTGTTAGCATGTTAATGCTTGTTTGTATGACATATACGAATATTGTTCTCCTGTGTATATATGTTGTGGCTAAGGCAATAGAATAATTATATCAAATTCTTGACATAGTATGGATATAAGAAAGATGTTGGGCTCTTATGTAAATGTTTTTGAGCAGCTGCTGATTTTGAAATCAGTTTTAATTTACCCATATTTTTGGGTATGTGATGAATTGGTGATTGATTGCATTTTATGTTTTGAGTAGTCTCGTTTAGTGTAATAGGTTCTTACAAGTTGTTATCAGAGCTTTAGGTTCACTGAGTCTATAGGGACACTAGGACTTTGGACTAGGATGATGTCAAAATTAGAGATATGACATAAAAATATGGTGCACACTGCCTAATCTCAGTATTTGGGTGCCATGGCCAGGTATTCAATTATTGAAAAAGGTAAGTATGGAACTTTTAGATTGTTATCCTTTTTATTTCTATGACCAAGTAGTCATTTTGAAACAATCTAAAGAGCATAATGAAGCAGAAATCATGGTGCAGATAACTCAATATTACCTCAAGAGAATATGAGGATTACATCATTATCTATCAAAACTTGAATTGTTGGTAACTATAAGAGAAAGATACAACACCATGAAATCTAAATCCGAATACAAATAAGCAAAATAGGAGTTCTTGAAGATGTAATTAAATAATATAATAAAGTAAAATATAGATAAATTTGTGCTTATAAAGTGATTCAAGGTATGAAATCCATATAAAATGGATATAACTCCTATGATAAGTATAAAATGAGAAGATGAATGGGAACAATGACAAAGAAACAAGGCGGAACCTGAGTTAATCTCAGACCAACCTATGTGTGTAAGAAAATGTTAATGTAAAATCAGCATGGCATGTGAAAGAAATTAAGGGAGGTTATCCCTGTTTAATGAAGAAATTGTGGAATATGATGATTTACCTATTATAAGTGGTTGAAAACATAATAAAATAAGAGAACATACTCTAGTGGGATAAATAGTCATCAATGAAGGAGTAATGAGATATGTTAATCATGATGATTCCTATGCTAAGGGTAAGGAACCCAAAATGAAAAAGGTAAAGTGATACATAAGAAGCTGTAACATGCATAATGAAAAATAGGATCGGTTACCTTTCTGCTAGTGACCCTTGAAAAATACTACTATGATATGAGAAGTATGTTTCCCTTTGTGTCTTTCCTTTTTAGGGAACAACTTTCAAGTGGATAATTGCTACTTGGTATGTGTGGATTCACTGCAAACAAGAGGGTGGATAGCTTATTATAGCATAAGGTTACTTGGAATTTGGTTCCAAGATCATAAAGTTTGTGATGAGTTTGATTTTTAGCCTTCCAATAATTATGAAGACTCCTCTTATATGTATTGAGATTTGTTATGTTGATAAAATTCGATGAGATAAGGATGTGAGTTCCTTATAGTGCATGAGGTGGATACCAAGGTAATGAATCCTAGTATCCAAGATGTATCAATAGTATGGAAGTATGTGAAGGTTGGATGTGTCTATTAAATGATCATTCCAAGTATTCCTCTCCCTTATAGAGAGATAGAGTTGATGATGACCCTATAAATGTTGTCTGGAAGGAAAAACAAAAGTGATTCTACAATGTTGTGTATGGTCTAGTGATAGCTGGGCAAGACCACTATTAAGGATAGATGGTTTGTTGATCAGTAGGCATGTGTTACTGTGTTCCTTTAAGATAAACCTAGGATCAGAATATTAATGCATAAGAGTTAGAATGGAAGACATAAGTTACATGACCATGGTAAGTTTAGGGTTATGTTCTTTAGACTAACCAATGTACCAATAGAATTTAAGAATAGGAAAACTAGAGTGTTCAGGTCATGTCTTACAAATTGTAGCAAGCTTTGATTAATGACATCTCAAAGTATTTTAGAGATGGTCATTAACATGGTTAACATCTTTGCTAAACCTTAAGAATGTTGAAGCAACTATACTCATGTGTGACAAGTCTAGCAATAATGAGATGAGGGTTGACTAAAGTATACTCTTGGAGTTATGATACCTTTATTAAGAACATTATTTGATTCCTGATAAAATGAAGAAAATGTCATTTCTCTACCCCTAACAATGTCAATCGGGAAGTTATATTTATTAACAATTATAGACAAGTGTATGATTCTTCAACCAAACAGATAGTCAGTCCACCATTGAGATAATTGAAGAATCCTCTAAAAACATATTCGTCATAGTTCTTGAAAATTAGGGGATGCCTACATGGTTGATGAAGTTTTTAATTACAACAACTATTAAAGGTGCATAGAGCTGAAACCTTGTAAAGTTACATATGACAAGAGATACATAATGTTCTATGTTTGATAAGAGCCAGAGAGTATGACTTTTGAGTAATGTGCTGATACAATAGATATGATTTTAGGATGATAGATAGAATTTAAAGTTGAAAGTTACTATTAGATTTGTACAAGTGGCACAACAAGTTTCTATGTTCCATATTTGCAAATGTCTTCTTATGTTTGGGTTTTTGCGCTGAACCAAGATAAGATATGTATGAATTGAAAGATAAGAACAAGACCTCTATAAGAGTGATGTGACATTACCATAGTATGGAAGTAACTATGTGAAATATTAAGGTTGACGTGCATGAGAAGTGTCCATCTATGTGTACCTTGGATTTCAGGGGCGAAATCCCTATTAGGGGTTTATGGTTGTGAGACTCCTAACCTTGATTAAAGTGTTGAACAAGCTTAATTATCATAATTGAATTCTTATAACCCTAATATAACCTTTTTATATGGTTTGAAGTCATAATAAAACCTTAATTTTCAATTTTGGTCCAATTTGGACACTATTTGATCAAGTTATGCATTTTATGCACATTTTGGACTTTTCTCCAATTTACCCAATTAAGAGGTTTTATTTTCAAATTTTCACTTGCATTATGTTCCTTGGATATTATATCATCATTCTTGAGCTTTTTGAGCCATGGGGAACCTATTTAAACCTTGGTTTGAAGGTGTTTTCTCCAAGGGTAATTTAGGGTTTACCCCTTTATGGATGAGCTACCTTTAGGAGCTATCAACTAATGATTTATTTGTTTTGGTTGGAAATTAAAGAAATGAGGGATAAGCATGTATTTATGAATGGTGAAAGGGATGCTTATATGTGTTCTTGTATATTCTTAATAGCTTAAGGCCATGGACACTTGGAAAGATACTAGAACTTCAACTTTTTCTTTTTCTTTATCTTAAAGTTTTATATACTTATCCCTAAGCACCCAAACGAGCCATTTTCTCTCCACAACTTCCCTCCTTATATGAACCTCGTTCTCCCTCTATGCTTATGTGAATTTCCTGTCCAAGGAAGAAGAAAGAGGGGATCTTCTTGGAAAAAGAATCTAGGGTTGAAATTGACTTCCTTTTAGGGTTTAAAAAGCTTCCTTCTAGTGATCTTGACCTAAGAGAGTAAGAATCCCCTTATTTCCCCATTTATTTCTTTTTTATCCTTCCTCCTATCTTTCTCTAGGTTGGAACCTTGCTTTTCCATGGTAGAAATCGCTCTAAAGCTCTAAAGCCCTACCTTTCTTGCTCCTTATGCTTAGGGTTTGCTCATTTGATGAAGAAAGGTTCTAGATGGATGAGTTAACAAGTTATGCTTGGATTTTATACCCTACCTTCTCGAGTTTTCTTTTGTTTTGGATTTCATCTTCTCATTAGAGGCAAGTTTTATAACTTTCTCCATGTTTATTGCTTACCATAAGCTTGCTAGCTCATGTTCTTGCTTTTAAATGATGATCCATACACTATAAAGCTATGCTTGACTTGGATTTTGATTTTTATAATGTTCCCTATTCTGATTTTAGTTATAGATGAACCTGTGATAATGTGTACATTATTCCTAAGGTATAATATGACTTGGACCTGGTTGGTTTGACAACCGATGGTGCTAAACACCTATCAACCAATGGTCAACTTTAGGGTGCTGATTTCTTCTATAAACACAACTCAATGGTGGTACCATCGTAACAACCGATGGTGTTGTATTCATGACAACTGATGGTGGTGACCAAGGGTGTCAACTGATGTTCACCCTTTACGTCAGGTTTTGGCCTAATTAGAAGCTTAGTGATTAACAACTAAGTACCCTAATGATGCTATCAATCAATGGTGATATTAGTTTGATGTTCAATGGTGATTAATGAATATAGTGCTAATCTAACAACCTATGGTGACTTAATGATCACTACTGATGGTGGATTAGGTCTCTAAAACCTATGGTGAGTTAAGCATGTAGTTGTAGCATCATTTAAGCCTTAAACCAATGGTTTCTTGGGTCATTTGATGCAATGGTCGAACCTATACTCCAATTGATGATTTTAATATATGAGCTTGACCTAATGGTTAAGATCTAATGTTTGTTCATCCAATAAATTGGAATGATGCCTAAATGCAATATGTTTCTCCTAATAAAGTGATTCAAATGGTTTCCTTTATGAGATTAACTTAAGAAGCTCATTTACTGACGACCTATTTTAAATAAACAATCACTTGTGGTACTCTCAATGGAACTTTTATGTTGTTAATCAAGGGATGTATAGGGTTAGATGGTGACTCTTTATAGAGCACAACACAATGAATTCATAGGTGGTTTTTTCAAGATGCTTACTTATGTTAACGACCAATGGCTTTACCTTTTCAACATTTAATGATTAGAAGTTGATGCCTCAATATTCCCATTGGTTTGGGTGAAGCCTATAATGTAATATTGTTATGTTTCTAATGATGAGAATTTGATGGTTCAATGCCTTATACTTGTAGTCTTACCCTTGCCCTCATATGATTATGATTGATAATCACCATAATGAATTAATGGGTAACCCTAATAAGGTATAGCTTGTTATACCGAGCTTTAATATAACTAAATGATGGTAATTGGGTATGAATAGTCCTTGAATGATTAATACAATCATTGAGTACTCTCTTATTGTTGATGAAACCTTAGTATTCTATAACCTGATGGTTACACCTTGATTTATGTGTGGATTCATACTTGAGAATAGTATGGAATTTGATGGTGATGCTTCACCTTATTTATCCATGATCCAATGGGGATGTCGTGAGTTAGGGTTTGGGTATAAGTGCTTATTAATAACATTAATATAATTTATCTTGTTGAACCTAACTCTAATGCAAATAGATAAAGATGAATATCATGTTTAACATTCTTATATGATGGAATGATAGTGAAATAACCTCCTTAATATGATCATAACCTTAATATGTTAATTGGTGGTTATTATAGCTACATGGTTGATACTTTCTTATGCTAAACATGTGCATTACGAATATGATGAAGGTTATTCGTATATAAATTCCTTGCATGTTGATGTAATAAAGGAATGTTCTTAATGTTAATATAAACCTGCTATGATTGTTTATGAATATATATCTCCTAGCTCATTAATGTAATATTGTGCTGATCTGGTGTATTATATGTAAGTGATGTTGTTGAGCCTTATTATAAGGCATGCAAAGATAATGATGATCTTGCAGGGAATAATATGATGGTCTTAATGACCTTTGGGCATGGTTGAGCCCTAAATGAGGTGTAATCCTCTTGTGTTGATAAGGGTTTATACCCTGTGATATTATTAAAAGGATTTATATCTTGTGATAGTATGATGACTAGTGTAGTCTCATGAATGGCAAGTGAATAATACAATGTGATGATAAGATGAGAAATTATCTTTCACACATTTTATATCTTTTGAAGTTGTGATATTTATATGCTTTCTAGAAGTGAATTAGGGTTTGTATGTCCACTTGTTTGATGTAGCCTTAATTCACCCAATTGGCATAATTAATCAAGTGCAACTCTAATCATGTAGTGCCCTATGTCATAGAGCCATCTTTAGTGTCAGAACTTGCTGGATGGTGAAATGAGTATTCTGAAGGGTAATTCAGAGCGCATACTGTTGAGTATGTGGGGGTGGCAAGTTGAGGATATATCCTTATCATCCACAATGCAGGTTATGAAGGATGGCTATGGTCATGCCTCAGACATTTGATGTGATTGAGGACAACTGTGGTTGTACCTCAGATTAGAGGGTTTTGTATACCCTAGTTTCTAGTGTCGTGACCTATACTAAGGGCGGACTAGTGGTTAGCAGCTTGACTATATGTCGATGTAGTGGCAACTTTGACTAATATGTCACTGCCTTTTTACTCGTACTGACTGAGGGGAAAAGATCTTAGGACACCGACACTCGTAGATCTTGTACGGAACCAAATATCCCTTTGCAGGGGTCAGTTAGACTTTGGATGGTATGATTCAAATTCCCCAGAGCGTAATAAAAGATGTAAGACATCCATCTAGCATATCTATTTAGGGTTATACACAATGCTTCATATTGGATGATAACCCTTGTTTGCTTTCTTTTTCACTGAGATCATGTATAGTATAATAAGAGATAATAGATATGCTTATGTTGTAGTTATGCTCATGTTGTAAACTTGCTTATGTTGTCAAATATACTGAAACTGATGGTTAAGATGATGCTTCTAGCTATGTTTAATATTGCTAGCCATGCCTATGTAATTATAAATACTTAAACTGCTAATCATGCCTATGCAGTTAATTATGCTATGATGTTAGTTCTACTTATGATATAGATCTGTTCCCTTTATTTGAGATGCCAATCTTAATAGCCATGTTATGTTAGTAGGCATATTCATGATGTCAGGGAGGCTTATGCTACTATATTTGTAGTGTTGTTAGCAAGGAATATGATGATAGTCGGATTAATGATGATGATTGTTATTAGATGCAATTCGATGAAATTTGAGTAGATACCTACAAGGCCCCTAAACTTGCTTAATGAGTTGAATAAGATTAATTATCATAATTGAATTCTTATAACCCTAATGAAACCTTTTTATATTCTTTGAAATCATAAGACAAGATTAAGTTTCAAATTTGATCCAATTTGGACACTGTTTGAGCAAGTTATGCAATTTTATGCACATTTTGGACTTTTCTACATTTTACCTAATTGAGAGGTTTTCTTGGCAATTTATCACTTGCACTGTGTTCCTTGGATATTCTATCACCATTATTGATCTTTTTGAGCCATGGGGCACCTATTTAAACCTTAGTTTATAGGTGTTTTCCTCAAGGGTATTATAGGATTTACCCCTTAATGGATGAGCTACCTTTAGTAGCTATCAACTAATAAATTATTTGATTGGCTTGGAAATTCGACAAAGGAAAGATAAGAAGGTCTATATGGATGGTGGGGGAGTTTCTTGTGTGTGTTCTTGTATATTCTTAATAGTTTAACGCCATGGACACTTGGAAAGATACTAGAACTTCAACCTTTTCTTTTTCTTTATCTTACAATTTCATATACTTATCCCTAAGCACCCAAATGATCCATTTTCTCTCCACCAATTCCCTCCTTCTATGAACCTTGTTCTCCCTCTGTGTTTCTGTGAATTTCCTTTCCAAGTAAGAAGAAAGAAGGGATCTTCTTGGAAAAAGAATCTAGGGATGCAATTGACTTACTTTTAGGGTTTGAAAGGCTTCCTTCTAGTGATATTAACATAAGAGTAAGAATCCCCTTCTTTCCTCCATTTATTTCGTTGTTATCCTTTCTCTTACCTTTATCCAGGTTGGAACCTTGTTGTTCCATGGTAGAAATTGCTCTAAATCTCTAAAACCCTACCTTTCTTGCTCCTTATGCTTAGGGTTTGTTCATTTGATGAAGAAAGGTGCTAGATGGATGAGTTCACAACTTATGCTTAGATTTCCTACCATACCTTATCATGTTTTCTTCTATTTGGGAGTTTATCTTCTAATTAGAGGCAAGTTTTATAACTTGGTCCATGTTTATTGCTTACCATAAGCTTTCTAGCTCATGTTCTTGCTCGAAAATGATGATCCATGCACTAAAAAGCTATGCTTGACTTGGATTTCGATTTTTATAATGTTTCCTATTCTGATTTCAGTTCTAGATGAACTTGTATTCATGGGTACCTTATTCCTAAGGTATAATATGACTTGTATCAGGTTGTTTTGACAACCAATGGTGCTAAACACCTATCAACCAATGGTCAATTTTAGGGTTTAAAGTTGATTTCTTCTATAAACACATGACTCAATGGTGGTACCATTGCAACAACCGATGGTGTTATCTTAATGACAACTGATGGTAGTGACCAAGGGTGTCAACTGACATTCACCTCTTTAGGTCAGGTGTTGGCCTAATTAGAAGCTTAGTGATTAACAACTAAGTACCCTAATGATGTTATCAATCAATGGTGATATTAGTTTGATATTCTAGGGTGATTAATGAATATAGTGTTGATCTAACAACCTATGGTGACGTAATGGTGACTAATTATGGTGGATCAAGTGTACACAATCTACGATGAGTTAATTATATAGTTGTAGCATCAATTAAACCTTAGACCAATAGTTTCTTGGGTCACTTGATGCAATGGTCGGACCTATACTGTAATTGATAGTTTTAACATATGAACTTGACCCAATGGCCAAGATCTAATGTTTATTCCTCCAATAAAGTGGAATGATGATTAATATAATATGTTTGTCCTAATAATGTGATTTATATGGTTTCCTTTATATGATCAACTTAAGGAGCTTACTTGTTAACAATGGATGTCTTGTTTTAAATGAACAATCGATTGTGGGTTTTACCCTACTCTCAACAAAACTCTTATTGTTGTTAATCAAAGGATGTCTAGGGTTAAATGGTGACTTTTATAGATAACAACTCAATAACATTATAGATGATTCATTCAAGGTGTTTACTTATGTAAACGACCAATTGCTTTACCTTTTCAACATTTCATGGTTAGAAGACGATGCCTCAAAATTCCCATTATTTTGGGTGAAGTATGTAGTGCAGTGTTATGATTCTAATGATGAGAATTTGATGGTTCAATGCCTTAAACTTTTAGTGTTACCCTTTCCCATGTATGATTATGATTTATAATCACCATAATGAATTAATGGGTAACCCTAATGAGGTATAGCTTGTTATACCTAGCTTTAATATAAGTAAATGATGGTAATTAGTTATGAATAGTCTTTGAATGACTAATACAATCATGGAGTATTTTGTTACTGTTGTTGAAATCCTATTATGCTATAACCCGATGGTTACACCTTGATTTATGTGTGGGTTCATACTTGAGAATGGTATGGAATGTGATGGTGATGCTTCACCTAATGCATTCATGATCCAATGGGGATGTCGTGAGTTAGGGTTTGGGTATAAGTGCTGATTAGTAACATTAATATAATTTATCTTGTTGAACCTAACTCTAATGCAAATAGATAAAGATGAGTATTCATGTTTAACATTCTTATATGATGGAATGATGGTGGAATAACCTCCTTAATATGATAATAACCTTAATATGTTAATTGGTGGTTATCATCGCCACATGGTTGATACTTTCTTATGATAAACATGTGCATTACGAATATGATGAGGGTTAATCATATCTAGATTCCTTGAATGTTCTTAATATAAATATAACCTTGTTATGATTGTTTATGAATATCTCCTAGCTCATTAATGCAATATTATGTTGATCCGGTGTATTATATGTAAGTGATGTTGTTGAGCTTTGTTATAAGGCATGCAAAGATAATGATGATGTTGCAGGGAATAGTATGATGGTCTTAAGGTGTAATCCTTTTGTGTTGATAAGGGTCGATACCCTGTGATATTGTGAAAAGGATTTATATCATGTGATAGTATGATGGTCTTAATGACCTTTGGGCATGGTTGAGCCCTGAATGAGGTGTAATCCTCTTATGTTGATAAGGGTTTATACCCTGTGATATTGTGAAAAGGATTTATATCTTGTGATAGAATGATGACTAGTGTGGTCTCATGAATGGTAAGTGAATAGTACCATGTGATGATGAGATGAGAAATTATGTTCTACACATTTTATATCTTTTAAAAGTTGTGATATTTATATGCTTGCTAGAAGTGAATTAGGGTTTGTATATCTACTAGTTTGATGCAACCTTAATTCACCCAATCGACATAACTAATCAAGTGCAACTCTAATCATGTAGTGCCCTATGCCATAGATCCATCTTCAATGTCAGAACTTGCTGGATGGGGAAATGAGTATTCCTAAGGGAAACTCGGAGCACATACTGTTGAGTATGTGGGGGTGGCAAGTTGAGGATATATCCTTGTCATCCACAATGCAAGTTGCTGAGGATGGATATAGTCATGCCTCATACATCTAATGTGATTAAGGACAACTGCGGTTGTACCTCAGATTAGAGAGTTTTGTATACCTTGGTTTCTAGTGCCGTGACCTGTACCAAGGGTGGACTAGTGGTTAGCAACTTGACTATATGTCACTATGGTGGCAACTTTGACTGATATGTCGCTACCTTTTTACTCATAAAGACAGATGGGAAGAGATCTTAGGATACCGATACTCCTAGATCTTGTACGAAACTGAATAGCCCTTTGCAGGGGTCGGTTAGACTTTGGATGGTATGATTCAAATTCCCCAGGGCATAATAAAAGATGTAAGACATCCGTGTAGCATATATGTTTAGGGTTATAAACAACGCTTCATATTGGATGATAACCCTTGTTTGCTTTCTTTTCACTGAGATCAGGTATAGTACAATAAGAGATAATAGATATACTTATGATGTAGTTATGATCATGTTGTAAACATGCTTATGTTGTCAAATATATTAACACTGATGGTTAAGATGCTGCTGCTAGCTATGTTTAATATTGCTAGCCATGCCTATATAACTAGAAATGCTTAACTGCTAATGATGCCTATGTAGTTCATTGTGTTATGATGTTAGTTCTACTTATGATATAGATTTGTTCCCTTTATTTGAGATGCCAATATTGATAGCCATGTTATGTTACTAGACAAATTCATGATGTCAGGGATGCTTATGCTACTAGATTTCCTGTGCTATTAGTAAGGAATATGATGATAGTCATATTAATGATAATGATTGTTATTAGATGCAATTTGATGATATTTGAGTAGATATTTATCCAAAGAAATGGATTTATTTGTTATCTATATATGCATTGATGATCATACTTGTTGCCAAGATTAATTGCTTAATTTGTTTATCATACTTGAACTGTTCTATCTGTTCAATTTATTATTAAATACTCCAACGAATTAGTTATTTACTATTTAAAATGTTATAATCAATACGCGTTGTTGGAGGTTATATCTCTTGCTGGTACATGGGTCTCACCCTTGTGGTTCGCCACATCTTTTTAGGTAATCTTAAGTAAAGAAAATAAACCTGTGGCAGCAAAGAGGAGCTATATTAATGAATCTTTGAGAAAGTTGATTAGATGTCTAGTGTGTCCTAGAGTCATCCCTGTACTCTCAGGTCCGGACAGGAAAAGTTTGTATATGGTGTTTCAAGCAAATCAGAATTTGTTAGCATGTTAATGTTTGCTGTGTGGCATATACAAATATTGTTCTCCTATATATATGTTATGGCTAAGGTGCTAGAACAATTTGTATCAAATTCTTGGCACAGTATGGATATAAGAAAGATGTTGGGCTCTTATGCATTTGTTTCTGAGCGAGTTCTAACATTGAAATTGGTTTTAATTTACCCATATTTTTGGGTATGTGATTAATTAGTGCTCGATTGTACTTTATATTTTAAGTAATCTCGTTTAGTGTAATGGGTTCTCACAAGTTGGTATCAAAGTTTTAGGTTCACTGAGCCTACAAGGACACTAGGACTATAGACTAGGATGATGTCTAAGTTAGGAATGTGGCACAAAAACATCATGCATACTGCCTAATCTCAATACTTGGATGCCCTGGCCAGGTATTCAATTATTGAAGAAAGGTATGTATGGAACTCTTAGATTTTTATCTTTCTGATTACTCTGATGAAGTAGTCATTTTGAGACAATCTAAAGAGCATAATGAATAATAAATCATGGTATGAATATCTCAATCCTACCTTAAAGAAGATGAGAATTGCATCATAATCTATCAAAACTTGAATGTTTGGTAACTATAAGAGAAAGATACAACACCATGAAATCTAAATTTGAATACAAATTAGAAAAATAGAAGTTCTTGAAGATGTGATTCAAGAAGATAATAAAGTAAAAGACAGATAAGTATATGCTTATAAAGTGAATCAAGGTATGAAATCCACATAAGATGGAAAGAACTCCTATAACAAGTACAAAATGATAAGATAAATGGGAACAATGACAAAGGAATAAGGTGGAACCTTTGTTACTCTCATACCAACCTATGTGTGTAAGAAAGTGTTAATGTAAAATCAGCATGGCATGTGAAATAAATTAAGGGAGATGATCCCCATTTAATGAAGAAAATGAAGAATATGATGATTTACCTATTGATAAGTGGCTGAAAAACATAATAAAATAAAAGAACATACACTAGTGGGATAAATAGTCATCAAGGAAGGAGTAATGATATATGTTAATCATGATGATTCCTATGCTAATGGCAAGGAACCTGAAATGAAAAAGGTAAAATGATACATAAGAAGCTGTAACCTGCATAATGAAAATAGAATTGGTTACCTTTTTGCTAGTGACCCTTGAAAAATACTACTATGGTATGGGAACTGTGTTTCCCTTTGTGTCTTTCCTTTCTAGGGCACAACTTTCAAGTGGATCATTGCCACTTGGTACGTGTGGATTCGCTACAAACATGAGGATGGATAACTGATTATAGGATAAGGTTGCTTGGACTATGGTTCCAAGATCATAAATTTTGTGATGAGTTTGCTTTTGAGCCTTCCAATAATTTGGGAGACTCCTCTCATATGTTTTGAAATTTATTATGTTGGTAAAAGTAGATGAGATAAGGAAGTGAGTTCCTTATAGCACATGAGTTGGATACCAAGGTAATGAATCCTAGTATCCAAGATGTATCAACAGTATGAGAAGTATGTGAAGGTTGGAGATGTTTACTAAACGAACATATCAAGTATTCCTCCCCCTTAAAGAGAGGGAGAGAGAGTTGATGTTGACCCTCTGTAACGTCCCCGATTCAACCACCTGATTTTCTTCCTTCGAAAATCAAGTAGCTAAATCTGAGCCGTTAATATGACACCAAGAATCAAAGCACATGAGTGAGATAAACAATATTTTATTTCAAAATATTACACCCTTACAAAAGGTAGATTTACATTATCTCCTGTATCAATAAACATGATACATGAGTTTAAAATTAAGCTTGATCTGCCTTTGATTCTTGATGCCCTTCATGATCTTTTCAAGATGAGTCTTCCACAAGGAAAGGTCTCTTATAAATAATATAACTTGCAACATGGAAGAATATGTCGCAGCCCAAGTGGGAGAGTATGGGTTAGACAATTGTCTAAGTATGGAAAAATAGAGATAAGCAGCAAGACATTATTAATATAACTATACTCTTAATGTATTACCAAAGTATCAAAAGTCCAAACCAAAATTATTGACCATCTACTAGCATGAAGCATAAGGAATGTGTATGTATGTATATTCATAAAGCATTTATCATACGCCAACTCTATCAAAATGTTAGATGGATACTGTGGAGCATAATCAAGATTATTGTTATGAGGATAACAAAAAGGGAGACCTTATTCCATAAATGAGTTTATCTACAACTCTCAGAGAAGGTGTCAATTCACCTTGGGCAACTGGCATGCAACTACAAAAACTTGCTTAGCCAAGACTTTAGTCCATTAGGGTCACCAAAACACCTGCAAGTACCCTGGCACACCCCTAGCCACTCGTGCACACTGCATGCTCTATTCAATGAATCAGATTACCACATGCAGCCATCGGTCACCTTTCCAAGACCAGAAGAGGGTGCTCCTTGCACAACATGCCACTTGAATAATCATTAGTTAGCATGCTTAATCTTTGCAGGAGATTATTTGCCATTACTAACTTGATCATGCCTGACTCTACATGACCAACCCAAGTGTGGGCCTGAGTATGGTAGAGCATTATACTCATCCATCCATGACTCCAAAGGACTTAGATCATGATCCCAAATGTATCAATCCCCGACCAAGACATGCCGATTCTGTTACCAACACATCTCCCAATATGAATTTTAGAATCAAAAGGACATCATAAATGATATACAACTATTTTATGGATATTCAGAGTTGGAGAGATCAAAAGGTAGTCAAGTAAATGAATCACTGATTATTATTTCACTATGAAACCTAAAATGTAAACTTGTGGGATTGTGGTTTTGAATCAGACAAGTCTATGTCCAGGAGCATGCAAGAGGTTAGGGAGTCCCCCCGTGCGAACACGGAACCAATTGAATAACCGTTTCTCTTTACTGGCTACAAACATAAGTGAAACATGCTCCTAGTCACCTTAGAAGTGTCTGATAGAATTTCACTTTCCAACAATATCACATGACACAATTAATAGAGAGAAATAAGGGAAAAGGGAACCAAAAGACAATAGGACTAGAATCCAAAGAAATGCTTGATTATCATGTAAAGCCTTTAAACTCAATTTTAAAGGATAATATGGACGAATATATGGAAGTCATACCTAGCTTATTAATAAAGATGTTGTGCATAGTTGATCACTTATTCATTCTTTAGGAAAGTATATGAAGTATACTATACTCTTACTGCATATAATACCAAACCATTCTATACCATACCTTTTATTGATGTTGATATAATAGATTACAATAGGAATTGAATATCATATTAAACAATAATAAACTGTACTTTTTGGATGATAAAATGTGGGAACCATACCTTTTATTGATGTTGATATAATAGATTACAATAGGAATTGAATATCATATTAAACAATAATAACATGTACTTTTTGGATGATAAAATGTGGGAACCATACCTTTAGATGTACATTGATACATAGTTCCACAAGAAGACCATAGCATCATTAAATATATCTAGTCATGATATATTTCGGCAACATTCTGTTGCATTTTGCATTACCTCGATCATCGTTCCTAGCTAGATCAGCTTCTAGGGTTTCTCTCACTAGGGTATAAGAGAGATGGCTTATATATTCTTAGAGAAAGGATATTTTGGAAGACATAGTATTGGGTTGATCTTACTATGGTGGAGGAAGGAGGTAGTAGGTTTATATATAGAGAGTATTTGTTGGGAGGTGGTTCCTTTCACTAACATAAAGAAAGAGAGATTGGTTTGCTAATCTAGACAGAGATTGGAGGTTTATTGTGAAGGAGATTGGAAAGGAGGGAGAAGGGACGTTCACCTTTGCTTTGGGATGAAGAGGAGAGAACTTATGCTTATGGTGGGGTGGATGGGGGCTCTTTATATATGAATGGTGAAGGGTAACATGATCCTAATAGAAAAAAGTGTGTGGATGACACATGGGTGCAAGGTGTCATCTATAGGTGGATGCTTAGTAGTTAAGTTACACATGGATGGTTAGGTGTCATCTCAAGAATTGCTAGATGACACATGGAAGCATATGTGTCATCTCAAGATAGCTATTAAAGGGTGGTTGACACATGGTAGGATTGGTGTCAACTTTTGGAGGTGCTAGGTGTTAAGGGAAGGAGCATGCAACTCATCTACTTGCTTCACCAACTAATGTGCTTTCTCAAGCTACCTACTTGCCTCCATAAGCATCTTGCTTGCCACCCAACTACCTGCTTGTGTGCTTACCCACCAAAATGATATTTTTCCAAAATTGGCAAAAAGTACCGTAATTATATTTTTAATATATAAAAGCTTTTAAACTAATCAAAATGAATTATTTTAATATTAAAATTGATTTTACAAAAACAAATCCTCAAAGAAGATTGTTTTTATGAATAGATCTAATAAGGAGTTTTAATTTGGGCTAGAGATCAGGATGTTACACCCTCTAAATGTTGTTTGGAAGGAAAAAACAAAAGTGATTCTATAATATTGTGTATGGTTCAGTGATAGCTGGGCAAGACCACTATCAAGGATAGATGGTTTGTTGGTCAATAGATATGTGATATTGTGTTCCTTTAAGATAAACCTATGATCAAATATCAATGCATAAGAGTTAGATTG
This sequence comes from Alisma plantago-aquatica, assembly GCA_963693085.1. Taxonomy (NCBI): domain Eukaryota; kingdom Viridiplantae; phylum Streptophyta; class Magnoliopsida; order Alismatales; family Alismataceae; genus Alisma; species Alisma plantago-aquatica. The sequence goes on along the minus strand of OY856411.1, from coordinate 458,172,924 downwards.
GATGACATAATTCACATGACCATGATGAGTTTAGAGTTATGTCCTTTAGACTAACTAATGTACAAATAGAATTTATAAATAGGAGGAACAAAGTGTTCCAGTCATGTCATACAAGTTATATCAAGCTTTGAATGATGACATGTCAAAGTATTTCAAATATGGTTAGAAATATGATCAATATTTCTTCAAAAACCTTTGGGTTGCCGAAGCAGCAATAGCTATGAGAAAAGTTGAGCAGGAGTGAGATGGGGTTGATTAAGTGTCTTTATGGGATCATGATATGTCTTCTAAGTAGGTTCTGTAAATCCTAGTAAGGTGAAGATAGTGTTGTTGTTTCACCCCTAAAAAGGTTGGATAGGAATGATGTTTCCATGTATGGAATGATAGGTGCCAGTTTCAATATTTCTTTTGATGCTGAAAAAGAACTGACAAGTGTTCTAGTGTCAGTGTATCTAGAAAAAAAAGGATGGATACATCACCTTTTTTTATGCTTCAAGGAATGGTATGGGACATATTCCATGATTGGTAAAAAGATAAAAAGTATGAATTTTGAGTAATGTGTTGATACAATACATATAATTTTAGGATGATAGCTAGAATTTAAAGTTGAACATTACTACTAGAGTTGTATAGATGACACAACAAGTTTCTACATTCCATATTGAGAATGTCTTCTTAGGTGGGGTTTTTTTGTGCTGACCCAAAAGGAGATACACATGAATGATGTGACATCACCATGATATGCAAGTAACCATGTGAAGGTAATAGGACGAGGTTCAAATGAAGTACCCATCTTTGTTTACCTTGGATTTCAGGGGCGAAATCCATGTTAGGGGTTTATAGTTGTAAGGCCCCTAAACTTGCTTAATGAGTTGAATAAGCTTAATTATCATAATTGAATTCTTATAACCCTAATATAACCTTGTGACATTCTTTAAAATCATAAGAAAACCTTAAGTTTCAAATTTGGTCCAATTTGGACACTGTTTGAGCAAGTTATGCAATTTTATGCACATTTTGGACTTTTATACAATTTACCCAATTGAGAGATTTTCTTTGCAATTTATCACTTTAACTATGTTCCTTGTATATTCTCTCATCATCCTTGATCTTGTTGATTCATGGTGCACCTATTTAAACCTTGGTTTGAAGGTGTTTTCCTCAAGGGTATTTTAGGGTTTACCCCTTCATGGATGAGCTACCTTTAGTAGCTATCAACTTATGAATTATTTGATTGGCTTGAAAATTAGACAAAGGAAATCTAAGCAGGTCTATATGGATGGTGGGGGAGCTTCTTGTGTGAGTTCTTGTATATTCTTAATAGTTTAAGGCCATGGACACTCGGAAAGATACTAGAACTTCAACTTTTTCTTTTTCTTTATCTTAAAGTTTCATATACTTATCCCTAAGCACCCAAACGAGCCATTTTATCTCCACCAATTCCATAATTCTATGAACCTCGTTCTCCCTATGTGCTTCTGTGAACTTACTATCCAAGGAAAAAGAAACAGGGGATCTTCTTGGAAAAAGAATATAGGGTTGCAATTGACTTACTTTTAGGGTTTGAAAAGCTTCCTTCTAGTGATCTTGACCTAAATGAGTAAGATTTCCCTTCTTTCCTCCATTTATTTCTTTTTTATCCTTCCTACTACCTTTCTAAAGGTCGGAACCTTGCTGTTCCATGGTAGAAATTGCTCTAAAGCTCTAAAACCCTACCTTTCTTTCTCCTTATGCTTAGGGTTTGCTCATTTGATGAAGAAAGGTGCTAGATGGACGAGTTCACAGCTTATGCTTGGATTTCCTACCCTACCTGATTGTGTTTTATTCTTTTTGGGAGTTTATCTTATAATTATAGGTAATTTTTATAACTTTCTCCACATTTATTGCTTACCATAAGCTTTTTAGCTCATGTTCTTGCTTGAAAATGACAATCCATGCACTAAAAAGCTATGCTTGACTTGGATTTTGATTTTTATAATGTTCCCTATTTTGATTTCAGTTCTAGATGAACCTGTATTCATGTGTACATTATTCCTAAGGTATAATATAACTTGGACCAGGTTGGTTTGACAACCAATGGTGCTAAACACCTATCAACCAATGGTCAATTTTATTGTTTAAAGTTGATTTCTTCTATAAACACATGACTTAATGGTGGTACCATTGTAACAATCGATGGTGTTGTCTTCATGACAACTGATGGTGGTGACCAAGGGTGTCAAATGACGTTCACCCTTTCGGTCAGGTGTTGGCCTAATTAGAATCTTAGTGATTAACAACTAAGTACCCTAATGATGCTATCAATCAATGCTGATATTAGTTTGATATTCGAGGGTGATTAATGAATATAGTGCTAATATAACAACTTATGGTGACTTAATGACCACTAATGATGGTGGATCAGGTCTCCACAACCTATGGTGAGTTAATCATATAGTTATAGCATCGATTAAGCCTTAGACCAATGGTTTCTTGGGTCACTTGTTGCAATGGTCGGACCTAAACTGTAATTGATGGTTTTAACATATGAACTTGACCCAATGGTCAAGATATAGTGTTTCTTCCTCCAATAAAGTGGAATGATGGATAATGTAGTATTTTGTTCCTAATAATGTGATTTAAATGGTTTACTTTATATGATCAACTTAAGGAGCTTACTTGTTGACAATGGATGGCTTGTTTTAAATGAACAATCAATTGTGGGTTTTACTCTCTCTCAACAGAACCCTTATTGTTGTTAATCAAAGGAATTCTAGGGTTAAATGGTGACTTTTATAGATCACAACTCAATAACATTATAGATGATTCATTCAAGGTGTTTACTTATGTAATTGACCAATGGCTTTACCTTTTCAACATTTCATGGCTAGAAGTTGATGCCTCAATATTCCCATCATTTTGGGTGAAGCATGTAGTGTAATGATATGATTCTAATGATGAGAATTTGATGGTTCAATGCCTTAAAATTGTAGTGTTACCCTTGCCCTCGTATGATTATGATTTATAATCACCATAATGAATTAATGGGTAACCCTAATGAGGTATAACTTGTTATACCTAGCTTTAATATAACTAAATGATGGTAATTGGGTATGAATAGTCCTTGAATGACTAATACAATCATGGAGTACTCAGTTACTATTGTTGAAACCCTAGTATGCTATAACCCGATGTTTACACCTTGATTTATATGTGGGTTCATACTTGAGAATGGTATGGAATGTGATGGTGATGCTTCACCTTATGCATCCATGATCCAATGGGGATGCCGTGAGTTAGGGTTTGGGTATAAGTGCTGATTAGTAACATTAATATAATTTATCTTGTTGAACCTAACTCTAATGCAAATAGATAAATATGAGTATTCATGTTTAACATTCTTATATGATGGAATGATGGTGGAATAACCTCCTTAATATGATCATAACATTAATATGTTAATTGGTGGTTATCATAGCCACATGGTTGATACTTTCTTATGATAAGCATGTGCATTTATGAATATGATGAGGGTTAATCATATCTAGATTTCTTGCATGTTTATGTAATAAAGGATTGTTCTTAATGTTAATATAACCCTGCTATGATTGTTTATGAATATCTCCTAGCTCATTAATGCAATATTATGTTGATCTGGTGTATTATATGTAAGTGATGTTGTTGAGCCTTGTTATAAGGAATGCAAAGATAATGATGATCTTGCAGGGAACAATATGATGGTCTTAATGACCTTTGGGCATGGTTGAGCCCTGAATGAGGTGTAATCCTCTTATATGGATAAGGGTTGATACCCTGTGATATTGTGAAAAGGATTTATATCCTGTGATAGTATGATGGTCTTAATGACCTTTAGGCGTGGTTGAGCCTGAATGAGGTGTAATCCTCTTGTGTTGATAAGGGTTGATACCCTATGATATCGTAAAAAGGATTTATATCTTGTGATAGTATGATGACTAGTGTGGTCTCATGAATGGAAAGTGAATAGTACCATGTGATGATGAGATGAGAAATTATGTTCCACACATTTTATATCTTTTAAAAGTTGTGATATTTATATGCTTTGCTAGAAGTGAATTAGGGTTTGTATGCCCACTTGTTTGATGCAACCTTAATTCACCCAATTGGCATAACTAATCAAGTGCAACTCTAATCATGTAGTGCCCTATGCCGTAGAGCCATCTTCAATGTCAGAACTTGCTGGATGGTGAAACGAGTATTCCTAAGGGAAACTCAGAGTGCATACTATTGAGTATGTGGGGGTGGCAAGTTGAGGATAAATCCTTGTCATCCACAATTTAGGTTGTGGAGGACGGCTACAATCATGCCTCATGCATCTGATGTGATTAAGGACAACAACGGTTGTACCTCGGATTATAGGGTTTTGTATACCCTAGTTTCTAGAACCGTGACATGTACTAAGGGCATACTAGTGGTTAGTAGCTTGACTATATGTCGTTGTGGTGGCAACTTTGACTAATATGTCACTACCTTTTTACTCGTACTGACTGAGGGGAAGAGATCTTAGGATACCGACACTCCTAGATCTTGTACGAAATCAAATAGCCCTTTGCTGGGGTCAGTTGGACTTTGGATGGTACGAATAAATTCCCCAGGGCATAAAAAAAGATATAAGACAACCGTGTAGCATATCTGTTTAGGGTTATACACAATGTTTCATATTGGATGATAACCCTTGTTTTCTTTATTTTCACTAAGACTAGGTATAATACAATAAGATTTAATAGATATACTTATGATGTAGTTATACTCATGTTGTAAACATGCTTATGTTGTCAAATATATTGACACCGATGGTTAAGATGATGCTGCTAGCTATGTTTAATATTGCTATCCATGCCTATGTAATTAGAAATACTTAAACTGCTAATCATGCCTATGTAGTTCATTGTATTATGATGTTCGTTCTACTTATGATATAGATTTGTACCCTTTATTTGAGATGCCAATATTGATAGCCATGTTATGTTACTAAACATATTCATGATGTCAGGGATGCTTATGCTACTAGATTGCTTATGATGTTAGCAAGGAATATGATGATAGTCAGATTAATGATAATGATTGTTATTAGATGCAATTTGGTGATATTTGAGTAGATATCTATCCAAAGAAATGGATTTATTTGTTATTTGTATATGCATTGATGATCATACTTGTTGCTAAGATTAATTTCTTAATCTGTTTAGCATACTTGAATTGTTCAATCTGTTCAATTGACTATTAAATACTCGAATGGCTTATTTATCTACTATTTAAAATGTTGTAATCAATAAGCATTGTTGGAGGTTATATCTCTTGTTGGGACATGGGTCTCACCCTTGTGGTTCGCCACATCTTTTTAGGTAATCTGAAGTGATAAAAACAAACATGTGGCAACAAAGAGAATCTATAGTAATGAATCTTTGAGAAAGTTGATTAGATGTCTAGTGTGTCCTAGAGTTATCCCTGTACTCTCAGGTCCGGGCAGGAAAAGTTTGTATATGGTGTTTCAAACGAATCCGAATTTTGTTAACATGTTAATGTTTGTTGTGTGGCATATACAAATATTGTTCTCATGTGTATATATGTTGTGGCTAAGGTGCTAGAACAATTTGTATCAAATTCTTGGCATATTATGGATATAAGAAAGATGTTGGGTTCTTATGAAAATGTTTTTGAGCGGGTGCTGACATTGAAATCAGTTTTAATTTACCAATAATTTTGGGTATGTGATTAATTAGTGATTGATTGTGCTTTATGTTTTGAGTAATCTCATTTAGTGTAATGGGTTCTCACAATATCTATTCAGAGAAATGGATTTATTTGTTACCTATATATGCATTGATAATCATACTTGTTGCTAAGATTAATTTCTTAATCTATTTAGCATACTTGAACTGTTCAATCTGTTGATTATTAAATACTCCAACTGCTCTGTTATCTACTATTTAAAAATGTTGTAATCAATAAGTGTTGTTGGAGGTTATATCTCTTGCTGGGACATGTGTCTCACCCTTGTGGTTCACCACATCTTTTTAGGTAATTAGCAGTGACGACAACAGAACCATGGAAGTAAAGAGGAACTATAGTAATGAATCTTTGAGAAAGTTGATTAGATGTCTAGTGCATCCTAGAGTTGTCCCTGTACTCTCAGGTCCGGGCAGGAATAGTTTGTATATGGTGTTTCAAACAAATCAGACTTTTATTAGCATGTTAATACTGCTTGTTTGTGTGGCATATACGAATATTGTTCTCTTGTGTATATATGTTGTGGCTAAGGAAATAGAACAATTGTATCAAATTCTTGACATAGTATGGATATAAGAAAGATGTTGGGATCTTATGCAAATGTTTATGAGTAGGTGCTGACATTGAAATCGGTTTTAATTTAGCCATATTTTTGGGTATGTGATTAATTGGCGATTGATTGTGTGTTTTATGTTTTAAGTAATCTCATTTAGTGTAACAGGTTCTTACACTCTCCCCCATTGTCCATGCAGAGACACTTCAACTTTCTCTTTGTCTCCCGCTCCACCATGGAATGAAATTTCTAAAAACACTAAAAGACTTGATCCTTAGTCTTCAACAAGTACACACCTTCCTAGAATCATCACCAATGAACATTACCAAAATACCTATCACAACCCAGTAAAGTTGTAGCACCCCTCCTTATGACATATAATATAACTGAGTGGAAGCTTTCATCTTGAAGGGGGGATGTCACATTTATGAAATCATAGCAAATAAATACATAAATTACCATTGGGATTCATACATTGTTCTTTACACATGGAACTATAGTTGAGTTCTATAACATGTCTAAACATTTCTAAGCATGGAAAACTAAACATGAAAGTAAACATTTCTATGTGACTGGATCACCAAATATATATGGCACCCCACCAGTTATCTCTTGAAGGTTTTCTAGTCCTTTCTTGGTCCTCTTGAGTCCTTATTTACTCCCACTCATTGAGGACATCACGTCTCCAACCATGCAAAGGACAAAAATAACACATCAGTAAACGGTACTGGCACTTTATAATATGAGCAAAGTAAATATACTTGACACATAAGAAAAACTTGACATGAATTCACTATAAGCATTCTTGAATCATTATTAACATGAGGAATTGAATAATAAATGTATGTGGTGTGGTATTCCATGCACGTGATCTTTCGAATTTATAGGGTCCTCAAACAAGGTTCATTCCCAACATTAAAATATGCTCCTCCAAGCGCAGAAGGTCATGTTATAGTATAGATGAGAGGCAAGCAAGGGGGTCGATCCTCAGGGATAGAGGGGGCACTCGAGCTAAGTTTGTGTTGGATATGTTCCTAAAGTAGAGATTAGGGTTGAAGGGTTCAAAAGGGGTTTTGGTTTGATTACACTAAGCAAGTAGACAAGTAAAGGCAATACGAAAGATAGATTACAAAAAAACTAGATTATCCTAAGCAAGTTATGTCTAAGAGACTAGATTAAGCAATCAACTAAACAAGAGCAAGATGATCTACACTACTCTAGCAAGGCAATTAGCAACAAAGAACTAAGCTAAACACTAGAGCAAGCAAGGATCTAGGTTAACCCTAATTAACAAGACTAAGCAATTAGCTAAAGTGAACAAAGGCAATTAAACTAAACTAGCATTAACAAGCTAAGATGACAAGTAAGGTTTTAAGCAATGGACTAGGTAGGTGGGATGTTTGGGAATGTAATTTGATATTAGTTGGGGGAAGGTCAACATACCATGCAAATATCATATTTCAATCTAGATTACCAAACCAAACAACAAGGCAAGTGTTATTAGAATATACTATATACTACTAGTTGGAGAACTAGGGTTAGGTGTAATTCTAGTAAGACTTGGAAAGTCTAGGTTTCTAGGGTAAGTGATGGTAGGGAAATTGAGAGACAAGGGTAGGGATGGGAGTACAGATGAGGGTGTTTTTCACCTCATGTTACTTGCCATCTAGCCTTTAGGAAGCTCTAGGCAATTGCACCAATCACACTTACACTAGCTACTTAGATCTTACACTCACTTGTAGGAGAAGAGAGATGTATGTAGGAACAAAGTGGGATAGCTAGGGATCTACTATTTGGGCCTAGGAGCCATTCCTAGGATTGCCATATACATTCCAATTTCCCCTAGAAATTAAGTGACATAAAGCATCACAAAGCAAGCAATCTATGTTAAAATTGCAAACCACATGCAATATAATGGGAAATGATATAGAAGAAAAGGAAATAATCATAGAATGAAATTATGTTCATTAAAAATTATTTCCCCCCAACATGGTATCAAAGTCACATTTTAACCCCAAACAACCCACCACCAGGAGCTTAGCTAGACATGCTCAAAGAAAAGATAAAAGAAATGAGAAGAAGGGGATAGGACTCCATGGAGCTTGAAGTAGATCCTTCTCCTTCACCTCCTAGCTACTGTAGGGCGACCTCCCTCCACCAAGGTGGATGCTGAGCATGGAAATGAAGGGGATTATGGTAGAAAATCTAGAAAACTAGGTTTCTATAGTGGAAATGAGGTGGAAATGGTGGATGGAGAGCATAAATACAAGGGGAGTGCAATGAATTCTCAAGAGTGGGTGGAGAGGAGTAATGGCAGCTGGGGGGAGTCTAACCCTCGTGTTGTGGCTGTCACATATATATATATATATATATATATATATATATATATATATATATAGGTGGTGGGGAAGCACTAGGGTAAGTAGGGGAAAAGTGGGTAAATTAGTGGTGAAAATGGGTAGGTTTAAGTGGTCACCACGGCCGTGTTGAGGTGCCACGACCGTGTGGGGGTACCACAGCCGTGTAGGAGGAGGAGGCCATAGGCGAGGCAACTTTGAGGTCATTGTGTCTTTAGCTCACCATGGGTGTGGTGAGCACCACGAGTGAGGTGGTCTTCAAGTGCCACACTGTGCTGATGGCCACATTCGTGGTTATTTATGTGTAAAATGGATCAACTCCATGTTGATTTTGGGGCTCTTTATGCATAAATCACCAGGGGTGAGGTGATGACCATGAGTGAGGTGGAATGTGCTGGCCATGGCCATTTTTGGGGCCATGGTTGTGGGGTCTTCAGTGACCACGACCGTGGCCATTCGTGTGTAAATTGACCACCTTCCCAATAACTTTTGGAGCATAATTCCCATGACCGTGGTGATGTACTATGACCGTTTTGGGGATTTTTGGTGCTGATCTCTACTCCATCTTCTTCATCTAGCCTCCTTTTGATTTAAATTGCTCTTGTGCATCCAAGGAAATCTCGGGGAGGAGATAGGTCCACTCTTAGGGTGTAAGATCCCATAGACATTCTTCATCTCTCTTCCATGCATCAATGCATGCATAAGTGCCCTGAAATACAAACAAAAGGAGACATAAGTGCATTTATCATAAAAGATCATATTGAGGGGAATACCTTGTAATCGAAACTATTTTGATGTGATTATCATGCAAAAAGGCACAGGATGAAGCCCTAAAAATAGGCATGCATCACCACCCCAAACTTAAAACATACTTTTCGTCAAGTATGCTTCAACTTGATCTCACTCTTCAATTTCTTTCAATTACACAAGAATGATAAAATGTGTTGCAATAAAATATTATTGACTAAATGGTCTTAGAAGTGACGAAGTGCATGTGTTCCACCTCTCTTCTCTCCACTTTCATAAACCAACAATGAAAAGAGCACTGAGCATACAAACTTTAAATATAGATAAATATAATACACAAGCTTTCCATATGTCCTTCATGCAATTCTGGGTAAACCGTTTCGTGTTGGCATTAATCAATGATGACTATGAGTGTTGTTTCACTTTCATGCATTCAATCTTATGTCTCAAACCACAACAAGTGACCCACATGGCTGTAGAAGGGTAAAGTGAGCTAGATTTGATGTTTTCTAGCTCAATGGGTATGAAAAAGGAGGAAATGATTGCGGTAAGAGATTGAAGTGTTTTTGTACACTCATATTTTCTTTATTTAGATGCTCTTAAATAGGAGCATCTTTTATTTTCTTTTTACTTTTCTCTTTTCTTCTTTTCTTTTCTTTTGCCCTTGGTGTAGGTAGGGCATATGGTGGATAGAGTGAAGTGGACAGATGTAGATATGGCCACCCCAAACTTTTAGAGGTAACCATGGATAAATATGTGCTCTAAGGCATCCTTTCATGAGGCTGAGAGGTATGAAGATGGTGAAACAAGAATCGAGTCAAAAAGGGGTCATTAGTGTAGTCCTCAACATAAGATTTCCTGCATGAAAACTAATCCAACACTTCATCAAATGTTATCACACCACATGATTGAAAAACATAAGATTCACACTTATTTCATGCGATTCCATAGGCTCTAAGCGTTCATAGCTTGCTCAATTCACAATTTAATCAAAATGTTCACAAACTTGAGAGAGATGATGCACATGTAAAAAGTCAACAATTAAGACCATATAGTAATAAACTCTAAAAATGTGCCATGCATTTGTCAAAGATGATCATTTTCAGTTCAAAAATTGGAGATTAAGTTAAAACATGCTTTTAGGCAAGAACATCTACATTTGGGAAAAATTGGCCAAAATGGTGCCAATTTGCAATCAATCACATCTAAACCTACATTTAGGAAATTTAAATCATAAAACAACAAATCCTAATTAAAAACACACAAATTATCAAAGTCTACATGGAAATGCAATGCATGATATGGAGGAGCAAAAAGGCCAATTTTTTTGAAAAGTTACGCAAAAATGCATGATATTAAACTACATGTATGCATGAATGTTAACAAGAAGAAATCTACACTAATAAGAGCGAAATCAAGCAATTCCAAAAATCAGGTGAGATAGGTACAAACAAAATGAGAGATCAAAATAGGGTGGTGCATACCGCCCTACCACCCTAAACTTTTGAATCATGCTGTCCTCAGCATGAAACTCAAGTTTAGGGATAGTAGGGTGAAGATCATGGCTGGTGTTGTGAATCAAAGGGCAAGTTTCCTTATTGTGGCTGATTAGGCTGGTCCAACTGGTGCTGCTGAGGAGGTGGAGGTCTTGGATGGGCTGGAGGGAACTGGTAGTAATGGCCCCAATATGCATCCTGAGGGGGAGGGTAAGTCTCCTGATATCCCGAAATACCACCCCAAAAGTCTTCACCCCATTCGGGGTTTCTCTGTGCCTGTGCATGGTGGTAATGGTACAAGTGGTTGACCTGTTGATGCATTTGTTGTTGGCCCTACCACATGTACTGCTGGATGAGATGCATGTCTTCTGGATCCCTTTAAGTTGTGCATGGATGGATGACATATCATATGCATTCACTGAAGGCTCCTACATCTAGGATATTTCCTCATCCCTCCTTCTCACCCTTTGAGGATGTATTCTTGGTTCTCCTCCCTCTTCTTCTTACTGCCACACATTTGATTATGCTATTTCTTCTTCTTGTGCAGGAGCGGGGTTGAAGTTTTCTCGAGGGTTGTCTTTCTCCCATCACCAAAACTCTTCTCAAAACAAGGTGGCTGGCCCCACATGAGAGAGGAGTAGACTAGCATGATAAGGTAGCTCAAAGGTTGTTGACTCCATGGATTTCACATTGTAAATCAACTTCTTATTTTTTATTGTAATCATCTGAGAGCAAACAAGATACTTCAAATCGACAAATTGAGCTCCTTCGACTTCTTTAAGACCAGTAACATCAAAGTCTAGGGAAATGGTGATTGAGGTCACAATCCCTCCCATGAAAAATGGAGTTTTGCTCTTGAAGGGTATTGTCCTCATGTGATCTATCAAAAGTGACCCTAGGTATTCCATGTAAAACCAAGAGGCCTGTTTGTGAAATGTTTCCTTGATTATCGTACCTCCCCACAATTGTGCTGGAAAGGACCTTTTGTACATATCTGAACAAGGGGTTGCTGATTTACATTGTCTTTGATTTCCCAGCTGTGTACCCTGGTGTCCCTGTCAAACTGTACCAAAATTTATTGTAGTCCAAGTCAACCTCTCTTTCAATTAAGCCATCGCTCATTTTGTTGGCTTATTCAGGATCCCTTGCAAAGATGTAGTTCAGTTCAGAAGCAGTCAATGTGTGTACTTTGTTGAACATTACAAACTTGATGGATTCCTCCCCTTTGACCTTGATCTTCTCTAATGTGGTGAAAAATTAATGAGTCAACTCCACGTATGTGGATTGTGCTGTGAAAAGTACCTTCCACAAACTGACTTGCTTCAGCCTCCTTTCCACCTCTATTTTGATTCCTAAGTCTTTAATTACCTTTTCACACCCATATCTAGTGGAGATAACTCTCGTGGACATGTACTTGGGGTAGATGGGTGTGATCTGCATCTTCCTCTGACCTTTGCCATATGATGTTCCCTCAGGAGCCTTGTCAAACCCTTTTTTCCTGTCTGCCTCCAAGTACACCAAAGTGTCCTCTGGCTTAGAATCCATCTCCTCCTCAATGTGGCATCATCATCTTCTTAAACCCGGTAGGATCTTGACCCCGAGCTTGTGTCAAGATTTAGCGGTACCCATTACTCGGGGTATCACCGTAGGTGATCCTCCTCTTATATCATCAACTGTCGCCTTGTTTGCGGCTGCTATTAAGGTCTCTCCCACAATGAGGAGGTAGAGTGGCATGCTACCATGGTCCGTGGATGTAGCCTTGATGAAGATGGGGCTGCAACCTCCCTGCCCTGCTTTTGGCAGGTTTTGACCTCTGAGTCAACCTCATCAATCATATCATCGAGGTTTTCTTCTGATGCTTCCTTCTCCTCCTCTTCCCTATACATTTCATATGCGATGTGGTGGTTGTCTGACGACTGGGTGTGGGATGCACTCACGGACGCCAAGCGGTGGAATTGTTGGGAAATTGAATTTGATGGTGATGGGGTGTGGGAAGGCATGGAGACTTGGGAAGAGGCTTTCTTGGTGCGTGCCTTGCCTCTAGTGATCACCTGAAGGCTCTTTTGGCCCCCCTTCTTCACTGCCTTGGTAATTCCCTTTATTTTTTGGATATGGTGGTGGTGGTATGACTGTGATTTTTGGATTTTCATGGAGAAGGTGAAATGGAGGTTGATTGATGGGTGGACATGGCTAAAATGGTTGCTTGGATAATGGAGGATGGATTGGTTGAAGGTTTTGGGTGAAAATTGGTGGATTTTTGTGAGGTTTTGTGTTGGGAGGATATATGTGAGGTGGAGAATGAAAATAGAGATGGAGGCTCGATTGGTGGAGGTTTTGGGGTGGAAACAATAGAGGGAAAGGTGCTACAGGTGCAGAAATTGATTGGAGGTCGATTTGTTGGAGGATTTAGGTCGAAGAAGCAAGAATGGAGGTGTTGGGGGCAGAGCATGTCACCACATTCGTTCTGGAGGTCAAGAAAATGAGTTGGAAGTGAAGAGGGTCACGGTGTTTTGTGGGGTTTAAGTGAAAAAATAGGTGGGTCTCACCATGGTCATGGTGGGGGTTTAGAAACACGGTTGTGGCAGGTTCCATGGTCGTGGTGGGGGTGGACATGGCTGTAGATCAACCCTCCCCATGATCGTGGTGGGTGCCACAGTCGTGGTGTGCTCCTCCTGCCTCGGTTGTGGTGGATCACCACGGCCGTGGTCGTTCATGTACAAAATCACCTCCAACCAACTCCTTCAAATTTTTGCACTTAATTCACCACAGCTGTGGTGGTCTCCATGGTCATTTTACCTTCATGTTTCCATGGACGTAGTGGTGGCCACAGTCATGTTGTCCAGCATGTGCCACGGTCGTTTTGATCTCCACGTTTGTGGCCAATCCTTCACAAATTTGGTAATGTTTCTATAACTTACTTGAAATTTTGTAATTAAATCACCACGACAACCGTGGTGATTCTTCATGCAATACTTTGTCAACTCAAATTCAAAAATTTTGACATCTTTGCCAATTTTTTTATTCTTTGCCACATTTCAACTTCAACAACCATGTCTTTCCCTCTCTATCTCTCTTTTCAACATGTTGCCTGTAGCTCATCAAAACTCAGACAAAAACTATCAAGAACAAATGTGCGTGTGTGCATTTCGTGGAAAAGAAAAAAAAGTATCAAAAAAAGAAGGTTGGGTGAAAAAGTTCCCAAACTTAGGTGGGTTTCCCCCCACTAGCGCTAAATTTTATGTCTTCCATTGGGCTTATTGATTCTTGACTTCTTTCATCCTCATGGGATTCCCAAAGCATCTTTGAAGTAAATCTCTCTCTCATGTGCATTCAAGCACATCTCCTCATTAACCTGATGTTCCTCTACTAGCATCATGATATTAAAACTTTGATTGACTTTGTCTGGACCTACTTCTACAACTGCTTTCAGCCTTTGACCATTCATAGTAAATTCTTTAGCTCCTTCTTTCTCACAAATCAACACAATCTCAGATGGATACACCTTTTTGATTAGATAAGGCCCTTCCCATGTAGACTGGAGTTTTTCGGGAAAGAAATCCATCCTTGAGTTATATAGCCATACCCATTTTCTGAGCTCAAAGTCTTTCTTCTTGATCATCTTATCATGTAGAAACTTTTTTCTCTCCTTGTAGCACTTGGATAATTTGTAAGCTTCATGTCACATCTCCTCTAATTCATTCAGCTAAAACTTACTCTTCATCCCCGACATTCTCTCCATCAAAGTCCATGGCCTTTATGTTGCATCTCAACCGGTAGATGGCAACTTTTCCCATAAACAAGCTTGAATGGTGTGGTGCCAATCGGGGCTTTATATGCAGTCCTATAAGCCCATAAAGCCTCATTGAGATGTACTAACCAATCCTTGTGGTCTGGTGTCACTGTATTCTCTAGAATGAGCTTTATCTCCCGATTGGCCAACTCAACTTGACCACTCGTTTGGGGGTGATAAGGAGTAGCCACATGATGATTGACTCCATGTTTCTTGAGTAGCCCTTCAAAAGTGTGATGGGTGAATTGACTTCCACCATCACCAATCATGGCTCTAGACACATCAAACCGACTGAAGTTGTGTGATTTCACAAAATAAGACACCACTTTTTGATCATTGGTTCTAGTTGCAATAGCCTCAATCCACTTTGACCCATAATATACGACAACCAAAATGTAGATATATCTGAAGGAGGGAGGAAAAGGACCCATGAAGTCAATCCCCCAAACATCAAATACCTCCACATCAAGAATGGGTGATAGAGAAATCATGTCCCTCTTTGAGATAGTGCCTACCTCTTGGCACTTCAAACAATACTTGAAATATTCACATGAGTCTTTAAACAAGGAGGGCTAATAGAATCCACTTTGGATAACCTTGGCAGCCGTGCATTTCCCACCAAAATGACCTCCACATACTCCGAAATGGCACATAGATAGAATTTCTTGCTGCTCCATCTCTGGGACACATCTCATAATGAGTTTGTTGGGGTAATATTTGAAAATATGAGGATCATCCCAAACATAATTTTTCACCATAACAAATAGCCTTTTACTTTCCTCCCTTGTCCATGTGCTTGGTATCCTCCCAGTAGCCAAGAAGTTAGATATGTGTTTATACCATGGCCTTTGTGTGGATGAGAGTAGGAAGAGCTGTTCATGCAACATTCATTCTTTAATTTGACTTGCATCATCAAATGGTGCTTCAATTCGAGAGAGATGGTCAGCGGCTGAATTTTCCACTCCCTTCTTGTCTACAATCTGAATATCAAATTCTTGAAGCAACAAAATCCACCAGATCAATCTTGGCTTTGAGTCTTTCTTTGCCATGAGATACTTCAATGCAACATGGTCCGCGTATATCACTACCTTGTTTTGCAAAAGATATGATTGAAATTTGTCAAGAGAAAAGATAACCGCAAGCAACTCTTTTTCTATAGTCGTGTAGTTCCTTTGTGTTCTGTCTAGAGTATTGCTCGCATAATAGATGGCATACGAAATCTGGCCAACTCTTTGGCCCAACACAGTCCCCCACTTCCATGTCAGATGCATCTGTCATGATCTCAAATGGCAAAGAGAAGTCTGGGGCCTGCATTATAGGAGTAGAAATGAGCTTTTGCTTCAAGTGGTTGAAGGCTTCAACACACTTGTCATCAAAGGAAAATTCAACATCTTTTTCTAACAAATGATAGAGAGGTCTTGAGATTTAGCTAAAATCCTTAATGAAGAAACAATAGAAACCTGCATGTCCCAAGAAAGACCGGACATGACTTATGGTAGAAGGAATGGTAAGAGTATAAATGAGGCCCACCTTGGCCCTATCAACCTCAATACTGTCTTTTGAAACCCGGTGACCCAGAACTATGCCTTCGAGCACCATGAAATGGCTCTTTTCCCAAGATAGCACAAGGCGAACCTTGACACATCTCTCATGAACGATGACCAAGTGGAACAAACACTAATTAAAGGTTTTACCAAAAATTGAGAAATCATCCATGAATACTTCAAGTGATGAATGAAGCACGTCGGTGAAGATGGAGGCCACACATCTCTGAAAAGTGGAAGGGGCATTACACAACACAAATGGCATTATTCGGTAAGTAAAAGTACCACTAGGGCAAGTGAATATCGTCTTTTCTTGGTCCGGAAGATGAACAACAATTTGGAAGTACATGGAGTATCCAATCAAGAAAGCAATAGAAACTTTGCCCTGCTAACCTCTCTAAAATCTGATCAAGAAATGGAAGAGGAGAGTGGTCCTTCTTAGTTTTCTCATTGAGTTTTTTATAGTCTACATACCTCCTCCATTTGGATTGTTCTTTAATAGACATCATCTCACCATCAACATTCTCTACCAGTGTTATTCCACCCTTCTTTGGTACAACTTGGATGGGACTCACCCATGTGCTATCAGAAATTGGATAAATAATCCCAGCATCTATCAATTTCATGACCTTTTGGGTCACAACTTCCTTCAATTTTGGGTTCAACTGCCTTTTCATTTGATGGCTTGACATTGCATCATCCTCCAAATAAATCCTATGCACACAAATGGAGGGGTCAATACCCCTCAAATCAACAATGGACCATCCAATGACCCGAATGTTCTTCTTTAGGACGTTCATCAATGCCTCTTCTTGTTTTAGAGAGAGAATAGAATAAATGATCACTGAGAGGGTGTCATTAGAGCCTAGAAATGCATACTTCAATCCTTTAGGGAGCGATTGGAGCTCAAGAGTTGGAGATTCTTCAAGAGAAATCTTCAATGGCTCAGAAATGGATGGGAGGTCCTCACTTGCAGCCACTAGGGCTTCTCATTTACTTCATCCTCTTCATCATCATCATTGGGAAATTCAACAATGGGCTCTAAACCTTTACCTTGAGTGACAATATGAATCCATGTAGGTAGGCATTCCTCCACAATCTCATCAAGACATTCAACAAGATAACAATCCTCTTCTATGGTGCCCGTCACTTCAAATGTAGCCGAAGACTTGAAGATGTTCAACCAGATCTTCATGTGCATGAATGTCACATACATGGTGCAAGTTCTCATGTGGATCATTGCATCAGCTGTAGCCAAGAATGGCCTCCCCAAGATGATATGTACTCTTCTTATATCTTTTTCCATATCTAGCACAATGAAGTCATTGGGGAAGAATGTGGAAGTCTCATCATCAAGTCTAACTAGAACATTATCAACACACCCTCTACGCATCTTAACTGATCGGTCAACCAACTGCAAAGTGCAATGAGATGGACCTAACCATCCCATTTGGATCTTGGCAAACACATCACATGGCATCAAGTTCATGCTAGAACCCAAGTTTAGAAGGGCTTGGTCTATGCTGGTGTGCTCCAATGTAACATGAAATGATGGGAGCACCATGGTCTTTCCTCTTTCTCGACATGGTGTACTGTAGAATTGATCTCACTTGCTCGGTGAGATTGACATTCTTTGGCGTTCTCCACATTGTTTTCCTTTTAAACATGCACAAATCTTTTAGAAACTTAGCATAAGAAGGGATTTGCTTGACTGCATCAAGTAAAGGAATGTTATCTTCACCTATTTGAAATTTTCCATGATATCTTCAGTGTGTTTCTTCTTTATTCTCTCAACAGAGGGCTCCTCAAGAGCATCAAGAAATGGGGGGAGTTGAGCTCCCAATCGACTCATATCAATAGAATCATCAACTGGAATCATGAGATTCATGATATCACTGCTCAATGTCATGGTATCAACTCTAGGACCTGTCACATCATCATCAAACTAGATCTTAATATCAACCTATCTGGTCACAATATCACCTCCATCGTCACTGGCTGCACTATCAACAATAGTATCATGGGGCTGCTCTAAGGTCCAACCATTCCTCAATACCATCACCGCCTTTACATGCTCATGGGTAGTGGATGGAGAGGCTTATGGAAGTGGTTGTAGCTGTTGAGGTGGTGGTGGTTTTTGGTGGGGTGAGGTTGGATTTTGAAGGATAAACTGTGGCTGTGGCTGTTGTTGTGGTTGTGGTTGTTGTGGACGGGGGTGATATTGTGGAGGGGGCTGTTGGTATGAGTGAGGTGGATGTAGAGCATATTGATAGTTGAGAGGGGATTAAGGAGGTGGTGGAGCATAGGGATTTGGTGGTCCTTGATATGAAGGGGGAGCATATGAACTTTGAGCATTTCCTATGAAAGTGCCATTGTTCAGATTTGGGATGGGTTGGGATGGGAGTCTTCCTTCCTCCCTCCTAGCAAGTGAAAGTGATATTTGATCCAATCTTTTCTCAATATGGTTAATGGACCACCCATGAGAGGACACATATTTCTTTACCTCATCCAAACTTCTCAATCTTCCAAGCACTTCATCATCAAATTTTGAGCTATACCTTGGCCTTGGTTGCCCTTGTCCTTGACCATCCTCATTTGTTGTTTCCATGAAAATTTGGGATGTTTTCTCCATGTAGGAGTGTAAGTGTTGGGCATAGGACCTTGGTTGTTTCAGTTGCCAAAGGAGTGAAAAGCATGAACTTCTTCTTCTCCAACTTCAACCTCCATGGCGGATTGACTAGAAGAACCACCAACATGGCTCTTCATCATATTCATCATGTCCACCATCATTTTCATCATGTCAAGGTTGGCTGTGGTCCGGGATGGAGCTATGGGAGGAGGTGGAGGGATGTAGTTTCGACCACAATGTTCCCCTTTAGTAGAAACCCGATGGTGAGAATTCTCAACAAGGTGCTGAAACAAGGGCCATGACCCCTTTGGTGACTTTGCCATGAAGGTGCCTCCACATGACGAATCAACATTGTTCTGGCTCAACTCTTCTAGCCTGGTGTAGAAAGCTTGAACCATATGCCACAAGGGTACCTCGTGATGAGGGAAATCACACATGAGCTTTTGGAACCTTTACCACGACTCATGGATATGTTCATTTTCCTTTTGGGAGAAGGCGGTGATACATCTTCGCATTTGGGTCAGCTTGGAAATTGGAAATAACTTCTTGAGAAACTCATTTTTGACTGCATTCCACGTCACCAACTCTAACTTTGAGATGTACCATTCCTTGGCATTTTCTTTTATAGAGAAAGGGAAGAGTGTCCTCCGAATGGAGTCATCGGTGGTAGCGAGTGTGCAGAAGGTGGAACAAGTCTCAAGGAAGGCGTCAATATGATGGTAGGGGTTTTCATTCTCCATCCCATAGTAGGTAGGGAGGAGTCTAAGAAGTGTGGATGTAATGGAGAATTGTTGACCCGATATTTAGTCAAAAAGGGTGGCAATGGGGGGAATTGTAGTTCCCCGGGGTGAAATACTAATGGAGGGGGCGGTTGGGTTGCGGCGGCTGAGCATTTCCATGAGGTATTTCAACTTCATGGTCACCCATCTCGATTTGTCTATGTTGGTTGTGGTGGCTTTTGTGTCTCGTTCTACCTATCTTAGGGTCATATATGTTGTGTGTGTTTTATATCGACTTTTGACACTTCTTCACACATAGTTTCAGCTCATTCTATCCCAAATTAGCCTCTATTTATATTCATTTTTCCAAACCTTTTAATTTCTTTGCTTATAACATGATGTTGATTGCAAATATGTATTAAAAATGTCAAATTGGAGACAACCTAACTCAAATCCAACCTCAATGGGATTTCCCCAAGTTTTGCAGCTGATCCAAAGCAAATTTCTAAAGAAATGACAGAAGACACGTCATGTTCTATTAAGAACACAACATGTTCACTTACATGCAGTCTCACAAGACAAAGAACATGTCGTGTGTTATTAAACACACAATGTGTGATTCTCCAGTAGAATTTTGTCTAGATCAGAGAAAAGAGGTAACATGGCGTGTCCTTCATCAGACACGACGTGTTCCTAGTACATGAAGACCGTCTGCACCTTTCTGCCAAAGAACACAGTGTGTGTTTATTCAAACATACCATGTGCCCTTCATTTGATTCACTCCCTGAAGATAGAAACACGGCGTGTCTAATTCAAACACACCATGTACCTCAATGTAGTGATAACACTGAGCAAGCACAAATGACATGACACATCGTGTTCAACAAAAGACACGCTGTGTCATTGTCAGTTTCTGCAAAAATGAAAATGACTGCCTTTCATTTTAAAAGCAAATGGGAGCCTATGAGGTGGTTATGCTCGATCATTTTGAAGTGTTTTACTCCCAATAGAAGTTCTATAGTAGAGGAAGGCGATTTTGAGGTAGAAGAATGTGGTTTCTTGGAAGAGAACCCTCATTCCACTTCATTTCTTCTCTGTTTTTCTTCTCCAAAAGTGCAACATAGTTACTCTCTTCATTCTAGCTTTCTGGGAGGGAAGTTGGTCCGAGTTGGAGCTTTCTAAGTGGTGGAACTTTGTCCTCTAGCCAGAGTTCTCACCTCTTAGCCTGCATCTGTGGTTCCTCTAGCTTTTTCCTTCTCTTAAGCATGCAAAACTTTGAAATTACTGTCATGTATATGCATATCTTCACTATGGACAAGTAGAGCTCTTTTCTTGAGCATGGAAAAGTAGTTACCATGCCATTGATCATGTGAACTTGAATTTTATGCTTATTGCTGTTTAGTTTGCTTTCTTCCATGGATGACTATGGTGTTTTCTTACTTGTATGCCAGGCTAGCCACCTTTTATACATGTTTTATGCTTACATTGTGCTTCAGGAGAATGCATTAGGAAGTATGGAGTAGGATCTATGGCAATATTCTCTTAACCATGAGAGTGGCTAGAGATTATTGAGGGTTTCAGTTGTGTTTGATGCTAAACATAGACACATGACCATTATGTGAAGTTGAGAACCATCTCATGGCATTGGGAAATGCATGACGATGACAACATCCTTACTTATTAAACAACAATCTTGTTTCTTATGTTCATGTGATATAATTGTAATGGTAGTGAAATCTTAAGCTCAAGTTCCTAATCATTAAATCAATTTTGTTGTTTAAACCTTTTATTTATTTTCCTTTTCTTAAGTATATAAACAATCAAGCTTTTGCAACTCGATTTAGATGAGTGAAAGTTAACATGTTTGCGCCTAACTAGCCTAGCTCCTTGTGTTCTACACTCGACTTCATTGATTTCCGTATACTTGCGATTGATTAGTGAGTTGAAATCTTTTCCTTTTTAAAATTCTCAACAAGTTTTTGGTACCATTTCCAGGGATCTATGGTAGTTTTTAGTTAGAGTAAAAGTGTTAACTAGTAATTGAGACTAAATCACCATTATCACATTTTACCTTGTGATATCTCTTAGTCTTGTGAATCTCACTCAAATCCTACTTTTCAGATTGCATGCGTCATTCTAAGAGAGGTCTCTAAGCCTCTATCTTCTTAGATCCAGAAATTGAACACACTTTTAATAGCTATAGACAAGCAAGGAAGAGTGAGAACTCTTCAAACTTGGGGGGATCACAACCATCACCACCACCACCATCTTCTTCATCCTTTGAAGTATTCATACAAGAAGAACCAACCATGGAGGACAACCGTCCTTTGAAAGACTTTGCTATGCCGACTTCCGCAAACATTTGTAGAGCAATTGATCAACCTACGATAGAAGCAAACAATTTCTCTATTGGCCCTTCTATGATGCAAATGATCTAGCAAACCCATTATGTGGGTACCGCCACCGAAGACCCAAACCTTCATGTAGTTGAATTACTGGAGTACATGAACACCTTTAAAATCAATGGTGTATCTGTTGATGGAATAAGGCTTTTACTGTTTCCCTTCACCTTGAGAGATAGAGCCAAGGCATGGCTTTTATCTCTTCCTAAGAAGTCCATCAAGAGCTGGGATCAACTATTAAATGCTTTCCTTACAAAGTATTTTTTCCAAGTAAAACAACTCAACTAAGAAACCAACTCACAAACTTTTCTCAATTAGATGGAGAAACTTTGTATGACACATGGGAGTGGTTCAAGGACCTACAACGCCTTTTCCTTCACCATGGATTGACTAATTGGTTTCTACTTCAAACATTTTGCAATGGACTATTCCACAACACCCGCATGACATTGGATGCCACAACTAATGGAGATTCATTAGTCTTATAGGGAGGCTTATGATATCATCGAAGATATAGCACTCAACCACTACCAACGAGGGTCGAATAGAAAAGCACAATCATCTTCTACACATAGTTCTTCAACCAAAAAGTAAGGAGGAAAGCATAGTGTTGATGCAGTTGATCTAATTGCAGCTAAGCTCGATGTCCTTACACAAAAGTATGAGAAGATGACTACAATGCAAATCCAACTAGCTGAGGTAACTTGTGAAGCTTGAGGATTTGTTGGACATACTTCTTCTACTTGTTTTGCTCCTAATATGAATCAAGAGAACCAAGAGAAAGTGAATGCCGCTAGGATGCATGGGAACAAGCAATACAATCCCTATTCCAACACATACAATCCGGGATGGAGAGATCATCCTAATTTCTCCTACTGGAACACTAGCAATGTGCAAAACTATCAACAAGGACAACCAAAACCACATCAACAAAATCTCTTCAATCGACAATCAAACGGGAATCCGTCGGGTTTTAATAACAATAGGGGTTACCAATAGTAGTAACAACCCCAAAAATATTCTTTGGAGACTATGATGGAGCAATTCATCTCTACTCAAGCACAACAAAGTGAAGAGTTCTGAGGCAATGACAAACTACTAAAAGATGCAATTGCTCAACTCTCTGCTAAAGTGGATGGCATTTCCACCCATATAAGGATGTTGGAAAATCAAATCACCCATCAAGATTTAGTGCAGCAAAAGAGCACATCATCTGGTTCCCTTCCTAGCCTACTGGAGGTGAATCTAAGAGGGCAAGTAAATGCTATCACCTTAAGGAGTGGAGCTGAAATGCAAAGACCTTCTCCACCCAAGGAGAAGAGCATTGAGGTTGCTAATGAGGAAAAGATGGACACTCCCATTGATGAAAAACTAAAAGGTATGACTGAAGTACCACTTTCTTACAAAGCAAGCACACCATTTCCACAAAGACTTGTAAATAATTAGGAGGATTCAAAGTTTGAAAAATTTATGGAGATTCTAAAAAAACTTCATATCAATCTTCCGTTGGCTGAGGTCATAGCTGAGATGCTGTCATATGCCAAATTTCTAAAAGATATCCTCACCAAGAAGAGGAGGATAGACCGAATTGAAACCGTCATGCTTTTAGAGAGAATGAGTTCAATCATTCAAAATAGAATTCCCGCAAAGCTAGATGATCTGGGGGCATTCACTCTACCTTGAAAGATTAGCAACACCAAATTTGACAAAGGTCTTGTTGACCTTAGAGATAGCATTAGCCTCATTATGTCTACCTTGTTGCAGGAGATGGACCTAGGATATTTGAAACCAACGAAGATGGCTATCCAGTTAGCCGATCATTCAATCAAATATCCCAAAGGTATTATGGAGGATGTACCCATGCAAATGGGTAAATTCTACATTCCTTGTGATTTTGTTGTGTTAGACATGCTTGAAATCCCTTCTAATCCCATTATCTTTGGGAGACATTTTTTGAGGAATGCCAGATGCCTTGTTGATGTCTAGGAAGGAAAGCTTACACTCTGGGTCGGTGACGAAGCTATATAGTTTTCTATGTTTAATGCCATGAAGGCACCTTCACAAGTGGAAGAACTATGTATTATTGACTCTATTGACTCTATTGTGGAGGAAGATCATAATGATGCTAAATTGATATTTAACTATTGTGATGCTGATGAAGCTACAAATGACAACTCTAAAAATTCTGGAGTATTTTCTATTGCTCAACCAAATGGTATTAATGAAGATACTTCATTTCTTCATGATAAAGCTAAATAAAACACAGCTGGGAGAAAAGTAGAACTCAAAGCCCTTCCACCCGGGCTGAGGTATGCATTTCTTGACCCCGATTCCACTTCTCCAGTCATAATCAATGATGAGTTAACTAATGAACAAGAAAATAAATTTCTTGCTGAATTACATTTATATAAAGATGTCATTGGTTACTCTATTGATGATTTAAAGGGCATCCATGATTCATCCCTATTTTAGGGCTTAATCTTGTGTCTTTTTGCTCTTCAATCACATCTATACCTATTAGGTTACATGTTATTTCCCTTAATATGCATATTTGTGTAAAATGCACTTATGGACATTTTTTTGCATGTTTTTCAGATACTTGGACCACACTTGGATGGACGAGAGAGATGGAGGGGCCCAAAGAAGGCCCCAGAGCTCCCCCATCCTACCCCTAGTGGCCAAGAGTCAAGCTTAAGCAAAGAAGTCCATGGATAACGAAGTTTGAAGCTCAAAGTGCAAGCAAATCCCCCAGCACGGCCGTGGTAACACAAAACAGTCGTGCTGCAAATGAAGAAATCACAGGAAAAATCTCAATTTTGAAGCAGCTGCAGAGCATAATCTACCACGGTCGTGCCACGCAGCACGACCGTGCTGTGACCACCCACCACGGCCGTGCTACCATCACCCACCACGGCCATGCTACCATCTCCCACCACGGCCGTGCCATGCAGCATGGCCGTGCTACGAAATCCCACCACGGCCGTGCTACCCTCAACCCACCATGACCGTTGCCTTTTCAGCCCAAATTTGACCACCAACCTGACATTATCCATTTTAATTCCCACGACCGTTCCCATACACCACAGTTGTGGCCTATCCTACCCACCACGGCCGTGCTACTCACAAAACTCACCTAGTTTTCACCGTTTTGCCCATTTTGCCCCTACTTGACCTAATGCTTCCTCCCCACACCTATATATACCTAGGTGGTGGCTGGGGCATGAAGCTGGCTACCTTCTGCTCCCATTTTCGCTCCCTTGTCACCTCCACTCCATTCCACTTCACCTCCACCTCAAATCCACTCCATTTCACCATTTCCACCACATAACCCCCCATATTTAAGCCTTCCATCCAAATCCCACCACCATTCTACACCTTGCCATCCAAGAAGAAGGAGGAGGACGACCCTGCAGCTGCTGAAGAGAAGGATTTCAGCCACTAATCCGAGCTCCATGGCTTCTTCTACCTCTTTCTTCTCTCCTTTTGTATTTTCCATTTCTATGAGTAGCTAGGCCCCTGTGGGTGGGCTGTTTGGGGGAAATTATGTTACTTTGATACCATGTTGGGGAAAAATGACATGTAAACATTGTAATTCCATTTGTTAATGATTATATTCTATTTCTATCTCTTTCTCCATGGATTGCTTGTTGGTTTGTGTGTGAAATCACCTAGAAATTTAGGCAAATTATTTATATGTGTGAATTTTGGGATTTGCCCCTAGGTCCAATTCTTGGATCCCTAGGTTGCCTCCCATCTTCCTACATCCTAATCAATCTCCCTAAACCTAAGTGAGAGATCTAAGTAGCTAGATTAGATAATTCTAGTACATTTAGCATGGAGCCTTCTCAAGGCTAGAATGTGGGGGAATTGGGGTCCAAAGCCCTAATTTCACCTCCCCATTACTACCCTCGACCCCTAATTTCCCTAGGAATGCCTAATCTAGAAACCTAGACTTGATTAGACTCTAATTGAATTGAACCTAATCCCTAACCCAATTGAGCCTTGTAAGTGTAGTAGGGGGTGTTAGGGACTAGTTCCCCTATACACAACCTAACATATCCATGGCCAGTTAGTAGCTTAGGTTGATTCATTAGACTCTAACTTGTTGTTTGGTTTGGATAATCTAAATGGAATCATAATGTTCACATGTCACCCCCCAACTTAAGTGATAAGTTCATACCCCTAAACAACCCATACATCTCTTTACTGCTTAAAACCCTAGTTCTGTGCTTGCTTAGCTTAGTTAGCTTCTTGCCTTGCTCTTGCCTTATTTATGCTAGTTTAGTTCTTTAATTGCTCTTTTGCTTTTCTCTTGCTTGCCTTAGCATAATTTGTCTTTTCATACCTAGATTAGTCCTTTCTTTCCTGCTTAGTCTTAATCTAGTCTAGGGTTAACATAGATTTCATTCCTGCCTTTAACTACTTTCTTGTTCATCCTTAGTTAACAATCAAATCAACCTTTAAACCCTTAACCCTAGTCTCCACAGTAGGAACCTAGCTAAACTAACCTAGCTCTAGTGCCCCTTCTTTTCCCTATGGATCGACCCTTTACTTGCCACCTTCCTATACTATGACACGACCCCGTGCGCTTGCGGGTGTAGTGTTTTAGTAGATGTAGGTAGCTAGTCTAGGTTTATAAATTTTGAAAGCACAATCTCACCGTGCGTTTCGACCTCGTAGGGCGCATCTAGTCGGGTCAAATCGGCTAGTGTGTTGAACCTCTAGCGGAATCACACCAAGCTTTCTGGCGCCGTTGCCGGGGATTAGAGGCGCTCGGCCTAGCTAGTTAGTTTTTCTTTGACTTTTCCTACTGCCCTCATCATTGCTATTCTTTATTCATTACTCTTTGCATTCTTTGTGTATATTGGTTTGCTAACTTGCTTTCTTTTGTTTGGTTGTGCCTTGTGCATGTGACAAGCCACTCGGAGAAGACAAGATGGAAGGCCAAAATGCACAAACCCATCCATTTCCTCCACCACCCTACCTCCAAGGCTATCCTAATCCTTACACACCTCCACCACCTCCATTGCCACAACCTTCCCACCAATTCATTTTCCAACCTCAATTCCCTCCTCCACTACCCTACCTCCAAGGCTATCCTAAGCCTTACACACTACCACCACATCCATTGCCACAACCCTCCTACCAATTCACCTTCCAACCTCAATTCATTATACCACCTCCATCACCACAAACCTCCCACCAATTCACCTTCCAACCTTAATGCCATCCTCCACCTAAAGTCCAAGGACCATCAACACCGATTCCACCACCACAACTATCACATGCTCCCCCTACTTCCCATGAGCAAATGGATATGATTGAGACCCCTCTCTTTGGTGCCTATGAATACCCATTCCTCAAGAGAGAGAAAACCTATGGCATGAGATTTATGAGGGTCTTAAGGCTTATTGAGATCTATGATGATGATCCCCAAGGAGAGAGAATTGCTGAAAAAGACTTACAAAGCTTGCATGACCCTTGGGAGGAAGATCAATCAAGGAAAGCATTTGAGAGGATTGCTTATGATGGGGGTGTAAACATTTTGTTTTTGGACCATGGTTGATGGTGAAAGAACAACAAGCCTGGCTGAAGGCATGAAACTTAGCGCTTGTGGGAGGCAACCCACATATGTTTGGGAAATTTTGACCCAACCTTCACTTTTTGATACAATTTCTTTGTTTTTACATTTTCCAAGAACACACACACACACTTGTGTTTAATAGTTTTTGTCTAGTTTTAAGATGTGCAGGTGATAACAGGGTGAAATGAAGGAAATTTGAGTACAATTGAGAGAAGGATTCCAAGAAAAATCACTTTGAGTAAAGTTTTTGAGTGTTTGATGTTCCTCATTTTGAGAGTAGTAGCTACAGGGACCACCACGACCGTGGCACATCAATATGACCGTGGTCATTTGCATGGAAAACACACCAAGTCCCTGGATTCAGAAGTAAAATTGAGAAAAGCTGCCAAAGGACTACACCACGGCCGTGCCAGGCAACACGACCATGCAACCTGAAGCCACCACGGCCGTGCTACTCAGCATGGTCGTGCAGCAGACCAATTTCAGCCACTCAAGGCAAATTAGTGGGGCAGCTACTACGCATATCCTCCACCACAGGGAGGAACACCGCTAGAGCCTTGAGAGAGCCATGACCGTCTACCCTATCATCCTAAACTCTAGGATCATGCTGAGGACAACATGATTCAAAAGGTTGGGGTGGTAGGGCAGGTATGCCCTAGTTTCACTTTGCATTTCACCTACCACATCCACTTTTGTTTTCTTTCTTTTGCTATCTACCTTAGTCATCTTTACTGCTTTGCATACCTGCATGCCATGTCGTGTACTTTCTTGTCATTTTTGCGTAATTTTCAAAAATTTTGCTCTTTTTTTCCATGCATTGCATATCATGTAGATTTTTGGTAATTCTTGCATGTTATAGATAGTATTTTCTTGTTTACTTCTTTAAGTTCAATAATATAGAGTTTAGATGTGATTGAAGGCAACTTGGCACAGTTTTGGCCAATTTTGCCCAAATTTGAGATTTCTTGCCTAAAAGTATGTTTTGACCCAATCTCTACTATTTTGAGTAAAAATGATGATCTTTGAAAAATGCAAGTGAGTTAACATTATTTGTTGGTAAATGGTATCAATTCTTGACTTTTTACATGTGCATCACCTCTCTTATGGCTGTGATTGATTTGGCTGAATTGTGAAGTTGAGAAAGCTTTGAACGCTTAGTGTTTGTAGAATCACTTGATTGATATATCAATTTCATCTTGTTCATTCATGTGGTGTGATATCTAGGATGAAGTATTGGATGGATTTTCATGTAGGATGTCTTATGTGGAGAATCATACCTATGGCCCCTCTTTGACCCGACTTTTCACTCACCATCTTCTTACCCCTCCGCCTCATGAAAGGATGCCAAAGTGCACATATCAGCCGTGGCCACCTCTAAAAGTTTGGGGTGGCCACATCTCCATCTCTCCGCATCACTCTATCCACCATATTCCCTATCTACACCAAGGGTAATAAAAAAATGAAAAATAAAAAGAAAAGCAAAAACAAAATAAAAGGATGCTCCTATTTAAGAGCATTAAAATAAAGAAAAGATGAGTGTGTAAAAACACTCCAAAAATCTTACCGCAACCCTTTCTTCCATTTTCATACCCATTGAGCTAAGAAGAATCAACTTAGCTCAATTTTCTCTTTTCCGCAGCCACGTGGGTCATTTGGTGTGATTTGAAATATAAGATTGAATGCATGAATGTGAAACAACACTCCTAGTCATTCTTGATTAACGCCACCATGAAATGGTATACCCGGAACATTATGGAAGAAATATGGATAACTTGTGTATTCCATGTGCTATATTTGAAGTTCATATGATTTGTGCTCTTTTCATGATTGGATTGTGAAAGCATGAGAGGAGAGAGGTGGAATGCATGTACTTAGTCATCTTTGATACCATTCAACAATAATCATCTTTTACATTGCATATGACATTTCTTATTTGTGGAAGATTTGTAGAGAGATTGAGTTGGAGCATACTTGAGGACAAGTATGTTTCAAGTTTGGGGTGGTGATTCATCCCTATTTTAGGACTTAATCTTGTGTCTTTTTTCTCTTCAATCACATATATACCTATTAGATTACATGTTATTTCCCTTAATATGCATATTTGTGTAAAATGCACTTATGGACATTTTTTGCATGTTTTTCAGGTACTTGAACCACACTTGGATGGACGAGAGAGATGGAGGGGCCCAAAGAAGGCCCCAGAGCTCCCCCAACCTAAGAGTCAAGCTGAATCAAAGAAGTCCATGGATAACGAAGTTTGAAGCTCAAAGTGCAAGCAAAGCCCCCAGCACGACCGTGGTAACACAAAATGGTCATGCTGCAAATGAAGAAATCACAGGAAAAATCTCAATTTTGAAGCAGCTGCAGAGCATAATCTACCACGGTCGTGCCACACAGCATGACCGTGCTGCGACCACCCACCACGGCCGTGCCACACAGCACAGCCGTGCTACCATCACCCACCACGGCCGTGTCACACAGCACGACCGTGCTACCATCTCCCACCACGGCCGTGCCATGCAGCACGACCATGCTACGAAATCCCACCACGACCGTGCTATGCAGAATGACCAGGATACCCTCAACCCACCACGGCCGTGGCCTTTTCAGCCCAAATTTGACCACCAACCTAACATTTAGCCATTTTAATTCCCACGACCATGCCCATACACCAAGGCCGTGGCCTAGCCTACCCACCACGACCGTGGTGACCCACCACGGCCGTGCTACTCACAAAACTCACCTAGTTTTCACTTTTTTGCCCATTTTGCCCCTACTTGACCTAGTGCTTCCTCCCCACACCTATATATACCTAGGTGGAGGTTGGGGCACAAAGTTGTCTACCTTCTACTCCCATTTTCGCTCCCTTGTCACCTCCACTCCATTCCACTTCACCTCCACCTCAAATCCACTCCATTTCACCATTTCCACCACATAACCCCCCATATTTATGCCTTCCATCCACATCCCACCACCATTCTACACCTTGCCATCCAAGAAGAAGGAGGAGGACGACCCTGTAGCTGCTAGAGAGAAGGATTTCAGCCACTACTCCGAGCTCCATGGCTTCTTCTACCTCTTTCTTCTCTCCTTTTGTATTTTCCATTTCTATGAGTAGCTAGGCCCCTGTGGGTGGGCTGTTTGGGGGAAATTATGTTACTTTGATATCATGTTGGGGGAAAATGACATGTAAACGTTGTAATTCCATTTGTTAATGATTATATTCTATTTCTATCTCTTTCTCCATGGATTGCTTGTTGGTTTGTGTGTGAAATCACCTAAGAATTTAGGCAAATTGCTTGTATGTGTGAATTTTGGGATTTACCCCTAGGTCCAATTCTTGGATCCCTAGGTTGCCTCCCATCTTCCTACATCCTAATCAATCTCCCTAAACCTAAGTGAGAGATCTAAGTAGCTAGATTAGATAATTCTAGGGCAATTAACATGGAGCCTTCTCAAGGCTAGAATGTGGGGGAATTGGGGTCCAAAGCCCTAATTTCACCTCCCCATTACTACCCTCGACCCCTAATTTCCCTAGGAATGCCTAATCTAGAAACCTAGACTTGATTAGACTCTAATTGAATTGAACCTAATCCCTAACCCAATTGAGCCTCGTAAGGGTAGTAGGGGGTGTTAGGGACTGGTTCCCCTATACACAACCTAACATATCCATGGCCAGTTAGTAGCTTAGGTTAATTCATTAGACTCTAACTTGTTGTTTGGTTTGGATAATCTAAATGGAATCATAATGTTCACATGTCACCCCCCAACTTAAGTGATAAGTTCATGCCCCTAAACAGCCCATACATCTCTTTACTGCTTAAAACCCTAGTTCTGTGCTTGCTTAGCTTATTTAGCTTCTTGCCTTGCTCTTGCCTTGTTTATGCTAGTTTAGTTCTTTAATTACTCTTTTGCTTTTCTCTTGCTTGCCTTAGCATAGTTTGTCTTTTCATACCTAGATTAGTCCTTTCTTTCCTACTTAGTCTTAATCTAGTCTAGGGTTAACGTAGATTTCATTCCTGCCTTTAACTGCTTTCTTGTTCATCCTTAGTTAATAATCAAATCAACCTTTAAACCCTTAACCCTAGTCTCCACAGTAGGAACCTAGCTAAACTAACCTAGCTCTAGTGCCCCTTATTTTCCCTATGGATCGACCCTTTACTTGCCACCTTCCTATACTACAACACGACCCCGTGCGCTTGCGGGTGTAGTGTTTTAGTAGATGTAGGTAGCTAGTTTTTGGTTTATAAATTTCAAGAGCACAATCTCACCGTGCGTTCTGACCTCGTGGGGCGCATCTAGTCGGGTCAAATCGGCTAGTATGTTGCACCTCTAGCGGAATCGCACCAATCCACCCTTCCATTTGCATGCATAGAATAAACATGGAAGATGATGCTAAACCCACTATTAAACCACCTAGATGTTTAAATCAAAGCATGCTAGAAGTGGTTAAAAAGGAAAATTTTAAGTTGAAAGATGTTGACATCATTTATCCTATAAGTGACAGCCCTTGGGTTAGTACCATTTATGTGGTACCTAAAAAGGGGAGTGCAACTGTCATTAAGGGGGATAATGATGAGTTAATACAAACACGTATAGTCACATGTTGGCGTATGTGTATTGATTATCAATGTTTGAATAAAGCAACTCGCAAAGATCATTTTCTGTTGCCTTTTTATCGATTTGATGCTTGAGAGACTTACAAACCATTCTTATTTTTGCTATTTGGATGGGTAATCCAAGTTTTTCCTAATTCCAATCTACCCTCCCGATCAAGAGAAAACCACATTTACATGCACCTATGGGATCTATGCTTACCGTCGCATGCCCTTCGATCTTTGTAATGCCCCAGCCACGTTTCAACGTTGCGTGATGGCTATTTTCTTCGATTTCATTGAAAATATAATGGAAATATTCATGGATGATTTTAGCATTTATGGATATTCTTTTGATCATTGTTTGTGCAATTTATCCAAAGTCTTATCCCATTGCAAAAAGGTTAACCTAGTACTAAACTGGAAAAGGTGCCATTTCATGGTACAATCTGGTGTAGTACTAGGCCATATTATTTCTAATAAGGGTATTGAAGTTGACATGGCTAAAGTGGAAGCTATAGAGAAGATGTCTACCCCTTCTTCAGTCAAAGACATATGTAGTTTCCTTGGACATGTAGGGTTCTACAGGAGATTCATCAAAGATTTCTCCAAGATTGCAAAACCACTGTGTTCCTTGCTTGCAAAAGATGCTGAGTTCATATTCGATGATGCCTGCCATGTAGCCTTCAACAAGCTCAAAGAAGCTCTTGTCTCAGCCCCAATCATACAACCACCGGACTGGAGTGCTCCTTTTGAATTAATGTGTGATGCGAGTGACTACACAGTAGGAGCAGTTCTTGGATAATAGAAAGATAAAAATCTTCATGCTATACACTATGCAAGCAAAATCTTAGATGAGGCACAAATAAATTATACAACCACCGAGAAGGAGATGCTTGCCATAATATACGCTTTTGAAAAGTTCAAATAGTATTTGGTAGGATCCAAAGTCATTGTGCATACAGATCATGCTTCAATTAAGTACTTGCTTTACAAGAAAGATGCTAAACCCCATCTCATCCACTGGATATTACTCCTTCAACAATTTGATCTTGAAATCCGGGATAGAAAAGGGACAGAGAACAATGTTACAGATCACCAATCTAGATTGACTACAAGTGCTGAAAGTTCATTACCTATTAAGGACCGATTGCCAATTGAGAAACTCTATGCCTTGTCTTCCACACAAGCACCATGGTACGCAGATTTTGCAAATTTTCTTGCTATGGGACAACTACCTCCAGACTTGACGTACCAACAGAAAAAGAAGTTTCTTCATGATGTAAAATTCTAATACTGGGATGATCAGTTATTATTTGAGCAATGTGCTTATGGACTCATAAGGAGGTGTATCCCAAACAAGGAAGTTGGTAATGTGATTTCATATTGTCATTCTTCTCCCGATGAAGGACACTTTGGAACCCAGAAAATAGCAAAAAGGATCCTACTGTAACATCCCTGACCTGGGTTATGAATTAACCCTAGAGGTTTTTCCTAATAAGGTTGAGTAGATTCTTAATCTTATCTTGGGAAAAGTAAATAGGGCTCATGAGAAACTTATGTTTCAATTTTGGTCCTGTTTGAACAATGTTGAAGCATTGATTGCTTATTTTGGACTAAAGTGCAAATTACCCAAGTTGAGGGGTTAAATTGCAAATGTTTCATGATAAGATGTTCCTTTGATTTTGAGACATCATAAGAATGAATATGATGTAGTGGTATGGTTCTCACAAGCTCGGGCACCAAGATTAAGCTTCTAAAGCAATGTTGTGCATTAAAACCTAGTTTTGGTGTAATGTGCAATTTACCCAAAACCTAGGGTTTGATATGCAAATTACCACTTCAATAAGGTCCATAATATTTCTTGGCATCATTTAAAGCAAATAAAATGAGAGGGGCACCTCATTTGAATTAAGTTGGAAGAGAGAGAATCTTAATATTAAAATAATCAAGATTTAATCCTAAGTGAAACCCTAATCCAATTTAGGGCAAAAATGAATGTATTAATTAAAGAACCTTCAACCAAATTAAAATGGTTGGATTAAGATGTGTGTGGATAATCCTAAAGCCTTGCAAAGGCACGAGCATATCCTAAGGAGGTGAAATTCCACTCACCATTATTATAAGAAAAAGAATTTCCACTCAAATATGGATATTCTTATTATAAGGGTTAAGGTGCTTAATTTCTTTTCCCTTAATTCATGGATAATGGAAGGGAGTTCGGTGGGGATAGAGATGCCCTTTCATGCAAGAAACAAAGGGGGAAGTGATGGCAATAATTTTGGAATTAAAAGACTTTTATAAAGTATCTTCTCTCTCATCAATTTTCTTATAAAAGTACCCTTTCTAAGCCAAAACAAAGGCTTTTCGGATTTCTTTCTTTCCTCTTGCTTGGAAACCGACCAAGGAGCAAGGGAGGAGAAGGAGGACGACTCCCAACCTGTTGGTAAGGTTCTTGATTCATTTCTTCTTGATTCCATGGTGGAAATCGAAAATAAATTATGGATTCCTTCCTATTTCGATCTCCTCTTCAATCCTAACCAATTCTTTTCACTCAAAGCTTGAGGAAGACCCTTGGAATAGTGAAGGGAGCTTCATTCACCATTGTTGCCGTGATCTTGAAGATTTGGAGCTCAATTGGAGGTGGGTTTTATAACTTGAACCCTTAATCTTATTATTGCAATCAATTCTTTATCAATTGGTGAACATTTCTACATTTCCAAAATTAACTTTGGTTGATTGATGCAATTTCCATGGAAATCACAGTATATTTCGTGAGTTTGGATCTTGATTATGATGACATCATAATAAGCACACACCTCCCCAAATATCTTGGGCAAACGGTTTCAAAGTTTGGTTGGACCAAACGGTTTCACCAAACCGTTTGGTGTTTGCAAACCGTTTGGGAGAAAACGGTTTCAAAACCGTTTTATATGGTTGAACAAGGGTTGACCGTTTGGGATTCCTGTTCATAATTATGTTGGTTGATAACACTCCAAATTTTAGGGATTAACTCCAAAGGAATCGTGAGTTGAAGGCAAATCAATTAGGTAAACCTAATTGGATTAAGTGCTGATTTTCAACCTGATTAACTTGACCTTTTTGGGAAAACGGTTTCAAAACCGTTTGAGTGCGTTTACCAAGGGTTGACCGTTTGAGATTATTGTTCTTAATGATGTTGGTTAATGACTCACCAAATTTTATGGGTTAACTCCCAAGGAATCGTGAGTTGAAGGCTAATCAATTAGTTAAACCTAATTGGATTAAGTGCTGATTTTCAACCTGATTAACTTGACCTTTTTGGGAAAATGGTTTCAAAACCGTTTGAGTGCGTTGACCAAGGGTTTACAGTTTGATATTACTGTTCCTAATTATTTTGGTTAATTAATCACCAAATTTGAGGGGTTAATTCCCAAGGAATCATGAGTTGAAGGCTAATCAATTGGGCAAACCCTAATTGAAATTAGTGCTGAAATTTCAATGAGTTGATTTGAGATTTTGGGTTGATTAGCCCAAACGATTTCAAGACCGTTTGGGGGTCACCCCAAGACCGTTTGGAGGTCTGGGGTTAAGTATAGTTGACCAATTGAAGGTCCAAAGGTACCAAATCATATTGCAATTAAGTTCTGATTTGTTGATCAACTCGATAGACCAATCCTTGATGAAATTTCACTAAAATCCAAAGGTTGGATGAGCCAAACGGTTTCAAAACCATTTGGGGCTCATCCAAACGGTTTAAAAACCGTTTGGTGGTCACCCAAGATCGTTTGGAGGTCTAGGGTTGAGTATGGTTAGGTGTTTGAAGGTCTAAAGGTACCAAGTTGATTTGCAATCAAATGCTGATTTGGTGATCATCCCAATGATCCAAACTTTGATTGGTTGACTTGGATTATGATGTGGACATGGGAAAACGGTCTCAAGACCGTTTGGAGGTCATCCAAACGACCTCAAGACCGTTTGAGGTCAGGTCATACCAAATTTGGATGATGGTTCAATGGTTTCAAAGTAACTAGTCTTACATTGATTAGAATTGAAGGATCATCGATTCCAAACCCTAATTCAATTGATTCAAACCCTATTTGATAATCAATTGAGGGTCAATTGAGGGTCAAATCAGTTGAAGGTTGACCTATTAAACTCAATTGAAGTATGAGCATAGGTCCCATTGATGATTGGTTCCATGAATTCAATGGTTGAAGGTCCAATGCAATCAATTGAAACACAATTAGTAGTTTGATTGATGATCAACTTCAAAGATCTAATTGGTGATTATAAACCCTAATCCCATTGAAATCAGACCCTAATTGAAGTCCCAATTGAGGGGTGAGTTGATGATTCAATTGATGATTGAATTGATGATCCAATTGGTTGAAGTTCCATTGTTTGGAATTGAGTGTTGTTGAAGTCTTGATTGACTTTTTGGTTCATGCGGTTTTGAGAGGTTTGGACCAAACGGTCTCAAGACCGTTTGGGACCAAACAGTCTCAAACCATTTGAGACCCATGCGGTTTCAAGTCCATGCGGTTTCAAAGCTTTTTGCTTAAACGGTTTCAAACCGTTTGTGGATCAATTTGGTTAATTCAATTGGATGCCTAATGAAATTGAAGGATCTGTTGGATAAATTGGACATTATGATAAATCCCTTTGTTTCGATGATGACAAACATTTCATTATTGTTAATCTAACGTGCTACTTGAGTGTTGCAGGAATGAGGTGGATGACAAAGCTCTAGGGAATCTATATGCTTGAATGATTGTAAATGTCATGAAATGTAATCAATTGTAAACTTGTACAAATATATAATGTACAAGTACTTAGACTTCATGTAAATCAAGCGTTAGATCTTCCCTATCCAATCACCACACCTAGATAGGTCATCCCCTTCAATAGTGTAACATATGCACACTCATACACACACTTAGTGCCTTAATTGAAAGATTGAAACATGGTCAATCTCGGTCGAAAAACTCCTCGACCGAGACACTCTCGGTCGACAAACTTCTCGACCGAGAAAGACCCAAGTAGCCGTTAGACACAGCAGACAAGGTAGTTGGCAGTTGGAAATGAACGTTGCTAACACTTGATCCAGAGATCCTGTCGGTCGACAAAACTTCGACTGAGTAGGTATCTCGGTCGACAATTTCTCGACCGAGATGGACTCTGACAGCAACTGCAGAATAAAGTAACTAGCCGTTACTAATGCAACTAACTTATACCTAACGGCTAGTTAAGCACTTAGAACCCCCTAGAAAGTGTCTAGAACGTCCTTAAGCACTTGTAGGCCACTCCTATAAATAGGACATGCCTTAGGAAACCTAAATACACCTAAGCTATACTTGTGATACACTTGAGCATACACTAACAATTGGCAATCTGTTTTGAGAAATTGAGCAACACTTGCATTGGCAATTCCTCTACTTGCTCTAATTTCGTGTCCTATAGGCTAGTATCTCCTATCCACTGCAATCACACTTCCATACACATTGGTTAGGAGATATACACGCTTGATATAGGCAAATCAAGCCTTGTGCTTCAAAGGATAAGTTGTAATTTCCTTTTTCCTTCTTGTTCCTTTTATTCTTTGTATTCTCCTTGCTACTCCTAGGGTTGGAGGCTGCGGATTGGAGAAGGTTCTTCTCGGAGGATAAGGTGGACTTCAAGCTACTTCAAGAAGGCTATTGCAACGGGAAGCTACTTCAGGAGGAAGGCTGCTTCAAGGTTGGCGCAATCACTTCTAGGTGAAGGCTGCTTCAAGGTTGGTGCAATTACTTCAAGGTGAAGGCTGCTTGAAGGGTTTAGGGAAAGAATTGTAATTTTATGTAAAGTCCTTGCGAGGTAATAAAATTAAATTCTTTCCAAATCCCGGTTGGGTAAGCAGCCAGGTAGTGGACTGACTACCTTAGTATTTGCTAAGGTAGGAACCACTCTAAATCCTTGTCCCCTTGTCCAATATTTCTGTGGTTGGTTGTTTGAGTTAAATAATTGTTAAAATAATTTTAAAACTCTATTCAACCCCCCTCTAGTGTTTTTCATGATCAATTGGTTAATCCAATTGAGTACCTAATGTAATTGAAGGAACAATGGATTGATCCAATTGAGTACCCAATGAAATTAAAGATTCAATTGACTAATCCAAAAGGATACCTAGTGCAATTGAAGGTTCCATCGATCAATCTATTTGGATACCTCATGTTATTGAAGGTCTAATTGATCAAACCTTTTTGGAAACCTAATGTAATTAGGTGAGAGATACCCTTAATGGTACTAATCAATAATGCATAACAAATGCATGGATCCAATACATGATGTAAACCCTAATTGAGGGTGATTTCATGAGAAACTCTAATTGGGAATGATTAGTAAACCCTAATTATGGGCAATGTGATATGAAACCCTAATGAAGGGTGATGCTATATGCAATCCCTATTCTAAAGAAGGGAGATGGTATGTGAAACCCTAATCCCTAATGAGAGAATAGAATTCATACTTGAATATGATTCATGAGGTGAACTCCTGTAGCACGACCATGCAAGGTAGCACAGATTGCACGACCGTGCAAGGTAGCACGGTCGTGGTGGATTCACTTTGCATGACCGTGCAAGGTAGCACAACCGTGGTGACTTTCTTTGCACGGCCGTTCCTGGTTGCACGACCGTGGTGCTCCATGATGGACTTGGAGATGATTGATAGTGACCTAATATGGTCATATACCTTGATGTGTTATAAGTCCAATATAATTGGATGAAGGATACATGAGATATGTGATGGAAAACCCTAATCCTGATAAAGGAATAAGGGTGATACTCTTGAAATAATGATACATTTGTTTTGCATGGTATTGATAGATAATTAATGTAGTGCTATCATATGTGCTAGCCATGCATGTATCATGAGATGATGAGCATAGCCAGGTATGGGCTATGATATGTTATTAGTTTGAATTTGTTTATTGGGCCTTGTGTGCCATAATATACCTTGTTCCTGGTAAGAGGTGGCAAGAGAGTTAATGGGCCTCAAGTGCCATGATGGATGCTTGTGTAGCAAGTATCATATTTACCTTGATCAGATGACCTAAAGGTGTTAGTTACCTGAGAAAGTGATAACAATGCTCAGGTGATGAGCTAAGGGTTTGAATACCCAGGATTTCATGGTTATGGTATTGAATTGTGAAGGGATGAGAATTCCCAGTGTTGAAATGAGGGATTGAGATCCCAACACTTTATGAAAAGAGTATGGCTACGGGCCATGACCCACAATGATAATGCCAGACTTTAGATATATGATCTAAGCCTGAAAAGAGTTAATACAGTGCTAATGATTCTGTAGTTTGAATAGATGTTATACATGTTCTTCATACTCATTAAAGAATAAGTGATATGTTGATTCTATCAAGTTATAGTTGCAATGCTTCTGATATAGAATAATGTTCTAATCTGTTAGACATTAAAATATCTACTGTCAAATAAATATGATTACCCTATTCATATTTATCTTCTTAAGATGTAATAATAATGTTTCTGGCGGAGAGTTATAACTCTCGCTGGGGCAATTTTTATAATTGTCTCACCCCCATGGGAACCACATTTTTAGGTGGACGCGGACGAGGAGACAAGAATCCTTCAGTAGGTGAAGAATAGCATTAGTAACAGGGACAACAGTGAAGACTCAGGTGGAGACATTGGCTGTCATGACATGTATAGTTGTATATAGAGTCCTATGTGTCGTCTCTGTACTCTCAGGTCCTCAGAGTAGTAGTTAGTGCTTTCGAGATTTTGGATCAGTGTCTTGAGATTTTATAATACCTGTGTTTAGCTTAACAGGTCAGCTGATGCTTGTAATTCTCAAAAAGAGATGATGCATGATATGTACCTTTGATCCAAAAAGTAAATATGTTATACTTTGGCTCTTTAAAAAAAAGATTTACTATGTGTGGATCTCTTTGCAAAAAGTTTTAATTTTTAGTGATTTTCGCTAATCCGCTGCTTGATGAATGCTTCCGCATTAGTTAATCTTGTTTTCGCGAATCGGTCGTAACAATAGTGGTATCAGAGCTCTAGGTTCGCTGAGTCTACTGAGGCATAGGACTAAGGTTGTAAAGTTTGTTCTAAGTGTTTTCCAGTTTATCTGATAGTATCTTCTGCTCACATAGGAGAACAAGAACTTGAAGATGTCTGGACAACATGAAGAACATACTGCTAAGGGCAGCACTACTGCACCAGGAGGAGGTGCAAGAGACCAGGATAGGGAAGGGCCTGCACCTGAACAACCTCAGATTGACCCAGCTGTGATAGAAAATCCAGCCCTTCACGCTCTTTTTGAGAAATTCCTGACAGCCATGACACATATGGCAGACAGGATGCCACCACCTGCACCTAGGGTACCAACCCATTATGAGGGTTATGGAGCCGGCAAGACTTTTGAGAGACTTCATCAGGTTGGAGCCATAGATTACGCTGGTACATCTGATCCAGCAGATGCTGATCTGTGGCTGACAGAGCTAGAAAAGGCTTTTAGGATCCTTGATATTCCTGAAGCTAAAAAAGTAAGACATGCTGTATATCTATTAAAAGGAAGTACTGGTCATTGGTGGATGATAGAGGAAGACAAGAGACCCGATGGAGAAATTGGATGGGAGGTATTTCGATGAGAATTCGTCAGTAGATACTTCCCTAAAACGTATCTAGATGAGAAGATCTCCCAATTTGAGAGGATCAAACAAGGACAGATGAACGTTAGCGAATATGAGGCTAAGTTCATGGAGTTGTTGCGGTTTTGTCCGCAAATGGTAGTTAGTGATGAGGAAAGAATTCGGCATTTTGAGAAGGGGTTGAACGCTGAACTAACCACTCCTGTGTATGCTTTAGAGAATAGGGAAAGATTTTCCACCTTTGTGGAGTCAGTAAGGAGGATAGAGAGGTCTGAAATTAAGAAACGACATACTAGTGACAAGAAGGTGTACACCCAGTCTCAAGGACAAAGGTCTGAAAGTTTTAAGAAACTGAGATTTTCTGCATCGACGACATCATCAAGATTCCATACCCAGACACAATGGATGCCAAGTGGGGATAGGTATCATAGTAATGTTCCAAGAAGAGCCCCCGATATAGCATCAACATCGGGAACTGGATCTCACCGACCCTATTTTGCGACTAGGGTCTGCTATCAATGTAGACAACAGGGACATCCAACAAGGGATTGTCCATATGGGAATTAAATAATGACTCAACCTCAGGGGTAGAGTCAGCAAGGATCACAAAGGAGGCAATTTCCTAATAACAATAGAGGACGTGGACAAACGTCCCAAGCAGGTCAGAGGAAATAAAGTTATTCTGATATTTCAATTTCTGATTCTATGTGCTAAAGATATGAAAGTAGTTGTTTTTGAATTCCTTTGATTAGTCCTATAAGGACACAAGGAAGACGAGAATTTGCAATTTCGCAGTATTCCTTAAAAATGCTTTATAATCTCTCTTATCCGAGTGATAATGAAAAATTAGGAATATGATAGAAAATAAAGTGCATACTACCTAATCTCCCAATACTTATATACCCTGGCCAGGTATACAACTATTGATGATAAGGTGGGTATGGAAACCCTTAGATTGATATCTTTTTGATTGCTCTGATCAAGCAGTCATTCTGATACAATCTAATGAGTATCATGAAATAAGAAATATGGAATCAATAAAGGAAGATGTTTTGTGCAATTCCAATAAAGGAAGATGCTTTGTGCAATTCCAATAAAGGAAGATACTTTGTGCAATTCCAATAAAGGAAGATGCTTTGTGCAATTCCAATAAAGGAAGATGCTTTGTGCAATTCCAATAAAGGAAGATGCTTTGTGCAATTCCAATAAAGGAAGATGCTTTGTGCAATTACAATAAAGGAAGATGCTTTGTGCAATTCCAATAAAGGAAGATGCTTTGTGCAATTCCAATAAAGGAAGATGCTTTGTGCAATTCCAATAAAGGAAGATGATTTGTGCAATTCCAATAAAGGAAGATGCTTTGTGCAATTCCAATAAAGGAAGATGCTTTGTGCAATTCCAATAAAGGAAGATGCTTTGTGCAATTCCAATAAAGGAAGATTCTTTGTGCAATTCCAATAAAGGAAGATGCTTTGTGCAATTCCAATAAAGGAAGATGCTTTGTGCAATTCCAACCCTAAACAAAAAGGGAAAAGCTATGTGACATTCCTAACTAATAGGAAGAACTATGTGAACATTCCCAATTACATAGAGTTTGCTAAGTGAATTATCTCTATTAGATATATATGTTTTTCCTTTTGATAAGTATTCTTGAGTGATTATTGAAGTATGTTCTTTTATGCTTCTTCCTTTCAATGACATGGACATCATATGTTAGGGGTTTATGCTTTGCATAAACATAAACAGTGATAAAGAGGAATTAATGAAAGGAACTATGTGTGAATTAGAAAATTCATGATATCTCCACAACATTAAGATGAGATGTGGAGACTTGAGGGCATGATTAATGAATAATCTGTTCCTCTTCTTGTTTGGGATTTCGAGGACGAAATCCTTTTTAGGGGTTTATAATTTGTAACATCCCTGACCTGGGTTATGAATTAACCCTAGGGGTTTTTCCTAATAAGGTTGAGTATATTCTTAATCTTATCTTGGGAAAAGTAAATAGGGCTCATGAGAAACTTATGTTTCAATTTTGGTCATGTTTGAACAATGTTGAAGCATTGATTGCTTATTTTGGACTAAAGTGAAAATTACCCAAGTTGAGGGGTTAAATTGCAAATGTTTCATGATAAGATGTTCCTTTTATGTTGAGACACCATAAGAATGAATATGATGTAGTGGTATGGTTCTCACAAGCTCGGGCACCAAGATTAAGCTTGTAAAGCAATGTTGTGCATTAAAACCTAGTTTTGGTGTAATGTGCAATTTACCCAAAACCTAGGGTTT
The DNA here is from genome assembly GCA_963693085.1 of Alisma plantago-aquatica. Classification (NCBI taxonomy): domain Eukaryota; kingdom Viridiplantae; phylum Streptophyta; class Magnoliopsida; order Alismatales; family Alismataceae; genus Alisma; species Alisma plantago-aquatica. Next base: position 458,129,824 of record OY856411.1, on the reverse strand, counting down.
GATATGCAAATTACCACTTCAATAAGGTCCATAATATTTCTTGGCATCATTTAGAGCAAATAAAATGAGAGGGGCACCTCATTTGAATTAAGTTGGAGGAGAGAGAATCTTAATATTAAAATAATCAAGATTTAATCCTAAGTGAAACCCTAATCCAATTTAGGGCAAAAATGAATGTATTAATTAAAGGGCCTTCAAACAAATTAAAATGGTTGGATTAATATGTGTGTGGATAATCCTAAAACCTTACAAAGGCACGAGCATATCCTAAGGAGGTGAAATTCCACTCACCATTATTATAAGAAAACGAATTTCCACTCAAATATGGATATTCTTATTATAAGGGTTAAGGTGCTTAATTTCTTTTCCCTTAATTCATGGATAATGGAAGGGAGTTCGGTTGGGATAGAGATGTCCTTGCATGCAAGAAACCAAGGGGGAAGTGGTGGCAACAATTTTGGAATTAAAATACTTTTATAAAGTATCTTCTCTCACATCAATTTTCTTATAAAAGTACCCTTTCTAAGCCAAAACAAAGGCTTTTCGGATTTCTTTCTTTCCTCTTGCTTGGAAACCGACCAAGGATCAAGGGAGGAGCAGGAGGACGACTCCCAACCTATTGGTAAGGTTCTTGATTCATTTCTCCTTGATTCCATGGTGGAAATCGAAAATAAATTATGGATTCCTTCCTATTTCGATCTCCTCTTCAATCCTAACCAATTCTTTTCACTCAAAGCTTGAGGATGACCCTTGGAATAGTGAAGGGATCTTCATTCACCATTTTTGCCGTGATCTTGGAGCTTTGGAACTCAATTGGAGGTGGGTTTTATAACTTGAACCCTTAATCTTATTATTGCAATCAATTCTTTATCAATTGGTGAACATTTCTACATTTCCAAAATTAACTTTGGTTGATTGATGCAATTTCCATGGAAATAACAGTAGATTTCGTGAGTTTGGAACTTGATGATGATGACATCATCATAAGCACACACCTCCCTAAATATCTTGGGCAAACGGTTTCAAAGTTTGGTTGGACCAAACGGTTTGCAAACCATTTGGGAGAAAACGGTTTCAAAACCGTTTGAGATGATTGACCAAGGGTTGACCATTTGGGATTCCTGTTCATAATTATTTTGGTTGATAACCCTCCAAATTTGATGGATTAACTCGAAAGGAATCGTGAGTTGAAGGCAAATCAATTAGGTAAACCTAATTGGATTAAGTGCTGATTTTCGACCTGATTAACTTGACCTTTTTGGGAAAACGGTTTCAAAACTGTTTGAGTGCGTTGACCAAGGGTTGACCGTTTGAGATTATTGTTCCTAATGATGTTGGTTAATGAATCACCAAATTTTATGGGTTAACTCCCAAGGAATCGTGAGTTGAAGTCTAATCAATTAGGTAAACCTAATTGGATTAAGTGCTGATTTTCAACCTGATTAACTTGACCTTTTTGGGAAAACGGTTTCAAAACCGTTTGAGTGCGTTGACCAAGGGTTGACCGTTTGAGATTACTGTTCCTAATTATGTTTTTTAATGACTCACCAAATTTTAGGGGTTAATTACCAAGGAATCATGAGTTGAAGTCTAATCAATTGGGCAAACCCTAATTGAAATTAGTGCTGAAATTTCAATGAGTTGATTTGAGATTTTGGGTTGATTAGCCCAAACGGTTTCAAGACCGTTTGGAGGTCTGGGGTTAAGTATAGTTGACCAATTGAAGGTCCAAAGGTACCAAATCATATTGCAATTAAGTTCTGATTTGTTGATCAACTCGATAGACCAATCCTTGATGAAATTTCACTAGAATCCAAAGGTTGGATGAGCCAAACGGTTTCAAAACCGTTTGGGGCTCATACAAACGGTTTAAAAACCGTTTGGTGGTCACCCAAGACCTTTTGGAGGTCTAGGGTTGAGTATGGTTAGGTGTTTGAAGGTCTAAAGGTACCAAGTTGATTTGCAATCAAATGCTGATTTGGTGATCATCCCAATGATCCAAACTTTGATTGGTTGACTTGGATTATGATGTGGACATGGGAAAACGGTCTCAAGACCATTTGGAGGTCATCCAAACGACCTCAAGACCGTTTGGGGTCCGGTCATACCCAATTTGGATGATGGTTCAATGGTTTTAAAGTAACTAGTCTTACATTGATTAGAATTGAAGGATCATCGATTCCAAACCCTAATTCAATTGATTCAAACCCTATTTGATAATCAATTGAGGGTCAATTGAGGGTCAAATCAGTTGAAGGTTGACCTATTAAACTCAATTGAAGTATGAGCATAGGTCCCATTGATAATTGGTTCCATGAATTCAATGGTTGAAGGTCCAATGCAATCAATTGAAACACAATTAGTAGTTTGATTGATGATCAACTTCAAAGATCTAATTGGTGATTATAAACCCTAATCCCATTGAAATCAGACCCTAATTGAAGTCCCAATTGAGGGGTGAGTTGATGATTCAATTGATGATTGAATTGATGATCCAATTGATTGAAGTTCCATTGTTTGGAATTGAGTGTTATTGAAGTCTTGATTGACTTTTTGGTTCATGCAGTTTTGAGAGGTTTGGACCAAACGGTCTCAAGACCGTTTGGGACCAAACGGTCTCAAACCGTTTGAGACCCATGCGGTTTCAAGTCCATGCGGTTTCAAAGCTTTTTGCTTAAACGGTTTCAAACCGTTTGTGGATCAATTTGGTTAATTCAATTGGATGCCTAATGCAATTGAAGGATCAATTGGTTAATCCAATTGAGTACCTAATGTAATTGAAGGAACAATGGATTGATCCAATTGAGTACCCAATGAAATTAAAGATTCAATTGACTAATCCAAAAGGATACCTAGTGCAATTGAAGGTTCCATCGATCAGTCTATTTGGATACCTCATGTTATTGAAGGTCTAATTGATCAAACCTTTTTGGAAACCTAATGTAATTAGGTGAGAGATACCCTTAATGGTACTAATCAATAATGCATAACAAATGCATGGATCCAATACATGATGTAAACCCTAATTGAGGGTGATTTCATGAGAAACTCTAATTGGGAATGATTAGTAAACCCTAATTATGGGCAATGTGATATGAAACCCTAATGAAGGGTGATGCTATATGCAATCCCTATTCTAAAGAAGGGAGATGGTATGTGAAACCCTAATCCCTAATGAGAGAATAGAATTCATACTTGAATATGATTCATGAGGTGAACTCCTATAGCACGACCATGCAAGGTAGCTCGGATTGCATGACCGTGCAAGGTAGCACGGCCGTGGTGGATTCACTTTGCATGACCGTGCAAGGTAGCACGGCCGTGGTGACTTTCTTTGCACGGACGTTCCTGGTTGCACGACCGTGGTGCTCCATGATGGACTTGGAGATGATTGATAGTGACCTAATATGGTCATATACCTTGATGTGTTATAAGTCCAATATAATTGGATGAAGGATACATGAGATATGTGATGGAAAACCCTAATCTCGATAAAGGAATAAAGGTGATGCTCTTGAAATAATGATACATTTGTTTTGCATGGTATTGATAGATAATTAATGTACTGCTATCATATCTGCTAACCATGCAGGTATCGTGAGATGATGAGCATAGCCAGGTATGGGCTATGATATGTTATTAGTTTGAATTTGTTTATTGGGCCTTGTGTGCCATAATATACATTGTGCCTGGTAAGAGGTGGCAAGAGAGTTAATGGGCCTCAAGTGCCATGATGGATGCTTGTGTAGCAAGTATCATATTTACCTTGATCAGATGACCTAAAGGTGTTAGTTACCTGAGAAAGTGATAACAATGCTCAGGTGATGAGCTAAGGGTTTGAATACCCAGGATTTCATGGTTATGGTATTGAATTGTGAAGGGATGAGAATTCCCAGTGTTGAAATGAGGGATTGAGATCCCAACACTTTATGAAAAGAGTATGGCTACGGGCCATGACTCCACAATGATAATGCCATGCTTTAGATATATGATCTAAGCCTGAAAAGAGTTAATGCAGTGGTAATGATTCTGTAGTTTGAATAGATGTTATACATGTTCTTCATACTCATTAAAGAATATGTGACATGTTGATTCTATCAAGTTATAGTTGCAATGCTTCTGATATAGAATAATGTTCTAATCTGTTAGACATTAAAATATATGTTGTCAAATAAATATGATTACCCTGTTCATATTTATCTTCTTAAGATGCAATAATAATGTTTCTGGCGGAGAGTTATAACTCTCGCCGGAGCAATTTTTATAATTGTCTCACCCCCGTGGAAACCACATTTTTAGGTGGACGCGGAGGAGGAGACAGGAATCCTTCAGTAGGTGAAAAATAGCATTCGCAACAGGGACAGCTGTGAAGACTCAGGTGGAGACATTGGATTTCATGACATGTATAGTTGTATATAGAGTCCTGTGTGTCATCTCTGTACTCTCAGGTCCTCGGAGTAGTAGTTAGTGCTTTCGAGATTTTGGATCAGTGTCTTGAGATTTTATACTACATGTGTTTAGCTTAACAGGTCAGCTGATGCTTGTAATTCTTAGAAAGAGATGATGCATGATATGTACCTTTGGTCCAAAAAGTAAATGTGTTATACTTTGGCTCTTGAAGAAAAAGATTTACTATGCGTGGATCTCTTTGCAAAAAATTTTAATTTTTAGTGATTTTCGCTAATCCGCTGCTTGATGAACGCTTCCGCATTAGTTCATCTTGTTTTCGCGAATCGGTCGTTACACCTACAATCCGACCTTTATTGGCTAAGTCTATTCTGTGACATGCACACATTTGTCAAGGCTTGTAACAAATGCCAAAGAGGTGGGGGAGTTTCAAGGAGAGATGAAATGCCATTAAACTCAATTATGGAGATAGAAGTTTTTGATGTGTGGGGTATAGACTATATGGGACCTTTCCCATCTTCATACAACTATAAGTTCATATTGGTGTCCTGTGATTACGTGTCCAAATGGGTGGAAGCAATTCCCACTCAAGATCCAGATGCAAATTCAGTTGTCAAACTTTTTCAAAAGATCATCTTCCCAAGATTTGGAGTTCTAAGAGAAATCATTTCATATGGTGGCAACCATTTTAAGGAAAGAAACTTCAACTACTTTCTTAGAAAATATGGGGTAAAACATAATATATCTACACCCTATCACCCTCAAACATCTGGCCAAGTGGAGATCTCCAATAGGTAACTAAAGGCTATTCTAGAAAAGACTGTCTCCATCTTAAGAAAGGATTGGGCACTTAAGTTGGAAGATGCATTATGGGCATATAAGACAACTTTCAAAACACCCATTGGAACAACACCTTTCAAGCTAGTCTATGGAAAATCATGCCATTTACCCATAAAATTGGAGCACAAAACATTATGGGCAATCAAGTTGCTAAATTATGATCTAAAGAAAGCAGGAGAGAAGAGGCTACTGCAACTGCAAAAGCTAGAGGAGCTGCGAATGGACGCATATGAGAATGCTAAAATCTACAAGGATAAGACAAAGAGATGGCATGATAAGATAATCAAAATCAAAGACTTCAAGGAAGGAGACCAAGTTTTGCTTTTAAATTCTAAACTCGAGTTGTTTCCAGAAAAGTTGAGATCTAAGTGGTCTGGACCATTCTTAGTCCTACACGTCTTTCCGTATGGGACCGTGGAGCTACAAGGGAAACAATCCTCCTTCAAGGTCAATGGAAAATGATACAAGCTTTACATCACAGGAGATGAAGTTGACAAGGGAGCCACTTGCTCCATCCAAGATGCTTGATCAAAAGACCAAAGAGTCCTACACCGGACTTTAAATGAAGGAACTTATGGGAGTTGACCCCACATTAGATTAGAATTTATTCTAGTAGTTTGAGTCAAGAACAATCTTTAAATTTCCCAAAAATAAGCTTGTCATGGGTGAATGTAATAACTTAAACACTTATATTTGCATCACTATACTTCTACATGTGCTGGTGAGAAGCTAAATTCTACAAAAACTCAAAGAGACACGACATGTCTTTATTTGACACGGTGTGTCGCCTCTTACAATAGGCAAAAAGTGAGCAGAAACTCTAAAACACATGATGTGTCAGAAAAAGACACGTCGTGTCACTGTCCAGCAAACCAAAGTAAAACTCGATCTGGAAAAGAACACGACGTGTCTTCATTCAAACATGGTGTGTACTTCAGCAACAACAAGGAGCATAAGTTATCTAGAAAATAACATGATGAGTCTTTATTTGTACACGACGTGTCATTATTAGTAAAAAGGATACAATTTGAATTTCTGGATTCGAACACGATGTGTGCGTAATAGCACACGACGTGTCTTGTAACGCACAAAGGAAGTTCTATCAAGAAATATGTCATGTCTTTCGACAGACACACCATGTATTTTGATGAGAATAGGGGTTTTTAATCCTAACCGGCCGCCATCTTCCTCACTTCCTCATTTCATTCCAGACGTGTTTCCAACCGTGTCTGCGCCTCCTCCACTGACAACCAGCCATGTGCGATTTGGAGTAAGAAGCCACATCTCCAAGTTGCCATCAACAACACCAACACCATGAAGCTCCCTCTTCTATGCCGATCTTCTTCTCCGGTGCCGTTAAAACTGGTTCTTCTTCTTCTTCTTCTTCTTCTTCTTCTTCTTCTTCTTCTTCTTTTCTCAAGCTCCAAGAAGAAAAAGCTCCATCTTTGACACCGTTTAGCCCTTTAGGGCGTGAAATCACAGCAAGAAGCTCCATACGTCCTGTCTCCACCATCTCTTTCTTTTCCCACACTAGAGACACGCCGTGAAAGCTACAAATCAGATGTGTTCTTCATCTTCGAGCTGCCACAGTTACCCAGGTACACGCCGTGTCTTTCGACAGACACACCGTATCTTTATTCTGGTCAGCTAGTTCTGTAGCAATAAGACACACCATGTCTTTCGACGTTTCAACAATGGCACCTCTCAAGTAGACATCCAACCGCAAGCATGGTGCTAGATCCTCCTCCGTACCATCATACATCTCCATGACCCAATTCCGGGTCACTCCTGAGGAAGACCTAACATACTAGTTCCTCATGGAAAGGAGAGTGCTTCCTATGTGATTTGCTTGTGAGCAAACTCTCACCACCCTCGACTTCAAGGATGAGGTCTTCATGCGCCTGGAAGATTTGGGGCTAAGATATGCTGCACGATATCAAACACTTACCCCCGTTTAGTTTATGAGTTTTTGACGACGCTCACTATAGAGCAAGACCCATAAAAGAAGATGGAACCTTATGGTATTATCTGTTTCTACCTTTTGGGTCGTAGTTTTAAGCTTACGTTCAGGCATTTCTGTGAGGTCTTGGATTGCCACTACGAAGGGGCAATTAGTTATCTTCCAGCTTTTGACAGTGATGAATTCTAGTTTAGATATCAAATGAGGAACACCATGATGCCAAGCAAGCTAGGGCGTCCTATATTCACAACCCCATTTTCCGATACATGCACCACCTTCTTAGTACATGAGTCTTTTCTAAGAAAGAAACTCAAGGGGTCGTAAAAAAACTAGATCTTTTCTTTTTGTGGGGAATGATGTATGACTATCAGATCAATACAACTTATTATATACTTACACATTTCCTAGACAATAAGAGAGTGAAGAAGAGGGAAACTGGAGACATAATGTGTGGTGGCTTGATCACTTTGATAGCACAAAAGTTAGATGTTGATCTGACAGGTCTTGAGGCTGCACTAGGTAGAAACTTGGTAGACATTCAATACATACTTTTTGTAGGATTGATCTCAAGGGTTGCCAACAGTAATACCAAATTTCGGCAATTCTTTGACAAAGATTAGTACATTGACATTCTAGATCCTGAGCATATCACATTGGAGAACAAAGATAATTGGAAAGTCATTCTGAACACTAAAGAAGAAGTTGATGCAACTAGAGCTACTGATGATACTAAGGCACCTCCCACTACTCCACCACCTCCCTCCACAAGCACACAGACAGAGTACTCCTGGGCCATGCCTGTTGTCAGGCATCTATATGGCTATGTGCAACAACGGTTTGATGACATAGACAACCGCATGGACCTGATGGGTCAACAATATTCTACTATGAATAATATTGTTCATCGCATGGATATTTGACACCTTTCTCAAGGCCACTACTCCATGCCACAGTAGTACTGACCTACTCCTCCGTAGCAGCCTAAGTTTGTTCCACATCCCATGTGGGTTGACATTCCAGATGACGATGATCTCGTCATCCAGTTCTTCCCCTTTGGTCACATGGGCCCTGGCCCATCCCATTGATGCCCCACCCCATGACAGGTACCCAATTGTTTCCTTCATAGGTTTGATTGATACAATGAGGACACTGAAAATTTCAAGCTTGGGGGGATGCAATTGGTCGGTAATGTAGTTTACTTTTATTGTTTTTCATGTTGTCATGTCTTTTCTACTTTCATGTGTTCTTTGTTTTTCTTTCCTTTTGTGGAAAAATCATGTATGATGTGAGGCTATCTTGATGTAATGAAATGATTTTTCTACCAAGTTTGAACCATCTTGTCCTTTTGCACCTTAATCTGTCATTGAAAGAATTATAAAGAGCATGCATAGATTAGTTGAAATATTTTTTTGGGTAACCCAGGAGACTCGTAAGGCTTGCACTGAGCCAAACCTGGGGAGCTCAACCCCATCCCGTAAGGAGCGTAGCCCATTATGTCGCACAGAGGCCGACTACGCTACGGGAGAAACAATTCCGAACAACACCACCAGGGGGATTCGAACCCGAGACCCTTCATGAGGGGCCCTGTGTTGCAACCACCTGAACTACTGCTCGCCGGCTAGATTAGTTGAAATCCTTTGGCCTTCAACACACATTTATTTCTGGTTTATGCTTGTAGCTTGAACACTCACCTTTTTCATCATTGATTGCCTAAAACATGTAATGGTTTCATTTTTGTGAGTAAATCAACATCAAAACATCATTTGGAATGCGAGATACCTTTGCCAAACTCTTAGTGCACTTTTCAACCTTTCTTTCAATTATTCTTTTTTCAAAACAAATGGATGAAATCTAGCTAATGTTGCTATTTAGTTGACTCTCCCATGTTGTGAAAAATATTTAAAATATCTTTTGTCTCATTTCACCTTCTTACCCCATAGAAGATGGCTTATTCTCCCACATATCATGCTATCCTAGTGTAAGTATGATCTGGCCATGATGGTTAGGTGGTATGTTTTAAAAAGAGGGTAAAATACCCCAACTGACACTCCACGTGAGCATAAGCCTACATTAGCAACTGAGTGCCGGAACCCATAATCCATTGCCATATCATTTTTCAGAAAAGAGGAGAGTGCAACTAATTATGTTAATGTTAGCAAAGACTTCATCATTTGCATCCTTAATAGCTGAGAAATAGTGTTTGTGCATCCACTAGTTGTTTGGCTTGGTTATCCAAATTCTATTTAATGTTTTTGAGTTGATTGATTCATTAAATTGAAACCACCCTTGCTGAACTTAAGAATATTTTTTTATTGATGTTTAAGTTGAGTTGATGGCCAGGAGTATAAACCATTGATCATTGTTGGCTGAACATTGCATATATTTCATTCAACTAATCTATACACGAGCTTGAAAATTCTTTCATGTGTGTTTCTATGTTCTTTTTGCTGGAGTACAAGAAACAGTTCAAGATTAGGGGGATTTGTTGTGTGTGTTTTATATCGACATTTGACACTTCTTCACACACAGTTTCAACTCATTCTATCCCAAATTACCTATATTTATATTCATTTTGCCACACCTTTTAGTTTCTTTGCTTATCACATGATGTTGATTGCAAATATGTATTAAAAAGGTCAAATTGGAGACAACCTAACTCAGATCCAACCTCAATGGGATTTCCCCAAGTTTTGTAGCTGACCCAAAGAAAATTTTTGAAGAAATGATAGAAGACACAACATGTTCTATTAAGAACACGACGTGTTCACTTACAACAGTCTCACATGACAAAGAACATGTCGTGTGTTATTAAACACACAATGTGTGATTCTCCATCAATGTTTTGTCGAGATCAAATTAAAGAGGTAACATGACGTGTCCTTCATCAGACACAATGTGTTCCTGGTACATGAAGGCCGTCTGCACCTTTCTACCAAAGAACATAACGTGTGTTTATTCAAACACGCCATGTGCCCTTCATTTGATTCACTCCCTAAAGACAGAAAAATGGCATGTCTAATTCAAACACGTCATGTACCTCAATGCAGTGACAGCACTGAGCAAGAATGACCTAACGTGTTCAACAAAAGATACACCGTGTTGTTGTCAGTTTATGCAAAAATGAAAATGACTGCCTTTCATTTTAAAAGTAAATGGGAGCCTATGAGGTGGTTATGCTCGGTCATTTTGAAATGTTTTACTCCCAAGAGAAGTTCCAGAGTAGAGGAAGGCAATTTTGAGGTAGAAGAAGGTGGTTTCTTGGAAGAGAACCCTTGTTCCACTTCATTTCTTCTTCATTTTCTTCTCTAAAGCTGTAGCAGCGTTACACTCTTCATTCTAGCTTTCTAGGAGGGAAGTTTGTTCGAGTTGGAACTTTCTAAGTGGTAGAACTTCATCCTCTAACTGGAGTTCTCACCTCTTATCCTGCATCTATGGTTCCTCTAGCTTTTACCTTCTCTTAAGCATGCAAAACTCTGAAATTACTGTCATGTATCTGCATATCTTCACTATGGACAAGTAGATCTCTTTTCTTGAGCATGGGAGAGTGGCTCCCATGCCATTGATCATGTGAGCTCGAATTTTATGCTTATTGCTGTTTAGTTTGCTTTCTTCCATGGATGCCTATGGTGTTTTCTTGCTTGTATGCCAGTCTGGCCACCTTTTATACATGTTTTATGCTTACCTTGTGCTTTGGGATAATGCATTAGGAAGTATGGAGTAGGGTCTAAGGCAATATTCTCTTGACCTTAGAGATTATTGAGGGTTTTAGTTGTGTTTGATGCTAAACATAGACGTGGGAGCATTATGTGAAGTTGAGAACCATTTCATGGCATTGGGAAATGTATGACGATGACAATCTCCTTTCTTATTAAACAACGATCTTGTTTCTTATGTTCATGTGATATAATGGTAATGGTAGTGAAACCTTATGCTCAAGTTCCTAATCATTAAATCAATTCTATTATTTAAACCTTTGCTTTGTTTTCCTTTTCTTAAGTCTATAAACAATCAAGCTTTTGCAACCCGGTTTAGATTAGTGAAAGTTAACATGTTTGCGCCTAACTAGCCTAGCTCCTTGTGTTCGACACTTGACTACAATGATTTCCGTATACTTGTAGTTGATTAGTGAGTTGAAATCTTTTCCTTTTTAAAACACTAAAAAATATATCACCAAGTCAGTACAATTAGAACGCGTATGATGCATGCACACACAACTATCACCACAATAAACAAACACGCAACAAAAACAAAGTTAGAATGACAATATGCAAAAGTGAACAAAGAATAAAAAATAGCAATGATGAGGGCAGTAGGAAAAGCTAAGCTATACTAACTAACTAGGCCGAGCGCCTCTATCCCCGACAACAGCACCAAAAGTCTTGGTGTGGTATTCCACGCATGTGTGATCTTTCAAATTTATAGGGTCCCCAAGCAAGGTTCACTCACAACACTAAAATATGCTCCCGCAAGCGTACAAGGTCATGCTATAGTATAGATGAGAGGCAAGCAAGGGCTTTGATCCTCAGGGATAGAGGGGGGCACTAGAGATAAGTTTGTGTTGGCTATGTTCCTAAAGTGGAGATTAGGGTTGAAGGGTTTAAAAGGAGTTTTGGTTTGATTACACTAAGCACACATACAAGTAAAGGCAATATGAAAGCTAGATTACCAAAAACTAGATTATCCTAAGCAAGTTAGGTCTAAGTGACTAGATTAAGAAATCAAATAAATAAGAGCAAGATGATCTACACTACTCTAGCAAGGCAATTGGCAACAAAGAACTAAGATAAACACTAGAGCAAGCAAGGATCTAGGTTAACCCTAATTAACAAGACTAAGCAATTACTAAATAAAACAAAGGCAATTAAACTAAACTAGCATTAACAAGCTAAGATGACAAGTTAGGTTTTAAGCAATGGATCGGGTACGTGGGACGTTTAGGAATGTAATTTGATATTAGTTAGGGGAAGGTCAACATAGAATGCAAATCTCATATTTCAATCTAGATTACCAAACCAAACAACAATGCAAGTGTTATTAGATATACCCTATACTACTATTTGGAGAACTAGGGTTAGGTGTCATTCCGGTAAGACTTGGCAAGTCTAGGTTTCTAGGGTAAGTGGTATTAGGGCAATTGAGAGCCAAGGGTAGGGATGGGAGTAGAGATGAGGGTGTTTCACCTCATGTTCTTGCCATCTAACCTCTAGGAAGCTCTAGGCAATTGCACCAATCACACTTCCACTAGCTACTTAGATCTCACACTCACTTGTAGGAGAAGAGAGATCTATGTAGGAACAAAGGGTGATAGCTAGGGATCCACTATTTGGGCTTAGGATCCATTCCTAGGATTGCCACATACATTCCAATTTCCCCTAGAAGCTAAGTGTCATAAAGCATCACAAAGAAAGCAATCTATGTTAAAATCACAAACCACTTGCAATATAATGGGAAATGAGATAGAAGCAAAGGCAATCATCATAGAATGAAATTATGTTCATTACAAATTTATTTCCCCCAACATGATATCAAAGTCACATTTTAACCCCAAACAACCCACCACTAGGGGCTTAGCTAGACATGCTCAAAGAAAAGATAAAAGAAATGAGAAGAAGGGGATAGGACTCCATGGAGATCAAAGTGGATCCTTCTCCTTCACCTCCTAGCTGCTGTAGGGCGACCTACCTCCTCCAAGGTGGATGATGAGCATGGAAATGAAGGAGATTATGGTAGAAAATCTAGAAAAATAGGTTTCTATGGTGGAAATGAGGTGGAAATGGTGGATGGAGAGCATAAATGCAAGGGGGGTGCAATGAATGCTCAAGAGTGTGTGGAGAGGAGTAATGGCAGATGGGGGGAGTCTAACCCTTGTGCTTTGGCTGCCACCTATGTATATATAGGTGGTGGGGAAGCACTAGGGTAAGTAGGGGTAAAGTGGGAAAATCAATGGTGAAAATGGGTAGGTTTAGGTGGTCACCACAGCCGTGCTGAGGTGCCATATTCGTGTGGGGGTACCACAGCCGTGTAGGAGGAGGTCACAAGTGACACAACTTTGAGGTCGTTATGTCTTCATCTCACCGCAGGCGTGGTGAGCACCACGAGCGAGGTGGTCTTCAAGTGCCACAAACGTGCTGATGGCCACGACCATGGTCATTTACGTGTAAAATGGACTAACTCCCTGTTGATTTTGGGGATCTTTATGCATAAATTACCACGGGCGAGGTGATGACCACAGGAAAGGTGGAATGTGCTGGCCACAACCGTTCTGGGGGCCAGGACCGTGGGGGTCTTCAGTGACCATGACCATGGTCATTCATGTGTAAATTGAGCACATTCCCTGTAACTTTTGGAGCATAATTCCTACGACCGAGGTGATGTACCATGACCATTTCAGGGCTTTTTGATGCTGATCTCTACTCCATCTTCTTCATCTAGCCTCCTTTTGATTTGAATTGTTCAAGTGCATCCAAGGAAATCTCAGGAATGAGATAGGTCCACTCTTGGGGTGTAAGACCCCATAGACATTCTTCATCTCTCTCCCATGCATCAGTGCATGCATAAGTGCCCTGAAATACACACAAAGGGAGACATAAGTGCATTTATCATAAAATATCATATTGAGGGGAATAACTTGTAATCAAAATGGTTTAGATGTGATTATCATGCAAAAAGGCACATGATGAAGCCCTAAAATAGGGCTGCATTAGTATGCTAAATCAAGAATTTCTGAATTCCTATTTAGAGAATGGAAAGGTTTCCTAGGACATTTATCTTGCACATAGATTTCACATAAACTAACATTAATTTCAGACTTTGGAACTAAATCAAGGTTCATCATTCTTTTCATTGAGCCAAACTTTACATGTCCCATACAAGAATTCCCGACATCAGACGATACAAGATTAATGCAAACAAAATTATTATCATTCAAATTTAAAGTTTATTTTTTTATCCCTCAAAGCTTGTTCCTTTTTTAATATATATCAAAAGGGGGGGGGGTGAAATATATACAGTGCAGGAAGTTAAAAGAAACAAGAAGAAAACAAAATTGTACAAGAAGAACAGAAGCTCAACACAAAATATCTACATCAAACTTAATAAATCTCCAAACAACCTCCCAAATTCTGTTCTTTCCTTCAAAAATGCGATTGTTCCTTTCTTTCCATGTATAGTAACAAATCATCATAGTAGTGAGAGCTTCCTTTAATTTAAATCTTAGCATCTCTTCCAACCTAGAAGGAACACTGATGATATATCCATCCACAATCACTTTGCTCTAAACCTCCGTAGTCTAGATACATTGCCAGAAAAGATGCACATGATTCTCCTCACTAGAATAGCAAAGAATACACATAGATGGGAAAGCAAACTCCATCTTCTTCAGATTATCACGAGTGAGAATCTTGTTCATAACCAGCTTCCAGGTAAATTTTTTACATCGGCTAGGAGCCTTACATTTCCAAACCCAAAAGCCCCAATCTACCTTAACATTCTTACTTCTGCATACTTCCCAAAAATTCCTTCAGTCTTTTTGGTTTCATATTATCCAACAACAATTCATCCTCACAAGGTTTAGAGCAGAACAACCCTTTGATTTCATTCAGCATACGACAACCGTGTCTCGAGTCAGTAGCCATCCACTGGTGATTATCATCTATCAAGCTTCCAAGGTTGACAAACTTACCATTTCCAAAATTTGAAATGTCTTTGGATGATAACACATCATCTACAAATGTACCTTTGGTAACCTAAGGGTCTCTCCACAATATAATGCCCTTGCCATTACTAGGTTTTAGGAAACTCTTTTCAACCATCAAATCTCTGAACTTGATAACCTGTTTCCATAACCAGGTTGTAGATGAGCTGCCTTTTATCCTCCAAATAAAATCACCTCTCAGATATTTCTCATTCACCCACTTGACCCATAAGCTATCTTTGTTAGTAGCTATATTCCATATGTTCTTCATGAGACAGGATTTCACTACATCCCTTGTATTTCTGACTCCCAAACCTCCTTCCATTTCGGTCTACAAACATGACTCCAACTAACATTGTGAAAAGTCCTTTTGAGTTCAACTCCCCCCAAATGAAGTTAAGACATAATTGATCAATGTCATCAATCACACTGCAAGGAATGGGAAAGGAAGCTACCCAATATACGTGAAATGATGATAGAGTTGATATCACCAAATCACACCTTCCAGCCATAGACAACCTGTGGGCTTTACAGCCTTCTAATATCATTCTAATCTTATCAATGATAGGTGTACATAGACATTTAGTCAATCTACCTTTGAAAAGAGGGAGACCTAAATATTTCATAGGGAACAATCCAATCTGCATACTCAAAACCCCAACGACATCCACATTGCTTACATCACTATTACAAAAGACATGGCACTTCAAGTAGCTTATCTTCATACCAGATACATAACCAAAATTGCTAAGCACATCTCTAACACCCTGCACATAATCTTCACTGACTTCAAAAAATATAACCAAATCGTCAGCAAACATAACATGAGAAATTGAGAGACTCCTTGAAGCTTTGATAGGAATAATGTTTCCATTAGAGACTTCATAACTCATCATTTAAAGTTTAATTTGAAATAGGCTCAACAAGAATATTAAATAAATTTCTATTTCACATAGATACCCCTTGTAAAAAATAGAGAATCACAAAGGCATGTAATAATAGCCTTGTTACGTTTGCAATTTATTCCAAACCATTCCTAACTAAAATTATGCCACTAAGGATGTGTTGTATAGTTGGAATATGTCTGACTCTTTGAAGTGTCAGAACCTTCCTCAAAGGAATCTTCAAGTCCACACACCATTCATCTTTGACTTCTATTGTAACATACCAAAACTTGGACGTATTCTCTTTTTTCCCTTTTCCTAAGATTTTCCTATCTTTTCTATTCTTTTTGTCCTAGATATTGAATTTGTGGAATTATTAGTGGTTTGAGGTGAATTTGATCACCATTTATGCCAATATATGGGTTTATGCACAAATACCTCAGTAAATGTTTTTAATAAGGGTCTAATATGCAAATTTGCCACTTATGTCACACCTTGATAAAATAGATTCGTTCTAGAATATTCTTTAGACTTATGAAGCAAGGAAGAGAAAAAGGAATGAATAATAACACTTTCAACATGTTAATATGACATTGAATTATTTAATATGAGAAATGGTGGTAATATTGGTTAATGGCTAAAACTCATTAAAGGAAGACTAGTTGGTGAAAAATAACTGAGATTCATGTTCCTTGGGTTTGGTTGCTTGGAGGCCAAGTTTCACAAATTTGGGATAATATTAACCATATCTATTTTATTTAGAAAATAAAAGGTGTTTTTCCTCCAAAATATGAAATAAAGCAGTTACTGACTCAAAAAGTGGAAAATAATCTTATATTTGTAATCTACACATAAAAAATAGCCTTTGGGTGAATTTTCATATAATTTGGATAATCTTTAATGTACATGTGTAGATTAGGAGAGAGAAAGTGTGTAAAAGCCCAAAATGTTAAATAATGTAATAAATAATCTCAAAGGACAAAATTTATGGTAAATTCGTGTTCCAAAGGTTTTGATTTGCTTAAGGGTGAAGTTTCACATTAATTGATGATTTCTAGATGTTTCTAATGTGTTAAGTAAGAGAAAATGTGATTTACTTTAAAAGAACTAAATAAAATACTTAAATTCCAAAAAAAAATGAAAACTAATGCCAAAATTGGATTCTACATGTTCTATTCGTCATAGGTGCAAAATTTTAGTTTAATTGGATAATGTCTTTTATCCTTATTTGATTAAAGAAGATAAATGCTATCCTAATGTAATTGGACTATGGGTATTTGGTTTAAATTCCAATTTATCCGTCACGCTCTTTATCTTCTGATTTTCCTAATGTTGTGGTGTCACAGACTCAGTATTCCTCAGCTTCATTGATGACCGTTAGATGAGGATCCAACTTTGGTTGGATCGTCCCCAACCATTAGTCTGGGGGTTCTAGGATTCTACAGTCCCCACACGGCTGCTTTCTTTTCCTTTTCAGATTTCTCACTCTTCTCTCCTACTCACCCCCAAATGTTTTACTTTTCACATTACTTGAATTCTACCAAATTGGATGAGCCATAGTTTTTGGGGATTGGGTTCTCCAATCTTCAGGTCGACAAAAGGGGTCCTTGTTCCCATGTTCTTACCCGATTTTCTCTTCTCCCTTCTTATCCTCGCCACACCAAGGTTTTAGATCCCTACAAATCTACCCCAAAGCCTTCACAGGGACCCTCAAAACCTACTACAAGATGTCATTAGGCGTTGATCACCCACACATCCTCTCCCCAAACTACCGCCATCTCTGACGACCTACTTGAGATCCCAGGAGCTCGACAGTGAGGCGTAGGTCCCCACGCCTATCTGTGAGCAATGGTCTTCGTTCCAGGAGCCTCTATAATCTTCTCCTTACTTTGATTTCTTCAATCAATGTACAGATCATTTTCCCCCCTTTTAGATTCTATTAATTTGGTTGACCATCTCCATGGAAATCAGGAGATTGAGGGGTGTTTTCCTTTGTCATCCTCCTTCTTGGGTTCTACTTTATTATTCTGGAACTTCAAGTGTTTGACGTGCCCTTTTTGGTGGTGTTTTTCTGAGTTCTTTGTTTCTCCTCACCTTCTCCTCTCATGGAAACATAAAGGGAGGAGGCTAGGTCACTCTAGGACCTCATCTTTGCTCCCTGGAGAGAGTCCATCAAACTCAATGCAGTGCCTAATGATCTTTTGAGCCACTCGGTTCTCAGTTTGATTTTTTCCTACTTCATAGCCTTCAATGTCAATATCAGCTTCTTCACGGGCTGTTTGAGATGAAGAAGATGATCTATCTTTGGTTTACTATCTTGACTTTGGTTCGATTTTAGTTTGTCATGAATTTATTGGGAAATTTGGTCTTTTCTGCCAAATTCGATGTGCGGCAGCCTTGTCACTGACCTGGCCCACTTGGCTAGTGATCATAGGGCCACATCAGTAGTGCAAATATGGGTTTCCAGGTTATTTTGATGATGTGGATTTCATGAGCAATCTGATTGACCTAAAGTGCAAAAATCATATCTTTTATTCTACTTGTCCAAAGATTACAAATAAATATGTTTTGGAATCAGAAGATTAAGATCTATCTAATTAAAATGATTTCCACACCTAATTTCCATGATTTTGTGAAGCATGATTTTTGGATAGTGGATTTAATGCATAAAATCCCTAAAAATCACAACTTAATCATATTAACACCAAAATAGACATAAAAATATTTTTTCTTGATCATAAAAACCTAATAAGTTGATTGGTGAGTTTTTAGAGTCAAAATCTGAGTTTTTCTAAAATAATCTAGAATTAGGCTTTCAATACACTTATATGGATTTCTAAACCCTAATGCATGTGAATAACTTGAAATAGACAAAGATTGAACTTGGATAATCTAAAAGTGGTGAAAGTTGATAAATGAACTCAGTAAGAGAGGTATGTGCATTCTTACACCTTAAGTTGGGCATTTTGTTATCCAAACCCTAATTTCCCAATGAGGCATGGAATTAAACCTTTTATTCCTATATTTGCTCTTTTGGCACATTTACTTCATTACTGGGTTGGGGTTTGTACCCCCTGCCATATAACTATTATACTGTTGCTTAATCTTGTGATGTGATTTATTTTAAGCATGATAATTTAATGACTTATTATCTAATGTAGTGTACCTCTTTACTAGCCACCTATAGTTTTGGGCATGTGTAATGCCCAAGCCCACTGCCCTAGGCTCTAGTAGAGTTTCACGAATGATGACTGCCCCCACAAACCACCACTAGCCTTAGCTGCACGCTTTATCCTCACTCACGCACAAGCCAGGATCAACTTCCCAACTAGTCACCCATCCTAGTACTACTCCAAGCTGAGAACACTTAACTATGGAGTTCTTTAGTCATGGGTCCCGAAAAAGGAGGTGCACCGTGGTGATATGGGTAGTCCAATCATTCCTTTTAAGATCATGTTATCCGAGGCATGAAATCCTGGGATGTTACAATCTCCCCCACTTAGACTCTTGATGTCCTCATCAAGGCTCAACTATATGGCCTCATAATATTTCCCCATTTTAATGTAGACCCAGAATGGCTCATGGACACACAACCCCCGATCACAGAATACTAGCACAAGGGTGGCTACATCAACATGGACAACCCTTTCCAACTTGCCTGAACCGCACGACTCAAGACTGGCATGCCACATGCCCATGTGGGCCCCACCTACTGGAGGAGTTATGACTCTGATACCATTTGTAATGCCCGGGCCCACTTCCCTAGGATCTAGTAGAGTTAAGGGTGGCTACATCACCATGGACAACCCTTTCCAACTTGCCTGGACCACACAACTCAAGACTGACATGCCACATGCTCATGTGGGCCCCACCTACTAGAGGGGTTATGGCTCTGATACCATTTGTAATGCCTGGGCCCACTGCCCTAGGCTCTAGTAGAGTTTTAGGAATGATGACTGGCCCCACAAACCACAACTAGCCTTAACTGCGTGATTTAGCCTCACTCACGTGCAAGCTAGGATCAACTTCCTGACTGGTCACCCATCCTAGTACTACTCCAAGCTGAACACACTTAACTATGGAGTTCTTAGTCATGGGCTCCCAAAAAGGAGGTACACCTTGGTAGTATGGGTAGTCCAATCATTCCTTTTAAGATCATGTTATCTGAGGCCTGAAATCCTGGGATATTACAACATGTGATAATTCACCCTGATGAATGTGATAATTCTCCCCACTTTAATATATATATTTTGTGTGTGACTGGGAATGTGATAATTCTCCCTTCATCTATTTTAGGTTGAGGTTGGTAGGTGCCTGAGCCCTTCTTTGGACAATAAGGCATACTTTTAATCATGCATGCTTCATTATTAATATGTGATGTTTATGGCAAGAATTATCTTGATATTTTCCTCTTACTCTTGACCCTCTTTAGTATAGGTAAATCTTTACCCCATAATATCTTTTGTTATTTATATCTTGTCCTTGTTCCTTATTTGACACCTACTTTGTTTCTTTCTCTTGTTGGGTGATGCCCCAACCACCAGGCCTAGAATTAGAGTTGCGTAGTAGGAGAATGGATGACCAACCTACGAGTAGGATAAGGAGTACATGGCTTTCATCATGGACCTAACTCATGAAGTTGATGTTTGGAGACAATCTTGTTATGGTTTATATTTCCCTTTATCTAGACCCTTATGTTGTAAAACACCCATGTAAACCCTATATGGGATATGATGATGTACCCTTTGTAAAATTGAATATAATCATTACTTTTATTCCACTGCTATACTCTTTGGTATTTTGTACACCATTATATAAGATTTGAAAATTTAACACCTGTTCCAACATACCTTTTGAGCGTGTTTGGAATGGATGCTTTATTCTTTAAATTTAGTAGGGAATGGACCCCTATGGGTCCCACTCTTTACAACATGGTATTAGATCCCATGGTAGTCGGAATATGACTATTTCAATTTTATCTCCCTAATTAGAAACCTTGTCTGACATAGTTCCCCTTTAAGTGATATGTTTGCCCTAGAATTGACCTATGTTTTTCAAGTGATGATGAAATCATAAGAGTTTCACATTAGAAACATGTTTAGTTAACCTTTATGTGATGAGCCTATTAGGTAGATACTAGGGCATAAGTTGAAAATAAAGGTATCCAGAAAGGATCAGGGTATGGGGGCTGGCAAGATTTTCCTACGTGCCACTAGTTGGTTTATGAGGACTCCCGGATCCACATGATACCTGCCTGGCCTGAGCTCGATACTGAATGTCCAAAATACCATACCTTTAGGCAATAATATCCTTAGAAATGTATGTTGGATACTCTTGGTAATCTAATATGCTGACCTTGTGACTTGTTTGAAGATGGATACCCGATATAGTTTCCTTATGTTCCATAGAACCACATATTTGGGTAGTATATCTCCAGAGCCTAGACTTTGAAGTTTGGTTCTTAGCAAGCAATCATGTGGATGATCTTATACATGGTTTAGTTAGACTCACCCTTTTACCTCTAGTTTAGTTTTACTTGGTAGGTCAAACCTTTTTAAGGGGTCAAGGGGTAGTAGTAGTACCTTGATAGATCATGAATATGCTGATTTGGAGGACGAAATTTCTTTTATGGGGTGGATCATGCAACATACCAAAATCTAGCTACTCTAGCTTTAGAAACACTGACTCCATGATTAGGAAGTTAGTGTGCTTGAGTCCCTAGAATTGTCAAAACAAATTATAGTTATAACTTAACATGCTTGTTTATACACTAATGAAGATATGATGATCATCTAATGAATAGTTCATATGTTTGAACCCTAATGAATACTCAATACAAATAATATGAATAATTCACATATTAATCCTAATTGTGGATACACATGATGCTAACCATGTCATGAACTAGTAAACCCTAATGATATGACGAGAAAGATAATTGTAACATAATCTTGGTCTTAGTACATTCTAAGAAGATATATGTGAAGAATAATGATCATGTTAATCTAAACCCTTAGTTGAATAAGCTAACCTTAACTAATACATCCTTAATGATTTTCATGATACATTAGTGTTATTAGGTGTCATAGTCAGATAACATACTTTGATACACATGAATGGTATATAATCACCTAATCATAGATGAATCAAGTCATCAATATGGAATATATATCACCTTGTTCTCTAACACACACCTGATTAATCACATAATCATGACTTGGTATGTGAATCAAATCATTAATATGTGATATGATCCACCTTGTTAAGTAAAATACATATAATGTCTTCAATATGGATAGGAAGTAATTGGATTCACATAAACATGCATAATCAATAATTAGAAGTGAATAAATATGAGAAAATGATTAATGATGGCATTAATGTGATCAAGAAAGGTAATGTGACAATATGACAATGTTTAATATAGATATAAGTAATTAATGTGATATTATTTGGATTAATTGTAACTTAATAACAAATTAGATAAATTTCTTATTACATGCAAAATAATATGATATAATTCAATAAGGTGATAAAGGAGTATAGATCCAAATAATTAAGTATAATGGTCAAATATATTAATACATAATTGAGTAAACTCTAAATGTGCTAAAACTCTTAATGTTATACATATACATACACACATATATATAAGGTTTTCTTGCATAATTATGAAATATAACTCTTTTGGCAACAAAGTGAATATGACATGACACAGTTAAAAGAATAATAATGATAATGTGATATTATAATAAATATAATGCTAATAAGCCAAAACTGTTAAGGAGTTTCATGTGAAGTTTCTAAACTCCCAAGTTAAGTAGTTGAAGGACAAAGAGTTTGAATTAGTGAAAGTTTTGGTGGAAGTTTTATGGTTTGTTTAGATATGTGATGTTACATACTCACCCTTCCCTATTTGCTTGATATTTTGGAGACAAAATCATTTTTAAGGGGTGGAGTGTTGTAACATACCGAAACTTGGACATATTCTCTTTTTGGCCCTTTTCCTAAGCTTTTTCCTATCTTTTCTATCCTCTTTGTCCTAGATGTTGAAGTTGTGGAATTATTAGTTGTTTGGGGTGAATTCGATCACCACTTACACCAATATATGGGTTTATGCACAAATACCTCAGTAAATGATTTTAATAAGGGTCTAATATGCAAATTTATCACTTATATCACATGTTGATAAAATAGATTCGTTCTAGAATATTACTTAACCTTATTAAGCAAGGAAAAGAAAAATGAATGAAAGATAATGTTTTAAACATGTTAATATGACATTGAATTATTTAAATGAGAAATAATGGTAAATTGGATAATAGATTAAAACTCATAAAAGGAAGACTAGTTGGTTAAAAAAACTTGAGATTTGTTTTCCTTGAGTTTGGTTTGGATTGGAGGCCAAGTTTCACAAATTTGGGATAATATTAACCATATCTATTTTATTTATAAAATAAAAGATGATTTTCCTCCAAAATTTGAAATAAAGCAGTTAATGACTCAAAAAGGGGAAAATAATCTTAGATTCATAATATACACACAAAAAATAGCCTTTGGGTGAATTTTCATGTTATTTGGATAATATTTAATGTACATGTGTATATTAGGAGAGAAAAGTGTGTAAAAGCCCAAAATGTTAAATAATATGATAAATAATCTCAAAGGAAAAAAATTGATGACAAATTTGTGTTCCAAGTGTTTTGGTTTTCTTAAGGGTGAAGTTTCACATTAATTAATGATTTCTATATGTTTCTAATGTGTTAAGAAAGAGAAAATGTGATTTACTTTAAAAGAATTAAATAAAATACTTAGATTCCTTAGAAATGAAAACTAATACCAAAATTGGATTCTACATGTTCTATTTGGTCTAGGTACAAAGTTTTAGTTTAATTGGATAATGTTTGTCAGCTTTATTTGATTAAAGAAGATAAATGCAATCCTAATGTAATTGGACTATGGTTATTTGGTTTAAATTCTGATTTATCTGTCACACTCTTTATCTCCTTATTTTCCTAATGTTGCGGTGTCACACGCCCTTTAATCCTCGACTTCATTGATGACTGTTGGATGAGGATCCAATGTTGGTTCCATTGTCCCCAACCTTCAGTTCGCGGGTTCCAGGACTCTACAGTCCCTAGTCAGCTACTTTCTTTTCCTTCCCTGATTTCTCGCTCTTCTCTCCTCCTCATCCCTAGATGTTTTGCTTTCCACATTCCTTAATGTCTACCAAACCAGATGAGCCCTAGTTTTTGGGGATTGGGTTCTCCAATCTTTGGGTCGACAAAAGGGGTCCTTGTTCCCCTGTTCTTGCCCCATTTTCTCTCCCCCCTTCTTCTCCTCGCTACACTAGAGTTTCAGACCCCTATAAATATACTCCAAAACCTCCATGCAGACCCTCGAAACCTACTCCAAGACATCATTAGGTATCGATCGCCCCACACGTGATCTCTCCAAACTACCACCATCTTCGACGACTTGCTTAAGACCCTGAGAGCTCGGCGGTGAGACACATGTCCCCACACCTATCTGCGAGCGGTGGTCTTGGTTCCTGGATCCTTGAGGAAGATTCTCCTTCCTTTGATTTCTTCAATCGAGGTGTGGATAATTTTCCCTCCTTTTCATATTCTTTCTAATTTGGTTCACCGTATCCATGGAAATTAAGAAATTGAGGGGTGTTTTCATCTGTCATCCTCCTTCTTGGGTTTTGATGTGTTATTCTAGAACTTCAAGTGCTGGCCTTTCCCTTTGTGGTGGTGTTTTTCTGAGTCTGTGTTACTCCTCACCTTCTCCTCTCATGGTAGCATGATGGGAGGAGGCTAGGTCGCTTCAAGACATCTTTCATCCGTGGAGAGAGTCCACCAAACTCAATGGCAATGCCTATTAATCTTTCCACCCACTCGGTTCTTAGTTTGATTTTCCCCGAGCCTTCAACATCAATATCAACTTCTTCATGGGCTGTTTGAGATGTACAAGATGGGCTATCTTTGGTTTACTATCTTGACCTAGGTTCTATTTTATTTTTTCACGACTTTCTTGGGCAATTTGGTCTTTTTTGCCGAATCCGTCATCCTTTGCAAAATCATGGTAATCAGGCGTGGAAATCACTTTTATTAGATAGATCTTAATTTTCCAATTCCAAAACATGTTTATTTGTAATCTTTGGACAAGCAGAGTTAAAGATTTGACTTTTGCAATTTAGGCCAAACAGAAAGCTCAGAAAATCCACTTCATCAAAATAACTTGGAAAACTAGATTGCATTGCTGATGTGGCCCTGTGATCGATGGCCAGGATAATGGATTTAATGTATAAAATCCCTAAAAATCACAACTTAATCATATTAACACCAAAATAGACATAAAAATATGCTTTCTTGATCAAAAAAACCTAATAAGTTGATTGGTGAGATTTTTAGAGTCAAAGTTCAAGTTTTGCTAAAAAGGTCTAGAATTAGGGTTTCAATACACTTATATGGATTTCAAAATGCTAATGCATGTGAATAACTTGAAATAGACCAAGATTGAACTTGGATCATCAAAAAGTGGTGAAAGTCGATAATTGAACTCAATAAGAGAAGTATGTGCATTCTTACACCTTAAGTTGAGAATTTTGTTATCCAAACTCTAATTTCTCGATGAGGCATGGACTTGAACCTTTTATTCCTATATTTGCTCTTTTGGCACATTTACTTCATTACTTGCGTGGGTTTTGTACCCCCTTCCATATCACTATTATATTGTTGCTCAATCTTGCGATGTGATTTATTTTGAGCATGATAGATAAAGTAGTGTACCTCTGTACTAGCCACCCATAGTTTTGATAATGTGATAATTCACCCTGGGGAATGTGATAATTCTCCACACTTTTATATATATTTTTTGTAGGTGACTGGGAATGTGATAATTCTACCTTCATCTATTTCAGGTTGAGGTTGGTAGGTTCCTCAACCCAACTGTAGACAATAGGCCATACTTTTAATCATACACACTTCATTATTAATATCTGATGTTTATGTCAAGAATTATCTTGATATGTGCCTCATACTTTTGACCCTCTTTAGTATGGTTGAATCTTTACCCCATAATATATTTTGTTATTTATATCTTGTCCTTGTTCCTTATTTGACACCTACCTTGTTTCTTTCTCTTGCTGGGTGATGTCCCAACCACCCAGGTCTAGAATCAGAGTTGCACAGTAGGATCATGGAGGATCAACCTAGGATTAGGATAAGGAGTACATGGATTTCAGCACGGACCTAACTCATGAAGTTGATGTTTGGAGACAATCTTGTTATGGTTTTGATTTCCCTCTATCTAGATCCTTACATTGTAACATCCACGTAAACACTATATGGGAGATGATGATGTGCCCTTTGTAAAATTCAATATAGTCATTAATTTTATTGCGCTGCTATACTCTTTGGTATTTTGTATACCATTATATAAGATTTGAAAATTTTACACATGTTCCAACATACCTTTTGAGTGTGTTTGGAATGGATGTATTATTCTTCAAATTTTAGTAGGGAGTGGATCCCCTCTGGGTCCCACTCTTTACATCTATAGAGATGGAATCGTACAAAGTCACTGAACAACCTAGAGGTCTGGTAAGACACAAACATGGACTTATTAGCACAAACATGTACATTAGCCCCAGCCGACAAGGAGTGGCTCAAGTGGTCAAGCACGATGTCCCCTAACAAAGAGACCCAGGTTTGAATACCAGTTGCCGCCTTGATTTATCACCCTTTCAGGCATTCAGCCTTTGCCATGGGCGTGGGAGAGGGGGGAGAAATCTTTCTCTCTTAATCCCATGTACATTAGCCCCAGTGTTAATGATCAAATAAAGTGGTTCAAAAATAGAATTGATTTCAGGTTTTATAGAAATGTACCCATCATTGAGGTTCAAGGATGTAGTCATCATGTTGACCACAACCTCCTCAATATAGATGTAACATACTGGATTTTGGGTACTGACTTTATTTGAGATATGATTCCTAAATTTTCCCTAATTTGAATGCATTGACAAACCAATCCTTCGTTTGAAAGCCCATTTAGTACTTTTGGTCCACCAGCTTATAAATTTGTCTTCAATTTTGTTCATTGGTTCATCCTCCAGTCGGTTGGCTAATTTTCATCATTTGGTCGACTAGATCCTGTCTCAAGTGATTGGTTGGATTGCTCTAGTCGATCGGTTGGGCCTCTAATCCATCAATTTGACTTGCAACCGGTCGAATCACATGGTCAAAATGCCTTCTTCTTGCCAAAATGAAACTAGTGCTAATCCTATATATATATATATATATATATATATATATAATTTAAGGAGAATACCTCGAGTTACATTCAAGGGGAGCATAAAGGTTTGAACGTTGATTACATTTGGAGAAGAAAGATGAAGGCTCAATATGCAAACCGATTTATAAGATAGGAAATAAACCATCCAATCCCACAAGAATCCAAGAGGTATTAGCTATAACTACACATACATGCCCCCTTAGGAGCAAATGATTATTGGGAAAGCCCTTGATGCTAGGAAAGCCCTTGACGACCTCTTGAGGTCCATGATTCGGGAGCATATAAAGACTAGTTCAATTTCAATTAACTTGATCATTAACTTGACATTAACTTTAACACAATCATGATTCTTGAACTTAACATGATGGGATTTCTCCCTCTTGAACATGATCTCTTAACATGATGGGATTTACCCCTCTTGAACATCAACATGAATTTCATCGGTCATTAATCATAAATCTTAATCATGATGAACATTATAACTATAGGACATATGTAACAATCATCAAGTAATAATATAGAATGATCATGATTCAAACATTAAACTCACAATGATAATGTCTACTTTGTACTTAACATGCAAACAATCATCACTAGTTGTGCTCAGCAACATGACCTGTTTACCTTGGAGCAATGTAGATCCTAAGATGGTCTCTTGGTTTCGATCAAACCCTAAGTCAAACTTTCCCTTGACTTGATTGGACTCTACCACCTGTTCATAATTATTAAACATCACAAATCAATACATTGTATTGATCCTAAGTTAAATTAGGGTAGATTAGGGTTTGAGAGCTTTAGACTTACTGATCAATATTATTAGGATAGGAAAACGTGGTTGGATTAGATCATATTAATTACATGTAATACTTAATTAGGGTTTCAGGGGTCAAACTAGGTTTCAAATAAAACATCAGAACAGGGAGGTAAAACATGACCTGAAAACCTTAAAATTAGATTCCATTCAAAAAAACCCTTTCCAATGACTATTTATTTGTATTTTTCTGAGTTTCTTATGATTTAATGCGAATATTCAAACACTGACCAATAAAAAATTAAGAAAAAGCCATGTAGGTTTCATTATCCAAATTGGAGGACAAATGGACTTGGGCCCATGCTGATTTGAGCCAATCAACGCCCGCCAGCTAGCGAAGCGGCTCACCCCAGTGGACCAGTGGACATATAAGATGAAACAGTGAAAAGTTGATATTGCCCTTGTAAAAATAATTGTTCAATTCGACCAACATGGGCACCCAGGTCATTCCATGACTGGGTTTCTTTTGCTTCAGTTCATGGCACTTGAATGAGCAACTTGAAGGTTCAGACTTCATGAATCCAAAATGCAAACCAAAGTGTGTTGGTGAAAGGTGAGAGAATCATGCTCATCCGTATCAACTAGAGAACTCATCAAGCCTAAGCTTCATCCTCACGGTGGTCAGGGGCTCAGGTACACCCCGCCGCAAGGGAAGATCAGGGGAAAAGCTTGGATCTTTAAACCATAACATGAAATCTTAAACCAAGCATCATAAAATGACTCTCGAAGACTGGCAAATCGAACAAACTAGTCCTTAAGGCTGGAGATGCATAGAAGAAGAAGGACAATGAATCACCAATGAAGACCCGATGAAGGCTTATAGGATACATCAATTGGGGTGTCCCCATGGTAAATGTGAAAAATAGGAAGGAAACTTGAGGTCCATAGATGCTCACCTATGTGGCAATTTGTCTGAGGTGGCGTCGTGATCTGGGGCAAGGTCTTCATCACTGGAATTGAAGGAGGAGGGGGTGAAGGGTGTCAGTGCTTTGGGCACCCTTAAGTAGAAAGGGGCGATGCTGTGGTGGTGTCTGTAATCACCAACAGAGAGAGGCGACAAGCCCGAGTTTGGGCATTTTACGCACATGGCACAATGGAAGCTAAATTATGGCTCATTCAGACCGGGAAGGCATCACAAAGACAGAGGAGAAGAAAAATAAGAAAGCAGATCATTGTGGATGGAGAATGAGATCAAGCAAGAAATAATAGTGTCTTCATTTCAAACTTGTGAAACAATCATGAGCTAGGAGACAAAGATGATGCCGTTAGAGTAAAAATGAATGACTATCAACGCACGTGTGAAAGGAGAAAAAGAAAGAGCATGTGACAGTGCATAAGTCCCAGACTTTAGAGAAATCTGACACATTAAAAGAAATTTTGATTAATTCCTAATCCAACTATACTCTAAACTTACTCAATTGATTTGGAAGGTCAAATGAAGTTAAAAATTCACCAAATTTTGACCACACACAGATTCAAACTAAAACCTAGAATCCTCAACAATAATATAAGATATTCCTAACCTTATATAGCATTCCCATGCATATCTTTTTATTATAACTGACCTAGATTGTAGAGAGTTAACAATTTTGTGCCTAGATAGCTTAGCTCTCTGTGGTTCAACCTTGACTACAATTGATCCCATATACTTGCAGGAGATTGATGAGTTTAGACAATTAATTATTGAAAACTCACTTGCCTTTGGCAATCAAAAAATACATATCACTACGAAAAAAATGGTCTTTAACTAAAAAAATTTAGCGAAAACCCCAAAATTTGTAGCTAAAAGCTTTGGATACATTTATCCTTACATTTATAATAGGAAGCTAATACCCGTGTAGCTAATTGTTTAGGCTACATTTTTCAAAGTTGTAGTTAGTTATTCCTCTGGCTACAAATTCATATGTAACCCTAATTGTAGGTAAACAATGTCCTTACACATTAAAATGTAGTTTCCATTGTAGCTAAATATATGACTACAATTCAATTTGTAGCTATGATTTGTAGAGAGAGATGACATTGGATACAATTTGTATATGTAGTTCATGTATATCAAAAATTAGCACTTACTACACATGTAATTATAGCCAGTGTGTAGTGAAAGACACCATGTACTACACATACATATGTAGTAAGAGTGATTATGTATCCAGTCATTCACTAGACAATATAGAGGGGTTTTCAAAAAGATAAAAAGATGAATGTTAATCAAGATCGAGTTGTGCTTACAATGTCAACAATGATACTTTTATTTATATTTGAACAATGAGTACACATTGGGAGGACATGAACCTGGCCCCTGTTTTACAATATGCATGGAAAAAAGATACATGTATATAATATCTTCTTATGACTGCCTCTATCCACTACAGACTCTATATGCCACATGATCATGTGCATCTTCTTCTATCTTGATTTTTCTTTTGTAAATCATGAAAACATGTATAGGTACATTGGCTAACTGTCCAAATAAGTGAGATTGTCACTTGAACTTCCCTTTGTACCTATCTTCATGTTTTATTTTCTCCAACTCAATTTCCACCATAGAGATGAGCATCTTCTCCGTTTCAACTTCTACGGAGTAGGGTGAGGAAGGCCTATTCAAAAAGTTGCAATTCCTGTAAAAAATAAGAGCCTCAATTAGAAACTTGAAGAGCTAAGATGCATGTTTGAAGAACATATGCAGAAGGCATGTCTGAATTATAAGTTTGTGTGTGCAGCTGCTTACTTACATGTATGTTTGTACATGTGGTTAAACTCCAGGACTGAATTTTAACAAATAACAATAAATGTTGAAGGCTAGTGAATATATGTTTACCTACCACATCTGAATGTCCATGAGAGATGCTTTGTAAAGATGAGGTGGAGCTCCACCAGAAGACCAAAGTGGGTATATATTATGCCTATAGACGGAGGAGATGCTTGACTGCAATACCTATTGGGAAAAGAATGTGTTATGTTAGTAGCAGTTTTCATCATTGCATTGAATATAGGTAAAATAATAGTACTAGGTGGGAAGGGAGTTAGTGTTCTACCATAAGCATGCCCACATGTTGATGTACGTTCCTTAACCCAATGATGATAGACAACCACACGCATAACACAATCGAGTTGACTTCTGGGACACGTACTTGCCAATAAACTTGCTTCGAGGTGCGAGTTATGTTGGCACAAAATGAGAGCACGTCATTGGCTGAATAACCTAAAGAATATGTTAAAGAAGCAGGTTAGAAGAGTGAGTTAGAAAATGTCCTTAAAAATTGGAAAAGGCTAACAATTTGGAAATGACTAAATGTAGGATTTCATATTCTGTAGCCAGTACAAATAAAAACAAGAGGGCGAAAAACTAAAAAGATGGGATTTTAGGCTGCCGTTGATAAAGCATAGCCATCAAATGGCTGCCCTTTTTTCATAGTACAGGCTGATGAGATGGATACAAGCTCACTTTCTTCCTTCTCACATTCAGACATTCTTGAGTAAGTTCTGCATGCAAGATGAAGGTTGTTGATAAAGGGAGGTAGCTTGAGGCCACAATAAGGTCATGTCGATCCAATGTAAGGTATGCATGCAAACTTTCATGTGTACCACATCTGAATGGACGTCCAAGAAGAATACCTAAGAAAAGAACAAAGGGAGACCTATAATAGTCTTTACTCACCTCAAACAAGTGATGTTCTGTTACTACTAGACCAATAAATAAGGAGTTAAAAGGAGACAAGTTTTAGGTAGCATAGTTCCTAATTTATGGTTTTCTTATAGTTACTTCTGTTGTGTTGGGAAAATAAGAGAGCGATTAGTGTATATTGGTAATTCATTTAAGTCGAATTAGAATACATTACCCAAAAAAGGAACAATGACCAAGCCCCAAAAGTACTGAAACTCTACATCACAATAACTTCTTCATATAGATTCACAAACTATCCAAATGTTGAATATCTAAAAGGGTTGCAAATAGGAAGTGTATATATACAACCCATTTATAATTTATTACAACCATAAAGTGCCTTATCATCATAAAACAACTACTTTTGCAATCACAAACTATTGGAAGAAGTATTTATACCTCAAGAGGCATCATGTAACAATGCCCATAAACTTAGCTAGGCAACTTAAACAAAAA
This sequence comes from Alisma plantago-aquatica, assembly GCA_963693085.1. Classification (NCBI taxonomy): domain Eukaryota; kingdom Viridiplantae; phylum Streptophyta; class Magnoliopsida; order Alismatales; family Alismataceae; genus Alisma; species Alisma plantago-aquatica. The sequence continues at coordinate 458,097,811 of OY856411.1, read as the reverse complement.
AAAAGAAGAGGCAAACTTCTATTCCAATAAAAAGAGCATACAAAAATGCTTAGTACATAGTTGAGATCCATCTCAAAATGATCAACAGATATCAAACTAGGAATCCATGATCAAAAACATCAAAGTTTATTAAAACATGGTCTTAATCCCAACAATAGCCCCCTTTATTCATGAAGAGCATAGCAAAGAATAATGTACTCTCTTCAATGAAGATACTGTGCAACCAACCATTTCTATGTTGAAGAGGACCTGAAAAGCAATGAATAAGTAGTGTTTCAACAATGACAATGTAAAAACTCTAGCCAACAAAGCTAAATGCAGGTTCCAGATCCTACTGGACAGTGTTGATAAAGCTTATATTGATGTTGTGAGTTTGAACAAAAGATTAGTAAGTCTTAGAGCCTTATTGAGAGATCATAATGATATCATTATGTTGACAGCTGTAATGAAATTAAAAGACAGCTAGGAGGTGTTCATAATGATGTCTTACACTATCCTCAATCACTCGTTCAATAGAACTGCAAATTTGTGAATAACAAAAAATGCTACTATGAATTTAACTTGGACCTCTGATCAAAGTGAGTGAAGTGACCATTATGGTCAAGATACCTCATCAACACTTAACCATCATAAAAAAAGGTATAGATGACGTCTAAAATAGATGATGAGCATCAAGGAAACCATGATTTTGGAGTCCAATGATAGAGCAAATATCTGCATTATAATAGAACACAAGGAACCCCTTATGATCATTGTTACACATGCACATGAGTACTAACTAGACAAGATTCATCATACAACATCATCTTCTCATAGAGTTCAAAAGGTTATAGCCAAGAAAGGCAATCAAGTTATGCTTAATCTTCAACAAATTATTGCTCTCTTGTAAGTTGGAAAGTCTGTCATAAAGTGCAGAAACTAATGGAAGGTTAATTATAAAGTCGATTGTAGATTTTTTCCAAGTGACAGTTCTTCATAAAATTAATAATATGAACTCATCCTATTGCCCAACAATAACTACACCATGCCCATTCAGCTTATCCAGAACAAATAACATTCCACATAATTCAAAAAATCTGAGTTGGAGTGGATCGTCGAAATCCTTTTAATGTAAAACTTGTAGAAACATGCTTATATAGTGCTTTTCCTAAACAAGCATGTTTTTAAAATGAGCAAGAAGGATATATTTGGGAAGACATTTCCTGGAGTGATGTGGAACTTGTACATATTTAGTTACTATTGGATCTTACTAGAAAAGGTTGTGTGATTATATAAACAATTATAATTCTTCTCTACCACAACATTTTAGAATATTCAGAACACATTACACATCACTGACTACTAAATCACATGCAAAAAATAGGGGGAACTATCACTTCAAAATAAGTTGCATACATATGTTATCTCATTGTATTAACTAATCATGATCTGTTTAGGGTATATATCAATAAGCAACATGAGTAGCAATCCTAAAGAATAGATAGGGAAACTAACACCCAAAAGCATGAGCACCATGAAAAATAGAGAAACAAATAATGATGTTTTTGCATGAACACATGTCTATTGGTAGTAGATTACCAAATGAGCCACTGCATGAAATCTATGATCAGGAAAGACAAAATAAGGAAATCAATGAAGCCCATAAAGTTGCAAAACCATGATCCTATCATATACCCTTTAAGATCTATAATTATTCTATCAACCTAGGGAGCAAGTAAAAGGATGAAAGGGAGGTTGTGGTTGTATATATTTGGGTTATATGGACTCAATGTAACAATGAAGTGTTCCACATCTAAGAAAGCAATGCTCTCTATGGAAAAAAGAGTTTCTAGAAACTCATACAAGATTACAGATTGTTTTGAGAAAATTTCCACTCATCTAAAATGAAGGATTCACACAAGGCAGAACCAGGAAGATTGAGACCACAAGTGGATACCTTCCTGGAGTTAAATTGTGATGATTGTTGGTGAGGCAAATGCAGCAGGCCTGGAAATGGCGATTTAAGATAATGTAGGCAAGATCACTGCAATGGTGGGAAAATCAATTCTAAAAATTATGAATATTACTTAGCTGAAGCACTAGCAACAAGAGATTTCAACTATCCTTGCAATGGCAGGAAATATCACTTCAATGGATCAGTAGTAGTCTTTATACCAAAATAGTTACCAAATGAGATTGCAACTATCTTTAAATAGAGTTTAGTAGTTGTCATTTGCTTCTGACTATTTAGATGTGTCACACTTTTGTTTTGAAGCAAAAGTGATGCCAAATCAATACGAAGCTGATATATCATGCAAATGCTACATAACATATAGAAATAGAGCTAGAAGGACAAAAATAAAGTGTCTATACTATAAAATTTGGAGGCCTTAGTAGTTTTTTCATGTAATGATTTATTTGGTTTACATATCATCCTTTTCAGAATTGTAACCCTTTTATCCAGTGAATGAACCATATTAGAATGGTAGCTAAATTGAAATGCTAGTCTAGATTCTATTATTGTTTAGGTAGGGGAGTGTCTATCCTTCTCCATTTTCTATGTTGAAGGGAAGAAACAAAAGGGGAGGGAGTCATGGGAAGGAGGATGGAACGGGTGTGGGGTGCATGCTGGGGAAGGGGGTGGACGAGGAACGGGAAGGGGAGGTCTTGTCAAGCCTTTTGATGAGCAAGATGACATGAAATGACACTCCAAGAGCGACTATTCAGCAAGTTGCTCACCTATACACTGGTATACACATGATGAGAAAGAGGCTTTGGCATCCCCTTTTGATTTCTAGTAATAGGGAAATTCTACCTCATTTTCAAAACATGGAGTAGTGAGTAAAGAGAGGGAGGTCTTGCCAAGCCCTTAAAATATACCTTTTTTGTTAAATATTACTACATGATAGAATAATTAGTTCCCACCAAATATGATAATAAGAAGATCATTCACTTATGGTAATAAGAAGATCTTTCACCTAAGTTTTCAACCTCCTAGAAAACTAGAATGTAATTACTTCTAGTTAACTCAATTATTGTTTTGAGTTTACATGACACATTGTTATTAGGAGTTACGATGAACTAACTTTAGCTAGGTATTATTGTGAGCAATAATCCCTCCTTTTGCAAATCTAGAAGATATTGCAATTTAGATAGTTCCTTTAGAAAACCTAACAAGCTAGACAAAGAACTGGTTCAGTAGATAAAAGAAAAGCCAATATAAGAGCTTTGTGGGTCCAAGATATGAGGCATCAAAAGAAATATTTACTGTACTCTTCAAGGTAAGAGACACTACAAGTACGTTGAGTCCATCTCATACTCAAGTTTTCCCAAATAAACATAAAGGAAACCTTATTGTCCTTTTGCATGAATTCAAGATATAAATTCTCATGGAGAATAATAAATCAACCCAAAGACTAAAAAGATTGTCTCATACAAAGCTCAAAAGAAATAGATATTAACACCCAATATAGTAGCTAAAACTCAAGCAAGAGTATTGTTCTATTGCACGAGCTAGAGAAGAAAATTTCACCAAAATATGTACACATCAACCCAAAACCTTCTACAAAAACATAAGGATCCTCAACATGAACAATATAAAATAGAGAGGGACAAATGCTAGTAGAGTAAAGGGCTGAGATGAAGTCTTGGATGAAGAAGTCAGATTACATGGAATTTAAATTAAAAAAAGAAATGTTCCTACTATGATCTTGATAATAGGGCAACTCTAAACGCATGAGAGAAGCTATCCTCTCTTGGATTCAATGATCACTTAACATTGGTTTTATCATCATTTGACTCAACTGCTCAACAGGGGAAATAAACTATAATGATGCATGAGTTCATCTTGATGCTAAACACATTCAAGTGAGCATCAGGATGACAAAAACCACCTGAACCTTTGCTCCTTGCAGCTCTCATTTCTCTAGACCACATAGATTCTTCTACTACAATATTCTTTACAAGTCCCTAAGGTATAGAATGCTTCAGTTCAGAATCCACTACACCCACCACCCAAGGCCAGGCTCACGAACACCCTCCCATAAAATACCAACTATCAATGCAATAGACATCATCCCAGCCACCATCACAGTAGTACCAGAAGGCACTCCCTCTACATTCTTCGATTCCTCTGTCTACCACAAGCATGTTAGCATTTCTACAATGTCCAACTCAGGTATTGCTTTATAGGACACCACAACAGTTGACATATACACCTAGCATACATCCAAAACCACCACCTAGTTTGCATCCTAATGGGGTCCACCACCAATATTTTATGGTCCAAGCTCTAACATGTATGAACGCCCCCTCAAATCAACTGAACTTGAAGTCAGATGCCCTTCCCAACAACTTATCCATGTGGAGGTGCCAACCAAGATTTCCTAAATCTCAACCGTATGGCTGACCCCCCTTAAAAACACCGCAGAACCACCCAAGCCCTTCCCAACTAACATCTAACTTTACCCCACTAGGCCCTGTTTAGTCCTGTCATTTCTTGTTCATGAACCCTTATTGATCTTGTCAACTGTAATGAACCTCCACACCTTCCACATCTCTGTCATGTCACCATAACTCATTGCCCTATTGAGCACTACCCTGTTGAAACAAATTATAATCATTATAAGGCCCTGTTTCAAACTATCCCGACATCCATATTCACTTCACATATACTACCCAAATGAGTCGCCCATGTATACTGTGTGACTATAAATAGAATTACAATGTAATGGTAAGAATTTAACAAATTTAACTAGCAAGTTAGTTTTTATCAGAATCAAGCTTCGCTAGACCAAAATCAAAGACTTCGACATGAAGGTTGTTGCCCAACTGAACAATGCTACTCTTGAAGTCCCAGTGTATTATAGGTGGGATAACATGTTCATGAAGATATTATAGACTCTTTTCTGCTTCAAGGGAAATATTCATTATCATATCTAAATCCAACTTGAAGGTGCCCTAGCTATGAGACCATGCAAGGTGCTTAAGTTAGGAATTTTAGTTTCAAAAACCATAAATTTTACTTCTAGTAAATGAGTCTGAAATTAGGATAAGTAATATGCTAAGTTTTCAGTAAATAACAACATAAAAACATATAGCATATTAAAATTGGAGAGTAGTTGGCTGAGGAAATGGGCACCATGTGTATGAATGAAACCATGTATGTATATCAGCAAGAAACCTGTGGTAGTACTTGAAGTAGATAGTAACATAAAGACTCAAGCAATGCATATTGGCTGAGAGAGACATAATTCTAGAGTTCCACTCAAAGTGAAGGTTAATCTAAAATTATAATATAATGCAATCTGCTGTAGATTACAAACCATTCTTTATGACCATTCCTATTGGAGATGAATATAAAACAACTTAGGTTTATTGACATCCACACATTTCAAACTCGTGCCATGAATTGCAGAAATAAAACATACATGGCCCACAAGGGTGTGGTTCAATATTTAATTGAACTAGGAGGTAGCTTAAATGTCTAACATTCAATTCTAGCTACTTTGCAATATGATCTAATTTTCTTCTTGATTTGAGCTCCAGTGGATTTCACTATCCCTTGATTACCTACCTCACTCATGTCAGGCTTCTACAGGGTTACAGGGTTGTCTTCAGGCAACACATTCTTCTTCCTACAAAAATCCATGATAGATATCATGACAACAAAAAATATGGATCGTAGATCTAACTCTCGTCAATAGTAGAAAATAGAGGATAAGAATGTTAAAAAAACAACTCAGTAGCCAATTCCATCAATCAACAATGTTATTGGTGGTCAACCACTAGAGTGACCATTATGTGTTCCAGAGCTTGTGAGAGAAATGATTGTAAACATTAGAGACACAATAGAGATATGGGTGGGAAGGGATGAAGATTTAGGTTTGATTGTATCTTTTCTTTCTGTGTGACCCCCCTTCTTATCTCTATTTTATCCTGCTCATGTAATCAAAGTAAGCTAAATGGTTGACAGACTGTTTGTGTCTGCAAGACTAGGGAGATTAGTTTGTAATATCCAACCATAATTTACATGCTGTACAACTACAAAGGGATAAATAAAAACAAGGGGTAACATGAATTTGGATTAAAAAAACATGGACTGATGCCTTAGTAGTTTTGTAGCTGAGTATATGCTCTTGGCATTCCAACTTAAAACTAGTTGTCTGCAACTCCATAAAAACAGAAGCAGATATTTAGTTCAAATTAGTAGACATGAGTAGTTAGAGACCAACTATTAAGAGGAAGTCATCTGTAAAGGATACACATACTTGGAAAAAGATATACATACTCACCAACCACCTATTATAGGCCAAATCTTGTTCATCACCTGTGTAGTTATTCATCACTAGAACAACTACATCCCTAAAGAAAATAGGGTCATAAAAAAAGCAAAATGAATGAACTCATTCGAAATTTGGTGATTTTAGCAATGCACAAACTCACGAAGCAACATCATCATATACAAGGCAAGTACATACCCCAGTCTACCAACTCTTACTGCCTTATTGAACGTTCAATAAGTTCCAAAATTGTAGAACACTCCCAACATATTATCATGTCTCAGCTTGTACAATTAATAAGTTCATCTCGAAGAGAAAAACCAAGCACCATAAGCCTGCAACAGGGAACTATAGGAAAAAGATCAGCTAGATACCTCATGAGGACCATTCAGCTAGAATGTCCTGATAGAAAACAAAAGACAAGCAAGCCAGAAATTTTGGATAGCCTAAGAAAATGCAAAACATATTGACTCATGCTTATAACAAGAAACAAGCCAATTAGAAACCCCAGCTAGACGAGCCTCACTGCCATTATTTTAATGGGTCAACAAAATTTATAATAGTAGAACACTCTGTCATGTCATCATGATAATGAGGAGTATCATATACTATTTATGTTAAGACAAAATAAACCTGAGATACATTCTAAATGCAATTATTATGCTTAGAAAGTATAGGTTGTGTTTTAGTAGTGCAGGGAATATGTTAAACCAACGGGTTGGCACACTGGCTTGAAAATATCCTACATAAATAGGAGGAGTAACACATTGGCACTGGTCAAATGTAGGATATGGTGTTGTGTAACTAGTAAAAAGAAAAAAGAAGAGGGTGAAAAACTTAATACAATGGGCTTTTAGGTTGAGTGCAACATCCATGCCTTAGAAAGAACATAAGAGGGTATAAGCTATGGCTCCATGCTCAAATTCATTCCAAACTCCAACAACAAAAAATACATTAGAGGCTAATGCCAATTTTCACTAACTTCTTCTCGTTTCCCATTCTCTGTTCCAGCAACAAATTTAATAGTGTGCTTCCATGTGGAATTTAGCATTCTTCAGAGATTATAAGTAAATATTGAGAGGATTTATTGTGAGTTTAATAGATTTGTATTTCCTCTACAAAACTGTGATGGTATCTCCTATAGTAGACAACAACACTAATTTATTATTGCAAGAATAGATAGGTTGAGCCTTAACATTTTTTAAAGTATCATTCTCTCACTGCTCAATTTCTATTTTAAAAATTCATAGTAAAGGCATCATGAACGAGCATACTATTATGTCTCTAGACATATTGAACAAGATAATTAATTGTTAGTTTATTGTTTAAGAGTTCCAGTGAACTTCACTTCACTTCTAAAAGTGCAAGGGTTCATTGTGCCCCCAGGACATCATGACATGTTATTTAACTTGGTATAATATGTCTTACTCTATTGAATAACAAAAAAAATACCTTTAGGCAGGTGAATCCACCCAATAGAAAGAATATGAGGACAATAAGTGCCCCTCCAGTGCCAGCGATGATCATCGAACTGAAGATGACAACAAGTGCCATCAAGATCCCCAGAGCCATCTGCTGGACCAAGAAGATGAGATGCAATTTCTTGAAGAACCTGTTGCAACAAGTATTGAAGAAAGTACATTGCCAAACAATGGACAAGTAGGTGCCATTACATTTATGAAATAACATGACAAGCCACCAACCGTAAATGTGAGCCATAGAAAATCTCCCTTGATGATGCAGGGATTTCTCATTGCAACAAACTCAGCTCCCTTGACTAACTACTTCCAATGAAATCAAGTCAAAACACCTCTCTTTGTTGACTCATTCGCCCTCCTACCTCTTAACTCAACTCAACTCCCTGAGGACTGATAAGGCTTAATAATAAGTCAGTGCTTGAGAATGAGGATATTAACATCTCTCATGTAAAGAACGAGACTAGCATCAACAACCTGGAGAAAGATCAAGTGAGGACTGCTAATATAGAGGGTGAGGTTGTGGGTAAGGAATGGGGGGCTACAAAACTAAGGTAGTTCCCACAATGATTATGGAGAAGGTGTTGGCAACAATGACCTGTAAGAAAAAGAGATGTTGTATTGGCTAGAGTAAGTGGACGAAAAGAGGCAGCAATGTTGGTGCCGAGGAGAAGAGGTCCTCTCATGCTACTTCCTCCTCCCAACTTCACCTCCCGACCTTCTACTGGATTCTCTTGTGGTGTTTCTATTATCCATAAGAGAATTGAAAGGATATCCAATCCAAGGATTTTAGGCAAAAGGAATCCTGGCTTTCTGGTTGCAGGTTTGGTCTCATTGTGAGGGAATTGATTTGTTAATGAAATATATAAAGTTAGTCTTTATTCCTCATTTATCAACTCAGTTGAATTTTTGACCCATATGTAAACCACCTACCACAGTCTGCATGTATATATGTCGTACTTCCAAACATGGAGAAATAAGGACTTGCCAATGTGTCCTAGATTCACCCAATATTTGTAAACAATCGCTATTCTCATTTGATGCACCACCCAATATATATCTAATTGAGAGATATGTAGGAGTAGAGTGTCATATATGATCACATATCACAACCATAGTTGTTTATTTCCACAATTAAAGCACAAAATCACAATTTGAGATTGATGGCTATATACATGGTCTTCTTCTGTTTATCATGTTAACTTATATACTACACATCACCCACTCATGAATATACTCTTCTTAAGTATTATTGCCAACGTACACATCTTCCAATGTTAGTCTTCTATCTTCTTTTTAGAATTGATTAACAGTTCAATCTCGTTTAGTATATTCTATGTAATGAGGTCTTATTTAATTTCTCAAATACCAAGGCTAACTATACCAGCAAAAGAAGGATTATGAAACAGTTGGTTTATACCTAATGTTGGTTTAATATGGTTGTTGAAGGTCAGAAAAAAAGTATTTAAAAGGAGGATTACAAAAAGCACTCGCCACATATAAATTAATTGTAACTGAAGCAATCGTAAAATAAATGACAAAAATAAAATATGGCTCAAAAGTCCATCTTCCTAGGTTAGCAAATATAATAGCCTATTTCCAGTAGCTCTCAACGAAACAATCAATTAAGTCATTGCTGCAAATATACCAGCTCTAACACCAAGATGCTCATATATATAGCAGCTTAAATACCAAGAAATGACAACATTATGTTTTAAGATGCTACATCATATGTCGTTTCCCTTTAAATTCATATTTGAGAAGCTTTTATGTCAAAAGTGTGTGAAGATGCTAAATCGCGCACTGTAGTAATATATAGAGGGTGAATTACCATCTCATATTTAAAGGGAAAAAATTATCCCAAGCAATTATCGGTCTATGAGTTCCCATGTTCTACATACAAACTTGTTTTACATAGGACCACTATGTCACTAACTTCCCGCCATCCAAGGGATCCAATACCTAAGCCCAATAACAAATACTGGAGATAATATCTATAAGCGCACACCTACCGGAAGAGGATCTTTGGATCCATTCATGATTCTTCACATACCACACTCAACAAAACAATCTAGAGCATAATAGTTCGATTATCAATTGTGTCCTAAACAGTGGATTTAACTCAATTATTATATGCAGGAGAACTACAGGGGAAGAAGTGGGTGCCGACGGAGGAGGAAGCGGGCTCTGGTGGAGGAAGCAACTACGAGTACTCCAGCAGAGATAGCAACTGCGGAGGGCACCGGAGGAGGAAGCAACTGCAGAGGGCGTCGGTGGAGGAACCAATTGTAGAGAATGCCGGCGGAGGAAGCACCTACAGAGGGCGCCGGGGGAGGAAGCACCTGTAGAGGGCGTCCGCAGAGGAAGCTGCTGCGGAGGGCGTCGACAGAGGAACACACTATAGAGGCACCGACGGAGGAATCACCTACGGAGGGCGCCGGGGTAGGAAGCACCTTCAGAGGGCGTGGCCGGTGGAAGTAGCTGCGGAGGTATGGCGGAGGAAGCTACAGAGGAACCACCTTTGAACGACTGGAGGGAGGGCGGATGACTGATGAACCACCTTCGCACGGCCGAAGGGAGGGCAGACGACTGGGGAACACCTTTGAATGGCAGTAGGGAGGCGGAAGCCGGAAGATGATGATCGTTGCGTTGCGCGGGGGATGGGGGTTGGGAGGGGGAACCAGGAAAATAGTGAGCGTGGGGGAGGGAAATTTTGGGGTTTTTTGTTTTTGTTTTAATTAAGACAACTAACTACATTGTGGATACAATCAAAAGGAGACAAAATTGTAGCTATATCTTATTTATAGAGCTAGCTACAATTATTTTGGTTACATATCTTATAAGTAAAAATAGTTCTCACTACACGTAAATTAACTGTAACCCAAACAATTGTAGTTAAATCATATTTTTTCTGCAGTGTATCCTGAGACACCATTGCTCCCAGAGTTCATGGAAATTCAGCTTGCATCTCTATACCCATTGACTACAGAAGGATATTTTCCATAATGTAGCCTAAGAGAACAAGTTTCATCGATATACCTCAAAAATCTATCAAGAGATTCCCAATAGGTCTTCTCAGGACAACTAGCATATCCACTTAACTTTCTCATGGAAAACATAATGTATGGAGTTGTACAGTTCACAAGATACATCAAACCCCCAATAATATGATATTATCATAATTGAGACACTAGAACTCCAGTCTCATTCTTGAATAAGGCCTTAGATGAATTATATTGAGTTTTAACAAGTCTACATGATGTGTACTCAAACCTCTCTAGTATCTTCTCAACATAGTGAGACTGAGAGAGAGAGAGAGAGTTATACCATCAGTGTATCATATTATTTTAAGCCCTAACATCACATCACTGATACCCATACCCTTCATCCCAAACTTGCTACACAATAATGAATTTGTCCCATTTACTACATTCATATCGGAACCAACAAGCAAAAAATCATTGATATATAAGCATAGCAAAATGAATACATCATAGATGATTTTGAATTAGAGACACTTACCAAATTCATTAGATACAAAGCCAAACAATGATATCACATAATCAAACATTCATGCCATTTCTTAGGGGCTTGTTTCAAGCCATATAATGACTTAACAAGTTTACATACTTTGGACTCATTCCCACGATCCACAAATCCCTTAGATTGTTTCATATATATCTCTTCCTGAGGATCACCATGTAAGAACATGGTCTTCACATCAATCTGATGGATATAGAGATTATAAATGGAAGCTAGTGCTATAATCATTTGGATTGTGGTCATATGGGAAACATAAGAATAGTATCAAAATAATCTATTCCTTCTCTCTATGTGTAGCCCTTAGAAACTAAACTATCCTTACACTTATTGATTGTCAGATATGCATTAAGTTTCTTCTTAAAGATCCATTTACGTCCAACTTTAGAACAACCAGGAGGCAAATCCACTAATTCCCAAGTTCCATTCGAGAGAATTGATTGGATTTCATCATTAGCAACTTCTTTGCAAAACTTAGATTGTGGAGAATCCATACCTTATTTGAAAGATATATGATCATCCTCAACATTATAAATGAGAAACTCACTCCCAAAATCTTTGGATTTCCTAGGACATTTACTTCTCCTTAGTTCAACTATATCTTCAAAATTATCAGATTTAGAAATATCATGTCCTGAGTCTCCCCCACATTTGTCATCCTTTCCACGCGCTCAAGAATGGAACCTGTGGTAAATAAATTCTCTTGAGATACTTCATTGGGCATCCCGGATTTCATGGGAAACACATCCTAAAAGAATGTAGCATCACATAATTTCATAGTTGTATTGACCTCAATGCTTGAGATATCATATTTTACAATCAATAACTTTTAGGCATAACTTGTTTCTACATAACCCAAGAAAATGGCATCAACCGTTATCGGTTCCAATTTGTTCCTTTTATGTTCAAAGATAATTACCTTAGAAAGACACCCCCACATTCAAAGATATTTGAGACTCAGTTTTCTCCCTCTCGATTTCTCAAACAAGCTACTCACTTTATGTTTATGGGTATCTCTATTCAGAATATGACATGTTGTATTCAAAGATTTTCCCCACATAAAGTTGGGTAGACATGAAGTTTGGAGTAAGATATTTACCATATCTATAAGGGTCCGATTTTTACATTCAACTATCCCATTAGACTATGGTGAATAGGAGCAGTAACCTCATGAGCTATACTATAGAATTGACAAAATACCAAAAACAAGTTCGAGGTGTATTCTCCTCCCTTATCAGACCTTAATCGCTTAAGTACTTTACTAGTTTGAGTTTCAACTTATTTCTTATAAGTTTTGAATTTATCCAATACATCGTCTTTACTTTTAGGTAAATAAACATAACAATAGTTACTAGTATATATATGTTACTCGTTGAGTGATTTAAGGCATATGAATTAATAGACAAGATGGCGCTTTGATAGAAGAATTAATAATTCCTTGGTTTAATTTAATAGGAGTTTGACACAAGGTAAAATTATCATAGGAATGGAACTTACAATTTTAAAGTTAGGAACATGATTAAAGTAATTAGCTAATAGGGATTCCTACCGTTTCAATTAGAACTAAATATTTAAGTGAAGAAAAGGAAACCGATCCCCTCGTCCATTCCCGAACGGGACTCCCATCAGTTAATTGAGAAAGGGAAATTGACTTTCTCATCGTCCTTCAAGGTAATGATTACGAAATCAATGCCTTCTCCTCTGGTTTCCAAAACCGTAACAAAGGATAACCTTGATCATTGTCTAACCCCTAACCTCACAGGTTCCTAAACCCTAAACTTCCACATATATAGATTCAGAATGATAGACCTACAAACCACCGAAGCTCGGACCTTCTCGCGAGCAAACAATCAAAACTATTTGTCCTAGCCTACCTCTTCCTCCTCCCTCCGCTGAATGCAACCATGCCGAACTAGAACCTATGGAGTAATTTTTGAGATTCACAGATTTCAGTCACCGCGGCCATCCCCAGTTCATCTTCTCTGCCAACACACTCTGAACATGGATTTTCTTCACCAGCGACCAGCTATGGCAGTGCCGAAGGATCTGCAGGCTGACTCCCTACAGCCAATTCAACGTCGACCTGATTTCCACTAGCGAAAACACTGCACCCGTCCCCTCGGTTCGTGCCACCATGGAATCAAGACTTCCTGAAGGTCTCTCCACTACCTGGACTCCTCGATGCCACCCACACCTGCCCTTGATCTGCACTTTTCTCAACCTGCAAACCCAACTTGCAGAATAGCCGTCGCAACCCTCGTCATAGTCCTCCGCCTCCGCCATCCTGCTTCGAACCAACTTCCGCCCTTCTTTTCCACCCTCAACATCTATTTCAGGTTAGTAACTTCAAGACCTACAAACATCTGACCAACAACAGACCCCGCCTCCTTAATCCTGATGACCACAACCACCACCTTTGACTATGGTCACTTCTCCATCATTAAAATTCAGCAACCCACAACAGAACATCCTCGCCTCCCTTGATCACCAGTGACCTGCAACATGTTGGAGCCATCACCTCTCTCACTGGAGAGCATCATAACCACCTGCAGACTTCTGACCCACACCAACACCCCCCATGAAATTCCCGTATTCTCAGACCCTTCCTCTTGCAACAAGCTTCTTCTATTTTAGAGCCAATTTGACCCCATAGCCATAGACCTGCAGGTCCTACGACCTGCAACACCTTTGCCCTACATCGAATCAACCCAACTCCGAATGACAATGCCACCTGCAACATCCCGATCTAACCACAACCGACCTCATCCTCTTTCACCATGCCTTGCAACCTCGACATGGTTACAACATACTGATAAAAAAAAGACATGGTTACAACAGATTGGATGGGAATTGAACAAATCACCGTTGATCATGAAGGTATCCTTGAGGATGATAGGGGAAGACACCATAGTGTCCAAACAATTTCCCATAAGTCTCCAATCAACTAAATGTATTTATCAAAAATCAATAGAAAATTTGTGGAATTATAGGTCAATGAACAAGTCTATCATTTAGTTCATTAATGTCTCGACTAATATATATGGTCCTATGAGTTTATACACCAGTGCGTTAATGATTGTAAATGAAAACTCTAGTATTCAAAATGTTCATGTCCTACTGTGACTTATCCATAAATTGACTAGTCATGAAACCTTATATGTTAGATCATATAATAACTAAGATATTTTAGAACCTAATTATATTAGTATATCAAATTATCTAGTACATCACAAACAATCATTACACATGAGCATATATACAATAGTGATTTACAATAGTTACTAATAAGTTTCTAAATCGGAATACTAGGATATTTACTAGTAAGGATAAATTAGGTGGGAAACTACATGATGATCATGACATGATAGTCGTAGTAACAAGTTAGGCTTAATTTTTTTGCTGAGTTATGTTAGCTTAATTAATAACATATTAGGTAAGGGAATATGCCATTTTAGGAATTTATAATCATAAAATCCACAATATTCCAACTTGGGAAACAAAAGACAAAAACCCTAGAAATATATGTTAAGGATACTTCAAGAAGACATTAGTTATCAATGAATCACTACGAACCTAATGAGCGTACTTTTATGAACATTTAGATAAAGGAATGAGATATTACTTTAAAAAGATAATGTTTTTGATGATTATGCATAACATAGGGGTAAATTAGACATTCTATGTTTCATAATGCTATGTTCATAACTCTGGAGAGAGAATATGATTAAGTGATTACCAATATATTGAGATGGTTATCTAAATGATAAATATATCATATATAAACTAGTGACACTAATTATATTGGTATGTATAAATAATCTAAGGTAGAGGAAACGGATTGAAAATAATTCAATATGTAATACCAATTATATATATAACCTAGTTAGAAATCATAGAAGTGAAAATAATGGAAAATATGAATAACACTCCTAGATGGAAAACCCTAGTCATGAATAACAAAATATAGATTGAATACCGATTAACTTCACATATAGTGACATTTATTAATCTACATTTGTAGATTCTCTATCTTGATTCGACTCTTGAAGCCTCATACTTGGAATGCTTGAAATTACTTGATATTGAGTTAAAGATATACAATTTCTATTCTATTTGGAAAGTTAATCCCTCATTGATTGCATGCATAATTTGATAGGTTGGTTGGCTTAAAATTTGTTACAAACCTTAGCCCTCCTCCTTGAAAGTTGCCAACAATACATTATTAAAAATAGTAGCACATTGTCTAAACATTGAAAAGAGCAGGCTAGTGCCCAATGATTTAGTGGAATAACGCTTCCACAACTCTACATAGAGAGAAGGACATGAGGTCCCTTAGTATACTGGGAGACACAATTGGTGTGTTGTGGTTCTCATGAAGAGAATATATGGTTTCCCCAACAACATAGACATTGATATGTGCTAACTATTGAAAATTGAAATACTAGTTTCAAAATTTAGATATTGAATATTGTGGAATTAGAAAACCCATTGCTAACTATTTATACTTGCCTATATTGCTTATCCTTGCATTTTACCATGAAAATATTTATAGATAGGATCATATTGTTTTAATTTTTAAATATTGATTGTGTACCCGCTTTGTTGACCCCAATTTCCCTTTATTGGGACCCATGTGTGGTTTTTGTTCCTTCTGGTAACTCATTGGCATGTGACCAGAGAAGATGTTAAAGAGACTACATGAGATAACCCTATGTTAGAATATGAAGATTAGATTTGCTAAGTTGTAATATGCAGTGCATATGTATAAAAAAATATCATGTAGTCGAGAAAATTGTATGAATGAAAAGGTTGTTTATATTTTCTGATGCATATTTTGTAAATATTTGATCATAAAGATCGAGTCTTTACAATAGATGTGGAAACTTTCTTTGCCTTCTTTAAAGGACAATCCTTGTTCCAGTGGCCAACCTGTCCACAAGTCTTATAAGATTTGTTCTTCAGTTTCTTCTAGATCTTGGCCTTAGGTTTATGCATATTTTTTGTTTTCTTATCTTTAATTTAGTAGTAGTAAAATTGACACTAGGGTTTGTATCAGTTGGTAATTTGAAATTCTTCTCTTTCAAGTGTTCTTACTGTATGTTAATATCCCTCATTATATCATTCATTGATAAGTCTCTTTTGTGATGGTCAGAGTCATGCGAAATGATTCCCAGGAGTTAGGGAATTTTCTATGATGGACATAAACACAACCTTCTCAGAAAAATCTATTTTTGCATCTGAGAGTTCATGACATAAGAGATGAAAGTAATGTGTTTGATTAGACACATATTACCCTCCACCATATGCAATTTAAGAAATTTAGACACACTATACTTTTTAGCACCTTGATTTTTAGTACAAAAATTCTCAACTAATGCTTCCCACAAAACTTTAGAAGTAGTAACGAATGACTTCGAGTATGAATCATACAATTTATTATTTAAAGCAAAGAGGATCAACGTTCAACACGTCTTATCACCCTTATTCTAGTTAGCAATAATATTAGCATTATCAAGGTTGGATTCATCAGATTAAGGTTCATTCTCTTCTATGTATTGATTGCAACCACCATATTAAGTCAAATTTGCATCCTACTCTGCGAACGTACAAGGTTAGTACTGGTAAATTTCTCACACATATTAACAATATCAATTTTATTTTCAGAACCAACATGACCACTCATTATTAATTAACGACATATAATGATTCCTTTAAGACTGTTGCAGATTTTGATGACGCCATTACTTGCAATAGTAGAGAGTTGCAAATATATTAATAAGTTCAAGCCAAATCCAGATAACAACTAGAAGAATAAATAGATTAGGATAAAATAAAAAAATGAAGTTAGCAACTCAGGCCCAAAGTTTCATTGAAAAATGAACGTATCACTTAAAGAAATCAACGACCCACAATCTTTCTGGATAGACGTCATTCTTCAAGTCGACCTGATCACAAACCTATAGAAGATTGTCATCTTGCTCGCGCTTGATGAAAATCAGTTGCTCTACCAGTGTAGACCAGCAATTGCACGAACCACTGCCTGACAGATCTCTCCCCAGAGAGAAAGGATGAAATTGCTACACACAGGAGAATGCCTTCATGTAGAAGCTCGAGAGCGATGGTAAAAGATGCCGATATAGGATTTGCAAAATACTTACTCGAACGGCTAACTATTGATGTTCGTCAGATTTATTTAACCTTAATGACCAAAGGCTTAAATATAACCTTACACACACCAAAATTGTATTCTTATTGAGACACATTCACCCGATCATTCTTGTACACATTACGGAAAAATTTGCACGACAAATACTTTCAAGTTATGATTAATAAATCTATTTTAGAAAGAAAAAAGCAAATCCATTTAATAATTAATTACGTAGTTGTATCTTAATGGAAAAAAGATCAAAGATATTACCATAAACCATAATCCACGAGACCAAACCCGTCCTGGCCAAACATTGGCGTGGTGCACACACATATGTGTGTGTGTTGTGATCACTGTTACAACCCCAAT
Organism: Alisma plantago-aquatica; assembly: GCA_963693085.1. Taxonomy (NCBI): domain Eukaryota; kingdom Viridiplantae; phylum Streptophyta; class Magnoliopsida; order Alismatales; family Alismataceae; genus Alisma; species Alisma plantago-aquatica. Next base: position 458,080,019 of record OY856411.1, on the reverse strand, counting down.
TTTTTGATTCTTTTATTGAGAAGTGTAATTTCTCTTATTGAATATATTTGAAAAAATAATGATATAATTTGTTTTGCATAGATGAGTTTCGTTTACAATAGCCTTGTTGGTTGTTTTGTGGGCTTTATTGGCTATTGGGCCCAATAACAAGGAAATTCAATTAGTAAATGAATAATTGAGTTTTTGAGAAAAGAAAAATGTAGAAACCTCTAGAAGGAAAAAGAATATGATCCAAAATTGGATTTCGTGCCTCTTGGGTTCCAAGGAGTTCAAAGTTGCAAAGAAAATGCAATAAGAAAAGAAAAGATCAATTAAGTATTTCTTATTAAGAAAGAAATTGAAAATAATGATAAATGTGGGAAATAAGTGGAAAAGAGGTATAATTGACTTATCCTTGGTGGAATTTCGTATCCTAAGGATTCCTAATATTAAAAGGAGTCCCAATGAAGAAAAAGAAAGAGAAAATACCTATAATAGAAAATAAGAAGATAATGTGAATACATAATTAATGGATTATGTGGTATTGTTAAAAAGGAAGTATTTTCTACTTAAGGAAAATATATTTTCATGGCCAATGAATTAAAAGGCAAGAATAAAGAGAGTAAGGGAGAGGATATTCGTATTCCTAAATATCCAAGTAATAAAGAATATCAAAAGATAAGGAAGAGAGAGAAGATTTCTTCACTATGAAGGAATATATTTTCCTATTAGGAAAGGGACTTGTTTCCCCTTGAATGAACATCTTGGGGCACGGATACCCTCCCCTATATAAGGGGTAGAGCCCAAGGATGAGTTCAAAGGAGTTCCACGTATCCCTCTCTTCTTCTTCTCCTTCTTTGTAAGCAAACCCTAACCATGAGGGTATCGTCCTATCCCTGAGTGATGAGAAGTTGTATGTGGTCTTGCTTGAGGCGGGAAGACTCCACGACCATCCATGACTGATCGTCTACCAAACCAATGCCCCTGTCTTCATGCAACTTGTGCCGTAGGTCTACAAGCTTACAGTTATCACGACAACAATGGCAGATCGATTTTGCTCGGGAACGACTGTTCTGGCCGCAAGATGGGGGTGCCCCATGTGCACCGGGGGTGCATTGGAGCTAGGGCTCCAACCTGCGGTAGTCCTCGAGCCTCCGGGAAGGAGGGGCAGGCCACAGGAGGGCTGCCATCGCGCGGCTGCAGCCGCTGATCGGAGGTTGAAGAAGACCTCGACCAATTGGACAAGTATACCCCTCCGGGGTATGTAGGACGGGCAACTTACGCGAGGGTATACCAGTCATTTCGAAATGTTTTCAAGCTAGCCGAGTATGTTACATGGATCGAGCGATGTGGCATCCTCCCATTGGTCCGAGTAAGTGGATTTATTTTAAAATTCATAACTAAATAATCGTAGCTCGGATTGGTACGTATAAATTATGAAAATTGCTCAGAAAAATGAGAGGAATCCAATAAAAATATATTTAGAAGCTAATTCCTCTTGAAATTCGAAAAGTAACCGAAGTTATTAACTTTAATGCTTTAATGATTAAAAAACCCTATTTGGAGATGATTAATGTATTTAGTGGGGTTTAATGGATGATTAAAGTTGATATTAACCTGTTAATTGTAAAAAGGCATATTGAGAACAAAAAGGATGAACTTTGCACGTAATTAGTTTAATTTAGAAATTCATGTGCATATGGGCCTCGAAACCCTAATATTATTAAAGGTGGCTCATAATGGTTTTAATTATTCAAAATCGTGAATAAAGTTGAGATATGATAATTCCATGCTATTTTGAGTATAAAAGTTCCTAATTGTTGATAAATACCCTTAATGTAGTAATTAGGGTTTTCTAATGGATAAAGGTAGAATTAATGACAAATAGAGTTCATATGTAAATTAGATCATAATGAACTATGAATTGATGATAAATGAGCATAATGAACTTATCATGGATTAAAAGGATTAAAATGGTAGATTTAATGTAAAAGAGGCTTAATGGACTTAATTGATGATTAATTTTTCTTTTTCTGATACCAGGATTATATGTTGTCAAAAGATAACCTTAGTATCTTCCATTATAAATAGAAGAGATAATTAAGGTTTGTGAGTAATTGTATAAAATTAGGGTTTAAAATAGTAAGAGATGAAGGGAAACCCTAATTGCAATGGAAACCCTAAAAGTGGATTAGAAACCCTAGGAAGCGAGCTAAGTTTAAATGATCTTGTTTGTATGATTAATAAAAAGGAAATTGTATGATTATTTCAGGATCTTGTTATGTGTGCTTTCTTGCTTGGATTTCTTACTTGCATTGATTATTCTGTCTCAAATCAGCCTGACAGGTATGTGGTTATGCTTATCAATATCTCGAATTAGTGTTTCAAGGTTTTTCGAAGTTTTCCTTGACGACTTGAATTAAACTGTTGGATGAATTTAATTCATGCAAACTATAATGAGGATATGACTATCACCTAAGATATGTGCCTACTAGCTCAGATCCTAGTCCCCTCTGTGGCTTAATGGTTTGACCTAGTACATGGCTACCAATGGGGTAGGTCCATCAAGTCACCTTGAGTCAGGGATTGGGCTACCTTTGGGTAGGGCCGTGTGACTCTATAACCCTAAGTATTGGATACCTGTGAGATAGGGCAATGGGGGTAAGGATCTACCATAGAGAGAGGTAGTATCCAAGTCCACTGTAGGGACAATACAGAGATAGGGGATAGGTAAGGATCGAGTAGTATTTCTTAAGACGTAATCTTGGCTGTTAAATGATAATTCGTTGATTACATCGGTATCATAATTGCACGATTATTGTATCCGCCACATACCAGCTTTATACTGACTGACGTTTTGTTCGTCGGCGTTTCAGATACAAGTTTAAAGAACAAACAGTAAAGTGGCATATGTGGAAATAAATGAGAATTAAAGTGCAAGGGAGGATTAGTTAGAATAGACTCTGAATGTGGACAGAAATAGTTAACCAATTTTTTGAAAAAGGTATGCAAAGTTAAATTTTATTTCAACCTTTCAGTATAGTTTGGTAGAATCTAATAATTATTATTGATTATTTGTCGAACCTTTGATCCAAAAATTGGGATAACAGCTTTGACCTCTTGGTCTCCTTTAATTGGGGGTTACTGGTAGGCAGGCTCGTTACATTTGATATCAGAGCCTAGGTTCCTCATTTAATCTTTAATAATTATTAAATTTTACAAACTCTGTAGAACCCAAGGGAGTTATTAGAGGAATTTCTGAAAGATAGAGGTGTCTAGAAAAGGATCACGTTCGGGGGCTGGCAAGATTTTCCTCCGCACCGCTAGTCAGAATATGAGGACTCCCAGATTAGTATGACTGCCTGGTCAATGTCTCAGGATTGGACTCAAAATAAGATACCTTTAAGACTCTCTCATCTTGTTCATCCCTTCTCAACTCAAATGCTGTTAAGGATAATAAGGATTAGGATTTTCTCTCTTTTCCTCACCCTCTTGAGGTATGGGTAAGGTTGATAAGGTTTAAGGAATCCTCCACTAAATTAATAAAAATTATGTAAATAAGATGTCATGGACATAAGCTTAATAGATTAAGCGTAAAAGAATAGATACATGCTTAGGTTGTACGATATAAGTTGTCATGCCCTCAGGAGAGACCTGAGGCTATACCTTCTTGATAGGAGGATAAGTAAAGAGAGTTAGTCTTAGCGGTAGAGATCTCCATTACAAGTAGAGACCTGGCACATCCTCTGAGGATGATGCTAATCCTAACCCTAAGTGAAGGTTAAGAGAGAGATGACATGATGAGTTAGATGTCATGGTAGACCAGGTGTTTGGATGGACATTCCTTGGATGCCATATGAGTCATGAGAGGTTGGATGACCGAGTACCTTTAGTGACCCAATTCTGGGAAGGGTTGTGAATGTTAGAGTGAAGGATAGCTCCTTCGTTGATGAGGTCAGAGAAGAACCTATGGAACCCCATGAGCTTATATGAGCATGGCATAGTAGGCACCCATAATACATCAGTAGTGCAAGCAGTAGGTTGAAACCCTAGCCAAGGGGGTATGTTGGATAGATGATGAGATAAGCATAAGGGGCTAGGGATAACCTTGAGAAAACATAAATATCACCAATGTAGGGGTATGTTTGTGAGCTTGATCCACCTCCATGGAGAGAGGACCTTTAGTATAAGTCTGGTTGTGGAGTTAGCTCTAGAGAGAAAGTAGGACCCAAGCAAGAAGGTTGGAAGCCTAGACTCTGAGATATGAGGAAAAGTAGGGAGTTGAGGATGATGCGACCTAAGTGGATGATAGTGGTTGCCTCATGCTTGATCCTCGAAGGCTGATGATATCTTGGTTGCCTTTAGGGGAACCAAACCGTAGAGAGAAGATAAGGCTTCTGGTACCTATGTGCCTATGATATAGGTGTTTACCTTCTGAGTCAGGAAGAAGAGTTCCTTAAACCATAAAGAGGTTTAGTAACAGGTTGTAAGGCCTTGTACCTTGTTGATTATCCTTGAGGAGGACTCAACTCTGAAGTGTTACTCGAATAAAAGGATCATGGGAATCGCATGACATACCTTGGACATGCTTGGTTCATGGTTAAATGTTGAGCATGCAGTTGGACAACTGTTGCATAAAGAAATGAACCTAGGGTTCTTAGGCCTAAGAGGGGGAGTGGTGTACCTGATGCTCATGATGAGATTTGAGTTTCTATATATTTGAGCATGGTACTCCTCATGGTTAGAGAAGAGGGAACCCCTTAAGTTTAAAGGTCTATTTGATGAACCCCTCACAACTAAGTGGATGACATGGGAAGGTATGATCTTGATCCAATGTTGAGGATGAGAACAAGTATGACCTAGCATGGTTTAGTAGGTGGTCTACTTGTGCCTTAGTAGTTGCTGAGTTAAGCATGCTCATGTGAATATAGACCCTAAGGATGTTTGTGACCTTGTTGTCAAGAGTTGTAGTTTCCTCCCATCTTGGGAGAGGGACTCATTGGTAGGGTGTATACTAGTTTGGTGGGTTTTGAGGAAACCTAAAGTGGTCTCATAGGATCTTGAGAAGCTAAGTGAAAAGTACATGGTATGAGAATGAACCTGTAGATTCATAGATAACCATCTCTAAGTGCATGTGGATGTGTTACCATGGAGGTAACCGATATGGGGCTTGACTAAGGTAGGCAGGTTGCCATGACCCCTATGAAAGGATGAAAGTCAGCCCATGAATGTAGAGAGAGAGAGATGATGAAGGCTTGGGTAAGGTTCTAAGTTGAACATGTACTATGTTAGAATCCTAAGTCTATCCAAGGGCCAGGTAGGGATAAGACTGATGGAAGTGGGAGTTGCCTAATTCCCTAGTTGCACATGACCATAGGGTTGGGAGGTAACAACTATCATTGTCTGAGGGCCATGGGTTAGGAGATTGATCACCTTCATGAACTCATGGGACCCAAAGGGTAGATGAGTAGGGCACTCTCTGGATGCATGAGGGAAGAGGGATGACCCCAAAAGTGCTGGCGCCCTATAGACCTAGAGGAGATGACCAAGGAATGTGTGTGGACCCAAGTATGTTCAAAACCAGTTTTCCATGGAAGTAACTTTGATATCAAGATGGTTGAGACATAAGCTGCACATTTCAAGTTATATTTAAAGGTGTACTAGTAAGGTGGGATGTACCATACCTACTCTTGGAATAGGAAGAACTCTATATTTGGACTGCAGCCAAATGCTTATATCCTCTTGTTATGGGAGTGAGAGATAGGACAATACACATGCCATACACCAAGGATAAAAGATGATGTGAGTTGGAATGTTGCTATGAGGTATGAGGACAGAGATGATAACATGCCCTTATGGAGTGAATGATGCATGGATGGTTTAAAAACACCAAGAGTATTAACGTAGTCATCTTATGAGGATGTTTTTTGTCATGAGCTATGAAGGATGAGTTCGAAAAACCAAGATAATAAGCTTAGAGTTTTCTTGATGAAGATAGACTTAGAGCTGAGATGAGGTAATAAATGAAATACATGGGGTGTATGTCTTCAACGTTATCTAATACCTAAGGATGTGAAGTGGTTGAGATGCAGCTGCCTAGTATAGTAAAAGGATAGCAGAGGTTGTTAGGCTAACCTTAAGTCTCAGAAAGGAGATATGTTTGGCTAACACTCATATGTAACGAGATCTATTAAACAAGTTAGTTGTTGTTTGGTTAGCCAACCTAGGCCTTGATGCAATAAAAGGATGATTGTAGAACCTCAGATGCACTTCTTTGGAAAGGAAGGTGACAAAACCCCGATTAGAATGGTTTAGGGTTTTCGAGGAATCGACTTTAAGGAATCATGACAATATAGGAGATCATGATTGAAGATCACAATACACCATGGTACTACGAAGATAGTAAGTGACAGTGGTACTTTGGATGCTTAAGATGAAGTTGCATGTAGCATGTGGCCATGCAAGCCAGGAGGTGAAGGATGAACACCATTAACTCAGTGCATGGATATAAAGTATAAAGAGTTCCCAAGAGGGAATGGGAGTTCATCACTATGGATGTTGTAAGTCTTCCCTAGACCAGGGAAGGTCGAGATGCAATACATGTTATGGTATATTGCCTTACCTATATGACATGAGAAAGAAAGAGTATTGTCAAGGGATAGATCGGGTTGAACTACACATGAGAGAGATGGTTCAACTACACCATGATGCAAGTTCAAAAGTTCTTGAGTATGACCTAAAGGTTCACTTCCATAAGGTGGAAATAGGTACATGAAGAACTCGATTGTTAGTGCTGCTTATCACCCCTAACTAATGGTTAGTATGATCCAGACTAGAGGGTCTGATGAGAGCATGTGTGCTCATTCATAGTGATACATGGAGATAGTTCTTGTCTTCTATAAGATGTGATGATAACCACCATAGCCAATATCGGGATGTAAAGAAGCTATGTAAGGGAGGTTGTGTCGGTCACCACTTCGTTAAGATGATGTTGGTGAAGGGACCTCACGAAGGTCAAAAAAGGACCACAGTGTGTGCAGATGAAGTCGCTTTGATCGTGCAATGGATGAAAGGAGCCAGAGATGACATGAGTTGTATGTTGTTGCAAAGTAGACTGATATGTAGTTCACTGTGGGGGAATATGTGACATGAAAATCCGACCCCTCTAAGTTATAGCTAAGAGAGTTGAGTCCCCGATGCATGGGCTCTTTTGACATGGTTTGGGGGAGAAGGTTAAGTCTTCCCTTACCCCTCAGGATAATGTGATGTGTGACGAGTTCCATGTGTCCAATTTAGAGAACTATGTGAGGTACCCAGACCATGTGCGGAAGCAATGAACCTAGTGAGCCCCAAGGGAGGTTGAAACGACCTGAGTCACCTGTGAGGTTTATAGATGCCAAGCTGAAAGAACTCAGAGAAAAGAATATGTGATGATAAAGGTTCTTTGGAAGCACCATGGATAAGGTAAAGCCACATAGGGGCCAATGATGGACATGGAAAAGTCTTAACCTGATTTGTTTGTTTTCTTGATGGAATTTTGAGGATAAAATTCCTATAAGAGGGGAAGGATGTTACAACCCCAAATTTTGGGTTCTTTTGTTGAAAAATGTATTTTCTCTTATTGAAGATATTTGAACAAATAATGATATAATTTGTTTTGCATAGATGAGTTTCGTTTACAATAGCCTTGTTGGTTGTTTTGTGGGCTTTATTGGCTATTGGGCCCAATAACAAGGAAATTCAATTAGTAAATGAATAATTGAATTTTTGAGAAAAGAAAAATGTAGGAACCTCTAGAAGGCAAACGAATATGATTCAAAGTTGGATTTTGTGCCTCTTGGGTTCCTTGGGTTCCAAGGAGTCCAAAGTTGTAAAGAAAATGCAATAAGAAAAGAAAAGATCAATTAAGTATTTCTTATTAAGAAAGAAATTGAAAACAATGATAAATGTGGGAAATAAGTGGAAAAGAGGTATAATTGAGTTATCCTTGGTGGAATTTCGTATCCCAAGGATTCCTAATGTTAAAATGATTCCCAATGAAGAAAAAGAAAGAGAAAATACCTATAATAGAAAATAAGAAGATAATGTGAATACATAACTTATGGATTATGTGGTATTGTTAAAAAGGAAGTATTTTCTACTTAAGGAAAATATATTTTCGTGGCCAATGAATTAAAATACAAGAATAAAGAGAGTAAGGGAGAGGATTTTTGTATTCTTAAATATCCAAGTAATAAAGAATATCAAAAGATAAGGAAGAGAGAGAAGATTTCTTCACTTTGAAGGAATATGTTTTCCTATTAGGAAAGGGACTTGTTTCCCCTTGAATGAATGTCTTGGGGCGTGGATACCCTCCCCTATATAAGGGGTAGAGCCCAGGGACAAATTCAAAGGAATTCTACGTACCCCACTCTTCTTCTTCTCCTTCTTTGTAAGAAGACCCTAACCATGAGGGTATAGTCATATCCCTGAGCGATGAGAAGTTGTATGTGGTCTTGCTTGAGGCGGGAAGACTCCACGACCATCCAGGACTGATCGACTACCAACCCAACACCCCTGTCTTCGTGCAACTCATATTGTAGGTCTGCAAGCTTGTAGCTATCATGACAACAATGGCGGATCGGTTTCTCTCGGGAACGGCCATTCTGGCTGCAAGCTGGGGGTGCCTTGCGTGTGCCGAGGTGCATCAGAGCTAGGGCTCTAAGATACGGCGGTCCTCGATCCTCCAGGAAGGAGGGGCAGGCTGCAGGAGGGCTGCCATCAGCGGCCGCAGCCTCTGATCGGAGGTTGAAGAAGATCTTGGCCGATTGGACAAGTATACCCCTCCGAGGTATGAAGGACGAGCAACTTACGCGAGGGTATAACGGTCATTTTGAAATGTTTTCAAGCTGGCAGAGTACGTTGCATGGATCGAGCGACGTGGCATCCTCCCATTGGTCTGAGTAAGTGGATTTATTGTAAAATTTATAACTAAAGAATCGTAGCTTGGATTGGTACGTATAAAATATAAAAATTGCTGAGAAAAATGATAGGAATCCAATAAAAATAGATTTAAAAGCTAATTCCTCTTACAATTCAAAAAGTAATGGAAGTTATCAACTTTAATGCTTTAATGATTAAGAAACCCTATTTGGAGATGATTAATGTATTTAGTGGGGTTTAATGGATGATTAATGTTGATATTAACCTGTTAATTGTAAAAAGGCATATTGAGAACAAAAAGGATGAACTTTGCACATAATTAGTTTAATTTAGAAATTAATGTGCATATGGGCCTTGAAACCCTAATATTAGTAAAGGTGGCTCATAATGATTTTAATTATTCAAAACCGTGAATAAAGTTGAGATATGATAATTCCAAGCTATTTCGAGTATAAAAGTTCCTAATTGTGGATAAATACCCTTAATGTAGTAATTAGGATTTTCTAATGGATAAAGGTAGAATTAATGACAAATAGAGTTCATATGTAAATTAGATCATAATGAACTATGAATTGATGACCAGCGACGGACCGGACCCAGTCCCCCGCAATAGTGACATCCGTAGATGGTGAGAACCATCCTTCACTAGCATTAACTCTAGTAGAAGCAGGAGGGGGGCGGCCGCCCCCACCCACCATGGAACGCCTGCCTAGAGAGAAGCGCCCAACAGGAGTAGGAGCCAGTGGAGACCAGAAGCTCCAACAGGAAGAAGAAGAAGAATGGCCGCTCTGGCGATGGGGGTGGCACCAAAGAGGTCTAATGTCTGTCCTCACATGGAATGTGCGAGGAGCCTCTCTGGTTGGGAGCCAGAAGGAAGTGAGGCAAGTGATCATTGAAGAGAAAGTTAGCCTTGTGTTCTGCCTGGAAACACACATCGAACGTGAGGTTACAAGAAGGGTGGATACTTTATTCCCGAGGGGATGGAGGGCTGTATCTAACCTGGAACAGGTTGACGGTGGAAGAATAGTGATAGGTTGGGATACTCGAGCTTGGGATGTAGATCCTATAAGCTTCTTTGACCAAGTGTGCACTGTGAGTTGCTGTAATAAAGGTGGTATGTCCTTCATTACTTCTGCCATCTATGGCGAGAACCTGGAAAGGGACAGGGAGAGAATGTGGAAGACTTTAAAGGAGACTGCCCAAGAGCATGTCCCCTGGTTAGTTATTGGAGATTTTAACAATATCAGAAAAGCAAAGGAGAAGTTTGGAGGTCTGAGAGTTCCTGAACGTGTGATGGTTGCGTTCAACGATACAGTGGATGCTACTGGCCTCATTGATTTGGCTCTTAAAGGAGGGAGAACCACCTGGTCTAACAAACAACAGGGTGATAGGAGAATTGCTAGTACCATGGACAAAGGATTAGTTAATGAAGCTTGGCTTGATGCGTGGTCGTATGCTGTTATTAAACTAGGCTCCAATCCTACCAGTGACCACTCGTGGTTGAAGCTTGATCTTGCTAATGTCCAGAAAACGCCAAGGCCGTTCAGGTTTAACAATTGGTGGTGCGAATGGGAGGGATTTAAAGAGCTGGTCACTGATGCGTGGGGGATACCGGTGGAGGGAAATCCGCTTTTCATCGTGCTGAGGAAACTGCAGGTGACCAAACTGAAGCTCAAGCAATGGAGCAGGGAGAAGGTCAATCTTAGAAACCTTCTTAGTGATGCCAGAGCTAAATATGAAGCCGCTGCTCTTGTTGTTAGATCACAACCGTGGAACCTTGAAGATGCTGAGGCTGAAAAGGAGGCCGAGGAAAGGTTGAAGAAGTTGATGAAAGTGGAGGAAGTTTTTGTGTGGTAGAGGAGTAGATTAACATGGCTGAAGGATGGTGATCAGAACACCAGATGCTATCACACTGCGATTAAAAAGAAAGAGATGCTAGAGACTATACATGAACTCATTAACGAAGAGGGGGAGACGATTGAGGGCAGAACTGCAATTGCTATTAATGCTGTCAACCACTACCAACAGATATACAACAGACCCACGATAGTGCCTCATCTTGATGAGATTTCTATCCCTGGCAGGCGTGTTACTGGGGAGATGAATAGACAGCTGTGTAAGCTTGCCTCTGAAGTAGAAATTAAAGCTGTGGTCTTTTCCATTAAACCATCTAAGGCCCCCATACCAGATGGTTTTAATGGAAGGTTCTTCCAAGCGATGTGGACTACTATTAAAAATGACATTGTTAATGCTGTTAGATGGTTTTTGAATGGTGGTAGGATGGTCAGAGTCATTAACCATGCCTTCATCAAGCTGGTCCCTAAGAAGAAGGATGCTACTAACATGAATGATTATAGGCCTATAGCCTGCTGTGGTGTGTTATATAAAATCATATCTAAACTGCTTGCAGGGAGACTGAAGGAGATTCTGCCTGCCATTATCTCCAAAGAACAAAGTGCCTTCATCAAAGGGAGGCGTATAGCTGATAACACTAACCTCGCTGCTGAATTTCTGGTGAACTTCAATATCAGTAGATCTAATGCTAAAGCCTGCTTGAAAGTGGATCTTACTAAAGCGTATGACTATGTGCACTGGGGCTACCTCTGGAGAACCATGTCGAGTATGGGCTTTGATGAGAGATGGGTTAATACTATGAAAGACTGTGTGCAAACGACTTCCTTCTCGGTGTTGATTAATGGCACGCCTGAAGGGCTATTCCAAACCATCAATGGGCTTAGACAAGGGGACCCAATCTCCCCCCTCTTGTTCACCATTGTTATGGAAGGGTTAACTCACATGCTTAAAGCTGCTGAACTTGAGGGTAAAATCAGAACGTACAAGGTTGTTGGAGTAAAAGTCAAGTCTCACCTCATTTTTGCGGATGAAGTGATGCTATTTTCCACAGGAAATGCTAAGAGATTGACGGAGGTTAAAAAAGTCTTGATACAGTTTGGTAAGATGATTGTGCTCTACATCGGCCAAATCAAGTCAGAGATCTAATGCTCTAAATCATGTGATAGAAGGAGAGGACGCTTGAGGGTGGATTTTGGTATGAGTGCAGGTTCCCTACCTACCAAATACTTAGGTGCTCCGATTGTTGGGGGTAAAGGAGTTGCTAAAGACTTCTACTTATGCTTGGATAGTGTCAGAGGTAAGATTGATCACTGGAGCGGTATTAAGATCTCTATGGTGGGCAGGTTGGTGCTGGTGCGGATGGTCATCCAGAGCATAATCTACTTTTGGGGTAATGTTTGTGAGGTTCCTGACGCTGTCGCTGCTGGGATACAGAAGATGACAGCTAGTTTTATTTGGAGTGGCAAACACCATAATGTGGCGTGGGATGTGATATGCAGACCGTTTGAAAAAGGGGGCCTTAATGTGAAACAACCTACTGATATTCTGGATGCATGTCGTTACAAAAGAATGGATAGATTCTTGACGAACAAGGTACCATTTGGTCTGAGTGGATGACTATGAGGTATGGGTAGATTTTTCAGAATATGCCGCATCAATCAAGGTCTTGGAGGAAGATGTGCAGTTGCTGGGAGGTGACTCAACCTTTGTATTGTGTTGATGACAATGGTATGTTTGTGCTGCTTAACCAACATAACATACCATGGATCAACAGGACGGATAATAGCTTACAGGTGAACTGGTTCAAAACTCTATGGGGCCCCTTCCATGTGCCCAAGTGGAGTACCACCACGTACAAAGCTATTCTTAATAGGCTCACCACCAAGGACTGTTTGCGCATATGGGGTATTGAGCTTGATACCATCTACTTCCTATGCAACAGGGATGAGGAAAGCCATGACCACATATTTGGCCACTGTAATTATTCTAGATATGTTTGGGCGGTTGTTTGTCTCAAGAACGGGTGGACGAATGTGGCTAGTTCATCCTTACAGGAGATTATTATATGGAATGATTCCCGTAGCTCTAAATTCTGTAGGGGCTTTGGGGGATTATGTATTACCCTCTTTTGTTTTTTGGTATGGAGGGAAAGGAACAGGCGAATCCATGGGGAGATTAGAACCTCGGAATTGCAGTTGATACAAAGTTTTTGTAGAGAAATTAGAGATGTTGTCAAAGCCAAAAAATGCTTGGATAAGGGTTTGTCTGTACAGTCAAAAACTTTCTGGGGGCTTTTGTAGTGTTACCCCCCAGGAAGTTATAGACTTGATGTAATGGTTCACAGGGTATAGTTCTATCTATATCCTTTTTTTGGCAATACTATTTACCCATTCCCAAAAAAAAAGAACTATGAATTGATGATAAATGAGCATAATGAACTTGTCATGGATTAAAAGGATAAAATTGGTAGATTTAATGTAAAAGAGGCTTAATGGACTTAATTGATGGTTAATTATGCTTTTTCTGATATCAGGGTTATATGTTGTCAAAAGATAACCTTAGTATCTTCCATGATAAATAGAAGAGATAATTAAGGTTTGTGAGTAATTGTATAAAATTAGGGTTTAAAATAGTAAGAGATGAAGGAAAACCCTAATTGTGATGGAAACCCTAAAAGTGGATTAGAAACCCTAGGATGTGAGCTAAGTTTAAATGATCTTGTTTGTATGATTAATAAAAAGGAAATTGTATGATTATTTCAGGATCTTGTTATGTGTGCTTTCTTGCTTGGATTTCTTATTTGCATCGATTATTCTGTCTCAAATCATCCTGACAGGTATGTGGTTACGCTTATGAATATCTCAAATTAGTTTTTTGAGGTTTTCTGAAGTTTTCCTCGATGACTTGAATTAAACTGTTGGATGAATTTAATTCATGCAAACTATAATGTGGATATGACTATCACCTAAGATATGTGCCTACTAGCTCAGATCCTAGTCCCCTTTGTGGCTTAATGGTTTGACCTAGTACATGGCTACCTATGGGGTAGGTCCATTAGGTCATTGGATGACTTAGTACATGGCTACCAATGGGGTAGGTCCATCAAGTCACCTTGAGTCAGGGATCGGGCTACCTTTGCGTAGGGCCATGTGACTCTATAACCCTAAGTATTGGCTACCTGTGAGGTAGGGCCATGGGGGTAAGGATCTACCATAGAGAGAGGTAGTATCCAAGTCCACTGCAGGGACAATGCAGAGATAGGGGATAGGTAAGGATTGAGTACTATTGCTTAAGATGTAATCTTGGCTGTTTAATGATAATTGGCTGATTACATTGTTATCATAGTTGTACGATTATTGTATCCCCCACATACCAGCTTTATGCTGACCGACATTTTATTTTTCGGCATTTTAGGTACAAGTGAAAAGAACAAACAATAAAACAGCATATGTGGAAATAAATGAGAATTAAAGTGCAATGGAGGATTAGTTAGAATAGACTCCGAATGTGGATAGAAATAGTTAATCAAGTTTTTGGAAAAGGTATGCAAAGCTAAATTTTATTACAACCTTTCAGTATAGTTTGGTAGAATCTAATAATTATTATTGATTATTTGTCAAACTTTTGATCCGGAAATTAGGATATCGGCTTTGACCTCTTGGTCTCCCCTAATTGGGGGTTAGTGGGAGGCGGGGTCATTACAATCACCACACCCACCAAGGAGGTGATCCCTATGACCCTTTGGACACTAATGTCATATGCTATCCTACATATAAGAACCACAAAAATTCTAAAAGTGAGCAATATATGATAAAAATCTTCTTCATTTGCACTATACATAAAACTAAATTTCATCCACGTACTAGCTACATTATATTCGATTTAGCCCACGCGGAATAGACAGTAACAGTCATATATCTAACAACTTCTTCATTAGCAAGTTTAAGAACCATCATTTTCAACTTCTTAGACCCGGTTAGGGACGCTGCAGAGATGATCATGAAGCACCTAACACTGATTGAGCTCACCGACTACGCGTTCACAGGGGTCATGACCAAGTTCCTAACATGGCACACGTAGGCATAGGATATAACATAGTTTGCTAACACAATGATACATACACATTGGCATTTCTCAATCGATACAGATTTAGTCGTACAAGAAAATGTGGGTAATACAAGCTGAACATTACACAGAAAATGCATCGCCAACGGCAGATGTACGCACATAGCTGGAGCAAACATTCCAGAAGCAAGAACAAAGCACTTGTACCCCGCAGCCCATTCCCCGAACAAAAATAAGAAACTGCTGCATGGCGGCACACCAAATCAAATGGAAAATATTAGCACCCTTAGAAAAGAAGGGGAATGTCCTCGCCAGACGTTCTACAAGAAGAGAAGGCAACCCCAACACATTCTGAGTTGGGAAAGCAAGCAAAGCCAGCTCAACTCAAAAGACAAAATAGATTGTTCCATCATTTTTCACTGTTGGGGAGCCGAAGCCATCTGCTCCTTTATACTATACAATTCCATGGTTTACTATCTAGTGCGTGACATGAGATGTTCCTCACTACAGATGCACGCATTGGGAGACCGGCTATGGAAACATATATGGAGGGAGGGATGGGAACCAAAAGCGGCCCATTTCGTATGGAGGGCTGCTATAGGGGGTTGACAACTATGTGAAGACTGTTTGATAGACATTGTGTTATGGACGGTAGATGCCAACTTTGCTCTTAGAAATGGAGACAATACCCCATATGTTGTTTAGATGCCTGGGCGCTTAGGAAGTATGGGAGAATTCGTCACAGATGGTGAGGAATACAGTGGAGGAGATAAAGGACCTGCTGGTGGGGGAGGCTTTAAACATCATTCTAGTAGTGGAAAACAAAATGGAGAGGGAGGACATGGTGGTGACGATGTGGGAGGCTTGGTCCATAAGAAACAATAGGTTGTATGGGAAACATAACACATGTGGAAGCGTGAAGAAAGCTACGCTGCTTGCTCTTATATGCGACCACCAAAAAGGGGGGACTAGTAGCATGGGGAAGACGACATTGGAGGAAAGGCAAAGAAGGGAATTTAGAAGGATAGTGATGGAGGAAGGAAACATCAAGCTGAATGTAGATGTGTCGGTCGGGGAGGATGGCATAGTTGTAGCTGGCATGGTGATAAGGGATAGCTCGAGATCGATTCTAGCCATGGTGGGGAGGAAGTGGACTTATGTTTAGGGTGTGGACATAGCTGAGGCACAAAGCATTGCAGAAGCTTTACAGTGGGTGAGGATCTATAGGTATGAAAGGATAGAGATTGAAACATACTCACAAATTAGAGATAATGCCGTCGCTAGTGAAAGGCAAAGAAGGGACTATCTCGGCAGTATTTTCGAGGACATCAACGACCTCAATAGAAGTTTTAGTTTCGTTTCCTTTCAGTACATTAGTTGTAGTTGTAATAAGGTTGCAGATGCTATATTATCAAATACCCGTAGATGCTCCCTTGATTCTTTTTCTTCTTTTGCAAACTTTCCTAGAAGTATTGTAATACTAGCTCAGGACAATTTGGCTGTTTAAATATAGATGGGCATGACACCTTCAAAAAAATGTATATAGAAATAAATTAGTAATAAATGTTTTTAATTTGTTGTATTTATTGGTGTATAAAATATAATTAAAAAAGTGTGTATTTTCTTCACGTCATTCTAAATCATATTTTTTTATCTTTTTAGTATGGATGATAAATTTCTCATTGATTATAAAAAAATAGCATCAATCTTCCACCAATATAAGCATGGATAATTAGTTCTCACATGAAAATATATGGAGGAAATAATCCACGCCAAACGATTTGAATTTTTGGATGTTACACATGATTATTTGGAAAAAGTACATCAAATAAATGTGAAAAATTCCTTAATCTTTGATCTGTTGTCTCTAAATTTTTCATAATTGTTAATAACGAAGGTGTCAAAGAAATATGTTATTGGACAATTACAAACCGGACAAAAACTATGTTGAAGAAAAATATCCTAACTCAGATCTAACCACAAATTGGACATGAAGAAAGGAAGGCGGTCGTGATAGGGAACGTCGCCTTATCCCCATTGGAAAAATAGAGAAAATGGGCGAAATCGCCTACTAGAGAAGATTAGGGAATCGATTGGGAATAGATGAGATGCTGGTGCCATCCCACGAGTAGCCAGAACGAGTTCAAGAGATGAGTAGAACTAGTTTCAGATTTTATAAAAATCTACATAACGGAATTTTATGTTTGGTTCAGTGGTATAGTTTTGATCGTAAGTAGAACGGATGCCGCTAATTTTCACAGAGCGGCAGCAAAAAGTGAAGAGAAACCAACTGGATATCGGCGCCCAACACTTTTGAGATGGATGGCCTCATCCAACACTTTCTGAACTCACCGAAAATGCAGGAGAATGCTCTTTTATCTAGTCCAGTAAATCAAACATATTTTTTTCACAGGATCGCCGAATGCAACCCAATCCGTCCAGATCCAGATAAACAAACGTTCCCTTAGATTGTATCTAACATAACAAGTTTCTTGGGATTCAGTTCCTCTGCTCCGAGGGACCACTTCGTCTGCCCTTAATATGGAACATAAATATTGCGATCTTTGATGTCCTCAGTTCTCTTACATTTATTAGTTATATGATTATAGTTTGCAGACACTTAATAGTTACATGATTTATGAATATGGAGATATGTGTGGTCCTCAATGTATACCACATTGTGTGTAATTATGATGACCACCTCTAAATTAAATTCAACACACAACACATATTCTCTAAGAAGCATTATGAGTTACCGAAGATGCTAGTAAATTATCATGCTGACTTCCCGTCCTATTATATGCTTGTCGGGAGTTCGGATTTGTTGTACCTTATTTTAGTAGGAGCAGCCTACTCCTTCTCCCATCAACATATATGTGTCCCTGCTCATTGAATGTAGGGTTGAGATTTTATTTGTATAACACTTGGCAATATCTTACATGACAATATCTGTTGGAAAATAGTGGTTGCCGTAGCTCTATAAGACAGATGTTAATTATATATTGCAAGAAGTTAACCACCAAAACACAGTAGTAATATTAATTGTAAATCAGATTCAGAGAAAACGAAGAATGAGTTTAGAAATCAAACACCAGAGCTTGAAGATGAAGGCGTGTGAAACACTGTCTTCAAGACAGATTCCATCGCTCCTAGCACAAGCGTCTCTGATGGTCTATCTCTAAGATTCAGCCACCCCAACTTTGGTATAGCCGCTCGGTGCAAGTGAGAGTGCTGTGTTGAACTTATTCCTTAGCCCTTGGTCACAAACAGCAAAACGAACGTCAC
Organism: Alisma plantago-aquatica; assembly: GCA_963693085.1. Taxonomy (NCBI): domain Eukaryota; kingdom Viridiplantae; phylum Streptophyta; class Magnoliopsida; order Alismatales; family Alismataceae; genus Alisma; species Alisma plantago-aquatica. The sequence continues at coordinate 458,061,914 of OY856411.1, read as the reverse complement.
AAAGTAGTCACCAGCGCAAGACAGCAGCAAGGTGTGGTGGTGTCCGGGAGAATAGGTTTGTTGCGGTGGAGAAAGGAACAAAGGAGCACGAATGTAACCTCAGTACAGCTGGAAAGGAACTAGTATATAGCAGTGAAGGAACCAGCATACAGCAGTAAAGTAACTGTAGCTTTGTACTGGAGGAAAGGAACCACAGTACAATACTAAAGTAACTGCGGTATAGTAACAAAGGAACCGCGATACACCAGTAAAGGAGCCGGTGTATATCAGGAAAGGAACTGCTGTAGATCTCTCTCTATCTCTAGGTGTATTTTGTATATATCTCTCAAATGAGATCGGACACCTCCTTATAGGGAGTGCGTCTCAGCTGCCGCGGTAACTACCCACACCTGTTGGTCTCTCCAACATGTATCATTGACATCGATTTAATGGTCGACTTTAATGGGTAGTCAAGAGAGGTTTATTGTTGTGTCTTAAACGTTGTCAACCAAACTCCAAACGAAGCATCATTTCAGGAAACAAAACAAAATAAAATATTTCGTAAAAAGATAAATCCACGTACGCACCGAACCGAACCGAACCAAACCGAGCCGAGAAGGTCCGGGCTGGGCAGACGAGCGAATGAACGAACAAACGAATGCGTGTGTGCATGTGTGTGTTTTTATTTCATTTGAGAGAAATGCACAAGACAAGACAAACAACCTTATGCCCTTGAGAGGTCCTAACCTCTATGGGACCACTAGCTAATATAAGGAGCTGTGTGGTGCCTACTGTAGGCAATATGGGATAAAATGTTGGCTGTAGAAAAATGAATTCTAGAATAGGAATACAACATCCCCCCACATGTTCCATAATTCTTTTCAAAAATTCAATAATTAATAAAAATTTGCGACATTACTATGTTTTTCAGCATTGGTAGCTTGTGGCTTTGAACCATTGCCTAGAATGACTCACTTCAATCCGGAGAGATGTGGTGAACTACGTCTTGAACCAGACTCCCTGATTCAGACCTTAGTAAATCAAACAACCATAGTGCGGGCACTAGAATGAGTTTGTATCAGTGGTGCGTATAAACGACCTTCGCAAGATCTTGTTTATTGAGCGCTCTAGTGAGTATGCCCAACTCACATAAACCTCGGCTCTTGGGTTACACTCAAATAGTAAGGATCTCTAAGGGTATCCTGTTTGGTACATACCCTGCTAATAAATGGCCTTGAACCCATTCAGAGCAAAGCTCTTCCTATACTCAGACAGAGTCGAAGCACTAGCGCCATAGGGAGGGTCATGGGGTAAAACTCCAAAGTGTGCTTCCGCATAACACGGCAGCTTAGTTTTCCCTTTGAACAATTCCTCATGGGATCTCCAATTTTGGAAAGGTAGGGTTACCGCTCTAATGTTTATTCTATGGGCAGAAGACCCATCCCCCTCGACGAACTGAGTACTAGCTTTCTAGCTAGACCCTTAGTAAGTAGATCAACAATGTTACTAGCAGATTTCACATACTCTATAGATATGACCCCTCAGGTGATGTGATCTCTATCATCTTCTTACATTAATCTCATAAAGCACTTTCCTGAGTTGCCTTTAGATTGCTTAGCTTTGTCTATGGCTGCTTTATTATCACATAATAAGCAAATAGGAGGAAATGGTTTAAAAACAATAGGCAGATCAATAAGTAAATTTCTAAGCCATTCAGCCTGACAATAAGCTAAATCTTAAAGCAATAAACTCAGCCTCCATTGTGGATTTAGCTCTCACAGTTTTCTTGGATGATTTCCAAGAAACTACACGTCCTCCAAGGCAAAATACATACCCAAGGGTAGATTTGGTTTCATCTGAATCTGCAATCCAGTTAGCATTGGTATATCCTTCTAATATAGGTGGAAAACCAGTATAATGAAGGTTGTACGTAGTTGTAACTTTAAGGTACTTAAATACTCTTACCAAAGCTTTCCAGGGTCCTCATTAGGACAATTAGTGTACCTGCTCAACCTGCTTATAGCATAAGAAATATCGGGCCTAGTGCAATTAGCAAGGTACATAAAGCTTCCTATAATTTGAGCATATCTATGTTGATCCACAGAAGTGCCCATATGTACAGTAAGATGTAAAATAGCATCATAAGGTGTATTAACAGAAGTATAATCAAACATATTAAATCTGTGCAATATTTTATCAACATAATGAGTTTGATTAAGTACATAACCAGAAGTAGATCTACTCAATTTAATACCAAGTATTACATCAGCAAGTCTTAAATCTTTCATATCAAAATTGCTAGCAAGAAAAGATTTAGTTTCCGATATAATTCCAGAATTAGATCCAAACATCAATATATCATCTACATATAAACACATTATTATGTAGGAATCATTAACGATTTTAGAATAAATACACCATTCAGATTCATTCGCAATAAATCCAACAGATAAAACAATTTTATCAAACTTATCATTCCATTGTTTAGGTACTTGTTTCAGTCCATATAAGGACTTGACAAGTCTACAAACTTTGTGTTCTTGTCCAGGTACTACAAAGCCTTCGAGATGATCCATATAGATCTCTTCTTTAAGATCTCCATTCAAGAAGGTTGTCTTGACATCCATTTGATGGATTTCAAGCTTATGGATCACAGCTAAAGCAACCAGGACACAAATGGAAGAGATTTTGGTTACGAGTGCATATGTATCAAAGTAATCAAATCCTTCCTTTTGACTAAAGCCTTTGGCTACTAGTCTTGCCTTAAACTTATCAATGGAACCATCTACCCTCATCTTCTTTGTAAACACCCATTTACATCCAATAGTCTTACAGCCTGGAGGAAGCTCAGTTCAAATCCAAGTATGATTGCTCATAATTGATTCTATTTCATTATCAACAACTTCCTTCCAAAAGCTAGAGTATATGAATTTCATGGCATCCTCATAGGTATGTGGGTCTTCTTCTACTATGAAGGTGTAGAAGTCGGGACCATAATTCTTATCAATTTTAGTCCTTTTACCCCTACCTAGATCACTTGGAGGTTCATTTACTGGGAGTTCATGTTCTACTTCATAAGAAGGTGGAACTACAAGAGGTTTAGCAAGAGAAGAAGAATAGAGATCTTCACTAACTTGTCTAGGTACCTTTTCCTTAAGAGGAAAGATGGTTTCATAATAGACAACATCTACATGTCTAATCTTAAGTATAGAGTTAACTCTAATGTCTGAGATTTTATATATTATTACTAGGAATCTATTGGCATTATTGTTTTCAAAATATCCTATAAAGACAATATCAACAGTCTTAGGTCCTAGTTTTCTCTTCTTATTCTCATGAATCTTAACCTTGGCCAAATGCCCCCATACTTTGAGGTACTTCAAGCATGGTTTATTGTTGAGCCAAAGTTCATAGGGTATTTTGTCAAGGTGTCTAAAAGGAATATGGTTAAGAAGGTAGTTGGCTGTATGAAGGGCTTCCCCCCACAGTCTGTGACTAAGTCCAGACTCGGCTAGCATTGAGTTGATCATGTCAATCAATGTTCTATTCTTCCTCTCAACAACTCCATTAGATTGAGGATTATATGGGGTAGTGGTTTCATGAATAAGGACATGGTCCTCACAGAACTTGTTAAGGTCATTAGAAGTGTACTCACCACCTCTATCATACCTCACTCTCTTAATGTTCTTCTCTAGTTGTTTCTCTACTTGGATTTTATAGATACTGAAATTTTCTAATTGTTCATCCTTAGTTTTCAGCAAGAAAATAGAACAATATTTTGAAAAATCATCTATAAAGGTAACAAAGTATCTCATACCATCACGAGTAAGAATATGATTTAAATCACAAACATTAGTATGAATTAACTCAAGCAAAGATGTACTATGATCTACTACTGATTTAAATGGCGTCTTAGGAAGCTTAGCTTGCACACAAACTTGGCATCTATCAGAAATATCAATATGTGTCTTAGGAATCAGATCTAAATGAATCATGCATTTCATCATATTTTTATTCACATGACCAAGACGTGCATGCCAAACATCACTAGTTTCAAAAACTAAAACAGTAGAATATATTTTATTACTAGAAGAAGCATTACATGAAATAGAAGATAGTTTAATCAAACCACTACAAGTGTATGCAAGACCAATGTAAGAACTGTTCTTAGAAATTACAACTCTATTGCCTTTACATAACAAGGTATAACCAGAATGTTGTAAAACAACTTGACTAATCAGATTTCTACGGAAAGAAGGTACATGTTGGACATCATGTAATCTAAGGGCATTCCCAGAAGTGAGCTTTATGTCCACACGTCCAAAGCCAACAATCATGATGGTAGATGAATGATCTTTCCACTTGATCACTCTGTCGGATTTGTCCTGATAGGTAGAAAAGAGGGATTGGTCAAAGCAAATATGACAGGTGGCACCGGAGTCCAAGTACCAATCTAAAGATAAGGCAGCAAAAAGAATAGAATGGGTTTCTAACCTTTCTATAGAAGAGGAAGGGACCGCCTCCACAGTGATCATATTTACTTCAGGATTTTTAGGAGCCTAGACATTCTACTTTCTCTGACCTTTGCAAAATTTGCACACATTTGCTAAGTGGCCATGTTTATCACACACAAATCAGACATGTTTTTCTCCTTGATCATGATTATTATTACTCTGATTTTGGTGGTTCTTGCGGCCCTTAAAGGAAGGTTTATATTTCTTATAGAGATGGGATTGGTTGGGTTTCTTTTTAGTCTTATCACCTATAACCATATTGATAGACGATTTAGACTTCTTGTCTTGTTCCCTATGTCTATCCTCGATTTGTAGGGATTTGACTAAGGATTCCATGGACATGTTCCCTTGTCTATGTCTAAGGGTCCTAGAGAAATCCTTCCATGAAGGAGGGAGCTTCTCTATGAGGGCTTCTACTTGAACATTCTCATCAACATTGTAACCTTTAGCCATGAATTTAGACACTAAGTTTAGGTATTCTAGGACTTGAGCCGAAATAGGTTTATCATCAACCATATTATATGTTAGCCATTCAACAAAGGCATAACGCTCAAGACCAATATCTTCTAGACCAAATTTAGAGTCTAAGGTCGTCCATAGTTCAAGAGCAGTTGGAATCCTATGGTATATGTCATACAGTTCATCAGATAAGGTTGATAGGATCCTACCATGACAAAGGTAATCAGTTTCTTTAGAAACAGGAGTGAGGACAACCGGTTCAGGAACAACAGGTTTAGGTTGATCTTCTCCAAGAAGGAGGTTTTCTGGTTGTGGTGTAGGCACTGCAGGTGTAGACTCACCAAGAGGTAAGATGATGAACATAAGTCCAAGGGATGTGAGCCAAAATTGCATTTTCTGTTGCCAACGATGGAAGTGCAAACCAGAAAAGCGTTCTGGACGAAGGGAGGCTACATCATCAAGCGAAAGCATAATTTTTGAATCCATATTAATCAAACATGCAGTTAAGATTTATATCTAATTAACAACTATTTAGGAACGGACTAGTCTATCTATGAAATTGTTTATACAATCTAAATCAGAGCAGTAAACAGATTAATCTGTCTTGAAAAATGTTGGAAAATAGTGGTTGCCATAGCTCTGTAAGATATATGTTAATTAGATATTGCAAGCAGTTAACAACCACCAAAATGCAACAGTAATATTAACTGTAAATCGGATTCGGAGAAAACAGTGAATGAGTTTAGAAATCAAACACCAGAGCTTGAAGATGAAGGCATGTGAAACACTGTCTTCAAGACAGATTCCGCTGCTCCTAGCACGAGCATCTTCGGCTGTCTATCTCTAAGATTCAGCCACCCCAACTCTGATACAACCGCTCGATGCAAGCGAGAGTGCTGTGTTGAACTTGTTCCTTAGCCCTTGGTCACAAACAGCAAAACGAACATCACGAAGTAGTCACCGGTGTAAGACAGCAACAAGGCATGGTGGTGTTTGGGAGAATAGGCTTGTTGCGGTGGAGAAAGGAACAAAGGAGCACGAAGGTAACCTTAGTACAGCAGGAAAGGAACTAGTGTATAGCAGTGAAGGAACCCGCGTATAATAGTAAAGTAACCGCATCGTTGTACTGGAGGAAAGGAACTACAGTATAACACTAAAGTAACCGCGGTACAATAACAAAGGAACCGCGATACACCAGTAAAGGAACTGATGTATATCAGGAAAGGAACTGTTGTAGATCTCTGACACGCATATGACGTGCATGTAATACGCAAGTGTACATGTCGAAGTAATATGGGATTATGAGTCCCGAGTTATCGAACACGGGGAGTTGTGATGTTAAAGACTATTACTAATTAGGATTGATCAACTAAGCCGAAAACAAGAGTTGATTGAAAAAGAAAATAAAAATAAAAGAAAACAAAACAATCGATTAAATGGTTGGTTTAATCAATTAAAAATGGAATCCTTAGGATTGCGGTTTCACCACAGGTTCTCGTTGTACTAATTTCTACACAATTATCCTAATTTGTCTCCTATTCCGGGTAGTGGCATGTAGTCAGAATTGCTCACTTTCGTGATACAATTCACTATCTTAATCTAGGTCGGTTCCACGGTAGTAGTAACCTATACCCTAAACTAGGTGCATGAAGATCATTCTCTGAGTTTCCACCATTAAATGTACATCACCTTGTTCAAAGGATTTATTAGTTAATGTGATTATCATCTCTTTTCAACCATTAATTCTTCTTTCAAAGTAATTAAATGTATTAGATTATCATTAGGGTGATCAATCATAATGATAAATGGAGAAAATGACATCATATCATGGATTTGAGAGACAAATTATGATAAACTATGTAAAAAGTATCATACAACGATTACTCGGGCTACTCCCGGGTCCTAAGGAATTATGAGTTTTAGCCGAAAATAGACGACATGGTATCACAGTAAGTCGAAAAGATGTAAAACATGAATTTCGAGATACAATAAATGGGAGAAAGGGTTAAAGAGTGGATCTGGAGAAGATGGAGATAATTTGCTGTCTTTTCCGTCGCCAAAACACCTCCGAGGTCTTCCGTATAGGGTTCCTCTACTTTTCTCTCTTCGTTCGGCTGTCGTATCATCCCCCCTTGATAGATCTCCCAATTACGGTTCTAATGGTATCTTTTATAGATGTCGTACGTGTTTAGGTCAAGAGGAAACCTAAAATGTAATTTTTAATACAATATGTGTTAGATTTAACACATTAAAATTTAGTCTGCAGCGTCTGAGTTGATGGTATCGAGTTGGAAGTCGATAGTATTGACTTCTTCACAGTAAAACATCCTTTTCCTTTTCAATATAGAGCAAAAAATATTTGTACTCTGATGCCATGTCGCTACCATCGAGTTGCATGTCGATGGTATCGACTTTGCTCCAGTAAATAATAATTATCTGCAATAAAATAATCAATGAATAAAATCAAATAATTACTATAATAATTAAAACATGTAAAATACATATAAAAATATAAGAAATGATGCACAAGTAATTTTTACTAATTTGGTAAAATATGTATTAAAAAGATATTCAATTAAGCACAAATGACAAAGAAAATAACCAAATTAGATATCAAAATAATGACAATTTATGCATACATCACACCCCTAAGCTTGAATATTGCTCGTCCTCGAGCAATACTACTCCTGGATTTGTTTTAAAAATTCAGCAAGAAGACAGGTACTTATGAATTATTTTTTCTAACCGCCCTCCACCAGTTGGTCCCAAACCGATCCTTGCCAACCACTGAACAAGTATCTACTCTAAAGCGATCAATAGTGTTCATAATATATGTCCACAATAATATTAATGAAAAACACTATCAATATGAAGAAGTTAATATCATGGCTAGTAGGACACATACTTGATGCACCATGTGATCTCCCTATCTACATTGCTCTGATCTACCTAAATAAACTACTTGGAAACAGATCCCCAAATAAACATGGATGAGGGGATTAATTATGATGGTGGCCTACCATGCAGAGCAATGGGTGGAAAAGATGGGTGGCTATGAAAATAAGATTCACAATAAACATCCAAATTATTTGTGCAAAAAGTAAAAATATGATACACCTGTATGATGGATAAAATGTGAATGTATGATTTCTAATGACTATTTTTTATTTTGGTGGAATGATGCATGCAATGGATATCTCATTCTAACGATGAGTATAAGTGGAAAGGTGCTTACAAAAAAAATCCATAATTCCCTTATTTATTGCTTAGAGAGAATATGACATTGAACTTAAAATCCTTTTCCTCCTTTTCTCCTTTTTTTCTTTTTCTTTTTCAATAACTCTTTTTTTTCTTACCCTATTTTTAGCAAGATGAACAGTTCATGATTTCGCTTTTTTTTATTATTTGGAGAAGGAGTAAGGAGATACAACTTTTTTTACACTCTTTCATGACAGAAGATGGCTGAAGATAACAATTATGTAACACCTTATAAAATATGGAATGCAAATGCAACTATATGAAATTTTGTTATGCAAACTACAAGTGCTCAAAAGAGATTATATGATTTTTTTAATGCATAATAAAATGAACTAACTATATGCTTCCTATCATGCCATGTAATGCATACAATAGGAAAATAACTTGGATTAAACTTGATCATCCTATGGTGGTGAATGAAGATGAATGGAAGGTGGATGAGATCACATGAATAAGAGACAATGTCTTTCCCTACCATGATATGTCCCTCTTCTATCAACTTGTGTAACAGGGTAACCTTAGAGTTTAAATTCACATTAAAGATCATGTTACTGTTTGATTGGTTTGGACTCAAACATCATCATCATAACACAAGCCATAGGGTTAAGTTAGGTTTTTCATTCAATCAGTATGTCTTCAAGATGACTAATCCAAACAATTCATCCAGTTATGTACTCTTAAACATAGAAAATTTAGCTTACATTCAAATTTTTATTTAAAATTTTAAGAATTGATACCACATCATCAACAAACTGCTAATCCTAACCAACATTTTATATTTTTTCCACAAGTACACTAGATAGAAGTGGACTCTAAAAACAAAATGAAAAATCGGATTTTTCTAAAACAAAAACATGTAGATGTATGATAAAAAGAAAAGATGCAAGAGGTAAAGATAGAAGCATCGTTCCATTCCTTCCCCTAAGCTTGAATATGACATTGTCCTCAATGTCAAAAGCAAAGGAAGATACATGGAATGATTGTACTGATATGTGAGGTGAGATTCGGGGAAAAAGATGGGTGGGAGGGATCCACATGAAGAGATGCCCTCCAATAAGCACTCGAGATCGGTGAAGTGTTGATGCTTGCTCAACTTGTAAGATGTCACTGATGAGAACTTAGTACTACCGACAGTGAAGTCGGTGGTACCGACTCAATGCGTCCATGCACACTGAATGCACATATCAAGGCATCTTTTTTTACTTGCATCAAAACTAGATATCACAATCTACAAATAAGAATGTAAAAGTAGAATTGAGAGTTTAATAAAATAAACCTAATTGTTGGGTTGCCTCCCACAAGCTTCCTTGTTTAACGTACTAGGACGGACACATGTCAATCAACAATAATCAGGTGGTCGTGGAGGAGGGTAAAGATCTCTCCGCCTCTTCCTTCTAAACTTTTAGTTCCTTGCAACAATGAGAAAAAATAAATAATAGTTAGAAGACCAACATGTATGGTTGACGTTCCATTTCAACAGTAAATTATCATTGCAATGAACATGAACATGAACACGACTCACAATCAAGTCTTGATGTGGGAGCACATGCATAAATAGATAGCAATGAGGTGAAAGGTATAATGATGATTGATCCTTAATTTCTATGACCATCCCCAATGGATCACTCCTATCTACACATAATGGAGGGGTTATATCAAAGGTGAATTTGTGTGCCTCCTCCTCTTCTAATAATTCAATTCCCCCACATTCATTAATATCCTCACAAAATTTTTCAAAATTATCATATGGATATATATCCCATATAGGATCCTCAATAAGGAAATGAAGAGATGGGTCTTGTGGTGAAGGAATTATGTGATGAGTAATGGAAAATTCCTCCACCTTTTCACTCTCAATATCCTCTTCCTCACTCTCTTCCTCCTCTCTAAGATCACTATCAAATAAAGCACCTTCGGGATCCTCCTCTCCTTCACTCATATCCCAAACACATGTATCAAAATTGTCATCCACCTTATTTGCATCATTCTTCTCATCTTCCTCATTAGATCCCCAATCATATTCAAAATCAATCCTAGGAGTCGAGGGTGTGTGTGTGGGATCAATGTAAGGACATGGTAGAGGCGATTCTAAAACTTCTTCCAATATGTTCTCCTCGCTCTCTAATTCCTTATCCTTAACCTCAACTTCTTTCATTTTCTCTATTCTACCCCATCCTCCATTAGAAATAGGACCTTTGCGATTTAAAACATATTGAACCATAATCCTAATATTCTCACGATGAATTTCCTTTGAGATTTTCTCATGATGTAATGAAGGTGGACTCAAACATTTATAACCTACATGTGCATTTCCACACTCAGAACAAATAGGGGCCATGTGCTTTTTTATTTTTTATTTTAAATGAAAGAAGACTAACTACAAAGAAATATTTAGATGAATATGTACAATGCCTAAAATAATAATAAATTTTTATGTAATAAAAATGGGAAGAATAAAAAAATTATAAAAAAGGAAAAATAAATACAATGGCCTAGAGTGGCCGATCCTAATTTTTTATAGTGTTAACCATGCCAACTCCCCGGCAGCGGTGCCAAAAGCTTGACACACGTATAATGTGCGTGCAATACGCAAGTGTGCATGTCGAAGTAATATGAGATTATGAGTCCCGAGTTATCAAACACAGGGAGTTGTGAGGTTAAAGACTATTACTAATTAGGATTGATTAGCTAAGCCGAAAACAAGAGTTCATTGAAAAATAAAATAAAAATAAAATAAAATAAAACAATCGATTAAATGATTGGTTTAATCAATTAAAAATGGAATCCTTAGGATTGCGATTTCATCACAGGTTCTCGTTGTACTAATTTCTACACAATTATCCTAATTCATCTCCTATTCCGGGTAGTGGCCTGTAGTCAGAATTGCTCGCTTTCGCGATACAATTCACTACCTATATCTTGGTCGGTTCCTCGGTAGTAGTAACCTATACCCTAAACTAGGTGCATGAAGATCATTCTCTGGGTTTCCACCATTAACTGTACATCGCCTTGTTCAAAGGATTTATTAGTTAATGTGATTATCATCTCTTTTCAACCGTTAATTCTTCTTTCAAAGTAATTAAAGGTATTATATTATCATTAAGGTGATCAATCATAATGATATAATAGAGAAAACGACATCATACCACGGATTTGAGAGATAAATTATGATAAACTATGTAAAAAGTATCATACAACGATTACTCGGGGTACTCTCATGTCCTAAGGAATTACAATTTTTAGCTGAAAATAGACGACATGGTATCACAGTAAGTCGAAAAGATGTAAAACATAAATTTCGAGATATAGTAAATTGGAGAAAGGGTTAAAGAGTGGATCTGGAGAAGATGGAGAGAATTTGCCGTCGTTTCCGCCGCCAAAACACCTCCGAGGTCTTCCGTGTAGGGTTCCTCTACTTTTCTCTCTCCGTTCGGCTGCCGTATCGTCCCCCGTGATAGATCTCCCAATTGCGGTTCTAATGGTGTCTTTTATTGCCGTCGTACATGTTTAGGTCAAGAGGAAACCTAAAATGTAATTTTTAATACAATATGTGTTAGATTTAACACATTAAAATTTAGTCCGCAACGTCTGAGTCGATGATATCGAGTTGGAAGTCGATAGTATCGACTTCTTCACAATAAAACAACCTTTTCCTTTTCAATCTGGAGCAAAAAATATTTGTACTCTGATGCCATGTTGCTACCATCGAGTTGCAAGTCGATGGTATCGACTGTGCTCCAGTAAATAATAATTATCTGCAATAAAATAATCAATGAATAAAATCAAATAATTACTATAATAATTAAAACATGTAAAATTTATGTAAAAATATAAGAAATGATGCACAAGTGATTTTTACTAATTTGGTAAAATATGTATTAACAAGATATTCAATTAAGCACAAATGATAAAGAAAATAACCAAATTAGATATCAAAATAATGACAATTTATGCATACATCAATCTCTCTCTATCTCTAGGTGTGTTTTGTATATATCTCTCAAATGAGATTGGATGCCTCCTTATATGGAGCGCGTCTCAGCCACCGCGGTAAGTGCCCACACCTATTGGTATCTTCAACGTGCGTCATTAACATCGCTTTAATGGTCGGCTTTAACGGGTAGTCAAGAGAGGTTTATTGTTGTGTCTTAAACACTGTCAACCAAACTCCAAATGATGCAACACAGAAAACAAAGTATCATTTTGGGAAATAAAATAAAATAAATATTTTGTAAAAAAGATAAATCTACGCACGCACCGTACTGAAACGAGCCAAGCCAGTCCAGGGGGTAGGTGGGCGAGTGAACCAATGAATGAACGTGTGTGTGTGTGTGTTTGTTTCATTTGAGAGAAATGCACAAGACAAGACAAACAACCTTATGCCCTTGAGAGGTCCTAACCTCTATGGGACCACTAGCTCATATAAGGAGCTGTGTGGTGCCTGTTGTAGGCAATATGGGATAAAATGTTGGCAGTAGAAAACTAAATTATGGAACAGGAATACAACAATATCTAACACAAGGTGTAGCATGTTCCTTGTTAAGTTAGGAACAACAAATCCTAGGGGGCTTTTCGGACCCTTTGGATGCCAGTAGCATAATTTTCGGGCAGAAGGGCTCCCTGTCCTTGATGAGCTCCCTGGCGGCGTGGTCTAGCTCATTTTCTTAAATCCTATTCGAGAGCCTCTTTTTGTGGAATAGGACAAATTTGATGGCTCACCGGGCCAACATCTGCTTGGTCGGCCACACGAAAGTCGTACACGTTAGAGATCGCCGTGTCGGCGTTGGAGAACATGAATGGAGCTCCCATGACCAGGTCACACTCAAGTTTTGGGGGCAAGCCATGGAGGTCAGCTGCTAGGTCGCCAACCTACAACAGTTACGCAAACCCCTCATTGGATGAGGAATTTTTAAAGGCTCCTCATCAAGTATATGTTGCTCCCGACGGTGTTCCCTTCTAGTATGGTAGTGGGGATCTAGAAGTCCACAACCTATTCATCAACAAGTTTGGGAACCATCATTTTCAAAATGGATAGATTTCTTAAGAATATGATTTTTGTTACAGTTCACATTACAATTAACATCACTTCATTAATATTTATTTATCCTAAATTGTAGACCAAGAAACCTGTAGTAAGAATCACTCACTCCCGTAGCGTAATTCACTACATAATCTAATATAAATCCCACTCTTGTGGGAATTTAATAATTATCTAGACACTTTAGGGAAACCTTTGGGTTGTATGCTTTATAGTCATAAGCCCTCACTCGATGCATAGTGTAGGATATGTAAATCTACAGTTTATCCAACTCTTAATCCCTCTCCTAAAATAGTTAATGATATGAGAAATTAACTATGGTGATCAGACATAGGCAATTCATGAGACAATCGTAGATTTATGTTCAAAACTTAAGAGAAATATATATGTTTAGGTGTAGATTGTGCAAGGTGTTCGTCCACAACACATGCAAAAGCCCTAGTGCAAGGATCGCTAAGGTTCACCTTACCCCCAATGATCCTAGAGCAGCCACGGGGCAGAAACATTCAATGAAAGAAGACCCAATCTAGGCCTCCTCCTGTGCAATGAGGGAAGAGCAAAGTGACTGAGATTAATCCTGACCAGGCATTCACACCTGATCAAGGACATAACACATCTATTATAACCTGAGAGAGGAGAGTGGTACTGATACCATCATGGAGAATGAAGAAGTCCCACCTGATCGTGAACCACCTATGATGGGCACACTAGCTACGAGAGGGAAATAAGGAGCGATGAGGAAGGAAGATTCATGCATAGAGAATACTTTCTCAGTTTTGGACATCATCTAGGAAATAGATGTTACTCCCAACTAGAGATGCAGCCCAAGGCAAACTAGGAGCTCATTAAAGAAGAAAAAGAATAAGATCAAGGACAACCCCAATGTAGGGGGAGGTCCCAAATCTTCCTATTTATATCCCTACTCACATGGAATGTGCAAGGTTGACACACTAAAATTATGTGTGTGAATGCAAGTATACATGTCGAGTAGTGCAAACCTATGAGGCCCAAATGTTGAAATCAAAGAAACATTAATGAAGAAACTACTACTAACTATAACTTGATCACCTAAACCTAATAAGAAAAACGATTACTTGATTGATTTAAAACTACTTGCAAGAATACAGAACTATATAGTGGATTGTGATCTCAAATTATATGAATTCTTAGGATTAGAGTTTTACCACAATTCACATTTCAATTAACATCACTTCATTAATATTAATTTATCTTAAATTCTGGACCAGGAGACCTGTAGCAAGATTTATTTGCTCCCACATCATAATTCACTATATCATCTAATATAAATCTCACTCTCATGGCAATTTAATTATTATCTAGGCACTTTAGCAAAACCTTTGGGTTGTACACTTCACATATGTAATCTCTCACTCGAGGCACAATGTAGGTTATGTAAATCTATGACTTATCCAACCCTTATTTCCTCTCCTGAAGCAATTAATGGTCTGAAAAATTAAGCAGTTAATGGTATGAAAAATTAACTATGGTGATCAGGCATAGGAAATTTATGAGGCAATCGTAGATTTATATCCAGAACTTTATATATATATATATATGTAAATCATAATATCAACTATATATATGTATATATAGTTAGGCTAGAATACACTCGAGTGTACGATTGTACAGATACACTCAAGTGTGTTTGCATATCAAGAATATTTTTTGCAATATCTAAACCATTGATCTTCATTGTCATACTATAATAAGGATACATACAAATTTGAGCCCGTTTGGATGAATGTAAGTCACTCATCTGAGGGTAACAAAATCGATGCACAAAACTAATTTGAAATACATAATTTTTGTGGTCTTTATAACATGACCTATAAATGTCCAAATGTGCTCAAATTTTTTATATGAGTTTTTTATAAGATGATTAAGAAGATCAATGGATTATATTTTTGAAAAAATATTACATCAAGAAAAACTACTTGAGTGTATTCTGCTCCGAATACACTCGAGTGTATTCTAGCCTGACTCTCTCTCTCTCTCTCTCTCTATATATATATATATATATATATATATATCATAATATCAACTATAATGTAAAACTAGCTACTGCTGAGTCCTAAGGAACTATGGAATTAGCCCCACATGATTTCTACCATTGCATACATGGATCGAATACAAAAAATAAGGAAAACATGAGAGAACGAATGAAAATCCTTGGAGAAGCTGATCAAGATGACTCCCTCAGACGAACTTCATGATTTGTTGTGTTCTGCCTACAAATCCATCATCTGAAGGTTCCTTAATCTTCCAAGACGTGGCTATCTTGTCCTCTTTATCCTCTCCCGTCTTGGTGCTTCTGTGCAATGGAATAGAACATGAATAATAGGTTTGGCCAAACTCCCCTTAGGTCATAAGAAGGCCTTGGGCCGTCATTAAGTCACAACCATCGAATTGGATTTGATATTTATTTTTATCTAAACATACAAAGTTGGTACCACTGACAGCAAGTCGGTGGTACCAGGATGTCATCTGACTTCGAGCTTCTTCATATGTGTCAGTACTATTGATGGAGACATCGATAGCACTGAGTTGACTTATAATTTCCTTCTGAATCATCCTTCATATAAAAGCCAGTACCACCGACAATAAATCGATGTTACCGAGATGCTTTGATGAGGCATATGACCCAAAAAACTAGTAGCACCGACTTAAAGGTCGATAGAACCGAAACTACCTTTGGATCTGTCTGAGATAAGTCAACAATAGGACAAACAATATGAACTACATTTCCCAAATACCCCCACCTGGCGGTTCCTAACTGGCCCTTACCAATCGCTGGATAAATAGCTACTCTAGAGTGCCCAAAAATGTTCATTAAAGATGTCTATCCTTAGATCAATGAGACATTATTAATATAGAAGTTAATATCATAGTCAATAGGGCATTCAGTTAATGCACCGTGTGATTTCCTATCTATATTGCTCTTATCTACCTACCAAACTAATTGAAAATAGTTCCCCTTATAAGAGTGAATGAAGGGATTAATCATGTATGTGGCCTGCTATAGAGAGAAATGGGTGGAAGGAAGAAGGTGGCTATGAAGAAGAAGAACAAGTAAAATCCAAGTCATTTATGCAAAGATAAAAAATGATGAACCTATAGCATGAAGGAATTGTGAAAATGTATGAATATAATGCCTATTATGTTCATGGAATGATGCATGCAGTTAAGGTCTCATATGACTGATGAGAGTGGAGGAAAGGAATGCCTGTAACTATTTTCAGTTCTCCTTAAAGAAAAGTTTAGATTTAAGTTAAGGCATCCTTTTCTCCCTCTTTATTTGATATTCTCTTTTTTTCTACCCTCTTGTTTAAGCATGATTGAGAATTCCTATTTGGGATTTTCTTCAACATCAAATTGCTTTATTTATTTATTTAGAGGGGTATGGATGTGTATCCTTTCACTTTATATTTGAGGAAAAATCTGAATAGATACATGACATAAAGAATGATGCAAAAGAAAATGCAATCTACACA
Source organism: Alisma plantago-aquatica (assembly GCA_963693085.1). Classification (NCBI taxonomy): domain Eukaryota; kingdom Viridiplantae; phylum Streptophyta; class Magnoliopsida; order Alismatales; family Alismataceae; genus Alisma; species Alisma plantago-aquatica. The sequence goes on along the minus strand of OY856411.1, from coordinate 458,045,154 downwards.
AAATATATTATGCAACTACTTGATATGCAACTATTTTTTTTTCATTTTCATTTTCTAACTAATGTAGTAAAAAGACTAACTATCATGCCACCTAGCGTGCAATTCAATGCAATCAAGAGGAAATAATTCAGATTACTTGATCGTCTTAAGGTTACACACTTTAGGTGACATGTTTGTAAAAGGTTACACACTTTAGGTGACATGTTTGTACATCACTTATAACATGTATAGACCTGTGTAAAATAGATGACATACATTTTAACATTGCTGAAAGGGCTACATACTTTAGGTGACATGCATGTAAACCACATAATATATATATATAATCTAGCGGAACAAAGATGACATACATTTATCATACTTAAAAGGGTTACACTCAATAGGTGACATACATTTGAATCACCGATGTTCTAATGGGGGTTTACCATATACATGACATGTATATGAGTCACATGTGATCTATAAGGGGGAATATTGTTTAGGTGGCATACATGACTGTCACCAAACTTTTAGGTGACATACATGCTTGTCACCTAATCTTTAGGTGATAGACATCCCAATCATCTAAAATCTCCCAACTAATAATAAGAATCAACAATTTTCTTAATGTATTTGTGTGCGGGATATAATAACACATTTATTTGACAATACATGAAGGAGATGTATGGGAGAAATTGTTGTTGAGAGTCATTCTAAGTTATTCTAAGAGTTATTCATAAAATAATATTGGCATAAAGATCTCTCTCAAACTCATACATGTCTCTTTTCTGACAATTCTAAGGCTAATGCACTTTTTTCTTACAAGGTAAATTTCTCATTGACATCGGCTCACATAGACCATCCACCACCAACAATAATTGATGCAAACAACTGGTGGTTTGTTGCAATCACATGACCGACTGTGATCTAATTTTCCCCAAACTCATGCCGTCTCTTTTATAAATATTTAAGAGGACAATACATATATACACATCTCCTATCAAAGTATTTATAAAAACTTGTTGTGAGAGGACACTATCATGATATGGGTCCTATCTCCTTCTAGAAGCATTTTCACATACTTGTTGTTAGAGGACACTATCATGATATGGGCCATGGCTCCTCAAATATGCATTTTAGGGGAATTTTTATGAGAGAACGTTATCATGATATGAGCCCCAACTTCTCATAAATGCATTTTTAAGAACTTGTTGTGAGAGGACACTATCAAGATATGAGCTCCAACTCCTCACAAATACATTACAAAGGAATTTCTATGTGTGGACAAGGGACTTGCTGTGAGAGGACACTATCATGATATGGGCCACAAATCCTCCTTGGTATGCATTTTAGGGACTTACTATGAGAGGACAGTCTCATGATATGTACCCTGGCTCCTCCCATACATATTTCCAGGGACTTTTTGTGGAGGACATTATCACAATATTCCTCCCAAATGCACTTTCATGAACTTATGGTGAGAGATACCATCACGATATGGATCACAACACATGACAAATACATTTCTAGAGACTTTTAGTGAGAGTGAATTTCACAATATGGGCCATGCCTCCTTAAAAATGCATTTCCAAGGAGTTGTTGTATGGAACACTCTCATGATGTGGCCCAACTCCTCACAAATGTATTTTTAGAGAGTTTTGTGATAGGAAACTGTCATGATATGGGCCATAGTGAGTATTGCAAGCTGAGCAAGAGAGACCTTTGAGCCCTATAAGTGAGACCTGCAAGCCCCACAAGTGAGATCTTAATGTCCCTCAAGCAAGACTTGCATGCCATGCAAAAAAGTGTTGTAATCCCATCTAGAGAAAGTTGCATGCCCCACAAGCGAGTACTGTAAGACCCGTAAGTGAGTGTTGCAAACCCCATAAACAAGTGCTGCAAGCACTACATGAGAGAGCTACCATCCCAATAAGCAAGAGTTGCAAGCCTAGCTAAAGAGTGTTGCAAGCCCTACAAGCGAGTACAACAACTGACATTTTGGTTTCTTTGTCTTGCCATGACACTGTCAAAGCATTTTTAAGAACTTGTTATGAGAGGACACTTCCATGATATGGGTCCTAGATGCTCCCAGAAACATTTTCCCAGACTTTTTGTATGAGGACACTGCTATGATATGGGCCCTAGATCCCAGAAAATGCATTTTGTGGGACTTGATGTGAGAGGACATTCTAATGAAATAGGCTTTGTCCCCTCACAAATGAATTTTTAGGGACTCATTGAAAAAGGACACTGTTTGATATGTCCCACAACTCCTCATAAATGCATTTCAACAGACTTGATGTGAGAGGATACTATCATGACATGGGCCATGACTCCTCCCAAATACATTTTTATGGGGATATATCAATGCATTTATTTGAAAGTTCATAAAGGTGACGTGTGAGAGAAATTGCTACTGTGAGTCATTTTATGTCATTCTAAGAGTGATTAAGAAAAGAATATTAGCAAATTGCTCCTTGACAGTGACTTGCATCGACCACCCACCCCACAATCAATTGCAATGAATGGGCAACGGCTACCACAAACACTCAAGTGACCATGTTTTGATCGTACCCAAACTCATACAGATATCCATCAAAGCATGTCTAGGTGTATTCTATGAGAGAACATTATCATGATATGGGATCTATCTCCTCCCAGAAGTATTTTTGCAGACTTGTTGGGAGTGGACACTGTCATGATTTGGGCCTTGGATCCTCACAAATATATTTTGGCTTGGCAGCGAATTGTGTAGACCACATACCCTAAGTAGAAATTGTTGCAAACGGGTGGTGCCCGCCATAAAAAAATTGGCTCATCTCAAATGCATTTTCAAGTAGTTGTTGTGAGAGGATACTATTATGATATGGGTTTTTATGAGTGCTGCAAGCCAAGCAAGTGACAACTACAAGCTCCATAAGTGAGTGATGTAAGCCCAGCTAATGAGAGCTGCAAGCACCCACAAGCAAGTGATACAAGACCCGCAAGTGAGTGTTTCAAGCCCCACATGCGGGAGCGGAAAACCAACTAGTGAGTGCTACAATCATGCAAGCAAGTACTAAAATTATAAAAAGCTAGTTCTTCTAGCCTAGCAAGCGAGTGTTGCAAGCCCCACAAGAGAGCATCACAATTATCACAAGTACCATAAGCTAAGTGTCACAGTTCCACAAGCTAGTGTTGTTATTGGAAGATTATTGCTAAGCATCTAAAATGTATGTCTATTTGATGACTTATTGCGAGAGGAGGTTCTCATATGACATTATAGGCCCCTCCTCCACATGTACCATTAGTAATTTATTTCTTTATAAATAGATTTCTCTCACCCATCATGAGAAGATGATACAAATCTTGATCTCAAACTCTCGCTATTCGACATAATCAATAAGATTTTAATTTATAGTTCCTTTCTCGTCCATGCGAGTTGAATCACCATGGATCCTCACAAATGCATTTTGGGGGACTTGGTGGGAGATGACATTCTCATGATATGGCCCCATCTCCTTACAAGTACATTTTCAGGGACTTGTTGTGAGAGGACATTATCATGATATGAGACCCAAATCTTTACAAATGCATTTCAATGAGCTTGATGTGAGAGGACCTTGTCATGATATTGGTTATGGTTCCTCCCAAATGTAGTTTTTTGGGAGTATACCAATATATTTATTTGAAAATTCATAAAGAAGACATGTGAGAGAATTATTGATGAGATTCATTCTAAGTCATTGTGAGAGCCTTTCATAAAGGTATATTGGAATGAAGATTGTCTCAGAACTCATACCCGTATCTTTTATTATCAATAAAAGGCTACTATGTCTTTCTCTTACAAGGAAATTTTCTCCTTGGCAGTGGGTAGTGTAGACCATCTGCCCCAACAACAATTGCTATAAAGGAGGTGACTGCTGCAAGCACTGACCAATCAAAGTATTTCTAGGAACTTGTTGTGAAAGGACACTATGATGATATGGGTCCTAGCTCCTTCTAGAAGCATTTTCACATACTTGCTGTTACAGGACACTATCATGATATGGGCTAGGGCTCCTCACAAATACATTTTAGGGGAGTTTTTTTTAGAGGAATTTCTCATGATATGAGCCCGAACTCATAAAAAATTGCATATTTAAGAACTTGTTGTGAGAGGACAATGTCAAGATATGGGCTCCAGCTCCTCACAAATACATTACAAAGGAATTTCTATGAGTGGACAAGGGACTTGTTGTAAGAGGACACTATCATGATATGGGCCATGGCTCCTCCCAATATGCATTTTTAGGGATTTTTTATGAGAGGACACTCATGATATGTGTTGACTTGAGAGTTCTACATTGTCCATATTTTGTTAATGACTTAACCATTCCATTCCTATGTATCTAATATGTTTTTTCAAGATTGATTTTAGGCTTTAGGTACATGAAAATGATCAAATTACACAAGCCCTAGCTTGTTTAAGTTCAAGTCAAATGCAATGCAAGTGTGCAATTTGGAAAATCACTCCAAATGACCTTAGAAGATTTTTGTAATCACTTGTATTGATGATATGACTTGTAACTAAGATGAAAAAAATATGAGGGGCAAAAAATACCAAGGTTTGATCACTCAAAAGTCAACTTCAAAAATTTGTCACAGGTTGTTCATCAGTCGAGTTGGAAACTCGACCGTTCCTATGATGGATTTTCTTAAGATGACCCATCAATCGAGTTGTACACTCACAAAACTCGACCGACTGACTCACTGAGAAAATCTAATTTTAGCTCATCGGTCAATTTTACCATAACAAACTCGACGATAGTTTCAAAATTGGCTTTGTCTTTTAGTTGATCGGTCGAGTTACCTTTATTAAAACTCGACCAAATGTACTGTATGGAAAATGCTAAAAAAGTGATTATAACCATTGGTGTGTTGTTTTGGGTGAAAATATATCCGTTGCATTGTGAAAAATGACTATATTTAGACCCTAAGTGATCCCCAACTCAAGGGAACACCCCCATCTATAAATAGGACCCCTTGGAGTTCATTCCAAGTTTGCTCATTCATGTTATTTTAAGTCCTTGTTATAGTTGAGTGTGTTGCAACTCGTTGAACCCCTTTCTCTCTCTAGTTTACACTTCATTTCATGATTGTGAGTGAGTTAAGAATATTGTAAGAGAGATACTCCCTTGTTCATGTAAAGCTCTCATCTTCTCCTACTTCCTTATCCCTTTCATCCATGAAGAAAAAATGAAGCAAGCTTCCCTGAGTGAAGGAGGAGTTGTTGTTGTGCCTCTTCAAGGTTGATGAAGAGGTGGTGATCTTATCCAGGTGAAGGAGAAGGCAAAGGCTGAAAATCCAAGAAGAGTTGAAAAGTCCTTGAAGGCGGAAGACTTATGCTTGAGTGGGTAAGACCTTGGAAGAAGGCCGAAGACTCTAGCAAAGTGGGTAAGTCCTTAGTAAGGTGGATTCGTCTTTGTTATTGGATGGGTAAGTCCTTTGGTGGTCTTTTGTTGTAACTCTTATTGGTGATAATATATAGAAAGACACTTGCAAAGTCCTAGAGGCTGACCTCTCTAGGTAGTGGACTGACTATCAATCTCTCTCACCCTTGCTATGCTTGTTAGTTAGGACTTCAAATTGCACTTAAGCTATTGGTTTCAATTTGATATAATTTGAAAGTCAAATCTATCTTGCGAAAAATTTTGTAGCTCTATTCACCCCCCCTTAGAGCCCTGGATCCAACAATATGTGCTTTGGGTCCTCCCATGTGCATTTATAGGGACTTGTTGTGGAGGAAGTTGTCACGATATTCCTCCCAAATGCATTTTCATAGACTTATTGTGAGAGATACCATCACGATATGGACCATGACACATGAAAAATGCATTTCTAGAGACTTGTAGTAAGAGAACAGTTGATGTCTTTTTTATGACTAGTGCTACTTGATGTCTATTCGATGACTAATGCTACTCGATGACTTGTTGTGAGAGGAGGTTTCTCATATGACATTCAAGGCCCTCCTCAACATGTCCCATTTGCAATTATATATCTTTCACCCATCATGAGAAGACATTATGAATCTTTATCTCAAACTCTTAATATTCTGTGGAATCAACAAGATTTTATTTTTTTAGTTCCTTTCTCGTCCATGCATGTTTCCACCTTGAATCCCATCAAGGGAGTGGAGCCAAGGGATAGTTCTTGCTTGAGTTTAATCAATGGAGTTTTGGCATCACCATTTTCCCTTGCAATGCTTTTTGAGGGACTTGGTGGGAGAGGGCATTCTCATGATATGTGCCCTATCTCCTTATAGATGCATTTTGAGGGACTTGTTGTGAGAGGAAACTGTCATGATATGAGACCAAACTCTTCACAAATGCATTTCAATGGACTTGTTATGAGAGGAAATTGTCATGATATTGGTCATTGTTCCTTCCAAATGTACTTTAATGGGACTATATCAATACATTTATTTGAAAATTCATAAAGTAGTTGTGTGAGAGAATTGTTGTTGAGATTCATTATAAGTAATTCCAAGAGCCTTTCATAAATGGATATTGAAATAAAGATTGTCTTCAAACTCATACTGTCTCTTTTGCTATCGATAAAAGGCTACTATGTATTTTTCTTGCTAGACAATTTGCTCCTTGGAAGTGGGTTGTGTAGACCACCCTCCCCAACAACAATTGTTATAAATAGGAGGTGACTGTTGCACGCACCTACCAACTATGCTCTGATTGTCTCCAAACTTATAATGTATTCTTTATGAATAGTTAAGAGGGAAATACATATATACATGTATCCAATCAAAGCATTTATAGGAATTTGCTGTCAGAGGACATCGTCATGATATGGGCCCTAGATCCTCCCAAAGCTTTTTCTCAGACTTGCTGCGAGAGGACATTTTCATGATATGGACCCTGATTCCTACCATGTACATTTCTAGGGACTTGAGGTGAGATGACATTGTCACGATATGTATCCCTATACATTTTTAGGGAATTACTATGAGAGGAAATTTTCATGATATGGACCCTCACTCCTACCATGTGCATTTCTTGGGACTTTCAATGAGATGACATTGTCACTATATTTATCCCTACATTTTCAGGGAATACTATGAGAGAACGTTGTCAATATATGGGTCATGGCACCTCTCAAATACATTTCTTTGGACTTGTTGCGAGAGGAAAGTGTCACAAATGGGCCATGGCTCCATGCAAATTCATTCTCAGAGAATTGATATGAGAGGACACTCTCATGATATGGGATCTGGCTCATCACAAATGCATGTTGAGAGAGTTGTTGTGAGAGGACATTGCCATGATATAGGTCATGGCGAGTGCTGCAAGCCAAGAAAGTGAGAACTACAAGCCCCTCACGCAAGTGTTGCAAGCCCAACTAATTAGAGCTACAAGCAACAAAAGGAAGTTCTATAAGATCTTCAAGTGAGTGATGCAAGCCCCACAAATGAGTGATGCATGCATCTCATGTGAAAGATACATGCCTAAGAAGCCAGAGCTTTAAATAGCAAGACCTGCAAGTCTGCAAGCAAGTGTTACAAGTGAGGCAAATTATGCTCATAGAATCTAGTATAAAACATTAAAAGTTCTAATCATGATGTATATTACTATTTATCATGCCTAACTACCGATGAATATTACATTTTTAGGGGCTAAAAATAAAATTTTTAAAGAACTCCACCATTTCATGAAAAGTACAAAATTTCATATCAATGGAGACAATTTATAGGTGGCGTTCCCGCACTTGATCCTCGCTGCCTAAAACATCTGTGCCCGTGACCAATCAGTGTGAAATGAATTATCAGTGCAAAGAGGATTATCTCAACTGTACTCCCCACCCCTCTCAGTAGAACCCATTCCCATCACTTGCGTTGTGTAGGGCATAATCCACCACCCTCTCTTTGTCCCTCAATCCCATTTTCTTCTCCATGAATAAGTGTACAAGGGTATAATCCACACCCTATAGAAACTACTACAAATGGGCAGTGGCTGCCACAAGCACCTGACCGACCATACTCCAATCATTCCCAAACTCATACATGTTTCATTTATGAATATTTATGAGGACCATACAAATGTACATATATTTGATAAAAGCATTTCTAAGGACTTGTTGTGAGATGACACTATCTTGATATGGGCCCTAGCTCCTCCCAAAAACATTTTCACCGAATTGATGTGAGAGGACAATGTCATGATATGGACCCTGTCTCCTCACAAACACATTTTAGGGGACTTAGTTTGAAAGGACATTCTCATGATATGCACCCGACTTCTCACAAATGCATTTTCACAGACTTGTTGTAAGAGGAAAATATCACAATATGGGCATGGCTCCTCAAAAATGCATTTCCAGAGAGTTACCGTGAGAGGACACTCTTATGATATGTGCCCTAACTGTTACACCCACTTTCCACGATAACCTCTAATCATGAGATTAGGGCATAAGTTAAGGATTTAACATAATACAAAGATCACTCTTGACTTTTTATTTGATTTCAACTCCTTGCACTACTACATATATGACATATTGCGTCGGTTGTTTCTTCAAGAAACACTGACAATTTATCTTTAGCGTCGATTGTTAGTAGACAACTTTTGTGGTTTGACCAGCTGAGAAAACATGAGTTTTGCTTTATTTTTGTCATCTTTTGCTTCTCAAAGCAGATAACGCTATATATCACCTGTGGAAATAAAATTTCACACAAAATTTTTGCGAGCTTTTCATTTGATTTATATAACCAAAGGGATAAAGAGGTGCATGTATCATCTATCTTGTGGGAAACAATTGGCATTTCTTGTCAGGTGTTTCTATAATGTCTGGTGAGAAAGATAGTTGTGCCTTGCATCTTGCAAAAAATTAGGGACTTTTTGTGAGAGATAGTGTTACTATATGGGCCACAAGTCCTCAGAAATGCATATTTAGGGAGTTCTTTTGAGATGACACTCTCATGATATCAATCCCAACTCCTTGCAAATGAATTTTTAGGTAGTTGCGAGAGGACACTGTCATGATATGAGTTGTGGCAAGTGATGCAAGCTAAGAAAGTGAGATCTATAAATCCTACACACGAGTGCTGCAAGCCCAACTATAACGAGCTGTGTGCCCCATAAGAAACTATTGTGACATCCATAGGCGAGTGTTGCAAACACCGCATGTGAGAACTGCAAGCCCAACAAGCAAGAGCTGCAAAGGCATTGATGGCTGCAACCACCCGATAAGTAATCTATGAAGATAATCAAAGATGGTTGAATCATCATCGTCAATTCTACAAGTAACCCTTTAATCTCTTCTCCTCTACTTTCTATATTTCTTCCACATTTTGAATTATTGCCTTTTTCCTTCCTCTCTAGTGTGAATCACATGCACCTAGACCCTCACCGTCTCTCTTATGGTTGTGGGAGCCCTTTTCTTTGGGCAGAAGGGTGGTTTATAGGGGCGAACTTGAACCTATTTTTCCTTCTCTCAAGGGGATGTCCCTGTACTTGCTCTGCAACAAGGTATGCCTCACATGCCCTCCTTCAGAATGCATCGTTGTTGAAAATATCTACTAGTAGGATATGTGGAGAATTTTTATCATTATTTTCGTTGTGCTTTCTGCCTCTACGATGCCTAACACTCATAACTAAAAGAAGACATGGAGATGAAGTAGAAACCATCAAGCTTGCAAAAATGTCTAGCGCCTTAGTGCAAGAATAGATACCCACCAAGCAGAAGGACACATGAGCTTTCACCATCCTTTTCAATGTTGAAGATAACAAAGAAAGAAAATGGTTAGCTGATTTGGGAGAAAGTATAAGATTAATGTTGTTAATGCTAGCCTATAGTCTTGGTCTTACTAACATGGTGAAAATTGATATGAGAATCCAGCTAGATAATCACCTTTACGTACCATGAACAATTGATATAGAAGTTTGATAGGACACTTCTACATTTGTCATGGAACCCTGGGGGTCATGTTGGCATACCAATCCTCCACTATGTAAGACCTCTCACTCATTGTGAGTCGGTACTCACATTATGAGGGCCTAAGCTAACCCCATTGCATTCTTTCGACATATTTTATTTTGTAGTATCTCAATGTGATTGACTTGTAACCACATTACATAACTTTCATAAATTACCAAAATAGTGGATATACATAACACATAAAAATTGGTAAATCCAAGTATGCAAATATTTATTTCAAGGTTAAATTGGGTGGAATACACTAGTTGGGATAGAACTTTAATGATACTCATTTTAGAAGTTATTTAGTTTGTCAGGAACCCAAGTGTAAAGCTTGAAATGGTAGGTAAAATGGATCTTCCCTCTTAGTCCTAGGTCAAAGGGATGTAAATATAATATGAAGAAAATAAGTTTAGGGCATGTAAATTTTCAAGTAGCCCCAACTGAACCCCCTCAATCAGTAAATCCCACGCTTCCCTCTACTCCCCCACTCGCACAACATCATCTCTTTCTCTTCCCCAATTCCTCACCACCCAACCCCCACCTCTCTTCCACTTCGCACCTCTCCACTTGCATCTTTCCCACACACGATTTGTGCAATCTGAAAATTATTCCAATCCATCTTCTCCATCCTGCAAATCACTTGCATATATCATAGAAGATGTCCGTGGGAGGGTCAGACCACCTTTGGGAAAGACACGATCCTTCCGTCATCCCCTGAACAGAAAATAAAAATTGTCCCGACACTAGAAACAATCACTGGTGGGACATCTCACATGTAAGATACAACATTTTTCTTCATTCTTTTCCTTCATCATACCTCTCCTTCATTTTCCCCCTATTTCTATATACTCTATTCCCTTAGTTTCTTTGTTACCTTGTGGTGGTGCCGACAAAGACCACATGTTTGACAAAATGCCTTCTGGTGTTGATATGCCCTTGAGTCATAGAGATGATGAGTGGCCTATGTTATAAGACTTTGGGTTTACATTAATCTCTTACAGCCTAGTTACATCTAGGAGGTGCCGATGAGCAACTGATCGGATCCCCAAAAGAGTCTAGATTGGAGCTACTACTGTAACGACATGATGATAGTAGGATGATGTCCCTCAAGCCAAGCTCAAGACCTTGCACACAAGGTAAACAAAAAATATGTCACACTAACCAAATTCACCCCCCTTCAGTAGTTATGGGTTTAGAATTTTATTTCACCACTCAGCACTATGCTCACCCTCTTTATCTAAAACTGAGGGGCTCGTCAAAAATGCTACTCGAATATTCACATTATTGCACATCACCAACATAATGCACCTATAACACTGACCTAGGCGTCCTGGTAGACACAAAAACTGCATTGGAATGATATGCCTCTACCATTAAATGATCTTCTCAGTGGATCTTACTCTCAGTAGTCCAAACAAAGATGGACGGAGTCTTACATTGAAAGCTACACACATAAAAAATAAATTTGATGTAATTTGGTCGAGTCTTGACAACTCTATTTAGCTGATGGCATATCTGATATGTTTCGATATGACAACATAATTAAATAAAATAGTGATTTTCATCCCTAGTAATTGTTGGTGTGCATTTTTGATAGAATCAAGGCTAGGGAAAATGAGCTAGGTTTTTTAAAACCATTATGGATCCATTATCATTTATGTACTCTTGTGTTTGAAAATTATGACTCACATGGCTTGTGCTATAGAAAAGTAGCCTGCAGCTTGGTTTCATACATGGTACATGGTTGCATATGACTCACTTGTCTTTTTCTATAGATATGTAGGTTAATTATACTAATAAGTGTTTGGAACCACTAAAAAGTGAATGTACTCACATTAATACAATGCTGATTCTTGCTAGTGTTTTCAATTTTCTTACTCGAGCCTTCCTATAATAGATTTCTATGTATAGAATCAACTCAGTAGCAGGAGATCTTATTTCCCACACTACTCAAGTAAACCAATTTCGGCCACCTGGCCACCTAGATAGCCTTGATTTATGTGATGCTCTGTGTGAGACTAATGTAATCGATGTTATGCTATTAAGTGAGTAGCGTTGGCCATTTTTTTGGTCCTTCTTTTAATTGTCATTATATTTGGATATCCTTGTAAAAACACTGACTAGGATTGACAATCACCATTCCCACCTCTTATGGTCCTCTAAGACAATGTGCGATCAGCTTGGATGAAGGAGTGAAATGAATCACATGTATTATTCCTTTGGATAGCAACATGGTCAGTGTAGGTGTTCCTATCTCGATCACAAATCCAACACATTATGGTCCCCTTCGGCTTTCTCTAACTTATTAAGCTTGACGGAATTCTCCTCTATATATAAGGGTAGGGCATAGGATTCTTTAATTTTGTGCGCACAACTGGTCCACTCAAACTAGCAACTAAGGAACTTTAATTGCCACTTAGATATCTAGTTTGGGTCAGCTCGAACACCATCCACAAATGATCACCGTTTGGATAGCTATCTAGGTTGATGGTTGCTTTGTGGAACACTTAAACCCATGCTTCATTTACAATCCCACAATCCAGATTGCTGGCTATGCATCTTGTCAGGAACTTATTATTTTGCTAAGTGAACAACCCTCACTTAGCATCTTGTTTGGGATCTATTATTTTGCATGTTGAGTTTAGACTTCAGAGTGGTTGGCAACTTCCACTACTTCTTAAAGCTCTCAAGGATGGGATCTGAGATATCTTTCCCCCATGGCATAAATGTCATCATTAAGTATGATGGTTATTTACAATTATGCATAGCCAACTTTCAACATTAATAGAATCCTTTATAGCATCCAATGGTGTTGTAGTAGGATTTGTAGAAGTCTTAAAATTGCTTTAAAAATATGTTGCTTACTTTTTAACTTAATGCTAGTGTTATTTGAACACAAAGTTATGCTGACAATAAGCATGAGTATTTATGTTGTTCACTGATTTCCTATGCTTTACCAACACAACTTTAAATCTCCACCTGAAGACTGTGAAACTCTCCCTTGCTAGGAACTTTCAAGAGAAGTTGGATGGACTTTGTGCTTTGGTGTTGCATGGCAGGTTTTACTGACAAACAACCCCTTCTTATAAGATATTACAATTTTCATTTTCTTGTGGTGCATATTGATCATCAATCTTTTATTTTCATTCTCCAATTAGTTTTTGAATTCCCATTTCTATTTACCTATCCCAGATTACCTATTTATAGGAACATGTCTTAAGTGAGCTATGAACACGGAAGAAGCGACAACAATTACAAGATTGTTAAGATTACTAGATTTTGCTAAAGTTTAAGCATCATCAGCTGGTGGCATATCTTGGGGTATGGATGTGGATGTGATTAAATAATCAATTTAGGTTTGCTTCCATCAACTACGAAAAATCTTGTTGTTTCTTAATTTTATAAATGTTTGTATACTACTAGAAATCTAGTCCTTCATGATGTAATTTTTTTTTTCTAGAGTATAGTAAGTTTCTAAGACAGTAGTTGATGTTTGATGCAGTACTTGAAAAGCTTAATTATAATATAGTATTAAATTATATGGAGGACGTCAAAACTTAATTAAATAAGATCCATAGTACATTCGTATCTAAAAATTGATATGTCCCATTATTATGTTTCAACAATATAAATTTTCCTTTCTTACGCATGAACTACAACCTAGTTCCACGTGATTTTTGACACTCCTAAAAATTATTTCTTATACAACCTAGTCTTCATGCTCTTCTAGATCATCTTTAATATTTGATACACAATCTTGAACTATTTTTCATTTTTTCTTTTGAGGTTTTGTTTATCTGCCTATGGTATTATCATTGTCCTATGCATCAGATCCAACATAATGTATGGCCTCATAATTCTTTGTATAAGTAGATACTAGAATCCAATGGTTGTCATGTATGATAATTGATAAGAGGAAGTCGCTAGTCGCATTTTAAAATTTTCACCTTTATTGTAGGTGAACCATATGCACACTAGCTGAGTAGGCATCCAACAGTGGGTGGTTGTTTATAAAGTCATCATTTATAAGAGGCCCTAGAGAATGCATGGTCTGTACTAATGCATATCCTCATTTTATTACCATAAGACGCATGGACTCTTGATTAGAATTATTATATATCGATGTCAAAGTTGAATTCACTAATTTCTTGGTGGCCATTTTGCATAATCAACTTGACATATTTTTGTTGTATGATGGAGCAATAAAGTATGCAAAGTCTAGGAATGTCAACTTAATATGGTTTTCCAGTTAGACAAGTCTTTTTTTCTTCTCTAGTCTCAACTTGTTACTTAACACTTCATCAGGAAATTTAATGGGTAGTGTGTCAGATCCTAGAACATGCAAATTTTAAAATTTTTAGCACAGTGTGATGTGTCTACTCTACATTATTAGGAGAAGGACGTGCATATACTTCTCTAGTATCTTGAATTGGTGTTACATGAGAAGCAAGAGTTTGCTACCATCACAACCCTGATTGGGATGGTGTTTTTAGAGGGTTTTTTCCTACATATTACTTTGGCTTTTCTTTCTTATTTGGCATACATTATGGTGGAACCGGAGAGTTGGAAACACATTTTGTGTGGTGGCATCATTTGAGGATATATTTTCTATACTAGCATTGGAATTTTTTTCTACCTATATCATCCACTATCATTCGATTAAGGATTTCTTTGATCTAGCATGAGACTTGGAAGCCTCGGGAGAATGATATCTTCTAGTGAAGCATAGTTAGAAAGGGGTCTATTGTTTCGATGTTCTTCTCATGGAGGGCGTGGTTATGACATATGGGTAACTAAGAAAACATAATCAATGATCCGATTGGGGCTCTTCAGTCTGTATCCATAGTAGGTGTAGTATATGCATAGTCGTCCTAGATTTTCACTAAATGCATAGTAGACATCCTTATATAGGTCAACACCATCCATGTAGGTGTTATACACTCGAATCCCACAATATATATGATTGGAACCTCCTGCTGGGTCATCAGTGTAGGAGAGGATGGCGTCTGTTTATTCATGGTTGTCATTGACTAGATCCAAAAACTACTCCAACGGGTCAGGAAAACTCATCTTCATTTGTTGAGCTAGCAGATTGCCGATGACTACATGAGGGGGGACATCGGTAGGTATATGCGATTACGTGGGGTAGGCGATCCTCCACTACAGGATGACATCATTATTTTTTTGAACAGTCATGAAACACGTTCCATATGAAATTACCTTTCTAGATAATCTGCTTGAGATAGGTAAGACTAAAATTCCCTATGAAGAAATCATGACCAGAGACAATCACACTATTGCTCTATTTGGGAGATAATCTGAAAGAGGAACTCCCACATGTTGAAAAGTCTCAAGTGTTGAAATTCATCAATTGTTTTGACATACTTCCTTTCATGTCATGGGCTTTTTTATTTTACAAGTGACCCTAACTAAAACCATAGAGTTTATTGCCTAGGACATTCTCTTATTTTTAGGATAGTTGGTACACTTTTTAGTTTGGCTATAATATTTATCAATTTGTTTATTTGAATCATGATAACATGTGTCTCATAACGATGATCGATCATGAGGAACACAAATGAAATATTATTAAATCATTGCCCATCTATAGATGTGTGGCTGTTGCTTCATAGACTATGTGTTTTTAGGTTTTGTTGATAGGTCACTTTTAGGAAGAATAGCTTAGCTATGAATTGGTTCTCCATGACAGTGATATAGTAGAGAAGTAATTTGTTTTCTGCAAATAGTTCCATTCATTTTTAGATGTATTACTACAATGTAAGGTAGATATCCTATGTTGGCAACTGAAGTGTATCATTCCCCTATAAGGTAGATATATCATGTTGACAACTGAAGTGTATGATTCCACTATAAAGTAGATATACTATGCTGGCAACTGAAGTGTTTGTTTTATAGGTCAATACATAAGTTAGTGATTAAAACAATTCTATATAACCATTAGTTTCTCAAATATTAAATGTGGTATTTTTTTCTCATTTGTTCCATATACTTATTTCAGTAAATAGAGATGAGAGAAGCACTAAACTTCAACTCCAACACGTAGTATGTTTCTTTTTAGCAACATGCCAAACTAGCATCCAAGATGGGCATGCACATTTAGTAAGGCCATACCCATACTTAACGAAATTCAAATTGAAGTTTAAGGAAGACAAATGCTCTACTTAACATGGTGGATGCACATAGTTAAAAATTAATGTTTTGAATCACCCACACCTCAACCTTCACAGCTAAATGCGACTGTGATAGGGTGGTATCTGAGATGAGTCACTTTTCCATAAATATATCAAGATGGTTGCTAAATCTGAGTTGCTTTTTTGTAAATATGTTTAAGGGGAAAGGCCTACATTCTCCCCTCTGTAACTTTTCAATTTTAGTAAATGAATACAATTAATTTTTAGACTTGTGGTGTGTGTTTCTGCACTTATGTACTCTCTTGCAAAGAGCTAGTTTAAGCTATTATTTGGTCATGGTTTTATTATACCATTTGCATTATTTCTTTCCAAGGTTTGGAATTAAAATGAGTGACATCAAAGCATGTGATTTTTTGACATCAATGCACTAAAATAGATGACATTAGTTCATGTGAATTATTGGACGTGGGTGATGTTTTGTGCTGTCACCTATTGTTAAATTTTTAGAAATGGGAAACTACCAGTAGGTGACGTTCATTCCACATAGATTACACGGTACAAAGGCCACACTTAATAGGTAACATACATTTGATTGGGTAAACATTTCACCTTTTCACTTAAACTTCACATGTTTGAATGTCACCTATACCCCCTTTCTTGTAGTGACAAGGTCACCAACCTGCAACAATTATGCAAACCCCTAATTGGAAGAAGAATTGCCAAAGGCTCCTTGTCAAGTATATGTTGCTCCCGATGATGTTCTCTTCTAGTATGGTAGTGGGGATATATAAGTATACAACCTATTCGTCAACAAGTTTAGGAACCATCATTTTCAAGTTAGACGGATTTCTTAGGATTACATTTTTATCATGGTTCACATTACAATTAAAATCACTTCATTAATATTTGTTTATCCTAAACCCTGGACCAAGGTACCTCTAGCAATAATTACCCACTCCCATAGCGTAATTCACTACTAATCTAATATAAATCATACTCACGTGGAAATTTTATTATTATCTAGATGATTTAGCAAAATCGTTTGGTTGTACCCTTCACATCCGTAAGCCCTCACTTGAGGCATAGTGTATGATATGTAAATATGTGACTTATCCAACCCTTAATCCCTCTCCCTAAGCATTTAGTGATATGAGAAATTAACTATGGTGATCAAGCATAGGAAATTCATGAGGCAGTTGTAGATTTATGTTCAAAACTTAAGAAAAAATATGTATGTATACGTGTAGATTGTGCAAGGTGTTTGTCTACAGCACATGCCAAATCCCTAGTGTGGGGATCACTAAGGTTCACCTTACCCCCCAATTTTCCTAGAGTAGGCACAAGGCAGAAACATTCAGGAGAGGGAAGGGCAAAGTGACTGAGATTGATCCTGACCAGGAGTTGGAACCTGATCAGGGACATAACACACCTATTATAACCTAAGAGAGGCGAGTGGTACTGATACCGTCTTGGAGAATGGAGAAATCCCACGTGACCGTGAATCACCTATGATGGGTACACTATCTACATGAGGGAAATAAGGAGCAATGAGGAAGGAAGATTCATGAATGAAGAATCCTTTCTAAGTTCCTGACAACATAGATGAGGAGGAAATATATGTTATTCCCAACTAGAGCTACAAACCGAGGCAAACCAAGAGCTCATCAAAGAAGAAAAAGAATAAGATCAAGGACCCGATGTAGGGGGAGGTCCCAAATCTTCCTATTTATATCCCTACTCACATGGAATGTGCAAGGTTTACACATTAGAACTATGCATGTAAACACAAGTATACACGTCGAGTAGTGCAAGTCTATGAGGCTTGAATGTCAAAATTAGGGAAACATTAATGCAGAAACTACTACTAACTATAATCTAATCACCTAAACCTAATACAAATGATTGGTTTATTGATTTAAAACTACTTACAAGAATATATAACTATATACTGGATTGTGATCTCAAATTGGATGGATTCTTAGGATTATAGTTTTACCACAGTTCACATTTCAATTAACATCACTTCATTAATATTAATTTATCCTAAACCCTAGACTAAGGGACCTGTAGCAAGAATTACATGCTTCTGCAGTGTAATTCACTACCTAATGTAATATAAATCCCACTCTCATGGCAATTTGATTATTATCTATGTGCTTTAGTGAAACCTTTGGGTTGTACCCTTCACATTTGTTAGATCTCACTTGAGGTACAATGTAGGCTATGTAAATCTATGACTTATCCAACCCTTATTCCCTCTCATGAAGTAGTTAGTGGTCTGAAAAATTAACTATGGTGATCAAACTTAGGCAATTTATGAAGCAATTGTAAATTTTTGTCCAGAACTTAAGAGAAATACATACATAAATACATATATATATCATAATATCAACTATAATGTAAAATTGGCTACTCTTGGGTCCTAAGGAACTAGGGAATTATCCTCACATGATTTCTACCATTGTATACATGGATGGAATAAGAGAAAACAAAAGAAACATGAGAAAACTAATGAAAATCCCTGTGGAAGGTGATCTAGATGACTCCCTCTGATGAAAGTCACTATATCATGTGTTCTTCCTACAAATCCACCCTCTGAAGGTGCCTGAATCGTTTGGGACATGGCCGTCTCCTCCTCTTTCTCCTCTCTCATCTTTGTGCTTTTGTGCAATGGAATAGAATATGAATAATAGGTCTGGTTGAACTCCCCTTAATTGATAAGAAGTTCTTGGGTCGTCATTAAGTCATAGCCATCAGATTAGCTTTGATATTTATTTTCATCTAAACGTACGAAGTTGGTACCACTGACAGTAAGTTGGTGGTACTGAGCTGTCAGCTGACTTTGAACTTCTTCATATGTGTCAGTACTATCAACAGAGATGTATATAGCATGAAGTTGACTTCTAACGCCTTCTGGATCATCCTTCTTGTAAAATCTGGTACCACTGATAACAAGCCAGTGGCACGGAGATGCTTTGGTGAGGCGTATGACCCCAAAAATCAGCAGCACCAACTTAAAGGTCAGTAGCACCGAAAATATCTTTAGATCTGTCTGAGATAAGTTAGTAAAAGACAAACAATATGAACTACATTTTCTAAATACCCCCACCTGGAGATCCTGAACTGGCCCTTGCCAACCACTGAATAAATAACTACTTTAGGGGCCCAAAAATGTTCATTAAAGATTTCTACCCTTAGATCAATGAAACACTATTAATAGAGTAGTTAATATCACACTCAATAGGGCATTCACTTGATGCACCATGTGATTCCCTATCTACATTGCTCATATCTACCTATCAAACTAATTGGAAACAATTCCCCTTATAAGAGTGAATGAGGGGATCAATCATATATGTGGCCTATCATAAAGAGTAGTGGGTGGAAGGAAGAAGGTGGCTATGAAGAAGAATAGCCAGTAAAATCTGAGTCATTTATGCAAAGATAAAACACGATGAACCTATAGGATGAAGGAGTTTAGAAAATGTATGAATCCTAATGCCTACTATGTTCGTGGAATGATGCATGCACTGAAGGTCTCATATGATTGATGAGAGTGGAGGAAAAGAATGCATGTAACTATTTTCACTTCTCCTTAAAGAAAAGTTTAGATTTTAGTTAAGGCATCCTTTTCTCCCTCTTTATTTCATATTCCCTTTTTTCTACTCTCTTGTTTAAGTATGATTGAGAATTCTTATTTTGGCTTTTCTTCAACAACACATTGGTTTTTTTATTTATTTAGAGGGGTATGGATGTGTATCGTTTCACTTTAAGCATGATTGAGAATTCCTATTTTGGCTTTTCTTCAACAACACATTAGTTTTTTATTTATTTACAGGGGTATGGATGTGTATCGTTTCACTTTATATTTGAGGAAAAATCTGAATAGATACCTGACGTAAATAATGATGCAAAATAAAATGCAATCCACACAATTTTTTTTATGCAACTACTTGATATGCAACAATTTTTTTCATTTTAATTTTCTAACAAATGCAATAAAAAGACTAACTATCTTGCCACCTAGCATGCAATTCAATGCAATCAAGAGGAAACAATTTGGGTTACTTCATCATCTTAAGGTGGTGGATGAAATGTAATGAAAATCGGGTGGAATCACATGATGAAGAAACAATGTTTGTCTTAAACTATGATATGTCCCTCTCCTATCAACTTGTGTACAAGGTAACCTTTGAGTTTCTTTCTAAAAGTTCCATTTAAGACCCCATTACTTGTTTGATCAATTTGGGCTCAAACCCCATCGCCATTGTCAATTCTTGGATAAATTAAGATTTTTGATTCATATTAAGTGTCTTTAAGATGACTAACCCATACACTTCTTCTAGATGGTGTTGTCTTTAGACTTTGCAACTAAGCTTAAAAAGAAATGAAAACTTTTAACTTGTTTCAATTTTTCAGATTTCATAGCAAAGACACACACTATGATGATAGCATAAATCATGATAACTATGCTACACAATTATACTAGATAGTTGTGGATCCTAAAAATTTGGAATGGGAGAAAATAAAACAACTAAAGAAATAAAATAAAGATAGAGTTGTTCCAACACCCACTAAGCTTGAACTTAATATGTCCTCATAGTCATAATCCAAACAAAGAGGTGGAGCAGAAGTGTGCCTGATCAGAATGGTGGTGGATCAAATGTTCCTGGAGGCATGTTCAGATCTAGTGGGTAGACATGTGTCAGTGAAACTGGGTGACTTGGTGGATATATCTGGCAGCTGGGGGTAAGTGGCAAAAGTGGTCTTGGTTCCAATAGTGATCATAAAGTGGCTATTGGTAATGCTTAATCTACTGCAAGCGAGTATGCATGTTCTCTTGGGTGACCAAGAGAAGACACTCATTGTCATAAATTATGTGTTGTTGCTAAAGAAGCCATCCTTGAATGTCATGAATCTCCACCAATGTAGTTTCTTGCTATTTTTGCCCCTGCTAAATCGATTACATCATCCCATACATACCTGATATGGATAAAGGAAAAAGAGTCTCTATGTTGTGCAGGTGATGGAGCGGAGGAACTAGATGTTCCATATCTCCTTGGAACCCAGTGGATACACTGACGCTGAGTGAATGACATCATGGCCTCATCTTCTTCACTATTTTATTCTCCAAACCGCTCCAATTTGGGGTTGTCCTCTTCTTATGGTACTGGTTTTGCACCCTCCTCATGCCATCTCAAGAACCACACCCCTTGTAGGTGGAAGATGGGGTCAGGAAGAGCCCTTTATCACATTTGGTCGTCCACCTGCAACATGCATACACCTTGCCCACATACTTTCTCACAAGGTGAGCCCTCTTGAAATGCTTGAAGTCTAACTTAGAGGAGGTCTTCATGGCATTGTCTTTAGAGAAATCTAGGTGGAGGTGTAGTGCGAAAGGTGTAATTAGCCCACCAAAGTGAATTGGGGGCTTCTGTTGAGCCTGCCTCTTCACTGCCAGCATCTATTGTATAAAGAATGAGCAAGATCTATAGTCTCTTATCCTTGGGTCAAGAATTCCCATAGGACATAGAGATCCACTTGCTGCACCTTTCCTACCCTTGTGTAGATCTGGCGAAGATGGTGCTTGTCAGATATTGACACAAGATTTGAGAGAACATATTCTCTATGTCCATGATTGAAAACTAATACCGGTAAATGTTGGAACTCTACAGTAGGTTTTTCAACCACCTCCATACCAAACTAAAGTTAAAGTCATTGGGTGAGTAACAGACTCCCCCACTACCAACCATAGACTACATTGAATTCTACCAACGTGAAAGGGTGGACGATGTTGTAGAGGTGGAAACATACCCGTCCTTCCTCCCAAACTTCTCCATGCTCGGGGATATAATAGACCTCTAGGGACATCAGGAACTCGAAAAAGATCTCCTGATAGGTGGCTAATCACCCAAAAATGGGTGACCACCCACTATACCTTGTCATGCATAGACATGACAAGGACTGTCAGTGATGCCCATGTCAATGAGGAAGGTGCAATCACCATACTGCATGGATATGATTTATTTCTTCATTATGCCATAGAAGAGCTTCTTCTGGATTTCATCGACAAAAGAGATGTGTGTCCACTTTGGCACCATCCGACCGGCTCCTCCTACTGCTGAAGATGACCTCCTTGAAGCCATGGACTCTGATAAGATAATGGGGATGGAGATAAGAGATGAAAGAAGACTCAGGATGTCGTAGACCACTGGATGGCTTCTAGATTTCAAGGGAAGTGATGTGTGTTGGATCAAAGGGATCTAGGGGGTGTATAGAACTAAAAACACTCACAAAAAATTGTTAGACCTTCAAGTTACTTCAAGTAGGACTACTGCAAATATGGAATTGGATGTGCAATCTAAACATACATAAAAAGGATGAGAGAGATTGAACAAGCACCAGAACAAGCTATGTAGAGTGGTTCCAATCTCCAAACTAGGAGAAAGTCAGTCCACTACCTAGAGGTCAAGCTCTAGGATTTTGCAACCATTGCATACTTATATTCCATTATAAGACATACAATTAGACCTTCCTTTTGTAGGGCAATGATACGTAGTCTTCCATTTGAAGGACCAAAAGGATCCAATAAACCTTACAATGACTTAACTATCATTCGGTCTAGAGTCTTCAAACTCTACAAGGGCTTACCCACTCTTGCAAGTAGCTGGACACCTTCACCAAGGAGATCCCCTTCTTGAAATGAGTCTTTCACCTCAAAGGAATTACCCACTATACTCAAGGATCTTCAGCCTTCACCTTCTCCTTCAACTTGCAGAAGCTTTTCTCCTTCTCCTTCACCTTGGAGAAGCTTTCACTAACTTTGTACTTGAAGAAAGGGGTTGGGAAGGGAAGCTTTGAGAGCTTTACAAAACTACAATGGAGTATCTCTTTCACACATAGCCTATCTCACTCATATGGGTGTTTTGAAGTATAAACAAGAGAGAAAAAATGGCTCTAGTGGACTGAATGCACTCAACTATAGCTAGGATCTTGAATAGCATGAAGGAGCAAACTTGGAATGAAGTCCAAGGGTGCCTATTTATAGATGAGGATGTCCACTAGCCACTAGATTCACTTAGGAATGCTTTATAGTCATTTGGGGTGTTACAAAAAATCTATTTTTTATGTTTGCAACACTCCAACTGCTAGAATCACTTTTTTTGCACATTCCCTACAATGTAGTTAGTCGAGTTAAATCTTATTTGCAACACTCCAATGATTGCACTATCTGACAAAGCAAATTTGAAGCATGAGTCGAGTTTATCCTGGATGGAACTCAGTCAGTCGCTTAAATCTAATTTACCAGTACTAGGTGTTAGTCGAGTTTGTCCTAAGTTAAACTCGACTGAACCTGGACATTCCCCAAATCCATCAAGGGTGTCAATCGAGTTTATGAAGGATGAAACTCGACCGAACAGACACTCTGTGATGAATTTTTGAAATCATCATTAGAGTGATTAAATGTTTGAATTAAGTGCTCCTAATTTCTCATCTTAGTTTCAAGTCATAACATCAATACAAATTATTATAAAAAATTTCCTATTTCATTTAGGGCTATTTCCACAAAAGTACATTTGCATTGCTTTTGACTTGAACTAGATCAAGCTAGGGCTTGATTGAATTGATCCTTTTCATGTACCTAATTCCTGCAATCAATCTCAAATAGACATATTAGATACATATGAATGGAATGGTTAAGTCATCATTAGAATATGGACAATGTATAACACTTAGGTCAATATTCTCCCCCTTTTTGAAGATGACAACAATTCCTCAACATATTGAACAGGATTTGGAATTTAAACTTTTACCTAGTGAATTGTAAGGGGATACATGGATGAACAATGGTAATTTCTACCCCTCAATTCATGATTACCTAAATTTCTTGTAACATAATGAAATTCATGGTCTTCCCTGCAATTTACCCACTTTTGAGCTTTTCTTGGCCTTCTAGTCCATTTGGACCTTTTTCATAAATTTCCCTTCTTTTATATTCTTTTTGGACTCCTTGTGCAATTTGAGCACAATTCAAGGTTGAAATTACCTTATTCCCTCATTTATGACAATTAAGGGGTGTTTGCACAAATAACCCACTTAAGGTAATAATTAAGGGCTAATAATACAAAATAAAGTTTCATGAGTGATATAAGTAGATAATATTAATTTGGAGCTTTTTGGATAAATATATTAACAATAATCTGTATTTAAGTTAATGTATGAGAACATTAACCTTAATTGTTTCTCTCTCCTCAAGATATGATTTTAATTCATGAAAATATGTTATTTAATTGAGAAATGATTATTGAAATCTTAATGTGCTTAATATCTCGAAATTTACTCACTTGTTTCATAAAAAGAAGTCTTTTCATATAATTCATTCATTTTAATATATTAATATACACTTTAATGAGAAATATATTTATTAAGGGCCATATTATGAGTAAAATGAGAATATAATTGCATAGGATTGTTCTAGACTTTAATATGAGCATGTGGTTAAAATTTGGTGATTTTTGGAGTTGGTTTGACCCCTCAAAATGATTTTAATACGCTTTTAATATAGTGTAATTTAAAAAGGTGAATAATAACCCACCTACATACCTCACTCTTCATATGGGCTAATAAAACTTGAAAATACATGATATTAGTGAGTGATGAACTCTTGGACTCCAAATCTCGAATTTGGGAACCAAGGGTTGCTTATAAAAGCAACACATAATTTATTTCTCTAGCATTGTATTAAAATATGCTTTAATGATCAAAATAATTCTTTGGATGCCAAAGGTTGGGTAAAACGCAAATCTAATTATATAGCATGAATCTAGACATCATTATAAACCTAGGGTTAAAATTTGGGGTCATTTGGAGTTCATTTGACCTTCCAAATGCATTTAACAAGTTTTCAATTAAAGTGTGACATTATTGCATTAATATGTCAATGTAACATGCACATTTAAGCCTACGTTCAGCTCTAAATGACTTTCATGCGCCCCAGGACCATCGTGGACCGAAGATCCAACGATTCCGATGAGAGGCGGATCGCATCCAAGGGTTGTCGCATCATCTTCCACCTCCAGTTTAACGGTAGCCGAAGCAAGCAACTGCCGCTCGCTTCGTTTCCATCTTTCTCCCTCGTCTCTTCACCTTTTCCAGAGCTTTCTTCGCCCACGAGTTCATGAGAACCTCCCGCATTGAACGAGACAAGCCTCATTGCCTCCCATGCCCTATAGTCAAAACACCAACCGGCGCCGACCAAGGTCTCGTGCAGCCACCTATGAAACACACCTATACCCAACCTCGCCTATAAGATACCACCTGCACACCTTCGTCAGAACCTTAGAAACCTGCCCAAGCCACTAATTTAATCCAAGGACGTGAGGGAAGTCGGTGACGTGGAGCTTTTACAGCTGGGATTGCGGCCCCCTCCACGGAGCTAGGAGAAACCATCGTCGAAATCGTTTGGTTTGGTGAGTTCATCTCTCGATCCTCTTCGTTTCGAGTACCTGAACGTCAAATTTGGTGGAGAAACGCAAAAACGCCCAAAGGGTCAAGTTTGCACCCTGCCGCAAGGCTGGGCGCGGCCTGGGGAAGAAGATGATGGACACATGTCTATTTTGCCCCCGCGCGCCCTCTTTTCCTGATCCTCTCGCCAGGGGCAGTTTCGTCATCCGAAACCTTGTTTTTTTGACCCATTTAGCAATTAAATGGTCAATCTTGTTTAATTCATAGAAAATTGTTCTGTTGTCAGAAAAATACAAACAAATACTCGTTGGAAAGATAAAATCATGTAGAATCCAATTTTTTAAGTTTTGAACACTGTTTTCCATTACAAACATGTTAATTAATTCAAACACTAATTGAAATGTATAAAGTGATAAAAAATGATAATAATAGTGTTTTAACTCTGTTTTTGGTAAATAAATATGTTTTCTTGAGTAGAAAAATATTAGAGATCGTTTGGCCCTATTTCCAGAACCAAAATCCAAAGCCTTTACCCATGGTTTATAAATATGGATATTTTACACTTAAAGTACCTTTAAGTAACTAATACATGTGTAATGTTTGTAACTAGGGGAAAATGGAATGGTGATACAATCATATTAATGAATGTGATGGTAATTAATTAAAACAGGTATGTGACCCCTATGTATGTGAAACCTATTTTGTATGTGAGCCCTATTTCAGTATGTGCACCCTATTTTGTATGTGACCCCTATGTATGTGAAACCTATTTTGTATGTGAGCCCTATTTTAGTATGTGGACTCTATTTATATATGTGAATCCTACCAAAGATGAATGTGAATGTAATTGTGCAAACAATCCTAATCTCTCAGTTGGGTCTTTTCCAACCCCACAATCATTATTGTGCTAGCCTTATTATTCTCCTAAATGCCTTTTGGATCTTTTGCTTCTTTGATGAATCAATTGCATTTGTGGCTCTCTTATGTGAAATATTTAATCTTTTCTTGGCCAGTGTTGGCGCATCTTTTTGAAATATTTGGAAACATTGTATACTGTGGTTTCTTTGTTGGCTCCTTTATTTCTTGGAGTTCTTAGATACCGTTGTTGCCTATGATGGCCTATTTATTTATTTCTTGGGTTTTATTCCCAATGCTATGTTGTTATCTTGATATACTTTTCACTCTACTGCCAAGTGAATGTTTATGCATGATATAGTTATTGGCCAATTGACAATGTAGTGTACATGAGTACAAACCACCCACAGGGCACTGGGGTTTTAGTCCCCCTGCCGGGTACTAGGGTTTTAGTCCCCCTGCCATTTTATATATTAGGCACTGAGGTTTTAGTCCCCCTGCCACTTTTTAGGCATTGGGGTTTTAGTCCCTCTGCCATTGGTGAGGTCCGGTAGGTGCCTCACCCTACATTGAGAGGATGTTGAGTCATAATTTATATTCATGCAAATGTGATATTTGTTGATATTGAAATGTGGCAGTTTTCTATAATCTTATTTACTCAAATGCCTCACTCTCCTTGAAATTCCTTTGTGGAACCTTTTGTTATGAAATGCTTAACTTTATGATTGCCTCTATCCTTTTATTGACACATACCTTTTATCTTTCTCTTGCTGGATGACCCCAACCATCCAGGTTAGGATCAGAGTGCGCATGGAAGCTTGGTGAACCTAAGGCTAAGGATAGGACAAGAAGGAAAAAGAACATATAGCTTGCATGATCATAGTTGCTTTTATGTTATAAGTTGTTTTGTTTGGAGACAATGGTGTATTAGTCTAAGTCTTCCTCTACCTAGATCCTAGTTCCTTGTATAAAGATGTACCCCTTTTAGGAAAATTTTGTAATGTACTCTTTATACATTTTGAATAAAGTCAAGTTTTATTCCTTCCGCTGCCACACATTTGATATACTTGTTTATCATGTTTAATAGTAGAGACTTGGTCTTTACAGCATGGTATCAGAGCATCAAGGTAGTCGAATTCTTGACTAATTCAAATTGTCTCCTAGATAGAACCCTTACCATATGTAGTTTCCTTTAGTTAGTTTTTCACCTTAGAGTTGACCTATAATGAAAGTTTCATTTAGGATCATAATAATTTCTTATTAGAAATAAAATTTGTCAACTTTTGGTGAATTGTCTATTGAGAAGCTACTAGAGCAAGAAGTTGAAAGTGATGGGGTCTAGAAAGGGTCAGAGCTTGGGGCCTGGCAATATTTTCCTCTGCCCCACTAGCTTGGTAACGAGGACTCCTGAGCTCATATGACCTGGCCTGGCCTGGCCTGATCTGATACAGACAGCTCGAAATAGTCTATCTTTGGGCATGTTGCCTAATTGTTGAATACCTTAGGAGAACCATAAGTGATGATTTGATCTCTTACACAAAAATCATCCTTAAATACCTTATACTCCTATGTTTAGGGTTTAGTGTACCCTATGTTACACCTTGAAGTTTGGTTAGTAAATCCTTTTAGTGCTGAGTTTCATGTACCTTTTACCCTTAGCTTAGTTTGACTTAGTTTGACCCTTTTAAGGGGTGGAGTGAGGGTAATGGTGTTAGTACCCTATTTGGTTTTGCAAATCTGATTTCGAGGACAAAATCCCTTTTAGGGGGATGGAATCCCAATTAAAAGCAAAATCAAATACCTTTGGAGTTAGAAACCCTATCTATGTGGACATATTTACATAATAACTTATGTGAACAAGAAATTTACCAAACACATTATACTTATAATTCAACTTGTTTGTTTATACACATGCATATATGTAGTAAGTCATATAGAGATAGTTCATATGCTTGAATCTTCACATATTATTGATTCACATAATAATGAGTTACTAATGGTGTATATACATAATGTTGACTATGCCACCCTAATGGTAAAATGTGTATGGTTAATGCACCCTAAGGATGCTTTAATATGTAAAGATCATGTTGACCTAAACCTTAATATGTAATCATCTAGTTTTGACAACATATACATATATATACCCTTAATGCCTTTCATGATACATTGATGACATTAGGTGTCATCATCACATAATATACCTTAATGCATATAAATGGATTATAGTCACAAAGTTATCAATATATGTAAGGTATATCACCTTGTTATCTAATGAACACCTCACCATAACTTGATATGTGAATTAATTCATTAATATTTAATGTGTTACATCCTATTCACTAAAATGAGTATAATGACTCAAACATGATAATGAATGATTGGATTCACATAAATATTCATAAATGCCTAATGTGATGTAAAACATGTATAATTTGTAAGATGAAGTGTAATGGAAGAAAATGATTAATGATGCCATTAATATGAGTATGAAAGATGATATGAAAATGTGCAATACGAACATAAATTGGAATTATTATAGGCGTAATAACTTGTTGGATAATATTAACTTTTTCTACAAAATAATTTGTGAAAAATCTACATGATAGTTTTAAGAGGATAATGGGAAATGAATTCATGTTATTAAGGTTTTTGACCTAATACATTAATTAATGTTGAAATGGCTTAGTAAACCCTAATTGTGCTTAAAACCCTTGATGAGGGAAATACACATGATATAATATTGAGATGTAATTGTTTTGAATAAAAAGTGGCAGAAGTGATAGTATAATAAATATGATACCTCGTCATGATGGAGATTATGCTAATAAGGCAAAAATGTTAGTTTAAGTTTAATAAAAGGCTATAGGTTTTGTTGAAACCTTAGTAACACCTGACTTATGTAGATTTTGTGTTGTACCCTAGATTAAGTGCTATAACCTAGTTGTTTATGGTTGGCCTGTTGCACACTCACCCTCTCTTTTCTCTTGCTATGATTTCGGGGACGAAATCCTCTTTAAGGGGTGGTGTGCTGTAACATACTGAAATTCATGGTCTTCCCTGCAATTTACCCACTTTTGAGCTTTTCTTGGCCTTCTAGTCCATTTGGACCTTTTTCATAAATTTCCCTTCTTTTATATTCTTTTTGGACTCCTTGTGCAATTTGAGCACAATTCAAGGTTGAAATTACCTTTTTCCCTCATTTATGACAATTAAGGGGTGTTTGCACAAATAACCCACATAAGTAATAATTAAGGGCTAATAATACAAAATAAAGCTTCATGAGTGATATAAGTAGATAATATTAATTTGGAGCTTTTTGGATAAATATATTAGCAATAATCTATATTTAAGTTAATGTATGAATACATTAACCTTAATTGTTTCTCTCTCCTCAAGATATGATTTTAATTCATGAAAATATGTTATTTAATTGAGAAATGATTATTGAAATATTAATGTGCTTAATATCTCGAAATTTACTCACTTGTTTCATAAAAAGAAGTCTTTTCATATAATTCATTCATTTTAATATATTAATATACACTTTAATGAGAAATATATTTATTAAGGGCCATATTATGAGTAAAACGAGAATATAATTGCATAGGATTGTTCTAGACTTTAATATGAGCATGTGTTTAAAATTTGGTGATTTTTGGAGTTGGTTTGACCCCTCAAAATGATTTTAATACGCTTTTAGTATAGTATAAATTAAAATGGTGAATAATAACCCACCTACATACCTCACTCTTCATATGGGCTAATAAAACTTGCAAATACATGATATTAGTGAGTGATGAACTCTTGGACTCCAAATCTCGAATTTGGGAACCAAGGGTTGCTTATAAAAGCAACACATAATTTATTTCTCTAGCATTGTATTAAAATATGCTTTAATGATCAAAATAATTATTTGGATACCAAAGGTTGGGTAAAACGCAAATCTAATTATATAGCATGAATCTAGACGTCATTAGAAACCTAGGGTTAAAATTTGGGGTCATTTGGAGTTCATTTAACCTTCCAAATGCATTTAACAAGTTTTCAATTAAAGTGTGACATTATTGCATTAATATGTCAATGTAACATGCACATTTAAGCCTAAGTTCAGCTCTAAAAGACTGTCACGCACCCCAGGACCATCGTGGACCAAAGATCCAACGATTCCGATGAGAGGCGGATCGCATCCAAGGGTTGTCGCATCATCTTCCACCTCCAGTTTAACTGTAGCCGAAGCAAGCAACTGCCGCTCGCTTCGTTTCCATCTTTCTCCCTCGTCTCTTCACCTTTTCCAGAGCTTTCTTCGCCCACGAGTTCATGAGAACCTCCCGCATTGAACGAGCCAAGCCTCATTGCCTCCCATGCCCTGTAGTCAAAACACCAACTGGCGCCGACCAAGGTCTCGTGCGGCCACCTATGAAACGCACCTATACCCAACCTCGCCTATACGATACCACCTGCAAACCTTCGTCGGAACCTTAGAAACCTGCCCAAGCCACTAATTTGATCCAAGGACGTGAGGGAAGTCGGCGACGTGGAGCTTTTACAGCTGGGATTGCGGCCCCCCTCCACGGAGCTAGGAGGAACCATCGTCGAAATCGTTTGGTTTGGTGAGTTACTCTCTCGATCCTCTTCGTTTCGAGTATCTGAACGTCGAATTTGGGGAAGAAGATGATGGACAAATGTCCATTTTGCCCCCGCGCGCCCTCTTTTCCTGATCCTCTCGCCAGGGGCAGTTTCGTCATCCGAAACCTTGTTTTTTTTACCCATTTAGCAATTAAATGGTCAATCTTGTTTAATTCATAGAAAATCGCTCGGTTGTCGGAAAAATACAAACAAATACTCGTTGGAAAGATAAAATCATGTAGAATCCGATTTTTCAAGTTTTGAATCCTGTTTTCCATTAAAAACCTGTTAATTAATTCAAACACTAATTTAAATGTATAAAGTGATAAAAAATGATAATAATAGTGTTTTAACTCTGTTTTTGGTAAATAAATATGTTTTCTTGAGTAGAAAAATATTAGGGATCGTTTGGCCCTGTTTCTAGAACCAAAATCCAAAGCCTTTACCCATGGTTTATAAATGTGGATATTTTACACTTAAAGTACCTTTAAGTAACTAATACATGTGTAATGTTTGCAACTAGGGGAAAATGGAATGGTGATACAATCAGATTGGTGAATGTGATGGTAATTAATTAAAACAGGTATGTGACCCCTATGTATGTGAAACCTATTTTGTATGTGAGCCCTATTTCAGTATGTGCACCCTATTTTGTATGTGACCCCTATGTATGTGAAACCTATTTTGTATGTGAGCCCTATTTCAGTATGTGGACTCTATTTATATATGTGAATCCTATCAAAGATGAATGTGAATATAATTGTGCAAACAATCCTAATCTCTCAGTTGGGTCTTTTCCAACCCCACAATCATTATTGTGCTAGCCTTATTATTCTCCTAAATGCCTTTTGGATCTTTTGCTTCTTTGATGAATCAATTACATTTGTGGCTCTCTTATGTGAAATATTTAATCTTGTCTTGGCCAGTGTTGGCTCATCTTTTTGAAATATTTGGAAACATTGTATAATGTGGTTGCTTTGTTGGCTCCTTTATTTCTTGGAGTTCTTGGATACTGTTGTTGCCTATGATGGCCTATTTATTTATTTCTTGGGTTTTATTCCCAATGCTATGTTGTTATCTTGATATACTTTTCACTCTACTGCCAAGTGAATGTTTATGCATGATATAGTTATTGGCCAATTGACAATGTAGTATACATGAGTACAAACCACCCACAGGGCACTGGGGTTTTAGTCCCCCTGCCGGGTACTGGGGTTTTAGTCCCCCTGCCATTTTATATATTAGGCACTGGGGTTTTAGTCCCCCTGCCACTTTTTAGGCACTGGGGTTTTAGTCCCCCTACCATTGGTGAGGTCCGGTAGGTGCCTCACCCTACATTGAGAGGATGTTGAGTCATAATTTATATTCATGCATATGTGATATTTGTTGATATTGAAATGTGGCAGTTTTCTATAATCTTATTTACTCAAATGCCTCACTCTCCTTGAAATTCCTTTGTGGAACCTTTTGTTATGAAATGCTTAACTTTATGATTGCCTTTATCCTTTTATTGACACATAACTTTTATCTTTCTCTTGCTGGATGACCCCAACCATCCAGGTTAGGATCAGAGTGCGCATGGAAGCTTGGTGAACTTAAGGCTAAGGATAGGACAAGAAGGAAAAAGAACATATAGCTTGCATGATCATAGTTGCTTTTATGTTATAAGTTGTTTTGTTTGGAGACAATGGTGTATTAGTCTAAGTCTTCCTCTACCTAGATCCTAGTTCGTTGTATAAAGATGTACCCCTTTTGGGAAAATTTTGTAATGTACTCTTTATACATTTTGAATAAAGTCAAGTTTTATTCCTTCCGCTGCCACACATTTGATGTACTTGTTTATCATGTTTAATAGTAGAGACTTGGTCTTTACATTTCTCTTTTCATTCACATGCATGGTTAGTGTCTTCTAAAAAGAGAAAATACCAGAACACATATATACTATTTGGTCCTCTTGCAAGTCACATGATATTTTAGATAATTGATGAGAAAAGGATCACAAAGAAATAATTCAATATGGATGAGCTCATTTCTCCGCCATTGTAATATCAAAATGGTAGGGGGTATAAGAGCTATAAAACATAGGTCTTATCCATAGACACCAACTATACAAGCAACCACCAAGAAAGCACCAAACAAAGACAAAAGTAGAGAAAAAAAACAATCTAGAGTCATAATCAAAATATGGAACTACATACCAAGAACTCATAAGATGTAACAAACAAAGAGTTAAGGAACACAATATTTAGATTACATCACCAGCTATGTCCTATCAATATGAAAAATATAGGCCAACATCAAACGACGAGATATAAAAATAGTATGCCTTAGATACAATGCCCAAATATTCAATATATGATAGTCTATAAAAGAGATATATATGAGCACTCTATAGACTAAAGAACTAAAAATCTAGGCTATCTATATCAACTGGTTCCTCATCAACTTCATCATCTTTTGACTAGTAATCCTCATCCCTGTCAAAAGGTGCATCTGGAGCAGCAGAAGTGTCATCACCTCCATCTCCATCATCAGATGATCCATTATCGCCATCTTCATCAACAACCTCACCATCCTCATCCTCAACATCCTGATCTGCCATCTCCTCATCAGCATGAGGTCCAAAGGTACAAATACGGGGCCACTTGGCATTTTGCTCTGCCTTGTACCTATTCACGGCTTGGGTGAGATAAAAGAAGTGATGTGGAAAGAGACATGCCTAGGAGAAGTGGAGGAGGATGAAACTCCAGCTGGTTAGGTGCATTTTCTATGCTTGGAAGCCATGGAGGTTAGATGGAGAGAAGACCACCAACGAAGAGAAAAAATGCATGAAGTAGGCCGCCTAACCACCTAGGTCAGCGTTGGGAGAGACAAAGACGGCTAATATGGGGATAAGGAGGGTAGAAGATAGGTTGGGTTAGCCCTAGGTTTAGAGGATGAATGGGAATAGATGGCTATTAGTTGACTTCCTCTAGTTGAGTGGTAGAAAATTGGCTGAACGCATATATATTTTCTGTCTAACAGTGTTGTTAATCGAGTTTAGGTCGTGTAAAACTTGACCGAACCTATAGTTTAGTTCAGTCATCCACCTATGATTGGTTGAGTTTCTCCCAGAACAAACTCGACCAATCAGTCAGTCTGTCAAAAAGAATAGAAGTTCAGTTCTAAGACACTAGAGTGCTATATGAATTTAATTTTCTAGTCTATCATGTGTTTTGAACATATTAAGGCACATATCACTCATCATTGGCTACTATTTTGCGGTAAAACAAGCATTTGCAAAAAATAGCCTAAGACAAGTAGAACAAGGCATGAAAACAAGTCAAATATAGCACTTTCAAGTAAAAAATTATTAATATCGGAGCAAGAACATATAGGTGTATGAAAAATTATCTAGAAGGCATATCAAAATCATCAAGAGAAGTTATAATAAATTTTGATCTAATAAAAGTAAATTTCTCTCTAGCTAGAGGTTTTATGAAAATGTCTACAAGTTGATTCTTTGTGTCCACATGTGTGATATAAATATCTTTTTTTGTCAATGTGGTCATGAAAGAAGTGGTGGCGGACCTCTATACATTTGGCTCTAGTATGTAATATAGGATTATAAGAAATATTTATTACACTGGTATTATCACAGTAGATAGGAGAAGCATCAAAATGAAAGTTAAGGTCTTGGAGCATTTGCTTCATCCATAGGACTTGGGAACAACAACTCTCAGCTGCAATGTATTCAACCTCAATAGTTGAAAGAGCCACTATGCTTTGTTTCTTAGAGAACTAAGAAACCAAGCATGGTCATAGGAAGAAGCAAGTGCCACTTGTGCACTTTCTATCAATCAAGTACCCTACATAATCTACATCATTATAGGTGATAAGAGTAAAGTCCCTTGACCTGGGATACCATAGACCAAAATTTTGAGCTAGATACCTCAAAATCCTCTTAACCACTTGAGATGGGATTTCCTAGGACTTGATTGAAAATTGAGCACACAAGCCAACACTAAACATTATGTCAGGTCTGGAGGCAGTTAAATAAAGTCAGATACCAATCATACCTCTAAAGAGCTTCTCATCCACTTTCTCACCTTGCACATATCTATCAAGTTTGTCTATGTTTGACATGGGGGTGTCTGTTAGCTTTGTGTTCTCCATCCCAAAGCGCTTCAAGAGTCCACTTGTATACTTGCCTTGGTTGATGAAGTTTAATTGATTTTTTTATTTAATTTGAAATCCAAGGAAGAAAGTAAGCTCCCCCATCGTACTCATCTTGAACTTACTCTTCATAAGAGAACTAAACTCCTTGTAAAGATAAATATCAATTCTGCCAAAAATGATATCATCAACATAAATTTGAATAATAAAAAAGTTGCTAGAAGTGTGTTTCAGAAAAAAGGTAGAATAAATTTTTCCCATGATACATCCATTGTCTAGCAAAAAGTTCTTTAATTTCTCATACCAATCTCTACGAGCTTGTTTGAGTCCATAGAGAGATTTTTGCAACAAATAAACATGGTTAGAAAGCTTATAATGTTCAAAGATGGTAGGTTGATCCACATAGACTTCCTCCTCTATTGTATCGTTTAAAAACACATGTTTAACATCCATTTGGTAAAGAAAGAAATTCTTATAGCTAGCAAAGGCAAGTAACATTCTAATAGACTCAAGTCTAGCAATAGAAGCACACATTTCATCAAAATTGATACCTTCATATTCATTGTAGCCTTGAGAAACTAACCTTTCTTTATTTCTTACCCCTTTGCCACTTTCATCTAGGTTGTTGCTCTAGACCCACTTGGTGCCAATGATCTTCATATCATTTGGTCTTGGCCCTAAGGTCCACACTTTGTTTTTTTCAAACTACTCTAACGATTCTTGCATAAGTAGGATCTATTCATCTTCCTTGAGAGCTTCTTTGACGTTTTTAGGCTCAAGTTGTGATATGAAGGTGTTGTCAGCTTTTTCTTTGTTGAATACAACCTACGTCTTTACCCTTTCAAAAGGATTACCTATGATGCGATCTTTAGGATGATGTTTATCAAAGTGGGGAGTTGGATCCTTCTTTTCTTCTTCTTTATCTTCTTCATCAACTATCACCTCTTTTCCTTTGTCAACAATGTTGAGTTCTTTTAAGTGAGGAATAACCTCATCTACAACATCATCATTTACAATATTCCTGGAAATAGAGGGGTTAGTCTCGACAAATTTAACATTGGAGAATTCTTCTATTTTAGACAAATCAATGTTAAACACTCTATACGCTTTGCTAGTAGTGCAATAGACAAGAAAAAAGCCTTGTAAGATTTCACATCAAACTTTTTGAGAGAATCCTTGGTGTTCAACACAAAACAAGGACAACCAAAAATATGAAAGAAATCAATAGAGGGATTTCTACCATGCCATAGCTCATAGGGGGTTTTCTTTAAAAATGGATGAGCAAACCCTATTTTTCACAAAACATGAGGTGCTAACAACTTCGGCCAAAACTTCTTTGGAGTGTCATACTCTAAAAGCATAGTCCTAGCCATTTCCAATAGCAACCTATTCTTTCTCTCTACAACCCCATTTTTTTTAGGTGTACAAGGGGAAAAAAGGCTTTGCATGTAACCAAATTCCTCACAAAAGTGTTCAAATAAGTCATTTTCGAACTCCCCCCCATGGTCCCTATAGATAGAGATGATCCAATAAGAAGACTTGTTTTCAACACGTTTGCATAAAGTCAAGAAAACATCAAGATTATCACTTTTTGAAATAAGAAAGAAGGTCCAAGTATAGCGAGAAAAATCATCGACAAGCACAAGGCAATACTTGCTATGACAAAGCAATTGAGTTCTCATAGGTCCAAATAGATCAATATGAAGAAGTTCAAGAGATATTTTGGTACTAAAGAATCCTTTGGATTTAAAGGAGGATTTGATTCGCTTTCCTTGTGTGCAAGGTTGGCATTCCTCATCCTTCTCAAAGTCCAATTTAGGAAGTCCCTTGACCAATTCCTTTTTGCTCAACTTCTTCAACTAATGCATATTTACATGACCAGGCCTATAGTGCCACAAAGATATATCATTCTTGTCAACAACAAGGCATCTACCAACAATAGGCTTAAGATAATCAATAACAATAACATAAATATTTCCATTTCTAGTTCCCTTATATATAACATTGTAGGAGACAAAATCTAGAAGCAAGCATTCAAGTAACGTAAAAAGAAAAAGATAACCATTATCGTATAATTGGCTAACCTAATTATATTGTGATGTAGTCCATCTACAAGAAAAACATTCTTGAATCATAGTGAATCACCTACATCACCCTCAACTATAAATTTACCTTCGTTGTTGTCACCAAAAGTCATCGATCCTCCTTTCTTCTTTGTGAAATTGTTGAAATGGCTTATTTCACCAGCCATGTGCTTGGAGCAACCACTATCAACAATCCAATTTCCTTTTACCTAAATAAAAGGAAGATGTCAGTGCCCAACTCAAACCTTGGGATCTAGAGTTAGCTTGGGGATCCATTTCATCTCTGGGTTGGTCCCCTTTTCCTTATAAGGACAATAAGTAGAGTAATGGTCATCACTCTTGCAAGATACATAAACCATAGAGTTGTTAGAGCCGGATAATTCTCCATGGAAGATAGGAGGCCCCTTTCTCTTTTTCTTACCCTTACTGTAACATCCCAAGATTTGAGGCCTCAGATAAAAAGATCTTATAAGGAATGATTGGACTACCCATATCACCAAGGTGCACCTCCTTTTCAGGGAGCCCATCTCTAAAGAACTCCATAGTTAAGCGTGCTCAGCTTGGAGTAGTACTAGGATGGGTGACCAGTTGGGAAGTTGCTCCTGGCTTGCGCGTGAGTGGACAAAAAACATGCAGTTAAGGCTAGTGGTGGTCTGTGGGGCCAGTCATCATTCCTGAAACTCTACTAGAGCCTTGGGCAGTGGGCCCAGGCATTACAAATGGTATCAGAGCCAATTCCCCTCCAGTAGGTGGGGCCCACATGGGCATGGCATGCCAGTCTTGAGCCGTGCGGTCCAGACATGTAGGAAAGGGCTGTCCATGGTTGACGTAGCCACCCTTGCACTGGTGTTCCGTGATCGGGAGCTGGGTGTCCATGGGTCATTGTGGGTCTGCACTGAAATGGGGAAGAGATTATGAGGCCTTATAGTTGAGCCTTGACGAGGACGTCAAGAGTCTAAGTGGGGGAGATTGTAACATCCCAAGATTTGAGGTCTCGGATAAAAAGATCTTATAAGGAATGATTGGACTACCCATATCACCAAGGTGCACCTCCTTTTCCGGGAGCCCATTCCAAAGAACTCCATTGTTAAGCGTGCTTAGCTTGGAGTAGTATTGGGATGGGTGACCTGTCGGGAAGTTGATCCTGGCATGCGCGTCAGTGTGGACAAAGTGCACAGTTAAGACTAGTGGTGGTCTGTGGGGCCAGTCGTCATTCCTGAAACTCTACTAGAGCCTTGGGCAGTGGGCCCCGGTCGTTACACTTACCCTTGATCTTTCTCTTTGGATCTCCCTCATGTCCCAAACCACGTTTACCACTATATTTGGTAGAGTGATCTAGCACTTCATTGAGGGACTTTTCCCTTTGAGGAATTTCTACAAGGAAGATATAAGGTTGTGATTATCATCACTAAGAGTAATGACAATAGAAGAAAGACTAGCTAAATTATCTTGAGCATGAAGCAAGCTGACCTCCAAACAAAGGACGTTCGTATGATAAGAATCTCTGTCAAGAGTAAGGCTAGCTACCTCATTACTAGGCAATAAATGTATAGAAGAAAGATCATTTACTTGAGCAAGCAATCTAGCATTTTTAGTTCTAAGAATGATAAGTTCATCAAGATATATTCTATTTTCATCTTTAATAGCATCACAAGCAAGTCTAATATCATCATTTTCAATTCTAAGTAAGACAAGCTCATCAAGGAGGGTTTTATTTTCTTACTTAAGACTATTTATTTTCTTAAGGTAGATACCATTCTATACTTCAACTCCATTTTATTGGAGTTCAAGATCAAGAAATTGGCCTTACAAAGAATCAACACTATCAAGATGCAATTTCTCATTTTGCTCAAACAAATCAATCTTAGCATACAAATAACCAACGATCTTCCCTAACCTCTTCTTATTTGATTTGCATTGAGAATAAGAAGAGAGAGAAGCATTAAGCATATCAATGAGGGTTTCTTTTGAAAGTTCATTTAAACTTACC
The DNA here is from genome assembly GCA_963693085.1 of Alisma plantago-aquatica. Taxonomy (NCBI): domain Eukaryota; kingdom Viridiplantae; phylum Streptophyta; class Magnoliopsida; order Alismatales; family Alismataceae; genus Alisma; species Alisma plantago-aquatica. The sequence goes on along the minus strand of OY856411.1, from coordinate 458,005,900 downwards.
TCACTTTCCTCACCTATGTTATCACTTGTAGAGGCCATGAGAGCAAGGTGACATTCTCCTTCATTTGATCTAGAATCACTAGAAGATGACTCCTACCATGTGGCATTGGCTGCATCTATGCTCATTATTCTTCCTCTTGTACTTTCCATACTTCTTGTAAGCCTCCTTCCTCTTGGAGCTGCTCTTGTAGTAGAACTTATTTGCCTTGGTGCAATCATTCTTGTATTGTCCTTTATGTCCACCTTCATAGCACCTTGGAGTAGAGGAGGAGGGCTTTCCTTTGAAGTGCTTCCCCTTGGAGCAATTTGCTTCATGGTCACTAGGGGATTCATCTTCACTTGAGGAAGGAGGAGAGGACCAAAAATCAAGTTGTTGTTGGAGAACAAGTGCCTCCATGTGAGCTTTGAATGCATTATCTTTGATCTTCTTTTATTCCTTCTCTTCTTGATTCTCATCTTTCCATTTCTTGTAAAGTCTTGTCTCATGATCTTGAAGATTGCCAATGAGATTTTCAGTGGAAATGTTACCAAGGCTTCTAACTTCTTCAATTGAAGTCACCTTGGATTCCCATCTCTTGGGGAGAGACCTTAGAATCTTGGAGTTGATGATCCCTCTATTAATGGGGTGGACCAAAGAAGGAAGCCCATTGATTATGGTGTTGAGGCTTGTGTACATCTCGACCAATCTCTCCTTCTTTCCAATCTTGAAGTTCTCAAGGAGACCCTTGAGCATGTAGATCTTGGACTCCTTGACTTGCTTGGTCCCTTCATAGGTGATGCACAGTTTGTTCCATATCTCATGGGTTGTATCCTAAGAAAAGATCTGATTGAAATCAGAAGTATTGAGGGATGCATAGATGATGCTTATAGCCCTTGCATTCAACTGTGCCTTCTTGAGTGTAGTTTCTTCCCAAGTGACAACATCTCTAGCTGGCTCCTTGTAGGGAAGAATGACTACTTACTATAGGTCATAGCTCATTTCTTGCAAGTAGAATTGCATCCTTCTCTTACAATAGAGGAGGTTGGTGCCTTCGAAGATTGGAGGTCTCATGGAGAACCCACCCTTGATGAATGTATATTCATCATGCAATTCAATTATCACTTCGGGACCAATTCAACTCTATGCATACTATTTCACTCAATATGAATCATAATGTGCAAAACTACTTAGTTGATTTGATTATCAAGGTTTTAACTAAATATTGTTCATTTAAATGTAGGTTTTGACAAAGCTAAACAAGTAGTCAATGTCCACCTTCATTTCTGGTTCCGATCAAGAAATCTAACCAAGCAATTCTGCCCATTCGGTCTCAAGACCGTTTGAGCCCATGCGGTCTCAAGACCATTTGAGCCCATGCGGTCTCAAGACCGTTTGAAGAGACTCGGTCTGCAAGACTGTTTGAAGAGATTCAGTCTGCAAGACCGTTTAACGCAGCTACGTGCAAACTGTTTAATATTTGAAACTGTTTGAGAAGACCGTTTGCTGAGCAAAACTGAACGCACGCCAAGACAATTTCATCGGCAAACGGTCTGTGATCGTGAGGACCGGATGAGCACATGCGAATTGACCGTTTGCTGCAAATGTCAAGACCTTTTCAAGGTAGAGTAAACCGTTTGCATGAAAAAAGCAACGTAAAGACCGTTTGCTCATTTGCATATAAACTGAATGAACATATGAAACCGTTTTAGAATGCATGCAAACCGCATGGAGTTCCCAGACCGTATGAGCCTATGCAAGACCGGTTGTTGTAAACTCGCAAGACCATGTGGATAAGTCATTAGTGCGATATCGTTTGATGGACTTGGCAGCAAAACCGTTTGCTGTAAATAACATGCAAACCGAATGGCTAATTGCCAATTCGGAACTGAATGGATCAACTATTCACGAGCAGCTAAATACTTGCATGAAAACGTATGAGAAAAGTCAAACCAATGAAGACCGTGAGAGATACATCCACGTGAAGACCAAATGGGCATTCAATTATGAAACCTTTTGGCATGAATAAAATAACAAGCACAAAGCCAAATCGATTGCCAAAGCAGTAAAGCAGCAAACCAAATAGCCAAACCGTTTGGGTAGTCAACGCAAGAAAGACCGAATGGGCAGATATACGAACCGTTTGCTTTTGCGGACAATGCAAACCGTTTGCCGCTAATTGCCAATGCAAACCGAACGGATTTGAAGACCGTTTACTGGAAAATACAAAGACCGAATGCCAAAACCGTTTACTAAAGTAGGTATGTGAAGACCGTTTTAGCTGCTCACGTGTAGGCAATAATAACATGCATACCGCATGAGCTGTAAACCGCATGGCCGATTGCTGCTTGAAGACCGTATGGGATGAAGTTATAAAACCGTTTGGTAAAGTGGAACCATGCAAACCGTTTAAAGAAGATATTTACCAAAACCGTTTGGACTCACACCAAAAGCATGAGGGACAGATCTGTGCCTATAAATAGGACCCCAAGGGACCTCATTTAGGCATAGGATCTGGACGCCGACAGGCTTCCTGTACATAGGTCTGGTCCAAAACCAGTCCAGTCCACGCCAGTTTCATTTCACCTACTACCCGTGTTGCAACCAAGGAGGCTGAGGAGAGAAAGAAGACGGAGCGAGGGAGACTGTCCGGGCTGTCTTGGCAACTCCCGTTCACATCTAGATCTGCTCTGACACGACGTAGGATGTCGTATCTTCTTCACCGAGCTTCGACTACCTTATACACCGAGTTCATGGTGGATTTCTCTCTCTTTCTCACTCTTCTTGTTTCTCACATCATGAACGAGTAGTACCATTTCGCTGGGGTGCGGGGAGTAGCCCCGCTGCCCATGCAAACATGTTATATTGTTAAAATTTCCATGGCTATGTATATAACTCTTCATTTCGTCGTTAACCATTATGTTCATAGTTTGATTAATTGTTTGCTTTCATCTTTGTTCTTCCTATGTTGCGAGAACATCTATATGTAGGATTGAATGTCGTTTAACAAGTTGACTCCCAAACTAGAAATAGAATGGGATTCCTTGAGGTCGTAAGTGTATGATCTGTGAGGGGACAAGCTATCTAGCCTTCAGTGAAGCTTCTGTGTGCCTAGCGCCTATATAGGGGGTTCACGGCCTTAGTTGGATTTTGTATCTTCTTGTTAATTGTCGATGTTTGCTCGTATATTAACCGCCTGCTTACTTATCGGTTAATGCGGCTGACTCCCAAACTAGAAATAGGATGGGATTTCATCGAGGTCGTAAGTGTATGATCTGCGAGGGGACAAGCCATCTAGCCTTCGGTGACGCTTCTGTGTGCCTAACGCCTGTATAGGGGGCCCACAACCTTCGTTGGATTTCTATATCTTCAGAGCCGTAAGTAAGTGATCACGATGGTGACGAGACATCTGATGCCTAAGGCGATGCTTACGTGAACCTAACGCCCGTATGGGGGGTTTTGTAACAGCTCTGTTTGGATTGATATATCTTGCCTGGATCATTTGCGATAGAATGTGTTTGCGTGTGTAGCGGTGGTGAAACCTGGTACCATTCCAGCGATGCCATATCACTGTTTCAAACCTAACTATAATTCAGCTTTTACTTTCCTGCAATTAGTTAACCTCAAATCAACCAATCGTTCTAGATGTTAGTCTTGCTTGAGCTAGATTAGACTGACAAGGATTCTTTAAAATATTGTCCTTTGGGTTCGATCCTTAACTATACTGTGATAAGACTCGTCCGCTTGCGGGTGGTATTATTGCACTTTGGTTTAGGTAAAAACTCGGTGATTTCAACCCCGAGTGAGTTTGTTAGTGCATTCAAAATACCACTTCAAATTCTGGCACCGTTGCCGGGGATGACGAAATCAGTCAGTCAAATCTAGTTCTTTTAAGACTAATCTAGGATTTTGCTTTTTCTTTTGAAACAATCGATCATCTACTTGAATTTGACTCTACTTTGTGGATCTCATTTTCAAAATCATTCTATTTCCAGATACAATCCAAGGCGTAGTGCATGCACCGTTCGGACAGCCCCAGACTAGCAGCTAGCTTTGATCTTGATATAGACAGAACCTTTCATCGCCAGATCAGAGAAAATCAAGCGAGGATGGCCCAAGAAGAAGAGGTAGGCCGAAGGGTTTCTCAAGCCATCAATGCACACAGAGAGAGGCTCATGCAAGAAGCCAGGGCTGCGGTTCAACAGGAAATCCTTGCAGCGCAAGCAACTGAACTACAAAAGGATCTTAGAGAGTTCTCAATCCCAAAAGTTGTGAATGTTCATCATCCAGTACAACCCCCTCCTATCAATGCTCCTAATTTCGAGATAAGAGGACATTGGATCACCCTACTTCAGAATAACCCTTTCTATGGCAAACAAGCAGAGGACAGCCAAGAACATCTTCTGAGATTCATCGATCTATGTGCTATGACAAAGCAAAATGGAGTCACTGATGATGCCATTCGACTCTGTCTCTTCAAGTATTCCCTTGTTGATAGATCAATAAGCTGGTACAATTCATTGTAAAGTGAAATACCCATCACCACCTGGGAACAACTCCAAAACGTGTTTCTGAAAAAATTCTATCATCCATCTCTCACATATGAAATTCGGGGCCAGATAACAAATTTCACTCAAGCCCCTGGAGAAACTCTCGATGAAGCATGGGATAGGTACAAAGAGCTTCTACGCAAATGTCCACACCACGAAATTCCTAAGAATCAACTCATCAAAATTTTCTATAGGGTGTGGATGATGATATTAAGAGGTTTCTAGATTCCTCGTTTGGAGGAAACTTCATGCGTCAAAGTTATGACAGTGCATGGAAAGTTGTCACCCTGGGAGCAAAAAATCAAGCCAATTGGGGAAGATCTGTAGGTAAAGGAGTCTTGAAAGTAGCTATGGCCGAAGCTACTCCCGAGTACAAGTCCATCGCTAAAACCTTGAAGGTCTTAGTCGCCAAGCAAGACCATATTGAATCATCTCTAGCGGCTATTGGAAGAGGACGTTCACCCCCTCGGCAACCAAAACAGGTCAAGTCCACTTCCCTATTTTGTGAAGCATGTAAGAGCACCGATCATTCCACTTTATCATGCAATGTTCTTTATGATGTTGTACTAAGCAATGTATGTGCACAAGGAGATAATGGTCAGATGGAAAATCTTAATGCTATCAACACTATTCCTGGGCAAAGTTATTACAATCCGAATCAGAATAGGAATCACCCAGGTTTTCAATATGGAAACCCCTCTGAAGCAGTAAACTCACATCAATTTGGTTCAAACAATCAACCAAGAGGCCCACCAGGATTCCAGTATAATCAACAATAGAATTTTGGGAATCAAGGAAATTTCAAGGGAAACTTTCAGAATAGGAACTACAATAATTATCAAAACAACTCTCAGTATCAAAATCTCAATCAACAGCAAGGACAAAAAGCAGGACCTGTCTCTTCTGATGACAAACTATCAGCCATTGAAAAAATGTTACAAACTCAACAAACTATGATAGCCAACCAACAAGCTCAATAGAAGGCTATTCAATCTCAACTAGCTCAACTCGCAGCTAGCATAAAGCCACCTGCTGGAGTCTTTGCTGGAAAACCCGAGAACAATCCTAAGCATCCTGAACAGTTGAAGGCAGTCACCACCAGGTCAGGAAAAGACTATTCGGATCCCCCAGTAAAGACACCTGTGGTTATTACAGACAAAGATGAACCTGTGATTGTCCAAAACTCAACAACACTAGAGTCTCAATCCAAAGATGATAAGACAGATAAAGGAAGTCCTGAGAAATCTACTGATGAAGAAGCTGAAACACCAGAACCTGATATTCCTGTATATAAGCCTCGTATACCCTTCCCAGCCTGTCTAAGGCAAACCAAGCTCGATACTAGATTCAATAAGTTTAAAGAGGATATGAAGAAACTTCATGTTGATATACCCTTCTTAGATGCTCTGGCTAAGATACCAGCGTGGACTAAGTACCTAAAGTCACTCCTAACTAGTAAGTATATAACTGAGGAATATGGGACAGTAAAACAGGCAACAACTACATCAGATATCATATTGAGCAAGATGCCCAAGAAATAAAAAGACCCGGGATCCTTTGGAATCTCATGTCATATTGGCGATTCATCATGCAAGAAAGGATTGGCAGGTCTCGACGCAAGCATCTCTATTATGCCACTTAGTCTGTGCAAGAGACTAGGGTTCGCAGAATTGCTACCTACTGGAATGACTATACAGCTTGCAGACAATTTGATAAAACGTCCGTTAGGAATCCTCGAAGATGTCCCGATCAAGATAGGCAAGGACACATATGTTCCATGAGACTTTGTCATTATGAACATAAAAGAAGACGCCAGATATCCTCTCATCTTTGGTCGTCCATTCCTCGCCACTGCAAGAGCCCTGATTGATGTTGAAGCTGGTACCTTATTGCTCAGATTAGGCAAAGAAACTCTCGAATTTAAAGTTTTTGAAAGTATGAGAAGACCAAGTATGTAGGAAGAAGTCTATCTGATTGACTGCATTGAACAAATGTCACTCCTGACTCAAGATCATCATGAATCAAATGATCCCCTGGAAATTGCTCTAACAAACCCATCAGTGGATGAACCAATCGACGAACGAGTAAAGGATTGCATCGAATCCCTCGACTCTGCTAAAGAAGATGTTGAAGCCAGTAGTGAAGAACTCAAAGCTATCGAAACTATAGAAGAAACAAGTGAAAAACAAGAAGCTCCCAAAATGAAGCCTCTGCCTGAAGGACTGAAGTACGTGTTTTTAGATGATCTCAAGGTTTGTCCAGTTATTATAAATTCCGATCTAACAACTGAATAAGAAGAGAAACTTCTGAAGGAATTGAGGGAAAGAAAGAAAGCCATCGGTTATAAAATGAGCAAACTCACTGGGGTCAGTCAAGTACTATGTATGTACAAGATCCCTATGATGGAAGATCACAAACCTACTATTGAGCATCAACGGAAATTGAACCCAAATATGAAGGAAGTGGTCCGTAGCGAGGTCATTAAACTGCTCACCGCTAGAATAATCTATTCGATATCTGATTCACCATGGGTGAGCCCAGTACATGTAGTCCCGAAGAAAGGTGGAACAATTTTTTTACGGAATGAAAATAATGAACTCATCCCCACTCGAACAGTTATAGGGTGGAGGATGTGCATAGATTATAGAAAATTGAACAAGGCAACTCGAAAGGATCATTTTCCTATGCCCTTCCTTGATCAAGTCCTAGAAAGGTTAGCTCATCAAGAATATTTTTGTTATCTTGATGGTTACTCTGGATTCTATCAAATACCCATACATCCAGATGACCAAGAGAAAACAACCTTTACCTGCCCATTCAGAACATATGCATTTAAAAGAATGTCGTTTGGTCTCTGTAATGCGCCCACAACTTTCCAACGTTGCTTGGCCGCCATATTCGTTGGTCTTATTGAAACAATTATGGAGGTTTTCATGGATGATTTTTCTATTTACGGAGATTCATCCGATTCATGTCTAAAGCACCTCTCCCTGGTCCTCAAACGTTGTGAATAAGCGCATCTTGTGCTAAATTGGGAAAAGTGCCATTTTATGGTAAGAGAAGGCATTGTCCTTGGTCAAAAGGTCAGCAATAGAGGAATTAAAGTAGATAAAGCCAAGATTGAAGTGATTTCTAAACTGGCTATTCCAAAAAATGTAAAAGAAGTCTGTACTTTTCTAGGTCATGCAGGATTTTACAAAAGATTTATAAAGGACTTTTCCAAGATAACGAAGCCAATGACGAACCTATTACTAAAGGATATTGATTTCAATTTCAATGAAGATTGTGTCAAAAGCTTCAACACACTGAAACAGGCCCTTACAACCACTCCCATCATTAGAGCTCCTGATTGGGATCACCCATTTGAAATCATGTGTGATGCCAGTGATTATGTTGTGGGTGTTGTGCTTGGACAATGTATAGAGAAGAAACATTACATGATCTATTATGCATCAAAAACTCTCGATGAAGCTCAGAGGAATTATGCAACTACCGAGAAAGAACTTCTAGTTGTCGTGTATGCCTTTGACAAGTTCAGATCCTACCTAATTGGTTCAAGGGTCATTGTCTACACAGACCATGCCGCCATTCGTTACCTTCTGGCAAAGAAAGATGCAAAACCCAGGTTGATTAGATGGATCCTTCTATTATAGGAATTTGATTTAGAGATAAGAGATAAAAAAGGTACAGAGAATGTTGTAGCAGACCTCCTCAGTCGCATCCACACTCAGGATACCGAGGAGATTCCGATTAATGATTCTCTTCCGGATGAACAACTAATGAAGGTCTCAGAAGTTATACCGTGGTACTCGAATTTTGTGAACTACCTTGTTGTTGGGGTCATCCATCCTCAATGCATCGAGAATGCACTGAAGAAGTTCATGCATGATGTAAAGTAATATCACTGGGATGAGCCATATCTCTTTAAACTAGGTGTTGATGGCCTATATAGACGATGTATCGCCGAAGAAGAAGCTCAACTTATTTTGGAACAATGTCACTCAGGACCAGTGGGAGGACATATGAGCTCTAAAAAGACTGCTTTGAAGGTTTTGCAATGTGGATTCTTTTGTACAACCATATCCAAAGATTCCTACAACTTTGTCCTATCATGTGACAAATGTCAAAGATCAGGCAATATAACAAAGAGAGATGAGATGTTGCTGAATCTATGGAACGAAGTAGAGATATTTGATGCTTGGGGAGTGGACTACATGGGTCCATTCCCATCTACTCATGGATTTTCATACATCCTAGTGGCGGTAGACTACGTCTCAAAATGGGTTGAAGCTATACCAACCGTCACTAGTGATTCCAAACCCGTCATCAAATTATTCAAAGATATTATTTCCCCCCATTTTGGAGTGCCACAAACCGTGATATCTGACGGAGGGTCCCACTTCCTTGAAAGAAGCTTTGAAGCTTTACTGAGAAAATATGATGTACCACATAAGGTAGCCTCGCCTTACCATCCACAAATAAGTAGACAAGTAGAGGTCTCTAACTGTCAACTAAAGGCTATTCTGGAAAAAATTGTAGGACGCACTCGAAAAGATTGGTCAACGAAAATCAATGACGCCTTATGGGCCTATCGAACTACTTATAAAACCCCTATTGGGACTACACCTTTTCGATTAATATATGGAAAGGCTTGCCACCTGCCAGTCGAACTAGAACACAAGACATGGTGGGCAATTAAACAACTAAACTTTGATATGAAAGAAGTTGGCCAAGCTAGGATTCTGCAACTCCAAGAGCTGGATGAACTCAGGATGACAACTTATGAGAATGCACGAATCTACAAAGAACGCACAAAACTTTGGCACGATAGACATCTGAAAAGAAAAGACATACAAGTGGGAGACCAAGTTCTACTATTCAACTCAAGGTTAAAGTTATTCCCAGGAAAATTCTGTTCTCACTGGTCTGGACCTTACATTGTCAAAAGCATCTCCCCACATGGTGCTTTCTCTTTATGGAGTGAAAAGTCAGGCGAATTTATGGCAAATGGTCACCGCTTGAAGAGATATTTCACCTTGATTGACATAGGCACCGAAACAATGCTGGAACTCACCAATCCAAAGGATCCACCATGAAGCTGAAGAATCCAGTCGAGCCATCGACGTAAAACAAAGGCGCTTGTCGGGAGGCAACCCGATCGATAAATTTGTTTTACTTTTATTTTCAAATTAGAATATTTTTTCAATTTTGTTTTTACATTCTAGTTCATTTTTCATTAAATAAAATTCTCATCGTAAGATGCTATTTTAATATCTAAATTTCCCTTCACCTTTGAGATTCTCAGATAAGAGGATGCACGCTGATCAGAACGCAACCACACCTGGTGGTCATTCTGGCATGATTTCCCCCCTCCATCTTGGATTTTGGGTTTGCTCGGGATGAGCAAATCTCTAAGTTCGGGGTGGAGGGTGGGTGGTACATACCTCACTTTCCACCTACACCCATCCTTCTTATACTTAAGTTCTCACTATCACATTCTTGATAAAAAAATTTTGAAAAATTTGAAAATTCTTTAATGTTTTTAAAAGAAATTGAACAAATACTTGATGATTTTTTGACACTTTTTGACAATCCCTGGTTTCATTAAAAAGTCACTAACTAACCTGCTATGCATTTTTAATCATTATATCCTCCTTATTCGAAGTAAATCCTCAAAAGGACCACTTTTTGAAACAAGCCCTTTGATTGAAATCATCTTGAGAAGCCTATGATTCCTAACATCATGATACTTTTGCAAAAATTATAAGTGTCTGTCAAACTGATAGGGATCAAACACATCAGGCTTCCTAACTGATTTGTGGAACAATAGCATGGAAGCCCCACTCGATCCTCATCAAGTCATTATTTGAGCAAAGTTTGATAAAGAGAACAACCCGGTGCATTGAATTGTAAATCAAGTTGCATTCTGATCTGAACTCTCTTCTACACCTCTTCTATCATCTTCTTATCCCTCCATTCATCAAAAAGAAACAAAAATATCTGAATATGCGCCAAACCCTAAGTTCAGGGTGGCATGCCACTTCCCTCTTTATCCGCTTCTTCCATACCCTGCGCAAATAAATAGGGGCGTACCACCAAAGATGCAATCTCAAGTCAAATATAGGAGAGAATTGCAAACAAAAAGATGCCAAAGTGCACACAAAAAGAAATGCAATCTCGAGTCGAATAGAGGAGAGATTCACACAAAAAAATGCAATAAATGAAATTGCAAAGCAAATAAAAATCTCAAGTCGAACAGAGGAGAGATTTACTTCTTCTTTCCATACCACCTTTCCCTCCCTTTTCTACCTAATGGCACAATGATTGCATACCCTATCCTGGAAAACACCAGTGTCAGATCAAATGCACACTTGTTGTTCTGCGGGTGTCTCTGAACTCTTACAAAACTCTTTGACATGCTTGTTGTTGGAAAAGGTGAGGAGGAAGTGATATTAGAAAGTGAATTCAGGAATGAAGATATGGTAAGATGTGTTTAGTGGTCTCAGGAGGTTGAGATACTGAGTCATATTGAGCAGAAAGAAAATATTCGTGATGTGAAGATGAAGCAATCACATGAATTGAAAGTATTCATTTGGCGACCGTTTCAGATTTTGTGTTACTCGAGGACGAGCAACATTTAAGTTCAGGGTATTTTGATGAATTTATATTCATCATGAAATCCAATTATCACTTCGGGACCAATTCAACTCTATGCATACTATTTCACTCAATATGAATCATAATGTACAAAACTACTTAGTTGATTTGATTATCAAGGTTTTAACTAAATATTGTTCATTTAAATGCAGGTTTTGACAAAGCTGAACAAGTAATCAAGGTCCACCTTCATCTCTGGTTCCGATCAAGAAATCTAACCAAGCAATTCTGTCCATTCGGTCTCAAGACCGTTTGAGCCCATGCGGTCTCAAGACCGTTTGAGCCCATGCAGTCTCAAGACTGTTTGAAGAGACTCGGTCTGCAAGACCGTTTAACGCAGCTACGTAAAAACCGTTTAATATTTGAGACCGTTTGCTGAGCTAAACCGAACGCACACCAAGACCGTTTCATCGGAAAACGGTCTGTGATTGTGAGGACCGGATGAGCACATGTGTGTTGACCGTTTGCTGCTAATGTCAAGACTATTTGAAGGTCACGTAAACTGTTTGCATGAAAAAAGCAACGTAAAGACCGTTTGCTCGTTTGCATGTAAACCGAATGAACATATGAAACCGTTTTAGAATGCATGCAAACTGCATGGAGTTCCCAGACCATATAAGCCTATGCAAGACCGGTTGCTGTAAACTAGCAAGACCGTGTGGATAAGTCATTAGTGCGAGACCATTTGATGGACTTGGCCGCGAAACCATTTACTGCAAATAACATGCAAACCGAATGGCCAATTGCCAATTCAGAATTGAATGGATCAACTATTCACGAGCAGCTAAATGCTTGCATGAAAACGTATGAGAAAAGTCAAACCAATGAAGACTGTGAGAGATACATCCACGTGAAGACCAAATGGGCATGCAATTATGAAACCTTTTGGCATGAATAAAATAACAAGCACAAAGCCAAATCGATTGCCAAAGCAGTAAAGCAGCAAACCAAATAGCCAAACCGTTTGGGTAGTCAACGCAAGAAAGACCGAATGGGCAGATATACGGACCGTTTGCTTTTGCGGACAATGCAAACCGTTTGCCGCTAATTGCCAATGCAAACCGAACGGATTTGAAGACCGTTTACTGGAAAATACAAAGACCGAATGCCAAAACAGTTTACTAAAGTAGGTATGTGAAGACCGTTTTAGCTGCTCACGTGTAGGCAACAATAACATGCATACCGCATGAGCTGTAAACCGCATGGCCGATTGCTGCTTGAAGACCGTATGGGATGAAGTTATAAAACCATTTGGTAAAGTGGAACCATGCAAACCGTTTAAAGAAGATATTTACCAAAACCGTTTGGACTCACACCAAAAGCATGAGGGACAGATCTGTGCCTATAAATAGGACCCCAAGGGACCTCATTTAGGCATAGGATCTGGACGCCGACAGGCTTCCTGTACATAGGTCTGGTCCAAAACCAGTCCAGTCCACGCCAGTTTCATTTCACCTACTACCCGTGTTGCAACCAAGGAGGCTGAGGAGAGAAAGAAGACGGAGCGAGGGAGACTGTCCGGTCTGTCTTGGCAACTCCCGTTCACGTCTAGATCTGCTCTGACACGACGTAGGATGTCGTATCTTCTTCACCGAGCTTCGACTACCTTATACACCGAGTTCATGGTGGATTTCTCTCTCTTTCTCACTCTTCTTGTTTCTCGCATCATGAGCGAGTAGTACCATTTCGCTGGGGTGCGGGGAGTAGCCCCGCTGCCCATGCAAACATGTTATATTGTTAAAATTTCCATGGCTATGTATATAACTCTTCATTTCGTCGTTAACCATTATGTTCATAGTTTGATTAATTGTTTGCTTTCATCTTTGTTCTTCCTATGTTGTGAGAACATCTATATGTAGGATTGAATGTCATTTAACAAGTTGACTCCCAAACTAGAAATAGAATGGGATTCCTTGAGGCCGTAAGTGTATGATCCGTGAGGGGACAAGCCATCTAGCCTTTGGTGACGCTTCTGTGTGCCTAACACATGTATAGGGGGTTCACAACCTTAGTTGGATTTTGTATCTTCTTATTAATCATCGATGTTTGCTCGTATATTAACTGGCTTCTTGCTTATCAGTTAATGCGGCTGACTTCCAAACTAGAGATAGGATGGGATTTCATCGAGGTCGTAAGTGTATGATCCGCGAGGGGACGAGCCATCTAGCCTTCGGTGATGCTTCTGTGTGTCTAACGCCTGTATAGGGGGCCCACAACCTTCGTTGTATTTCTGTATCTTCAGAGTCGTAAGTAAGTGATCCGGATGGTGACGAGACATCAGATGCCTAAGGTGATGTTTATGCAAACCTAACGCTCATATGGGGGGTTTTACAGTAGCTCTATTTGGATTGATACATCTTGCCTGGATCGTTTGCGATTGAATGTGTTTGTGTGTGTAGCAGTGGTGAAACTTGGTACCATCCCAGCGATTCCATATCACTATTTCAAACCCAACTATAATTCAGCTTTTACTTTCCTGTAATTAGTTAACCTCAAATCAACCAATCGTTCTAAACATTAGTCTTGCTTGAGCTAGATTAGACTGACAAGGATTCTTAAAAATGTTGTCCTTTGGGTTCGATCCTTAACTATACTGCGATAAGACTCGTCCGCTTGCGGGTGGTATTATTGCACTTTGGTTTAGGTAAAAGCTCGGGGATTTCAACCCCCAGTAAGTTTGTTAGTGCATTCAAAATACCACGTCAACCCTACAAGTTGAGAGAGCCTAGAAGGTTGCCTCCCATCTTCTCTTCTCGTGGGAGATTTTTTTGGAGAAGACAGTGGCTTTGAGAGCTAAAAACACTCGTACAAAATTCATTAGACCTTTAATTTACTTTAAATAGGACTATTGCAAATATGGAATTTGATGTGCAATCTAAACATACATAGCAAGGATGAGAGAGATTTAACAAGTACAAGAACACAATATGTAGAGTGGTCCAATCTCCAAACTAGGAGAAAGTCATTCCACTACCTAGAGAGGTCAAGCTCTAGGATTTTACAACCATTGCATACTTATATTCCATTATGATACCTACAACTAGACCTTCCTTTTGTAGGGCAAGGATACCTAGCCTTCCTTTTCAAGGACCAAAAGGAGCCAATAAACCTTATAAGAACTTACCTATTCTTTGAGCTAGAGTCTTCAACCTCTACAAGGGCTTACCCACTCTTGCAAGTAGTTGGATACCTTCACCAAGGAGCTCCCCTTCTTGCAACGAGTCTTCCGCCTTGAAGGAATTACCCACTCTACTCAAGGATCTTCAGCCTTCACCTTCTCCTTCAACTTGAAGAAGCTTTGCACCATCTCATTCACCTTAGAGAAGATTTCACCAACTTTCAATTTGAAGAAAGGGGTTGGGGAAGGGATGCTTTGAGAGCTTTATAAGACTACAATGGAGTATCTCTCTCACACATATCCTATCTTACTCTTATGACATTTTGAAGTATAAATAAGAGACAGAAAGGGGATCCAGTGGAATGAATGCACTCAAATATAGCTAGGAGCTTGAATAGCATGAAGGAGCAAACTTAGAATGAAGTCCAAGGAGTCTTATTTATAGTTGGGGATGTCCACTAGCTACTAGAAGCACTTAGGAATGATTTCTAGTCATTTGGGGTGCTGCATCGGATCTATTTTTGATGTTTGGAACACTCCAACAACAAGAATCACTTTTTCTACACATTCCGTACATTGTAGTTAGTTGAGTTTCAATAAAGATAACCCGACCGATTGAACTATCTAAAAAAGAAAATTTGAAGCATGAGTCTAGGTTATCCTGGATGGAACTCGGCCGATTACTTAAATCTGATTTACTAGTACAAGGTGTCAGTCGATTTTGTCCTGAGATAAACTCAACTAAGCCTGGACATTCCCAAAATTCATCAAGGGTGTCGGTCAAGTTTATCAAGGATAAAACTCAACCGAACATGCACTCTATGATGAATTTTATAAATTGTCATTAGAGTGATTAAAAGCTTGAATTAAGTGCTCCTAATTTTTTTTCATCTTAGTTACAAGTCATAGCATCAGTATGAATGACTACAAAAATTGTCCTAACATGTTTAGGGCTATTTCTACAAAAGTGCATTTGGATTTCTTTTGACTTGAACTAGATCAAGCTAGGGCTTGATTAAATTAATCATTTTCATGTATGTAATTCTTGAAATTAGTCTCAAGTAGACATATTAGCTACATATGAATGGAATGGTTAAGTCATCATCAAAATATGGACAATTTATAACACTTAGGTCAACAATGTGGGTGTGTTTTAATAACAACCCACACCTCCCCTTATATAACCATTGAATTTTTGAGGTGCGCCGTGTCAGTAGTAACGATATGTATCCTGATCCATGTGTGTTGGAACCATCCATTAGTACCAACTGCTCACGACCATCGATCTCTCAACACACATATTGCCCCATGTCCGAAGTATCGACGACTTGTTGGTGGTGTTGACTTCTGAATTGAGTGTCCAGATTGGTACCAGTGACCATTGGATATGAATTCTTTTCATTGTTGATCTTACTATCCACAAATTTTTCTCGTCTTGTCTTGGTGGCACCGAAAATCTGTTAGTTGTACCGAGTCATTTTTGGGTTGCATATGTGAAAATTTTCAGTGTCACCAACATAAACTTCAGTGGTACCTAGTTGTCACAATTTTTTTCTTTATTGTCGATACAATCGATTGACTTTTCTATGTACATTTATGGGCCTTGCATTTGCTTTCTTAAAAAGTGTTTGTTCCACCAACAAAGACGTCGATGGTATCAAAGTTCTACAGATTTTTATTTCACCAACCTACTGCAAAGTAGGTGCCACCGACATTCCTATAGGTGGCACTGAAAGAGATTTGCGCAACTATTTGATTTTTGTCGATTTATTGACTACCCGTCGGTACTTCCTACCACAACGTCGGTGGTACCAACCTCTAATCTTTCTACACACCAAATAAATATGATCACAATACATTTTTTACATCACTTAACTTCTAAGAAATTAACTAAGAGAATCAAGCAATGAAAATTCCTAAAAAATGTAAAATACAAAAACAAAAATAAAATCAAGTTGCCTCCCGAAAGAACCCTTGTTTTACATGATAGGATTAATGATCATGTCATGCAAAAGCTCAATGAATCTCAAGGAGCTTCACTATGTCTCCTCACGGTATAAATATCCTTCATAGTAATGTTTCAAGCATCGTCCATTTTCCAGAAACAATTTAGCACCATCACTAATTTCAACTTCCCCAGGAAGAAAAGCCTTGAAACACCATATAAGGGCCACTCCACCTGGATCTTAGTTTTCCAAGATGTAATTTCATCCTAGAATTGAACAATAGTTCATCTTTCCCTAGTTTAAACACCCTATGAAGAATATGGTGGTCATGCACTTTCTTAGTCCTATCCTTGTATATCCTAGAACCCTCATGGGCATATAGCCTAAGCTCTGCAATTCATTGAGTTCCAACCTGTGTTTCTTCCCTGCATTATAAAGATCAAAGTTCAAATTTATGAAAGATCACTTGGCTTTGTGCTCTAATTCTATAGGTAAATGGCAGGCTCTCCCATAGACTAGCATGTAAGGGGTTGTACCTATAGGCATCTTATGAGATGTCCTACATGCCCATAGAGAATCATTCAATTGCATGCTCCAATTCGTCTTGTTTGTTGAGATTGTCTTCTCTACAGATGTGGAGACCAATTTCTCCTTCAACACCTCAAAAACCCCCAAGCATCTCCCATCAAAAGCCCTCAAGCACCACCCATCAAAATTGAACTCGACATCTTTCTCTAACAGTTCAGAAAGTAGTTTGGCGATCTATGAAAAATCTTTTATAAATCATCAACAAAAATTGGTGTCTCCTAAGAAACTCCTAACTCCTTTCACTGATGATGGTAGAGGGAGTTTAGTAGTCGCCTCTATATTAACCAAAATGACTTCCATTCCTTTATTGTACACCTTGTGTCCCAAAACAATCCCTTCACTCACCATCATGTGGCATTTTTCCCAATTCAAAATGAGATGAGTGTCCTCACACCATTGTAAAACCTTATCAAGAATGACAAGGATGCCCTCAACTAATACCCCATACACCGAAAAGTCATTCATAAAAACCTCAAGACATCACTCTACCATGTCCTAGAAACATCGAATATACATCTATGAAACGTAGTCGATGCATTACAAAGGCCAAAAGGCATCCAACAATAAGTGAGAGTTCCACAAGGACAAGTGAAGGTGGAATTCTCTTGCTCTTACAATTCAATAGAAATTTTATTGTACCCAAAATACCGATCTAGAAAACAAAAACAAGAGTGGCTGGAAAGCCTCTCAAGAATCTTATCACAAAAGCGGAGTGGAAAATGATCTTTCAACGTGGCAATATTCAACTGGTGATAATCAATACACACCCTCCACCCAGTCACTAGCCTAATTAAAATTAACTCACTGTCTAAATTTTTTGTGATAGTAATTCTCCTTTCTTAGGAACAACCTAGGTTGGGCTAACCCAGTTAGAATAAGAACTAGCATAAATAATACCTACTGATAGAAGATTCACTATCTCTTTCTTTACTACCTCAATCATGATGGGATTGAGACGCCACAAAGGTTGTGTCGTCAGCTTGTCTCCATCCTCAATTCTAATTTTCTACTAGAAAAATCTAGGAGATATCCCCTCCATGTCTAAAATAGACCACTTGAATGATGTCATGTGGTTCTTTAGCACAACAAGAAACTTCTCTATGTGACCAGTGAGGATGAAATGATGACATGGAGTTTCTTATCTATTGCCAAAAATGTACTTAAAATATGGAGGAAGCATCTTCAACTCAAGATCATGTGGACACTATAATTATGGGATCAACGGTGGTGGATGTGGTCCCAACTCCTCATATCTCCTTGAGTACATGCATGTCAATGCTTTTAGAAAAAGAGCACATTCCTGGAGTGAATGATAGCATGTACAATCATCCACCAGATTCATGATGCATGCATCTAATAGTAGTTGTGGATATGATTGTGTGTGTGAGAGTGGAAGATACTACTATAGGGAAATACAACATCAGATAGACAATAGAAACAAAACATTTATTGACAAATTTATTATTAATCAACAGATTGTGTCAATAACTATGTAATGGGAAGGATGGTTTCACAAAGATAGACTTTGTCTTGGGTCAAGTCAAGTGACATTCCTCATCGATGTAGATATGTACTCTGTCTTGGATGGTGTCTGTGTAGCTCTTAGTTGCGTTGGGACTTGTGTGACTACTCCTCCATGGACATCATACTCGAACAACTACTACAACAACTCCTCAGATCTTGCCACAGACTACGAGTTGATGTTGCACACTCCTATCTCTAGAGTAGCCCACATGGACCAACTAGAACTCCTGTCGTCCTACAAGAATGGACATGAAGGAGTTATCCCTTCTGTTGGTGTACTAGTCACAAACCTGTTCTCCCACAATAATGATCCTCAGCTGTTCTCTCCCTTGCTATCCCTCCCTAGTCATGTAGGACTTGGTAAGGCTCTCATAGTTACCACAACTAGAGAGGACAATAATTGTCAAAGAAACTGATTCTAAATTGTTAGTATTGTGCTCTGGGAAGCCCCCAATACCCCTCTATTCATAGTAGTGGACAGGGTCAGGGTTCCCAGTTTGTGCGGGTGTGGAAGGGACTGGAATATCTCAAATTTTTGCAACCATTTTAGAAGTTTCACAACATGCGACAACCAAGACGGTTGTATGACATGAAAAATGATTGCCTGGTTCAGTCCATACGGTCATCAAACGTTTTCCAGTTTTGCACATATGTCGGCAATTCAATTCCAATTAGTGCACATTATTACGTCAACACCAATACTATGTGCAATCAAATTGCACCCCTAAATCGGTCATCTAGTGCATCTGAGATGGGTGTATAGCACCAAGTGAGATGGTTTTCGGGCCAAGCTATACAGTCATCTAGCACCCCAGATCAGACGGAATTTCAGCCAATACATGGTACAATCAACCCGACACTCCAAATGTCTGTCTCAACACTTGAACAGATCATTTGGTAGTCTAGTCAGCTGATCCATTGTGTGAATTGAAATACCTAACACTTTAGTCTTAAATTAAATCATAATTCAATATCAAACTCCTCTTCTAGGTGAGAGCCTATGTGTGTGATCCTATAGGTCCCATATCACGTTGGTAGTGAATGTCCATAATAACTTATGACATCACAAGAAAAGAGTGGTGCCTAGTCGTACATTAGTGCTATCCAAGTGAATGGAAAGTTGGGGAGCAACTTCAACCTACAATCTATGTATGGTGTTATAGTGTTTTTATAGTTCCTTTATCAGTGATATCCTAATTGAACTAGAGGCATGGATCAGTCATCCTCATTATTATTCAATCTTGTTTCTTGAACCAGAGCATACTGCATGAGATATATGTAAGCTTAATAACTCATATTGACTCACATGCATACAGACATACTTTTCTCAGTCTTGCTAATCAAGAGGCCTTGAATATCGTACTCATGTAGGAGGGACAAATCCCATCTCTATCGCTCAAATTCAGTCCCCATGTGTCAAAGTCACCCAATCATCACCTTTATAATGACCCATGTTTTAGGACTACGTTTGATGATGTTAAAGTGTACTCAATGACATGTGATGAGTGTAGTGATTTCAGGTCTAAGAACCACAACCACCACCATCAATGTGAGAGATGACTATGACTTCCATGATGATTGCTTCCAAGTGTCAGTCTCACGGTGGGTCTATCTGATACACTATTCTCTAACATGTATCTATTTGATTGGTTTGATATTGCCATATCATGACAAATGAGACTCTATCATCAACCAACTCACACTCTGATCTTATGTGTTATTGTTGTCTATCAACCTTCCACAACAACAATCGATCAAGGACATAATGAGAATGTATATACTCTTAACATCTGTATGATCTCATTCTTCAGGGCCTCAACCTGAAGACGTACATCATTGGTTGATATAATTCTCTAGACATTTATTATGTTATCCATTATCTCATAACTGAACATAAAAAATAAATTAGAAGCTTGCCTTTATTATTAATCAAATCATTTACATGTTATGCCATTACAATCATCATATGATTGACTCTGTGGGAATACATACCAATAGACTCCCACTTGCACTTAAAGCCAATCACCCATGTATTTCATCTCGAGTGACCTAACATGACCATCATGCTTCTGCTACAAAACTACTTTTATAGCTGGTTTGGCAATGTTTCCTTTAAGTTGACATTTTGCAATTTTCACATCTCTTCATTGAATGACTACTCGTATGAGATGGAAGTGCTATAGTATGGTATCCAAGATTCCCAACCTAACTAGTAGCTCCATTGTTGTCATCAATATTTCTACCGTGTCATCAATCATTGGAACCTCACACAAGTTCACCCATATGAACTTCTTGATCCATACAAAATCCTCTATTGTTCTTACAACGCAGAGATACTCAACTTCTTTTGTAGATTCTAACAACTTCCATTATCTCAAAACCCCTTCTATCTTATAGTTCTCATTTGTCATCAAACATAAATTTAAATTTTGATTATTTTGTCAATTTGGAAGCTTGCATGGGTGTAACCCTTTACATCCAGCTCTTCCTTATTACCATAACCAAGGAATCAATCCTTTAAGTGCTTCACAAGCACCTAAGGATGCTCTTTATGGTAGTTCGGTGACTCTCATTGGTATCTGACATATACCTTCTCATCATGTCTAATACATACATATTGCTAGGCAGGTATATATATGTCTTCTCATCATGTCAAATACATATGAGATGACTGGATATCCTCTAGTCATGTCAAATACATAATAGATTATTGGATATCTTCTCTTCATGTACAATACATACAAGATAACTGGATGAGTATATAACATTGCATTTAAGGAAAATCCAATTGTGAATGCATATGACATCTATCCATGTTTTCCTATTCTTCAAAAGAATTTGGACACTAGGCTCCTAAGAGACTAGCTCCATGGATCGTGGACACATTTTCTCTCAGTGAGTCTTACATGATGAACCCTGTAAAGCCCGAGAACACTGTCCAAGGCTCTAGCAGGGTTTCAAGAATGATGAATGGCCCCACAGACCACCACCAACCTTAACTGCACACTTTTTCCTCACTCATGCGCAAGCCAGGATAAACTTCTCAACTGGTCACCCATCCTAGTACTACTCCAAGCCGAGCACGATTAAATATGGAGTTCTTTAGTGATGGACACCCGAAAAAGGAGGTGCACCTTGATGATATGGGTAGTCCAATCATTCCTTTTAAGATCATTTTCTCTGAGGCCTCAAATGCTGGGATGTTACAATCTTCCCCAATTAGACTCTTAATGTCCTTGACAAGGCTCAACTATATGGAATCATAATATTTCCCCATTTCAATGCAAACCCAAAATGACATGGACACCCAACTCCCGATCACGGAATACAAGCGTAAGGGTGGCTACGTCAACCATGGAAAACCCTTTCCAACATGCCTAGACCGCACGACTCAAGACTGGCATGCCACATGCCCATGTGGGCCCCACTTACTGGAGGAGTTACGGCTCTGATACCATTTGTAATGCCCGAGCACAGTCCCCAAGGCTCTAGCAGGGTTTCAAGAATGATGACTGGCCCCATAGACCACCACTAGCCTTAACTGCACACTTTTTCCTAACTCATGCGTAAGCCAGGATAAACTTCCCGATCAGTCACCCATCCTAGTACTACTCCAAGCCAAGCACACTTAACTATGGAGTTCTTTAGTGATGGGCTCCCAGAAAAGGAGGTGCACCTTGGTGATATGGGTAGTCCAATCATTCCTTTTAAGATCATTTTCTTTGAGGCCTCAAATCATGGGATGTTACAAACCCTTCAACATATTTACTAATGTATGTGCTCTTACTTAGGTCGAGAAGCTTTCCAGATCTATCTCTATATACCTCAATCCCTATCTCATAGGTTGCTTCGCCTAAACCCCTCATATAGAAGGTACTTTTGTGCCATGTTTCAACATTTATAGGATAAGGACACCATTCCCCATCATTATGTGGAATGTAAATATGCTCCCACTAAATATTTTGTAATCACAGATTTCATATTCATTTTAACTAAAGCCAAACCCTTTGACTTTCTAATCAAATAGAAGATTTTAGGTTTGAGATACTAGCTTCAATCCTCAGATTGACCTTTGTAGATTATAGATTATATTTGCATACTTGGATTTATAAATCCATTAGGTTGTGTCACATACACAGCCTCTTAATGATTCCAATCAAAGAATGCAGTTTTAACATCCATATGCCAAATCTCATAGTCATACTAAGCTACAATGACAAGCATGATCTCGATGGAATTAACCATGGTAACGGGTGAAAAGACTTCATCATGTTCAATGCTTGAACTAGTTTGAATCTTTTGACCAATATACCATTCCATTTTGGTCTTCTTACAGAGACCCAAATACACCCAATGGGATTTACCCCTTCAGGTGGATCCACCAAGGTCATATCTTGTTGGTTTACATGGAATCAATCATTGATCTCATGGCCTCAAGCCATTTTTCAGATTTTGGTCCCTCAATAGTTTCTATGTAGGTTGTTGACTCATCTCTATGATCAAATCAATGCCTTTTGAGTTATAAGATATCATAATCATTCAAACTGAAGGTGTGTTCTACTAGAACTTATGAATTCTGTGTTTACATAAGGAACTTGAGATCCACAACTTGTAATTCTCGTTGTTCCTATGTACCTTTTTAGGTTCTATGTTTTCTTATTTTTCTCAAACATTTTGAGTTCTAATTTTACTGCCACTAAATTTCCATTTAGGAATTAAGCCATCCTAGAAATAAACACTTTGTTGTCGAGTTGGAATATAAGTATCATTCAACAAGATAGCATTCATGTGATTTATGGATAAAGCCTTTTAAGAAATGATTTTTTTACACAAGTCTTCAATCCTAATCACTATAAAAGACACATCGGGACTCCTCCCGTGCCATACCTTATATGGTTTCTTTTGAAACATTTTAGATGATACATTGTTTTAGTGTAAAGCATGTACCCAAAAGAAATTGTAAGATCAACTAGATTTTATTGATTAATATCATTATGTTTTAATAGTATGTGACACTTTCTTTCTCACACATCAATATGTTTTAGGTGGACTTCATTGTGCTACACTATCATGGTTTCTCTAGAAAGTCCTCAAACTCTTGGTTAAATTATTTCAACATTGATCACATCAATATATCTTAATACTTTACCAAGTGAGTTACATACTTCATTCATAATCTTCTTGAACACTTCAAGAGATTCATACTTGTATTTCATTAAATACAAATTTCAATATCTACTGATCCCATCAATAAATATAATGAGGTACTTATAACTACATTTAGCATTCATTCTAAAAGGTCTACATACATTAGTATGTACTAGTCCTGATGGAATAGTCGATCTCCCACTATGTATAGTGTAGATTCTTTTGTCATGTTTCGCAACAAATAAGACATACCCTATTGGTTCAATAACCAAAAGAGTCTAGATAACCATCATATGGATTCTAGAAATGTATTTCTCGTTTATGCTCTCTGGGTGATAGTGCTATAGGTATTCAGTTTGTTTGAGTTATCAAGTCATTCAATATATGTTTCATACACATTTGTCTTTACAACTATTAAGTATAGTTTGTGAGATATAGGGCATTGCCATAAACGATCATATCTTTTAACATGAAGCATAATGTTGTTGTAATACAAGACATGATGTTTTTATCAATGGCAGATACATAATAGCAATTCACTAATCCTATTATGTGCCCATGAATATCACCTTCCAACTGTAGAGGCAGCATCCCTTGCTTCACACAGTTCGATCTTACTACTTCTTAGGTATCGAAGTAAATATCTCTATCTCCATATTCTTCCTAAGATCCTCTATAAAGAGGATAGTTCTTTCCAATGTCCAGACGGGTGACGATGGTGGTACTTTCTTTATCCTATAAGTGAAAAGGACATATTCCTTTTACACTTGCCCTCCTTCATATATTGAGTGCAGAAGACTTGGACTTTAGCTTAGCCTCAGAACACTTCTTGGACTTGCCTTTGCCCTAGGACTCACTTCCGCTGATCACCATCATGGATTTGTCCTTCTTCTTTCTTGCTTTGGCATCAACATGCCAAGCATTCGATAAAATGATTATATGATCCATGAAACACTTGCATAATCATATTAATGGTCAACTCTTGACCTAAGAGAAATCCCAGTCATTCCACATGTCCAATCACATTGAGTACATGGGGCCATATTGGACTTCCTTTGATTAGTTTGCACTCAAATAGTGATTTTGGAGACATTATACCTTCTTTTCTTTACATGATTCTTGACATGTGTTACCATCTCGAGAATGTCCATGTCTTTCATGTTATTCATGCAACTCATAGTTCATAGAACAAAGCATTATGTATTTAAATGTCTATGGCATCATTGGCATGCTTCCAATAAGTATCCATTTAGCCTTAGGTACATTTTGAGCGGGTTCCTCTGGCATTGGTCTATCAAGGACATAGAGATTTCTCTCATTGATGGGATCATTTCTCAAAGTCCTTAACCAATTGTGGAACTTTATCCCATTTTGTCCTTCTTGAAGACTGGTTGCATTTTAAACGTGTTTGTGTTTGACATTTGATTCTATAAAGAAATATTGCAACTTTTCAAAACATTTTTGATTTGGTTTGATTTGATAAATTTGACGATATTAATTAGGTCTTTAATTAACTATCACTCTCACTATTTTATTCAAATTGATAGCCCTCAATATCAATTCAGAATATTGTAGCAAACAATATTCTAGTGGGCCAAGATCCAAAATAATTCAACTATTACCCAACCTACACCAACATCCATAGTCAATTATCAAGGTAGGCAATCATGCCAATTGCATCATATGAAACTCTTAGATACATGATATGCACAACTCCTTGCCGTACTCATCTACATGCTTCTGGGCTCAGACCCTCTGAAAATCACTAGTCAATCCTGACCCAAAAGCTGACACAATAATAATGCACCCCGATTTGGTGGAACCTACATTACTAGCATTCCACTTCCATGAGATAGACAACGCACCACACTTTGGCGTAACATACACTTGTTCAATCAAGCTTTTCATGTGTGCCACTTTTAGAAAACATATAAGAATTGATATTATAGTTGAGG
The DNA here is from genome assembly GCA_963693085.1 of Alisma plantago-aquatica. Taxonomy (NCBI): domain Eukaryota; kingdom Viridiplantae; phylum Streptophyta; class Magnoliopsida; order Alismatales; family Alismataceae; genus Alisma; species Alisma plantago-aquatica. The sequence goes on along the minus strand of OY856411.1, from coordinate 457,980,438 downwards.
GAGTTTGTATAAATACATATACTTTATCCAATCACCACATATATAGTATGTATCATATACACACTATACCCCACAAAAAAATATGCAATAAATAAAACACACAAGAAATGGTTATGGCCATACTAATGTAATTCCTTGGAGCCACAAGTAATTACTACCACCTATGGTCCACATCATATGCAACCTGCTGTTTGTGAAAATCTATGCTCAAACCAATCTGGGTTGATCGGTTCAACTCTTGAACTAGTCGGCTTGCCTAGGAAGCAGGATGAGCCCAGTGAATACCCCGATGAAACCCTTCTTTAACCCACATGTGGTCGCTCAGTTGGACTCTTATGAAGTGCTCATTTGGTTCTCAGGTCCAAGTAGCGTCTGGAAACCTCTAGTCTGTTAGTTGGGCCACCAGTCGATCATTTCATCCTCATGTCATCTGGCCTCCTCAGTCCTCCAGTCGATCAGGCCGTCACATGAGGCAGTCATTTTGTCTTTGTGTAGGTCATTATCTCATGTCAAAATTTAAATTAAAATTATCCTATTTCTTACTACATTGTATATGGGAAAAACCTAGAGTTACATTCGAGGGAAAATAGGAAGAAGAGCATTGATTTACATTTGGAAAGGAGAGAGAGGCTCGTTACGTAGAGTGATTAACAATAGGAATAACTGACCACAACCATGCACACACATATTTGGGATTTTGGCCATAAACATGCTTCACATCCACCATAAAAACCTAATTTACGACAATGCGCGTAAATTCCATATATATATATATGTATATATATATATGTATATATATATATATATTCGTTTGGGTTCTTTATCTGGTGTTAAGACAGATATGCACATCACCTAATTTAAACATTCGCATCACATGCAATAAATAAACTCGATAAAACAAAAAAAAATTGATTATATCGATTATCTCAAAACATAATTAATTGATGAGGCTCTAATGCCACTGTAGGGAAATACGACATCAGATAGGTGGTGGAAATAAAAAATTAATTACCATATTTCCCATTAACTAGTAGATCACATCAATAACTATGCAATGGGAAGGATGGTTTCACGAAGACATACATGGTCCTAGAGCAAGTCCAACGACAATCCTCGTCAATGTAGATGCACACTTAATCTTGGACGGTATCTGTGTAGCTCCTGGTTGCATTGGGACTCATTTGACTACCCCTCCATGGACAACAAACTTGAACAACTGTTGCAAGAACTCGTCTGATCTCGCCACTAACTATGAGTTAATGTTGCCCTCCTAGCAGCAGCCTAAGCACTCCTACCTCTAAAGTAGTCCACACAGACCAACTAAAACTCCTCTCATCCTGCAAGAACAGATAGGAAGGAGTTGTCCCTTCTATTGGTGTACTAGTCACCAACCTACTCTCCCACAAAAATTATCCTCAGTTATTATCTCCCTTGCTATTCCTCCATAATCAGATAGGATTTGCTCGGGCTTTCATGGTTACCACAACTAGAGAGGACAAAAATTCTCAGAGCAACTAATTCTAAATTGTCTGTGTTGTTCTCTGGGAAGCCACCAATACCCCTCTATGTATAGTAGAGTTTAGGGTCAGGGTTTTCCAATCTATGCGGGAGTGGAAGGGACCGAAAGATCTCAAATTTTGTAATAATTATGGAAGTTTCACAACTTGTGACAATTGAGACGGCCATCTTGAAACCCAGTATGTTGTCTGGCATGACAAAAGATCATCTTGGGTTTTCCAATTTTTCTCATATGTCATCAATTCAATTTCAATTAGTGCACATTATTATATCACCACCAATCCTATGTGCAATCGAATTGCACCCATGAATCGGTCATCTGGTTCATCTGAGACGGGAATCTCGCACCAAGTGAGATGGTCGTATGGCACCCTGGGTCAGGCTAAATGTAAGGACCCTGACCTGCGTTTAGGGTTTACCCTGTTTGTTTTGCTTAACCTTGGTGCTTTGGTGCTTGCTAATCACCTTTAGTGGTGATTAGGGTTTTTGTTGTTCTTTGTTGAGAGTTGGAGGGGCTACTTGCAAATAAACCAAGTTTAGGGTTTTGTGTGCAAGTTTGCCATCTTGTGAGGTGTTTCCCTCTCTCTCTGCTTCCTCTAGGGTTGAGAGGAAGGCTTGGGCTTGTTGTTTGAGTTTCTTGGGCATTGGTTGAGTTGTTTGGGCCTTAAGGTGCCTTGTTTGGGCTTGGTTGAGCCTTGTGTCGGCCAAAGACTAGCTTGTGTCACCCAAGGTGAGAGTGTGTCGACCTAGAGTGGTGTGTGTTTCCCAAGGAGCAAGTGTTGTGTCGCCCAGAGTGCATAGGTTGTGTCGCCCATGTTGCTTGGTCTTGCTTGGTGGACACTTGGTGCACATCTTTGACAAGTGTCTCCTGGCTTGCTAGAGTGTTGGCTTGAACCCTAAGACAAGTGTCCCTTGGGTGGACGACACTTAGCATGGATCTACCCTGGTTTCTCCTCCCCTTCTTTCTATATAGGTAGCTCTTTCCCTTACCTTAACTTCCTTTGCTCTTTTGGTCTCTCTTCCACCTTGAGTGCACGACACTCCTCTACTTCTTGCTTGTGTTGGCCGATACACCCTCTTGGAGAAGCTTGGTGGATGATATCCCTTGGACCTTGGAGTTCTTCTTCTTCCTTGGAGCTTGGAGCTTAAGGCGGGTTGCATAACTTCTAACCCTAACTCCTTTACCTCTAGCTATGATCTTGTTGCTTGTTAGTAGCTTAGCTTAGTTCCTTGCTTTTGTACCTTTTCTTATGTACCTTTGGTGGCCGATCCTCCTTAGGGTTTAGGGTTTCCTTGTGACCTAGTATACCTTGTGATCTAGGGTTTGTGCTCCCTTGAGTTGGAGGTTGAAGATGACTTAGGTTGAGTGATACCCCTTCCGTGTTTGGTGTGTTGGATAATACCCACCTTTGTCTTATGATGGACGACATGGTACCCTTATGATGGACGACATGGTGAGGTGCCCTTGAGTTGTACGATACCCTTGCCCTTGTGTTGGGCGATAGGTGGTGCTAGGATGAGTGTTGGCCGATATACCTCTTGTTGGACAATATGGTCTCCTTGTGCTGAACGATATCTTCTTGTGATGGACGATAGACCATGGGCGTCGTGGTGATCTTTGTAGTGGTCCTTGTGGTGGACGATAGGGCCAAGTATGGATATGTTTGGGGTTGGACGATAGGCACATATGGTGTGTTGGCCGATAGATGTTGTTGTGTATCGGGTGATACACCTTCTTGTTGTGACGGCTGACAGGGTTGGGTTGTGACGGGCGTCACACCCTTTTTCCTTGGTGTGTGCTGGCCGTTAGGCCTTGAGTTGTTGTTGCACATTTTGTGGGAGTTCTTCTCTCTCTCTCTTTCCCTCTCTCTCCTGGTGGTTGAGGTGAGGTGTGAGCTGGACGATAGCCCTAGCATATCGGGCGTTATGGTTGAGTTGTGACGGGCGTCACACTTTGAAGTGTGTCGGCCAACAGGGTGCAACGGGCGTTGCCCGATAGCACTGACGCGCGACACCCCCCCCCCCTTGTGACGCTGTGTCACGGGGTAGGGTGCAACGCAGCGTTGCTGCAACTCTTGTGCTTGCCGTTGAGAGCTGAGTTTGAGTGAGGGTTAAGATGGGTTTTAGTGTGGGTTATGTGGTTTTCTAATGACGGTCTCATGTGTCATGGAAGTGAACGTTTATGCACAATGTTAATGATAACAATAACGATGTTAATGTTGGTAATGATGATGCTAAGTGACAGTTACACTAATAGCTTGCTTAATGACATAACAATAATGTTAATAGTGCTAATGATAGCAATGATGTTAATAATAATAATAAGTGATGGTAATAATGGTAGTAATGATGCTGATGGTAATATATGATGATGATAAGGAAGGTAGTGGTAATGAGATACATGAAGTAATCCTTATGCTTATTTGTTAATGGCAATAGTAATTGGTAGTTACATTAATGGTTGCTTAATGATAAAGATAATAATGATGATAGTGGATGGTGACAGCAATGACATTGGCAATAATAGTGTTTGCTCTGTATTCTCAACATCTTGTTTATTCATATAAATCCTGAGATAAGGGTAAGCATGAATATGGTTTGTTAATGATGTGTTTAATACACTTGATCACCAAATAGTGTAAGAATGATAAGTAGAGTATCTTGAATGATATTTCATGATAGTGAGCATATCCCTTATGTTGGAACTATGATTATTGTGTATCCTAACCATGCAGGTGATGATTAGCCATGAAAAGGCTATGAGACATATGTGATGAGTAACATCACTTTGATAATTATCTATAAGGTTGTATGTATGATGTGTTTGTCCCATGATGATGATGTGAGCCTTGAGAGGCAGTGACAGTACATGATGAGGGATTGAGATCCCATGGTATGTGGTAATCCTTGAAATAGATCTGGATGATTGGCAAGAGGCCAAGTGGTAACATGTGATGTTGGATCCTTGTGATGGATCAGGTTGATGTGGTTTCAATAATAATATAATGTTGTTTACTTTCTGTTATATCTTGCATGTTATACAACTTGGTTGAATCTTGCAATCCATCTAAAAGATACTAATTAATCACAGTGAAATATATCATGTAGTTTGCCCTAGCCATAGATCCATCATCGTCAGGACTTGGTGATGGTGAAACGGGTTCTCCTACGGGTTAACCTGGAAGCGCATATTGTTGAATATGTGTAGGTTGCTCCTAGCCTGAAAATGAGGAGGTAAGAGTGTAACTTCGGTTATAGACTCAGATATGTATAAAGAGCATGGTGAACAGGCCCATGGCTCAGGATATGTGATATGATGAGCATGAATGCGTTCATGGATCAGAGCACGGTGAACAGGCCCGTGGCTCAATTTTACTAGCGTCGAGACCTGTACCAAGGCGGGCTAGAGTGAGGGTAGCCTATGGAGCTGACCCTGTGGCTTAGACCACTTCAGCATGTGACTACGGTCATGCTTGTGTTGTACTCGTGTACTGACCATGAGGTGGGAGGTCGTGGAGTCTGGCTCTTCCATTGACCTTGTATGGCACTGGATTAGGCTTCGCAGCCAGAGGTTGGATTTGAATGGTACGATTCAAATCCTCAGGGCATAATAATACGTAATACAACCGTTTAGTATTTGATGCTTAAGATAAACACGAAACATTGGTTGAGGCCTTGTTTGTGTAATATTTCTATTACATCTTGCAGTTACTCTTATATTCATCAGGTATGTGACAATATGTCTGACCTTGATAATCAGGTTATGTGGCAATATCTCTTATTCTGATAATCATGTTACATAGTGATATATCTTATCTTGTCAGTCATGTTCCATTGAGAGATATGTGGTTATATGCTTTTGTACAGCTGGTAAGCTTGTCGGTAAGAATAGATTTGCTTTATATAGACTGCTCTTGTTATACTCAATATTTAGTTATATGTTGTTATAGTTTATCTGCTGAGGTTCTGTAGTTGCGGTGGGGAGTTATGTTTCCCGCTGGGACAATTGTTCAATTGTCTCACCCCGCTGGTTTACACCCTTTTTAGGTGGTCAAGGTAAATGTGGTCGTGGTCGTGGTCGTGGTCGTGGTCGTGGTGTTGCAGACGAGCAGCTAGAGGAGCAGTAGAAGGCAAGCAATGGATATGTTGCTGTTTTGGATGTTTTATAGTAGAGTCTAGAGTCATCCCTGTACTCTCAGGTCCTTGGCAGTGTTTTGACGATGTTTTACGATGAACGATCGATGATGTTTGTATATCCTGCTGATGGCCGGATGTGGGCCTATATGTATGTGAACAGGTGGTGAACTCATGGGATGGATGAACAGCTGTTCCTGAGCTGTGAACACGTATCAGATCTCGTGTATGTATATATATGATATGTTTCTGTGCAAAATGAGGACTGGAATGTAATAGTTTCACAGTTTATCAGTTTCCACAATCGGTTTTAATTAATCCGTGTTTTCATAATCTGTGGTTATGGTGATTTCCGCACGTTTTCGCGTAACACCTCATTATCTGTATGATAATGGGATGTGTTGCCACACTAAATTTTAGCCAATACATGATATAATCAACCTGGCACTCTAACCGACTATCTCAATACTTGAACTGATATTGGTAGTCTAGTCAACTAATATGTTGCATGAATTGAAATGCCTAAACACTTTAGTAATCAATTCAATCGTCATTCAAGATCAACTCCTCTTCTAGATGAGTTCCAATATGTGTGACCCTATAGGTCCCATATCATGTTGGTAGTGAATGTCCATAACAACTTATGACATCAGAAGCAAAGAGTGGTGCCTAGTTGCACATTAGTGCTACCCAAGTGAATGGAAAGTTGGGGAGCAACTTCAACCTACAATATGTATATGGTCTTATAGTGTTTGCATAGTTCCTTTGTCACTAATATCCAAATTGAACTAAAAGCATGGAGAAGTCATCCTCATTATTATTTAATCTTATTTCTTGAACCAGAGCAGACTGTATAAGATATATGTAAGCTCAATATCTCATATTGACTCACATGTGTATGGCCATACTTTTCTTGGTCTCGCTAATCAAGAGGACTTGGATATCATACTCATTTAGGAGGGAAAAATCCCATCTTTATCACTCACAGTCAGTCCCCATGTGTCAAAGTCACTCAATCATTACCTTTATAACAACCCATGTTTCAGGACTACATTTGATGATGTCAAAGTGTACCCAATGACATGTGATGAGTGCAGTGATTTCAGGTCTAAGAACCACAACCACCACCATCACTGTGAGAGATGACTATGACTCCCATGATGATGGTTTCCATGTGTAAATCTCACGGTGGGTCTGTCTGATACACTGTTCTCTAACATGTATCTGAGTGCTTCGTTTGATATTGCCATATCATTACTAATGAGACTCTATCATCAACTAACTCACACTTTGATCTTATGTGTTATTTCTGTCAATCAACCTTCCACAACAATAACCTATCAAGGACATAATGAGAATGTATATACTCTTAACATCCATATGATCTCATTCTTTAGGTCCTCAATCTGAAGACATATGTCATTGGGTGATATATTCTATAGACAATTATTATGTTATTCATTATCTCATAACAGAATATACAAAATAAATTGGAAGCTTGCCTTTATTATTAATCAAATCATTTACATGGTATTCATTACAATCATCATATGATTGGCTCTCTGGGCATACATACCAACAACTGCCTCTAAAATTGTCATTGGGTATGCTTCCTCTTCTGAATCATCGAGATACTTTACTGCACTTTATCAAGGATATATGCTTAGTATGCTCCATTATGTCCACTGCCCATGTTCCCCTATTCACCTTCTTCATGACAGGAGACATATCCATAAATGGCTTCCCAAGAACAAGGATACCTTGTTCAATTGCTGCAACATGTGACACTAAGCCTTTTCATCAGCTTTTATTTGACAGTATGGAAGCTTTATTTCAAAGTGGTCATCCTAAATGCCTAGTGTCAGTCTTCCTCCTCCCATTTCCAAGATTACATCTACTATAGATGGAACAACCTCCCTAATATTAGCTCATTTCCATAGTCATCATGCATTTCCATGACTACAATATCTGCCAATAAGATGAATTTGTCAACCTTCACTAATGCATCCTCGCAGATGCCTATTGCCTTACCACTAAATTGTCTGCCAATTGTATGGTCATGTAAATCTTCCTAAATTCCTTCATCCCTAATTTCTTGAATTTTATCAAGGGCATGCGATTTATGCTTTCCCCAGAGTCACATAAAGCTTCAATAAATTTGACTTTGCCAATGTAACATGGTATATTGAAGCAACATGGATCCTACCTCCTCTATGGAAGTTTCCTTTGTATTATTACACTGACCTCCTCCTTTAATACCACTACATAGAAATCAAATATCCTTCTTTTTTATTGATTACACCTTTCAAAAAAATTCCATATGACAAAATTTGTTCTATTTCAACTACAAGAGGTATGTTGATTTGAAGTTTTCTGAATTGTATAAAATATTTGTGGATTGTTGGTCAACCTTCTTTTGCTTCAAACTTTTGGGGAATGATACTAGAGTCACCATCTTTCTCTAGTGAGGTGGAACGGAAGACTCCTTCCTAGCTTCAGTTGGCTCATCAAATTTCTCTAACTATTCCTTCTCCGATGGTATGGTGTCTTGCTCAATAGGGTTACTAGAAAACACTGCTCCTGTATCACTTGCCTTGTCATTATTCTCTAGAGTTGTCTTCTATTGTTTCAACAACACTTTGCCACTATGGAGTAACACTGCCTTCACCTACTGATTGGTGGATGAGATATCTATGTTCCCTAGAAGTCCTTGCTGAGTGGGCTTCTTCAAAGATGCCACCTCTACTGCCAATTGAGAAATTTGTGTCTCAATTCTTCATGATTCTGATGTTCCCTCTGTGTCTGGATTAGAAGTGTTTATTCTGACTAACCAACCTACTTATCATGTATTCTATCAAGTCTATTTTTTTGGGCCCCTATCTTATTGATACTAATGAGGTGTGTTGCCTTGTTTCTGTCTAGGTTTTTGTGCATGTGACAGGTCCTATTGAAAAAAAATTGGATCTTTCCAAGAAAATTTGGGATCCTTCTGCAAAACATACTCATCGTTTCCCCTTTTGTTTAGTTGTTATATGTACATGCACTCCTACTCCTCACCTCCAGATGAGGTGTCAGAAATCTGGTCAAGTTTCTTCATCAGTTGTTCCATCTGATCCTTCATCTCGTTAACCTCCTTCGATTCCATGACACTCTTAATTGTAGCCGGTGTTGCTCTTTCCTCCCCCCATGATTGGTTTTTGGCCATGTTCTTCAAGATCTCATGGCACCTGGTAGGCTTGTTTGTCAAAAAGAATCCCCCCTAAACTATCAAGTATAGTCATCTGATGTTTATGGAGGCCATAATAGATGTCTTTTCCTGGCCATAAAGATCAATACCATGATGAGGAACCTTTCTAAGAATGTTCTAAAATCTCTCCCAAGATTCAGAATATGGCTCCTCAACATGCTGCTTGAAGTTATAAATCATCCCCACTAGCTTGTTTGTCTTCTGAGGCGGAAAGTAATTCTCAAAGAAGACGTCAATCATCTCGTTCCAGGTCTCTATGTTTTCCAAAGGGAGACTTAGAAAACATGCCTTTTCTTTATCTGCCAATGAATTAGAGAATAACTTCAAGTTTATCATTGTTGTGGAGACCTAGTCAATCTTCATCATAATTTCAAGATGTTGATGTGAGGCATCAAATCCTCCATGATGTGGTCATGGAACACTTGAGATTTGATCAATGCTACAAGTCCATGATCTATTTTATAACTCCCAACATTCACAACCTACCCTTTTATAGGTCCTAGTTGTGTTGTGGCTAAAGATACATTGATTTTCTCCCAGATTGTCTGCTCCTCACCTTCTAAGTTAGCATCTCCCATATCTACCTTGTCCAGTTGTATTGACTATGGTTTTGGGGTTGGAATGAGTCCTGAAATTGAAGCTCCAAACTCAAGTGCTTTGCGAATAAGCTCCTCATGTCTTGTATCCATAATTTGCGGTCCTTGTGTGAACCATGCATTAGTACCTACAAATAATAGGAAAATGTGAGAATGGGATACTAGAAACTTTGATGGAAATTTAAATATAAATAAAATGATGAAAATAAAGATGAAAGTGTGGCCTAGAGTGGCCGGTCACAAAACTTGTAGTGTTGGAGTTACGATTTCCCTGGAAACAATGCCAAAAACATGACACACTGAAACTATGTGTGTGAACGCAAGTATACACATCGATTAGTACATGCCTATGAGGCCCAAATGTCAAACTTAGGGGAATTTTAATCCTAAAACTTCTACTAATTGTAATATGATCAACTCAACCTAGTGAAAAAATGATTGGTAGATTGATTTAAAACTACTTGCAAGAATTGAGAACTAAATTTAATGGATTGTGATCACAAATTGGATGGATTTCTTAGGATTATGGTTTTGCCACAATTCACATTGCAATTAACATCACTTCATTAATATTTATTTATCCTAAACCTTGAACCATGGTATATGTAGCAAGAATTACCTACTCCCATAGCATAATTCACTACCTATTCTAATATAAATCCCACTGCAGTGGCAATTTAATTATTAACTAGGCACTTTAGAAAACCTTTAGGTTGTACCCTTCACAGTCATAAGCTCTCTCTCGAGGCATGGTGTATGCTATGTAAATCTACAACTTATCCAACCCTTAATCCATCTCCCGAAGCAATTAATGAGGCAATCATAGATTTATATATATATGTATATGTGTGTATATATATATATATCATAATGTCAACTACAATTCAAAATAAGACTACTCTCAAGTCATAAGGAACTAGGGATTAGCCTCACATGATTTATACCAGTGCATACATGGATGTAATAAGAGAAAAAGGGGAAAACATGAGAGAACTAAAGAAAAACCCCATAAAATATGATCTAGATGACTCCCTCTAATGAATGTCATGATCTGCTGCATTCTGACAGCATGTTCGCCCATCGAAGGTGCCCAAATTGTATAGGACATGGTCGTTTGTCACAGAACCATTTGCTACCCAAATAGTCACTCCTAATAGCTAGAAAGCCAAAGGTGAGAGGACCCGAGCACCCGTCCTTAGGATAGATCACATAACATATGCATGAATAAAACCACAAAAAAAACTAAGGTATGAGACAAGAAAGCATAAAAGAAGGATAAACTAATACCTAACAAGATCTTAGGTCCCATATATCATCCATGTGTGTCCCATTTGCATGTCATTATACATCATCAGAGTAAGAGAATGATTATCATAAGTGTGGAAGCATTAATCATCATTAGAGATTCATAGTGTACTCATTACCTAAAATCATGAAATGGTACACGTTAGCACAACTGTGCTGAGTACACTGGCAAACATATAAAATCACAGGTTTAAGAACATCTATTGCTTGGAAAAAGCATAATGTAATAATAAGAAATGAAGTAAAAACATTTAAAGACTCTCTTATTAACATGCAAGTGTGTTTTACTTTCATTTCCATTATACCAACAATTTCATAAGGCCTTTGATCAACTTCTAAAAGGAAGGGATATGTGAGGGTGATCAAGATTAACTACCATGTTTTAATTTGAGGGACTAGAAGAATAAATGTCAAGAGTTAATCCTATTCATAAGGGACCTAAAGGACACCACCAAGAGCTAAACTTTGTATCAACATGGTCTGAAATAACATGACAACTCAAGTAGGACACCCAACCTTGTGTCCTTACCCTGAGAATATAGGTAGGTGCACAAAGTTGTATAACATATGTCTATCATTATATTTTCAAGTTTGTTCAAAATATTTAATCAAGAACAAAACATAGTATTTATTGGGAATAATAGCTCAAACAAGTATATATAACCAAGCATTTATACTACATACACACATGCAATTTCAATACCAATAGTCTGACCAATAAGAGGATAAAACGTACCTTGATATGAGCAAACTAGCATTATACAACATGATTAGATCTTTGAATAGAGTCCATCAAAGAGATCTTGACATTACAACAAAGTGTGAATAGATTAACATCACAACACTTATGTTATATTCAACATATAATCAAGGGTGGATGTTTCACCTAATCTAAGTTCCATTAATCACGATGATAGATTTTGACATCTCCAACATTCATGCAATATCATCATCAAGCTACATGCTACATCAGATATCATTTAGACTTAAGGTGAAACATCTTTATCAAGATCATGGATTTCAATGTTAGGGTTTCATGATCTTAATAGGGAAAATTATAAGATTTGAATAATCTTAAAGCCTTATTCATCATAACATTAATTCAAGTCATATTGAGTCATTTTCATTCAATATGGTAATAACTAGCGTGCAAGATAGATCAAGCTAGATTTTGTTTCATAGAGACCAATAAGTTACTGATTTGAGTACATCAAATATCATGGGTGACCATTAGGGTGACATTCGTATAAGATTAGATCTCAAATACAACAACTTGCACATAAGGTCACATTCGATGTCATGTTTAGGTCACTTAGTCATAATAGTGAACAAGAGTGCGTCATTTGATATTTCATGTCAAAAGTGATAACATATATTGTTTTAAAGGAAATACATAGATTTGATCACATTTTCCCTCATTAGCACAAGATATAAAGGATCATCATGAAAAGTCCATAAATGTCCCATTTAATGTCACTTTTCATATTATCAAGTTGTAATAGGGTTCAAGTATGGAATACGTTAGATTCCTAACTCAATCATGCATCAAAAATTACTGATCTAGAGCAATCATGATGAGTTTAAATTCATATAATCAAATTAGACATCAAATTAATGTTCATAGCATCAAATTTCTGACTACAAACTTATCATAGTCCATTTCATAGATTAGGGAAATTAACAAGGCAAAACATGATCAAGTTCTATTCACATGTCACAAGATAGTAAGTTACTGATTAGGATCATGGAAATCAAGTAAGGTCATTATATGATCACTATTTATCATTTAACATCATTAATTATGTAAAAGAGATACATTTGATGCCATTTTCAACATAACATGAGCTACGAAAGGCATTAGGCTCTGAAACAAAGTTCATTGGATAGATCTCATTGAGTAGATAAATTAATATATATAACATGTCTCATTTTGAGTAATGAATGCTTTTCTATTTTTTGTAAGATAGACATACATATGTTAGAGGGAGAGATTATACCATGAGAAATGCAAGGAGGTGGCGCACCCTGATTGATCGGCGTCAGCCATGTAACTGTGGGTGTTGGTTCACGATCATCATTGACTGGTTAAATGATAGAAAAGAGGAGGGGGAGACCCCCACGATGTCAGCCATCAGATATGGACTCACCGTGGTTCCCGAAATGATCAACGGTTGGGGTTGAAACCCACTTTCCACACAACGTGCACCACGCCCATACGCCCGCGTGGTGGTCATGGTGTTGTGAGGTCACCAGTGCTCCAAGATCAACATGAAGGAGGCATCCTTGATGCTCAGGAGGGTTCCATTCACCTTCGGTACATCACCTCGAGGGTGAGGGCAGCGTTATCGGGCCAAGAGATGGCGTGAGGGAGAAAGCCCCAAAACTAATTGTACGGTGGTGCCGATGAGCTCAAAGAGGAAGATCAAGTAGAAGAGAGGGATACAAGGCTCCATAGGAAGTGGGCACAAGGGGGAAACAAAGTACAAAGCTTTTTTATTTTGTTCGGCTTTAAAAGAGGGCTCAAGGGAGTGTGGATGACCCCCAACCACAATGGTCGTGGCCATGGTGGGAGATGTGCTTCATGCTTCTATATTGGATAATATCAGTAGGAACGAGTAGGGGCGAGGTCAAGACAATATGGGGAAAACTTTTGTTGCCTTGATTTGAGTTGAGCGGCAGTGTAGCACCTTACTCCTAGGGTGGTCGCATCCTAGGGCAGTGTGGTGCCATTGACCAAGAACTAATATGACTGATAGTTGTTAAATCATGAGGGGTGATTCATAGGGTCGGTGGTCTAGGGAGAATGACCACAGAGGGGGAAGATGGGTGCACCCAAGAGGAGAGGAATGGTTTGTGTCCCAACAAGGCAAGAACAAACAAAAAAGTGGGGAAAGGACTAGTAAAAGACACAAATTCAAATTGCCATATCTTTCTCCTCGAATCTCGGATTTGGGTGAAATCTTCACTATTGGATCAAAAGTTTCATTCTCCATCTTATGGACAAGGTTTGAGATCCATATCAAGATATTATTTGTTCCAAAAATTCAAATTCATCCTCAAAGTTAATTAAGCACTCGACAAATTGGCCATCATAACCCATCAATAGAGCAACAAATAACTCCAAACATATAATTGATGATAAGGGGAGTCATTGATTTAAATTGAGTGCATTATGGGTCATGGTGTGCATAGTTGGAGGGGAGATAAAATCTAAGATTTTACATCATCTCCTCCTCTTTCTCCTATCTCATCTCTATGCTCTCATGCAATGGAATAGAACGTGAATAATAGGTCTAGCCAAACTCTCCTAGGTCATAAGAGGGTCTTGGGCTTTCATTAAGTCATAGCCACCATATTAGCTTTGATCTTTATTTTCATCTCATCATTCAAAGTTGGTACCACTGATAGCATGTCGGTGGCACCAAGCCATCGGCTAACTTAGAATCTCTTTGTATATGTCAGTACCATTGACAGAGATGTTGATAACACTGAGTTGACTTCTGACGCCTTCTGGACCATCCTCTAGTGACAACAAGTCAGTGGCACTGAGATGCTTTGGTGATTCATCTAATCCAAAAATCAGTAGCACCAACTTAAAGTCCAGTTGAACCGAAACTCCTCTCACAATTTGGCTTCATTTCTCCATGTTTGTACTACCAACATGACTGTCAATTGCACTGAGATGTCTCATAACTGCTTAAATTGCTTAGTATATGAAGAAACCAAACATAAGTCCAAGTAAACATTATAAATCACTATAATTAGTGAAAATACCTAATACTTGGTGCAATTTGGTTTCATAGAAAAGAAATGATGAATTATGCCTAATTGATACCAAAATTACCAATTAAAAAGAAAAGAAAACATATGAAAACTGTAGCCTGTGAAAAGTGGCTCCTTTTCAGAAAAGAAAAGGAGGTTAAGGGGGATCATTGATGAAGAGCATGTGACTTAGTTGTTGTGTTTGAAAACCATAATTAGAAAACCATATGGGGAGTGAGTGAAGACAGTGTTCCTCTGTTGGTTGGGGGTACATTCCAATCTGGTGTTGAGAGATGGTGCTAGGATTGCTATAGGATGGAATCCTACTATCTGGGATGTGGATGTGATTAAAAACACAGACCTTGTGGCCGTGATCATCTTTTGTAATAAGGGGGTATGGATTTCATCATATTAGGGATTTATGGAGAAAATCATGAGACTGATAGAGAATCAATGTGGAAAGTGATCAAGGATACATTCTAGGATGAAGTCTCTTGGCTAGTTATTAGATATTTAAACAACTTTAGAAAGGCTAGAGGGAAACACAGTGGTTTAAGGGTGCCTTACAGGATCATGGAGGCCTTCAATAACACTATGGATATTGTAGGGCTGATGGAACTCAATGAAAAAGGAGGACAAATTACCTGGTTCAACAAGAAGAAACTAGGCAAGAGAATTGCTAGTATTCTTGATAGGGGTCTAGTAAATGAAAGATGGCTTGATATTTGGCATGATGCAATGATACAAATAGGTTCCAAACCCTAAGATACCACGAGTTGATGAAGAATGAAGATGGATATAGTTACCAAACCATACATCCCTCTCCCATTCCCCTTCTAGAACTAGCATTGTGATTGGGCATGCTTTAAGCAACTATTTCAACAGAGATGGAGCATAACAATAGTGGACAACCCGATGTTTTTGGACCTAAAGAAGGTGCTTAAAGCCTAAATCAATGAAAGGGTGAATCTCAAGAACTTACTGAGTGAAGAAAAAACAAACAATGAGATGGCGGGTACCATGTCCATATCTCATCCTTCCAATGCTGACTGGGAAAGAGATGAAGGATGAGGAAAGATTCAAGAAGTTACTCAAAGTTGAAGAAGTGTACTACTAGAAAAGAAGTAGATTGAGATGGATCTAAGATGGTGATAGGAACTCGAGATTTTACCACTCAATAGTTAAAAACACGGAGATGAAAGAGACTATCCACCAACTCGTCAATGAGCAACGAGAAGTCATAAGTAGCATAGAGATATAAAGATGCAACCAATTTCTTTGAGAAATTGTATAATCAGCCGGACACAAACCAATTAATGAATATGTGATCCCTCCTTATAGTGACATAGATTATGAATGAGGATATATAAAGAGAGGAAAATAAATAAGAAATTAAAGAAGTTGTATTCTCTATTGGCACCTCGAAGGTCTTTGTGTCAGATGGGTTCAATAGTAAGCTTTTCCAGTATATTTGGGAAACTATTAAAGCCTATATTATCAATGCTATCAAATGTCTCATTATTAGAGGTAATATAATCATAGAAAATCACACTTTGATTGAACATATTTCCAAGAAATGTGATGCCAACAAAATCACTGACTATAGGCCCATTATTGACACTCCATTTTTGCTCACTCCGAAGAAATTCACAATTCATGTTAACTCTCTAGCTAATGATGGAACTCATTCCACATCCTACCCAACTTCTTCATATTTTCATATTTTTCCTCCTATTTAATACATCCATTTCTGCCTACTTTCACCCAGTTTGGGCTCATACGCAAAGAAACCTTCTTCCATACTAAAAGTGCAAATTGTTCTTTAATTCAGCTTTAAATAAGTTGTTACTTTATAAATTTCCTAAAGTTGAATATCTCGAATTATATATTCCCTTTTCAACTACCTTCTCTAGAAAATTTTGAGAATAACTCCAACTCATTTTTCTATGCATGCTTTCTCTAATTTTCATAGAACATTCTTGAAATTAACGAAAAATGAGATATCTATTTTTTACAAGGGACACTAGGTGGATCAGAGCCATCTTCCATGTGCCACGTGGTGGATTTTGTTGATCCCTGTGCCTTGTGTGGCACATCAACATGATCTTCCACCTCTTCCAAAAGATTTTGCCCAAAATCATGAACCTCTAAACCCAAACTATAAATAGACCCCCATACCCAATGTATTCTAGGCCTTCTCAACTCTTCTAAAACCAGAGAAATGACTACCTCCCTCTTTATTTTTCATTTTTCAAGTGATTTAGTGGATCCATCCTCATGCACCCTCCTGTTGTGCTAGATCTGGTGACCGGTAAACTTCTCTAACTATTGTGCCTAACTATTGAATCTGCTATTTGATTCTATCTTATCTATAGCTACTACATCTGGCCCAATCTATAGCTACATTTGAATGTTATCTTCTATAACTTCTCTTCCACTCTTATATTTGTTAGTTTTTTTTACTATTTCTAAAAAATCAGATCTAGTTTCACTAAGCTTATATCTTCTAGTCATCCTCTAACATCCTATGCACCGGTCCTAATCACCAATGATGGATCCCCTGCATGGGAGGTCCCGAGGTGATTAGGACTACAACACCTAAAAATTAGGACTTTCAGGGTGATGACAGGAAATACATAAACATTCTATCCCTAAAATCCCATCCACAATAAAAATTCCTTTTAAAAAAAAATATTATCTTATTTTCCTATATTAAACCATCATGAATAGCTCAATCTTTCATAACATTATAGTGCTTGATATCAATTTATCGGGAGATATGGGAGTGCTAAACCTTCTTGACTCATAACTAGATCACTAGATCTGATCTCTGGTTTTGCTTTTTATTTAATGTTCTTATCCAAAAAGGATAGTCACTTAGATTCCTTCATGGCTTCAACAATCTATTTTTTTCCTCATTTTTCATGCAAAATGTGGTGGCGAAAACTTTTTGTATACAATGTTTCACTACCAAATGGAGTAGAGATTTATTCCTTAAATATCTCTTTTTTTAATCCCTTTTTAGGAAGGATGTGATAGAACTAGACTTTGTTGAGGATAGCCAAGAAGATCTGAATCAAACTCCTCCTGTCCCATTCCAAAGAGTGAGCATGTTCATGATCGTTCATTTTTTTATTGTATGCCATTTTTTGGGCTGGGAACAGGGTGATGGATCACCATGATCAACTATTTGAGGGTGTGTAGATTGAGGCGATCAGTCATCCTTGTACCCCTTTCTTTTTATTTTTATTTTTTAGGGTATCATGATCATGATTTGTTTTGTTTTTGGACATCTCTTTCCACTTTGAATTAGGGTTTCAACTGCATTTCCAATCTAGGGGTTAGTGTTCGCTTTCCTTGTTTAAAAAAATCAAAATAAATAACACAAACAAAAATAAATAGAAAGCATGAGCGGAAAATTTAGGTTAAAAAATAAATTTTGTGTGTGGGGGTGTGGGGTATACAAGCTATCTAACTGTTATAACCTCAATTTTTCCAAATTATGTAATGAAATTGTGAATGTTCTTTTTAAAGATAAATGAAATTCATGGTTGAATTGATGGATTAGTTTGAATGGATTGTGTGTTTGATATCTTGTATGTTTTCTTATTGGGCCTTTGTGGCCATTGAGCCCAATTGAAGGATTAAAAGAAAAACAAAAAGAAATGAAAAAGGAATTTCATTTAATAAAGGAATATATGAGGAAAATAAAAAGAAATGATTTTAAGGCTAAAAGATATTTTCCCAAAATAAGATTTCGAGTTAAAAGGGTTCCTTGGGGTTCAAGGAACTCAGGATAATTAGATAATGGCAAAGGAAATAAAGAATATGTGAGAAATACAATTAAATAAAGGATAACTTGAAACTGAAGTAAAGGGCTCGTTTCCTTTGGATAATGACTCCAATTTTTGCACAAGGAAAGATAAAGGTACAAACGAGTTTTCCTCAAAATTTGAGATAAAATGGAGTTAAGTATTGAGAGTTATTAAATTTTCAAGTTATCATCAAAATAGAATTTTCCTTGAATAATTGGGAATTATTTTCCTTTTTGGTTTGAACGCGGATAACGATGATCGTTGGATTCTAATCCAATGGAGCGGGTTCATCGTCCAGAGTCCCAAAGGGACTCAGACAGTAGCGCCGACACAAGGGATTTTCCCCTCGTTTTCCTGATCGTTACAGTGCATGTGCACTCGCGATCAGTGTCCCTTTGAGTTCGGGAGACCATGGCGAAGAATCTAGACCCTGGTTTTACCAGGTTTTGAGCAAGCCTCGCAAAACGCCCAATTGGGCTAGGAGTCAATTAGCGGCGGGGTTGAGAAAACCCTAGAGGAGTCCCCCATGCCCTATATAAAGACCCCCATGTGGTTCCTCGCACCCTAGCGATCTCAACCGACCTACTCTCGAGTGCCCGTACCCTCTCCTTCGTCCTATTGACCTAGCTCCAGTGAGCCTCAGCCGCGGCGCGCCTGTGTTAGGAAGAAGAGAGGGAAGACGATGTGCATCTGTCGTCCGATCACGGACCACCGAGGTCCCGTGCGAGATCAACCGCCTCCGGAGCGGCAGGCTGATCTTGCTGGAGTAAGTGGAGCGGGTCAGCGCGAGGCGTCGGATCGAAGGACCGTCGTGGACCGAGGAGATCTAGCAGACGAAGGCCTAGTCATGCGCACCTGCAGTGACGAGCGTTGGATCCAGGCACATACCATAGGCGCATCAATCGGACGGCCACGAATTTCTAGTAAAACCCCTCTGACCAAAATTACGGAAAATAGCTTTTCTTTGCGAAATTAATAGAAATTGCTAGGATTATCTAATGAGAAAACCTTATATATGAAAATTGTATAGAAAAATACAAGGAATCTATTAAAAATGATAGTATAACCTGATTCCAGTTCGTTTTGCAATAGTACTTTGATTTGCTAGTAAAATGCATTTCAAGTTAATGGAAAACCCTAACTGCATATAAAAGATGTTTCTTTGTAATTAATGGGTTAAGTTGAGGATTATGAACCCGTTAATTAATAAGATAAAGTTTTCATCCGTTTTGAATATCAATATGGCTAAATTAGGGTTTATGTCAAAGATGGAAGATTACATGAAAACCCTAATTTAGGGTAAAAGAAAGTCAAAACCTTGTTATTTTGATAAATTGCTAGATAATGATCCCAAAAGTTGTTAGGAATATTAAAAGGATAAAATTTAAAGATTTTGGGTATATTTGATGGTTTAGGGTTCATAATATCTAAGAAGGAAAAGAAAACCCTAATTTTCAAGGAAACCCTAAAATTGAATAGAAATCCTAAGTAATATGATGAAAATTGGATAAATATTAATAAAAGGAAAATTGTCCTTTTATTTTAGGATTTGCTTATTGATTGGGTTTCTCTACATATTAGATTCTATCTTGAAATATGCAACTAAAGGTATGTGGTTACTTATGAATAACCTCTTAGGCTTTCTGATGGATTCCCGGATGATTTAATCGCATTGAATGCAACTAAACTGTTTGGATGTTCATATTGCAATTATAAAGTGACTATGACTATCACATAATGTATATGCCTACAAACTCAGATCCTGGTTCTCTCTGTGGCATTATAGCTAACCTAGTACATGGTTGCCTATGGGTAGGTCCATTAGGTTAGAGAAAGGCCTAGTACATGGCTACCTATTGGGTAGGTCCATCAGGTCTATGGATGACCTAGTACATGGCTACCTATTGGGTAGGTCCATCAGGTCTATGGATGACCTAGTACATGGCTACCTATTGGGTAGGTCCATCAGGACTATGGTTGACTAAGTACATGGCTACCATGTGTTGGCTAAATTGACATTATGATAAATCCCTTTGTTTCGATGATGACAAACATTTCATTCTTGTCGATCTAACGTGCTACTTGAGTGTTGCAGGAATAAGGTGGATGACAAAGTACTAGGGAATCTATACGCTTGAATATTTGTAAATTTCATGAAATGTAATCAATTGTAAACTTGTAAAAATATATAATGTACAAGTACTTAGACTTCATGTAAATCAAGCGTTAGATCTCCTCTAGCCAATCACTACACTTAGATAGGTCATCCCCTTCAATAGTGTCACATATGCACACTCATACACACACTTAATGCCTTAAATTGAAACATTGAAACAGGGCCAATCTCGGTCGACAAACTCCTCGACTGAGACACTCTCGGTCGACAAACTTCTCGACCGAGAAAGATCCAAGTAGCCATTAGACACAGCTGACAAGGTAGTTGGCAGTTGGAGATGAACGTTGCAAACACTTGATCCAGAGAGCCTGTCGGTCGACAAAACCTCGACCGAGTAGGTATCTCGGTCGACAATTCCTCGACCGAGATGGACTCTGACAGCAACTGCAGAATTAATTAATTAGCCGTTGCTAATGCAACCAACTTGTACCTAACGGCTAGTTAAGAACTTAGAACCCCCTAGAAAGTGTCTAGAACGTCCTTA
The DNA here is from genome assembly GCA_963693085.1 of Alisma plantago-aquatica. Classification (NCBI taxonomy): domain Eukaryota; kingdom Viridiplantae; phylum Streptophyta; class Magnoliopsida; order Alismatales; family Alismataceae; genus Alisma; species Alisma plantago-aquatica. The sequence goes on along the minus strand of OY856411.1, from coordinate 457,959,401 downwards.
AGCACTTGTAGGCCATTCCTATAAATAGGACATGCCTTAGGACACCTAAACCTACCTAAGCTACACTTGTGATACACTTGAGCATACACTTACAATTGGCAATCTATTTTGAGAAATTGAGCAACACTTGCATTGGCGATCCCTCTAATTGCTCTAATTTCGTGTCCTATAGGCTAGTATCTCCTATCCACATCAATCACACTTCCATATACATTGGTTAGGAGATCTACACGCTTGATATAGGCAAATCAAGCCTTGTGCTTCAAAGGTTAAGTGTAATTTCCATTTTCCTTCTTGTTCCTTTTATCCTTTGTATTCTCCTTGCTACTCCTAGGGTTGGAGGCTGCGGATTGGAGAAGGTTCTTCTCGGTGGAGAAGGTGGACTTCAAACTACTTCAAGAAGGCTATTGCAACGGGAAGCTACTTCAAGAGGAAGGCTACTTCAAGGGGGAGCTTGAAGTTACTTCAAGAAGGCTGCTTCAAGGTTGGTGCAATTACTTCTAGGTGAAGGTTGTTCGAAGGGTTTGGTGAAAGAATTGTAATTTTATGTAAAGTCCTTGCGAGGTAATAAAATTTAATTCTTTCAAAATCCCGGTTGGGTAAGAAACCGGGTAGTGGAGTGACTTCCTTAGTATTTGCTAAGGTTGGAACCACTCTAAATCCTTGTCTCCTTGTCCAATATTTTTGTGGTTGGTTGTTTGAGTTAAATAATTGTTAAATTAACTTTAAAACCCTATTCACCCCCCCTTCTAGTGGTTTTTCAATTGGTATCAGAGCAGGCTTCAAGGAACTCTAACCAGGTCTTGAAGAATGGGTGACGGGTTGCTCAACAACCTCAACCTTGAAGGGACACTTGTGGCTAGACCTCCGGCATTCGATGGAACTAACTACACCTACTGGAAAAGAAGAATGCAATTTTATTTCCAAGGGATTAGTTGGGATCTATGGAGGATGGTGTCAACCCCCTATGAGCTTCCTCAAGCGGAATATGCAGCTTGGGACACCAATATGGTAAAATCGGCTCAAATGAATGCAAAGGCTGTAAGTATTCTCTATTGTTCAATTTCAGTAGGAGAATTTAATAGGATATCAAATTGTGAAACAACCTATGAAATTTGGCATAGACTTTCTATAACATATGAAGGGACTATTCAAGTTAAGAACTCTAAAATTGGAATGCTTAAACAAAAGTTTGAACAGTTCCGTATGGATCTGAATCAATCTATTAGTGATATGTATGCAAAATTCTCTTCTATTGTAAATGGTTTGAATGCTTTAGGTAAAGTTATTAGTGAGGAAGATCAGGTGTCAAAGATCCTTAGATCACTTCCTCCCAAATACAAGCCAAAGGTGACGGTCATTGAAGAAGCAAATGACCTCACTCGACTAAGGATGGAACAACTCATTGGCAACCTAGAAGCTCATGAAGCAACCCTAGAAGAAGAAGAAATAAGAGAACGTGAACTTCAACAAGGGAAAAAGAAGGACATTGCATTCAAAGCATCAACCAGGGACAATCATGACACAAGTGAAGATGATAGTGAAGAAGAAACTCTCATTGTAAATGGTAAGCAATATAAAAGTTTTAAAACTAATAAAACTTCTAGTGTTTCTTCTTCCAGGTGCTTTGAATGTGGCAAAAAGGGACACATGAAAGGTGATTGTCCAAAACTCAAGAAAGGGAAGAAATCATCTCACAAAAAGAAAGAAAGAAAGAGCATATAAAGCTGCATGGGATGATTCAAGTGATGATAGTGATGATGGAAAAGAAGAAGTATAATTCCTCATTGCTACAACAAATGAAGAAGAAGAAGAGGTAAGTCTTTTTGATCTACCAAAAGAAGATCTAATTGCTAGTCTTCAAGATACTCATGGGAAATATATTGAGTGCAAGAAGAAACTTAAGAAATCAAATAAAGTAAATGATGATATAAACGTTAAACTTCTTGCTCTTGCATCTGAAAATGAAGATCTCAAAAAGGAAAATGAAGATTATGATCTTAAGTTAAAATCTGTAGAAGCTAATTACAATCTTCTTTCCTTAGAGAAGTTAAACTTGCAAACTCAAGTGAATGATCTTCAGAAACAACCTATTTTATGTTCACACTTAGATTATGATGAGGTTGTAAAAGAAAGAAACTCTCTAGTATCTGATTTAGATCAAGCAAAGAAAGATATAAACAAGAAGATGGATGATATTGATAAGTTACAGAGTAAAATAAATGAGTTAAGAGGAAATGACATCCTTGAAAATATTCTGAAAATTTCCTCTAGTTATAATGGAAGAAGAGGATTAGGATATGATCCAAAGAAGAATCAACCTAAAAGAGCTAAAGCATCCAGGCCTAAAATTGTGTTTGTACCTAAGAACACAATTCCTAGAAAGAGAAATGAAGTTGACTCCATTATTTGTCATTATTGCATGCGCATTGGACATTATTCATTTTCATGCCCATATAAGAAAAAGAATGATGATATAGCTTGGATTCCTAAAACTTAGAAGCTTAAAATTAACAAGTTGAGATTTGACCTAAACTAATTGTTGATATACAAATGTCATATCTCAACACAATCAAGCAATAACTTGTATAATTTTGTTTGGAAACAATTAATAGTTCTGAAAAATAGTACAGAAACCTGGTCGGTCGAGAAAATGTCGAACGAGCAATCTGTCGGTCGAGAAATCTTCGACCGAGCAGGTTACTGATTTCTAGTCTGTAATAAATCTGCTGAATGTGTTTTTCAATTAATCAAATTGCTATCTATTTGTTGTTAATAACTGTTTGTACATGCAAAATAAAGTATAAATTCTGGAAATTATCCTTGAAAACTTATTTGAGATTAATTTGGTTTATTCTCTACATGGTTTAGGTTAAAACTGAAAAATTATGAACCATGTTGATTTAAGTCAAATTACTGCCTTCATGGTCTATTCTAAGTATTCTTTGATAGAAACCATATGTTGAATTTCATGTTGTTATTGTTCTATCATTACATCATAGATATGCTTTCACCATTTCATTATTCAAAGATGATGCTTGTTGCAATAAATAAAACTCTATGGCACAAATAGATAATGATTATTGCTTGAATGGTCTTTGATGATACATAGGCAAGCAAAATGAATTGTTGTTGATATATTGCTTAGAACTTCAATGCTTGCTCTTCTAAAGCAAATAATCGTAACACATAAGATATTAATACAAATTTCTCAATTAGACTTGAGATATTAATCGTGCTTTCAAGGATTGTTTTTTAAGAATCTTATGGGTACAAGAAGATATAGAATTTGATATTTATGTACCTACAGCAAAGCTTATATAAATCTTCTAGGAAAATCAAGGACGAACATCTTCATATTGAGTATCATTCAAAATGCTTCAAATTGATATCTAATCAAATTACATGTAGATATTATACTTCACATATGAGTGTTCAAATTGGAAATCTGCAAAATTGCCTCTTGGTTGAAATCGAATTTGGCCAAGGGGCTCATGGTCGAAGTCAAGGTCGACCTAAAATAAGCTTTGACAAAATGCTTATTTGGACATCATTCTATTGTACTTAATCTTAGTTTACTTTTGATAAAGGTCAAAATCAAAATTTAAAATCATTTGTGACCTTAGAAGCTTTAAATTGCTTTAATTGTAAGATTAAGGGGGAGCTCATAAAAACAAATTGGATTATTTGATTAATAAGCTTACAAAAACATTGTAAACATCATTTGAAGCTTGTTACAACCTTATTATTTTTACTCTTGGTTATGAAGAAATCTATGAATTTCATAAAAATGATATATCTTGTTCTTAAAGGAACTCTCTAAACAAATCAGGGCTTAACATCCCATGCATTTGGTTAGAGACATTTTTATGTACTCCAAGATTAAAAGATTCTCATTTCATTTTTAGGGCTTAACATCCCTTGCAAAATGGATGAGAAATCAATATATATCATAAGCTTAAGGGAATCTCATATCATTTTCAGGGCTTAACATCCCTTGTAAAATGGGTGAGAAATCAATACACATAAGCCATAAACTTAAAAGAAACTCATATCATTTCAAGGCTTAACATCCTTTGCAAATGATTGAGAAACAAATTGTGGCTGAAGTTGACAATAAAATCCCTTGATTTTAATTGGATATCTCTTTAAGGGGGAGCAAAGCTTTAAAAGATAGACACAAAGTCATACTAAATGATTGTATTGGATATCTTTTTGAAATGACAAAGGGGGAGAAATAATATAAAATCACAAACATAAAATTAAAACGAGTTTCATAATATCTTGGCCAGCAGTCACTTGCAAAACCAAAGATGGCTACAAAGGTAAATTTCAGGTATGAAACTCACATGTTTTATATTTCCTTATTTTATATTTAGGAAATGTTTGTCATCTTCAAAAAGGGGGAGATTGTTGGCTAAATTGACATTATGATAAATCCCTTTGTTTCGATGATGACAAACATTTCATTCTTATCGATCTAACGTGCTACTTGAGTGTTGCAGGAATAAGGTGGATGACAAAGTACTAGGGAATCTATACGCTTGAATATTTGTAAATTTCATGAAATGTAATCAATTGTAAACTTGTACAAATATATAATGTGCAAGTACTTAGACTTCATGTAAATCAAGCGTTAGATCTCCTCTAGCCAATCACTACACTTAGATAGGTCATCCCCTTCAATAGTGTCACATATGCACACTCATACACACACTTAATGCCTTAAATTGAAACATTGAAACAGGGGCAATCTCGGTCGACAAACTCCTCGACCGAGACACTCTCGGTCGACAAACTTCTCGACCGAGAAAGATCCAAGTAGCCGTTAGACACAGCTGACAAGGTAGTTGGCAGTTGGAGATGAACGTTGCAAACACTTGATCCAGAGAGCCTATCGGTCGACAAAACCTCGACCGAGTAGGTATCTCGGTCGACAATTCCTCGACCGAGATGGACTCTGACAGCAACTACAGAATTAATTAATTAGTCATTGCGAATGCAACCAACTTGTACCTAACAGCTAGTTAAGCACTTAGAACCCCCTAGAAAGTGTCTAGAACGTCCTTAAGCACTTGTAGGCCATTCCTATAAATAGGACATGCCTTAGGACACCTAAACCTACCTAAGCTACACTTGTGATACACTTGAGCATACACTTACAATTGGCAATCTGTTTTGAGAAATTGAGCAACACTTGCATTGGCGATCCCTCTAATTGCTCTAATTTCGTGTCCTATAGGCTAGTATCTCCTATCCACAACAATCACACTTCCATATACATTGGTTAGGAGATCTACACGCTTGATATAGGCAAATCAAGCTTTGTGCTTCAAAGGTTAAGTGTAATTTCCATTTTCCTTCTTGTTCCTTTTATCCTTTGTATTATCCTTGCTACTCCTAGGGTTGGAGGCTGCGGATTGGAGAAGGTTCTTCTCGGTGGAGAAGGTGGACTTCGAACTACTTCAAGAAGGCTATTACAACGGGAAGCTACTTCAAGAGGAAGGCTACTTCAAGGGGGAGCTTGAAGTTACTTTAAGAAGGTTGCTTCAAGGTTGGTGCAATTACTTCTAGGTAAAGGTTGTTCGAAGGGTTTGGTGAAAGAATTGTAATTTTATGTAAAGTCCTTGCGAGGTAATAAAATTTAATTCTTTCAAAATCCTGGTTGGGTAAGCAACCGGGTAGTGGACTGACTTCCTTAGTATTTTCTAAGGTTGGAACCACTCTAAATCCTTGTCTCCTTGTCCAATATTTTTGTGGTTGGTTGTTTGAGTTAAATAATTGTTAAATTAACTTTAAAACCCTATTCACCCCCCTCTAGTGGTTTTTCACCATGGAGGTAGGACCATCAAGTCATAATGAGTTAGATATTGGGCTATCTTCGGATAGTGCCATGCGACTCTATTACCTAAAAGGGAGGTGATATCCTTGTCCACTGCAGGGACATCCCAGAGTTCGAGAATATGTATGGATTGAGTTGTATGGTTTAAAACGTAATCTTGTTTGTTAAATGATTAATTGAGTGATTATATTGTTAACCTAGTTGAACATTATCTGCTTCCTCCACATACCAGCTTCGGCTGACCGTCGTTTTATTTGTCGGCGATTTAGGTACAAAACTCAAAAGTACAAACAGTAAAGTGACACCTTGTGAATTCAAGAATTAAAGAACAAGGATGAATAGTTAGAATAGTTCAGATGAGGTTAGAGGTTTAGTTTGTTCCAAACTTTTCAAAGGTATGCAAAGAAAAATTTTATTACCATTTTCAGTATATTCTGTTAGAATTTAATAATCGTTTATGGTTATATGTCGAACCTTTGATCCGGAATTAATGGGTGCGGCTTCAACCTCTTGGTCTCCCTTAATTGGGGATTACTAAAATGTGAGGTCGTAACATTTGGTATCAGATCCTAGGTTCTTCATGTAACCATTAATAATTATTAAATTTTACAAACTACATAGAACCCAAGGGAGTTATTAGAGGAGTATCCGAAAGACGGAGGTGTCTAGAAAGGGATCACGACCGGGGGTTGGCAAGATTTTCCTCCGCACCGCTAGTCGGAATACGAGGACTCCTGGACCCGTGTGACCGCCTGGCCAAAGTCTTAGGGTATGATTCGAAATAAGATACCTTTAGGACTCTCTCGTCTTATTCATCCCTTCTCATCACATATTCTATTAAGGCTTTAAGAGTAGGATTCTCTCTCTTCTCCACACTCATGTGGTATGGGAAAGTAAGTTAAGGGTTTAAGAATCTTCCATCAAATTAATAAAAGATAAGTAATGAGATATCACTGAACATAAGTATAACTAGTTTAATGATAAACTAAAGGTTTGTTTGTTATGCTTATGTAGATGGCACGAACAAAGACTGTTGCTATTCCTGAGGGCTCGGGGAATCTGGCTAGGAGTGTTTGGCCTCCCCGTAAAGTGAAGGAGTCTTATGAAAAGAGGAATAGGAATCATGATGGTGGATCCTCTAAGAAGAGGAAGAGGCCTGAAGAAGTCACTCAAGAGGTCCCTAACCCTAACCCGGTACCATTTAGTAACATGAACCAAGAAGAAGATCAAGGATATGAAGAGCAACATGTGTATGAGGAAGAAGCCAAGATGGATGAAGATCCAGTCGATGATTCAGAACCCACCATGATGATCCATACCCCTGATACCTTGTGGATAGAGCAACAGAGGAAGTTGACAGAAGCTATTAATGCTTTGGCCCTCCGAGACATAGCTAGAGCTGAGAATGGTGAACCACACCCTGTTCGTCCACGGGTGGGAGCCACCATCCTAGACTTTGTCAAGCTGAACATAGAAAAGTTCTGGGGAGAAGATAAGACTGAGGTGGTTGATAAAGAAGAAGCCTGGATACTTGCAATAGAGAATGGTTTCCGCATGCTTGAAGTGCAACCGAGCAAGAAGGTCCTCTTTGCTGCTCACCTTCTGGAAGGAGCAGCTAAGATATGGTGGGAGACTCACATCACAGGCCGAGATCTGACTGAGGAACCAATGGAATGGGCTGATTTCAAGACCATATTCACTTCTAGATTCGTCCTGGTTGCAGCTAAGAAAGAAAAGGAAAGGGAATTCACTAACATGACTCAAGGAAATTCCTCTGTGGTAGACTTTAGGCACAAGTTTCGGATCCTGGAACGTTTTGGGTACAAGATGGATGAGGAAAGGAGGGTGGATCACTTCATAGAGCGTCTTCACCCTGCCCTGAAGCCTCATGTGATGGCAAACAAACCTAAAACCTTCGCAAAAGCTTACAACACTGCCCTAGACATGGAAAGGACGGTGATGCCTACTCAGCTTCCACCCAAGGGGTATTTGGGTTTCACTGAAGGAACCCGAGGTCAGAAGAATCATCATAAGAAGGGTCCAGGTCGTCATCAAGCCAAGGGGAGACATGAAGGAAAAGGAAGACCCCATCCAGAACACAACCGACCGCGATGCCGCTCTTGTGGAAAATGGCATCCTGGTGAGTGTCGCCACAAGAAGAAGGTCTGCTTTCGTTGTCAGCAAGAGGGGCATATCATGTCTACTTGTCCCCTACCAGCACCAAAGGGACCAGGTCCAGTGGCAGCCCCACCAGTAGCAGCCCCACCGGTAGCTATGGCCCCACCTGCTGGAGAAAGAAGACAAGCTCGAGTGTTCGCTATTGACAATGAAGAAGCTCAAGTTAATGCTAATCGGTTGATTGAGGGTAATAACCCTTATAGTTTTTCTTTATGTTTTGAAAGTTAAGCATGTAATGGTCTAATGTATGGTGAACAATAATGTAGGCATGCTTGAAGTCATGGGACATAATGTAAAAGCATTATTTGATTCTGGATCTACTAATACTTTCATTTCGAGGAATCTTGCAACTATGCTTTGTTTGGATATCAAGGATTTAGGATATGTCTTAGATGTTACAACCCCGAGTGGTCAGATCTTTACCTCTCTTTTAAAAACTCCGATGATACCTGTGAAATATCGAGATCATGAGTTTCCTACAGACTTTATCCTTCTTGACATGAATGATTTTGATGTGATCATTGGAATGGATTGGCTTTATACCTATAGGGCCCAAATCGACTGTAGGGAAAAGAAAGTGATCATTAGGGAACCGGGTCACCCACCTTTTGTTATTAGAGGTAGGAAAGATGCCACCACCAGCTTGTATGTGTCATCCTTGAAGGCAGAAAGGATGATGAGTAAAGGTTGTCAAGCTTTCCTAGCAGTTGTTATCGAGCCTGAACCCAAGGTGCAACCCTTAGAGGAAATAGAGGTAGTCAAAAGCTATGCAGATGTTTTTCCAGATGATCTACCTGGGATTCCTCCCTAGAGAGAGGTGGATTTTTCCATAGATCTAGCTCTAGGAACAAGCCCTATTTCACGTGCACCTTATAGAATGGCCCCTACAGAGTTGCTCAAGTTGAAGAAACAATTGTAGGAATTGCTAGATAAGGGTTTTATTCATCCTAGCACATCACCATGGGGAGCTCCAGTCCTTTTTGTAAAGAAAAAGGATGGCTCGCTCCGTATGTGTATAGACTATCAGATGATCAACCAAGCTACCATTAAGAACAAATACCCTTTACCCAGAATAGATGACCTGTTTGACCAGTTGAAGTCTGCTCGAGTCTTTTCCAAAATTAACTTAAGATCGGGTTATCACCAGTTGAGAGTCAAGAGTGAGGACATTCTAAAAACAGCTTTTCGAACACGATATGGCCATTATGAGTTCGTGGTTATGCCTTTTGGGTTGTCCAATGCACCCAGTGTGTTCATGAACCTTATGAATAGTGTGTTCCAACCCTTCCTTGACTCGTTTGTCATAGTGTTCATAGATGACATCCTGGTATACTCCAACAACTTAGAGCAACACCGAGACCACCTAAGTAAAGTCCTTGATATCCTGAGAAAGCAGAAGTACTATGGAAAATTCTCAAAATGTGAGTTTTGGATAGACCGAGTCATGTTCCTTGGACATATCATCTCAGGAGGAACAATTGCAGTGGATCCCGCCAAGGTGTCAGCAGTTCGAGATTGGCCTACACCGAAGAACCCCTCCGAGATCCGAAGCTTCTTGGGGTTAGCAGGATACTATCATCGTTTCATTTCAGATTTTTCAAAGACTGCCTTGCCCTTGACCATGTTGACTCAGAAGGATGTGAAGTTTGTGTGGTCTGATGTGTGTGAGGCTCGTTTTCAAGAACTGAAAGAAAAGTTGACCACTGCACCAGTTTTGACTCTACCATCAGGCAATGAGGGTTTCATGATCTTCACCGATGCATCCAAAATGGGTCTTGGCTGTGTGTTGGAGCATAATCGACATGTGGTTGCATATGCTTCCCGACAACTCAAGCCTAATGAGGTGAATTACCCGACACATGACTTAGAGTTGGCTGCTATCATTCATGCCTTGAAGATTTGGCGGCATTACCTGTATGGTGCTACTTTCGAGATCTTCACTGACCATAAGAGCTTAAAATACCTTCTGACACAGAAAGACTTGAACTTACGACAACGAAGATGGATGGAATACATGAAGGATTATGACTTTACCATTGCCTATCATCCAGGGAAGGCAAATGTTGTGGCAGATGCGTTGAGTCAGAAACAGCTCAAGTGTGCAGCTGTTCTATCCAGTCAGTGGAAGAGCTTGGAAGAGCTGGTGAAATGGTCTCCTCAACCATTAGGTGATCGAGTTTGATTGGCCAACATTCAGATACAGTCTGATTTGTTGAGTGAAATTGTGGCAGCATAGTTGGTCAGTATTGAACTTGACAAGATGAGAGGCTTGATGAAGAAGCCTCAGACCCGCCTTTCTTTGGGAGTAGATGGAGGAATCAGATTTGAGAATCGTATATGGATTCCTGAAGACTCACCACTAAAAGAACGTATCTTACAAGAAGCTCATGGTTCTAAGTATACAGTGCACCCAGGGACTACTAAGATGTTTAAGGACAAGCAGAGGTTTTTCTGGTGGCCAGGAATGAAGAGAGACATTGCAGCTTATGTGGCCAGTTGTCTTACGTGCCAGATGGTGAAGGCTGAACATCAACGACCCAGTGGACTTTTACAGTCTATAGAAATTCCGGAATGGAAATGGGATCAAATCACCATGGATTTTGTGGTGGGTTTACCTTAGACCAAGAGAGGTCATAATGCGATTTGGGTTGTGGTGGACCGTCTTACCAAGTCAGCACACTTCCTTACACTAAAAACCACTGCCAAAGTGTCAGATTTAGCTGAGTTGTACATTCGAGAGATAGTGTGTCTACATGGCGTACCCAGTTCCATCATATCTGATAGAGATCCGAAGTTTACTTCCAAACTGTGGAAGCAGGTTCAAGAGGAACTTGGTACAAGGTTAAAGTTCAGTACCGCATATCACCCCCAGACAGATGGACAGTCAGAAAGGACAATCCAGACTTTAGAGGATCTTTTGAGAGCTTGTGTGCTCGATTGGGGTGGATCATGGGAGCAGTACTTACCTCTAGCTGAGTTTGCATACAACAATAGTTACCAAGCCAGTATCGGGATGCCTCCATATGAAGCTCTATACGGGAGACCGTGTCGGTCACCACTTCACTGGGATGATGTTGGTGAGAGGACCTTGTTGAGGTCAGATGAACTCCAAGTGTATGCTGATAAAGTCGCTTTGATCAGGCAAAGGCTAAAGAGAGCCCAGGATCGACAGAAGTCGTGTGTTGATGCGAAGAGGACTGATGTGCATTTCACTTTGGGAGAGCATGTTTTTATGAAAATCCGACAGCTCCGAGCTATAGCTAAAAATAGAGGAAAGTTGAGTCCCCGATATGTGGGTCCATTTGAGGTATTAGAACGGATTGGTGAAGTGGCTTATCGTTTGGCGTTACCCCCTCAATATAGTATGATTCATGATGTGTTTCACGTGTCCAATATGAAGCTATATGTGCAAGACCCGAGCCATGTGTTGAGCATTAAACCTATTGAGCTTCAAGGAAAGTTGATTTATCCTGAGTTACCTTTGCGTATTATAGATACTAAGGTAAAAGAGCTCAGAAATAAGAATATAGAGATGGTAAAGGTTCTTTGGAAACACCATGGAGAGGAAGAGGCCACATGGGAGATGAAGACGGACATGGAAAAAGCATGTCCTGATTTGTTTCCTTGATTGATGAATTTTGAGGGCAAAATTCCTATAAGGAGGGGAGGATGTTATAACCTCAATTTTTCCAAATTATGTAATGAAATTGTGAATGTTCTTTTTAAAGATAAATGAAATTCATGGTTGAATTGATGGATTATTTTGAATGGATTGTGTGTTTGATAGCTTGTATGTTTTCTTATTGGGCCTTTGTGGCCATTGAGCCCAATTGAAGGATTAAAAGAAAAACAAAAAGACATGAAAAAGGAATTTCATTTAATAAAGGAATATATGAGGAAAATAAAAAGAAATGATTTTAAGGCTAAAAGATATTTTACCAAAATAAGATTTTGAGTTAAAAGGGTTCCTTGGGGTTCAAGGAACTCAGGATAATTAGAAAATGGCAACAGAAATAAAGAATATGTGAGAAATACAATTAAATAAAGGATAACTTGAAACTGAAGTAAAGGGCTCGTTTCCTTTGGATAATGACTCCAATTTTTGCACAAGGAAAGATAAAGGTACAAATGAGTTTTTCTCAAAATTTGAGATAAAACGGAGTTAAGTATTGAGAGTTATTAAATTTTCAAGTTATCATCAAAATAGAATTTTCCTTGAATAATTGGGAATTATTTTCCCTTTTGGTTTGAACGCGGATAACGGTGATCGTTGGATTCTAATCCAACAGAGCGGGTTCATCGTCTAGAGTCCCAAAGGGACTCGGACAGTAGCACCGACACAGGGGATTTTCCCCTCGTTTTCCTGATCGTTACAGTGCATGTGCACTCGCGATCAGTGTCCCTTTGAGTTCGGGAGACCATGGCGAAGAATCTAGACCCTAGTTTTACTAGGTTTTGAGCAAGCCTCGTGAAACGCCCATTTGGGCTAGGAGTTAGTTAGCGGCGGGTTTGAGAAAACCCTAGAGGATTCCCCCATGCCCTATATAAATACCCCCATGTGGTTCCTCGCACCCTAGCGATCTCAACCGACCTACTCTCGAGTGCCCGTACCCTCTCCTTCGTCCTATTGACCTAGCTCCAGCAAGCCTCAGTCGCGGCGCCGCTGCGCGCCTATGTTAGGAAGAAGAGAGGGAAGACGACATGCAGCTGTCATCCGATCACGGACCACCGAGGTCCCGTGCGAGATCCAACGCCTCCGGAGCGGCAGGCCGATCTTGCTGGAGTAAGTGGAGCGGGTCAGCGCGAGGCGTCGGATCGAAGGACCGTCGTGGACCGAGGAGATCTAGAGGATGAAGGCCTAGTCGCACATGCCTGCAGTGACGAGCGTTGGATCCAGGCGCGGACCATAGGCGCATCAATCGGACGGCCGTGAATTTCCGGTAAAACCCCTCTCTGACCAAAATTACAGAAAATTGCTTTTCTTTGTGAAATTAATAGAAATTGCTAGGATTATCTAATGAGAAAACCTTATATATGAAAATTGTATAGAAAAATACAAGGAATCTGTTAAAAATGATAGTATAACCTGATTCCAGTTCGTTTTGTAATAGTACTTTGATTTGCTAGTAAAATGCATTTCAAGTTAATGGAAAACCCTAACTGCATATAAAAGATGTTTCTTTGTAATTAATGGGTTAAGTTGAGGATTATGAACCTGTTAATTAATAAGATAAAGTTTTCATCCATTTTGAATATCAATATGGCTAAATTAGGGTTTATGTCAAAGATGGAAGATAATGTACATGAAAACCCTAATTTAGGGTAAAAGAAAGTAGAAACCTTGTTGTTTTGATAAATTGCTAGATAATGATCCCAAAAGTTGTTAGGAATATTAAAAGGATATAATTTAAAGATTTTGGGTATATTTGATGGTTTAGGGTTCATAATATCTAAGAAGGAAAAGAAAATCCTAATTTTCAAGGAAACCCTAAAATTGAATAGAAATCCTAAGTAATATGATGAAAATTGGATAAATATTAATAAAAGGAAAATTGTCCTTTTATTTCAGGATTTTCTTGTTGATTGGGTTTCTCTACATATTAGATTCTATCTTGAAATCTACAACTAAAGGTATGTGGTTACTTATGAATAACTGCTTAGGCTTTCCGATGGATTCCTGAATGATTTAATCGCATTGAATGCAACTAAACTGTTTGGATGTTCATATTGCAATTATAAAGTGACTATGACTATCACATAATGTATATGCCTACAAACTCAGATCTTGTTTCTCTCTGTGGCATTATAGCTAACCTAGTACATGGTTGCCTATGGGTAGGTCCATCAGGTTATAGAAAGGCCTAGTACATGGCTACCTATTGGGTAGGTCCATCAGGTCTATGGATGACCTAGTACATGGCTACCTATTGGGTAGGTCCATCAGGTCTACGGATGACCTAGTACATGGCTACCTATTGGGTAGGTCCATCAGGTCTATGGTTGACTTAGTACATGGCTACCATGGAGGTAGGACCATCAACTCATAATGAGTTAGATATTGGGCTATCTTCGGATAGTGCCATGCGACTCTATTACCTAAAAGAGAGGTGATATCCTTGTCCACTACAGGGACAGCCGAGAGTTCGAGAATATGTATTGATTGATTTGTATGGTTTAAAACGTAATCTTGATTGTTAAATGATTAATTGAGTGATTATATTGCTAACCTAGTTGAACATTATCTGCTTCCTCCACATACCAGCTTCGGCTGACCGCCGTTTTATTTGTCAGCGATTTAGGTACAAAACTCAAAAGTACAAACAGTAAAGCGACACCTTGTGAATTCAAGAATTAAAGAACAAGGAGGAATTAGTTAGAATAGTTCAGCTGAGGTTAGAGGTTTAGTTTGTTCCAAACTTTTCAAAGGTATGCAAAGAAAAATTTTATTACCATTTTCAGTATAGTCTGTTAGAATTTAATAATTGTTTATGGTTATATGTCGAACCTTTGATCTGGAATTAATGGGTGTGGCTTTAACCTCTTGGTTTCCCTTAATTGGGGATTACTGAAAGGTGAGGTCATAACACTAACGATCTATGGATTTGATTCTTTTCTGCCAAATACAAGTCGACCAGTTATTGGGGACAAACAACAGTCGTGAAGGAATCTCCTGGGATCTTCAAGTACCATTTAGCAAACTTGTCCACAAGGTGATTAGCCTGTCGATCCACTTTGATGAATCGGACATCCTCAAACTTCTTTGAGTAATTCATAATTCTTTGGGCTATGGGGTAGATATTTAGGAGGACACATACTAGGCTTCACAATAGACCTGATTAATAGGAGAGAATCAGATATAACATCACTTCGTGAAAAAGGTGCATTGAGTAGCAGCCTCAATGCCCCTCAGAATGACCATCATTTCTCCTTCCAAAGGGTCAAAATTTGTAAGCTTATAACAACCCCTAGGTGAGCCAGTTCCAAGATGAGCATCTGATGATGAAGTCAATAGTTACTTTAAGGATTGCATAATAGACTGTTGTTTTCACACCAACATGTACTCTATCTTATTGTGGTGGCTTCCATTTAGGTTGAATGTTGGTTATCTTATTCCATGTAGGCTCCTCATTTCCCTGTCATGCTGCCATGATGTTTCTGGTTGTCATCCTGATTTCTGGGATGATTGCAGTGTGGGTCTTTTGTTCTTTCTTAAAAATATCAAGGTTCTTTGTCTTCCAGATCTGCCAACAGTCACCATTAAGAGAAGATTCCAATTATTAGTTTTGTTTTGTAGATTGACTTCAATCCACTTCTGAATTACTATATATCTATGATATTTTTTAGAAACATGTTTGAATTTCTTTATCTGTATATCTATGACTATTACGGGCTTATTTCTGAAATTAAAAAAAATGTCATCACTTGCACTTCACACACCTACAAACCCAAATGTCATGTGACGGGTGCCAACCTCATGTTGGATCCCTGGAAATGATGTGGGATGCCAGTAAAGGTATTGGCGTAGTATCAAACTAGATGTCCAAAGTCCTTGAAAACATCTCACTCTCCTAGAACTCACAATTGATTACGATTGTCATAGTCATGAGGTGTATTGGGAGAAGTATCATTGTTCGGTGAACCTGGGTTACCCCACAATTATTACCATTCATCCATAAGGAAGATAAGGACCAACCACTCGTATATAGTTCCTACTTGAGGAGGATGTAACGTGGGTCTAAACTCATGGTCTGAGAAGGGGAGGGATGCATGTTTCATATGAATACATCTAGTCTTCTCTATTGAAATATTATTGGGATTTTTGCTAACCCTTTCTCATGTGTAGATTCAAACAATCATTTTCAAAGATTACCAATCACAAACTCAAATAATGATTAACAATCTCAATATCAAACAATCTTTTTTAAATATTAACAAACACAATTTTTTTAAAGATAAACAATCTTAAACTATCTTTTTCAAAGATCAACAATCTAAATTAAAAAAAAAATCTTTTTCATGGATTAACAATCTCAAACAATATTTTTGAAAGATTAACAATCTCAAACAATGGTTGACCAAAAAACAATCTCAAACAATATTGTTTTATAGATCAACAGTCTCAAACTCAAACAATCGTTTTGAATGATTAACAATCTAAATCTCAAACTCAAACAATCATTTTTAATGTTTAAAAAACACAAAAAATCTTTTTAAAATATTAATAATCTCATTTTCAAATAATCTTTCCAAATATTAACAACTCAAACATTCTTTGTCAAAGATCAAAAAATTCAAAACAATCTTTTCAAATATTAACAAATTAAAAAGGGGAATTTGTTCCCAAAACCCAGTTATATTGGGGAGGTTCCTCCATGTCATTTAAGACATGTTTGCCAATTTTGGGTTTGCCCCATTATGGTCATGGATTATGATCTGAAACTAATCACGCTTAAACTTTCACATTATTTTGGATCATGGACCACTACCTAAACATCGCCCAACCATACACTTCATCTTACAAAATAGGGTATTGAACTATGACCTAAAACTAGACCACAACCTCTCGCTTAACGCCATGTAAAGGAGAAGACAAGTTGAGGCTACCTTCTTACCAAGAGTTCCTCATTAGAACTCTCTGGAGAAATCCCTCGAACTAGGATGAAACCATGTGTCAAGGATTATGCCAAGGGTTTCAGTTTGGTAACCCTTCTAGATGAGGACGCCCTAGGGAAGGAAAGAGATTTATTTATCATAGTAACTAGCCTAGATAGGAGTACCTTAATCTTGATCAACCACTCAAACCTCCACCTTCCATCATACTTTGAATAATTCTTTTGGAGAATATCCCAAAGGAACAACACATCCACCATATTTTTTCTTTATTTTTGACATGGCATTGGCAAGTATGTCTACAAAAGTGGACAAGTTCCCTCATATAGCCCAATCTAGGTGCAGGAACAACCCCCCAAAACATAATAACAATAAAAAAACTACTAGTGTCTTTCATCATGAGAAGATTGCAAGAACTCCATGAGCATCCATTTCATACTCTCCCTCCTACTAGGGAGGAGGCCTTTTAATCTCTTGTCTGACATAATGTGTGTGGAGGGACTCATACCAAAGAATATATTATTTTCTCATAATGTTACACCATACTTTAGAATCATGCTAATGTTAATTTCAAAACATAACAGGAACAATAAGAACAACAAGAAGATCGTACCTCATTATGCCTCGCCAACAATCAATCCAGATGTTTGGGAGTAGCAGGATAGATTGTCAATCTAATGGTACCTACAAGGGGGTTTCATTCACAACAAGCAATATAAACCAGAAGAGGTGGAGAAGTACAAGGAAGTTGCATTTGTGCCTGAAGCACTAACCACTCAAGAAGGACATCCACAAGAGCAAACTTCCAACATGTCTTTTCCACCTCCACTGAGCTTAAAATATGTAGGAGGGTGACACTACCCAGAGTTCACCAGACATGAACTATAATCACTAGGTCATCCACACCATCCTTTCCCAATTGCGTGTGGAGATCCCACCTACCTCAGCCTAAAACATTCCAACCATGGCTCTATTAGAGTCCACCATTTATGAACACTGGGTTAATCCCGATACCACAGAAGGTAGCAAGTCCCTTCTTAAGTCTTGAAGGATATGCTAAAGGAAAAAAGAAAGAAGAAGAATCTCCAACCATGCATGAAGAATCCTAAGAGAGAAAGCAGGTCAATATTGTCATAAAGCTTTGAATGAATATCTGGCTAAGGACTTGGTGTGTTTTTCCTAGGCTCACACACTAATCAATTGCACGGTGGCTAGATTCAACCCTAAGAGTTTTAGACACACTTGGTATATTTCAAATTTATAAATATCTAATAGGCTGCTCATATAGACTAACACACTTACCCACAAGAACACGGGGACATGTTACAACATAGGAAAGCCATAAGTTAGGGGTCAAACCCAAGAGAGAAAGGGGGCACTAGAATTAAGTTAGTTTTGGCTAGGTTCCTACTGTAGAGTCTAGGGTTTAAAGGTTGGTTTGTGGATTACACTAATGGTTAACAAGAAATTAAAGGAGAACAAACAATATCAAAACCTAAGTTAACCTAGACAATTAATTCTAATGAGCAAAAAATGACAAGCTCAGCAAGAAAAGTAGCAATCTATAATAAGGAAAGTAAGGATATATCTACACTACACTAGGCTAGAAAACTAGGCAAAAGAGAAATTAAATACCTAAACTAGCATGAATAAAGCAAGAGTAAGGCAATGAACTAACTAACAAGTAAAGAGCTAATTAGGATACCACTAGCTAAGCAATAAGAAAATCAAGATTTTGATGCAATTAAGATAAGTGTGGGCTTTTTAGGGGAATGCACTTGTCAATTATGTTGGGGGTGATAACATGTTAAGATTTATCTTCCATTTAGATTGCCAAGCCAAACAACAAGTTACGAGGCTCAATTGGGTTAGGGATTAGGTGGAATTCAATTAGGGTCTAGTCAAACCAAGGTTTCTAGGATAGGAAATCTTACGGTAATTAGGTGCCAAGGGTAGTAATGTAAGGGGGAGTGAGATTTTAGACCTCACATCACCCACATTCTAGCCTTGACAAGACTCCAAGATAATTACACTAAATATCCTATACTAGATACTTAGATCTCTCACCTAGGTGTATGAGAATTCATCAACATGTAGGATAGCTAACTAGGAATCCATTAATTACACTTAGGAGCAATTCACAAATTAGGTACATATAAGCAATTTCCATAAATTCTTAGGTGATTTCAAGCACAAACCAATAAGAAATTTATGGAGAATGAGATATAAATAGAACATAACTACTAACAAATGCAATCATAATGTTCACATATCATTTCCCCTAACATGGTATCAAAGTAACATTTTGAGCCCCACACAGCCCACCTAAGGGGCTAGCTACTCATAGAATAAGAAAATACTAGAATGCAGAAAGAAGAATGAGTAGAGGAGTGGAAATCCATGATGAGCTCGGTGAAGACTCCTCCTTCTCCAACTCTTAGTAGAAGCACCTCAAGCACCTCCCTCCAAGGTAGGTGGATGGCATGGATGTATGGTGGAAAGTGGCCAAAAACCCTAGAATAGGTTTTTTGGGGTGGAAGATGATGAAATGGAGGTGGAATGGAGTGGGAATGGATAGGAGGTGAAATGGGGGAGTTGAGAGTGAACTACTAGTAGCTAGCCTCATGCTCCAACCGCCACCTATGTATATATAAGGGGTGGGTTAAGTAGGGGCAAAATGGGAAGATGAGTGTAAAAGTTGTGTTAGGTTTGTATGTAGAACGACCGTGCTGTGCAACATGGCCATGGTGGGTAGGGGTTAAATGGTCGTGGTGGAGTGAAATGGGTGAGGTGAAAAAATGAAAACCACACAGGGAAATTTGAGGGTTTTGAGTGGTAGGTGGCACGACTGTAGTGGTCACCATGACCGTGGTGAGGTACTGGTAGCACGGTCGTGGTACTCACCACAACCGTTTTGGCTTGAGGAAGTGTTGACCATTCTGAGTGCCACGCCCATTTTTTCTCCTTGGAAACACAGTCATACTACACTGCACGACTATTCTAGGGCGTGTTAGAACGACCATGATGTGAAAAAGCCATGTTCCTGACTTTGATTGAACTTCTTTGGGCCAGAACGGTCATTTTGTGGTACCATGTCCATCTTGGTCTTGTCATCAACACTTTGCTCTTGTTCTTTGTGTTTCCTTGGAATTCTTTGCTTCAATTGACCCTTGGCCACTAGGGGTAGGTTGAAGGAGCCCTTGACTTCACTTTGGGCCTATCTAAGGATAGAGAAACCCTAGGATCTTTCTTTCTCTTACTTCCATCCAAGTGTGGTCCAAGTACCTAAAAAACATGTAAATAACGTCCATAAGTGCATTTTACATAAATATGCATATGAATGAGAATAACGTGTAATCTAGCAGGTATAGATGTGATTGAAGAGTAGTAAGACACAAGACAAAGCCCTAAAATAGGGTTGTGTCACCAACCCAAACTTAAAACATACTTGTCCTCAACTATGCTCCAACTCAATCTCTCTTCAATGTTTCAACAATCAAGAAATGACAAATGCATTGCAATCAGATGAATATTGACTAAATGGGCTCCATGATGACTAGGTACATGCATTCCACCTCTCTCATCTCCTCTTTCACAAACCAATCATGATTAAAGCACTAAGCTTACAAACTTCAAATATAGAGCATACAATACACGATCAATTCATATGGTTGTCCTATAACTCAGGGTAAACTGTTTCATGGTGGTGAAGATAAAAAAATGACTAATTTTGCTATTTTACATTCATGCATTCAATCTCATATGTCAATCCCCACTAAGTAACCAATGTGGTTGCAAAAAAGGAATTTTTTTGCTAAGTTTGATATTTCCTAGCTCAATGGACATGCAATGGAAGAAAAGGTTGTTGTAAGAGTTTGGAGTTCTATTACATAGGAGCACTCATCTTCTCTTTATTTAGATGGTATTACATAGGAGCATATTTTATTTTCTTTTTGCATTTTTTTTCTTTTTCTTTCTTTTCCGTTTCCCTTGGTGTATCTAGGGCACATGGTGGTGAGAATAAAGTGGGGAGGGATAGATATGGCCACCCCAAACTTTTAGAGGTGGCCAAGGCTGAATATGTGCACTTTGGCATCATTTCGTGAGGCGAAGAGGTAAGAATATTATAGAATAAAAGTGAGACAAAGAGGGATTACTAGTATGAATTTTAACATGAGATCTCCTTCATGAAAACTACACCAAAAATTTCATCAAGTAATGATACACCACATGAATGAGCAATATTGAAACCAAAATTTTATCATGAGATTCTACAAATTGCTAAGCATTTGTAGATTTCTTAAATCACAATTCAACCAAACAATTCTCAAGCATGAGAGAGGTAGCTCATATGTAAAAGGTCAAGACTGAGGCCATTTAGTAATATATCATGATAAAGTAGCATGCATTTATTAAAGATTATCATTTTCAATCCAATAAGTAGAGATTGGGCCAAAACACGCTTTTAGGAAAGAAGTTATAAATTTGGGCAAAATTGGCCAAAATGGTGCCAAATTTTCTTCAATCACACCTAAGCCTTTCTTATGAAATGAAAAGCAAGAAACAAGAAAATCCTAGCTAAAACATGCAAAAATTATGAAAATCTACATGGAATTCAATTGCATTGCAAAATGAGCAAAAGTTTGGAAAATTACGTGAAAGTTGCAAGAAAGTAAACTACATGGCACGCAAGTATGAAAAGAAGGTAAAATATAATCTAGATAGCAAGAGAAAGAAGAAAAAAAAGAGTAAATAGTAGAGTGAAATGCAAAATGAGTGAAATGAGGGCATACCGCCCTACTGCCCCAAAATTTTGAATCATGATGTCCTCAATGTGACATTAAAGTATAGGAGTGATAGGGTAGATTATAATGGCTATTTTCGTGGCTCTAGTGGTTCTCCTTCATATGGTGGAGGATACTGGAAGTAACTACCCCAGTAGTTCTCCTTTGGAGGCGTGTTGGCATTCTGGTAACCGGATAGTGCACCCCACCAGTCTTCCCCCCATTGGGGGTTCCTCTAGACCTGGACATGTTGGAAATGATACATATGGTTAATATAATGGTGCATCTGCTGACGATCCAACCATAGTGCATCATGTGTTCACTAGAAGCCCTCATGTGCCTTCAAGATGTTGTCATGTCTCCATAATAATAATAACAAACTTTCCTATCTGGGAATGGAGTTCATGTCATGAGTTTATATCATTCTTGTTTTAATATTTGTCTTTATTGTAAACCCTAATCTACTTTATATCATTCTAGTTGCATGAGAATACACTCACTTGATAAATGATGATTTGAATTCTTTTCATAATGTGTAAATAGTTTAAATAATAATTGAAATGATGACAAATCTAGTTAGGTGACCTAATCATTGTGAGTTCCCCCAAGGTCCATACTGGGAAAATGAAATGGATCCCCTTATATCAATCAAATAAGTATGAGAAGGATTTTTGGAATGTGGATCAAGCCTTAAAGGTTAGACCATTAGGATTTAGGAGTGATTCATTTGGTGTGACTCTGATTCCGATCCTCTGTTGTGAAAGTCTATGTCCATGAGCAATAGTCTCTGATGAAATAATAAATATGAAACATGAGAAATATGATCATATGTGGCATTCTAATATTTTGTTATATTTGTTCCTATCTCGTATAATTGAAACAAGGACCTGAGCCTCTTTAGTCAACCCTATGGTGGACCAGGTCTATTGTTGATATCTTAGGGTGGTCGACTAAACCCTAAGATAGTGACAGTGAGTCGTTGATATGAGAAACATGTGTGATGACTTCTACTTAGTGTGGTACAAGCCAAATAGTTTCAGGGAAAAAAAATCAAAGATGACTAACCATGTAGAATATGAGTTCAATGTTTGTTACGTTCTTTCTACTGCTAGTTCATAAGTCAATTGTTATTGAATATGTTTCTTGTTGAGGAAATTAATCATTGTTGTATTGAGATGTGCACAAAGATGATGTTATTGTTTTTTCTTGATTCTAAATGCTTACATATTGACTTGTTACCTCTACAATGGGAATGAAACTCTGTAATGATAATACTTGCTAATATGTTCATAATCTTTATCTTGTTGATTGTTGAAAATGTTGGGATTTGACTAAATGAATTCCTTTATGATTAATTAGACTATTTTAGTATACTATATTTGACTAAATGCTAGAATTATCTAATATATTTTTTAGTATCTATAATTCTTAGAAGTTTAATATACTTAATTTGATGCTCACACATGTACTCTTCTTGAGTGGGACGTATCCATTCAATTGGTATATGGGTCTCATGAGGTCATTTTAATTTTTTTTAGGTATAATGCTATCCAGCAAAGAGGTTGTGACAATGAAGATGTAAATAGAATAATGTAGATTAGAATGTACATGTAGTCTTTCTTTCCTCGAACGGGTAGACTAGTGCATATTAGTTGGACATGGGTTTAGGAGACAAACCCCCAATAATCATGCCACTTCCTAGGGACACAAATGGGAGAAAAAGTAAGAATGACTAGTGGGACCATTCTCACAGTTGCATCTACCTACTTACATATGAGCCCATGTAGGAAAGGAAATATTGGGACTCACTCTCCATGATAGAAGGACCCACATTTTCCACTCCACTTGAACCATCATAGTATGCCCATACTCTACAATGACCAATCCTACTAAGAGAACCCCTTCAATCTTACTATCTAAGTGGTTCCATTGTCAAATCTCTCTTTTCCACTCTAGGGTCAAGATCTCATCATTGTTTTCAACTGAGGAAAATAAATTCACAATTGTCATATCATAAACCAATCTTGATCAAGGGGAAACTTCCAATAATCTCTCCTACTCTAGATTCCTTTTTCACACAAGTGAGATAATAAATTATTATTATTTCTCATGAAAGTATCTAGGCCTGGAGCATTATGTATTGAAATCTTCATACTAGATTTTATCTTTACATATGCTTTTCTACTCTATAGAACTCTATAGAATCTTATGTGTGCCTTGATTTAGGAAGCAATTTTGTATCAAGGATGGGTCAAACTAGATTTTGAATCACCTTGAGATTTCTGTGGGAGATACGACACATACACAACTAGCAGACACATCAACCCAACAAGGAGGAATGCATCCAGTGAGACTCCCCACATATAGGAGAGACTTGTACTAAATCTCAAAACAATTAGACTCCCCACATATAGGAGAGACTTGTGCTAAATCTCAAGACAATTTTCATAGTTCCTCTTGAACATCCTTACAAACCTAGATGTATGAACTCATAAAATTTCAACAACCATTTGGGCATTTACCACCCAACACCATTTGTATTAGGGTGACCATCCACTAGCATACACAACAAATGTTAGGACAAGCTTACAAAACGTATATTTATTAAAATCATGGCCATTTCATCTTGGTATATACCACTATCCACTATAGACATTCACTAAAACATCATCATAACATGCACTACTACAATACTCTACAATGTTGGTCATCCTAGCATGAAATTAGTAAGAAACAATTATCAAAGAATGTGACAAGGAATTTGCGGTGTTAGTCAAATTGAAATGAAAATTGAACACACATACAGTCCATATGGTCATAAACTCACAGGTGGTAGTAGAGAAACATCGAAAAACCACATATTTCATCATACACAATCCCTACGATGCAATTCCTATATGGTATGCCCCATGAATATCATCATACAACACATGATCTTTATGATGTCTTAGAAGATATTGATTGTGCAACTCACAAAAATAAAGACTATATCAACCAAGGAGAAGTCAACAAAAAATCCAACATTGAATGAAATACTAAGAAAACTCATGGATAGAGAAGGAAAGAAGTATTGACATTAACACATGCAAGGACTGTTCTGATTTCCATGATTTAAATATACCCTTGAAATTCATCATCCTACCATCAACAAAGTATGGAGGAGTGGAGGCCCTTTGTACATGTAAAATCATGCATTTCATCCATGGTCAACCTATACAAGAACAACAAGTTTCTAATCTACATATCTTCCAAAACACTGGAAGATATTGCATCCTTTAAAGCTTCAACAACTCACAGAGAAGTTCATAGACTGCAATGTCTGGAATCTAAATTGGGTCGATACAAAGGAGGACATGGGAGTTCTCCAATAAGAGGCTAACATAACCTTCAATAAAATTTTGGCGCTATGATACAATCGGATGCAATGTTCAAGTATAAACCAGTAGATAAAGATGATGCAAGGACACATTTTTAGGTTAATAGTAATGTCAACCATTAGGGTGCTCTTAGGCTAAACTTTAACTAGTCTAACAAACATTATAAAGTTGAGAAAATGTGATCTACATGATGATCATAACACATATGCAAGTTTATTATTCTTGTGTAACAAACCTTTGACTCAATACTAGTGCATATTACAAGGTATTTGAACATGAAATTACCTATGAAAGAACCATACAATTGACATATTTCTACATCAATTATTATCATATTTTCCTTTTAGCTTGATTAACATAGCTTGCAACCACCAAGATACATGTAAATGGATGCACACACTAGAAGAATCAAGTACCAATATTTGCATCATATGACTTAAAGATTAACAAAAACATTGGTTCCATCAGTTTACATGAGGAAAAAAGTGTAGGATCTCAATGGCCTACAAGCTACTAAACAACCAGTTCTTTAGCTAGGTTTTTCATTCCAACACCGCATGAAACACTAACAAACAAGACTAGCGATGTTAAATTCCAAGCATCTAAGGTCCAAAGACCCAAGAAAATGTTATGTAATCTCACATTCCCTCAAAAGTTCAACACAAAATGAATGCTATATATTGGTCTATGGGAAAACCCCACGTACATGAATTACCATATGGATTTGTTATGCCACTAATTTTTCATTGAAGCCCCAACATCCTCCCAAACACATTCCTAAATGTGTAATCCTAAGAGCCTTTTCATAGAGTCAAACACTACTACAAGACAACCTGAATCCCTCTCCAATTGTCCAGACACTAGAAAGATCTATTGTGATCCTGGAATCTTGGAGTAAGTGAATTAGAGTTTCAAGGGATATAAAACATTTACAACCTTTCGACCCTTTAGTAACAAACTATTATAACACATGTCAATTTCATATTGATATCTAATCTTGAATCTAGAAAAGTCTTATTATCTAATATAAAAGAATGTTTTTTCATGAATCAAACTCAGTATAGATCATACTTGAAAAACAATTATTTTCTTAAATTAGGGATCATTGACCAATCATATCTAAGAGGTTTACACATGACTAAAGGCATTCTAAAATTTCACTCATATTTACTTTTATCAAACCATATTGTATAAAAAGGCATCTTATAACTTTTTTCTACATATATTCCTCCAATAAATATCATGTGGAACTGTCTTCTTTTATCAAAATTATGCCAAATAAATTATGATAAGTTCTTTTTTATTTTGCTAACAATAGCGACAGAATGTGTAAACACACTTGAATAATATAATTGGATAACAAAAATGTTTGATATAGTTGATAAATGACAAAATTGTTATTCAAGGATTTAGATGTATATACATGGTAATTAATTGATGGAAGAATGGTAACCAAAGTACCAATTGACAGTTGGGAAACATTAAAGTCTATATCTTTCAATAATTATTGCTTTTTATTAAAACTAAATAACAACATGATATTGTCTTGAATGAGGTTTATCCCTAACTTGTTACAAGATTCAATATCATGATATCTTAAATATTTAACATGCCCATCATCTGCTCTTATTTTGATGATGTTGTAAATGTGGAATATATTGTGAGATATAGATATATCCTTTAAACTAAGAGGAATGATAACTTACCATCTTTAGCTTGTCAAATCATAGTTGAAAGCCCTTTCATACCAATCACAAACAAGTACAATGCAAATGGATCACCCATAATTATGTTCTTTGAGGTTTAGTTCACAAGGTATGTACATCATGAAGTAAAATTTGAAAAAGCAACAAAGTTAAAGGCATTTTTAACTAAGTAAGATTCCAATTACTGAAATTCATACTCATCATTGTATGTAGAATATAAGGCATGTGACAATTTTAATAAGTATTTTTTAGTAAATTTCTAGAAAAATCTTAGTCATATATTTTTTTTAAATCACAAATAAAAAAATTGTAAAAAAATGCTAGATATTCTACTATTTACAAAGGCACCCTGAATGACCAACTGATCTTGGTCAAAACATCTCTTAACTTTTTGGTGATGCTTTGCATTGCAATATTTTATAAGAAGTTGGGCACTAATGTTGGGGATGAATCAATACCAGTGTTTGTTTGTATGTTTTTTGACACTAGAGTAAGGAAGATTGATTCTAATCATGAAAAACCTCTTACGATTAAAAATGTAAGCATAGTCAATGTGATAACATCAACAATACTATCCTAGCATGTCATCTAGATCATTGAGGTTGTCAAAGCCCTAGGACTTATTAACATCTATTTATTAAAGACATCCCACTTCCTTCTCGATCACTTATACACGATGTGATACTATATAATTAAGAGATAGATGTAGAGTATTTCAAATATGTGGACAACTCCTAGAAAAATGGTTTTAACTTGACAAACTTTGATATTTTTGGAAAAAATGATTGACTTGTTTGCTTATCTATAAGGTATTAATGACCAATATCAAGTTTTCTATAATGACTTTTACTACATCACATCTACCCTCCAAAATATGATTTCTCCTCTTGCAAGTTCTCAAAGATGTATTTAATGAATATGAATGCGCATCTCCTACTCTAGAAAAAAGATTCTTGCTTTAAAGATTATAAATAATGCTTTTGTATACAAAGCCTAAAAGAATACATTTTTTTCTTCATTTGTACATTCTTGTGCGAAAGTAATACAAAAACAAAAACTCAATTAATGATGCAAAATGGTTATTTCTTTGTTGCAAAACAAGTTTACGAAATCATATACTCTTTCCTAACTCCAATTATAAGATAAGCTTTTACTTCCAGTAAACACTGGACAAGTCTATATGAGGGACAACACTCAATTCTAATTGGCATGCATGTGTTGCAAGTTCTTTTATTTCTTAGAATGTAGTCACAACACATACAAAAGTAAAATGATACCATGTTTACCAAGGATAGTGGAACCACCTCCATAGATTGGTTTGTAAAATGGTCATGAATTCAAAATTTCCAAAAATATGTATTTATCGTGGTGCATGTGTTTACTTACTCAATGGGGCTAGATAGTATCCCCTTTTCATATTACACTATCAAGTTGGACTGCTTCAATGAATTCATCCATGTGCAAATCCAATTGATCAACCTTTCTGAGTATTTCAATTGGTAATCTAGAAATTCAGTTATACATAACAACATGAACATATGTGGAAGCATGAACCAACACATAATTAAAAATGAATGGAAAAAATGTCACATATGGGAGAAACCAAAGTAAAATATACCATCTAAAAGATAATATAGGTTCACCAAAATACTTTGATAGGAAGTATAAAGATGAATATCTAAAGAAACTAAGAAAATCTAAGTAGGTGATAGGATTGCATAAGATAACGTCCCATTATTGCACATTTCCCTAATTGTCTTTTTGCTCAGACTCCAAATATTACTCCGGTTTTTACTCTTAACCTATGTACATGTAATACATAGTCATGTATACAAAATTACATTAGAGTTAGTGGCATTAAATCTCAACTATGAATTATAACATAAGTAAATCATAAAAGAAAACTGTAAATAGAAAACTACTGAGAAATGTTATTTTCATGAACAAGTTTTATTTGAATATGCCCATAATTGTATATTATGTACTCTCTTATGGAAATTTCATTTCTAAAAATAACTCAAATGGGCACCAAAGGGCCTCTAAATGACACTAAGGTGTATGTTGTTGGATAAGAGTGCATTTGGAAGATATACTCATGCTCTTTTCATTGGCATAAATAAGCCTCTAACCCCAAATGACACAAAATTTTGAACTTGACATATAAAGTGCTTACAAAATGCACAAAAGGTTTGAATTCAAAATCTAAAATCTAAATATCATATAAAGCAATAGTAAGCATAACTTTCAAATTTATTTTCTTGTTCAAAGGTAGGAGTCCTTGATTCATACCAATTTCCTCATGCTTGTCAAATGAACGTCTATTACAACCTACATTTTGCAAAGAAAAATGAAATTTGGCAGTATTACAAGCAATACACAATTTACTATCTACTAACTCTCTTAACTCAACACAGACTTGTTGGTAAGTCTTCTCCCCTAACTCGTTAACTTACATGTTAACATGCTAAAACTTGATCTTATTTTGAAGGTTTTTCATTCTATCGATTTTGTTTCTCCATCTTGTTAGGGCAACAATTCCTCTTTGCCTTGTGTAACAACATTCATCGCCACCATGTAATTTGTTTTGATCAACACCCCTATCCCCAACTCACCATGACGACTGTGATTTGAGATTCGTGCATGATAAATGTACAATATATTTCATAATTGCATTTTAGATTTAATTTTGGATATTTTGTTTGCATTTTACTCAACATGTCACTTTTTTTGGAATTTTAGTAAGTCATACAATTTATTTGGTATTTAATATGACTTTATCTTCAATTTGTAGGTAATGCAAGAAAAAGATTAGAGGTCATGAACTCTCTATTATATTTCCAACAAAAAGTTCATAGAATTTATGAAAGGAGAAGAAAAGAATTCATAAAAATCTATGTGTTCCTATTAAATGAGCTAAAATATTAAATCATTACTCCCTAACTCAATCAATTGGAGAGAGGATCATTAATGTGTACCCAAACAATAAAATGACTCTAGATTCCACATACAATGTTCGAATCGAGTAATTCAAGTTGGCTAAGAAAGATAATTTGATTATAACACACACACACATATATATATATATATATATATATATATATAAAGAATACTTTCAACCAAAGAACGAGTCCAAAAATCGCTCATTTTTCAGATATGCACATCTGCACCAAATTGCTCACAGTCATTGGATTATGTTATATCAACTTTAAATCTTGAGGCATATATTAAATCACAAAAGGAACATCCTGAAAGACATCTCATTCCATAAAACATCCATACACATCTATAGCTATCACCAAGGAAGGCTGGAGACAAAAGACTCTGTCTTGACGTCAAGAGCGCTCTACAAGAGGACCTGGAGATTGTAAATGATGTTTGGAGAGTGATTTCACATATCACTTTGTTTTTCTTATACATCTCTACCTTCCTCATTAGCTTCTTCTTCTCTCTTTTATCTCATATCTTGAATATGTGTAGAGAGTTATTCATTTTACTGGGACACGGGGATTAACACCACTTCCTGTATGTGTAATCTTGTATTGTAAACCACTATTTATTTGAACTAACAGATTTTTGATTAATTGTTTAATTCATATTTTATGGATTATCTATCCAATTTGCATGTTGATTAAAATCTTAGGGCTATATACATTGAAACCTATGATTAGTATACCAGTTAACCATTTTTCAATCACGGATACGACAATGGAAGTGTATTCCCTAGGGCGATGAATTTGGGATCCGTAGATAATGAGACGTCAAGCCTACAAGAAAATATGGCCTTGTGAGATTATATAATCTGAATGGATGTAGAACTCCCTTAGCCCCAAGTTAATAATCTTTTGAGTGAGTGATGCAATGTGAGAAAGCGGATACATAGGTATTGGTGTTGAAACATGTCACCCTAATAATTTTATCATTATTGAGAATCATTTTTTTCTTAATTTGATTTATCTTCCTTGCTTCATTAAATTAGTTAATTAAAAATCCTTCAATCATTCATACTTGATAATTACTTTTTCTTAATTAGGTAATAAATCCATTTTGTTTGTAAGATTCGAGTTTGATCCTGAATCTATGTTGATCTATCCGCTTGTGGGTGGTGATAATTTCACATTGTTCATGTACAAACTTAGGGACTTTTCCCTAGGTGAATCAGTTAGTTCAATAATGTCTAGATCACTACATTGATTAAATCGGATGCTTCATGCATGAATCTCTCATCCACTTCCCTTCATGGTCACATCCTTCTGACTCTTGTACAACCTTAAATCAATGTCAATGTTAATCCATTTCACAGGAGGTAGATTCCATCTTCATGTAAGGTGCCTTCTTTCCTCCTACTTTCATATTTGTCCATCCAAGCCTCCTTTTCCAAAATATTAACATATTTATCCTAGTGAAAGCTTGTGAGCATCCTCTACTCAAAGATCTCAGCCTTCATACAATGTCAAACATACCAACAACTTAACATGAACTTCTGATAGAAATCATCCCATCTTTGTTTTCTCATTAGGGATGTATAAACATGCATATTAAAATCTAAATCTTAACTACTTAAACTAATAAAAAAGAGGTTACAAGACATTGAAACTCAACCAATATAACCCCACCTACCTA
This sequence comes from Alisma plantago-aquatica, assembly GCA_963693085.1. Classification (NCBI taxonomy): domain Eukaryota; kingdom Viridiplantae; phylum Streptophyta; class Magnoliopsida; order Alismatales; family Alismataceae; genus Alisma; species Alisma plantago-aquatica. The sequence continues at coordinate 457,928,284 of OY856411.1, read as the reverse complement.
GACAAAACTCCATTTGGGTTGAGAATTAGTCCAGTGCATGACTGTCCTATGAACATATTAGATGGTTCTATTACATTTGTGTTACTCTTCGAGGTGATACTTTTGTGTTAACTAGGATTTGACTTGGGTATTTAGGGATTCAAGGACAACGGGGGTAGAAACACCTACAATAGTTTAGTCTTGTATTAATTGGTGTACATGCATATAGTTATCAATCACATTAAGTTTCATCATATTTAGAAACCCTTGACTTGTAAGTACAAAATTACTCTATATCTGTTTATTACTACTTCTATATGTATATATACTCCATATCCTTTTATTTTATTGTTGGAATTATTTACAATATAATTCAACTAAAAATATAATTTCATTATTTAATCACCATGTATTTCATATATCCCCTTTGGTTTTGTTATACAATTTAAGTACTCATATTAGGTTACATATTACATAAGGGTAATATCTATGAATTAGTACATTGATATAAGTTTTCTAAGTTGGATACATGGAAATATGTTAACAAAAATGATTTAGTATCATTACATATTTTTAATTAACCATATTAACAAATGATAAATATTTTACTCATGCCATTATATTAGTACATACATTAACCATGATTCCATTTTCTTACGTACATATTACTATTTAACTAATACCCTAAAGTTTTGGGTTGGTTTGTAATCTCTAGGTAATTTTCTAGAATTTATTTGCCACTCTAACAATTAAATAATCAGATAATTAGCATTACCACTTCTAGAAAACTGAAGAAACCCATTACTATAAACATTGTGGGGAGTGGAGTTAGTAAAATCCTAAGCATTGGAAACACTCATTTGGACCTGGAAAGGAAAAAGGGTCAAACTACCATGTTATTAGTCCCTTCAATCTTCAGTTGTACTCCATGTCAATCCTTGAATCCAATAGAAAAAACCATACATAAACACAACCAACCAAGATAGGGCATTGCTTCCTTGAGAGATTTCATCTCAATGACCATTAACTATAGTCATGAGGTGGTTGTATCACTAAAATGACTTTCCAAAAATCCATAGTGAACACTTGGATGAAGAGGATTAAGTGTTGAATATCACGCAACCAAAGCAATCAAAAAGAGTTTGTGAGATTCCAAGTAACCTAAAGCAATTTCTAGTGGGTCATAGTAGGTAAACATCATGTCAAGTTGATGACAAATGGAAAACAAATAGAAATTGTTGAACCATGAACTAATTTAATGACCAATAATTGATAATTAAGAAATATTTTTAGGGTTCTAGAAATTCTCCTCGATGAGAATGAGGGGCCACATATGGTCTGGAATACCATGATAGTAAAGCCTTAAAATCTTTGCTTGCATGTAGGACATGACCATGAAAAATCCCACTGGGATCTAAGACTTCGGCTAGATGTAGAGTGGTGTGTATACGGTTTAGCCCAAAGGAATTTGGCTGAGGAAGTATTGGAAAGAGAACAATGTCATGGTGCTAAATGATGAAGATGATCTAGGTTGGAGACAATTGTAGAAGGTCGATGCGATTGATGGATGGGATGCACACAAACATTTGCTTAACTAGACCAAAGTTTATGCACCCATGGGTAATAGTGTGGGTCTCCCTATAAGCATGAGCCCAAAAAGAGTTAAAATTTAAATTTGACCTTCACAAATATAGTTATGATAGGGTTCATGTGAGCACCATTTCTATGAGGATTGCAATATCAAAGTTGATGGTAAGATTGAATTTTGATGTTATCAAGAAAATAATATGAAATCATATGAGAAAAGATCACATACATTATTTCTTTATTCTTGTCATGCTCATATTCATCAAGTAACTCAAGCAAATCACTCAGAGGGTTGGGATTAGAATAACATCAATCTCAAATTCTGCCAACACCTTAAAAATAAGAATATGATCACCAAAAAGAAACAATTTTCATAATGTATAGTCATTTAAATGATTTATCATCTATTGTCTTTTGCTTTTTTTACTTATATAAAACCTCCTAAAAATAAAAATTAGTCATTAGAATATTTTAAGTCATACATAAAGACTGTTGTGTTAGTTTTCAATTTCAATAGTAAGAATGCTGATTGGATTATTGAATTCCAAGATTATTTTAGATTGTGAATTATAAGCAATTAATATTTTACATTACTTATGTCTTCACTTATCCACGTTCTTTTTAATAGTACTAGTTTGGGTTAGTTCTATTTATCATAAACCTAGTTATGTGACCCCTAATAACAACTTAAATAATAAGGGATATTAGGAGATCTAATTTTTTGTACCAGAATTTTGAGAATGTTACAATATTCACCAAGAGTACAATAATTTGTTTGCTAACTTCAACCAGATTCAGAGACAAATAATTCTACGCACATAATCATTTGAGTTGACATAATGAATAGCTCAAACCTTTGCAAGCCTTTTTTGACTTCAAAATGCATTGGTTGACCACTTTGGTAGATTCACCAACTTGTATAATGATTAGGCCATGTAGATGAACAATTATTCCTATAGTTAAGTCAAATATGGACAGTCAATCAAAATTATATCCATGTTATATCAACAATAATGCAATATTTACTTTATCTCATTTTTATTTAAAGGTCTTGATTTACACAGCCTTCACCTATTAAAGTATGTCTAAGATAAAGTCTTAATGCCCAACATTGTTGAAGTTACAAGTAGTTATGCGATGTCATCTTCTCATGTTGAGTTGTCTTTTCACCTTCTCGTAAAAAGAGTAATTCCTCATTCTAAGAGGCCCCACAATGAGGGCACTTGTCCAAGTTATACTCATGTTCAATCATCAATAAATGACATGTAACATTGTCACTTCTCATCCATTTATTTGTAGGAAAGGAAGAGGTCGATTTGATAATAGCATCTCTTACATGCTATATATGATACATATGGTTCTTGTGAGGTAATACACACACTCAAGTGAATGGGGAAGGAGGAGTTGTGACTAAAATCTTTATATATTACATCTCTAGATGAAAAATGATGCACATTAATAAATAAATGGATGATTGGTAATCAATCCTTTTCAAAATCCCCCTAAACCTCTTATTTCTTCAAGCTTATGCGGTTTCATTAAACCTATCAAGCCTTTCTTCTTTAGAGTTTTAGGCACATCCTTCAAAATTTCAGCCCATGGCTTTCTTTATGACTTCAATTATGTGTATGGTTCTCTTCCACTAAAGCATATGGTCTTGAAGGAACAAAATATGCATCTTAAGGTCCATAACACACCAAAAAATGGGTATCGCTAGAGAGGTGTCAAACTAATATAGCCTCGCTTGGGAATATATAATGGAACCACTAAAGATCTATAGCTCTATTTTATCCCCCCTACAATGACTAGACCTCATTCAAACTTGACATTACTTAGGAGACAATGTTAACATAAACTTCAAGTGTCAGTAAGAATCCTCTTTGAATTGGACTCTTGTCTCCAGGTTGTTAGATATGGAGATCAACAATTGCTTAAGATCAACACAATTACATGCATTTGTCTGACATTTTACCAATTCCAAGTAAGATATGCAACCAATAATATACATAGGAATCAATGGAATCTCTTGCTCTTTTTCCTCACTATTTTATATTTGTAAACAAACCTTTCCTTAAATACACACTTCAATTGTCATAATGCCTAACTAGATTTTTCTAGAGTTCTAAAATATTTAAATATGACTTTTTCAAAATAAGCATCGACATCATATTAAGAAAAGTCATACCTCATCTACATATACAAGAGATCCAAGCAATCTCAATAACATAGTAGCAAGAGGTATAAAGACATTACACAAGTTTGATCCAATGAAAAAGAGACGCTTCTTCCTAAATTCCTCCCCATCATTGTGAACAAAAAAACTTTCATCTAGAATCCTTCCACAATCATGGGTAATACTTGCATAAATGAAACTCCAATTATTAAAAAGACAAGGTTATTAGAACAGAATTCCTAATAATCAGTGTCACCTTTCCACATATGAAATAGCAAAAAAAGGCCACTCACTAACCACAACAAACCACTACAAGGAGGACAATGAAAAGACTCGACCAAGAAATATAAAAAAAGAAGCAAACCAAACAACATAAAACAACTGTAAGATCCTCAAATTTTGTAAATTTGAATTATATAAATATAAGGCTTGATTTGATCAGAAAGTTTTTATTGTAATTCATAGAATAATAAAGCTATCCATTTTGTGGCATGGGTTCAACCCACGACCCTGGTAAGTCCCAGTAGACTATTTTCTTTGCAAATAGATCATGGTAGCACAAGTTTAAGAAATAATATATTCTTTACACAACCAAATGATAATGACTTTGTGAATTGTTAGATAATCCATACACGAGATAATATGCAAGTTTCTAAAATATTCCAAGATAATTTTTAATTTAGATAATTAATAGAATAATTATTTGATAGGACTTGCAACACAAGTTTTAAGGAACCAAATAAGGATATCTAGGTTTGACTTTTAGAATACTTGAAGATAATAGTATAGCAAAATGATTCTAGAATTTCAGAGATGTGGGTGATTGTTTTAAAGAGATACATAAAGGGCAAGTTTAGCCTATGATATTTGTCCCAATCAATCTCAAAATTACATCTGAGTTTGGAAAGTCATTAGTGGGACATCCTCCAAATTTCATAGCAAAAGGATCCTCCTAGAAGCCTAGAAAAAATGTGAAGGATGAGGGGCCTACTTGTAGTAATTAAATGATGTTTCCTTGTTTGAGGAGAAAAAGATATCTAGAAGCAAACTTATCTACAAGTGAGATTATATGATTATAAGGTGCATATCCAAATTTGGGACCAATTGGAATAAGTATGAGATAGATATGGATTTTATAAGTTTCCATAAATAACGTGGTTTATTCTTTGATAATAATAATGTGTCACATTTAATGCGAGCATGACTTTGGGGAGGCAAAATCTCAGTCCCCTGTATTTGTCGCATCGGGCCCACTTGCCCTCTATGTCCCCAACCCTCTCTCTCTCTCTAATCATCCTTCCATTTCAAAAATGTTGTGATAATCTTCTTCTCATGAAATAGAACCCAACTATGGGTTATTTATAGGGAGTTGGTGGCTTAGGCACCAAGATTTAACCACCTTGTGACCATGGATCTCAACTGGCATGAACCGGAGATCGAAGCCCTAGGCCAACCATCTCAACCACTATAAAAACTACCCCTAGAGCTTTGTTTTGCCTCCAGAAACTAAACTCGCACCTTTCCACATGAAATAAAACCCTAAGGCTACCACTTCTCCCTCATCGTCACCTCACAGTGGAAGCCCTGCACTACCATAAGGGAGCCTCACCTCTAGGGTGTCCCAACAGTGGAAAATGACCCCCTCAATTTCGTGAGGCCAATACAAAGGTGACCATCCAATTCTTGGGCCATACCTACTTCTCCCTCTCCCCATTCCTTGTTGCTCTGATGAGCACCTCCACTGTGGTTGTCACTGCTCCTCACATGATGAAGGAAAGAAACAACCATCCGACGGGTGATTGGGTCAACCGGTCCATGAGATCCAACGACCTGGTGAAGAACTGACTGCTCTCTCTCTCTCTTTCTCTCAGTTCAATTCTAACCCAACAAAATTCTAACTATTGAACCACCGATCTAGGATGTGAAGGGGAGTGGAGTCACAGATTGGTTAGCAAGGGTGTAACCTATCAAAGATTGCCACATTAGACAAAGGAAAGGTAATTTCCAAGAAATATGTTGGATTTGGTATTATCTTATAAAATTGGTAGTAAATAATTGGAAAATTAAAATATTGAATACTATATAGCAAATTGATCAGGAGAACGAGTAGCATCAAAATAAATAGTTCCAAAATCTAATTATACTTCTTATTCTAAAAGTATACCTAGAACATGTATATAGGATGATTAATACATGGAACCCCTAAGATTGATAATTAAAGAGTTGACTACATTAAATGCTTTTAGTTCATGTTATAATCTGATAATGCTGAGAATCCAAATAATGATGATGAACATTTAGCGTTTCTAGGCCAATAATCAGATACATGTATAATTAAGGTTCTGGAACCAAATATCCTAACTTGCTATGATAGTAATGAACATAACCTGATCTAAATATTTATAATAGCATAATATGTTCAATCTAGTGAGAATATAAGTCCTTGATGTAGTTTGGATAATAATTATCATGATTAAGGTTCCAAGTCATGAATAAGATAATTATGGTTCCACCTATTGGCTAATATACGGTTTAAAACTCTAATGGATCATGTTGTGAAGGGATTATCGTTTGTGACCCTTATTCCTTATCCAAACCTGAGACAGCCCTAAACCCTAGTTTAGTACATATGTTGGATTAGCATGTCTTGGATATGATTGGTGATACTTTGGAGTATACATATATGAAGATAATGTTGGTTTTTTATGTTGACTGCTTGGATGTTTGGATATATGCTTGAAGTGCATGTTGTGTGGTTTCTGTATGGAAACAAGGTATGTGGTTACTTGTGGATAACCTCACTTATCGAATTCTAATGTTTTCTAAAGTTTCACAAATGTGTTATCATTAACCTGGTTGGGTGTTTATTTACTTCCTGCAAACTATAAGGCCCTATGTGTATCACCATATATGAACATAAATTGCTCAAACCAAAGATTCTATCTCTGGAGGGTTGAATGTACACGTGGGAGAAAACAAGTCATTGTGATGAGTGGTGACCATTTCCGGAAGGAAGGTCGCTAATAGGTCAAGCCCAGAAGGGAAGGTCGATATGATACCAAGCCCGGGAGAGGGAAGGTTATGAGAGTCCACTGTTGGGACAAAACCCCCACTGGGAGGGTACCTAACAGAGATTTCCCCCAGTGAGAGGGTATACCATAGAGATTGAGAAATTATGGGTTGAGAAGTTAAAGACAAAAAGCAAGTTATATTATTTAATGATAATTTCTGATATGGTTGTTTATGTTGTTACACCTACATGCACATATTTTGGTTGCACCATGTACACACTATAGAAATATGTGGACCGTATTTTGGATTGTCAGCGTTTTAGATAATTGCCATATATGAAGATATCAAGACTTGGTGAATCATACGATATAAAATGAAGACACTAAAGATAAGGAGGATTAGTTAGATGTTTCTTTTCATATGTAATAGTTCTCGTGTTGAAGGTTTATATAACTCCTTAGTGGAGCATCATTATACCTTTTGTAAACAATATTTGTGAAATAGTGGAAATTATCTAATATAATTTATTATTTTGCTAAATCTAGACCTTGGAAATTTAGGTAACGGGTCTCGACTTTAAGGTCTTTTCTTAATTGGAGACACTGAAAGTGAGATAGGTACATTTCCTATCAAAGCCCCAAAATTTTCAAAATATTATTTAATAGTTGATAATTTCAAATAAACTTTAGAAATATAAGGAGATTTGTTAAGGCATGACGTAATGGTAATAGTGTCTGGAAAGGATCGCGGCTTTGGTTGGTTGGCAATATTTTCCTTCACACCATTAAGTTGGTATATGAGGACAACCTTAGCCAATATGATACCTGCCTGGCCAGAACCTAGGGTTTGCAAGAAGTAATGTTTCCTCTAAATTTATCATCTCTTACTTCATCCATTTCTCGTCTTCTTTCTTGATAGACCCTAAAAGGAAATTCCCTCCTAAACTCAAGTTAGGGTTTCGAGAAGTAGGATTAAGGCATCCACCACCATTTGAATGTACGTAAGAGGGTAAAATGATAAAATAGTTTAAAAAATGTTTTATGGGTTCTTCCTTGTAAGAAAAAACCCTAGATGGAACTAGGGTTGGTTTAGGAAAAACTCTATGTTGGTCGAGGGATGCCTAAAACCGTAAGGTATAGGGTGAAAACCCTTACCATAACCCTAAACCCTAATCCTAGGTAATGGGAGTAGTATATTAGGTAAAATAGTAATCCTACCCATATGAACCCTAATAGGGTAAGAGGAAAGATGAAATAAAAAAGTTGGATATCCATATGTGCAGTAATGCATGTGTGATTCATATGAAGTGTTTGAATATACATATGAAACATAGGCAATCAATGGTTAAATAAAGATGAAAATATGAAACCCTCAATTTAACTTTTAGGGTTGGTATGTCAACCCAAGAATTGGGAAGGACCTATGGGGAGAAAAAAGTCTAAATCTGTGAGGTCAGGTTGTGGATAGAAAGCCTAACCTACTCCGATTAGACACCCTAATAGAAAAATGTGCATGTACACATGTACAAGTAGGAGGTATTTATGCACCTAAGTGAAAGTGAGCGGTATCAGACTAGAAGAGAGATTAGTTCTAGATTAGATATCTAAAGCCTTTTTGGAATATGTGACAGATTGTATTAATGAAATATGTTTAGATGATATGATGTAAGTTTTATACAATGATATAATATGGTTTATGATTATCTCATTCGGATCTGAGAATTCAATTTCAATTTTGAGGATTTGAGATAAGATTTGATGATGCAAGTATGTAGGCTTCTCTAAGATAAGATAAGCTAAGCTAAGCTTAGATAAAATGTGAATCAGGAAGAGCCTCAATCTCTTCTATAAGGGAGGACCTCTAGTGTTGGGACCAGTTATAGTGTAACTCTAGAGAGTGTGAGACCTAGAGGGAGAAGATCAGGAGCCTAAACTCCAAGATATTAGAAATATTTGTTGTAATACGTCCTAAACTCGATTACTCCTAAGTGAATGAGTTAAGTTTCTTTATGCATGATTCCTATAGTCATGTTGTAACCTAGATGTGCTTGGAGGAACAAACCCTAGAGATAGAGAAAGAGGTTTCTTACATATATGCTAATATGATATAAATACCTACCATCTGGGTGAGGGAGAGAGAGTCCCAAGATCTTGAGGAGGTAAGGAATGTTAGTAAGTTATGAAGCCTCATGCTCGGGTTGGTGGTTCCCTGCATAGGACTCTAGTGATTATTTAGACAAAGAGAGAGAGTTTTTAAGAATACTTTATGAGTAGAGATCTATCAAGAGAATGCAATGTCATGGTTTGGTTCAGTTCGTTCTTGCGTGGCTAGATCTTGTGAAGTTGATGATCGGTGCTAATGAGGTAGACCTCAGAACCCTAGAGCAAAGAGGAAGATATAGTTAGTGCATATAATACTCATAGAGTTGAGTGAGATCATAGAGATTGAGTGTGGCACCACCCTCAGGTGATGGGTTAGGAGAACCTCAATTGGCCTTTTCAATAATGTTTGACAAGCCACTCATATAAGTCTGTTAGCACAACCACAATATAACATATGTTTGAAGATGATCTAATACTGGGATGTGATATGTGTATATGACATGATGGAAGACTTAAAATGGTTTACTAGTTCTCTATCTATAATTGTCTAGCCATATCCATGAATTATGATAATGAGAATAGTTGGCTAATCTCAATATGAACCTTTAATAAAATTTACAACATGATATAAGAAAGTGAAACAAGATAATATTCATGATAAATATTGAATTTGATTGTAGTTGACATGAGGAATATGTGGTGATTAGAATTGCCTTCTTCAAGGTACATTTTACCTATTACTATATTATATGGTTATATTATGTGTGTACAAAATACTTGGCACATGATATTGGATGAAGTAATCATTCTTTTATGCTAGCTGCTTGATTTTATGCATATGTAGTCTCGAACACATGAATCATAATATACATATATATATATATGTGTGTGTGTGTGTGTGTGTGTGTGTGTGTGTGTGTGTGTGTGTTCCTTTATATCTAAGCACTTCAACTCTTTGTATATATATATATATATATATTTGTGTGTGTGTGTGTGTGTGTGTTCCTTTATATCTAAGCACTTCAACTCTTTGGTACTGAAGTGTTGGAAGTAAAGTACTTCAACTCTTTGGTAATAAAGTACTTGATAGTAATCCAATTCTTTGATAGTAGTTCACATTGTATAATGATCCAACTCTTTGGTAGTAGATCATAAGGCCTTAATACATTCAACTCTCAAGTAGTAAATGCATGAAATGTATAATGGAAAATATGCCTAGAAGACATGTTCTCTTTTGTTAACATATTTTTTTTCAAGTATGCTTTTGCTATCTTTTGTTAATGCCAATTATTAGTTTCATCTGACCCTAGGTTAGGATATTTCCTATAGGGGAGAGTTCACAAATTAGTTAAATGATTGAGGTAATCTAAAATGTCACCTAAAACATTAAGGATTAAATATATGAAGCATGAAAGCACATATATTGAGTATAATTCTTTGGACTCAAGTAAGCCATCTATGAGGGACATGAGGAAAAGTCATCGCGGAAGTGGGTGATAGTATGTGATCAAGCCTGGAAGGGAAAGTCTCCACGAGCCCAATGTAGGACATAAAGTAAATAATGTGCACCATAAGAGATGGAGGAAATCTAAGTTAAAGAAATTATATAGAAAATGAAGTGCTCAAAATATTATTAGAAAAACCTCAAGAAAAATGTGTATTGAAATAAAGTTATGACATCTCAATAAAATCCTTGGGAAGGGTAGAGCCCTAAGTCAACCCTAACATCCAGTATGAATAATTAAAGGTACATAAGACTTATCAGGTCAGGTGGTGGTCATGTCCTAAGTACATAAGACTGTGAGATCAGGAGATAGAAATCCATGTGTACCCAAGGCTCATGGGATCAAGAGATCGACCGCTTTCGTGAGTTGATGAGGCCCAAGGGGACAGTGTGAGAGGCACTCCACAAGTACATAAGACCCTTGAGGGTCAAGAAGAGATCACTCCAAAAGTACCTATACCTATAGAGAGCTTAAGGGAATGACTAAGGCCAATGAGACATGAGATGTAGACGTAAGGAATACAAGAAGTCATGTGATATAATGTTTGATAAAAATCTTAAAGGGAGTTGTGCATAAACTCAAGAATTATGAGAAAACCACTTTCCATTTGAGGGAACAAAAGTTAAGAAAAGTGTGGAAATAAAATGTCATCTTGGTTAGAGTCGTTGTTAAGGATGATTCAACTAAAATTTTGAATTAGAAGATATTGTGTGAGTACACCATATATACTCTTGGAATAGGACAAATTTTGTATTTGGGTTGCAACCAAATGCTTATTTCATCTTTTTATGATTAAGAGAGATTGGGTAATCATATTATGCTAAAAAATTGACATATGAGAATGAATACCCTAAGTTGAAATGTAATGGCATCATGTAGGGTTTTGAGGTGTTACCTCACCCTTACAAGAAAATAAATGAATAATGTTATAGAAACTTAGGTGAAATGGCAATCACCAAGTGAAATTGAAATCACAAGTGAAAATGCAATCACTAAGTAGTAATACCATGTACTAAATGAGGATGTGGACTACCCTGAATTGAATTTGGGTACCAACCTCAGTAATGTGAGAAAATTTCATATTAATAAAAGTTGTTAAAGATGATCTATATAAAAATATCCAAGAAGGGTTTCTAACCCTAAGGTTTAAAGCTAAGTTGAGTTATAATTCACCTTAACCTTACTACGTTTGATTTTGGGGATAAAATTCCTTCTGGGGGTGAATGTAAGATCCTCAAATTTTGTAAATTTGAATTCAATAAATATAAAGCTTAATTTCATAAGCAAATTTTTTTATTGTAATTGACGGAATAATAAAGGTATCCACTTTGTGGCATGGGTTCAACCCATGGCCCAAGTAAGGCCCATTAGATTGTTTTCTTTGCAAATAGATCATGATGGCACAAGTTTAAGAAATAAGAGAATTCTTACATAATTAAATGATAATGACTTTGTTATTTGTTAGATAATCAAAACATGAGATAATATGCAAGTTTCCAAAAGATTTTAAGAGAACTGTAATTTATATCATTAATGGAGTAATTATCTAACTAGGACTTGCAACACAAGTTTTCAAGAATCAAATAAAGATATCTCGATCTGAATTTTGTAATACTTGAAGATAATTAGTACAATAATATAATTTTAGAATTTTAAATAAAAAAGACTTTTAATGTGATGTGGGTAATTTTTTTAAATAAATACATAAATGACAGGTTTATTCTATGAGAGTTGACCCAATAAGTGCCAAAATTTAGATATGAGTTTTGAGAGTCATTAAAGAGACTTCCTCCAAAATTCATAGAAAAGGATGCTCCTAGAAGCCTATAGAAAATTGTGAAGGATGAGGGACCTACTTGTCATAATTAAATGATATTTCCTTGTTTTAAGGGAGAGAAAAAGATACCTAAAAAGCAAACTTGGCCCTATGTGAGATTGTAGGATTATAAGGAACATATCCAAATTTGGGACCAACTGGAATAAGTATGAGACAAATATGGATTTTTTCAAGTTTCCATAAAGAAAGTGGTTAATTCTTCGATAATAATAATGTGTCACATTTAATGTGACTCGGACTTTAGCGAGGCAAAATCTCAGCTCACTTTATTTGTTGCACTGGGTGTGACCCTTGGATCCGCAATCAGCAGACCAAAGGTTGTCTCTTACCTTTAACCAAAAAGGAAACAAGTGTCCATCTGTCATCTCTCTCCTTGTTCCTTTCTCTCTCTCTCTAATCATCCTTCTATTCTAAAAATATTGTGATAATCTTCCTCTCACAAAATCAAATCCAACTATGGGTTATTTAGAGGGATTTGGTGGCTTGGGCACCAAGATCTATCCACCATGCCACCATGGCTCTCAACTGGCATGAACCAGAGATCGAAGCCCTAGGCCAGCCGTCACAACCACTATAAAAACTACCCCTAGCACTTTGTCTCACCTCCTGAAACTCAACTCGTGCCTTTACGCATGAAATAAATCCATAAGGCTACATCTTTTCTCTCACTGCCGCCTCATAGTGGAAGCCCTATACCGCCAAAAGGGAGTCTCGCTTCCAGGGTGTGCAGTGGAAAATGACCCCCTCAGCTTTGTGAAGCCAAGCCAATGGAGATCGTCCAGTTCCTAAGACACACCTGCTTCTCCCTCTCCCCTTTACATCATGCTCTGACAAGTGCCTTCATCATGGTTGTCGCTACTCCTCACGTAGAAAAGGAAAGCAACAACCATCTGATGGTGATTGGGTCAATCGGTCTGCGAGATCAAATGACCTGGTGATGAACTGACCGCTCTGTGTGTGTGTGTGTGTGTGTGTGTGTGTTCAATTCTAACTCAACAAAATCATAATTGTTGAACCGATGGTCTAGGATCTGAAGGGGATTGGAGCCACAGATCGGTTAGCAAGGGCATAAACCAATCAGAGATTGCCACATCAGATAAACGAAAGGTAGTTTCCTAGAAATATGTTGGATTTGGTATTATCTTGTAAAATTGGTAGTAAATAATTGGCTAATTGAAATATAGCAAAACTATATATCAAATCGATAAAGAGAACGGGTAAAATTTGAATAAAATAGTTCTAGAATAAAATTATGTGTCCTATTTCAAAAGTATACCTAGAACATGTGTATATGATGAATAATACATGGAAACCCTAGAATTTATAATTAAAGTGTTGAATACATTAAATGCTTTCAGTTCATGTTATATTATTGAGACTCTAAGATAATGATGATAATAATGATGATGAACATTTAGGGATTCTAGGTCAATAATAAAATACATGTATAAATAGGGTTTTGGAACCAAAGATCCTAACTTGCAATGATAGTAATGAACATAATCTGATCTAAATGTTTATAATAACCTAATATGTTTCAATCTGATGAGCATACAAGTCCTTGATATAGTTTGGATAATAATGATCATGATTAAGGTTCTGAGTCATGAATTTGATGATTAGGATTTCACCTAATGAGTACTATAGGGTTTAAAACTCTAATGCATCATGATGTGAAAGGATTAGGGTTTGTGACCCTTATTCCTTATCCAAACCCATGACAACCCTTAACCCTAGTTTAAGACATATGTTAGATTAGTATGTCTTGGATACGATTGGTGACACTTTAGAGTATACATACATGCAGATAATGTTGATTTATTATGTTAAATTCTTGGATGTTTGGATATATGCTTGAAGTACATATTGCACGGTTTCTGCATGGAATCAAGGTACGTGGTTACTTATGGATAACCACTCTTATTGAATTTTGATGTTTTTTGAAGTTTCATGATTGTGTTATCATTAATATGCTTGGTTCTTTATTTATTTCCTGCAAACTATAAGGCCATATGTCTATCACCATACATGAACATAACTTGCTCAAACCCAAGATGTTATCTCTGGAGGGTTGAATGTACATGTGGGAGAGAGAAAGTCATTGTGAAGATTGGTGACCAAGACCGGAAAAGAAGGTCACTAATAGGTCAAGTCTAGAAGGGAAGGTTGATATGATACCAAGCCCATGTGAGAAAAGGTTATGAGTCTCCATTCTTAGGATAAAACCCTGAGTGAGAGGGTATACCCCACAGAGATTTCCCCCAATGAGAGGGTATATTGTAGAGATTGAGCAATTATGGGTTGAGATGTTAAATAGAAAATGCAAGTTTGATTATTTAATGAATAATTTTTTAGATGGTTGTTTATGTTGTTACACCTACATGCTCATATTTAGGTTGCACCACGTACACAATATAGATATATGTTGACCGCTTTTTGAATGGTCGGCGATTTGGGTAATTTACATATATGAAGATATCAAATACATGGTTAATTTAGATGATATCAATTGAAGACATTAAAGATAAGGAGGATTAGTTAGATGCTTCTTCTCATATGCAATAGTTCTCACATTGAAAGTTTATGTAACTCCTTAATGGAGTATCGTTATACCTTTTATAAATAATATTTGTGAAATAATGGAAATTATTTACTATTATTTGTTATTTGCTAAATTTGGATCTTGGGAATTTAGGTAATGTTTCTTGAATTTAAGGTTCTTTCTTAATTGGGGGACACTAAAAAGTGATGACATTACAACAACACACACGACAAGAACAACCTAACACAATTAAACCAAATAGATAAAGGGTGCCATGGACACAAACTGGTGAAACCCAAAAAGCACAACAACTATGGAACATGTGCAATAAGATCTGGTCATAAGAAAAATAGGAGGGGATTGGTCGGTAAACCCCACCGCATGATCAACCTTCCACTTCCCCCCACTCAAGCCTAATCTCATGTAAAGAAAGGGACAAAAAAACAGACGAAAGTGTCCAATTGAAAGCCCTTGAAGGTCCTCCTACACCTCTAAGAAAACAGCTAAGTAAACTCTCGTATCCCCCCACGCTAAAGCAAGTTGTAACCAAAGACACAAATAGAACAAAACAAAAGAGACTATACAGGAGGATCACGACGTAATTGGGCTGAAAAGGGGGAAACCAACACCCAAACTTCGTAGACGCCACAAATGAAGAAGTAGATCTCTACCCAGCCCCCAGAGAGCAAAAGCCAAATCTAATCAACCTCTTACAAATGCTGATGGAGACCCAGACCAAAGTGATTTAGGAAGAGCCGCTGCCAGGACTGTGAACCCAACTGAAGGTGAGATGCTTACTCCTGCAGGAAAATGACCCAAGAATGCCAAGTGAGGTAGAGGCTTAGAGGGATAGGGGTAGTGCTAGATGACAATTGGAAACCCCCTCCCCCAAGCCGGCGGTCATCACGCAGAGAGAGACCTAGGAAATCACAATTGCTAGAGCTTCGAGACGTTGTGGGTTTGCGCACTATCACCTCTTCAATATTTGAATGTGACTTGAACTGGCACCACTTTGTAATTTTCTATATATATTTGGCACACCATTATTTCAATAGATATTTATCTATGTCTAGAACTTCATGACTAGTAATTCTTTCTTAATTTTTGCCACTTCTCTGCAATTTTGTACAAATCATTAGTCTCATCAGTTTCCCACAATTTCACATCCTATGTTACATGCATTATTTTAAAATTTGTTTTTATTTTTTTAAAATTACCTGCATCAGGTGTAAAAAGTCTCTTTTCCTAAGCTCCTTAGAAATTATAGCAAGGGCAGAGAAAGATAATGAAAGTAAACCCAAAAATGATCAACAATAGTAAAAAGTACAAGTTAAGAGCATGGAATAGGTGTCAACTTTGATAACTGTAGAAGTGGCATGTGTAGAAACATCGAAGATTTTTATAACTAGACTTTGATGCAACTTCACCTAAGCTAAAATTAGTGATTTTGCGATGAAAATGGATAGATTTCATCAAATATAGCTAAAAACACAATATATGTTTTATCCATATAGATATACATATGTAGGACATCAGATGGTTACATACAATCATACAATCTTCTCCATGCTACAGAGTTTTTCAATAGACAAAGTTACGAGAATAAACAAATTACATAAATATGGTGTATATCCATGCTAGATCGATTAGAGAAGGGGCTTATCTATTGATATTATATTATAATAATTAAAAATAGCATCAAAGTTACCATACCTCAAGATCTGATATTTTTCTTCTCACAACAAACTCTGCAAAATATCACAATATTGTTTCCAACTTCAAATTATGTCGAGGAAGTTGGTGAATTTTTTAATGTACATGGGCCAACTCCGTACACAAATGGGTAGATATCAAAGACAATGCTTGAAAGGTCAAGAAAGTTGGAATGGAGATATTTTCATGGATTCGATATTACCAACTATTGACGCCAACAAAATCAAAAACATTTTGCTAGATGTCAATGATTTTTAATAGCAGGCTAAGAGTAATGCTATCAAAACTTTCTCATATATGGTTAGTGTAACATCCCTGACCTGGGTTATGATTTAACCCTAGATGTTTTGCCTAATAAGGTTAAGTAGATTCTTAATCTTATCTTGGGAAAAGTAATTAGGCCTCATAAGAAACTTATGTTTCAATTTTGGTCCTGTTTGAGCAATGTTGAAGCAATGTTTGCTTATTTTGGACCAAAGTGCAAATTACCCAAGTTGAGGGGTTAAATTGCAAATGTTGCATGGTAAGATGTTCCTCTGATGTTGAGACATCATAATAATGAATATGATGTAGTGGTATGGTTTTCACAAGCTTGGGCACCAAGATTAAGCTTGTAAAGCAGTGTTGTGCATTAAAACCTAGTTTTGGTGAAAAGTGCAATTTACCCAAGACCTAGGGTTCAATATGCAAATTACCACTTCAATAAGGTCCCTAATGTTTCTTGGAAACATTTAGAGCAAATAAAATGAGATGGGTGCCTCATTTGAATTAAGTTGGAGGAGAGAGAATCTTGATATTAAAATAATCAAGATTAATGCCTAATTGAAACCCTAATTTGATTTAGGGCAAAAATGAATAAAAATAATTGAAGGGCTTTCAACCAAAATGTTTTGGGTTGATTTTGAATAAGGATGAAAGTTCCTTTGCCAAGATAAGGAACGAAAATATCCTAAGTAGGTGAAATTCCACTCACCTTATTATAAGAAAAAGAAAACCCACTCACATATTGATATTAATATAATAAGCATTAAGGTGCTTAATTTGATTTTCTTTAAATCAAGGATAATGAAGGAGAATTAAAGGCAAAGGAAGGTGCCTTGTCCTTAAGGGATTTGAGGGGGAAGAGGCGGCCATATTTTTGGAATTTAATGCATTTTTATAAGGCATATTCTCTCTCATCAATTTCTTTATAAAAGTGCCATTTCCAAGCCCAAACCAAGGCCTTTTTCGGATTTTCTTCTTCCCCTTGCTTGCAAAACCGACCAAGGAGCTAGGGAGGAGCAGGGAGCACGTCCCCAACCTGTGGGTGAGCCCTTGACCTTCGTTATCCTTGATTTCATGGTGGAAATCGAAAATAAATTATGGATTCCTTCTTATTTCGATCTCCTCTTCAACCCTAGCCAACTTTTGCAATCAAAAGCTTGAGGACGAGCCTAGGGGGAGTTGCAAGAGCTTCATCCACCATTAATGGCATGAGCTTGGAGATTTGGAGCTCAATTGGAGGCGGGTTTTATAACTCAAACCCTTAAACATTGCTATTGCATCAATTCTCTATGCTTTGTTGATTGATTTCTTCAATTTGATACACTCTTGTTTCTTTGCTGCAATTTCCATCAAGAACGGTTGCTGTTCTTGGTTGTTAGAAGGAAGGGGATGATGACATCATCCTAGATGCTTATCCAAAGAAAATTACCAAGCAAAACCGTTTTGATAGCTACTCCAAATCGTTTTAATTTGATTGGCTATGCGGTTTCAGCAAACCGTTTAAGGGCAAACGGTTTGAGACCGTTTGGGAGAAAACGGTTTCAAGACCGTTTGAGATGGTTGACCAAGCGTTGACCGTTTGGGAATTTTGTTCCTAATTATGTAGGCTGATAACCCTCCAAATTTGAGGGATTAACTCCAAAGGAATCGAGAGTTGAAGGCCAATCAATTAGGCAATCGAATTGAATTATGTGCTGATTTTCAACCTGATTAACTTGACCTGGTTGAGAAAACGGTTTCAAGACCGTTTGAGATGGTTGACCAAGCGTTGACCGTTTGGGATTCCTGTTCATAATTATGTTTATTAATAACCCTCCAAATTTGAGGGATTAACTCTAAAGTAATCGTGAGTTGAAGCCTAATCAATTAGGGAAACCTAATTGGATTAAGTGCTGATTTTCAATCTGATTTAATTGAACGTTTTGGGAAAACGGTCTCATGACCGTTTGAGTGCGTTGACCAAGCGTTGACCGTTTGGGATTACTGTTCCTAATGATGTTGGTTAATGACCCTACAAATTTGAGGGGTTAACTCAAAATGGATCATGAGTTGAAGGCTAATCAATTAGGCAAACCCTAATTGAAAATAGTGCTGAAATTCCAATGAGTTAAGTTGAGATTTTGGGTTGATTAGCCCAAACGGTCTCAAGACCGTTTGGGGATCACCCAAACGGTCTCAAGACCATTTGGGGATAACCCCAAGACCGTTTGTAGGTCTGGGGTCAAGTATAGTTGACCAATTGAAGGTCCAAAGGTACCAAATCATACTGCAACTAAATGCTGATTTGTTGATCAACTCGATAGACCAATCCATGATGATTTTTCACTAAAGTCCAAAGGTTGGATGGGCCAAACGGTCTCAAGACCGTTTGGAGCTCATCCAAACGGTCTCAAGACCGTTTTGTGGTCACCCAAGACCGTTTGGAGGTCTAGGGTTGAGTATAGTTCAGTGGTTGAAGGTCTAAAGATATCAAGTTGATCTGCAATAGATTGCTGATTTGGTGAGCACTTCAATGAACCAAACCCTAATTAGATTGCTTGGATTTGAGTGATATGATGGGCAAACGGTCTCAAGACCGTTTGGAGGTCATCCAAACGACCTCAGGACCGTTTGGTGGTCACCCAAGACCGTTTGGAGGTCTAGGGTTGAGTATAGTTCAGTGGTTGAAGGTCTAAAGATATCAAGTTGATCTGCAATAGATTGCTGATTTGGTGAGCACTTCAATGAACCAAACCCTAATTAGATTGCTTGGATTTGAGTGATATGATGGGCAAACGGTCTCAAGACCGTTTGGAGGTCATCCAAATGACCTCAAGACTGTTTGGGGTCAGGTCATACCCCATTTGAATGGTGGTTCAATAGTTATGAAGTAACTAGTTACACATTGATGAATATTGAAGGTTCATTGATTCTAAACCCTAATTCAATTGATTCCAACCCCAATTGATGATCAATTGAGGGTCAATTGAGGGTCAAATCAGTTTAAGGTTGACCTATTAAACTCAATTGAAGTATGGGTGAAGGTCCAATTGATGAATGGTTCCATGAATTCAATGATTGAAGGAATCAACATTAAAAACCCTAATTCAATTGAATCAAACCCTAATTGATGATTAGTTGAGGGTGATTCAATGTGAAACCCTAGTTGAGGGTGATTCCATGTGAAACCCTAGTTGAGGGTGATTCCAAGTGAAACCCTAATTGAGGGTGCATCCATGTGGAACCCTAATTGTGGGTGATTTCATGAGAAACCCTAATTGGGAATGCATCCCTAATTGCTTAAAGGACCAATGACTTGGTACCCTATGTTAATCATAGTTGTATGCATATGATTGAAGGGTTGATGTGACCTAATCAAGTTGAAAGGATCAAATAATAGAATTCATATATATATAAATATGATTCATGTGATGATCCTATGTAGCACGACTGTGTAAGGCAGCACGGCCGTGGCGACTTCACTCTGCACGACCGTGCAAGGTAGCACGGCCGTGGTGGCCTATGCTTGACTTAGAGCTGAATTGAAAGTGACCTAACATGGTCGTTTTGTTAATTCTCAACTTAAGGATGAGAGAGATACTCATACCTTGTGATGATAATCATTTAATGATAATTGATGAGAATAAATAAGTATGATTGAATACTTATGGTATAAATGTTGGCTCCTAGATGTGGGGAGCAATGAACTAGGGTTTGATCATTGATAATATGATCTTGAAAACCTAAATGGTTAATAATGGAAAACCCTATTCTTAATGAAGGGTAATGATATGTGAGAGAAAGCCCTAATTGATGGTAAACCCTAACCCTGGTAAGGGAATAGTGGTGTTACCCTATATTGCATGATGTGTTGTGAACTTGATAAGTCTATTATCATGTGTGACAATCATGCAGGTCTCATGAGTTGATGATCATAGCCAGGTATGAGCTATGATGTTTATTTGATCAGAATTGATTGGCCATATGTGCCATTATGTTTTTGTTACTTAGAAAGAAGTAACAAGATGAGTTGGGCTTGTAAACCTTTGTTTTAAGTTGTTACCTAGTGAGAGGTGATGAGATGTGAATGGCCTTGTGCGCCATGTGAATAAAGTTGTTGCCTAGTGAGAGGTGACAAGATGTGAATGGCCTTGTGCGCCATGTGAATAAAGTTGTTGCCTAGTGAGAGGTGACAAGATGTGAAAGGTTTTGTGAGCCATGTGTGATGGAAACCCAAATCCTGGTAAAGGATTAAGGGTAATACCCTTAAATTATTAATACATTGTTTTTGCATGGTATTGATAGATAATTGGTGTACTGCTATTATATGTGCTAACCATGCAGGTATCATGAGATGATGAGCATAGCCAGGTATGAGCTATGATGTGTTATTAGTTTGAATTTGTTTATTGGGCCTTGTGTGCTATATTATACCTTGTGCCTGGTAAGAGGTGGCAAGAGAGTTAATGTGCATCAAGTGCCATGATGGATGCTTGTGTAGCAAGTATCATACTTACCTTGGTCAAATGACCTAAAGGTGTTAGTTACCTGAGAAAGAGGTAACAGTGCTCAAGTGATGAACAAAGGGTTTGAATACCCATGATTTCATGGTTATGGTATTGAAATTGTGAAAGGATGAGAAAAACCCAGTGGTGAAGTGAGGGATTAAAATCCCAACACTTATGAAAAGAGTATGGCTACAGGCCATGACTCCACATTGATAATGCCAGGCTTTAGATATATGATCTAAGCCTGAAGAAAGTTAATGCAGTGGTAATGATTCTGTTGTTTGAATAGATGTTATACATGTTCTTCCTATTTATTAAAGGATAAGTGACATGTTAATTCTATCAAGTAATAACTGCAATGCTTCTGATATAGAATAATGTTCTAATCTGTTAGACATTAAAATATTTGTTGTCAAATAGATATGATTCTCATGTTCATATTCATCTTCTCAAGTTGCAATAATAATGTTTCTGGCGGAGAGTTATATCTCTCGCTGGGGCAATTTTCATAATTGTCTCACCCCTGTGGGAAACATTTTTAGGTATGCATGAAAGGCAGAGCAGAAACCCTAGAACAGGGAAAGAGCAACATCAACAACAGGGACAACAATAAGATCTCAGGTGGAGATATTGTCTGTCTAGTCATATAGATAGTAGTCCTATGTGTCGTCTCTGTACTCTCATGTCCTCGGAGTTTTTAGTCAGTGTTTTTGATATATCAGTCTGAGGTTTTGGCTTGATGCCTCGAGATTTGTATGCTGCCTGCATATATGTTTATAAGGCAGCTGATGATGTAGTCTCTGGAAAGAGATGGTACAGGATATGTACGTTTGAAACAGAATGTATATGATATACAATGGCATTTGTTGGAAAAGATTTCCTATGTGTGGATCTCTTTGCAAAAAGTTTTAATTTTTAGTGATTTTCGCTAATCCGCTGCTTGATGAACGCTTCCGTATTAGTTAATCTTATTTTCGCGAGACGGTCGTCACAGTTAGACTTTTGTCCATCTCATTAACGATACTCCATCTCTCTTCCGTTTCCTATTTAGAAGAATCTCACCTTTAATTTCTTCTATTCCTAGACAATTATTTTTACTCCTCAAATTCAAATACAAAAAACTCTTATCCTTCTATCACTTTTCTCTCCCCAATTCCATTGTCTTCCCATGTCTCTCCATAAATGCCCAATTCTTGCATATGATGTCTAACCATATCTTTTTAGTACTACCCAAGTTGTTATTACTACAACAAATGTTTTTATGTTCACTCCAACTAAAACATGATTCTTGTATCTAGCCAAACTCGCCATGCTCATGATTGTACCTAGTGTTTGTGTTGGTCCAACTTTGTTTTCAACCACCACTAACCTTCGCTCCTTAGAACATGCGACTGAATTTATAATAACAATATGCTTTAAAGATAGCAGAAACACCAAAACCATACCTACCATGGTTCTAACCATTCAAACATGTCTCTTTCTCATCCATTGGACAATCTTTCCCTTCCAATTGTTGCTGGATAAAATAAGCACTTTTGAAGTTAATAACAATAACATCCTAGGACACAACATTTGTCTCTCTCAAACTCTCTTTATCGGTGGGTCTGGTACCACTATTTGACCATTTGTATTCTTATACACTAACACACTAGGACATAAGCACTATCCGCTTATGGAAGAGCTACAACAACTACTACATCTAGAGGCAAGTTTTGAGTGTCACATATATGCATAACATCATACCATCATTTTCATGATTGGTTGCATTAGCCTAATTGATGTCAGCATGACCTTGATTTTCAACTACAAGTTGGTTAGAGGTGAAACCAACTAGGAAAAATGCTATACAATGCCTAAAGCTACAACAGGCCAAACGACTAGGAAGAAATGTAAGGAAAGAGAATGGTTGAACCTAGCATATTGGGAGATCAATCGAGCAAAATAACAATGAACAAGTACAATGTTATAAGTTTCTTCCTCTCAACTGATTTTGTAGCCTTCATAAGTATATTTCTATTTTCACGTTTTTTAATCAAATTAGAGGTTTCCAAAGAACCATGTACAGCCCTGAATTGGGAGTCATCGGATACACCAACTATAGCTAACATGCGAAGGTGCATAAGAAAAATGTGTTAGGCAAAGTAATTGTAAAGTTGAAAATACCAAAAAGTTCTAGAAGCATGCTATCAGAAAAAACTCCTTGAGTAATAGCATAAACCAAGACAGTAACAGTCATAATAGTAATGGTTTCTGGTAATAAAGACGACAATACTTGAAGTTTACACACACATCTTAATATTTTCCGTCCACAACCACTCCATTTCCATCGACGTGGGGAAAGAGTCCAACTCGTTATGATGATAGTACATGGAAAACATGTCCAACAGTGGCCATCTCTGGAAACTCCTTTGACGTTGAGTCATTGTCAATGAAATCAGTGGTGCACTGACTTGGAATGATGTTATAGTAGTAATTTTTGTGATTACGACAATGTAGACAAAGACGAGGTCTAGTTGCACCTGGGATTGACAGAACTTACTCCCCTTGTAACATCCGCAATTCCTCACTATCTGAATGCATGCATACGAATTCTCTTGACGAGATCAGCTGTAATTAGTATGTGTAGCTCATATCAATTGCTATTCACGTATGAAATTAACAAGTTCCCATTAGTCTTTTATTTGACATTATCTTTGATATACAATGCATTGTTTGTTGTACGCTTCCTAATTCTACGCTGACGTCATATACTAATTTTGTGCAATGAGCAACAACTGTAGGAACCACACTTAAATGAAACAAATAATCATAATTACTCACAGTCTATGACATGAATACAAATGAAACGAGGACGCCTTTATCAACTGCTACTTACGTTGAAGAGGATGTGGAATGTAGTGGAATATAAATCTTGATTTCTCCGGTTCCCTTCCCATCAACGAAATCCTACAATACTCCCTATCACCGCACTGTCATTTCGATAATCCCAGTAGTTATGCATAAAGCAGTCCTTATTAAAGGCCAATATTTCTATCTGCATTTACTGTAGTAGTAGTTATGGAGACAGATATGTCACATTCAAAATCATGAAAAGTTAGCAGTAACACGATTCGGTTCTGGTGCTTACTTTCTGTATACACAGGTACGGCACTGGAACCCTGTTGTCCAGTAATTGGATGCCATGCTTACAAGAATGTCATTATTTAGAAGAAAAATTCTAGACAACTTATGGTATCTATTGGCTCAGGTTCGGATCCGGTTGGCTCCGGTTCGAATCCGGTCCTATTATTTTTTTTCTGAAGACGTCCGGATAGAGATGACAATGATGTAAAAAATATTATATCCACACCGCATCATATTATACACCACATAACTTCACCCAATGATTATGATGCGGATATGCTTTTACATTTTTAAAAGTGTCACAGTGTGGTGCTTTTACATGACCGCACCAAATGTTATCGTTTTAGAGAAAACAAACATGGATAAAAACCGTACTGCCATTAATTTATTTTAAAGGGCTAACTTCACAAAAAGAAATACCGTTTGCATATATTAACAAATCTATCATAATGTTTTGAAAATTACATACATATCATAGAAACCTTTTATATTTTTCACATGTATCAAAATCTAACTCTGTTCGCATACCCATCAGAATTTTTCTGAAAGTATGCAACGCGTCGTTGGTGTGAGGAACTCGTTGCCAAATGCTGGGAAACATAGATGCTTTCACTTCAGCTGTGGCGGTGTTGGTGGGAAGGAGATTAGGAATTAATCGAGTTTTCTTCAGGTTCAAGCAGCAGAATCACTGCAGCTACGAGTGGTACTTGGCACTTGGCTGAGCCTTACCTGAAAATGCTCGGACCGTCATTTTTTTATACCCTCTTCGGACAATACCGAGTAACGCTAGCTGCTACCACTCCTAGGTCCTGATGGACTGGTTGATTAGCTCTCATACCCATATCTGTAGGAGGTGCGTGCATGGATTATCCAACTAGCTGCACTTAACTCTTCTTTGTTGCCCGACCATTACAGGCTTAAATCATGACGATGACCTCTGATTCCCCAGTGATGACTCCCACGTCAGCTCACGCATATACCTAGTTTGTTTAGTCAAGGAAGGAAGGATAGAAGAGAGGAACCTACGACCATTCTCTTTCATCCCTTTCTTATATTGCCACGGTCCACTCCACGGAGGGGTATCACCAGACTCGTTACCACGGTGCCGGAGCGACTAGGAAAGCAGATAATGCTCTAACCAATAGATGACTCGCTTGTGAGAGGGGATGAAACAAAACATAACTTTGCTTTCTCGTGGCCTCCAGAAAATCGTAATTGGATAGAAATAGAGCCTATCAAATTGGTAGAGGACAGATCTGTTGCAACTTTACTGCGATTGCGATTGACCTTGTCGTTGACCACTTCCCTTGTGACATTCTAAGCCACCGCCAGGCTTTCTTCGGAGCTGCCAACTGTGTCATCGTTAACCGAGGAAAATTTGGGGGATTTTGGCACGGACCGGAGGGGTGTGGAAGAGATGAGAAGAAAGATTTGGTAATTGGTCGAATCCCGAACTGGCTGGAACACAAGGGTTGTAATCGTCGATGGCTTATAGATGACTTTTTTGACAAAGTCAGTTTTTTATACAAATGAAATAAAATAACATGATTGATGGTATGCAGGTAATTATCTAAACGTTCTGATAGATTTGTAAAGATGTGCAAACGTTATGTATTTTAATGAAATTAACCCTATTTTAAATGTATATATAACTATATGTACAGTAATATTCTAATCATATTGTTTATTGTTTTCACATAATAACTCTATTTATAAATGGTATTTAATGTATAAATAAGTACGATCTTTTTTTACAATTACTACACACATGTTATCCTCTTTGTATAATTAATAAACATACATGTGCCTCTTAGCACATGAAAATATTACCATTTATATTTTACTTTTATATATATATCACTCCAAATTTATGTGTATATTTACACACATATAGAGTCAATGTGTATGATGACGGTGAATAGTTGTTGTCGTTGGAGGAAAATGTATTTGATGTAGATTATATTGACTTTTTTATTGCCAATCTCGAATAGAAATATGTAACAATTAGAAATGGTAGATAAATAATTAAATGAGAATTTAGTTTATTACTATAAGTTAACTATTATGCGTTGAATGATAGATGTAGTTACTAGTAGATAAAATAAAGTTTGGAAAAACAAAAAAGGTGAAATAAAATAGAAAGACATACATAGGAAGAGATAGTCACGATGAGATGATTACATCTATTATTACTCATCTTTTTCCGTAATCATTCAAATATTTTACCATCATTTCACACAAAAGTTGTGACTTTTCATACTCTCAAAAATTGTATCAATACACTTAATTATAAATATTTTTTTATGTTTCTCTCATTATAAATAAATATATTTATACTACTATAAAAAGTGTGAGTTCATGCTACGTTCTCCTTGACTCTCTCTCTTCTCACAATTTTTCTCAACTTTTTTATATTTATTTTATTTTATATTTTCTCTTTCATGATAAATTAGTTGGCACAAACCTCTCAACTTCTTATCCATGATCTTGGTTGTTTCCACTTCCCACTCTTTTCTCCATTCAAAACAACTGTTTCCACTTCCCACTCTTTTCTCCATTCAAAACAAATATCTTCGACTCCAAGATAATGTGTCTCTTATTCAATTAACAAGTCATTCTTCTAAAAATGGCATCTCAGATCTCTTGGGCGAGCTAAAATAGTTAATCAATCTTTTACACGCTATCCCTTTTTGACTTGCAGTTATTCTCTCTCTTATCCATATAACCGACATCCAATAGACACTCCCACTACTACTGACCATTATCCTCTCTCCCCTTGACATAATGACCTTTCCATAAATTTTACCTCCCATTATTAAGAAACACGTTTCAAAATCTCAACCACTCCTTTGCTTTATAGTTTTTCGATTTTGATTCCTACAAA
Source organism: Alisma plantago-aquatica (assembly GCA_963693085.1). Taxonomy (NCBI): domain Eukaryota; kingdom Viridiplantae; phylum Streptophyta; class Magnoliopsida; order Alismatales; family Alismataceae; genus Alisma; species Alisma plantago-aquatica. Next base: position 457,901,076 of record OY856411.1, on the reverse strand, counting down.
CTTTGTCTGCTTAGCAGTCAACATTATATTTATTTCTACGATGGTAAGTGTATTAATATTATTTTTGATTATTCAAATGATATCAACCAAGTTATAATTGATGTACTAACTACTATGTGACTTATCAGCCACAATGATGCTCCACTTCATACTGGCCGATGATGACATAGCACATGCAAGTTGTATGCTAAAAATCAAAAGAGAAAATGAAATTTCCTAATTTCATATCTTATAATATTATAATGTTTATGATATTTATTTGTTTAAGTTTCGAAGATAAGGATCACGATTTGTCTCACATTAACAATAAGTTTTTATGTAACAAATAAATTAGCATATAGCATAATTGGTTCGTTTTTTTCCTTGATATAGTCAATTATAAAATGTGAATATAAACATTATTACCTTTTGTGGTAAATTACTACTTTAGAATATATTCCAACATAGAAAATTAGACATCTAAAATTCATTCTGAACTTTATTTCGTGACGTGACTTTACTACATATTTGAGTCGCATCATGTGTTGATGTTGTTCCCAAGGTACTTTCAAAGTCAAGTTATTTGATATTGATTAGTACATATTTATTGTCAAAATTATTTCACTAAATTGATTCATTTTTTTTTACTATTAAGATACTAGGTACTTTTACCTCTCCCAATATAATAACAATAACTCTTACAGTATTTTACCCATGAAAATCACAATTGAAGACAAATTTGAACTGTTTTGAAACATGTGTAGGCAACAATGTTGTATATACACCATACATGTATATCACTAATTTAGTAAATTTGAACAGATCAAATATACTTTCATCCGTATATTATATGTTAAGATGGTTACTTCTCAAACTGAACATATATGAATACAGTAAAAAAATTATACTAAAATTGACAAAGAATTTATAATCGCTTACATACAAACAAGTACCAATAAAAACTATGAGTTACTAATATCATATAGTGTCAGTTTCATATGTTTTTATTTTTACTCATTTTTTCTCATAATGATTTTCTAACACCAACGGACGTCAAAGGCTAAAGAATTGAGTCAAACCATTCGATTATCTCACCAACCAACAGAGAAAAAATTAAAAAAATTTAAGATTATTTACAACATTTGATGTTCAATCCCAACCCCCTCCCCCTCCCTCTCTCTAAATACGAAATAAGTATTCTCTTTGCTATAATCTTATTTCTTCAACTAATTCAAATATCACAATCTATGTACCATGTATCTTATTTTTCCATATTAACTCATACTGCAAATTGATTACTCATATTGATATTAAATGTATACTAATATAAAATGTGCGAGTTTATCTAACTAATTACATGAATGTTGTTATTAATTTTTTTTATAAGAGTATTTCTAATCACAACGCACCACTTTGATTTCTCTATATTCTCTCCTTAATTCTCACTTCTTAGAAGTTTTCATGATTTTTTCTCATTTTTTAATATTGTTTATCTCTCATCTCCAACACCTATGTCTCACTAAATATTTCCCAACAAACTTTACAATAAATTAATTCACCATTTACCTATATTCTCTCTCAATGTCACGTTCACACTTGACATTCTTCAATGATCGATGCACTCTCAACCTCTCATCTCAACATTAGTTTGTATGCCTGCCCTTCCATTTCTTTCTCTGCTCTTCACTTTTCTTCTCCCAACCCCTTTTTTCCCATAGGTTTCCTAATTATTTTCTCAGAGTTGTACAGGTCAAAACCATATGTAGACATTAATTTTTATCACAAGTAATTTCGTTTCTTGTAGACGTGGATTCAGAAACTAAAGAACTGTTATTTTTGTTTCCAACTTATATTTACATATAATTTCTGAACGGTTTCACTAAGTATTTAGAATTAGTGTAACTGTCTACCCCACCCTTTCCACATGTTGCTTTACCTCCTCCAGAAATTGTAAGTTTTCCCCTCTTTTTCCATCTTTAAATTATCTCTCCATCATCACTTGGCATACACAAACAATCACAAGCAAGACTATAACCGCACGGGAAATGTGGTCAACTTGAAGACGGCTGGGATTTTTCTGGTTATAAACTTCATATTCCTCTCTCCTCTTCGGTCTTAAAATAATTAGTAAAATTGTTAAAAATTGTTCTCTGATAGCATATGCATGGGGATGGAGAAACAGATGTTGCTTATTATAAGAATTTGTCGATGGAGTTAAAGATTTTTTATAAATAATACCCTACATACATATGAATCATATTTATTTGAACGTATTTTTACATTTGTTTCTAAATAAGTAGAGAAGTCTTAAAAAAATGTTTCTTGTTTATTTATCATGATTTTTATTGGGAATAAAAATAGATCAAATTTTTTATAATCCCACCATAAAATATTTCCCCTTTCCATAACTACAATAAACAAACAACATTTTTATTTCCTTATCATTTCTGTCCCCATCGTTCACCATGTAACAAAAGTCAATTTGATAGAATTTTAAGTGCACATAAAAAATTTGCGTGATGATAGAAATAAAATATTAATGGTAATATATGTATTTCATAATGTAATCATAATGAATTAATAATGTCACAGAAAATATTTTGGAAGGGTATATCTCATCACCAAAATAAACCATAGGAATTATCAAAGAAAAGCATAAGGACTTTGTTTAAAAAACAAGTTGTATCAACATAATTATAGCTTCAATCAAGCTAAAGCATGTAGTGACAACAAAATAAATATTCAGAAGAAAAAAATTCATATAAACTAATTTAAATAGTATATTATAGATACACTTAAATGTTGTTCTATATAGCTCATTCGATTAGATATACATTTAAATATTGGTCTATATAGCTCAACATATGGTCATGACCATATCCTTATTGACTGTATTTATAAAATTCTTTACTATAGAATTTACTATTGATATTGTAAGTATGTCGATGAGGTCGTTCATTCTTAACATTGTTTCATTTTTTTCCTTATTAAATGAAACTTTTACGGCTCACAAAAATTTTGCAAAAGCATAATCGATATAATTCTTCTTTAAACGTTTATATATGAAATATTGTTAATGTCAAGTAAAGTGTGTCTAATTAAGTTTTCATGTGCATGGACACGTGTGTGTTTACTAGTAGAGGAAAAAGAATAGGTTACATGCTTGAAATGAAGATGGCGACTTAATAGGAGAGAGGGACTTGAGGATTCGTTTTAAATAAGATAGTGTTGTTTGACCAAAAATACATACTAGTCGGGGAACTTAATATCTTTTAGAAGAGGGTGATATTTGAACTTTGAATGAAAAAATATGTGTAGTTGGATAAGATTCTATTTGCATTTACTAGTTAAAAAAAAGTTAGAACATACACTTACATGAACAAAAAATTTAGTTTTTCTACATATAATATTAAAATGACATTGTTGAATCATATTTTTATGTTGTTATTTTCTTATAGAGGTTGTTGAAAAATTTTATGTATAATGACATTAAGAGCGGTGAACAATTTATTCCCTATTTGGTATGGTGTGGCGTGGTGTGATTAACCGTGGTTTTTGGTGGTGCGAATATGATTTCTCATATCAAATACCGTCATGGATATGGTACAGATATGGTGTTTGATTTTTACCATGGTGTGCTTCTGATTTTGGCATAAACTGCACTATATCCTCCATTGTCATCCCTACGTGCCAAGGACAATCTGGGCCCTTGAAACAACATTTTTTAGTATTGGAATATATGCAGTCCATTGGAAATTGTACATTTCACTGTACAAACATCATACATAGATCTCTAGAAAGAGCCTTTTTTATAACTTTTTGCATCTTAGGCTCCGATTGGTTTGTTGTAACTCGTCTAGAAAACTTATGAATTAGAATTTCTAAAGTTATTTTTCATTATTGGTTTAAAGTAAGTGTTGAACTTAAGTTTCTGACTTTTGATGAGTTACAGAATTACATACAAAACTGAGTTTTTCAGTTCTCTCTCAAAAGGAATGGAAAACGAGTTCTGGAACAATTGACAATATTTGTGTACAATTATATTTTTCATTCTTCATAAATGACACATATAAAATATTTATGAAGGAAAATGTTAGTTGTGTGGATATGGTTTATTACCATAACCGTAACATAATATGACAAAATACTATATAGTGGCACCATGTAAAATATTTTATACTACAACTACCATTATCATTGTGGTTTATAAAATATATATATATATATATATGAAATATTAGCATGTGAATATGATTTATTGCCAGAATGATAACATAATATGAAAAAAATATCACTATAAGTGGCACCATGTAAAGTATTTTACACTGCAACTATCATTATCATTATGGTCTATGAAATAAAAATCATATGAACACTATGAAAAGGTAATCACATTGAATCATATGACAAAAATGTGATTTATTCAACATATTTATATTCTTCATGTTTAAACAATATGATGTGGAAAATGATAATTAATTATAATCGTACACAATGTTGTACATTTTTTTTAAAATATGATGAACCAAAACTTATATTTACAAACACATAAAATGAAGATATTATTATAATTTTTTGTACATAAAAAGTGAAATAAAAATATTGTGATGTGATTTGAACCACAATATTTTTTATTAAAATTATGAGTATATCACTTTAAAATATTTTAAAGGAGATACGTTCACATCATGACCACTTGTTGAGGATATTATGGTTAAAAATATTATGATTATTTAAGGACATGATTCTTTCTTTATTTCTTGGTGTCTTTACTTATTATATACTACACAGTAAAAATTAACAATATTTTTTAATTGATTTCCATATTTACATTTATAAGAAACCAATCACATGGAATTGAATGGAACTTAATTCCATAAATTGAACTAGATTTCTCAGAAAATGAATTTCATATAACTTATGACTTACACCAAACCAATCGGAAATGTCCTAAGAAAAATGAACACTAGCTAAGACTTGTACTTATGCCCACTTACTCAGCCTCCCAGACCTCTGAACTACTGCCCCTAATCACATGTGTCTATAAAAATATTCTCCCACTATCTCCACTATTTTCTAGGAGATAGATGTACATCCCATTAAATTGTTTTGCTTATAACATTCAATCTGCAATGAACTTTTTGTCAAAAAAAAGCATTAGATTCCATATGACTTTGTTCAACAAAACTAATGTTGATATACTTTAAAGAAATAATAATATAAAAGAAGTGTTAAAAAGAGAGGAGGAAAGCATAAAATTATTTTGCTCATAATTTTTAATTTGTAATGAGTTTTTTAACAAAATAAAAGGCATCAGACTCCTTGCAAAAAATATTAACAACAAGATTAATGTCAACATATTTTAGAGAAAGAATAATATGAGAGAAGTATAGAAAAGAGAAGAGAGAAGTATAAAATAAAGATAAGAGAAATAGACAAGAGAGAAGAGAAAAGTAAAAAAGAGACAAGGGAAGTATTAAGAAGAGGAGGGAAGTAAATTTTGATATTATATCCTAGAAAGAGGGAATAATGTATCCCAAATTATGTTTATTGTACCCAAAATACAGATATTGTACCCTAAAATATGGGTATTATACCCCAAAATACTAGTAGTGTTTCCCAAAATGAGAGCATTGTACCCTAAAACATGGGTATTGTAGCCCAAATACATGTAAGCCCTACAGGTGGTTCGCATGGACTAAAAAGGAAATGAACACATGATTGCAGGGTCCATGTAACGATCCATTTACATATTAACCATCTAATTAGAATTTACTTGGATGGTTGTATGCTTAATTAGATTAATCATTATTTAAAGTTTGATTAATGATGGTAGTTTAATAATAGTTCATTAAACCTAATGAGAAACTCTAAATATGCTTTTATTTCAAATAATTAGGCTTTCAGAATTGAAAATCCTAATCGGCCAAAACAAGGATTTTCCTAGCATTTGAATACAGAAGTTCATAAGTATAATGGTTCACTAAATGATTTTTAATATTTTATATACAACTCTGATTTAGTCGAAATTTGGATATGGTTTGGGTAACTCAAATATAAGTATTGTTGAAAATATCAAATTTTTTGAAAGTTATATGACCTACTTGTTGGCCGATTTTCTCCAAGACAAACTCATCTGACCATGCTTTTAGGCTGAAATATAGCAGTGTGGTATTTGATCTTTATCTTTTTATTGATACAACCAAAAATTTTAATTGTAGTTGGGATACTCTGATTTGGGCATGTTGTTAAATTTACATGATTTTTGGATGATATTAGACTAATTCCAAGAGGGGTTTTGGTCAAGTTTCTCCAAGATCAACTCAGCCGACCATGTATTCAGAATGAAATATAACAATCTACTATTTGATTTTTATTTATTTATTGGTAACTCTGACTGATCTAAAAATTTTACTAAAGCTGTGAAATGTTATTTTAGATAGCATTCTAATTTTTCATAATTTTTGGATAATATTTTACTTATTCAGTAAATAGTATTCAGTAACATGGTTTATGAAAGAAAATTATGTTGAAATAAAAGAAAGTGTAAAATTGGGTCAAATAGCAATTGACCCAAGCACCTTAATTGATCTACATGAGTAACCTAGAACCCAAGGAGCTCTCATATTTAGTGATACATTCTATATAAATGAAATACCAGAGATAGAGGAAGAGTTAAGGTTTGAGTGAGGAAGAAGGTAGAGATGTTGACATATGACTTTATCATTCAAGAACTGTTGAAATCAAGTAAGTTTAGCTTCTTTGCATAGATTTTCATGATAATTCTTCTCTTACATGTAAAGATCCATCCCTCCTCTAATTTGATTCGAAATGATATCAAATAACCCCCTTTTATCACTCTTTCTCTCATAATCTCCATTTCTAGGGTTTCAGGGTTGAGAGGAGGAAGAAATGGATTCAATTGCTAGAGTTTGATTGGATTTCTAAAAATTTAGAGTATGGCCTACATTTTTAAGGTGTTTGTCACCTAAGGTGAGTGTTTATATCCCTCCTAAGCTATGTATTCATGTTGAAAGCATAATTCTATCCTGCAAAAACAATTAGAAACCCTACTCGTAATTGTATGTGATTGGGTATTGATTTGGGAAGATATTAGGGAATCAAATTCTACTGATTATGATTATTTCTCATTGAATTGAACTTTCTTAGTTCTTGATATATTGATTTACGTTCTATGGAAAATTCTACGGATAGAGGACTATGTCGTTTCATGTGAATATTGGCTACAAATTAGCCCCAATGCTCGATATGCTTGGGAACTGAATTGACGTGTATAGAATCATATTTGAATTGTATTACAATGAATTATATAGGTGTATCGTTGAATCTTATTGAAATTGAATATGATATATAAGAATCATTATGAGGTGGTGATTTTTCCTATTTAGGGTTTGTGTTGAGGGATTGAATCAAATGACTCAATTAATCAATATATGCTTATGATTGGCGTATGAAATATGTGAAAATAGAAACTAGTGTTTCAATGTGTGTGATATCCCTAATGAACCCTTGTCCACCATGATGAGATCACTATATGATATGACTCTTATAATGTGTTGAACTGAGATGACATTTTAAACCCTAGAGATCTAGTATTGAGTCGGGTATCAGAGATAAAACCCAAGGTTCTATAAAATCTTGTAAATGTGATGCAATGTTAAAGTGTAGGTACTACTAATTCAATTGGAAGATGATGAGTCTTACTAATACGATCTTAGCCTAATGCATTTATTTTAGTATGATTTATGAAATAATGAGTAAACCCTCACATGAATGGGGGTCCTTTTATACAAGCTACATAACAATGAATCAAGAAGGATGATTAGATATTATGATGTGAGAATATGTAACCTAATCCATTTGTTTAAGCTAAACCAAGTAGTATTAAAAGGGAAAGAATGATCTTTGTTAATTACAAGAATGTTATTCGAAGTCAATGACCACTCAACTAATTACTAGAAAGCGTACATACAAAAATGATTGAATGGTGATGATAAGTTAAAAATGAAATTAGTGGAATGTGTATGTTGAAGTATATAGTGTATATATTCTGATTACATGTCTATTGACCTAAATTGCATGATTTATATTGAAATCATATTATGAAGGATGTCAATGAGAGAGAAACCTTAGATATTAAGTAAATCTAGAATGATTGATTCTAAGAATAGTAGGGAGCATCATGTGAAAGAATTTATGAGTGATGATTATCAAATGAAGGAAAAAGGAATATGAAAGAAGTTATGACTAATGATTATCAAATGAAGGAAAAAGGAAGAAAACTCATAGTTGGATCTAATTTCCTAACCCTAACCCTAGTACGATGAGCTATGTGACAATAATGAATTATGTTCTAAAATGAGGAAATAAGGAATGTATGTATGTGTAGTCTATTTAAATTACAATATGAAGTTCAAGGATGTGATTTGGTTCATAAGAGATCATGTTTGGATTGTAATTGTCTGTAGACACTTGTAGTCTAAGGATGGCCTAATAGGATAGATTTCAAATGATTACACATGTGATGGACAATAGCCCTAATTGAGAAATGGTAAATTGTAAATGAGGAGTATTAAGTGTGCTATGTGTGTTTATGCTTGAAACACGTTCAGGGGGATGATGACCCATATGCAGTGCATTATACATGTTTATGCTTGAAACATGTTCAGGGGGATGATGACCCATATGCAGTGCATTATACATGTTTATGCTTGAAACATGTTCAGGGGGATGATGACCCATATGCAGTGCCTACTTCTATGGGTATATGTCAGTAGAATACAAGTCCATTGGACATCACTACTAATACAATCATAAAGAGAATTGTATCAAACCATGAAGCATATCAGGGTTTTTTTTCTGTGTGATTGCTATTTTCTTGTTTTTTTAATCAGGTACTTGTATATGGCCCATCATTATCTAGTCTCTATCTTTCATTACGGTTGCATAGAATGAGATCATTTTCCATGATTTGTTGAAATTTCACTTAAAAACATAAAAAAATCTTTGTAATATTAGTCTATATCTTTGAAATTGCATAGTATTAAGTGTGTTATGCATGTGCTATGCTATGCTTGAGGAGAATAATAGCCCTAACAGATATGTTGCATGATGAACATGTCATGAGTATGATGAATGAAACAAGATGTCCATACACTTATATTTTTTCTAGTTCTAATTGTGGATATTGAATGAGAAGTATGACATGCCATGAACATATAAGAAATATGTTGAAATGGAATTAACATGCTTTGGTTACTTTTGAGAACTCCTGATAAAGGTAAATGTTAGATAATGAGATGATGTCTCGGGCTGAAAGCCCATTGATGATGATTGCTATGAGATGATGTGGAAATGGAAGGAATCATGTGTTGTAAATTATAGATTTTTGTGCTTCATGTTTTAGTTATTTTCTCTCTTGATAAGTTAAATTTGTTATATGTCATGCTAGTTGCGTGAAAATATACACATATGATAAATGATGATTGAATCTTCTTTAAGATCGGTAAAAAGATATTAATAACAAGTGAAATAATGACACATCTAGTTAGGTGTCCTAAACACTGTAAGTTTCTCTCGAGGTCCACACTGGGGAATCAAAATGGATCTCCTTATAGTAATCGATGAATTAAGAGAAGATTTTCGGAGTGTGGATCGAGACCTTATAGGTTAGATCGCCAGAATTTAGGAGTGAGACATCAGTGTGTGGCTCTGGCCCTATGTCCTTGCTGTGAAAGTCTATTTCCATGAGGAATAGACTCTGATGAAAAGAAATATGTGAAATATGAAAATATTTGAAATATTGTGATATGTGATATTTTATTTTGTTGGTTCCTATCTCGTGTACCCCAGATGAGGACGTGAGTCTATTTAGGCAACCCTGAGGTGGCCCAGGTCTATTGTTGATATCTTAGGGTGGTCGGCTAAACCCTAAGATAGTGACGGTGAGTCATTGACACAAAAATTAGGCATGGCAACTTCTACTTAGTGAGGTACAAGCCAAGTAGTTTCAGGACAAATGAATAAAAGATGACAAGACGTGTAGAATAGGAGTGAGCATCGGTCGAGAACCTGAGCGGACTGAGGATTGAATTTTAACAAATTTATAGACCATAGACCGGACCGTTTGAAATTGGACCGGGACCGAACCATTTCAATGTTGGACCGGACTGGTACCAGACTGTTTGGACCTCAATCAAACTTTTTATGTATTTCACAACTTGTTTAATAGTAAAAAATAAATAAGCTTATTTATTTTATACAATTATATAATATAAATATCAAACATTTACACTAATAGTGTTTATATGTATGATGTGTTTGTACTTGTGACATAATCTATTCAAATATCAATGTATTTTACATATAAATCGGTCTATGGTCTAGACCGCGGTCTAACTGATTTTGGACTAGACTGGACCGCAGATCGAACTTTCAAAATTTTTAGACCATGGACCGGACTGGACTGGATCGGACCGAACTGAACAGTCCGGTCCGGTTTTGCGGTTTGGACTTTTATTTGCTCACCCCTAGTGTAGAATATGATTTGAGTATTTGTTACATTCATTGTACTGCTAACTAATAATTTGTCATTATTGTTTATATTTCTTGTTGTGGAAAATAATCATTTTGTTATAGAGATTATCTCTTTCATATTGTAATATGTCTTGTTGACAAGTAGTAAATGTTGGGATTTGTAAACACTCTGAATATGATTTGGATTGCTTGCTATTTCATAGTACTGTTTGGTAGACATGTTTTATGTGTACTTCATCTTTAAGACTGCAGGATGTGTTTCGAACCCGGTTGGTGGAGTATCACAAAGATGATGTTATTAATATGCATTGATTCACAATGCTTAGATCTTGACTTGTTACTCATGCAGTAGGATTATTAATCTCGACTAAGAAGTATATACCGATTTATTTATAGACATGGTCTAAAAGATGTTTTAAAGTTATATTTAGATTAAGTGATTACCTTATCTGTTTGATTAGATTACCATTGTAAACTAGATTTGACTTATGTTAGAACTATCTGCTAGACCTTTCAATATCTGCAAGTTTCTTTTGAGTTCTTTATACTCTATTTGATGTTGATGCATGTACCTAGCTTGAGTTGGAGGTATTCAATCACATAGAGGCTCTATATAAGTCTCATGAAGTTGTTTCAAATGTTTTTAAGTATAATGTTATCTAGTAGAGAGTCGTGACAAAGAAGATGTAAATAGAATAGAATGTTCATGTATTCTCTCTTTCCTGGGATGGGTAGTATACAGAGTTTGTTATCTCATGTACATATAATTGAAGTAGTTGGATATGAGTAACAAGATTTTGATTCTAATTTTAATGGAGTTAAATAAGTTCTTCTGTGGCATTGATAATGAGATTTTATGATGGAGAAAGGAAAAATTTTGCGTGTGTTTTTTATATATTATGATAATCGTGTTGCTGAGAATTATTTGTTTTGCTTCATAATCTAGGATAGGTTTAGGAATTCTCTGTAATGGTTAACATAAGTGTTGATCAAAAGAGAGGTCCCGACAATCAGGTGTCCAATGTACGATTCACTGGAACCTTGTCTGCCGGCTAATATATTCTATGCCACATGTAGAATTTAAAATTTCCAAAATGTAACATGTATGTAGACTTTTGTGTCCCATCATTTACATGTATAGCATATGTAACCATATTTAGAAAGATGGGGCAAACGGTCCCAAAAGATTATTTCAAGGTGCAGGTACATGGGGTCCCCGACCTTAAGCGTTTACCCAAGTTTACCGTCTTCGTGTCTTGTTTCCACCATAATGTCCAGTATGATATTAAAATAAATGTTACTGTTGACAAGTGGTTTGGTCGAATAATAAGTGTAGTATGACATGCAGTCTTGTAGGTGGTTCACATAGACCAAAAGGAAATGAACATGTGGCCTCAAGGTCCAGGGATACCCTGGAACCTTGTCGCCCAACTGCTACATTCTATGCCACAAGTAGAATTTAAATTTTCCAAAAACTAACACGTATACAAACTTTTGTCCCATCATTTACATGTAGTGTAGGTGCATAGCATTGGGTACTGATATACAACACACCATGTACATCAGCATTTCCACCCTAGTCTCAAAGCCTGCAACAAACAATAAATTCCGTCGTCCACTTTAAATTTTTTGTGTCACCGAGGAGATAAGCGCACATCAACAAGACGCAATAGGAGAATTGCAGAACTATAAACCCACCTCACTCTCTCCCCATCTCTCCCATGCCTCTCCTACTCTGCACCACTGTAATGCACAGGCTGTCGTTGCACCCTGGATACCGCCCAAGCCATCGTCGCTCCCTAGCCTCGTTGCATCCAGGCTACTCTTTCTTCCTAGAGATGGATGTTGTAGCTTCACATAGGAGCACCAACAACTGCATCAACATCTCGACGACTTCTTCGTGCTCCCCGCATGAACATTGGTGGTTGCGTCGATCATCACCATCAGGTTCACGACAACCAAGCAGAGGAGTATAAGCACCACTGCCATCAACATCTTCCGTTATCCTAACGCATCAGCAGAGGGAGGTATAGCGAGCATCACCATTTGGTGCACGTGGCCAAACAAATCGCACAACACCTTAGTGATGCGGGCACCCATCCAAGCTGTACCTAAACCACTAATGGGGAAGAGAGAAGTCTGGAAGTAAGAACCGAGCAAAAGCGGCCATCAAGATCACTTGTTGATGCTCCAATTTTATTCATCATTAATTGTTGGTCGACCACACTTGTCTGATATTGTAGGATATAAAAACTACGCAAGTGTTGAATGACTACGCAAGTGTTGAATGAATTTCGATATAAAATCATTTCAGAATGAGTTTTGTTTATGTTACGTAGGAATGTGAGCATATACGAGTCATATGCACTAACATAGATTGCACATAAAAATGTAAAAATTATGAATAATAATGAACTAGCTTACTTTGTATTATATTTCTCTGGTCACAAATTTTCCTAATTGTAAACATTGTTCCGATTTATGTCAAGTCCAATTGTTGATATTTTTTGATATTACAACAACACTAATTAATATAGTACTTAAAATTAGCAACAAAATATGAATAGATGTGCCCACACAATTCAATCAAATATGAACATTTATCACAAGAAAATAATAAACGATACAAAATGAAACAATGATGTCAACATAATGAATATTTAATATTCCAACAATTTACACAGCGAGATGTTATATTATAACATGAGCAATATACTTTTTGATGCAATGTCGGATATTACTTCTAAATAAATCTTTTTTTATAAATTGCTAAATGAAATAAATGTTAAATATATCAACGATCAGCCTTACACTTCTCTATACGAAAAGTAAGGCTTTAGCCACTGTGAAAAATTATATATTGAGTTAGTTTCGATATGGTGTCGTATAGTATGATTGGTGTAGCGTGGACCATATTTAAATACTGAGTTTTGAATTAGTAACGAAATATGTACAAACGTGACTTTAGTAAATCGGAAGTGAAAATGAAAAAATAAATACATTTCTAAAATGGGATTCTATTTTCTGTTTCATTATTAATGGCTTTTTTGTACTGTCCTCACATATTTAAGAATTGATTTTAAACTTAGCAACAAAATAATAATATGAAAAATAGTAAAATCAAATATTATATGCAACTGAAAAATATAAGAAACTTTTGAATTTAAAACTATATGTTTCATTAATATGATAGGTGGTTGGGTGGAAAAACACAATTGTAGCAACAGCTACCTAATGCATGCCAAACATAGAACACTAGAAACCGTGTCACACAGTGCTACTAGGATTGAATGCCGACTTCGTTACGATGGACCCATATATTGGGTTTGCCTTTGGTGGTGGTGGTTGCGATCAAATAATTTTCTTATCGCATTTCTATCAAAAAGGAGTCTCACCGAGAAGACTCGCTTTTCACGAATAATTCTAACCACAATCACTTATCTACCTATTGGTCTATCCGGAAGTTGAAAAAACGTGAGTTTTAGTGCGTGACACAGATGTTCCACCTGTAGCAGACTTTTTATATTATTACCAATGCAAAAGTCATACAAATCACATGCAAAGTGTAGATATTCTATCTACTTCCCAATGAATTGCACTTGTGATATCTCAATCCACCATAGATTACAAAAATTAATTAGATTTAACTTTTCATACATTTTAATTTCCTCTATTTTTTTCAAAAACAGATATGTTCTTTCTGATTTCTCCCAGTCCAAATTCTTTCTCAAATATGCACGTATTATACGTACATTTGTTGATTTTTTATTTATAATTCATTTCATATGTTGTGTTTAGTGTCGTTATATATACACAACAATATATATTCATTTTGCTCAAGATGTACAGTATGATTCGTGTCGTTTTGCTCATGCATAGTCATTATTTTTTTCACTCAAACATAGTACGAGGTGTACAACAATATCAGCATTTGTCAAAATTACGTTGAAAAATGTGTTTACTAACAGACACATAGTACAAGAAGTACGGTACTAACCACATAAAATACATTCATAAACCACATTCAGTACCTCAGAAAATCATGTACAAGAGAATGTCAGATAGCTACATCCAGTACCTACATGAACTAATTCATATTTTATTAAAAGACATACACATGTAACTAACTTATTTTCTGACTACAGTATATGCACACATTGTAGTTCCTTAGATATTGCACTTGTTTTATTTTAACACGCGACTAAAATACAAAATATATAATACAAGAAGTACAATACAAGGTGTATTATGCTAACATTCTCGATGGATGAACAATATATAACACTCGGCTCCGGCAGGAACGAAGCAAACCGGCAAGATCGGCAAAAGTTGAAAATTGAACGTATATTATATTAGTACGAAAACGCTTGTGAGATGGAATGAGACTAGAGAGAGGAGTTAATTTGAGACCCTTCAACTTTTACATGGAGTTAAATTGTGTGGAATTAATTTGTATTAGAGAAAACGGTTGGCACTAAACTTTTGCGGACCGAGAAAATGAATGTGTGGTCAATAACATCCGAAGCTATCCTGCAAACGTGATGTCATCCAAGAAGCGGAATAGGCGCACATCCGAAAAGGTAAGTTTCTTGAGTCCAGACTCCAGAATGCTGCTCAATGATACTAGATACTATATCATCCTATTCCTTCCATTCATTTTTCTTTCCACCCATTTTCCTTCCCCCCGCATCCGAAATCCAACAGTCACCTTCTAGACTTGCATGTTTCAGTCTAGCAAAAACTTGATTGTAGGATTAAACTGAAGTTGACGTTTTCTTTTTCTTCTTATCCTTTATATATTTACATAAGGATAAAAAACCAAAATAGCACACTTTAATAAAAATATGTACTGAAATAGCACCATAGCTATCTTATTTCCCATAATAGCCCACTTTTTCGTGAAAGCGCCAAAAATTGATGTTTTTCTTGTTCCCGAGACTAAAGGCGCCAATTGGTCTGGCGTTTTCAGTTGAAAGTGTCCAAAACTTGACGTTTTCAGTGAAATGCGCCATGATCTTGACGTTTTCAGCCAAAAGCGCAAGCCCATTTGGCGTTTTCACATGAAAGCGCCAGAAAATTAACGTTTTAACTGAAAGCGCCAGAAAGTTGGTGTTCGCCAAGAAAATTAGCGTTTTAACTGCGTGATGACCGTGTTTCTGGAGCTACATAGCGCAGCCGCCTTGGGCGATGCGTTTCTGTTCGTCGTCATCATCGCGTCCCTCTCCATCATATCGGTCGTCATACTTTCAGGGGACGTCGCGGCGGGGCTAGGACACGAGCGCCATGGCCTTGGCTTCTTCAGCAGCAACGGTTGCGACTTCGTTTCCTGCAGTGACCCAAGATGCCTATGTAGGACTTACCTCTCTTGAGCTGCCTCGATCGCAACCGGCCGGCACTCGACTACTAGCCTCTGGGAATTAAACGGCGAGGAGCAGCTGAGGCAATGGGCGTCTGTTAATGTATATACATTAAGCCTTGTTTTTGTCGCAGTGTTGCTTGTTTAAACGTTGCAAACATATCTGTATACTACAAGTTTACAACTATATGTGTTAGTCGTCCTCTCCCGTGGATGGGCGCACGATCGAATGCTTCCCTGTTTGTTTTTTTTTCTTTACAAACCGCCATACCAAATCGTCATATAAATAGGTGATCATAAATATGAAGACTTGTATGGGGGTCATTTGGGCAGATTAGAAGTTCTGGTAGTATATGTATTAAATGTCAGTTCAGACATAGTGTGACTAATTCCATACGTATTTGGACTACAAACTAGCTTTAACAACAGTCACGCCTGGAGGAATTTAGAACGACCGCTTACTGCTTCTAGTTTTAGTTTCGACTGTGCAGCCTGTCTTTGGTCATTAGATCATACTGTGTTCACCTCCGAGATGCTGAAACCAATAGGAGATTTATTGATCTAAGTCATCTGGACGGTTTTGTTACTCACAACTTTACGGGGCCGTATGGATGGCGACCGGTAGTTAAAACGCCAATATTTTGATTTCTGGCGCTTTCAGTTAAAACGTCAATTGACGCTTTCATGTGAAAACCCCAAATTGACTGGCACTTTTAGCTGAAAACGTCAAGATCATAACGTTTAATTTTGAGCACTTTCAACTGAAAATGCTAGACCAATTGACGTTTTTAGTCCCGGGAACAAGAAAAACGTCAATTTCTTGGCGCTTTCACGAGAAAGTGGACTATTATGAAAAATAAGATGGATATGGTGCTATATAAGTACATATTTTTATTAAAGTGTGTTATTTTAATTTTTTATCCTTTACACACATGATATGTCATCGAGTTGTCGCAGAGATGTCAACAACGCTCACAACCGACATATTACATTTTCAATGCTTGTTGATTCCTTACACAAATGGATATAACTCAAGACTCATCCCACTAGCATTTTGGGCGTTGTGGCTTGGGTTTTGTAGTTCCCACGAGCACAGCCTAAAAAGAAAACGTGATTCGAGGGGGTTTAAACAGAAGTTGAAGCCAGAAAACCAGTGCCCCAGAAAGAGACCGATAATCGATTTTGCAGTTTCACATGCCTATACTCATTATTAGGACAACATGTACTGACAGAATGGCAGGTTTCTCATTGATTCTATGAACAAGTCAAGCTTGGCCATGACATCTTAAAAGCAGAAAACAAGATTGCTCCCATTTATGTGAGCATGTCATAGAAACAATGGAACCGGGATTTCATTTTGGTTATACCTATCATAATAGAAAGATCGTGACTAGATCATAAACACACTTGCATACAATCCAGAGAATCAAGTATAAGTAGCGCAAAAATGGTAGTTCACTTTTTTTCCTACACAAGAATATTCATTTTGAGACAGGAAGCTAAACTCTTCAATTTGATATCAATGAGCGATTGGCCTCAAAACATGTAGCAATTCTTGCATACCGCGGAATTATGAAGCATCTCTACTGAAAGGGATAAATTCAGCCTTCAGTTATGAAAGTAAAAGTATATACCCAGTAAACAGAAAACCACCACATGATACATATCTGGCGAAAGAGGTCACCGTTGTAGCGAGAACGTTAGGTACATTGAATAGCCCTCAGGTTTAACTGATCAGTCGCCAGAAACATAACTTTTATTTTCATAATAGCTCTTCTCACTTTTTTCTTTCTTCTCGTTGCGCTTCTGAAACAATTACTTTACATTACTTGAAGAAAAGACTAAGATGAGTATCAGCAAGGTATAATAACACCATCTGCGTCGATTCCTTATAAATTAACCTAGTAAGCTGCAACATAAACAGAACAATTGCACTCTGCTACATATAGTGGTCATAATCTGCCTCTATATAATATGTACTACAAGAAATAGGTGTAATACTAAAAGTACTAATTATTTGTTTCTATGCACAACATAAGGATATCTACAACTTCGTCTTGTTTCAACGTGGTATAGGCAAAAGTTGGTATAAGTTACTTCTGCCATCTCTTCAAATACATAGTATAAAGTTCAAAAATGTGTTTGGGCAAGAAAGAATGGATATAGAATCATTAGAAAAGTTGCTCCCTCTTATTACTTCTGTAACATAGGGATAAGTTACCCTGTTATATTAATAACAAAATTCCTTGATTTTAATGATGACTTGTCGTTATATTACTTGCACTCTTTGCAAGTTATATGTTATGTCCAAATGAAAACTTAACGAACAACTCATGAACCCCACGAACGCCAGGAGGTGCGGTGATAAGGTAAATCAAGGTTAGTTTCAAACCCCAAAAATCATAATAATTGCAGCAAGGGGACAAATCGAAGCTGGTTTCTGGGGTCGGAATATATCTCTTCATTGGCAGTCTTCCAGTCAAACCAATAGGTTATTCGTACCCAGTTCTACAACTTCCAGTGTCTAAAACTGGGGAACAAAGGATACAAGTACTGTTTATATACCTCTTCGTCTTCCTTCACTTTCTCTCACCCTACCTATTTCCCCTTCTACTCCTCTTCCACCTCCCCCCGCCCCTCCAACATGTCTCATCTTTCCAATCCCTTTCACAGTTATGGCCTTCTTAGGCCCCGTTTGGATCACCGGAAAGGATACAAATAGGATTTGGAAAGGGAAGTATAAGAAGGTATATGCACGGGACGGGAGGTTTGTTTCCCTCTCCTATGTTTGGATGAATAAGGATAGGATTAGTAATCATCAAACAGATGTGCAGGTGGAAGCCTGATGCAGTGATTTAATCCGAGATCTGAAGTTGGCAGTGTGAGAGCAATGATTTTGTCAGACTATATTGTAAATGGGGAGAAGATGAGCAATTGGGAGGTGGTTAATTTGTGTCTACCTAAAAAGTGAATTAGCAGCGCTGCAAAGTATTAGTATATAGACTTTCCTGCTTTTTTACTTAGTCTATTTTTCTCTTTTCTTTGTTATTCCTATGTCTTGTTTTATCCCACATGGGTTATATCTAAACCATGTGTCTTTCTCTTGTCTTATAAAAGAGAATCCTGTACTCTATTTTTAATCATCTCAATAATAAGACAATTAGCCACAACTTCTAGATGGTATCAGAGCCTCCCGATCCTCCCTAACCCTAATCCTTCTTTCCCTCCCACCTACCCTAGCTGCCACCCTTCTCCTTTCCTCCCTGCTGCGCCGCACAGCAGCCGCCGCCTTGCACCCTCCCTGGTGCCGCCTCCACCACAACAGGCCCATCCCTACCTTTCTCCCTCACCGCCCACCCCTTCTCTTCCTCTCTTCTCCACCGCAGCCCCCTCTTCTTCCTCCTTTTCCAGCAGCACCCTCTGCTGCCCGCCGCCTCCACCTACCTGCCGCCGCCACCATAGCCCCACCACCGCCTATTTCCGCCACCCCAAGCACCCACCCTATCCTCCCTTCTCCTCTTCCCATCTTCTCTACACCTTTGCTCACCATCTCGTCCGGCTAAAGGCTCCTTTTCCGGCCTCCGTTCAGTTTCCGACAACGCTATGTACAGCCCGATTTTTTCCAGTTCTGGCACGTTGAAGGAGTAAATCTTTTTTTCGCCTCTGCCTGCCTGCGCCTCATGGTGGAGTGATCTTTCCTCCATGTTGGCGTAGGTCCTGCTCTTCCTTTCTGCCCCGTGAGAGTCTTCTGAGGTCCATGATTGGATCTCCTACCTACTACTACTGCTAGTCCATGTGTTGGACTTCTACTGCTGCCCTCTGCTGACGCCTGCTGTTATCTGTGCCCGTGCTCCTGCTTGTTTCTACTTGGTCCGATGGCGACTTTAGATCTTCCTCGCACTCTCTGTGTTACTACGGTGAAGCTGGATAGTTCCAACTATCACCTATGGGCTGCCTCCTTTGAGTTGTATGTTAAATCTCAAGGTCGCTACTCTCATCTGACTACCAAGGGTCCGTCTCTTCCTACTGATGATGCTGACGAGAAGACGAAACAAGCCTATGATCTCTGGTCCAAGGAGGACTATGGGGTCATGACATGGATGGTCAATAGCGCTGAAGCAAAGATCAGCCAGTCCCTTCTCCGTCTTCATACTGCCAAAGAAATGTGGGAGCAACTCTCCCATGTTTACTCGCACCAACAGAATCCTAAGAAGGTCTTTGAGATCTTCAAACAACTTGTCAAACTGGAGTATTCTACTACTGATTCGGTCGAGGATTACTACAACTCCTGCTGTGCCCTCTGGGATGAGTTCCAGGTGTATCATCCCCTTTCTACTGACATTGATGAACTTAATCGACAGCGGAACGAACTTATGTTAGTTCAGTTCCTCGCGGGCCTACTTGCTTCCTTTACTGGTGTTGTGGACCAGATTCTCTCCAGCGACCCTTTACCCACTCTCCGCGATGTACTCAAAAGGGTCCAGCGTCTACCTTCTGTGTCCCAGCCCGTGTCTGACTCTTCTGATGGTGCTGCTCTCGCTGTCCGCTCTGGTGATTCCTTTCGTGGTCGCGGTCGTGGCAGAGGTCGTGGCCGCAGAGGACGTTTTTCTGCTCCTGGTCGTGGCTCTGGAACTGATCCGGTTGAGTCCCGCTACTGCACTCACTGCAAGCGCACCAACCATACTGAAGATTGTTGCTGGATCAAATATGGCAAACTTGACTGGGCCAATAAAGTGACTTCTGATTAGACTGATCCTGCTCCGCCGACAGCTGACTGGATCCGCTCGGAATTTGAAAAACTGCTACAAGCTCGCATGGCGTCTTCTACTGAGGATTCAAATGCTGGTAGTGCCGCACTTCTGACTACGACTGGTAAAAACTCCTGGGTGATTGACTCTGGTGTGACTTCTCATATATCTGGCAATCCTGATTTATTCTCTAAACTGCACAAGACTTCTTTTATACCTCCTGTTACTTTAGCTGATGGTTCTAAATCACCTGTTACTGGCATTGGTGATATTTGCCCTACTGGTAGTCTGCCTCTGCGCTCCACGCTTTATGTCCCGAAATTTCCTATTAATTTACTCTCTGTCAGTAAAACTGTGAAGAGCCTTCGTTGCTCAATTACGTTTGATCCGGATGGTGTTTTGTTTCAGGATCTGCGCACGAGGATGACGATTGGTTCAGGCCATGAGGGACCGGATGGACTCTACTACTTGGACGAGCCAAAGACAGCTGCATATTTGACATCATCCGTGGCAGACATCCAGTGGCATTATAGATTGGGACATCCTTCTGTTGCAAAGTTAAAAGTCATGTTACCAGATATAGTTAGTTCTGATTTTCATTGTGAGACATGTCAGCTTGGCAAGCAGACTCGTGCTACCTTTTCCAAAAAAAATTGTATCAGTTCTAAAGCACCTTTTGATATTATACATGCTGACGTTTGGGGTCCATGTTCTGTGGCAAGCACTTCTGGTTTTAAATATTTTCTGAGCTTCATTGATGATTTTTCTAGAACAACATGGCTATTTTTGCTTAAAGATAGATCTACTATCCTTGAAAAAATTACTGATTTTTTGCTGAGATCCGCACTCAATTTGCTAAGCCTATCAAAAATTTTCGCACTGATAATGCATTGGAATTCATGCAAGCCTCTGTTAGCTCCTTTTGTCGTCGTCAGGGCACCATCCACCAAACTTCCTGTGCTTATACCCCCTCAACAAAACGGTGTCGCTGAACGCAAGAATCGTCATCTTCTCGAAGTTGCTCGTACCCTTCTTTTTCACTACCATGTTCCCCAGGTTTTTTGGCCCGAGGCGATAGCCACTGCCTGTTATCTTATTAACCGCATGCCATCCTCTGTGCTCGGCAATCAGATTCCTTTTCAGATTCTGTTTCCCGATGCATCTCTTTTTTCTGTCCCGCCTCGCATATTTGGGAGCACATGTTTTGTTAAGAATCTTCGGCCAGGCCTTACTAAATTGGATCCTAGAGCGACTAAGTGTATTTTCCTAGGATACTCTCGCACTCAAAAGGGGTACCGATGCTATGATCCTATTTCTAAAAAGTGGTTTGTGTCTGCGGATGTGGTATTTTTTGAGCATATGCCTTTCTATTCTTCGGCTGGTTCTGCGCTCACTTCGGATTTACTAGTAGACACGCCTTTACATGTGGTGGATGATTTGCCTGATACTTCTGATGCTCCGATTGAAAAGCCACCTCTGAAAGTTTATCACAGAAGACCAAAGCCGACAGCTCCCTCTATGGCCTCTCCATCGTCCTCTTCCTTTGTGCCAGATCAAACACCTCCGCAGGTATTTTCTGATCTTGATATTCCTATTAGTTTGCGGAAAGGGACAAGAACGTGCACTATGCATCCGATTGGGAATTTCTGCTCTACTGCTAATCTGGGTACTAATTTTGCTAACTTCACTGCGGTTCTTTCTGCTATATCTGTACCTAAAAATGTTGCTCAGGCTCTTAGACATCCTGCATGGCGTCAGGCTATGGAAGAAGAAATGAAGGCCCTTACAGAACGTAATACATGGGCCCTTGTTGATCCACCTGCTGCCTGCTCTCCAGTTGGTTGCCGATGGGTCTTCACTGTCAAATACCAACCAGATGGTATTGTTGAACGGCTTAAGGCGAGACTTGTGGCAAAGGGGTATACACAGACCTATGGAGTTGACTACTTCGAGACTTTTTCTCCAGTAGCACGCCTGAACTCTGTGAGAATTCTGATTTCTATTGCTATAAATTCTGACTGGCCTCTGTATCAGCTTGATGTAAAGAATGCTTTCCTGTATGGTGATCTTCATGAAGAAGTATACATGTCACAACCCCCCGGTTTTGTGTGTCAGGGGGAGTCTTCTAAAGTCTGCAGGCTGAAAAAGGCTATTTATGGCTTAAAACAGAGCCCCAGAGCTTGGTTTGACAAGCTCAGCAATATTCTTCAGAAATTTTCTTTCCGACGCTCCCAGTCTGATCATTCTATTTTTGTGAAAAATACTTCTGCAGGTATTGTTATCCTTATTGTTTATGTTGACGACATTATTCTTTCCGGAAGTGATCTTGCTGGTATTCAGTCAACAAAGTGCAATCTGGAGAAACACTTTGTCACCAAGGATCTCGGCTCGCTACGGTATTTTCTTCGGATAGAGGTGTCCCGGTCTTCTTCTGGTCTCTGCTTATCTCAGCGGAAGTATGTTCTGGACCTCCTATCTGAAACTGGTCTTCTAGGTGCTAAACCTGCTAGCACACCTCTGGATCCAAACACCGACTGGGATGATGAGGATTCTCCTGCTTATCCTGACAATCAGCAGTATCGAAGAATGGTTGGTAAACTCATCTATCTTACTGTTACACGGGCTGATATTACTACTGCGGTTGGGCTGGTTAGTCGCTACTTGGATAAACCTCGGCAATGCCATTGGGATGTTGTCTGCCATATTCTGAAATATCTGAAAAGTTCTCCTGGAAAAGGTCTGCTTTACAAGAAACATGGGCATTGCAAACTCCTTGGCTATTCTGACTCTGATTATGCTGGCAGCAAGGTTGACCGTCGCTCTACTTCTGGCTATTGTACCTTTGTGGGAGGTAACCTTGTCACTTGGCGAAGCAAGAAGCAGTCTGTAGTTGCTCGCTCTAGTGCTGAAGCTGAGTATCGTGCCATGGCACACACTACCTGTGAACTGTTCTGGATTAGGAGCTTGCTGAAGGACTTTGGCGTTTCTGATTTGTCTCCTATTCCAATGTATTGTGACAACAAAGCAGCTACCTTCATTGCTAGTAATCCTACCTTCCATGAGCGGACCAAGCACATTGAGGTGGATTGTCATTTCGTTCGCGAAGCTGTTCTATCGGGCCAAATCTCTACTCCCTACATTCATACATCTGATCAGGTGGCTGACATCTTCACAAAGATTCTACCAAAGACGAGGCTCACTGACATCCAAGCTGGGCATGCTAGACATCTACGCTCCATCTTGAGGGGGAGTATTAGTATATAGACTTTCCTGCTTTTTTACTTAGTCTATTTTTCTCTTTTCTTTGTTATTTCTATGTCTTGTTTTATCCCACATGGGTTATATCTAAACCATGTGTCTTTCTCTTGTCTTATAAAAGAGAACCTTGTACTCTATTTTTAATCATCTCAATAATAAGACAATTAGCCACAACTTCTAGACAAAGCAATCTCATGCCGTTGTATGTGATGGAAGAGAAAGGCAACTTGTAAGGAAAGGTGTTGCCAATGTGCCTGCACAGACGACTCCAAGCGTCTCCTGCGGAAGCGCACAAGGTTGGGTGACGAAGATGAGAGAATCACACAGGAGAGGAAAACAACTGGAACAATCCTACACAAAGAAAGAAGCCACTAGAAAGAAGCCCCAGGCAATCACGTTGGGCAAAGGCGGCGGTGGTATTTGCTTGCGCACGTGGGGAGCAGATGGATCGGGGTCTAGTATCGGGGAGTAAGGTGTGTTGTACCGTGCAAGTACCAAGGTGTATAGCAGAACATAAAAGTTCTAATTGTTTAGGAGTCTACTGCCGTCCAAATGCAATCCCAATGAGAATTTTGCCAACCAAACGTGGTATTTTAATTACCGAGGGAGTCAACGTGGTATTAAGGGTTGCAAGAACACCAAGCAATACATAGAACCAAGAGAGATCTTCCATGAGCAAGTCGTGGAACAAACAACGGTGTCCCAACTTGTCAGATAAAAACAAACTGACCCTAGAAGCAATAACTATGCAGCTAGGTGTTGAGGGCTCAATCAAATACACATACCCTCAGTACCTTCCATGCAATAACAGCGCTTACCCCTACTCCTGCAAAGCTTAACCCTATCACTTCCAACATGTTTATGGTTGACCTCCCATATCCTATCACGAAAATGCTTCTCGGCCGCATCGTCGACAACAAGGCGCTGTCACAACCCCGATATTGGACTAGGACAGGTTAGGGTTCAGACCAGAAACAAGTTCCACTTTATCCTCTTCTTGGGGCATGATTCTAGCTAGGGATGAGCATTGGACTGGGCCGCCCCAATCTGACCCATGTCCCTACCCGCATAATTCGACCCAGACCCGATCTATGTAATTTTCATGGGTGGGCCGGGCCTAAGATCTTGACCCAGATTTTTATATGGGCTGCGTCAGGGCAAAGGTAAACCCAGGCCCGAAAACCCAGATTAGTTACATACATGTATATACATAGCCACATGCTTGTATATGAAATGTATCTTTTGTAATATACATTTGACTACAAAGTTTTAAAATTATATTTGATCTAAAATATATTTAGTCAATTATATTATCAAGACTAAAAGAGAAATGCACTAGAGTAGATGTAAGGTATGCGTCCATGTTGTATTTAATATGTTTGTAAAGATTTACTAAAAGTATAATTTTCGTTACTGAATTTATACTTCCATTAGATGTGTTTCAAAAATCATCTCAGGGGGCATTCTTAGACTATTTAGCGAAACACAAATGGGTATCTTCTAATCAATGCTAATTGTAGAAATACTATTCATGATTTGATGATTTTAATTATATTACATAAACAAATGGGATATGAATGATATTATAAACATATTTAATCTAGTTTATATTCATTTCATCCATTGGATTTATATAATACTTAGTAAGTGTATTAGTTTTTCGGATGATACAAATAAGTTACTAGTACTTATTGATACATTCCATAACTATGTTATAATTTTTGACCTGTAAATGGATATTCGAAATCCACACATTCGAACCGGATTCGAGTTGGAAATTTGAAAGAAAAAAAATCCGTCATCCACCGAATTCGGATTGGATTTCGGATATCGAATTTTGGATCCGAGATTTTCAGATCGGATATCGGATATTGCCATATCCGCTCCGGAAAAAAATCCGAATTCGACAACTATATAAATATATTATTAAATGTATATTATTTATCCATAAAAGTACAAAAATATAGTCACTTTAGTATATATATTTAATGTAATACCAATATTTCATGTACATAATATATTTATTAACATTAAATTTATGATTTTTGCTTTGGATCAGATATTATCCGAATTTGGATATTATCTATTCAGATCTGATTCGGATGTTTCATATAATATCCGTCGATGAACATTTTTTCCGGATTCGGATATCGGATATAGCACTATCCGCTCCGTATTCGATCCGTTTACAGGTCTATATAATTTGTCCTATATATATTTTGGAAATATCTTCATTTAGAACCGAAACCCAGCTCTGTAATGTGAGTCGGGCATGGGCCAAGTTTTCTAAACATTATCCAAGCCTAAACCCAACCCGCAAGCCAGTTAAAAATATGGGTTTGGACATGGGCTTGCAAAAAACCCGGGGTGACCTAGTCTGATGTTCATCACTAATTCTAGCTACTTTGGAGATGGAATAACTAATGAATAAGCTCTAGATCAGAGTCAGATGGTTGTCTAATATTACACCATCTGGCGTCAAGGAGATGCATCTGTATATTTTTAAGGAGGCATCTACTTTGTTAATTCCCCTTCCAACTTCATCATTGACGACCCTAACACCGTTCCACCAGCCAATTTCAAAACCAACCAGTTGATAAAATCCAAAGGCGACCTTGGTATCACCTTTAGTATGAAAAGCTCCATTTTGCTGAGAAATCCCTCAGTCTGCAACACCGCCTCAGACTCTGCAATACCAACATCCTAGGCAAGTACTTTCAGCTCCACAGCTCATTCTATAGCCTTATGAACTCCAGCAAGATAGCCGGTCTGGCTATCAACCAGAAACATCATCGCTTCTGAAGATATTGATCCTCCTCTTGGTGACACAGGTTACAACACCACCTTTCCTTCAACTGTAGTTTCAACATCAAATTTCAATATTACGTTTGACAGTTCATCATTCCGTAAGAAAATCCCTACAAAAAAACAAATTGAAATCACTCTAGCTATTGAAAGTACCAGTTCAGAAATAAATTCCAAGTATCGATGCCACCCATAGGTAAATAGAAAAGAACAACTCGTTGACAGTGTAGCCTCCACAAGCACAAGGAGGCACACAGGAAAAGTACACATAAATTCCAGTGCTCCCCCTCAAGTTAGAGGGTACAAACATCTTTGATTAAGATATCAAATTTCCTGCTCGGGATATACTTATGAAGTAAAGAGGGTATACACATCCTCAAGTTAGAGGGTACAAACATCTTTGATTAAGATATCAAATTTCCTGCTCGGGATATACCTATGAAGTAAAGAGGGTATACACATCCTTCATTTGAACAAGTACCAAACAAAACTAATACTTGATGTGAGATATGGTGAATAAATTTGCCAGCTGCTGCTTAGCAGAGATACAAGGAACGTTAGTTTGACGTCCCAACAGTATCCCTAATGAAGTACCCAAAAGCTTGATGCACTCACAAACGTAGATTCGTCACAAGAACATTTGCATGTGGTAAAATATATCAAAGTCACATAACAGAGACCCCACCCAAATAAGCTCATATTTTGTATGAACACTTTATTTTTCATTCCTATGTGAAGCTTCCGAGAAAAGTGCAATGTCAGTTGTAGAGCTTTACTAATGTGCACCTAAATAGCTTCCAACTTTTGAGCTGCCATCATTTTTACAGATTGAGTTCACCGCTAGAGAAAAGAACTGTCTAAACAAGGGACAGAGATAAGGTGCTTCCCAACTGATGCTGTGTCATCTAGTAACAGGATGCAAGCACCGAGTAGTGATTCCCACAATTATCGTCGAAAAACAAAGAAATTACAAAGAATTTTTCTTTCGTTTGTTTTTAAGTGAAATTTCAACGAATCATGGAAAATGATCTCATTCTATGCAGCCGTAATGAAAGATAGAAACTAAATAATGATGGGTCGTATACAAGTACCTGATTAAAAAAACAAGAAAATAGCAATCACACAGAAAAAAAAACCTGATATGCTTCGTGGTTTGATACGATTCTCTTTATGATTGTACTAGTAGTGATGTCCAATGGACTTGTAATCTGCTGGCATATACCCATAGAAGTAGGCACTGCATATGGGTCATCATCCCCCTGAACGTGTTTCAAGTTCAGATATCTAAACTCTAAAATGGGGAACTCGCAATGGTGTCAAGATATTACCTTTGGATAATCCTTGTTTTCAGCAATAGTTCCATGCACAACCAAAGAGATATTGAAGGTTGTAATCTAGAAAACATGAAAGAATTCACAATAAGAAGACCATAGAGATGATACAATTCCACACCAAAGAAAACCATGATAAAGTAGACATGCAGGATTTCCTGGCTGCGTCTCTTGAAAGATAAATAAGATATACAATAAACCGTCATGAATTTCTGCAAAGGTCTCAGACAACTGGTGCTTGATTGAGTACTTCAGTTAATGTAGTACCACACATTGTAAGCTCAATAGAAGCAAATAGAAGAATGATTAAAGGCAAACGGATTTACATAAGATTCCAAGAAAGCTGACAACGTAGATCCCAGCAATTTAGTTAACAAAAGGAGCTATTCACCGAATCCCATAAACAATAGGTGCAAGTGATCTATAATCTATATATGTTGGGAAGCATGAGGGCAACCACAACCAACAGTACTCCCATGGTCAAGCTGAGTTCAATCAACCAGACTGGCAGAAAAAGAGGTCAATTGCAAAAGTTTTGCTCAGCTGACAGACCTCCAACTTTTAATTATCAAAGCTTCATTCCAAAAGTGGCATTGAGAGCCATGAGACCCTCACATAGATTTTTCTATTAATTAGTTTATCCATTTGCACATTTAGGAGCTAATTATGTCAACTTGCACAGTTTTTTGCTAGATCTAGAAATGGCATTTCCACCATTAATGGTAATTTTCATGTAGCACAGACATGGAAAGAAGAGATGTTAGCTATTCATAGTGAAGGGTTTTTATTTTGAAAGAAGGAAACTGTTTGATTTAGTAGCTGGTAATCAGCTTAACAGCAATGCAATCAATCTAGCCTTCTAATTAGATTTGTCTAACTGTTCACTGGCCACTGGCCATTCTCAAAAGCAAGAACCATTACCTTTCCTGCTTTTCATAATGAAATTGTTTTTTTCTTCTGTTCTTTTGTGGAGTTTGTTGTGTGAGGGGGAAAAAGTGTTGGGAGCCTGAGGTAAGGTAATTTTGATTTTTTTTTTTAATTCTAAGCTAATATTAGTAGATCTACCCCCTCTCTGCTAGATCTATCATAGATTTACATGATTGCTATGTAGTTTGTTTATTTTCATAAACCATATATATCGAAGAACTATGTAGTCTGGAGACGATTGTATGTAACCGTGTATTTTTCTACGTATGTAAACCTATATAGATGGCTATATGCAAACATAAACTATGTTTTCCAGCTCTCTATGAACCATGAATACGAATACGGGTATGGATACAAATATGGGTATGGTACGGAGATACAACAATTTTTGGAAGTATAGGATATGGGTAGGGAGTGGGTACAACGATTTTTTAATGTTTATTTTAGAATGTCAACAAAAATAGCAATTTATTAAAATTGAATAGATTAAGATAACCCAACTTCATTCTCAAATCACAATTCACAATGTATTAGGGGGGGCCTAAAGTTGGGAAGTCACATGGTTTTAGGATTTTAAGGGAACACGTGACTGGGATGCTCCCTTGGCTGCTAAATGGGCTGGCGGTATCCATATTGAGATCATATCATGCTAATAAAAAAAATTAGATACAACCTAATAAGTATCTGGTACATATTAGAGAGTATCTAGGGAGTATATGTTGATTGTATGTCCTGAAAGCCATCATGTGAGTAGGGATACTTTCTACTTGATTTGATTATTAATAAAAGACAATTCCACTTATTATGTTTGTTTCAGTATTGAGATAACAAATAAACTAATAATTCTAAAAACGTTATGACTCGATTACATATGATTTGGGTTGAGAACCTAAACATGAGATCATATGTATACTTAAGAGTACTCATTCTTATTATGTTGGCAGTAAGTTATTATTGCGGATAGTACAGAACAACAATAAAACACAAGACTAGCATGTATGGTGAGTGATGGCTATGTCTCTCTAGTCATGATATTAGATATCAACTCAAATACATGGGTACTCGTTAAAGAATAAGTTGTACTAGACAGACCCACCTTAAAATCGACACATGGAAGCCACGTAATGACATGTCAGAGTCATATCTCAATGTGACAGTAGTGAATGTGATCCTTACCTGAAATCACTATAGTAACACATCTTCTATGTACTTTGACCACTAGCCCAACGTACTTTGAAAAAGAGTTGCTAAAAAGATAGTGATTAGGTGCACTTTGATACATAGGGAATATTGTGATCAATGTAGATGGAATTTGTCCCTTCAATGAAGTGGTATCCCAGACAGTTGATAAGCAAGACTATGAAATGCATGGCCATGCTCGTGTGAGTCAATATATAATATCGAGCTCAGGATATCTCGAATAATTTGTTATGATTCAAGGAACGTAGATTGAATGTTAAGAGGATGACATTTCATGCATCATTTTCAATCTGGATATCTATGACAAATGAATTATGCAATCATAACAACATTGATCACTTTAAAATCTGTAGTTGTTCTTCAGCTCATTCATGTTACTTGGTGCCAATGATGTGTGACTAGACACAAATCTTTGCTTGTGAGGTTTTGAACATCACTACCAACTTAATTAGAAACCTACTTGGGATGCATAAGGGAAATGAAGTTCACAATCAAACTATTAATTTGTCCATATAGGGACCTACGTGTAAATGTGAGAAAATGAAAAGGACCTCTGTGTAAAGTGTGCAAAGTCCCTTGTATATGGATATCCAAACACGCTGACAGTGTGAAGGTCGAGGGTTTTCTCCCATTATGCTCCAGCTTCTTCATGGTATCAGAGCAACAGGAACAATTCTAAGAGCCGTCAAACTCTCCACGGTAGCCTTCGGAGTCGTGAGTACTAAGAATTATCAGAGAAAATCACTTTGTGGTCGCTGCTACAGTAGTCACATTGTAGCACGATGGGAACAGTGGTTGTTGTTGCTCCTTTTCTAGTCAGAAGTTGAACTAGCCCTTTTGGATCCACCTTCCCCTTGGTCTTAGCCACCCCACGATGTTAGTAGTCAGCCCCTATGCCCCTTGGTTAGTTTCAAATCTCCCTTCCTTAAGGAAGCCTTACACAGAATTTTCTACATCCCAAAGATTTGCTTCACCAATCACATTTGTGGGTTGTTTTCTTCCCTCAAATCTGGTATGTAGGGGACTCCAACCAATACCCCTACCACATTGCCCTTGAAGGTCAAGGGCATCATAGTCACGTGGAGGGAGTAGTGATCCATTCTATCTCTCACCATACCAATCGGAGTACTGTAGCAGTATTGTTCCAACATTGCCCTACTACATTACCCCAGAAGGTCAAGGAAACCATAGTCATGTGGAGGGAACAATGATCCATTCTATCTCTCCCCATACCAGCCGGAGTACTGTAGCAGTATTGTTCCGACACTGCTTCAACTTGTTGATTACAGATTACTGTTTGATATTAGTGTGGGATTCTTTAGTTATCTGTTGTTGTCATTAGTTGAGATTTTACCGAGCAGCCTCATTGGTCTAACAGTCCACGTGGATCACTTTATCACATGTTCATTGGAGTCAAGTCAAAGGAGTTCACAACTTGGAAAAGAAAAAAAATTGGGTGAAGGAAAAGAGTGGAACTCGGAATTAAGGCTAATTTGCTGACCCTTGATCCGTTCTTTTGCCAATCTAATTAAATCTTCTTCACTTTGGTGCATTTGTGGTCAACATGACTAATAAGGAGTTTACAGTTCAACAATCCACTACGACGGTCCAAGATGAGTTATGTAGATTCCCTGTGAAGTCCACCAATATGGTGGGTATTGAAGACACTCGAGGCTACATATCATATGTTTTTGTCTAAAAAAGAATATGCTCAGTTGATGCGTAATCGAGCTTCAAAGCAAGCAATGACTTCAGTCTCTATTGCACAGAGTTGTCGGCATGCATTTCACAAGCATACAAGAAATCAATGTCAAAGTCAGATTGGGTACTTGATTCAGGTGCAATTGATCACATCACCAGGGTATCATAGTTATTCACCACCTACACCTATAAGCCCAACCTCCCTGGTGTCACCCTTGCAAACAGATTTGTTGCTTCTGTATAGGGATCTAGGACGGTGTCACCAACCCCACATATATCCCTTCCATCTACATTGTTTCCCCAATTTTCTTTTAATTTATTATGAATTAGCAAATTAACTTGTTCTCTTCAAGCCTTTGTCACTTTCTTACTAGAGACTTGTCTTATATAGGACTCGAAGACGGGGAAGACGATTGGTGAAGGATATGAACTGGCTGGTACTACTTGCAACAACTTTCCACAGCATGTGTCGTTGCATCTCCATTGGTGGTGCACAATTGTCTTGGTCATGCGTTTGTAAAAAAGCTTAAGTTTTTGTTTCAAGGCTTGTCCAACCTAAAAAGTTGCAGTGTGAATCGCGTCAATTGGGAAAACACACAAGGTCTGCCTTTAGGTGTAGGGAGGGTCAAACTACAAAGTCTGTCTTTGAACTGGTACATTCTGATGTATGGTGTCCGAGTTGTGTTTCATCTAAACTTGGATTTAGATTTTTGTTATTTCTGTTGATGATTATTCTCGTTCTACATCGCTTTATTTGATGAAGGAACGATCTGAACTTTCATCCATTTTTAAAAACTTCTGTGCAAGAGGGGAAACCCAATTTAAAAAGAAAATTAGCACTCTTCGTTCTGACAATGCCAGAGAGTACTTCAGCCGTGAGTTCATTCATTTCACCTCCACACATGGCATCATTCATCAATCATCTTGCCCACATACCCCACAGTAGAATGGAGTGTTTGAGAGAAAAATATGTCATATTGTTGAGACCACTCACACTCTTCTCCTTCATATGCATCTTCCTAGAGAATTCTAGGGAGATGCAGTTCTCACTGCCACTTACCTCATCAATCGTATGCCATCATTTATTCTCCGAAATCGCATACTTGTTTAGATCCTTCATCCTATGAAGTTATTGTACAATGTTCCTAGAGTGTTTGAATGTGCTTGTTTTGTCCATTGTCTTGGTCCAGGTATGGGCTAATTAAGTTAAAAATTGTCAAATGTGTTTTCTTAGGTTACTCTTGGGTTCAAAAGGGGTACAAGTGCTACAGTCCTATTTTACATCGCTTCTTTGTATCTGCAAATGTCACCTTCTTTGAAGGCGCATCCTATTTTGATGATAGCTCTTCAGTGACATCGATAGTTGTTGAGGAGCTCTTGCCCCTTCTATCATTGTCGAGTCTCTAGTTATTGAGTCCCCTAGCAATGATAGTTCTTGTGATGTTATTCCACCTAGTTGTGTTAGACTACCGATTACTCAAGTCTACATTCATCGTACAGGTGCAAGTGGACAATTCGGTTCAGGTACCAATGTAGGTGGAACAGATGCTCCTGGCAGTTCAGCTCCTCCAGACACCTCCTCTATTGAACGTCAGTTAGAAACAACTCTACCTCAAGTGCAAGATCGTCCCATATCTAATTTTGTCTCATATAGCCATCTTTCACCTTCATATTATGCCTTTGTTTCTTCTATATCCTCTATCTCTATACATTCGTCTCATTTAGTTGCACTTGATCACCCTGGTTGGCATCACGCTATGGATGACGAGATGTCAGCTCTTTACCAAAACAAGACATGGTCACTTGTTTCACGTCTGCATGGCAAGTCTATTGTTAGATGGCATTGGGTTTACACTGTCAAAGTGGGTACAAATGGTTGTGTTGATTGGCTCAAGGCGTGTTTGGTAGCCAAGGGCTACACTCAAGTCTATGGTGAGGATTGTTCAGAGACTTTCTCTCCAATGGCGAAGATGGCATCTATTCGCATTTTCTTGTCTCGAACTACTAGTCATTCTTGGCCTCTACACCAACTTGATAATAAAAATGCATTCCTACATGGTGGTCTGGATGAGGAGATCTATATATGGAGCCACCACCTAGGTTTGTTGCTCAGGGGGAGTCAGATCTTGAATGTCGTCTTCACAAGTCACTCTATGGACTGAAATAGTCACCTCGTTCCTGGTTTGGTAGATTCAATAGTGTCATTTCTAAGTTCGGACTCCAGAGATGTACCATGGATCATTCAATCTTCTACAAACCATAGTTCTGGGAACATTTTCTTGGTGGTATATGTTCATAATATTGTGATTACCAGTGATGATAGCATGGCATTGTAAAGTTGAAGTCCTCCTACAAGACCAGTTTCACACAAAGGACTTGGGAAGTCTTAAATATTTCTGGGAATCGAAGTTGCCAAGTCCAAATATGTGATAGTTATCTCACAAAGGAAGTATGTCATAGATCTTCTCACTAAGACAGGGATGCTTGGCACCAGACTTGCTGATACTCCAATGGATCCTAAAGCCAAATTGTCCATGAAGCAGGGGGAGTTACTTGATGACCCACGGAGATACAGACGACTTGTTGGGAAGTTGATTTATCCGTCTAACACTCGGCTCGACATTGCCTTTGCTACTAGTGTTGTTAGGCAGTTCATAGATAAGCCGTGCACAGGTCATATGGAGGATGTAATGCACATTCTGAGGTATCTAAAAAAGTCTCCTAGTAAGAGGCTTCTATATCAAAATCATGGACATCTACATGTGCAGGGCTGCTCAGATGTTGATTGGACTAGATCCAATATTGATAGAAGGTCTATTTATGGCTATTGATATTTGTAGGAGGGAACTTGGTGTCCTGGAAAAGCAAAAAAACAAATTGCAGTAGAAAGATCTAGTGTAAAGTTTGAGTATTATAGAGCTATGGCCTTAGCAACATGTGAGTTGCTATGGATTTGCCACTTGTTAGAGGAGCGTGGCTTCATGGAGAAAGCTCCCATGAGCTTGAAGTGTGACAACAAGGTTGTTGTCCACATTGCCTGTCTTTCATGAGAGAACCAAACATATTGAAGTTGATTATCATTTTCTATGAGAAAAAATTCAGGAGAAGTTGATTCAGTTTTCACCAATCAGATCAAAAGATCATTTAGCTGATTTGTTTACAAAGTCCCTAATGGTTGTCGGGTCCAATACTTATGTAACAAGTTGGGAACATATGATATATATGCTCCAGCTTGAGGGGGTGTTAATATGTACATATAGGGAACTACATGTAAATGTGAGAAAATGTCAGGGACCTCTGTGTAAAGTGTGTAAAGTCCCTTGTATATGGATATCCAAACAAGTTGATAGTGTGTGAAGGTCGAGGGTTTTCTCCCATTATGCTTCAGCTTCTTCACAAACAAATGATTAGAATGGTTATATATCATAAATAGGTTGATATCCTATCCGATCGGGTGACGGGAATGTCAAGTCGGCCTCATGAGTTGATTGTGTCAAATGGATCAATTGATTGTCAATTAGTCAACTGAATTTTGCACTATACAGGCCAAGTCGGCAGATCGGATATCCCGCTCAACCAACCAGAATCCAATAAAGAAGATTTCAAATTGGAAAATAATTCACATCTGAACTGACTTGGTCAGCCGATCAAGCAACTCGATCAGCCAATCGGAATGCTTTTTGAGTTCCAATAGGAACCTGATCGGCCGATCAAGTAACCAGGTTGGCCAAGCGGATCTCCAGTCTGAATTTTCAATATTTGACTGTTTTAAGGATTGCGATTAGGAAAGGGATTGAAATTAGGATTTCCCAAGCCCATGACTATCTTATATAAAGATTTGACACATATTTTGGAACAACTTGTGAGACAAGTTGGTCGTCATGTCTCTTGGAGAGAGAAAAAAGCTCAAAGGATTGTTTCTCGGGATAGGAGAAGAAAGGGAGTTCAGAGACGACTAGCACGTCGACAACTCATTATTCTTCGACATGGTGACCAAGATGGTGCACCACGTTCTCCGGGTGGAGAAAGACAAAGCGACATTACGTGTCAGAATGGGACATGTTGTGTCCAGTAGCAGAGAAATTCGTAAGGACATAAACAACCCAGATTCAAGGACAAAAGTGTGGATTATTATAGCTGTTCAAGAGGGCAGAGTGTATATCAGAAAAATATATATGTGGACGCCTATAATAGGTGGTCATGGACGACCACAAAGATGTCGTAGGACTGTCTGAAAACCAGTCTTCATGGCAATAGGTTGTCGTAAAGATCGCGAGATAATCCGCTGGATCTCTTGTTGGAGAAAAGAGGGCGGCTAGAAGAGAGGGATCCTCCTAGTTGCAATCGTTAAAGGTTTGAGGGATGATTGTCGCTCGAAGATGAAAATCGACTAGAGATCGGTTTGGCGAAGAAGACAGCGGCTACGAGAGCGGTCTGGGTATCAGAGAGGGGGGGCTTTCCTCTTCTATATTTCTGCTGCAGCCTCTCATTTATTTTTCTTGTTCACGTGCAGATGAAAGGGCCCCTTTTTATTTTTTTTTTTACCCTTTCCTTCTTATTGTCTCATCTTTCTTGTCCCTCTGTCTATAAGCCTAAACCATCTTTATTCTGTTGCCCTCTTATCTTCACATGGACTACAGTCGTGTTGTGCCCAGACAGTCTACTGCAGCACGGCTACAGTGCCTTTCTTTGTTTCTTTTGTTTAACATCTCTGTTAGAGTGCTAGAGACAAAAGGCCAGATAAGGCTAATCTTTTCTATTTTTTTATAACGTCAAATTTACCTTCACTTTCACTGCAGTGCTAGGCTGTTTCAAGTTCAACTACTTTTTGTTTTAGGTTCTCCAGCCGACTTCGTCTTGTTTAACTGTTAATCTTTGCTTTATATCACAACACGATAGTCCACTCTTATCAGCAGCACTGTATTTAAGAATAAAATAGTAAAACCATCTCCTCCAAATTGAGTGTGCTTTAATTTTTATTCCTATTTCTCATTTTACGGAAATATTCTAGACATCATTATCTACTTGCCTTTTGTTGTCCACCCCAACTGCATTCCACTTATGTTCTTTGTTTGGGTGAAGGGGGGATACTGAAGAGGAGATAAGAGAAAGCTGAAATTCTTGGGGACCATTATTTTGGCAGGTCTTACTGTTTTTTCTTTTGAGCTTTACTTTTTACATATTCAAGCATCTTGAAGTTTGATGTGTATCTGTCCATCTGGCTATGCAGTCCCTGCTACTACCCTTGTCCGTGTTAAATTTTGCACATCGAATGCTTACTGCCTGTGTCACAATACTCTCTGGTCTTAAGCCACTTTATAGACCAGCATTCTCTAGTCTTCAAAAAGAATAGTGAATGAGACGATGTGTTGTGCCTTGCTATTGTCTGCTTCTGCCCAAATGCTAATTCAGTTCGATCAGGAAGCCCATGGCCACCTGCTTCGGAGTTATCGTGAAAGGAGAATTACTTGTGTCTGTGTGGCAAGCTGTACACGGTATTCGACCATGCTCTAGCTTGAGAGTGAGCGTTGAGAGTTAAGTAATTATTGGCTTACACACGGACTTAATTAACTTCTCTATGATACCACAATTAACAAAAAGGATATATGGTTGCTATGATAACATTTTGAGCCAATCAATGACAGCCTGAACATAAATACATTAGATAGCTGACAGTGAGAAAGAAATGGCAGGTGAATCTTTAGTTCCTGTAAATTTGCATCATGAGGAGAAAACACAAACCATATCTTTTGAAACCTCCCAAGGGGCTCCAATTATAACCTCATCTACATAACGACAAGCCAAAACACTCAGGCTTCTTTCATGAAGGTTCATAATAGGGCGATGAGGTCCTCTGGTTGATCTGCAATAACCACAGCACATGCAGATGATAAGCCGACAATGAACAAAATGAAACAAAATAGTGAAAGTACCCTATCACATGATGTAGCCACACAACCTGGTGTTTGTGTGTGTCTGTGTGTGCGCGCGCGCTTATGTTGAGGGGAAGGGGGACATTATAACCAAACATAAATTTCAATGTTCGTTACCATATATTTTAAGTATATCACGAGTTAGTTATCAAGTAACTGGCAACCACGTGTAACTGTAAAAACAGCAACAAATACATATGAAAACTTAGTTAGCTTAGTGACAATGGCATAACTGATCAGCCTCAAGTTAACGTTTCAAAGCTTTCGAGAGCTAATTCATTAGACTTTTTATCAGGAGGCGGGGTTATACTAATCACACTCCAGTAGATTAGTTAGATGTCATCTGGACTTGCACATGGGAAAAAGTACATTGTTACTGATGAAGTTGGAGTATATCAACATAGATGGTGATAACAGCCATCATAAGCAAATGAAAAGTTTACTTCAGTATTTGATCACATGCTATTGTGAAACAACTCTGCACTCATAGCACAAGTTAAGCTAGCAAAAATAACTAAGAAAATAGAAGTAATTTCTTTTTGTTAAAAATGCACCGAGTTTTGAATAGGTATCTTCTTATTTAAGAAAAAGGAGATTATAGAATAGAAGAGTCTTCATTTGATGTGTCTAAAACAAATACAATGCTCTCTCTTTTATAGGATAAGAGAGTAAGTAAGAAACAGAAACAGAACTAAGCAAAATGGGATAGAAGAAAAGCTAAAGACAGGACAAGTCTAAAGCACATAAAAAAACACACAACATAGCATAGTGCAATAAAGCATATATACTAATAGTCCCCCTCAAGCTGGAGCATAGATATCAATCATGCTCAGCTTGTCCACCATGGTAGTGAATATGGCCTTGGGAAGAAGCTTTGTGAAGATATCTTCTACTTGATCAGAAGTATGAGTATATGGAGTAGAGATGTTGCCAGATAAGAAAGCTTCTCGAACGAAATGGCAATCCACCTCAATATGCTTGGGAGTGCTCATGAAAAGTTGGATTGATGGCAATGAATATAGCAACTTTATTGTCACAATACATGGGAATTGGATTAGGAACAGAAATGTCAAACTCCTTCAGAAGTCCACGGACTCACAACAATTCACAAGTAGTATGAGTCATAGCTCTATACTCAGCTTCAACACTAGAACGAGCAACCACAGTCTATTTTTTGCTATGCCAGATAACAAGATTACCTCTCTCAAAGGTACAGTAGCCTTGGGAAGAAGCTTTGTGAAGATATCTTCTACTTGATCAGAAGTATGAGTATATGGAGT
This sequence comes from Alisma plantago-aquatica, assembly GCA_963693085.1. NCBI lineage: Eukaryota > Viridiplantae > Streptophyta > Magnoliopsida > Alismatales > Alismataceae > Alisma > Alisma plantago-aquatica. The sequence goes on along the minus strand of OY856411.1, from coordinate 457,862,001 downwards.
AGAGATGTTGCCAGATAAGAAAGCTTCTCGAACAAAATGGCAATCCACCTCAATATGCTTGGGAGTGCTCATGAAAAGTTGGATTGATGGCAATGAATATAGCAACTTTATTGTCACAATACATGGGAATTTGATTAGGAACAGAAATGTCAAACTCCTTCAGAAGTCCACGGACCCACAACAATTCACTAGTATGAGTCATAGCTCTATACTCAGCTTCAACACTAGAACAAGCAACCACAGTCTGTTTTTTGCTATGCCAGATAACAAGATTACATCTCTCAAAGGTACAGTAGCCAGATGTAGATTTACGATCTATCTTGCTTCCTGCATAATCAGAATCAAAATATGATGCGACTTTACAATGCTCATGTCTTCTGTAGAATAAGCCTTTTCCTGGAGAATTTTTCAGATATTTCAGAATATGACATACAACATCCCAGTGGCATTGTTTGGGTTTATCTAGATATCTACTGACTAATCCAACTGCAGAAGATATATCGACCCTTGTAACAGTTAGATATATAAGTTTACCAACTAATCTACGATATTGTTGGTTATATGGGTATGGAGGAGAAGAGTCATCATCCCAGTTGGTACTAGGATCTAAGGGATTAGTAGTAGATTTTGCTCCAAGCATGCATATTTCTGACAAAAGATCCAGAACATATTTTCTATGTGATAAAAAAATACCTGAAGAAGAACGGGAAACTTCAATACCCAAAAAATCTCATTTTCCCAAGTCTTTAGTTATAAAGCATTTTTCTAGGTATTCTTTAGTAGCCTGGATGCCTACTTGATCACTCCCAGATGATATGATATCACCAACAAAGACAATCAGAATTACAAGGCCAGAGGAAGTTTTCTTAATAAAAACTGAGTGATCAGAATGAGAGCGGCGAAGGCTAAATTTTTGAAGAATATGACTCAATTTATCAAACCAGGCACGTGGACATTGTTTCAGTCCATAGATAGCTTTGTGTAACCTGCATAGTTTAGAACACTCCCCCTGAGCAACAAACCCAAGTGGTTGCTCCATATAAACCTCCTCGTGTAGGTCATCATACAAGAAGGCATTTTTTACACCCAATTGAAACAAGGGCCACTCATAGTTCACAGCCACAGCGATGAGAACACAGACAGAATTTAGACGTGCAATAGGAGAGAAAGTTTCAAAATAATCAACTTCATACATTTGGGTATAGCCTTTAGCGACAAGACAGGCCTTTCAAGCTTTCAATTGTGTCATCTGGCTGATACTTTATGGTAAAGATCCAGCAACATCCTACAGGAGAGCAACCGGCAGGAGCATCAACCAAGTCCCACGTATGTCGACCAGTAAGGGTCTGCATTTCAGACTCCATAGCCAGGCACCATGCAAGATGATGTAAAGCTTGAGCAGCATTCTTACGAATGGAGACAGATGATAAAGCAGAGGTAAAATTGGCAAAGTTGATGCCCAGATTAGCAGTAGAACAAAAATTTCGAATAAGATGCAGAGTGCAAGATCGGGTCCCTTTAGACCAATTGGAGCATCTAAATCAAAAAATACATGTGATTGTGGTGGATCTGCCGACGAAGATGTATGAATTGGTGGAGGGGCCATCGAGGGAGTTGTAGCTTTCGGTCTTCGTTGATACACTTTCAGAGGTGAGATGGCGCAACTTCAATGGGAGGCAAATCAGTTTCAACAAACATAGGTAGTGGTGTATCAACCAATAGATCAGATGACAGAGTCGATCCTGCTGCGGAGTAGAATGGCATATGCTCAAAGAAGATCACATCGACACTGACAAACCAATTCTTTGTATAGGGATCATAGCATTTGCACCCTTTCTGAGTCTGAGAGTAGCCCAAGAAAACACATTTTGTACACCGCGATCAAGCTTAGTTAATCCAGGACGTAAGTTTTTGTCAAAGCAAGTGCTTTCAAAAATCCGAGGCACAGCAAAACGGGGACATCATTGTACAAGATTTGATAAGGCACCTGATTGCCAAGAACAGAGGAGGGCATGCGGTGAATGAGATAATAAGCAGTAGAGATAGCATCAGGCCAAAATGTTTTGGGTACGTTATAGTGAAAAAGAAGGGTGCGGGCAACTTCTAGAAGGTGGCGATTCTTGCGCTCAACAACCCTATTTTGTTGGGCGTGTACAAATAGGAAGTTTGATGAATAGTATCCAACTTGAGACAAAACTAGATGACGGAGGAATTGCACAAACTCTAAGGCATCATCTGTGCAAAAAACCTTAATTGGTGTGTCAAACTGAGTAGGGATTTCAGCAAAGAAGGTGGTTATAGTATCTAGCATGTGAGATCGGTCTTTCAATAAAAACAACCATGTAGTTCTAGAAAAGTCGTCAATAAAGCTCATAGAGTACCAAAATCCAGATGTACTCGGAATAGAACATGGATTCCAACCATCAGCATGCACAATATCAAATGGTTTTTTTGAACCAATACAGGGTTTTTTTTTTAACTGATACGAGTTTGTTTGCCCAGCTGGCAAGTTTCACAATGAAAAACAGAATCTGAAATAGCAGAAATTAAATGCTTCAATTTTGCAATAGATGGATGGCCCAGTCGATAATGCCACCGTAGGTCTGTTACAGATGCAGTCAACAAAGCAGTAGTCTTCAGCGTATCCAAGTAGTATAATCCATCTGGTCCCTCATGACCTGAACCAATCCCCATCCTCGTGCGGAGATCCTGAAAAACACAATTGTCCGGGTCAAAAGTAATAGAGCACTGAAGGCTCTTCACAATTCGATTTACAGATAATAAATTCAATGGAAATTTGGAAACATAAAGAGTTTAGCGCAATAAAATATTGCCAGGAGTATAAATATTCCCTATACCAGAAACATCAGTCTGAGACCCATCAACAAGAGTAACAGGTGGAACAGTTGAAGCTTTATGGAGTTCAGAAAGTGCAGAATTGCCAAAAATATGGTAGGTGGCGCCAGAATCAATCACCCGTTTATTTTTACCATAAGATGCAGATGAGGCGAGGAGAACAGAACCTCCAGTAGTAGGGGCATCAATAGTGGAGGAAGTGAGAAGGGAGTGAAGTAGCTTTTCAAACTCAAAGCGAATCCAATCCGCAGAAGGCTGGGATGATGAGGATGGTGCATAATCAGGTTGCTCGGTAGTGGCCTGATTGGCCCATGCAGGCTTACCATGTTTAACCCAACAACGATCTTTAGTATGATTTGTGTTTAAGAAAATGACAGTATCGATGTTCAGAAGAGGATGGGTCTTGACCAGATGATGAAGAACCACAACTAGGACCAGCTGTAGAGCATCTACGACCACGACCAAGGCTATGGGAGGAGTCTCCTGAGCGGCAACATCGTAGTGGTCGGGTGACAGAGGGGAGACAGATGGGAGCCATTGGACCCGTTTCAGGACATCATGTGGTGTAGGCAATGGGTCGCTGGATAAAATTTGATCTACCACTCCAGAGAATGTGTGTGGCAAGCCTGCAAGAAATTGCACTAGTTGAAGTTCATTGCGCTGACGTTGTATTTCAGTGATACCAGCAGAGAGGGGGTGATATACTTCAAACTCATCCCAGAGAGCGCAACATTGATTGTAGTAATCCTACACAAATTTAGTAGCAGATACTCCTTTTTGGTCAAATGTTTGAAAATTTTCAAACACTTTCTTTGGGTTTTGTTGATGAGAGTAAACATGTGAGAGCTGGTTTCACATGGATTTGGCAGTCCGGAGATAAAGAAGCCAATGGTTGATCTTGGGCTCAACACTATTAACCATCCAGGTCATGACTTCGAAGTCCTCCGTAGTCCACAGATCGTAAGCTTGTTTAGCTTTATCATCGGCATAATTAACAGGTAAGGTCGGAGCATCAGAAGTGAGATGTGAGTAATGACCATGAGCTTTGACGTAGAGCTCGAAGGCCGCAGGCCAAGTGTGATAGTTGGAGCTATCCAACTTCACAGTAGTAATGCACAACGTCCGAAGCGGCTCAGCAGATGCCATCAGAAAGAGATGTAGAGTGACAGATATGTCAACAAGAAGCAATAGCAGGGCAAAAAAGGACCCAACTCAGGGGCAGCAACAGTAGTCAGCAAGCAGCAGAAGAAGTAACCCAACTCATGGGCAGTGGTAGATTCATACCAGTAAATCTGAAGAAACCCGTAACGGGGAACTAGGCAGTAGTAGCAGATCTAGATCATTAGATCTAAGAAACCCGCATAGGGGCAGAAGAGAAGAAAAAGACCTATGCCACCATGGGGAGAGAGCTACTCCACCATGAGGCGTAGGCAAGCAAGAAAGGTGGTCTTTTTAGATTGTCAACGTGCTATTTTAGAAAGTGTCAGAAGACAAGAGGAAGGAAGAAGATAGATGGTAAGGTTGTGGTGTTAGGTGGAGACGGGATATGAGGGGATGGTTGTGGGGTGAGGAAGGAGATGGGAGGGGAGGTGGCCGATAGCGGGGTGGTGAGGAGCGGCGGCGGCAGGTGGGGGCGACGGCGGGGTGCTAAGAGGGGCGGGGTGGTGAGGGCAAAGAGTGGCGGGAGAAGGAAAGGGAGGGTAGGGTGGAGGTTGGAGAAGAGGAGGGGGTTGAAAGGGAGGCGGCGGCAAGAAGGGTGGGGGTGGGGAAGGGTGGTGGGTTGGAGAGGGGATGGAGAAGGGTGGCAGCTAGGGAAGCATTAGGGTTGGGAGGGAGGGGGATTTAGGGAGGATCGTAGCCATCTGTTACCATATAGAATAGAAAAGTCTTTATTTGATGTGTCTAAAACAGATACAATGCTCTCTCTTTTATAGGATAAGAGAGTAAGTAAGAAACAGAACTAGGCAATATGGGATAAAAGAAAAGCTAAAGACGAGACAAGTCTAAAGCACATAACAAAAAACACACAACATAGCATAACGCAATAAAGCATATATACTAATAGAGATTATTACTGCATATTCAACATTTTCACAAGGCCACGACCTAATATACTTTCACACATTTTAGATTAAAATTGCAAAGACCAATCCATATATCATGTCCAAGAATAGTGCATGCGACTCATTGTAGTTGCATGGCAGAAACATTCCTAATAAGGAACAGGAAAATGAAGAGTGTGCCCCCCTTTGCATGCGGCCACCGCCCTTAGTAATGATTGGCTGCCTGCAAGGATGCCCATACCCTACTTCTAGGAGTCCTCTCCATGGAGTCCTAGAAACATTCTTAATAAGGAACACGAAAATGCAGAGAAAAACTCATCTAAGAAAAAACAAGGAATAAATAGTGTTAGAATATAGAATTGTTTTATTTATTTTGTATATGGGCTCAAGTCTATTTAGCCCTTAGCGTTTGGACCCCTACTCCATTCAGGTTTTCTTGAATCTTGTACTTTCTTCCTTTCCTATATATAGGTTGCCCATCTATCGATACAAACACACAAGGAAATTTCCAATTATCTAGTTTTCCGACATGGTGTCGGAGCAGCCATTCATGTGCCCCTAACCCTATGTGGGAGAGAGAGAAAGGAGTGTGCCACCTTTGCGTGCAGTCACCTCCTTAGCGGTGATTGGATGTTCGTGGGGATGCCCATCCCTTGTTTCTTTTAGGAGTCGTCTTCACAGAGTGCCTTCATCTCAAAAATATAACCTTTATGATGCTTCCACGTTGTTGGTACGAGGTCTATTGGGTTGCCTCTTCTGCATGCTTGTCAACAGCGACAGCGAAGGAGTCGTCGCTACCCTTTGCTACTCTCCTAAAATGTTACATTGCCACCATCTACACCTCAATCATCTACACCCCTTTATCTACGTTGTTGCCAACATACATGTTGTCGTCGTCTCTGAGATCTAATGCCAAATCATGGCAAACAATCATGTTTTGTGTTTCTATTGTGTGTTACCAATCCCTACCATAGTTTTCAAGGCGGCTAGGCGGTGGTCTGTCCTGGCTAGGCGCTGCCCTATTTTTTTTTATTTTCTGTATTATATATATAAGATATAACATACACCACATATAGTATTTATACATATTTTTAATGATCTACATCCTAAATAGTAATGTAAGATTGAGCTAATAGCTTCAGCACTCCTAAGAAACACTTACATGTGTCAAGCAAATGTTAAAATTACATTCAAGATAAAAAACCTAGGGAAAAAATTTAGGCATCCTAGGCACCCCTAGGATGTGCTAGGTGCTCGTCTCGTTGCTCATTTTTTTTATTTTTAGGTAGGCGAGGGGCTAGGCGGACCCCCCTTGGGCACCTGGCCGCCTAGGCAGGCGCCTCAACAACTATGATCCCTACTTTGCCTTAGTGGAGATCCAGGAAGATTTTTTCATCATTTGTGGTGTTTTTGAGGTATTTTGTTGCTGCCCCTCCGCACGAACGGCGTGCCTTCAATTGACACGGCATATCCATGACTTGCTCGTCTACAGTCAGCATTGTGAATGTTTGTTGTAAGACACGGAGTCTCATTAGTTGATACGACTTATTCTTCAAGAAACGACATGTTAACCTTCTCATACGATGTGTCACTACTCTGCCCCAACTATGTGATTGCCTGTTGACCCGACGTGTCAAATAATTGACTCGGTGTGTTTCTTGGTAGCGACATGACGTGTTCCATGTTGTCTGTCTACTGTTGCATGACATGCGTGTCAACATGCCACCCGCTATCTATACCAACTACTATATCATATGACATGCAAACTAATATACCACTATCTATCACCTAGCAGGATGATTAAATATATGGAGAGTCCCTATTTTATCCTCTTGACTATTGGCTTTTTGGATATGTCACACTCTAATCTCGATGATACAAACATTTCCCATTTTTGTTACTAATGTGTGAATTAGATTCAGGTGATCAAGGAACTCAAACAAGATCCAATATCAAAGAATGTGCAATGTGTTTGGATGCGTGTACATCAAGTTGTACCTAGATGATGCTTTGTATAAGGTGCAAATTGTACAACTTGATAGGAATGACATAAGAACAGGTGATGAATGGCTCAAAACCGTCCTAAACCAAGTTTTATACTTATAGATACCGATTACGATAGGTAGATAATTTTTCCATATTCATTTGAGTCATTTTCTAAAATTTAGGACCTGTTGAGATGATGTTTTTCAACCGAACTTTCATTTGACCAAAATGCATTCCGATCAAACTCCAGACCTGAGCAATATCGTTAGACCAAAGGTGGTATCGGTAGTATTTCGGTCAAACTTGTATTCGATCGATACTTCATTATCAAGGCGCGCCTAGGCACCCTACGCGCTAGGCAAGGCGCCTCAAACTAGGCGCCCAACCTATTAAGTGCATTAAGTGGGCGTCTAAGGCCTTTTAGGCCCAAATTAAACCATTTAAAGGCTAAATTAGCACGAATCGAATCTAGATTTGGTCAAATTATACCACCATGAGTCATTTTATGATTGAAATAGGTTTAATTTATGCCAAATCAGGTCAAATTTTGGCAAATTAGGTCTGATATGGGGGAAAACAGGTCTGATTTGGGGAAATGAGGTCTGATTTGGGCCCAATTGGTAAGTCCTCATAGTATTGTTTGTAATATTTTTTCTACTTCCTTGTATGTTTGTTTTTCTTTCTTCTTTTTCTTTTCTTTTTTTATCCTTTCTTCTGCATTTTATTCCTAAATCCTACTACTGCTGCAGTATCCCCTCCTACTACTATGTGAGTATGTGCATATTTCTTATTTCAGATTTGTCCTATATCTCCTTCTCCAAAATCTACTACTACTATTTGCATATATATGCTCTTTTTTGGATTTCCTCCTAAATCTCCTCTCACAGCTATTGTTGTTTGCATGTTTCCATTTATTTTGCTGACATATTTTTCCTTCCTCTATATTTTCTATTTTAGCTCCTGTTATTGCTGTTTTTTATTGTCTTGTTGAATTCTTCCTCCTCTTTCAATCTCCTTTTACTGCCCTTGTGTTTGTCTTATTCTGACTTCTTCCTGCACAACTCCTACCGATTGCATTTTTCTTTTTATCCGGTTTTCTCTCTCCAATTCCTACTTATCTTCCTCTTATTGTTGTTTCTTTGTCTTCCTGTTCATTCTCTTGCCCTTGATTCTCCTACAGTTATCAATTCAAATTATACTTATAAAAACATTTAATGAATAAACAATTACATTATGACATATAGTATCATGTGTACAAACATATAAATATTTAACTGAAAAAAAGTAAAAAAAAAACCCGAAAAAACCTAGGCCTAGGCGCCCCTTGGCTTAAATCAACCGTCTAGACGCCTTGACAAGTATGGATCGAGATGCATCTCGGTCAAACTTTAATCCGACCGAAGGCAGTTCTGCAAAAAAAAATTGCTAGTGCGCAATTAGCTGTTGCAATCTCACCCAGCTATCCTATAATAACTAGTTTTCGACTAAACTCGTCCTAAACACTCTCAACAACTATCTTAGCTATTCCTAAGTGTTTGCAATATATAGGAGTGATATATGGACACCTACAGCACACTTGAGCATTGTCTCTATATGCTATCTCTCTCAAGTTTAAAATTCTAATTTGCTGCATTCACAGCTCTCAAGCAAGTCTAAGCTTAGTCTAGCTTTAGTGTCCTACACCACCAAATATAGCCTTCCTTAAACCAATGTGAAGTTGATCATCACTTGTTCATTAGTGCTTCAATTGTATATTTTGTGAGATTGAGTTGTAATTTCCTTCTTCCGTCGTGTTCCTTATTTTGGTTCGTTATTTCATGCTACTTCTTGCGAGAAGGTTGTGGCTAAGTTTCTTTGGAGCTATTTCTTGCGAGAAGGTTGTGTCCAAAGACTGTGGAGGTAGATTGCGATCTTATCCAAAGAGGGAGGCCTTCCGGCATCCCGCGGAGAAGGCAACAGTTATCCTTGAGCTGAAAAGAAGGTTGGCCTTGAGCCACAGAAGACATTAGTATTTGTATTTTGTATTGATATAGAAAAGATGATAAAATATAGGTTGGACAATCCTAGTTAGCAGCAACTAGGTAGCGGATCGACAACATTTTAGGCCAGAACCACTCTACAGATTGTGTCTTGTGTGGTTGCCTATCTTGTCCATTACTTACTTTACTCTTCGTGCTGCAATATCTTTTTAAGCAAGTTACAATTAACCATCTGTGTGTTTGAAGTTGCATTAATAGAATGTGCTCTATTCACCCTCCATCTAGAGCTTTCAATAGGTATCAAAGAGACGCTTCAAGTAGCTTTAACAAGTCTTAAAGATGGGGGAGAATCTACTGGGCCAGTTCAACCTTGAACGAAGCACACGTTTACCGACCAACTCTCTTCTGTGGCTCCAACTATACATACTAGAAGAGGCGCATGTAGTTCTTTCAAGTGATTGGCTCTGACCTTTAGAAAATGGTCATCCTACCATATGTGCCTCCAACAACGGAGCTTGAGCAATAGAATGCAGCTATGCTAAGAAATGCTACTTTGAATGCTAAAGTTGTAAGTATTCTACATTTTTTCCTATCTCCTAGTGAGTTTGATAGACTCTCCTCTTGTGAAGCTGCTTACGATATTCGAAGAAAATTGTCAATTACTCATGAAGCAACTAAACAAGTGAAGGATACCAAGATCAGTATGATTAATCATAAACTAGAGTTATTTCATATGGAAAAATATGAAACTATTTACGAGATGTACTCTAGATTTACTTCTATAATATATGACATAAGATTTCTTAAAAAATATTGAAGATCATGAGCCTGTTACTAAAACTTTGCATTCTTTCTCTAACTTCTAACTATGAAAAGAAAGTTACTGCCATAGAAGAATCTTCAGATCTTTCTACTTTGCAGCTTGAAGAACTAATAGATAACTTATGAAGTCAAGCTCCAAGAATATGAGATGAAAGACGAAGAAAAAGAATCATGCTGAGAAAAATAGCAGTCATTTAAACAATGGTCTCAAAACAACCATCTTCATCATCAAGTGGCTCATCTAATAGTGAGGAAGAAAAAAACTACAAAGACAAGAAGTTAAATTTTTCTCCTAACAAAAATTATGTTTCTACTAGATGTGTGTTTGAGGAGAAACGGACATTAAAAGGATCAAGACCCGGAACTCAAGAAGAAGAATTCAAAGGACAAAAAGAAGAAGGCATATCATGCTTCTTACTCTTCACTTATGGGATCAAATGATGAGGATGAAGTCTGCCATCATGTAGTTGAATGTACCAACCATAATGAAAATGATGAACAAGATGAAGAAGGTGCATAAAGTGATGATAGTGAGGTATCTCTCAACTTTTTCCAAAGATAAACTTATTGAACTTGTTGAACTTACATCAAAAAAGGTCAAAAAATTTATGAAAAAAGACAAAGAAGTTCCTCGTCGGTCTCCTCCCTCTGCCAACAAGCTGGGTCAATGCAAATGTGGACGCCTCGTGCAATTGTCGGGGAATCAAGCGAAGTGAGTATCAGTGATTGTTTTAGTTGTCCAGTTTTCTTGAGGTAAGGCAAAATTCATCACGGATCCTCATGATTGATGAAAAGTTCCAGGTCTGTCTGGGAAGAAAGTGAAGTAGCAGTAATTGTTTTAGGTGTCCCACTTGTTAGTTCAAAAGTCGTACACAAAATCTCACCTTAGCCTTCCCAGAATAGGACTCTTTTTCCATTACCAGTAGACCAGAAAATCACCTTCTTTATAAAAGAACATCAACTTCCTTGTATGACAGTCTCCAAGTTGAGGACCAACCGTGGGCTCACCCCACCAATCTTGACTACTATTGTTGATTCTTTGAATATAAAACTTAGTGAGCTAAATGATCAATATGCTTGTGAAAAGAAAAGAATAGATGATCTTGTTTCTCAAAATACTTCCTTGTAAACTCAAGTTTCTACTCTTTTAGATAAGTTGAGTAATATGGAGAAATGATCCATTTGTTGCCCACATTTTGATAATGATCTAATCCTTGAAGTATTGAGTTAAATAATATAAGTTCTATGCTTGAAGATAATATTGCTAGTACCAGCCGATGCATAATTTCTACTACGAAAGACTTATTGATGCTTTCATTGCCAAGGAAAATGAAAATCTTAAGAGATTTTTAGATAAATTTTTAAATAGTAGAAATTTCGTTTAAAAAATATATTGCATTCTCACAACGGCCAGTTACTCATATTCCAAGAAATAAAAATAGGAAGAAGAAGCAAGGGTCTATACTTGTATAATCAAATGTTGGTTCTTCTTTGTCTATTAACCATGTTACATGCTTATGGGAGATTTGGTCACTATGCTTTCTCATGCCCATATAAGAGGAAGAGTGATAACAACATGGTTTGGATTCCAAGAACCTCTCTCTAGATGAGGTTTTGAAAGATCATGAGCTTGAATGGATATCTATTTGATATTATTTATATCTTAGCTTTAAATTGGTTAAATTTAGTGTTAATTAATAGTTTTGAATTGATATTTTATATGGACTTATGAAGTCAATTGGTAGTCGTTTGTATTTGTGCTGGATAAAATTTTCCAGCAGACTGCCTCTCGGTCGAAATGTAGTTTGACTAAGAGGCAGTTGGTCAAAATAAAGTTCGACAAAAATGTTGACTGTCAAGTTTTACTTAGTATCTTGCAATTGGTATTTAGATTCAGTTTGTTGCATGTATCTATGATCTTTAGAGTCTAGAATGAATTATTTATACATGTTGTGAGTATGTATTAGTTCTTTGATGGATATCTTTATCTTAGTTGTTAGTTTCTTGGTTTGAGCTTAAATTTTTATGAGTATGAGATTAAGAGTAGCTCAAATCATGTGATTTATCTTGCTGTCTTGGTAACTTTGCGTTTAATGGCTTCTTTATCAATTATGGGTTTAACATCCCCTAATATTAATCTAGAGATTCTTTGTTGTTTCCCTTTGATTTATATGGTATCTCTCTATCATGGATGATTTAGCATTCCTGGCATTAGCATTGAGATATTTTTTAGTAAGATCATGGTTTTGTTTTCTTAGCTCTCTTTGACAATGATGAACTTAACATTTCTTATTGTTGGCTTAAAGAATCTTTGTTGATCTCTTTTTATGCTTAATGGGATCTCTTTATCATGAAGGACTTAACATTCCTCTCATTGATATAAAGACATTTTTATCGGATGTTCCTTGGTCTAATTGTGGCTTTTTGTATATCATACCCTACTATATCAATTGCTACTTCCATTTGATATTCCCTTGTTGCTTGGGTATGACGCCTCCCTCCATATAATTATCTTCTTAAGGGGGAGTAACTCCTTGACAGAGAGCTTGGTAAGTACGCCTGCCTTTTTGACTTCGACAAAGGGTGAGAACAATCCATGAGTTAGATTTGCTTGATATAGCAAATTAAAGGTATGATGCTCTTACTTTGGCTATCTAAACTTTATCTTATAAAAATACTTGTCATCATCAAAAAGGAGGCTTCTGCCTTTTTGGATATGCCACACTCTAATTTCAATGATGTAAATATTCCATTTGTGTTACTTATATATGAATTAAGTGATTCAAGTGATCAAGGAACTTAAACAAGATCCAATGTCAAAGAATGTGCAATCATATGTGTGTTTGGATGCTTGTACCTCAAGTTGTACCTAGACGATGCTTTGTATAGGTGTATATTTTACAACTTGATAGTAATGATGTAAGAACAAGTGATGAACGGCTCAAAACCATCATAAACCATATCTTATCTTACATATACCAATTAGGATAGGTAGATAGTTTTCCACATGCATTTAAGTCATTTTCCAAAATTTAGGACATATTGGAATGAAGTATTTTCCGATCAAACTTTAATTAAATGCATTATCGGCGAACTTAAAATTGACTGGGACATTACTGTTAGACCAAAGGCAGTCTCGATAATGTTTTGATCGAACTTTTATTCAATCGAGATGCATCTCCATCGAACTTTAATTCGACCGAGGGCAATTCTGCAAAATAATTTGCTAATGCGCAATTAGTCATTTTTAATCCCACCCAGCTATCCTATAACGACTAGTTTCCCACGAAACTCCTAAACACTCCCACCAGCTATCTTAGCTATTCCTAAGTATTACCTATATATAGGAGTGATATATGGACACCCAAAACACACTTGAGCATTACTTCACATGCTATCTCTCTCAAGCTTAGAATTCTAATATGTTGCATTCAACTGCTCCCAAGCATCTAAACTTAGTCTAGCTCTAGCGTCCTACTCCAAATATAGCCTTGCCTAAACCCATGTAGAGTTGATCATCACTTGTTCATTAGTGCTTCATTTGTATATTTTATGAGATTCAGTTGTAATTCTTTCTTCCTTCTTGTTCCCTAATTTGGTTCTTTGCCTCATGCTACTTCTTGCGAGAAGCTTGTGATGAAGTTTCTTTGAAGCTACTTCTTGCGAGAAGGATGCATCCGAATACGGTGGGGGTAGATTGCGAACTTCTCTAAAAAGGGTGGCCTTATAGCGTCTCACAAAGAAGGCAACAATTATCCTTGAGGCAAAAAGGAGGTTGATCTTGAGCCACAAAAGACACCAATTTGTATATTGTATCGGTATAGAAAAGATAATAAATACAGGTTGAAAAATCCTAGTTGGCAACAGCTAGGTAGTGGACTAATGACATTTCAGGCCGAGACCACTCTACACCTTTTGCCTTGTGTGGTTGCCTATCTTGTCCATTACTTCCTTTACTCTTCCCGCTACAATATCTTTATAAGCAAGTTGCAATTAACTATCCTTGTGTTTTAAGTTACAAAATAGACTCTGCTTTATTCAACCCCCTCTAGAGCTTTCATCAACAACACTTGTCCACTTTCTGCAATTTCATATTTTAGTTGTTCATTCTGCACCCTGCCCTCCAGCCCTACATAAATATAACCTTACCTTCCTCAATCCAAGTACTACCCCCTATATATACCATGCTTAATCATAAAGGGATCTTTGATTGAATCTGATTTTTGACCTAGTCTATATTACACGGGATCCGCCTGCGCACCCTTTTCAAGTTGCAGTGTAGCGAAAAGATCCATTTATTTTTCTCCCTGATCCATGTAACTTGGTCATCTATTATATTGACTTGTGACCATTCTCCTCCTCATATAAGCCTACATATCCATTACCTCTACCCTTTTTAGGGCTCTCCTCCCCAGCTACCCTCTTGATTCTATTCATGATTTGGCTTTAGCGGTGAGTAAAGAAAGAATAGAGATGAGATGAAGAAAGAAAGAATTTACATGCGGATCTAAGAATGGCAAAGCCATCCACTGTCAACCGGTCCGGTCCAGTTACCACGCACCCACACCATTTTAGACGGATGACCACTCACACTTTCGGTTGATGGGTGTAGATGTCCATTTATTTAAGATATTAGGTGCAATGGGTGGTAAATGATCCACACTGTCCACCATGACTTTCTAGAATCTTCTTCTTGCATTGTTTTCCTTCTGTCAAACCAACACAAAAAACTATATGGAGACCCTATTGCTCATGGACTTCACAAGCGGTTGTTGATGTTGTTGCTTTTTGTACTCAAACATGGTGGTTCTTCATTAGTTTCCATGCTGAGCTCAATGGTGGTCGTTGTTCACAACTCGTCTATCGACATCCGATATGGTCCATGTCAGTATCGACTGTCTTAGTGCTTGCCGAAGTTAGACACGGCCTTGTCCCTCCAGCATCTCGGCCACTGTAGTTGAGCTTAGTGGAGCCACATCCTCAGGGGGATAGTTATGTGTCGAAGTCCTAGTTCGGTACGTTCATACCCTTGTCCTCTCCAAAATGATGACGGCGTTCGGCGTTCGGCGCCCCAACTACATGAGGTTGAACCAGTTTGTCCGTTCCAAGTAGAGGAGTGACAATGTTGTTGTTGTAACTGATTCCAGTGATCAAAAAAGACAAGGGGTTTCCCGATAGATCTTTGCATCTTCCACCAACAATAAACTCCAATAATTGTGGTAAAGCTCAGAGGCAGGTGCGCCTAATTGAGAGTATAGACTGGATCTAGTGACAAACATGTTGGTCTTTACTACCTTGGTGAGCCTCTAAAAGCATGTATAGTTGCATATTTATAGTCGTCTAGACTATATGGTGTTAGAAAAATTTAAAGTGATTGTCCCTAAGTTGTCTTATTTGGATAAACTAGATTGTGACTCATGTCAGCTAGATAAGCACCAACAATCCCCATTCAGGTATAGAACCCAAACAGAGCAGAGTCGCCTTGTCATATCACTCACTCAGATGTCTGGGGTCCTAGTCGGGTTCCATCAAAACTTGGATATAGGTATTTTGTCACCTTTATAGATGATCACTCACAAGTCACATGGTTATATATGATGAAGAACAAATCTAGAGTTTTTTCCATCTTCCAATCATTTTACCAAGAAGTCAAAAACATTTATGTCAAACATATTCATGTCCTCCGCACTTACAAAGCCCGGAAGTACTTTAATCAAAATTTTGCTCAAATTCTTTCATTTTGTGGCATCATCTACCAATCTTCATGTCCACATACACCACAACAAAATGGAGTTGCAAAACGAAAGAATCGGCACATCACTAAAATTATATGTACCTTGATTCTCTGCATGAACGTCCCAAAAGAATTTTGGAGTGTTGTTGTATCTGCATCAACCCACTTGATCAACTGCATGCCATCATCCGTCATTCAAAATCAAATTCTCTTCTCTTTCCTTCATCCCAAAGAGCCAATATAACATGTGCCACCTGAAGTCTTTGGGTGTGTTTGCTTTGTTCATATAGTAGGTGGTCGTCAAGATAAGTTAAGTACCAAGTCTAATAAATGTATATTTTTGTGCTATTCTCAAGCCCAAAAAGGGTGATAAATGTTTTTTTTCATCAAAACGCCATTTCTTTGTCTCTGTTGATGTCACCTTTTTTGAAGATGCACCATATTTTGGTGGTTTCCATTCTCTTGAAGAGGTTGAGGATCCTTTGCCATTCCCAATAGTCTTTAGTGACAAGTCATCACGCCACCAGTCATATAGTCACGCCACCTGTCATATAGTCACCAATTATTCAGTCACAAGTCAGTCACTCATCTACCATACAATCACAAATCTCAGGGGTCAACTCTCCTAGTCGTCCACCCATTACGCAAGTCCACACACGTCGCAAGGAGAATTCACCTCAGGTTATGTGAAGGACAATGCATGTCTCAATTCTTCTACAATCGTCACTCGATCAGATGATCAAATGGAAACCGAAAATCCTATTGATTTGCTTATTGCCTTACGCAAAGCAAGACATTCTTGTACTTGTCGTCCCATCTCCAATGTTATCTCTTATGTGAATTTTTCTCCATCGTATTATGCCTTTCTATCCTCTTTGTCTTCCATTTCCATTCTCTCATATGTCTCAGAGGCATTGAATCACCCTGGATGGCGTGTTGCAATGCTAGAGAAATGTCTGCAATCAGAGTAACGATACATGGTCATTAGTTCATTGACCCTCTGGGAAAGCAATGGTTGTGTATTCACAGTCAAGGTTGGGCCTGATGGTTTTGTTGATAAGCTCAAGGCACGATTGGTGGCCAAGGGTTTCACACAAATTTATGAAGACTACTTAGGGACATTCTCTCATGTAGCCAAAATGGCCTCCATTCGTCTCTTCATGTCTCTTGCAACTACACATTCATGGACTTTGCATTAGCTTGGTATCAAAAATCCCTTTCTACATGGTGATCTGAATGAAGAGATCTATATGGAGCAACAACCACGGTTTGTTGCTGAGGGGGTAGGGATGTAAATGGGTGTGGGTACACCCGTAAATCCGAACCCTTCCAAAACTCGTCGCGGGTCTAAATTGTTGTATCTTCATACCCGTGGACCCACATAGCCATGGACCCAATGCGGGTCCCGGAATGGGTATGTTTGGACACAGACCCGTATAGTCGCTATACATAGATAACTACTTAATAATATGTTATTTATATCATACTTTACTAGTCTAACGAATATAATAATTGAGATTACTCTAGTTATAATAAGATCAAGACTCAAGACTAGTCATCTAATTGAGAATTAACTATTCTAGTTATAGTTAAGAGCAACATATGTAAACTTAAAATCAAAATAGTAACATGATATGCTACATAATTAAAACACTATGACGACGACTACAAATATGTAAACAATTAACTCAACTAATCTTTAATCTACAAAGTATTGCATTATTTAATATAACTAGTGCATGTTAAATATCCTATATATTAGCAATATCTCATTGTATTAAGATATATAGAACATGGTCGCAATTTTTCTTACATAAACAATATGATATTTTATATAAAACTGCTTACTTGCACACCCGCTTTATTGCACGTACGAGTATGGATTTTGATAATGCAGGTCTAGAACCAGAACTGGACCCGTATACTTAAATGGGTATGTGTATGGGTATGGCCAGACCCACACTATACCTGCACCGTTTACACCCCTATCAGGGGGAGTCTGGTATGATTTGCCGACACTACAAGTCGCTTTATGGTCTTGAGAAATCACTTTGTGCTTGGTTTGGCAGATTTAGTTGTGTTCTTTCTAAGTTTGGCCTTTGTAGATGCATCATGGACCACATTATTTTCTACCGGCAATGTGATTATGGATGTGTATTTCCGATAGTTTACATTGATGATATTGTGATCACATTCACCGGTGATGATAGACAGGGTATTGAGCAACTCAAACGCTTTTTTAGGGTAGGTTTTAAACAAAAGACTTAAGCAATTTGAAATATTTTCTTGGGATTGAAGCTGCCAAATCAAATGTTGGAATTGTCATTTCACAGTGAAAGTATGTTTTGGATCTTCTCATAGATGCGGGTATGCTTGGAGCTAAGCCAGCACAGACTCCAATGGACCCTAGTCCAATTGTCTGTGGAACAGGGGGAGCCACTTGATGACCCTTGGCGTTATAGAAGGCTTGTTGGGAAATTGAATTATTTGACTGTCACTAGACCTAACAATGCCTTTACCACCAGTGTCGTTAGTTAATTCATGGAGAAGCCATGCACGTGTCACTTGGAGGCTATTATGTGCATTCTGAGATACTAGAGTAAGTCTCCTGGGAAAGGACTATTGTACCAAAATCATAACCACATGAGAGCTCAGGATTTTTCTGATGCAGATTGGGCAAGATTTGACATTGACATGAGGTTTGTTTCTGGCTATTGTTTCTTTATAGGAGGTAATCTAGTGTCTTGGAAAAGTAAGAAGCAGATAGTTGTTGCTATCCAGTGTTGATCAGAGTACAAAGCTATGGCTTGAACCACTTGTGCGTTATTATGGTTCAAATTTCTATCAGAAGAGTTGGGTCAGAGTAGTCCCATGGAGTTGGTGTGACAATTAGGATGTTGTTCATATTGCCCAAAATCCCATCTTTATGAATGAATCAAGCATATAGAAGTTAACTGTCATTTTATTAGAGAAAAGATCTAGGAAGGCATGACATAGCTACCACCAGTCAGGTCCGAAGATCACTTAGCTGGCTTATGTAACAAGCTTGGAGCATATGATATACTGCTCTAACTTGAGGGGGAGTGTTAATATGTTGCACAGAGGACCTTGTAATAACTAGATAAGGGTTTATATTTAAATTTGTAGGTTTCTGGTTTTCCTATATATATATACACACACACATATATGTATGTTGTATGAGTCATGAGAGGAGAGACCTGTTTTTAGGTCGTCTCCTTCTCCAATATGGTTGTCTACAGTAACAATATGTGCTCCTTGAAGAAGATAATACATATTGGCATGCATTAACATGTGTGTACCAAACCAAAGGACAAGGACCATAAACTCTGGGTAAACAGTCCATAACATGTGAAAAAGAAAAAAAGAGCATTGGGGGAACATCTACTTGATTTAACAATTTAGAGTTTAGACAGAGACAAGGCTTGAAGCATATACATATCAGTTTGATTGGTGTCCATTTCAACTAATAAGAAATCTAAATCTAACACTATTGGATAGAGACCAAAAGCTTAAAGGATATTACGTGATAGTTTGATCATTGTGGATTCCAACTAATAAGAAATCTCCAAGTTCACGAGCAAGCCTCAACATCTACATGAAGAAAAGAACAAATGTTATGCATTAATAACTATTTGCATTAATATATCCACTTATAACTTGCAGTATATTTCTTAGCATTTCTTCTATTCAATAGACCACTGACAACAGATAAAACAATCATGTAAAATGCAGCTTCAAATAAAATCAACATTTAACTAAATGAATAAAAATATTCAGTAGTATTTAGTCCCTGTATGGCAAAGCAGACTGCCAAACACTACCACGTAATTCAAAAATTGTAATAGCATGGGTTCAAAATAACCCGGTGACCAAGTGTAAATGCTTGTGCATATATGTTTGTAATACAAACTTTGTATGTTACAGCACATGTATAAGTCTACCATGTGACTGTCCAATTAGTAATCTTATGAGGGATATTCAGAAGTACTTATTCCCTGTATAGCAAAGCAGACTCCCAAATACTACCACGTAATTTAAAAAATAGTAATAACATGGGTTTAAAATACCGGGTGACCAAGTGAAAATGCTTGTGCATATATGTTTATATGTTACAGCTCATGTAATAATGTACAAGTCCACCACAATGTCCAAGTAGTAATGTTATGAGGCATATGACAGAATATTCTAAGTACCACAATGCAGTGTGTCATGTTTGGGTTTTGTGCTTTTGTCAAGCACCAATATGCTTGTGAGCTTATCCATGCGGTACTTACAATTCATGGGAAATAGATACACAATTGGTCAATTTGAGGTTTTTAACTAATTTTGCTTTCTGGATAAATAGTCTTATTCATAATTTTTTCAAATGGTTATTTTTATATTGTTAACATATATATCTTGTTTAATATCTTCTGTTATTAGTGATCCAGGCCAGCCGCCGCCCTCCCTCCCTTCCCTCTCTCTCCTTCCGCCACACCCCCCCGCCGGCAGCACCACCCTCCCGTCGCCAGCCCGCCGCCCTCTCCCCGCGCTGCCGCCCCTGCGAGCCGGCAGGCCGCCAGGGCCGCGAGCCCACCTAGCTGTCGGGGGCGGCGTGCCTCCGCAATTGATCGCCGCCGGATCGTTGGCTTCGTGAAGATCCAAAACAGTTCGGTGGCCTGAGGTTGTCGTAACGTAGACCGATTTTTTGGTTTTTTGCCTGCTTGCCCATGTAGGCCGTTGTGCCACCGGGTTCTCTACTGCGCTTCGGCGTAGTTTGTATGTGAGAGGTTCCACCAAGTAGATATGTGCCTGCCTCTGCCTGCCTGACGGCGTAGTCCGTCTTCTGCCTGCTCGTGCCTGCCTGTGCCGGTTTGTTTCTGTTGCTATCATGGCGTCCTCGGGAGATGACTTCCGCCGTCAAGTTACGACTGTGAAGCTTGACGGGCGCAACTACCAGCATTGGGTATGCACCATGGTGATTTATGCAAAATCCCAGGGAAAGTACTCGCACATGATCTGTGCCGGTCCGGCACAACCTGCAGAGAACGCCGACTCTAAAGATGTGAAGGCGTATGATGACTGGGTCCGGGACGACTCGACGGTGATGACATGGATTCTCAACAGCAGTGTTGAGAAGATCAGTGTCACACTACTTCACCTGCCTACGGCGAAGCAGATGTGGGATCAGCTCGCCGACACATACTCGCATAGCCAGAACCCCAAGAAAGTGTTTGACATCACCAAGCAGCTGGGACGTCTACAATTCACGGGGTCGGACATTGCGGATTACTTTTCTGACTTTACTGGATTGTGGGGGGAGCTGGAGTCCTATCACCTCCTATCCACGGACCTGGCCACCATGCAGCGTCAGCGCCAGGAGCTGCAGTTAGTCCAGTTCCTTTGTGGACTACCAGAGTCCTATGCTGGTATAGTGGACCAGATCTTGGCAAGTGACCCTCTTCCGTCACTGCAGAGTGCCTACAAGCGCCTTCAGCGCCTGCCTTCTTCGTCACCATCTATGTCTACTGATGTTGGGGAATCCACTACCCTTACAGCCATGTCGGGTCGTGGTCGTGGCTGTGGTCGTTCTACTGACAGCCGCCCTCCCCTGGGTGCAGGACGAGGACGTACTACTTGTGGTCGTAGGGCCCCTTCTGCTGCTCCTACTGTTGTTGCACGTCCTCATCCAGGACAGCGAGTATGTACTTTCTGTGGCCGGTCCAACCATATCGAAGAAAAATGTTGGGAGAAATATGGTAAACCGGCGTGGGCCAATGCGGCCGCTGACTCTACTATTGTTGCATCGGAGGGAATGACTCAGCCTACTGAGACTGTCTCTTCGGGTGCGACTGCGGACTACATCCGTGCTGAGGTGGAGCACCTGCTACTAGAGTGCTCTGACTCGTCATCTACTACATCGACTAGTGGCACTCATGCCGCCACTTATTCTAGTTATGACACTGCCTTCCTGGGTACTTCTTCACCTAGTACTAGTAATACAAAATAGGTTATAGACTCGGGTGCTTCGTCTCATATTTCTGGCAATAGAGCTTTATTTAGACATTTATCTAAACCTGTTCGTAATTCGTCTGTTATGCTTGCTGATGGGTCCAAGTCTGCTGTTTCCGGAGTCGGAGATATTATTTATGATTTTCTGCTGAATTCTGCTTTATATGTGCCTCGGTTTCCTCTTAATTTATTATCGGTCAGCAAGATATTGAGGAGTTTGCAATGTAGCCTGACCTTTATACCTGGTTCATGTGTTTTTCAGGACCTTCGCACGAGGATGAAGATTGGTGGGGGGTATGAAGGACCTGATGGACTTTTTTATCTGATCATTTGCCGAAAGCAGACAGAGCAGTTGTAGCTTTTGCACTATCTACATCAGTTTCAGCTCTATAGTGGCATTACCGACTTGGGCATCCGTCTTCTGAAAAGCTCCGACATGTAGTTTCTGATGTTGGCCCTCATAGTTTTCAGTGTGAGTCTTGTCAGTTGGGAAAGCAGACTAGATCAGTTTATCCTAAACGCACTCATATTAGCAGCAAAAACATTTTTGATTCAGTACATACTGATGTATGGGGCCCGTGTCATGTGCCAAGTTTGTCTGGTCATAAATATTTTATTCTATTTGTTGATGATTTTTCTCGGACCACTTGGTTGTTTATGATGAAAAGTAGGTCTGAAGTTATGTCTACTATAAAATTCTTTTTTGCTGAGGTGAAAACC
This sequence comes from Alisma plantago-aquatica, assembly GCA_963693085.1. Classification (NCBI taxonomy): domain Eukaryota; kingdom Viridiplantae; phylum Streptophyta; class Magnoliopsida; order Alismatales; family Alismataceae; genus Alisma; species Alisma plantago-aquatica. The sequence goes on along the minus strand of OY856411.1, from coordinate 457,839,829 downwards.
CAATATGGTATGCCTGTGAAAGTTTTTCGTACTGATAATGCACTTGAGTTTGTTCAAAAAGATGTGGTTGTTTTTTGCAAATCTGTTGGTACTTTACATCAGACCTCATGTGCATATACACCTCAACAAAATGGAGTAGCTGAGCGGAAAAATAGACATTTATTAGAGGTTGCCAGAACTATTATGATGCATACCCATGTTCCTAGGTTGTTTTGGCCTGAGGCTATTCTAACTGCTTGTTTTTTTATCAATAGAATGTCGTCATCTGTGATTGGGAACAAAATACCAGTTCAAATTATGCAACCTGACATTACTTTATTTATTGTGCCTCCTCGGATCTTTGGTTGTACTTGTTTTATGCGCTCACTTGGACCGGCTTATGATAAACTGTCTCCTCGTGCTGAGAAATGCATGTTTTTGGGTTATTCTCGTACTCAAAAAGGATATAGATGCAACAGCCCTACTGCAAAAAAATGGTTTACCAGCAGCGATGTGTTTTTTGAGGATACGCCCTACTATTCTACTAGAGGAGATAGTCTGCAGCCTGATGTTATTGCTTCTCCACTACCAGTTACTACTGATTGTGTGCCTGATAATTCTGATACTGTGACTCCTGAGCATAAGACTCCACCCCTTATTGTCTATCAGCGCAAGAACCGGGCACCGCCTGAACAAGAACCCCCCCAGACAAACCAATCTTCACCTCCAGAAGGTTCTGCTACACCTAAGGTAACCTCTGATCTTGATATACCCATTGCTCTTAGAAAGGGTACTTGTTCCTGCACGTCTCACAGCATTGCTCACTTTGTTTCTACTGATCATTTGAACGTCCATGCTAGCAATTTTGTATCTGCTTTGTCTATTGTAGCTGTTCCAAAGACTATTCAGGATGCCTTACAAAGTACTGCGTGGACTTCTGCTATGAACGAAGAAATGCTTGCTCTTACTGACAGAAATACTTGGGAGTTGGTGGATCCACCTCCTCAGTGTAAGCCTGTAGGCTGCAGATGGGTGTATGCTGTGAAATACCATCCTGATGGCACTGTAGAACGACTGAAGGCACGCTTAGTTGCTAAAGGGTATACGCAAACTTATGGTATTGATTATTTTGAGACTTTCTCTCCAGTTGTCCGTCTTAATTTTGTCAGAATTCTTCTTTCTGTTGTTGTTAATTTTGATTGGCCCCTACTACAGTTGGATGTGAAAAATGCCTTCTTGTATGGTGATTTACAAGAGGAAGTCTATATGGAGCAACCTCCTGGGTTTGTTGCTCAGGGGGAGTCACACAAAGTGTGCAGGTTGAAGAAATCTATTTATGTGCTCAAGCAGAGTCCCCGTGCCTGGTTTGACAAATTATGTAAAATTCTGATTGATTTTGGATTTCTGAGATCTCAGGTGGATCATTCTGTCTTCACTAAGAAGACCTCTATTGGCATTGTTATTCTGATCGTTTATGTTGATGATATTATTATATCTGGCAATGACTCTCTTGGTATTCAAGCTACAAAAGCCCATCTTGGTAAACATTTTGCTACCAAAGATTTGGGCAAGCTTCGGTATTTTCTGGGCATAGAGGTATCTAGAAACTCTAATGCTCTTGTACTGTCTCAGAGGAAGTATGTCTTAGATATTCTACAGGAGACAGGTATGCTTGGAGCTAGACCGGCTGACACCCCTCTAGATCCTAATGTCAATTGGGATGATGAGTCTTCTCCACTTTTCTCTGATAATAAAAAGTACAGGAGGCTGATTGGTAAGCTGATTTATTTGACTGTGACTAGAGCCGATATTTCTACTGCAGTGGGTCTTCTTAGCAGGTATCTTGATAAACTCAGACAGTGTCACTGGGATGCACTTTGTCACATTCTGAGATATTTGAAGAAGTCTCCTGGCAAGGGACTTCATTACAGGAAAAATGGACACTGTTCTCTTGAAGGGTACTCTGACTCTGACTATGCAGGAAGCAAAACTAACAGGAAATCTACTTCTGGGTACTGTACTTATCATTGGAGGCAATCTTGTCACCTGGAGGAGCAAGAAGCAAAATGTGGTTGCCAGATCTAGTGCTGAAGCTGAATACAGGGCCATGGCCCATACTGCCTGTGAGCTTCTGTGGGTGCGCTCTCTCTTAAAAGAATTTGGGGTTGATTCTTCTTCTGCTATCCCCATGCATTGTGATAATAAAGCTGCTATCTTCATTGCCAATAATCTTGTTTATCATGAGCGCACCAAACATATTGAGGTTGACTGCCATTTTATCTGGGAATCTATTCTTACCGGCAAGATCTGCACTCCTTTCACGCGTTCTGAAGACCAAGTTGTTGATATCTTCACCAAACTGCTGGCGAAGAAGCAATTCTGCACTCTTATGGACAAGTTGGGCATGATTGACATCTATGCTCCAAGGGGGATTGTTAACATATATATCTTATTTTATATCTTTTGTTATTAGTTTTGTTATTTTTACATTATATGTGGACCTCTGTGCAACCCTACGTTACCAGAAATTACTGACCTTGTTTCATATATTAATTTGAACACTTGCTCAAACTCCCATCAAACCTTAGTATAAAATGAAAATACACTTCATAAGAGCTTAAAACCACCAAAAGATGCATTGTAGCTGTAGGATTAATATACCAAAAAGTGCTACTGAAATATTTGCAAACATCATTGAAATGCCTACACCATAAGATGTATAGCTACAAGAAACTTAAAAAGCTACTGCCAGTTTGCCACACTAACAATGAAGCCATCATATCTGAAATCAGACTAAAAGGGATAAAAATAAATACATACCTCGACATGTCCAGCATGAAATAGATCAAATGCACCATCTATGTAAACAATTCGAGCATCTGGGCCTGGTACCTAGAGGTATTGATAGAGATGCTGGTTATACGATTTCAGTGAAAAAAGAAAAAGCTATATAACTTAATAAATCAAACCACTTATACTGAAGCTGATTTACCTTTATTAATTCAAAGTGTGGACTAGAGAAAATTATGGTGATTATCTACCATTCTTACATACTAATACAAAAATATTATCAATCTCAATAAACCAACGAATCTGACCATTAAGAGATTGTTATCATTCTCAATGGACTAATATATGATAGTGTTATGTAACATTTGCTGCATATTTATGTTGAGTTGGATATTAAATTATGTTAACAGAGGAACTGACGAATATCTGCTTTAGGTTCGACAGCAATACATGCTTTTCAAAATTAAGCATATTGTAACGTACTCGAATACTAGAAAAATATTTCCTTAGTAGATTATTTATACTGACTTTAAGGTTATATTTTCAAATGCATCAGTAGATGACACACACATAAATCATACCTTCCCATTTGAAAACTGTACAATCCTCCGTGATGTTGGTAGAAAATGTGATATTCGGGTTTCACTACCAAATCCATCGTCAAACTTTTGGCTACGTCCATGGCTAAACTGCCTTTGTAAAGAAGAATGGTTGTGGTTATCGCTCAAGGCCCTCTCCCGCACACAGAGTAACATGCGTCCTGTTAAGAATAATGACTGTTTAAGAAAATAAGCATAAGAGAGATAGCCAGTGAAAGAAGTCGTTTACCTAAGCCAAAAGATTAGATAATGAAAAGAACCATCATGATTTTTCCCTATATTTTAGATATTAAAAATTAATTAATCTACTCTGATTGTTGATAATCATCTTCATAATAAACCTCAACAGCAAAACAAATTTGGTTTGGCTATAAGTTCCTTCTTTAGCATTCAACTCTTTTTGAGAAATATTCTCATTATTAATGTAATCAGGGCCTTGGAACCCGACCAAACAATGTTGACTCCATAAGCTACATTGTCCATATTTTGATGATCAACTTCACCATTCCATTCATGTGTGTCAAGTGCTATAGAAAGCGTGAAGCGGGATGCAAGTAGACGGGATCTTCCAACCGCTTACACACCAGGCAGCGGCTAAAGCGAGCTTTTTTTTTAAAGCAGATACTTAAAATATCATTTTTTTTTCATATATTCATCCTTCAATACATATGTATAATGAGAAATCTTTATTTGATATGTAAAAACAAATACAATGCTCTCTCCTATATAGGATAAGAGAGTAAGTCAGAAACATAACTAACCAATATGGGATAAAACAAAAGCAAAAGACAAGACAAGTCTAAAACCCATAACAAAACAAATAACATGGCACAACACAATAAAGCATATATACTAATATTCCCCCTCAAGCTGGAACATAGATATCAATCATGCCCAACTTGTCCACCATGGTAGTTAATCTGGCCTTGGGAAGAAACTTTGTGAAGATATCTGCTACTTGATCAGAAGTATGAGTATATGGAGTAGAGACATTGCCAGATAATACAACTTCTCGGACAAAATGGCAATCCACCTCAATGTGCTTGGTGCACTCATGAAATGTTGGATTGCTGGCAATGAATATAGAATCCTTATTGTCACAATACGTAGGAATAGGATTAGGGTCAGATATGTCAAACTCCTTCAGAAGCCCACGGACCCACAACAGTTCACAAGTAGTATGAGCCATAGCTCTATACTCCGCTTCAGCACTAGAGCGGGCGACTACAGTTTGTTTCTTGTTGCGCCATGTAACAAGATAACCTCCCACAAAGGTACAATAACCAGAAGTAGATTTACAAACTATCATGTTGTCTGCATAATCAGAATTAGAATATCATGTGATTTTACAATGCCCATGTCTTCTGTAGAATAAATGCTTTCTAGGAGAATTTTTTAGATATTTCAAAATATGACACAGCATCCCAACAGCATCGCCTGGGTTTATCCGGGCATCCACTGACTAAGCCAACTGCAAAAGATATATCAGCCCTTGTAACAGTCAGACATATAGGTTTACCAACTAATCTACGATATTGTTGGTTGTCTGGGTATGGAGGAGAAGTGTCATCATCTCAGTTGGTATTAGGATCTAAGGTAGTAGTAGATTTTGCTCCAAGCATTCTTGTTTCTGACAAAAGATCCAGGACATATTTCCTCTGTGATAAACAAATACCTGAAGAAGAGAGGGAAACTTCAATAACAAGAAAATATCTCAATTTTCCTAGATCTTTGGTGACAAAATGTTTTTCCATGTATTCTTTAGGATTGTATGCCTGCTTGATCCCTCCCAGATAAGATTATATCATCAACATAGACAGTCTGAATTACAAGGCCAGATGAAGTTTTCTTATAAAAATTGAGTGATCAGAATGAGAGCGGCAGAAGCTGGATTTCTGAAGAATATTACTCAGTTTGTCAAACCAGGCACATGGATTGTTTCAATCCATAGATAGCTTTGTGCAACCTGCACACTTTAGAACACTCCATCTGAGCAACAAACCCAGGTGGTTGTTCCATGTATACCTCCTCGTGCAAGTCACCATACAAAAAGGCACTTTTAACATCCAGTTGAAACAGAGGCCAATCACAATTTACAGCCACAGAGATAAGAATTTCAACAGAATTTAGATGTGCAACAGGAGAGAAAATCTCAAAATAATCACCTCCATATGTTTGAGTATAACCTTTGGGGACAAGGCGAGCTTTCAATCTTTTGATGGTGCCATCTGGCTGATCTTTTATAGTAAAGATCCAGCAACAACCAACAACAACCAACAGGAGAGCAATTGGCAGGTGCATCAACCAAGTCCCATGTATGACGATCAGTAAGAGCCTGCATTTCCGTCTCCATAGCCTAGCGCCATGCAAGATATAAAACCTGAGCAGCATTCTTAGGAATACATACAGCAGATAAAGTAGAGGTAAAATTGGCAAAGTTTGTGCTCAAGTTAGCGATAGAACAAAAAATTCCAATAGGATGCAGAGTGCAATACCTGGGCCCTTTTCGTAAACCAATGGAACATCTAAATTAGAAAATACCTGAGGTGAGGGGAGATCTGCTAACGAGGATGAAGGAATTGGTGAAGGAGGTGCCATGGAGGGAGTTGTAGCTTTCGGTCTTTGTTGATACACTTTCAGAGGCAGGGAAGGTGCAACAGCAGTAGGAGGCAAGTCAGTGTCAACAGACATAGGCAAGACATAGGCAGTGGTGTATCAATCAATAGATCTGATGTCAGAGTAGTACATGTTGCAGAGTAGAATGGCATATGCTCGAAGAACGCATTGGCACTGACAAACCATTTCTTTGTAGAGGGATCATAGCACTTGTAGCCTTTTTGAGTCTGAGAGAACCCAAGAAAACACATTTTGTAGACCGCGGGTCAATCTTAGTCAAACCAGGACGCAAGTTCTTCACAAAGCAAGTGCTTCCAAAAATTTGAGGCACAGCAAAAAGGGGGACATCGGGATATAAGATTTGATAAGGCACCTGATTGCCAAGGACAGAAGAGGGCATGCGATTAATAAGATAACAAGCAATAGAGATAGCTTCAGGGCAAAAGTTGTTGGGTACATTATAGTGAAAAGAAGGGTGCGGACAACTTCTAGGAGGTGTCGATTCTTGCGCTCCGCAATCCCATTTTGTTGGGGGGTGTACGAACAAGAAGTTTGATGAATAGTACCCATCTTGCAAAAAAAACTAGCTGATAGACAATTGCACAAATTCTAGAGCATTATAGTGCGAAAAAATTTAATAGGTTTGTCAAATTGGGTATCTCAGCAAAAAAGGAGGTGATAGTATCAAGCATGTGAGATCGATCTTTTAATAAAAATAGCCATGTAGTTCTAGAAAAGTCATCAACAAAGCTCATAAAGGATCGAAATCCAGAAGTACTTGGAACAGAACATGGACCCCAAACATCAACATGCACAATATCAAAATGTAGTTTTGAACCGATACAGGGTTTTTTGTAAAACTAGCACGAGTTTGTTTGCCCAACTGGCAAGCTTCATAATGAAAAATAGAATCTGAAACAATAGGAATGAAATGCTTCAATTTGGCAGGGGATGGATGTCCCAATCGACAATTCCATTGTAGGCTTGTAGCAAACGCAGTCAACAGAGGAGTAGTCTTCAATGTATCCAAGTAGTATAACCCATCTGGTCCCTCATGGCCCGAACTAATCCCCATCCTCGTGTGCAGATCCTGAAAAACAACACCATTCGGGTCAAAAGTAATAGAGCACCTTAGGCTCTTCACAGTTCTTAACAAAATAACAGATTCAACGAAAATTTGGGAACATAAAGGGCCGAGCGCAATAAGAGTTTGCAAGGAGTCCAGATATTCCCTATGCCAAAAAAAGAGTCTGAGAACCATCAGCATGTGTAACAAGTGGAACAGCAAAAAATTTACGAAGTTCAGAAAATAATACAGATTGCCAAAAATATGGGAGGTGGCGCCAGAGTCAATCACCCATTTATTTTTACCATAAGGTGCAGAGGAGGCAAGGAGAGCAGAACCTCCATTACAAGAGGCATCAAACCAGTGGAGGGAGCGAGACGGGCCTAAAGCAGCTTCTCAAACTCAGAGCGATCCATTCCGCAGATGGCTGGGACGACGAGGATGGTGCAGAATCAGGTTGATCAGTAGTGACATGATTCGCCCATGTAGGCTTACAATCCTCAATCCAACAACGATCTTCAGTGTGATTTGTGCGTTTACAAAAGTGACAGTAGCACTGTTCAGAAGAAGATGGGTCGAGACCAGCTGAAGAGGAACTACGACCAGGCCCAGCGTACAAATAGCGTATGCCCAGCTTGTGACCAAGACTTTGAAACATTGTTGAACCCAGTGGCTTCGTAAGAACATCAACATATTGATCTTCAGATCTGACATGAGGAGTCACCACTTTCACATTCTTGATTTCATCTCTGATAAAATGGCACTCAACTTCTATATGTTTAGTGTGTTCATGGAAAACTGGATGTTTCACAATATAGATAGTTGTTTGATTATCACATATGAGCTCTACAATAGACATTACAGGAATTTGCAATTCAGAAAGCACTGATTGGACCCAGTGGCTTTGTAAGAACATCAACAAGTTGATCATCAGATCTGACATGAGGAGCCATCACTTTCCCATTCTTGATTTGATCTCTGATAAAATGACAATCAACTTCTATGTGTTTAGTGCGTTCATGGAAAACTAGATTTTTCGCAATATAGATAGTTGCTTGATTATCACATATGAGCTCTACAAGAGACATCATAGGAATTTGCAACTCAGAAAGCACGGATTGGACCCACTGTAACTCACAACAACCATGAGTCATTGCTTTATACTCATCTTCCGTGCTAGAACGGGCCACAACATTTTGCTTCTTGCTTTTCCAGGTGATAAGATGATTTCCTAGAAAAGATGCAATACCTAGATGTAGATCTTGTGTCATTCAGATTACCAGCCCAATCTGCATCTGCATAGCCAGTAAGCACAAGAGTAGACGTAGGAGTCTCAGTTTCTATAATATGTAATCCCTTTCCAGGAGCTCCTTTTAGATACCTCAGAATGCGACAGACTACCATCCAATGTGAGTGGTTTGGTGAGCTCATCTGTTGACTCACCACTCCTACGGCAAAGGAAATGTCAGGATGAGTCATTGTCATTTATATCAGCTTACCAACAATCTTCCTATAATACCATGGATCTCAATAATCAGTATCATCAACATTTTCCTTCGCATGATAGTCCATAGGAGTAGACACGGGCTTGGATTCACTCATTCATGTCTCATTAAGTAGATGGAGCCAAGGAAGAAAATGTCTGATTTCGACGCCGTTTCGGTAGCCACAAAAACAGAAATTTCGACAAATTTCGACAAATGCATTCCTGGCGTTTCGACGACCAAATGATCGAATTATTTATCAAAATTTTACCAGAACAATCTACTAGTGTAGATCTACTCAAATATGCAATAATATTTCATATTAGATATGTACGGGGGTGGGGCTCCTCATGTGTGAGTAAAGGAAGCTGAACAATTTCAATGGGCATTTCGATGGAGATTTCGAGGTCAATTGAATGGAGAAATGAATGAATCGAGTCATCATAGTTTGCAAGCGCAATATATAGACTTAAAAGACACAAATTTATGGAAACATAGCATGATCTAGGATGGTAGGACCTCTCGGTAGGATGACAGGACGTAATACACAAACAACGTTGCAGTGGTATGTGAGTGAGTATTGAGGAAGCATGAAACAACTATGGTTTATGCATCTAGTTGAACCATGATGGTTGTCATCCACCTTGTTGATTATACCTATCAACATATTGGCTCATGTTTATTTTGTTTTATACAAACATAGATGTGTCTCATTGTTAATCTCCATATGCTTACAAGTGATAAAATGCATACTAATGGATTAACTCAAGCTTTGTTCTTGGTCATGTGCTTTTGTAGCGAGAGCCTATAGGAGGCAACCATGTAGTTAGAGGTGTGATTGATAATAGCATACATACAAAAAATCTCGATAGTGGTGCTAATTTTGCGCACTATAAAATAAATCATGTGACCTCAAAAATGAAAGTTAGTGGGTCATCATAGTCATAGATATCACTCCTAAACACATTTTTAAATATTTCCTTTGTAGATCTTTATAGAAGTGAGAAATAGGAGAGAGAGGTAGAATTAGGCTAGGAAGAGAAGAAACATAACTTAGATTGCCCCTAACAAGCCCAAGGAATCACATAGTAAAATATGCAGACATCGTACCCCATTTCTCGAAATAATAGATGTGTTTCTCGAAATTTCGTCGAAATGTGGACGAAATGGGCCTTTTTTCATCGAAATTTACCTAATTTCGTCGAAATTCGAAATAATTGTCGAAATTTAATTTTTTTCAGGCGAAATTCCCTACGTACAGACATGTAAGGCCATTTCTATGTCCGATCGTTGGCGGCATCGAAATAATTAGCGAAATTTCGCCAATTTCGACGAAATTTTGAACATTGGATGCAGCACATATTTTCTTTGAGACAAATTAGTACCCATATGAGAGCGAAGTACTTCAATGCCCAGAAAATACCTCAATTTCCCCAGATCCTTCGTATGAAAGTGCTTCTGCAATTTGTCCTTCACATTGGATATGCCTACAGAATCAATGCCAGTGATAACAATATCATCAACATATACTGCATTAATAATAGATCTAGCAGAAGAACTAGAATAGAACAAGGAATGATTGGTTACAGAACGTGAGAAGCCATTTGTAAACAATAGCACTGAATTTGTCAAACCAAGCTCGAGGAGATTGTTTCAACCCATAATTGGCTTTCTTCAACCTACACACCTTCTGACACTCCCCCTGAGCAACAAATCCATGAGGTTGCTCTATGTATACTTCTTCCTGTAAATCACCATGTAGGAAGGCATTTTTGACATCGAGCTAAAATAATGGCCAGTCAAAGGTGGTAGCCAGAGAGATAAGAATCCTCACAGAATTAAGACGAGCCACGGATGAGAAGGTCTCAAAGAAATCAACCCCATATGTCTGAGTATATCCTTTCGCCACCAGTCTAGCTTTCAACCTCTATGGAACCGTCTGGATTATGTTTGACAATGAATACCCATACACATCCCACAATATTCTTGTCTACAGGCAAATCAATAAGCTCCCATGTTTCATTCTGAATAAGTGCAGACATTTCAAAATTCATAGCCTACACCAACCAAATCCTTCATAGTATCAACATGGCTCTTTGGAATTATCACAGAATCAAACTCAAGAGCAAAGGAGCAAGCATGCTTAGATAAATTGGACAAACAACAAACACCTGCAATAGGATGATGAATAGTACAAGTGTGAATACCTTTGCGGACAGCAATGGGAACATTAGATCAGGTGGATTTTCAGGATTCTCTTGAGCAGAGGAAGATGGGGAAGGCTCATGGTCTGGAGTCGCTACCTAATCATTATCTGGTCTGCTTCGTCTGTGATACACCTGCGAGTATTGTTGGATTAAAGGAATATCTTCAGATGGCTCTTCTTGAATTAGAGTATCTTTATGAATGATAGGTGGCACTCTCTCACTGTGTTGGGTGGTAACACTCCCTCACTGATTTGTGATGGTGGCACTTCCTCACTTTCACACAATTGCTCCCCCTTACTGGGAACACTAGAGAAATATGGAGTTGACTCGTGGAAAGTGACATCCCTAGACACAAACATGCGATGAAGACTAGGACGGTAACACTTGTAACCCATTCTGGTGTTGGACTACCCAAGAAAGAGTCTTAATAGACCTGGGAGACAATTTGTCAGCTTTAGGATCAAAATTGTGAAAAAAGAGGTACAACAAAACACCCTAAGAGGAACAAAAAATGGTTGATCATTAAGACGTAAAGTAGAAAAAGGAGTGCTTCCTTAAAGAATAGAAGTAGGTTGCCTATTAATAAGAAAACATGAAGTCAGTAAAGCATTCACCCAAAATTTCTTAGGAACATTGGATTGGAACATGATCGTCCTGGTAATATCCAAAAGATGACAATTTTTCCTCTCAGCCACCCCATTTTGTTGAGGGGTGTGAGGGCAGGACGTACGATGTACCATTCCAACAGAATTACAAAAATCAGCTATAGCATGTTGAACATATTCCAAGGTATTATCAGACTGGAGAATTTTAATATTGCAATCAAATTGGACTTTTATTTCTTGATGAAAATGTTTGACAATGGACAACACAGACTCTCGACTCTTCAACAGATAGATCCATGTCATACAAGAAAAATCATCTACAAAGGAAATAAAATATCGAACACCATAATAATTGTTTTCTTTTACAGGACCCCAAACATCACTATGAACTAAATCAAAGGGGCGGAGAACCCTCTTATTGACACGACTAGGGTAAGATATCCTATGATTTTTTGCCAAGTGACAAGACTGACACTCTAAAGAGGACACATGTGACAACATCGGTTCTAACTTCCGAAAACTCTCCAGAGAAGGGTGGCCATATATGTAGTGCCACGGTAAGGGAGAACCACTCAAAAGGATAGCAGGAGTCGGAGCAGCAGATACTTGACGAGGCAGGCTTGCACCATGAAAGAGGTAAAGATCACCTTTCCTAGCCCCCCCCCACCAACCATCCTCATACTCTTGAGATCCTTTAATACAAAAGAAGGACCGAATGTCAATCTACATTTCACAGTATCGATTAATTTTGCAACAGAAAGAAGATTGAATGGAAATTTAGGCACATAATGTACAGATCTAAGGTCAATCTTAGGAGTAAGAGAAACAGATCTACTAGCTAATACTTTCCGCACGGATCCATCAGCTAATGTCACAGATTGAAGTGGGATATATGAGTCAATGGAGTCATGTGTTGCGAATATCCAGAATCAACCACCCAAGAAGAAGAACTGGAAGCCAGGAAAGAAGTTGGATTACCAGTGGTACAAGCCAAGTGAGCTAAAGAAGATGCTCTCATGTTCAGATGTTGAGTGGCCAGAATAAATCTATCATATTCTTCCTTGGTGAGAGTGATATCAGGGACTCCAGCATTAGAAGCAGAAGCAGAAGTAGGTGTAGCAGCAGGAGGCTCAGACAACTCATTGCCTCCAGTAAAGTGGGTTGTCCCAAGCTCCCAGTCGGTGGATGAGTAGGTCTTCCATGTTCCTTCCAACACTTCTCGACAGTATGTCCTAGACAACCACAGAAGGTACACTTGGGCCTGGTAGACCCTCCTCGTCCAACACCTGTACATCCTCCTCTAACTACAGCAGCAATGGATGCCTGCGATTCACCAAAGGAAGGAGTTGCAGTAGACTGCACAAGTTCAAAGTTGGATTGCAAAATCTAGGAGTAGGCTTCCTCCAAGCTAGGAAGTTTATCAACAGCCTGAATAACATTGCGTCCATAACTGAAAGAAGGGCTCAGCCCAGATAATAACTTGGTTGTAACCAAGTCATCTCTATCCTTAATCTGCTCCTGAATAGTCGCATGATGATAAAAACTCAGCTCTTGGGCAATAGACTGAATTGTCCCAAAGTATTCCTCTAATGATATGTCTCCTTGTCGCTATGCAAAAATACGATCATATATCATAAATTGACGCAGGGCATTCTTCTATTGAGAGTAGTATTGCTTAACAGCATTCCAAATTTCCTTCACAGTGGAGTAGAACATGAACCTAGCAGCAATACCAGGCTCCATACTTCCCCACAGCCACGTCTTCACCAGGTTGTTATTACGCTTCTACTCTGCATATCCCTTGTCAGTGGCGGCTGGAGGATCAAAATCAACATGCTTTGCCTTGTCTCAGGACTCTAGCACAGTATGGACAACATTCATCCACAAAAGAAAATTCTTCCCATTCAACTTGATGGAGGGAATTGGTAACACCTCGTTGTAGACAACAGAAGTTTTATTGTCCTCCATAACTTAGTTGTGATAAAGAGACAGTGATGGAGAGATACATGTCTCACTGACTAAAGATGTGACGGAAAGATGTGTCATGATGAGAAAAGGAGTGATAGAGAGATACACGTCATTGTACAAAAGACGGGATGTAGTTCCGACGCAACCACAACCTCCAAGCGAATATTTCCTAATAATACGTGGAGGAGATGTGATTAGGAAATTTTTACGTAGACGTGGACCCCTCAATTTGGAGTTTTAGAACTCCGTCTGAAAGATCCAAAGACGCTCGCGCCTCCAGTCAAAGAAGCGGTCGCGGTTGTAGGCTTGTTGGCCCCCTATGGCAGTTGTCCCGCTAGCCCTAGTGTCGGTGGATGCGTTGCTGCTCTTAGTTGGCGGCGGCGCTATTGCCGGCCCCGGCAAGCGGCCTCACCGGCGCAGCCATAGTAACAAGTCTCTGAATTTTACAAAAAATCGGCGATTTTTCGCAATTTCATAGGCTCCCGAATGTTCACCACGATTAATGCGTCGGTTTCCGATTTTTCGCGACTTTTCACAATTTTTCCCGCTTTTCCACGATTTTTCACGATTCTCCGTGACTTTTCACGATTTTTCTCTTTTTAAGTCGTTTTCTCTTTTTTAGCAATCCATGTACAGAGAGGACTCCTGATATACACTAAATCTCCAACCCCCCACTCTCTCGACAGTCAACTGTTAGTATTCAACTATTCTTAAAAAAATTTCCTACTTTTTTCACTCAACAAGATTGTATGTCTAGTGACCTTAATAGTTACATTTGTATCTAATTTGTATGTATATATACGTACATATATGTATATATTTGTGTATATATATACATGTATGTATATATATATACATATATAAAAATATGCATGTATGTATATATGCATATATAGAAGTATATATATACGTATATATAGCCGACTTATTCTCGATTATTTCCGAATAGTTGACCGAACTTTGACTAAAATATATCGATCTTTTCATGAATTTTCCCGATTTTTTCCGAATTCTAATTTTTTCCGGCCAGCAGAAAAGTTGCCGAAACCCAAACTTGTCACTATGGGCACAGCTACCTCTTCCTTGGCAGTGGCTGGAGGCGGCGGCCCGGCTGGCCCTGGTGGCCGGCGGCGTTGTTGCTGCTGGTTAGGGCCAACGGCTACACGTCCCTAGGAAGTAGGAACAGAGCAACAGACTGCTCTAGTAGCATGTATGTAAACTGAAAATTAGGGTGCTACAATATGCAGCATGTGTGAGAGGAGCAATGCGCTACCTCTCCTTTTATTAATAACACAAGTAGGAAAATTACATAAGAGTCTAGCAGTAAAGATAAATAACATAATGAAATACTAGGAATATAAAACAACTATATTAACACTATATATATTGCCAAGAATCCAGTCTTCCATGAACGCACTAAACACATAGAAGTTGACTGCCATTTTATCAGAGATCAAATCAAGAATGGGAAGGTTGTGACTCCTCGTGTCAAATCTGAAGAACTTGTTGATGTTCTTACAAAGCCATTGGGTCCAGCAATTTTTCAGAGTCTTAGTAACAAGCTGGGCATATATGATGTGTACGCTCCAGCTTGAGGGGGAGTGTTATTATAGTTGTTTTATTTTCTGTTTATTTCATTATGCAATTTCTCTTATCCTGCTGGGCCTCTATGTATTTTCAAGTTTCTCTTATTAATAAAAAGGAGAGGAAGCACATTGCTGCTCTCTAACGTCGCGTATTGCGGCAACGTAACGTCGTACACCTGTCTTCATATAGGATAAGAGAGAGAGGCTAATTACATATATAAGAATATGGGACTAAACTAAAGAGAAGAAAAAAAATAGATAACACAATGTATACGATAAGATAACACATAGCACTATAACAGGGTCATCTTGACCAAGCTAGCGCTATTCATCGTCATCTTGAGTACCAACAATTACATGTCAACCTACCAGCTTGCAAGTATGTGATATGTCCAGAAGTGTAGGACCGAGTACATAAAACAACTCTTTTAAAGGCCCAACCATAAACCCTGACCAGGTTCATAACAACAATATTAAAAACAAAGTTGAGGAGCAACAACTCGATACAGAGCCCAATTTGTGACCGCAAAGCCTCAATGCTATAAGTCCATTCTGATACTGGTGGTAACATTTTTTTTAAGGAACCTGATGGTGGAGACAGGTGGTGCAGCAGTGTTGGAATCAGGTTGTGTTGTAGTGGTATTGAAGTAGGTGAAACATGGTATAAATAAGAAGGGTTGTCACTGCAGTGACATACATGATTCAGCAGAGGCACTGACATAAGCAGTGTCATGATGGCACTCATGTAGGTGATGTTGTAGTTTTGATGATCATTCCTACATCGATGGCAATGCATATACTCGTGGCTGAATATGAAGTGGTTATCGACATGGTTTATTTCCAAATTGCAATGCTGATGAGGATGATGTAGTGCACGGTAGTACCAATTGCCATGGCTTGAAATGCATGTGATATGCTGAATGAAACAACAACAGATAATAAGGGCAAGCTATGGGTTATGACTCTCACAGACATCGCCAGTGCTGCCAAGCATGATACCAGGTGGGGTGGATAGGTGTGGCCCAATGCACGACATGGCCACATTGGCAGCGTCAAAAATAAAAATAAAAAATCATGATGCAGCTTGTCTTTATTAAGTGTAGGTAAAGATTGTAGTGCTAGCTATAGATAAGAATGAAATATTACCCATGGATTACCACCCCATATCGATTGTGTTTACCCACTTATCCCATTCCACAGTCAAGCATATTGAAAATCCATCATTATGGCATAGGGTAGGTCAGGGGCGGACCTCTGAAGAGACAACCCCCCTCCCCTAAGAGTTTAAAATTGTAAAATAGAAAGTAATTGCATATTTGGTGTCAAGACGTAATCAAGACAACTAATTAGCGAGTCAAACATGAAATGCAGAAACTGACAGCCCACACTTGTTGTCTTGATTCTTTTTTCATTAATAACAGCAGTAGGAAAAGTCAGCGATTGATTAAATACCATGTGTCATACTTGGTAAGGCAAGGACATTGGACAAACACGGAAACATCAAAGTATATGGCAAGATTGGTATTTAGTCAATTGACTAAACTTTCAAATTTGATTTGACAAATCTAAAAATCTTAAGAGTGTGTACAAAAACCACTCTAGTACTGCAAACTAGTTGTCTTCCAAGGCATTGTAAATTAATTTGATCATACATACTAGATCCTTAGTAAACTGTGGGGAAACATTGTTCTTCAACATCATCGATTCTGGATTTTAGATTAATTGATCTTTTCCCAAAACGTATCATTGAAGTATCAACCATGAAATGATAGATTGTCTGGAGTCAACCTCCACAGCATTAATGGTTTATTAAGTACAGAGGTAGATCTTTTCCTAACATTATAGATCTACTGGCTGTATACGAATTGGCCGTTTTGTAAGTTATGGAATTTTTTGCTTCAACTATAGCATCTTTTGGTTATTTGTTTGCATTAATTTGACAATGTATATGAATCTAATTTAGTCATACCAATATATAATTACTTAGACAATGAAAACTATCATGTTTAATAACAATATTCGCCCTAATTTTTAAAAAGATCAAGGTAATTGTAAAATTTCTGGAAAGCATGTAGGCCATCCTTTGCCCCCCCCCCCCCAAATATTTGTTCTCAAAATCCAGGTGTGATGTGGCAAGTTGGCAATTGGTTATCTTTCATAAAAAAATTTAGTTTCATTTATCATTACATGGAACATCTAAGTTAATAACTATAAAATACTTATCAAAGTTAATAACATGTATTTAGCAAATATGTATGCACTGATCCTTATTTGTCTCTATTCTCTAGAGCCTCGGTTGGTTTCTTAATCTAATAGAAAGCTTGTATACTTTTAATGCTGTGTATAGTATGCAAACATGCATTGCCAGATCTGCAGTATATATCAGTATCCATTGTGGATGTTGTCATTTTAAAATAAAACATCCTAGTTTAAAGTTGCTGACATCATATGTGGTCACACAGTATAATATAAATTACACAGACAAGTATCTAGTGATAATGAGTAACACTTTAATCATAAAATAAATTGTACTGAAGTTGAATAAGTACCAACTATATCAGTGCTTGAAACCCCTTCAGTTCTCTTGATTTGTTTATATCGACCAGCCTTTTTTGCTAAAGCATAAGCATCTGTACCATCTGGAAGAAGACAAGGGTCATCCCCATGAATTATATAATCGATCTTAAAGTCGTTGAATAGTTTGTGCATGAATTCCTCCGTGATTGCATACGGAGCATCAGGAATAACTTCATCTACCCACTTGACAGCTCCCACCATGATCATCCTGCATATCAGTGAAGGTAAATTTTTGAAAAAAGTTACTTGATTTGCCTGAGACTATATTTGGGTTGATTTAAGACAGCTTGCCACAGCATATTAACAAAACACATTCATAGAAACTATCAAAGACATCACTTGTCGAGCTTGGTGTATACCTTCAGACCTATAATTCCGAAATGTCTCTGGGATATATTCTGTCAATCAGTTACATACATGACATCTAATTACATAAATATCTAAAAACTGCAGACCATGAATCACATTGAAGGTGAACTTTCATCATTTCTCATCTAAACCAAGTGGAACTTGTTATAAAATAGTAAAAAAAACTTGATTCATTAAATGCACTGATACATGCATTTCAAAGTGGTGCCCAGAAATTATATGATTCTGCATCAGCTTTAGCACGACTTGACATTAATATATTATAATATCTTGCTAGTCCTTATTCCCTGTAGTTCACCTTTGATCTGTCCGTTACTGAATTGTGGATCTATTGCGATTAAGGTTATGATTGCTACACGGTCAATGATTGTGAAGTAAAGGAATAATTATGTTGTTTGGTTACTAGTTCATAAAAAGAAAGGAAAATCTCATCATCATCTAAGCCTTTACCTCAACTATGATGAGGTCAGCTACAAGGATCCTTATTCTTCATTTTACTATATTTTGTGTAATACTCTCTATTGAGATATACAGAATCTCTCTTCTAATTAGTTATCCAAACGTAAATATAGGTCTGTTGGTTCAACTTTAATTCCATTTCACTCAATAACAATACTCTTTATTAGTGCATTTGGCAAGTAAATTCTTTCCGAGACTGACCTTCCTTCTCTTGTTGAAGCATACAAACATGTCTAGTGTGCATCTTTGGAGCAAACCACTCATACTATTGCTTATAAACCAGCCCAGGACTCTACCATGCAAGGAAGAAAATGTCCGATTTCGACGTCGTTTCGATGGCCACATAAACAGAAATTTCGAAAAAAATTCAACGAAAATTTCGACAGATGTATTCTTGGCGTTTCGACAACCAAATGATCGAATTATTTAGCAAAATTTTACCAGAACAATCTACTAGTGTAGATCTACTCAAATATGCAATAATATTTCATATTGGATATGTGAGGGGGTGGGGCTCCTCGTGTGTGAGTGAAGGAAGCTGAACAATTTCAATGGGGATTTCGATGGAGATTTTGAGGTCAATTGAATGGTGAAATGAATGAATTAAGTCATTATAGTTCGCGAGCACAATATATAGACTTAAAGACACAAATTTATGGAAACATAGCATGATCTAGGATGGTAGGACCTCTCCGTAGGATGACAGGACGTAGTACATAAACAATGTTGCAGTGGTACGTTAGTGAGTATTGAGGAAGCATGAGAGAACTATGGTTTATGCATCTAGTTGAACCATGATGGTTGTCATCGTCCTTGTTGATTATACCTACCAACATATTGGCTCCAGTTTGTTTTGTTTTATACAAGCATAGATGTGTCTCACTGGTAATCTATATACGCCTACAAGTGATAAAATGCATACTAATGGATTAACTCAAGCTTTGTTCTTGGTCGTGTGCTTTTGTAGCGAGAGCCTATAGAAGGCAACCATGTCGTCAGAGGTGCGATTGATAATGGTATACATACAAAATATCTCGATAGTCATGCTAATTTTGCGCACTATTAACATAAATCATGTGACCTCAAAAATGAAAGTTAGTGGTTCATCATATAGCCATAAATATCACTCCCACACACATTTTTAAATATTTCCATTGTAGATCTTTATAGAAGTGAGAGAAGTAGGAGAGAGAGGTAGAATTCGGCTAGGAAGAGAAGAAACATTACTTAGATTGCCCCTAACAAGCCCAAGGAATCACATAGTAAAATCTGCAGACATCGTACCCCATTTCTTGAAATAATACATGTGTTTCTCAAAATTTCGTCAAAATGCGGATGAAATGGGCCTTTTTTATCGAAATTTACCTAATTTTGTCAAATTCGAAATAATTGTCGAAATTTAATTTTTTTTGGCGAAATTCCCTACGTACAGACATGTAAGGCCATTTCTATGTCCGATCGTTGGCGGTATCGAAATAATTAGCGCCAATTTCGACGAAATTTTGAACATTGCTACCATTAATACTCACATTTGTCCCTCCACGTGTGGAAGGGGACGTGGAGAGTGAGGAGATTGCGGCGAGGCAAATCCACTAGAGGTCGAGGTCGTCCAAAATGCACTCACTATGGGAAGAACACCGGAAGGAAACTTGTGAGATTCATGGGTATCTACCTAGATTTTCAAATGCCAATGTTGCATCTACTAACGAAACTCATAAACACCATGATGTAAGACAACCGTAGCATTTAAAATAATCATTTGAGTAGTATTTATAAAAAAATTTAGTTTCCTTGTTTTTAGGGTTATTTGATATTTGTTCATACTCTAGCTACATTGTACGTGACAACCAGACTGCAATTAACATCTCCAACAATCCAACATTTCATCTGAATACAAAACACATTAAAGTGAATTGCCATTTTGTATGAGACCTAGTCAAAGCTAAAAAAAATTGTGACTCTTCACATACAAACCAGTAAACAGATCGCTAACATCACGACCAAGTCACTTTCTTCATATCTTTTTCAACATGGGCGTCAAACTGGGACAACATAACATCTATTGTCCAACTTATGTGGGAGTGTTAGTATTAATTGGTTATTGGTCAAGTGGACTTAGGCTCGTTGTCTTTATATTATATGCTTGTTATTAATGTGCTCATAGTTTAAAATTTCGACAAAATTGTGGAAATTTCCACAATTATTTCCATACCAATGGCCATCAGACATCGAAATGCACTGTCGAAACGCATTGTCCATCGAAATTTTTCTTTTTTTTCAATGTACTATGGACTGCCTAAAGCATATTTTTGCACAGTTTTGTGTCTTTAAGTCTATACATTGTGCTTGCAAACTATGACTTAATTCATTGATTTCACCATTGAAAATTGACATCAAACGTCTTCATCGAAATCCTCATCGAAACAGTTCAGGGTCCATCACTCACACATGAGGAGACCCCCACCCCCCACATCCAGTATGAAATATTATTGCATATTTGAGTGGATCTCGTTGATGTACAATTTGGACAAGAATTGGTATCGTGAAGGAGAAAACCCTGGGAAGACGCATCGAGGGTGACGGGAATTAACACAATCACTTATGACAATGGATCATGTGAATCTAACGTAACCAAGGAACGAGGTATCCGATTTCGTTGCCGTTTCGACAGCATGGAAACTGAAATTTTTTGAAATTTCGACAAGAATTTCGATAAATGCAAATGTGCCCGTTTCAATGTCAAAATGAATGAATTAAGTCATGAAATTTCACAGGCATGAACTCTACACCTATATGCATCGTTTTATGCAATAAAATTTGATATGCATATAGGTGGGAGGGTCCTTGACGTAGGAGATAAGTGAACTTTACTGTTTCCTGGAAAAATTTCAAATCTAGGCAAAAAAAATCGTTGATTTCGAGTTTTCGACATGGCGGTAGAGCCGCATGATTTCGTAGCAGATGGCGTCGAAATCAAAATTTCGAGCAAAATTTCACCGATTTTGTGGAAACTTCATTGCTTGGACGCAACAACAATCCCTTGCAAGACCACGAACCAATCTGGATAGGAATTCACACCATCCAGGGAAACAAGTCTAGGGAATTAGCGGAGGCTTCTAGGATGACACTAGCCGCAAGGGATGCTTGCTAGACCCCGAACCAAGAGGATTAAGAGGAAACTAGGCGGTTGCCCTGCTGCCATGTCTATCTTTGTTGTTGCGATGGTGGAGGAGATGTCCAAGATGACCCAAAACCTTGATAGGCTGGAGGCAACAACGTTTAGGGATTCAGTAGACGTTGGAGATCGCGTGGGGCGAACGATGGTTGATGATGGTTGTGGGGTGAACAACGCTTGCACATGACCGGGAAGACAACCTCGGGGATCAACGTGACTCGAGGATGACAACCACGAGGGATACTTGGTAGTTTCCTTTGACTATGAATCGAGGAAGCACAGATGAAAATATGTGTGAAAGAAGAAGGGAAACAGTTGTAGAAGTCGGGGAGATGCCTGGCTAGCGGCCGACCTAAGCAGAAGAGACGGTAGCCGCCCGCAGACGGAAGCTCTCTCTTTTTCTCTCTAGGCTTAGGTTAAGTGCTCTGATACCATGTTGAAAAGTGTGAGCGATCCTCGCTTGATTGATATTTGACGACACACCCCTATCCTATATATAGAAGGGGGAAAATATTACATACTTGGGCCTCACGTAAAGCTATATGAGTCGTCACACTTAAGCCCATATACAGCTTAACATATTAACCAAATAGGCCAATAATACTTTCTAGTTTTCTAACAATCACTTTACATAAGGACGAGCTTTTTGCTTCCTTGTCATCTTCTCCATGGATACTAATGAGATAGTCTCACTTCCAGATCTCTTTCATCCACACTCACCAGCACCAGCTTCTAAATCACCTCAGGTCTATCACCAGCATACACAAGTTGATCCCCAAGCAGCGACCCCTCCTCATAGTTTGTTCCAGTCCGATCCTACTCATGGATGGAGCTTTGCAAAGGTATATGTTCAAGCACCATTAAGCATCCCATCTTTGACAACTATTGCCTAGCTCGCCTCTATACTTTTGCTTAAAAGCTTTGGATACCACCTCTATTCCCAATTATCCGACAGATGCTCTTCAACATCCTGGATGGAGAGCTACCATGTTGGACGAGATGCAGGTCTACGCGATAATGGCACATGGGACCTAGTTGACCTTCCACCTGGAAAGATCATTGTTGGCTTTCGGTGGGTATCCTCAGTCAAACACTGCTTTGATGGCACTATCAAGTAACTAAAGGCACGGCTGCCAGAGGTTTTAGTCAAACATTTGGTGTTTTGAAACCTTCTTTCTAGTGACAACATTTGCTTCTGGCCACATCCTAATCTCCTTGGTGGTCCATCTTGATTGGCAGTCAGATATCAAGAACGTTTTCTACATGGTGATCTCTTTGAGGAAGTCTACATGCAGCAACCTCCTAGCTTTGTTGTTGAAGGGGTTCTCTCACAAGGTTTGTCATCTCCGACATTCCTTGGATGACCTTGAGCAATCTTCGAGGAGCTTGGTTCAATAAACTAAGCATGGTCCTTTAAAAGTTGGGTTTTCAGAGATCTGCAACATATCACTCACTGTTCTCTTTTTGGTCCTCAAAAGGACGCATTCTCCTTGTTGTATATGTAGATGGCATCATTGTCATTGGAGACGAGACAAGCGACGTCTCCAGCGTAAGACAATCTTCACACCCTTCGATGCAAAGGATTTGGGAAATCTGTGGTGTTTTCTTGGCATAGAGGTGCTTTGCTCCACCATTAGAATCAACTTATCTCAATGACATTATGTCTTGGACTTACTTCATGAGATTCGGATGACATGCCAAACCAGACTCCACTCCAATGGACCATAACACGAAAGCTCCACATGAGGGGGAGCTCTTTCTTGATCCATAATAGTATCATCGTGTAGATGGAAAGATGATGTATTTGGCGATAACTCGACTTGACATCACTTATGTGGTCAGAGTAGTCAGTCAGCATATGAGTTTGCCACTTCAAGCTCACCGGTCCAACATTCAATGGGTCTTACGCTACCTCAAAAGCACTCTAGTAAGAGAACTATTCTACAATTGCCCTAATTTCTATCTTTGGGTAAGCATATGCAGATTGGGCAGGTGATGTTCAAGACCGTCTGTAATCATGTTGGGCAACCACCATGCGGCTTGGAGAAGCAAGAAACAATTTGTGGTTGCTCACTGCAATATTGAAGCCAAATATTGATTTATGGCTCATTTGTGTTATGATTTACAGTGGGTATATTCCTATCTATCCGAGTTTGAATTTTTGTTCATACTCTAACTACATTGTACGTGACAACTAGACTGCAATCCACATCTCCAACGGTCCAATATTTCATCAGAATACAAAACACATTGAAGTGATTTGCCATTTTGTATGAGACCTAGTCAAAGCTAAAAAATTGTGACTCCTCACATACAGACCAGTAATCAGATCGCTAACATCACGACCTAAGTCACTTTCTTCATATCTTTTTCAAGATGGGTGTCAACTTGGACAACATAACGTGTATCGTCCAGCTTGTGTGGGAGTGTTAGTATAATTGGTTATTGGTTAGGTGGACTTAGGCTCGTTGTCTTTATATTTTAAGTTTGTTATTAATGCACTCGTAGTTTAAAATTTCGACAAAATTTTCAAATTTCCACAATTATTTCCATACCAATGGCCATCAGACATCGAAATGTATTGTCGAAACGCACTGTCCATCGAAATTTTTCTTTCTTATTAATGTACTATGGACTATCTAGAGCATATTTTTTGCACAGTTTTGTGTCTTTAAGTTTATATATTGTGCTTGCAAACTATAATGACTTAATTCATCGATTTCATCATTGAGAATTGACATCAAACTTCTCCATCGAAATCATCATTGAAACAGTTCAGGGTCCATCACTCACACATGAGACCCCTAACCCCACATATCCAATATGAAATATTATTGCATATATGAGTGGATCTACACTATTAGATAATTCTGATAAATTTCACAAATTAATTTGTTGATTTTGCCGTCAAAATGTTAGGAACGCATTTGTCGAAATTTCCATCGAAATTTCGGTAAATTTCTGTTTGTGGCCATCGAAATCGGACAGTTTCTTCCTTATGCACTTATGTGAGGATCTATTTACCCACTTAAGTGTATGCATGTATCTTTAGACTCTTGTACATAGAAAAGGCAGTACCTCGTAAGAAACCAATAAGAATTACTTTCTCTTGCACACAAGCAATGTCCTCGAAGCAAATTTGAAACTAAGGATTTTGATACCTAATATACTTTATTGGTAATGAAGTGGCTAGAACCCCAGATATAATTGTTATCTCGCAACAAAACTACATACTCAATCTTCTTAAATAAATGGGCATGCTAGGGGTACCTGCATATCTTCAATGGACCTAAAGGTCGAACTTCATAAGGATTAGGGAGAAGCCACTTAAAGATTGGTAAAGGTATAAAAGGCTACTGGGAAAACTCAATGACCTCATTGCCACTTGTTCAAATATTTATTTTGCTATTAGTATGGTAATCAATTCACAGACAAACCATGTGTTGGACACATGGAGGTTGTCATTTGGATTCTTCAATACCTCAAAAGGAGTCGAGGCAATGGAATATAATACTCTTAACCATGGACATCTCAAAGTTCATTGTTTCTTTGATGTTGATTGGGCAAGTTGCGTCATTGATCGGTGGTATGTCTCAGGATAGTATGTATTTGTGCGAGACAATATTGTGTCCTAGAAAAGCAAGAAGCAAAGAGTGGTGGCTCGGTCTTGTGAAGAGTCAGATTATTGAGCCATGGCCCATGCCCCATGCCACCCCTGGTCTCGTATGGGTCAAGAATATCTTGGAGGAACTTAGATATCTTAGTCAAGTGTTATGGAGTTACAGAGCGATAATCAACTGGATATCCGCATTGCTTCAAATCCAATTTTTCACAAACAAACAAAACAAATAGGAGGATGATTGTCATTACATTTGTGGGAAAAAAAAGATCAACAAGTTAAGCTTATTCATGTACGATAAAAAGGCCAAGCGGCAAATCTTTTTACTATGTCCCTTAATGAGTTCGAGTCAAGTTTCTATGTAACAAGCCACCACCTCGAGGGACAGTCTTAGAAGATAAACTATTTATTATTATTATTCTTCATTCCTCATTTAATATGTATCTATTGGTTAGTTACATTCTGTGTAATTGTGTTGTTGGGCGCCATCCAAGTTTACATAAATAGGCGTACCCTACCCATAGTACAAACACACAAGTTACTCGGTCTGCAAAATCTTTACGTTAACAAATACATGAATACATGCATATATATGGAAATATGCATTTCCTTTTATATGTAAATATATAGTCATATGTTCATATGTATACATAGATATATATATATATATATAACAAAACTCTTCACATGCCACTTGTACATGTATATGTATATCTTTTAATAAATTCTTAGATATAGACACAAAATATACCAACATATACATACATTTTACACACATATTTGTACTTTTTTCAAAATTTGATTTATTGACAAAAATATTAGCACATATATATGTATAAATCTCAATATTTATAATGTAGACTACGCACACATTCCTAATTTATATACATACATACACATGCCATACATGTATACTAAAATATCTAATTGTAGTTTATATAATTGCATATTATACATTTTAATTTATTGTATCAGAAACAAAATCTTATTTTTTCATGATATATAATTTATTTATTGGGAAAAAATCAAAACCACATACCCCGCATACGACATATACTCTATGTGCTGCCCTCTCCTCCCATACATCGCATATCGCTTTTTCTGAACAATTAGCAAATATTTTCAGATTGTGGGACACCCATTTGGTCCAATGTGGCCTCTTGCTAAAATTGACATACATGTAAGAAGTTTCTCACCTAATCTTATCGTCGTTTGCTTCCCAAGCATTTCTCCACAATTCTACCTTAATTTCCCTCAATCATTACTTTCATCGATGAGTACAACATCATCAGCAAATAATGCATACGGAAAGTATATCATGAAGAACCTGAATTATAACTAAAACAAATATTTAGGAACTCAAAGTCGATCATACCCAAACTGTCCTTAAAATTGTCCTTAAAACCTAGGCCACTCCTTGCTAGAGGTCCTAATACTAGTAATTATGTCATCATACATGTTTTTGATGAAGTCAAAAAACTGAAAAGGGACACCACTTTCTCGAAAATCCTTCACAATGTGGCTCCTCTTGCTAAAATTGACATACATGTAAGAAGTTTCTCACCTAATCTTATCGTCGTTTGCTTCCCAAGCATTTCTCCACAATTCTACCTTAATTTCCCTCAATCATTACTTTCATCGATGAGTACGACATCATCAGCAAATAATGCATACGGAAAGTATATCATGAAGAACCTGAATTATAACTAAAACAAATATTTAGGAACTCAAAGTCGATCATACCCAAACTGTCCTTAAAACCTAGGCCACTCCTTGCTAGAGGTCCTAATACTAGTAATTATGTCATCATACATGTTTTTGATGAAGTCAAAAAACTGAAAAGGGACACCACTTTCTCTAAAATCCTTCAAAGCCCTTTCCTTAGTACTCGACCATAAGACTTCCCTAAAATCAACAAAAATTATTATCCTCTTTATCAAGGATATAGAATATGTAGTGGCCCCTGACATGAAACTAAATTGATCGTTGAATATGTAAGTTATAGATCTCAAAAAATACTCAATAATCCTCTCCAAAGGTTTTGTAGTGGGACTCATAACCTTTATACATCTATTGTTTGTGCATGTAAAATTTTGTAAATGGGGATTTTGGTACTATTTCTCCACTTAACAAATATTTTCGATGTTCTCGTAGCCTTATTACTAAGAAAAGTGTTGACCATGTAACTCCTTTTTCTCTAATACTTTTTCCACACATCAATAGGGATGTCGGCCTAACCCACATACCTTTCCCATTTTTATCTTTTTAAGAATAGTCTTTAACTCTATTTGTGTAACCCGTCATCTCTTTTTTTCCCTAGGCACACAAATCTTCAACGATATTTAAAACTTTCCCATTTAGATTTGGCAAGGGTAGTGTTTCCATCCATTCTTCATATCATAACATTTAACGAACATTCTTCCATCTTCATTCTTGAATCTGGACACATTTCACTTTGCGCAAGTTTCTTCCTTTTTATCACTCATACTCCTATAAAGATTTAAGATGATAATGAATAAGCGGTTCATGGATTCACTTTAGTATAGATAAGTAGAGAAAACACAAGCGGGCATAACCCCTTAATAACTAACGTCAACAAATTTAACTGAAGATCAGATTTGATAGCTCAACTACAAGTATCAGCACCTAGGAGAGGAGACCAATATTTCCATTACGATTAGGGTACATCACAGATAGTCTCCAGGATTATAGTTATATGTTCGTGTTATGGATGAATCGACATAACATATTTAGGATGATATACCTTGGTGTGTACTATTTGTTGATGATATTGCATCAATTAATGAAATTCAAGTCATATTAAATTCCAAAGTTGAACCTTAGAGAACCGCATTGGAAGTGAATGGATTAAGAGTTGTAGGGGAAGATTGGAGTATATGCATTGCAATTTCAGCCAGTTTATTATGTGATTGGTGGTGCCAAGTTGGATGGCCTAGCAATGTTTAAAATTTCGTCACACTATCAAAATTTCGACAATTTTTTCTGTTTCAGTGGCAATCGGACATCGAAATGGACTGTCAAAACCCTCAAAACATGCAGATCATCGATTTTTTTCACCATTCCATATACTATGTACTACCTAGAGCTTTTTTTCATAGTTTTGTGTCTTTAAGTCGATATATTGTGCTTGCAAACTATAATGACTCAATTCATTGATTCCACTGTTGAAAATTGACATCAAAATTCCCTATCAAAATGCCCATCGAAACAGCTAAGGGTCCTTCACTCACAAATGACGAGACCCCACCCCACACATATAGAATATGAAATATTATTACATATTTGAGTAGATCTACACTAGTGGATTATTCTGGTAAAATTTCATAAATTAATTCATTAGCCGTTGACACGCCAGGAACGCATGAAATTTCTTTCAAAAATTATGTTTCTGTGGCCACCGAAACGGTATTGAAATCCGACATTTTCTTCTATGGATGAAGTCTACGTCCCAAAATATGATAAAATCATTACTTGGGCTTTATTTGTAATATGGATGAAAATATTCAAGATGATGCATGTCGCGTGATCACAGCGGGAAGGAAGAAAAATGTTGGGAGTGCAACTAGAGTAATTTGCGACCAAAAGATCTCTCGTCTTGAGCAGTTTTATATAACAACTATGTGACCAACCATGTCGTGTGAGGTGAATGTTAGGCGGTGAAGAAATAATGTGTCAACAAGCTAAATGTGGCATACATATGAATTATAAGATGAATAAGTGGGAAGACAAGTAAAGATCGTTTGAGAAATAAATATGTAAGGAATAAAATGAAATGGCAAGTACTGAGGAAATGCGACTGAGGGTTTCCTTGGATGTATATATAGGTCAAAAGTAGATCAATAAATGCATCAGTTTGAATTAATTCTAGGTAACCATAGTCAAAGGGAAAAGGTGGGCCTAAACTAGATTCAGAATCCTTACATCTTAATGATAATTTGACCTGACTGCAACAGGGTTGGTAACGAGGCTTAGATGATGATGTAAATGATATATATTTATCTAATGATTTGTTTGTTTATTTAAAGCCTAAATCCACACTGACAAGTATACCTTAGATGAAAAAAATTCGAAACTTGGTTACACCAAATTGATTTTGATCCAATTGCTCTTCTGGATCTAGGTTAGTCTTTTGAGTGGATGCTAAGAGCTGTAGAACTTGAAGTGGCCTCTGATTACACTTGGGGTGCTTTATGACCTTTAGAAGCTTCTAAATTTTATTAGGTCAGGCGGCCTGACGTGGGTGGCCTTTGAGGGAATGAAGAATAGGCTTTGTTAAAAATGTCCCTAAAGTGAAGTAGACAGGCCAGAAGAGCCTTAAAAATGAAGAGGCAACTTCAAAGAAAATGACAAAGCAGAAGAAGACATGGGATTTTTATATGACAACAAAATGAATAACGTATCAAGACTTCTCTTACTTTGGCATGTAGTTATGTACTAGATTATAAGCTAATCTGCTAGAAATTTGGATTTGTAGTTTAGTTTAATGATCATTCAGCATTTCCATACAAGTAATAAGCTTCAATGTTAGTTTTTGTGTTGGACTCTAAATTTGTGTATTAGAAAGGTTAACAGGACTTTTGGATATCATTGTTTGGGTACAGGAAAAGGCTATTTTTAATGTTTCTCTGTCTGTATATATGTAAAGTATTAATATAAGCAATATAGATGTTCAGGGTAAAGTTTGTTAGCAATAATGATGAATCGTGGTCAGGTTTTCTTACTTTGGGGTTCAACACATTTCAAATTTATTTTAACGACAAATTACCTTACTATAAACATAAAATGTGTGTAACATTAAGGAAATAAGCAAGTGACTGGGAGAATAAGTTGTCAAGGTGCCCTGAAGGAGCAGAACACAAGATCTATAGTTTATTTCACATGTGTATTTTTATTTTTATTCATGTGCGTGTAAGTTTTTATGTGGAATCCAGTCGCAGTTACTGGAGCTGGCCAATATGACAAAGATAGATCAAATTCGAAAAATCACAATCAGAAGCCAGCAATTAGATCACCAGAATCATTAAAATAATGTTTATCCCAACCTCTCCTTCATGGGAGTAACAGGAGGTCCCTTGTTAGCGATGATCTCGCTATCACTGACGACCCCGACGACTAGTTCGTCGCCGAGAGCCCGAGCCTGGCGGAGCGCGTTGCAGTGGCCATAATGCATGATGTCAAAGCAGCCGTCCATGTATACCCGCACAGGTCTCTTCTTCCTCCTCCATCTTCCGCCGCACAATGACGAAATAGGGGGTGGGACACCGTGCTGGACAGCGAGGAACGACGCGCCGACAACGAACGCGGCGAGTATACACGCGGCGGCAACCCGAGAGTTCCGAAGGCCATTGGAGCAACTGGTATCCCACGCCATACGTTCCGACGAGGGGAAACAGTTTTGGGGAAAGTTTAGGGAAGTGGTTCCCTATGTCATATGATCAGTGTGGATTCGATTGGAGGAGCCTGAAAGGATTTTGATGCTTCGACGGGAATCAGTGGCAGCTGGGTCGGGTTCCCTACAGGTGGCACTTTGTGCAGGAAAGGTGCGTGGTGGCGAAGGTAAAGCCGAAAGGTGGTGATGAAGCCGGACTTCTAGAATCATCGCCGTGGAAAGGCCGATGCGCTCTGACGGGCGGATTAGTTGCCGACTTCTTTGCGGTTGATGCTGTCAAACAGAACTTCATTCCCACTGGCAGCGTGCCTCAATATGAAACGTAACGGGATGCTGCTCGCGAGGAACCGTAGACGAGCAAACACGTGCACCCCGAAAGAACACATCGTCGTACTTAAGAAAAATAGATAGGGAAGTTTACATAATGGGCCTAACCTTTCACATGCACATCGTCATATCTCCCAATAATTTTTTTTTTAGAAAGGTTGAAACTTTTTAAGAAAATAAAAACAAGATAAAAATTTTCTACCACGCATCAGCAAATAGAGAACTAGGCACTAAACGTGCAAGCAAAAACAAAGTTAAAAAAGAAGATTTTACAGATAAAGGAAATAACTAGAAGGAAGCTTCATCCATGCCGAGTAGCTGATGATTTTGGTAAACATCTTGGGTCTTTGGAATTTGTAATGATTGGTTCACTAAGATTTCCAATCTTACACTTCCCAAGACGTTTGGTGAAGGAGGATTCCTCTCTGAGTCGTGCTGCCTCATTCCCTGACATTGCTACCTAATCTGTGTATTGAGAAAGGTAGAAGACCATAATGCAAAGCAATTATTGATATTAGTGAGAAGGTCATTTTTGTTTAAAGTTGTATTTTCGAAGATACGTCTACACCTTTCCTTCCAGATATTCCAGAAAAAAGAAGCAAGAATAATATGCCAATTTGGAAGATCTAAATTAGTTTTGGATAATTAGTTGTTTTTGAAAAAAAATAGGTAAATCATGGTATTTGTAGTTATTACTTCTAAAAAATTATTCAAAATTTCAGTAGAAAAAAGAACACGTGAAAAAGATATGATTTATCGACTATTCTTTTTGGGAGAAAAGAAAACAAATGTTAGGCCCATGAAAATTCCTCTTCATGAGGTTATCGTAAGTAAAAAATTTATTAAATAAACAAGCCAAAGATGAAACTTAATATTTGAAGGAATTTTATATTTCCATAATTTTTTGGGCCATATATGATATAGCATTATAAGTTCCATGAATCTTTGTCATAATATAGGTATAGAAATCTTTGCATATGTCCTTTTTTGTAATATTCCAAATTACTGAGTCTTCTTCATTTGTAAAAGTAGTATCACTAATGATTTTTTTCCAAGTCTGTATAAGATTTTGGTTATTATTATGTGAAATAGGTAACCAGAAAGCTCCTCTATAGTGGAAGAAAGTTGAATTTACATTTTTATATTTTAAAAGGGGGATGAATGTGTGTATCAGGTAGGTAGGTATGCAAAGGGCCATAAGAAAACCAATTATCATACCAAAAACTAGCTAAATTTCCATTACTAATTTTGATTTTAGTTACCTTAGAGAGAGTTTCTCTATAAAGAGAAATGTTAGCCCATACATTGGATATTTTTCCTTGTGGGGTATGTCCTTTGTCTTACTTTTATAATATTTTGACTTGATAAGATTTGTCTATATATTCTCCTCATTACAAAATCTCCACAAATATTTAGTTCGTAAAGCTAGAGAGAAAGTCTTGACATCTAGTAAGCCCAAACCACCTTTATCCATAGGTTTGATATTTTTTCCCAAGAAATAAGGTTATAACCTTTGTTACGGTCTTTACTTCCTCACCACAGAACTTTTTTTTCTAATACAATCATTTTTATCTATGACAATGGTGTCAGGTTTTATAATCTAAAGTTGATAGGTGGATATAGATGTAAGACAAGTGTTGAGAAGGGTTAACCTACCCTACAAACTGAGGTATTTCAATTTCCAACCGTGTAGTTTGTTATTCGTTTTGTCCAAAATATGATTCCATCTAGGAGAATATATTTTCTTATAATGTGGAGGAAACCTAGGTATTTAATAGACATCCGTTCGATGCTACAACCTAAGGTGTGCTCAATTATGTTTGATAAGTTGGGGGTTGTATGCATAGGAATATAACCAGTCTTAATATAATTTATATGAAGTCCAGATATAGCTTCAAAAATAAGGAGGATGTACTTAATATTAATCGCATTATTGTTCAAGGTTTCAAAGAAAACTAAAGTATCATTAGCATATTGAAGAAGACCAATTCTATTTGTATTATGTATTTGTGCACCTTGGAAAAGGTTATTTTTCATATCTTGGTTAATTATTTTAGTAAGGACATTTGTGATGATAATAAATAATAGAGGTGAGATAGGGTCACCCTCTGTAAGACCTTTATTTGATTTAAAATATCCATGTGGGGATCCATTGCTAAGGATGGAAAATTTTGGAGATGTAACACATTGTTTTAGCCAATTAATCCAAGTAGCACAGAAACCCATATTATTTAGTTTTATAAAGAAAAGACCAATTGACATTATCGAAAGTTTTTTCAAAATCTAATTTAAGAATAGCCAAAGGCTTTTTTTCTAATCTGGTAATAGTGAATGGTCTCAAATGCAGTAAGGTAGGAGTCTATGATAGATCTACCTTTAAGAGAGGTAGTCTGATTATATTAAATATGATTATTCAAGATTGGGGATAACCTTGTACATAAGACTTTAGTAATAATTTCATAAATTGTGTTTCGAAGGGCTAATAATCATGTATTGTTTGATAGTTTCTGAATTGGTGTGTTTAGGTATAAGGGTAATAGAAGTATTGTTGTTACTATGGAAGTTTAGGATTTTGTTATGATAATTTGTAAAGAGCTTAAAGGCTTCTAAGATATTTGATTTCATATCTTCCCAAAAAATTAGAAGAAAGATGTAGGTAAATTATCACGAAACCGTTTGTTACCCAAATCCTAACTCCAAATAACTATAAAGTCAATGACAATAGGACCTAGGTGTCTGTCTCTAGCATGGTATTATCAAAGTATGAATGTGGAAGCATAAATCTTAGCATACATGAACACACAACAAGATAAAAGCACCTATTGTAGTCTTAACATTCAACAAGATATATTAAACAAAAAAATTATTACAAGCTCTCAATTCCATATTCAAGAGTACAATTTTATAGGTCTGTTCATGTATACTAGGGATCTTACAACAAGTACACTTGTCATAGCTCACCAAGCCCATCAATGGCTAGCCATCTCTGAACCTATAAATATGTGAAACAAGGTGGGTCAATGTAACATCCCTGACCTAGGTTAAGGCTTAACCCTATAAGTTTTGCTTAAGTAAGTCATTTATATTCGTGTATTTATCTTTTGATAAGTAATTAAGACTCAAGAGGAACTTATGTTTCAATTTTGGTCCTATTTGAATAATGTTGAAATAATATTTTACTTGTTTTGGACTAAAGTGCAAATTACCCAAGTGGAGGGGTAAACTTGCAAATGTTACATGATAAAATGTTCCTCAAGTGTTTAAGCATCATAAGAACGAGAATGATGTTGCGGTATGGCTTCCACAAGCCTGAGCACCAAGAAAGAGCTTATTAAGTAGTGTTTGTGCATTAAAACCTAGTTTTGGTGTAATGTGCAATTTACCCAAAACCTAGGGTTCAATATGCAAAATATCACTTCTAGAGAGTCCCTAATGTTCCTTGGTACCTATCAGAGATAAGAAAATCATAGGGGTGTCTCATTTGAATCTCTCTGGGGGAGAGAGAATCTTGATATTAAAATAATCAAGATTTAAGCATAATTGAAACCCTAATTCAATTTAATGCAAAAATAAATATATTAATGGAAGTGCCCTTCAACAAAAAATGTGATGGTTGAATTTATATAAGTATGGACGTCCTTGTTCCTTGCAATTGCACCGAAATATCTAAAGTGAGTGGAGAGCCCACTCACATTAGTTAAAGAAAAAGTAATATCCACTAATTTTTGGATATTATTATTATATTGATTAAGGTGCTTAATTTGTTTTTTTTAATTCATGGATAAAGAAGAGGATTTCAAAGGAGAGGATGATGGATTCGTATGCAAGGAATTGAGGGGGGATAAGTGGCACCAATTTAGGGAATTGAAGGATTTTTATAACACTTTCTCTCTCTTGAATTTCTTTTATATACACTTCATTCTTTCACCCACATGAACGACTTTTTTGACTCTTCTTTATTTACTTGCTTTGGAAGAACACAAGGGATCTTAGGAGCAACAAGAGGACGTACCCCAACCTGTAGGTGAGCTCCTTAATCATTTTCAACCTTGATTTCATGGTGGAAATCGAAATTCAATGCTTATTTTCTTCTTTTCTCCATTTAATCTTCAACTTTAGCCATTCTTTTCACTCAAAGACTTGAGGAAGGACCTTGGGAAGTTGAGAAAGCTTCATTCACCATTAAATACGTGAAGATTGAATCTTGTATTCAACTTTGAAGGTGGGTTATATAACTTGAACCCTTAAATGTTATTATTGATTTCATTCCTTCATCATATGTTGATTTCATCTCTTTCCCAAAATTTCTTTTGATTAGTTGATGAAAACACTATAAGAATCACAATAATTTTCGAATGTTTGTAGCTTGAATATGATGATGTCATCTTATCACACACCTCAATAAATATCATGATCAAACGGTCTTCAATTTTGATGACCAAACAGTCTCAAAACCGTTTGGTGATCAAACAGTCTCAAGACCATTTGGGGTCAATTGCTGGTATGGATGGATGAAGATGCAATGGTTCCAATTGATCCAATTACAATGGTTACAATGATGGATGATCCATTGATTACAAACCCTAATTGATTGATTGAAGAAACCCTAAATTAATTCAAACGTTTTCAAGGTGGAATGATCAAACGGTCTCAAGACCGTTTGAGGTCAAGTAGAGTCATGGATAGATGGAGATCCAAGGGTTACATTTTGATGTACTCTCAATGGTCCAATTGATAAATGATTCAACGAAGGAAACCCTAAACGATTGGTTGAAGGAAACCTTAGATGTTCCTTTCGATTTCAAGGTAGTTTGGGATCAAACGGTCTCCAAACCGTTTAAGATCAAACAGTCTCAAACTATTAGGAGGTCCAATCAGTTTCAAGGTTAATTTATCCAACCGGTTTCAAATGTTGATGGATCCAATCAGTTTCAATGTACATGTGATCAAACAGTTTCAAGGGTTGAGTGCCCAAATGGTTTCAAAACCATTTGAAGGGAAAACAGTCTCAACCCTAGATGCCCAAATAGTTTCAAAACTGTTTGGAGGGCAAACGTTCTCAAAACCATTTGGAGGTTCAATGCAACCAAAACCATTTGAAGACCTAATGTGATGAAAGATCAATTAACCCTATGATTGTTAATTATGTTTATCAAAGATAATTACAATGGTTGTACCTTTAAGGTACTAGGGTGATTAGTACCCTTAGAGGGGTAAACCTTTGATGCTTATGGAAGCAATATATCAATACACTATGTTGACCCTAAGTGTATGTACTTGAATGAAGGGTTGACCTAATCTAATCAAGATTGAAGTAATCAACATCCTAGAGAGAATGAGAGAGAGAGGAATTCATACATGTATAACAATCATGTAGTGGTTAAGCCTAAATACTTTCAACATGAATAAAATATGTGATTAGGTTATGATCCTTGATAAAGAGATCATGAAACCCTAATCGAGATGGTTGATGAGCCCTAACCCTAATTTAGGGCAATGCTAGGTGAAACCCTAATCTAGAGTAATGGTATAACCCTAATTTAGGGTGATGATATGAGAAATCCCAATTCAAGGTAATATAATGAAAAACCCTAATTTAAGAGAATGCTTCATGAAACCTTAATCTTGGGCAATATGATGATAAACCATAACCCTAATTTTGGGCTATGGGTTGAGAAACCCTAATTTTGGGTAAAGTTATATGAAACCCTAATTTGGGGAAAAGTTATAAGGAACCTTAATTCAAGATAATGATGTGTGAAACTCTAATCTAGGGTGATGCCATGTGAAACCCTAATATAGGGTGAAGGTATGTGAAACCCTAATGCAGTAATGTGATGTGAAACTCTAATCTAGGGTGATGCCATGTGAAACCCTAATGCAGTAATGTGATGTGAAACTCTAATCTAGGGTGATGCCATGTGAAACCCTAATGTAGTAATGTGATGTGAAACCCTAATATAGGGTGAAGGTATGTGAACCCCTAATGCAGTAATGTGATGTGAAACCCTAATATAGGGTGATGCCATGTGAAATCCTAATGTAGTAATGTGATGTGAAACTCTAATCTAGGGTGATGCTATGTGAAACCCTAATGCAGTAATGTGATGTGAAACTCTAATCTAGGGTGATGCTATGTAATGTTATATGAAACCCTAACCCTAATATAGGGTGAAGGTATGTGAAACCCTAATATAGGGTAATGTTATGTAAACCTTAATTGATAAAGATGGGAAACCATATTCCTAATAATGGAATAGTGACTAATATATTGATAAGTGAAACACCTAAAGTGGTTGATAATGGATAACCTTATATTAATAATGTCTTAACTCGAGATGAGTCCATATCATTGATAATGGTTGAATAATTCAAATAAGTGACTTCTGACCAATACATTACATGATAAATGTGATGAACTGGTGCATAAAGTATTAGAATGGGAATTACCCTAATACAAGATAAGTTGATGAACTTAAGTAAGTTACAAGTGATGAGGGAAGTCATGCATCAAGACATGATAGATATCACATTCAGCATCTCAAGGTTGATACACCTTGATGTACCCTAAATCCAATATACTTGGATGAGTAACACATGAAGTGTGTCATGACAATTGTTACATTGAGATGTAATGAACTTTAATAAGTGTAGTCTAACATACCTTAAGAAAAGGTTAAGCCAAGTTAATAAGATATGATGTAATCATATTCTGGTAAAGACGAGAGAGGAACTCATATCTTGCGTTGATAATTCATTTAATGTTAAGTGATAAGAATAAATGAGTATGATTGAATACTTATGATATCAATGTTGGCTCCTAGATGTGTGGAGCAATGAATTAGGGTTTGATCATTAATAAATATGATATTGAAAACCTAAATGGTTAATAATGGAAAACCCTAACCCTAATGAAGGGTGATGATATGTAAGAGAAACCCTAATCGATAAGAAAGGGAAACCCTAACCCTAATGATGGGAAGGTTGTAATTCTTTTGTTGCATAAACCTTTTAAGGCATGTTAAATACTTAAATAAAAGTATAATGATCAATGGCCTTGAGAGCCATGTGAATAAGTTGTTACCTAGTGAGAGGTGACAAGATGATCAATGGCCTGGAGAGCCATGTGAATAAGTTGTTACCTAGCGAGAGGTGACAAGATGTGCAATGGCCTTGTGAGCCATGTGAATAAGTTGTTACCTAGTGAGGGGTGACAAGATGTAAAGGTCTTGTGAGTCATGTGATAAATGTTGCCTAGTGAGAGGTGACAAGATACTTAATGGGCCTTGTGAGCCATGTGAGATGCTTGTGTACCAAGTATCTCGAATACCTTGGTCAGATGACCTGGAAGTAATGGTTACCTGATAAGTGGTAACCATGTTCAGTGATGAACTAAGGGTTTGAATACCCAGATCCAATAAACATGATGATGATGTTGAGGGTTGTGAATTCCTAGAAATGAGATAAGGGATTGAGATCCCAATGTTTTATAAAGTTTTGAAAAGTATTTGATAGATGTATTATACTTTTTTGTGTAGCATCTGTTATAATAATTCTTACTTGAAACTTGTCTGATGCTAAAAGAATACGGTAATGTACCTAATTAACCAAGTGAAATCACATCATGTAGTTCCCTGGACATAGATCCATCAGCGTCATAATTTTCTAAATGGTGAAACGGGTTGCTCCGCGGCATAACCCGTAGGGCATATTTTTTAATATGTGGGGGTGATGGGCGCGAATATCCTTACGCCCTAATGGAGTAATTGATGTTAGATAAATATTAAATCTCTCAATCCTTCATTATATATATTGGGGTGGATGTATCACTAATCCCCTGATAACGGGATGGATGTATCACGAATCTCCCGATAATATTAATGTCAGATTGATGTGAGATAAACATGAAATCTCTCGATTGTGAAGAGAGTACAGCCACCACTGTAACTCTATAGTGAAGTTGCCAGTATACCCTGGAAAGCTATTTAGCAGAGACACAAGATGTCCTGCATGGGATGTCATACTGACCGAGATAAGGGAGGTCATGGTAGTCGGCTCCTCCATTGACCTTGTATGGCACCAATTTCAACTTCGCAATGGTCGGTTGGAGTATGAGCGGTATACCTCATCTCCTCAGGGCATAAGTGTGATTGTAAAATGTAATCATCCGTATAGCATGTTTGCCTAAGGATTGAATACGAAAATCATTGGCTGATGTTACATTTCTTTTATGCATATTTAGTTGATAGATGATATATTTGTGTTTCCTTACATTTCTTGCAAAGTAGATAGATGATGTATAATTCTACCATGGGTAGATGCAATGTTCTCCTTAAGAAAGGAGATTATCTTATTCTATTCATAAAATGATTAATATTGTTGTTAATATAAAATAACTTCTGCTCAGTTTATTACTATTTATCTGCAATAATAATGTTTCTGGCGGAGAGTTATATCTCTCGCTGGGACAATTTCAATTGTCTAACCCCCGTGGGATCCAACCTTTTTAGGTAGACGCGGGAGAGGAGGCAAAAACCTTATAGTAGGGGAAGAGCAGTAGTAGCAACAACAGGGACAGTAGTGATATTCCAGGTGGAGGTACTGGCTGTCATATTTTGCATAGAGAGTCTAATGTGTCGTCTCTGTACTCTCAGGTCCTTAGAGTCAGTAGTTAGTTCTTTTAATGAATCGATCTAAGATTTTGACTTGATTCCTCGAGGTTCTTATGTTGCCTGTGTATAGTTTTAATAGAGCATTTGACACTTGTAACCCTCGAGAAGAGATGGGACAGGATATGTACTTATGAACCAGGATGTAAATAAAATACATTGGTTCTTGATAAAAGAGTTTTCCTATGTTTGGATCTCTTTGAAAAAGGTTTTAATTTTTAGTGATTTTCAGTAATCTGCTGTTAATGTTTTCTTCCGCATTCATTATTATCCGATGTTTTGTGTCCTTCGTCACAATTTAGTGGTATCAGAGCTTAAGGTTCACTGAGTCTATAGAGACATAGGACTAAGGTGTTGAGTCTGTTTAGTGTCCTTCAATATATCTTATAATGACTTTTGCTCCTACAGAAGATAGAATAAATCTTAAAGATGTCTGAACTATTGGAGGAGCACATTACTGAAAGCAATGTTGCTGCACTAACAGAAGGTACAAGGGACTAGGCGAGAGAAGAACGATTGCCTGAGAACCCCCAAGATGATCCAATCATGATAAGGGATTCTTCTTTTGAAATCATTGTTGGGCAAGTTAGGACTGAAATGATGTTTATAGTGGACCATATATTAGCAATACAACCTAGATTACTAGCCCCTAATGATGAAGTTTTGGACTCCAACAGGATTCTTGCTCAACATCAGCATGTTGGAGCAATGAATAATGATGAAAGGAATAGGTTACAACCTGAAATCAGGATTTGCCACAGGTGTAGGCAGCCTGGACATATCAGAAAAGACTATCCAGAAAAGGATAATGAGGAAAGAATTAAGAAAAGGTGTAAAGAAGTGAAACCACTTCTCTACTAAAATTTTGAACAATAGAACCTCCACTCCAAACACACTCAGAAGGTATGTTGGAGTGGGTGTAAAATTTTCAAATCTTTATTAATGGTAATCAAAATACCAAAGTATAGCAGTGGAAGAAAATATTTGACAATATTCAATTATAATACAAAGGGTTACAAACTTACGTCATAAGGATCCATGTATAGGAAATCAAAACCACCTCAAGATTGTCTCCAAGCTTCATCATTACAAACTAAGTCCGGGTCACCATATCATGCATCCAAGTCTTCCACCTAGGGTTGGAAGCATACCCCAGCAAAAGAGAAATAAAAGGAGACATCAACAAAGGTTGGTATGTGCATACTAAAAAGAAACTTGAGCAATTTAAGGATATAAAGGACATCAAATGTAAAGGCTTCCCATGCAAGAGATAAGTATCACCCAAACGGGTATCAAGAGAAAAGATCATAACAAAAAGGGATACTTGCCATAACCAATAAATAATAAGAATGTGCTATCAATATAAACATCCACTACCATGGTGGGAAACAAAGCACATATCATCATCAACCTACATGCATGTGAGATAAGCATAGCCCTAGAACAATATAAATAATAATTGGTGGCCGACCCTCATAAAGTTGAAACCTGATAGAGAAAGGAATACTACCAATCTCCCAATATATAATGTTGAGTATGGATTACTACCACACTTGATTTATAGAGGAATGGTATACTGCCACCCTCCAAATAAACAATAGGGGAATACTGCCCCAAAACCAATGTAATTACACTATATTAGTGCTACTGAATCACATAGCATGTATAATGTAGAGGCAAGTAGAAAGTATAGTCAGAATAAATAATGTTGCCATCACACAATGGACAACACAAACATATAAACATCCACATCATAGTGGGCATATATCAACAAGTAAGAATCCACATCACAATGGGCATATAATATCAAAAGTCCAACTTGCACCAAAGCAACAAGATAAGATTCCAAGAGAATATCCATGATCATAAGATCAATAACAAATAAGATAGTTCACAAGAACCATGATATCAAAAGATAAGAGAAATGTGTATAGGCTATTGTCCATAGGACTAAAAGTAAAACAAAACTAGGATAATTGCTCAAGAAGAAGAATCGGGGATGCAAACATACATAAGAGAGAAGAATTGCTCAATATGAATAGTCGGAGATGCAACATACATTAAGAAAGGAAGTAGAAATTGCTCAATACAAGATTAATGTGGGATGCAATCATACCTCAACATCAGATTCAAATGATCCAAAGGCACATCTAGGTCCAAGCCTAGGCATCCAAAGAACCTATTAGCATATATATAGGATTAGGGTTAGATTTATATTGATTATTCAAAACCCTAAAAATCACCTTTTTATTATTAGTGAATTAGGTTATCAAAACTATTCCATATTTTAGGTTATGTTATTACGAGTCTAAAACATATTTTATTATATTTTTCTGACTTATATATAATTAGTTATGATTTATACAAGTTATTGTCTTATTTAATTAGATCCATAAAAATCACATCTTTAGAACATCATATTCAGGTGACAAAACTAATACCAAAAGAAAGCTTACATTTTTCTGAATCCAACGAGTATTTTTTCATATTTTTCTGATCATCCATTAATTAGTTATTGATTTTCGAAAATCGGCCAATCAGATAATCAGATAAAGCCACGTAGGCGAGAAATTAAATCCATGAAAAGCAGGTCGGGCCCGCATGACTTGGCCCAATGGACGCCGACCAAGTCAGCGGTTCAAAGGCTCACTTGACTTGTTCCAAAGCAAGAGACAAGAGCACGAAAAGACTAAAATGCCCCTGAAAGAAAAACCAAAGATAAAGAAAACTGAAGGGCAGACCAGACCAATCGCTATGGTCGTCTTCTTCGTCTTGACAGAATCATGAGAGTAGTAGGCCGCAACAAACCTTGACAACAAGGGAACTCAATCGGGGCATCAGATGCCAAAACAGATCGACAGTATCACCGTCGAGTTCGCAGGAGCATCACGAACTTAGAGATCCAAAAGCCAACGAAAAACATGGAGAAAACCAGAGAAGAACAAGCTTAGGTTCCAGGTAACAGTAAAAAGGGAAAATCGGCTAGCTACCTGATCGTTGCAATTGATGCTATGGAAAGCATCTCGGAGGCACCGAGAACACCCTCAGGGACAAAACGGACCTCGCGAAGGTCTGCGGAAGAGATTCGGGCAAGGACAGGCTAAGGAGGCGGTGCGGAGTAGGGGAGGCATGCCCAAAGCCTAATGGGGCCAAACCGAGGCAAGAAAGATGGATTTGGGATCCTAACGGAGGTGAGGGAACCGATCCCTCACGGTCCGATGGTCCAAGGCGACGAGGAGATGAGAAGGAGGGGAAACATGGGTGGAAATAGAGCACAAGGTCGGCGCTAGCGGTTTGGGTAACTCGGGGTATAAATACCCAAGTATCTGGGATCAAAGGATGGGGAAAATAAAAAAGAAGGTGTGGGAGAAAGAATCGAAGAAGAAGACAGAGAGATGAGGGAGAAATCGGAGAAAGAAAATCAATCAGAACTGGTTTCCCAGTTCGCGTGGAACCCAGCAAAAATGAAGGTAGAAGAAAAGATATTAATCGTACGATCGTGATCCAATGGACACAAAAGCACTCGAAATTGGAAAGGAAAATCAAAACCAGCGTGACAAAAATCGAGTTTATTTAATAAAGTGACATTGCATTATTATCCTTTTTCTCTTTCCTCTTTTGAGGGCACAAACAAGACCCAAATTAGATGAAATTTTGCACAGAGACTAAATTAGGCATGGAGATTTCGATTATAAAATTAGATTTTCCTTTTGGTGACTTTTAATGTGTTAAATAAATCAAATCATATTTTCTCTTTCCTCCCTCATTAATGATATTAGAATTATCCAAATTTGATAAAACTTGACCCCACAAGTCATATTTAATGTGTTGGATACGAATTTGCTATAAATTTTACATATTGGAGTTGTTTGAGTATTTATTTAATATTTTGAAGATTCTACACACTTTCTCTTTCCTGATTTTACCTTTTAAGCAAACTTTCTCCAAATTGGATAAAAATTTACCCAAAGGCTATATTTATTATGTAGATCACGAATATAACATTATTTTCCTCTTTTGGAGTCAATTGTTATATTTATATATTAATTACACTTTTTAGGCAATTTCTCTCACTTAACTTACCATATTATTTCAAGGTAGTCCAAATTAAATGAAAATTGACATGTAAAATTATTTTAATGTGTAGATTACGAATTTGAAGTCTATTCCTTATTTTTAGGCTTTCTTACATGGGTTTTTCCATCTGGCCCATTAGAGGCCCATTAACATCATTATGCATCCAATTAAGTTATTTATCATTTTATTATCACCAAATGAATTTATCACATATTAGATTACATTGTTCATGCATTAGATTATTAGGATCATTCTAACCTCAACCTTGTTTGGTAAAACCCAAAAGGTCATAGTTCTAGGGTAGGGTTCAAGATCCGGTATGTTACAAAAGGACTATCCAAACTCGGGATCAGAGGCCTAGTAGTTTCAAAAGGGGGAAGTTTTTGGTACCATCGGTACAACCAAGGTCTAGTGCACTAGGGAAAGGGCTACCCAGAAAAGGTAAAGGACCTTTTAGACCATATCAAGAGAATAGAACTTGTTATCGGTGTAGACAGGTAGGACATCTAGTAAGGGATTTTCCAATTGGAATCACAATGGTAACCCAACCATCAAGGCGGAGACATCAAGGTCATCAGAGGAAATAGTTTTCTAGTGGCACTTGAGGACATGTACAGACGTCCTAGGCAGGATCAACTGCATTAAATAACAAAGAACAAAGTCAACATCAGGAAACGGTAAGATTCTATGAAA
This sequence comes from Alisma plantago-aquatica, assembly GCA_963693085.1. Taxonomy (NCBI): domain Eukaryota; kingdom Viridiplantae; phylum Streptophyta; class Magnoliopsida; order Alismatales; family Alismataceae; genus Alisma; species Alisma plantago-aquatica. The sequence goes on along the minus strand of OY856411.1, from coordinate 457,795,554 downwards.
AGAATCAGCCTGAGGCAGTAAACAAACTGCGAGATGAGGCAGGTCAGATGAAACAGTTTCATTCTAATATATTATTTCATGATTTCATGTGTTAAATATAAGAAAGTAGTTGTTTTTGAGCTTCCTTTGACTAGTCCTATGAGGACATAAGGAAGATGAGGAATTATATTTTACTCAGTATTCCTTTAAATGCCTTATAATTTCTCTTATCTGTGTGAAAAAGGATGAGATATAGAAGTGATGTCTGAAGAAAATCCAGGAATGTTAAATCATGTGTTTATAATGATATGAAAGTGAGGAACATGATAGTAAATAAAGTGCATACTACCTAATCTCAATACTTGTATACCCTGGCCAGGTATATAATTATTGGAGATAAGGCAAGTATGGAACTCTTAGATTGTTATCTTTCTGATTACTCTGATCAAGTAGTCATTTTGAGACAATCTAGTGAGTATAAAGAAACTAGAAATATGGTATGGACATTTGCATCATATACTAAGTGCATTAAATGGAATCTGAGATGATCTCAGATCAATTTGTGATATGAGGAAATGAAAAGTATAATCCTCATGATAAAGAAAATAAGAACAAGGGAGATGATTCCTGTTTGATAAAGCATGTGTGTATAGTAAAGATCTTTTCCCATGATGTGGAAATGGGAAATGTGATAAAATTACAAAATATTCATGAACATGTTAGACAATAACAAAGAAAGGAGTGATGCCATGTAATCATCCCTACAATTCCTATGCTGATGGCAAGGAACCTAGGATGAAACAAGAGTAAATGGCTCATGAACAGTTGAAAGTTCATGCAATAATTAGAGGAGATGATAATCTCTTCTCTTTGATGAACAACCCTGAGTAAGGATGGGGTGATACGAGGAATATGTTTCTTTGTGTTCTCTTCTTTTAGGAACACGACAGTCAAGTGAGTATTATGACACTCGATGTGCATGGATTAGAAATAATCCATTGATGGATACTTAGAAAAGTATCAGTTCATCTTGGACTTTGGTTCCAAGATAAAGATATGTGTAACGAGTAATGTCCCAAGATGAAAGAATGATGAGGATGTGATGTATTTTCGATACATGTGACGTATACCAAGGTAAGAAATTTTGGTGTCTAAGAAGTATCAGGTGGTATGAGAAAGTAAAAACATAACTCCTAACCATATGATTTATGTTGGTTACCTGGAATGGCCAACTGTGAAATTAGCCTAGTTATATAAAATAGTATGAACATCGCATGTTAGGGATTTATGCTCCGCATAAACATAACATCAATAAGGATGTATTAATTGAAGGAACAATTGTAAAATCATTGTGGGATAAGTCAATCAAGCTAAAAATAATTCCTTAGAATATCCCTACCTAGATCTGTTAAAGCAACTTATATATAACATCTAGAGATACTTCTAAGATAAGTTCTTAATTGGTAAGTAACCTCCCTTTATGACAAAAGTATGTACAACTAATGAGATAGTTGGTACAAGTAGTAAGAAAGTTTAGTGTTGTGACAGTAGTTTGGATGACACACCAGATGTATGAAGAGACTTGTAGTCACAAGTGGGTGACAAAATGTAACTCTGGTCTTTCCTTGGAAGTGAAATGTTAGACTGAATGAGGAATTTGGGAGACTCCCCAGAATCACGAATCATGTCACAAAAAGATGTAAGTTGAGAAAGGTGACAAATCAATGAGGTTTGATGCCTGAATTAAATAAGGTATGTATAATGTTTTTTTCTGACTAAGAAAAGTGTTACCTGACACAGAGTTGACTCTACAGTCAATAATGAAAAGAAACAATAGAGTATGTGTCATGTATGACAGGTTCTATGATAACCCAGTATGGAAGAACTTTGTATTGATCAAAGTTCTGTGGCATCTCCATGACCTTAAGATGTTATGTGGAGACCTGATGATATGATGAATACGTAATATTTGTCTTCCTTTACCTGGGATTTCGGGGATGAAATCCTTGTTAGGGGTTTATAATTGTAACATCCCTGACCTGGGTTAAGGCTTAACCCTAGAAGTTTTGCTTAAGTAAGTCATTTATATTCTTGTCTTTATCTTTTGATAAGTGATTAAGACTCAAGAGGAACTTATGTTTCAATTTTGGTCCTATTTGAATAATGTTGAAACAATGTTTTATTTGTTTTGGACTAAAGTGCAAATTACCCAAGTGGAGGGGTAAACTTGCAAATGTTACATGATAAAATGTTCCTCAAGTGTTGAAGCATCATAAGAATGAGAATGATGCTGAGGTATGGCTTCCACAAGCCTGAGCACCAAGAAAGAGCTTATTAAGTAATGTTTGTGCATTAAAACCTAGTTTTGGTGTAATGTGCAATTTACCCAAAACCTAGGGTTCAATATGCAAAATACCACTTCTAGAGAGTCCCTAATGTTCCTTGGTATCTATTAGAGACAAGAAAATTAGAGGGGCAGCTCATTTGAATTTCTCTGGGGGAGAGAGAATCTTGATATTAAAATAATCAAGATTTAAGCATAATTGAAACCCTAATTCAATTTAATGCAAAAATAAATATATTAATGGAAGTGCCTTTCAACCAAAAATGTGATGGTTGAATTTATATAAGTATGGACGTCCTTTTGCCTTGCAATGACACTGAAATATCTAAAGTGAGTGGAGAGCCCACTCACATTAGTTAAAGAAAAAGTACTATCCACTAATTTTTGGATATTATTATTATATTGATTAAGGTGCTTAATTTGTTTTTTTAATTCATGGATAAAGAAGAGGATTTCAAAGGAGATGATGATGGATTAATATGCAAGGAATTGAGGGGGGATAAGTGGCACCAATTTAGGGAATTGAAGGATTTTTATAACACTTTCTCTCTCTTGAATTTCCCTTATATACACTTCATTCTTTCACCCACATGAACGACTTTTTCGACTCTTCTTTATTTACTTGCTTTGGAAGAACACAAGGGATCTTAGGAGCAACAGGAGGACGTACCCCATCCTGTAGTTGAGCTCCTTAATCATCTTCAACCTTGTTTTCATGGTGGAAATCAAAATTCAATGCTTATTTTCTTCTTTTCTCCATTTAATCTTCAACTTTAGCCATTCTTTTCACTCAAAGACTTGAGGACGGACCTTGGGAAGTTGAGAAAGATTCATTCACCATTAAATATGTGAAGATTGAATCTTGTATTCAACTTTGAAGGTGGGTTATATAACTTGAACCCTTAAATGTTAATATTGATTTCATTCCTTCATCATATGTTGATTTCATCTCTTTTTTGAAATTTCTTTTGATTAGTTGATGAAAACACCATAAGAATCACAGTAATTTTCGAAGGTTTGTAGCTTGAATATGATGATTTCATCTTAGAATACACCTCAATAAATATCATGAGCAAACGGTCTTCAATTTTGATGACCAAACGGTCTTAAAACCGTTTGGTGATCAAACGGTCTCAAGACCGTTTGAGGTCAAATAGTCTCAAGACCATTTGGGGTCAATTTCTGGTATGGATGGATGAATATATAATGGTTCCAATTGATCCAATTACAATGGTTACAGTGATGGATGATCCATTGATTACAAACCCTAGTCGATTATTGAAGAAACCCTAAATTAATTCAAACGTTTTCAAGGTGGAATGATCAAACGGTCTCAAGACCATTTGAGGTCAAACATTCTCAAGACCATTTGAGGTCAAGTACAGTCATGGATAAATGGAGATCCAAGGGTTACATTTTGATGTACTCTCAATGGTCCAATTGATAAATGATTCAACGAAGCAAACCCTAAATGATTGGTTGAAGGAAACCCTAGATGATCCTTTCGATTTCAAGGTAGTTTGGACCAAACGGTCTTGAGACCATTTGGGATCAAACGGTCTCCAAACCGTTTAAGATCAAATGGTCTCAAACCGTTAGGAGGTCCAATCGGTTTCAAGGTTAATTTATCCAACCGGTTTCAAATGTTGATGGATCCAATCGGTTTCAATGTACATGTGATCAAATGGTTTCAAGGGTTGAGGCAACAATCGGTTTCAAAACCGTTTGAAGGGAAAACGGTCTCAACCCTATATGCCCAAATGGTTTCAAAACCATTTGGAGGGCAAACGTTCTCAAAACCATTTGGAGGTTAAGAGGTCAAAACCGTTTGGAGGTTCAATGCAACCAAAACTGTTTGAAGACCTAATGTGATGAAAGATCAATTAACCCTATGATTGTTAATGATGTTTATCAAAGATAATTACAATGGTTGTACCTTTAAGGTACTAGGGTGATTAGTACCCTTAGAGGGGTAAATATTTGATGCTTATGGAAGCAATATATCAATATACTATGTTGACCCTAAATGTATGTACTTGAATGAAGGGTTGACCTAATCTAATCAAGCTTGAAGTAATCAAAATCCTAGAGAGAATGAGAGAGAGAGAGAGAAATTCATACATGTATAACAATCATGTAGCAGTTAAGCCTAAATACTTTCAACATGAATAAAATATGTAATTAGGGTATGATCCTTGATAAAGATATCATGAAACCCTAATCGAGATGGTGGATGAGCCCTAACCCTAATTTAGGGCAATGCTAGGTGAAACTCTAATCTAGAGTAATGGTGTAACCCTAATTTAGGGTGATGATATGAGAAATCCCAATTCAGGGTAATATAATGAAAAACCCTAATTTAAGAGAATGCTTCATGAAACCCTAATTTTGGGTTATAGTGCATGAAACCCTAATCTTGGGCAATATGATGATAAACCATAACCCTGATTTTGGGCTATGGGTTGAGAAACCCTAATTTCGGGTAAAGTTATATGAAACCCTAATTTGGGGAAAAGTTATAAGGAACCTTAATTCAAGATAACGATGTGTGAAACTCTAATATAGGGTGATGCCATGTGAAACCCTAATGCAATAATGTGATGTGAAACCCTAATATAGGGTGAAGGTATGTGAAACCCTAATGCAGTAATGTGATGTGAAACCCTAATATAGGGTGAAGGTATGTGAAACCCTAATGCAGTAATGTGATGTGAAACCCTAATATAGGGTGAAGGTATGTGAAACCCTAATGCAGTAATGTGATGTGAAACTCTAATCTAGGGTGATGCCATGTGAAACCCTAATGCAGTAATGTGATGTGAAACCCTAATATAGGGTGAATGTATGTGAAACCCTAATGCAATAATGTGATGTGAAACCCTAATCTAGGGTGATGCCATGTGAAACCCTAATGCAGTAATGTGATGTGAAACTCTAATCTAGGGTGATGCCATGTGAAACCCTAATGCAGTGATGTGATGTGAAACTCTAGTCTAGGGTGATGCTATGTAATGCTATATGAAACCCTAACCCTAATATAGGGTGAAGGTATGTGAAACCCTAATATAGGGTAATGTTATGTAAACCTTAATTGATAAAGATGGGAAACCCTATTCCTAATAATGGAATAGTGACTAATATATTGATAAGTGAAACACCTAAAGTGGTTGATAATGGATAACCTTATATCAATAATGTCTTAACCCGAGATGAGTCCACATCATTGATAATGGTTGAATAATTCAAATAAGTGACTTATGACCAATACATTACATGATAAATGTGATGAACTGGTGCATAAAGTATTAGGATGGGAATTACCCTAATAAAAGATAAGTTGATGAACTTAAGTAAGTTACAAGTGATGAGGGAAGTCATGCATCAAGACATGATAGATATCACATTCAGCACCTCAAGGTTGATACACCTTGATGTACCTAAATCCAATATACTTGGATGAGTAACACATGAAGTGTGTCATGACAATTGTTACATTGAGATGTAATGCACTTTAATAAGTGTAGTCTAACATACCTTAAGAAAAGGTTAAGCCAAGTTAATAAGATATGATGTAATCATATTCTGGTAAGGACGAGAGAGGAACTCATATCTTACGTTGATAATTCATTTAATGTTAAATGATAAGAATAAATGAGTATGATTGAATACTTATGATATCAATGTTGGCTCCTAGATGTGTGGAGTAATGAATTAGGGTTTGATCATTAATAAATATGATCTTGAAAACCTAAATGGTTAATAATGGAAAACCCTCACTACAACAAACATACTCATTAGCGGCCTTTCAGAAATGCCACTAAAAAAAGCCAGTAAAAAGGTTTAGCGGCATTTGTTGACATTTAAAAAAATGCCTCTAGTGCCAATGCCACTAGGAAGATAGTGGCTTAAGTTGTAAAAGACACTAAAGGTTTGTCTTTAGTGGCTTCGAATAAATGCCACATAAAGGCCACTAAACCATCATTTGGCATTTATAAAAAAGCCACTATCCATCAATTGGCTTTTATACAAATGTCACTATTTTGTATTATGTTGGTGTATGAAAATGTTCTTATTGAGTTTAATGGCGTATAAAAAAAGCCACTAATGACTACTAGTTCTGTATTACTACATTTTCATGGCTTTTAGTCATTCAATTTTCAATTCATTATCATTATTTCTAAATGAATGTCAATTGTAGACGAACTCACTTTTTTGAAAGTATGAATATTTTTTATTTATAATCAATTGAGAATTGCATGGGGAGGACATTTTACCTTGCCCCTTATATTGAATACAACACCAATGATATACTTTCATTCAACATTTTACCTTGGCCCTTATATTGAATTACATGGGGAGGACGTTTTACCTTGCCCCTTATATTGAATACAACACCAATGTTTACTGCTGCATTTTATGGTTTGCAAAATCTTCTTGCTGAACAACGTGACATACATGATGACTTCAACATTGATGGAGCTAGCTCAGCAACTGTTGTTGTATCTGGTCTCATATTGCCTGGTTCCTTGAGATGGCGAGTGCGGAATATGCTCCTTGGTTCTACACTTGGAGCTGCCTTTTACTTTCCACTCGGATGGGCCCATCTGAAACTTGTAGAGAAGGCAGCTGAGCGGAGTGTAGTTCTATTGGTGTCTGATTCTGGTGAGTGATGCAGGAAGCAGGGTGGGTGCGGCAATTGAAAGGCTTGAAAGTAGCCTCAGAAAATACATGTAGCAAGGTGCAGTTGGTTGATGTGTTCAGGAATCATAGCAGCAAGGTGATAGCTAAGTCCAAAGCCTCAACCTAAGTCCAAAGCAAAAATATAAACAAAAAATACATGTATCCTTGTTCTAGATGGTTAAAAAAAAAAAACCATGCTGAAGGTGCTTGTTTAGTGTAAAGCAGCAAATAATAAGGGCTTGTTTAGTGTAAAGCAACAAATAATAAGGGCAAATAATTTACTTGCTGACTCATCTCAACAATGCCACCTACATTATCAACAATAGGTATAAACATATCCATAGTCAATACATATGCAGCAATACTCAACATCCCCATGGTTGCAACAACAGTCCCAAAAAGACCACATGTGGGATTTCCAATTTCATCTACTAGGCAGAGATGATAGATACACTGATCTCCAGAACTGGAAGAGCTATAGATTCTAAATCTCTGGTGTAACAAGTGGCCTAATACAGAGCAGCTGCAACATCCATGTCAAATCCACCAACAGACTAACTGACAAATGGCCAAGCAAACCTTTCTTTCTTACTTTGCAATTTCATTTTCCTTTGATAGCTTCCTCCAAGGGCCTAATGCAATTTCATGCTCTTCTCAGGTTTTAGCTCTGAAATTACAAAAAAACATTACCAAAACAAACTTTCAAGAATCGTTAATTCCTTTTGCAAGTTACAGCAATAGAAGTGCAATGTTCATCAAAAAATCTCACTAGTACATGATTACAGTTAGCATGACAGTACATTGGTTCATAAAATTAAAAAGAAATTTACATTCCATCTCTATCAAAGCAATGTTCATGTTACATTCCAGCTCTAGTATATGAACCATCAAAACTAGACATAGAAGAACAGAGATTTACCTATCTATACAACTCATATGTGTAGAGTGGATGGTTGGTTGGCATGTTCCTAGCTTGTAGCACATAATTCTTTTGTCATTGGTTCATTATCCAATATATAAGTGAACAATATAACAAGGTTGATAATAAGCACACCATTTAGATTTATATACACTACATTAGCAATCAAACAACTAGATTAGAATAGGAATTAAAACAACAACCTATATATGAAGGTTTAAGGAATTTGACAGCCAATCACATCATTTTTCTATATTATTTTTCCCAATCCTAGTGGTTCTCATGAGTCTGATTGTCGAATTTCCCATCAGTTTTGCAATTGGGTCATGGAAGATATGAGGTGAGGAACTACCATGTTTAGAAACACCATCACAACTCTGAATAGACTCTACTCACAATAAGCAAATAGGTTTAAAAACCTTAACCTAGAGGGTAGGATAAATAGATGCAGCCTCCTGGAAGTTTAAAGAAAAACATATGTGAAATAGACACCTTAATTGAAATGTCTAAGTATATTATTGTAGTTCCTGCAATATACAACAATTAGTTTGTAAAATATGTACTTACATCACTGAATTAGGCAATAAATATGGGGCATGTGCATATGTTGTTTGATATGTCTTCCAAGATGTAAGTAACTAGTAAATCGTGTTATGTAGGATTTTAAGGTGTTGAGAAAGCATGGAAGAACATACCTGATCAAATTTTGTTGAATGATGTGCATGTTCCAAGCCTTTCACCTTTGCAAGCATGGTATAATACTTTAAAAATGAGGGACACAAAGTCCTCAAAACAAATTTAATCCAATTTCCAGAATTGAATGCATTCAATCTAAATATCGCATTTTGGAATCTGAAGGACACTACATTTCAGATGGCACTGAGCATAGCTTGAAGTTCAGCTTGAGTAATGATCTAGGAACTTGGGAAAGCTGTGGAAGTGAATATCACTTCAAAGATCGTTGCTGAATAATCTTTGTATTTCCTGAACCCTGGAGAGTAAAGACACAAACAATCAGGGAGAATATTACCACATTTGATACAATGGTTACTAATATGTAATTCGTCCATAATGGAATGGTAGCACTCATGATATAGGGAGAATATTACCACATTTGATAAAATGGTAAACTTCAAATCTCATAAAATTCATGATGCAGTGAGTTTAGAAGAGTTTCAATCTTTAATGGTACCATGTCAAACAATTTTATGAACTTTAAGTAGGAGAAAAATAATTGATCTTGATGGATAATCTCATTCACCTATATTATTTTCTTCAAGGTAGAATATATGGCATGTATACAGTAAAATGAGCACTGGAAGTTTGTGCTTCATTTGATCCATATCCATATTTCAATCCTCTACATTTGTAAAACCACACCTTGTACAACCACAGTCCAATAACTGGTGAACTATAGTTTTTATGCATTTGTACAACCACTCTCCACACCTTGTACAACCTCACCTAAGATACAAGCAGAGAAACATAGAACACCCCAGATAAGAAAAATGAACACAACGACATATAGATTTGAGCCCAACAAAAATAATGGGACGAAAAACCCATACATATGCTAAGGAGTCAAAATTCAAAACTTACAACAGTTATTGATGGCTTGTCTGACTGCCCAGGGCTCCCATGGGACACATCCATTCATAGTATAATAGTTGGCTCTTGGAAGATCTTTGGCATGGATGGAGGATGCTCAGCTGTGGTGAACTTCTCTGCGCAATGTGACACCTGTAGGCATATTCAGGATCTCATTCGCTGTGGAAACATGAAGGGCGTTGTAAGTAAAATCTTTTAATGTATTTCGTTTAAATTATTTAAACGAAATACATTAAAAGATTTTACTTACAATGCCCTTCATGTTTCCACAGCGAATGAGATCCTGAATATGCCTACGGGTGTCACATTGCGCAGAGAAGTTCACCACAACCATGAGATTGGCCTTTAATCTCCAAGTACGGAGCTGCAGTTAGTAGAGGATCATTACCATAGTTATTGGCTTTTAGGGTCTGCATCACAACCACATGTTACAGAAAGGGTATTATTTTAGATGGAGGGGGTAAAGGAAAAAAGACAAATATACAAATTATGTTTTAACAATTAAGGGAACAAGGAGGAACCCATATTACTAAGAACACCCATTCTTTCTTGAGGCTTCTGCCTAGACTTCTCAACCAGAGCAGACCTCTAAAATGTTGACAATGACTTAGTGTGCTTCTGCAAAAGGAAAAACACCAATTTATGTTAGTTAGTGGCCAAAAACAAACAAATAATTTATTAACTAAACTAGCAGAACAAAACACCAGGCTGTATTATACTTAGTACCAAAAACAAAACATTCAAAAACAACATAGTGAGAAAATAGAACAACACTCATAGAAGTAATGCACCTCAATAGGTACATAAGTGGGTCGCTTGGGCCTCCCTACATTAAGGCAAGGCAGAGGGTCTGGATACTTGAGCTCTATCTGATGATGTTTTCTGAAATAATCAGAGACAAGTAGTGTCAGGATATTACTTGTTTCATTCTAACAACTCAAATGAATTACCCAGAAGGTAAGATATGAGACCTCAAGTGATGTGAGACCTCAAGATAAACATCGATGTCACCTATATCTATGTGAGGGCACATATCTATAAGAAACTTGGAACAAATTTCCTTGGAAATACAAAAAATATTTATGCATGGAAGATATATGCTTTCAGGCAATGGGTGGACGTATCACATTATTCCCAAAAACCATGTACATATAAAAAATACCCTTGCCTACAAAGTAAAGATTTGAAAAAAGTATTACTGCATAACAAATTGCCCTGAAAAGAACCAATAAATATATGAATAGTCTCATTTAAAATGTTGCAGCAACCAGTCTAGGATTCATCAAAATGTTGGGTGGAGCTTGAAGATTGTAGTGTGGTTGCTAGAATCTTGATCCCTATAGTGTTAAGATATCCTGCAGCATGTGATCAAGTAATGAAAGAAAAATTAATATGCCATAAGAAATATATCATGATCTGACATGATGCAAGTTGGATATGAAGCCCACAAATATGAAGCACCCACAATATGCATTCCTGCTTATATAAGCAATTGCATTCCAAGATATTATCAAACAGAATCAAACCTGCATAGGTTGGGAAACAGAAAATCATGGTATACGATGTGTGGCTGCCATACAAAAGGGACTATTACCCTTTTACTGTAGTAGTTTTTACATTAAAAAGGAATTATTCAGTCCACATAACCCATGCACATTAGTTGTAAATTTTGAAAATACAAACCATAATAATCCATTTATTAGCTGAGTAATTACAAAATGGAAAGAAAAGGATCCAATAATCGTAACTCATTTTCAACTAAAATTTTCATCCGTACCCACAAACAAGAATCTAAAACACTGCTCATAGCTAAAAACCACAAACCAATCATAATGCGTGTATCATCCATAATACTAAGATTCTCCATAACAAAATTAAAAGTAGGACAAAACAAAATAGGATTGTTATTTGGCAACATTGTCTACGACAATGGACATGAAACACCATTACTTTGGATCACCATGTACAAATAACAAATTGGATTAAATAAAAACAACTATAGCTCTCCTCTCTTTAGATAGTATCCAAGAATGCAATTAAATTTAAACTTCATGTCCTGCAACAAATGGAAATGACTTTAGATACTACTTTTGTTTTCAATTATGTAACAGTATAAGCAATACTTTATGCTCACCTTGGCAACGTATGTGTTTTCGACCATGCTATGACGTTGCCAACAACATCATCAACAGATTGATATTGATCATAAGGTCTAACTAGAGGATCGTTGCCCAACAAAGCAACCTCTACAAAAACAACAACAAATGATGAGCCTAAAATTGCACCTCCCACCCTTTTCATGGGGTCAACCTCAGAAACTCGACCGAATGCAATTCTAGCATCTGGATATGTAAAACTCAGTAGATACACATCCTAGAAACAAAATACAGTTTACATAACAAATTTATATAAACGTAAAATGAAGTACAATTCAGAGTAATACTAACATACGTGTCCCTTCTTAAATGATGAATGTCTTATATGGAGTGGAGTTTGCATTGATAAGTTTGTCTGCACAATTATTTTATTTTTGTCATAAACCCATAAAAGTTAACATGGAAAATAATTGATACCAGACATCTTGTATAAAATGTATTCATACTTGGACAGTGCCAACATGCTATGCTTGACTGTTTCCTGCTCTAGTTAAGGCAAGTAACTCCTCTAATTTTTGGTTGAATTCATCCTTTTGTTCTTGAAGTTTTGCATCAAATTCCAACCGTTGTTCTTCAAGCTTATCCTATAAATGCTTCCTTTATGCTTCTTCAGCTTCTCGGGATTTACGGTTCTTGCCCCAGATATCAGAAGGTGATGGTCCAAGTCCATAACCACGAACATATCCTGGTCTCTCTTCTCCATAACATGCCTATAAATTTCATCTGAAGTAACATCAGGTTGTTTTCTTCGCATCTCTTCTCCTACCTCAGAAATTTTTTCCTACATATAACAAATCATACGAGATGCAATTTATACCAAATGTATACCTCTATGAAATTAGTATATGTAACATAATACTATAGGATAGTATGTGTTGTACCAAAATTTTGGCGGATTCAACATCCACTATGCTCCCATCTTTTTTACGATTAGTTTTCTCAAAAAACATTATGGGATCCACTTCTCTGCCTATTTCCTTCTCCATCTTTATCATTCAAACAAGGTTATTGTAAACATCAAATTAACGGATGCCATCAAATTGTCTAAATGGATCACAAAAATTACTAACTTACATCATATTTCAGACATGCAAACGACTTGGTTCCTGTTGTGTGGCTAACCTTTTGAAATTTTTTGCATGTCTTATTAGTTATAGACTTCCTCTGTGGAAAACATTGCAGTATTGTGCATAGTAATTATCTGTGCAGTATTGTAAGTATCAACGAATAGAAAAAATAATATTACCTTTCCTTTATTACTCCTCCAATAATCGACAAGAAATTTCCAATGCGACTTGTCCACGCGGGGAACAACTTGTTCAAGTTGTTGTTCGTATGGACTATCTTCTACGAAGTATAGTCTCCTTCATTGTCCACTCCTTCATATCTGAATCCATTGTGAATTTACTCTACCGACATAAAGGATATCAATTAGATGCTTCATTTAACCATCTAAAAATAAAATTTAATAATATACCTTCACAAAATTCCATATATAATCTTTTTTATTTGCTGGAAATTGTCTCTAGTACTCATAGTTTAGTGGACAAAGATTGGGATCTCTTGCAATGGTTGTTAGAAAACTTGATAAGTGACATTGGTTTTCACCTACTGGTTGTCCAAATTGATTTTTCTCAATGGGAATTGGATCGTCGGGCTTTCTTTTCCAAACTTTCAAACATTGTGTTCGGCCACGTGCTCAATGTTTTTGACCTAAGCATTCATTCATAAAGGATAATATATATATATGCATAATTATATATGATTAAATGCAACACTATAAATACAGTGATATGAATGAAATGATTACCTAGCCCATCAGAAGGTGTTGTTGTAACATTCAATGACTCAACATGGTGACCAGAGATGTCATTTTGGTCCATGTTATCAGGAAATACATTGCTATTTTTGTTACTGGCAGCTCTATTCTCTACAATTCTTGAATGAATAGACACGAAAGCATTGACATTAGGCACACGGGGTAGCTGTGAAATTCTTGATCTTGTAACTTTATCGCCACTTTCTTTGTTTTGCTGATTTTGGAACCTTGTTCCCATCTCCTTTTCATTTGTGCATGTTTGAGAGGATTTCGAACCACCAACCATATTAGAGTCTTGGGGAGACGTGGTTGATTGGGCATTTTTTACAGAGCTAGCAACAGTTTTATTGAATTTGTTTGCTCTATCATTACGAATTTCAGTTGGAAGGGAAGCTAAAAATTTTTTGGAGTGATTTGAGGATGACATGTTCAAAGATTGCCAACAACCATGTCGAGTAATGCTAGGTAAATGAGTCACCGTACAAGAGTCATTGTTATTGTTCTTATCATTTCTTACGGCTGTCATGTTATGGAAGTTGTCACTGTACTGTTCTCTCATCCTGAGTATATCAAGTCACATAAAAATGAAGACATTTAGAAAAATATTGAACCACATAATAACAATTTTATTAATAATATTTAAAAATGAAACAGATATTTAATCAAATATAATTATAAACAACAGTAGAGACAAGGATAAATATGAATAAGAATAATGTCAGACATGCAAAATTGATACACCTAGATAGAGCACAATGTGAGACAGAAAATTAAAGAGATACATTGAGCCAAAAAAGGCTTATTTAAGTCAAATATTAATGACAAACAAAAATAAACATTGGCTGCTATTTTGTAATCTTCTCATTCAAAACAGTCATCATCATCACTTTGAGATACACTTTCATCATCATGTTGAATTCGGGATTGGTCTTTTTTAGTTGTTGAACTAGCAATAGTAATTCCTTCCATATCTAATCTAACTATGTCACAATCAATATCTTCATTCTCTGATGTCATTGATGGCCCATCTCGAGTTTCACCTTGCACATAAGCTTCGACATTCTCAATACAAGATTGTTCTTCCATGTTGAACATATCCCGTGGGGCAATCTTTACATCAAAATGCCACCCTTTTGCAGTGACATCTTCTACATAAAATACTTGTCCAACTTGAGATGCCACTACAAATGGTTCTCCTGTAGTTTGAAGGCATCTCAAATTAACAAGAGTCAACCCATGTTCATCATGCTTGATTCCCCTCGTTGAGTAGATGTGCACCCAATCACACTTAAATAATGTCACCTTAAAGTGTTCATAATAATTGAGCACAATAACATCCTTCAAAACACCATAGTAGGTTACATCTCTAGTAATTGGATTACGGTCAGTGGTTTTAGAATAACAATCAGTCTTAGCTACCAGAAAGACCACTATTTTGTGTTGTTTGATTTGCATCTTTTACCTTGGTATGAAATCTGTGACCATTGACAACATAGCCCTTGTACTTAATGGCCAGTTGATGTGGACCTTGAGAAAGAAACTTGATTTTATCATCCACCATATCTGTTCTTAGGAGTGTCTCAATCTAACAAAAGAAAAGTTTGTTAGACTTTATTCATGAAGCATAACTAATTTAATTACCACAACTAAACTTACATGTTCCTCAAACCAACCATCAAATGAGTTAATATGTATTATCTGAACCTCCTTTAAGGACTTCTGAGGATGTTTTTGCCTAATGATATCATAGTGCATCCTGAATACAAAATATATGCAATATGTTATTGAAATATGTTATAGCATTTTATTAATAGAAGACAGTTGACACTAACTTACTTAATGTAGGGTTCAATTGCTTCACAATTGAATAGTACATACTTATGGACTTGTTTCAATGTATGTTCATCTAAGACACATGTTACCATTTTATCAATACCATGACCTACTGTCGAGAAAATAGACCAATCATCACTGTCAAGTGTTGGCTCATTTTCTAAATTTGCTTCGTCAGTATCGTTTCTATTTGGCCGATTTAATTTTGTTTCAACTCCATCTAATTATCTTGAACAAAAAGTTAGACACTCTTCAGCTATATATCCTTCTGCTATTGATCCTTGTGGATATCTTTTATTATGAACATATCCTTTTCGGGTCATCAGATACCTGATAACAAAGTTGAGGAAAATATTATGACAAATTACATTCCAATAGGTAAAGTCATCACGACGTGTGAAATGTTACCTTTCAATTGGAAACATCCAACGATACTGGACATGGCCAGCTATCTTAGCTTCATAAGAGAGATGGACTGATAGATGCACCATTATGTCAAAAAAACATGGAGGGAATATCTTCTCCATCTCACAAATTGTAACAGCTATTGCATTTTCCAATGCAGAAAAATCATTTGGATCTATGACTTTAGTGCACAACCTTTGAAAGCGACAAAGATTAATAATACATGACTTAGCATTCTTATTGGGCAAGGACATAGTGACAGCTAATGGCAAAAGTTGTTGCATCAGCACGTGATAATCGTGACTTTTCATTGGTAGCATCTTCTGATCCGTTGGCCGTGCACATCTAGATATATTAGATGCATACCCGTCTAGAACTTTGACATATTTTAGGAGGTTGCAAAATAATATTTTTTGATTGTATAGCAAGCTGGAGGTAGGATGCTATATTTACCAACAATTTTTGGATGAAGCAGAAATCTGATTCCCATATCCTCCAAATCCTTCCTTGCATTCAAGTTGTCCTTACTTTTATCCTTCAAACCTAGTAATGTTCCAACAATACTCTCACATATATTCTTCTCAATGTGCATGACATCGAGATTGTTCCTTACAATGCTAGTTTTCCAATATGGTAGCTCAAAAAATATGCTTTTCCTTTCCCAATTGTGTGTTGAATCCTTACCTCTTGTCCTTTTCTTACCAATTACAGTTGTTCCGTCCTCCAATTGTGACAAGATTTGAGCTCCAGAAGGAGGTTTAGGTGGACACCTAAATTCTTGGTCACCGTCAAATGCCTTTGCTTCTTTTTGGAATATGTGGCTAGTTGGCAAAAACCTACGATGTCCTATGTAGCAAACTTTACGGCTATGTGGCAACCAATGTGAGATAGTATCTTTATTACAATAGGGACATGCTTTGTAGCTTTTAGTACTCCAACCAGATAGATGTGCATATCTTGAAAAATCACTAATTGTCCAGAATAAAGAAGCACGCATCAGAAAGAATTCATTGGTTCCAGCGTCATATGTATGTACACCAGTATCCCATAGTTCTTTCAACTCATCAATCAATGGACGCAAGTACACATCTATATTTTTGGGTGAAGCTGGTCCAGGAATGAGTAGGGACAACATAAAATATGGTTGCTTCATGCACAACCAAGGAGGTAAATTATATGGAATAATCACAACAGGCCATGTACTGTAAGAAGTACTCATTTTCCCAAAAGGATTAAATCTGTCAGTTGCAAGTCCCAATCGAATGTTTCTAGCGTCTACAACAACTTCTGGATGCATCACATCAAATGTTTTCCATGCAGGTGAATCAACCGGGTGTCTTAACTTGTCATCCTTTTCATATTCTTCTGCATGCCACCTCATTAAGGATGAGGTTTTTGATGACATGAATAACCGCATTAGGCAGGGTATAAGTGGAAAGTGTCTGAGCACTTTGATAGGTATTCTCTTGGGTTTTTTTGCAAGCTCGTCATCATCATCTGGGATTGTAATCAGTTTCCATATTGATGCTCCACATGTATCACAAACATCTTTATCAACAGAATCCTTCCAAAACAACATGCAACCATTTAGACAAACATGAATCTTCAAATAATCTAAGCCCAACCCCATAATTGTCTTTTTTAGCTCATAAAATGAATTCGGCAATTGTTCTCCTTCTGGTAGCATCTTCTTAAAGAACGTAAGAAACATAGATGATGCTTTCTTACTCAAGCCATTAACACAAACCAGGTGATAGAATTCTAGGATGCAAGCAAGTTTGCTATATTTCTTACACCCTGGATATAATTCTATCCCAGAATCCTTTAACAAGATATAAAATTTTTCAGTATTGAAATGTTGATCACTAGATGGCTCCACTCCTTCTGTATTTCCATCTTCACTGAAACTCGGAAAAGTATCATGCAACATATCTTGTAAATTTTCAGCATTAAGAAAATCTCCTTGATCAGTAGGAGCATCCATTTGAACATCGACATCTTCACCATGAAAAGCCCAATAAATATAGCTTGGTAAGAAGCCATGCCACAGTAGATGGCTCAATGCAGTCTTTCTGGTGACCTAGTATACATTAACACACTTTCTACATGGGCATACAATCTTGTCTCCAATTGATGAATGTTCAAAAGCAAAATCCAAAATTTTTTATACTCCACATAATTATTTATTGCTCGTTCGGTCATCCTCTGCTATCCAAGACTTATCCATTCTATAAAGAACATTTATAATGAAATTTATTAGTAATTTGTAACATAATAGGATATGCATATTTCTTTTTGCTATTTGGTTTTGAATGTGTCGTTAGATAGGATGTATTTGTGATTTTAGAACATTCATGGGAACACACACTTTAGTTATAAGCATTCATGTAGTAACTTTCAGTTCCATTCATTAATCTCTTTTTACGTCCACACACAGGGGTGTACCCCTAAACAGTAACCAAACAAAGGGGTTGGTGTACCCCTAAACAAGCGCATAATTAAAATAACTATTAATACAAACAAGTCTAGATAGATAGACAACTAATACTACACCAACATGGTCCCACATCAGTAACTTCGAGGACTTATCATTGTGGCGATCTTCTCCTGAAGTTCAGAAAAGAAAGCGGCTATGAGGATTGATTGCTTTCAGACAAAAAGTGTAAACACAATTTTTTTGTCTCGACAATTATATTTGTTAATTGGACCTACCGTGGCCTTTTTGATGAGTGTGTTGTGTCGCAGAGCTCCTCACTATATTTAGACAAATTTGAACTGATAGGGGCCTCATCATCATATTCGTCCGAGCTGATATCCTCCATTGTGCGCTCATACCGCCGTAGATGATCGGGGGTCTCGTAGTTGATGTTGGTTATCCAAACTTTGATGGTATTATGGCCAACTGGATGGAGAAAAAGCCTATCGCTATGGCCCACTAGCATCTTTCTAATACAATCATGCCAATCGGATTTTGATACAAGATTTCCCGCCAAATCATACTCAACCTCGATAACATGTGAATAATTGCCAAAATTTAGGGTCACTTCACCAGGCCTGTAGTGTCTTCCTTTTATAAAATGCCAATGTTTGGGTATGGCTAGTTGGTTTAAGGAATGATCATCTAGGATTATGTCCAATTGTTCTTAAATAGGGAACATTAACATTGGCATAGAGGCCCAGTTCACAGTGACTGTTGTGGGTGGACAAAGACTGCATAATATTAGTATTAACAAAGTGTAAGTACATATAACGATGTTATATATTTTTAGAAAAAAGTTGTATAACATCAGTTAACCTTTTATTTCTTGTCATAACCAACTTTATTGTGGTAGACATGATAGCTTGAAAAGAAATCTAATAGAGGAGATCATGTCCTATATATAGGCTATATCTTTGCAATTGGTCTAATGCTCACTAATCCTTCTTTGAGAATTTCAATGAAGTAACTAGTATTTTCTATAATTTGATGTATCTTGGTATTTCATACAATGAGGTGGCACTTATTATCTATTTGTTGAATCAAAACTCATATTTTAGATTATCAAAGAGGTTAATGGTGTCTGGCTTATTTTGTACAGCTGTGAGACCTATTTAATTTGGAGTATCGATGCACTACTATAGAAGGTGTGAGACCTATTTAAAGAGGTTACTGGTGTCTTTACAAAATTTTACTATAGTCTTATACTTCTGTGTTTATCAAAACACTACTACAAGATATCATATCATCTTATTATTTTGATAGTACCACAAATTTTATGACAAGAAGGATTCATCTAAAAATTGTTAATTTTCTAAATGAGTTACAAGAAGGATTCATCTAAAAATTGTAAATTTTCTAAATGAGTTATGTGAGGTTATTATTCTCTGACCTATATGTAAATGTGATAGATTCCTGCCACTTTAGTTTTATGAGTACATGACACTATGTTTGAAATACTTTTTAAAAGGATAAAAGAACATACTTATAATAAGGACCCAGGCACATTCTAATCATTTTGAACTGAATTAGAAAATGAATAGGAGCCTGGGTCCTATTCGCCAGTATCAAAGGAGAATTCGTAAACCTCAAAACCACCAACATGGTTTCCAAACCTACAACCTCAGCTTCTACAAGCTCACCTACTAGAAACCTTTAGAACATATACAGCCAAAAAGTATCAATGATTGCACGTATCAATGACTGCAAAGTCTATCATGCAGCTTGCTTGGCACATTAAAGAGAGACATGTTCAGTTGTATTTGCCCAATTAAAAAGCAAACTCTATTAGGGATAGGTCTAAATATGACTCACAAGCACTATTTGGCAAAGGAGAGAAGCCCATCAATGCCTGGTACGACTCTGTGCCCTACAACTTTGTGCACAGATAAATTGGTTGTACACTACAACTTTGTGCACAACTTAGACCAAATAGCTACAAAACTACATCTAATAGTAGCAAAGATCATCTCTTTAAGTTATTTATTCTTATATATAGGTTACAAGTGTTATTACCTTAAAATAAACATATTTATGATTTGGCTAATGTTGCACTCCATTAGTCTGAAATGTACTTATCTCAACTTGAGCCATCAAATCCAGAATATAATGTTGTACAAAGAGATTTCCATAAACCCACAAATTTCACTTTGCCTACCTCATCTACAGAATGAGCCAAAGTATCCCACCAAAGATCATAGTGCCTCCTCCTCACAATGAAAAGTTTGGCTGAACTTATAACATATATGGTACATATTTGTGTCATTAAATATCATAATCTTGAACATTTATCTTACTTATCAATCAATAATGCATTATCAAATGTGTGCCTTATATATGCTTCACAACTAAAGCTTAGCATAGCCTTAAGAAATCAATTTCTACTGAATTTTTTATGTTTCATCCATGAAAAAATTCAGCTTGATGGTTTTAAGTCCGTGGTCCTTCCAAAAGTGATGTATGTTGAGCATCTTTTCATCAAAATTCTGCTTGAACCTGAATGATCACATGTAATGCACCTGGTATTACTACTGATTTTGTTCATTTTTTAGTCAAGTATATGCTTGCAAACTACAAAAAAATATCTGAAGCAACATTTCTATTTTTACTATAAATATAATGGATTTTTCTGAGTCTGTGCTTTGCTATCGCCTAGCTTATTATCTAATTCCAGTTTCTACTAGCAGCATCTACTGGATGCAACTTTACATATAAGAACTCTAATACAAAATGACATACTATTCCATTTTTTCATGTTTCAATTAACATGACATTGGATGTTCAACACTTAGAGAAAAAATCTAACTAATATGTATGTGTTGCTCTCCCTAAATGCATATGTTGTAGGTCAACTCTTCATGGTTGATACTAACATGGGAATATTTGATCTTGGCCTTACATAGGCGTCAACAACAACTATTTACAATTCCTACTAATTTCTCAGCAACCCAACCTACCAAAAAACTTTAAAAATACAGATATCATATGTTGATCTAGTCAAACTTCCTATTGGTGATGTCGAACCATTATTGACAACTTGGCCAGAAGTCTAACCAGAAGTCTGGCCAACAACTTGAAAATACAGATATCATTTTTACTGTCGCCGAGAAGCCTAGCCGGAAGTCTAGCTTCATGGCATGAACCTGGTTTGTGTAGATATATGGGGTGGATCGAACACCCTAATGAGATAAGGGAGTTGTAGAATAGGGTGCGACGATGGTTACCTGAAGAGATTGATCGGAGTACTCCCTCAATCAAGCTTGCTAATGCCGGAGGGGCAGATTGAGTCTTGCTTCGACTGGGCTCGGTCCAAAATGGCGGAGGAGGAAGAACGAATGAGTATGCTTCGATCGGTTGGGACTCACCGGCGGGCGCCGACAACTTGGAAAACTACGACCGGCAACTTGGCACTCTGCGGCCGGCAACTGGCACACAGACACAAGACATACGCGATCCACCAAGAGCTAGGGCACAATCTCCTCCACACGCTGATCTAGCTGGAGAGTGAGGTAGTCACGCAAGGCGAGAGCGGCAGATGGATATCGTCGGGCTGAATTAGGGAAAGAGTGGGATCTATCGTAGAAATGTGGAGCGAGAATGGTAAAATTTGGAGCGGGAAAATCAATGTTGCGTTAGAAAATTACTTTCTAATTTGGTATGGCAATTTAAGTTTGCCACTAATTAAAAATACAAATGCCTTTAGTGTTAAGTCCTTTTTAGAAACTCTATAATAGGTGGTTTAGAGGCATTTTAATTAAAAATGCCTGTATATTAGAAAGATAGTGGCTTTTTTTATAAATGCCACTAATGGGCAATTTTGCTGTAGTGCCTAACCCTAATGAAGGGTGATGATATCTAAGAGAAACCCTAATCAATAAGAAAGGGAAAACCTAACCCTAATGATAAGAAGGTTGTAATTCTTTTGTTGCATAAACCTTGTAAGGCATGTTAAATACTTGAATAAAAGTATAATGATCAATGGCCTTGAGAGCCATGTGAATAATTTGTTACCTAGTGAGAGGTGACAAGATGATCAATGGCCTTGAGAGCCATATGAATAAGTTGTTACCTAGCGAGAGGTGACAAGATGTGCAATGGCCTTGTGAGCCATGTGAATAAGTTGTTACCTAGTGAGGGGTGACAAGATGTAAAGGCCTTGTGAGTCATGTGATAATTGTTTCCTAGTGAGAGGTGACACGATACTTAATGGGCCTTGTGAACCATGTGAGATGCCTCTGTACCAAGTATCCTGAATACCTTGGTCAGATGACCTAGAGGTAATGGTTACCTGATAAGTGGTAACCATGTTCAATGATGAACTAAGGGTTTGAATACCCAGATCCAGTAAACATGATGATGATGTGAGGGATGTGAATTCCCAGAAATGAGATAAGGGATTGAGATCCTGATGTTTTATAAAGTTTTGAAAAGTATTTGATAGATGTATTATACTTTTTTGTGTAGCATCTATTATAATAATTCTCACTTGAAATTTTTTTTTATGCTAAAAGAATACGGTAATGTACTTAATTAACCAAGTGAAATCTCATCATGTAGTGCCCTGGCCATAGATCCATCAGCGTCAGAATTTACTGAATGGTGAAACAGGTTGCTCCGCGGCATAACCCAGAGGGCATATTTTTTAATATGTGGGGGTGATGGGCACAAATATCCTTACACCCTAATGGAGGAATTGATGTGAGATAAACATTAAATCTCTCAATCCTTCATTATATATATCGGGGTGTATGTATCACTAATCCCCTGATAACGGGATGGATGTATCATGAATCTCCTGATAATATTAATGCCGGATCGATGTGAGATAAACATGAAATCTCTCGATTGTGAAGAGAGTACAGCCGCCACTCTAACTCTATAGCGAAGTTGCCAGTATAACCTGGAAAGCTATTTAGTAGAGACACAAGATGTCCTGCATGGGATCTCATACTGACCGAGATAAGGGAGGTCATGGTATCCGACTCTTCCATTGACCTTGTATGGCACCGATTTCGACTTCACAATGGTCGGTTGGAGTATGAGTGGTATACCTCATCTCCTCAGGGCATAAGTGTGATTGTAAAATGTAATCAGCCGTATAGCATGTTTGCTTAAGGATTGAATACGAAAATCATTGGCTGATGTTACATTTTTTTATGCATCTTTAGTTGATAGATGATATATTTGTGTTTCCTTACATTCCTTGCAAAGTAGATATATGATGTATAATTCTACCATGGGTAGATGCAATGTTCTCCTTAAGAAAGGAGATTATCTTATTCTGTTCATACAATGATTAATATTGTTGTTAATATAAAAGAACTTCTGCTCAGTTTATTACTGTTTATCTACAATAATAATGTTTCTGGAGGAGAGTTATATCTCTCGCTGGAACAATTTCAATTGTCTCACCCCCGTGGTATCCAACCTTTTTAGGTAGATGCGGGATAAGACGAAGAAACCTTATAGCAGGGGAAGAGCAGCAATAGTAGCAACATGGACAACAGTGATATTCCAGGTGGAGGCAGTGGCTGTCATATTTTGCATAGAGAATCCTATGTGTCGTATCTGTACTCTCAGGTCCTTGGAGTCAGTAGTTAGTGTTTTTAATGAATAAATATGAGATTTTGTCTTGATGCCTCGAGGTTCTTATGTTGCTTGTGTATAGTTTTAACATTGTAGTTGACACTTATAACCTTCGAGAAGAGATGGGACAGGATATGTACTTATGAACCAGGATGTAAATAAAATACATTGGTTCTTGATAAAAGAGTTTTCCTGTGTTTGGATCTCTTTGAAAAAAGTTTTAATTTTTAGTGATTTTCAGTAATCCGCTGTTATTGTTTTCTTCCGCATTCATTATTATCCGATGTTCGGTGTCCGTCGTCACAGTCAAGCACATGAGGTGCTGAGTACAGGGCTAAAAGATACATATACATAAGCTTTTACTTGATTTGAAAAGATTTACAAAAATAACAAACAATAATAAACAAGTTAAGTACTCAGCATAGCAAGAGCTCGATGTTTTATGTCATTTTCCTCCAATATATCAACAATATCATGTAATATAAGGCCTTTGACCAACTTCCCATCGAAAGGGTCTGTAAGGGTGCTCAAGATTAGCTAACCCTTTTATCTGACATAGTCCGCCCTATCTTGACAACTCAAGTAGAATGCTCACCTCGTGTCCTTACCCCGATAATACAATTGTGACAACCGTTATCCATTGATAACAATCATCATGCAAAACCATGCGGAAACAATCATTAATAGTGAATTACCAAAAATTACTAGAAATTAAAATCAATTTTTCCACAAAGATCCAATGCCAGGAACTTTTCACAAAAAGGTCCAAGGCCATAATTATATATGTATCATTGTTATCTTGTACATACATCATTACTTCCTATATCAAGGATATGAGACATCAGTTGCTTTACCAAAATGTACTCAAAAGAAACATCATACATCAAGGTATTTCTAACTAAAATCTCATATCGATCGTGAAACCAGATATAAAAACTATCTCCCAAGGACCTGAGAGTATAAGGATGACACATAGGACTCTATTCTACTAGACACATAACAACATACCATTCCTGCAGCTGCTGCCCACCCTCAACTATACTATCACCATCTTCTTATTCACGTCCACCTAAAATGTTGTAGAACCCATGGGGTGAGACAACAAGTCCCAGTGAGAGATATAATTCTCCGCCAATAATATTATTACCACAGATATATTGTTATTTAAAGATAAAGATAATGATAAAGCAACAGATATACTAAGAAGTTCCAATTATAATGAGAAAAAAAACAAGATATCCCCTTAAATGAGTAGATCATATATATATATACTATAGATCAATAGATTATTCAATATTTTACAATGAATATGAAGAAATTGTATATAATTTATCAATCATGCTATACTAGCATCTCAATCTTATCTTGTGATCATATCACCAGGGTACGATGTCAATGAATCTTCATCAATCCCATGATTATACAGCCAGGTATTGACATTCATAAATCCTGTGATTATACAGCTAGGTATCGACATTCATCAATCCTGTAATTATACATCCAGGTATTGACATTCATCAATTCTATGATTATATAGCCAGGTATCTACATTCATCAATCATGTGATTATGCAGCCAGGTATTGACATTCATCAATCATGTGATTATACAACCAGATATCAACATTCATCAATCATGTGATTATACAGCCAGGTATTGACATTCATCAATCATGTGATTATACAGCCAAGTATTGACATTCATCAATCATGTGATTATACAGCCAGGTATTGACATTCATCAATCCTGTGATTATATTTTTGGTATCAAATCCTTAGTTCATGTTTGAACAATGTCATCTCTTACCAGGCAACAATCATCTCTAGTTCATCAGAACCATATACTTGATTATCACATGCTATGAGGTTTCAATCTTCTTAGTTCATTATTGAACAATGTCACCTCTCATTAGGCAACAACCAACTTTAGATCATAAGACCCACATAAACATTATACATGTTGTACAAGTATTTCACATGGATCACAAGGCCCATTCAATCTATATAATGTCACATCTCCATAGCCCATAGTTGACTATGCTTATCATCTCAAAACATTAGCATGGTTAAGGTCTCATGGTAGAAGAGATATCAATTTAAATATCAACACCATGTTATAAAATATTGACCCCCCTTCATCAATTTGAAATATGCTAAAATGAAAGTTATGTCACATTGTATAAGATTCCTTAATAGTTAGAACATCTCTATGTTACCCTATCATTTTCATCATGGGATATCAGTCCCTTAAACTTACCATTAAGTATCACATTACCTTCTAGGCAATTATGTTTTCGCTAGGTTATCAAACCTATATACATTCTTTCTGTGAAACTATTATTCAATAAGTCTTATGAGGCATAATCAAACTATAATTAGATTATAACCACTATAACTGTCATTTGGCTATATCCACAAGGAATTCATGGTTAAGATTTCATTATTATAACCACGGATTATTATCATCACGTCATTTCAAGTTACATTCCCTCCTGTGATTAGGGTTAGGGTTTCTCTTTTCAACTGATTAGGGTTTCCAAGGTTATATTCAATCACTAACCCTAGATCATAACTACTTATCACTAGGTGTTTATATTATCATATTTACATTTAATTGTATCACAGATAATCACTTGATCAAGTTACAATACTCTCATAATTAGGGTTAGGATTTTTATTGTAACCGATTAGGGTCTTTAGGGTTTTATTCAATAACCGAACCCTAATTCCTAACTCCTCACATCTAGGAGCTTATTTCATTGATATAAGTATTCAATCATACTTGATTACTCTCATCAATTATCATTAATTGATTATCAACATAAGATATTATCTTTCTCATATGAGTAGTACAAGTTTCTCTCTCATCCTGACTAGGATATTGACTTCAACATACTTATTACATTGATTTACCCTTCTTTAGGGTTATCAAACTACACTTATTAAAGTGTATCCATCTTATTACATTCAAGATGTATCTATTGATTATATTCAAAGTGTATCAGCCTACACTCATCAAGGTGTATCGGCCTTTACTCATAAAGGTTTATCAACCTTCATTCCAATCTTTGTATCGGCCTAGACACATTCACTTGTGTCGGCCTAGACACATATACTTGTGTCGGACAAGGCACATCTTCTTGCGTCCGCCAAGGTATATTAAATTCGATCGTTTTAGATATGCTTAGGGTAGTATCTTTTGCATGGTGCTTGAGTTATATTGGCCAAAGAGTATTATTGTGTGTGTCGTCCATACCATCATATGGTGTATCGGCCATATCATATACTTAGGATATCGGCCACTCAACATCAACTCATGTATCGACCACTCTATGCACTAGTATATCGGCCACACTATTAACTAGAATATCGGCCTCACCTTCAATTAGGGTATTGGCCTCTTCAACCCCTTGTATATCGGCCTTACCTTCAACTAGGGTATCAACCTCCCCATCAACTAGGGTATCAACCTCCCCATCATTTTAGGGTATCGGTCTCCCCATCAACTTAGGGTATCAGCCTCTCGATCAACTTAGGGTATCGACCACTCAACATCAACTAGGGTATCGGCC
Source organism: Alisma plantago-aquatica (assembly GCA_963693085.1). Classification (NCBI taxonomy): domain Eukaryota; kingdom Viridiplantae; phylum Streptophyta; class Magnoliopsida; order Alismatales; family Alismataceae; genus Alisma; species Alisma plantago-aquatica. The sequence continues at coordinate 457,768,179 of OY856411.1, read as the reverse complement.
TAGCTATTCCTTTTGAGTATCGGCCACTCAACATGGGATATCGGCCTACACACTCAACCAAGGTATCATAATTTAATATTCCCTCTTCACTAGTCATCTCTTGGTCATGACAAGATAATGCATGTAAGGCATATCATTTTTAGAGCATCTAACATATCGGCCTAACAACAACATATTGCTTTAAAGCATTACAAGTCATATCGACCATCCCTGTGATGGTGCAAGTATGTTTGTGTTGACTTAGATATCTAGATATCGGACTGCCTTATTCTTAGCATTTAGGTGAAAGGTTAAACAATTAAAAGGATAGTAGTTCTAAACCAAAAGGATAGGAGTTCATGTGTATCAGTTTTCATACCTATACCCTTGTATCGGATGAGGGTTTCCTACAAACCAATATTGGTTTGTGCATACTAGTTTCATCATCTTCAAGCTCCAACTTTTCATCCATTACTACTCTAGTTCATAGGAAACAGCCCCATTCATACATTATAACTCATATAACCATCATTTAAACAAGAAAAGTCAAAGTAGAGAAGGAATCACCAAATATTGCATGATAGAAGGTGAATAATAATGAAATTGGGTTCAAGTTATATAACTCAGCTCAAGATCACCACTAAAGATTCAAGCTTCCAAGCTCCACGATCCCAATGTTGAATATGACTTATCAAGATTCTAAGTCTTGATCATAACACCTTTACTCGAAAGGAAAACACCATAGTAAGGAACTTGGTGAAGAAGGAAAGAAAGAAAGAATCATGGTTCGAGAAGCATAGCCCATCCAAGGTAGGAGATAACTATGGCTTTACCTTGGGAAAGTTGCTCGGCCTTCCTATTCCTCCTTGAGATCCTAGAGTCTTCCACTTAAGCAAGAGATGGTAATGAATTGAAAGGTTTACTAGGAGGAGAAAATAGGAGTATATATAGTTGAGGCTCATGAAAGAGAGTATATGCAAGGTGTCATCACCATATGTACATGGGTGACACGTGTCCATGCATGGTGATACCATGCAACCTCATTTATCTTGTCATGAAAAACTCTTGTGGATAATCAAAGGGTAAGGTATCGACCATTGTGTAGCTTCCTTGATAAGATATCACAACTTGTCACCACTTTGTGTACAAACTGATACCACTTTTGCAAGGAAGTCTCAAAATGATAGGCTTCACCTATTTGATGTGCTTAGCCCGACATGAATGCTTCCAAAAGTTGTAAAACAAATATTGGACTTCCTCTTTAGTTTATAAACTTATAGGTACCCCCATATGCCCTTCTCAACTCGACACAACCTCATCTAGGGTTCAAGGTACACAACATTCTATGGTTCTAACATCACTAAGAGTGTTATCAATAAACCTAGACTAAAAAAGGTGCCCCTTCTCTCTCTCTCATATAGATGATGCCAAGAGAGATTAGTAACACTCTAGAGGTGTTAATTTGCACATCAACCCCATATATTGGGTAAATTGCAAGTTACACCAAAACTAGCACATAAAGCACAAGCATCAACCATACAAGCTCAGCTTTGAATTTAGGCTTTCCACAAGGCACCCCTTAGCATCATGCTCTCTCTTATGATGCTAAAGTACTAGGGGAACACCCATCATGTGAAATATTGCAAGATAATACCTTATCTTGGGTAGATTGCACTTTGGTCCAAAATAAGCAAACATTGCTCAAACAACATTCAAACAGGATCAAACTTGAAACTTAAACTCTCCTTAAGTATTAATTACTTTTCAAAAGATTAAGACAAGTGTATAATCATCTTACTTAATCAAAACAACTAGGGTTATCCCAAAACTCAAGTCAAGTTCATTACAAGTTATAAACCCCTAACAAGGATTTTGCCCCCAAAATCCCAGACGAAAGAAGATAGATGTTACTTATGCATTGTACCTTCAAACTTTCACATAGTTCCTTGATGTCAGGAAATAGTCATGAGACTTTACCAGCATACTATTCCTCCATCCAAGGTTAACACATGATCTGTTGTACAAGGTATATACCCAACTTGTCTTCTCCATTACTGGCTGAAAAATCAACCCTATGCTAAGTGATACTTTCTTAGCTGTAAAAGTACTATGCATACTTATCCTCATTTACCTCAGGGTTCAATTCCTTCTTGTGTGTCACATTCTCAACTTATCATATCATATGATAAGATTCTCAAACTTGAAGTTTCACCATACCCTTTTCAAACCTCATCATGTCTTCTTTCAAGGAAAGTCTAGCAATGCATATATCACTTACTTAAGATTATGAGGCCTACCATGCTTCTTGTAATAATGTGAAAATTTCTCTCTCCTCATGTATGTGCTTTTCACTTTATATTTGCACTAATTTCTCAATTAAACCTCTAATTTCATTTTTGAATGATTCTTGATGCACAACTAGTCCATATAGTATACATGTCTCACTAAGATGATGCTCAATTTGACTAAATTAATTTTGCCTTCATGTAACACACCGTCATCTTTTCCTTGAATTTTGATCATATCATTATGTGGATATTGTTTCATATGTTCATGTTGTAGAGGACATTCTAACGTTTCCAACGCATCAAATTTTATCCAATTTGGAGCTCGAATGCAAAAGTTATGCCTAATTGTTTGGATATACCTTAAAACCCAAATTTCTAGCTTTTTAAGCTTGAGTTTTGTCTATGGGCCGGCTAGTTTAGGCCCAGTCGAGGGTTCCAACTTGTGCACAACCCACTTCCCTTTCTTTCTATTTCCTAGAAATATGCAACATAATTGAAGGACCAATCATGAAGCCCACTTTTCCTTACCAAGAATCTTGGCCCTCAAGTCTCTTAGCCTCAGATCCAACCTCGATCGAATGGTTGGGGTTTTATCCCCTTCCTCTATATGTTTCCATCAACACAATGTCTGCTGGAACCACCTACCCAGCCTTAGTGCCACTAACCTACCACGTTCCCACCATCGTTAGGTCCAATTGATCCCCACTTCACCTATAAAACACCTCCCTTATACTTTTTCCTCTTTTTTCTTGGCACCTTCTTTGCCCTAGCGCCACAATTCCTCCTTTTCTTCTCTCCCTATACCCGGTGGCGCCACCACATTGTTTCTTGGGGGGGGGGTTATCGTCCCATTACTGTAACGCCTGGGCCCACTGCCCTAGGCTCTAGTAGAGTTTCAGGAATACGACTGGCCCCACAAACCACCACTAGCCTTAACTGCGCACTTTAATCTCACTCACGCGCAAGCCGGGATCAACTTCCCGACTGGTCACCCATCCTAGTACTACTCCACGCTAAGCACGCTTAACTATGGAGTTCTTTAGTAATGGTCTCCCGGAAAAGGAGGTGCACCTTGGTGATATGGGTAGTCCAATCATTCCTTTTAAGAGTTTTTTATCTGAGGCTTCATATCCTGGGATGTTACAATCTCCCCCACTTAGACTCTTGACGTCCTCGTCAAGGCTCAACTATAAGGCCTCATAATCTCTTCCCCATTTCAGTGCAGACCCATAATGGCCCATGGACACCCAGCTCCCGATCACAGAATACCAGTGCAAGGGTGGCTACGTCAACCATGGACAACCCTTTCCTACATGCCTAGACCGCACGGCTCAAGACTGGCATGCCATGCCCATGTGGCCCCACCTACTGGAGGGGAATTGGCTCTGATACCATTTGTAATGCCTGGGCCCACTGCCCTAGGCTCTAGTAGAGTTTCAGGAATACGACTGGCCCCACAAACCACCACTAGCCTTAAATACGCGCTTTAATCTCACTCACGCGCAAGCTGGGATCAACTTCCCGACTGGTCACCCATCCTAGTACTACTCCACACTAAGCACGCTTAACTATGAAGTTCTTTAGTAATGGGCTCCTGGAAAAGGAGGTGCACCTTGGTGATATGGGTAGTCCAATCATTCCTTTTAAGAGTGTTTTATCGGAGGCCTCATATCCTGGGATGTTACAATTACCCTCAGCCTCATCCATGGGGGTAGGCACCTCCGTGAGGTCAAGGCGGGGGCCGAAGGGTGCTTTGCCTTATCCCGCACCCCCTACCTACTACCTTCCCCTTTTCACCAGAGAGGGCGCCACCACGGACAGTTGGGTCCTTGCGAGGCCGCACTTGGTGAGGAGGATGATCCACTGACCATCAGATTTCAATCCAACGATGGCAGTGAGAAATCCCAATGGAACTCGAGCAACCAACCTGCATGCAACATGTTTCCTGCCTCCCCCTCTCTCTCATGGCCCCCCTCCCCTCACTACTCATGAAAGCATAGATCTTTCCAGTCAGATCATGAATCGACGGCCAGATCTTGGTGATTTTCTTCTCTTTTTCTCTAAATCCATGCTTGAACTTGTAAGGATCATATCTCATCATTTCTTGGGCCATTCTGGCCATATGATATATGAATTTGCATATAGAGAACTAGATATATTTAGTGGTACAAGTTGCATGACCTATTTCTTCTTGTAGTCCCCTTGATATGCTAAAGATGATGGTTTTAGTTCTCTTTTATGCCATCTAATGATAAATCTTGCTCCTTTATGCCTCAAAATCCTATCATAGCCTAATATCAGTAACGTGAACATCATGATGCATCAAGATTCGAATTTGTTTTATCAATTATTGTACTCCAAATGGTATTATGTTGATGAGATGACCTAAAATGGGCCTTTATGCCATATTTTACTTATTTAATGTCTAACCTTGATTTGATGTGCCCTAAATCCTTATATCTGATCAAAATATGTAATCTTTGATGTATATTGTTGTAATTACCCTGCTTCCCGGTAACTCCCAATTAAGGGAGACCAAGAAGTCAGAGGCATTATCCCAAAATAGGATAAGTGGTTTTGCAAATAATAAAAAATAATTAATAAATTCTACTAAAGACTAAACAGAAAACTGGAATAAAATTTTTCTTTTAATATAACTTCAAAAGTAGGTAACTGGGACTTCTACCCAAAGTAGGATTCTATCTACCTAAATCCTCTTTTATTATTTTAACTTTAATCTTCACAGGTGCCACTTTACTTTTTATCCAATTTCAGATATTACCTAAAGCGTCGACAAACAAAACGGTGGTCAGTATAACGAATTATACTAGTATGTGGGGGAACCAATAATCTTGCATTTAATTATAACAACATATTACAAGTAATTATGATTTTACAAAACAAACTTTACATTTTAAACATGACTACTCAATCCTTACATACCCTAGCCTCTGCACTGTCCTTACAGTGGACATGGATACTACCTCTCATATGGTAGATCTCAACTAACCCCCATGATCCTACCTTACAGGTAGATCAATACATAGGGTCGTGGAGTCGTATGGTCCTACCCAAGACTAGAACAACACATCGACTCATGATAACCTAATGATCCTACCTCATGGGTAAACCATGTATTAGGTCATCTATCTCATCATCATTAGATCTACATAGGAGGACCAAGATCTGAGCTAGTCATGCATGTATAATTATGGTGATAGCCATAGTCACTTTATAGTTGCATGAAATAACAATCAATCAAGCAATTATTTCCAAGAAACCGATAAAACACTGAGAATCACCATGAAACTAAAGCGATTTAACCATAAGTGTAACCACATACCTGATTGGAGTCTCAAAGAAGTAATATATCCATATCCAACTAGATGTCCAATCAAGCAAGCTAATCAATCAATCAAGCAAACATTGATCCTGAAAACATGTATAACACCTAGTTGTTATCATCACATACCAAACAACTCTTTATTGACTTGGGACACCTTTCTGAGGTTTCTAAGCCTCATTAATATGCATTAGGGTTTCTTATATCAATTTCTCAAACTTTATCCTTTTTAGGTCAACAAACCCTAAAACAATTTTTATACTCATAAAAACCCTAATTACTCAAATTATCCATAGTAGGGATCTTTTATACTCAAATTGGCTTTGTAACAACATATCTCTGTCTTATTCATGGATTTGCACAATTAAAACCATTAAAAGTCATAATTATCAAAATTAGGGTTTTTAGGCACATTAAGGCATATACATGTACATGGAACCTTAAATTAAGCCAGTTATACATAAAGATCATCTTTTTGGACCTAATTCTCTCTTTTATCATCAAAAGGTTAATATTTGCTCAAAATATCCTAAGAGCTTTATTAGATTTAATTATCATCAAATCTTAGGGTTTTCCAATAATAAAACCATTAAAGACGACATCTTTATATACTTTTCAAATTGTAAGTGTATTTAGGATTCAATTGTATTTTTATTGGATTCCTTGAGTTCTCCTGATCAAAATTCATACATAACATGACTTTATCGGAGTAGTCTAGCAATTTTTATGATTTTTGCAAGATTAGATTACCTGAGCCAATAGGATGTTGCCACGTCAGTGGCTCGCTCCAACGAGGTTTGGTCGTAAAACATGGTTAAAAGACCGCTTTACTCCTTCCTTTCCTTCACAAGCATTGGGGGCAAGGAGGTATTTTCCTCCTTTTTAATCTCTTACGTCACGTGGTGCCCCTGCGCGCAACCCAGCCTCGCCCGATGGTCAACCGTAGGGTTGACTCATGGAGATGGTGCTCCATTGCGACGAACAAGAGATCCTTTGCCTTCACCGCAACCCACCAGACTCATTGGTGGGTTTGGATTGATCTGTGATGGCCCCTACTTGGCGTACGGTAAGAGAAGGGCTCCCTGCAGAACTTGAGAAGAACACCAAGCCAAGGCCAGGTCTCCATGCCAAATTGGGAGAAGGGAGGAGGGTCAGGAGTTCAGTGGTGATTGGCGAACGTTTGGGTATTCTCAAAGGGGTTGCTTACCCCTTATATACTTGTTGGTCCCAATAGGATTTAACAAGAGTCCTATGAGATTAGGGAAATCCCGATCGTGCACCAATCCTAAGAAACCAGGGGTCATCCTGGTCTAATTTCCTCTCCTGAGATCAAATATTTAATCTTTAGGACTCCTTGTTGATCAAGGAGAGAGAACGTGTGAATCGATTCCTTGCTTTATTTGTTACAGTTTCCCAAATTGGGCTGGAGGTGGGAGACAAGTGGATCGCCATTGGATATTAGATCAATGGTCCATGTTTCACGCACCACAAAGGCTGATAAAAAGCAATTCTAGTATGAATATAAATTGTGACATTTAATGGTATTCCTCTCACTTTAGGAATACTTATAAAAATCATATCTCCCAAACCCACGTCCAATTAATACCAAATTTTAAGGGAAAGTCTTTAAGGACTTAAACTACTTGTGTGCCAAGTTTGGGACTCAAACTAGAAAGTATGAGAGACTTTTCTTTATGTGCAAGTTATTACTTATTAAGGCATATTTTATGCATATTTTCTCTTTCCTCTACTTTTATATCATTTATTTAGATTCTTTTTATCATTATAAACCATGTGGACTCGAAATATCGTCCATGATGATTCCATTATCCATATTTCCACATATTTCTTATATTTTTCTCATTATCTCAAATTTCCTTCTTAATAAAGCAATATTTGATTTCCTCTTTTTATTTTAATCATATTGGACTCATTATCATATTATGATCCACAAAATCACATGCATAAAGGAAATATTGCAAAGGGTATCCATTCAATACATATAATTCATCCAATTCCCATAATCATACATTTATTGGGGAAATTGCATTTCCAACCATTCAAGCCCCAAAAAATTGGGGTTGTAACATCCTTCCCCTCTTATAGGAATTTTGCCCTCAAAATTCCATCAAACATACAAACAATTCAGGATAAGACTTTTCCCATATCCATCATCAACTCCCATGTGGCTTCATCCTCTCCATGGTGCTTCCAAAGAACATTTATCATCTTCTATTCTTTACTCCTGAGCTCTCTCTCACCTTAGTATCTCGTACCCTCATAGGTGACTTAGGGTAAGTTAGCCTCCCTTGGAGTTCAATAGGTTCAATGCTCAACACATGGCTCGGGTACCTCACATAATGCTCTAGATCGGACACATGGAACACATCATACATCATGTTATCCTGAGGAGTAAGGCTAATCATAAGCAACTCCACCTATCCATCTCAAATGGACCCATGTATCGGGGACTCAACTTTCTCAGCTATAGCTCGGAGGGGTAGGGTTTTCATAACATGTATTCTCCCATGGTGCATGTCAGTCTGCTTCACATCAGCTCACAACTCTTATCGATCCTGGGTTTCTCAGCCATAACTTGATCAAAGCGTCTTCATCTACATACACTGTGGTCTCACTGACCTTCATAAGGTCCTCTCACTGACATCATCCAAGTGAAGCGGTGACCAACACAGCCTCCCTTACAGAGCTTCATGCATCCCGATACTGGCTATGGTGGTTATCATGACAACCAAACTCTGATAGGGGCAAGAACTGCTCCCACAAATCACCCCGAATGAGCACGCATGCTCTCATCAGACCCTCTAAAGTCTGGATCATACTCTCTTGACTGTTCATCAGTCAGGGGTGACATGTTGTACTCAACTTCATACTAACACCGAGTTCTTCATGTACCTACTTCCACCACATGGAAGTGAACTATCTCTCTCTCTTTCTCTCTCTCTCTCTCTCTCTCACACACACACACACACACACACACATATATATATATATATATATATATATATATATATCAAATATGTCATACTGACAATGCTCTCTCTTAGGCAAGGGATTAGGTCAACTTGGTAAGGTGATCTACCATAACCCATATTACATCATGACCACTCTTGGTTCATGGGAGACCCACCACGACGTCTATGGTGATCTACTCCCATTCCCTCTCAGGGACTCTTCATTATCTGTAGCAACTCACTAGGTTACTGGTGTTCAGCCTTCAACCTCTGGCATGCATGGAAACTGGCCTCATGCAACTCTACATACTTTTTCATCTCAGGTCTTCGTAGTACTACTATTAACCTTAACTATCTTAGTAGTACCATGGTGTATGGTGTACGTAAAATCATGAATGACTTGCATAACATGATTCCTCAAGGGTGACTCCTCAGAAACCCTAAAGCACTCTAGTGGGTTTCACCACCTTCTTTTCCTAAGAGGTGTATATGAGGTTCTTACAACAATCCTTCTATCTCATCAAGCTCTAGGCTAGCTAACTGGGCAACCACCAACTTGACCAACGGGTTTGATTGTATCTGGGTGTTAGCCACATAGGTCTAGTCTTCTAACGGTCACAGGGTTCACCTAGCAACCTCGTTCATCTCTCTCTATCAGCTAGACAAGGCAATAATACACCTGAGTTGTATCTTGGCAAAGAGTATCAGTTACCACATCAATTTCCTTATGTGCTAGGTGATGTTGAAAACATAAACCTTCATATACTCCACTCATCACCTCATCTCAGGTTTAAGTCTAACTGAGTCAAGAAAACTTTGAGCTTATCATCTCGATTATCATACCCAAGATGCAACTCTTAGGATCCAAATTGCTCTTGACTAGAACATCCTCATATGATGATTACCTTTATTCTCTTCGTGTTTCCAAACCACATATCCAATGTACTCTCAAAAGGTGTGGTACTTCCTCTATCCTCAAACATAGTAGAAGGGTTTCAACTCATACCACCTTTATCTTCAGTATGGCATGTGTTTTGTCCTGGCTCCCAAACCCATAACAAGATGAAATAAGCATTTGGTTGCAATCCAAATACAAAGTTCAACCTATTCCAAGAGTATAGATGGTGCATCACACATCACCATCACACTTTCCAATCTAAGTTGAAACGTGCATCACATGTCTCCACACCATGAACATCTCCATTATGGTTCTACGCCCATGGGAAGACTGTTCTCATCACCTCTGGATCTTAACATATCTATTATGTACATTCCTTAGTCATTGCCTCAAGGTTTCTAGGGTGTCAACACTTTTAGAGTGATCTGACCCTTATGCATCTAGGGAGTGCCTCTCACATTTACCCCTTAGGCCCCATGAACTCATGAAGGTGGCCAACCTCATAATCCATGAGCCTCGGGCAAAGGTAGCTGTTACCTCCCGACCCTATGGTCTCGTGCATTTAGGGAATACACAACTCCTACTCCCACTGGTCTTATCCCTTCCTGACCTTGGTATTGACTTAGAATTTAATCATAGCACGTCTCAAACCTAAATCCTTACCTGAATCTCCATCATCTCTCTGGGCACTCATGGTAAAACTTACATCCCTTCATGCGAATCATGGTGACCTACCTATCTCAGTATGGCCCCATACATGTTACCTCCATGGAAACCTATCCTTATACCCCTCAGATATGGTCACATATGAGTCCAAGATTCATACTCACACGATCTGCTCTTACTCTTAGCTCATCAAGCTCCTATGAGAGACCTCTTTAGGTTTCCTCGAACGTATGAATCGATTCTGTGCTTTATTTGTTACAGTTTCCCAAATTGGGCTGGAGGTGGGAGACAAGTGGATCGCCATTGGATATTAGATCAATGGTCCATGTTTCACGCACCACAAAGGCTGATAAAAAGCAATTCTAGTATGAATATAAATTGTGACATTTAATGGTATTCCTCTCACTTTAGGAATACTTATTAAAATCATATCTCCCAAACCCATGTCCAATTAATACCAAATTTTAAGGGAAAGTCTTTAAGGACTTAAACTACTTGTGTGCCAAGTTTGGGATTCAAACTAGAAAGTATGAGAGACTTTTCTTTATGTGCAAGTTATTACTTATTAAGGCATATTTTATGCATATTTTCTCTTTCCTCTGCTTTTATATCATTTATTTAGATTCATTTTATCATTATAAACCATGTGGACTCGAAATATCATCCATGATGATTCCATTATCCATATTTCCACATATTTCTTATATTTTCCTCATTATCTCAAATTTCCTTCTTAATAAAGCAATATTTGATTTCTTCTTTTTATTTTAATCATATTGGACTCATTATCATATTATGATCCACAAAATCACATGCATAAAGGAAATATTGCAAAGGGTATCCATTCAATACATATAATTCATCCAATTCCCATAATCATACATTTATTGGGGAAATTTCATTTCCAACCATTCAAGCCCCAAAAAATTGGGGTTGTAACATCCTTCTCCTCTTATAGGAATTTTTCCCTCAAAATTCCATCAAACATACAAACAATTCAGGATAAGACTTTTCCCATATCCATCATCAACTCCCATGTGGCTTCATCCTCTCCATGGTGCTTCCAAAGAACATTTATCATCTTCTATTCTTTACTCCTGATCTCTCTCTCACCTCGGTATCTCGTACCCTCATAGGTGACTTAGGGTAAGTTAGCCTCCCTTGGAGTTCAATAGGTTCAATACTCAACACATGGCTCGGGTACCTCACATAATGCTCTAGATCGGACACATGGAACACATCATACATCATGTTATCCTGAGGAGTAAGAGTAATCATAAGCAACTCCACCTATCCATCTCAAATGGACCCATGTATCAAGGACTCAACTTTCTCAGCTATAGCTCGGAGGGGTAGGGTTTTCATAACATGTATTCTCCCATGGTGCATGTCAGTCTGCTTCACATCAGCTCACAACTCTTGTCGATCCTGGGTTTCTCAGCCATAACTTGATCAGAGCGTCTTCATCTACATACACTGTGGTCTCACTGACCTTCACAAGGTCCTCTCACTGACATCATCCAAGTGAAGCGGTGACCAACACAGCCTCCCTTACAGAGCTTCATGCATCCCGATACTGGCTATGGTGGTTATCATGACAACCAAACTTTGATAGGGGCAAGAACTGCTCCCACAAATCACCCCGAATGAGCACGCATGCTCTCATCAGACCCTCTAAAGTCTGGATCATACTCTCTTGACTGTCCATCAGTCAGGGGTGACATGTTGTACTCAACTTCAAACTAACACCGAGTTCTTCATATACCTACTTCTACCACATGGAAGTGAACTATCTCTCTCTCTTTCTCTCTCTCTCTCTCTCACACACACACACACATACACACACACATACACACACACACACACACACACAGATATATATATATATATATATATATATATATATATATATATATATATCAAATCTGTCATACTGACAATGCTCTCTTATAGGCAAGGGATTAGGTCAACCTGGTAAGGTGATCTACCATAACCCATATTACATCATGACCACTCTTGGTCCATGGGAGACCCACCACGACGTCTATGGTGATCTACTCCCATTCCCTCTCATGGACTCTTCATTATCTGTAGCAACTCACTAGGTTACTGGTGTTCAGCCTTCAACCTCTGGCATGCATGGAAACTGGCCTCATGCAACTCTACATACTTTTTCATCTCAGGTCTTCGTAGTACTACTATTAACCTTAACTATCTTAGTAGTACCATGGTGTATGGTGTACGTAAAATCATGAATGGCTTGCATAACATGATTCCTCAAGGGTGACTCCTCAGAAACCCTAAAGCACTCTAGTGGGTTTCACCACCTTCTTTTCCTAAGAGGTGTATATGAGGTTCTTACAACAATCCTTCTATCTCATCAAGCTCTAGGCTAGCTAACTGGGCAACCACCAACTTGACCAACGGGTTTGATTGTATCTGGGTGTTAGCCACATAGGTCTAGTCTTCTAACGGTCACAGGGTTCACCTAGCAACCTCGTTCATCTCTCTCTATCAGCTAGATAAGGCAATAATACACCTGAGTTGTATCTTGGCAAAGAGTATCAGTTACCACATCAACTTCCTTATGTGCTAGGTGATGTTGAAAACATAAACCTTCATATACTCCACTCATCACCTCATCTCGGGTTTAAGTCTAACTGAGTCAAGAAAACTTTGAGCTTATCATCTCGATTATCATACCCAAGATGCAACTCTTAGGATCCAAACTACTCTTGACTAGAACATCCTCATATGATGATTACCTTTATTCTCTTCGTGTTTCCAAACCACATATCCAACGTACTCTCAAAAGGTGTGGTACTTCCTCTATCCTCAAACATAGTAGAAGGGTTTCAACTCATACCACCTTTATCTTCAGTATGGCATGTGTTTTGTCCTGGCTCCCAAACCCATAACAAGATGAAATAAGCATTTGGCTGCAATCCAAATACAAAGTTCAACCTATTCCAAGAGTAGAGATGGTGCATCACACATCACCATCACACTTTCCAATCTAAGTTTAAACGTGCATCACATGTCTCCACACCATGAACATCTCCATTATGGTTCTACGCCCATGGGAAGACTGTTCTCATCACCTCTGGATCTTAACATATCTATTATGTACATTCCTTAGTCATTACCTCAAGGTTTCTAGGGTGTCAGCACTTTTAGAGTGATCTGACCCTTATGCATCTAGGGAGTGCCTCTCACATTTACCCCTTAGGCCCCATGAACTCATGAAGGTGGCCAACCTCATAATCCATGAGCCTCGGGCAAAGGTAGCTATTACCTCCCGACCCTATGGTCTCGTGCATTTAGGGAATAGACAACTCCTACTCCCACTGGTCTTATCCCTTCCCGACCTTGGTATTGACTTAGGATTTCATCATAGCATGTCTCAACCCTGAATCCTTACCTGAATCTCCATCTCTCTCTGGGAACTCATGGTAAAACTTACATCCCTTCATGGGAATCATGGTGACCTACCTATCTCAGTATGGCCCCATACATGTTACCTCCATGGAAACCTATCCTTATGCCCCTCAGAGATGGTCACATATGAGTCCAAGATTCATACTCACACGATCTGCTCTTACTCTTAGCTCATCAAGCTCCTATGAGAGACCTCTTTAGGTTACCTCGAACCTAACCAAAAGCTGATACTCACCTTACAGAAGGGTCCCTTCCCAGGATGGGAGAAAAACTATCTCTTGATAGTGACAAAGGTCACAAATGTCCTTACTTCCATTGTTTACATCATCATGTACAAGCTTAGCCCTATCACATAACTTATGCATGTAGCTAGCAAGAAGGCATTCTACTAAACCATGCTAAGTTCCTTGGTATGTCATATTTGTCATTCCTCAAGGTTGGACTAATATCACATATACATATGTCACCAACTTGTGTGAGGGGTTCATCAAACATATATCTCAGATGCAGTGGGGTTTCCTTTTAAATTAAAACATGAGGGGGTTCCATACACAAATACCATGAACTCAATCAACCTCGTGAGCATCATGTGCACCAGACACTACTACTTCCCCTCTTTGGTCTAGGAACCCCAGGTTCACCTCTTCTGCATTAGTTGTCTAACTACATGCTCACCTATTCAACCATGAACTGAACCTATACCAGATCGGGCATACACATCCTAACACCCTTCTGTGTGGACAACCTTTAGAGTCCTACACCAGGACAACCGACTAGGTGTGAGGTCTCACACTTGTTACCATACCTCTTCCAGGTCTAAGGAACTCTCTTCGTACACTTAAAAGGTAGACACTTATAACCTCTATACATTGGTTCAAGGAGCCTCTTTCTCTTTCTAGGATTTGGTTCCTCCAAAAGCATCCAAAGTACAACAATCCTCTAAGGATCATGCATGAGGCAACCACATACCTCTACTCAGGGTTGTCTAAACCAGGTCATATCATACACAACTTCTCATAATTCCTCATGTCTTGGAGTCTAGGTTTCCAACCTTCCTCAACGGGTCTCACTCTATCTCTCTCTAGAGTTAACCCTACAACTAGTCCTACCACTGAAGGTTCTCTCTAAGAAGATGGGTCAAGCTCATATGGATACGCGTCCATCCCTACCTGGGTGAAACATACTATCAAAACTTATATCTAACTAAGCCCATCCAAAGCTCTGCATACCTATCTCATTGACCATCAGACCCAACTTTTCATTCTTAGGTCTAAAACCTACTGCCAGCCTTGCTTCCACTCTCTAGTATGTAGGTATGTGCCTCTTCCTATTCCTATATGCTTGTTAGGGTTCCTATATGGTCACCACTAACCTTCTCAATGAGGGACCTATCCCTCACCCTTAACAGGCACGAACCACCCAAGGTCGGTTCACCAAAAGACACTAAGATCAAACAATCACACATAGTTCATGCTTCTCATGTGTACTCAAAACCTTTACGTAAAGCATGCATGTCCAACCCACATACTCATATGCACAGACAATTACGATATCCAATTCATCGTGTCTTCTCTTTCTCTATCCACCGCTTAGGATTTGGGTTAGCATCATCCTCAGAGGATGTGTCAGGCTTCTTCCTCTAAGGCTAACTCTCTCCTCTTCCTCCTACAAGAAGGTCTATCCTCATAGCTCTCCTAAGGGAACGAAAACACACGCCATACAACCTTAAGCATGCAAATAATCTTTAGTTTACACTTAAACTATTAAAACTTATGTCTATGACATCTAGTTTACATGCTTTTCATTATTTGGTGGAGGATTCCTTAATCCTTATTAATCTTATCCCAAACACAAGAGGGGTATGGAGAGACAGAAACCCTAATCTCTTAAATTTTATTCAATGAAGGGGGTAGAGAAGGGATGAACATAGATGAGAGAAGACCTAGAGGTATCTTATTTTGAGTCAGATCCTCTGATTTCGGCCAGGCAGTCACACAATATCCGGGAGTCCTCGTAGATCGACTAGCGGGGCAGAGGAAAATCTTACCAGCCCCCGAATTGTGATCCTTTTCTAGGCACCTCCATAATTGGAAAATCCTCTAATAACTCCCTTGGGCTCTAAAGGGTTTGTAAAATTTAATAATTATTAGAGATTAAATGGAAAATCATCGCTCTGATACCAAATGTAACGATCCCGCTTAACCCCCAATTAATGGAGACAAAGAAGTCAGAGGCGTTATCCCAAAATAGGATCAGTGGTTTTGCAAATAATAAAAAATAATTAATAAATTCTACTAAAGACTAAATTGAAAACTGGAATAAAATTTTTCTTTTAACATACCTTCAAAATTAGGTAACTGGGACTTCTACCCAAATTAGGATTCTATCTACATAAATCCTCCTTTATTATTTTAACTTTAATCTTCACAGGTGCCACTTTACTGTTTGTCCAATTTCAGATATTACCTAAAACGTCGACAAACAAAATGACGACCAGTATAATGACACTACTAAAAATTGGGCCATTATTCACGGGAGAGTCCTGTCACAAACCCCTCTCTACAGGCCCTCAGAAATAGGGACGGTTGTGGGTCTGGCCCTCACAAATGGTCCATGAAGAGAACTCACATGACAAATACCAGTGGCCCTCACGAATACAATTGTCACGGACCAACTGACCCTCAAGAATGTTATATTGAGGGACTATTTAGCCTTCATAAATACATTTTTGAGGGACTATTTAGCCTTCATAAATACATTTTTGAGGGACTATTTAGTTCTCATAAATACATTTTTGAGGGACTTGATGGTCCTGGAGAATATATTTTTGAAGGATAATGCCTTCATTAATATTATTTTTGAGGGGCTATGTGGTCGTCATCAATGCAATTTTGATGGTCAATCTGGACCTTCATCAATATATTTATGAGGGACTACTGTAAATGATTTTGTTATTGATTATTGAATGATTTATTAAATGATAATTAATTGTTACTATAGTGAATATCAAATTTTAAATGAAAACTTTGTATACATAACCTCAAGCAAAATTTTTATACTAATTCACATGACATCATAAGAAGATTCAACACCAAAATGACACATAAAAATGTTAAATCACCTCAAACCAAATTTTGTTATTGAAGCAAAATATTATCCATACATTGCGTGCTCAACGTTTGTATAAATAAAGAGTACATATGGTTCAAAATTTTGAGATTGATGACAATGAACATATCATGCTAGAAACTCTTAAGATCTATAATGTCTCCATATTCCTTCAAATGGTGTGGTGCTCTTCATCAATGCCAGGCCTCATACGGTTAGGTACTTGAATAGTCTTCTCCTAAAAATGACAAATCATTATATTAATAGAATTTAAAGTTTATACATAAATCATAGTACAACAAACAAGTTACCCTTATATTTCGGTTTTGGTCTACTCCAAGGTGCATTGTCCGTCGAAATCCATCATTAAAAGTAATTCTACCCTATCAATATAAATACCAAAAGGAATCAGAGTGAGTGCGAAGTAGATATAAATGTAAGTGAACAACTGCCTCAGCAGGCTACCGGACCACACAACCAGACTCGACCATCTCTATAAAAGTACGAGGGGAGCACAGAGGATCAACCAACACATCAGCCACCATCAAAGGACTCGACCAACATAGTAGAGCCAACAACTCAGGCACAAAACAGCAGAACAAGCCGACCAACATATACTGCAGATCATCAACACTTCGAAAGAATCACAATGGCAGCACCTACCCTGCCCCAGCCGTCAACAACCAGCAGCACTCAAGACTACACAACACAAAGCAAAGAGAGCACAACCACCAACGCCAGGCAGCCAGAAACCAAAGGAACAAAAGAAACAAGAACCAACTATAGATCCCTGCCATTCCATCCCAGATCTGAACCAGCAACAAACAACTAGGAAAGAGGTCAACATCAGCTTCAAGACAACATAAAAACAGAACAGAACCAGCCATCGTAAGAAAAAATAAAACCTTTCATGATCATTGAATAAACCTGGTGCCAGATAAAATTGAATTAATAAATTATTGCTGATCGTTTCTAGTGAAAAACATGCCATCCAACAGAAAAATTGTATGCAACTAAAAGGTCTGGAGATGAATGTCCCTATACCATTCTAATTGTAAAGAATGATGCAGCTTGTAGATAACATAATCAACACGCCTAAGATTTAGAGCTCATCTAAATATCCCTCAGAATATGTCGTTCTTGAACTCGTTTAGCAAGACAACATATTGATCAAGAAGATCACAATGATCTATTACACTGAAAATTGGCTGACCTGCCAGAATATACCTAAATCATTTTAATAGTAATGAAACATGCAGCTTGTAGATAGCATTATCAACATGCCTATGTTTTAGAAATCATTTTAAAAATCCATCTGAATATCTTTTTTTGAGCTACTTTTCGCAAGCCAAAGAAAGATCAAGATGATAGAATGGCTTAAGATTTAGTAGTAAGGATATTCATGAAATTCCAAACTGAAGTCATCCTAGCTACTAGTATGTCATTTGAAAGTAGTAATATTCTCCCATTTTCATATGAATCAAACGAGCTGAAGAAAGCACTTTGCTTCAATCCAGTTGCTACACAAATTGATGCTTGAACTCATGCGAGATAGAAAACAACATAACCAACACTGGTTATGTTAATACCCTACTAATGCAGATTTAAGTCAGTGACAAATTCAAGTATTAATACCCTACTAATTGGAAACGACATAACCAACACTGGTTGTAAACATGAATTGTACAATAGAACTCTATAAAAACATAAACATAAAATTTGAACTCTATAAAGTCCATTCACACAAAACAACTAAAAACTTAAAAATCTGAAACTCTGGATGTCTTGTGACAAATTCAAATATGTCACAGGTAGGAAAAACATATACAATACTGAATATATCTTAAACACATGAAAAATGTAAAGCCTTCAGTTTTTTTAAAATCATATCATTCAGATCATTAGAAGTTTAATAAAGCACGTATTGAATACCTGATTTAAACGCTGAGTTCTTGGTGTGAAAGACACCGATGAAGATGTGCTTGGTGTGTTCTGAATTTGAGGATGACTTTGTCGATTATTACCAGAAGAAGGGCACCAACTTTCAACTGCAGCCTTTAATAAAGTGTACATGTTAATATTCTTATGTGTATGAATATTGAAAATAATCTATAGCTGTTATGAGGTACCTGTGGCTGAAATCTTAGTGGATGTCCATTGCCTTGTATGGAAAGCCTGCCTACTCCATTATCCCTTGAATTGCCTTGTATGGAAATCCTACCTACTCCATTCTCCCTTGAATTGCTTGAATTGATTTGTCTAGAAAGTCTTCCTAAGCCATCCCCGCTTGAATTATTTTGCCTGGGAAACATGCCTACATCTGCACCATTACTTGTATTGTCTTGTATGTGAAAAGAACCCACATCCGACCTATTTGTGCCACTTTGCATGTGTAAGACACCTGTAGTATTCTGATTGGGGTATTCAACTGCACAATCAACATTAATACTGCCATCCTATAACAAATACATCAACAATGTCAAAAAAAATTATATATTACATTGACATAGACAAGTGAATCTGAGTTACATGTGATTGATTATACCAAGTCATTAATTGGGAGACGGAGTTCTTCAATCCATTTACTGTTTCTTCAAGTTCCTTAAGTTTATCCTGAAATAGAAAACAAATTACAAACATCGATCTAATAGACTAGTTGTAACTAATAGTTCAAGTTTAGTTATAATCCAACATACATCCTTTGCATTGCTTTCCTCAAGAAGCATTTCATATCTTATATGGGCAACTTTTCCCCTATGTCCTATCTCTTTGTGCCCAATTCCAACACCTCGGATCCTAGCCTTTTTGGAAGGATTTAAAACTTGCAAATAAGTAGCACGTGTTAGATTATCAACACTTCTAGGATCTATTTCTTCTTGGTTTGCTACTTGGTTTTCCACGATATCAGAGATTTCAAGCTGTAATTAGAAAGCATCATAAAAGGAAAGCTTAAATTGAGATATCTAAGCATATGTATCTTTGTAGACATCATAGGAAAGCAAATATCCATTTTCTAACCACTTGTGGGCTTTTGTCGTAAACGTTTTCCAAAAATTTGTTAAGAGGCACAACGGGTTGATCTTCACTGACCTACACATGATAGATAACATAATAATTGTCCATGTTATATGTTCAACTCCTACTAAGAAAGACAAGTGTCCATTATTAATACCATTTCTGCCCGATAACAACTCCATGGCTTTGATCCTGTGGTATGATCCATCACTTTTTTTGCTCTGTTTGCCTTGTTGATCTCGGAAATTTTCTAAACCATAAGAAACATATAATTAGAAAAAGTAGATAGGTATACATGCAAGTTATATGAAACCATCCTCAATATAAGCAAGCCAATAGCTGGATGTGGAAGAACATCCTCAATATAAGAGATAGATATCTCTATAATGTCCAATTCCACATTGGAAAGGGGACTGATGTGAAATTGTGGAAAGATCTGTGGTTTAAAGGGAGATTTCTGTCTCAATGTGTTGAAGACCCCAGCTACTTTCAACTTAGATCCAATCTTGGGCCTAATCGTGAGTGGAGTGTGGAAGCTCCCTGAGATCAGAGGAATTGAGCAGATTCAAAAAATCTGCAGCAACGTTGAGCTGGGAAGTGGAGATGATATCTGCATGCTCGGGAAACTAAAAACTATTACTCTAAAAGACAGTAGGAGAAAACCAAACAGTGTGTGGCATTGCATAAATACTGATTATAGAAGTTTGCATAGATAAAAAAAAGTTATATGAAACCATTGTACCTTAGACTTCTCGGATCCCCATTCTTTAACAAGATTTTTAAACTGGTCCATATCTATGGAAGCATTTTTCTCAACTTTCTTCATCATCAATTCTGGTTCAATCTTGTACTTTTCATAGTAATCTTTCTTTACACGTTCCCTCCACACCGATATCCTTTTGCTAATGTGTTCATCAATGTGATTCCATGCATTAGGGTGACTGCCTAAATCAAAGTATTTCTACAAAAACATAGAAAATATTACTTTAGATATAACAATCATACAATTTGTTGGTCTTTTTATGAAAAAGATTACCTCAATAATTGATTTTCTATCTGCAAAAGCTTGTTCTGGTTGTTTGTTCCACTTCAAGTCTAGATGCCATATGTGTGGTTTCCTTGCTAGCATATGACAATAACGATTCAATTTGGCACCATTCTCCCCAATAGCATTTCCTTCATAATCCCATTGGACCTTGTGACGTGGCTGCCCTTGCTTAGGAAGTAGGCTTTGCTCACTTGCAGGCCCACGTCCATACTTCCTATTCTCCTGTTCATCCTCAACATTTTCTTCAACTGTTACATCATTTTCAATATTGTTGGACAGTAGAGTAGGTTCATCCTCACAATTTTCTACAATTGTGGATGGAGGGACAGCAATAGGTTGCAACTCCTGTGTGTTGTTACAATTAGATCTAGTGATTCTTCTTCCTGCCATCCTTCAACTGACAAGAAAAAAAATTAGATTATTAGTGCAGAAATGTCAGTAACAAAAGTACTAGCTACATTTGAAAAACAAATAAATTGCGGAGAATATGAGACACCAACATATGGATATTCAACATTTGAAAAACATATAACTTGTAGAGTACCTTGGTTTCATATCCCAAAAAAGAATAATGATGTCCTACTTGCTGGTATATGAAACAAGACTAAATAAATTGCAAAGAAAATGCCATATAGTAATAGTTTGCCAAAAAATGCAATAGAACATATTCCCCAAGTAAATTATTCTAGACTTGCAAACAAAATATCCCTCGGTGTCACTCCTCATCTAAGACACATCACTAGTTACATGTGATGAAAACAGACAGATTAATGAACTAAACATTAGCCCCATCATTCCTTTTTTTAGTTCTATCAACAAAAGATCCCTCGGTGTCACTCCTCGTCCAAGACACATCACTAGTTACACCACCATCAATAGCTTCAGATTGTAAACCAGTCAAACAATTCTCAATAAGAGGTACTTCAGAATAATCTTTAGGAGGATGCTTTAGCACTGTGCACCAATCATCAGCATTAGGATCCTTCACATAAAAGCATTGCAATGCTTGAGAAGACAGGATAAACGGTTCCTCCTTTTTTTTATCCTTGAAGTGTTGATTTGTGTGAACCCATATTCATCAATTCGCAACCCGTTAGAAGTGCTTTCATCATACCAAGAACATCTGAACAACGGAACTTTGATTCCTGGACCATAAGTTAGCTCAATAACCTCCTCTAAGTAGCCATAGTACGTGACTTCAACATTTATAGGATTTTGATCTCTACCACTTGAATAACTCAAAGTGTCAGCACACAAATACACTCCACTATTTTGTGTAGTACATGTACTTTCAATGTGCTTTGAACGGAAACGATATCCATTGACCGAAAATCCTTCATAAGACATTCCCTCAGCACAAGGGCCTTGGGATAACCATCTCAAATCATCGCTAATATTGTTTGGCCTAATCTCTCGCATTTGCATTACCTTCATAAAAAAGTAAAACATTAATGTAATCTACACTAACTTGAACATTAAGAGTGACAACAATATTTATGTTTGAGACTTACATGCTCTTTCAACCACTTAGAAAAATCCTTTGCATGTTTTGTTTCTAGGGTCCGTGGGGCAATGTTGGGTTCCATATCTTGAAGAATACACATGTGTTCACTGCTTTATAAGAAGTGTCTAAATTAATGTACAAAAAATATACAAATATCAGCAAAAATTTTAGGACGTAATTAAATCTTACCTTCTGTAAACATCCAATTCCTCTTTATTGAAAAGGACATAACGATGGGCTTGTTCCAAAGTGTGGATGTCGAAATTTCTTGACACTCCAACTCTAATTGGAGATCCATCAACATTATGAGGAGTGCGGTTCAGTTTTGTCTCAAAATTATGCAAGTACCTAGCACAAAATGTCAAACTTTCTTCAGCTAAATAGCCACTAGCAATACAACCATCCGGTTTAGCTTTGTTTCTTACATACTTCTTCAATTTCTTCAAGTATCTCTCTATTGGGTACATCCACCTAGTTCGGACAGATCCGACTTGCCTGGCTTCATAAGCTAAATGAATGGGCAAATGCATCATGATGGTGAAGAAAGAAGGAGGGAAGATTCTCTCCAACTGGCAAAGAGTGACAACAATTTCTTGTTCCAATTCTTTGAATTCCTCCACATCAATAATGTTAGAGCAAAGCTTGTTGAAAAATGAGCACAAATTAGCAATAGGCTTGTACACAACTAAGCTTATGCAATGTCTCAAGGCAACAGGTAGAAGTTGATGCATAAGAACATGGCAATCATGACTTTTCATCCCAACAAGTTTTCTATCAGATTTGCTAACACACCTAGATATGTTAGAAGAATAGCCATCAGGAACTTTCAACTTTTCTATCATAGACAGGAACTTATCTTTCTGCGCATTAGTCATGGTGTAATATGCTGGAGGCAAGTAATAGCGGTCACCTGCATCTACTGTCCATAAATCTCTTCGAATGTGCATTTTCTTCATATCTTGACGAGCTTGTAAGTTGTCTTTACTTTTCTTAGAATCACCCAATAATGTGTTTAAAATATTCTCGCACACATTCTTTTCTATGTGCATCACATCCAGATTGTGTCTAACAGATAAATACTTCCAATAAGGTAGCTGAAAAAAGATGCTTATCTTATTCCAACCATGAGGTAATGGTTGAATTTGATCTCCAAGCCTCTTGCGCTTATTCATTTTTCCAAATGTGATATTTTCATATCCATCAAATTGCCTCAGTATATCTTCTCCAGATAGTGGCTTAGGTGGAAGTCGAAAATCTTTTTCACCATCAAAATTTTTCCTATCACGTCTATATGGATGATTCATTGGAAGAAAACGTCGATGGAAACCATAACATTGCTTTTTCCCATACTGTAACCATTTTGATACAATCTCCACATTACAACAAGGACAACCCAAATCTTTCTTACCTTTAGTGCTCCAACCAGATAAGTCACCATATGCTGGGAAATCGTTAATGGTCCATAAAATCATTGCCCGCATAGTGAAGTTCCTTTTGCTATACGCATCATAAACTTTGACTCCAAGCTCCCAAAGTAGTTGCAACTCCTCAATTAAAGGCTCCAAGTATACATCAAGGTCATTGCCAACCATATGTGGACCTGGGATTAATAGGGACATCATAATAAATTGTTCTTTCATAAGAAGCCAAGGCGGAAGATTGAGAGGTGTCACCAATACAGGCCAGATGCTGTGTGATGCACTCATATTGCCAAATGCATTAAATCCATCTGTTGCTAATGCCAATCTAATATTGCGTGGTTCAGCAGCAAAGTCTGGATACCTGGCATCAATAGACAACCATTCTGGTGTGTCTGAAGGATGATGAATACGACCATCCTTGCCTTTTACTTCTGATGGCCAAATCATATCTTTAGCAATAGATGAAGACATATAGAGCCTCTCTAACCGAGGTATCAAAGGGAAGTGATACATGAACTTAGCAGCTACCTTCTTTCCCTTTGTTTTGTATTGCTTTTCATTCCATCTTGAAGCACCACAAGTATCACAAATTTCTTTTGAAGCTGCATCTTTGCAAAAAAGCATGCAATTATTTGTACATACGTCTATAGTAGAATGATCAAGTCGTAAATCCTTCACGATCACATTTGCTTCATAGTAAGTCTCCGGGAATAGACAATTTTCTTCTGGAAATCCTGAAATAATCAACTGTAACAACTTTGTGAAAGAATCGTTGGACCATCCAGATTCCTCCTTCAAAAATAGCAAGGCAACCAAATACGATAGCTTAGAATGACTTGTGCAACCTCTATAGAGTGGTTGATATGCCTCTTTTAGTAGCTTGTAAAATCTTTGTGCATCTACATTTGTAGGTTCCTCTGTAGCTTCAGTAGAGTGGTCATTTGTTGTGTCACCCATACCAAACAAATCCTCCAGCATCTGATGCATATTGTCGGTGCTAGGCATGTTTGGTTCCACAACAGGATTGCTCCTACCAATCACCTCCCCATGAAACGTCCAAACATCATAGCTATGTACAAATCCTTTTTGTAGTACATGTGAGAATACCTCCTCCTCTGTTTTAAGGAATCTGTTCAAACATACCTTGCAAGGACATATTAATTTCCCCTGTCTAGTTGGTCTCTGATGGATAAGAGCAAACTCAATGAACTTTCGTAACCCTGCCTTGAATACATCACTTCGCACTCTGTTCCCAATATACATCCAACTCCGATCTATTAGAAAATCCATCTACATGAAGGAAAATATATAATAAGTTAAGCACAGCTGTTTGAGATGTTAGGAAATAGCTGTTAGGAAAATATAAGAAGAGATCAGAAAGCTTTAACAAATACATGCAAACAGCAACATCTGTTTGAGATGTAGTCATGTAGGAGCAAGAATAAGTAAGAAAAAGTAGAAGAAAACTTGCAAATAGAAGTGGTACTAGTAGTCTAGGTTTGAGTAAGAATCTGAATTTCTGATATGAGTATCAAGGAAATAGCAATAAGAGGGGACATAAAAGTAACAAAAATTTAGATGCAATAGCAGGAACAGGAAATGAAGGAGAAATTGCAAAAAAAGAAAAGAAGCTAGAATAGGAGACACAAGAGGAAATAGAAAAAAAATCAAAGAAACAGTAGTATAAAAGGACTGATTTTTTTGCAACAATTGCAGCAAAAGGGGTTTGAATATACAACATGAAAAGGAAAAAGAGAAAAGGGGAGGGAAGGGAGAAGACATACATGAAGTCTATCAATATACAAGAAGCCTTACCCCTATCATGAGTCCAATCTTCATGACAGGGGAATCCTATCAGTGAGTTTACACTCAACAACCTTACCCCGATGAAATCAGCTACATGGCAATTAAAGAATAAATGAATGATAAATTCCTTAGAACTTCTACACAACAAACATATAGAAGTATAGAAAACCCCTCTTTTTTTAGGTTGTTCATCACTGAGATGTTGTTTCTAGCAATCTTTCGTAATAGGATTTTAAATTCAGATGTATGATCATCTGAATTAAATACCAAGAAAGTTGACCATAGATATCAATATTTTAGATAGAATCCTTAAGAAGGTATTTCTCATGGATCAATTTGATCCATAGACTACCTTTCTTTGAAGCTACTATCCAGATATTTAAGATCATAGCAACCTTACAAACGTCGTTGACTTTTTTTATAGACATACCACCTTCATCCTTTACCTTGGTTACATCATCCCACTTAATAAGATGGATATCATTCTTGCCTTCACACTATCCCCACAAGAAATTTATAATAGTTATTTCCACT
This sequence comes from Alisma plantago-aquatica, assembly GCA_963693085.1. NCBI lineage: Eukaryota > Viridiplantae > Streptophyta > Magnoliopsida > Alismatales > Alismataceae > Alisma > Alisma plantago-aquatica. The sequence continues at coordinate 457,742,159 of OY856411.1, read as the reverse complement.
TCATCACAGATAGAAGTAGGACCAGAAATTTTGATTGGCAGACATAGTACAATTACAAAGTTCTAGTCTCCAATGGAAACTGAAATGATATGTAAATAAGTTTGGTATCTTTAAAAATCAAATGATGGGCATAGAAGCACTAAAGCATGGGAAGAAATAATGATGGTAACTTCTGGTTCACTTGTATGATATGTATCATTATAAGTTAGTAGCATACCATCTTTGTGCACACTTAGCATCAATAGAATGTCTGTCATGCCCATGGAAAGCTTCAGACATGCATTCAACAAAAGGAGTCTTTGAAAACAACATTTGTTAAAACAACATTTGTATATTTGTCTTAGTAATGTGGGTTCCTCCTTGTTCCCTTTATTGTTAAAACAACATTTGTATATTTTTCTTTTTTCCTTTACCCCCTCCATCTAAAATAATACCCTTTCTTTAACATGTGGTTGTGATGCAGGCCCTAAAAGCCAATAACTATGGTAATGATCCTCTGCTAACTGCAACTCTGTACCTGGAGATTAATTAAAGGCCGACTGCCCCAGGCTCCCATGGGACACATCCATTCCTAATATAATAGTTGGCTCTTAGGAGATCTTTGGCATGGATGGAAGATGCTCAGTTGTGGTGAACTTCTCTGCAGGCTTATTCAGGATCTCATTCGCTGTGGAAACATTAAGTGCGTTGTCAGTAAAATCTTTTTATGTATTTCGTTTAACTAATTTAAACGAAATACATTAAAAGATTTTACTTACAACGCCCTTCATGTTTCCACAGCGAATGAGATCCTAAATAAGCCTGCAGAGAAGTTCACCACAGCTGAGCATCCTCCAACCATGCCAAAGATCTCCAAAGTACCAACTATTATATCAGGAATGGATGTGTCCCATGGGATACCTGGGCAGTCAGCCTTTAATTAATCTCCAAGTATAGAGCTGCACTTAGCAGATGATCATTACTATAGTTATTGGCTTTTAGGGCCTGCATCACAACCACATGTTACAGAAAGGGTATTATTTTAGATGGAGGGGGTAAAGGAAAAAAGACATATATACAAATGTTGTTTTAACAATAAAGGGAACAAGGAGGAACCCACATTACTAAGAACACCCATTCTTTCTTGAGGCTTCTGCCTAGACTTCTGAAATGTTGACAATGACTTAGTGTGCCTCTGCAAAATGCAAAAATACCAAGCTATATTATACTTAGTACCAAAAACAAAACATTCAAAAACAACGCAGTGAGAAAATAGAACAACACTCGTACAAGTGACCATAAATAGCAGTAAGAAGAAATCTTTTATCCCCAGTAGTGATTCTAGTATGTATTAATTTATCATATTAAAAAAGCTTTTCAATAGAGCATTAGATACCATTCCACAAAACAAAAACTCTCCCAATACCATGACTAGTGTGATGAGAAATCCACTATAACTACCCAAATTTATTGGATAAACAATTTCTAAGTTATCAAACTTATTGGATAAAGTAGCATTGTTATCCTCAGTTGACCCCTTTCTCCCTCTACCTATGGACGTTTTCTTCTTATTACATTTTAGAAACTCAAAGGAAGGTTCTAAGTTATTTTTCTCAACAGAGTTGGGAGGGGTAACAAGGTTAACCACTTCCCCTTCAAAAGATGGATGAGACTTAGATGAAATGTGTGAAGTATCCATAAAAGAATCCTAGAACTCTTGTTGATACTCTATAGAGTGTCCACATGAGAATGAAAATACATGAAAAATCAAGTGAACCCCCATGACAATATTATTTCTATGAGAGTCAACTATCTAAACCATGTTGGCATGGAGGAAGATAAAAATATAATCCCATGTTGGTGATTCCATCATACATGTTTGACAAGATCTTTCCTAAGAAAATTGACTATGGGAAAAGAAAAGCCAACAATGCTGAGTTAGAAGAGAAGAATGTAACTCCCCAAGCCTTGCCTCACTTGAGAAGCAAGTTAATGCAGCCACCAAAGCAATCTACAATTTTCACCCAATAAGAAATGTGTTTATAGGAATGGGTTTAAATGTAAGGGTTTTTAATCAGAATGATGCTTTGGTCACATCTAGAACTGCTCTTCAAAAGAAAGGTCATTTCAGCACAAAATTTTACAAGCAACCATCTTGATCATCACTGGATCAATTGACTAAAAAACACCAGATAGAAGCTCTACTTCATCTTCTGAACATAAGGACAAGTAGGAAACTCCAAAAAAGGGAGACGAAACCCCCTTAGAAAAGAAGCACTTTTAACTTAGCATGAAAACTCCAACATTGTAGAACACGTACAACCATCTTGATCACCACTACATCAATAAACCAATAACATCAGATGGAACCCTTCTTCATCTTTAGAAAATAAGAACAAGCATAGCTATGGGCTCTGATCTCCAAACCACGATATAAACACGATTTAAACTTAGCGGAAGCGATTCGATTAGCAGCGGAATACCAAAAATCAGCGGAAATTAAAACTTTTTGAGATAAAGCATTGAAACCATAAAACTTCCTTCATAAAAGGAGATAAACTGTTTACATCTCAGATAATTACTTCTTGAGTAATCATATACAACATGATACAAAATCTCAAGAACTCATAACCAAAATCTCAGACCAAAAGACTCCAAGACCTGAGAGTACAGAGAACACATAGGATTGACTCTAACTACACCACATGGCAGGCTAAATCTCCACCTGAGATTTTACTGCTGCTCCTGGTGCTGCTACTGCTGGGATTGGTCACCTGTAGACCTGTTCCTCCATCCTCGACGTCCACCTAAAAAGTTGAAGTCTACGGGGTGAGACAATTTTACATGATTGTCCCAGCGAGAGTTATAACTCTCCGCCAGAAGCTTTATTATAGCACCTCAAAGAATAACTTAAGCAGTAAAAGCTTCAAAGTATTCAATAACAGATTTAATAGTAAGCATGAGTTCAACAGTTATGAAACACGAAGACATTTGCACTATACAGTGTAACATCAATCAATCAACTCGTAGTTATCTCTAACAGGTATACTACGCTGTGGATTATGTTTTTCAAACATTACTTTTATGCCCTGTGGAGATGAGGTTTACCACTCATACTCCAACCAATCACTGCTAAGTGCCTCGGTATCATACTAGGTCATCGAAAGAGCCGGATTCTCATGACCTTCACCTTCCTCAGTCAATAAGAGGATTACTTGTAGGACATCTCGTGTCTCTACTATAATAGCTTACCAGGGTAATTTGGTCCTTCGCTATTTTAGAGTTACAGTGGCGTTCTGTACTCTCTTCGTCATCAGGAGATTTCATGTTTATCTTCCACTGATACGAATATCTGTGCTTTCTTTGTCATCAGGAGGTTTCATGTTTACCATCCACTGATACGGTATGGGATTGTAGTGAAGGATTGACGGATTACACATCTACATCAAACACCTACACTAGGATGTAAGGTTCTACACATCCATATACCCCACATACTCAAAAGTATGTGATCCAGGAGTTCCCTTAGGAAAACCTATTTCACCATCATTTGATCTCTGACAATGATGGATCTATGATCAGGGCTCTACATTACACTTGATTAGTTAGGTACATTCAGTATTCTTTTAACATCATACATTGTTCTTCAAACAATAACATTAGCATAACAACTATGAAAGGAGAATACTATATGTAACAAGCCTAACTCTCATCAATCATCATTTCTCAATACATTCATCACAAGTCATCTCTAAAGCATGACCTTGATGGTATTTATGGCTCTCACAGCCCATTTAATTCATAGGTTGCCATTGACAAGGCATCAAGATATTTTACTATTCATAAAGCTAACTACATGCTTTCAATGAATATAGCATCATCATCCATACCTGGATATGATCATCTTTATATCAGAACCTGCAAGGTTAATTCAACTGATAAAAGCAATTCAAATCAAGAATTATACTTTCCACTCTTGCCATAAGAGCTAAGTTCCCTAATTCTCATCAATTAGGGTTTACTATTCACATTACATGCCATCACCCTAGAATTAGGGTTTATTATTCACATTATGGTAAAATGAACTCATAACATCATCATGTATGAGGAACATCATCAATGATGCTCTTAGATTAGGTTAAGATTCATCATCTATCATAATTAGGGTTTTCATGATCTCACATAGGTGGATCATACCCTAATTATGCACATTCATGTGTATTGAAGGTACTTTACTTGAGTTTCCACCATAGAAGGATACTTTCTCTCTCTTATGATACTTTCTCTCTCCTCATACTGGTAGATGGTGATAACACCACTCTAGATCAGGTTGGGTTAAGTCCTTATTGATTAACACAAGTCAGCACATCACTTTCATGTGATTAGGGTTTGATTAAAACAAGGTTTCACTCAATTGAACCTTTCAAGGGTATTTTAGTAAATTACCCATTGATCATCATCATGGGTCAAACCATTAGTCACTTAGTCCTTTAATGACTTATGTTTCCATCATGGATTAGATTAGATCATCATTGAACCATTTGTGTTCTCAAGTAGTTAAGCATAAACATCTTTGAACATCTTCAACTAGGTTAGGGTTTAACCTTCAACCTCCAACACAAAAGATCCTTAAACGGGTGTGACTCGTTTGGCCTTAAACGAGTGTGGAATCATTTGGACTCAAACGAGTGTGGACTCGTTTGGGTCTAAATGAGTGTGCACTCGTTTGGGCTCATGCGACCCTGAGGTCGTTTGGGTTCAAAAGCTCAAGACCGCATGGACCTCCAAGGTGATTCAAAGGGTCAACTTGATTAGGGTTTCTTATGTTGAAACGTTCAATTGGCCCAAGCCATATTAACCACTTACAATTTGAGTCAAATAGGATGAGCCTCAATCAATTGGTCACCAATTTGATCTTCAATTGCAAGCCAATTAGGGTTAAATCTAATCCAATTAGGGTTTCCAATCGGTCACTTATCAATTATCAACAATGTGACTCAAAACAAGGTTGAACCTATAAATTGAACTCCAATTGGGCCCAAACTTGGCCCAAACGGTCTTGAGATCGTTTGGATGAACTCCAAACGGTCTTGAGACAGTTTGGCCAAAGTTTGACCAAAAACTAAGTTGATTTGATAAGGGTTGAACCCTAATTATATTACAAATCAGCACTTTTCATCGATTATCAATATCTTGTGATTGGGCCCTCAATTCATCAAATTCCTTTAACCTTAGAACTCCAAACGATCATGGAGTGTCACTAAACGAGTGTGGGATCGTTTGGGAGGACCCCCAAATGGTTTGGAACCCGTTTGGGTCCTTCAACCCAAAACTCAACACAATCTATTCTTTAAATCAATAATTTTGACCCGATTAGGGTTAGGGTATTAAAGTACCTTCAACTATTAATTGGTTAGGAATTAGATGATGATTATTGGTGGAAATGAAACTCAATATATTATGAACAGGAATCCCAAATGGTAAACACTTGGTCAACGCCCTCAAATGGGTTGGGACCCGTTTGGGCAAAAGTTCAAGTTATTCAATTTGGTGAATCAACACTTAATTCAAATCGATTGCTTAGTTGATTGGCCTTCAACTCATGACTCGTTTGGAATTAATCCATAAAATTTGGTGAGTCATTAACCAATGTCGTTAGGAACAGTAATCCCAAATGGTCAACGCTTGGTCAACTCCTTCAAACGGGTTGGAACCCGTTTTCCCAAAAAGGTCCAATTAAACAGGTTGAAAAGCAGGACTTAATTAAATTAGATTTGCTAATTGGTTGGCCTATATTTCACGATTCCTTTGGAGTTAATCCCTCAAACTTGGTGGGTGATTATCCTACATAATTATGAACAGGAACCCCAAACGGTCGTTGCTTGGTCAACACCCTCAAATGGGTTGGAACCCGTTTGGGCAAACCGACCTTGGTGAACCCGTTTGGCCTCTAAACGAGTATGAACCCGTTTGGCCAAAGGTTCAAGGTCGTTTCATAAAGTAGACATTCGTGGATAAGCATAGGAAATAACACCCTCATCTTCTATCTTGAGAACAGTAGTAGTTCCTCACGGATTTGCTTGCAAGGATGCAAGGGAAGATAGGGAAGAAGAACTAGCAACTAAATGCAAAGAGAGAGAGATGTATAATCAAAGCATAAGGTTTAGAGTTATAAAACCCGCCTAAAGATTGTTCCTTGAGCTCCAAACTTTCAAGCTCCAAGCCTTTAATGGCGTCTTTGAGCTCCACACGTCGGCCAAGGTGTATTCTCCAAGGAAAGTTGAAAAGGAAAGGCTAGAAAGATAAAGCTAGGTGAGCTAGCCATGAATTCAACCTTGAAAACGAGTTTCCTCCATGAATTCAAGCAAAAGGGATGATCCAAACTTACCTAGGACCCTTGGTCGTCCTTCTCTTCTCCAGAGATTAGACTTAGTCAGTTTTGAGCAAGGGGAAAAGAAATGAAAAGAAGAGGATCGTTCCCTTGCTAAGTGGGGAAGGTAGTATATATACTAGGGTGAAATTTCAACATAAGAACATATGCTTTCCTCATTTCTCATCTAAGTCCTTCCTTTCTTATTTGAACGTACCCACATCTTATTTCTAAGGACAAACTCCTTCTAAGGTCAAGAATTGAAGGCAAAGAGGATCAACCCATCACTAAAGCATACACATAAAAGGGCTATTATACATACACCTTGATTATTCAATCACAAAGGTGTTCTTTATTATATGATTATTCAAATGAAGTGACCTTTTCATCATTTCTCTTCTAAATGATGCCAAGAGTCATAAAAGATATTTTAGATGATGCATTTTACAAGTTGCACCCCTCAAATAGGGTAAATTGCACTTTACACCAATTTAGGGTTTTCAAGTACATGGGTTGCTTCCACAGCTGCACCTTGGTGCTCAAGCTTGGGAAATCCCTCAAACTTCATCATAAACATCCTCATGATGTCTCAACATCAGAGGAACATCTTAACATGTGAAATTTGCAAGTTAATCCCTTAAATGGGTAATTTGCACATAGGTATCTGCATTACAAAACAATGCTACAACTTTATATATATAAAGGAGAGAAATTGAAATATATGTTTCTGAGGAACTTAATTACATGCCCAAAGTTAATCACAAGGATTTAATTACATATTTAGGCAAAACACCTAGGGTTAGTTCATAACCCAGGTCAGGGATGTTACAAATTATCCACCCCTTACAAGGATTTCGTCCCCCGAAATCGATAAAACGTATTAAGAGAAAAGGGCAGGGTATTTCCTTCTCATCTCATCCTCTAGTTCCCAAGTGGCTTCTTCAACACCACGGTGGTTCCAGAGGACTTTCACAAGGCTTATATCTTTCTTCTTTAACTTTTTAATTCTGTTATCAAGGATTGACACTGGTCCTTCCTCATAAGATATATCATCATTCAATTCTACCTCCATAGGTTGTAGAACTGACTCAGTGTCTGGGTGACATTTCTTTAGCATAGAAATGTGAAACACAGGATGTAACCTCTGTAACTCTGGTGGTAGCTCTAGTTTATAGGCTACTTTTCCAATCCGTTCAATGATTGGATAAGGCCCCATAAATCTAGGAGCTAACTTCCCTCTCTTCCCAAAATGAAGGACTCCTTTCCAAGGCGAGACCTTGAGATACACTTTATCTCCAACCTCGAACTCTAAGGGTCTACGACGCTTGTCAGCATAAGATTTCTGCCTATCTTGTGCAGTCTTAATCTGTTGCTGTATTACCTTAATCTTTTCTGTAGTTTGCTGCACAAGATTAGGTCCTAACAACTGATGCTCACCAGTCTCAAACCAACACAAGGGTGATCTACAACGTCTACCATATAAAGCTTCATAAGGTGCCATATCAATACTATGCTGATAGCTATTGTTGTAGGCAAACTCTATCAAGCTTAGGTGTAGATCCCAACTTCTGGTAAACTGAAGAACACATGCTCTCAACAAGTCTTCCAAGATTTGTATGGTCCTTTCCGACTGTCCATCAGTCTGTGGATGAAAGGCCGTACTAAGCCTTAGCTTGGTGCCTAAGGCTCTGTGTAACTGCTCCCAAAAGCGACTTGTAAACTGGGGACCTCTGTCAGAAACTATAGTGACAGGAACTCCGTGCAAACGCACTATCTCTTAAACATACAACTGTGATAACCTTTCAGTAGAATAGGTTGTTTTGACAGGTAAGAAATGTGCTGTCTTAGTCAACCTATCTACAACTACCCAAATGGAATCATGTCCTTTGCTTGTCCTGGGTAGGCCAACAACAAAATCCATGGTCACATGGTCCCACTTCCACTGTGGTATGGGTAAAGGTTGCATTGTTCCTGCAGGCTTCTGGTGTTCAGCTTTAACTTGCTGACACACAGGACACCTCAGAACAAACTCTGCAACATCCTTCTTCATTCCAGGCCATCAATACAGTTCTTTCAAATTACGATACATCTTGGTGCTCCCTGGATGCATAACATACATTGAAGAATGAGCTTCTTCCAGGACTAACTTCCTCAAGTTATCCATATCCGACACTATCATCCTCCCATGATAACATGCTACATGATCATCTGAATCATGGAAACTATCTCGCTTCTCATTTCCATACTCTGATCTAATCTGCTAAACTACAACATCAACATGTTGTGCCTCCTTAATCTGCTCTCTTAGGGTAGGTTTAATATGCATCTCAGCCATCAACCCAGCTAACAATGACACCTTCAACTGTACATTGTCTTGCCTTAAAGAGATAAGCATATCTCTCTTAGAGCATACTAAAAAGTTTAGTTGTGCTCTATCCATGGTTGATGTTGCTGATTTCCTACTCAAGGCATCTGCAACAACATTGGCCTTCCCTGGATGGTAATCAATTGTACAATCGTAGTCCTTGATTAACTCCATCTAGCGACGTTGCCTCATGTTAAGTTCATCCTGAGAGAAGATATACTTAAGGTTCTTGTAGTCTGTGAAAATCTGGAATGTCTCTCCGTAGAGATAATGCCTCTAGATTTTCAATGCATGAACCACGACATCTAACTCTAGATCGTGTGTTGGATAATTCTCCTCGTGCTTCTTAAGCTGTCGGGAAGCAAAAGAAATCACTTGTTTATCCTGCATCAACACACATCCAAGTCCATTCTTGGAGGCATCACAGAAGACTACATATCCTTTTCCTTGCTCAGGTAGCACAAGCACATGTGCACTTGTCAACCTCTCCTTCAACAACTGAAAGGACTGTTGACACTTATCACTCCAAGAAAAAGGAGCATCTTTCCGGGTTAACTTGGTCAAAGGTAAGGCTATAGAGCTAAAGTTTTTAATAAACCTTCGATAGTAACCAGCTAACCCCAAGAAGCTTCGAACCTCCGTCGGTGTCTTCGGTTGTTCCCACTGTAGAACAAATTCTACCTTTGCAGGGTCAACACGAATTCCCAAGGCAGATATCACATGTCCAAGAAAAGATACCTCCGGCAGCCAGAACTCACACTTGCTAAACTTAGCATACATCTTATGTTCTCTTAGCAAGGTCAAAGCTTGGCGAAGATGCTGCTCATGCTGCTGAGCATCCTTACTATAGATCAGAATGTCATCTATGAAGACGAAAACACACTGATCAAGGAAGGGTCGAAAAACTCTATTCATGAGTTCCATAAATGCAGCTGGTGCATTGGTTAGTCCAAACGACATAACCGGGAACTCATAGTGACCATATCTTATCCTAAAAGTAGACTTGGATATGTCACTATCATTAATTCGGAGTTGATGATATCCAAACCTCAAGTCTATCTTTGAGAAGACTGTTGCACCACGCAACTGGTCAAAGAGATCATCAATCCTCGGCAGAGGGTACTTATTCTTTATTGTTACTTTATTGAGTTGTCTGTAATCAATGCACAACCACATTGACCCATCTTTCTTTTTAACAAACAAGACCGGAGCACCCCAAGGTGAAGTGCTCGGTCGGATAAAACCCTTCTCAAGTAACTCTTGAAGCTGTTTCTTGAGTTCTACCATCTCGGCAGGCGCCATACTATACGGTGTCTGGGCTATGGGTTTCGTATCTGGGACCAAATTGATCTCAAAATCAATCTCCCGAGGTGGTGGTATACCAGGAAGTTCTTCAGGAAACACATCCTCAAATTCCCTGACTATGGGAACTTCAGCAGGATTGGAACTTTCCTTGGTAACATATACCACATGGGCCAAGAATGCATAACATCCTTGCCTCAACAGCTTATCAGCAACCATAGCTGATACAAGACAGGTGGGTAGAATCTTTCTTTCACCTTGAAAGATCCATGTGTTGCCTTCATCAGCAAACACAGCCAACTTGGATTCACAATCCAAGACAACTCTATACCTTTCTAAGGTATCCATCCCGAGGATTATATCAAATCCTTGCATATCAAGTGGTATAAGGTCCACTTGAATGTGATGATCAGAAAACAAGAGGATGCAAGGAGAACATACCTCCTGCAAAACGGCAGACCCACTCAACGGAGTCTCAAAAAACAAGCTATCTGCCCTATGACTAACCGTCATATTGCAGTTACAAATCACTCTCCGAGTGATAAAAGAGTGTGTAGCACCCGGGTCAATCAGAACAGATACAACACAGGATGTAGACATATTAGAATATAAAAGTTCCATCTGACCTGCCACTACCCGTGGATTGACCACTGCATCTGGTGGGTTCATCACATAGAACCTCACTGTCGCCTGGTGTTGAGGTGGTGCTGATGATCCAGCTTGAGACGCTTGCCCGTGTCCTCGAGCTGCTCCTTGAGATTGTCTTCTCTGTGATCCTTGTTGACTCTGTCTCTGAGGTTGTGTCATATTGACAGGTTTAGATCGGCAGTCCTTCATCAAGTGTCCCACCTTACCACAGTTGTAGCAGCTTCTCTCCAGTTGTTGTGGTCTTGGTGGTCTAGTAACTGACATTGATGCTAAACTACGAGTCTCTTGTTGAGGTAGGCTTCGTCCCCTGCCTCTACTTGGTGACCACTGAGTTTGGGAACTTGATCTGGGTGGTGGAGGGTTAGGTGCAGAGAATCTAGGTTTCTTGGAATCCCTAGATGAAGAACCCTGGAACTGTGGATATCTTTTCTGGGTTTGCCTCTTCTCAACCACAGATCTCTCTATCCTTCGGACTGACTCAACGAAGGTAGAGAATCTCTCTCGGTTTTCTAAGGCAGACACAGGGGTTGATATATCAGCATTCAAACCCTTCTCGAATCTCCTGATTCTTTCCTCTTCTGTGGCAGCCATGTGCGGACAGAACCGCAGCAACTCCATGAACTTAGCTTCATACTCATTAATGTTCATCATGCCCTGCCTCAATCTCTCAAACTGAGAGATCTTCTCATCTAGGAAGGTCTTTGGAAAATATCTATTGATAAATTCCCGACGAAACTCTTCCCACGAGAACTCTATCCCAGGTCTCTTCTACTCTTCCATGTTCCACCAGTGACCAGCACTGCCTTTGAGAAGATAGACAACATGTCTAACCTTCTCAGCTTCCAGGATATTAAGAATCCTGAAAGCCTTCTCCAACTCTGTAAACCACAGATCAGCATCTGCGGGGTCGGCAGTCCCAAAGTACTCGGTAGCTCCGACACGACGAAGTCACTCGAACGTCTTACCGATACCTTGTCCTTCATTATGGGCAGGTGCCCTAGGTGCAGGCATGGGCATCCTGTCGGTTATGTGTGTCATGGCAGTCATAAACTGCCCAAACATCGTCTGAACTGCTGGGTTACCCATATCAGCTGGGTCAAATTGGGGTGGTTCAGGTGTAGGCTGTTCTATTTCTGGAACCCTTGCACCGCCTTGAGGTGCACTAGCACTACTCTCTGCCACGTACTCATCATGTGGCTCTGCCATCCTTATGTATCTTCTTCTCCTGAGGAGCAGAAGATTCTATTAGATAAGGAAGAGATACTAAGGATAGACTCGACATCCTAAGTCCTATGCCTCTATAGACTCAGCGAACCTAGAGCTCTGATACCACTAATTATGGGCTCTTATCTCCAAACCACGATATAAACACGATTTAAACTTAGCGGAAGCGATTCGATTAGCAGCGGAATACTAAAAATCAGCGGAAATTAAAACTTTTTGAGATAAAGCATTGAAACCATAAAAATTCCTTCATAAAAGGAGATAAACTATTTACATCTCAGATAATTACTTCTTGAGTAATCATATACAACATGATACAAAATCTCAAGAACTCATAACCAAAATCTCAGACCAAAAGACTCCAAGACCTGAGAGTACAGAGGACACATAGGACTGACTCTAACTACACCACATGGCAGGCTAAATCTCCACCTGAGATTTTACTGCTGCTCCTGGTGCTGCTACTGCTGGGACTGGTCACCTGTAGACCTGTTCCTCTGTCCTCGACGTCCACCTAAAAAGTTGAAGTCTACGAGGTGAGACAATTTTACATGATTGTCCCAGCGAGAGTTATAACTCTCCGCCAGAAGCTTTATTATAGCACCTCAAAGAATAACTTAAGCAGTAAAAGCTTCAAAGTATTCAATAACAGATTTAATAGTAAGCATGAGTTCAACAGTTATGAAACACGAAGACATTTACACTATACAGTGTAACATCAATCAATCAACTTGTAGTTATATCTAACAGGTATACTACGCTGTGGATTATGTTTTTCAAACATTACTTTTATGCCCTGTAGAGATGAGGTTTACCACTCATACTCCAACCAATCACTGGTAAGTGCCTCGGTATCATACTAGGTCATCGAAAGAGCCGGATTCTCATGACCTTCACCTTCCTCAGTCAGTAAGAGGATTACTTGTAGGACATCTCGTGTCTCTACTATAATAGCTTACCAGGGTAATCTGGTCCTTTGCTATTTTAGAGTTACAGTGGTGTTCTGTACTCTCTTCGTCATCAGGAGATTTCATGTTTATCTTCCACTGATACGGATATCTGTGCTTTCTTCGTCATCAGGAGGTTTCATGTTTACCATCCACTGATATGGTATGGGATTGTAGTGAAGGATTGACGGATTACACATCTACATCAAACACCTACACTAGGATGTAAGGTTCTACACATCCATATACCCCACATACTCAAAAGTATGTGATCCAGGAGTTCCCTTAGGAAAACCTATTTTACCATCATTTGATCTCTGACAATGATGGATCTATGATCAGGGCTCTACATTACACTTGATTAGTTAGGTACATTCAGTATTCTTTTAACATCATACATTGTTCTTCAAACAATAACATTAGCATAACAACTATGAAAGGAGAATACTATATGTAACAAGCCTAACTCTCATCAATCATCATTTCTCAATACATTCATCACAAGTCATATCTAAAGCATGACCTTGATGGTATTTATGGCTCTCACAGCCCATTTAATTCATAGGTTGCCATTGACAAGGCATCAAGATATTTTACTATTCATAAAGTTAACAACATGCTTTCAATGAATATAGCATCATCATCCATACCTGGATATGATCATCTTTATATCAGAACCTGCAAGGTTAATTCAACTGATAAAAGCAATTCAAATCAAGAATTATACTTTCCACTCTTGCCATAAGAGCTAAGTTCCCTGATTCTCATCAATTAGGGTTTACTATTCACATTACATGCCATCACCCTAGAATTAGGGTTTATTATTCACATTATGGTAAAATGAACTCATAACATCATCATGTATGAGGAACATCATCAATGATGCTCTCAGATTAGGTTAAGATTCATCATCTATCATAATTAGGGTTTTCATGATCTCACATAGGTGGATCATACCCCAATTATGCACATTCATGTGTATTGAAGGTACTTTACTTGAGTTTCCACCATAGAAGGATACTTTCTCTCTCTTATGATACTTTCTCTCTCCTCATACTGGTAGACGGTGATAACACCACTCTAGATCAGGTTGGGTTAAGTCCTTATTGATTAACACAAGTCAGCACATCACTTTCATGTGATTAGGGTTTGATTAAAACAAGGTTTCACTTAATTGAACCTTTCAAGGGTATTTTAGTAAATTACCCATTGATCATCATCATGGGTCAAACCATTAGTCACTTAGTCCTTTAATGACTTATGTTTCCATCATGGATTAGATTAGATCATCATTTAACCATTTGTGTTCTCAAGTAGTTAAGCATAAACATCTTTGAACATCTTCAACTAGGTTAGGGTTTAACCTTCAACCTCCAACACAAAAGATCCTTAAATGGGTGTGACTCGTTTGGCCTTAAACGAGTGTGGACTCATTTGGACTAAAACGAGTGTGGACTCGTTTGGGTCTAAACGAGTGTGCACTCGTTTGGGCTCATGCGACCCTGAGGTCGTTTGGGTTCAAAAGCTCAAGACCGCATGGACCTCCAAGGTGATTCAAAGGGTCAACTTGATTAGGGTTTCTTATGTTGAAACGTTCAATTGGCCCAAGCCATATTAACCACTTACAATTTGAGTCAAATAGGATGAGCCTCAATCAATTGGTCACCAATTTGATCTTCAATTGCAAGCCAATTAGGGTTAAATCTAATCCAATTAGGGTTTCCAATCGGTCACTTATCAATTATCAACAATGTGACTCAAAACAAGGTTGAACCTATAAATTGAACTCCAATTGGGCCCAAACTTGGCCCAAACGGTATTGAGATCGTTTGGATGAACTCCAAATGGTCTTGAGACCGTTTGGCCAAAGTTTGACCAAAAACTAAGTTGATTTGATAAGGGTTGAACCCTAATTATATTACAAATCAGCACTTTTCATCGATTATCAATATCTTGTGATTGGGCCCTCAATTCATCAAATTCCTTTAACCTTAGACCTCCAAACGATCATGAAGTGTCACTAAACGAGTGTGGGATCGTTTGGGAGGACCCCCAAATGGTTTGGAACCCGTTTGGGTCCTTCAACCCAAAACTCAACACAATCTATTCTTTAAATCAGTAATTTTGACCCGATTAGGGTTAGGGTATTAAAGTACCTTCAACTCTTAATTGGTTAGGAATTAGATGATGATTGTTGGTAGAAATGAAACTCAATATATTATGAACAGGAATCCCAAACGGTCAATGCTTGGTCAACGCCCTCAAATGGGTTGGGACCCGTTTGGGCAAAAGTTCAAGTTATTCAATTTGGTGAATCAGCACTTAATTCAAATCGATTGCTTAGTTGATTGGCCTTCAACTCATGACTCGTTTGGAATTAATCCATCAAATTTGGTGAGTCATTAACCAATGTCGTTAGGAACAGTAATCCCAAACGGTCGATGCTTGGTCAACTCCTTCAAACGGGTTGGAACCCGTTTGCCCAAAAAGGTCCAATTAAACAGGTTGAAAATCAGGACTTAATTCAATTAGATTTGCTAATTGGTTAGCCTATATTTCACGATTCCTTTGGAGTTAATCCCTCAAACTTGGTGGGTGATTAGCCTACATAATTATGAACAGGAACCCCAAATGGTCGTCGCTTGGTCAACGCCCTCAAATGGGTTGGAACCCGTTTGGGCAAACTGACCTTGGTGAACCCGTTTGGCCTCTAAACGAGTATGAACCCGTTTGGCCAAAGGTTCAAGGTCGTTTCATAAAGTAGAAATTCGTGGATAAGAATAGGAAGTAATGCCCTCATCTTCTAGCTCGAGAACATTAGTAGTTCCTCACGGATTTGCTTGCAAGGATGCAAGGGAAGATAGGGAAGAAGAACTAGCAACTAAATGCAAAGAGAGAGATGTATAATCAAAGCATAAGGTTTAGAGTTATAAAACCCGCCTAAAGATTGTTCCTTTAGCTCCAAACTTTCAAGCTCCAAGCCTTTAATGGCGTCTTTGAGCTCCATAGGCCGGCCAAGGTGTATTCTCCAAGGAAAGTTGAAAAGGAAAGGCTAGAAAGATAAAGCTAGGTGAGCTAGCCATGAATTCAACCTTGAAAACGAGTTTCCTCCATGAATTCAAGCAAAAGGGATGATCCAAACTTACCTAGGACCCTTGGTCATCCTTATATGCTCCAGAGCTTAGCCTTAGTCGGTTTTGAGCAAGGGGAAAAGAAATGAAAAGAAGAGGATTGTTCCCTTGCTAAGTGGGGAAGGTAGTATTTATACTTAGGTGAAATTTCAACATAAGAACATATGCTTTCCTCATTTCTCATCTAAGTCCTTCCTTTCTTCTTTGCACGTACCCACATCTTATTTATAAGGACAAAATCCTTCTATGGTCAAGAATTGAAGGCAAAGAGGATCAACCCATCACTAAAGCATACACATAAAAGGGCTATTATACATACACCTTGATTATTCAATCACAAAGGTGTTCTTTATTATATGATTATTCAAATGAAGTGACCTTTTCATCATTTCTCTTCTAAATGATGCCAAGAGTCATAAAAGATATTTTAGATGATGTATTTTACAAGTTGCACCCCTCAAATTGGGTAAATTGCACTTTACACCAATTTAGGGTTTTCAAGTACAGGGGTTGCTTCCACAGCTGCACCTTGGTGCTCAAGCTTGGGAAATCCCTCAAACTTCATCATAAACATCCTCATGATGTCTCAACATCAGAGGAACATCTTAACATGTGCAATTTGCAAGTTAATCCCTTAACTGGGTAATTTGCACATAGGTCTCTGCATTACAAAACAATGCTACAACTTTATATATATAAAGGAGCGAAATTGAAATATATGTTTCTGAGGAACTTAATTACATGCCCAAAGTTAATCAAAAGGATTTAATTACATATTTAGGCAAAACACCTAGGGTTAGTTCATAACCCAGGTCAGGTATGTTACAAATTATCCACCCCTTACAAGGATTTCGTCCCCGAAATCGATAAAACGTATTAAGAGAAAAGGGCAGGGTATTTCCTTCTCATCTCATCCTCTAGTTCCCAAGTGGCTTCTTCAACACCACGGTGGTTCCAGATGACTTTCACAAGGCTTATATCTTTCTTCTTTAACTTTTTAATTCTGTTATCAAGGATTGACACTGGTCCTTCCTTATAAGATATATCATCATTCAATTCTACCTCCATAGGTTGGAGAACTGACTCAGTGTCTGGGTGACATTTCTTTAGCATAGAAATGTGAAACACAGGATGTAACCTCTGTAACTCTGGTGGCAGCTCTAGTTTATAGGCTACTTTTCCAATCCGTTCAATGATTGGATAAGGCCCCGTAAATCTAGGAGCTAACTTCCCTTTCTTTCCAAAATGAAGGACTCCTTTCCAAGGCGAGACCTTGAGATACACTTTGTCTCCAACCTCGAACTCTTAGGGTCTACGATGCTTGTCAGCATAAGATTTCTTCCAATCTTGTGCAGTCTTAATCTGTTGCTGTATTACCTTAATCTTTTCTATAGTTTGCTGCACAAGATCAGGTCCTAACAACTGATGCTCACCAGTCTCAAACCAACACAAGGGTGATCTACAACATCTACCATATAAAGCTTCATAAGGTGCCATATCAATACTATGCTGATAGCTATTGTTGTAGGCAAACTCTATCAAGCTTAGGTGTAGATCCCAACTTCCGGTAAACTGAAGAACACATGCTCTCAACAGGTCTTCCAAGATTTGTATGGTCCTTTCCGACTGTCCATCAGTCTGTGGATGAAAGGTCGTACTAAACCTTAGCTTGGTGCCTAAGGCTCTGTGTAACTGCTCCCAAAAGCGACTTGTAAACTGGGGACCTCTGTCAGAAACTATAGTGACAGGAACTCCATGCAAACGCACTATCTCTTGAACATACAACTGTGATAACCTTTCAGCAGAATAGGTTGTTTTGACAGGTAAGAAATGTGCTGTCTTAGTCAACCTATCTACAACTACCCAAATGGAATCATGTCCTTTGCTTGTCCTGGGTAGGCCAACAACAAAATCCATGGTCACATGGTCCCACTTCCACTGTGGTATGGGTAAAGGTTGCATTGTTCCTGCAGGCTTCTGGTGTTCAGCTTTAACTTGCTGACACACAAGACACCTCAGAACAAACTCTGCAACATCCTTCTCTATTCCAGGCCACCAATACAGTTCTTTCAAATTACGATACATCTTGGTGCTCCCTGGATGCATAGCATACATTGAAGAATGAGCTTCTTCCAGGACTAACTTCCTCAAGTTATCCATATCCGGCACTATCATCCTCCCATGATAACATGCTACATGATCATCTGAATCATGGAAACTATCTCGCTTCTCATTTCCATACTCTGATGTAACCTGTTGAACTACAACATCAACATGTTGTGCCTCCTTAATCTGCTCTCTTAGGGTAGGTTTAATATGCATCTCAGCCATCAACCCGGCTAACAATGACACCTTCAACTATACATTGTCTTGCCTTAAAGAGATAAGCATATCTCTCTTAGAGCATACTAAAGAGTTTAGTTGTGCTCTATCCATGGTTGATGTTGCTGATTTCCTACTCAAGGCATCTGCAACAACATTGGCCTTCCCTGGATGGTAATCAATTGTACAATCGTAGTCCTTGATTAACTCCATCCAGCGATGTTGCCTCATGTTAAGTTCATGCTGAGAGAAGATATACTTTAGGTTCTTGTGGTCTGTGAAAATCTGGAATGTCTCTCCGTAGAGATAATGCCTCCAGATTTTCAATGCATGAACCACGGCAGCTAACTCTAGATCGTGTGTTGGATAATTCTCCTCGTGCTTCTTAAGCTGTCGGGAAGCAAAAGAAATCACTTGTTTATCCTCCATCAACACACATCCAAGTCCATTCTTGGAGGCATCACAGAAGACTACATATCCTTTTCCTTGCTTAGGTAGCACAAGCACATGTGCACTTGTCAACCTCTCCTTCAACAACTGAAAGGACTGTTGACACTTATCACTCCAAGAAAAAGGAGCATCTTTCCGGGTTAACTTGGTCAAAGGTAAGGCTATAGAGCTAAAGTTTTTAATAAACCTTCGATAGTAACCAGCTAACCCCAAGAAGCTTCGAACCTCCGTCGGTGTCTTCGGTTGTTCCCATTGTAGAACAGATTCTACCTTTGCAGGGTCAACACGAATTCCCGAGGCAGATATCACATGTCCAAGAAAAGATACCTCTGGCAGCCATAACTCACACTTGCTAAACTTAGCATACAGCTTATGTTCTCTTAGCAAGGTCAAAGCTTGGCGAAGATGCTGCTCATGCTGCTGAGCATCCTTGCTATAGATCAGAATGTCATCTATGAAGACGACAACACACTGATCAAGGAAGGGTCGAAAAACTCTATTCATGAGTTCCATAAATGCAGCTGGTGCATTGGTTAGTCCAAACGACATAACCGTGAACTCATAGTGACCATATCTTGTCCTAAAAGCAGACTTGGATATGTCACTATCCTTAATTCGGAGTTGATGATATCCAGACCTCAAGTCTATCTTTGAGAAGACTGTTGCACCACGCAACTGGTCAAAGAGATCATCAATCCTCGGCAGAGGGTACTTATTTTTTATTGTTACTTTATTGAGTTGTCTGTAGTCAATGCACAACCGCATTGACCCATCTTTCTTTTTAACAAACAAGACCGGAGCACCCCAAGGTGAAGTGCTCGGTCAGATAAAACCCTTCTCAAGTAACTCTTGAAGTTGTTTCTTGAGTTCTTCCATCTCGGGAGGCGCCATCCTATACGGTGTCTGGGCTATGAGTTTCGTATCTGGGACCAAATTGATCTCAAAATCAATCTCCCGAGGTGGTGGTATACCGGGAAGTTCTTCAGGAAACACATCCTCGAATTCCCTGACTATGGGAACTTCAGCAGGATTGGAACTTTCCTTGGTAACATCTACCACATGGGCCAAGAATGCATAACATCCTTGCCTCAACAACTTATCAGCAACCATAGCTGATACAAGACAGGTGGGCAGAATCTTTCTTTCACCTTGAAAGATCCATGTGTTGCCTTCATCAGCAAACACAGCCTACTTGGATTCACAATCCAAGACAACTCTATACCTTTCTAAGGTATCCATCCCGAGGATTATATCAAATCCTTGCATATCAAGTGGTATAACGTCCACTTGAATGCGATGATAAAAAAAGAAGAGGATGCAAGGAGAACATACCTCCTGCAAAACGGCAGACCCACTCAGCGGAGTCTCCAAAAACAAGCTATCTGCCCTATGACTAACCGTCATATTGCAGTTACGAATCACTCTCCGAGTGATAAAAGAGTGCGTAGCACCCGGGTCAATCAGAACAGATACAACACAGGATGTAGACATATCAGAATATAAAAGTTCCATCTGACCTGCCACTACCCGTGGATTGACCACTGCATCTGGTGGGTTCATCGCATAGAACCTCGCTGTCACCTGGTGTTGAGGTGGTGCTGATGATCCAGCTTGAGACGCTTGCCCGCGTCCTCGAGCTGCTCCTTGAGATTGTCTTCTCTGTGATCCTTGTTGACTCTGTCTCTGAGGTTGTGTCATACTGACAGGTTTAGATCGGCAGTCCTTCATCAAGTGTCCCACCTTACCACAGTTGTAGCAGCTTCTCTCCAGTTGTTGTGGTCTTGGTGGTCCAGTAACTGACACCGATGCTAAACTACAAGTCTCTTGTTGAGGTAGGCTTCGTCCCCTGCCTCTACTTGGTGACCACTGAGTTTGGGAACTTGATCTGGGTGGTGGAGGGTTAGGTGCAGAGAATCTAGGTTTCTTGGAATCCCTAGATGAAGAACCCTGGAACTGTGGATATCTTTTCTGGGTTTGCCTCTTCTCAACCACAGATCTCTCTATCCTTCGGACTGACTCAACGAAGGTAGAGAATCTCTCTCGGTTTTCTAAGGCAGACACAGGGGTTGATATATCAGCATTCAAACCCTTCTCGAATCTCCTGATTCTTTCCTCTTCTGTGGCAGCCATGTGCGGACAGAACCGCAGCAACTCCATGAACTTAGCTTCATACTCATTAATGTTCATCATGCCCTGCCTCAATCTCTC
Source organism: Alisma plantago-aquatica (assembly GCA_963693085.1). Classification (NCBI taxonomy): domain Eukaryota; kingdom Viridiplantae; phylum Streptophyta; class Magnoliopsida; order Alismatales; family Alismataceae; genus Alisma; species Alisma plantago-aquatica. The sequence goes on along the minus strand of OY856411.1, from coordinate 457,721,213 downwards.
AAACTGAGAGATTTTCTCATCTAGGAAGGTCTTTGGAAAATATCTATTGATAAATTCCCGACGAAACTCTTCCCACGAGAACTCTATCCCATGTCTCTTCTGCTCTTCCATGTTCCACCAGTGACCAGCACTGCCTTTGAGAAGATAGACAGCATGTCTAACCTTCTCAGCTTCCGGGATATTAAGAATCCTGAAAGCCTTCTCCAACTCTGTTAACCACAGATCAGCATCTGCGGGGTCGGCAGTCCCAAAGTACTCGGTAGCTCCGACACGACGAAGTCGCTCGAACGTCTTACCGATACCTTGTCCTTCAGGCTAGGCAGGTGCACTAGGTGCAGGCATGGGCATCCTGTCGGTTATGTGTGTCATGGCAGTCATAAACTGCCCAAACATCGTCTGAACTGCTGGGTTACCCATATCAGTAGGGTCAAACTGGGGTGGTTCAGGTGTAGGCTGTTCTATTTCTGGAACCCTTGCACCGCCTTGAGGTGCACTACCACTACTCTCTGCCACGTATTCATCATGTGGCTCTGCCATCCTTATGTATCTTGTTCTCCTGAGGAGCAGAAGATTCTATTAGATAAGGAAGAGATACTAAGAATAGAATCAACATCCTAAGTCCTATGCCTCTGTAGACTCAGCAAACCTAGAGCTCTGATACCACTAATTATGGGCTCTAATCTCCAAACCACGATATAAACATGATTTAAACTTAGCGGAAGCGATTCGATTAGCAGCGGAATACCAAAAATTAGCGGAAATTAAAACCTTTTGAGATAAAGCATTGAAACCATAAAAATTCCTTCATAAAAGGAGATAAACTGTTTACATCTCAGATAATTACTTCTTGAGTAATCATATACAACATGATACAAAATCTCAAGAACTGATAACCAAAATCTCAGACCAAAAGACTCCAAGACCTGAGAGTATAGAGGACACATAGGATTGACTCTAACTACACCACATGGCAGGCTAAATCTCCACCTGAGATTTTACTGCTGCTCCTGGTGCTGCTACTGCTGGGACTGGTCACATGTAGACCTGTTCCTCCGTCCTCGACGTCCACCTAAAAAGTTGAAGTCTACGGGGTGAGACAATTTTACATGATTGTCCCAGCGAGAGTTATAACTCTCCGCCAGAAGCTTTATTATATCACCTCAAAGAATAACTTAAGCAGTAAAAGCTTCAAAGTATTCAATAACAGATTTAATAGTAAGCATGAGTTCAACAGTTATGAAACACGAAGACATTTGCACTATACAGTGTAACATCAATCATTCAACTCGTAGTTATCTCTAATAGGTATACTACACTGTGGATTATGTTTTTCAAACATTACTTTTATGCCCTGTGGAGATGAGGTTTACCACTCATACTCCAACCAATCACTGCTAAGTGCCTCGGTATCATACTAGGTCATCGAAAGAGCCGGATTCTCATGAACTTCACCTTCCTCAGTCAGTAAGAGGATTACTTGTAGGACATCTCGTGTCTCTACTATAATAGCTTACCAGGGTAATCTGGTCCTTCGCTATTTTAGAGTTACAGTGGCATTCTGTACTCTCTTCGTCATCAGGAGATTTCATGTTTATCTTCCACTGATACGGATATCTGTGCTTTCTTCGTCATCAGGAGGTTTCATGTTTACCATCCACTGATACGGTATGGGATTGTAGTGAAGGATTGACAGATTACATATCTACATCAAACACCTACACTAGGATGTAAGGTTCTACACATCCATATACCCCACATACTCAAAAGTATGTGATCCAGGAGTTCCCTTAGGAAAACCTGTTTCACCATCATTTGATCTCTGACAATGATGGATCTATGATCAGGGCTCTACATTACACTTGATTAGTGAGGTACATTCAGTATTCTTTTAACATCATACATTGTTCTTCAAACAATAACATTAGCATAACAGCTATGAAAGGAGAATACTAAATGTAACAAGCCTAACTCTCATCAATCATCATTTCTCAATACATTCATCACAAGTCATCTCTAAATCATGACCTTGATGGTATTTATGGCTCTCAGAGCCCATTTAATTCATAGGTTGCCATTGACAAGACATCAAGATATTTTACTATTCATAAAGCTAACAACATGCTTTCAATGAATATAGCATCATCATCCATACCTGGATATGACCATATTTATATCAGAACATGCAAGGTTAATTCAACTGATAAAAGCAATTCAAATCAAGAATTATACTTTCCACTCTTGCCATAAGAGCTAAGTTCCCTGATTCTCATCAATTAGGGTTTACTATTCACATTACATGCCATCACCCTAGAATTAGGGTTTATTATTCACATTATGGTAAAATGAACTCATAACATCATCATGTATGAGGAACATCATCAATGATGCTCTCAGATTAGGTTAAGATTCATCATCTACCATAATTAGGGTTTTCATGATCTCACATTGATGGATCATACCCTAATTATGCACATTCATGTGTATTGAAGGTACTTTACTTGAGTTTCCACCATAGAAGGATACTTTCTCTCTCTTATGATACTTTCTCTCTCCTCATACTGGTAGATGGTGATAACACCACTCTATATCAGGTTGGGTTAAGTCCTTATTGATTAACACAAGTCAGCACATCACTTTCATGTGATTAGGGTTTGATTAAAACAAGGTTTCTCTCAATTGAACCTTTCAAGGGTATTTTAGTAAGTTACCCATTGATCATCATCATGGGTCAAACCATTAGTCACTTAGTCCTTTAATGACTTATGTTTCCATCATGGATTAGATTAGATCATCATTGAACCATTTGTGTTCTCAAGTAGTTAAGCATAAACATCTTTGAACATCTTCAACTAGGTTAGGGTTTAACCTTCAACCTCCAACACAAAAGATCCTTAAACGGGTGTGACTCGTTTGGCCTTAAACGAGTGTGGACTCATTTGGACTCAAACGAGTGTGGACTCATTTGGGTCTAAACGAGTGTGCACTCGTTTGGGCTCATGCGACCCTGAGGTCGTTTGGGTTCAAAAGCTCAAGACCGCATGGACCTCCAAGGTGATTCAAAGGGTCAACTTGATTAGGGTTTCTTATGTTGAAACGTTCAATTGGCCCAAGCCATATTAACCACTTACAATTTGAGTCAAATAGGATGAGCCTCAATCAATTGGTCACCAATTTGATCTTCAATTGCAAGCCAATTAGGGTTAAATCTAATCCAATTAGGGTTTCCAATCGGTCACTTATCAATTATCAACAATGTGACTCAAAACAAGGTTGAACCTATAAATTGAACTCCAATTGGGCCCAAACTTGGCCCAAACGGTCTTGAGATCGTTTGGATGAACTCCAAACGGTCTTGAAACCGTTTGGCCAAAGTTTGGCCAAAAACTAAGTTGATTTGATAAGGGTTGAACCTTAATTATATGACAAATCAGCACTTTTCATCGATTATCAATATCTTGTGATTGGGCCCTCAATTCATCAAGTTACTTTAACCTTAGACCTCCAAACGATCATGGAGTGTCACTAAACGAGTGTGGGATCGTTTGGGAGGACCCCCAAATGGTTTGGAACCCGTTTGGGTCCTTCAACCCAAAACTCAACACAATCTATTCTTTAAATCAGTAATTTTGACCCGATTAGGGTTAGGGTATTAAAGTACCTTCAAATCTTAATTGGTTAGGAATTAGATGATGATTATTGGTAGAAATGAAACTCAATATATTATGAACAGGAATCCCAAACGGTCAATGCTTGGTCAATGCCCTCAAATGGGTTGGGACCCGTTTGGGAAAAAGTTCAAGTTATTCAATTTGGTGAATCAGCACTTAATTCAAATCGATTGCTTAGTTGATTGGCCTTCAACTCATTACTCGTTTGGAATTAATCCATAAAATTTGGTGAGTCATTAACCAATGTCGTTAGGAACAGTAATCCCAAACGGTCAACGCTTGGTCAACTCCTTCAAACGGGTTGGAACCCGTTTGCCCAAAAAGGTCCAATTAAACAGGTTGAAAATCAGGACTTAATTCAATTAGATTTGCTAATTGGTTGGCCTATATTTCACGATTCCTTTGGAGTTAATCCCTCAAGCTTGGTGGGTGATTAGCCTACATAATTATGAACAGGAACCCCAAACGGTCGTTGCTTGGTCAACGCCCTCAAATGGGTTGGAACCCGTTTGGGAAAACCGACCTTGGTGAACCCGTTTGGCCTCTAAACGAGTATGAACCCGTTTGGCCAAAGGTTCAAGGTCGTTTCATAAAGTAGAAATTCGTGGATAAGCATAGGAAATAACACCCTCATCTTCTAGACTGAGAACAGTAGTAGTTCCTCACGGATTTGCTTGCAAGGATGCAAGGGAAGATAGGGAAGAAGAACTAGCAACTAAATGCAAAGAGAGAGATGTATAATCAAAGCATAAGGTTTAGAGTTATAAAACCCGCCTAAAGATTGTTCCTTGAGCTCCAAACTTTCAAGATCCAAGCCTTTAATGGCGTCTTTGAGCTCCATAGGTCGGCCAAGGTGTATTCTCCAAGGAAAGTTGAAAAGGAAAGGCTAGAAAGATAAAGCTAGGTGAGCTAGCCATGAATTCAACCTTGAAAACGAGTTTCCTCCATGAATTCAAGCAAAAGGGATGATCCAAACTTACCTAGGACCCTTGGTCATCCTTCTCTGCTCCAGAGCTTAGCCTTATTCGGTTTTGAGTAAGGGGAAAAGAAATGAAAAGAAGAGGATCGTTCCCTTGCTAAGTGGGGAAGGTAGTATATATACTTAGGTGAAATTTCAACATAAGAACATATGCTTTCCTCATTTCTCATCTAAGTCCTTCCTTTCTTCTTTGCACGTCCCCACATCTTATTTCTAAGGACAAACTCCTTCTAAGGTCAAGAATTTAAGGCAAAGAGGATCAACCCATCACTAAAGCATACACATAAAAGGGCTATTATACATACACCTTGATTATTCAATCACAAAGGTGTTCTTTATTATATGATTATTCACATGAAGTGAAATTTTCATCATTTCTATTCTAAATGATGCCAAGAGTCATAAAAGATATTTTAGATGATGTATTTTACAAGTTGCACCCCTCAAATTGGGTAAATTGCACTTTACACCAATTTAGGGTTTTCAAGTACAGGGGTTGCTTCCACAACTGCACCTTGGTGCTCAAGCTTGGGAAATCCCTCAAACTTCATCATAAACATCCTCATGATGTCTCAACATCAGAGGAACATCTTAACATGTGCAATTTGCAAGTTAATCCCTTAACTGGGTAATTTGCACATAGGTCTCTGCATTACAAAACAATGCTACAACTTTATATATATAAAGGAGCGAAATTGAAATATATGTTTCTAAGGAACTTAATTACATGCCCAAAGTTAATCACAAGGATTTAATTAAATATTTAGGCAAAACACCTAGGGTTAGTTCATAACCCAGGTCAGGGATGTTACAATAGAAATTCCAGAAAAAAGAACACAGGGCTCGTTTAGTAAAGAAGCACTTTTATCTCATTATGGATAATAGACTATAGCACACTCACATTGACTAACCATTCCTAAAAAATCACCTTATTTCTATACCACCAGATATAGTAAAGGATACATATAATAGATTTAAAGGAGGTATTTCTTATTTCCTTCATACTGTCTTCAAAGAAACTAGGAATATTATTAATACATTCATTATCAACTACTTTGGCTCTGACCCATATATATGTGTGTCATGAGAACACTTGTTCATATAGAATAGAACATAGTAGCAAAATTAAACATACATGCACACATGTGTATTGCTTTGAACCAAGCTTGAGCCTCAACAATTATATATGAGTAATATTTGATCAAGTATGACTTGGATTACATGGTAGGTCTTATACATAAATTCGAGTTTGTACAATTAATACATATTGTACATATTCGATAAAGACAATATTCAATCAAATACTATATCTACTCAATCACATCAGTAAATTATTATTTTCTTATTGACAAAACACAAAGTTGTATGATAGAAAATCATTATGAGGATGCTATACTATAGATGCATAGCCTAGGAATTTATGTACATCACAACTTTGATTCCCTTCCATTTAGTTATGGTAGCTACTCCCAAGGAGCTATTTCCTCACTTCCAAATATTGAACACGCCCCTGACTACTCTCTATTACTGTTGTATGACCATCTCCATGCAACTGAGGACAGTCAAAGTTTTTCAACATTGTGATATGTTTCTTATACGTGTGAACGTTAACCCTTAGGGGAGGGGGAGATAACTCATATGAATACTAGATGGATAGTATTTTTACTAAGTAAACCCAGCTAATCCTATGCAGATCACATTGGGGGGAGATGAGGCGGACACATGAGGTATGAACTGGAAGCCCATTGGAGGAAGAACCAATCTTGGCTATCAGGGGTCGAAGTGGGGGCTAGTGCTCTCCCAAATGAGAAAAAGAGAAAAGATACGAACCTAGAGAGGATTCCAGTGGCCGAAGAAGCAAGCTGCGTAGCAGAAATGACCAATGGCCGAGCAGGGCGATCAACGGAAATCAAGCACGGTGACTGCGTAGCAGCAACGACCAATGCGGACGGCAGCAATCGTCAATGGCGGAGGGCATCAACCATCAACGGCGGCAAGGAGTTATGAAGGATGAGCCCAATGTGAAGGATGAACGGCAGCAACCGAGCAGGGCGATTGGCATCAAGGATGACCCAATGCGGAGGAACCGATGAGAGAATCGGGAGGGGGAGGGTTCAGTGGAGGAGTGCGGAGGAACCGATGAGAGAATCGGGAGGGGGAGGGTTCAGTGGAGGAGTGCGGAGGAAATGAGCGGGAAAGGAGCGCCTGCCGGGACTGGGTGGTTTTTTTCATGAATTTTGATAGACGAATCAGTGTTTTAGAATGGAGGGAAGGATTATGAGATGGAGGGAACATTTGGCATGGAGTTTTTGAGGGGGTGATTCGTAAGAAATGTATTTGTGAGGGACCAATGTTCACATAAAATGCCTAACGATGTCAAGAACACGGTTGAGGGATTTGGTCCCATATTTGAAGGATGAGCCCTCATAAATGGACATCATTATTCACGATTTTTGGTTCCTCACAAATGTTCTTCAACAAAAGCCAATTTTTTTGTAGTGTGAATTATACTAGTATGTGGGGGAACCAATAATCTTGCATTTAATTGTATCAACATATTGCAAGCAATTATTATTTAACAAAACAAACTTTATGTTTTAAACATGACTACTCAATCCTTACATACCCTAGCCTCTGCATTGTCCCTGCAGTGGACATGGATACTACCTCTCATATGGTAGATCTCAACTAACCCCCATGATCCTACCTTACAGGTAGATCAATACATAGGGTCGTGGAGTCATATGGTCCTACCCAAGAGTAGACCAACACATCGACTCATGATAACCTGATGATCCTACCTCACGGGTAAACCATGTATTAGGTCATCTATCTCATCATCATTAGATCTACATAGGAGGACCAAGATCTGAGCTAGTCATGCATGTATAATTATGGTGATAGCCATAGTCACTTTATAATTGCATGAAATAACAACCAATCAAGCAATTATTTCCAAGCAATCGATAAAACCTCGGGAATCGCCGTGAAACTAAAGTGATTTAACCATAAGCATAAGCACATACCTGATTAGAGTCTCAAAGAAGCAATATATCCAAATCCAACTAGATGTCCAATGAAGCAAGCTAATCAATCAATCAAGCAAACATTGATCTTGAAAACATGTATAACACCTAGTTGTTACCATCACATCCCAAACAACTCTTTATTGACTTGGGACACCTTTCTAAGGTTTCTAAGCCTCATTAATATGCATTAGGGTTTCTTATATCAATTTCTCAAACTTTATCCTTTTTAGGTCAACAAACCCTAAAATAACTTTTCTACTCATAAAAACCTTAATTACTCAAATTATCCACATTAGGGATCTTTTATACTCAAATTGGCTTTGTAACAACATATCTCTGTCTTATTCATGGATTTGCACAATTAAAACCATTAAAAGTCATAATTATCAAAATTAGGATTTTTAAGCACATCAAGGCATATACATGTACATGGAACGTTAAATTAAGCCAGTTATACATAAATATCATCTTTTTAGACCTAATTCTCTCTTTTATCATCAACATGTTAATATTTTCTCAAAATATCCCAAGAAATTTATTAGATTTAATTATCATCAAATCTTAGGGTTTTCTAGTAATAAAACCATTAAAGATGACATCTTTATATACTTTTCAAATTGCAAGTGTATTTAGGCTTCAATTGTATTTTTATTGGATTCCTTGAGTTCTCCTGATCAAAATTCATATAGAACATGACTTCATCGGAGCAGTCTAGAAATTTTTATGATTTTTACAAGATTAGATTACCTGAACCAATAGGATGCCTCTACGTCAGCGGCTCACTCCAACGAGGTTTGAGTCATAAAACATGGTTAAAAGACTGTTTTACCCTTCCTTTCCTTCAAGATCATTAGGGGCAAGGAGGTCTTTTCCTCCCATTTCATCTCCTACCTCGCGTGGTGCCCCTGCGTGCAACCCAACCTCGCTCGATGATCAACCGCAGGGTTGACTCCTGGAGATGGTGCTCCATTGCGACAAACAAGAGATCCTTTGCCTTTGCCGCAACCCGCTAGACTCATTGGTGGGTTCAGATTGATATGTGATGGCCCCTACCTAGCGGAAAGTAAGGGAAGGGCTCCCTGCAGAACTTGAGAAGAACACCAAGCCAAGGCTAGGTCTCCGCACCAAATTGGGAGAAGGGAGGAGGGTCAGGAGTTCGGTGGTGATTGGCGAATGTTTGGGTATTCTCAAATGGGTTGCTTACCCCCCTTATATACTTGTTGGTCCTGAGAGGATTTAACAAGAGTCCTATGAGATTGGAGAAATCCCAATCGTGCACCAATCCTGAGAAACCAGGGATCATCTGATTTCCTCTCATGAGATCAAATATTTAATCTTTAGGACTCCTTGTTGATCAAGGAGAGAGAATGTGTGAATCGATTCCTTGCTTTATTTATTACAGTTTCCCAAATCAGGCTGGAGGTGGGAGACAAGTGGATTTTTTTTGGATATTAGATCAATGGTCCACATTTCACACACCACAAAGGCTGATAAAAAGCAATTCTAGTATGAATATAAATTATGACATTTAATGGTATTCCTCTCACTTTAGGAATACTTATAAAAATCATATATCCCAAACCACATGTCCAATTAATACCAAATTTTAAGGGAAAGTCCATAAGGACTTAAAATACTTATGTGCCAAGTTTGGGACTCAAAATCGAAAGTGTGAGAGACTTTTCTTTATGTTCAAGTTATTACTTATTAAGGCATATTTTATGCATATTTTCTTTTTCCTCTTCTTTTATATCATTTATTTAGATTCCTTTTATCATTATAAACCATGTGGACTCAGAATATCATCCATGATGATTCCATTATCCATATTTCCACATATTTCTTATATTTTCCTCATTATCTCAAATTTCCTTCTTAATAAATCAATGTTTGATTTTTTTCTTTTTCTTTTAATCATATTGGACTCATTATCATATTATGATCCACGAAATCACATGCACAAAGGAAATATTGCAAATGGAATCCATTCAATACATATAATTCATCAAATTCCCATAATCATACATTTACTGGGGAAATCACATTTCCATCCATTCAAGCCCAAAAAAATTGGGGTTGTAACAGTTGTACTAACATTCAAAGTTGTTCATGTTAGCATTCTAGTTTGACTTAATAATGACCTTGAACCTTTAGACATGCCTCATATAGATACATTAATGTGGAATCTCAAACCTAACTCACATATGGGTCCTTTATGTCTAAGATGATCATGTGAACTCCTAAATCAGTTAAATGCTTTGTATCCCTATATGTCTTGTGGAACATTCTTATGCACTTATGTGACTATATACCCTAATATTAACTTGAATTGTGACATAATGGACCTATTGATACCCAAATCTTTAATCTTGCATGAAACTTTCTCAAATGATCATCCATGTTATCTTATGCTTTGAAATCAATAACTCATTCATGTTTTAACACCAAATCCAAGTACAAGTCATCTATTCTCTAATGGTGATTAACATGCACGATTATGACTCAATATGACTAGCTATGCCAATGTTGATGCTTATGTTGACTAAGATTCCTCAAATCTTATGATTGCTCTAACTAAGATCTTAGAACTCTAATAATATATTCATGATCTAGTTGTGATGTGTCACTCTAGGTGCTAATGAACCCATTACATGCTATGTGCTTGATAATGCCTATGCATGATCTAGTCAAGATATGAAATCAATGATGAAATATATACCTAGAATTAGGTGACACATCCAACCACCATGATTATGATTAATGATACCTAATCTTACTAATATTAATCCAATTATACTCGTTTATAATCCCAAGATCTCTACATGGACTCTTTTGCCAAGATCTAGTCAACCTTGCTATATATGGTTTTCTTAATCAAATGGTTAATCTTGTACTCTAATCACAAGGTACACCTACTCTCTTGACCCTACTATGGTATTGGCTTGTTTGTATGTATGCTCGTATGAATGCTTGGATAGTTAATTACTTGTTTGAGCTACTTGTTCCCTATGAGTAGTATGTTCGTTTTGCTTGATATATGTTGCACAGACCTTAAACATAATTGAACTTGTCCATTATACAAACCTAGTGTACCTACCTGTATTCTCGGGGTAAGGTCACAAGGTTGGGCGTCTTACTTGAGATGTTAAGATAAGATGGACCATGTCGATAAAAAGGGTTGGATAATCTTGAGCACCCTTACGGACCCTTCCAATAGGAAGTTGGTCAATAGCGATAATATGTTGTTAAGTATAATGGAAATACACTTAAAACATGCTTGTATGAAACAACCTTATTAATTATTCTTGCTTGGTTTATTATTCTTGCTTTATATGATGTTTCTAGCCAAGTAGCTTTTACTATACTCTTAAATAGTTTTCATGCCCTTTTCATAACGTACTTAATGCTTTAACATTAATATGTTTTGTTTATCGAATTTGTAGTTTCCAAATGAAGATCTGCTGCACTCAAGACTCTAAGCTCTAAAATGCATTACATGGATATACTTGAATCTAGAAATGGGTACATGCCTCTACTTCCATGTTTAGTATCTTGTTATCTCTTACCTTGTTCTTGTTTGTGGTTTTATTCATGCATATGTTATGTGATCCATTCTAGGGACGGAGGCCCCGGTCCACTCACCTTTGGCTATGTATCCATTACAAGTGTGGATTTGGGGTAACAAATTGTTCTGTGACACTTCCATTGTGCTACTCTGATATGTTGATTCAACGCAAAGTTCTCATATGTCTCATGCCAACTGGCCTGCTATTACGTACACTTCCAGTTGTACTTTTCTTTCCAGCTGATCTAGATGGTGATTAGAAATTCTACTCATCAGTGTACATCCCTTTAAAATCCTCCTTATTTGAAAACGTGATAGGTGTACTCCAAGAGTTTGCACTCACCTAATGAACTTTACCCAAGCAGATCATGCAATTGTTTCTTCAACTTGTGCATCCTTGTCGTCGTTGTTTTATGTGGTGCATAAACCCCTAACAAGTGATGCCCATAATTATTGATCTCAAAATCAATCCTTCTTAGGTAGTCAAACACTTAATCATTTTACATTCTTGGGTTCATTCACGACTGGCATTTCTTAGATACTAGGATTCCTCACCTTGGTATCTATCACATGTGCCAAAGATACATCACATCTTTATTAAACCTAACATATCAGAAGAACTTTTCCAACTTTTTTTAAGGTTCATAAAACATCACTATTATCAAATGTCAACATTTTGGAACTAAAGTCCCAACCCTAGCTGATACTTTTTAAGTATCCATCTCAAGGTTACTTCAAAACCATGTACATCAAGTGATATGAAACTTTATTAGAACATCATATCCTAGAAAGGAAGTATGAAGGAAACATATTTTTCCTTATCACCATAGCACTATCCAGAGACTGCTATAAGGGTGAAGGAGATCATTGACTTTCTTTGATTATTATACAAGTTTTCACTACTCATGTGTCATTTGATTCAGTTTCATCTTAGTCCCCTTGCCATTGTCATAGGAACTATAAAGATGACTATATGCCATTACTCCTTCTTTGAACATTTCCTTGTCTTACCACAAGGATCATTATCCTCTTTGTTTTCTTTATTGAGCAGTGATTATCTTCCTTGTTTCCTTTTCTTACCTCATGATGATTGCATTTCATATTTTCTTATATTCATGTGTTAGTCCGAGATTACTCATTTTTACTTTATTATCATTTAGAATGTAATAAGAATCTCTTTATCACATTTTCGATATCATATTTCTCTTTAGATTACAACAAAATGACTACTTGATCAAAGTAATCAGAAAGATAGTAATCTAAGAGTTCCACACTTACCTTGTCTTTAGTAGTCGAATATCTGGCTAGGGTATCAAATAATGAGATTAGGTAGCATGCATTTTATTTTATATCATGTCTCTTACCTTAAAAATCTCTTTTGAATTGTAAAAACTTAGTATCTCTGGTTCTTTCCAGGCATATCTTTCATACCTCTTCCTTTTTATGGGAGCAGGATAAATTATAAAACCATTTAGAGAATACTGAACATAATATAAATTCTAACACTCTTCATCTTTCCTCATGTCTCCATGGATTAATTGAAAGAAATTCAAACAACAACTATTCCTCCTTTGATTAATAGGTAAAGGAGAAAATAATTTAGAATGAAAAAGTTCTATCTGACATGTTGCCCCTTACTAGTAATCTAGTGTCTCAGGCTGACTTGACCTATAAAGTCTAGTCATTGCTTTTTGGCGCCCTCGTCCTCTACTACCTGAAGTAGATGGACCATACTGCGACACTTGTCCTCACCCTCATTCTTCTACTCCACTAAACTACGGTCCTTGTGAGCCATGCAGATTCTGTCTTGACGGTTGGGGTACTTTATTATTTTTTCTCAGAAACTACCACCTTAGATGTCCTATATTTCCACACTTGTGGCATGCTCGAGCCCCATGTTGTAACCTAGGAAACTCCTTATAGATACTAAGGGTACACTTGGAATTCCTGATGGAAGTGAACTTCGATCTCTGCCCCTACTTGGTGACCATTGCATTGGTGTTCTAATAGCTTGCTGCTCTAGTAGCACTGAGAACTTTAACTATTTGGAACCACCAAACAACTATTCTCGTGACTATGTAGATCTCTTTTTTAGGTTTGCCTCATGTTTCTATATCATAGTCCTTTCTATTCTCTGTATAGATTCCATGAATGTAGAAAATCTCTCTCTATTTTCCAAAGCAACTATCGTGGTAGACATCTCGACATTCAATCCTTTCTCAAAATGCCAGATTCTCTCCTGCTCAGTTGTAGCCCTATGCAGACAAAATTGTAAAAGTTCCATAAACCTAGCCTCATACTCATTAATTGTTAGGGTTCCTTGTCAAATCCCCTCAAACTGTGAGATCTTTTCGTTTAAGTATGTCTGTGGAAAGTACTTATTGACAAATTCTTGATGAAATTCCTCCCAACAAACCTCTTCATCATTCCTTTTTACCTCTTCTATGGCCCACCAGTGGCCAACACTACCCTTCAAAAGGTACACAACAAGCTTGACTTTGTCAGCATCTGGGATACTAAGAATCTTAAAGGATTTTTCTAGCTTGGTGAGCCACATATCAACATCTGCTGGGTTAGCTATTCCATCATATTCTAAAGCTCCTACACAACATATCCGTTCAAAGGTCTTACTAGAACCCAAAAATTCTGCATTGGGGACTGGTATCCTATGTTGTATTGCTAATGTCCTATTTACTATGTGCAAAAATGTCATCATGACTTGCCCAATAAGAGCATGAAAAGCAGGATTTTCTAACATAGACTAATCCAGCTGGGGATTCCTAGGTACTCATTCTTCTCTTGCCTGAACCTTTGCACCTTCTCCCAGTGTAGAAATACTTCTTACCACAACATGTTCCTCATGTTCTCCAGACATCCTTAGGCTTTATACTTTCTTCTACATAGGCAGAAGCCACTATTAGACATACTTGGAGGATGCTTAGAACAGACTCATCAACCTTAATCCTATGTCCCTGTAGACTCACCGAACCTATAGACCTGATACCAAACTTGTGGAAACCTTTATCCATTGATAACAATCATCACACAAAACCATGCGGAAACAATCATGAATAGCGAATTACCAAAAATCACTAAAAATTAAAATCAATTTTTCCATAAAGATCCACTGCCAAGAACTTTTCACAAAAAGGCCCAAGGCCATAATTACATATGCATCATTGTTAGCTTCTACATACATCATTCCTTCCTATAGTAATGATATGAGACAGCCGTTTCTTTACCAAAATGTACTCAAAATAAACATCATACATCAAGGTTTTCTAACCAAAATCTCAGATCAATCATGAAACTAGATATAAAAACTATCTCCCAAGGACCTGAGAGTACATGGATGACACATAGGACTCTATTCTACTAGACACATAACAACATACTCAACCTGAGTTGTTACTACTGTTCCTTCAGTTGCCACCTACCCTTAGCTATATGATCACCATCTTCTTATGTACGTCCACCTAAAAATTTATGGAACCCAAATGGTGAGACAACAAGTCCCAGCGAGAGATATAACTCTCAGCCAAAAATATTATTACCACAGATATATTGTTATTTAAAGATAAAGTTAATGATAAAACAACAATTATACTAAGCAGTTCCAATTATAATGAGAACAAAAACAAGATATCCCCTTAAATGAGTAGATCATATATCTACTACAGATCAATAGATTATTCAATATTTTACAATGAATATGAAGAACTTGTATATCATTTATTAATGATGCCATACCAACATCTCAAGCTTATCATGTGATCATATCACCAGGGTATGATGTCAGTGAATCTTCATCAATCCCATGATTATACAACCATGTATTGACATTCATCAATCATGTGATTGTACATCCAGGTATCGACATTCATCAATCTTGTGATTACACAACCAGGTATTGACATTCATCAATCCTGTGATTATACAACCAGGTATCGACATTCATCAATCATGTAATTATACATCCATGTATTGACATTCATCAATCCTGTGATTATACATCCATGTATTGACATTCATTAATCCTATGATTATACAACCATGTATTGACATTCATCAATCATGTGATTATACAACCAGGTATCAACATTCATCAATCATGTGATTATGCATCCAGATATCAACATTCATCAATCATGTGATTATACAACCAGGTATTGACATTCATCAGTCCTGTGATTATATTTTGGGTATCAAATCCTCAATTTATGTTTGAACAATGTCACCTCGTACCAGGCAACAATCATCTCAAGGTCATCAGATCCATATACTTGAATATCACATACTACAAGGTTTCAATCTTCTTAGTTCATTATTGAATAATGTCACCTCTCATTAGGCAACAACCAACTTTAGATCATAAGACCCACATAAACATTATACATGTTGTTTAAGTATTTCACATGGCTCACAAGGCCCATTCAATCTATATAATGTCACATCTCCATAGCCCATATTTGGCTATGCGTATCATCTCAAAACATTAGCATAGTTAAGGTCTCATGGTAGGAGAGATATCAATTTAAATATCAGCACCATGTTATAAAAGATTAATCCCCCTTAATCAATTTGCAATACAATAAAATGAAAGGTATATAATATTGCCTAAGATTCCTTAACAGTTAGAACACCTCTGTGTTACCCTATCATTTTCATCATGGGATATCAGTCCCTTAAACTTACCATTGAGTATCACATTACCTTCTAGGCAATTATGTTTTTGCCAGGTCATCAGACCTATATACATTCTTTCTGTGAAACTATTATTCAATAAGTCTATGAGGCATAATCAAGCTATTATTAGATTATAACCACTATATCTCTCATTTGGCTATATCTACAAGGCATTCATGGTTAATATTTCATTATTATAACCACTGATTATTATCATCATGTCATTTCAAGTTACATTCCCTCCCGTGATTAGAGTTAGGGTTTCTCTTTTCAACTGGTTAGGGTTTCCAGGGTTATATTCAATCACCAACCCTAGACCATAACTCCTTATTTCTAGGAGTTTATATTATCATCTTTACATTCAATTGTATCACAGATAATCACTTGATCAAGTTACAATCCTCTCATAATTAGGGTTAGGACTTTTATTATAATTGATTAGGGTCTTTAGGGTTTTATTCAACAACTGAACCCTAATTTCTAACTCCTCACATCTAGGATCTTATTTTATTGCAATAAGTATTCAATAATACTTGATTACTCTCATCAATAATCATTAATTGATTATCAAAGTAAGATATTATCATTCTCATATGAGTAGTACAAGTTTCTCTCTCATCCTTACTAGGATATTGACTTCAACATACTTATTACATTGATTTAGCCTTCTTTAGGGTTATCAACCTACACTTATTAAAGTGTATCCATCTTATTACATTCAAGATGTATCTATTGATTATATTCAAAGTGTATCAGCCTACACTCATCAAGGTGTATCGGCCTTCACTCATCAAGGTGTATCAACCTTCATTCCAATCTTTGTATCGGCCTAGACGCATTCACTTGTGTCAGCCTAGACACATATACTTGTGTCGTACAAGGCACATCTTCTTGTGTCATCCAAGGTATATCAAATGCTATTAGTTTAGAGATGCTTAGGGTAGTATCGTTTGTATGGTGCTTGAGGTATATCGGCCAAAGAGTATTCTTGTGTGTGTCAGCCATACCATCATTTGGTGTATCAGTTATATAATAAACTTAGGATATCGGCCACTCAACATCAACTCATGTATTGGCCACTCTATCCACTAGTATATTGAGCACATCATTAACTAGGATATTGGCCTCACCTTCAACTAGGGTATTGGCCTCTTCAACCCTCTCCCCATCATTTTAGGGTATCGAAATCCCCATCAACTTAGGGTATCAACCTTCCTATCAACTTAGAGTATCGACCTCCCCATCAACTTAGGGTATCGACCACTCAACATCAACTAGGGTATTGACCTAGCTATTCTTTTTGAGTATCAGCCACTCAACATGGGATATCGACCTCCACACTCAACCAAGGTATCATAATTTAATATTCCCTATTCACTAGTCATCTCTTGGTCATGGCAAGCTAATGCCTTTAAGGCATATCATTTTTAGAGCATCTAACATATTGGCCTAACAACAACATATTGCTTTACAAAATTACAAGTCATATCGACCATCCCTGTGATGGTGCAAGTATGCATGTGTCGACTTAGATATCCTATAGATATCAACCTACCTTATTCTTAGAATTTAGGTGAAAGGTTAAACAATTAAAAAGATAGTAGTTATACTCATATTACAAACCAAAAGGATAGGAGTTCATGTGTATCAGTTTTCATACCTATACCCTTGTATTAGGTTAGGGTTTCCCACAAACCAATATTGGTTTGTGCATATCAGTTTCATCATCTTCAAGCTCCAACTTTTTGTCCATTACTACTCTATTTCATGGGCAACAACCCCATTCATCCATTAGAACTCATATAACCATCATTTAAACAAGAAAAGTCAAAGTAGTAAAAGAATCACCAAATATTACATGATAGAAGGTGAATAATAATAAAATTGGGTTCAAGTTATATAACCTCAAGATTACCACTAAAGATTAAATATTCCAAGATCCACATTCCCAAGGTTAAAGATGACTTATCAAGAGTCCAAGTCTTGATCATCACACCTTTACTCAAAAGGAAAACACCATAGTAAGGAACTTGGTGAAGAAGGAAAGAACAAAGAATCATGGTTCGAGAAGCATAGCCCATCCAAGGTAGGAGATAACTATGGCTTTACCTTGGGAAAGTTGCTCGGCCTTCTTCTTCCTCCTTGATCTCCTAGAGTCGTCCACTTAAGCAAGAGATGGTAAGGAGTTGAAAGGTTTACTAGGAGGTGAAAAGAGGAGTATATATAGTTGATGCTCATGAAAGAGAGTATATGCAAGGTGTCATCACCATATGTACATGGGTGACACGTGTCCATGCATGGTGACACCATACGACCTCATTTATATTTTCATGAAAAACTCTTGTGGATAATCCAAGGTTAAAGTATCATCCATTGGGTAGCTTCCTTGACAAGATATCACAACTTGTCACCACTTTGTGTACAAACAGATACCACTTTTGCAAGGAAGTCTCAAACCAATAGGCTTCACCTATTTGAGGTGCTTAGCCCTACTTAAAAAAGTTTCCAAAATGATAGGGGACTTCTTATTTAGTTTATAAACCTATAGGTACCCCCATATGCCCTTCTCAACTCGTCACAACCTCATCTAGGGTTCAAGGTACACAACATTCTATGGTTCTAACATCACCAAGAGTGTTATCACTCAACCAAGACTCAAACAAGGCGCCCCCTTCTCTCTATATATCCTATAGATGATAAAAATAGAGAGTAGGAACACTCTAGATATGGTAATTTGCACATCAACCCCATATATTGGGTAAATTGCAAGTTACACCAAAACTAGCACATAAATTACAAGCATCAATCATACAAGCTCAACTTGGAATTTAAGCTTTCCACAAGGCACCCCTTAGCATCATGCACTCTCTTATGATGCTAAAGTTCTAAGGGAACACACATAATGTGACATATTGCAAGATAATCCCTTATTTGGGGTAAATTGCACTTTGGTCCAAAATAAGCAAACATTTCTCAAACAACATTTAAATAGGACCAAAGTTGAAACTTAAACTCTCCTTAAGTCTTAATTACTTTTCAAAGGATTAATACAAGTGTCTAATCATCTTACTTAAGAAAAACATCTAGTGTTATCCCAAAACCCAGGTCATGGTCATTACAACAGGCAGGTGCACAAGGTTTGTATAATGAAGTTTTTATATTATTTTTGTAAATTACAAAATAATTGTACGGGGCAAACATCGAGTTTAATACTAGAGTACTACATGGAAATATTTGATAAAGTAAACAGGCATACATATGTATCACATTTCAAGCAAGAAAGTCATAGTCATACAATCATTAAAGCCCATACCTGATTTAGAGATTTACAACCTTACACATCCTTGATCATCTAGCCACAAGTCATGCCTGATCAACCATAAGATCACATACATGTATTAGATTCTCATCATTAACCCTAATTACTTCCATTTTAGGGTTTTATCCAAGTTCGGTTCAAGGTTTCTTAATTACATGTTTGATGATCTTTTACTTATTTAGATGTCATTATTAAGGCGCTATTCGACATTACTAGGTTCCATTCAATTTGTATGGTTATATCAAGATTTAGGCCACTTACTTGCATTTCACGGTCTAAGGACTCATGATACAGAAAGAAGGGCCATAGTCCATCAAGTCAAGAGGCCCAAGCATAAAAGATGGATTGAATCAACAAGGTAAAGACAATATTAGCATATATCAAAGATGGGTGGATGGTCACCTAAGTCTAGTCTCATAAGGTTCATCATTAAATTATCCATTCCAACATACATGGCTTACAAAATTAGGGTTCAACATGTGACTTAGGTGAACCATCGACATCAAAATGGGTCACAAAGATTAAGTGTATCCCTGATTTGAGATTGGAGGACATAATCATTAGTTTCATACCATGATTGGGGCACAAGAAAGGCAAACAAGTCATATGTGTCCCCTAGCTCACAACTAGTGGACTTAAGAGTTACAAACATGACTATAGAAGAAGAGGATTGAGCATATCTATTGGTGTCTCGAAACATCATGAGAGTACATATTTCAGATATCTAAAAGAGTTCTATTCATAGGAATACCAAGGTTCCACCATTGATTAGAGTATACTCATGCATCACCACAAAGGGGTCGTTTCCATGCATTAGGTGTCCTATGAGGTGAACAAACAAGAAGTAGTGTGATCTTGGGTACACACGTTACTTAGCATAGATAGGTTACTAATTTTTGAGATTATAATGAGTTTCATATATAAGTAGATCAAGATTAGCAAAAGATCAAAGTTATAGGGTTAAAGTTCACATAAATGCCACATTAGTGCACCTAGAGTCATTGGTGAGAAAAGGGGGTGATTGGGATCCTTATGTAGTCAACTATATAAAAAAGTTACTTATTGATGATTGTGGAGGTAAAGTGCACTCTTGCTTCAAGATTCATCATTATATTCCAAATAAATGTAGTCATCATAGTCAAAAACCGTTCATTTAGAAAATTAGGAGAACTAGGAGGATATTTAGGGTCTTAAAGTTGGTCCATATTGTAGGGATCATTGAGCTGATCAATTTGATATATAGGTCTGCCTAATTTGGCCAAGGGGTGAACAAGTTATGATTTTTTAAAGAATTGCATTAGAACTATACTCAAGGGGGGTTAATATCTCACATTATTTATGATGCGATCCCACCTCTTAGAACAGGATCGGATGGTCAGACCATCTATCTCACCTGGGTACCCGCGCTGACACCTCTGCCACGTGCCACCTCACCATATGCTAGCGTGTTCTCCCTTGGAGTCACCTGATCGCCGTTCATCGCTCACAACCGCAACTGTCGGGTAGCTGAACGTCGGGCATCACTATCATTCACCCTCGATTGAGCTCGAATCTAGCCTCGCCCCTGCATGGCACTCCTAGAGAGGCTGGCATTGGGCTCAACCGATAGTTGACCGCGGAACCTCGGCCCTTGAATATGAGACCAAGGTGGTCTGCTCGCATCCGCACGTGCTCTACCGCTCGGGGCCTCACATGCTCAGCGGCGACGCTACGTTTAGAGCTCATCGGAGTTGGTAGCAGTAGGGAAGGAGGGGCCCCAACAGCCTGAAGGTGGGCCTCCCACCTCCGTCTCATGCCTGTGAGTCGAGCGGTGCCCATGGCTTCACGCGGGGTGCATGAGGCGCTGAACGCCCAAATCATGGCATGATCAGCCCTCGGATAACATGATGTTAAAAAAAATGATTGGACTAGCTATGTCACCGGTGTACCTCTTTTTCCAGGAGCCAATCACTCAAGAACTCTATAGTTAAGCGTGCTCAGGTTGGAGTAGTACTAAGATGAGTGACCAGTCGGGAAGTTGACCCTGACTTGCGCATGCGTGTGGGAAAAGTACGCAGTTAAGGCTAGTGGTGATATGTGGGGTCAATCGTCACCTGAAACTCTACTAGAGCCTAAGGCAGTGGGCCCGGATGTTACAAATGATATCATAGCCAATTCCCCTCCAGTAGGTGGGGCCCACATGGGCATGGCATGCCTGAGCCGTACGGTCCAGAAATGTAGGAAAAGGCTATCCATGGTGATGTAGTCACCCTTGCGCTGGTATTCCGTGATCGGACGGTTGGAGGTAGAAGGTGACCTCCGAGCCATTAGATAATGAAGAGGGGATTTGTGGGTGTCTCCTACGATTGTCCTTGATCGAACCCAATGAGTGTGGGGGAAAACACAATTTAAATGGGCAGCATGCCCAGAAAGCCCAATAAGGGGCAGAAAAAACCAATTTAATCAAGGTAAAACATGGATTTAAGAAGCAATATTCATATGATCATAACTTGGGCTATGATGCTTTGATTGAGATGATTTTTACATCGTTGGATTCAGAATTGAATCCTTTATAACATGGAATATATTTTAGATTAAAAATATCATATAAATAACGTTCAAAATTGAATTCAAGAAGGTGATGTATTAAACCAAGATACTTAGCTCAAAAGTGCAGATTAATGTCAAACATTGTACAATTGATCATTGATGTCACCAAATTAGAGCATCACTACATTCATACTATAGATTTGACATTAGATTGATTAAGAGGTCACTTGATAAGAGAGAGAGAGAGTACAACATAGGAGAGAGAAAAGTCAGGTTGTTAGAGAAACCATCAGGTCCAGGAAATTCCCTTTTGGAAGGCCAAAAATTGCACTTTTTATTTCTTCCTTAGAGAAGATTTTTGTGAGTTGGTTATTTCTTGGCTAGTTAATTTAATATAAAAAATATGTGTCATAGAATAAATTATATTGGTATATTTTTTATTATAAAGACATGTGAAGTATTCAATGATATGGTGTATTAAATCTTAGTTATCTTCAATAATATTATCATTGCTATAGTGCTTGATAGAAGGTATATAGTTGTGTATGAAATGACTATTGGAAATTTTGTGAAAAAAATATATTTTGGTCTCCTTCTTTTAACCATCTAACCTAAGATCTTTGTTTCCAGTAAACCTCTTTGTTAAAAAGAAAATATTTGTGATTTTGTTGGAGTTTTTTTCTTGTTTCAAACTCTTCCACCATTAAAGAGAAAACCCATTCAACTATGTCTAGGTTTCTAATCTGGTCTTCAATGTTTTAGAGATTGAAAATATTTATTTCTTGGTATTCTTTTACCCAACTTTTAATTTTTGATTTGAATGCAAAGTTTTGTACTAATGTTGGTGGTAGTTTTTAATGTTCATGTATTCATTTTTAATTAAATTCTTGAAATGGTCAATATTTAGCAAATAGTCTTCAAATCTAAAAGGTCTATTTCCCTAAAAGGTGCTTGAGGTATCAAGTTTAATAAGAACATGATCAGATGCGACTCTAGAGGATGGTGAGGAGTTTGCTTTTAGATACATGACTTCCCATTCTTGACTTACTCAAATTCTATCTAGTTTTTTTGGTCCTAAATTCTATCTAGTTTTAAGGGGAAAAGCACTACACTCGGGAATCAACAACATGAAAACTTTGTTATAAATTACCCCTTTTCCTCATCGGGGCTAACAAAAATGGTTGGGACAACAAACATTCATCTCGTTCATACCTTGGATACCCGTATAGCCATCAAAGATTGTTGAAGTGACTAATTCCTAGATCTTGAAGCACTATTTCAACATCTCCTTGACTAAACTCACCCACATTAGGATTACTTGTTAATGGTTGATCAAGCTTGATGGATTCACCCTTTGAAACAAGAAGTTCTGGTCCTGGGGGTATAATATCAACCACTTGATGACCATCCGATGCATTAGTTATGTTAGGATTTTGTCTTTTATTTGTCCATGTAAAAGGACAATGTTTAGTTTCTATCTCTACAAGATTGTATTTGTTAATGAAATCATTGAAATGGAGCATGTTAGAGGTGCTTTTATCATTATCATTTTTCTCATAGGAATATCTCGACACATTAAAATCTCCCATGAGAACCCATGATGAATTTTGAAAGAAGGTTGCAAGTTCATTTAATTATTCAAAAATAGTTATTTTCTAGAAGTGGAGGGACCATAGACTCCAGCTAGATACCATTGTTTATTGTTTTTTTGATCATTTACTTTTATAGTAAGGGAGAAAGAATCTCTTTAACATAGAGATATCATGTTATCATACCCAGAGCCTCCAATAAGAATACCTCATGATGTGGCTATAGGTGGTAATTCTACCCAGTGTTGAAGGTGATTTCCTTCTAAGGATCTTAGTATGAAGTTTTTTAGAGGCACTTTAGCATCTAGAAGAATGATACTGGAAGTTTTTGAAGTTCTAACGAGGTTATGAACAACTCTGCATTTTGCATCTTTCTAATGCCTCTAATATTCCAACTTGTAATAATCGTGGTCATAAAAAGACAACAGAAAGATGAACCTAAAAAGGTGACATTCTCAAGGTTTGGTATATCTATATTTGACTAACCTTGGTCATAATAAATTTTATTCATAAGGCGGTTGCTATTTAGATTATCTAAAGTAAGACCTATATTTGTGCAAAACTTAGTAAAATAATCTTAAGATTTCCATGATAGAAGTTCCTGATGTGTAGGGAATTCCTCGTAAAATGTACACATAGATGTGGATGATTGGTTATTTGAGGAACATGATTCTATAAGACTATCTAATTCATGATTTCTATCTTGATGAACAAGAGTAAGATTTGTTGTACATTTATCCTGGGACCGAGTTTCATAGGTTGTTTGATACTTAGTTCTAAAGGATTCAACATTATCTAACAAATTATTTTTTATTTGTGTTATATTATTGTGAATCTGACTATAGTATTCATTATCAATTGCATTGTGATTTGGTTTACCATCGTCCTTATTCATGGCATCAATGCTAGAACATATTTTTTTGGTTTGTATTCTCTTTACGCGTATAGTGATAATCTCTTGTGAATAATTTTTTAATAGAGTGCAATATTGGGTTATGAGAAATAGTTAAGGAGTTACATTTACTATATAGATCCATGGATGGAGATGATTTAGGTGAAAAACTATTTGTCTTCTCAAGACTATTAGTATTCTCACTTTTAAAAGGGTTTTGGAGGAGGGTATTCAACATTCTAAGTAAATTGAAACATAAATGAAATCTAAGTTGTCGATAAGTTGTATAATAGTTGAGATATAGTTCAGATGTAGTGATAGAAAATGTTCATTATGACAATAAGAATGTTGTGTATACATAAGAATGTTGTGTCCTAATCTCTTTCTTCTAATACCTGACTGATTATAATGTACTTACCCTTCAAATAAATTAGTATGTACTCAAAATAAATCACTACCCAATAGGTAGGTTTGTCTTCCACAATTCCACTTGACCTCACCCATCCAACTTATCTCTTTACACCTCCCACCATGGGAGACTAGGCAAGAGAACAACCCTCATAAAGTAATTTGGGGTCAGGATCGTTGTCCATCCTAATTTCATCTTCCTGCCACGATTCAAGTTGTAATTGGAGAAGGACCCCTAGTAGTGAGACTTTGTGATATGCATCATTATAATACATAGCATATTGCCAGCCTAACGTCTCAAAATCACATCTTCATCGACATCTAGGAAAGTCACATCCTTGTCTTCCCACCCAACTATTCACACCTTATCTTTTGTCCATTCAATCAATGATCATGATCAAATTTGTTCTGTAGAAAATGATAAAATTTGTCAAATATATTTTACATTTTCCTACACTTTTTTAATCATTAAGTTCACTCATTTACCCATTTTCCACATGTAGAGGGTTTGTGAATAGAAATCAACATCATTTTTTTGAATATGGTGGCAAGTACTAGTAAATTATTCCAATTTACATACCTTCCTAAAAATATTGTTAAATTTGTTGGTGCTACTCTGATCCTTTGAGTAAAAAGTGTTAGGAGGGTGGAACTATTGAATTTCCACAAGTTGGAAGAATTTATAAATCACCCCCAATGCATATGAAGGATTCATCTGTGGCTCATAAACACATTGAACTCTCTCCAAGTCAGTTTGTTGTCTTAAACTTTACTAAAAAGGTGAGAAGATTGAGGCTAGTTGACAACTAGTTTATAAGAAAGATAATGGTTAAGTCTCTATGGATCATATCTTGGAATATTAAGGGAGAAAATACTAAGCTCAAGCTTATCTAAGAGGAGATAAAGAGATTCGATCATGATGTGTGCATTATATTGGAATCTAGTGGTGAAGCTAATAATATTAATAAGATGGTTGATGTTGTTTGGAAGAGAGGGTCTTATATCTCAATTCTGAATTATACCTTTATGTAAGGATCATTGTTATGTGGAGGGATCCCAATATTCAAACTAGTAAAGTATTATGCTAATTCTCAAATTGCATTGTTATGTGAAGTTATGCTCTAATCTATTTCACTTTTCTATTGTTTTGTGATTTTGTAAGATCTGATTTATAGGAGGCCTTGATCTATCTGAAAAATATTGTTTTTCTTGCCTTTATGTGTTTGTGGTGGTTTTAATGATGTTATTTATATATTTGAGAAATTTTGTGAGAATCATCCAATAAAGAAATGCATGGATGTCTTCAAGAACAAAAAATATAGAGATATTGATCTTGTTGAATTTTTTTCCTAAAGTCATTTATTTACCTTGAACAGTAGGAAAAAATGTGACATGATTTTCTCTAAGATTGATAGGATTTTATATAGTTTGGAATCCCTATCTATTTATTCCAATGCTCAAGAGGGATTTATTTCTTCTATTTTTAGTTTATCACACAATTCTAGAACTTAATGCTACTCCTGTCATCAAAAGAATGTCTCCCTTTCACTTTATTAATGATTGGGTTCATCATCCTGATTTCTTATATGTCATTAAAGGCTTTTGGTGTATGGAGGTTAATGGCACTCTTATGCTTAGGATTTACTAAAAGTTGGATGCAGTAAAATCTTGCCTTAGTAAATGGAACATGATTATCTATGGTAATGTTTTTTCTAATGCCAGAAATCATGTAGTAGAGGCTCAAAACTTCAATAAAATGTCGATTTAGATCCTTGAATCTAGATATTCAAGTTGAGTTGATTATGGTTAGGAATAATGCATTGAATGCCTTTGTACAAGAGGAAATTTACTTTAAACAAAAATCATTGGTTCAATGGCTTAAGGAGGTAAACAAGAATGTAATGATTTCCTATGCTTCCTTAAAGACTAGAAGATTGTGTAGTAGAATTAATATGGTAATAATTGATGAAAAACATTTCTTGGATGCTGGACTTATAACTGAACATATTGTCTGTCATTTTGAAAAGCTTTTCAATTTTATTTCTTATAAGGAGATTGTTCAAAATAATGATTGGAAGATTCCTAATATATCTTATTCTCAATGCTATGACATTAGGAGGTGGGTTATTGTTGATGTAGTGGTTAATACTATTAGAGATCTTAAGAAAGACAAATTCCTTGGTCTGGATGGCTTTAATGCCATGTTATTTCCTACCACTTGGGACATTATTGGCTCTGATATTATTAAATCTTCTTTGAATTTTTTGATAATGCCAGGTTTTAAAAGCGTGAAATAAGACCTTCATTACCCTAATACCTAAAGTTAAGGATGCTTGCGACTTTCAATATTGGATACATATTGTTACTCAAATCCTTGCAAACGATTATAGCCCATTCTCCTGGTTTGATTGGACCTAATGAAGTTTTTTCTATCAAAGTTAGGAAGTATGGAGATGCCATTCTCTTGTCAAATGAAATATTCATTTCCTTTACCTGTTGCTTAAGGAATTCATAAAATGTGCATTAAAGATGATATTGCCAAAGCATATGATAATATGAAGAGGGATTCTATTCTCTTTATCATGAAGAATATCAGTTTTATTATTGATGGATTGAATTGATTAGAGTCTATTTTGAGTCTGCTTCATTTCAAATTCTTGATAAAAGTGTCCCTTCTAGACATTTTGAAGCTACGAATGGCCTTGAGACTGGGTGATCCTATTGCACCTTATCTCTTTGTTCTAACAATGTAAAGATTGGCTTATATGATGAAGTTTGAGGTGGAATCTAATATGATCAATTCTCTTAGAGATTTACCTTCCTTTGGGGTTTCTAATCTTAATTTTTGGTGATCTCCTTATCCTCTATAAATATGACTACTCTAATGCTAAATCTATCTTGAACATTTTTACCAAGTTTTAGGATATGTCAGGATTAAAGATCAATCATGCAAAGAGCCATTTTCTCTGAGTAAGAGTTGCATTAATTTGATAGTCTCTAATTGTATGGGCACTAAACATGCTTCTCTCCATGTTTGATACTTGGGGTTACCGTTATTCCCCTAGGAGGTTTACTAGATATATATGTCTGCCTTTTTTGATAAAGTGAAAGATAAGTTTCTTCCTTAGAAGGGTAAACTTCTATGTATGGCCGACATATTGGAATTGATTAATTCTACTCTAGCTTCTAATTATTTTTTTGTCTATAGCTTTCCATTTACCTAAAGATATCATTAAGGATTAAAGAAAATGTTCAAGAATTTAATATGGTGTAATTAGAGAACAAAAACCAGATCCACTTTGTCTCTTGGGATCATGTTTGTTTGGCAAAGAGGAGGGATATCTTAGTATTATACACAAATATGATTGGTATAAGGTAGGTTTGCTAAAAGCCTAATGTGATATTGCCTCTGAGAAGAATTGCCTTTGGCTGAATGGATGAATGAGAAACATTTATTATCTTACTTTGTTTTCTCTTAACCTAAAGCTAGTAGCTCTTGTCTTTGGAGGAAGCTTATTTCTATGAGAGGTTGTCACTTGGACAACATTGTTTTCTTATAAGAGAGAGCATGAAATTTTTCCTATGGAAAGACCCTTCGTGGCTGGGAAAATAATATTAAATGATTTTTTAATAATCAAACCATGCTGAGATATGGCAAATATAATTCTAAAAAGGTGGCTAATATTATTCTTTATGGTACTTGGAAGTTTCCTATCATAAGAGAAGTTGATATTGCCATTGATATCTTTACAACATTTCCCCCTCCAAGCTTAGGTTGTGACATTGTCAAGAATATATATCATCTTCCTTTGGTTATGATTCTTAAAAATAATTCCCACTCATGGTATCCTTAAAAATATTGGTTTCTATATTTCCTTAGTTTGCTGCTTATTTGGGCATATGAATAAATTTGGAGCATCTATTCTTCTCTTGTGAATATGTTTTAAAGTTGTGGAAGTTCTTTGATTAGGATTATGGGTACTTACCTATTTTTTTACTAATATTATTTCTATTCATGGGAATGGTTCCATGATTTTTGGTAGCATTATTCTATATTGGATTTGGTTATAAGGGAATGGAAGGATCATTAATGAAAATGAAAAATATAGTGATGAGATTTTGAATCATATTTGTAATCTTACATGGATTTATTTCTTTATTATTGTATGTTTCTCTCTCAATACCAATTATTTTATAAGTTCTCTTCTCTCTTTCTCATGGGTTGTTCCTTGGAATCTTATTCTTGGCTATGGAGTTTATGAATCCTCTTCAAACCTTGGATGTTGAGCTATTTTTACTAAGCTTAGCTCCTCAATCTATGAAGATCTTACTATGTGATCTTCCTATTCATTCTAACCTTGATATTTTGGTCTTCTTCTTCATGAATAACCTACTTGGGTCCTAAACTTAATTATGGTGGAGGCTATTCAAATAGTGACTCAAACTACTTTGTATTTATTTTTTAAGTTTTACCATGTTTTTGTAGGGAAATATGGTGACAAAGTAGGCAGCGGAAATAAAAACTTAACTACCATATCCCCCTTTAAACAACAAATCGTGTCAAAAACTATGTATTGGGAAAGATGGTTGTGTAGTTATACCTGGTCCTGGAGCAAGTCCAGTGACAACTATGTTGTTGTAGTGTGCGCCTTTATTCAAGTTGCACTTGGACAATGTCTGTGTTGGTCTCTTGGTTGTTCACCACAGATAACAGTTGACTTTGTCCTCCAAGTAACATACAATAGCCTCCTCACCTCTATAACAGTCTACACAAACCATAGGGAACTCCTACTATTCTAGATGAACGGACATGAAGGATTTGTCCCTTTCTAGTTGGTGTACTAGCACCAACTTGCTCTCCCACAATTGTTCTCTCTTTCTATCCCTTCCTTTATTCGATAGGACATGCTCGGGTTCTCTCAATTACTACAACCAGAGAAGACAACAATTGTCAGATCCAATTGATGTGTTTAAGAAGATCCAATACCCCTCTATTTATATAAGGGTCAGGGTCACAGTTCCCAGTCTCAACAGGAGTTGAAGGGGATGAAATTTCACAAATTTTCCCAACTTGTGAGTGGCAAAACAGTTGCTTTATAGGTGAACCGATCGATTGGCATGTGAGTTGATTGATTCAACCCTTGAACCAATCATTTCAACATGTTTCCCAACTACAATTGTATTGGCAACTAATATTTGATTAATGTACAACATGACGTCAATACCAATCCTTGATCCAATCAAATTGGTCAACCAAACAGTCGGTTCACAACCTAAACTGGTCGGTTCATAGACCTGAGACGATTGGTTCACTTCCTGAACCAGTCGTCTCATGGACCAGATTGCCAATCTTGGTTCAGTTGACCTTACACTGAGATGATTGGTTCAACACTTGAACCGATCGGTTCACAATCCAGTCAGTCAATTTTTAACCAATGTTATTTAAATTGAATACCTAAATACTTTAGTAATCAAGTTAAACTACATTCATGAATAAGCTCCTATTCCAAGTGTATCCTATGTGTGTGACCCTATAGGTTCTAAATTACATTGGCAATGAATGACCATGACTAATTTATGACATCACAAGCAATGAGCGATATCTAGTAACACAATGTTGCAACCCAAGTAATTGGAAAGTTGTAGAACAACTCCAACCTATAATCTATGATTGGTGTTATAGTGTTTCTATAGTTCCTTTGTCACTGATATCCAGATTGAACTTGAGGCATGGAATCATCATCCTCTTCAACGTCCAATCTCTATTCCTTACCCCCAAAATGGAGGTCTGATATATATGTAAGATGAATATCACATATTGAATTACATGAGCATGGCCATGCATGTCTCAGTCTCTCTTATCAAGTGACTAGGATATCAAACTCTTGTAGGAGAAACAAATCCCATCTACATCACCCACGATCATCCCCATGTGTCATAGTGCACCAAAGCATCACCTTTCTGCCAACCCTTAATCAAGATCAGAGTGGATAATGTCAAAGTACATCGAATGACATGTGATGAGTGTAGTGATTTTAGGTCTAAGAACCAAAAACACCACCATCGCTATGAGAGATGACTCTGACTATAAATCATGGTTTCCATGTGTCACTCTCAAGATGGTTCTGTCTGATACATAGTTCTCCAACAAGTAATTATGTGTTTGGTTTGATATCACATATCATGACCAATGAGATTATGTCATCAACCAACACACACTTTAGTCTTATGTATTATTACTATCTATCAACCTTCCAAAATAACATCCAACTAGGGACATAATAAGAATGTATATACTCTTGACATTTGTATGATCTCATTGTTCATATCCTTAACCTGAAGATATACATAATTAAGTAATATCATTCTCTAGACATTTATTATGTTACATCATTATCTCATAACTGAATAAAATATAATAAATTGGAAGATTGTCTTTATTAGTAATCAAATAATTTACAAGTTATGCCGTAACAATCATCATATCATTAGCTCTCTGGTCATACATACCAACATACTCCCACATGCACTTAGAGTGAATCACCCATGAACTTAATTCCAAGTGAACTAATATGACCATCATGCTTCTGCTGCAAAAGTGCTTTTGTTAAGGGATCAACCACATTGCTTTGGGTTGGTACTCTGCAAATCTTTACATCTCCTCATTGTACAATTTCTCATATGAGATGAAACCTCCTTTGTATATACTTAGAATGCTAATGTGATATGGGTTCCTTAGCTTGTGCAATAGCTCCATTGTTATCACAATTTAGCACAATTTCATCAATGATGCTTGGAACCACCCCAAGTTCAGATATGAACATCTTGATCTAGACAACTTCCTTTTCCGCATTGCATGCATCAATATACTCGGTCCTTATTGTAGAATCCACAACTATCTCTTGCTTGGAACTCAACCTGCTAACAACTCCGTTGTTGAGGCAAAACATGGATCCTGATTGTGATCAATAATCATTTTTATTAGTTTGGAAGCTTGCATCGATGTAACCTTTCACCACCAACTCTTCCTTTACACCGTAGACAAGGAACTGATCCTTAGTTCTTCTCAAGTACTTAAGTATGTTCTTCACGGTAGTCTAATGACTCTCATTGGGATTTGACTAATATGTGTTCATCATACTCAAGGCATAAGAGACATCTGGATGAATACATAACATTGTGTACATGGTAGATACAATTGCAGAGGTATATGGAATCTTACTCATGCATTCCCTTTCTTAACAAGAACTAGGACATTGAGCTCTAGAGATGACACCATGAGACATGGACATGTTTCCTCTCTTTGAGTTCTCCATTTTGAACCTCTTCAACACTTTGTCAATGTATGCACTCTGACTTAGTCTAAGAAGCCTTCTAGATCTATCTCTATATATCATGATTCCTAAGATATAGGATGCCTCACCTAAGTCCTTCATAGAGAATATACTTCCCAACCAGTTCTTTACCATCTGTAAAGAAGGAATGTCATTCCCTATCAATAGTATGTCATCCACATACAATATGAGGAACACTATTATGCTCCCACTAACCTTTTTATTTACACAAGGTTCATCTTCATTTTGAGTAAAGCCAAAATCTTTGACTATCTCGACAAAATGAAGATTCCAGCTCCAAGATGCTTGCATCAATCCATAGATTGACCTTTGTAGCTTACAAACTCTATTTACATTATTTGGATTTATAAAACCCTCATGTTGTGTCATGTACACATCCTGAAGAAGACTCTCATTAAGGAATGCATTTTAACATCCATTTGTCAAATTTCATAGTCATGATAATCTGCAATGGTACGCATGATCCTAATGGACTTAGCCATGGCAACTGGTGAAAAAGTTTCATCATAGTCAACACCTTGAACTTTTTTGAAAACTTTTGCTACCATATGCCCTTCTAGGTTTGTACATTACCATCCATGTCGGTCTTCTTCTTGAAGACCCACTTGCACCCTATGGGTTTTACCCCTTCATGTTGATCGACCAAGGTCCATACCTTGTTGGTGTACATGGATTCCATCTCAGATCTCATGGCCTCAAGCCATTTCTTAGATTTTGGTCCTTTAGTAGCTTCTTAATAGGTTGTTGTCTCATCATCTATGACCAACTCACTACCTTCTTGAGTCACAAGATAACCAAATCTTTCAGGCTCAATGTGTGTCCTATTAGATCTATGAGGTCCTTGTGTTACATGAGGAACTTGAGATTCCACAATAGTTTGTGAGTCTTGTTGTTCCTCCTATAAGCATCTCAGAGCTGGAATCCTTGATTTTACAAGATAGTCAAAGAGTTTGATTTAAATCAAGATAAAAGATTATGTGATTACAAAAGATTTAGTGGGAGCATATATGTATATTCCACATTTCGATGGGGAATAATATTATAATACTACAAGTATTGAAACCTGGTATGGAAAAACACCTCCAGCATGAAGGATTAGGTGAAACATCCTATGAGATAGGGATTAATATCTATAGAGATGGTTCTGGAAAGTTTCATGACCTAAAATGAGCACATATATTAGAAAAATGTTGAAAGGGGTTCAACATAAAGGGTTCAATGAGAGAGATTTTGTCCACGGTACATGGAAATTAGTTTCTCAAGAACCATGTATTCCAATTCTTATGATGAATGGGAAAAACATGAGTAAGATTCCATATGCACCAACAATTGGATCTATCATGCATGCTATATAATGTAATCATCACTTAATCTTGTATTTATTGGACATGACAAGATGATATTAGTCAGATTCCAATGAGGGTCATTGGAATGCCATAAAGAACATCCATTAGTACTTGAGAAACTCTAAAGATCAGTTGCTAGACTATGGTAATAAGGAAGAGTTGGGTGTAAGGGGTTACACCAATGCAAGCTTCTGAAATGACAGAGAGGGATCACGGTATAAAACTATGTTTAATCTTAAAATAAGAGTTGTAAGTTGGAAAGGTTCTGAACTACATACCATTATCTAAATTCTATAATAGAATTTGAGTATCCTAGTATTATGAGCACATGAGTGGATACTGTATGGATATAAAAGTTCAAATGGATGAACTTATGGATGTTCCAACCATCGATGACATAGTAGAAATTCTATGACAACAATGGATATATTGGTTTTAGAAGGAATATCAAATAGCATATTACGACAACTCCATCTCATACGAGATGTCGTACAATGAAGAGATGTGAAACATGTAATAGACCAACGAAAGGAAACATGTTGCTAACCCGGTGGATTAGTAGTTGCATAGAAGAAACATGATGGACATGTTTGGATCACTCAGAATCAGATTCATGGGTGATTGTCTCTAAGTACAAGTGGGAGTCTATTGTATGTATGCCCTGAGATCCAATCATATGATGATTGTGATGGCATATGATATAAATGATTTGATTATTAAAGGCAATCTTCCAATTTGTTCTATTTCAATCAGTTATGAGATAATGATGAAACATAATAAATGTCTAAAAAATGACATTACTCAATGACTTATGTCTTCGGGTTGATGACCTGAATAATGAGATCATACAAATGTTAAGAGTATGTCATTTTTGTTATGTCCCTAGTCGGATGTTATTGTAGAAGGATGGTAGACAACAATGACATATAAGACTAGAGTGTGTGTTGGTTGATGACATAATCTCATCAGTCATGATATATGAGATATCGAACCAAACACATAGACACTTGTTGGAGAATAGTTTATCAGATAGACCCATCTTGAGAGTGATACATGGAAACCATAATGGGTGGTCATAATAATCTCTCATAGTGTAGGTGGTGATTGTGGTTCTTAGACCTGGAATCACTACACTCATACATGTAGTTTAATGTACTTTGACATCATCCACCATGACCTTGAATAAGGGTTTCCATAAAGGTGATGCTCAGATGCATTCTGACACATGGGGATGATTGTGAGTGATGTAGATGGGATTTGTCCCTCTTACTGAAGTTTGATATTCAGGCCACTTGATAAGAGAGATTGAGAAAAGAATGTACATGCACATGTGAATCAATATATATGATATTGAGGTCACATATATCTCAGACAACCTACTATAGTTCAAGGAATAAGGATTGAACATTGAGAGGATGACAATTCCATGACTCAAGTTCAATTCAGATATCAATGACAAAGAAATTAGATAATCATTGTAAATCATTTAATGCATGCTTTGTGGATTGATCACCAACATTACATGATCTATTATATTACTTTGTTGTGAGAAATTCAATACTTAAGATTTGAATATTGATTAACATGGTTGATGCCCGGATGAGAAATTTCGAAGGGATATCTCTGGAGTAGTAAGTGTGTGACCCGTGGGCAACAAGACATCGAGCCCATGGAAATGGTTACGCAAATTCTATTTCCTAACAGAGGGTTTGCTACTCCATTTGGATAGTTGTATCTTGCTTGGATGTGTTTTGGATGTGTTTGTATTTGTAGTGCTGATGAAACCTGATTCCACCCCAGTGATTTCCATCATTAGTCTTAACTCAGTTTTAATCTCGCTCTTTTACTTTCCTAGTAATTAGTTTAACTAAACTCAAATAAACTCTTGTTCTAAATATTAGTCTTAGTTGATCCAGATTCAACTAGATAGATTCTTAAAAACATTGTCTTGGGATTCGATCCTCAACTATACTGTGATAAGACCCATCCTCTTGTGGGTGATATTATTGCACAAGGTTTTGGTA
Source organism: Alisma plantago-aquatica (assembly GCA_963693085.1). Taxonomy (NCBI): domain Eukaryota; kingdom Viridiplantae; phylum Streptophyta; class Magnoliopsida; order Alismatales; family Alismataceae; genus Alisma; species Alisma plantago-aquatica. Next base: position 457,685,824 of record OY856411.1, on the reverse strand, counting down.
AAAACTTAGGGATTTCAACCCTAAGTGAGTTTGTTAGTGCAGTAAAAGCCACGTCATTTAGTCTACAGGGACATAGGACTAGGATTTTTATTTGTTCTAGTGTCCTCCAGTCTATTAATGGTTACTTCTAGTTATGCAGAAGAAGAAGATGAGAAGAAAAGATGGCTGGAGAACACGAAGAACACACTGTAGAGAGTAGTGTTGCTGCACTAGGAGGTGGTGTAAGGAGGTAGGAGAGGGTGGATGTTGTGCCTGAGGTGCCCCAGATAGACCCTGTAGTGGTGGCCAACCCTACTTTTTAATCCAACTTTGAATAGTTTATGGCCATGATTACACATATGGAGGACATAATGCCCATTCCTCAAATGAGAGAAGCACTCTCCAATGTGGAATCTTTGGGTTCTGGGAAGACCTTTGAAAGGTTAAGGCAAGTTGGGGCTATGGAGTATGCTGGTACAGTAGACCTGATGGATGTTGATCTGTGGTTGATAGAGTTGGAGAAGGCCTTTAAGATCCTCAACATCCTCGATTTAGACAAGGTGAAGCGTGCTATATATCTTTTGAAGGGGAGTGCAAGCCATTAGTGTGCCATTGAGGAGGATAAAAGGTCTGGTGTTGAGATTAGTTGGGAGGAGTTATGACAGGAGTTTGTGAGTCGGTACTCTCCTCAGACCTACGTGGATGAGAAGATCAATTAGTTTGAGAGGATCCAATAGGGATCCATGTCAGTCAACAAGTATGAGGTGAAAGTTTATGGAGCTATTAAGGTTCTGTCCTCATATGGCTGCAATAGATCAAGAGAGGATTAGACATTTTGAGATGGGATTGAGCACAGAGTTGACTATGCCAGTGTCAGCTTTGGAGAACCGTGAGAAGTTTACCACATTTGTGGAGTTAGTCATGAGGGTGGAATGATCTGCTGTTGGAAAACATGATAAGAGTGCTAAGAAGAGACCTGCCCGGTATCAAGGACAATCTTCTATAGGCTTCAAGAAGCCTAGGTTCTTTGCACTATAGTTGCAACACCCCTGACCTGGGTTTTGGGATAACCCTAGATGCTTTTCTTAAGTAAGTTTCTTAGAACCTTGTATTAATATTTTGAGAAGTAATAAAGACTTGAGAAGAGTTTATTTCTCAATTTTGAACTTATTTACAAATTGTTTGTGCCTTATATGATAACTTTGGTAAGAATTGCAATTCACCCAAATGAAGGATTTATGTGTAATCTATCACCTCTAGAATGTTCCTTCTCTCTCTTAGTATCAACTAGAGGAAAGAGAAAGAAGGGGGCACCTTGTTTGAGTCTTGGTTGAATGATAACACTCTATAAGGTGAAAGAACCAAAGAAGTATTGAGTGTCTTGAACCATATATGAGGTTGTATCGAGTTTGGAAGTGTATATGAGAGTGCCTATCGGCTTGGAATCCATAGAGGAGGTCCCATATTAGTTTTTTAACCTTTGAAGGTGTTCATGATGGGCTAAGAACCTCAAGTAGGTGAAGCCTAATGGTTTGCATGTTCCTTGCAAAAGTGGTATCGATTTGCACATAAAGCAAGATTGGGTGATGATATCTTATTAAGAAAGATACCCAAATGGCTGATATCATTCCTATGGATTATCCTCAAGAGTTTTGCATGGAAATATAATTATGGTTGCATGAATTTACCATGCATGGACATGTGTCACTTAAGTACACATAGTGATGACACCTTATATACACTCTCTTTCATGAACCTCAACTATATATACCTCTCTTTTCACCTCTTAGTAAACCTTTCGACTCCTTTGCTAGTTCTTGATTACAGGATGACCCTAGGAGCTCAAGGAACAAAGAGAATTCCGAGCATATTTCCTAAGGTGAATCCATGACTGTCTTTAACCTTGGAAAGACTATGCTTCTTGGATCATGATTCTTTCCTTTTCTTCTTTCTTCACCAAGTTCCTAACTATGGTATCTTCTTTCATAGAGAAGTGCTGTGATCAAGTCTTGGACTTTTAATAAGTCATCTTCAACCTTGGAACGTGGAGCTTTGAAGCTTGAAGCTCTTGAGTTGATCTTGAGGTGGGTTATATAACTTGAACCCAATTTTATTATTATTCACCTTCTATCATGCAATACTTGGTGATTCCTTTTCTACTTTGACTTTCTTGTTTGAATGATGGTTCTATGAGTTCTAATGAATATATAGGAATTTTGTCCATGAACTAGAGTAGTTATGGATGAAGAGTTTGAGCTTGAAGATGATGAAACAGATAGGCACAGACTGATATTGGTTTGTGGGAAACCTAACTCGATCCAAAGATATAAGTATGGAAATTGATATATATGAACTCCTATCCTTTTTGGGTTGATTTCTTAAGTAGGACTACTATTCTCTTAAGTGTTTAACCTTTCACCTAATGCTAAGAATATGGAAGGCTAATATCTATAAGACATCCAAGTTGACACATATGCTTGCACCATAACATGGATGGCCGATATGACTTGTGATGCTTTAAATCAATATGTTGTTGTTAGGCCAATATGTTAGTTGTTCTAAAAATGATATGCCTAAAAAGCATTAGCTTTTCATGACCAAGAGATTTCTAGTAAAGATATAATATCAAATGGTGATACTTTAGTTGAGTGTAGAGGCCAACATGGTCTACTCTAACATTAAATCTGATACACTATCAATCCGATATTCCTTTTTGCCCAATGCATGTGTGATGGGCGACACCCTTAGTCCAACATACTTTGTGAAAGTATAAACAATGTTTTTCTAGAAGCCTTGTCCGATACACAAAGTAGTGTTGAGGTCGATAAGTGCAAAAGCTAAGGTGTTGAATGAGGGTTCATCCAATACAACATAAACCCTAGAGTTTGATATCCCATAGTGTGAAATGGCTGATACTCAAAGGGATAGCAAGGCCGACACCCTAAGTGATGTTGAGTGGCCGATACTCTAAGTTGAAGGGGGTGGCCAATACCTTTGTTGATGTTGAGTGGTCGATAACCTAAGTTGATGAAGAGGACGATATCCTAGTTGATGGTGAGACCGATATACAAGGGGTTGAAGTGGCCAATACCCTAGTTGTTGGTGAGGCCAATACATAACTTGATGGTGTGGTTGATACCCAAGTTGTTGTTGGGTGTCTGATACACTAGTTGATTGAGGTGGACGATATATAATATGATGGTATGGCCGACACATACAAGAATACTTTATGGCTGATATACCTCAAGCACCATACAAACGATACCACTCTAAGCATCTCTAAAACAATAGCATTTGATATGCTATGGCTAACACAAGTAGATGTGTCTTGGTCGACACAAGTATTTGTGTTTAGGCCAACACAAGTGATGTGTCTAGGCCGATACAAAGATTGGAATGAAGGTTGATATACCTTGATGAGTGGAGGCCGATACACCTTGATGAGTATAGGCCGATACATCTTGAATATAATTAGTGAATACATAATGAAAGTAATGAGGTGAATACACTTTAATAAGTGTAGGTTGATAACCCTAAAGAAGGTTAAATCAATGTAATAAGTATGTTGAGGTCAATATCCTAGTAAGGATGAGAAAGAAACTTGTACCTCATGTTAAAAATCAATTGATGATATTTGATGAAGTATGTTTGAACATTTATGGCAATTAAATACCTCTTATAATGTGAATTAGGGTTTGATTGATAAGTATGCATTTGGAAACCCTAAATCAGTTATATATGTGCATGCACTGATTGTAGGTTGAAGTTGTTCCCAACTTTTTGGATTACTTGGATAGAAAATATGTTTTGCTAGACACCGCTCATTGCTTGTGATGTCATAAATTAGTTATGGACATTCACTACAACATAACTTGGAACCTATAGGGCCACACACATAAGATACACTTGGAATAGGATTCCATGAATATGATTTAAACTTGATTACTAAATAATTTGGTATTAAATTTGAACAACATTGGTTGAATATTGACTGAATGGACTGTGAACCGACCAGTTCAAGTGTTGAACTGATTGTTTTAGTGTGTCAGGTCAATTGAACCAACTTTTGCAATTTTGGACCAAGAACCGACTGGTTCAGGAAGTGAATGATCGGCCCAGTTACATAAACCGACTGTCTCAGGTTGTGAACTGAGCGATTGGTGGATCAATTCGATTGATTTAGGTATTTGTGCTGACATCATGTTGTGCATTAAATTGGGTATTAATTGCCAATACAAATGTGATTGGGAAACATGTCAGAACAAACAGTTCAAGGGTTGAACTGATCAGCTCACATACCAACCGATTAGTTCACCTGTGAACTGACAGTTTCCCACTCGTAGGTTGTAAATATTTGTGAAATTTTGGTCCCTTATGCTCACACTAAGACTAGGAACCCTAATCCTTACCCTCCTATAAATAGAGGGGTACTGGGGGCTTCTCACGCACAACTCGATTGCCTCTAACAATTGTTTGTCTTCTTTGGTTGTGGTAACTGAGAGAACTCGAGCAAGTCCTACCTGATAAAGGGAGGGATAGGAAGGGATAACAATTATGGGAGAGCAAGTTGGTGCTAGTACACCAACGTGGAGGAACAACTCCTTCTTGTCAGTTCTACTAGAACGATGGGAGTTCCTAGTTGTCTGTGTGGACTACCATAGAGGTGTGGAGCTTTTCCCACTAGGAGGACAACTTCAAGTTTCTGTCTGTGGTAATCAACCAAGAGTTGCTGTTGACGATGTCCGAATGTGACTTGAAGAAAGGTGTGTACTACTGAAAAAACACTAGAGGGGGGTGAATAGGGTTTTATGATGATTTTAAAATTAATTCAACCAAACAACCATAATTGAAATTTGGAGAAGGAGACACGAAGTTTAGAGTGGTTCCACCCTTAGCAAAAACTAAGGGAGTCAGTCCACTACCCAATTGTTTCCAATTGGGATTTTGAAAGAACTTGTATTTTATTACTTCACAAGGATATTACATAAGATACAAATACCTTCACCCTTAGGATAACCTTCACCTAGAAGTAGTCTCACCAACCTTGAAGCAGCCTTCCTTGAAGTAACTCCAAGCTCCCCCTTGAAGTAGCCTTCCTCTTGAAGTAGCTTCCCAATGAGACATCCTTCTTGAAGTAATCGTAAGTCCTCTGAGCTACCTTCACCACTGAAGAATCTCTAAAAACCTCCTTTTTGCAGCCTCCAACCTAGGAGTAGAAAAGGAGAACCAAATATAATAGAAGGAACAAGATTAGAAGAAGGAAACAACATTACCAATTGAGTACAACGCTTTGATCCTACATCAAGTGTTTGATCTCCTAACCAAAGTGGATGGACATGGATGTATAGTGGATAGGAGATATCTTCCTATAGGACACTAATGTAGAGCTCAAAGAAAATAGATTGCAAGTATAGCTCAGCTTGTTTGCTCACAAGGATTGAATCTCAAGTGTAATTGTATATACAAGTTATATCTTGAGGTGTCCTATGGCTGTCCTATTTATAGGATTGGTTTTCTAATGCTTGGGGAAATTCTAGACACCTTTTAGGGTGTTCTTAGTGCTCAACTAGTCATTAAGTGTCCACTAATTGCATTTGCAATGGCTAGTTAATTAATTTTGAAAAGTGTAGATAGAAACCTTCTCGATTGAGAAGTTTGTCGACCGAGTGTCTCTCAGTCGAGGAATTTGTCGACCGAGGGTAAGTCTGGAGTAACGTTCAACTTAACTCCCAACCACTTTTTCCCACTAACTCTAACGTCTATAGAGCTAAGTTTAACGGCTATAGAACCTACTCGAGACACAGTCTTGGTCGAAGTAAAGTTCGATCGAGCCTTTCTCTGTGATGGCTTTTAGTAGGTTTTGCAAAGATGTTCATTCCTTAGACTTGGGAGTTTCTCGGCTGAGAAAATGTTTGACCAAGAGTATCTCGGTCGAGAAGTGTGTCGACTGAGACAAACTCTATTTCAAAACTGTAACTCATATGCTAAGTGTAAGAAATGAATGTGCAATTGTGATGCTCTCTTAGGGATGACTTATCTAAGTGTTGTGTGTGTATAGGGAAGATCTAAATGCTTGATTTACATGATATCTAAATACTTGTACATTATATATTTTGACAAGTTTACATTTGATTACAATCATGAAAATAAAGCAATTTAAGCATGTAGATCTTCCAAAACTTTGTCATCCATCTCCTTATATGCTTGTCCCTGAAACACTCAAATAGAAAGGTAAAACTACGAGAAAGAAATGTTTATCATCATCAAAATAAAGGGATTATAATAATGTCCAATTTAGCCAACAATCTCCCCCTTTTTGAAGATGACAAACATTCCCAAAATATAAATTAAGGAAATATAAATCATATGAGTTTCATACCTGAAGTTTACCTTTTGCATCCATTCTCTTGAATTTTGAGTATGTGCTAGCCGAGAGATTATGAAAGTCATTTTACTTTATGTTATTGATTTTATATTATTTCTCCCCATTTGTCATTTCAAAAAGATAACCAAGCTAAACATTAATTATGACTTTTATTTCTCCCCCTTAATTTGATAATTTGATACTCAATACAAACCACTTATTTTTATGTCAAATTTAGCCACAATTTATTTCTCAATCATTTGAAAAGGATGTTAAGCCTTGAAATGATATGAGATCCTCTTAGTTTCATGGCATATATTTAATAGTTTCTCAACCATTTACAAGGGATGTTAAGCCCTGAGATTCTTTTAATCTTATAGTAGAATCAATGAATGTATCTCTAACCAAATGTACGAGATGTTAATCCCTAATTTGTTTAGAGAATTCCATTAAGGACAAGATATATATTATATTCATAAATATTGTAGACTCCTTTATTTTCATAACCAAGATTACTTTAAAGATACTAAGGTCATAACTAGTTTCAAATTTTCTTTATGATGTTTACAAAGTTTTGTGAGCTCCTTCTTAATCTTATAGTCAAGATAGTTTTTGTGAGCTCCCCCTTAATCTTATAATCAAGATAATTTAAGGATTCTAAGGTCATAATAAGAATTAGATCATAATAAGTTAAACTTTTATGAGAGCTATGCACTAAAATCTTGTTTTCAATATACTAAGATTGAGTGCAAGGAAATGATTTACAGTTAAGCATTTTTTCAAGCTTATTTTAGGTCGACCTTGACTTCGACCTGGGCGCCCCTCGGTTGATTTTATGTTTTGACCGAGAGGCAATTTCTACAGATTTCCAGTTTAAGCATTCACAATGATCCACTTGATTGAATATTTGAAACATATCTTAGAGAGTATCATATAAAAAGTATTCATGTATAACAAGGATGATATCATTTTACATAAGCTAAGCAAAGGATAATCATTTAACTATTATATAAAGATGCATTTTTGCCATAGAGATTTACCTTAATGAAAAAATTTGCATTTTCAATGATAACATCATTTTTATGTGTAATGAGCTGAATCACTATGATCATTTTGAAAACAATATCCATTCATGGTGTATATACATATAGATCAAAGATTATTTTAGACAAACCAAGTAAAAAATGAAACACAATGATCATGGTGAAACAATAAAGGCATATCCATAATTACAATGATCATGATCATTTAAAGGCAAATTTCAAGACACATGATTTCTCTATAAACCAAGGAATGCTTAGGACAAACCATGTGGATTATTATAAAACAATAATTTCCTTGATTAAATCAACATGGTTCATAATTTTTAGTTTTAAGCCAAACCATGTAGGAGATGAACCAAGATAATCTCATGAGAAGCAAATCCATGATTTGAGTAAAATCAATCTTTTCTTCTTAAATACAATTTAATCATGAAAAGTATAAAGTTTTGATGCTCATATGTTCTTCCTTTTAATTATGATCATTCAAATATGTAGTATATAAAGTTCATTATATACTTAAGTTAATTGTAATTGAAGTATCTTTGTTTTTACTGAATAATTCTGTCAGAGTTTCCCTCGGTCGACAAATTTCTCAACCGAGTGAGGTTCGGTCGAAATATTTGTCAATTGGCCATTTATCAGGTTTTTGCAGGCTTAAGATAGTAACTCTATCGGTCAACTAATTTCTCGACCGACATTGTCTCAGTCGACAACTTTCTCGACTGAGATTGTTTCTGTACTGTTTTTAGTAGTTGTTTTCAAGTAAAAACATAGATCAATTTTACAAAATTATACAAGTTAATGCTCAATTTGGTTGAGATAAGACATTTGAATATCAAAGTAATGTTTTAGGTCAAATCTCAACTAATCAAATTAAAATCTGTAAGTTTTAGGAACCCAAACTAGATCAACATCCTTTTTCTTATATGGGCAAGAGAATGAATAATGTCCAAGACGTAAACAATAATGACAACATATAGAATCAATATCATTTCTATTCTTAGATGGATTGGCTTTAGGCACATACATAACTTTAATCTTGGGCACTTGTGTCCTTCTCATTCTAGGTTTTTGAAAAGATTTACCTTTGGGCTTATAACCTAGTCCTCTTCTTCCAATCTGACCAGAAGAATATTGTAGAATTTTATCAAGAATATCATTGTTTCTCAAGATACTAATTTCTCTTTGTAGTTTAGCAATCTCATCCATTTTCTTTTTGATATCTAACTTTGATTGATCTAGATTAGATGATAAATCATCTCTTTCCTTAACAATAGCATCATAATCTAGATGATTACATAGGATAGGCTGAGTATGAAAATTATGCAGTTTTGCAAGCAAATCAACCTTTTCTTGAGAAAGAAGATCATGATTTGTTTCTAAAGTAAGCAACTTCATATTGCAATCATTTAAAGATGATTTCAAGGTAAAGTTTTCAGAAACAATACTGTCCTTTTCAAAAGAAAGATTATTTAATTTAGCATACAAATCCTCATTAGTTTTAGTAGCTTTCTTTAGTTTCTTTTTGCAATCAACATATTTCTCATGTGTATCTTGAAGACTAGCAATTAGATCTTCTTTTGGCAAATAAAAAAGGCTTAACTCTTCTTCTTCATTTGTTGTAGCAATAAGGCACTCTACTTCTTTTTCTCCATCTATACTATCATCACTTGAATCATCCCGTGCAACTTTGTATGCTTTTTCTTTCTTCTTGTGAGATGATTTCTTCCCCTTCTTAAGTTTGGGACAATCACCTTTTAAGTGTCCCTTTTTGCCACATTCAAAGCACCTGGAGGAAGAAACACTAGGAATTGTGTTAGTTTTAAAACTTCTATACTTCTTACCATTTACAATGAGTGTTTCTTCTTCACTATCTTCTTCACTTGTGTCATGACTACTCTTGGTTGATGCTTTGAATGCAATGTCCTTTCTTTTCTCCTTCTTGTGTTCAACCGCCAATCTTTCTTCTTCCTCCAAGGTTGCCTCATGTGCTTCTAAGTTGCCAATGAGTTGCTCCATCCTTAATCGAGTGAGATCATTGGCTTCTTAAATTGCAGTCACTTTTGGTTTGTACTTTGGAGGCAAACACCTAAGGATTTTAGACACTTGATCCTCTTCACTAATTGCTTTACCTAAAGCATTCAATCCATTAACAATAGAAGAAAACTTTGCATACATTTCACTAATAGACTCATTTGGTGCCATACGAAACTGTTCAAAATTTTGTTAAGCATACCAATTTTGGAATTCTTCACTTGAACGGTTCCTTCATAAGTAATAGAGAGTCTATGCCATATTTCATATGCAGTTTCACAATTTGATATTCTATTAAACTCATATATAGAAATTGAACAATAAAGAATACTTACATCTTTTGCATTCAATTGGGCTAGCTTTACCGTATTAGCATCCCATGTAGCACACTCCGTTCGAGGAAGAGTGTAGGCATTTGAGACCATTCTCCATAGATCCTAGCTTATCCCTTGAAAGTAGAATTGCATCCTCCTCTTCCAATAGGTGTAGTTGGTGCCATCAAATGGAGGCAGAGCCAAAAGTGTTCCTTCCAAGTTGAGGTTGTTTAGTACCCCATCACCCATTTGTTCAAGACTCAATTAGAGCTCCTTGAAGCCTGCTTTGATACCAATTGAAAAAACACTAGAGGGGGGGATGAATAGGGTTTTATGATGATTTTAAAATTAATTCAACCAAGCAACCACAATTGAAATTTGGAGAAGGAGACATGGTGTTTAGAGTGGTTCCACCCTTAGCAAAAACTAATAGAGTCAGTCCACTACACAATTGTTTCCAATTGGGATTTTGAAAGTACTTGTATTTTATTACCTAGAAAGTATGTTACATAAGATACAAATACCTTCACCGTTAGGATAGCCTTCACCTAGAAGTAGTCTCACCAACCTTGAAGCAACCTTCCTTGAAGTAACTCCAAGCTCCCCCTTGAAGTAGCCTTCCTCTTGAAGTAGCTTCCCATTGAGACAGCCTTCTTGAAGTAATCCTAAGTCCACGGAGCTACCTTCACCACCGAAGAAGCTCCAACAACCTCCTTTCTATAGCCTCCAACCTAGGAGTAGCAAAGGAGAACCAAATATAATAGAAGGAACAATATTGGAAGAAGGAAACAACGTTACCAATTGAGTACATTGCTTTGATCCTATATCAAGCGTTTGATCTCCTAACCAAAGTGGATGGATGTGGATGTATAGTGGATAGGAGATATCAGCCTATAGGACACTAATGTAGAGCTCAAAGAAAATAGATTGCAAGTATAGCTCAGCTTGTTTGCTCACAAGGATTGAATCTCAAGTGTAATTGTGTATGCAAGTTATATCTTCAGGTGTCCTATGGCTGTCCTATTTATAGGAGTGGTTTGCTAATGCTTGGGGACATTCTAGACACCTTCTAGGGTGTTCTTAGTGCTCAACTAGTCATTAAGTGTCCACTAATTGCATTTGTAATAGCTAGTTAATTAATTCTAAAAAGTGCATATAGAAACCTTCTCGGTAGAGAAGTTTGTCGACCAAGTGTCTCTCAGTCAAGGAATTTGTCAACCGAGGGTAAGTCTAGAGAAACGTTCAACTTAACTCCCAACCACTTTTTCCCACTAACTCTAACAACTATAGAGCTTAGTCTAACGACTATAGAACCTGCTTGAGACACGGTCTCAGTAGAAGTAAAGTTCGACTGAGCCTTTCTCTGTGATGGCTTTTAGCAGGTTTTGCAAAGATGTTCGTGCTTTAGACTTGGGATTTTCTCGGTCGAGAAAATGTTTGACCGAGAGTATCTCGGTCGAGAAGTGTGTCGACTGAGACAAACTCTATTTTAAAACTTTAACTCATATGCTAACTGTAAGAAATGAATGTGCAATTGTGATGATCTCTTAGGGATGACTTATCTAAGTGTTGTGTGTGGATAGGGAAGATTTAAATGCTTGATTTACATGATATCTAAGTACTTGTACATTATATATTTGTACAAGTTTACATTTGATTACAATCATGAAAATAAAGCAATTTAAGCATGTAGATCTTCCAAAACTTTGTCATCCACCTCCTTATATGCTTGTCCCTAAAAACTCAAATAGCAAGTTAAAACTATGAGAAAGAAATGCTTATCATCATCAAAATAAAGGGATTATAATAATGTCCAATTTAACCAACAACTACAACAAGGAATAGTCATTGGACTTGCTCTAGGACCAGGTATGACCTCATATAGCATCCTTCCCATTACATAGTTATTGATGTGACCGTCTATTAATGTGGAAAATGGCAAATATTTTTCTGTTTCTGATTCCTATCTGCTGCCATATTTCCTAATAGTTTTTAGCTACCCAAGGGCCCAAGGAGAAACTAGTTCACCTATAAAACAAAGGGAGATTGCTGACCTCTCTCCAGAATGAGCAAGAAGTGCTCTTCTTCTGGTTTCATTCTCTATAGGCCATGCATCGAGACTTGGATGATGAGGACACATTTTTTGGATCCAGGCTACTATCGAACTCCACATGGGTATGGCGATATCTGATGAAGTTGGGTGATGAGGTTCCAAACCATGCACCAGCCTTGGTGGAAGGGTCGATTAAGTATCTAATGCCCAATAGTAGCGTCCCTACGGCACAATCAAAGTTAGGTTGTAGGCCACACCATGTGGATATGCCCAAGATGACAAATGGAGGAGGAAGGTGGATCGGGTCTCTGGTAGGCAGTCGTGGGAGATAGGGCTAAGAAAGGGGCAATGTGTGGAGGTGGATGACTGTTCATGACTCCGCTTCTGGCTGCAACACTGTGGTGTGCAAACCAAAAGTGTGTTTGGGTGAGGAAAAGGAGAAGGGGCCAAATGACTAGGTTGTTATTGGAGTGAAAGTATAAAATTGAAGGGTAAGAGAGTAAACTCTTAAACCCAAACTGTCCTGATAAATTATACATATATATATGCTGATGTGTCAAGCTGCCATTGGCTCAAGTAACTTTAGTTTGCAGTATTCATAACTAATTATCGGTAGATCGAGTTATAGCAAAAGTATATATCAAATCAATTGTAAAAATGAGTATAATTCAAATAAAATTCTATCATAACCTAGATTGGATCCTAATTCCAAAAGTGCCATGAATACATGTTTAGTAAGTGATTAGTACATTAAAACCCTAGATTTGGATATTAAAATCTTGGAAACATTAAAAAGATTTTCTTTGGTGTTGTTATCTGATAGTGTGGAACATAATATGATTTAACAAGTTCATGATCATAATGATGATATATAGGGTATTGAAAGTGAATAAACATGCATATGAAGACTTAGGGTTAAATATCCTAACATGCTATGTGCTTAATGAAACTAATTGAATCTAAATGATATAATGAAAGGCTATGATAGGTATAACAATTAGGGTTTCACCTAATAAGCAATGGAAATAGGGTTTGAACCCTTATTCCTTAACCACAATCTGAACATTATCCTAAACCCTAGATTATAACTCAATTAGGGTTTAATGTAATTAATGTGATGGGGACACTTTAGGATTTACATACATGCAAATTAAATGATGATGTCTTGCTTTGCTTGCTTCATTGAATAATATGCTTAAAGTACGACTGCAAGATATGCATGGTTTCACAAGAGGTACACAGTTACACTTATGACTACCTACATTAGTTTTCCATTGTTTGTTGAATGTTTCTTGAGGATTGAATAACTAAACTGTTAGATGTATATTTACTTTTGTTCAATTATAATGCCACTATGATTATCACATAAAGGAAGATTATGTGAAGAAAATGATAGTTGTCATTTGCATGTAATTGATTGAATATATGTTGTTATGTAATTTCACACATTTTACATACACCTCACATAAACAGTGTATTTCGATATGTTGATCCTTGTTTTTGTTTCATGGCATTTTATGTACATGCTAGACAAGATGATATCAAGATGTGATGAACATATGAAATTACTTGAAGAAAATAAAGTTAACTTGTAAGGAGGATTAGATAGATACTTCTTCTCACATAGTCTCATATGTACAATTCTGATAATGGAAAATTATGTAAGATCTAGAGGAACATCTTGTAAATAATATATTTGAATTAATGGAAATTATTTGATGTTATTTATTATTTGCTAAATATGGATCCTTATGAAAATTTTTGGTAATCACTCTTATGTTTTTGGCCTTCCTTAATTGGGGGTTGCCAAAAAGTGAGGTCATTACATAGAGTGACAGGGACCTACTATCTAAACCTCTCTAGCACTAGACTTATGATCAGACCTGTAATATACATTTAGATTTCCATATGATGAGTGTGTACCTAAGAATTTGTGTAGAGTGGTGAACTACTCACCCAATAAATGAGCACTTCAATGAAGTAGTTTAAGATACTTTAATAGTCAAAAGATATATGCTTGAGCGATGGAATATAAATTAGAACAATAAAATACTATAGAAAAACTAGTCATAAAAAGCATACACATGGGATACTGCTATAAATAACTTCAAAAGTAAATGACTAATTGAACATACTTGATTAATATTCATACCACTGGGGGGAGGGGGTAACACCTCGGTGCTTCCTCCCCCTGGCCATCATCGTCCACGACGTGATTTCCTCGATAGTAGGCAGCAACGATCTCTGTTTGGGGCTGCTCACGGCAAGGAATGAGGAGGGGTGTGATGCACTGCGCTGAAGCCAGATCCTGACGCCTTCCTCCACCTGGCCCTCATCGACCATGATGTGGTTTCCTCAATTGAAGTCAGTAGCGATCTCATCGGCCATGGCGTGGATTTGTGTTCAAGCAACAACCTCTGGAGAAAGGGTTCTCAAGCAGCTTCTGGTCGCCATCGTTTGGGATGATCTCGGCTTGGAGCGAGGAGGAGGCATGATGCACAACACTGAAGCCAGAACTCGGGTCGTTCGGCAACATCGACTTTGTCGACTCCACCCCGTTTAAGAGGGAGAGATGGAGAGGAGCCACCTCCTGTGGTTTTGGTCTCATGCACGGCTGCTTTGTCGTCATATGCGTAGTAAGGGAGTCCCTCAACTTCCTTCTCTGACTCCTTCCCTCTTTATCCCCAGCTAGTACCTAGCCTAGCCCAGTGCTGCGATGGCCCCATGACATCGACCGACGCTACTTTGCCATGTTCAATAGTGACACTTCCTTCATGGCGGTGCCTCCAGATCTGGGGTCCCCGACTTACAGAGGGTACCTCCTCCATCATCACCACTGGTAGTCACTGCTAGCTGATGGGCGGATGAGGAGCTTCAACGCTAACCTGGCGTAAGCCTATTGGCCCCCCTACTGCTGTGTGATGGAGCACTCTCAAGGTGTTCGTTGAAATGCCTCTGTGCAAATAGGGGCATCGGGTCCTAACCGGGGTCCTCGCCTAGAGTTGGCCTCATTGTGGGTGTTATTGTGGTGCTGCTATGCTATTAGCAGCATTTAGAGTATGATCCATCCAGTGTTGCTTCTTTAGACCTCAAGATGGAGCTATCCAGGGAGCAGGGGACAATGATGTTGTTTGATCTCAGTCCCCTCTCATCAAAATTTGTGGGTGTATCTAAAGCTAGTGAAGAGAGGATCAACGGTCTACAACCTCGGACTCTCGTCTGTTCTTTGCTGCTCCAATGATTGATTCCGTTTAGCAAGCAGGCTGTTCTCGTACTAGCCATTTCTAACTTGGATTACTTCTAAGTATTGGTTGGCTTACAAAGCCTAGGATTGTAATGTAGGTGCTCTTTCCCTAGAGATCTTGGCCTGATGGGGTGTGGCCTGCCTGCATCATCTTTGTGCTCATACTTTTGGATATGCATAAGGCTTCATGTCTTTAGGTTGAGTTGTTTAGGGTTAAAGTCTTATTACAGTTGCTTAGGTCTTTATGGTCTTTTTCCCTTGACTACCAGCTTGTTGGTATCAAGGTTCTTTAGCTCTTGCTGTAATGGGGTACTTCATGCCCAAAGTTTTGTTATTATAGTAACACATTTTTTTGACTGATAAAAAAATGACAAGTTACTCTATATGAATTCAAAAACTAAATAACTAGTTGAACATGCTGTATTTGTCTCTTATTCATCCTATTATTCCCTCAACCCACATGAAGTGTAACACAACATGTGAAAGTATCGCAACAAGCTGCATTCCTATTGTACAAGAATTAGAATAAACGGTGGATTATATGTCTTCTAATTAGATACACTATCTACAACATGTCTCTCCATGCCTTGACTTGGTGCCAAAATAAATAGCCATAAAGTTAAGACTCCTCTAAAACCTAGGCACTTAGATGGAGAGTCAAAATCACTTTGGCCAAAACCGTTGATAACATCCAATTTTATAGATGTTACATGCCTATTTCTATCCTCCATTTCCCTTATTACCATAGGATTATGTAGACATTCCTACATTTATTTACATATTTTCCCAATTTTCCTTAAATAAACAATAACTACTCATTTTCTTGTAGAGAGAAACCTTGACTACCATCTTGGCAAACATACAATCGGTTCCTATACACTTGCATCCCAACAATTGATGTAATATACCATGCGTAGACTAACCATTGAAAGTCATCAACCGATGGATCTACAAGATAGTAACAGATGATCTGGTAGGGTGTGACTATCCAATGAATTTACCACATTCATCACCCAAGAACTTCATGACCCTTCAGCTACTGAAGTCCCACCTACAACTTTGCCTACCGATGGCCCAACAGAACATCGCCAACCGTTGGTCATGGCACTTGCACCAAACAAAGTTCCCATGCTTGTCATTCAAAGGCACATCATACTTCTATCTACCGAAAGTTTTCATGCCAGTCTCATCTACCCAAGGTTTGTTTTCCGGTCTCATCTACCTGAAGGATCACCTATCAGCTTTACATCGATGGTTAAATAGATCCTTGTCTATTACTGGATGCTCTGTGAGCCAGTTCCACCACCAGAACACTAAGTGTGTGCTTTGAGGCACGTGGGAGGTGATATTAGAGCATAAGAAAAGTGTAATCAAAAGCATCTCGAGCATCACACCATTTCCTATAAATAGGGGGCCCATATGTAAGTGCATCTTCACCTCTGATAATGAAGTGTTGCCTAGATCTCAATCTACCATTGACCTTTAGTAGATGAAGGACAAGAGTCTGAGTTCTTCCTTTAACCTCTAGTGACCCAACCAAGGCCATTGTCCCCTCCCACTTCCATTAGTTTTGACGACCCTCTTGGTAAGTAGAATGGATGGAGGTACTATCTCATCTCTGTCACCATCATTAAGAAAAAAGAGGTCACCATTGACCACCGGTACCCTTGTGGTTTCTGTTTGTTTTGTTTTCTTCCTTCTTACTCATCTTGTTCATCTCCCTCTATCCATCTATCTCGTTATGGATTTGCTCATTTGTAAATCTATATTATATCAAATTATCATGAGTGGCTAGACCATTTTCTTAGGTTGGGAGTAGCCATTCTATCTCTCCCAACACGTGAATACTTATATCCATTGTTTATATATACTCTTAGCAATGTTTATCTCCTTACTCTTATTCTTTGATATTTCACTTGCATGATTAGCTACCATCTTGTGTTGTTTGGTTGCTAATGCCTCAAAAGAGTACTATAAGTCTATATCTCAAGTTATGGAGTAGTATGAATGCATGGGAATGTTGGAATACTAAAGCTAATGATCATACGGTTGTGTTTTTGATTATATGTTTTCCATCTTGAGAGAGAGACACTCTTATGATCTAGATCTAAACCAATCACAAGAGAGGAGGGAATAGACATAATGATGATTTCTAGCAAACTATGCTAAGGGTATTCAATGGTTGTGAGTATTGTAAGTTGGTGAGAGACCACAGTGGTGAAACCCAATCCAACTTTTATCCATATATTCAAACGCACTTATAGATCCAAGTTCTATCTTGTTTTGTTAATATAGACTTATTGTTTTTTTTTTGTTTGGATGCCATCTTTCCTTAAGGGAAACCTATTGCTATTCTTTTGTTAGAATTAGCTAATCTAAGTCCTTAAGTCTTATACACTTATCACCCTTGTCCCTGTGTTTGACTCCTTTTACTACACATGACTCTGTATCATCATTGTGGGTGTCTAAGTATCATGTTTAAATATATAGTCTGATTACTCTAGATATGACTCCATTTTGGATGTGAGATCTAAGGCGATTAAATTTTGGCGCCATCACTGGGGACAAGACTTTAGGAAAATTTTAAGGATCTGAGGTCTACTTAGACCATGTTAGTACCTTAAGTCTAGTAATAGACTTAACTGTACATTATTTTATATGTGATAGCATTATACCTTGAAAGTTTATTCAACCTATATGGTTTCTAACCTTGACTGTGCAATTTGTTCTAGGAACTTAGTGTGAACCAAATCTTTTTTTTTTTCATTCTCCAAAGGAGTCATGGCTTCCCAAGGTGGTGGAATAGGAAGAGGATGAGGGAATGAAAATGGGAATGGGGATCACCCTCCCCCCTAAGAAACCACACATGGATGAGGAGGTGGAGCCTAAACCAGAATATTAGAACCCTCACAACCCCCACCTGAAGACGATGAAGGTGTATCTCTCTGGTTCTTGGCTACCACGCAAACCAATGAAAAAAGTAGCCATTCATTCTTCATACATTTGATGGTGTGAACTTTGAGTTGAAACCAACCCTTCTAAGCATGATACATCAACAAACCTCTAGGGGACACTCACTGAACAAAAACCCATACCACCACTTAGGTTCCTTTAAGAACATCTAAGTTACTCTCAAGATTAATAGGGTCCCTTAAGAGGTATCTACTACAAGGGTTTCAGGTTCTCTCTGATGGAAAAGGCCCTCACTTGGTAGTTAGCTTTGAAGGATGAGATTCTTCAAGGTTGGGAACCTTAGATGTTGCTTTTTTCACCAAGTTCTACCCTATTGAGAAAACCACATAGTGTAGAAACTAGATTGATAGCTTTATACAGAAGCCCAATGAGAACTTGAGTGAAGCCTAGGAGTATCAAAAGTACCAAAGAGATTGCCCTCACCATAACTTTCATGAGGGATACCTCGTGGCTACCTTCTATAATGGGTTAATTCCAAGCGAGAGGACATTTCTCAACACTGCCACTAGAAGTGACTTCATGGGGCATAACCCAAAAATTTAAAAGAAGATAATAGATAATATGCCTCCTTTACAAGTGGCTCTATAGTATGAAAGAGGAACAATTGATAATGTCTCCGCAATGGGGACCACCGCTGAATCTAAGACACTTGAAGCTCATACTGCAAAAATTGACAAGATATCTATAGATGTCCACACTAAGAAGGAGACCAGTTATAAAGGAAATAACCAAGTCGAAAATGTGATGAACTATGTAACCTATGGAGAAAGTGGTTCGTGGCACCAATTGTTGCATCTACACCCATGAACATGAAGATAACCATAATGGGTCAACTAAGAACGTCTCTTATGCAAGCTTCAAAAGACCAGATTATCCCATATTATCTTATGGCAACAAGAATGTAGTAAAAAACTCTCACCAGTTAAACATTCCCAACAACCCATCCCTAATTCCACCTAGCTTTGGAAGAGGAGGTGGACCGCATGGGTTCACCCGCAACACAACTTATCATTAGAAGAGGAACAACTTTCAAGGCCAAGGTCAGAGTCAAGGTTTAGAACAACAACAAGAATCAGAATCAGAACCAGAGCCCAATACAATAACATTTAATTTTTGAAATGTTTGCCTTCACAAGAAGACAAGAAGATATAAATGACAAACTGAACTAAAGTGCAATTGACAATGACAACATGTTGAGTATGATCTAAGCACAAATGGGTTGCGTATCTGGGTAGATATCTAATCTATAGACTCATAAAAAATGATTGACCAATAACTTGTGAACCTATCTGACCTTATAAAAAACTGCATGGAAGGATTCCATCCCAAATTGAGTAAAATCCAAGGGGCATGAAACTTCAAAGATGGCCACTCTAAGGTTAGATACCATTTTGAAGAATCAATAACTTGAAGTCCATTAAGAGAGCAATCCTCCATAGTCGACTGAATATGATCCTACTCTTAAAGTCACCCCTGAAAAGGAGAAGGCACAGGAAAAAGGGAAGAACAAGGGAAAGAAACCCGTAAAAGAAAAGCCAATTGATTATGTTGCAAAAGCAATTTCTAACAAAGGCCCTTAAGCTCCTAGAATCCCTTTTATTTACAAGCTCATCAAGGCTCATATGAAGAATTGATATGAGGAGTTCATTGACACAGTAAATAAGATACATATGGACATTTCTTTCTTTGATACCATAGAGGAGATGCCAACTTCTCCAAAAGTCTAATTAGAAAGAGAATATTTGGTGGCAAATTAAAGACTATTATACTTGCCAAAATGCCAAGTGCCTTCATTCAAGCCAAGATGCCAACAAATAAAAAAGATACAAGAGTGTTCACTATCCCATTCAATGTAGAGAATAAGAGAGGAAAGGACTCACCAATTTGAGGGTCATCATAAGTTTAATGCCTCTCACTCTTACCCAAAGGCTTGAAATCACTCCCATGGTTAAAAGTGGAATGTAAATTCAGCTATCAGGTAACACTTAAATAAGCCGGTTGGTATTGTGGTGGATATGCCTATCCTAGTGGGAAGATTCTTCATTCCACGTGGTATTGTAATGATTGATACAGTCAAGGACCCAAAATTTCCTATGATATTTGGAAGACCTTTCCTGTCTACATGTAGAGCATTAATAGATGTTGAGACTTGTATCATTACCATCAGGGTTGGAACTAATCACATCGACTTCTAGGTTCAAGATTCTATGAGAGGTCCTTCCCTTTTTGAACATATTTACTTCATGGAAAACTACAAACAACTTTGCAAAGAGATACAAGAACAAAATGCCCTTATTGATACTTTAATGATAGCCCTGACTGGACAGAGTTTGAATGTTGAAGACATTGAAGTGGTTGAACTTCTTGATTACCTAGATGTTGAGGAAAATGAGAGCAAAGACAAAGATTGTCTAAAATAAATACATACAAATACACCTATCTTGTTACGACACCTACCAATGAAGAAGCTCCACAACCAAATCCTGAGTTGAAACAATTATTAAAAGGTTTTAAGTATAAGTTCCTAGATGTTAAAGAACAAAATCTTGTATCATAAGCTCTACTATGTCTGAGAAATAATAAGAAAAACTATTAACCAAGTTGAGGCAGTGAAGAAAAGAGATAGGGTATTCAGTAAATGATATAGGAGGGTTGAGCCATGCTAATTTTATGCAACACATTCACCTTGAATCAAATGTGAAACCTGTACTCTAAGGGCAAAGAAGGTTGAATAAAAACTTGATAGAGTTAGTAAAGAAGGAGTTTTAGAGATCCATGATATAGGGGTTATGTACCCAATCACTAAAAACATATGGGTGAGCCAGTCCACTTGGCACCTAATAAAGGATGTATGCCGGTGGCCAAGCCAGATAATGGGGATAAAATAGCAACTCATAGCATCATGGGTTGGCAGATGTGTTTTGACTACATGAAGCTGAATGCATCAAAAAAGAAGAGGAAGTTTCCCTTCCCCTTTGTAGACCAAGTATTAGAGCATCTAGATCATCATTCTTACTTATGTTATCTAGATGGGTATTCTAGTTTTTATCAAGTTCTGATACACCCGGACAATCATGAAAATACTAATATCACTTGTTTCTATGGTACATGCACCTTCAGGCATATTCCTTTATGCCTGTGCAATGCCCACAATTGTTTAGAAGTGCATTATACCGATCTTCTTCGACTTTCTGGAGGATATAATGGAAGTTTATATGGATGACTTTTCTATTTATTGTACATCTTTTGATAATCATTGAGGAATATTTCCCTTGTTCTAAAACAAAACTAAGAGATGCATCATGTCCTTAATTGGGAGAAGTGCCATTATATGGTGCAAGAAGAGATAGTTTTGAGACACAAGGTTTCAAAGAAAGGAATCGAGGTTGACCTTAGAAAGATCAAGTTTATAACAAAACTATCACTTCCCAAGTCTGTCATGAGAGTGAGAATATTCTTGGGGCATGGTGGGTAGTACAAACGTCTCATCAAATACTTTTCCAACATCTTGAAACATTTTTCAAAACTTTTTGTGAAATACATTGTTTTTAGTTTCACGAGAACTACCTAAAAGCCTTCAACATGTTTAAGAATGCTCTTACTACCCTCTGATAATCCAATCATCGGATGGGGATCTCTAATTAGAACTAATGTGTGACGCAAGTGACTATGCAATGGGTTTTGTCTTAGGGCATAAGAAAGACAAGAAACATTATGTCATATATTATGCAAGGAAGACCCTGTACGAGGCCCAAGATAACTACACAACCATTGATAAAGAGATGTTGGTTACAATATACACATTTACAACTTTCAATAATATCTAACAAGTTCTAAGGTCGTTGTGTACATGGACACAAAGAAATTAAGTACTTGATGACAAGAAAGGACACAAAGTCTATACTATTGAGATGGGATCTCCTTTTATACGATTTTGACCATACTGTAGATAAAAAAGCATTGAATAATGTGGTGGCAAACCGGTTATCAAGGATACGACTGGGGGAGGATCACTCACTACCTATAAATGACTACTACATGGGATGGAGCTCTTATGATGACCAAATATGTAGACCCTATTGTATCTTGGTATGACGAGATACGTAATTACCTAGCCTAACAACTGCCTCTAGACATAACCTATAACAAAAAGAAGAAACTATTCTCCAATCTCAAGAATTACTACTGGGATGACCCCTTGTTGTTTAGGAAATGTTGTGATAATCTCTACATGAGGTGTATACCCAAGGAAGAGGTGCCTCAAGTTCTATATGAATGCCATTCTTCACCTTATGGTGGGCATTTAGGTGGCGACATGACCACTACAAAGATTCATCAAATAGGGTTTTACTATCCAACTTTGTTGAAGGATGCTCAAGCCTACACAAAGTCTTGCAACAAATCTTAGAGAACAAGAAATTACATCAAGGTGGGTGCCTCTATCACATTGAACAAAAGTGGAAATCTTCAATGTGTGAGGGATCAATTACATGGGCCCTTTCCCCTCATCATGTTCCAACACGTATATTCTGGTTGCATTTGATTATGTATCCAAGTGGGTGGAAACTATTGTGACCCACTTATGACTTTAAATCCATGATAAGGCTCTTTGAAAAATTATATTTTCTAGATATGGGGTACCAAGAACCATCATTAGTGATGGGGAATCTCATTTTGGGGAGAAACAATTTGAAGCCCTACTATGAAGCATAAAGTTTCTACCCTGTACCAACCAAGAACGTCTAGATAGGTTGAGGTATTGAGTAGATAGATAAAGAAAATCCTTGAAAAGAAGTTAGTAGGATGAGAAAGGATTGTGCAATGAAGCTGGATGATGCTTTATTGGCATACCAGACGGCATACAAGCCACCTATATGGACCACTCCCTATAGATTGATATATGGAAAAGTGTGAGATCTTCCTGTGGAGATAGAGCCACTACTACAGAATGGGTATACAACATCAGTTATATTTTTAAGAGAAACCGACTATGTTACTTTTCTCATCAGTTCTAGATCATCAAACACCATGGTTGGCACACCTGAGAAAATGTGATTTGTGTTTTTTTTGTCACCGATCACTTCTTAAAGAAACCAACACTATATATCACTCGTGAAAATGGAATTTCACACAAAATTTTTGGGAGCATTTTATTTGCCTCCAAAAAATCTATATCGGTGGTTCATTTCATAAATACCGATGATATAAAGAAGTGCACATGCAATCTGGTCCACGAGAATGAATTGACCTTTATCGTCGGTTCTTTCTTGAGAGACCAATGAAAAAGAGGTTCATGCCATGTGTCTCACGAATTTTTCCCACTCCAAATTGAACTTTACCTTCGATTATGATAACCATAACCATCGAGAAAGGTTGTGTTAAGAATATGTTGGGTTGCGAGATTTGTAGGGGGTCTTTTACTAACAAATGATGACGAATGTACTTGATTTGTCAGCGGTTTTTAGTTACTAACCATCGAGAAATATACTTTATCATATGTGCCTCATATAATCGACGGTAGATGTCTTACTTAACCCCCCAAAAAACCTTTTCTCCCCTATTTCCTACCCGCATTTCCTATGTTATTGCTGCTCCAACGATTCTTGCAATTTCTCCTCTCACTCTCCACCATCATTAATACTGCTTGCCACTACTACTGCTGCTCGCTGCCACCGTTGGTCGCTACTGCCACCGTTACTGCTACTCACCGTTGTTGCTGCTTGCCGTTGATCGACCAAAGCTCGTCGTTAATCGGCCAAATCTTGTCATTGATCGGACAAAGCTTGATGTTGTTGATCTGCTGCTCACCACCGATGTTGCTTCCTTCTACCACCACTAGCCACAGCCACAGGTTGCCTCTCATCCTTATTCTTATCTTCCTTTACCTACTCTACTCATCCCCCTTTCCCCTCTCCTCCATGATCCTCTCTCCTCCTTTCCCTGCCCTATGATTTCTTCTTAGTATTGAGAATAAATCATGTAGGGTAGGGGAAGGAGGAGATAAGGAAGGAGATGGAGATAAGTGAAGGAGGAGAAATATTTTTATGATTTTAATTTGTAGTGAACTGTGATGAAATTGAGAATAAATCGTATAAATTGTGTCAAAATTGTGATGAATTATTACATGCTCATTATTTATTATTTAGTTCTATTAGGAATATTACATGCACATAATGAAACTATAACTTAGATGATGAGAGAATAAAATTCTAGGGCTCATTAATAAATTTTGATAATTGCATTGCTTATTTGAAACCATAACCCTAATTTTATATATGTTTTAAGTACATTGTTCCATGTTAGCGATTAAATGTTAGTATGGACAAAATGTTGGCACATAGGAGTTAATACACTAAAATTGGATATGAATTGCTCTAAATTAACTCAAATTGACAATGTCAATGTTTATGTTGACTATCTTGATCAGATCATTTGACTATCTTGCTCGAACATACATGACCTAGTTTGTGAATAAACCCTAATTTGTGAATAAACCGTAATATTTCTAAACTTCATCATTGGCCTAGAAGCCCGTGTAAGATTTACTCATTAGGAGTAAACCCTGGATAGTCCCCGGTTTGGAATTCATATAACTTAGGATGTAAGTGTATAATGTGTGTTCGATTTCAATAAATTTTGACAACATTTCCCATTTTGTTCTCTGGGTACATATGTAGGTGGGTATTTGCCCATCTACATCGGTGTTCTTGGAGAAATATGGGGGAAATGCTGCCAAACATTATTGAAATCGAACACGCATTATACACTTAATAGTGAGATGAAGTGATCAAGAATGGGATAGGTGGTACACATTCATGAATCTGAATTCTACTAGATGATTAGGGCTCCATTATTCAAACATATATTTTTCCTAAAATTAACTTACTAACTAGAACCTGATGAGCTACTCATCTCCCATCTGATCATATAGAAATGGATCAATCATGGATGTCGATGCTAAATTGCTACACTGTGGAGTTTATTAATGGTATTGATGAGTTTGTAAGATTTTTAGAGGAACATTGAAAACAACCTAGAGATAGGGTCTATTGCCCGTGTAGGAATTGTAGCAACAACATGAAAGTTGACACTGTTAACACAATCAAAGATCATGTCATGTGTAATGGGGTTGTATAGGGATATACAGAATGGTACTGGCATGGAGGGATTCCTAGTATGAGATCGACATATGTGGGTAGTGGTATTTGTGTCCAAGAAGAAATGGTTGATGGTGTTGATAAGAACCAACCAATTCTGACATACATGGTTGATGCAATGCTAGACACTTACAGGGTAAATGTTACAGACCCACCTCCCTTATTCAGAAATGTTGTGCACGATGCCGAGAAACTGTTATACTTGGGTTGTACTAAGTTTACAAAGTTGAGCGTTGTGTTGAGATTATATACTATGAAGGCTAACAATGGATGGAGCGACAAACGCTTCACTTCTCTATTGTCTTTGTTGAAAGATATTTTCCTTGAAGGCAACAAGCTTCCAATCTCAACATATGCAATGAAAAATATGTTGTGCCCAATGGGAATGGAGGCTAAGAAGATAAATGCATGCCTGAATGACTGTGTACTATTTCAAAAGCACTATATTGATATGCATGAATGTTCAAAATGTGGGGCATATAGGTACAAAAGGACGACATCGACTAAGACTAAAACTGAGTCTCTTGCCAAGGTGATGTGGTATTTACCTATAATACCCCGATTTCAATGCTTGTTTGCTAATGCCGTAGATGCACAAAATTTATCTTGGCATGTAGAGGTAAAGAAATACAATGATGGTATGTTATGACATGTGTTTGATTCCCCGCAATGGAAGCAAATTGATTTATTGTATACTAAATTTAGTGAAGAAGCCAGAAATTTAAGACTTGGACTTTGTCCAAATGGGATGAATCCATTGGTACATAAGCAACCAACATAGTACTTGGCATGTCGTGCTTATTGTATACAATCTTTCTCCGTGGTTGTGTATGAAGAATAAGTATGTCATGCTTTCGTTGCTGAGATTGGGCCCCAAACAACCTGGCAATGATATTGATGTTTACCTTGAACCTCAGATTGATGATCTAATGAAACTATGGGGAGAAGGTATGATGACTTATGATGCTTTAAGCTGAGAGATGTTTAATTTACATGCTATGCTATTTTGCACTATTGATGACTTTCCTGCTTATTAGAACTTGTCTGGCTACAAATGTAAAAGAATCCAAGACATGTCCTATTTGTGAGGAGAATAAAGATTTTATCAGAATGAAACATGGTGGTAAGATTGTATATCTTGATCATCAAAGGTTTCTTCCAAAGGTGCATCCTTACCGAAAGCTGCACAAAACATTCAATGGCTCAACTAAGGAACGGAGTGCCCCTAAACCTATGTTAGGGGAGGATGTTTATGCAAGAGTAAACAACATTGTAAACCATTTTAGTAAGAGACAGTGTACTACCCCCACAAGTGAAAAGTTTTTATTCAAAAAGAGGTTGATATTTTGGGATCTTCTTTATTGGAGTTCTTTGATAGTTTGACATTGTATCGATGTCATGCATGTTGAGAAAAATGTTTGTGATAGCATTATTGGCACTCTATTGAATATACCCCATAAGACTAAGGTGGAATCAAATCCAGAATGGACCTACATGAAATGGGTATAAGGAAAGAATTAACAAAAGAAGTAACCAAAGGTCACCACATATATCTACCTCCTACTTGTTACACCTTGTCCACAAAGGAGAAGAGAACTTTTTGTGAGTGCTTGTGTAATGTTAAGGTACCACAGGGTTACTCAGCCAAAATCTATAAATTGGTATTTATGAAGGATCTAAAGTTGATAGGTCTTAAATATCATGATTGTCACACTCTAATGCACCATATATTGCATGTGGCTATTCGATCTATCCTTCCTAAGCATGTAAGGTTTGCAATCACAATGCTTTGCTTCTTCTTCAACACTCTATGCAGAAAAGTAATTGATTTTGAGATTCTAGATAAGTTGCAAAGAGAAGTGGTCATTACCCTATGTCATCTTGAGAAATATTTCCCCCCTTCATTCGTTGATATCATGGTACATCTAGCTATCCATTTTACTAGGGAAGTGAAAATGTTGGGTCTGGTTTTCTTGCATTAGATGTATCCTTTTGGGCGGTACATGAGTGTTTTTAAAGGTGATGTTCAGAACGGTTGTTGCCCTGAAGGGAGTATTGGATTGACATCAAAATTCAAAAACAACTTAATTGGTATGACCCGCGATTTAAATTTATATGCATTATATGTATCATAAAGTATTCTAAATTCTGGGAAGAACTGAGGTTAGGGAGGTTATGGACTTTTACAATGACTTCTTGAGTTGCAACAAAACTAATGCTAATGTAGTGAACCCTGATGTTTATTTTGGCAAAGGTATTTTCGGAGAATGACACATAAATATTAGTTGGTACAAGCACACTTGTATAATTTATACAACATTGATGATGTGGGTATTTATATCACTGAACACACCAATGAGATCAAGAAAAGTTATCCCTAATCCAATTCAATGTGGCTTGCTAGAGCATAATCAAACATTTATTAATTGGTTTGAAAAGGAAGTATTCAATCAACTATCTCAAACACTAAATAATGTTACAGAAACTAACAAATTGCTCACGCATAATCCAAAGATCCATGTTACATCTTACGAAGGATTTGACATAAATGGATTTTCATACTACACAAAATGTCAACAAGAGTCTTCTACTTCTACTCCTTCTGAGTCTTCCACTGCTTTTGGATGAGTGCCTCACTATGTCGAATGAATAGATTTGAGGAGAAACAAACCTGGATAAATCCCTATCCAAGAAACACCAGAGGTAGAAAATAAAATGGTAAATTTCTTGGTTTCACAATAATTGACATTTTTTTTCCACTGGATTGTTTAATGAATAATGCATTTTTGACGATAATTAGTTGGAGCTAGCTGCCCAAGAAAAGGAGGGAAAGTTCACCCCTCAGGGCACACACAGTAAATTGACGACCGCTCTAGGGATAGAAGAGCATCTTGGACATGTTAGGGGCGCTGGAGCTGGGTATGGGATAAAATCTTTTTTTGGTGGATCCCAAAAAAAGCACAAACAAGACAAGAAAGGGGAGGTGGATGCAGAGTACGTGTAGAGAATTGTAGATGCAACCTTAAATAAATATATAGCTTCTCAAGCGATGTAGAAACACCAATTCATCACTCACCCACAAAGTGTATTGGGAGTAGTCCTTCAGACCTGCAGGGCACAACCAGGGTATAATTCAATTCAAGTCTATTTATATAACCTTGGGATAAAATAATCCTTCAAGTCAATATTTAAGTTTGTCAAATTAAATTTTATGTTTCATAAAAATGTAGAAGGCCAGAAGATGTCGTATTTCCGTTGATATTTCAGTAGGAAATGTCGTGGGCAGATGTCGAGGTTTATTACGCTGATGTGGTTCATGGTATTCCTCTTCCCGCTGATCACTATCCTGTGAGAGTCATACATGTCTTTCAAGGAATGATTCAGACACCTCTCCCATACGAGCACTTGGATGCCAACATAGTCAGAGAGGTAGAAGTAGGCTTTACTAGGTGGCCCAAATGACTCATTATATTTGTTCAAGTATGACAAATGTATATTGAAACTTATATGAAATAATGGATAGTTGATATTAGAATACATGCATGCATCGTACAACAACTAAGAAGCCCCCTAAAGTTTCGACGCCTCTGCCCTCTCATTTTATTACACAAGAGTTGTATGACTCCTTATGCCCTCACTACCGGATGTTGACACAGTAGTTAGACACTATAGAACAAATAGATACCATTGTGATCAACCTTAGAGAAGATATTGTAGGTGTATAGAGGGACACTGCTATTGTGTTGTCAGATGTTTCTTAGGTGTTTAAGTATGATTGGCTAAACACAACAGTGATATAACTTTGGATACAGTGAGAATACAGTGTCATATGTGAAAATTGTTTAATTGTTTCCTAGATATGAATTGAGTATTGGTTATATAATGTATTTCAGTCACTTGTATTACGCGGCTCATGACTTTGGAGTACCAAATGTGGGATTTCTAATGCCTCTCCAATTAGCAATGTAGTTAGAGATCCAAGTGCCGTCAAAGAATATATGACTACTGTGATGTAGTATTTTGGTGCTTCCAAGAATGTGATCTTAGCTCCTTTCAACGCTAAGTAAGTTTTTGGCTTTGTTGTTTATATGTCTAACCTATGAATATAATTTTGTTGTGAGATTTAATCTTTTATTTTATTTTCCTACATTCACTCAGAGGTATGGACTGGAAATTGTTAGTGATTGTTCCAGAGACTCGGAGGGTGTATGTCTTTGATCCTT
This sequence comes from Alisma plantago-aquatica, assembly GCA_963693085.1. NCBI lineage: Eukaryota > Viridiplantae > Streptophyta > Magnoliopsida > Alismatales > Alismataceae > Alisma > Alisma plantago-aquatica. The sequence continues at coordinate 457,656,440 of OY856411.1, read as the reverse complement.
CAGGTGAAAAATTGTCACCAAATGCGGGACACCCAATGAAATTGGCGATTGATGTGTAAGTATAGTTTCTCGGTGCCCATTATCTTTGTTAATGTTTGTATCGCTAGTCACAGTTTAATAATGCAACATATATGTTAATTTAACTAATAGGAGTGTGAAAACATTTTGTGATGGATGAGGGAAGGTAGATAAGAAAAAGAAATTAGTAACTTGGGTGAGTGTTGATGTATAGTCTTCTCATTCCAATCACATAATATATGACCAACTCTACTTGATTACTTTTATTAATAATTTGTAAATCTACAGGCCCCTATACATGACAATGGTTGGGCATGCACATATTATGTGATGATGTATATGCAGGTGATTGTCAATCACACAGAACAAATAAAATGTGTATAGAATGTAATTTAGTAGTCTTAGATCATATTTTAATGAAGTAGTCTCATTGTAAACAATCAAACCTAATTACAAGTCTCATTATCTTTATAGTTTTTGAGAAGACTGACCCCTATACATTGGAGCAGCTGAATGATCTATGTGAACAGTGGGAAGCCTGCTTCATCGAAAATGTGGATTTGAATGAAAAGTTTGAGGGTTGATTGATATTTTTTGGTAGTTCAAACTATGATGTCAGATTTTTATATGTATTTTGTGAGTGTGAATTGAATGTTGATATGTAACATTGTGACTTAAAATCTGAGATGGCATGTGGTTGATATGTACTGTGAGTGTGAATTGAATGTTAAGCACATATGTGTGTGTGAAATTGAAGGTATATGAGGAAAATAATGATGATTATTCATGCATATATGTATGAATTTGAAGTGTGGTTGAGATGGAAACAATTGAGCTATGAGTTCATGGATTTGTGTGCAATTTGAATTGGAAAAGAATGATACAATGTGGTATGTATAATTTTATCTTTTTCTTGTAGGTGTGCCGGCCTATTATTAAGTCGCGATACCTATAGAGAGCATGCTGTTCTTTAGAACTTTTAGTTCTAAAGAACAAGGCTCCATACAGGCTAGTAGGCCAGACAACATGTCTGCAGCCTTGTTATATAAAAAAAGTACACATTTATCGTCGGCTATTTGGGATTGACCGACTACACACATATTCTCTGTCGATTATTTATATACAACTGACAATATACACCCAAAATTTCACTGTCCATTCACTGATAAAACCAACATCAGGTAATTTGGTGTCAGTTATTTGTCATCATACCAATGATGATTAAATTTTAACAGTGGCAGTCCCCCCCCCCCCCCCCCCCCAAAAAAAAACTGATGAGAAAGGGTGGAGCAGACCACAATATTATAGCCTTCTATGAGCTACGTCGTTGGTCCTTCCATAACAAAGAACTGCCAACATAAACATATTTCGTCGGTTTGTCTAATCGATGAAAAAATGTTTGAGTTTTACCGTCGCCCACTTGGTTTTCGGTTAGAAATCATCGCAGAATGCCAAATATAATCGATGTTATATCCCCTTTCTATAGTAGTGAGCGTAAAGCGTTTTGGGTAATTAAGTTCCTTAACATGGAAACAGATATGGTAGGCAAGAAGGAAATCTTGCAACTTTAGGAACTCAAGGAGGTATGAATGCATGCCTATGAAAATTCTCTCATTTACAAACAAAGGACTAAGGTGTGACATGATGCACACCTAAAAAGAAAGGACATAAATGAGGGAGATAAAGTTATCTTATTTAATTCTACCATTAGATTGTTTCCCAAAAAGTTAAGATCAAGATGGTCAGATTCCTTTACATTCAGAAAGATATATCCATCAAGAATTATGGAATTATTTAGTAAAAAATAGGAGCCTTTCCTATTAATAGCCATAGAGTGAAAAGATACTATGGAAATGAGGCATTCACATGGAGAGACAAAATGTAGCTGGAGGAACTACCACCAGTGCAACCTTAGAGACCACAAGAGAATCCAGCTAAATATTATGAGTTAGCCCTTCTTGGGATGTAACCCAAGGCTTTCTAAACCCTTATATAGTTTTTATTCTTAGTTTTAAAAAATTGATTTTTGTTTTCAATCTTGTTTTATTTTGGTGTTTCCTTATTGTGCAATCTTGTTTGTTTGTTTGAAGAATTTATATTTTTGGTAATTTTAGTGTAAAAAGAATGAAATATGTTGATAAGATTGATTAAAATTAATCATTTTAGGACTAATTTACAAGAACCAACCAAATGTTTTTCCTTTTATTATCACGCTGTTGAACCATAAGTTGGTTTGAATCTATTCCTCCATCAATTTTCACCCATGGAGCAAAGAGCAGTTAAACCTTTAGTTTCCAAGTCCTTATCAACCTTTGGAAGGGAGTTTCTTGGAGAACCATCGGTAGAAGGTAAAAGGTAGTAAGTACCAATCAGTAGAACTTTCATTACTTATCAAACTAAAAAACCTTTAAAAAGAGAAGAAAAATTGTTGATTTCATCAACCTAATCAACCTTCGGAAGGAAGCTGCTTGCCGAACCATTGGTAGGAATGGTCTGCCTTCCCATTATCCTATAAGACTAGAAGGCCAAGATTGCTCTTCCATCAATTCCGACCTTTAGAAGATGTCATATCAGATTTCCATTGAGACGCCTTAAACTCTTTTGTTGACCTCTCTCCCCAAAACCTTCTGAACCAAACATATTGAGTTTCCAAGGACTTTCTATGTCACTTTGAAACTTTTAAAAGGCATTGTGTGACCCAATCCTTCAGAAGATCTCTCATGTTCTAAGATGTTGAAGTGTCAAAAAAAGGCTCAGGGGGACCTAAACAGAGGTAGTAGAACCCAAAGTACAAAAGAAGGTGGGGCCCGACCCACATACTTACTTGATAAACCCTAACCTTCAGAGCTGCTATGATTAACAAAACCCTAATTTTCACAACCTAAACTCATCAATCTTGTAACTTGTAAAACTATGGTTCTTGATCATTGATCTTATCCACCACTCTATCAGTGACACGCCGACAATGTGACATTTACCTCCACAAATGAGGAACAATCTCTCATCGATTCTCTAATGATTCCCTCACCCACAAACTCGTTGTCACAAATACCTCTTACCAAAAAAGTACTTGAGAAGAAGCAAATAAAGCATCGATCTCCTTCATAGAGAAGAGAAGTGAGGAGCTATAGAATAATGAGGAGAAAGTATCTGCAACCAACAACACCACACATGCTGATCAAAGTAAATTCTTGCCCCCTTACCACCATTTTCTCAATTTAGATGTGATACCGAGCAAGCTGTGTTCTTCCAAAGTCATTTCAATAATCGACCATACCTTTGTTTTCTCAACCTTTTCCATCACCCTCTATTTTCTATGGATTTATGGACTTTGAAAACCTCTAGTTCTTAGAGCTTGTACTCCACCAATTTAAGTTTTAGTTATAAACATTTGGAAGATAACCCTTGAAACCATCATTTTCCAAGAACATATGTTCTCCTTTGGTCTCTACAAGTTTTCAACCATCAAAAGGCGCCTATAAGAAACCATTGTTTTTTTCCACCTTCCATTTCCATTGGCTTCTGATCATACTTGAAAAATTAGAAGGTATATTCTCAAACCCATTGGTTTTCAACACCTGACCTAGCCTTTGGTTCTTTTTGTGATACATTTTCTAATAGTTATCAACCCAATTCCTATATCAAACTCTCATTTTATGACAACATAACTTCCTTCTTCAAAAATTGCACAAGATGTATATCATATCTACTTAGAAATCAGTTTAAATGGAAGATAGCACAAATTCCCAATGGCCACTTATGGCACCTAAGATAGCTCTGAGGATGAAAGTGATATATGCAATGAAGGAGAAGATGCTAAAGTAACAGATGGATAAAGTGGAAAATTTGGAAGGTAATGTTTCCAGATACATGTAATCATGGGAACCCTACCACTGAAAGGAGAAAGGCAATGTATGAAGCAGATATGATGAAGTGTCTATAGGAACCAATCTTGAAAGAGTCCTCAAATTCATTGGCACTAAGAGGTATTGAAACCTCTAAGTATGTTCCTTACAAGGAGTTTTTTCAATCAAAGAAGAGGAAGGTACTCCATCCCTTTTTCGGTGGTGGTAGATAAAAAATTGAATAGGACAACCAAAGGGGGAGGGCAAGGAGTAATATAGGGACAAACAAGGACACGTGGGGGATGAACTAAAGTCAGGCCATTTAGGGATGAGGCAAGCACAATACAAGAACCAACTTCCCAACTAACAGAATAATCAAACAATTATTTCATTCCCTGGGATAATGCCGATATGGAAAGCTGGAGGGACTTAATGGGTAGGAAAACTTTCAAAGCAACCATATATGGTTTTTTGGACACCTTGACCAAACTAGGAGTGTATGTTAGGGTGAAAGAACATATTAACAAAGTCAACATGTACAAGATATGTTTCAACAACCTCATCTCTTATGATGAACTCACCTTGGAGTTCAAGCCTTCACTGATGAAATTGCATGTGTTAAAAGAAGCGGCTGAGGAGTGCGGAAGGAGTTTCAAGATGATAGTGTAGATAATAAAACAGGACTACACTCTAACCGAGAAATGGATGAACTCAATTTTATTGACATAGGTGAACATGATGAACTTGCCAATAAGGAAAAGTCTAATAGAAAGTCTGATATTTCTCAACAACAAGACTTGGGAATGACTTTTTGGATAAGAAGAACACAATTTTGGACAGTCTATGGCTTTCGTGATGCATTATAGTATTATGTGCATAATTGACAAGATTATAGACAATGTGGCCTTAACCCAATCCAACATTGACAATATGACAAGGATGCATCTGCACATCCTGTAGAGCATTTTAGAGAAGAGGCCGATCAACATTGAGAATATTTTGATTGACAAACTTGAAATGACAAAAGGTCCTAAAGGCCTACTAGATTTCTACATGGAGTGCATTGTGACATATGTTGCACATAGACTGGGATACCTTTAAGGATCGCAAACATTTCACCCACTCTAGTAGAGAAAGATTTGTCATTGCAAAATATCTAACATCAAAAAGTGTTATTACGATGAAGAAGAACAAGTACTTTTACATATTTCAAAAGTCAAAGGACATGTTGCCTCTGCCACATATGAGTACATATGATTGTGATATGATTCTCTTTTCAACAACGGATATATTCAAAATGATATGGAGATCTACCCCTTTGTCTTAGTTAATTGAACCTTCTGTAGAGAAAATATCAAGGGAAAAGAGAACATACTTGCAAAACATGTGAAGAAACAAAGACTCATAGTCTAGCTTCCCTCAAAGACAATGATGGGATCAAGAAGGGAGAACCCCCCCTGCATCCCATCCTACAATAGAAGTTGAGCACTCTATGATGATGCCATTAGACATTCTAGCCATCATGCCTCTAGAAGCTCAGCCCTAAAGGGAAAAGATTCTGGTACCATCGACAACTACAACCATGGTGTCACATCATGTATTCTATGAAATTAATAGAGATAACACTCCTGTGAAGATGCCACCACATCTTGGGCCCAAAGTGAAGGAGTGTTTAGCTAATTGGACATAATCAAGGGGTAAAGAGGAGGTCAAGGAGGAACCTCCAACCAAGGAACCCACACCATCAACAAGGGCAATAGAAAACAATCTATGCCAGGATGAAGAAGGAAACAATTTCTGTTCACCACTTAGAGAGAAGTCCAAGAAGGAAGCTAGCTCATGCCACCCTATTCCTACAAGGAAGCCAACCTCAACTGTGATAAATTTCATAGAGATTGGATAAGACATAGATGACTTATGTGTGATCATTTCTAATTCTATTCTTAACATATACATCATAGTCACAGATGTATGATCACTAATGACACATGTGAAGGAGGTTATAATGAACACCCAACCCTGGTAATCCTACCACAACAAATGCAGGTTATAGTGGAAAATCATCCGATGATTATGGAGGCTTTGGCTGATATGACCAATGCCACAATGAGGGAGGAGAATGATGAACTACAAAGAAAAACTAAATTTCTACGCACCCCATCAACATGCAAAAGCATAAAGAGGAAACCTTGACTTTAGAAACTCCTAAAGAATCAATTTCTAAAGATAGAAAAATTTGTAGAAGAAGAAAGATGCCTCCTAACATGAGGAAAAAGGTGTACATCCACATCAATGTGGACATGGTGTTAGCCAAGATAGGCATAACTCTAGATGTACCTTCACTCTATGAAACAACCACTACAAAGCTCTCTAGAAATGATGGAGTAGAAGACTTGATGTAAAACACTATTAGACCTATTGAGGAAGACAAACTATACTTCATAGCCTCACTCAGACAATCCATGAATGTGGACAAGAATGCCTAAGAGGAAGAACCAAACAAAAATCCTAGAGAAAAGACAATCCTCAAGGAAAATGAGGAAAGAGCTACCCCCATAAAATTTTGTTAGACAGGTAACACCCACTCATGTAGGAGAGGCGACTTGGAAAAATGAAGCAATACCAAATGTTACTAAGCGAGGGAAGATGAAGAGGTAGGGGAGACCACCAAAGATGTCATGGATGGATTAGACAAATTGTTTGTCTACAAAACTCTCCCACATCCCCTACCTATGATGATATTTGTAGGGAATTCATAGTAGATGAACCTGATGAGGGAAGATCTCAATCTGATCCTCTCTTTGGTGGAAACCATGAGGAAACTACTTTAGATGACGAGGATGAAAACTTGAAATGTCTATTGAGGGAAGCTCCTGAGAAGAAGGAAACCCCTATCTTCCCCAAACCTAAAACCACAAACATTGTCAACTTGGCTACATTCCTACATTTGCCATGCAAAATGAAAGACATGAATATGATGTCTACATGTGGGATGCTCCTTAGAGACATACACATCCTAACTGACATTCTAGATGATGAAAAGCCAACAGAGAACATCATATAGAAGAATCAACTATATATATAGAAAATAGAGTACCTACAAACAAATTTTAAACCCAAGGCCTCCATAAGCAAGAAGTTCTTCAAAGTTCTCTATGGCATGATAATCAAAAGAATACATGCATAGAGACAATGTGACATCGATTTTCAACACAACACCAAGTTTGGCATCCCAAGTATATAACAACAAGAATAATGCTCCCTCCATCAATGATCTATCCACAACATTGAAAAAGATCATGATTCTAAAGTTGAATACTCTCCCTAATAAAGTCATGGTCTACTAGCTATTAATGGTAGTGGATCTGTCCACACAAAATATTTAACATATAACTACAACATCAAATATCTGCCTTGTAGAAGAATGATTCTTAAAAACACATACGCTAGAGAAACACAAAAAATCTTACTCCTATTGGAGCATTTGATACAAGGGGTTGATGACTGGTATCACCCTGATTGGATTTGGATCTAGATCAACAAGGTGTAGGAAAATATGGTGATAGAGACAACAATGGAAACAAAAAATTTCTTTGCCACATTCCCCATGACCATCAGATCACATTAATAACTATGAATGGGAAGGAAGGTTTGATAAATATATACTTGGTCCTAGAGTAAGTCCAGCGACAATCCTCACAATGATGTGCTTCCTTTGCAAGCAACACCCAAACTGTTTTCAGTGGCAACCTCTGAGTGTAGCACCATAGATGGCAGTTGATGACATCCTCCTAGCATGGTGGCAACAACCTCCACACCTCTACATAGTCCACATGCTAGCACTGACTTGTTCTCCCTTGTTGTATCTCCCATTTATGGGCAAGACTTGCTTAGGCTCTCACGTTAGCACAATTATGAGAAGAAAAAAATTGTCAGTGTTAGTTATATCTTATGAAATCCTTGAGTACCCCCACTACTTATAGGAGGGTTAGGGTCATGATTTCCATATCAACTAGGAGCCAAAGAGATAGATTTTCATGAATTTTTGGCCGCTACAGATCACAAATCAATTAGTTCACATTTGAATCGGTTGGTTCACATGTGATTCAGTTGACTCAACACTTGAATCAGTTGGTTCACTATATTTCTTATTTGCAAACATGTTGGCTTTTAATGTGATGACTAATGCACAACATGACTTCAACATCAATCCTTGATTCAATCTTACTGATCATTCAACCAGTTGATTCATGTTGTGAATTGGTCAGTTCACATTTTGAACTGGCTGGTTCACATTCTAAATTGGCTGATTCACATTCTAGTTCAACTAATCTTTTATCAATGTAGTTTGAATTGACTTGACACTTGAGTTGGTCAACTCAACACTTGAGTCGATTAAATGACATTCCCAATCAGCTAATTTTCAGCCAATGAGTAAACTCCTATTCTAGGTGCATCCTACGTGTCTGACCCTATAGATCCCAAGTTACATTGGTAGTGAATTTCCGTAACTAATTTATGACATCACAAGCAATGAGTGGTATCTAGAAACACATCATTGCTACCCAAGTAATTGGAAAGTTGGAAAATAATTTCAACCTACAATCTATAATCAGTGTTATAGTGATCGTATAGTTCTTTTGTCTCTAATATCCAGATTGAACTTAGGCATGGAAAGTTCATCCTCTCAACGTTCAATCCATGTTCCTTGAACTAGAGCAGACTATCTGAGATGCATGTGATCTCACATATCATATATGAGTATGGCCATATGTTTCTCATTCTCCCCTTATCAACTGGTCAGGATATCAACTCCAACAAGAGGGACAAATCCCATCTACATCACTCACTCAATACCCATGTGTCATAATGTATCCAACCATCACCTTTATGGTAACCCTTATTCAAGGTCACGACAGATGGTGTCAAAGTACATCAAAGGACATGTGATGAATGTAATGATCTCAGGTCTAAGAACCACATCACCACTATTATTATGAGAGTTGATTCTAACTACCATGCAATGGTTTCCATGTATCACTCTTAAGGTGGTCTATCCAATACACTATTCTATAAAAAGTACCTATGTGTTTAGTTTGATATCAAATATCATGACTAATGGGATTTTGTAATCAACCAACACACACTCTAGTCTTATGTATTATTGTTGTCAATTAGCTTCCACAATAACATCTGACTAGGGATATAACAAGAGTGTATGTACTCTTATCTTACATACAATCTCACTGTTCAGGCACTTAACCTAAAGAAATATGTCATCGGGCAACATCATTCTTTAGACATCGATCATGTTATACATTATCTAACAATTAAACAAAAAAATATATATGAAGATTACCTTTATTATTAATCAAATCATTTGCAAGATATCTCATTACAATCATCATATGATTTTCTCTCTGGGAATACATACCAACAGACTCCTAGTTGCACTTACAGCCAATCACCCATGAATTTAATGCCAAGTGATCTAGCATGGCCTTCATGCTTCTGCTGCGAAAGTGCTTTTGTCAAGGGGTCCACAACATTGCTTTCTATTGGTACTATGCAAATCTTCACATCTCCTCAATGTATAATCTCTCATATAAGATGGAACTGCTATTGTATGTGCTTGGAACATTGATGAGTTCTAGGTTCCTTAGATTGTAAAATAGCTCTGTAGTTGTTACAATACAACTCTACTGCATCACTAATGTTGGGAACCACCCCGAGTTTAGTGATGAACTTCTTGATCCAAACAACTTCGAATGCCGCATTGAAGGCAACAATATACTTGTCCTCTGTTGTAGAATTAGAAACTATTTCTTGCTTGGAACTTTTCTAGCTTACAACTATGTTGTTTAGGCAAAACACAAATCCAGATTGCAATTTAAAGTCATCTTTTCTAGTTTGGAATTTTGCATCAATGTAACCCATCACTACCAACTCTTCCTCACCACTATAGACAAGAAACTAATCCTTATTTCTTCTCAAGTACTTAAGGATGTTCTTTACAATAGTCCTCTGGCTTTCACCGAGATCTTTCTGATATCTTCTCATCATGCTCAAGGCATATGAGACATATCGATGAGTACATAAGATTTCATACATGATAGATCCAATTGCAAATGCATATGGAATTTGACTCCAGCGTTCTTGTTCTTTACAAGAACTTTGAGACTGATCTCTATAGATACTAACACCATGAGACATAAGTAAGTTTCCTCTCTTTTAGTTCTTCATGATGAACCTCTTCAACACTTCATCAATGTATGTGCTCTGGCTTAGGACAACATGTTGGTATGTATGCCCAGAGAGCTAAGTCATATGATGATTGTAATGGCATATCTTATAAATGATTGATTAATAATAAAGGCAATCTTCATCTATATGTTTGTTCAATTATGATATAATGGTATAACATGATAGATGTCTAAAGAGTGATTCTACTCTATGACATATGTCATCAAGTTGAGGACCTGAACAATGAGATCATATGTATGATAAGAGTACATACGTTCTTAATGTGTCCCTAGTTAGATGTTACTGTGGAAGCTGATAGACAACAATAGCACATAAGACTAGAGTGTGTGTTGGTTGATGACATAATCTCATTAGTCATGATATGAAATATCAAACCAGACACATAGGTACTTGTTAGAGAACAATGTATCAGACAAACCCACCTTGAGAGTGATACATATGGAAACCATTGAATAATAGTCAGAATCAACTCTCATAATAATAGTGGTGATTATGGTTCTTAGACCTAAAGTCACCACACTCATCACATGTCGTTCAATGTATTTTTACACCATCCAACATGACATTGACTAAGGGTTACCATAAAGGTGATATTCAGATACATTGAGATACATGGAAATGATTGTGAGTGATGTAGATGGGATTTTCCCCTCTTACTGGAGTTGATATCCGGGCCACTTAATAAGTGAGACTAAGAAACATATGACCATACTCATGTTAACTAATATAGATCTCACATGCATCTCAAATAGTTTGCTCTAGTTCTACGAACATGGATTCAATGTTGAGAGGATGACGTTTCCATGCCTCGAGTTCAACCTAGAAATAAGAGATAAAGGAACTATACAATCACTATAACACTAATCACGGATTGTAGTTTGAAGTTGTTCTCCAACTTTCCAATTACTTGGGTAGCAATGATGTGTTTCTAGATACCACTCATTACTTGTGATGTCATAAGTTAGTTATGTACATTCACTGCCGACATAATTTAGGACCTATAGGGTCACACACATAGGATACACCTAGAATAGGAGGTTACTCATGAATAAGTTTTAACTTGATTATTTAAGCATTTAGATATTCAATTTAAACAAGATTGGCTAAAACCAGGCTAAACTAGAAAATGAATCGACCGTTCAGAATATGAACCATCCAGTTCAGATTATGAAACTATTAGTTCAGATTGTGAATCGCTCGATTTAATGATCAATAAGATTGGATCAAGGATTGATGAAGACATCATGGTTTGTATTAATTTTCACATTAAAGACAATATGTTTACATCTCTTTGACTTTCAGTTGATCTCAAAACCCTAACCCTACCCTCCTATAAATAGAGGTGCAGTCAAGGCTTTCAAGGGAGACAAAAATATGCTCTGGCAATTGTTTTCCTCTCACAATTATGGTAATGTGAGAACCCGAACAAGTCTTACCCATTAAAGGGAGAGACAACAAGGCAGAAACAACAAGGGAGAGCAGTCGACACTAGCAAATTAAAATCAAAGGGACAACTCCTTCATGTAAGTTCTAAAGGAACAAAAGGAGTTCTTGGTGGTTTGCATGGACTAAATAGAGGCGTGGAGGCCATTGCCACTCACTAGGAGGATGTCATCAACCACCGTTCGTGGTGCTGCACTAGGAGGCTTCCTCCTACAACCATCAGAGTGTTGCTTACAAAAGAGGCACACACTATAAGGGTAGTCGCTGGACTTTCTCGAGGATGAAGTATATGCCTTGCAACCTTCATTCCCAATCCATAGTTATTGACATGATATGCTATTTATGGGGAATATGGCAAGAAAAGTTTTGTTCCAATGCCATCTCTATCGCCATATTTCCCTACAAAAGTAGCCTTCTATATCTATCTCTATAGATCTCGATTCCTAAGATATAGGATGCTTTGCCCAAGTCCTTCATAAAATGTATTTCCTAGCCAGGTTTTTACCATTTTAAAGGTAGGTATGTCATTCCTCATCAATAGTTTGTCATATACAAACAATATGAGGAATACAATCATGCTCTCACTAACCTTCTTATAAACACATGATTCATCTTTATTTTGACTAAAGCCAGACTCTTCGAATGTTTTGTCAAATGAAACATTCCATTTCTGAGATGCTTGCTCCAGTCCATAGATTGACCTTTGTAGCTTACAAGCTTTATTAGCTTTTTTTGGATTTATAAAACTCTCATGCTGTATCATGTACACATCCTCAAGAAAATTCCAATTGAGGACTGCGGTTTTAACATCCATCTGCCAAGTCTCATAGTCATAATAAGCTACAATGGAAAGCATGATCATGATGGACTTAACCATGCAACTGGAGAAAAGGTTTCGTCATAGTCAACACCTTGAAATTGTCTGAAACCCTTTGCAACCAGTCAACCTTTATAGGTTTATACATTACCATCCACTTCAGTCTTCTTCTTGAAGACCCACTTTCACCCTATGGGTTTTACCCCTTCAGGTGGATCCACCGAGGTCCATACCTTGTTGGTTTACATGTATTCCATCTCAGATCTCATGGCCTCAAGCCATTTATTAGATTATGGTCCCTTAAAAACTTCTATATAGGCTGTTGGCTCATCATCTATGACCAACTCATCCCCTTCTTGAGTCACAAGATAACCAAATCTTTCAGGCTCAAGGTGTGTCCTACTAGATCTGTGAGGTTCTTATGTTACATGAGGAACTTGAGATTCCACAACAGTGTGTGACTCTTCATGTTCCTTTTGTAATGTACAAGTTTACTATTTTCCTATTGGTCTCAAACCTCTTTGAGTTCTATTGTCCTCCCACTGATTCCTTTAGAAATAAATTCCTTTTCTAGGAATACAACATCTCTAGCAACAAAAAAATTGTTGTCAGATGGAGTATAAAAATAGTTTCCTTTAGTTTCCCTAGGATATCAAACAAAGTAACATTTATCTAACTTGGGTCCAAGATTTTTGGTAAACTAATTTCTCACATAAGTTGCACATCTCCAATTCTTCATAAAAGACACATTGGGATGCTTCCCATAGCATATCTCATATGGTGTCTTTTGAACTTATTTAGATGGTACATTGTTAAGCATAAACACTACAATTTCTACAACACGCCCCTAGAGGGAAGTCAAAAGACTAGAAAACTCATCATTGATCGTACCATATCTAGTAATGTACAATTCCTTCTTTCAGATACACCGTTATGATGTGGCGTTCTAGGTGGAGTTTGTTATGATACGATGCCTAGGTCTCACAGAAGGTCCTCAAACACTTGGTTTATGTATTATACACCTCGATCAGAATGAAGCACTTTAATACTTTTACCAAGTTGGTTTTGTACTACATTAATGAAATCCTTGAACTTTCCAAGGGTTTCTAACTTATGTTTCCTTAAGTACACATAGCCATACCTAGTGAAGTCATCAATAAAGGTAATGAAGTACTGGTAACCACTTCTAGAATATGTTCTAAAAGTTCCACATATATCAATATGTACAAGTCCCAATAGATCACTCACTCTCTCACTATTATCGGTGAAAGGTGCTTTTGTCATCTTTCCCAACAAATAAGATTCCCATGTCTCTATTGATTCAAGGTTAAAAGAGTCTAGATATCCATTTTTATGGAGTCTAGAAAAATGTTTCTCATTGATGTGCACTAGACGACAATGCCAAAGGTATATTTTTTCTTGAGTTATCAAGTTCTAACCTTTTGGTGTATACATTATAAACATTAGTCTCTAGATCTAATAAGTAAAGACCATAGGACATTGGGGCACTACCATAAAATATCTCATCTTTAGAAATAGAACATCTACCATTCTTTGTATGAAAATTTGAATCCATTATTATCCCTACAAGGAAAAAAATGATGTTTCTGTTAATGGTAGGTACAAATTATCAGATCTCTAACTCTATTACAAGCCCCCTAGGCAGAGATAAATAATGGGTTCCAACTTTAGTGGCAATAACTCTTGCTCCATTTGCAAGACATAGTTCGAAATCACCCTTTCTTATAGGCTTACTTCTTTTCTGATCCTGCATATTTGAACATATGTGAGATCCACATCTGGTATGTAGTGCCCAATATGAAGAAGTAGACATATTTATCCCAATAAAGTATATATATGAAGTGGAGATCTCTATCCCCTACTTCTTCTTCCTTAGTCCCTCCAGGTAGAGAAGGCAATTCTGTTCCAATGTCTAACCTGGTGACAGTGGTGACAATTGCCTCCCTTATTCACCCCTCCTTTAGCTTTAAGTGGAGAAAACTTGGGTTTCTAGATAGCTTTAGAACTCTTCTTATTTTTTCCTTTGCCCTTGGACTTCCCTTTGCCTCCACTGATCATCATCGCAGATTTGGGTTTCTCTTTCTTCATATGTGCTTCAGCTGTTCTCAACATGCCAAGTAATTTTGACAATGACTTGTCAAAATCGTTCATGTTGTAGTTCATGACAAATTGGATGTATGATTCCAGCAATGATTGTAGAATCACATCTGTGCCAACTCTGGGCCCAAGGAAAATCTCAGTCTAGCTAGGTTCTCCACATACCCAATGAACTTGAGCACATGGGGACCTACTAGATCTCCTTCTGCCATATTGCACTTGAACAACGCCTTAAAGACATCAGATCTCTCGTCTTTATTGGTCTTGGTACATGTTTTTAAGATGTGTTACGATCTCAATAACATCCATGTTGTCATGGTGTCACTACAACTCATTGTTCATTAAGCATAGAATCATACACTTGACCTCTACGATATCTTCAAAGTGCTTCATGTAAGCATCCCTATCAGCCTTAGGAAGGGTGGGAGCGAGTTCATCTAGCTCTAGTGTCTCTAGGACATAGAGCTTACACTCTTGTGCAAGAAAGATTCTCAATGCCCTTATCTAGTAATAGAAATGATTTTCATTCAGTTTGTTCTTTTCAAGGACCGATCACAAGAAAAATGTGTTGTTGTTTTCCATTAGTTTCTACAAAGCAATTTACATTTTGTCAAAACACTTTTGATTTAATTTAATTAAAATAAAATTTAACGACATTAATTAGGCCTTTAATTAATTATCATTTCCTCTATTTTGTTTAAATGGATAGCCCTCACTATCAATTTAGAAGATTGTCACGTACAACCTTCTATTGAGTCAAGATCCAAAATAATTAAGTTACTACCTAGCCAATGCCAACATCCATAACCAATTATGAAGTTAGGAAATATTTTCTAATTGCATCTCATACAATTCTTGAATAGATGGTATACATAACTCCTTGTCAGATATCATTTTTAGCACTTAATCTCATTAAGGTCCCCTAGTTAAGCCTGACCCAAAATCTAACACGACAGTAATACACCCTTCTTGGCAGTCCCATATAACTACCACACACTTCCATGAGATAGAAGGCACACCATGCTTGGTGTTCCCACACTTAGTCGATTAAGCTTTTCATGTGTGCTACTTTTGGAAGCATCTAAGAGTTAATATTTAATTGAGGGATTTAATTATATATAAATACATATACATTTTAAATCACCACATACTTATAATATATATCATATACATACTATATCCACAAACAAAGCATGCAATCATAAAATATGAGCGATGGTTATGGCCACACAAATGAAATTCTTTAGTGCCACAATGAATTGCTACCTCCTAAGGTCCACATCACATGTAATGACCTATTTTGTAGAAAATCTATGCTGGAACTAGCTCGGTCGATCGAATGAACCCTTGAGCCAACCGGTCGACCTCTTGGTAGGTCGAATGATCTTCTTAGATTGGTCGACTAGCTCCTGGATGAAGCAATGCATGGACCCTCCACTCGATCGGTTGGGCCTCTGGTCGATTGATTGGCTCTTCCTGTCTTCTTCCCTCCTCATTCCTCAAGTCGACCAACTCAACCTCCCAGTTGGTCAACTCGCCTGGTACAGAACACCTTCTCTTGCCAAAACATAAATTAGAACTATCCTATTCCTATTAATTTATTCAATTATAAAAGTGAAACCTCGAGTTACATTCAAGGAAAGTATAGGAAGAAAAACATTAACTTATATATGGAAAGAGAGAGAGAGAGGCTTGGTATGAAAACCAAATTTAAAAGGTAGGAATTAAAACATTCAACCATGCACACATATCAAGGGGATATTGGCCAGAACCATGCTTACATACACCATCAAAACAACTTTAGGGCGACACATATAAAATACATATATGTCATATCATATATATAGGATTTACATGACATTCCTTAGTGTATGTGGTATTTAATTGTATATGCACATTGATCATTTAATTATTCACATTGCAAGTAACAAATAAATGATAAAACCAAAAATGAAGCATATCAATTAAATTCCAAAGCATAGTAAATTGACGTGGATGTAATACCACTGTAAGGGATATATAGTGACAGAGATGGCGGCAGAAACAAATATTTTCTTTGCCATATTCCCCATGTACAGTGCATCACGTCAATATTTATGAATGGGAAGGAAGATTTGCGAACTATATACCTGGTCCTGGAGCAAAATTTTAGCAACAATCCTCACAATAACGTGCTTCCTTCTTAAGCAACACCCTAAGTGTTCTTGGTGGCGGCCTCCTGGTGTAGCACCATAGATGGCGGTGGATGACGTCCTCCTAGCATGGTGGTAATGGCCTCCACACCTCTACATAATCCACACGGACCACCGGAACTCCCATCATTCTTTTAGAAATGACAGGTAGGAGTTGTCTCTCCGGTGTCAATGTGTTGGGCATTGACTTATCCTCCCATGCTATCTCCACCTAGGCATTGACTTATTCTCCCTTACTGTCTCTCCCTTTTATGGGTAAGACTGTCTCAGGCTCCCACATTACTAAAACTGTTAGAGGACAACATTTGTCAACATTAGTTGTGTCTTCTAAAAGTTTTGACTACCCTCCATTTATAGGAAGGTCAGAGTCAGGGTTTCCAGATCAACTGGGAGTCGAAGAGACAATTTTTCACAAATTTATGGATGTTACAGATCATGAATTGGTCAGTTCACATTTGAATCAGTCGATTTGCATGTGAATCGATCGACTCAACACTTGTATCACTCGTCTCACTATATTTCCTATTCGCAAACATGTTGGCTTTCAATATCATGATTAATTCATAACATGATGCTAATATCAATCCATGATTCAGTCTTACTGATTGTTCAACTGGTCGATTCATGTTTTGAACCAGTCAGTTCACATTCTAAACCGATCGATTCACATTCTAAATTTTTCAATTCACATTCAGTTCAGCCAATGTTCTACCATTGCAGTTAAAATTGACTCGACATTTGAGTCAGTCGACTCAACACTTGAGTCAGTCGTATCACATTCCCAGTCAACCAATTATTAGCTAATGTTGTTTAAGTTGAATACCTAAACACTTTAGTAATCAAGTTAAACCTTAAATCATGAGTAAACTCCTATTCTAGATGCATCCTATGCATGTGACCATATATGTTGCAAGTTACGTTGGCAATGAATGTCCATAACTAATTTATGACATCACAAGCAATGAGTGGTGTCTATCAATACATCATTGCTACCCAAGTAATTGGAAAGTTGAAGAACAACTTAAACCTACAATCCATGATCAATATTATAATGATTGTATAGTTCCTTTATCTCTGATATCTATATTGAACTTGAGGCATGAAAACATCATCCTCTCAACATTCAATCTGTGTTCCATGAGATAGAGTAGACTATTTGAGATGCATGTGAGTTCACATATCATATATGATTCACATGAGTATGGCCATACATTTCTCAATTTCTCTTATCAAGTGGTCAAGGTATCAAATTTGGTAGGAGGGACAAATCCCATCTACATCATTCACAATAAATCCCCATGTGTCACAATGTATCCGCGCATCACCTTTATGGAAACCCTTATTTAAGATCACGTTGGATGGTATCAAAGTACAGTGAATGACATGTGATGAATGTAGTAACTTTATGTCTAAGAACCACAATAACCACTATCACTATGAGAGTTGATTTTTACTACCATTCAATGGTTTCTATGTATCACTCTCAAGGTGGGTCTGTCTGATACATTGTTCTTTAAAAAGTACCTATGTGTTAGGTTTGATATCACACATCATGACTAATGCGATTCTATCATCAACCAACACACACTCTAGTCGTATATATTATTATCGTCTATTAGCTTCCACAATAACATATAACTAGGGACATAACAAGATTGTATGTACTCTTATCACACACATGATCTCAATGTTCAGGTCCTCATCTCGAAGACATATGTCATCAAGTAACATCATTCTTTATACATCTATCATGTTATACCATTATCTAATAATTAAACAAACATATAGACAAAGGTTGCCTTTATTATTAATCAAGTCATTTACAAGATATACCATTCAAATCATCATATGATTGGCTCTCTGGGAATAAATACCAACGCAGTGATGTTCCGTACCAAAATCCTGACTCAGGGATACTGCATTCATTGTGCTATGAATGATCGAAGCATTAGATAGGATAATCCCTCTGGTGAATGGTGCTAACAAAGACTTCCATGCTTGGTGAGGAAAGTATGAAATGGAAAGAATATTGCTAACAAAGACTTCCACGCTTGGCAAGGAATGTATGTCATGGAAATCACCCATGATATAAGATTTATTTATGACCCTAGAATGGAAGATATTCTTAGGGGGTGTATTATCTTGTAACCCTTCCAGATAAGAACCCATGGAGAGAAGTTTTAAAGACACTTTGGACAGACCCGATTGAACATGCTCAACACAACAAAGTACCAAATACACATAGTCCAACACCAGAGCAACACCCACCAACTCCACTAGTACAGTGAATGATCGAAACCCCTACCAACCCAACATCTAAAGTAGAGCAAGAGATTGAAAAAGAGGATGAAGTGACTCATGAAAAATTCATAGTAGATGAACTATCACCTACCGACTTGGTCACCCAAACATTTAAAGACTTTGACAAGGAAGCATGCTAAGGATTGTCTATGGAGGATGTAGTTCTTATCATGGATAGAGTAAAACCCGAAGAAGATGAAATTGTCACTATCTTTGAAAGGGATGATGCCAGAATCCTGAATATGTACCTTTCGGACATCCTCACAATTATAGGTTACATGACTATCAACATTATGATAGTTTAAAAGCTGCTTTTGGGTGACTAGCTTGATGATTTATACATGTCTTATTATGAAATAGTAGGGGATATAATCCTGAAAAAATTGAACATGAGGTGTCAGAAGGTTCATTACATATCTTAAACTAAAGACCCCTAAAGTCATTTTGTCCCTATTTTTCATGACAACCATTGGACTCTCCTGCCAATGGATACTAAGAACAAAGATGCCATTCTCTATAATATATCAAACTCTATGTTCAATAGAAAAAGAGCAACATATTATAAGACTCCAAATAGCATGACCGAATAAATAGCTGCACATGTCACAACACAAATCATAGAGATGATCAAATAATATTTTAGGGGTTCCCATTAGAGGGTGGGGATTTTGGGAAGTTGCAATTCTACCATAGGATTCCATAGTAAATCCCAGGATCAAACAAATGCGGCTTCGACATCCTCACAACTAATGACAAAAAGGTGGTATAATTCAAGGATGATTATCGCCACCACCTACGAGGGGTATAGGCAATCTAGATTTTGATATCAGAATAGGCAACCATGACCTAAATGACAACTTGCTTGTTTACATAAAACCTCATCCTTTGACACTTTGAGGATACAATGTAGGATGAGTTGGGGGGTGAAAAAACATGGTCAGTACGTTATCCAACCCTATCCTTTTCCTACCACTACATATATCATTTTCTTGTTTTCCATTTTCCTAAAATCTTAAAAATGTTGTTATCTTGTATATATTAGATTAAGATCTACCAAAATTTTCTTAATAAAATATAACTTTTGATTCAACTTTCTAGGATGCCATTCTCACTCCCAAATTTAGACCTATTTGTTTTTGAGCTACTTCTTAGTTTAATCATTGTAACATGTGAATAGTTTGGGTTATAAATTCACCTAATAACTTGCTTTGTAATTATATTTGCACTCCTGATCGATCTCTCATGCTTCCTAATATAGGTCGGAAGTGTATAAAAATTGCAAAAAGGAAAAAGCTACCCCCATCTAATGCTTGAAATCTCACAAGGGATAAAAGAGGCTTGGCGGCCCACACATCCTAAAAATTCTATCTACCATAAGCCATGCGAGCAAGAATGAAAGCATGAGAGAGAAAAAAAACATGAATGTCATGTCTGATAAGAGCTGAATAGTTCTACCCAGTTGGTGTATAGCTACATTCAAGAACACAAATATGTCATGCCCGATATTTGAACCTAGGAACCAAAAATGTCACCCCATGTCTAACACGACCCAAACCTACTAACCAGTGTTTAAGCCTGCCAAAGAGGGATTATACTAACCATGCACTTTTTAATCACTTATTGAAAATTAGCCTTAAATTTTTCCTTGCTTTAAATTAATAGAAGTAATGAAAAATCATGATAACTAGAAAGATAACATCTTGTTTATGCCAACATGAAGGGTTACAATAGAGTTCGACTTTAACATAAAAGTAGGAGTCTTGCTTAAAATACACCAAATCAAACTTAGCAAAACTTCTCTCCTTTCTCACTCTCTTATTCCTTGGATCCACAGGAAGGACAAGAGATGATCTAAATACTCTAACTATTCCTCTTCAGACCTCAGTTGGTCTATTCCTGATAAGAGCTAGTTTCTGACACCTCTCGAAGAGTTGTACCCTTTCCTGGAAAATGTTTCAGTAGTTTGTGTGAGCTATTGGCTTAGTGCATAGAAAATTAGCAAGAAAACATGATAGTTCATTTGTATATAGTTAATAGAATTAAATATGAAAGAATGTGTACATGGAAATTTAAAATTGTAAGACATCCAATATGATAATAAATATGATAATAACTACATTAAAAAGTTAAACTAAATCCAAAAATTATGCCTTTTATTTCTTTTATTAGGTCCCAGACCCAAATGTAGTGTACCACATCATGTGGAAGTATCACAATGAGCTAACATCACACCATATAAGACTTAGAGTAGAGACAAGACTCTAAGTCTACTAAAATAGCTCCTTAATCTGTAATAGGGCTTGTCACGTCTAGCCTTGATGGCTAAAAAACTATCTGCATAATCTACAATGCTCCTATAAACCTGGTTACTTAGGTGGACAATCAAAGCACTTGTATTAACTACATGCATCCGTGGTTCCACAAGGGCTGACCTATTGAGTAGTAGTTGAACTAACTAAACTATACTGGGTACCATCAAAATCTCCATTTGATGTTAAACACTAGAGTGTTTAAAGAAGACCATACTCTCTAGGCTTAGGTTGTCGTACCCCTTTGGTACACTCTAGATACCTCATCTTGGACTCATCCAATCAATAAGCACATTTCCTCCTTCATGGCACAGACCTCCGTGATGAACTCTATAGTGTTTAGGGCATCTAGAGTGTAGGAATTCTTTAGTTTATCACAGAATGTTATATTCTTGATATTCCTTACCTTAAACGCGTAGTTAGGACATCTAAGTTCTGACATTTCTTGCTCACTCACAAAGATTGAAGAATAATCTTAAACAAATAAGTTGAGCATAGTGGATGATCATTAGTATATATTGTTTACTGAATTCCTCATACAACTTTCTAACAATAATTACACATCACAATTCAATTCTATTGTGGAAATTAGGGCAACATAGGGCTCTATTGCCTCTAATTCCACTTTTAGGATTCACTATGTCTCATAACAATTATTCTTGAGCTGAAAGCATCTATTTTATATCACAAACAAGTTGTAACAGATAGTGCTACTAATGCAATCTCACACATAGAATCAATAAGTTTGTGATAATAATCACCAAGCAAAAAAATATAAATTTCATATGCTTTTATGCATAATTTATAACTTATAAAGGTTTGGAGGTGATTTTCCACTCACCTGTATGAGATCTCAGTTACTGATCTCGCACTGAGGCTTGCACAATTCTGATTAAAACTTTTAACCTCAAGATTTATCCAAAACCATTTGCCAAAAAGTAAACAAACCCTAAAGAAGTCAGATGGAGGTAGAAGATATAGAATAGCGGTCAAAGATAACCTTCGGTTAAAAAATAAAATGTCTATGCATATAAGGGAACAAAGAAAATAAGATATCTATGGTGAAAACTTAATTACCCAACTAAGTGCACCACAAAATCATGGGTTTCCACTTCCTGTCCTTTTTCTCCTTTGTCATCATTGATGACTACTTCCACAATCGATCCCTTCTTCACCTCTTGAAGGTTTCAAGAGAGAATAGAATATGAAAACAAAGATACTGAATCGTGTTTTGTTATACCATGGTTTTTCACATGTCTATATATATTTGAAATGCAAATATTTGAATAATAAGGATACATTGGAAACTTGGTGTGCTCTATTTTAAAAGTATGAATTTCTTTTGCATATATTCCATTACAATGGTTTTTGTGGTTTTTTTACTAATTTTAATAAACCAAAAATAAACATGGGAAAAGAAAGAGACAAAATCCAAAAACACATAAGTTACTAAAGGAGATGCGTAATTAATATGGATTTATGTGGAATATTCTAGAAAAGTGGTTTTTAAGGCCACTAATGGTTTGGTTTCATTTTCACATGGTTTTTAATGAGAAAAGTAATCAAAAAAAGAGATATGCAAAAGGTAGAAACAAAAAAGAATTGATTTGATCCCTTAAATAATGAAATAAAAATGGAGACTTGGAGACTAATAAAAACACTTTTAAGTTAAATATTTTGGTCTTAATATCACCTATACTTAGATAAAGTTATTTAAAATTTTCCTTCAAAATTTGGGATAAAAAATATAAAAGGAGTAAGAGATGAACATTTTTCTAGTTTTCCTAAAGTTAATGGATTATGGAAATAAGTATTAATCTCATGATTTAATTTGATTTGGAATAGAAATCAGAAACTTTCCCTCTTATTTTATTCATGTTTTATAGATCGTTAGATCATGACCTGATGATGCATTGATCATCGTCTACCTTAGATCGGAAAAGGAAACAAAGTCCCAGTGATAATGACTTTCCCGATTGATTTCCTCTTAATCAAGTTGATGTGTTAATCTAGAGATCCCTCTAGTGGATTTGTGAGAGAAAAGTGCACCTACTCTGTTATGACCCCACCTCCCGATAACCCCCAATTAAGGGAGACAGAGAGGTCGAAGCCGCACCCATAACTTCCAGATCAAAGGTTCGACAATTAACCAAGAATAATTATCAAATTTTAACATACTAAATGGGAAAACTGTAAGAAAATAAACTTTTGCATACCTTTTTGAAAACTTGGATCTCTAAACTTCTATCCACTTATGGATTCTAGTCTAACTAATCCTCCTTGTATTTTAATTCATGTATTTCATAATATGATGATTTACTGTTTGTCCTTTTGGCTTGTACCTAAAACACCGACAGACAAAACGTCGGTCAGCCGAAGCTGGTATGTGGGGGAAACAATAAACGTGCAACTATGATAACAACAAAATCATTCAATTAATCATTTAGCAACCAAGATTACGTTTTAAATATAACTCTGTGATCCATGAGTACCCTATCCTCCGTGCTATCCCTGTAGTGGACCTGGATACTACCTTCCTTATGGTAGATCCCCATTAAACCCCTCATTGTCCTACCTATAGGTGAACCGGTTTCTAGGGTTGAGTCACATGGCACTACTCGCAAGTAGCCCACTCCTTAACACATTGCAGGCTAATGGGTCTCATGGCTCTACACTTGATAGCCCAATTTCTAACCCACGATAACCTAGACCTTACTCTAGGTTACCCCTTTTTAGCCTTTACAAGTCACAGAGGTGACCTGGATCTAGCCAGTTATACATGTATATTCATAGTGATAGTCATAGTCACTCTATAGTTGCATGAAATAAAAGCATCCAAGAGTTATTTTCAAGCAACCGATAAAACATTCGGAAATTGCCGTGAAACTAAAGCGATTATTCATAAGCGTAACCACATACCTGATTTTATGATTTCACAAGCATTAAGCAATTCCAACCAAGAAAGCAATCCAAGCAAGCAATTCATCAATCACATAATTCCTGAAACGAATATGTACTCTATTTACTACACACTTTATCAAGAATATACTTTATTGACTTGGATTCACTTTCTAGGGTTTCTAATCCGAATTAGGGTTTCATTAATATTCATTAGGGTTTCTTAGATCAATTTCTCAAACTTTATCCCTTTTAGGTCAACAAACCCTAAAATACTCTTTTCTATTTATATAAACCCTAATTGCTCAAATTATCCATTTTAATAGTCTTTTATATCCAAAATGACTTAGGATCATCGTATCTCTATTTATTCATGGATTTGAACCATTAAAACAATTAAAAGACATATTCACTTAAATTAGGGTTTTCAAGCTCATTAATGCATATTCATGCACAAAACCCTAAATTAAGCCAATTATATAAAAAGTTCATAATTTTAGATCCTATTTTCACTTTTATTAACAATAGGTTAATATTGGCTTGAATTATCCAAAGAACATCATTAAAGATAATAACTTTATGTACTTTTCAAATTTCAAGCATATTTATGCATATAATCTCTAAATTAAACTAATTATGTACAAAGTTAATCCTTTTCAATCTTAATGTGCCTTTTTATCATTAACAGGTTAATACCGACTTTAATCATCCATCAAACCCTATTAAACACTTTAATCATATAAAAATAGGGTTTCTTAACCTTTAATCCATTAAAGTTGATAACTTACACTACTTTTTGAGTAACATGCAAAATTAGGCTTCAAACATAATTTCTTTGTGTTCCTCTCATTTTTCTGATCAAAATACACATATTATGCGTGCTAATACGAGCTATGAATAATTAACTATGAATTTTGTAAAGTTCACTTACTTTGGACCAATCATCAAGCGCCACGTCACCATATGCATGCAACACGGCTTGCCTATTGGAAACATTTCGAATAGAAGATTTTACCCCCGGTTAAGTGAGTTCTTCTTCAGCTCGCTGGGGGGCATACCCATCCAACGGCCTCGGGTCCCTCTTCATCCTTGGGATGAAGCAGCAGGCCGCCCTAGTGGCCATGGCTGAGCGTCGCAGGCCATTCCCCATCACCTCAGCGTTCAAGCTCCAGCCAGGACTTGTCCCTTACCTCTATCCTACCCCCCACACTCAAGCAGGCCGCAAACCCTGTCCGAGACATCTTGTTCCATGGACTTCAAGCCAACGTTTCTTTGCGGGCTTACAGTCATATTGTAGGTGCTATGTGAGGACGAGAGAGAGGAGGTGGTGGCAGATCCCTTCTGGGTAGTCATGGGAGCGTCCTGCCTCCAACCAGACTACAAACAAACCCGTCGTTGTTCTATGGACAGGACTAAGCCTCTATTAGGGTTTTACGTCCAAGAACAAGAAGAAGGGAGAGAGAGAGGTGTGTGGAACTCTCCTTTTAGCTTAGCCATGGGCTCTTTCCTTTATATAGGAGGGTAGCCATGCCCCAGCATGCTTGCCCATGAAGATACAAAGCCTCTTTCCAATTGGAATATGATTCCTTCAATGAGAAGAAACCTTCTCTCTCTTCTTTAACTTTTGATATTCCTTTTTCTTTACATATTAGGATTTCGAAAATTACTACATTTATATTCTTTGTACTTGCTTTTTAATTGATTAACACAAAATTATATTCTCCTCAAGTAGGAAATAAAACCACATAATTCCATTAATCATGTATTCCCATTATCCTTTTATTTTGCAATTTTGGTATTTTCTTTTTCTTTCCTGTTTATTGGGACTCCTTGGATCCCAAGAAACTCTATTATTTCGAAATCCTTTTTATTGGATACTCATTATCCTTCTAGATGCATCTAAATGCATTATTCTTCATTATCATGTATATTTCTTATTAAAATATTTCTTTTTGAGGATTTCTCTTTATTGCTCTTTTATTTTCCTCATTGGTATTCCGTTTAATCATTAAGAATCCTTGGGATACGAAATCCCACTAAGGACAACTCAATTCCACCCTTTTCCACTTATTTTCCCACTTTTTATCATTGTTTTCAATTTCTTTCTTAATAAAGAAATATTTAATTGATCTTTTCTTTTCTTATTGCACTCTTTATGCAACTTTGGATTCCTTTGAACCCAAGGAACCCAAGAGGCAAGAAATCCCTCTTTGGATTTTCCTTCTAAAGGTTTCTACATTTTTCTTTTCTCAAATATTCAATTATTCATTTACTAATTGAATTTTCTTATTATTTGGGCCCAATAGCCAATAAATCCCACAACACAAACATCAAGGCTATTGTAAAAAAAATCCATTTATTCAAACAAATTATATCATTTGTTGTTCAAATATTTTTAATATGAGAAATTACATTTCTCATCAAAAGAACCCAAAAATTGGGGTTGTAACATCCTTCCCCTCTTATAGGAATTTTTTTCTCAAAATTCTATCAAGCAAACAAACAATTCAGGATAAGACTTTTCCATGTCCATCATTGGCCCCTATGTGGATTTTCCTTATCCATGGTGCTTCCAAAGAACCTTTATCATCACATATTCTTTTCTCTGAGTTCTCTCATCCTGGCGTCTATAAACTGCACAGGTGACTCAGGCCATTTCAGCCTCCCTTGGGGCTAACTAGGTTCATTGTTCAGCACATGGTCGGGGTACCTCACATAGTGCTCTACATTCAACACATGGAACTCATCACACATTTCTTTATCCTGAGGGGTAAGGTCAAACTTAATCTTCTCCACCAAACCATGTCAAAAGAACCCATGTATCGGGGACTCAGCTCTCTTAGCTATAACTTAGAGGGGTCAAATTTTCATGTTCACATATTTCCCACAGTGAACTGCATGTCAGTCTACTTTGCATCCGCTCACGACTCACGTCGTCTCTAGGCTCCTTTCAGCCATTTGCACGATCAAAGCGACTTCGTCCACACGCACTGTGGTCCTTTTCTAACCATCACATTGTCCTTTCACCAACATCACCTTACTGAAGTGGTGACCGACATAAGCTCCCTTACAGAGCTTCTTTAAATCCCGATAGTGGCTATGGTAGTTAATTTTACATCTTGCATAGGACAAGAACTGTCTCTAGCTATCACCCTGAATGAGCACATATGCTCTCATCAGACCCTTTAGTCTGGATCATACTAACCATTAGTTAGGGGTGATAAACTGTACTAACATCGAGTTCTTTATGTACCTACTTCCACCTTTTGGAAGGGAACCTTTAGGTCAAACTCAAGAACCTTTGAACTCGCATCATGGTGTAGTTGAACCATCTCTCTCATGGGTAGTTCAACCAGATCTATCCCTTGACAGAACTCTTTCTTTCTCATGTCATCTAGGAAAGGCAATCTACCATAACCCATATTGCATCTCGACCTTCCTTGGTCCTGGGGATACTTACAACATCCATAGAGATGAACTCCCTTTCCCCTTCAGGGACTCTTTATCCTCTATATCAATGCACTGGGTTACCAGTGCTCATCCTTCACCTCCTGTCATGCATGGAAACATACCACATGCAACCTTATCTTTGGTATCTAAAGTACCACTATCACTTATTATCTTGGTAGTACCACGGTATATGGTGATCTTAAGTCATGATCTCCTATATTGTCATGATTCCTTAAGATAGATTCCTCAGAAACCCTAATTAAACCACTCTAGTCGGGGTTTCATCACCTCCATTTCCAAAGAAGTGCATTTGAGGCTCTACAACCATTCTTTCATTGCATCAAGGCCTAGAATGGCTAACCACACAACCATTAACTGACCTCGTTACATTAGTGTTAGCCAAACATATCTTCTTTTCCAAACTTAGGGTTAGTCTAACAACTTCTTCTATCCAAACTAGGAAGATATATATCTCAACCAGAGCATCCATTACCTTTTCACCTTCTTATGTACTAGGTAATGTTGATGATATACACCTTCCTGTATGCCACTTATTATCTCATCTTAGCCCTAAGTCCATCTTCATCGAGAACATTCCGAGCTTGTTCCTTCGGTTTTCAAAATCAACCTGGTATAACTCATAGCTCATGCTAAAAACATCCTTATAAGATGACTACCTTATTTCTCTTTAGTGTTTGCAAACCATCCATGTATCATTCATTTTACCAGGGTATGCTATCTTCTCTGTCCCCATTTCTCATGGCAACGTTCCAACCTACATCATCTCTTATCCTTGGTGTATGGCATGCGTAATGTCCTATCTCTCACCCCCATAACAAGAGGAAATAAGCATTTGGCTACAGTCCAAATACAGAGTTCTTCTTGTTCCAATAGTAGAGATGGTACATCCCACCTTGCCAAAACACCTTTACATCTGAGTTGCAACGTGCCACATATGTCTCTACATCACATGCATCATGATATCAAAGTTACTCCCATGGAAAACTGGTCTCGAACCTATTGGGGTTTACACACATTCCTTGGTCATCTCCTCTAGGTCTATAGGGTGCCGGCATTTTAGGGATCATCCCTCTTCCCTTATGCATCTAGAGAGTGCCCTACTCATCTGCCCTTTGGGTCCCATGAGTTCATGAAGGTGATCAATCTCCTAACCCATGGCCCTCAGACAATGATAGTTGTTACCTCCCGACCCTACGGTCATGTGCAACTAGGGAGTTAGGCAACTCCTACTTCCATCGGTCTTATCCCTACCTGACCCTAGGATAGACTTTAGGATTCCATTATAGTACATGTCCAACTTAGAACCTTACCCAAGCCTTCATCATCTCTCTCTCTCTCTCTACATTCATGGGCTGACTTTCATCCTTTCATAGGGATCATGGCAACCTGCCTACCTTGGTCAAGCCCCATATCAGTTACCTCCATGGTAACACATCCATATGCACATAGATATGGCTATCTATGGGTCTAGAGGTTCGTTCTCATACCATGTACTTTTCACTTAGCTTCTCAAGATCATATGAGACCTCTTTAGGTTACCTTAAACCAACAAAACTGGCATACACCCTTCAAAAGGGTCCCTCTCCCAGGATGGGAGGAAACTACAACTCTTGACCACAAGGTCACAAACATCCTTAGGTCTAGGGTTTACATCCATATGCTTAACCCTAGTAAGCTATTAAGGCACAAGAAGACCACTAAACCAGGCTAGGTCATCTGGGTTCTCATTCTTCAACATTAGATCAAGGTCATACCTTCTCGTGTCATCAACTTAGCTGGGAGGGGTTTTCCAACCATACCTTAAACGTAAGGGGTTTTCCTTTCCTCTGAACATAAGGAGTACCATGTTCGCATCTATAGAAACTCAACTCTCATCATGTGCATTTGGTACACCACTTCCCCTCTTAGGCCTAGGAACCCTAGGTTCTCCTTTTTGGGTGTCCAACTACATGCTCAACCTCCTAACCACAAACCAAACATGTATCAGGTCATCCTTTTTTCTCAATCGACACTTTAACGTTGAGTCTTCCTCGAGGACAAACAATAAGGTGCAAGGCCTCACAACTTGCTACTTAAGCCTCCTCAGGGTCTAAGGCACACTTTGTCTCATCTCAGCAGGTAAGCCCTTATACCTTAGGCACATAGGTTCCATAAGCCCCATCCTCTCTTTAGGGTTTGGTTCCTCCAAAGGCAACCCAGATATCATCAGCCTACAAAGATTATGCATAAGGAAACTACAAACATCCACTTAGGTCGCATCATCCTCAACTCTCTACTTTTCCTCATATCTCGGAGTCTAGGATTCCAACCTTCTTGCTTGGTTTCCCGCTCTCTCTCTAGAGCTAACCCTACAACCAACCTCACCATTAGAGGTCCTCTCTTCATGAAGGATCAACCTCAAAAGCATCCTCTACATGGGTGAAGCCTAGGCTCAAACTTATGTTTACTCAAGATCATCCATAGCCCTTTATGCTTATCCCATAAGCCATCCATCCTGTCCTTCTGGCCATGGTCTTAACTTACTACCCATACTGCTGATGTACTCTGGGTGCAAGCTATATCCTACTTGCAACAACCCATAAGGTTTTTATAGGTTCTTCTTTAACCTCATCAATGAAGGAGCTATCATTCGCTCAAACATGCACGACCCTTCCCAGGGTTGGGTCGCCAGAGGTACTAGGTCATCCAACCTCTCATGGCTCATACGTCATCCAAGGCATGTCCATCCAAACACCCGGTCAACCATGACATCTAACTCATCATGTCCTCTCTCTCTAACCTTCACTTAGGGTTAGGGTTAACATCATCCTCAGAGGATATGCCAGGTCTCTACTTTTAATGGAGGTCTCTATCTCCAAGACTAACTCTCTTTA
Source organism: Alisma plantago-aquatica (assembly GCA_963693085.1). NCBI lineage: Eukaryota > Viridiplantae > Streptophyta > Magnoliopsida > Alismatales > Alismataceae > Alisma > Alisma plantago-aquatica. The sequence goes on along the minus strand of OY856411.1, from coordinate 457,625,891 downwards.
CTTCTCCTCCAAACAAGAAGGTCTAGACTCAGGTCTCTCCTGAGGGCATGACAACTTATGTCATACGTCCTAAGCATGTATCTATTCTTTAGTTTGCACTTAATCTATTAAGCTTATGTCCATGGCATCTTATTTACATGCTATTCATTAATTTTGGTGGAGGATTCCTTAAACCTTATTAACCTTACCCATACCTCAAGAGCGTGAGGAGAAGAGAGAAAACCCTAATCCTTAAAGTTCTTAACAGAATTTGTGATGAGAAGGGATGAATAAGATGAGGAAGTACTAAAGGTATCTTATTTCGATTCATACCCTAAGACTTTAGTCAGGCAGTCACACGGATCTGGGAGTCCTCGTATTCCGACTAGCGGTGCGGAGGAAAATATTGCCAGCCCCCGGTCGTGATCCTTTTCTAGACACCTCCATCTTTCGGATAATCCTCTAATAACTCCCTTGGATTCTATGGAGTTTGTAAAATTTAATAATTATTAATGGTTAAGTGAGGAACCTATGATCTGATACCAAATGTTACGACCCCACCTCCCGATAACCCCCAATTAAGGGAGACCGAGAGGTCGAAGCCGCACCCATAACTTCCAGATCAAAGGTTCGACAATTAACTAAGAATAATTATCAAATTTTAATAGACTAAATGGGAAAACTATAAGAAAATAAACTTTTGCATACCTTTTTGAAAACATGGATCTCTAAACTTTTATCCACTTATGGATTCTAGTCTAACTAATCCTCCTTGTATTTTACTTCATGTATTTCAAAATATGATGATTTACTGTTTGTCCTTTTGGCTTGTACCTAAAACACCGACAAACAAAACGTCAGTCAACCGAAGCTGGTATGTGGGGGAAACAATAAATGTGCAACTATGATAACAACGTAATCATTCAATTAATCATTTAACAACCAAGATTATGTTTTAAATATAATTCCATGATCCATGAGTACCCTATCCTCTATGCTATCCATGCAGTGGACCTGTATACTACCGTCCTTATGGTAGATCCCCATTAAACCCCTCATGGTCCCACCTATAGGTGAACCAGTTTCTAGGGTTGAGTCACATGGAACTACTCATAAGTAGCCCACTCCTTAACTCATGGAAGGCTAATGGGTCTCATGGCGCTACACTTGATAGCCCAATTTCTAACCCATGATAACCTAGAGCTTACTCTAGGTTACCCCTTTTTAGCCTTTACAAGTCACAGAGGTGGACCCGGATCTAGCCAGTTATACATGTATATTCATAGTGATAGTCATAGTCACTCTATAGTTGCATGAAATAAAAGCATCCAATAGTTATTTTCAAACAATCGATAAAACATTTGGAAATCGCCGTGAAACTAAAGCGATTATTCATAAGCGTAACCACATACCTGATTTGATGATTTCACAAGTATTAAGCAATTCCAACCAAGAAAGCAATCCAAGCAAGCAATGCATCAATCACATAATTCCTGAAACGAATATGTACTCTATTTACTACACACTTTATCAAGAATCTACTTTATTGACTTGGATTCACTTTTTAGGGTTTCTAATCCGAATTAGGGTTTCATTAATATTCATTAGGGTTTCTTAGATCAATTTCTCAAAATTTATCCCTTTTAGGTCAACAAACCCTAAAATACTCTTTTCTGTTTATATAAACCCTAATTGCTCAAACTATCCATTTTAATAGTCTTTTATACCCAAAATGACTTAGGATCATCATATCTCTATTTATTCATGGATTTGAACCATTAAAACAATTAAAAGACATATTCACTTAAATTAGGGTTTTCAAGCTCATTAATGCATATTCATGCACGAAACCCTAAATTAAGCCAATTATATAAAAGGTCATATTTTTAGATCCTATTTTCACTTTTATTAACAACAAGTTAATATTGGATTGAATTATCCAAAGAACATCATTAAAGATAATAACTTTATGTACTTTTCAAATTTCAAGCATATTTATGCATATAATCTCTAAATTAAACTAATTACATGCAAAGTTCATCCTTTTTGATCTTAATGAACCTTTTTATCATTAACAGGTTAATACCAACTTTAATCATCCATTAAACCCTATTAAACACTTTAATCATATAAAAATAGGGTTTCTTAACCTTTAATCCATTAAAGTTGATAACTTACACTACTTTTTGAGTAGCATGCAAAATTAGGCTTCAAACATAATTTCTTTGTGTTCCGCTCATTTTTCTGATCAAAATACATATATTATGCGTGCTAATACGAGCTACGGATAATTAACTATGAATTTTGTAAAGTTCACTTACTTTGGACCAATCATCAAGCGCCGCGTCACCATATGCATGCAACACGGCTTGCCTATTGGAAACATTTCGAATAGATGATTTTACCCCCGGTTAAGTGAGTTCTTCTTCAGCTCCCTGGGGGGGCATACCCGTCCAATGGCCTCGGGTCCCTCTTCTTCCTTGGGCTGAAGCAGCAGGCCGCCCTAGCGGCCATGGCAGAGCTTCGCAGGCCGTTCTCCATCACCTCAGCGTTCAAGCTCCAGCTGGGACTCGTCCCTTACCTCCGTCCTACCCCCCCCCCCCCCACACTCAAGCAGGTCGCAAACCCTGGCCGAGACAACTTGTTCCATGGACTTCAAGCCAGTGTTTCTTTGAGGTCTTACAATCATATTGTAGGTGCTATGTGAGGACGAGAGAGAGGAGGTGGTGGCGGATCCCTTATGGGTAGTCATGGGAGCATCCTGCCTCCAACCAGACTACAAACAAACCCGTCATTGCTCTATGGATAGGACTAAGCCTCTGTTAGGGTTTTACGTGCAAGAACAAGAAGAAGGGAGAGAGAGAGGTGCGTGGAACTCTCCTTTTGGCTTAGCCATGGGCTCTTTCCTTTATATAGGAGGGTAGCCATGCCCCAGCATGCTTGCCCACGAAGATACAAAACCTCATTCCAAATGGAATATGATTCCTTCAATGAGAAGAAACATTCTCTCTCTCTTCTTTAGCTTTTGATATTCCTTTTTCTTTACATATTAGGATTTCAAAAATTACTACATTTATATTCTTTGTACTTTCTTTTTAATTGATTGACACAAAATTATATTCTCCTCAAGTAGGAAATAAAACCACATAATTCCATTAATCATGTATTCCCATTATCCTTTTATTTTGCAATTTTGGTATTTTATTTTTCTTTCCTGTTTATTGGGACTCCTTGGATCCCAAGAAACTCTATTATTTCAAAATCCTTTTTATTGGATACTCATTATCCTTCTAGATGCATCGAAATGCATTATTCTTCATTATCATGTATATTTCTTATTAAAATATTTCTTTTTGAGGATTTCTCTTTATTTCTCTTTTATTTTCCTCATTGGTATTCCTTTTAATCATTAGGAATCCTTGGGATACGAAATCCCACTAAGGAAAACTCAATTCCACCTTTTTCCACTTATTTTCCCACTTTCTATCATTGTTTTCCATTTCTTTCTTAATAAAGAAACATTTAATTGATCTTTTCTTTTCTTATTGCACTCTTTATGCAATTTTGGTTTCCTTTGAACCCAAGGAATCGAAGAGGCACAAAATCCCTCTTTGGATTTGCCTTCTAGAGGTTTCCACATTTTTCTTTTCTCAAATATTCAATTATTCATTTACTAATTGAATTTTCTTATTATTTGGGCCCAATAGCCAATAAAGCCCGCAACACAAACATCAAGGCTATTGTAAACAAAATCCATTTATTCAAACAAATTGTATCATTTGTTGTTCAAATATTTTTAATATGAGAAATTACATTTCTCATCAAAAGAACCCAAAAATTGGGGTTGTAACATACTCATTTTGAGTTTTGATACCTTTGGAAAGTAATAAACGAAACCCCCAATTCAGAACTCCTTATCGACCTATCCATCATAAACAAGGCTATATAAGGGCCATAGACCCCTCTGTGAGACCGCACACTTGTTCACGAGACTCTTCTAGATGTATAAACTCTTTCCCTACCTCCAACTTTGCCACTAGACTTTTCTAATCGCCTTCCTTTCCCTCTGGTACTCCTCCAGGAAGTGGATCCCTAGTTCACCTTTGCCAGGCCCTCTCCAATCAAACAAAGGCTGCCAACAAGTCTGTCAGAGCCAGATGAAGGGAGTTTCCCCTTTGCTTGCTGCTTCAGGATCCTAATTCCCAGAGTCAACCTTCAGCTGACTCAGCCATGAACAAGAACTGGCTGTCGAGAGGAAGACAAAGACAAGGTGGGAAAGTACTCACCTACCCTCGAGAGTGCGTTGAAAGGGTAAGGGTAAACTGGTCTCTTCTCTTTCTTTCTTCTCTGACCAATGTGTATCCATGCAAGTGTGATGATCTTAGATGGCATGAGGCCATTGATTGGCTCAGCCGAGTTGGCAAGGCCAGGACCTGGGCTCACTGCATAGATTGTGACTTCTGATTGGCTGAATCTTCAATTTTGTTAAAATCATAGAAATTCATAGGAAGGCCCAATAATAATAATTTATAAATGAAAGTTGATCAGAAAAATGTAAGGATTCCAATAAAAATAGATTCAAGACCTAATTATGTCTCTAATTTCAAAAGTACCTAAAGATACTAATTTTAATGTATTAAAAGCACGAACCCTAATTTCTTGGTTATAATGCTCAAAATATTTTAAAGAAACTTTAATGAAAAAAGTTGGGTATTTTTGAATAAAAGGGACATATTTAACTTAATTTGAGATTAGTAATTATTAAAACATAAATTTAAGGGTTTTCAAGTTAAAAAGGCATTAAATATGTTAATTAGGGTTTGGGAAGCCAAAACCCTAATGAAAACCTAAGTTGACCCCAAAACCCTAACTTGGAACCCAAGTCAGTCTTAATATGAGTTTATGAACTAGGGATACAACACACAAGCTAAGAAGTCAGGTAGAAATCTTGACCTAAAGATGGCATAAGAACATGATCAACGCCAAAAACAACTAAACTAAAGAAATCCCTTTGGTGTCACTTATTTCTTTGATTATATTTATTAGCTTGAGGACAATCTAGAGTTTAAGTTTGGCGGGGTTAATAACATACAATTTTATGGATGTTACATCTTACTTTTTTTTATCCAATCCTCTTTATTTATTCCATTTGTGGCTCCACATCATGATACAACTCCACACTAGTATTGTTTACAAGGGCATCTTTGAGATGGTGCTTAAGAATACAGGTTGGGGGCGAATCGAAATAATGCTCGGGTGAATTGCTCCTGAGCTAGAATTTTGCCATTCCATCTGCTACTGAGTTACATAGTCGTCGTTCATATTGAATCTTCATGTTACATCTTACTTTTATCCTTCATTTCTGTTATTAGTAAAAGATTATGTAGATATTCATATATTTATTTTTGTGTTTTTCCACTTTGCCTTAAATAAACAAGAACTACTCTTTTCTTTGCAATTTTTTTTTACTACTAGCTAGGCAACCATACCAGCCGTTGTTGGCACTTGTAATCCATAGTCAATGGAATCCACCATGCACAGACTGGCCATCAAAAGTCATCTACTGATGGTTTCACAAGATGTCAGTTCATGGTCCTACAAGATTGTTGGTATGTATGCCCAAATATCCAATCACATGATGATTGTAATGGGCATTAGATACATGATTTGATAATGATAAAGGTAATTCCGTCCATTATGTTTGTCTCAACCATGAGATTATGACACAAACTTAATATATGTCTAAAAAATGATATTACCCAATGCCATTTGTCTTTAGGTTGAGGACCTGAACAATGAAACTATATGTATGATAAGTGTTTACATATTCTAGTTATGTCCCTAGTCGTATATTATTGAGGAAGAAAAATAGACAACAATAATACACAACACTAGGGTGTATGATGACTGGTGATAGAGTCTCATTAGTCATGATATGTGATATAAAGTCAAACACACATGTACATGTTATAGAACAATGTATCAGACATGCCCACCTTGAGAGTGATACATGGATACCATGGAATGGTAGTCAGAATCAACTCTCATAGTGATAGTGGTGATTGTGGTTCTTAGACCTGAAGTCACTACACTCATCACATGCCGTTCGATGGATTTTGACATCATCCAACATGACCTTGAATAAAGGTTTCCATAAAGATGATGCTCAGGTACGTTGTGACACATGGGGATTGAGTGTGAGTGATGTAGATGGGATTTATCCCTACTATAGGATATTGATATCCATGCCACTTGATAAGCAAGATTGAGAAATGTATGGTCATACTCATGTGACTCAATATGTGATATGTGAGCTCACATGCATCTCAACAGTCTACTGTAGTTCATGGAACATGGATTGAATGTTGAGCAAATGCCGATTCCATGCCTCAAGTTCAATCTAGATATCAGAATCAAAGGAACTATATGATCAAGGTAACATTGATCATGAATTGTAGGTTGAAGTTGTTCTCCAACTTTCCAATTACTTGGGTAGTAATGATGTGTTGCTAGATACCACTTATTGTTTATGATGTCATAAGTTAGATATGGACATTCATTACCAACGTAACTTGGGACCTATAGGGTCACACACATAGGATGCACATGGAATAAGAGTTTATTCATGAATGATGTTTAACTTGATTATTAAAGTGTTTAGGTATTTAATTTAAACAACAATGGCTGAAAATTCACTGATTGGACTGCTAACTGAGCGATTCAAGTGTTCTACCAATTGATTCAAGTGTAAGGTCAATTTAAATTACATTGGTTGAACATTACCTGAACTAGGAAATAAATTGACCAAAACAATTGGAGAACCGACCAGTTCAAGGTGGGAAATGACTGGTTCAACTTGTGAATCACCCAGTTCAATGATCAATACTATTGGATCAAGGATTGATGCTGACGTCATGTGGTGCATTAATCACATATTGAAAGCTAATGTGATTGAAAAAAGGAAAAGCAAGTGAACGGACCAGTTCAAGTGTTGAACCGGTCGTTTCACATGTGAATGGATCGATTAAAGTTTGAACGGATTGTTTCATGGTTTGCAACTTCTAGAAAATTCATGAAATTCCATTTCTTTGACTCCCATATGATCTGGAAACCCTGACCTTGGCCATCCTATAAATAGGATGGCACTCAAGGATTTCAAAAGACACAACAATAAGTTATTACAATTGTTGCCCTCTCACATTTGTGGTAATGTGAGAGCCTGAGCAAGTCATACCCTTAAAAGGGAGGGACAACAAGGGAGAGACAACACATGAGAGCGAATCAACCCTAATAGGTTGACATTTGAAGGGACAAGTCCTTCTTGTTGGCTCTAGTAGTGCAATGTGGAGTTCCCAATAGACCGCGTAGACTACTTAGAGGCGTGGACATCATTACCACCACTCTAGGAGGACAACAACCACCACCATCCACGGTGTTGCACTAAGAGTGCACATCATCATCCAAGAGTTGTCACTGAACTTGCTCAAGGACCAGGTATATCTCTTACTAACATTGTTGTTGACACCCTTCTAGTTCAGGAATCAAGCATAAATTTTTCTTTCTTTTTCCTTATTTGTTGTATTGATTTCCCAACTATGGTATTAGATCAACTTCAATTTATAGTGTATCTAAATTTAAATTAATATGATAGATTGTATTTTATTTCATATGGTGTGAATATTAAAGTGATTAATGTGCATATCCAATCAAATACCACATACTCCCACTATATATATATATATATATATATATATATATATATATATATATATATATATATAAGTGTTGCCCTAAAAGTGTTTTGATGGTGGATGTATGCGTGTTTATGGACAAAACCCCTATGGATGTGTATTATTGGCTGTTTAATTTTCTTTCCTATTATTACTTAGTTTGCTTATCGAGCCTCTCCCCTCCTTTCCAAATGTAAATTAATGCTTTTCTTCCTATACTCCCCTCAAATGTTACTCAAGGTTTTCCCTTTTACAATGTAACATGGAATAGGATAGTTTGATATATCTTTCATCATGAGAAGACATTTTGCACTTGAAAAGTCAATCAACCAGAGCACTGAGGAGGCAAAAATACAGGAGGAGCCAACCGATCAACCTAAAGCCCAACTGATCGACTAAAGGGTTCAGAGGACCGAATTGGCTAGTATAAGTTTCAAGTATAGGTTGATACATATGATTTGGACCTTAGGTCGAGATTCCTTATGGATACACATAAGTGCATTAGTGTGGAAATAACCGTCACTCGTATATTTCTGATTGCATGTTTTTGTTTGTGGATATAGTATGTATATGATACATACTATAAGTATGTGGTGATTGGATATGTATATGCATTTATAGATAAAATACCTCAATAAATGTTAATCCTTATATGCTTTCCATAAGCGACACACATGAAAAGATTTATGGACCAATCATAGGTTATGCCAAAGTGTGGTGTGCCATCTATCTCATGGAATTGTGATGATAGATATGTAGATCCTCCAAAGCAGGGTGCATATTCTATCCTATTGGCTTTTAGATCAGGCTTAACTAGGTGGCCTTGATGAGATTAAGTGCCTATAAGCATGGAGATGGATTGGGACTAGGAGTTGTGCACACCATGTATCCAATAGTTGCATGAGATGGAATTGACAAAGTTTCCTACCTAAATAGTCAAGTTGTGGGTGATCAACCATAGCTGACTCATGATTTAATGAAATATGGATCTTGGCTCACTAGAAGGTCGTACACTGCAATCTTATGAAATGGTAGTGAGGGCTATGAATTTCAAAAAAAAAATAGTGGGAGTTATTACTCATTAAAAGACTTATTAATATAGTCAAACTTATAAAATCAAATCAAAAGTGTTTTAACATAAATTCTGAATCTTATTTTATAGAATCTAATGGAAAACACAAATATGCTTTTATTGTGATCGGTCTGTGAGAAGGACAAGCTGAGTAGGAATAACTTCCATGTCTGGTTCTGGACGTTGAGAACCGTTCACACTCAAGAACACAAGCTCTATGTCCCAGAGACACCAGAGTCAAATGAACCCACTCCCAACATGCCTAAGGCTGACATGAATGCTTACTAGATGCACTATGAAGATACTATGGATGCCAAGTGCCTGATCTTTTACTCAATGAACTATGAGTTGTAGAGACAACATGAGAACATAAATGTTATTCATATGGTAACACATCTTAAGAACATGTACTAAGATCAAGCAAGACAAGATATGATGTCTCAAAGGCGTTGTTCAAGTGCAATATGGTTGACGGAGATCCAATAGGTCCTCATGTAATTCAAGTTGATTGGGTATGTGGAGAACCATTCTATAGTGATATTTACCTTGGGTTAAGAGTTGGCCACAAATGTGATTCTATAGTCACTGTCGGAATCATACAACCAGTTTGTCATGAACTACAACATGAACAACACAGACAAACTATTATTAGAATTACTTGTCATGTCAAGGACAACAGAAGCACTCATGAAGAAGGACAAACCCAAATTTGTTATGATGATTAGCAGAGGGAAGTACAATGGCAAAGGCAAAGCTAAGAAGAGTTCTAAAGCCAGCCATAAACCAAAGTCTTTTGCATTGAAAGCTAAGGGAGGAGTGAATCAGGAACAGAAGTGTCACCAATATCACCAGCCTGGACACTAGAAAAGGAACTGTCCTCTTTATATAGAGGAATTTAAGAAGACAAAGAAGAAGGAGATAAAGATCTCCATGTAGGACATGAGAAGACATAACATAGAACTATTTGGAGCAATAATTTCTACCACTATAGTTGGAATCTGTCATTCATGTAATGGGCATGTAATATAATTAGTGAATTGCTATCATGTACCTGCCATTAATGAAAAACATCACGTATCTTGTATGGAAAATAATATTATGAGTATATTTGATGTTTTTCTTTCAAAGATAAGATCTCTTATGGTAGTGGCCCCAATGTCTCATAGTTTATATTTGATGGTTCTAGAGATATTTATATAGATATTGAATTACTTGATGACTCATAAATAAATACCTATAGCATTGTCATCTAGAGTACACAAATGAGAAATGCATTTCTAGAATCCATAATGATGGCTATATAGACTCTTTTGGTTATTTAACCAATAAAGACATGCAAGTCTTATTTATTGGGCAATATGAAAAAATCACCTTTCACTAGAAGTAGTGGGAGAGAGAGTATTCTATTAGGCTTCATACATATTTATGTATATAGACCTTTTAGAATAAATGCTAAAGGTGGTTAATAGTACCTCATTATATGTATTGATGATCTCAGTAGATATGCTAGTGTGTATTTAATGTAATACAAGTCTGAATCTCTTAAAGTGTTCAAGGAGATCAAGAATGAATTACCTAACCAACTTGGTAAAAATATTAAAACACTTCGATATGATTGATATGGAAATATTTTAACTATGAGTCTGTGGACCTTTTGGGAGACCATGATAGTGTATCATAATGAACTCACCTAAAACACAATGATAGTATATCAGAAAGAAGGAATCACACCATGTTAGTCATGGAGTGATTATAAATAAATCTAGTTAATCTTACAATTTCCTTTTTGACACAAGCTTTACACAAAAACAATGTACCATCTAAAATGGTTCACAAGACACCATATGAGATATGTCATGGAAGGTGTCATGAGTCATCAATCATATACAAATAGATAGAGTACCAACTATAAAATCGTATTTCACAAGATAATGAGTCAAACATCAAGATCATAAAAGAGCAATCATATGTCAAGGTTTTACAAGATCAAGGTCATGATTCTATTCCCTTCCTTTCAAGGTCAAGGAAGGGGCAGATTTTGGAAATTGAGAAGTCAAATTGAGAACTCGAGGTTTTGAGCATAATAGGGCCAGAGTAATATCCATGTCCATCATTGTTGTTCAAAATTGAGCTTACAAAGAGGCATACAAGTCAATAGGGAAGTACCTCTTGTATTAAGGTCATCACATCATGATCTGGGGGGGGTCCAAAGTCAATGGTCACACCAGAGTATGTGGCGTGATGCATGTCAATCGAGTGAGTTTTGCTTATCTATGTTTGAGGTTTGATCAAAATAGGTACACCATAGGTATAGTCAATAGGGATCTCGTCAAACATGAGGTGTAAACATGAGTTCCACCTTATTTCACCATATCAATAATTTATCTCAAACATAGAAAGCACTTATATCTGTTTGGGTAACATTGGGTTCCATAACTTTAGATATGAGTATATCACATTAAAGAGTAACTTCATACATCAACTATGGTTTTCATCTTAAGATCGGATCATGGCATTATCATATTAATCGACTTTCATGATTTCAAATGAGTTTTACTTTTCCCTTGTATAAGCTACTCCAAAATAGAGAATTCATGTGATTAGTAGTCATGAGAGAAGAATCACATGAGGAGGTGAGGAGACTACCTAAATATCATCTACTTGGGTGTCTTAGGAGGTCCTCAAAGAAAATATGAGATGCTAGAAGACTCTCTAAACTTAGGGAAGGAATTTTGTCCTTCCTGGGTTCTTAAGATGTGTTATGCCCTAAACATATATAGAGGCCTATGTGTATGGATCTGATACCATTTGTCATGGAACTGTTTTTTACCCTCATCCTACCCCCACTAACTACATAGTTAGTGGAAGTAGGGTTTGGGCGCCCATCCATAGAATGGCACATAGTTTCACACAAGCAATATATATGAAAAAGGCAATAACAACAAGATATTAAACATAGATATAAGAGATATGTACCCATTTCTAGATTCAAGCATACCCATTTGTATTGCATTTTAGAGCTTAGAGTCTTTCATGATATAGATCTTCATTTGACAACTACAAATTCGATAAACAAAATATATTAATGCTAAAGCATTAAGTATGCTATGAAAAGGCATGTAAAGAGTACTATAAAAGTTTGCTTGGCAAGAAACATCATATAAGCAAGAAGATGAAATAAGGAGAGAACAACTAACAACATTCTTTTATCCAAAGCATATTTTAGGTGTATTTCCATTATACTCAAATGGCCATTGACCATCTTCCCATTGGAAGGGTCCGTAAGGGTGCTCAAGATTAGATACCCTTTTATCGACATGGTCTGCCTTATCTTGACATCTCAAGTAAGATGCCCAACCTTGTACCCTTAACCCCAGAATATAGGAAGGTACCTAGGTTTGTATAATGGACAAGTTTAATTATGTTCAAGGTTTGTTCAACATATTTCAAGCAAAACAAACATACTAATCATAGGGAACAAGTACCTCAAACAAGTAATTAACTAGCCAAGCATTTATATGAGCATACATACAAACAAGCCAATACCATAGTAGGGTCAAGAGAGTAAGCGTTCTTAATGAGTAGAGTACAAGATTAAGTATTCTTGAGTAAGATCTTAGATATTATCCAAACTAAGGGTACCTCGCAAGTAAAAGGTATAGCATGGTGTCTTAGTTCCAAAGGGTTTTATAATCCAAACATCATATGATACATGTGGATGTTCCCCTGATATGGGTTTCACTTAGTTCAAACATCCTTTCCAAAGTCCCAAACAAGCATGTATCGATTCAATCATGGCATAAGGATTAACATTAAGCCTTAGATCTAGGTGAACCATTGACATTAAATTAGATATAAACATGAGCTAATTTCTAATTTGGAGTTAGGGAAACATGATATCTAGATTTCCATCAATAATCAACCATGTAAGATCATAACTAGGCATAATAGATTAATCCATGCAATATGGTCAAACATTCCAAGTCATAGGAGCCTTGAGAGCATATGATAGATCAAGTTGGTAATTAGTGCTACAAGTATGATGAAATACTAATCCAAACTAGATAGAGTAAGAGAATTTCATAAACATCATATCTCATCATAAAGAAACAACTAGGTCAATTAGATAATTTTAAGCATATTATAGGAATTGAGGTCCCATACGTGAAAAGTGGGATACTTAGCATGAGATCTTAGATTTCCATGTCACAATGCATGATAAGGGTTACTAATTTAACGATTTCAAGAGTAGATGATATCAATTTAAGCTAAACCCCAAAATTTGATCAAGTCATAGCATGCATACATTTAATGGAGTCACTTTTAGGTGAAGGTCACACATAGAAGGTAAATATGCCCCTTTGGGTGTATAAGGATGACATGATATAACAAAATAGAAAAAGGGTCCTAAGGTTAACAGAATTCATGTGTGCAAACTCACTTGTCATTCAAAGTGCAAGGGTAACATCATTTGATCATTAAACATCATTCAAAAGTCCTAAAAACAAAGTAAAAGGCTATATCAGAGAAATCAAGTTCAGAATTAGGTCAAAAAATGGTTTTGATGAAAATGTAGCATTTTTCCAATCATAATGACATATCATATCACTAGGTTTGAGCAAGGGAGCTAGGAGATATGGAGGTTTTATTAAACACCCTTATTTAGGGTTTTAAAGGAGGATTTACCTCACTGGGATGAGAATGGGATGCATAGTAGGTGACCCTCATCCCTCCTAGACTAGCATGAAAGAGGGGGTGGGTCAGAGGTGATCTCGTCACTGGCACTACTTTCAAGTGGTTGGCAACATTTGTTGGAGGAGTGGAGTGATGGCGGGCGGTATCTGGCAATGATATGCAAGGGGAGGTGACATCGGGTGGATGATCATCGTTCAGTGGCGATGACGAGCGACGCAGAGCATGCTAGAGTGATTTTAGACAGTCTGAACATGAAATGTTGCCGTGCCAGCTGGGGCACGAGGTGGGGCTACACGGACATGAGGCAGCTTGGCATGCTATGATTGGCGAGACTTGGCACCCTCATGGTAGAGAGAGGGACCGAGCAAGGGAGAGAGAGAGAGTACACATGGGAATGATCTAAGCCCTTGGTTGCTGATCCCACGCCTAGCGAGTTATCCCCTTCATCACGTTGGGGTTTCTAAACCCTAGGGAAGGTGGAGGCAGTTTCAAGTGGGTGATCTAGAGGGGTTTTTAGGGTTCAACTGTGGAAAGAGAAAGGAAGAGGAGAGGCTAGAGAACTGGTAGGTGATATTTATAGGTTCAAGGGATGAGTACGGTGGCGGCTAGGGTTCGTCGATGGCTACCAGCCACGACTTGTTGCTTGCGTCACCCCATTGGGCTCGACAACGGGTCGTGCGGCCAAAGGGGGGTTGCGGGGACCCCATAGGTAAGCACCGATCACATAGAATAGTAGCTTTGTTGTAGTTCTTTGACAGGTTGATGTGAGGAGGGAGATGGTGTCGCAGTCGTCAGATTCACCCATGATCCACAACACATGCTGATCCAAGGGTCCATGTGGTTTGAGCTGAGGGAGAAGACCAGAAGGGAAGGGAAAGTGGGCGGACCGGGGAAAGGATAAGGAACAAACTTGGGCCGTGTGAATCACTTTTTGGGCCCATTTAAGGTGTAAAATGATTTTAAAGAGAAAAAAGGTATAATTTTAATTCATAAGATTTTCAAATGGCATAACTTTCACATCGTAGCTTTGATTTAGACAAGAAAATATGCATTGGAACCGTGAGAAAGATCTCTACAACATGGAAATGAGAAAATGACATATATGTATTCAAATATACGATTAAAAACAAAAAATAGAATGGTGATGAGTGTTGTGTTTTAAACCAAATAGAGTCCAATTGAGGGTCATCAAGGAATCGATTGCACTTAAGAGATATCAATTATGCATCAAATCATGCTCAATTATAAAATTGAAGGTAAGAATAGGACATTGAGAAAGGTAGGGTTTAGCATTACATAATGAAGGAGAGAGAAAGGTCCAATCTATCACACTTAGGATATCTTACAAAACAAGAAGGTAGTTGGTTGGTCATATATGATGAGACAACAACCTACCTAGAAGTTGTTGAGGGACCAAAGTCTGAGAAATGGCTTGAGACCATGAGATCCAAGATAGAGTCCATGTACACCAACAAGGTATGACCTTGATGGATCCACCTAAAAGGATAAAACTCATAAGGTGCAATTGGGTCTTCGAAAGGAGACCAACATGGGTGGTAGTGTACAAAGCTATAAGGGAAGATTGATTGAAACGAATTTTGAATAAGTTCAAATTGTTGAACATGATGAAATATTTACACTAGTTACCATCGTTAAATCCATCAGGATCATTGTTGCCATTACAACTTAGTGTGACTATGAGATTTGGCAAATGGATGTTAAAACTACATTCCTTAACAAGAATATTGTATAGTATATGTGCATGACACAACCTAAAAGGTTTTAAAATCCAATTATTGCAAATAAAGTCTATAAACTACAAAGGTCTAAGGATTGAAGAAAGCATCTCAGAGCTGAAATTTTCAATTTGACATGATAGTCAAAGAGTTTGACTATAGTCAAACTCTTTGACTCATATTTATATTCCACATAATGATGGGGAATGATGTCCTTATCATGCATATATTAAAAACATGGCAAGGAAGTACCTTCTCTATGAAGGGTTTAGGTGAAGCATCCAACATGATAGGAATCAAGATCTATAGAGATAGATCTATACAACTTCTTGACCTATGTGAGAGCACATGTAT
The DNA here is from genome assembly GCA_963693085.1 of Alisma plantago-aquatica. Classification (NCBI taxonomy): domain Eukaryota; kingdom Viridiplantae; phylum Streptophyta; class Magnoliopsida; order Alismatales; family Alismataceae; genus Alisma; species Alisma plantago-aquatica. The sequence continues at coordinate 457,610,325 of OY856411.1, read as the reverse complement.
TGGCAAGGTGTTGAAGGGTTCAACATTGAGTATTCAATGAGAGAAAATTTGTCCATGTCTCATGGAATTAGTCTCTCAAGATCTTAGTATCCCAGTTCTTGTGAAGAATAGGAATACATGAGTAAGATGCAAGTTGCACTCACAATATTATGTACTCATCTTGTAGTCTCATATATATTTGACATGACAAGTGGATATCTGTAAAATCCTGGTGAAGGTCACTAGACTGCCATAAAGAACATCCTTGAGTACTTGAGAAGCACTAAAAGGATTGCTTACCTGATTATGGTAATAAGAGTTGGGTGTAAATGGTTACACCTATGTAAGATTCCAAAATAACAAATAAAATCAAAGATCAAATCTAAATTTGTATTTGACCTTAAATAAGAACTGTAAGCCGGGAAAGTTTCGAACAAGTGATAGTTTTTTAATTCTATAATAGAATTCGAGTATCTAGGTGTTATGAACATAGTAGAGGATACTGTATGGATCAAGAAGTTCATGTAGGTGAACTTCTGGGAGGTTCCAACCATTGATAAAAAAATAGAAATACTGGGACAACAATGGAGATACTGGATAGACAAGGAATATCAAATAACATACTATGAAAATTCCATCTTATGCGAGAAGTTGCACATATAGGAGATGTGAAAAATTGCAAATACTGACTAAAAGCAAACATTTATAACCCACTATAAAAGCACTAGAACAATAGGAACATGATGTACATGTTAAGATCACTTGGAATAAGATTCATGGGTGATTGGATCTAAGTGCAAGTGGGATTCTATTAGTATGTATGCCCAAAAAGGAAAGCATATGATGATTGTAATGGGGGCATTAAATACTTGATTTGATAATGATAAAGATAATTCTATCTACTATATTTGTTCAATCATGAGATGATAACACAAACATAATAGATGCCTAAAGAATGATGTTACTCGATGACACATGTCTTCAGTTTGAGGACCTGAACAGTGAGATCATATGTATGATAAGCCTAAACACATTCTTGTTATGTTCCTAGTCATATATTATTGAGGAAGAAAAATAGAAAACAATAATACATAAGACTAGAGTGTGTATTGACTGATGACAGAGTCTCATTAATCATGATATGTGATATCAAGTCAAACACATAAGTACATGTTAGAGAACAATGTATCAGGCAGACCCACCTTGAGAGAGACACATGAATACCATGGAATGGTAGTCAGAATTAGCTCTCATAGTGACATTGGTGATTGTGGTTCTTATACCTGAAGTCACTACACTCATCACATGTCATTTGATGTATTTTGACATCATCCAATGTGACCTTGAATAAGGGTTGCCAAAAAGGTGATGCTTGGGTACATTGTGACACATGAGGATTGAGTGTGAGTGATGTAGATGGGATTTGTCCCTCCTACATGAGATTGATATCTAGGATACTTGATAAGCGAGACTAAGAAATGTATGACCCTACTCGTGAGACTAAAAATTTGATATATCAGCTCACATGCATCTCATACAATCTACTCGAGTTCAAGGAAAGTGGATTGTGTTGGATCTAGGGCTCTTGGGGGGGGTGAATAGAGCTTCAAAACTTGCACAAGAATAGTTAGAACTTCAAATTATATCAATTTAAAGCAAAATATAAAAGATAATTTGAGGTCCTACCTAAAAAACATAGCAAGGAGGAGAAAGATTGAAACAAACACTTGGACAAGGTGTTTAGAGTAATTCCAATCTCCAAACTAGGAGACCGTCAGTCCACTACCTAGAGAGGTCAACCTCTAGGACTTTGCAACCCATGTTTACTTATATTGCATTATAAAACATACAAGAAGAACACCTACATCCAAGGGCTTACCTATCCAAGAGCTAGTCTTCTACCTCACAATAGGTCTTACTCACTCTTGCAAGCAGCTTGATTACTTCTCCTAGGACATCTCCTCCTTGCAACAAGTCTTCAGCCTTGAGGATTTATCCACCAAGCTCCTTGGATCTTCCGCCTTGTTCTTCTCCTTCACTCGGAGAAGATCTTCACACCTTCTTCAGTCTTAAATAAGAAGAACAACTCCTCGTTCACTCAGAGAATATCACTTTAACCTTTGCTCTTTTAGAAAGGGAATTAGGAAGTGGAGAGATGGAGAGCTTTGTAAGGTAACAATGAGGTAGCTCTCTTACAACATGCCTAACTCACTCATAATCACTAGATGCTTTGTAAATGAGAGAGAGAGAGAGAGAAAAAAAGGGGCTCAAAGGGTTTATCACACTCAACTATATCAAGGACCAAGGATAGCATGAATGAGCAACCTTGGAATGAACTCTAAGAGGTCCTATTTATATCTAGGGGTGTTCCTTTCAGTGTGGAATCACTTAGTAAAAAAACATAGTCGATTTACAACTTTCAACGGATCTATTTTCATTTCTAATAACTCTCCAATGGTTGGAATCAGCTTTTCTACATTTTTCATACAATGTATTCGGCTAATTTTCAATAAAGGTAACTCGACCGATCCACTATCCGACGAAGTAAATTTTCAATCTATCGATCGAGTTTTTCTTGGGGTAACTCGACCGATCAGCTAAAATGAACTTTGGTCAGAAAGTTGGTCGGTCGAGTTCTGTGAGTGTAAAACTTGAACGATCTAATCATTTCCAAAAATCCATCACTGATCAGTTGAGATTCAAACTTGACCGATAAAATTGTTGTGGCAAAATTTTCAAATTTTTTTTAAGTGATCAAACAATGGAATTAAGTATCCCTGATTTTTTGCATCTTAGTTACGAGTCATATCATCAATACAAATGATTAAAAAAATATTCTATGGAGGTTTGTAGTGTTTTCCACAATAGTGTATTTGCATTTCTTTTGACTTGAACTTGGACAAGCTAGGGCTTGGTGAATTTGATCCTTTTCAAGTATTTAGTGCCTGAAATCAATCTTAAACAAACAATATTAGATACATATGAATGGAATGGTTAAGTCATTATCAAAATATTGACAATGTATGACTCTCAAGTTAGCATTCTCCCCCTTTTGACAATGGCAAACCATTCCTCAACATATTGAAAATAATATGTAAGTTATACCTTGACCTTGTGAATTTCAAGGAGATTCATAATTTTAACAATGTGAAATGCTCCCCCTAATCTATGCTCACTCTTACCTACATAGTCTTTCTACACAAATCTATATAACATGTATACTACATGGTCCTTTAGCAAGTTACATGATAAAGCATATAATTAGACAAGAAAAGGATCATATAGACAATAAGAACAATATGGTTGAGCTCCAAAACATTGAAATTCTCTCCAGCTTTTGGTATTATGAAAAAGGAAGGTGGGATAGAAGAGCACAAAAAAAGGTCTTCTCCAAGCACAACCAAAAACATGTAACCATAATATAAAACATTCAACTTTATAACACACATCAAACATAGATGAGAATAGAGAGAAACAAGCAACCAATGTCATAATCAAAATATGGAAACCATACCAGTAACCCATTTGACAGAGAACACATAGAGTTATGATACATAGAATTAAGATTACAACACATAAGCATGTTCTCAAAGAAACTAAAAGACAAACGATGAAAGCGACACGATGATAGAAATAGTTAACTTAGATAATGTGCCCAAATGTCTTTAGTATAAAATAAAGTCTAAAAAGATATATATGATCAATATCTAAGAGCTAAAAACTAAAACATCTAAACATCTAGTCTATCTAAGTCTGGTGGGTCATCATCAACTTCATCCTTGTTATTTGTAGGCTCGCAGTCCTCATTTCCATCATAAGGTGCAACAAAGATAGTATCTTCACCTTCATCACTAGAGACATCATCCTTAGAGGCTTCCTCCTCATCAGTAGCAGCTTCCGCATCATCTTGGCTGGGCGTCTCCTCATCTATAGAAGGACCAAAATCATGACTAGGCCACATGACATTCTGCTCATCCCAAGACATGCTAAGATCTTATAGCTCCTTGGCTTGAGGGAAAGTGGGAGCAGAAGTGCCAAGGCCAGTAAGCATGGTAGAAATGGGGCAAGTAGACAGGGGTAAGTCGCCAGGTGTAGGTGCTGGGGAAGGTACACAAGTAACAAAGGGTGTGGCAGCATAAGAAGTAGGTGGAGGGGATGGGTTGAAGTGATTGTATGCATAGGAAGCATAATCACCACCTGGGTAGGGTTGGTAGGTAGGGTAAGTATGGGTACATGAAAGATTCATGGTTGACATGAACTGACATAGGTCTTGATGCAGGTGCTCCTGAACTTTCAGGTTGTACACCTATTGATGCACCATGTAACTCATGAGGGCTTCATTAGATACATGAAACAAGGCACATGCAGGTTGTGATGGAGGTGGAGGTGGAGGTTCCTGGGTGGAGGCAGATGCTCCAGGTGTGGTGGAATAAGATGTAGGCAAAAAGGTTTTCTTGATTGTGGTCTCACTGATACATACTCCTTTTCTAGATGGTTTGTAATGAAGATCATGCAAAAGAGACTTCTCATTCGCAAAGGTGAAGAGACCACATACCAGGATGGGTAGGTGGGTGGGTGCCTCCGTTTTTATTCCCAGAGTCAAAGCAGGTCATGTGGTGGAGAATGTATCTAGACTACTTGAATCCTATGTTCTTCAAAAGATAATACATAATTATTACGCCATTTCCTTCAATTTCAGTTTGATTCTTCTTGAGGTGGATATTTTGAATTTGACTACCAGAGAAAGTATGTGGTTTTTGAGACCCAAGGAAGAGGATGGGATGGTGGACTTCTTCCTATAGGGTGTCTGAACCTTATTCAAGAACTTATGAATATCAGGGAGAGTAATATCATATTTCTTGTAGAAGGACTCAGGGTCAAAGAAGTCAAAATACTCAAGATAATATTTCCTCCACATGTCAGTTACCTCAGTACCATTGAGAAACATTTTCAAGGTATCTTCTAAGATAGTGAATTTCTTACCAGTAATCATGGAAGTGATAATCACTTAACTATTAGGAGGGGTTACAAGAGAGTCACAGTTCCATGAAAGATTGGCATAAAATTCATGGACCGCCTTAGTGCTTGTAATGGAATTGTGAAAGCACCGACGTTTGACACTCAGGTCATCTATGTGATGATCATAAAGCAACTCAACTACATCATCTATCACTTCTTGTTTATGCGAACGAGGCTCATACAAGGTATAGAAAAGAAAAGGGTTCCTAGGAAGGATCTCCTTGTATATGTTTAGAGCTTTAGTTGAAATAAAGAAGGTGTTATCGAAGGGAATGAGGCGAGAGTTGGAGGATGATGATGTTGGTCCAGAAGGTGCATCCCTCTTTCTTCTATTTCAGGTCATGAAGGTAAGATGGAGAAGATTGAGAGACCAAACAAGAGAAAAAACACCACCAAAGGTCATCTAACCACCTAGGGAAGATGGGAAAAGGTGCTAGCTAGGCCAAACGAAGGGTGGCTAGGGATAGGAGAAGGAAGGTCGAGGCTAGGGTTGAGAACTTTAGAGAGCTGGAGTGAGGATCGATTGAATTTTCTCTAGTTGAGAGGGAGAATAGTCGATTAAAACCTACTTAGGAATTTTTTCAGCCTGTCATCGGTCGATTTCTAAGAGAAAGAAACTCAATCGAATGGATTTTTACAAAATCCCTCAGCCACGAAATCGGTCGAGTTGGCAACTCAACCGACAGAAGTTCTATCCTAGACTTATAAATTCCAAATTCTATCCATTTTAGTGCTAATGAAATTTATTTTTCTGGTCCATTTTGCATTTTAGACATATTTAGGCACATATCATTCATCATTGGGTAATATTTAGTGATAAAATAATATTTTGCCAAAAATACCCAAATAAGCGAAAAGATAAGGCATAAGAACATGAAATTTTAGCACTTAAGCAAGAAAAGGTGAACCAGACATGAGAAAAGTATATAGGATAGATAGTAACTAGCTAGATGGCAGATCAATATCATCTAAAGTAGTTACAAGTAGTTTATATCTAATAAAATTAAATTGCTCTCTAGCTAGAGGTTTAGTAAAAATGTCCGCCAGCTAATTTTCCATGTCCACATGCGTGATATAATATCCTTCTTGGCAATGTGATCACAAATAAAATGATGACGAACCTCTACATTCTTAGCTCTACTATGCAATATAGGATTGTAATATAAATTGATTACACTAGTATTATCACAATAGATTGGAGAAGCATCAAAATAAATGTTAAAGTCTTGGAGCATTTGGTTCATCCATAGAACCTAGGTACAACAACTCCCGACTACAATGTATTTATCCTCAGTAGTTGATAGAGCCACTATGCTCTATTTTTTGGAAAACCAAAACATCAAGCGTGGTCCTAGGAGAAAGCAAGTTCCACTTTTCACTTTCTATCAATCAAACATCATGCATAATTGACATCACTATAAGCGGAAAGAGTAAATTCCCTTGACTTAGGATACCATAGTCTAAAATTTTAGGTGTTGGATAAGTACCTAAAAATCTTCTTAACAACTATAAGATGTGAAATTCCTAGGATTTGTTTGAAAGCAAGCACACAAGCCAACACTAAATGTTATTTCAAGTCTAGAGGCAGTTTAATAAAGTAAACTTCCAATTCTGCCTCTATAGAGCTTCTCATCTACTTTTTCTCCTTCTTAATATTTACTCAAGCTTGGTGGTGTTTGACATGGGGGTGTCCATTATCTTGGTGTTCTCCATACCAAAGTGTTTAAGTAGTTCACTTGTGTACTTGCCTTGGTTGATGAAGTTCCCATTCTTTGTTTTCTTGATTTGAAAGCCAAGGAAGAATGTAAGCTCCCCCATCATGGTCATCTCGAACTCACTTTGCAAAAGATCACTAAACTCCTAGCAGAGATCAAGATTAGTTCCATAAAAAATAATAATCAACATAATTTTGAATGATAAGAAAATGGTTAGAAGTGTGTTTAAGGAACAAGGTAGAATCAACTTATCCCATGATATAACCATTATCTAACAAAAAGTTCTTTTGTTTCTTATACCAAGCCCGAGGTGCTTGTTTGAGTCCATAGAGATCTTTTTATAATTGATAGACATGATTTGACAAACTATCATGTTCAAAGCCGGGAGGTTGAGTAACATATACTTCCTCCTCAATTGTACCGTTCAAAAACACAGTTCTAACATCCATTTGATACAGAAGAAAATTCTTGTGACTAGCAAAAACAAGCAACATTCTAATTAACTCAAGTCTAGCTACATGTGCATATGTTTCATCAAAATTTATACCTTCCTATTGATTGTAGCCTTGATCCACTAACCTTGCTTTTTTTTTTCTTACCACCTTACCACTTTCATCCAACTTGTTGCGGTAGACCCATTTGGTTCCAATGATCTTTCTATCACACGGTCTTGGCGCTAGAGTCCACACTTTGTTCTTCTCGAATTTCTCCAGTTCTTCCTACATGGCTAGGATCCACTCATCATCTCCAAGAGCTTCTTTGACATTCTTTGGCTCGAGGTGTGAGATGAAGGCGTTGTTGGCTTATTCTTTATTGTAGGCAGCCTATGTCTTCACTCTTTCAAAGGGGCCACCTATGATTAGCTCTTTAGGATGATTCTTTTCAAAGCGGGGGGTTGGATCCTTCTTTTCTTGATCTATCTCTTCTTCTTGAGTGGCCACCTCTTTTCCCTTTTGAGTGATATTGAGTTCTTTTAATATAGGAATTACCTCATCTGCAACACCATCATTAACAATATCCTTGGAAACAGAGGGGTTATTCTCAATAAATTTGACATTAATAGATTCTTTTACTTTAGATAGATCAACATTATACACTCTATAAGCCTTGCTAGTAGTGCTATAGACAAGAAAGAAAGCCTAGTACAATTTCAGATCAAACTTGTCAAAAGAATCTTTCACGTTCAAAACAAAACAAGACACCCAAAAATGTGAAAATACTCGATAGAAGGCTTCCTACCATGCCATATCTCATAGGGAGTTTTCTTCAAAGAAGGATGTGCAAAAACTCAGTTTTGCACAAAATATGAAGTGTTAACGACTTTGGCCCAAAACTTCTTTGGAGTGTCATACTCTAGAAGCATGGTCCTAGCCATTTCCTGTAGTGACATGTTCTTCCTCTCTACAACCCCATTTTTTGAGGTGGTCGAAGTGAAGAAAAGTTATGTACATATCCAAACTCTTCACAAAAATGTTGAAAAAGATAATTTTCAAATTCTCCCCCATGATCACTAAAGAAATAATGTAGCAAGAAGCTTCATTTTCAACACATTTGCAAAAGCTAGAGAAAATATCAAGAGTATCACTCTTAGAAACAAGAAATAAGGTTCTACTATATCAAGAGAAATCATCGATAATAACAAGACAATACTTGGAACCACATAGCGATTGAGTTCTCATATGTCCAAATAGATCAATATGGAGAAGTTCAAGAGATCTCTTGGTACTAAGGACTCCTTTAGATTTGAAGGAGGACTTAGTTTACTTTCCTTGGGCATAAGGTTGACATTCCTCATCCTTTTCAAAATCCAATTTGGGAAGTCCCTTGACCAAGTCCTTTTTTCTCAACTTCTTCAATTGATGCATGCTTACATGACCTAGCCAATGATGCCAAAGACAAATATCATCCGAATTGACTACAAGGCATCTACCAACAATAGGCTTAATAGAATCAAGCATAATTGCATAAATATTAACATTCCTAGTTCCCTTATATATGACATTGTAAGTGAGGGAATCTAGGAGCAAGCATTCAAAAGAAATAAATAGCACGAGGTAACCATTATCACATAATTGACTAACACTTATTAAGTTGTGATATAGGACTCCCACAAAGAGAACATTCTTGATACATAAGAATTCACCTACATCACCCTCACCTTTTACTTTACCTTTCTTGTTGTCCCCGAAAGTAACCAATCCTCCTTTCTTCTTTGTGAAATTGTTGAAATGGCTTATATCACCTGTCATGTGCTTTGTGCAACCACTATAAACAATCCATTTTTCTTTTTTCTGCAAGAAAGGTGAATGTCAGTTCTCAACTCAAACTTTTGGATTAGGTGTTATCTTGGGAACCCATTTCATCTTTGGATTGGTCCCCTTAGGCTTGTATGGACAATACATAGAATAATGATCATCACTCTTACAATGTGAACAAATCATAGGATTCTTTGAGTTAGAAGAATCACCATGTAAGAAAGGAGGTTCCTTACTCGTTTTCTTACCTTTGGCCTTACTCTTTCCCATAGGATCCCCCCCTACAAATCCCAAACCACTAGTACCACTTTGTTTGGTATAGTGATAAAGGATTTCATTTAGGGATTTCTTCCCTTTCAGGAATTTCTTCAGAGAGTCTCTAAGTCTATGATTGTCATCAGTAATAGAAATAACAATAGTAGACAAACTAGCAAGATCATCTCTAGCATGTACAAGGTCGACCTCTAAAGAGAGGGCTTTAGTCAAATAAGAATTATTTTCAAGAGTAATAAAGGCAACATCATTACTAGGAAAAATAGGTCTAGAAGATAAATCATTAACTTGAGCAAGTAACCTAGAATTTTTAGATTTAAGCAATTGAACTTCTTTGAGATAAACATCCATCTCATATCTATGAGCATCACTAATAATCTTAAGTTCTACATTTTCAGCTTTTAATAACTCAGGCTCACCAAGGCACTTTGATCATCTTCCTTAAGAGTGGCAAGTTCTTAATATAGACACCATTCTCTACTTCAACTCCATTGTATTGGAGCTCAAGGTCAAGAAATTGGCCTTGTAAGGAATCAATGCTCTCAAGATGAATTTTCTCATTTTGCTAAAGAATATCAAGCTTAGCGTACAAATCATCAATAATCTTACCCAATCTCTTATTTTTATATTTACAATCGAAATAAGAAGAACGGTTCGCATTAAGCATGTCAATAAGAGTTTCTTTAGCTAACTCATGCAAACTAACCTCACTTACCTCACCAATATCTTCACTTGTGGAGGCCATGAGGGCAGGGTGGCATTCTCCATCTTCATCGGAGCTTGAGCCACTACAGGATGACCCTTCCCATGCGACATGTGTTGTATCTTTGTGCCTCCTTTCCTTCTTGTCCTTCATCTTGTATTAGCTATCTTTCTTGTAGTCTTCCTCCTTCTTAGAGCTGCTCTTGTGGTGTGACTTTCTAGCCTTAGGGCATCACTCTTGTAGTGTCCTTTTTTACCACACTTGTAGCACCTTGGTGTAGATGAAGATGATTGCTTCCCTTTAAAGTGCTTTCCCTTGGAGAAGTTGGATTCATGCTCACTAGGGTCATCATCTTCGCTAAAGGAATATGGAGAGGTTCATAAAGCAAGTTGTTATTGAAGAATGAGAGGCTCCACTTGAGCTTTGAAGGCACTATCTTTAATCTTCCTTTATTATTTTTCTTCTTGCTTTGCTTCTTGTTCTTGCTTGTCAAGTCTTGGCTCATGATCTTGTAGATTGCCAATATGATCCTTGGTTGGAAAATCACCAAGACTTCTTATTTATTCTATGGAGGTCACCTTTGACTCCCATCTCTTTGGAAGAGACCTTAGGATCTTTGAGTTGATTTCTCCTCTATCCAAAATATGTCCCAAAGTAGCTAGGCCGTTGATGATGATGTTGAGTCTTGAATACATCACAGGAACTCCTTATTATTTCCCCATCTTGAAGTTCTCTAGGAGGTTGTTCAACCTGTAGATATTTGCCTCCTTCACTTGGTTTGTGCCTTCATAAGTGATGCGCGACTTGTCCCATATATCATAGGTTGTATCCTATGAGGAGATGATGTTGAACTCGGAAGGAGTGAGGGTTACATAGAGGATACACATTTCTTTGGCATTGAGTTGTGACGCCTTTAGAGCTACTTCATCCCAAGTACCTACAGCTCTGGCCGACTCATTGTAGGGTGCAATAATCACTTTCCAAATGTCAAAGTTCATTCCTTGAATGTAGATCTGCATCTGCCGCTTCTAATATAGGAAGTTGGTGCCATCGAAGACTGGGGGGTGCATGGAAAAGCCACCCTCTAGTTTGAGGGAACTAAGTAGGTTATCATCTATCTTCTCATTTTGTAGGAGATTTGTTGGAGAAGATCCTAGCTCTGATACCACTTGTTGGATCTAGGGCTCTAGAGGGGGAGGGTGAATAGAGCTTCAAAATTTGCACAAGAATAGTTAGACCTTCAAATAATATCAATTTAAACCAATTTCCAAAAGAGAATTTGAGGCCCTATCTAAACAAGCATAACAAGGATGAGAAAGATTGAAACAAACACTTAGAAAAAGTGTTTAGAGTGGTTATAATCTCCAAACTAGGAGATTGCCATTCCACTACCTAGAGAGGTCAACCTCTAGGACTTTGCAACCCATGTATACTTATATTCCATTATAAGACATACAAGAAGAACCTATCCAAGAGCTAGTATTCTACCTCACAAGAGGTCTTACCCACTCTTGCAAGCAACTCGATTCCTTCTCCTAAGACGTCTCCTCCAAGGACATCTCCTCTCTAGGTAGTGGACTGACGGTCTCCAAACTAGGAGACCATCAGTCCACTACCTAGAGAGGTCAACCTCTAGGACTTTACAACCCATGCATACTTATATTCCATTATAAGACATACAAGAAGACCACCTTACATCTAAGGGCTTACCTATCCAAGAGCTAGTCTTCTACCTCACAACAAGTCTTACCCACTCTTGGAAGAAGCTCGATTCCTTCTCCTAGGACATCTCCTCCTTGCGACAAGTCTTCAGCCTTGAGTATTTACCCATCAAGATCCTTGGATATTCCTCCTTGTCCTTCTCCTTCACTTAGAGAAGATATTAACACCTTCTTCAGCCTTGAAGAAGAAGAACAACTCCTCCTTCACTCGGAGAAGATCACTTCAGCCTTTTCTCTTTGAGAAAGGGGTTTGGGAAGTGGAGAGATGGCAAGCTTTTCAAGGTAACAATGAGGTAGCTCTCTTACAACATGCCTAACTCACTCGAAATCATGAAATTCTTTGTAAATGAGAGAGAGAGAAAGGGGCTCAAAGGTGTTTATCACACTCAACTATATCAAGGACCAAGGATAGCATGAATAAGAAACCTTAGAATGAACTCCAAGAGGTACTATTTATAGCTGGGAGTGTTCCTTTGAGTGTGGGATCAATTAAGAATGAAAAATAGCCATTTACAACTTGCAACAGATCTATTTTTGTTTCTAACAACTCTCCAATTTTTGGAATTACCTTTTCTGCATTTTTTGTACAGTGTATTTGGTCGAGTTTCAATAAAGGTAACTCGACTGATCCACTATCCGACAAAGTCAATTTTCAAACTATCGGTCGAGTTCATCCTTGGGTACCATGACAAATCAACTAAAATCAACTTTGGTTAGAAAGTTGGTCGGTCGAGTTCTGTGAGTGTAACTCACTTATTCAATCATTTCCAAAAATTCATCACTGATCAATCGAGTTCTGTGAGTATACAACTCACTAATTCAATCATTTCCAAAACTTCATCACTGATCGGTCGAGTTCTATGAGTGTACAACTCACTGATTCAATCATTTCCAAAAATTCATCACTGATCGGTCGATAAAGTTGCTGTGAAAAATTTTCCAAAATGATTTTTAAGTGATCAAATGATGGAATTAAGTGTCCCTAATTTTTTCTCATCTTAGTTACAAGTCCTATCATCAATAAACATGATTACAAAAATATTCTAAGGTGGTTTGGAGTTTTTTTTCCACAGAAGTGCATTTACATTGCTTTTGACTTGAACTTGGACACGATAGGGCTTGGTTAATTTGATCCTTTCCATGTACCTAGTGCCTGAAATAAATCTTAAACAAACATATTAGATACATATGAATGGAATGGTTAAGTCATTATCAAAATATGGACAATGTATAACTCTCAAGTCAACAAATTGAATGTTGAGAGGATGATGATTCCATAAATAGAGTTCAGTCTAGATAACAAAGACAAAGGAACTATATGATCATGGTAACACTGATCAAGAATTGTAGGTTGAAGTTGTTCTCTAACTTTCCAATTACTTGGCTAGTAGTGATGTGTTGCTAGATACCACTCATTATTTGTGATGTCATAAGTTAGTTATGGACATTCACTATCAACATTACTTGGGACCTATAAGGTCACACACAAAGGATGCACATGGAATAGGAGTTTATTCATGAATGATGTTTAACTTGATTACTAAAGTGTTTAGGTATTCAATTTAAATAACAATGGTTGAAAATTGACTGACTAGACTATTAATTGACTGGTTCAAGTGTTGACTAATCGATTCAAGTGTTGAACCAATCCATTCAAGTGTCAGGTCAATTTGAACTACACAAGTTGAACATTGCCTAAAATGGGACATGAATTGACCGGTTCAGTGGGTGAACCAACCAGTTCAATGTCTCAAACGTCTAGTTCAACTTGTAAATTGCATGGTTCAATGATCAATATGTTAGGATCAAGGATTGATGTTGGCGTCATGTTGTGAATTAATCGAATATTGAAAGCCAATGTGATTGAAAATAGGAAACAAGTGGACCGACATGTTTAAGTGTTGAACCGATCATTTCACATTTGAACCGATTCATTCAGGTTTGAGCCGATCATTTCATGGTTTGTAACTTCTATAAAATTCATAAATTATATCTCTTCGACTCATAAATGATCTTGAAACCCCGACCCTAGCCATCCTATAAATAGGGAGCAGCCAAGGCTTTTAGAGGACACACCAATAAGTCTAACAATTGTTGTCCTCTCATAGTTGTAGTAATGTGAGATCCCAAGCAAGTTCTACACATAAAAGGGAGGGACAACATCGAGAGAGGAATTGACTTTTGAAGGTTGACGTTCAAAGGGACAACTCCTTCCTGTTGGCTTTGGAAGTGCTATGTGGAGTTTTTGGTGATCTACGTGGACTACGTAGAGGAATGGAGGCTGTTGGCACCATGCTAAGAGGACAACAACCACCATTGTTTGTGGTGTTGCACCAAGAGGTCATTATCTCCAGTTGTTCATGTGCACCTTGTGAAGAGTGCACATCACCATATAAGATTTGCCATTGGACTTGCTCTGGGACCATATATGTAATGACCACATTTGTGCTTAATTGGTAAACTAGGGTTTACCTGAATGATTACATGCTTGATTAGATTGAACATCGTTTAGACTTGATTAATGATAGTAGATCAATTGTGATGTTTCAAACCTAAGAATAAACTCTAACTATGAGTTTAGTTTGAAGAATTAGGGTTTGAGAAATGTAAACCCTAATAGGAAAAAAATAGGGTTTTGATAGTACATGAATATGGAATTTGATCAGGATAGCAGTGTGGTAAATGATTTTTCATATTTTCCAAAATTTTTGTATTTAATTTAATTTTTTATATTATATGTATAACTCAATCATGCATATTGGAGAAAAATTTCAGAATATTTGAGTGTTCTTTGAATGTGGTTCTCAGTCAAACTATACTTCAACTAAAATGCTGACAGAGTGCTTTTCAGCAATGTAGTGTTTTATTTTTAGTTATTTATTGGTAATCAAAAATGATCTGAAATTTTAAATGGAGATCTAAATCTCAATCATAAACAACATGTAAAATGTTCATAATTTTTTGATGCGTTTAGATCTTATCAGTAGATGAATTACAGTAATATTTGTATGACAGAAAATTCAGCTGAAATAAGAGAAAGTATAATGAGGGGTCAATGTGCAGTTGACCCAAGCAACTCAATTGCTCTATGTGGTCAACCTAACACACAAGAAGCTCTCATGATTCATGATTCAATCCAGAGAAATGAAATCCTATAAAGAGAGGGAGAGTTAGGGTTTGAGAGGAGAAAGTGATGGAGATGCTGACCTAGGGTTTTGCGGTCCGAGGAATGATGAAATCATGTAAGTTTAGCTTCTTTGCATAGACTTTAATGGTGAATCTTCACTCACATATCAAGATTCCGTCTCTCCTCTGATTTGATCTAAAATGGTGTCAAAACTTCCCCTTTTCTCACTCTTTCTTCATAATCCCTCATTTTTAGGGTTTCCGAGTTGAAAGGAAGAAGAATCAAGTGAATTGCTAGGGATTTGACATGAGATCAAGATTTTCAGGGATGAGCTACGTTTTTAAGGTGTTTTCACACCTTAGGGTGAGTGGGAACTTCCTTTAAACAATATATTGTACGAAAATTGGTTAAATCATCCGTAATCTTTAACTGCTTAGTATGCGACTACAAACCCTAAATTGTGTGTTTGATCTAAGTTGTTGCAAAATGATATGAAATGGATTCTTCCTCTGATTGGATGAATTTCAAATGATAAAATCATATTAGAAATGTATACAATACATCCTAATGAGAATTCCCTAAGTATTCATAGAGGTTGTAAGAGTAAATTGAAATATAGGGAATTTGTCTATGACTGAAATTGTTGTATAATTAAATAGAGAAATTTATTTATCTGTATTCCCTTGGTTATGAATGATTGTTTATCTGAATTCATAGTACATATATGTTAGATACTATCTTGGATTTCATTTAAGTTGAATACTATTTGTTTGATATCTCAGTAAAGAGAGTGAAACCCTAGATGCCAGGAAAGTTGGATATTTGCAAATAGATATCGTGAAATCCATTTGAATGGATTTTCTTGACATGATAGAATTTATTTATTCAATTTTATTATTGATGCATGTTATCTCAGTGAATGGCATGGAAACCCAAATTTAGCTCAGTTCCAAGGTTTCATACATATATTGATTTTATATGATTTGTTGATAGTAGTCTTTATTCAGTGAATGTTTATGTCACATGAAATCCTTATGAGAGCCATGTGATAAGTGAATGAGGTAAATTAAACCCTAAGGATAGGGTGTTCAATGAATCAAGTATTTTGATATCAATGTTCTCAGTAATTGATGTGGTGATGCACAACTCAAGATTTGGGTTGAGGTGCATGTTTTCCAAGAAAGTACAAATAATTTATAGGTGCAAATGGTGATCTCTCGTATGTCAAGTAATTAACTCTTATCAGTGTATTAAGAAGTTCAATTGCATGATTCTAGTGTATAAAGTATCAAGTGGACATGTATTCTATTATTTAAGAATTTTAGTCTGCATGTAGGTATAAAATGTAGATTTCTCAGTATATTATAGTGTTTTAAGTATATTGCTCTGCCAAGTTTAGAATGATATACATGTTGTGTTGTAAACTTCAAATAAATAGATGCGGTACCATAGAGATATCAGAGTCAAGTATAAGAAAGATAAATGTACAATGTAGAAAGAGCTTTCTAAGAATAATAAAATAATAGACATAGGTGCCCTGAACACCGTAGATTCCCTACGGATGTCTGCACTGTAGGGAGGAAACGATCCACCTTAGCAGTGACCAGTATACGGGGATCAGATCGCACCCACAGAGCGTGCGGGGAGGAAAAGCCCTTGAGGAAGTCTCCTAATAGAAGATAGGTTACCCAACATGAACCGGAGATCCTTGTGGTAACCCAGAGGTACCCATAGAGCTTACCAAGATGAGGCCCACAGAGCGTCTCAGACCCTCCGCCTGTTTACTCAGCCTAGAAGGAGAGAGGTCCAATTAAAGGCCAACTGTTTAGCCGCCTTAGTCAGACGTGACGGTTCGAGTCAAGCAGACTCAGATTCAGTTCTAGGCTTAGCTTCCCGGGTTTTAAGCTAAGTCTTGTATGGTGAGATCGTAGTTCTCTACGAGTCTTCATATGTAGAGTACACTGCATATGATCAGGGCATAAGCTAAAATATGTTCATATAGGTTTAAAGAGTTTCTTATTAGTAAGAAAGGCTAAGAAAGATTCGAGTACAGTTTCCCAACAATTATTCTTTGTATGTTTCTAAATTATTAATTCTCTTTGAAATAAATCAAGCATGCTCATATATTGATTTTCTCTTGTTGATATCTAGAGTATCATGCCATATTTATGATTGTCAATGATCAATTTCTTTAAAGCTTACTGCTGCTATAATTGATATCAGTTGCTCAAAAGTATATCTGTAATTATATCAGTGCTTTAGACTGTTTCTTTGAACTACTCATTCACTGAGCGAGTAGGCTCACCCCTCTACTCAAAATTTTTTAGGGAAACCATGGGAATTGAAGATATCATTGCATCAGAGTAGATTTGCCACAAGAGTTAAGTCTGAGTATAGTTAAGTTCAGTCAGTCCTTGTCACTCTAGGTCTTTATAAAGAAATAAGAGAGGGTTGTAAATGATGATGTATAACATTATTCCTCTTTTAGCAATATATGCGAATCAACAAGTCTTATGTGCTTAAAAGTATGAGAAACTTAATAAATGTTCATACATGCATTTTTACTATTGAAATAAGATTAGAGAAATCAATGTTTAGATTCCCTTGGAAAGTTAGTTTATGTGGTTCAATGTGAGAAAATAAAGAGTTTGAAAAAGAAGAAAAAGTTAAGGGTGATCTTTTTATTATGTTAAATCCTCAATTTATGTCTTAATCTCATGATTAATGCTAATTGTGACATTGGGGTGTAACAATGTATATCTCTTGCTACCTTCTTTTCTAGATACATTGTTGTTGACGTAATCAGCTGGTTTGGAAATCTGGCATATGTTTTTGTTTTTTCTACCTTATCTGTTGCCCTAATTTTTCAACAAGGATGTGACTTTCTAAAGGTTTTACAACCTCCAACATTCAATGGTTGTGGCGCTTGCACCAACCAAAGGTTCCCCTTTTTGTCAACCGAAGGCCCAACAGACTTTCATGTACCAAACTACATGTCTTCTCTATTGAAGATTTGTCTTTTGGTCTTGACTACCAAACACTCACCTGCTGACCTCACGTATCGATGGTGTGGTAGACCCTTATCTATGGATGTATACCCTATGAGCCACCCACCACCATGGACTGTTGGTACGTTCCCTAAGGGACGTGCGAGGTGATCTTTGGAGTACAAGAAAAGTCTAATAAAAAGCACTTCAAGCGCCGCACTAATTCTTATAAAAAGAAACCCCATACTACGTGAAGAGCACCTTCATCTCCAACGATAGAGTGTGTAACATCCCAGGATTTGAGGCCTTAGATAAGTTGTTCTTAAAAGGAATGATTGGACTACCCATATCACCAAGGTGCACCTCCTTTTCCGGGAGCCCATCACTAAGAACTCCATAGTTAAGCGTGCTCAACTTGCAGTAGTACTGGAATGGGTGACCTGTCGGGAAATTGATCTTGGCATGCGTGTGAGTGAGGACAAAGCGCAGAGTTAAGGCTAGTGGTGGTCTGTGGGGACAATCGTCATTCTTGAAACTCTACTAGAGCCTTAGGCAGTGGGCCCGGGCATTACAAATGGTATCAGAGCCATAACCCCTCCAGTAGGTGGGGCCCACATGGACATGGCATGCCAATCTTGAGCCGTGCGGTCCAGGTATGTAGGAAAGGGCTGGCCATGGTTGACGTAGCCACCCTTGCGCTGGTATTCCGTGATCGGGAACTGGGTGTCCATGGGCCATTTTGGGTCTGCACTGAAATGGGGAGGAGATTATGAGTCCTTATAATTGAGCCTTGACGAGGACATCAAGAGTCTAAGTGGGGGAGATTGTAACATCCTAGGATTTGAGGCCTTGGATAAGTTGATCTTAAAAGGAATGATTGGACTACCCATATCACCAAGGTGCATCTCCTTTTTTGGGAGCCCATTACTAAAGAACTCCATAGTTAAGCGTGCTCAGCTTGGAGTAGTACTAGGATGGGTGACCAGTCGGGAAGTTGATCATGGATTGCACGTAAGTAAGAATAAAGTGCACAGTTAAGGCCAGTGGTGGTCTGTGACCCCTCACTATACTTTCTACTAGATCCTTGGGCAGTGGGCCCGAGAATTACAGAGTGCTACCCATATCTCCATCTACCATCTATTGGTTTGTATGCCCATAGAGACAATGATATGATGATTGGGATGTGGCAGTAGATACCTAATTTGATAATAATAAAAAAAGGCAAGCTTCCAGTTTATTACATATATTTAGTTATGAGATAATGAATAAGCATTATAAATGTCTAGAGAATTATATTACTCAATGACGTATGTATTCAAGTTACTATCCTTGTGGATGAGATCATACGGATGTTAAGAGTACATCTCATTATGTCAAGGTTGATAGACAACAATAACACATAAGATCAAAGTGTGAGTTGGTTGATGACTAAATCTCATTAGTCATGATATGGCAATATCAAACCAAGCACACAGATACATGTTAGAGAACAGTGTATCAGACAGACCCATCGTGAGACTGACAGATGGAAGCCATCATCATGGAAGTCATAGTCAGCTCTCACAGTGATGGTGGTAGTTGTAGTTATTAGACCAAAAATCACTACACTCATCACATGTCATTGGGTACACTTTGACATCATCAAATGCAGTCCTAAAATATGGGTTGTTATAACGGTGATGATTGGGTGACTTTGACACATGGTATTGACTGTGAGTGATAGTTACAAGATTTATCTCTCTGACAGGAGTATGATATCCAAGGCCTCTTGATTAGCGATATTGAAAAAATTATGGCCATAAACATATGAGTCAATATGTGATATTGAGCTTACATATATCTCATGCAGTCTACTCTGGTTCAAGGAACAAGATTGAATAATAATGAGGATGACTACTCCATGCGTCTAGTTCAATTTGGATATCAGTGACAAAGGCTCTATACAAACACTGTAACACCATACATAGATTGTAAGTTGAAGTTTCTCTCCAACTTTCCATTCACTTAGGTAGCCATGATGTGTGACCAAGCACCACTCTTTGCTTGTGATGTCATAAGCTAGTTATGAACATTCACTGCCTACGTGATATGGGACCTATTGGGTCACACACATAGGAACTCATCTTGAAGAGGAGTTTGATCTTGAATGATAATTGAATTGATTACTAAAGCATTTAAGTATTTCAATTCATGCAAAAGATCAGCTGACGAGACTGCCAAACTATCAGTTCAAGTGTTGAGACTATTGTTTGGAGTGTCAGGCTGATTGTATTGGACATTGGTTGGAATTCTACCTGGCCTGGGATGCAAGACGCCCGTCTCACTTATGCAAAATGATCATATGGCCCAGTGCGAGATGCCCATCTCAATTACACCAAACAGCCATTTGGATTGGTGCAAGACACCCATCTTAGATGCACCAAACACCCATTTTGGGGGTGCAATTTGATTGCACAAATGATTGGTGCTGAAGTCAAGTTGAGTACTAATTGAAATTGAATTGCCAACATATGTGCAGAACTAGAAGGTGCAAAATGACCGTCTCGCATGCGAGACGTCCATCTAGCATGTGAGATGACTGTTTTGTCACACATAGGTTGTGAAACTTTAAGAAAACTTGCTAAAATTCAAGATCTTCTTGTCCTTTCCACTCCCGCTTTAGTCCCGCTTTGGCTAGGGACTGGGAACCCTGACCTTAACCCCTCCTTTATATAAAGGGGTATTGGGGGCTTCCCAAAACACAACTAATACACAGACAATTGAGAATCATTTTCTCTAACAATTGTTGTCCTCTCTAGTTGTAGTAACCGTGAGAGCCCAGGAAAGTCCTACCCGACTAGGAAGGGTTAACCACGGAATAGAAACAACTAAGGATCATTGTTGTGGGAGAGCATGTTGGTGACTAGTACACCAACGGGAGGGACAATTCCATCCTGTCCGTTCCTGCAAGATGACATGAGTTCTAGTTGGTCCGTGTGGACTACGCTTGAGGTAGGAGTCCTTTAGATGCTGTTAGGAAGGCAACATCAATTTGCAGTCCATGGTGAGAGCAGAGGAGCTATTATAGCAGTTATCTGAGCCTGATATCCATGTAGGGGTAGTCAGATGAGTCTGAGTGCGACCAGGAGCTGCATAAACACCATCTAAGACAGAGTGTGCATCTACATCGATAAGGATTGTCGTTGGACTTGCTCCAAGACCAGGTATATATTTGTGAAACCATCCTTCCCATTGCATAGTTATTGATGCAGTCTACTGGTTAATAGGAAATATGTCAGTAAAATTT
Source organism: Alisma plantago-aquatica (assembly GCA_963693085.1). Taxonomy (NCBI): domain Eukaryota; kingdom Viridiplantae; phylum Streptophyta; class Magnoliopsida; order Alismatales; family Alismataceae; genus Alisma; species Alisma plantago-aquatica. The sequence continues at coordinate 457,589,260 of OY856411.1, read as the reverse complement.
TTGTTTCTACTGCCTATCTGATGTTGTATTTCCCTACAGTGTTATTAGAGCCACATCAATTAGTTATATTTTGGGATAACTGATATGATCAGTTTTTTGGTTTTATCAAGTTTATTTATTGCATGCGATGTGAAATTTTAAACTGGTTGATGTGCACGTCCGTCTATGTCACCTCATAAAGAACTCATATATATATATGCGTGTGTGTGTGTGTGTTTGTGTGTTTATATATACATATATATATATATATGCAATTTACACGCATTGCCATAAAATCAGTTTTGATGGTAGATGTGAAGCATGGTTATGGCCAAAACCCCAAATCTATGTGTGCATGGTTGTGGTTATTAATTCCTATTGTTAATCGGTCTGTGTACCAAGCCTCTCTCTCCTTTTCAAATGTAAATTAATGCTCTTCTTCCTATTTTCCCTCAAATGTAACTCGAGGTTTTCCCATACACAATGTAATAAGAAATAGGATAGTTTTAATTTGTGTTTTGATGTGAGATGATGATATGCACAAAGGCAAAATGACTGACTCATGAGATGACTCGATCAACTGGAGGACCAATGAGGCAAGATGGCAGGATTACGAACCGATCGACCGGTGCGCAACCGACCGACTAGAGGTGTCCAGACACTGCTTGGACCTGAAAACTAGACAATCGCTTCAGAAGAGCCCAACCGAGCGACTAGGAGGCGATCTGATTGGTTCAAGAGTTGAACCGATCAACCCAGATTGGTTCAGGCATAGATCTTCACCAATAACAAGTTGCATATGATGTGGACCATATGTGTTAATAATTCCTTGTGGCTCCAAGGAATTACATTAGTATGGCCATAACCATCGCTTGTGTGTTTTATTTATTAGATGTTCTCATTTTTGGTTATAGCATGTATATGATATGTACTATATATGTGATGATTGGATAAAGTATGTGTATTTATACATAAAAACTCCCGCAATAATAATATCAAGTCTTAGATGCTTTCCAAAAGTGATCAACATGTAAAGCTTGATCGACCAAGTGTAGGTTCCACCTCCACGGGGTGCACCGTCTATCTCATGGAAGTATGATGGTAATTGTGGCATACTACTCGCAAAAACAAGATTAACTAATGCGGAAGCGAATTATTAGCAGTGGAATTACTGAAAATCACTAAAAATTAAAACTTTTTATAAAGAGATCCACAAACTGTAAAACTCTTTCATAAAGAACCAAAGTAAGTTATTTACAAGCTGATTCAACAGTACATCTCTGTATCATCACATCTCGAGAGTCATAAACATTGACTGCCCTGTTAAACTTTATAAAGTAGTATACAAAAATCTCGAGGAATCAAGCCAAAAATATCAGGTCTATATCAAACCATCTACTGACTCCTAGGACCTAAGAGTACAGAGACGACACATAGGACTCTCTACATATAGAACCTAACAGACAGTGTCTCCACCTGAAGATCACTGTTGTCCTTGTTATTGCTGCTGTTGTGGCTGCTGCTGTTGCTGCTCACCCACTGAAAGGTTTCTTCATTCTCGGCGTCTACCTAAAAAGTTGAATCCCACAGGGGTGAGACAATTGAAAATTCTCCCAGCGAGAGTTATAACTCTCCGCCAGAAGCATTGTTATTGCATATAATAGGATAACACCGAGCAGTAGAATTCTAAATATTCAACATCAGATAAATCATTGAATAAGATACACAGAGTAGTATTCTCTATGCAATCAATTCACTTATAACTTGACTAAGCAGCAAGTCATTAATTTAATAAGGAATATGAAGAACATGTATACTAATTATCCAACTAGGACATATTAAACAATGTATCATCAAGCACTCATTCTCGTAGTTCAATCCTAAGCAATTATGCTACATGGCTGATTATATTTTACAAACATATTTATCCCCTGAGGAGTGAGGTATACCGCTCATACTCCAACCGACCATTGCGAAATCGAAATTGGTACCATACATAGGTCATCAGAAGAGACGGATTTCTATGACCTCATCTTCCTCAGTCAGTGTGAGGAACAACATGCAGGACATCTTGTGTCTCTGCCAAAATAGCTTTCCAAGGTATTCTGGCAACTTCGCTATTAGAGTTATAGTGGCATGATGTACTCTCTTTGCAATCGAGGGATTTCTTGTTTATCTCACATCGATGCGGCATTAACATTATCATCGGGAGATTAGTGATACATCATCTTGGCATACACATATAATGAAGGATTGATAGATATAATATTTATCTCACATCAATTCCTCCATTAGGACGTAAGGATATTCACTTCCATAACCCCTACATACTCAAAAGTATGCTCTCCAGGAGTTCCATTAGGAAAACCTATTTCACCATCACCAAACTTCTGATGATGATGGATCTATGGTCAGGTCTGTACATGATATCATTTCACTTGATTATTTAATTACATTACAACATTCTTTTAACATCAGACATGTTTTCATACATAAGTCATTATAACAATTGCTAAAAAGAAAGAGTACTACTTTTATCAAGTTCATTTCACAGCTTTAATAACATTGGGATATTAATCCCTTATCATCTCATCATCATGATTCAAGAATATGGGTGTTCAACCCTTAGATCATCAAAATACTTGTTACCACTTTGACAGGTAACATAATGCCATCAAGTCATGTAACAGTGTAAACATGATAATTGCAATGCATGTATTTCACATGGCTCTTACAGCCTATCAATCTCTTTTGTTACCTTTTACTAGGCAACATAGCACATCATTACTTACAAAGCTCATAAAGTACTTCCAATAAACAAAGCATCATAGCTCATACCTGGCTAGGTTCAATATATCATAGAACATGCATGATTAGTACAAATGATAATAGATACATCCATTTTATATCAGCATAAAAAACAATGATAACATCACTATTCAAGGGTTGCACCACTATGCCCTTACCAGGGTTAGGGTTCCCCTTTTCAATTCAAATAGGATTAATCATCCCCTTTAACTCAAATAGGATTAGTGACTCATCATTTCATTATCCAATCTTAAAGCTTCATGCTATAAAGCATAACCCAGAATTAGGATTTCACACTTCCATTTATCTTATTTGGAATTAGGGTTTACTATACACATCACATCACCCAAGGTTAGGGTTTACTATTCACATCACATCTCCCTAGGTTAGGGTTTACTATTCACATCACATCACCCTAGGTTAGGGTTTACTATTCATATCACATCACCCTAGGTTAGGGTTTATCATTAAATATCCCATAAATAGGGTCTACTATTCACCCCAAGTAGGAGTGAGCATCAAAGTACCTTGAATTAAGGTTTACCCTATCATCATTATGAATTAAGTTCATACCATCATCATGCATTAGGATTTCACCTATTAATGCCCTCAATTAGGGTTATGATTCATTAACCTTCATAATTAGGGTTTCATGATCTCACTATGAAGGATCATACCCTTATTAGACATTTATTCATAATGAGAGTCCATTACTTGATTAACATTCATGTAGAAAGTCTTCTCTCTCATCTTCTATAAGATGATGCTTACATCATCCTTGATTAAGCTAAGTCAACTCATCATGAAAAGAATTGACATTTGGGTTATGTCATAATCATCAAGGCTTAATCATTCAAGGATAGTAATCACCTTATCTCATTAAGATACAATTACTATAATCAACTTTGATTACATCATGTATTAATCCATTAACCAATTTGTCCTTTAACCATTTTAAGTACTCATGCGGTTTTGGTTAATTATCCACTAAACGGTCTTGGTCACATAGACCCCAAATGGTCTTGACCAAAACAGACCTCAAACGGTCTTGCACTAAAAACCTCCAAACGGTCTAAGACCGTTTAGACCTCCAAACGGTCTTGAACAACCAATGAAACCGTTTGCTAAAGTACCACCTTGAAACTATTTAGTAAAGTAGGTAGTGTAGACTGTTTTCCAAAGTTGACTTTTGAGACTGTTTGCTAAAGGTGACCTTCAAGATCGTTTGCTAAAGGTGACCCTTCAAGATCGTTTGCTAAAGTTGGTCACTTAAAACCGTTTGCTAAAGTGCAACTTTGAAACTGCATGACCTCGACCGGTTTGGGAACGTTTGGTCCCAAACGGTCTTGAGACCGTTTGGTCCAAACCTTCTCAAAACCGCATGGACTAAGTATGGTGTCAACAAGTCAGATTGAAATAGGGTTTCTAAGATAGGTTCCTACATTGATTGTGATTATGTTATCACTCATCAAGTGGACCCATCACCATGCTTCAATTGAGTTAATTAGGTCAGCATTCAACTGATTTTACCCACAATTGACCCTCAATTGGTCATCAATTAGAGTTTGAATCAATTGGATTAGGGTTTGGAAATGTTGATCCTTCAACATTAACCAATGTGAGATTAGTTACTTTGAAACCATTGAACCATCATCCAAATTGAACATGACCTGACCCCAAACGGTCTCGAGGTTGTTTGGATGACCTCCAAATGGTCTTGAGACTGTTTTCCCATCACATCATCATTAACCAAGCCATTCAATTAGGGTTTGGTTTATGGGATTGCTCACCAAATCATCAATTTATTACTCTTCAACCTAGCACCATTAGATCTCCAATTGCCCAACCATGCCTAACCCTAGTCCTTCAAACAGTCTTGGGCGATCACAAAATGGTCTTGAGACCATTTGGTTGATCCCCAAATGGTTCTGAAACCATTTGGGTCAATCAACCCAAGTTTCCAACTCAATCACTTATCAAATCAGCACTCAATCTGATTAGGGTTTTGGTGATTGATTGACCTTCAACTAGTGAACCAATTGGAATTAATCAACAATAATTAGTGGATCATTAACCTAGATCATTTTCAGTAGTTCTCCAAATGGTCAACCCTTGGTCAACGCCACCAAATGGTTTGAAACTGTTTCCCTCCATGCGGTTTGATGAAACCGTTTCATTCCAAACGGTTTGAAACCGTTTTCTCCCAAGCAGTTTGGGAAACTATTTGAGCAAAAAAAAGGAAACCGTTTGGTAAAGTAGTTCTTTGGATAATCATTGTAAGGATCCTGACCTCCGTTTAGGGCTTATCCTGTTTGTTTTGCTTAACCTTGATGCTTAGTTGCTTGCTAATCACCTTTAGTGGTGATTAGGGTCTGTTGGTGCTTTGTTGAGAGCTGGAGGTGCTACTTGCAATTAACCCAAGTCTAGGGTTGCGGGAAAGTTTGTCACCTTGTGAGGTGTTCCTCCCTCTCCTTGCTTCCTCTAGTGTTGAGAGGAAGGGTTGGTCTCGTTGCTTGAGTTGCCTTGGGCTTGGATGAGCTTGTTGGGCCTTGTGGTGCGTTGCCTTTGCCTCTTTGGACCTTGTGTCGGGCAAGAGTGTGGTGTGTCGGCCTATGGTGTGTCGGCCTAGGGAGTGTGTCGACCATGGTGTGGAGGTGTGTTGCCCATGGACCCTTTGACCCTCTTTGACCTCGTTTGTGTCACCACTAATGGACACTTGGAGCTTAATTCTTACATGTGGCAATGGCCTTGGACATGTGTTTAGGACATGTTAGAGTGGTGGCTTTGCACATGGACAAGTGTCCCTAGGTGGGCAACACCTTGCCTTGTCTTTCCTTGGTTTCTCCTCCATCCTCTCCTAATTATGTGTTTCCTTTCTCTTTCTAAGGATCCCTTTAGTTCCCTAGTCTCCCTCTCCCTTGGTGCACGACACCCCCTCTTTCTTTGCAAGCTTGGTGGCCGATCCTTGCCTTGGAAGTCTCCTTCTTCCTCTAGTGGTGGCCGAACCCTAGAGTGCCTTGATCTTCTTCCTTGGTGGTGCTTGGAGCTTGGTGCTAGGAGCTTGGAACTTGCTTAAGGTGGGTTACATAACTCCTAACCCTAAATATACTACCTCTTCTATGTTCTTGTTTGTATGTTGCTTATGATCGGCTATGTGTGTTGTTAGTTTAGTTTCTTGCTTAGTTGTACCTTGTTGGCCAAACCTATGTTCTAGGGTTTCTTGTTGAGCAATACCCCTCTCCCTCCTTGGTCTAGAGAAGTGAGCTTGAACTCTAGTATCATGGGCAATACCCCTCTCTCATTTAAGTTGAGAGGTGAGCTTGTGTTCAAATTGCTTGAGTAACACCCTTCTCTCACCATGGATCCGAGAGGTGAGCTTGGTGGTGGCTGTAGACCATTGTTAGGGTTGATCCAGGTGTTTCCCAATTGGTGATAAGAAGCTAGGAAAGACCCCTCTCTCTTGGTTGTTGAGAGGTGAGCCTTCTTCTCGATCCATTAGGGTTTTGGTGCCCTTGTGCTTGAGGTTGGTGATGACCTTGTGGAGTTGCATCTTGGCCGATATGGCTTGGGTTTGGCATTGCCCGATACCCCTCTTGACCTAGAGCCTTGGACGTCATGATGTGGTGGTTGTGTTGGGCGATACACCCTGGTCCTTGACCTTTTGTGTGTCGGGCGTCACACTATACTGACTACCCTGCCTGATATGCTTAGCCTTGTTTGGTGGTAGGCGTTACACCTGGTTGAGTATCCTGCCCGGCACACCTAGCTCAGGTGGTTGCTTAGTTCTGTTACACCTTGAACGATAGGGGGCATTGAAGGCTGACCTTGTGACGGGCGTCACACCTCTATCCTTGCCTTGTGTCGGCCGATAGGTCATGGATAGGCTGGTTGAACGATAGGTTCCTTGCTGCCCGTTTGAGTTGCACCTTTGGGCGTTGCTTCTTGATGAGTGGTGCTACCCAATACACCTAACCTGAGATGGTAGCCTAGAGCCCGTTATATCCTGGATGTCATGATGTTCAGTGGTTAGCCTTGTGTTGGGCGTCATGGTGTTGCACATTACACCTATTGCACGACACGCCTTTGGGCCTAGCTGCATGATATGCTGGTGGCCGTTATAGTTAGATGCACGACACACGTTGCACGATATGCTGGTGCACGAGATGGCTTGGTTCCTTGTTGCCTGATATATGTGGTAGCCCGATACCTTGCTGTGTGCTTGGCCGTTATGTGGCTAACTTGTTTGGCCGATATGTGGGAGAAGTGTTTGGATGATATGAGGGAAGTACCCTACCCGATATCTCTTTAGTGAGGGTGCCCTACCCATCACACTTCTTGTGAGGGTAGTGGGCACTTCTAGTGAGGGTCTTGACTCTTCTATGCTAGATCTTGTCCTTGTTATCACGTTTTTCTTATAATGGTGACCCTTGATAGGTTGGATGGTAATTGAGATGGTAGATTACATCTATGAAGTCTTGATATTAGCTTGTTTATGATCATCTTGATTATATGAATAATGTTGAGTTAATGGTAAGCATGTAAGATGCCTTGCTTGATGATATGACCTATGTTAATAGTCATAGGTTGAGGCATGAATGATGAAGTGTATAAGCATCAGCGTTTCCCTATGTTTGATAATATGATCTTTCTGTTAATCCATGATGATTGTGCACACTAACCATGCAGGTGTCTCATACAGATGCATAGCCAGGTAAAAGGCTATGAGGTATATGTGTTTTAGTAACACTGCTTTGATGGTTACTCTTGAGGATGAGACAACATGCATGATGTGTTTCGGTCTGAGGACCTGAATTGGCTAAAGTGCCTAGATGAGGTGTTATCCTCTGATGATGATCTGGGATTGTTATCCCAAGTGATGAGAATGCCTTATGAGGCAGTGGTTTCCTGTGATGAGGGATAAAGATCCCATGACTTTGTGATGATGGAAATAATAAGGTAGATTTATGTTATGAATGTGTTACTACCTTGGATGCCTCAACAATCCACTTAAAATATATTAACTAATCACAGTGGAACATATCATGTAGTTTGCCCTGGCCATAGATCCATCATCGTCAGGAGCTGGTGATGGTGAAATGGGTTCTCCTGCGGGTTAACCCGGAGCGCATATTGTTGAGTATGCGAGGTTTCTCCTAGCCTAAAGTGAGGAGGTAAGAGTGCAACTTCGGTTGTAGACTCCAGGGTGCAGATTCAGGCCCGTAGCCCAAATATGATAAGAGCATGGTGAACAGGCCCATGGCTCAGGATGTGTGATATGGGAGCATGAATGCGTTCATGGCTCAGAGCACGGTGAATAGGCCCATGGCTCAATTTCACTAGCACTGATACCTGTACCGAGGCGGGCTAGGCAGAGGGTAGCCTGACCCTGTGGATGAGGCCACTTAAGCATGAGACTGCGGCCCTACTTGTGTTATACTCGTACATTGACCACGAGGTGGGAGGTCATGGAGTTTGGCTCTTCCATTGACCTTGTATGGCACGGGCTCCGGGTTTCATAGCCGTCGGTTGGATCTGAGCGGTACAACTCACTTCCTCAGGGCATAATAATATGTAATCCATCCGAATGGTATTTATTGCTTAAGGAAAAATACAAAACATTGATTGAGGCCTTGCTTGTGTAGTTAATTTTGTTATACTTGCAGTTACTTATACGTTCCTTATGTTATATGGTAAGATCTTATAAATCTTATCTTGTTAATCATGTTCCATAATGAAATACTTGGTTAACTGCCTTCCGTGCAGCTTGGTAAGCTTGATGGTATGAATAGCTTTACTTTATAATCTTCTCTTGTTCTATGCTTTATCAGTTATCTATTGTTGTTGCTTTAATCTTCCTTTGGTTTTATGGTTTCGGTGGGGAGTTATGTTTCTCGTTGGGACTGTGTGTCTCACACTGCTAGTTTACACCCTTTTTAGGTGTTCGAGCTAGATGTGGTGGTGGTCACGAAGTTGCGGCCGAGCAACAAGAAGAGTAGTAGAAGGCAAGAGATGGACATGATGTTGTTTTGGTCATTTTGTCGTAGAGTCTTAGAGTCATCCCTGTACTCTCAGGTCCTTGGAGGTGTTTTGACGTTGTTTCATGATGTATAGCTGATGATGTTTTGTATATCCTGCTGTTGGCCAGATGTGGGCCGTTATGTATATATATAACAGGTGATGAATCCATGTGATGGATAGACAGCTGATCCCCTAAGCTGTGGACACGTGTCAAGATCTTGTACATGTTTACATTACATGTTTTCCTTGTAGGATGAGGACCTAAATGTAATCATTTCTCAGTTTATCTGCATTCTACAATCGCTTTTAATTAACTTGTGTTTTTGGGTAATTAGTGGTTTATGGTGTTTTCCGCACGTTTTCGCGTAACACCTCACTGTCTGTGTGATAGTGGGATGTGTTGCCACAATCATCTAAGGTGATGTCATCATCTTCTTCCTTCATGTATCCAAGAACATTTGTTGTTCTTCACGGAAGTTTTAGCAAGAACTCAAAAGAGTATCAAAAGAAGAAAAGTAACCAATGATTATTAAAGAAAGAAATGAAATACTAATGCTTAAGGGTTTGAGTTATAAAACCCACCTCTAGTACTGATCCTAAGCTCCAAACTCTACAACTTTAATGGTGGATGGAGTTCCAGCAACTGTCCAAGGTCCGTCCTTGAGCCTTTGGATGTGCAAGTTAGCTAGGATTGGAAACCGGGTGAAGAAAACCAATAATCAAGCATTGATTTAAGGTTTTCACCATGAATCCAAGGTAGGAGATGATCAAAACTTACCAAGCTGGTTATGGTCATCCTTTCTCTGCTCCTGAGTTCTCCTTTGGTCGGCCAAAGCAAAGATGGGAAGAGGAAACTAAGGAAACTATCCTTACATGTATTGGAAAAAGGATATGTATATGGGTTTTCAAGGAAAGAGGAAAAAGAGTTGTTTTCCTTAATTCAAAAATAATTTCCATCAAATCCCCCTCCATTTCTTGTCCATGAAGTCACCTTCATTCTCTTGCAAACCTCTCCATTATCAAAAGATTAATGGAAAAGGAATTAAGCACCTTAAAGAATTTTATATTAATATCCAACCTTTAGTGGATATGACTTTATATTATGTTAATGTGAGTGGCTTCTACTAAACCAAGATCTTTTGTGCCCAAGCATGGCACAAGCTCGTCCAACTTATTTCAAACACATCCTTCAACTTTTGGTTGAAGGGCTCCTCAATTAATTTATTTCTTTTTGCATTAATTAAATTAAAGCTCCATATATGCTTAAATCTTGATTATTTTAATGTCAAGATTCTCTCTCCTCCATGAAAATTCAAGTGAGGCACCCCTCTCATTTTCTTTTCTCTACTTGATGCCAAGAAACATGAGAGATCCTCTAGAGGTGATATTTTGCATATTGAACCCCATGTTTTGGGTAATTTGCACATTACACCAAAACTAGGATTTAATGCACAAGGATTGCTCTACAAGCTTTATCTTGATGCCCAAACTTGTGGAAACCATACCACTACATCATATTCATTCTTATGATTTCTCAACATCATAGGAACATCTTATCATGTGCAATTTGCAAGTTATCCCCTCAACTTGGGTAATTTGCACTTTAGTCAAAAATTAACAAAACAATGTTTCAACATTATTAAAAAAGGACTGAAATTGAAATATAAGTTCCTCAAGAGCCTTAATTACTTTTCAAAAGATAAGAGAAATCATATAATCAAATTTATTAGGTAAAACACCTAGGGTTAGTACATAACCCAGGTCAGGGATGTTACAAATTATCCACCTCTTATAAAGATTTCGTCCCCGAAATCATTAACAAAACATTTTAAGAGAAAAGAGTCGGGTATTTCCTTCTCATTTCTTCCTCTAGTTCCCATGTAGCTTCTTCAACTCCACGATGATTCCATAGGACATTTACAAGACTAATGTCTTTCTTCTTCATCTTCTTGATCCTTCTATCAAGAATCAACATAGGTCCTTCAACATAAGATATATCATCATTCAATTCTACTTCCATAGGCTGCAGAACTAATTCTGTGTCAGGATGACATTTCCTTAACATGGAAATGTGGAACACTGGGTGTAACTTTTGCAGCTCAGGTGGTAACTCCAGCTTATAAGCTACCTTTCCAACCCGTTCAATGATTGGATAAGGCCCCATAAATCTAGGAGCTAACTTTCCTTTCCTTCCAAATCTAAGAAATCCCTTCTGAGGTGAGACCTTGAGGTACACTCTATCTCCAACTTGGAATTCTAAAGGTCTACGATGCTTATCAGCGTAAGATTTCTGCCTATCCTGTGCAATCTTTAACTGTTGTTGTATTATTTTAATCTTCTCCGTGGTCTGCTGCATAAGATCAGGACCCAAAAGTTGATATTCACCAGTTTCATACCAACATAGGGGAGATCTACAACATCTACCATAGAAGGCTTCATAAGGTGCCATGTCTATACTGTGTTGATAGCTATTGTTGTAGGCAACTCTATCAAGCTTAGATGTAGATCCCAACTACCTGTAAACTGGAGGACACATGCCCTGAGCAAGTCCTCCAAGGTCTGTATAGTCCTTTCTGATTGTCCATCTGTCTGAGGATGAAAGGTTGTACTAAACCTTAACTGTGTGCCTAAAACTTTATGAAGTTGCTCCCAAAAATGACTCATAAACTGGGGACCTCTATCAGAAACAATGGTAAGTGGGACCCCATGCAGCCACACTATCTCATCTACATATAACTGTGCCAACTTCTCAACAGAATAGGTTGTTTTAACAGGTAAGAAATGTGATGTCTTTGTCAACCTATCAACTATTACCCAAATGGAATCATGAACTTTGGTTGTTCTGGGTAAACCAACCACAAAGTCCTTGGTTACATGTCCCACTTCCACTGTGGTATGGGTAAAGGCTGCATTGTTCCTACAGGCTTCTGGTGTTCAACTTTAACTTGCTGACACACTGGACACCGCATAACGAACTCAGCAACATCCTTCTTCAAATCAGGCCACCAATACATATCTTTCAAGTTATGATACATCTTGGTGCTTCCTGGATGCATAGCATACATAGAAGAATGAGCTTCTTCCAGGACTAACTTCCTTAAGTTATCCACATCAGGCACTATCATTCTACCATGATAACAGTGTAACATCCCTGACCTGGGTTATGAAATAACCCTAGGTGTTTTGTTTAATTATGTAATTATAAACTTGTGAATATCTTTTTGGTATGTAATTAAAGCTTCTGAGGAACTTATATTTCTATTTCTGCCTTTTTTAAACAATGTTATAATATTGTTTTGTTAATAGGGACTTATGTGCAAATTACCCAATTAGAGGAGTTAACTTGCAAATTTCACATGTTTAGATGTTCCTCTGATGATGAGACGTCATAAGAATGAATATGATGAAGTGTTATGGGTTCTCCAAGTTTGGGCACCAAGATGCAACTTGTGGAGCAATCCTTGTACTTTAAAACCCTAGTTTTGGTGAAAAGTGCAATTTACCCAAAACCTGGGGTGCAACATGTAAAATATACCTTTTAGAGTATCTTTTATGACTCTTAGAATCAATTAGAGTAAAAGTGATGAAGAGGGAGCTGTTGGGTTTTAGGGGAGACAGAGAAGGCAGCGGAAACAAAAAAATTTTCTCCCCAACCCATACCGAGGAAACGCGTCAACGTCTATATAATAGGAAAGGATGGTTTGCGGAATCATACCTTGTCCCGAGGCTTGCTCGGCGAGAATACTTTGCGCAATGCACGGTCTTCAACTCCGGACTTCGACGGCATCTGTGCAGCTCCTGGTCACACAGGGACTGACAACTCCTACTCGAACCGGACTGTCGGATGACAGTTGTCCTCCTAAGCGGCAGTGTCCTCCCGCCTCTGTAGTAGTCCACACGGACCACCTGGAACTCCACTCTCCTTGTCCCACAAGGAAGTGGAAGGAGTTGCACCCTCCTGTTGACGTACTAGTCACCAACACGCTCTCCTGCCTCCTGTTGCAACTGCAATTGTCCTTCCCTTGCTGCACCTCCCTTTTGCGGGAAGCACTTGCTCAGGCTCTCTCACGGTTACCAAAACCAGAGAGAACGACAACTTGCAGAGCAACTGGTTGCACTGAGCTGTACTTTGAGAAGCCCCCAATACCCCTATATATATAGGAGAGTCATGGGACAGGGTTCTCCATCCCGGGCAATGCAGGACTAAAGCAGGAGTAGAAGGGTTCGAGAATTTTCCACAAAAAGCAACCGGTTCACAACTTGAAATGATCGGTTCATAACTGAACCGATCAGTTCGGCCATTGAGCGGATCGGTTGGACCTGAGCCGACCGTTTGGGGCACTCCAACCGATCGGTTGGTGCCCTGAACCGATTGGTTCATGGTCCTAATCCGGCTCAAAAAGACTTTCCTTGTTTCTTTCCCAATTGGTATCAAATACCAATATTATTCCCAATCGAATTGGGCAATTTGAAACGAAAGGAAAATTCTTGCCGACATGACTTTCCCAACTGGTCGGTTGCACCAGTTGAGCCGATCGGTTCAACTCTTGAACCGGTCGTCTCAACCAGGGCATGAGCCGATCGGCCTAGACACTCCAGCCGACCGGTTCAGCAACCTCAGCCGACCGGTTCATCACATGAGCCGATCGGTTGGGAGCATAGCTTGGGCAAAATCAGTCAAATGCGATTTCAATCAATCCGATACTCCAATCAATGCGTCCAACACCTTGAACCATACAATATTGAGTCATCGACTAATTGAGTGTTTAATTGAACTACCAAACTCCTTTAGTAATCAATCTAAACATTGCTTTGTGGAAAAAACTCCTCTTCTAGGTTAAATCCTATGTGTGTGACCCTGCAGGTCCATTTCACGTTGGCAGTGAAAGTTCATAACACTTATGACTTCACAAGCAAAGAGCGGTGCCTAGTCACACATCAGTGCTACCCAAGTGAAAGTAGAAAGTTGGAGAACAACTTTCATCCTACAATCCGTGAATGGTGTTACATCGAATGTATAGTTCCTTTGTCACTGATATCCCGAATGAACTCGAGGCATGGAACAGTCATCCTATCAATGTTCATTCACTTCCTTGATCTCAGAGTAGACTGGAAGAGATATGTATGACATCAGTATCATATACTGATTCACACATGCGTGCACGCCTTTCTCAATCCTACTCATCAAGTGGCCATGGATATCAAACTCCCTCAGGAGGGACAAATCCCATATCTATCACTCACCCCTCAAAAGCCCCATGTGTCAAAGCCACCCAATCATCACCTTTATAACAACCCATGTTTCAGGACTGCGTTTGATGATTTCAAAGTGTGCCCAACGACATGTGTTGAGTGCAGTGATTTCAGGTCTAAGAATCACACTCACCACCATCACTGTGAGTACTGACTGTGACTACCATCTCATGGTTCCATGTGTCAAACTCACGGTGGGTCTGTCCGGTACACTTGTTCTCTAACAAGTACCTATGTGTTTGGTTTGATATCTCTATATCATGACTAATGAGATTCTGTCATCAACCAACACCACAATCTAGTCTTGTGTGTCATTGCTGTCTATCTACCTTCCACAATGACATCCGACTAGGGACATATCAAGAATGTACAAACTCTTAGCATCCGTATGATCACATCATTCAGGTCATGAACCTGAAGGCATACGTCATTGAGTACTGTCATTCTCTAGACATTCAATCTGTTCTATCACTATCTCATATGACTGAACCAGAAAGAATTGGAAGCTTGCCTTTGAAGTTTATCAAATCAATCTTAATGTATCCCACCAATCATCCCATGATTGGCTCTCAGGGCATACATACCAACAGACTCCCACTTGCACTGCGAGCCAATCACCCATGAATCATATTCATAGTGATCTTCAAACATGTCCCACATGTTACTGTGCTCTTAGTGCAAACATAGTGAGTAATGGCAACACCATGCCAAAGTCTGTACAAATTGCATGCCTCACATCTCTTCGCTGTACGTCGCACGTATGAGATGGAGTTGGCGTAATATGCGATCTAGTATTCCTTTGCTAACCTTTAGCCACATTGCTTGATCAAGGATTCCAGACTTGTCATCAATGAGTGGAATATAAGTTCATCTCATGAACTTTCAGATCCATATAGTATCCACTGCTGTTCACTAACACCTAGATACTCGGCATTTCCCTTTTAAATGGCTTTATTGGAACACTTCCAATTATCAATAAACATTCTCTTTTATACATCTCATATATATATTTTGCGATTAATTTTCTGTCCTTTCGGAAGTTCGCATCAATGTAACTCTTTACATTAAACTCTTCCTTATCTCCATAGAACTAGTACTTCACAAGCACTTCTCAAGTTCTCATGGTATTCCAGTAACCCTTACTGGAAATAGACAGTCATCCACTCGTCATGTCCTACATACGAGTTATCAGGATGAGCACATCATATTGCCATGTCCTACATACAAGATGATGAATGCATTTTATTCTTGCCATGTCATACATGCAAGATAATGGGATGATTACATACATGATAGATCCATATCTATTCTTAGTGTTCCCATTCTTCATAAGAATTGGACACTTGGCCTTGGGATACTAACTCCATGTAACATGGACAAGTTTTCTCCCACTGAATCTGTGCATACTGAACACTTCAGTATAGATTGCCAATGTATGCTCTCTCTTTCCAGGTCAAGAGATTTTCGAGAACTATCTCTATAGATCTCTATTCCTATCACATAGGAAACATCTCTATTCTTCCTTAAAGATAATTTCCACATTCGGATTTCCAATCTAGAACATTTCCATTTCACATCAATATGTGGAATGTGAACACGCTCCCACTAAATCACAGATCCCTTCTCTATCTTTGACATATCAGTCAAACCCTTTTGACTATATCATCAAAATAAAGATCCAATTTTGAGTTTCTTGTACTCAATCAATCACATTGATTAGTCCATTGTAACTTATAGACTTCATTTGCATTAGTGGATTCATAAACCTTATAGGTTGTGCCACGTACACATCCTGGTTTTATTCCTCGTAGGAATGCGGTTTTAGTATCCATATGCCAAATGTCTTAGCCATTAAGTTGCAATGAACAAGCATCATCCTTCTCAAAATGTTATCCATGTGTCTTAACACTTAAGACTCATCTGCACTTATGGATATGATCCAATGAGTGATACCATCAAGGTCATACCTTATGGTTCACATGGAAGTCATTTAGGATGTAATGGTTTTAAACCATAACTCAAGATTCGGTTCCTCATATTCATCTTGATAGTTGACTCATCACATGAACAACTGATCACATAGATAATTGAGGTGTATCTGTTAAAGATATAAGAACTCACAACCCTTGTGATTCTTAATTTCTTTTATTAGTGTGGGGTATTCATTTTATTAAGAAGAATTCAATTATTTGATAACCATTCTCTAACTCCTTAGAGTATGATTCCTTCTTGATTCAGACATCACCATGCCTTAATCATGAGTTTACTATGATACACTATCATAATCACTCATAAGGATCTCAGACATTTGGTCCAAGTATTTTATTCATTGATCTCATCAAGAATTAATACTTTACCAAATTTGTACTTCATTTATGATAATCTTGAACACTTCAAGACATTCATATTGGTATTTCTCTAAACACCATTTGAAGTATTAGCATTTATTCCAATAGGTATGTAAATACATCACATGTATTATGCCTAATAGGATAATCACTCTCCCACTACATTAGTGAAGATTGATTAATCATGTCCAAGATATTCATGTCCCTTACTGGTTCTCTAACCAAAAGAGTCTAGTTTTATCCATCACATGGAAACTAGAAATGAATTTCTCATGATTAATGCTAATTAAATTGTTTGAGTTATCTATAACTTTTAGGTATCGTCTTATCTTATGCATATAAAATATCACAAGATAAATAAGGCATTGCCACAAAGATCACATCTTTATAAATTGAAACATCTCTTTATTAATTGCCATCATTGTCACACAATATGCAAAAATAAAGTGTTTCTATCTATTGGCAAGTATGAAATAGCAGTTCATAACTGTATTACATGCCTTATTGGCTGAAAATAAACTAAAGTATTCCTATCTATAAAGGCAACACTTGCCCCAAGTAAGAATGCTTTACACTTTACATCTTGATATCATATATCTCAAAAAGTGTTACAAGTTTATTTACATGACACCTTCAAGTAGAGGCTTCAGTCGCCTCCTTCTTCTTTTGTTCTTCCAGGTAGAGAGGACAATTCCTTTTCCAATGTCCTGGCTTTTGACAATGGTGGCAATTTCCTTTCTTTGTCACGCCTCCCTTGGCCTTGAGAGCTGAAGATGGCTTGGACTCCTGGCTAGCTTCAGAACCTTTCTTAGCTTTTCCCTTGCCCTTGCGCTTGGACTTGCCTTTCTTGCTCATGATCACCATCACAGACTTAGGCTTGTCCTTCTTCATCTATAACTCGGCTATCCTCAACATGCCCAACAACTCTGACAGTGGCCTATCAAAGTTGTTCATGTTGTAGTTCATCATAAACTGACTATAAGATTCTGGCAACGATTGCAGTATCACGTCAGTAGCCAACTCTTGGCTCAGTGAAAATCCCAGTCTCTGCAGGTTCTCCACATACCCAATCATCTTGAGTGTGTGAGGACCAACTGGATCTCCTTCTGTCATGACGCACTTGAACAACGCCCTAGAAACATTGTACCTCTCTTGCCGTGCCTGATCTTCATACATGTTCCTGAGATGCAGAATCATCTCTATGACACCCATGTTCTCATGTTGCCTCTGCAACTCATGGTTCATTGAACATAGCATCAATCACTTTGCATCAATGGCATCATCAGAATGCTTCTTGTAAGCATCCCTTTCTGCCTTTGGTGCATTAGGAGCGGGTTCCTCTGGAATTGGAGTATCCAGGACATAGAGCTTGCACTCTTGAGTGAGAGCAATTCTCAATGTCCGATACCAGTCGTGGAAATTTGTCCCATTTAGCTTGTCCTTGTCAAGGACCGATCGCAAAGAAAAGTTGTTGTTGTTTGTTGCCATTTGAACTACAAAAAGGAAAATATACAATTTTAGTCCAAAACTCAATTTTGACTTATTTGATTGATTTGAAAGTTTGACGATATAAATAAGGCCTTTAATTAATTATCGCTCCCACTATTTTAGTTCAAATTGATAGCCCTCACCATCAATTCGGAAGATTGCAGCGTACAACCTTCTAGTGGGCAAGATCCTGAAATCCTCTAAGTCATGGACCAGCTAGGGCTGTCACCCACAACATAGATCTCTCAGGTAGGCAACTTTTGCCAATTGCATCATATGCAACTCTTGATAAGATGTCATATACAACTCCTTCCAATGATCATCTCCATGCCTCAAGGTACTAGATCCCATCTAGATCACCTTGTTAAGTCCGACCCAAAGCAAACACGATGAATATGCACCCTGCTAGGGAAGACCCACACATTCATCCTTTACGCTTCCACGAGATAGACGGTGCACCACGCTAGGGCGTGCCCACACTTGGTCAATCAAGCTTTTCACGTGTGTCGCATTTGGAAGGCATCCAAAACTTAATATTTTAATGAGGGATTTGGTTTTTATATACATATACATATCCAATCACCACAATACATAGTACGTATCATATACATGCTATATCCCACAGAAAACATGCACAAACGATAAAAAAAAAAGCGATGATTATGGCCATCCTAATGTGATTCCTCGAGCCAAGAGGAATCACGGTCATCTAGGTCTACATCACATGCAACCTGTACAAGATGAACTCTGTGCCTTGCCATCCGAGTAGATCAACTCATCACATGAATGATATGTACTCTCCAGCCAGTCGTCTGGGTGCCACCAGCCGATCGGTTGGCTCCTCCAACCGATCGGTTCGCCTGGTCGTTGTGCATCTCGTCATGTCTGCCACCCGCTCGTCTCGCTCCTCGAACCGGTCATCAACTGATCGGTTCACTCCTTGAACCGACCGTCTGAGCAGTCATCTTGATGTCCGCCGGTCTTTGACATAACAGGAAATAAAATTCTATCCTATTAATTACATTGCTTTAAAAGGGAAACCCCGAGTTACATTCGGGGGGGGGGAGCAAAGGTAGGAAAGAATCTCAAATTATTTCGATTTACATCAGGAATAGGAGAAGGAGGATCGGTGCGCAGACCGAGATGCAAGCAACCACATACAACCAATCACAGATAGGGGTTTATAGGCCATAATCACGCTACACACATCCACCACAAAACTCGTTTAAGGGCGACGCGTATCGAGTGCATTAATAATACATATCATATATGTCATTAGGGATTTGTGGATTTAGGATTGGACATGCATAAAGCCGATATTATTCGCATCGTATGTAATAAATAAAGGCGACAAACCAAAATCGATCATATCGATATTCCTAAAATATAGAACAGCTGACGTGGCTCTGATACCACTGTTGGGTTTTAGGGGAGACAGAGAAGGCAGCGGAAACAAAAAAAATTTCTCCCCAACCCATACCGAGGAAACGCATCAACGTCTATATAATAGGAAAGGATGGTTTGCGGAATCATACCTTGTCCCGAGGCTTGCTCGGCGACAATACTTCGCGCAATGCGCGGTCTTCAACTCCGGACTTCGACGGTGTTTGTGCAGCTCCTGGTCGCACCGAGACTGACAACTCCTACTCGAACCGGACTGTCGGATGACAGTTGTCCTCCTAAGCGGCAGTGTCCTCCCACCTCTGTAGTAGTCCACACGGACCACCTGGAACTCCACTCTCCTTGTCCCACAAGGAAGTGGAAGGAGTCGCACCCTCCTTTTGACGTACTAGTCGCCAACACGCTCTCCTGCCTCCTGTTGCAACTGCAATTGTCCTTCCCTTGCTGCACCTCCCTTTTGCGGGAAGCACTTGCTCGGGCTCTCTCACGGTTACCAAAACCAGAGAGAACGACAACTTGCAGAGCAACTGGTTTCACTGAGCTGTACTTTGAGAAGCCCCCAATACCCCTATATATATAGGAGAGTCATGGGACAGGGTTCTCCATCCCGGGCAATGCGGGACTAAAGCAGGAGTAGAAGGGTTCGAGAATTTTCCACAAAAAGCAACCGGTTCGCAACTTGAAATGATCGGTTCATAACTGAACCGATCGGTTCGGCCATTGAGCCGATCGGTTGGACCTGAGCCGACCGTTTGGGGCACTCCAACCGATCGGTTGGTGCCCTGAACCGATCGGTTCATGGTCCTAATACGGCTCAAAAAGACTTTCCTTGTTTCTTTCCCAATTGGTATCGAATACCAATATTATTCCCAATCGAATTGGGCAATTTGAAACGAAAGGAAAATTCTTGCCGACATGACTTTCCCAACTGGTCGGTTGCACCAGTTGAGCCGATCGGTTCAACTCTTGAACCGGTCGTCTCAACCTGGGCATGAGCCGATCGGCCTGGACACTCCAGCCGACCGGTTCAGCAACCTCAGCCGACCGGTTCATCACATGAGCCGATCGTTTGGGAGCATAGGTTGGGCAAAATCAGTCAAATGCGATTTCAATCAATCCGATACTCCAATCAATGCGTCCAACACCTTGAACCATACAATATTGAGTCATCGACTGATTGAGTGTTTAATTGAACTACTAAACTCCTTTAGTAATCAATCTAAACATTGCTTTGTGGACAAAACTCCTCTTCCAGGTTAAATCCTATGTGTGTGACCCTGCAGGTCCATTTCACATTGGCAGTGAAAGTTCATAACACTTATGACTTCACAAGCAAAGAGCGGTGCCTAGTCACACATCAGTGCTACCCAAGTGAAAGTAGAAAGTTGGAGAACAACTTTCATCCTACAATCCGTGAATGGTGTTACAGCAAATGTATAATTCCTTTGTCACTGATATCCCGAATGAAATTGAGGCATGGAACAGTCATCCTGTCAATGTTCATTCACTTCCTTGATCTCAGAGTAGACTGGAAGAGATATGTATGACATCAGTATCATATACTGATTCACACATGCGTGCACGCCTTTCTCAATCCTACTCATCAAGTGGCCATGGATATCAAACTCCCTCAGGAGGGACAAATCCCATATCTATCACTCACCCCTCAAAAGCCCCATGTGTCAAAGCCACCCAATCATCACCTTTATAACAACCCATGTTTCAAGACTGCGTTTGATGATGTCAAAGTGTGCCCAACGACATGTGTTGAGTGCCGTGATTTCAGGTCTAACAATCACACTCACCACCATCACTGTGAGTACTGACTGTGACTACCATCTCATGGTTCCATGTGTCAAACTCACGGTAGGTCTGTCCGGTACACTTGTTCTCTAACAAGTACCTATGTGTTTGGTTTGATATCTCTATATCATGACTAATGAGATTCTGTCATCAACCAACACCACAATCTAGTCTTGTGTGTCATTGCTGTCTATCTACCTTCCACAATGACATCCGACTAGGGACATATCAAGAATGTACAAACTCTTAGCATCCGTATGATCTCATCGTTCAGGTCATGAACCTGAAGGCATACGTCATTGAGTACTGTCATTCTCTAGACATTCAATCTGTTCTATCACTATCTCATATGACTGAACCAGAAAGAATTGGAAGCTTGCCTTTGAAGTTTATCAAATCAATCTTAATGTATCCCACCAATCATCCCATGATTGGCTCTCAGGGCATACATACCAACAGGCGCTTCATTTGACTAATCAAATAAGAAGGAAAACCCTTGTAATTAAATAACTAAGTTGTAAGCAAAATGACCCATTTATGTGAGCAACTTAGAAGGATGTTTTTCTTCTTTTCCTCTAAACCTTAGTTAAAGAAGGAGTTTTTCTTAAGTATATAAAGGAGGGGTGTGGCCAAGAAGGAGAGAAGGACCCATATGAGAAATAGAAGAAAAGATTGTCCTTATCTTGAAAACATGCCCAAAGTATATATACACCTTTCTTTCACAACCAAGGGATCGTTTCCCTTTTTCTCTTCACTTATCTCTTGCTGTGGCTGACTAAGGAAGGAACTCAGGAGCAGAGGAGAACGGCCAAGTAGAGTTGGGTAAGCTTTAACCACTATCTAGCTCAGATTCATGGAGGAAATCATGATACAAGGTTGGTTTGCTAGTTTTTCTTACTTAGTTCTTCTTTCTAGCCATCCTTTCCAACCAATTCTTGAAGAAGAAACCTTAGATGACCTGGGGAGCTCAAGCCACCATTAAATCTTCAAAGCTTGGAGCTCTAGATCTGGTTCTAAGGCGGGTTTTATAACTCTAAACCCTTAAATTTTGTTATGCATCTTTCTTTCTTGCAAACGTTGCTTGTTCTTCTTCCCTCCATCCTTCTTTGCACTCTTGCAAGAAAAACCATGGAGAACAGGCCTTGATCTGGAGGTAGAAGAAGGGGGCGTGAATACCAATTCTACTTTAGTAAACGGTATTGCCCCCCCCCCTTGGCCAAACGGTTTGCAAAACCGTTTGGGGCAAACAGTTTGCAAAACCGTTTGAAGGGCAAATGGTTTCACAAGGTCAGTTGGAGAAAACGGTCTCCAAGACCATTTGGTTGAGTTAACCAAGGGTTGACCGTTTGATATTACTGTTCATAATTATGTTGGTTAATAACCCACCAACTTTATAGGTTAACTCCCAAGGAATCATGAGTTGAAGGCTTATCAATTAGGTAAACCTAAATGCATTAAGTGCTGTTTTCCAACCTGATTAACTTAATCTTTTTGGGCAAACGGTTTCAAAACCATTTGAGAGAGTTGACCAAGGGTTGACAGTTTGAGATTCCTGTTCATGATTATGTTTTTTAATAACCCACCAAATTTGATAGGTTACTCCCAAGGAATCATGTGTTGAAGGCTAATCAATTAGGTAAACCTAAATGGATTAAGTGCTGTTTTCCAACCTGATTAACTTGACCTTTTTGGGAAAACAGTTTCAAAACCATTTGCGGGAGTTGACCAAGGGTTGACCGTTTGAGATTCCTGTTAATATTTATGTTGATTAATAACCCACCAAATTTTATAGGTTAAATCCCAAGGAATCATGAGTTGAAGGCTAATCAATTATGTAAACCTAAATGGATTAAGTGCTGTTTTCCAACCTGATTAACTTGACCTTTTTGGGAAAACGGTTTGAAAATCGTTTGAGGGAGTTGACCAAGGGTTGAACGTTTGTGATTCCTATTTATAATTATGTTGGTTAATAACTCACCAAATTTTATAGGTTAATTCCAAAGGAATCATGAGTTGAAGGCTAATCAATTAGGCAAACCCTAATTGGATTAAGTGCTGATTTTCAACTTGATTGATTTGACGTTTTGGGTTATTTAGCCCAAACGGTCTCAAGACCGTTTGGGGGATCACCTAAACGGTCTCAAGACCGTTTGGGGATCACCCAAGACCGTTTGGAGGTCTAGGGTTAAGCATGGTTGACCAATTGAAGGTCTAAAGTTACCAAATCACTTTGTAATTAAGTGTTGATTTGATGATCAACTCAATAGCTCAAACCCTAATGATTTTTCACTAGAATCCAAGGGTTGGATGAGCCAAACGGTCTCAAGACTGTTTGGAGCTCATCCAAACGGTCTCAAGACCGTTTGGAGCTCACCCAAGACCGTTTGGAGGTCTAGGGGTGAGTATTGTTAAGCAATTGATGATCCAATGATACTAAGTTGGAGGGTAATCAATTGCTGTTTTGGTGATCAATCCAATGATCCAAACCTTAATTGGTTGACTTGGATTTTGATGATATGATGGAAAAACGGTCTCAAGACTATTTGGAGGTCATCCAAACGATCCCAAGACCGTTTTGGGTCAGGTCATGTCCAATTTGAATGATGGTTCAATGGGTTCAAATCAATTAGACCCACATTGAAAATTGTTGAAGGGTTATTGATTCCAAACCCTAATTCAATTGATTTAAACCCTAATTGATGATCAATTGAGGGTCAAATGAATTGAAGGTTGACCTATTAAACTCATTTGAAGTATGAGTATAGGCCCAATTGATGATTGGTTCCATGAATTCAATGATTGAAGGAATCAACATTGGAAACCCTAATTTCATTGGATACCTTATGTAATGGAGGTCCAATGTGATTGAATCTTTGAGAATTAAGATGATAAATGTTCTATTGATCCAATGATGATTAGTAATGATAATCAATGAAGGCACAAAGGTTGAAACCTTAATAGTACCTAAGTGATTAGTACCAATTAAGGGGTGAATTCCTAATTGCTTATAGGATCAATAACTTGATACACTATGTTAATCATAGTTGTATGAACTTGATTGAAGAGTTGATGTGACCTAATCAAGTTGAAAGGATGAAAGATTAGAATTCATATATAAATATGAATCATGTAGTGATCTTCGGTAGCACGACCGTGTAAGGTAGCACGACCGTGGTAGCTTTACTTTGCACGACCGTGCAAGGTGGCACAGTCGTGGTGTTCTATGAATAAATTGAAAAGAATTGGTATTGTGCTGATATTGTTATATATGCATGTCTTCAATTATGCTAATCATGCAGGTTGTTAGCAAGAGGTAATCATAGCCAGGTAAGGGTTATGGTGTTTTATTCATTGAAAGCATGTTATAAACTTTATGAATAATGACATACTATGTCGCCTGGTTTAAGAGGCAATATATAAGATTGATGGGCTGTAAGAGCCTTGAGTAATATTCACATTGTTACAAGCAAGGTCATGTTGTTAGATGACTTATGGTGATCTAAGTGTTTGAACACCCCTACTCTTGAATCATATTATTGAAATGATTAAGAAATGATATTCATATGATAACTGATGTGAGTTAAACTTGATACATTTAGTATTCTTCTTTTATAGAAGTGTTTTAATAGTTAAATGCTTGGAAACATGCTTGATGCTAAAAGAATGCTGAAATGTACCTAAATAATCAAGTATAATCATACCATGTAGAGCCCTGATCATAGATCCATCATTGTCAGAAGCCAAATGATGGTGAAACAGGTTTTCCTAAGGGGACTCCTGGATCACATACTTTTGAGTATGTGGGGGATTATGGACGTGAATATCCTTACATCCTAGTGTAGGAATTGATATAGATGTATCTTAAATCTATCAACCCTTCACTATATGTTTATGCCGGGATGATGTATCACTAATCTCCCGAGGGAATCTTTAATGCCGCATCGATGAGAGATAAATAAGAGATCTTTCGATGATGAAGAGAGTACAAAACGCCACTGTGACTCTAATAGAGAAGTGCCAGAATACCCTGGTAAGCTATTGTAGCAGAGACACGAGATGTCCTGAATGTTGATCCTCACACTGACTGAGGAAGATGAGGTCATAAGAATCCGACTCTTTTGATGACCTATGTATGATACCGATGCGACTTAGTAGTGATCGGTTGGAGTATGAGTGACATAGCTCATCTCCGCAGGGCATAATAATGTTTGTAAGAAATAATCAACCGTGTAGCATAACTGCTTAGGTTGAACTACGAGAAACAATGATTGATGTTACTTTGTTTATAAATGTTCTTGTCAAGTAACTAGTATACATACTCTTTATAATCCTTATTGAAATGATTGCTTAAGAAATTGTTGTTTTACTTAATCCTAAGCCTGTTGTTGAATGATTTAAGTTATTTTGCTTATATTATCCCTTTCTTGCTATAACAAAGCTTCTGGCGAAGAGTTATAACTCTCGCTGGGACAATTATTTAAAATTGTCTCACCCCGTAGGTTTTGACTTTTTAGGTGGACACCGAGGATGAAGGAACCAATCTAAGAGTGAGCAGTATTAGCAGCAAAAACACCAGGAGCAGTACTGAATCTCAGGTGGAGATACTGACTGTCAAGTCCTATAGATAGTATGTCTTATGTCGTCTCTATACTCTCAGGTCCTAGGAGTCAGTAGGTCTGAGGTTTTTGGCTTTAAGCCTCGAGATTTCATTTTGTATCTTGCCTTGCACATGTGACAGGGCAATGGATGTATAAAATTACTCGAGATGTAAATGGAGAACCATGTTATAAACAAGTTATCATGTTTGCTTATAAAAGAGTTTTATGGTTTAAAAGATCTTCTTCTGAAAATTTTTAAATTTTTAGTGATTTTCATAATTCCACTGCTAGTTAATCGTTTCCGCTGAGTTTACATCGTGAATTATCGATTCGGTCGCCACAATTTAGTGGTATCAGAGCTCTAGGTTTGCTGAGTCTACAAAGAGATAGGACTTAGGATGATGAGTCTATTCTTAGTGTCTTCTAGTATATCTAATATTGTCTTCTACTCCTCAGGAGAAAAAGATAAGTAAGGATGTTTGGACCACACGAGGAGTATGTGGCAGAGAGTAGTGTTGATGCACCCCGAGAAGGTGCAAGAAACCCAGAGATAGAGCAACCTGTACTTGAACCACCCCAGTTCAATCCAATTGACATGGGGAACCCAGTCGTTCAGACCATGTTTGGGCAGTTTATGACTGCCATGACACACATAATAGATAGGATGCCTATTCCTGCACCTAGGGTACCTACCCAACCAGAAGGATAAGGAATCAACAAGACGTTTGAATGACTTCGCCGAGTTGGAGCAACCGAGTACTTTGGAATGGTTGATCCCACAGATGCTGACCTGTGGTTAACTAGACTAGAGAAGGCCTTTAGAATCCTAAACATCCCAGAAGCTGAGAAGGTTAGACATGCTGTCTATCTTCTCAAAGGGAGTGATGGGCATTGGTGGACCATGGAAGAGTAGAAGAGGCCTGGTGTGGAGGTTGCATGGGAGGTCTTCCGATGGGAATTTATCAATAGATATTTCCCTAAGACGTTCCTGGATGAGAAAATCTCTCAATTCGAGAGGTTAAGGCAAGGTACGATGAACATTAGCGAGTACGAGGCTAAGTTCATGGAGTTGTTGCGGTTCTATCCGCATATGGATGCTACAGATGAAGAAAGGATCAAGCGTTTCGAGAAGGAATTAAACGCTGAGATGACTACCCCTGTATCTACCCTAGAGAATAGAGAAAGGTTTCCTACCTTCGTAGAGTCTGTCAGAAGGATAGAGAGGTCCATAGTAGATAAGAGGCAAACCTATAACAAGAGGATGTATCCTCAGTTCCAAGGATCTTCATCCAGAGACTTCAAGAAGCCTAGATTTTCTGCACCTACACCACCACCTAGACCCAGTGCTCAGACACAGTGGACACCGAGTAGAGGTAGAGGATGAAGCCTACCACTACAAGGGGCTCACAGTTCAGCATCTATGTCGGTTACAGGACCACCCAGACCACAATAACAAGACAAAAGTTGTTATATATGTGGGAAGATGGGGCATCTGATGAAAGACTGCATAGCTAGACCAGCGAGTGTAACCCAACCATAGAGGCAGGGTCAGCAAGGATCGTAGAGAAGACAGTTTCCAGGAGGAGCTAGATGACGTAGACAAGCGTCCCAAGCTGGATCGTCAGCACCGAATCAACCACAAGCAACATCAAGATTCTATGCAATGAATCCACATGATGCAGTGATCAACCCCCAGGTTGTGGCAGGTCAGATGGAATTGTTATATTCTGATATGTCTACATCCTACATTGTATCTGTTTTGATTGATCCAGGTGCTACGCACTCCTTTATCACTCGAAGGATGATTCATAACTACAATATGACAGTCAGTCATAGAGCAGATAGTCTGTTGCTAGAGACTCTGTTGAGATGGTCTGCTGTGTTACATGAGGTATGCTCTTCCTGCATCCTTTTCTTTTCTGAACACCACATTCAAGTGGATCTTATACCACTTGAGATGCAAGGATTTGACATAATCCTTGGGATGGATACCTTGGAAAGGTATAAGGTTGTTTTGGATTGTGAATCCAAGCAAGTTGTGTTTGCTGATGAAAGTGACACATGGATCTTTCAAGGAGAGAGAAAGATTCTACCCACCTGTCTTGTGTCAGCTATGGTTGCTGAGAAGCTGATGAGGCAAGGATGTTATGCATTCTTGGCCCATGTGGTAGATACTACCATGGAAAGTCCTAACCCTGCTGAAGTTCATGTAGTCAGGGAATTTGAAGATGTATTTCTTGAAGAACTTCCAGGTGTACCACTGCCTCGGGAGATTGATTTTGAAATCAATTTGATCCCAGACACGCAACCTATAGCACAAACACCAAATAGGATGGCGCCTGCTGAGATGGCAGAACTCAAGAAACAGCTGCAGGAGTTGCTTGAGAAGGGTTTCATCTGACCGAGTACTTCGCCTTGGGGTGCTCCAGTTCTATTTGTTAAGAAGAAAGACGGATCAATGCGGTTGTGCATTGATTACAGACAACTAAACAAAGTAACAATAAAGAACAAGTATCCTCTGCCGAGGATTGATGATCTTTTTGACCAGTTGCGTGGTGCAACCATCTTCTCAAAGATAGATTTGAGATTGGGATATCACCAACTTCGTATTAAGGATAGTGACATACCCAAGTCTGCCTTTAGAATGAGGTATGGTCACTATGAGTTTACAGTTATGTTGTTTGGACTAACTAATGCACTAGCTGCATTTATGGAACTCATGAATAGAATCTTCTGACCTTTTCTCGATCAGTGTGTTGTTGTCTTTATAGATGATATTCTGATCTATAGTAAAGATGCTCGGCAGCACGAACAACATCTTCGTCAGGCTCTAACTTTTCTAATAGAATACAAGCTATATGCTAAGTTTATCAAGTGTGAGTTCTGGTTACCGGAAGTATCTTTCCTTGGACATGTGATATCTGCCTCGGGTATTCGTGGTGACCCTAAAAAATAGAATCTTTTCTACAATGGGAACAGCCGAAGACACCGACGGAAATCCATAGTTTCCTAGGGTTGGCTGGTTATTACTGGAGGTTCATTAAGAACTTCAGTTCCATAGCCCTACCTTTGACTAAGTTGACCCGGAAGGATGTTCCTTTTATTTGGAGTGATAAGTGTCAACAATCCTTCCAGTTGCTGAAGGAGAGGTTGACAAGTGCACCTGTACTTGTGTTACCTGAGCAAGGAAAAGGATACATAGTTTTCTGTGATGCCTCCAAGAATGGACTCGGATGTGTGTTAATGCAGGATAAACAAGTGATTTCTTTTGCTTCTCGACAGCTTAAGAAACACAAGGAGAATTATCCAACACACGATCTGGAACTAGCTGCTGTGGTTCATGCCTTGAAGATCTGGAGACACTATCTCTATGGAGAGACATTCCAAATTTTCACTGACCATAAGAACCTTAAGTATATCTTCTCTCAGCATGAACTTAACATGAGGCAACGTCGCTGGATGGAGTTAATCAAAGACTACGATTGTACAATTGATTACCATCTAGGGAAGGCCAATGTAGTTGCAGATGCTTTGAGTAGGAAATCAGCAACACCAACCTTAGATAGGGAACAACTAAACTCTTTAGTATGCTCTAGGAGAGATATTCTTATCTCCTTAAAGCAAGACAATGTACAGTTGAAGGTGTCATTGTTACCCGGGTTGTTAGCTGAGATGCATATAAAACCTACTCTGAGAGAGCAGATTAAAGAGGCACAACAAATCGATGTTGCAGTTCAACAGATTAGATCAGAGTATGGTGATGAGAAATGAGATGGTTTCCATGACTCTGATGACCAAGTAGCCTGTTATCATGGGAGGATGATAGTGCCAGATGTGGATAATTTGAGGAAGTTAGTCCTGGAAGAAGCTCATTCTTCGATGTATGCTATGCATCTAGGAAGCACCAAAATGTATCGAAACTTAAAAGATATGGATTGGTGGCCTGGGATGAAGAAGGACGTTGCTGAGTTTGTTATACGGTATCTTGTGTGTCAGCAAGTTAAAGCTGAACACCAGAAGCCTACAGGAACAATGCAACCATTGCCCATACCACAGTGGAAGTGGGATCACGTAACCATGGACTTTGTTGTTGGCTTACCTAGGACAAGCAAAGGGTATGATTCCATTTGGGTAATAGTTGATAGGTTGACAAAGGCAGTGCATTTCTTACCTGTCAAAACAACCTATTCTGCTGAGAGGCTAGCACAGTTGTATATTCAGGAGATAGTGCGACTGCACGGAGTTCCAGTCACTATAGTTTCAGACAGGGGTCCCCAGTTTACGAGTAGTTTTTGGGAACGACTTCATAAATCTTTAGGCACCCAGTTAAGGTTTAGTACAGCCTTTCATCCTCAGACTGATGGATAGTCTGAAAGGACTATACAGACCTTGGAAGACTTGCTGAGAGCATGTGTTCTTCAATTTACAGGGAGTTGGGATTTTCACCTAAGCTTGATAGAGTTTGCCTACAATAATAGCTATCAACATAGCATTGACATGGAACCTTATGAAGCTTTATATGGTAGAAGTTGTAGATCACCCCTATGTTGGTATGAAATCGGTGAATATCAACTGTTAGGTCCTGATCTTGTGCAGCAGACAACAGAAAAGATCAAAGTAATACAACAACAGATCAAGACTGCACAGGATAGGCAGAAATCTTATGCTGACAAGCATCGTAGTCCTTTGGAGTTCCAGGTTGGAGATAGAGTGTATCTCAAGGTCTCACCTAGGAAGGGAGTTCTGAGGTTTGGAAGGAAAGGGAAGTTAGCTCCTAGGTTTATGGGGCCTTATCCAATCATTGAACGGATTGGAAAAGTAGCCTATAAACTAGAGTTTCCACCAGAGTTACAGAAGTTACACCATGTGTTTCACGTTTCTATGCTGAGGAAATGTCACCCTAATACAGAGTCAGTTCTACAACCTATAGAAGTAGAATTGAATGACGATATGTCATACGAGGAAGGACCAGTGTCAATCCTTGATAACAGAATTAAAAAGTTGAAAAAGAAAGATATAAGTCTTGTTAAAGTCCTCTGGAATCACCGTGGTGTTGAAGAAGACACATGGGAACTA
This sequence comes from Alisma plantago-aquatica, assembly GCA_963693085.1. NCBI lineage: Eukaryota > Viridiplantae > Streptophyta > Magnoliopsida > Alismatales > Alismataceae > Alisma > Alisma plantago-aquatica. Next base: position 457,558,488 of record OY856411.1, on the reverse strand, counting down.
GAGGAAGAGATGAGAAGGAAATACCCTGCTCTTTTCTCTTAATATGTTTTGTTGATTTCGGAGACAAAATCCTTGTAAGGGGTGGATAATTTGTAACATCCCTGACCTGGGTTATGAACTAACCCTAGGTGTTTTGTTTAATTATGTAATTAGAAACTTGTGATTATCTTTTTGGTATGTAATTAAAGCTTCTGAGGAACTTATATTTCTATTTCTGCCTTTTTTAAACAATGTTATAATATTGTTTTGTTAATAGGGACTTATGTGCAAATTACCCAATTAGAGGAGTTAACTTGAAAATTTCACATGTTTAGATGTTCCTCTGATGATGAGACATCATAAGAATGAATATGATGAAGTGTTATGGGTTCTCCAAGTTTGGGCACCAAGATGCAACTTGTGGAGCAATCCTTGTACTTTAAAACCGTAGTTTTGGTGAAAAGTGCAATTTACCCAAAACATGGGGTGCAACATGTAAAATATACCTTTTAGAGTATCTTTTATGACTCTTTGCATCAATTAGAGTAAAAGTGATGAAGAGGGCGCTTCATTTGACTAATCAAATAAGAAGGAAAACCCTTGTAATTAAATAACTAAGTTGTAAGCAAAATGACCCTTTTATGTGAGCAACTTAGAAGGATGTTTGGCTTCTTTTCCTCTAAACCTTAGTTAAAGAAGGAGTTTTTCTTAAGTATCGAAATGAGGGGCGTGGCCAAGAAGGAGAGAATGACCCATATGAGAAATAGAAGAAAAGATTGTCTTTATCTTGAAAACATTCCCAAAGTATATATACACCTTTCTTTTACAACCAAGGGATCGTTTCCCTTTCTCTCTTCACTTATCTCTTGCTGTGGCCGACTAAGGAAGGATCTCAGGAGAAAAGGAGAATGGCCAAGTAGAGTTGGGTAAGCTTTAACCACTATCTAGCTCGGATTCATGGAGGAAATCATGATATAAGGTTGGTTTGCTAGTTTTTCTTACTTAGTTCTTCTTTCTAGCCATCCTTTCCAACCAATTCTTGAAGAAGAAACCTTGGACGACCTGGGGAGCTCAAGACACCATTAAAGCTTCGAAGCTTGGATCTCTGTAGCTGGTTCTAAAGCGGGTTTTATAACTCTAAACCCTTAAAGTTTGTTATGCATCTTTCTTTCTTGCAAACATTGCTTGTTCTTCTTCCCTCCATCCTTCTTTGCACTCTTGCAAGAAAAACCGTGGAGAACAGGCCGTAATCTGGAGGTAGAAGAAGCGGGCATGAATACCAATGCTACTTTAGCAAATGGTCTTACCCCCTCCCCCTCCTTGGCCAAACGGTTTGCGAAACCGTTTGGGGCAAACGGTTTGCAAAACCATTTGAAGGGCAAACGGATTCACAAGGTCGGTTGGAGCAAACGGTCTCCAAGACCATTTGGTTGAGTTGAAAAAGGGTTTACCGTTTGATATTACTGTTCATAATTATGTTGTTTAATAACCTACCAAATTTGATAGGTTAACTCCCAAGGAATCATGAGTTGAAGGCTAATCAATTAGGTAAACCTAAATGGATTAAGTGCTGTTTTCCAACCTGATTAACTTGACCATTTTGGGCAAACGGTTTCAGAACCGTTTGAGGGAGTTGACCAAGGGTTTCCCGTTTGAGATTCCTGTTCATAATTATATTGGTTAATAACCCACCAAATTTTATAGGTTAACTCCCAAGTAATCATGATTTGAAGGCTAATCAATTAGATAAACCTAAATGGATTAAGTGCTGTTTTCCAACCTGATTAACTTGACCTTTTTGGGACAACGGTTTCAAAACCGTTTGAGGGAGTTGACCAAGGGTTTAACATTTGCGATTCCTGTTCATAATTATGTTGGTTAATAACCCAAAAATTTTATAGGTTAACTCCCAAGAAATCATGAGTTGAAGGCTAATCAATTAGATAAACCTAAATGGATTAAGTGCTGTTTTCCAACCTGATTAACTTGACCTTTTTGGGAAAACGGTTTCAAAACCATTTTAGGGAGTTGACCAAGGGTTGACCGTTTGTGATTCCTGTTCATAATTATGTTGGTTAATAACCCACCAAATTTGATAGGTTAACTCTCAAGGAATCATGAGTTGAAGGCTAATCAATTAGGTAAACCTAAATGGATTAAGTGCTGTTTTCCAACCTGATTAACTTGACCTTTTTGGGAAAACGGTTTCAAAACCGTTTGAAGGAGTTGACAAAGGGTTGACCATTTTCGATTCCTGTTCATAATTATGTTTGTTAATAACTCACCAAATTTTATAGGTTAATTCCAAAGGAATCATGAGTTGAAGGCTAATCAATTAGGCAAACCCTAATTGGATTAAGTGCTGATTTTCAACTTGATTGATTTGACTTTTTGGGTTATTTAGCCCAAACGGTCTCAAGACCATTTGGGGGATCACCCAAACGGTCTCAAGACCGTTTGGGGATCACCCAAGACCGTTTGGAGGTCTAGGGTTAAGCATGGTTGACCAATTGAAGGTCTAAAGGTACCAAATCACTTTGCAATTAAGTGCTGATTTGATGATCAACTCAATAGCTCAAACCCTAATGATTTTTCACTAGAATCCAAGGGTTGGATGAGCCAAACGGTCTCAAAACCATTTGGAGGTCATCCAAACGGTCTCAAGACGGTTTGGAGGTCACCAAAGACCGTTTGGAGGTCTAGGGGTGAGTATGGTTAAGCAATTGATGATCCAATGATACTAAGTTGGAGGGTAATCAATTGCTGTTTTGGTGATCAATCCAATGATCCAAACCTGAATTAGTTGATTGGATTTTGATGATATGATGGGAAAACGGTCTCAAGACTGTTTGGAGGTCATCCAAACGATCCCAAGACCGTTTGGGGTCAGGTCATGTCCAATTTGAATGATGGTTCAATGGGTTCAAATCAATTAGACCCACATTGAAAAATGTTGAAGGGTTATTGATTCCAAACCCTAATTCAATTGATTTAAACCCTAATTGATGATAAATTGAGGGTCAAATGAATTGAAGGTTGACCTATTAAACTCATTTGAAGTATGAGTATAGGCCCAATTGATGATTGGTTCCATGAATTCAATGATTGAAGGAATCAACATTGGAAACCCTAATTTCATTGGATACCTTATGTAATGGAGGTCCAATGTGATTGAATCTTTGAGAATTAAGATGATGAATGTTCTATTGATCCAATGATGATTAGTAATGATAATCAATGAAGGCACAAAGGTTGAAACCTTAATAGTACCTAAGTGATTAGTACTAATTAAGGGGTGAATTCCTAATTGCTGATATGATCAATAACTTGATACACTATGTTAATAATAGTTGTATGTACTTGATTGAAGAGTTGATGTGACCTAATCAAGTTGAAAGGATGAAAGATTAGAATTCATATATAAATATGAATCATGTAGTGATCTTCGGTAGAACGAACGTGCAAGGTAGCACGGTCGTGGTAGCTTTACTTTGCACGACCGTGCAAGGTGGCACGGTCGTGGTGTTCTATGAATAAATTGAAAAGAATTGGTATTGTGCTGATATTGTTATATATGCATGTCTTGAATTATGCTAATCATGCATGTTGTTAGCAAGAGGTAATCATAGCCAGGTAAGGGTTATGGTGTTTTATTCATTGAAAGCATGTTATAAACTTTATGAATAATGACATACTATGTCGCCTGGTTTAAGAGGCAATATATAAGATTGATGGGCTGTAAGAGCCTTGAGTAATATTCACATTGTTACAATCAAGGTCATGTTGTTAGATGACTTATGGTGATCTAAGTGTTTAAACACCCCTACTCTTGAATCATATTGATGAAATGATTAAGAAATGATATTCATATAATAACTGATGTGAGTTAAACTTGATACATTTAGTATTCTTCTTTTATAGCAGTGTTTTAATAGTTAAATGCTTGGAAACATGCTTGATGCTAAAAGAATGCTGAAATGTACCTAAATAATCAAGTATAATCATACCATGTAGAGCCCTGGTCATAGTTCCATCATTGTCAGAAGCCAAATGATGGTGAAACAGGTTTTCCTAAGGGGACTCCTGGATCACATACTTTTGAGTATGTGGGGGATTATGGATGCGAATATCCTTACGTCCTAGTGTAGGAATTGATGTAGATGTATCTTAAATCTACCAACCCTTCACTATATGTTTATGTCGGGATGATGTATCACTAATCTCCTGAGGGAATCTTTAATGCCGCATCGATGAGAGATAAACAAGATATTTTTCGATGACGAAGATAGTACAGAACGCCACTGTGACTCTAATAGCGAAGTGCCAGAATACCCTGGTAAGCTATTGTAGCAGAGACACGAGATGTCCTGCATGTTGATCCTCACACTGACTGAGGAAGATGAGGTCATAAGAATCCGGCTCTTTTGATGACCTATGTATGATACCGATGCGACTTAGTAGTGATCGGTTGGAGTATGAGCGGCATACCTCATCTTCGTAGGGCATAATAATTTTTGTAAGACATAATCAACAACGTAGCATAACTGCTTAGGTTGAACTACGAGAAACAATGATTGATGTTACTTTGTTTATAAATGTTCTTGTCAAGTAACTAGTATACATATTCTTTATAATCCTTATTGAAATGATTGCTTAAGTAATTGTTGCTTTACTTAATCCTAATCCTGCTGTTGAATGATTTAAGTTATTTTGCTTATATTATCCCTTTCTTGCTATACCAAAGCTTCTTGCGGAGAGTTATAACTCTCGTTGGGACAAAATTGTCTCACCCCGTAGGTTTCGACTTTTTAGGTGGATGCCGAGGACGAAGGAACCAATCTGAGAGTGAGCAGTATCAGCAGCAACAACACCAGGAGCAACAGTGAATCTCAGGTGGAGATACTGACTATCAAGTCCTATAGATAGTATGTCTTATGTCGTCTCTGTACTCTCAGGTCCTAGGAGTCAGTAGGTCTGAGGTTTTTGGCTTTAAGCCTCGAGATTTCTTTTTGTATCTTGCCTTACACAGATGACAGGGCAATGGATGTATAAAATTACTCGAGATGTAAATGGAGAACCATGTTATAAACAAGTTATCATGCTTGCTTATAAAAGAGTTTTATGGTTTAAAAGATCTTCTTCTGAAAAGTTTTAAATTTTTAGCAATTTTCATAATTCCGCTGCTAGTTAATCGCTTCTGCTGAGTTTACATCGTGAATTATTGATTCGGTCGCCACAAACAGGCTACCTGATCATGTAAATCATAGAAACCTTCTCGTTTCTCACTACCATACTCTGATCTAATCTGTTGAACTACAACATCAACTTGTTGTGCCTCCTTAATCTGCTGTCTCAGAGTAGGTTTTATGTGCATCTCAGGTAACAACCCGGATAACAACGATACCTTAAGCCGTACATTATCTTGCCTTAAAGAGATAAGCATATCCCTCCTAGAGCACACCAAAGAATTTAGCTGTGCTTTATCTAGGGTTGATGTTGCTGATTTCCTACTCAAAGCATTAGCAACTACATTGGCCTTCCCTGGATGATAATCAATTGTACAATTGTAGTCCTTGATTAATTCCATCCAGTGGCGTTGCATCATGTTAAGCTTATGCTGAGAGAAAATATACTTTAGGTTTTTGTGGTCTATGAAAATCTGGAATGTCTCTCCATAGAGATAATGTCTTCAGATCTTCAAGGCATGCACTACATCAGCTAGTTCTAGACCGTGTGTCAAATAATTCTCCTCGTGTTTCTTAAGATGTCGGGAAGCAAAAGAAATCACTTATTTATCCTGCATTAACACACATCCTAGTACATTCTTAGAGGCATCACAGAAAACTATATACCCTTTCCCTTGCTCAGGTAACACCAGCACATGTACATTTGTCAATCTCTCCTTCAACAACTAGAATGATTGTTGACACTTGTCATTCCAGGCAAAAGGAACATCCTTCTTGGTCAACTTAGTCAAGGGTAAAGCTATAGAACTGAAGTTCTTAATGAACCTCCTATAATAGCCTTCCAACCCTAAGAAACTGCGAATCTCTGTCAGTATCTTCAGTTTCTCCCATTGCACGACAAATTCTACCTTTTTAGGGTCAACACGTATACCTGAAGCGGATATTACGTGTCCAAGAAAATAAGCTTCTGGTAACCAAAACTCACACTTGCTAAACTTAGCATATAACTTATGCTCTCTTAGCAAATTTAGAGCCTAAAGAAGATGTTGCTCATGTTGTTGAGCATCTCTACTGTAGATCAGGATGTCATCTATGAAGACAACAACACACTGATCAAGAAAAGGTCAAAAGATTCTATTCATGAGTTCCATAAAGGCAGCTGGGGCATTAGTTAGTCTGAATGACATAACTGTGAACTCATAGTGACCATACCTTGTCCTAAAGGCAGACTTAGGTATGTCACCCTCCTTAATACACAACTGATAATATCCCGACCTCAGATCTATCTTTGAGAAGACAGTTGCACCACGCAACTGGTCAAACAAATCATCAATCCTTGGAAAAGGATACTTATTCTTTATAGTTACTTTATTTAATTGTTTGTAATTAATGCATAACCACATTGACCCATCCTTCTTTTTAACAAAGAGGACCGGAGAATCCCAGGGTGAAGTTCTTGGTCGGATAAAACCCTTCTCAAGCAACTCTTGCAGTTGTTTCTTGAGTTCTGCCATCTCAGCTGGCGCCATCCTATATGGTGTTTGTGCTATTGGTTGCATGCACGTGATTAGATTAATCTCAAAATCAACCTCTCAGGGCGTAGGTACACCTGGAAGTTCTCCAGGAAATACATCTTCAAATTCCCTAACTATAGGAACTTCAGCAGGATTATAACTCTCCATAGTGGTATCTACCACATGGGCCAAGAATGCATAACATCCTTGCCTCATCAGCTTCTCAGCTACCATAGCTGACACAAGACAGGTTGGAAGAATCTTTCTATCTCCTTGAAAGGTCCATGTGTCACTATCATCTGTGAACACAACTTGCTTGGACTCACAATCCAAGAAAACCTTATACCTTTTAAGGTATCCATCCCAAGGATTATATCGAACCCATGCATCTCAAGTGGTATAAAATCCAGTTGAATGTGATGCTCAGAAAAGAAAAGGATGCAGGGAGAACACACCTCCCACAACACATAAGATCCCATCAAAGGAGTTTCTAACTTCAAACTCTCTGCCCTATGACTTGTAGTCATATTGCAGTCAAGAATCACTCTTCGAGTGATAAAGGAGTGCATAGCTTCCAGATCAATTAAAACATATAAGATGCAGGACGTAGACATATCAGAATAAAACAGTTTCATCTGACCTGTCACGACCTGAAGGTTAGTCACTACATCTGGTGGATTCATCGCATAGAATCTCGCCGTTGCCTGTGGTTGATTCGGTGCTCGTTGACTGTGTGCTAATGATCCGATTTGGGACGCTTGTACACGTTCTCTAGTGCCACCTGGAAACTATCTCCTTTGGGAACCTTGCTGACTCTGCCTCTGGTGTTGAGTCACACTTGCCTCTCAAGCTCTGCAATCCTTCATCAGATGCCCCATCTTTCCACATATGAAACAACTTCTGATCCCCTACTGTGGTCTGGATGGTCCTGTAACTGACACAGATGCTGAGCTGTGAGCTCCTTCTGGTGGTAAACTTCTTCCTCTACCCCTATTTGACGTCCACTGCGTCTGGGTACTAAATCTAGGTGGTGGTGTAGGCGCGGAAAACCTCAGTTTCTTGAAATCTTTGGATGAAGATCCTTGGAACTAGGGGTACATCTTCTTGTTCTTGGTTTGTTGCTTCTCCGTCACAGACCTCTCTATCCTTCTGACGGACTCCATAAAAGTAGCAAATCTTTCCTTGTTCTCCAGAGCAGACATAGGGGTGGCCGACTCAGCGTTTAACCCCTTCTCAAAATGCCGAATATGCTCTTCATCGGTGGTTTCCATATGCGGACAGAACTATAGAAGCTCCATGAACTTAGCCTCGTACTCATTAATGTTCATTGGTCCTTGTCTTAACTTCTCAAACTGAGAGATTTTCACATCCAAGAACATCTTAGGAAAGTATCTGTTGACAAATTCCCATCGAAATACTTCCCATTTGATCTCCACACCTGGTCTTTTCCCCTCCTCTATGGCCCACCAGTGACCAACACTCCCCTTAAGAAGGTATACATCATGTCTAACCTTCTCAGCTTCTGGGATGTTCAGGATTCTAAAGGCCTTCTCTAGTTCAGTTAGCCACATGTTAGCATCTGATGGGTCAGCTGTCCCAGCATAGTCCGTGGCTCCAACCCGACGTAGTCGTTCAAACGTCTTGCCGACTCCTTGTCCTTCTTGATGGGTAGGTGCCCTAGGTGCAGGTATGGGCATTCTATCAGTCATGTGTGTCATGGAAGCCATAAACTGTACAAACATGGCTTGGAAGGCTGGGTTCCCCATGTCGGCTTGATTGAACTGGGGTGGTTCAGGCACAAGTTCATCCCTTCCTTGGTCTCTTACACCTCCTCCGGGTGTAGCGACACTACTTTCTGCAACATGTTCATCATGTGATCCAGACATCTTTAGTTTTCTCTTCTCCTCCTATATGAGCAGAAGACACTATCAGATAGACTGGAAGACACTAGAACAGACTCAACAACCTTAGTCCTATGTCTCTATAGACTCAGCGAACCTAGAGCTGTGATACCACTAAATTGTGGCGCACTACTCGTGAAAACAAGATTAACTAATGCATAAGAGAATTATTAGCAGCGGAATTACTGAAAATCACTAAAAATTAAAACTTTTTATAAAGAGATCCACAAATTGTAAAACTCTTTCATAAAGAACCAAAGTAAGTTATTTATAAGCTGATTCAACAGTACATCTCTGTATCATCACATCTCGAGAGTCATAAACATTGACTGCCCTGTTAAACTGTATAAAGCAGTATACAAAAATCTCAAGGCATCAAGCCAAAAATCTCAGATCTATATCAAACCATCTACTGACTCCTAGGACCTGAGAGTACAGAGACGACACATAGGACTCTCTAGATACATAACCTAACAGACAATGTCTCCACCTGAAGATCACTGCTGTCCTTGTTGTTGATGCTGCTGTGGTTGTTGTTGTTGCTGCTCACCCACTGAAGTGTTTCTTCTTCCTCGACGTCTACCTCAAAAGTTGAATCCCACAGGGGTGAGACAATTGAAAATTGTCCCAGCGAGAGTTATAACTCTCTGCCAGAAGCATTGTTATTGCAGATAATAGGATAGCACTAAGCAGTAGAATTATAAATATTCAACAGTAGATAAATCATTGAATAATATATGCAGAGCAGTATTCTCTATGCAATCATTTCAATTATAACTTGATTAAGCAGCAAGTCATTTATTTAATAAGGAATATGAAGAACATGTATACTAATTATCCAACTAGGACATATTAAACAATGTATCATCAAACATTGATTCTCATAGTTCAATCCTAAGCAATTATGCTACACGACTGATTATATTTTACAAACATATTTATTCCCTGAGGAGATGAAGTACACCGCTCATACTCCAACCGACCATTATGAAATCAAAATCGGTACCATACATAGGTCATCAGAAGAGTTGGATTTCTATGACCTTATCTTCCTCAGTCAGTGTGAGGAACAACATGCAGGACATCTCGTGTCTCTGTCAAAATAGCTTTCCAGGGTATTCTGGCAACTTTGCTATTAGAGTTACAGTGGCATGTTATACTCTCTTCGCAATCGAGGGATTTCTTGTTTATCTCACATCGATGTGGCATTAACATTATCATCGGGACATTAGTGATACATCATCCCGACATACACATATAATGAAGGATTGAGAGATTTAATATTTATCTCACATCAATTCCTCCATTAGGACGTAAGGATATTCGCATCCATAACCCCCACACACTCAAAAGTATGCTCTCCAGGAGTTCCATTAGGAAAACCTATTTCACCGTCACTAAACTTCTGATGATGGTGGATCTATGGTCAGGGCTCTACATGATATCATTTCACTTGATTATTTAAGTACATTACAACATTCTTTTAACATCAGGCATGGTTTCATACATAATTCATTATAACAATTGCTAAAAAGAAAGAGTACTACTTTTATCAAGTTCATTTCACAACTTTATTAACATTGGGATCTTAATCCCTTATCATCTCATCATCATGATTCAAGAATATGGGTGTTCAACCCTTAAATCATCAAAATACTTGTTACCACTTTGATAGGTAACATAATGCCATGAAGTCATGTAACAGTGTAAACATGATAATTGCAATGCAGGTATTTCACATGGCTCTTACAGCCTATCAATCTCTTTTGTTACCTTTTACTAGGCAACATAGCATATCATTGCTTACAAAGCTCATAAAGTACTTTCAATAGACAAAGCATCATAGCTCATACCTGGCTAGGTTCAATATCTCATAGAACCTACATGATTAGTACAAATGATAACAGATACATCCATTTTATATCAGCATAATGCAAAACAATGATAACATCACTATTCAAGGGTTGCACCACTATGCCCTTACCATGGTTAGGGTTTCCCTTTTTAATTCAAATAGGATTAATCATTCCCTTTAGCTCAAATAGGATTAGTGACTCATCATTTCATTATCCAATATTAAAGCTTCATGCTATAAAGCATAACCCAGAATTAGGGTTTCACACTTCCATTTACCTTATTTGGAATTAGGGTTTACTATACACATCACAACACCCTAGGTTAAGGTTTACTATTCACATCACATCACCCTAGGTTAGGGTTTACTATTCATATCACATCACCCTAGGTTAGGGTTTATCATTAAATATCCCATAAATAGGGTTTACTATTTACCCCAAGTAGGAGTGAGCATCAAAGTACCTTGAATTAAGGTTTATCCTGTCATCATTATGAATTAAGTTCATACCATCATCATGCATTAGGATTTCACCTATTAATGCCCTCAATTAGGTTTATGATACATTAACCTTCATAATTAGGGTTTCATGATATCACTATGAAGGATCATACCCTTATTAGACATTTATTCATAATGAGAGTCCATTACTTGATTAACATTCATGTAGAAAGTCTTCTCTCTCATCTTCTATAATATGATGCTTACATCAGCCTTGATTAAGCTAAGTCAACTCATCATGAAAGAGAATTGACATTTGGGTTATGTCATAATCATCAAGGCTTAATCATTAAAGGATAATAATCACCTTATCTCATTAAGATACAATTACTATAATCATCTTTGATTACATCATGTATTAATCCATTAACCAATTTGTCCTTTAACTATTTTAAGTACCCATGCGGTTTTGGTTAATTATCCACTAAACGGTCTTGGTCACATAGACCCCAAATGGTCTTGACCAAAACAGACCTCAAATGGTCTTGCACTAAAAACCTCCAAACGTTCTAAGACCGTTTAGACCTCCAAACGGTCTTGAACAACCAATGAAACCGTTTAGTAAAGTAGGTAGTGTAGACCGTTTGCCGAAGTTGAATTTTGAGACCGTTTGCTAAAGGTGACCTTCAAGATCGTTTGCTAAAGGTGACCCTTCAAGATCGTTTGATAAAGTTGGTCACTTGAAACCGTTAACTAAAGTGCAACTTTGAAACCGCATGACCTCAACTGGTTTGGGATCGTTTGGTCCCAAACCTTCTCAAAACTGCATGGATCAAGTATGGTCTCAACAAGTCATATTGAAATAGGGTTTCCAAGATCGGTTCCTACATTGATTGTGATTATGTTATCACTCATCAAGTGGACCTATCACTATGCTTAAATTGAGTTAATTAGGTCAACATTCAACTAATTTGACCCACAATTGACCCTCAATTGGCCATCAATTAGTGTTTGAATCAATTGGATTAGGGTTTGGAAACGTTGATCCTTCAACATTAACCAATGTGAGATCAGTTACTTTGAAACCATTGAACTATCATCAAAATTGAACATGCCCTAACCCCAAACGGTCTTGAGGTCATTTGGATGACCTCCAAATGGTCTTGAGACCATTTTCCCATCACATCATCATTAACCAAGTCATTCAATTAGGGTTTGGTTTATGGGATTGCTCACCAAATCAGCAATTGATTACTCTTCAACATAGCACCATTAGATCTCCAATTGCCCAACCATTCCTAACCCTAGTTCTTCAAATGGTCTTGGGTGATCACCAAACGGTCTTGAGACCATTTGGGTGATCCCCAAATGGTTTTGAAACCGTTTGAGTCAATGAACCCAAGTTTCCAACTGAATCACTTATCAAATCAGCACTCAATCTGATTAGGGTTTTGGTGATTGATTGACCTTCAACTAGTGAACCAATTGGAGTTAATCAACAATAATTTCTGGATCATTAACCTAGATCATTTTCAGCAGTTCTCCAAATGGTCAACCCTTGGTCAACGCCACCAAACGGTTTGAAACCGTTTCCCTCCATGCGGTTTGATGAAACTGTTTCATTCCAAACGGTTTGAAACCGTTTGCTCCCAAACAGTTTGGGAAACCGTTTGAACAACAAAAAGGAAACCGTTTGGTAAAGTAGTTCTTTGGATAATCATCTAAGGTGGTGTCATCATCTTATTCCTTCGTGTATCCAAGAACAGTTGTTGTTCTTCACGGAAGTTTTAGCAAGAACTCAAAAGAGTATCAAAAGAAGAAAAGTAACCAACGATTATTAAAGAAAGAAGTGCAATATTAATGCTTAAGGGTTTGAGTTATAAAACCCGCCTCTAGTATTGATCCCAAGCTCCAAGCTCCACAGCTTTAATGGTGGATGGAGTTCCAGTAACTGTCCAAGGTCCGTCCTTGAGCCTTTGTATGTGCAAGTTAGCTAGGATTGGAAATCAGGTGAAGCAAATCAATAATCAAGCATTGATTTAAGGTTTTCACCATGAATCCAAGGTAGGAGATGATCAAAACTTACCAAGATGGTTATGGTCGTCCTTCCTCTGCTCCTGAGCTCTCCTTTGGTCGTCCAAAGCAAAGATGGGAAGAGGAAACTAAGGAAATGATCCTTATGTGTATTGGAAAAAGGATATGTATATGGGTTTTCAAGGAAAGAGGAAAAATAGTTGTTTTCTTTAATTCCAAAATAATTTCCATCAAATCCCCCTCCATTTATTGGCCACGAAGTCACCTTCATTATCTTGCAACCCTCTCCATTATCCAAAGATTAATGGAAAATGAATTAAGCACCTTAAAGAGTTTTATATTAATATCCAACCTTTAGTGGATATTACTTTATATTATGTTAATGTGAGTGGCTTCTACTCAACCAAGATCTTTTTGTGCCCAAGCATGGCACAAGCTCTTCCAAATTATTGCAAAAACATACGTCAAATTTGGTTGAAGGGCTCCTCAATTAATTTATTTCTTTTGCATTAATTAAATTAAAGCTCCATATATGCTTAAATCTTGATTATTTTAATGTCAAGATTCTCTCTCCTCCATGAAAATTCAAGTGAGGTGCCCCTCTCATTTTCTTTGCTCTACTTGATGCCAAGACACATGATAGACCTTCTATAGGTGATATTTTTCATATTGAACCCCAGGTTTTGGGTAATTTGCACATTACACCAAAACTAGGTTTTAATGCACAAGGAATGCTCTACAAGCTTTATCTTGATGCCCAAGCTTGTGGAAACCATACCACTACATCATATTCATTCTTATGATGTCTCAACATCATAGGAACATCTTATCATGTGCAATTTGCAAGTTAACCCCTCAACTTGGGTAATTTGCACTTTAGTCCAAAATTAACAAAACAATGTTTCAACATTATTAAAAAAGGACTGACATTGAAATATAAGTTCCTCAAGAGCCTTAATTACTTTTCAAAAGATAAGAGAAAGCATATAATCAACTTTAATAGGCAAAACACCTAGGGTTAGTACATAACTCAGGTCAGGGATGTTACAGTAATAGTGTAGGTTTCGCCTCCGTGGGGTGCATTATTATCGTGTCAACTTTTATGTCAGGCTTGACTGGTGATTCTCAAAGCGTATGGGCCCAGAAGCATGCATATATTTATGGCAAGGGGTTGCACATATCATCTATCCAGATTTGCATATGATGCAATTGGCAAGAGTTGCCTACCTTGATGGTTGACTGTGTTTGCAATGTAAATCGGGCCACAGTTGAATTATCTTGGATCTGACTCACTAGAATATTATACTATGTAATATTCTGAATTGATATTGAGGGATATCAATTTGAATAAAATAGTTGGAGTGATAATAATTAAAGAACTAATTAATATCATACAAATTATCAAATCAAACCAAATCAAAAATATTTTGAAAAGGTTGCAATATTTCTTTGTAGAATCAAACGTCAAACACAAACACGTTCAAATTGCAATCAGTCCTTAAGAAGGACAAAATGGGATAAAGTTCCACAATTGGTTAAGGACTTTGAGAAATGTTCTCATCTATGAGTGAAATCTCTGTCCTTGATACACATTTTGAATACCTAATGCTATGTTGTATGAACTATGAGTTCCATGAACAACACCAATACATGGACATTCTCGAGATAGTAACACATCTTAAGAATCATGTAAAGAAAAGAAGGTATAATGTCTCCAAAGCACTAATTTGAGTGCAAACTAAAAAAGGGAGGTCTAGTAGAACCCCATGTGCTAAATGTTATTGGACATGTGGAAAGACTAGTTTTTTCTTAGGTCATGAGTTGACCATGAATATGATTATGCAAGTGTTGCATGAATCCTATAGTCAGTTTATCACATGCTTGGCATGTTGATGCCAAAGCAAGTAAGAAGAAGGACAAATTTGTAATGATGATCAGCGAAAGTGAGTCCTAGGGCAAAATCAAGGCCAAAAAGGGTTATGAGGCTAAGATGAAGCCCAAGTCTTCTACACTCAAATTATGGAGAAGCGTAAGTGTAAAATGAATATGTCCTTTTCAATTAAAGGATAAAGAAAACAAAGTGCCACTATTGTCACTTGTTTGGACATTGGAAAGGAATTATCCTCTTCATAGAGGATCTCAAGATGAGGATAGAGATAGAGATCTCTACTTCAGGACATGAGAAGAAGTAAGCTAGAACTATATGGAGCAAGGGTTGCTGCCACTATAGTTAAAGGTTGTCATTCATGGGCACATAATAGAATTAGTGAATTGCTATTGTGTACTTGCCAAACATCATATGTTTTGTATGACAAGAACATTATGATCTTGTATGGAAATGCCCTACGTCTCATAAACTATACTTGATAGTTGTAAAGACAAATGTGTATGACACATGTATTGAATGATTTGATAACTCAACATCGAATACCTATATCACTGTCATCTAGAGCGCATAAATGAGAAATGCATTTCAAGAATCCATATGATGGTTATCTAGACAATTTTGGTTATTGAACTAATAGAGACATGCATGTCTTATTTGTTGTGCAATATGACAAGAGTATCTTCACTAGATGTGGTGGGAGATGGACTATTTGGTGCGTTTCTGCCAATGGTGTTACACACTACTCAATTGGAGTTTGAATAGATGCAACCCCACAGACAGACACACACGATAGATTCACTTTCAATATTTATAAAACCTAACTTAACACCTACTCACACTAAAACAACTACACTCGCAAACGCACAGGGTCGTGCTGTAGTATAGGAAGGTGGCAAGTATAGGGTCGATCCACATGGAGAAAAGGGGGCACTAGAGCTAGGTTTAGTTTGGCTAGGTTCCTACTGCAGAGACTAGGGTTAAGGGTTTGAAGGTTGTTTTGATTGTTAAACTATTATGGACAAACAAGCAACTAAAGGAAAGAATGAAATCTAAGTTAACCCTAGACTAGATAGAGACTAAGTATGCAAGAAAAGACTAATCTAGTTATGAAAAGGCAATTTACACTAAGGCAAGCAAGAGAAAAGCACAAGAGTAAGAAAAGAGATAGACTAGCAAGAACTGAACAAGAAAAAACCAAGAAGCTAACTAAGGAAGAAAAGAGCTAATTAAGATAAGCAAGCACAAAACTAGGGTTTTAAGCAGTAAAGAGAGGTGTGGGCTGTTTAGGGGTGTGAACTTGTCAACGAGGTTGGGGGTGATAACATGTAAGCATTACTCATCCATTTATATTATCCAAACCAAACAACTAGTTAGAGTCTAATGAATTGACCTAAGCTACTAACTGGCCATGCATGAGATGGGATATGTATAGGGGAACTAGTCCCTAACAACTCCCATTACCCTTAAGAGGCTCAATTGGGTTAGGGATTAGATTCAATTCAATTAGAGTCTAATCAAGTATATGTTTCTAGATTAGACATTGCTAGGGAAATTAGGGGCCGAGGATCATAATGGGGAGGTGAAATTAGGGCTTTGGACCCCAATTCCCCCACATTCTAGTCTTGAGAAGGCTCCATGCTAATTGCACTAGAATTATCTAATCTAGCTTCTTAGGTCTCTCACTTAGGTTTAGGGAGATTGATTAGTATGTAGGAATATGGGAGGCAACCTAGGGATCCAAGAATTGGACCTAGGGGCAAATCCCAAAATTCACACATATAAGCAATTTGCCTAAATTCCTAGGTGATTTCAAACACAAACCAACAAGAAATTCATGGAGAATGAGATAGAAATAGGACATAAGCATTGGCAAATAGAATTACAATATTTACATGTCAATTTACCCCAACATGGTATCAAAGTAACATAATTTCCCCCAAACAGCCAACCCAAGGGGGCCTACCTACTCATGGAAATGGAAATTACAAAAAGAAAGGAGATAGTATGAGTAGAGGAGTGAAAAGGCATGATGAGCTCGGTGAAGACTCCTCCTTCTCCACCTTATAGCAACTATAGGTCGATCTCCCTCCTCCAAGGTAGGTGAATGGCATGGATGTATGGTTGAAAAGGGTGGAATTGGAAGGAAAGAAGGATTTTGATGGCAGAAATGGTGAAATGGAGGTGGAATGAGGTGGGAATGGATGGAGGATGAAAATGGAAAGGCTAGAGTGGCTGTAGGGTATCTAACCTCGTGCCCCAGCTGCCACCTAGGCATTAATAGGTGTAAGGGAAGCACTAGGTTAAGTAGGGGCAATATGGGTAAATTAGTGCAAAAATAGGTAGGTTTTGTGAGTAGCACGACCGTGGTGAGTAGGGGTGAGAACAGTCGTGGTAGGGTACAAAGATCATGGGAATTAAAATGTGGAGATCACATGGAGATGTACATGGATGGCTACGGTCGTGGGGGGTCACCACGGCCGTGGTGGGAACCTTCTACCACAGGCATATGACTCACCACGACCGTTTTGGCCATATTCATAAAATTCTGGAAGCTACATCGATTTTTGTGATTGGGGCATGTCCACCACGGCCATGGTGAAGTAGAACGACCATTTTGGTGTCCTTGCCATGCACTTGAGCTTTGAACTTGATCGATCATGGAGGTTATTACTTCAAAACATTCTTCGACCACTTGGGGTAGGTTGGGAGTGGTTTTGCCCTCATTTTGGGCTCCTCCAAGCCTGAGAGAACCCTAGATTGGACCATATTCTCTCCATACCATCAAGTAGTGGACAAAGTACCTATAAAATATTCAAAAAGCCTCCATACGTGCATTTGATAGAAATATGCATATTGAGGGAAATTACATGTAATCTAACAGGTACAGATGTGATTGAAATGCAAAATGACACAAGAGGAAGCCCTAAAATAGGGCTGAATCACCACCCCAAACTTGAAACATACTTGTCCTCAAGTATGCTCCAACTCAATCTCTTTGCAAAATTTTCACAAGCAAGAAATAACAAATGCAATGTAATGAATGATTATTGCTGAATAGGATCAATAGTGACTAAGTACATGCATTCCACCTCTCTCCTCTCCTGCTTTCACAAACTAATCATGAACAGGGCATGAAGCATATGAACTTCAAATATAGTGCATAAAACACACAAGCTATCCATATTTCTTTCATGTAGTTCTGGGTAAACCGTTTCATGATGGTGTAAATCAAGGATGACCAGGAGTGCTATTTCACCTTCATCCTTTCAACCTTATGTTTCAAATTACACCAAATGACCCACATGACTGCCAAAAAGGACAAAATGAGCTAGGTTTGATGTTTCCTAGCTCAATGGGTATAGAGATGGAAGAAAGGGTTGTGATAAGATTTTGGAGTTCTATTACATAGAACACTCATCTTTTCTTTATTTGAATGCTCTTAAATAGGAGCATCCCTTTATTTTCTTTTTGCATTTTTTTCTTTTCTTTTTCTTTTCCCTTGGAGTAGATAGGGCATATGGTGATGAGAGTGAAGTGGTGAGATGTAGATGTGGCCACCCCAAACTTTTAGAGGTGGCCACGACTGATATGTGCACTTTGGCATCCTTTCATGAAGAGGAGGGGTAAGAAGATGGTGAGTGAATAGTCTGGTCAAAGTGGGGTCATTGGTGTGATTCTCAACATAAGGTATCCTGCATGAAAATTAATCTAACACTTCATCCAACAATGTCACACCACATGAATAAACAACCTGAAATTGATATTTCAATCAAGCAATTTTATAAGCACTAAGCGCTCATAGCTTGCTCAAATCACAATTCAACCAAATCATCCACAAACACAAGAGAGGTGATGCACATGTCAAAAGTCAAGAATTGATACCATTTAGCAACAAACAATGATAATTCAGTTGCATTTTTCAAAGGTCATCATTTTTAATCCAAAAAGTAGAGATTGGGTTGAAACACACTCTTAGACGAGAAATCTCAAATTTGGGAAAAATTGGCCAAAACGGTGCCAAGTTGGCATTAATCACATCTAAGCCTATATTATTGAACTTAAAGAAATAAACAAGCAAATACTAGCTAAAACATGCAAAAATTACCAAAAATTCTACATGATATGCAACACATGGCAAAAAGGCAATTTTTTTGAAAATTATGCAACAATGATAAGAAAGCAAACTACATGGATTGCCGGTATGCAAAGCAGTAAAGATGACTAAGGTAGATAGAAAAAACAAGAAAACAAAAGTGGATGTGGCAGGTGAAATGCAAAGTGAAACTAAGGCATGTCTGCCCTACCACCCCAAACTTTTGAATCATGTTATCCTCAGCATGATCCTAGAGTTTAGGATGATAGGGTAGATGATCCTGGCTCTCTCGAGGTTCCGGAGGTGTTCCTCCCTGTGGTGGAGGAGCTGCCCCACTAATCTTCCTTAAGTGGTAGAAATTGGTCTGCAACATGGTCGTGGTGGCTTCAAGTTGCACGGTCGTGTCGTGGTGCAGTCCTTTGGTAGTTTTTCTCAATTTTGCTTCTGAATCCAGGGACTTGGTGTGTTTTTCATGCAAATAACCACGGTCGTATTGATGTTCCATGGCCGTGGTGGTCCCTGTAGCTTCTACTCTCAAAATGAGGAACATCAAACACTCAAAAACTTTACCCAAAGTGATTTTTCTTTGAATCCTTCTCTCAATTATACTCAAATTTCCTTCATTTCACTCGGTTATCACATGCACATCTTAAAACTAGACAAAAACTATTAAACACAAGTGTGTGTGTGTGTGTTTTCTTGGAAAGTGTAAAAACAAAGCAAAAGTATCAAAAAGTGAAGGTTGGGTCAAAATTTCCCAAACCTATGTGGGTTGCCTCCCACAAGCAATAAGTTTTGTGCCTTCAGCCGGGATTCTTGTTCTTTCACCATCAACCATTGTCCAAAAACAAAATGTTTGTGCCCCCATCATAGGCAATCCTCTCAAATGCTTTCCTTGATTTATATTCCTCCCAAGGGTCATGTGAACTTCTTGAGTGCTTCTCAGTAGTTTTCCCCCCTCGGGGATCATCATCATAGATCTTAATCAGCATTAAGACCTTCAGTAATCTCATGCCATAGTTTCTCTCTCTCTTAAGAAATGGGTCTTCATAAACACCAAAGAGGGGGGTCTCAATAATATCCATTTGCTGATGGGAAATAGGGGGAGCATGTGATAGTTGTGGTGGTGATACAGGCATTAAAGGCCTTTGGAATTTAGGTGGAGGGGGGAATTGAGGTTGGAAGGTGAAGTGGAAGGAAGGTTGTAGTGATGGAGGTGGTGGAAGGAATTGAGGTTGGAAGGTGAACTGGTGGGAAGGTTGTTTCGATGGAGGTGGTGGGAGTGTGTAAGGCTTAGGATAGCCTTGGAGGTAGGTTGGTGGAGGAAATGGATGGGTTTGTGCATTTTGGCCTTCCATCTTGCCTTCCCCGAGTGGCTTGTCACATGCACAAGGCATAACCAAACAAAAGAAAGCAAGTTAGCAAACCAATATGCAAAAAGAATACAAAGAATAATGAATAAAGAATAGTAATGATGAGGGCAGTAGGAAAAATCAAAGCAAAACTAACTAGCTAGGCCGAGCGCCTTTCTCCCCGACAATGGTGCCAGAAAGCTTGGTGTGTTTCTGCCAATGGTGTTACACACTACTTAATTGGAGTTTGAATAGATGCAACCCAACAGACAGACACACACATTGGATTTACTTTCGATATTTATAAAACCTAACTTAACACCTACTCACACTAAAACAAATACACCCGCAAGCGCACGAGGTCGTGTTGTACTATAGGAAGGTGGAAAGTATAGGGTCGATCCACAGGGAGAAAAGGGGGTACTAGAGCTAGGTTTAGTTTGGCTAGGTTCCTACTGTAGAGACTAGGGTTAAGGGTTTGAAGGTTGTTTTGATGGTTAAACTATTATGGACAAACAAGCAACTAAAGGCAAGAATGAAATCTAAGTTAACCCTAGACTAGATAGAGACTAAGTATGCAAGAAAAGACTAATATAGGTATGAAAAGGCAATTTACACTAAGGAAAGTAAGATAAAATCACAAGAGTAAGAAAAGAGCTAATTAAGCTAAGCAAGCAAGCACAAAACTAGGGTTTTAAGCAGTAAAGAGAGGTGTGGGCTGTTTAGGGGTGTGAACTTGTCAACAAGGTTTGGGGTGATAACATGTAAGCATTACTCATCCATTTAGATTATCCAAACCAAACAACTAGTTAGAGTCTAATGAATTGATCTATGCTACTAACTGGCCATGGATGAGATGGGATATGTATAGGGGAACTAGTCGATCCTAACAACTCCCATTACCCTTACAAGGCTCAATTGGGTTAGGGATTAGATTCAATTCAATTAGAGTCTAATCACGTCTAGGTTTCTAGATTAGACATTGCTAGGGCAATTAGGGGCCAAGGGTAGTAATGGGGAGGTGAAATTGGGGCTTTGGATCCCAATTCCCCCACATTCTAGACTTGAGAAGGCTCCATGTTAATTGCACTAGAATTATCTAACATAGGTACTTAGGTCTCTCACTTAGGTTTAGGGAGATTGATTAGGATGTAGGAAGATGGGAGGCAACCTAGGGATCCAAGAATTGGACCTAGGGGAAAATCTCAAAATTCACACATATAAGCAATTTGCCTAGATTCCTAGGTGATTTCACACACAAACCAACAAGCAATTCATGGAGAATGAGATAGAAGTAGAACATAATCATTAGAAAATGGAATTACAATGTTTACATGTCATTTTCCCCCAAATTGGTATCAAAGTAACATAATTTTCCCCAAACAACCCACCCAAGGGGGCCTAGCTACTCATGGAAATGGAAATTACAAAAAGAAAGGAGATAGAATGAGTAGAGGAGTGAAAAGCCATGATGAGCTCGGTGAAGACTACTCCTTCTCCACCTCCTAGTAGATGTGGCTCGATCTCCCTCCTCCAAGGTAGGTGAATGGCATGGATGTATGGTGGAAAAGGGTGGAAATGGAAGGAAAGTAGGATTTTGATGGTGGAAATGGTGAAATGGAGGTGGAATGAGGTGGGAATGGATGGAGGACAAAAATGGGGAACCTAGAGTGGATATAGGGTAGCTAACCTCGTGCCCTAGCCTCCACCTAGGTATATATAGGTGTGGAGGAAGCACTAGGTTAAGTAGGGGCAATATGGGTAAAGTAGCACAAAAATAGGTAGATTTTGTGAGTAGAACGGCCGTGGTGGATCACCACGGCCGTGGTGAGTAGGGGTGAACATTGTCATGGTAGGGTATAACGATCGTGGGAATTAAAATGTGGAGATCACATGGAGATGCACATGGATGGCCACCACGGCCGTGGTGGGAACCTTCTACCACATGCATATGACTCACCACGACCGTTTTGGCTATATTCATCAAATTCTGGAAGTTACAATGATTTTTTGTGATTGGGGCATGTCCCACGGCCATGGTGAAGTACCACGGCCGTTTTGGTGTCCTTGTCATGCACTTGAGCTTTGAACTTGATCAATCACGGAGGTTATTACTTCAAAACATTCTCTGACCACTTGGGGTAGGTTGGGAGTCGTTTTTCCCTCATTTTGGGCTCCTCCAAGCCTGAGGGAACCCTAGATTAGATAATCTTCTCTCCATGCCATCAAGTAGTGGACAAAGTACCTATAAAACATGCAAAAAGCCTCCATAAGTGCATTTGATAGAAATATGCATATTGAGGGAAATAACATGTAATCTAATAGGCACTGATGTGATTGAAATGCAAAATGACACAAGTTGAAGCGCTAAAATAGGGCTGAATCTCCACCCCAAACTTGAAGCATACTTGTCCTCAAGTATGCTCCAACTCAATCTCTCTACAAAATTTTCACAAGCAAGAAATGACAAATGCAATGTAATGAATGATTATTGCTGAATAGGATCAATAGTGACTAAGTAAATGCATTCCACCTCTCTCCTCTCCTTCTTTCACAAACCAATCATGAACAGGGCATGACGCATATGAACTTGAAATATAGTGCATAAAACACACAAGCTATCCATATTTATTTCGTGTAGTTCCGGGTAAACCGTTTCATGATGGTGGAAGTCAAGGATGACCAGGAGTGCTATTTCACCTTCATCCTTTCAACCTTATGTTTCAAATCACACCAAATGACCCACATGGCTGCAGAAAAGGGAAAAATGAGATAGGTTTGATGTTTCCTAGCTCAATGGGTATAAAGATGGAAGAAAGGGTTGCGGCAAGATTTTAGAGTTCTATTACATAGAACACTCATCTTTTCTTTATTTGAATGATCTTAAATAGGAGCATCCCTTTATTTTCTTTTTGTAGTTTTTTTCTTTTCTTTTTCTTTGCCCATGGAGTAGATAGGGCATATGGTTATGAGAGTGAATTGGTGAGATGTAGATGTGGCCACCACAAACTTTTCGAGGTGGCCACGGCTGATATGTGCACTTTGGCATCCTTTCATGAGGAGGAGGGGTAAGAAGATGGTGAGTGAATAGTTTGGTCAAAGAGGGGTCATTGGCATGATTCTCAACGTAAGGTATCATACATGAAAATTAATCTAACACTTCATTCAACAATGACACACCACATGAACGAACAACCTGAAATTGATATTTTAATCAAGTGATTTCATAGGCACTAAGCGCTCATAGCTTGCTCAAATCACAATTCAACCAAATCATCCTCAAACACAAGAGAGATGATGCACATGTAAAAAGTCAAGAATTGATATGATTTAGCAACAAACAATGATAATTCACTTACATTTGTCAAAGGTCATCATTTTTAATCCAAAAAGTAGAGATTGGGTTGAAACACACTCTTAGAAGAGAAATCTCAAATTTGGGCAAAATTGGCCAAAACGGTGCCAAGTTGCCTTAAATCACATCTAAGCCTATATTATTGAACTTATAGCAATAAACAAGCAAATCCTAGCTAAAACATGCAAAAATTACCAAAAATTCTACATGATATGCAATGCATGGAAAAAGGCAAAATTTTTGAAAATTACGCAAAAATGATAAGAAAGCAAATTACATGGCATGCAGGTATGCAAAGCAGTAAAGATGACTAAGGTAGATAGAGAAACAAGAAAACAAAAGGGGATGTGGCAGGTGAAATTGCAAAGTGAAACTAGGGCATACCTGCCCTACCACCCCAAACTTTTGAATCATGTTGTCCTCAGCATGATCCTAGAGTTTAGGATGATAGGGTAGATGATCATGGCTCTCTCGAGGCTCCGGTGGTGTTCCTCCATTTGGTGGAGGATATGATTCGTAGCTTCCCCACTAATCTGCCTTAAGTGGTTGAAATTGGTCTGTAACACGGCTGTGGTGGCTTCAGGTTGCACGGTCGTGCCGTGGTGCAGTCCTTTGCCAGTTTTTCTCAATTTTGCTTTTGAATCCAGGGACTTGGTGTGTTTTTCATGCAAATGACCACAGTCGTATTGATATGACACGACCGTGGAGGTCCCTGTGGTTGCTACTCTCAAAATGTGGAACATCAAACACTCAAAAACTCGACCCAAAGTGATTTTTCTTTGAATCCTTCTCTCAATTGTACTCAAATTTCCTTCATTTCACCCGGTTATCACATGCACATCTTAAATCTAGAAAAAAACTATTAAATACAAGTGTGTGTGTTTTCTTAGAAAGTGTAAAAACAAAGCAAAAGTATCAAAAAGTGAAGGTTGGGTCAAAATTTCCCAAACCTATGTGGGTTGCCTCCCACAAGCGCCAAGTTTTGTGCCTTCAACCGGGATTCTTATTCTTTCACCATCAACCATTGTCCAAAAATAAAATGTTTGCACCCCCATCATAGGCAATCCTCTCTAATTCTTTCCTTGATTGATCTTCCTCCCAAGGGTCATGTGAGCTTCTTGAGTTATTCTCAGCAGTTTTCTCCCCTTGGGGATCATCATCATAGATCTTAATCAGCCTTTAGACCTTCAGTAATCTCATGCCATAGTTTTTCTCTCTTTTGAGAAATGGGTCTTCATAGGCACCGAAGAGGGGGGTCTCAATAATATCCATTTGCTCATGGGAAATAGGGGGAGCATGTGATAGTTGTGGTGGTGACACTGGTGTTAAAGGCCTTTGGAATTTAGGTGGAGGGGGGAATTGAGGTTGGAAGGTGAAGCGGTGGGAAGGTTGTGGCGATGGAGGTGGTGGAAGGAATTGGGGTTGGAAGGTGAACTGGTGGGAAGGTTGTGGCGATGGAGGTGGTGGGGGTGTGTAAGGCTTAGGATAGCCTTAGAGGTAGGGTGGTGGAGGAAATGGATGGGTTTGTGCATTTTGGCCTTCCATCTTACCTTCCACGAGTGGCTTGTCACATGCACAAGGCATAAACAAACAATAGAAATCAAGTTAGCAAACCAATATGAAAAAAGAATACAAAGAATAATGAATAAAGAATAGCAATGATGAGGGCAGTAGGAAAAGTCAAAGCAAAACTAACTAGCTAGGCCGAGCGCCTTTCTCCCCGACAATGACACTAGAAAGCTTGGTGTGTTTCTACCAATGGTGTTATACTATACTCAATTGGAGTTTGAATAGATGCAACCCCGCAGACAGACACACATGGTGGATTCACTTTCGATATTTATAAAAACCTAACTTAACACCTACTCACACTAAAACAACTACACCCGCAAGCGCACAGGGCCGTGTCGTAGTATATGAAGATGGCAAGTATATGGTCAATCCACAGGGAGAAAAGGGGACACAAGAGCTAGGTTTAGTTTGTCTAGGTTCCTACTGTGGAGACTAGGGTTAATAGTTTGAAGGTTGTTTTGATTGTTAAACTATTATGGACAAACAAGCAACTAAAGGCAAGAATGAAATCTAAGTTAACCCTAGACTAGATAGAGACTAAGTATGCAAGAAAAGACTAATCTTGGTATGAAAAGGCAATTTACACTAAGGCAAGCAAGAGGAAAGCACAAGAGTAAGAAAAGAGCTAGGCTAGCAAGAACTGAACAAGAACAAAGCAAGAAGCTAACTAAGCAAGAAAAGAGCTAATTAAGCTAAGCAAGCAAAAAACTAGGGTTTTAAGCAGTAAAGAGAGGTATGGGCTGTTTAGGGGTGTGAACTTGTCAATGAGGTTGGGGGTGATAACATGTAAGCATTACTCATCCATTTAGATTATCCAAATCAAACAACTAGTTAGAGTCTAATGAATTGACCTAAGCTACTAACTGGCCATGGATGAGATGGGATATGTATAGGGGAACTAGTCCCTAACAACTCCCATTACCCTTACGAGGCTCAATTGGGTTAGGGATTAGATTCAATTCAATTAGAGTCTAATCAAGTCTAGGTTTATAGATTAGACATTTCTAGGGAAAGTAAGGGCTGAGGGTAGTAATGGGGAGGTGAAATTAGGGCTTTGGACCCCAATTCCCCCACATTCTTGCCTTGAGAAGGCTCCATGCTAATTGCACTAGAATTATCTAATCTATCTACTTAAGTCTCTCTCTTAGGTTTATGGAGATTGATTAGGATGTAGGAAGATGGGAGGCAACCTAGGGATCCAAGAATTGGACCTAGGGGCAAATCCCAAAATTCACACATATAAGCAATTTGCCTAAATTCCCAGGTGATTTCACACACAAACCAACAAGCAATTAATGGATAATGAGATAGAAATAGAACATACTCATTAGAAAATGGAATTACAATGTTTACATGTCATTTTCCCCCAATATGGTATCAAAGTAACATAATTTCTCCCAAACAGCCCACCCAAGGGGGCCTAGCTACTCATGGAAATGGAAATTACAAAAAGAAAGGAGATAGAATGAGTAGAGGAGTGAAAAGCCATGATGAGCTTAGTGAAGACTCCTCCTCCACCTCCTAGTAGCTGTAGCTCAATCTCCCTCCTCCAAGGTAGGTGAATAGCATGGATGTATGGTGGAAAAGGGTGGAAATGGAAGGAAAGTAGGATTTTGATGGTGGAAATGGTGAAATGGAGGTGGAATGAGGTGGGAATGGATGGAGGATGAAAATGGGGAGGTTAGAGTGGCTATTGGGTAGCTAACCCTATGCCCCAGCTGCCACCTAGGTATATATAGGTGTGGGGGAAGCACTTGGTTAAGTAGGGGCAATATGGGTAAATTAGTGCAAAAATAGGTAAGTTTTGTGAGTAGCACAGCCGTGGTGGATCACCACGGCCGTGGTGAGTAGGGGTGAGCATGGTCATGGTAAGGTACAAAGATCATGGGAATTAAAATGTGGAAATCACATGGATATGTGCATGGATGGCCACAATCGTGTGGGGTCACCATGGCCGTGGTGGGAACCTTCTACCACGGGCATATGACTCACCACAATTGTTTTGGCAATATTCATCAAATTCTAGAAGTTAAAGTGATTTTTTGTGATTGGGGCATGTCGACCATGACCATGGTGAAGTACCAAGGCCGTTTGGGTATCCTTGACATGCACTTGAGCTTTGAACTTGATCATCATGGAGGTTATTACTTCAAAACATTCTTTGACCACTTGGGGTAGGATGGGAGTGGTTTTGCCCTCATTTTGTGATCCTCCAAGCCTGAGGGAACCCTAGATTGTACCATCTTCTCTCCACGCCATCAAGTAGTGGAAAAAGTACCTATAAAACATGCAAAAAGCCTCCATAAGTGCATTTGATAGAAATATGCATATTGAGGGAAATAACATGTTATCTAACAGGTACATATGTGATTGAAATGCAAAATGACACAAGATGAAGGGCTGAATCACTATTCCTTTAGGACTAGTAGATATTGATGTACATAGACCTTTTTGGATGAATGCTAAAGGTGGTCACAAGTTATCAAAATTTGTATATAATGAAATACTAGTTTAGATCTCTTGAAGTGTTCAAGGAGATCATAAATGAAGTACATAACTAAATTGGTAAAAGTATTAAGATACCTCGATATGATCGATGTTGAAATACATAAACTAAGAGTTTGTAGACCTTCTGGGAGATCATGATAGTGTATCATAATGAACTCCACCTGAAATATACTGATGTGTCAGATTGAAGGTATCACACCATGTTAAGTCATGGAGAGATTATCGATAAAATCTAGCTAATCTTACAATTTCTTTTGGCACATGTTTAAACACTAAACAATGTACCGTCTAAAATGGTTCAAAAGACACCATATGAGATATGGCATGGGAAGTATCCCGATGAGTCTTTTGTAGTGATTGGGATTTAAATCTTGTATAAGAAAGTAGTTTCTTAAAAGTCTTTATCCACAAATTACATGAATGTTATCTTGTTGAATACTACTTATATTCCAGCCTGACAACAAAGTTTTTATTGCTAGGATGGCTGAATTCCTAAAGCTAACTTAGTTACAAAAGGAATCAGTGGGACTAAAAGTAGAACTCAAAATGTTCGAGATAAATAAGAAAACATTGAACCTAAAGAGGTACAACAAGGAATAAGGAGAATCACAAACTATTGTGGAATCTCAAATTCCTTAAGTAAACACATAACTCATAGCTCTAGTAGAATACTCCTAGAGTTTGAAACATTATGATATCTTATAACTCATGAAGGTGGTAAGTTGATCATAGCGATGATTCAACTACCTACCTAGAAGCTATTGAGGAACCAGATTCTGAAAAATGGCTTGAGGCCATGAGATCTATGATGGACTCCATGTAAACCAACAAGGTATGACCTTGGTGGATCCACCTGAAGGGGTAAGACCCATTAGGTGCATTTGGGTATCTGTAAGGAGAACAACATGGAAGGGTAGATTGGCTGCAAAAACTTGAAACATGTTCAAGGTGTTGAACATGATGAAGTCTTTTACCAATTACCATGGTTAAATCTATATGGATCATGCTTGATGTTACAACTCAGTTTGACTGTGAGATTTGGCATATGGATGTTAAAACCACATTCCTTCATTGGAATAATTAAGAGGACGTGTACGTGATACAACCTAATGGTTTTAGAAATCCATTAATGCAAATAAAGTCTATAAACTACAAAAATCAATCTCTGGATTGAAGCAAGCATCTCAGAGCTAGAATCCTCTATTTGACAAGACAGTCAAAGGGTTTGACTTGAGTCAGAATGAAGATGGAATCTGTGATTACAAAAGATTTAGTGGGAGCATATTTAATATTCCACACAATGATGGGGAATAATGTCCTTATCCTGCATGTGTTAAAACCTGGCAAGTAATGTACCTTCTATATGAAGGATTTAGGTGAAGCATCCTATATGATAGGGATCGAGGCCTATAGAGATAGATCTAGAAAGCTTCTTGACCTAAGTAAGAGAACATACGTTGGCATGATGATGAAGGGTTCAAAATACAAGACTCAGTGAGAGAAAACTTGTCCATATTCCATGGAGTTGCCTTTCAGGAGCCTAGTGTCCCAACTCTTATGAAGAATAGGGACACATGGATAGATTCCAGTGGATCTATCTTGAATGCAATGCTATGTACTTATCCCAATGTCTTGTATGTATTGGACATGACGAGAAGATATCTAGTAATCTCATATGTATTGGACATGGCAAGAGGATATCCAGTCATCTCATATGTATTGACATGATGAGAGGACACATATATACCTACCTAGAAATCTTGTATGTATTGGACATGATGAGAGTGTATATGTCAGATACTAGTAAGATTCACTGGAATACCATAATGAACATCCTTATGTGCTTATGAAGCACTTAAAGGATTGGTTACATGGTTATGGCAATAAGGAAGAGTTGGATGTAAAGGGTTACACCTATGCAAGCTTCCAAACTGACAAAACTATCATAATTTAAGTTTATGTTTGACATCAAACAAGAACCATAAGCTAGAAAGGGTTCTGAGATAATGAAAGTTGTTTGAATGTACAAAAGAAGCCTAGTATCTATGTGTTATAAGAACAACAGAGGATATTGTATGGATCAAGAAGTTAATACAAATGAACTTGTGAGGTTCCAAACCATTTATGACATAGTAGAAATATTGATGACAACAATGAAGCTACTAGTTAGGATGGGAATCTCAGATAGCATACTATGACACTTCCATCTCATATGAGTACTCACACAGTGAAGAGATGTGAAAATTACAAAATACCGACTTATATGAAATGTTGCTAAACCTGCTATACAAGCACTTACGCAGTAGAAGCATGATGGTCATGTTAGGTCACTCGAGATGAGATCTGTGGGTGATTGGCTCTGAATGCAAGTGGGAGTTTGTTGGTATGTATGCCCAAAGAGACAATCATATGATGATTGGGATGTGGTAGATACCTAATTTGATAATAATAAAAAAGGCAAGCTTCTAGTTTATTATGTATATTCAATTATGAGATAATGAATCAATATTATAAATGTCTATAGAATTATATTAATCAATGATGTATGTATTCAAGTTACTATCCTTGTGGATGAGATCATACGAATGTTAAGAGTACATATACATATTCTCATTATGTCCCTGATCGGTTATTATTGTGGAAGGTTGATAGACAACAATAATACATAAGATCAGAGTGTGAGTTGGTTGATGACTAAATCTCATTAGTCATGATATGGAAATATCAAACCAAGCACACAGATACATGTTAGAGAATAGTGTATTAGACAGACCCACCGTGAGACTGACATATGGAAGCCATCATCATGGAAGTCATAGTCAGCTCTCATAGTGATGGTGGTGGTTGTAGTTCTTAGACCTAAAATCACTGCACTCATCACATGTTGTTGGGTACACTTTGACATTGTCACATGCAATCCTGAAACATGGGTTGTTATAACGGTGATGATTGGGTGACTTTGATACATGGGGATTGACTATGAGTGATAGATATGGGATTTGTCCCTTTGATAGGAGTATGATATCCAAGGCCTCTTGATTAGCAAGACTGAGAAAAGTATGGTCATACGTATGTGAGTCAATACGTGATATTGAGCTTACATATATCTCATGCAGTCTGCTATGGTTCAAGCAACAAGATCGAATAATAATGAGGATGACTACTCCATGTCTCTAGTTCAATCTGGATATTAGTGACAAAGGAACTATATAAACATTATAACACCATGCCCAGATTGTAGGTTGAAGTTTCTCCCCAACTTTCCATTCACTTGGGTAGCAATGATGTGCAACTAGGAACCACTCTTTGCTTGTGATGTCATAAGATAGTTATGGACATTCACTACCTACGTGATATGGGACCCATAGGGTCACACACATAGGAACTCATCTAGAAGAGGAGTTTGATCTTGAATGATAATTGAAATGATTACTATAGTGTTTAAGTATTCATTTCATGCAACAGATCAACTGACTAGACTCAAAAACGATCAGTTCAAGTGTTGAAACTATTATTTGGAGTGTTAGGTTGATTGTATTATACATTGATTGGAATTCTACCTGACCTGGGCTACGAGATGCCCGTCTCACTTTTGCGAAATAGCCATGTGGCCTGGTGTGAGACACACATCTCAGTTGCACCAAATGACCGTTTGGCTCAGTGCGAGACGCCTGTCTCAATTGCACCAAACACCCATTTTGGGGGTGCAATTCGATTGCACAAAGGATTGGTGCTAACGTCAAGTTGAGTACTAATTGGAATTGAATTGCCAACATATATACAGAAATGGAAGGTGAAAAATGACTGTCTCCCTGGGTGAAATGACTGTCTCGCGTGTGAAATGACCGTTTTATCACACAAAGGTTGTGAAACTTCCAGAAAAGTTGCAAAAATTTAAGATCTTCTTGTCCTTTCTATTCTCACTACCCTAACCCCTCATATTTATAGAGGGGTACTTGAGGCTTCCCAGAACACAACTAATACACAGGTAGTTGAGAATCAATTGCTTTGAAAATTGTTGTCCTCTCTGGTTGTAGTACCCATGAGAGGCCAGGCAAGTCCTATCCGACTAGGGAGGGATAGCCACGGGAGAGAAACAACTAAGAATCATTGTTGTGGGAGAGAATGTTAGTAACTAGTATACCAATGGGAGGGACAACTCCTTCCCATCTGTTCCTACAGGATGACATGAGTTCTGTTGGTCTATGTGGACTATCCTAGAGGCATGAGTTCTTTGGCTGCTGCTAGGACGGCAACATCAACTTGAAGTCTGTCGCAAGATCAGGGGAGCCACTGCAGTAGTTGTCCAAGTTTGTTGTCCGTAGAGCAGCAGTCAGACGAGTCTGAGTGCGACCACGAGCTATACAAACATCGTCCAAGATAGAGTGCACATCTGCATTGAAGAAGATTGTCGATGGACTTGCTCTAGGACCAGCTATATCTTCGAGAAACCATCATTCCCATTGCATAGTTATTGACACAATCTACAGGTTAATATGAAATATGTCAGTAATTTTTTTTTGTTTCCGCTGCCTATTTGATGTCGTATTTTCCTACACCATCCTTTTTCAAAAGAGAAATTATGAGAGTTTGAATTCTTCCTTTGACCTCTAGAGACCATGGATGAGAGTCCAAGGTTTCCTACTGTCACCTCCTGCTTCCATCGACTTCAAGGACACCTCTTTGAAAGAAGAAGGATGCCTGGAACTACAATATTCATCATTGTCCCTACCAATGAGAAAAAGGAGGTGACCATTGACCACCAGTTCCTCGGGGTTACTACTTGGTGTGTTGTCTTTCTTTTTCCCCATCTTGTTCATTTCCCTATACTCATGCATCCTGTCATGGATTCACACAATTATAAATGAGTATTGTCTCTCATTACCATGAGTGGCTAGACCATTATCTTGAGTTGGGAGTAGCCATTAAGGCTCTGCCAACATGTGAATACTTATACCATTGACTATATATACTCTTATCAAGTTTTATTTTTATACTCTTGCTCTTTGATGCTTTACTTGCATGATTAGCTACCATATTGTGTTGTTTGATTGCTAATGCATCGAAAGAGTAGTATACATTTATATCTTGAGTTATGGACTAGTATGGATGCATGAGAATGTTGGAGTATAAAAGCTAAAGTTTGTATGGTTATATTTTTGATTATATGTTTTCCATCTCGAGAGAGAGACACTCTTGAGATCTGGATCTAACCTAATGTAATGAACCAAAACTTAGAATCTTACCCTATTCCATGATTAGAAATCTATTAAGTTTGGTTTCTTAGATTTGACCAAACAAGGGTAAAAATCAAAACATATTTACATAATGACTTAATTATGTGCAACATGTAAATAAAATCACAAAATATGTTACATATATTTTATTTACTAACATAATGGCTAAATAAAAAATGAATAATATACTTTGGAGTAACAATTGGTAATTCCATATCCATAAATATTAATAAATTTCTATTATTTAAATAAATATGGAATTAATAGATTAAATATATTAAATATAGAATTTTCAAGTAGAAAAGTATAAGATATCTCTTTTTGCAACAATGTAAAGATGATAACATTTAATTCAACGAATGTGGATAATAAAGACATAATATTTTGATAAATGTAAGGGTAATGAGAAAAATATTAGAATAGTGCTATAACTCATATAAGAAAATCTCACAAGTGAAATGTAATGGAAAATTTGTGTTCCTTGGGTCCCAATTAGGTTGATTTCTAAGTTTTACATTATTTGACCAATTCTAGATGCCTTAGTTTTATTAAGGAAGGAAAATGTAAGTTGAACTCGAACATATTAAATGATACAATAAATGGCTTCAAAAGTGGAATCTAGTGAGGAAAGTAATTTTCTCCTATTTATTGGACATAGAAGTTGATTTCTTATTAATGAGAAAATTAACTTATGTCGGGAAACTACAGTCATTATTTCTTGGAAGAGTTATAATAAAAGTCTAATTAGACATTTAAAGGAAAAGCAATATAAGAATTATTGTGGTTTGAAGTAACATGTAACAATATAAGTAAACTTATTTTCTACTTTATTAATGTATTTATACAATTATATCATGATTCAATAGACAAACCCAATAAATGTTTTTTGAGAGCAAATGGATCGATTCATTCCTTGTTAGCCATACGACATCTACAATTGGGAAGAAACATACAGACAGAACATACAAACATCATGTTCAGTAACCCAAGGGCACTACAACTCATATTGGAACAAGAGAAAGACACTTCTACATTGATTCTTCTTCCTTGAGGCTGTCTTAAGCAGCTTTTCCTGAAGAATTGCTTCAACCTGAGCGTTGAGTAGTGGTAGAGAGCATGGAACAATACGATATTCTTCTCATATATCAATTCAAACGAAGCCATACAACTGTGTAATAAGATCAATCCAAAGCAAAGATGAGATCTAGCTGTAGCAAGATATCTCATCACTCTCCCGAAGAGAGGTCGCAACGAAGCACGACAGATAAATGCCTACTAGCGGCGACAAAACAGGCAGATAAAACTGCCAAAAACCACTGGCTAAACAAGCCAAGACATAACGAAAAAAAAGAAACAACGTAGACTGATAAATGCATAAAGGAAGGAAGCGGGAACTTGGGTTACGCGGTACTAGAAATCCGGAAGGCTGTGGCAGAAAGCGATCGCAACAACAAAGAGGGGAGTCGAGGTGTGCCGCAGCCACCACCCCCACCGTGAGAACCATCGAGAACCAGACCCTACGGTCCAACAGCCGACACTGCTCGGAGTAGAAGAGGAGGAAGCCGATCCCGCCACAGCTGACCACCAGGATCTGGATCCACCCTACCCAAGCAAAGAGAGAGCACGGGGGGAGTAGGTCGACGCACACCGGCAGCTGGAACCCCTCCTCCAAGCCAGCCGTCGTGCACATGAGTGCCGACCCTAGTCGCCCCTGCTATCTCCAGACACGAGATGCGAGACGCCACAAACAAACCCAATAATACTTACAAGGCGTGTAGCAGTATATATTATGATATACATATATATGAATTAATGTTAAAAACATGAATAAACATATAATTAAACATTAATGGGACAATTTGTCTTGTCTTTGACTAACAAATTGCTTTACGAAAACTATTACATTATAGAAATGTGTGAAATTGTTCATCATAAAAGAATTCCAATAAAATTCTCATTTCTAAATATGGTGATTGTATATGGAATTTCATGGCACTATCCCATTTAATACAACATATGAACTTCACAAAAAATCTAATTTGGCATCTCTCTCTCTTATATATAAATAGCATGTAGGCAGAATTATCCTCCCTAGCCTATTGTAATGGAAGTTGACTCTCATTATAAAGTTTACATTCCATTGAGAACATGTCGCAACATAAACACAACTAATAAATAAAATGAATACCAATTTAAAAATTATAACAATATTGTTTGTACGCTTTTCTTGAGAACAATCTACCATTTCCCTCTGCTATTATTTGAAAATGGAAAATCATCAATTTGTTCATCTCATTGTCATTATTTTGATTTAAGAAAAATTTAATAAAAATGTTATATTATATATACCTTGAATATTTTCACATGTGTCTCTTATAATTTATTGTTACAATCAAATCTGTGATATGCAAGTCTATAATAGTTTCTGGGAGATTTGAAATCAAAATTAGAATATATCTTTACATTAGTTACGTAGATGCATTTTTCTTAAAAGAAAATCATGTTACAAATACTTAATGGAAAATTAGCACGTCAATATGTATTTAAATAAATAGAAAAAGGATATATATCCCTCATCAATAGATAATTCCTAAAGGATCATATGAACCAAATATAGTAATGAAATATACATTGTGACATTATTTATTTATAAAAATACCAAAACATCTTTATATATTAAATATTCCAGTAAACAATCTAAAAATCAATAACTAATGTTTAAATTTGGATTTATCATATATTAGTTAGTTTATTTATGATATTTCACATCAATTGGGTAATCTCTTAAGTTGCCATAAATAAATTATAAAATAAATTATCATGATAATGCTAAAAGGACACAACAAAATTAAATGACTTATAAAATAGTTTCAAAATAAGAGATATATATATATATATATTTACTTTGTATTATACACATCATAATTAGACTACATGTCAAATTTACTTTATTTAATTAATATTTGTTTCCTTAAATAAAGTATAAACAAAGGATAGAAATACTAGTATAGAAGGGAATATTGTTGCTTTAGTTGAGTTAGTTTTCTAAAGATTTCCTGTTACAGTAAATTTTATGTCCACAAAAAGAAACCAGTTAGACAACAACCTTTGACTGTTATTCTTGGTTTTATAAGAGCTCTCGCCTACTTTCTCTTTCCGCGACCCTATTTAAGTCGGTGCTATGTAGAAGATTTCTCACAATTTTCTCTTCCCTTCTCCCATCCCTATTCTTCCCCTCCATCATGACCATACATCAACATCTCCTACACCATGATGCCTCTCCCCAAAAAAACCCGTGCACGTTAACCTATATAATATCCATCCAAGTACTTGTGTGATCACCAACTTTTTATTGGATGCACCCATCAATACCCCGTTATCATTGACCATCAACTCTTCACGACGGTAGGTCTTGAACTTTCTCACCCAATAAAGTCATAACGGTAGGATCCAGCGGAGACCCTTGATGCGTTTGCTATACCATATTTCCCGATCACATCACATGATGCTTGTGAACTGAGATGGAATTAGTGTTTTGACTTTGGATATATGTAGACTTCTTGAGGTATGATTGTATTTCCTATTTTTTTAATGTTCAACAGTTAACTCAAATTATCTCTCTCTTGATATCCTACACAAACTCTCTCCTTTGAAAATTTATTCCATGTAAAATATTCTATTTGATTATGATCTTATGATCATTCTTCTTTTTCAAACTTTCTTTTGACTCTAACTTGTACTTTTATTCTTGATGAAATCCTAATTTTGTTCACTTATGTGGTTGATGCTTATTTTATCCATTTTTTTATATCAACTTAATTTATTCTACAAAAGACTACAATTTATACTTGCCTCTATATTTTTGCATTCCTTGTGATCTAGTAGCCCTATAGTAACATAATTACATTGGTTTTTGGGTTGTGTGTCCTTGTTATATTTCTAGGATGTAGGTTGTGTGCCCCATACCTAAGTTTTATGCCCACTTTTATATATACTGGGGAGATGGTTGTGTGCCATAATCTATCACGTTGTGAGCCTTGACCGCCATTGTTATTGATATTGTTCTAGTTCTATGTTTATCTCACATGCATGTAGGATTTTGTGCCCAAAAATTTCTATTTACTTGTGTGGCACAATTTTTATTTTTTATTTCATGGCAAGTTTTCTAGTTATTAACCATGTTTTAAAATTCATATTCTTTTATGCGCAGTTGGGTAGTCCTTTTTCTCTTCCTTTGGGAAGCCTTTTTATATTTGACGTCCTTTATTTCATGATGTTGCGCAATACTCAATTTAGTATGCTGGTACCAACGTTTTAATGATGCATCTACTTTTCTCCTCTTGTTGTAGTATGCTTCCAACCCCAGGTGTAGGTCAAGGAGAAGTGAATCAAGTTGGACTAGGACCTCATCAAGATTAGCAAAACCTTTTGGGAGACTTTCTTGAGGTAGTTAGATGACCCTCTGCTGATCTTTTAGTATGGTACATTTTTTTATATGTGTATTATAGTGACAATATCAAGTTTTATAAGAGTTAGATGTTTTATTATTATTATTCTATTGCTACATGGTTGAAAAATAATGATGACGGTTACATGCATTAGCAATAAGAAGAAAAGAATATATGCAAGGTTGGTAATTAACACGTTTGAGTTTGTTATGTATGTTTGGATGATATATGTACTATTAATCCCCATGTATAGGAGCATTGTCTTGTCGTCTTGCCGCGCGGGTGGACAAGAAGACTAAAGCTAGCTAGCACGAGTGCGTGTTATTGCCGGGAGGCGGGAGGTGTCCATTCGGTTTGCGTAACAAACAAACAGTGGGTAGCTAGATATAGGTCCGGATGGTATTGATCGGGGGTAGGCTCGAAAGA
The DNA here is from genome assembly GCA_963693085.1 of Alisma plantago-aquatica. Lineage (NCBI taxonomy): Eukaryota > Viridiplantae > Streptophyta > Magnoliopsida > Alismatales > Alismataceae > Alisma > Alisma plantago-aquatica. The sequence continues at coordinate 457,520,699 of OY856411.1, read as the reverse complement.
TGCAACGGCCCGCCAGCAAACAAAGCACAAGCGACCTGGTAAGAAGCGGCACAAGGGGAAGGGGGGGCGTACAACTGGCGCAGAAGCAAACAAGGTACGCGCGCCGATGGCGTGCATGCCTGTCGCATGGAGCCAAAAACCCGGGCCTCGATCGAGCGGGGGTAGAGATAGATAGATTCCAAACCCGAGGAGAGGAGGAACATGGTTGCCACTAACTATAGCTATAGCTAACCAATTAAGCTGCATATGTAGTGGCGAGAAGATCCATATGGAACATGACATGCATGCCCTCAATCATGCAAAAACGTGCGTATAGAGTTTTCACCGACGCAACGATATGGTGATTCACGGAAGCTTAACCGTGCGTATGGAGTTTTCACCGACGCAACGATATGGTGATTCACGGAAGCTTAACCGTGCGTTTAGATCACAGACGTAGTGAGTGGCTAGTGCAAAAACGGGTCGAAAACGGGGGACGATAGTCCATTCGGACTCTGTACTGTACCCCATCGATCAATGAACGAGGTAGGCGTAGCCACCCTGAGCAACTTGCTTGTAACTTTTGAATGGTGATATCGCTAGTAGTTTAAACTTGTCGATTTCATTGTTGCATCTACAATCCCTCTAGACACAGTCGTATCTTTTCATTCGTTCGGCGGTGGTCACATCACATGGAAGCAGCATTCATATCAATCAACCCGAATTTATTTGAGGGGGTCCAGGCCTGCTTGGAATGAGGTGACCGCAGATACTCACGGCGAGGAAGTATACAAGCAGCAATACGACGGCCGGAGATACCCGGAACGAGGCAAGGGTGCGCCCGCGCTCTCGCCCATATATAACGATAGATAGTGATGGTCCGCAAACAAACGGACAAGGCGCTACCTTGCTACCCAGCTCCACGACTAATGACAGGACCCCGCGGGCAGAGAAACAATAAAATCGAGGTGGTGGTAATGGTTTGCATGTCGGGATGGGATGGCGCCAATCGCTACCTGCTTAAATTCCATATCCCCCCCACCCATTGGATCTTGCTACATACTATTTGCAAGCTGTATATTGTTGCTGTTACCTGCAGCTAGCTAGCTAGCTATATGCCAACCCGGTTACACAGCGCCATATATTAGCAGCATGTACTGTGTTGTGGCAGTAGAATAATCATCGGCCACATCATGGGGCAATCAATCGTGTTCGGCAATTGGGGGGCCGTGCATGCACGCTCTCACCTCCGCGTGCCTTTTTCTTGCTTGTTGGTAGCCGATTGCAACGGAGCCTAGCTAGCTAGCTAGCTCGCTGTGTCGTTTGGGGGGGACGACGGGCGGCGGCGTGCGGTCCACGTGATTCAACTGGACTGTTCCGGCATCAGCATGCATGATGGCGTTCGCCACGTTCATGTGCAGTAAGTAGTACGTATGTGCATATACCCATTTAATGACCAACGTGGTGGTGTACCTACTTGTGGACCTGCAAGTGCAAGCTCACCACCACTGTGCAAGAACCTATCTATCTATCTCTTTCGAAACAGAGGACGTTTTCGTCCATGTTTTTTCGGGGTCCACTCCATGGCATCCTCCGTTGCTGTTCAAGTACTTGCTGCTAGTTTTTTTCATGCACTTCCGATGGTGCTCTTTACTGCTTGCTTGCTTCTTGTTAATTCCATGTTGGGATTACTCGTGATGGTACCTCCAGCTACCAGGCAGGACATAGGACGAGAGCAATAGCTCAACTCGAGTGCAAAGTGATTAGTGATCATCTAGTCCACCAGGTCGTTATACTTTTTGACAATCAGTGTTGTGCTCCGTTGCTGTGTCATACTGTAACCCTCCCGTGTTCATGCGCATGGAAGACGTACATTTACGAGAGACCATGCCAGCCAAGAAATCAAGAAAATCACGGCGAATCCAGAGGTCTGTTGTCGTGCACCTGCTTCATAAATCCAGCTCATTCTATTTCACTGGAATTCGGATGATGACACCAGCAATCAAATAACAACAGCTACCTGAATCACACTCACAAGAGGTCTCTTGACGTGCAGCAGCAAAACCCTAAATCTAATATAGCTAGAATACAAACAAGAAAAACAGGAAGATTGTTCACACCCATGTTTATAAAAAAGAAAATATAAATAGCAGGTGCAGTCGCTACTGTCCAGTTCTGAGGAGGTTGGCGTAGCACCCGCTGCTAAAGCAGATTTTGCAAGTACATGAATTTATATTTATATATATATGATAAGACTAACTAATTATTTGTTGGCTTTCCCACTCCTCCTAAACATGTGAAAGGTTAAATCAACTAAGAGTCTGTACTGTTAGATCATGTGTGATTCAAATCAATCCCACATTGTCTTCATGTGGAGATGCACACCCAAATATAAGACATTGGGCTAATCCTCCCATTGTCAATTAAATGATTTTAAAAGTATGTTGCTTGATGATTTGCAGACGCTTCTACTTCTCGGTTCTTTACTTATTAAATGTGAGACTCTAGTTATTTCTATTAAAAAATATACTCCAGATAGAAAGTTGACATTAGACTTGTTGTCCAAATTACCTACTGAATGAAGAGACTAGACACCATAAGTCAACCGAGACATATGCTTCACATGTTCTTGTTAGTAAAGAAATTCTACAAGCATCACACAAGAGATATTATAGAAGGATGATAGGTGATGATAGCAATAGAGTCAAAGTTGCTATAGATGTTGTAGAGGTACTCACATGTGTAGTTACCATGCAACATTGTCTACATATTAGTGACAACACTATGTGGGTGTTGTGCTTTTTACAACAACACTCCTAATAGACATTCTTTTGCTCCTACATGTCTGAGAACTTCGAAATGACAAAGGGAACTAGTAAAATCCATGAAAAGATTCATTAGATTGGTGATGTGTGTGTTGAGACCGAGTTGAGTTATACCATGTGGATGAAGAATGTTAGATATACTCCTTACATTTATTATAACATCATCTCCGGTTATGGCTTGGACATTCAGGGCTTTCACTATCATTTTGGTGACTTGAAAACTACAACCACCAAAAGAAAAGTTGGTTGTGACTACATGATTTTTTTTCTTCCAAACCTTGTACATGATGAACATAAAGGTCGGTATTGATAGAGTCAATGTTGTGGACAACTCCATTTCTCCAGATTTATAGAACAAGTGGCTTGGGCACATAAGTGATAATGGAATACAAGTGCTTGTCAAAAAGGAATTTATCCCCTGTGAAAAAAAATGTAATTTTTAATCCATATGGAAGTTGCTTTCTTGGGAAGCAAAAACGGCTCCAATTTAGTACTTAATGAGAGAAGAAATCCAATATCTCAAATAAGACTTTACTCTTGATTTTTTGGTCCTATGGAAGCCAATTTTTCAGGTGGAAACAAATTCTTTGTAATTTTTATTGATCACACATCTTGAAAAGTGTGGGTCTATTGTTTGTAAAGGAAGGATCATGTCTTTGATACCTTCAAGAAATTTCATGCTATGGCTGAAAGGGAGACATGTAAAAAAATTAATGTGTCTCCTATCTGAAGATGGAGGTCAGTACACATCTAGAGAGATCATGTCTTATTATGATGGATATGGTATTCTACATGAAAAGACAATTTTAGGGACACCACAACACAATGGTTTAGTTGAAAGGATGAACAAAATTATTATGGAGAGCGTCAGATGTATGATAAAGAATGCAAAATTACCTAAGGAGTTTTTGGTAAAGATTGTGAATACTGCTTGCTACTTTATTAATAGGTCATCATCTATCTCTTTGAATTTTGATACTCTAAAGAGTGTGTGGATAGGGAAGCCAAATTCTTACTCGCATCTTAGAGTATTTGGGTACAAGGTATTTGCACATGTTCCTTAGGAGCAGAGGCAAACGCTTGATGACAGATGTACTCTTTGTATTTTTCTTGATTATGGTGATGAGAAATTTGGCTATAAGCTTTGAGACCCAAAAAATAAAAAGATGATCAAATGTTGAGATACGATCTTCTTTGAGGAACAAATGCATTTTGATTACACAATTATAGAGATTGAGAAGCTTGCAGATGGTACTATGATTGATACACTAGTTCCCTCTCCAGTTTAGCAGAATGCTAATAAAGAGCAGATTGAGGATGACGAGATGCCTCATGATGTGGTAGAGGATGATCTTGATGCAGTTGTCATCCATGACCAAGAGGCTCTGGAGCAGGGGGAGCAAACCCAACAAGAAAATCCACTAGAGACACAATTGAGGAGGTCTACCAGAGAAAAAATGGTATCTTATAGTTATTTTGATTCAGAATGGTTCATTGACCACAAAAGAGGGGGGATCCATATTTCAATGAGCAAGCAAAGTCTCATTAGAAAATGATAATTGGTTGTTTGTAATATAAGATGAGATGAACTCACTGAAGAACTGTGATACCTATAAGTTATGAAAGATTCCTAAAGGCAAACAAGCCTTAAATAACAACTGCAACTTCAATCTAAAGAATGATGTAAATGGCAACACTTTGAGATATAAAGCCAGACTCGTAGTGAAAGGTTTTGGGAAAAACAACAGATTGACTTAGATGATGTAGTTTCTCTAGTGGAAAAAATGACTTCCATCTACACCATGTTAGACTTGGCATCTAGCTTAAATTTAGATATAGAGTAGCTTGATATGAAGACAACCTTACTCCATGGTGAGCAAGAGGAAGAGATATATGTACATCAACCTAAAGGATTTCAGGTGAAAGACAAATAACACATGGTTCTTAGGTTGAAGAAAAGTCTCTACAGTCTAAATTAAGCACCCAGGAAGTGGTACACACAGTTTGATTCTTTTATACTGAAGTAAGGTTACTAAAGGACAAAAGTTAATCATTTTGTTTACTTTAGGAAATTTTTAGGTGACAATTTCACCATTGTCTCACTTTAGGTTGACGATATGTTGGTTATTGGCAAAGATGCTCAAATGATTGGTAAGTTGAATAAGGAATTGTATGATTCTTTTGACATGAAAGACTTGGGACCAACTAGATACATTCTCGACATGGACAACTGGCATGATAGAAAATCAAAGAAACTTTGGTTGTGACATGTGAAATATGTTGAGCATATACTTGACAGGTTCAACATGAAGGGAGCAAAGCCAATTATAACTCCCTTAGCCAATCACTCAGTCTCCTTTTATTGAGAAAGAAAAGCAAGAGATGGATCATATACCCTACTCTATATTCCTCAAGTTTTAGTTCTAAACTAGAGAGAAACTCAATAATCTCTTGATTAGTGGATTTTTCCGTTGTGTTTTGACCCCTTGGTTTTTCCCACATACATTGTGGGGGTATTACATGTAAATCTTGGTGTTCTTTATGGTTTCTTATTGATATGTGCATATTTATCCATCCTAATTGCATATTTTAGATCACTTTTTAGGAGAATTTCATTGTTATTATTTAGTTTTAAAGTCAATTTGTTTAGTTTAGTTTTTCTCCCCTTTTTTTGGAGTTTCTACTAATTTTCACTAAGTAATGATAAAATTCATCCAAAGTCCAAGAAGGCCCATGAAATATCAGTTGAATTATCTATCTTCTACCTCCCAAAAATTTCAATTGATCGACCAACTCATCCAGTCATTTTACTTACATGCACCAGATCTTCCAACTTTCTGCGTCCTGATATATATACCCTGCACCAAAATGGTCATAACTTTTACATCCCTAGCCAGAATCCAATGTGCTAGTTTGTGTTGGAAAGAAAATCTAATTCTCAACATGATAATGCTAAAAGGACACAACAAAATTAAATGACTTATAAAATAGTTTCAAAATAAGAGATATATATATATATTTACTTTGTATTATACACAACATAATTAGACTACATGTCAAATTTACTTTATTTAATTAATATTTGTTTCCTTAAATAAAGTATAAACAAAGGATAGAAATACTAGTATAGAAGGGAATATTGTTGCTTTAGTTGAGTTAGTTTTGTAAAGATTTCCTGTTACAGTAAATTTTATGTCCACAAAAAGAAACCAGTTAGACAACAACCTTTGACTGTTATTCTTGGTTTTATAAGAGTTCTCGCCTACTTTCTCTTTCCGCGACCCTATTTAAGTCGGTGCTATGTAGAAGATTTCTCACAATTTTCTCTTCCCTTCTCCCATCCCTATTCTTCCCCTCCATCATGACCATACATCAACATCTCCTACACCATGATGCCTCTCCCCAAAAAAACCCGTGCACGTTAACCTATATAATATCCATCCAAGTACTTGTGTGATCACCAACTTTTTATTGGATGCACCCATCAATACCCCGTTATCATTGACCATCAACTCTTCACGACGGTAGGTCTTGAACTTTCTCACCCAATAAAGTCATAACGGTAGGATCCAGCAGAGACCCTTGATGCGTTTGCTATACCATATTTCCCGATCACATCACAGGATGCTTGTGAATTGAGATGGAATTAGTGTTTTGACTTTGGATATATGTAGACTTCTTGAGGTATGATTGTATTTCCTATTTTTTATGTTCAATAGTTAACTCAAATTATCTCTCTCTTGATAGCCTACACAAACTCTCTCCTTTGAAAATTTATTCCATGTAAAATATTCTATTTGATTATGATCTTATGATCATTCTTCTTTTTCAAACTTTCTTTTGACTCTAACTTGTACTTTTATTCTTGATGAAATCCTAATTTTGTTCACTTATGTGGTTGATGCTTATTTTATCCATTTTTTTATATCAACTTAATTTATTCTACAAAAGACTACAATTTATACTTGCCTCTATATTTTTGCATTCTAGTAGCCCTATAGTAACATAATTACATTGGTTTTTGGGTTGTGTGTCCTTGTTATATTTCTAGGATGTAGGTTGTGTGCCCCATACCTAAATTTTATGCCCACTTTTATATATACTGGGGAGATGGTTGTGTGCCATAATCTATCACGTTGTGAGCCTTGACCGCCATTGTTATTCATATTGTTCTAGTTCTATGTTTATCTCACATGCATGTAGGATTTTGTGCCCAAAAATTTCTATTTACTTGTGTGGCACAATTTTTATTTTTTATTTCATGGCAATTATTCTAGTTATTAACCATATTTTAAAATTCATATTCTTTTATGCGCAGTTGGGTAGTCCTTTTTCTCTTCCTTTGGGAAGCCTTTTTATATTTGACGTCCTTTATTTCATGATGTTGCTCAATACTCAATTTAGTATGCAAGGAGGCAAGTTCATATACAAGACAAGTAACCTTTGAAGGATAAACTTTATCTACACATTCTATTCCTTGTAAAGTAAGCTCTTGACTCTCATAAGCACATTTAAGAGCATAAGAAACAATAGAGAGAGAAACAATAGTAGTAGCAAGCTCTATAAATGAAGTAGTCATAGAAGGTTGAGATTCTAAAAATTTAATCTTATCAAGCAAGCTAGAATTTGCAAATTTAGAAGCATTTAGTTGACTAAGATAATAATTGGTTAGAATCTCAACACTTGGATTTACCTCATTTAAATCTTTAATTGAGCTTGTCAAGAGGGTGCAATGGCATCTTCCATCTTCAAATTCACTAGATCTTCCACTAGTGATTTCATTTGTTGATGGAGCCTTTGTGATCCCTTTTTCTCTCTTGTTTACTTCTATTTCTCTCTTTGAAGGTTGCCCATCTTCATAATCACCCATATTCTCCTACTTGTGGAAGTATGCTTGGAGAAGACCCGCTCTGATACCACTTGTTGGATCCTAGATGGGTGATTAGGTGCTCTAGAGGGGGGGTGAATAGAGCTGAAAGCACTTAAACAAAATTCATTAAACCTTCAAATTATATGACAATATAAGGTTGCTAAATAGGTAATTTGAGTGCAACTAAATCATGCATAGCAAGGATAAGAGAGATTGAACATGCACCAATTAGACAAGCTATTTATAGTGGTTCCACACTTCAAACTAGAAGTGTGTCAGTCGACTTGCCTAGAGAGGTCAACCTCTAGGACTTCCAACAATTGCACTCTTATATTCACTTAATAAGACATACAATACATGACCAACAAAGGACTTACCTATCCAATACAAAGAGTCTTCAACCTTACCAAGGACTTACCCACTTTGCAAGAGTCTTCGGCCTTCTCCAAGGACTTACCCACTCTTGCACAAGTCTTCGGCCTTGTAGGAATTACCCACTCTTCTTGGATCTTCCGCCTTTGACTTCACCTTCACTCGGAGAAGCTTTCCACCAAGGACTTACCCACTTGAGCTTGAGTCTTCTGCCTTCTCCAAGGACTTACCCACTCTAGCTCCAAGTCTTCAGCCTTGATCTTCACCAAGGGACTCCTTCCCTTGTTCTTCTTCACCTCTCTTGGACAAGAGAGAGAACCTTCATCTTCATGATTGAAAGAAGAGATAGGAGGTGGTGGAAGTGAGAGCCTCACAAGATATACATATATGACTAGCTCTCTTACAGATTTCCTACTCACTCTAATGGATGTAGCAAGTGATTAAGCTTAGAGAGAGAGAGGAGGCTGTAGGATCACTCAACTATAGAATAGGAACCTTCATAGTGAATGCTCAACCTTGGAATGAAGCCCAAGGGGTCCTATTTATAGCTGGGGATGCCTCTTAGCCTTTGGGAATACTTGTGAACGAAAACTAGCCGTTTTGTGGCTTGCAACGGATCTATTTTCACTTGTTGCAACTCCACAACGGCTAGAATCACTTTTCTGCACTTTTTCGTACAGTCTGATCGACCGAGTTTATATAAAGGTAACTCGGCCGAACCACTAAAAGACAAGGCTGAAAGCTAGACTGTCGGCCGAGTTCCTTTGGAGAAACTCGGCCGATCGGTCGACTTTCATCTTGGACCGATCAGTGGATCGGCCGAGTTTCCTAGCTAGAAACTCGACCGAACGGAAATCGGCTGAGTTTGTAACTCGGCCGATTGCAACAAAAATTCCAGAATATATGGATCGGCCGAGTTTGGAATTCGGCCGACAAAATCCCTGTTATGGGTATTTTGGAATTTTCGTTTGACTATACAAATGATGGATTTTTGTGTCCCAATAATTTTTCTAAGCTTAATTACAAGTCATACAATCATTACAAGTGGTTACAAAGCAATTCTAAGGTCATTTACATAGAGATCCCGAATTGCACACTTGTAGCTATTTTGACTTGTCTTTTCTCCAATTTGATATGCGCAAGTTAGGGCATTTGGAGTGTGTCTAAACCTAATCTGAAATCACTCAATGTAGAAGCATTAGACACCAATATGTGGAATGGTTAGTCATCATCAAAACAAGGGTTTAGTCAATTTAGACGTGAGTCAACATTGACCTAATTGACCTTGAGTCAACATTCTCCCCCTTTTTGAAGATGACAAACCATTCCATAAATGTATTGAAAGCTTGTACGTAAAATCATACCTTCGGAGAAACCTAGGGGTTTCAATAGGATTGAGCTCATATGCTCCCCCTCAATTTATGCGCATGGAGTTCTCATACTCCCCCTCAATTGATGCTATTTCTCCACTTTTTAAATCTTGGTTTTCTTTATGGTTTCTTATTGATATGTGCATATTTATCCATCCTAATTGCATATTTTAGATCACTTTTTAGGAGAATTTCATTGTTATTATTTAGTTTTAAAGTCAATTTGTTTAGTTTAGTTTTTCTCCCCTTTTTTTGGAGTTTCTACTAATTTTCACTAAGTAATGATAAAATTCATCCAAAGTCCAAGAAGGCCCATGAAATATCAGCTGAATTATCTATCTTCTACCTCCCAAAAATTTCAATTGATCGACCAACTCATCCAGTCATTTTACTTACATGCACCAGATCTTCCAACTTTCTGCGTCCTGATATATATACCCTGCACCAAAATGGTCATAACTTTTACATCCCTAGCCAGAATCCAATGTGCTAGTTTGTGTTGGAAAGAAAATCTAATTCTCAACATGAAAAATGTTCTCTTCGTTAGCTTACAAGTTGGTCAACTAGAATTATGAGTTGATTGACTCGTCATTATGGAAATCAACAACAAAGAGAGTCAGATGGTCAAAATGTTAAAAGAAGGAAACTCAATAAATCCCTCTATCTGGGGGGCAAGAAATTAATGTTATAAAAGTTTACACCTTTGACTAGTCACAAAGGAAAGTTGGTCGATTCCATATGCTTTTGTGTGGAGGAAAGAATGCAAATAAAGACTCGGTAAAATTCCAAAACAATAAAATCATCAATGCATTCAAGGTTTGATCAATGTGACTTTGGGATGAAGCAAGTGATTACTGCATTCAACCAATCGACACCCAAATGAGGCAATCTAGCTTTCGCCAACAACTATTTCTCTAAGGTTTTGCCCCCTCCTCTCCTCCTATAAAAGGAGGGGGGACTCCAAAGACAAAGACATCACATTTTCTATCCCCAGAGCCCCCCTTTGGGCATGTTCTTGTTCTCTTTATATTATGTCTGAGTAGTTCCCTACAGGGGCATGAGGACTATCCCCACAGTCTGTTCGTATTCGATGTAATTGACTCCAATATTTAGTAAAAGAATACTTTCCTTCTGTTTCTTCTTTTATGGGTGGTTGAATTCATATACTTTTGTAGGGTGATGTGATCTCAGATCCCACCAAGAATGAACCCATAATCCCTTAATTGTGTTTGTTATCTTTTCATCCATTAAATCTCATGTTGTTTTCTAGTAGAATGATTATATTCTTGTGAGGGTGCTGAGATCTCAGATCCTCACAAGAGTGAAGCCATGATCTCTTAACAATATCTGCTGATGGAGTTTATGATCATTCTACATGTTGACTTATTTTGTTATAGCTTATGGTGATGTGATCAGTTGACCCATAAGTTTAAATGTCGAAACATAAATCACATGTTTCTAGATGATATCTCAAATAGGGACATGTTAGAGTGTTGAACTAGGATCCAACCTTCCCATGATCATGCACATGGAAGCCGTTTACGAGACGTTGCTAGCCAAGAAATTAAGAAAACCACGACAAATCCAGAGGTTTGTTGTCGTGTACCAGCTTCATGAATCTAGCTCATTGTATTTTAGTGGAATTCAGATGATGACACCAACTATAAGATAACAACAGCTAGCAGATTCACACTCAATAGAGGTTTGTTGTCCTACAAGAAAAAAATCCTAAATCTGATATAGCTAGAATACCAAAAAGATAAGGAAGATTGTTCTCACCCATGTTCATAAAAAGAAAATATAAATAGCAGGTGCAGTCACCACTGTCCAGTTCTGAGGAGGTTGGCATAGCAGCTAGGTAGCACATGGTGCTTAAGAAGATTTTGCAAGTAAATGAATTTACATATAATAACACCGATCCAGTGATACCTTCTCAAGTCGATGTGACTAACTAATTAATTTTTTCCTTTCCCACTCCTGCTAAACCTGTGAAATGTTGAATCAACCTCGAACAAATACAATTACTAAGGATTTGTATTGTAAAATCATGTGTCATTGAAATAAATCTCACATTGTCTACACGTGGAGATGCGGACCTAAATATAAGACATTAGACTACTTCTCCCATTTCCAATTAATTTTGAGATAGAATCCCAACTGGATTATGTATTTGATTTGACCTTCCCCCTCATTTTCTCCCCTTGAAGTGGTATTAGAGCTGTGATTGGATTATGTGATGCACTTAAATGATTTAAAGAGTATAGTGAATTAGTTGGCCACAATGAGTTTGTTACTTGATGAAGAGTTATAGGCTCTTCTACTTCTTGATTCTATAGCTGATAGCTGGGAGACTCTAGTTATCTCTATTAATAACTCTGGTCCATATAGAAAGTTGGCATTGGATCCGCTATCCAATAACCTGCTAAATGAATAGACTATACGCCATAGCTCAGTAGAGACATCTGTAATCAAATTCCAAAAGTAAGATGGTTTGTTATCACTGCAACCAAACTGGGTCACCTAAAGAAATTTAGTAGGCAACATAAATGAGAAATTGCAGAAGGAAAGCTAAAAGTAACATATGATGATAGAAATAGAGTAGGAGTTGCTACAAATACTGTAGAGGTACTCACATGCGGAGTTGCCATGAGACATTGTCTACCTATTAGTAATAATATTGAGTGGGTGTTGGACATTGCTGCTTCTTACTGCATGGCTCCTAATAGATATTTCTTTTACTTCTACAAGTATGAGAACTTCTGAAGGACAAAAATGCTTAGTAGAACATTTGAAAGGATTTGTGGGATTGGTGATGTGCGTATTGAGATGCAGTTCAATTGCACCATGTTTTTGAAGAATGCTAGACATATTCCTTCTAATAATTATAATATTATATCTGATTATGGATTGGATAATTAGGACTTTCTCTATCATTTTGGTTACTTGAAAACTACAGTCACTAAAGAAAACTTGTTCGTTACTAAGGGAAAAATTTGTTGAACGTTATACATGATGAACATAAAGGTCGGTATTGATAGTGTCAATGTTGTGGACAACTTTAGTTATCTATATTTATGACACAAACAACTTGGGCACATGAGTGATAAGAAAAGACAAGTGTTTGCAAAAAAAGAAATGATCCCCTATGTAAAAAATACAGTTTTTAGTCCATATGAAAGTTGATTTCTTGGGAAGCAACAACGGCTCCAATTGAGTGCTCAATGTGATAAGAAATCCAATACCTTAGGTAAAGATTTACTATGATTTTTTTGTAGGGAAATATGGCTACAAAATAGGCAGTGGAAACAAATTTTTTTACTACCATATTCCACATAAACCAGTAGATCGTGAAAATAACTATAAGATGAGAAGGATGATTTTGAGGATGAACCTGGTCCTAGAGTAAGTCTAGAGACATCTCTTTGTTGTTGTAGATGTGTAACTATCTTCTAGTTACACTGGGACTTGTCTGTTGTACCTCCAGGTCTGCACCACGGATAGGAGGTTGACATTATCCTCCTAGCGATAGACAACATCCTCGACACCTCTATGTAGGGATGAGCATTGGGCCGAGTTATACTGGGTTTTGCATGTCCCAAACCCAAACCCACATTTTAAAGTGGGTTACAGGCCGAGTTTGGCCCCAGATAAAATTAAAAAATGTCATCCCGTACCTAGTCCATATAAGAATGTTGGGTTTCAGACGGGGTCTAGGTTTACCCATATAACATCGAATGAGTATAGCAAATTTTGCTAGATCTAACTAGCAAACATGAAAACCAAACTAGTATGATATATATTTTGTGATCAACCTTCAAAATTTTATATATATATATATATATATATATATATATATAGAGAGAGAGAGAGAGAGAGTCAGGCTAGAATAGACTCGAGTGTATTTAGAGCAGAATACACTCAAGTAGTTTTTCATGATATACACTCATATCATGAAAAACTACTTGAGTGTATTATGCTCCGAATACACTCGAGTGTATTCTAGCCTGACTCTCTCTCTCTCTCTCTATATATATATATATATTATTTTGAAGGTTGATCACAAAATATATATCATACTAGTTTGGTTTTCATGTTAGCTAGTTAGATCTAGCAAAATTTGGTATACTCATTCGATGTTATATGGGTAAACCTAGACCCCACCTGAAACCCAACATTCTTATATGGGCTAGGTACGGGATGACATTTTTTAATTTTATCCGGGCCCAAACCCGACCCGTAACCCACTTTAAAATGTGGGTTTGGATTTGGGACATGCAAAACCCAGTATAACCCGACCCAATGCTCATCCCTACATAGAGGCGTGGAGGATGTTGTCTATCGCTAGGAGGATAATGTCAACCTCCTATCCGTGGTGTAGACCAGGAGGTGCAACAGACGAGTTTCAATGCAACTAGAAGATAGTTACACATCTACAACAATGAAGAGATGTCTCTGGACTTACTCTAGGACCAGGTTCATCATCAAAATCATCCTTCTCATCTTATAGTTATTGTCGCGATCTACTGGTTTATTTGGAATATGGTAGTAAAAAAAATTGTTTCCACTGCCTATTTTGTAGTCATATTTCCCTACAAAAAAATCATAGTAAATCTTTACCTAAGGTATTGGATTTCTTATCACATTGAGCACTCAATTGGAGCCGTTGTTGCTTCCCAAGAAAGCAACTTTCATATGGACTAAAAACTGTATTTTTTACATAGGGGATCATTTCTTTTTTTGCAAGCACTTGTCTTTTCTTATCACTCATGTGCCCAAGTTGTTTGTGTCATAAATATAGATAACTAAAGTTGTCTACAACATTGACACTATCAATACCGACCTTTATGTTCATCATGTATAACGTTCAACAAACTTTTCCCTTAGTCACGAACAACTTTTCTTTGGTACTTATGTATAACCACCCATATACAGGGCATTTATTTTCACCCTGGGGAATGTGTTTACTCTCCCCTTATAAAATTGTTAGGTGACTAAGAATGTGTTATTATCCCCTCACCTATAGGTTGAGGTCAGGTAGGTGCCTCAACCCTACTTAGTTAATGTAGTCAATATTAGTCATGCATTTTGAATCTTTTATTATTTTTCTTGATATGGCAAGCATCTATCTGATTATGCCTCCTACTCTTGTTCTCTTCATATTATGATGAAATATTTGCCTTCAGTTCCATGTAATTTCTTTTTCTTTTATTCTTCTTTACTATTGACACATACCTTGTTTCTCTCTTTTGTTGGGTGATTTCTCAACCACTCATGTTTAGATTGAGGTTTTGAACATGACCAAGGAGAACATAGCTTCCAACATGGTCCTAGATCTTGGAGATATTGTTTGGAGACATATTTGAAGTAGTTTAGACTTCCCTCTACTTAGATCCTTATGTTGTATCACACATGTAAACCCTTATGGGATATTATGATGTACTTTTGTAATCTTTTGTGGAAATTGAATATAGTCATTGGTTTAATTCTACTACTACACTTTGGTTGTTTTGAATACCATCTATTGAAATTTAATTTTTTTTTACACATATTTCAACATACCTTTGAGTGTGCTTGGAATGGGTGTTTTAATTTTCAAAATTTTAGTAGGGAGCAGATCCCCTCTTGGGTCTCACTCCTTACATATAGAATCAAACTGATGTGTTCCATTTCTTCACAAGAACTAGGACATTGAGCTTTAGAGATGGTAACTCCATGAAGTATGGGAAGATTTCCTCTCTTTGAGCTCTCCATGCTGAACCACTTCAACACTTTGTAAATGTATGTGCTCTAACTTATTCTTAGAAGCCTTTTAGATCTATCTCTATAGATCTTGATCTCCAAGATGTAGGATGCTTCTCCCAAGTCTTTCATAGAAAATATATTTCCCAATTATGTCTTTACCTTTTGTAAAGTAGGGATATCATTCCTCATTAGAAATATGTCATCCACATACAATACGAGAAATGTCACTATGCTCCCAATAACCTTCTTGTACACAGATGGGTCATCTTCATTTTGAATAAAGCTAAACTCTTTGACCATCTCATCAAAATGAAGATTCTAGCTTTGGGATGCTTGTTTCAATCCATAGATTGACCTTTTTAGCTTACATACTTTATTTGCATCCTTTGGATTTATAAAACCCTCAAGTTGTGTCATATACACATCCTCGAGTAGATTCCTGTTAAGGAATACAATTTTAACATCCATATGCCAAATCTCATAGTCATAATAAGCTGCAATAGCAAGCATGATCCTGATGAACTTAAGCATGGGCAATGGAGAAAATGTTTCGTCATAGTGAACACCTCAAACTTGTATGAAACCCTTTGCTACCATATTATTCACATGATAACATATAATAAAGTGGCTATATGATTCTGGTAATGATTTCAGAATCATATCTGTGGTCAACTCTTGGTTCAAAGAGAATCCTAGTTCTTCAAGATCATATACATGTCCCATTATATTGAGCACATGTTCTTCTACTGAGTTTCTCTCTCTCAACTTACACTCAAAGAGTGCCTTTATGACATCATCCCTTTCTTGCTTTGTGAGATTATGGTTCACTTTCCAAAGATGATGTGTTACCATCTCAAGAGTGCCCATGTCCTTGCACTTCTCATGCAACTCATAGTTCATGCAGCTTAGCATAAGGTACTTTGTGTCCAAGGCATCATCTGGCATTGTTTGTTAAGGACGTAGATGTTGCACTCTTCATTGAGAACCCTTCTCAAAGTCCAAAACCAGTCATGAAAATGTGTCTCGTCAAGTTTTTCCTTCCTAAGGACTGATCCCAATATTGATTTGTTTTTCATTTGATTCTATAAGAGAAAATTGCAACTTGTCGAAAACTTTTTTTTATTTTATTCAATTTGAATTTTTTTGATGATATCAATTAGGTCTTTAATTAATTATTGTTCCCACTATTTTATTCAGATTGATAGCCCTCACATATCGATTTGGAATATTGCAACACACAATATTCTAGTGGCCAAAATCCAAAATAATTCAACTATTTCCCAGATAACGTCAACGTCCATAGTCAATTATCAAGGTAGGCAACTTTTGACAATTGTATCATATACAACTCTTGTATAGATGATATGCGCAGCTCCTTGACATAATCATCTGCATGCTTCTGGCACTTAATCCCATTTCATACACACGGTTAAGCCTAACCCAAAAGCCGACACGATAATAATGCACCCCGCTTGGGCAGAACCCACATTATTACCATCACACTTCCATGAGATAGATGGTGAACTACACTTCGGCATAACCTATGCTTAGTCGATCAAATCTTTTCATGTGTGCCACTTATGGAAAGCATCTAAGATGTAATATGTAATATGAGGGAGTTTGTATTTATAAATACATATACTTTCTCCAATCACCACATATATAGTTAGTCCCATATACATGCTATATCCTATAATGAAAACATATAATAAACAAAAAGCGATGGTTATGACTATCCTAATTTAATTCATGTGAGCCATAAGGAATTACCACAACCTAAGGTCTACATCATATGCAGAAACCTTTGTTGTTAAAGATCCGTGCTTGCCAATCTGGGTTGATCGGTTCAACCCTTAAACTGATCGGCTCACCTCCTGGCCGGTCGGTTGGTCATCTCACAGGTTTTCTGGTCCTGTGGCCCACCATCTAGTGGGTCCTCCAACCGATCGTTTGGGTCTACCAGTCAATTGATTCGACTTGTCTTTCTGGTCCTCCTCGGTCCTCCAACCACTCAGCTCACCTCTGTGATGATCGTCTAGCGTGGTCAGAATGTCTTTCTTCTTTGTCGTAACATTAAAGTAAACTATTTACATGATTATTAAGAAACTGTGAGCTACATTTGAGGGGACAAAAGGTAGGAGAGAATTAACTTTTATATTAGGAAGATAAGATAGAGGCTCATTATGCAAACTGAGATAAAACAAGACCAACCAACAACACAACCGTACATAGATAATAGGGGTTGTTGGCCAGAACCATGTTGCACATCCACCATAAAAATCACTTTTAGGGAGATGTGTGTACATTGCAAACACACACACACACAGATATATATATATATATATATATATATATATATATATATATATATATATATATATATATATATATATATATATATATATGGGATTATGTGTTGTATTTGATTGGATAAAGTTATTTGCATTGCATGCAATAGTTAAAAGAAAAAACTAAAAATTGAATCATACCGATTATCCCAAAATATAGTAAATTGACGCGACTCTTATATCATTATAGGGAAATATGCTTAAAGAATAGGCAGTGAAAACAAAAATTTTACTACCATATTCCCCATAAACTAGCACATCGTGTCAATAAATATAAGAAGAGAAGGAAGGTTTCTAGGATATACCTAGTCCTAGAGCAAGTCCAGAGACATATCCTCATTGTTGTACACCTGCAACTATCTTCTAGTTGCACTAGGACTCTTCTGTTGTGCCTCCTGGTCAGCACCACAGAGAGAAGGTTGATGTTGTCCTCCTAGCAGCAGAAAACAACCTTCATACCTCAATGGAAGTCCACACGGACTGCCTAGAAATCTTTTCATTTTACTAGAATGGACAGAAAGAAGTTGTCCCTCCCATTGGTGTACTAGTCACCAATTACTTTCTCACAATTGTTTCTCCCTTGCTATCCCTCGCTTTAGCAGGTAGGACTTGCTCGGTATCTCTGTTGGTTACCACAAATAGAGAGGACAAGAATTGTTAGAAGTAATTGAGTTGTTCTCTAGGAAGCCCTAGTACCCCTCTGTTTATTGGAGGGGTTAGAGTTTGGGTTCCCAATCTATGTTGGAGTGGAAAGGACTGGAAGTTCTTGAATTTTGCAACCTACAAGAGTCATAATGATTGGTTGGCAATCAAGCCAGTCAGTTCACACGTGAGTCAACTGGTTCCCGATCATTTTGCATGTTTCCCACTCGCATATGAATTTGAAAATTCATTTCCAATTAATGCTAAACATCAATTCCTTGCACCAGTCAAATTGAGCAAGTGAAATGATCAACTTTTCTCATGAATTCAGGAAAGCCACCAGAACCTTCGGTTGGTATGACCGATCCAATAGGTTCACTACATGAACCGATCATCTCACCCAACCTGATCGGATTGATTTACCTAGTGAGCTGATTGGTTGGTGCCCTGATTCATGTAGAACTCAACCAATTCAATTTCTAATCAACCAGACACTCCAAACAATTGTCTCATCACATGAGCCGATCGATTGGGAGATCATTCTACCGATTTGTTGCTTGAATTAAAAATGTAAATGCTTTTAGTAATCAATCCAATCATCATTTAAGATCAAACTCATCTTCTAGGTCAAGACCTATGCGTGTGACCCTATAGGTCCCATGTCACATTGGCAGTAAATGTCCATAACAACTTAGGACATCACAAGCAAAAAATGGTGCCTAGTCACACATCAATGCTGCCCAAGTGAATGTATATTTGGAGAACAACTTCAACCTACAATATATATATGGTGTTATAGTGTTTGTATAGTTCCTTTGTCACTGATATCAAGATTGAACTTGATGCATGGATTAGTCGCCTGTCTATGTTCCATGAACTAGAGCAGACTGTCTGAGATATATATAAGATCAATATCACATATTGACTCCATGTGCATGGCCATGCATTTCTCAGTCTCACTAATCAAGAATACTAGGATATCATACTCCTATAGGAGGGACAATTCCGATATATATCACTCAGAGTCAGTCCCCATGTGTCAAAGTCACACAATCATCATCTTTATAGTAACCCTTATTCATGATTACATTTGATGATGTCAAAGCATAATGGATGACATGTGATGAGTGTAGTGACTTCAGGTCTAAGAACTACAATCACTGCCACCACTTTGAGAGCTGAATATCACTACCATGGTAATGGTTTCCATGTGTCAGTCTCATGGTGGGTTGCCTGATACACTGTTCTCTAACATGTATATGTGTAATTGGTTTGATATCACATATCATGACTAATGAGATTCTGTCATCAAACGATGTACACTCTATTATTATGTGTTATTGCTATCTATCGACCTTCCACAATAACAACTGACCAGGGACACATTGAGAATGTATATACTCTTAACATATATATGATCTCATTGTTCAAATCACATAATTGAAGACATACATCTTTAAGTAATATCATTCTCTAGACATTTATTGTATTACATCATTATCTCATAACTGAATAAAATAGAATAAATAGGAATCTTGCCTTCTATTAATAATCAAATCATTTACATATTAAATCATTACAATCATCATATGATCGTCTCTTTGGACACACATACCAACAACTTTTGATCCTATAAAACCCAATTCCTCAGGTGTAAACAAATTCTATGTAATTTTTATTGATGACGCATCTACAAAAGTGTGGACCTACTATTTGTAGAGGAAGAATCATGTCTTTGATACCTTCTAGAAATTTTATGCTATGGTTGAAAAGGACACATGTAAAAAGTTAAAGTGTCTTTGTTCTGACGATGGAGTTGAGTACACTTCTAGAGAGTTCATGTCTTATTATGAAGGATATGGTATTCTACATGAGAAGACAGTTTTAGGGACTACACAATACAATGGTTTAGCTGAAAGGATGAACGAAACTATTATGGAGAGTGTCAAATGCATGATGAAGAATGCAAAATTAATTAAGCAGTTATAGGAAAAGACTATGAATAATTCTTTCTACTTGATTAATAGGGGCATCATTTGTCCCTTTAGATTTTGATACTCTAGAGAGTGTGTGGATAGGGAAACTAAATTCTTACTCTCATCTTAGAGTATTTGGGTGCAAGGCATTTGCACATGTTCCTAAGGAGTAGATGCAAAAGTTTGATGACATATGTACTCCTTGCATTTTTCCTAGTTATGGTGACACATAGTTTGCCTCTAAGATTTGGGACCCAAAAAAGAAAAAAATAATCAAATGTAGGGATATGATCTTCTTTGAGGACCAATTGCATTTTTATTATGCAATTATAGAGATTGAGAAACTTGTAGATGATACTATGATTGATACACCAGTTCCCACTCCAGTTCAGCAGAATGCTAATAGAGAGAAAATTGAGGATGATGAGATCCCTCATGATATGATAGAGGATAATCCTGATGTAGATGACATCCATGACCAGGAATCTCTTGAGTAGGGGAGAAACCTCAACAAGCAAATCCACTAAAGCCATAGTTGAGGAGGTCTACCAAAGAGAAAAAGGTGCCTTATTATTATTTGATTCAGAATGGTCATTGATCACATAAGAGGGGGGAGCCATATTTCTATGAGGAATCAAATCTCATCATAAAATGATAAGTGGCTGCATGTTATATTAGATGAGATGAACTCACTAAAGAAATATGATACTTATGAGTTATGCAAGCTTTGTGAAGACAAAAACACCTTAAAGGACAAGTGGAGATTCACACTAAAGAACAATGTAAATGTCAACACTTTGAGATACAAAGCCAGACTCATGGTGAAAGTTTTTTTGACAAAATCAACATATTGACTTTGATGAAATAGTTTTTTCTAGAGGCAAAAATGACTTCCATCTACACTGTGTTGGGCTTGGCATCTAGCTTAGACCTAGATATAGAGTACCTTTATGTGAAGACAACTTTCCTACATGGTGAATGAGAGGAAGAGATCTATATGCAGCAACCTAAAGGATTTGAGGTGAAAGACAAATAAGACATGGTTTGTAGGTTGCAAAAAAGTCTGTACGGGCCGAAAATAATCACCCAGATAGTTGTGCACAAAGTTGACTCTTTTATGTTGAAGCAAGGTTAGCAAAGGACAAAAGAAAATCATTGTTTTTACTTTAGAATATTTTTAACTAACAATTTCATCATTCTCTTACTTTATGTTGACAATATGTTGGTTATTGGAAAATATGCTCAAATGATTGACAAGTTGAAGAAGGAATTGTTTGAGTCTTTCGAGATAAAATACTTGGGACCATCTCGATAGATTCTTGGCACAGACAACTGGCATGATAGGAAATGAAAGAAACTTTGGTTGTGATAGGTGAAATATGTTGAGTGTATACTTGACATGTTCAACATGAAGGGAGGAAAGCCAGTTGACACTCCTTTATCCAATCACTTTAGAATAAGTAGAAAACAGTCCCCTTTCTACTTAGAAGGAAAAGCAAGAGATGGCTCACATACACTACTCTTCTGAAGTAGGAAGTCTGATGTATGATATGGTGTGCACTAGGTCTGATATTGCACATGCAATTAGTGTGACTAATATATTTTTATATGAATATGATAAGGAGAATTTGACTGATGTTAAATGGATACTCATATATCTAAGAGGTACATCTAGTTCTTGTTTATGCTTTGATGATGCAACATCAGTCAGATGTTGATTTGGTAGGTGATCTTGATAAGAAGTCTACCTCACATTTTTTGTTCCATTTTGTAGGGGATTAGTTGGCAATCTAAATTGCAAAATGATGTTGCTTATCTACAATCAAGGCAGAACATATCACAACTCATGAAGCAGGGAAAGAAATGTTTTAACTCAAATGTTTCTTGTAGGAATAGGGTTTGACAAAGGATAAGTAGGTTATTTACTATGACATTTAGAGTGCCATGGACTTGAATAAGAATTCTTCTTCTCATTCTAAGATAAAGCATATTGATCTGAGATACCATTGGTTGTGTGAATATATTATGACTAGTTGAAGTTGAAGAAAGTCCACACCAATGATAATCTTTCTAACATGATGATGGAGGCAGTTCCTACAAAGAAGCTTGCTACCTATAAGGAGTTATCCATATTAAACTTCAACTGAGGAGTCATGAGAACAATATCTCCTTTGGGTTAGAGGGGAGATTGTTAGGCCAATGACCTTTTCCATTTCTAGCCCAATTTTGGACAGCCCATTTGGGAAATACCTACTTCCATATATATATATATATATATATATATATATATATATATACTTGAGTGTATTTGTGCGATCTATACACTTGAGTGTATTCTGGCCTGACTCTCTCTCTCTCTCTCCCTATATATATATATATATATATATATATATATATATATATCATGGCATTGGATATTATTACCAATGCCCACACAACCACAATGGAAAATAGCAACATAGCCGTTGTTATTTGAAATGTGTTCATCTAATGTCTACGAGATGGGTATTTTTTCAATTCATAATTGTTACTGGGAAAAACATTTCTACAACCTCTCATAATATCCAACATTGCCCAAACTAGTTTATAAATCCATTCACATGTTTACAATGTGATTTGAACCCTTTCTACACTTAATATTATACATTTCCCCTAGATCCACATGCAACATTCCCAAATACATGAGCTTTGATCATGGAAACACTGCTACAGAAAATGCTTTTTACAATAGGAAAAAGACAACAGTTCTGTTGGTTGTGTTGTAGTTAGCAAATCTTTTACAACAAGTCTATTTGTGTGTTGTGAATTATATATTTTATACAACACAAGTTATATACAACGGGCCAAACTCGTTGTAGTATATGTGATACTACAACATGTGCTAAATTGTTGTAATAGACTGTAATATCACAACATACGCAAACCCGTTGTAAAAGACCATAATTACACAACATGCGCTAACCCGTTGTAATAGTCATGTATGCTAACTTGTTGTAATAGATCATCATTACACAACATACTCTAAACCGTTGTAAAAGATCATAATTACACAACATGCTCTAACCCGTTGTTATAGTAATGTATGTTAACTCGTTGTAATAGACCATCATTACACAACATACTCTAACCCGTTGTAAAAGATCATAATTACACAACATGCTCTACTCGTTGTAATAGTCACATATGTTAACCCGTTGTAATAGACCATCATTACACAACATACTATAACCCATTGTAGTATACTATAATTACACAACATGCTTTCACCTATTGTAATAGCTACCCGTTGTAATAGACCGCAATCACACAACAAGTTTGCACGTCATTTGTTGTATATGTACAACAAAGAATGTATGTGTTGCATAAAATGAAACTGGTTCAGCGGTTTGAGATGTGCCTTACTTTCAAGTGGTCTCAAGTTCAAAATCTTGTGTCTAGATATATTTTCCTTTTGTCTCAACATGCTATATACAACACCCCCTATTACAACAGGTGTGTTTAATGAACTACAACATGAATTAACTGTTGTATAAAATACATATATTACAACATGTGCAACACCTGTTGTATAAAGAACCCCCCATAAGACCACACGATCTAATACAACAGTTGACACCCATTGTAAAATGGAAAAATGAACTGTTGTAAAAGCCATTTTTTGTAGTAGTGAAACTATGAGGCTAGACCAGTTCTCTTCATCCACTATTAGTTACGTTGTCTTCATAAAATCAATTTTACCTATTGCCTTCTTTGCATATCTTTTCGAACCATGAATAGAGAAACTTTGGAAAAACTTCCTCCGGGAACAAAAAAATTCATCTTAAATTCTGAGCTATTATTTTTAAACTAAAGTTGGAGTGGGGTTGGGAATCAGGAATCTAGCCCTTAATGCCATACACTTTTCCCTAAAGAACATATATGCCATCCATGATTGAATCCCTGCAGTAAAAATCATTGAAAAAATTCAACAAGAATATCCAAATATGAAAAAATCACCATATAGACATATTCACCCATATAGGAAAAGTGTAACCAAACAAGAAAGACTTATGAAAAGTCAAATTATAATAACAAGAAATGATACCCTTAATTTATCCTTCTTACAGGACATTTGATTTTATGTACTTAAGTTCAAAGTGTTATAACCATATCAAACCTACCCTTCTCACTGAAGATCAACCTTAAGCAAGACAAAGTTCTAAATACATAACCAATAATCACGTTAAAACTTTGATGTGCCCTTTATGAGGGCAATTTCCTCTCCATAGAGTGAAATCCCATAAAACTCATCCTCTTCATTATTTGATGGTCTTAACTTCAGACTAATCATAACCATATTGAATCCACCTTTCTCATCAATGATCAACCGTAAGCAAGAAAAATTTTAACTACATAAACAATAATCATGTTAATCATTTTGATATTGTCCTTCTTGAGGACAATTTCCCCTCTCTGGAGTTAAACCCGCACAATTCTTTTCATGTTCCCAACTTAAACTAAGTTGGAGATGGGGGAAGTCATTCTATGCAAAACAAGCTTAGAATGGGCCCATGTCGTTCTTTATCCATAATTTTGTTTTTCAATAAGAAAGATTTTTTTTGTAAAAAAAAGCTTTCTATTGGCTTACTTTTTCATACAAATTGTTAGTGATTATAGACTCCACAAAGAACTTCTCATGGCCCTTTGCCATGCACCGTTTGCTAGAATGAAGTTAAAGCTATAGATAATTTGTTATTTCCTTTTCCCTTTTTCCACTAACATTTGGCCTTCCCTGCTTTAAACATCCCAGACCTATCACAACAAGTTTACATTGCTTTCGTTCTTAACCAAAACCAAACAACTAATACATGTCTTGCAAAGAGTGATCCGGTCTAGCAGGAAATGAATAGCAGATTGTTCAGAGATATAGCTATACCTCAACAAATTTTGAAAGAAACAGTAGAAAAATGATCAATGCCCCAGTCAGTCTTTCACCCTCCCTCGTCCACAGATTCAGCTACCCAAATTTTCATGGTAGCCCCTACCAATTTAAAAACACATTCAGCCTCATCAAGCAGATTAAAGAAATCTCTGAATGACCTCCAAGTTAATGATGATGTAAGGCAAGTTAATGCTTTAAGAACAAGCTGATGTTTACCTCCTTTATCTTGACACATTGTAGGGGCACTAATGGAATGTTTTATGCCCCAAAGCATACTTTCTTCTACCAGCCCAACCTCGTTCTTGGAGAAAATATTCAGATAAAATCGCCCAGTCCGTGTGAGCTCTTTCTTCTGTTATGCCTCTGCTTACTCGCACTACTACGTACCTACCATCTGAACCCTTTGTTTTGTTAAAACTCTCTATCATGCTTCGCGGCCCTAGGCCTGTGATGTATGATGATTTTACCTTTGCAATAAAACTAGGCTCATCAAAAAAGAATGGTGGGTGTATTAAGTTCTACAGGAGAACTTTTAGGGTTAAAGTGTGGGTCAAGTGCATCAGTGCTTTTCTTCTTTTATTATTTGTTTATGTCATTCTAGGACAGGCATTTCACGTAATACCTGCCCCTCCCCGTGACCAAGTGCGTCCATTCTCAAAGCCTCCTCTGTTGAACCTCACCAAATACCTAATCCACTTGAAAGTTGAAACACAGACGAGGAGAGGGATGCGCAGTGGCACGAACAAACACGCCTGAAGAATATATTATCTCTTTCTCGCAAGAAACGATAAAGAGTGATCAGATGATCAACAGCCAAGTCAAAACAACTAGAGAAGTCTCCCAAAGCAGGGATGAGTTTCCAAGAAGGAAAAGAAGTATCCAACCACAAGGCCAGAAAGATAGCCTCCAATTTGTTTTGAGACAGAGCTCATCGGAACCAACACTCAAAGGACAGAGCGCTTTTTATTCTCATCTGGACTGAGGTTCCCAATCAGCGGTTGATCTCTTCTTTCTTTCTCGCTTTCGCTGCATGTAGATAGAAAGGGGGTTAGTACTTTGAGTTTCTTTAAGCGATAATGATGATGCCCTTTCTTCTATGTATTACCGTCCTCGTTGGAAAGCTGAATCGAGTTACGGATTGGTGTGTCGAGACAAAGCAATACAACCACTCCTCTGAAAACAGAGAGTTTTTTAATTGTACTCTGTTCGGAGTGCAATAGTATTGTATGTCTGATATAGTGGTGTCGATCCTGGCAGCGGCAACTAGGCGCCTTTTTTTCATCCCAAGGGGAGCAGCAACTGGCCCACTAGTGTCAGGTGAGCTCGGTTTTAGCTTGTGTAGAGATTAGATTGGTTTTATTATTCAATCAAATGTAATTCCCGGAGAAGCAGAGAAATATGTTGAGTTGTCAACTGGCTACTACATCGAAAATCTCTGGTTTCTTGGCATTAAGATCACACGGCCTTCATCTCAATCCCTTGGCTTTTTAGGCATTCTTCACATTTGGCTCTTCAGTGGCATTCAGATTCCTATCATAAATTGAAAGGCTGTTTGATATTTAATATGACAGATGAAGTAGCTCGACGCATTCAAGCAGTTGCAGACGCGAGGAGCCCGTGATACATTTCTGGGTGTACGTGGTTTGCTGATGGAACTCCTCCTTTGGATCCTTTTGAATCAGAACTGAGGTCACACCGCACACCAGTGTGCACCACCGTGCTCTGTCTGTCCCTCTTCCTCTCTCACTCTCTCACACACGGATTCATCATCCCCAGTGGACCAGTCCCTGCGCTCGCGATTTAAACACTTCATCTGCATCATGTAGGCCAAAAAGCACGAAGCTTTATATCAACCCTTCTGCACATCCCCTTATACATGATCTGAAATGTGGACCAACTCCTACCTTTTCCTTTCCCAACTTGGGGGACCTAGCTCCTTCAGAGCAAGAGGTCAGAGCATCAGTGTATAATTGGGACATACTGACAAAGAACAGTGCGGACTATAGGGGCCAACAGTATAGGTCATCTCTTTCATGTGTTGGCCTCCGCTTCTGGTTTTCGTTCTCCTGCTAGAACCCAATGCTGCGTCAGGAACACAAAAGGAGCCGGGTGACCTTGTTAACCAAAAAACTAATAGGTGTTTATTCATCCTTGCATCGCCGATCTTGTCTATACATGCCTACTTCTAAATCCATGTGTCGCCCATTAGAACAGGCCAATTTCTGGCGGCATATATACTTTCGGCTTGTTGTTAGACGAAATAAGCAGTGTCAGTACGTCGTCATCCACTGTTCATCAGAGCGATGTCCAGGTGCTGTGACTGCTAACTGGCCTCCAATAATAAGAGAACCCTTTCTTCTCTGGCCTGCACTGAGTCGCGCAAGCATGTTCTTTTGTTCGTTTCAGACACTAAAACGATCGACCTACTTATTGTGTTCTTGTACTTGGCTTGGGATCTATTTGTGCTAGAAATATTAGTAAATAGTTATAATAATCAACTGAAAGCAGAAGAAAAAGGCTACCCGTGGTGGACTTGAGTATGATGTCACACTAGAAGCAGTGAGGAAGTTCACACAGCAATTACAACACTTGAATTTACGAGAAAGTTTATGGAGAATGCAACATCTTTTCAGGTATCACGTATCTCAAATGAGACTAGTGAATTGACGTCCACGTTGGAGCCATTATCCTTCTTGGAATAACTCACTATCCAGTTCCGAAACTATAAATGATTTGAGCAATATAAACGAAGAGCCTGAAAGAATCTTGTAAATGGTAACCAATGCTGAAAATGGACGGACATATGCGGGACTGTTGTTGAATGTAGTTCAAATTATTTTTTATGTCCTGATGTAATATTTGTAATTGATCCAAATATTGAGCTTTGGTTACATTTTGAATTTGTATCTGTAAAAATTAGTGTCTTTTTGATATTATCTAGACCAATCTAAGTTTTAATGTATATATTATGAAGTTTGGTTCATTCGGAACCAATACTACCTTCGTCACCAACAAAGGAACACAAGAAGTCAAGATTCAGCATCTGCACACAGAGGTATGTCTTGCACCCATCCGGGCAAGTTGTGCCCACGTCCAGCTCAAGTCTCCCCATCTCGTATAGGGCTTGTTGTATCACCTACACGCCGTGCCCGTCATCAGTTTCTGCCGACATCATAAACTCTAGTGAGCATGTTGTTTGAATCAAGTGCATTGTGCACAGCATTAGTAGTTGCTGCCAACTCGATCACAAGCATACAAAATCCGGTATCACCTACACGCCGGATCCGGGGTCAAACGCGACAAGTCGTGCAATCTCGCCACCGTTCAATAGAACTACCAACAGTCGTGCCATTTCCTTGACATGTCAAGGCGAGTGTTTATCGAGCCCGACCCTTTGGCAACTACCGAGATGTGCGGCATGCCTAACCAAAGGCACGTGCAGCCTGACAAAAGTGAAAAAAAATATAATGTTTAAAGGAGCAGTTTTAACGGGATGTCTTTGATTTTAAACTTGAGAAATGAGAGGAGACTAACTCAGAGGGTGACTCTACTCTAGAAGTGGTTGAAAGGAGCAAGAAGGCGCATAGGTGGATTTCTCTCTCCCAAAGCATGCGAAGCTTCAAGTGTAGCTCCTTCTTTTCTTCTCTATATTTTTTCTTTTGCTCCAACAAGTTTTTATGTTCATGGTATACACTCTTTTTGTGTATTACACATGAATATAGAGTAATTTTCTTTATATTTGGTGCCTATATAACACCTATTAGTCATTGATGAACAACTTATATAGTATGATTTTCCTTCTTGTATCTTTATTATTGTTATTTTTTATAGGAATAAAGAGTCTAGGTTTTCCAATTCCTCATATTCGTATATCCTAGAGGGATAGAAATTTAGTTGAGGTTAATTAGATCTCTAATTCCTATAATATAGAATGAATAGAAATTCCTACATGTAAGTTTTCTTATTCAAGTAATGAAGGCCGATATATGATTCTATTTAGAGGAATCTAAGAGTAGTTACTATCTTGTACTAGGTTATTAGTTGGAAGACAATACTACTTTTAAGAGAATTATATAAACATGTGAGCAATTAATAGGTGAAGTAGTTAATCGTAACATGGTGTTAAATGTGGACAAGCACAAATCATATATATATTCTATAGATGTTCGTCACAATAATGATAGGTATTGTGACACCAAATACTTTTGTCATGAATTGATCACATAAAATAACTTTTGACAACCCTTAGTTTAATTTACCATTTAATCTAAACATTCATTTTCTTGTTTGAATCATGATATGTTTTGTAATGAAATGTATTGACTTTCTATGGAGACGACCTTAAGTAATGCTAATATTGACTTGTCCTATTATGGGCCTCTTGTTTGTAATCTAAAGTCTTATAAATGACAAAGTACACAGGAAATCCATCAAATATAGATCCAAATAGAAAGCACACATAAAAAATCAGTATGTATTTCTACCTTTCAGGTTTGATATATTTGGATTCGTATTAAAGAGGTAGTGGAGCTTCTCAAAAGGATCTAAAAAGTTATTCATAGTAATATTATGACTCCTAGGTCAATGGATGTAGTATATCAGATGATTGGTTTTGCTATCCAAAAGGAATTGGTGGCTAGGGATGGCAGTGGTGCAAATAAGGTGTAGTTTATGTTGAAGCCATAGCTGCACCACAATTGGAAATCAAACATCATATCCACAACGGTATTTGATATTAGAAACCGTATGCACACTACCAAAAAACTGTAGTTAATCGCATCACACCGCATCTCATCTAGAATAAATTTTTCATTGCTCTTAATAACATTATACATAAAATTTATCAAGAATTGTACACAACAAAAAATATAACTTAGATATAAATCGACAATATCATATTTATATTACATAATAAGAAAAATACTCAATTTTTATCTCATGTGAATGTACATTCTAACTTATTTCTTGTAAAATTAATAAACACAAATATAATCTTTTCCAACTACACATATTTTTTCATTCAAATTTCAAAGTTCAACCTCTTCTAAAATGTATTCAGTTCCCCTATTAATATTCATTTCTTTAGATGATGATATCTTACTTAAAATAGTTCCTCAAGTTTTTCTCCCCTATTAAGTCATCCTCTGCATTTGAAGCATGTAAGCTATGGTTTTTCTCTATTTATTTATCTGTAAGGAGATAAAAATATAATAATATTTAGAATTACGTGTAATGATATATTTTCTGAGATAGAAAGAGAGAGAGAGAGATAGAGTGAGAGAGGAAAAAATCAAAACTTTTTGTGTGAGAGGATGATAAAATATTTGAATAGTTATGGAGAAAGATCACTACTAATAATGGATGTAATCATCTCTTATTGAATCTCTCGTACTCTTTTTTATGTCTTTCTATTATGTTTTCACCTTTTTTATTTTTCTTAACTTTATTGTATCTCTACTCATAACTACATCCATCGGTTAATTCATAATGGTTCACTTATAGTAATAGACAAATTCTCATCTTAATTATATTTCACTCATGTAAAAATTGTTGCATTTTTTATTTAGGATTGGCATGAAATAAGTCAATACAATCTACATGGATACATTGAATGATTCCACCAATGACAAAAACTATTTACCACTATTATACATATGAATCTATATATTTGTGAAAATACACATATATATGAAGTGCATATATATATATATATATATATATAACATAAATGATAATATTTTCATGTGTTGGGGGTAGATCCATGTTTAGTAAGTATACAAAGAGGAAAATATGTGTATATAATTATAACAAAAAAGTTTCTACATAGTTATACATTAAATGTCATTCAAAAATAGAGATCTAGCAACTATATGAGAAAAAAAGATAGGATTAGACTATTATTATTCTACATATATTTATACATTTAAATAAATTAATTGAGGTGATGTTTTTATCTATGGTTATTATCTCTAAAATCATAACCGTTACACACCAAGGCGGTGTTAAAAATTTAAAATCATATCCACACCGTAACCATTTGGTGCGGTTATGTAGTCTAAAATATAGTGTGGTTATCCATAGATATGGTTTTTTACAACATCATTGCTATCCTTACTGGTGGCACAACTTGTTGCCCGTCTGTCTTTTGTTTCATTTTAATTATATCTCCATGAATTAATTGATACAATAAGGTGACAAAAACCAACATTTGTAATTTGATTATCTCATAAAGACCAAAGAGGTTGTAAATTAAGGTTGGATTTAGTTTCTTATTTCATGATAAGATATAATCTTTGTGCTCTTAAATAAAAAACATATAGGAAGTCATCCTGTCGAGAAAAAGTGTTTCCATCTCGATTGAAATCAGTTGATCAAATAGCTAATGAGTATAGCTTGAATAGGTAACGAAGAGAGAAAAAGACATTGGAGTGTTCATCTGAGTTTCTCACACACCCTTCTAGCATTTGGTCAGAAGTGGTTGGATGCAACTCGATTACACAAACTCCACCGATAACAGTTCGAATTGTCAGACAATGTTTGTGCAACTCAAGATATTTAATATGACATTAAGAAAGGAAAATATTGTAAGCAAGCCCGGGAAATGGTCATGTACGTTGCAATTTTCAAAATGACAAATAAAATATAGCGTGAATAATAATAGAAAATTCCTCTAAACATGAAACGTTACATGTGCATCACAATGGTCCATTCCAAATTGGGTAGAGCCAGGTCTGGCGTGATGTAACGGGTTGGGAATGCAATTAAGTCACATTAAACCAAATCGACTATTATCCTTAAATTCTCATGCACCTATAAGGCCCAAATTACCTTTGTCACTCACTCAAATTTAAGGGAGCACCTATTATGGAACTAAATATGTTGGAATTTGTTTTCAAATACCTCGATACAAAGACACAACTACAACATTCCCCATATTTCATAATCCTAAAAAATTGGTTAAAAACAAAAATGATGACTAAGCTATGTCTTTCAACACCAATAACTTGTGGTTTTGAACACTGATTAGCAATGATTCATCTACATCCAGGAAAATTGTGTCCTATTTTAATAAACATGTAAATATAAAGAGGGCATGGGGATGGGGTCACATGGGTGTGTGTATTACAATCTTCAAAATAACTTTTTCATGAGTGCTCCAATGAGAATGCCTAACTCATATAAACACAAGTCTCGTGTTACACTGACATTATAGGAATCATCAAGGATGTACTTTTTGATATAATGTTCTTCTACAAATGGATGGAGACCATTAAAAAAAACCTCTACCAAGACAATACCAAATCCCAAGTGCCCTAGGATGGGTATAGAGTAGAAAATTCTAGGTTGTTCTTCCATCCAAACAAAAATAGTATGTAGTTATATTTTTTAATCATTTCTCATGGAATCTTCAATTTGGAATGATAAGGTTGCCATTGTGGTTTTCAACTCATAGGGAGATGACTAATCCCTATTGACGCACTACGTATTAGCTTTCTAGCTAGACCCATTGTGAAAGAATTGACAATAATATCAACAATTCTCACAATTACAGAGATACTACGACTTTGGTAATGAAGTGTCTCATCTTTTAATACCTTAATCTCATAAAGTACGCTCTTGGGTTGCCCTTAGATTGCCTAGCTTCATCTGTGATTGATCTATTATCAAAATGAGTAGAAATACAAAGAAATGACTTTTAAACAATCGGCAAATCCAGAAACATTATTGTTACATACCTAATTTTACTCAAATCCTAATCCCACTATCTAGTTTGGCAATGTTAAGAGGATATAAGCATATGTACTTGGACGGCCCAAAGGAATCACACACAAGCATATGCATAAAAAAAGTTCTCAAGTTATTAATTGAACTAAAA
Organism: Alisma plantago-aquatica; assembly: GCA_963693085.1. Classification (NCBI taxonomy): domain Eukaryota; kingdom Viridiplantae; phylum Streptophyta; class Magnoliopsida; order Alismatales; family Alismataceae; genus Alisma; species Alisma plantago-aquatica. Next base: position 457,487,778 of record OY856411.1, on the reverse strand, counting down.
AATTTATATGATGTCCTGTAGGCAACAAGGAAAGAAAAACAGACATGAAAGAAAACTATCTAGATAAAAGTTACAACTCAATTGCAATAATGCTCTACATGATGGATATTCATTTATTGTAGCATTTTCTTAACAACTTGAAAGGACAAATAAGATATATATATATATATATATATATATATATATATATATATATATATATATATATATATATATATATATATATAGAAAAAAGTAACAACTTGAAAGGACAAATAAGATAAACAGTAATGAAATGATTCAAAACTATGATTTCTCAACAAGTTAACATTTTAACCCAATTCACAATGTATTGTAAATGAGGTTCCAACATTTAGTTCACATTTACAAAGAGTGGGTGATGAGACCATAGGGTTCCAGTTAGCCTTGAGGGAAAGGAGAAGTGCCACTTAACCCAAAAGGGAAAGACTATTAATTAAAATTGTCTCTTGACCCATATATTTAGTAAGAGAGAAAGTTCACAATAAATGATAATGGGATACAAGAGGAGTTCATTGACAATGTTGATCATGTTTGGAAAGTATAAATCAAATTATGTATAGAAAATTGAAACTTTAATCTACAGGGAATAGAGTAGCTCATTCAAATAAATATCCAAGCCTTTAATAAGAGTACTTAAGGGTATTTTCAACAAACAAGTCATGAGGTTAATACATATACCTTTACTAAATTTTAGAGTAACATAGTCTAAGGGTAGACTAGTCGAACTCTTTAGTCAACAGTTGAGTAGATCACATAGTTAGATCAGTGTTCAAGAATTAGGTTCTTCAAATAACAAGATTTTAGGGTACTTTGTTCCTTATCTACACTAATGATGATCATTCATCCTCAAATAATCAAATTAGAAACTTTTGAAGATTTTCCATCACTTACAATTATAAAATATGCACAAGTGGATGAATCATTCACTAGGTCATAGACTGGAATATAGTTAACCCTTAAATTCCATATCAAGGTTTTAGGTTCACATAGGGAGTTATGTTATCAAACTTTGAGATACAAGCTTCAAAGATGAGTTTAAACTCTAGTTCCAATAGGGTTCATGTTTTGATGATAAAACTTAGATAAAAGATCCATTTTAATCAATCTTCACAAAAGATCATCCTTCAGACATATTTTAGAATAGGAGTGGGAATTAGATTTTGATAATAATCTCAATAGATTTGTAACATTTTTTTGATGAAAATGAACGATATGTTTGCATTATTTGAATCATGTATGTAATTTTCATGAATTTTACAATATCAGTTGATTTTCTAGAATTATCAAAGGAGGGGGGGAGAAAAAAGAAATTACCTTGGAGAGAGAAAATATGGTGTATTGGATTGCATTTTTGGTCAATGGTTGACCATGATCCTTGTTTGACATGGACACATAAGATGGAGAAGATAAGCAAGGTTGCGTTGCAATAGCTCAATCCCTGAGAAACGTGGCAAACATAGAGGGGAGGAAGAAAGAGAGGGTGAGGGTGTTGTTTTGATTTGTGAGGGCACCATGAAGTCGACAAGATACATATTTGTAGGTTTGGGAGGCCAGTGTTAGGGTTGAGGGGATACAAGTAGGTTGTCAATGTATGAAGCATGCCATTGTAAACCTTATATGTATATTTTTCATGCCTTCCATATCCTTCCTCTTACTTTCCTCCTTCCCATCTTCCTTGTCACTTGAAAGGAATTTCCAAAAAGGAAATATATGTTTTGGTTCTATGATGTGTGAAAGTGTAAATAGAAAGCTATGCCATATATTTGATAAGAGAAACACCTCTCTTATATATAGAAGAAGCCAAAACATACAAATGCATACACAACCCTAATAGACCAAGACACATGTGGGACCATAGTAAAACTAAATAATAAACTCATAAGATAAATGACCATAAGATCCCCTCAAGGTCAAGACGGGGTGAATCCCAAGTCATCTTGCAAACAGATAGACTAAACAAAAGTTTGATAAAGAGATAAACCAAACATGTACAAAAATCCCCCTCAATTTTACAATAAAGCACTCATCCCAAGAACTAAAATACTCCTTATGAAGTGGATAACCCATAAGCAGTAGGTATGCAAGAAGGAAACAAAAGCTTCTATTTTAGAAGGAAGTGGAATATGTAGTTGTAGTAGCAGAGTTAATAATAGTAAGAAGACATCAGTGTATGCATCACAGTTTCTAGAGTCACATCATAAAGAGTCTCGAGTCATAGTTCTGACAGAGTGTTGGATCATGATAATTTTAGTCAACTTAGAGATAAAGTAAAGACAAATAAAGTGTCAACAAACGTAAGGCATGGACAAGCCAAGAGAGTGTTGGCACACTGCAACAAGATGTTGACGTGTGCAAGACATGAACCAAGACAATGTGCAAACAAAGCACAGATTAATAGCAAACTAGAAAAATGAACTAGTTTTTTAGAAGACCATGAATGTGAATAGTCGGCAAGAAACATGAAACTTTAGGTACTAAGTTCTTAAAAAGGCACATATAGAAGTAATATATAGAAACATAACTAAAATCTTCTTCTTCTATCCTCCATTTTCATCTCTTTTGTCTATTCTTCTTCCTCTATTTTCTCCCTCAAGACAACCAAGAAAAGATTCATGCGAGTAGTTAGGGTGAAAACTCAGAAACAAATGGTAGAGATAAGAGTTTGTATCTTAATATATGATGGAGGTAACCGATATCTCGAGTCAATGTGCAACATGTCCCAATTGCACATATCCACATAGAAAATTAAATGGATTTGTTGATCCTAAAAAGACACATTTTGTCGATCTTTAGGCTGGTAACCGAAAGGGGGTGCAGGGATCTAGTTGTAAATGGGTACGAGTAGGTCCATGGACCCACATATCCAGACCCTTACAAAACCAGTCACGGGTCTAAACTTTTGGACCCAGAGAATCCTGGACCCGCATACCCACAGACCTGCATATTATAAGGTCCACTAATGGGTATGCTTGGACCCAAACCCGCAGACCCGTGTACCCACTATACATAAAAATAACTACGTAAATAACATATTATTATATCATACTTTTCTAGTCTATTAAGGCTAGTCATCTACTTGAAAATTAACTATTCTAATTACAATCACAAGCAACATATGTAAACTTAAAATCAAAATAGTTACATGATATACTACATAATTAAAATACTATGACGATGACTACAAATATGTAAAATGTTGATCAACTAATGTTCAATCTGCATTGCATAAGATTATAAGTATAACTATTGCATGTTTATATCTTGTTATTTTAGAATATATGGAACATAATTGTAATTTTTCTTACACAAATAATATGATATTTAATAGAACCACTTACCCGCATACCGCAACACAGACCCGCTATTATTGCGAGTATGAATATGGTGCATGTCTTAATTTTTATAATGCGGAGAATAGAATCGGACCCGTTAAATTAAATTGATATGGGTATGTACATGGCTAGACCCGCACCAACTTTCCTTATTTAATAAATGTGATATATGGACAATATTTTTACTTTGTCCATAAGTCTTAAATCAAGATCCCTTTAAGAAATAACTCGATTGATATTTCAAAACCAAACTCATAAATACTTCTCTCCGAAACAAAGAAATTGAAACATGTCATAAAAATATTTGTATCTATGACTCTTGACCAAAAACTAGTCTCAATATATATATATTTAATTAATTTTCTTTGTAAACATTCTCCAATCTCATAAAAAAATTATATCTTCCAAACCATAACTCTAAACGCAATAACATATTAGGAGTTTCTTCACACCCAAAAAATCTTCATACAAACAAAAGAGATATAAAAAAAATTTCATTTGACTACTCAAAATAAATTCTACCAAACACTTCTTGAAATGTTATCTTTCTTAAAATCAATTACTATGTTTCTTCTACAAAACCTACTCAAACCCATAATTGATACTATCTCTTTCCAATTTCTCCAAGATAACTTAATTACTCCAAGATCCTTGAATTGGTCAATGCGACATTAAAATAATTTTTTGTTCAAAAACATTCTTATTACTTGGATTTCTTTCATTGTGTCAATAAAATTTCTCATGTCACACAATTATTCCTTATATCTCCAAATAGAGAGTTGCCAAAGATATTATTATTTATTCAACGATGAAGTGGGGTCATAACATGGAATGTTGAGTACAAGGAAAGGCACAAAAGGAAATTGAGAAATCAATATATTAAAATTCACCTCATCACATCCTTCCCTCATAAAAAGATTTTTTATCCCAAAAATTCAAAAAATATCAAAATGTTGGGACCATGTATTCCATATCATGTCCTTTTTCATACTTCACATTATAATCATGTTTTAGTCTAAACAATGACTCATAGTATTGTATCCATCAATTAGAGGTCAAAAGATCATAGTTCATTGATTCCATTACAAAGTTTGATTTTAAGTCATATCAATATCGAGTAAAGTTAGGACTGAAGTCAAGATTAAAACTCATTGGTCAAAAGTATAAGGTTACCTAATTAATCTCTATTCAATATTGACACTATCATAAACACTATTCTCATACAATCAATGTTTTAGGTTTAAACTTATATAACATTTCAATCTCTGAGTCTAGGGTCAGACATAAAAAACGGATGATGAGTTTGTAGGTCAACAAGATATAGCTCTCTATTTCAAGTGTAGAGTCATGTTGCAAATCAAATCATGATCAAGTAAATTGTCTATTCAAGGGTCAAAATTGGGATATCAAATATTTTGGGTCCAATCATTTGAGGGTTGGTTATTATTTCATGTTTGGACCGTAGGTGTGATCATTCATCCATAATGGACAATCTAGCAAAATTTTGAGACATCAATATTAGTTTCATTGTCAAGGTATTCAATGATGATCAATGATATGGGCCTAGATCATTTTTAAGAAGTTAACCTGTAGCATTAAAATAAAAATTACCAACCTAAAATTTATCACCAAGTTAAGATTTGAGATTTAGGTTTCTACACTAGTTTAAGATTTGATTTTTGGGTTAAAGAGTTCAAATGGAAAGAAGTGATCAACTTTTTAGATTTCCAAGTTACAAAAAAGATGTGCTTTTTGATGATATCCAGATGGGTATGTGATTTTGTTCATGGGTTCATCTATCCGACTACCCCATTTCAAACACATTTTCCTTGAAGAATATTTTATTGATATGTGTGCACACATACTGTTAAAATAATCAAAAAGATAAAATATGTGGAATTATGGTTATACATTTATATCACAAAAGAATGTGTAAGAAATGACCAATTGAGATCATCATTTGACCCTGGTTTAAATTTCTAGAGTATCTTGATTTCATCCATTCCTCTTGGGGATGAACTAAAGGGTACATAAGGAATGGACACGTCAATTTTTAGTCTTCGACTAGTCCATTCTAAGATATCATATAGATATAATATCTTTCAAACCTTTGACAATGCATCTTGGTTGAAAGACATTATAATCAATAGGTACATTTCAACTATAAGAACTTATGCAAGTGTTCCCATTTGGGGTAGGTCAGCCTATTATAGATATTAAGTTCACCGTGAGTCTAACATAGGTACATTATTCAAAGAGTGCCTTTGATTCTCATAATAGAGTTCGAGTCAAGAGTTAGATGATCTTAGTCTACCTTTTCAAATTGAAGTTATTTCCCATTCATCCCAAAATTGGGAGAATATAAATCAAGTCAAGATACTTAGCAAGAGAGAGAAGAGATGAGGAGTCACCCTACTTTAATCTAGTGGGTGGTTTCATGGTATTCCTTTGAGAAAGGAAGGGAAGACTCTATTGGGTTATCAAAGGAGAATATTTATGTCCATGTTTGGATCAACTAAGGCTAGGTAGAGTGGGAGACCTTAGCCACCAATGCAATATGGATAAGAGGTAATTGCTAGTTAGAACCTTGAGCCTACACACCTCAATATTCACCATTTTGGACCATTAGTGTTTCCCAGGTTCAAGAGATTGGATATATTTATTAATTAATGCATAGGAGAGAGTATCAACTCTAATACCAACTACCATAGTTCCATTTTTATGTGAAGTCTATTCATAATTACACTACCTAGTTAGATGCTTTGAAGAGGATTATAACATCCATACCTGGACGGCCCAAAGGAAGCACAAACATGCATAGACATGAATATCATTTCATTTATTTGAAGCAAAACTTTTACATGAGGGCCCGCAGGAAATAAGGGAAGAAAAACTAACTTGAATATAAAATATCTACATAAAATCTAAAACTCAATTATGATAATGTTCACCGTGATGAATATTCATTTGGTGTAGCATTTTCTTGAATCTAGAAATGAAATAGAGGAGATATTAGAGTCCTTCAAGGTTTTCCATTATTAAGATAAAAAAAATCAAGACCTAAAATCTATGCAAAAGAATTGTGTTGGGTTCAAAAAATGAAAGAAAACACACACACACACACACACATATATATATATATGAATGTAAGGTTTTGTTCTTATATATTTATACATTTAGGATAGTAAGACAAACACACACCCTTCTTATTCAGACTTGGTGGCAGTAAGGCTCACATACCTTATATGCACCATGATTACATTTCTTTCTATGAACTTTTCTTGTTATCACATATTTACACTGGATTTATTTCACCAAGATTTTTATAAATATGTTAAAACTTTCATTTATTAATGCAACTTATTCTTACTAGGTAGTGATAAGTGTTTTTTCCCTTGTATCCCAAATTTGTCCACCATTTGGTCCCTTTAAGACATACCTGTGTTTTAAAAAGCCTAATATAGGGTTTTCCAACTCAACCTTCCAGAGGAGGTCCTATCTAAGGGTGCCTTATGGATTTCAAAAGGAGATTAGGCTTTTCAACAACAACCAGACCCCACAAGTTTAGGGTTATGCCTCCTCCATGCGTCTTTCCCCATTCTTAAGTTGAGCCACCCCAAGTTTGTACACCAACCCTAAAGGGTAGAGGGTCTTATATTTTCCTTTTGTAACTACTTATTTCCTACATTTTACATTTATGCAAAACCCTTTATGTGTGTCTTACATGCATGCATGACTTCTTGTACCCTACATACTTACATGCACATGAAACTATTAATATCTTATTTGGGTTACCTAAACTAAATTACCCGATTGTTTTTGGATTTTATCTTTCCTTTATTATCACTTAGGGTTTTTTAGGGTATGGATATTATGGATTACCCTCGACATCATAAGCTTTATTCCCCCTTTAACCCACTTAGGTTTTCATAACCTACAGGGTTATCCCAACTCAAGTCCTTCATGGATGGATGGGGTATCCTAATCGATCTATATGTCTTTATGGGTTGTACACTCACCAAAGGGACACAAGTTATATGTCACCTATTCATACCTATTTATATAACTAACATTATATGCTTTTTAATTCTTTAAGGATGCCTTAATCCTAATTCTTCCTAAAATCATAACTCAACATAAGGTGAGAAGTGATTCTAGGGGTTAAGGAAGCAAATAGATGAAAAGAGACATAAATTTAAGATGAGATGACCTAGAGGTATTTTATCTCATGCAAAAACCTTAGAACTTGTCCAAGTGGGATTTACAGGGCCCGGGATTCCTTATTTACCAATTAGTGGTGCAGAGGAAATTTTTGCCAGCCCCCCGGTTGTGATCCTTTCTAGACACCATTGTCTTAAGCAAATGCCCTGATAATTCCCTTATCTCTTTATGGAATAACAAAAGTTATTTATCATTTTAAGTTATTTGATAAGTCTATGTTGTGATACCAAATGCTCTCTCCCCTCCCCAAATTACCCACCAATTAAGGAAAACCATACAGATAAGGGTCGTAATCTTTTTTATCCAAACTTAAAATATAATAGATAATAACAAATAATTTCATTTATAACGTTGAATGATACAAAAGGAATTCTAGTTTCTCCTCAAAGTAGTTTAATTAAAATTTTAATATCAAAATATTAGATGAGAGGCAACATTCTTATTTTAATATCAAGATATTAGATGAGAGGCAACATTCTTTCTATAAGGAAAAAATATCAAAAACTACAAACTACCTAATCCTCCTTGGGCATGTTTTTTTTTTGTATTCTAAAGAATCCTACATTTACGTCATCATGCATTTGAAAAATATTGCATTGTCAAAGTCTCGTAAAAAAAAATCTAATGTTTGGTTTTCTGGATTTGTAAATACATGATTTAATTTTTTTGGGTCCACCATACAACTACAGTTTGATTATGGCGTTCAGAATTTTTTTTGATGGAAATCAAAATGTTGGATTCCTATTATGTCCAAAAATTCCAAAATTATCTCCATTTCTCAAATCCTATAAACCAAACATAAACTTTCTGCATATGGATGTCAATATACTATCCAACATGGCAAAATTCAGAAAACCAAACATGTCCTTTGTGACATTAACATTAACAAGTTCATTGTTTTCATCTGAATCTCTAAGTCATCCTATACTCATGTAATACAACTACCTAAGACATTAAAAATAAACAAAGATCAGTATAATGCTATATTATGTACGTGGGTGCATACAAAAGTGAGCATGTACGTATATCAGCATATATTTCTCATCAATCAAATAATTTCACATATTAACTTGTATATTCATGTAGATAATCTAACCCATGCTTGTCATGCCACCTTGGGTGGAATCACTTCTATGTCCATCATTATAATTTTTAGAACTATCCCTCGGTAGGTCTAACCCTGGGTTTAGATTATCTTATGTTTCTTTACATGATACACATATGCATTACTGGAGGTAGAATTAAATAAATAACCAAATGGTTTATTCATATCATCATCTAGAAATCATAAAAAATCCTCATAAGTCGACATCAGTGAGTAGGAGTAAAGTTAACCATGCACCTTCAATGAAGAACACATGCAAAATTATCAGTGTACTTCAAGTTACATGTCCATGCAGCCCGATGTAATGTAGATCCAAGAAAATGTATCCATATGATACCAAATAGGGTTGAATCAAGGGTTTAAGTATATGGTTGATACTAGAGTTAAATATCAAAACCCCTATTCTCATTTATATGGACCAAAGACTTTAGAAATTCCTAATTATCCATAAAGTAACCCTAGACCTATGATAATCTAAACATTCCCCTATCATTCAATATGATTAGATGATATCATATGGGAATTATATTCCATAAGTTTAGGATGCTATTTATCAATATTGGGGTTAAACTCATGTTAAGAGCCACAACCCTAATGCTATCACATTATGAGTCATAAGGGTTAAAAACCCTAATTAAGAATTATGTGCAATATAACTCATAAATTAATCATAACATAGTCTTTATATTAGGCTAGATCGTTTTTCATCAAATGGAGCAGGATATACACATCATTTAATGATATATATGGTTTACACATAATGATTATTATCAAAACATGACCTAACATATAATTTTTGAACTATTATTATAATTATGCATTAAAAAAATTTCATTTGGATTGTACATAATTTTTTGAGTAGTTTGGTATGTATTGTTACCATAATAGAGCTACATTCTATTTTCTACATTTAATGAAAATTTAACATTATTTGACCAGCCATACCGCTCCATGTCAACAGAGAAGAGTGGATAATCGTACATGGATTGCTTATTAGAAAAGGAGCCCAAGGATAGTACTTCCCTCCCATTGTGACTTTAGAATATCCACACGGTGAGGGGAATATGGTTTATTTAACTTTTGAGATTATTCTTCCTAGCCGTGTTTCTCTACCTTCTAGTCTTGAAAGGAAGGGAGGTCAACTAGGTGATTAACCTTGGCTCCCCACCATTAGTAGTTGGATCTAAAGCCATGACTGGTTTCAGTATGCCTCCTCAGACTCAAAAGTTCCCTCTAGGCCTCAAGTCGATACACCATGTCCATGACACTGATGAGGAAATGATAGGTAGAAGATGTATCTCAAGGTATGTACACTAAGGAGTTTTATTCAAATTACCTTTTGTAAGGAGTGGGACCAAAGAGGGGATTCGTTCACTTACTTGATGGAATAATAGAAAATCACCCATTAGCAAATTTGATAATATTTTTTTTGAAAGGATGATATACTATTATTCAAGTATGTAATGTATAAACACCAAAAGTGTAGTAATGGGAGATAAAATCTAATTATTACAATATTCATGTCTAACATTGTTCTTCACCATGTAGGGTATGCATAAAGGAAAACTAATCTATAGTATAGGATTATTGGAGGGTAAGACAACCACTTCAATCTACCTCCAATGAAGAATCAGCTACACCTAGATAAATCTTAGTTAACCTCAGTTGACTCCTCCATTCTCTCCACCTACAGGTTGGAAGCATACCCCACAAGAGAAGACAAAGTGGATGTTGTCAGCATAAAAGTTGGAATGTACATATAATAGTGATTGGACAACATTTAGGAAGGGGCACAACAAATAATATAACGAGGCTTCCAAAAAAAAAAGACAAAGAAGCATCCATTTGGACATCAAAATGAATCTTCATATAGTAAGAAAAAAGATTATTTGAAGAAATAATAAAAACTTACAATTAATAATTCTTGGCTTTAAAATTTAGAATTTGATAGCAACAAATAAATAAATCTTTTGCATGCAGATTATTACAACCATCTAAAAGAAGGGTTAGAACACTTCCACATTTTGTGCCTAGGAAGGAGGTTAGAGCACCCACAATCATGTATAATGGTATATATTTCAGGTGAGAGCACCTAGGGCCAAGGTGAGAGCACCAAAAGCCCAAATATTGAAGAAGTAATACAATGGGGTAAGAACCCATAATGTACCACTACTAATAGATAATAGTATTCTCAATAAACAAACATGAATATATTAGAGAGGAGAAATAAGTACAATTCAAGAAATTAATCATTTTAGGGTTTCCATTATGAAATGGAGCAATATGATGAAATAATTCAATAATGGTGGCAATTCAATATTGATGAACAAGATTAAACAAAAAAGGTACAATTTACATTCTCAATAGTCTATAAGATGAGTTTTAGTGAATTGGACCTGGTCGGGTCAGACATGTATAATCAAGTGACATATAAAGCATTATGCCACAATCAAGTCAAGAAAGAGAGAGATAAGTAAATTGTCCAATATGATTTAGAAGAGAGTGCAACATACAACCAAGTGAGATAATCTGCAATCATTGTCATTTATGACTCAAAGGAAAATGCAACATACCTCAAAAATGTGTATCAATAAATCATGGTCAAACCCTAGATCCACACCAAGGTCAAAATCTACCAATTAAGAATTTAGATGAATTAGGGTTTATGCTCCTATAAGAAAACCCTAAAAAGGACCCATTTTATCATTACTGACTTAGAGTGTGCAAAGCACATAATGAGATAGATTATAGATTCAGATTTTGAAACATATTGATTTATTAATTTCTAACTTATAAATCATTAGATATAAATTTTACAAAATTAAAAATATTTAGGAAAATCCCAAAAATCATGTATGTAACATTTTGAAATTAGGTGAAGAAACTATATCAGATAGTATATATCATTTTTATGATGCCAAAATATATTTTGGTTTATTTTCTGATCTATAAATTAATTACTATGAATTTTATAAGATAAATTGATTTACTAATTTTAATAAACAAAACCATGAGACAATTACCTAAACACCCTTGCATCACGTGTCAATGACTTGAAGTGTGACATGGTATATATGTACTTATGTAGTGATCAAATGTCACACAATCAGATACCATATGAGATCCCAAAGGACCAAAAAACCCATGTGAAGCATGACATGATTCAAGTCGAAACTAGGGAAAACTGGCAACCTAAACAATTATCATCTTCTTCCTCTTTCCCTTTCTCATGAAAAACAAAAATGGTTAAACTTAATAGAAGGAACCAAATCCAATTTCCACTTAAGAATATATCCATTAGAGAACACCATCCAATTCATTGATCCTCCTTAGTTTCATTGAGCCTAAGGAGAGGGTCACGAGACTCATGGTACTCATGGAAAGGCCATGACTGCCATGGTCAGGAAGTTGAGTGACATGCATACAAAAATTGGGCGACAATGAGGGACTAAAATGATTGAGAGGAAACACTACCTTAGGTGAGGTCAACAACAAGCAAGATAACCCCAGACACACAATTGGACTAGTGAAGACACAACAAAATTAGAACAACGGGTATAGGAGTTGAAAATGGGGGAAACTGAACACACCTCCTATCATGTGTTTCCTTCAGTTGGAAGATTCTCTAGGGTTCACAAAATTACATCACACGGTTGCACGACGATCTCATGGTCTGTGGGACACCATAGAAGCCAAGGTAGCATAGGAAGGCAATTGAAGACAAGACAGTAGTGGCCGAGGTCATTGATAACAAATAGCATTTTTAAAGGTTTGGTCATGGCCTTGTGGATCTTTTGGGATGGCTATAGATGTCTAAGGTTGGAATTTATGAGGAATCCCAATGGTGAATGGAAATAGGGGAGGAGGACTCTGTTATCGACATGGAGGTTGGAGAGAGGAAACCCATTAGAGATGGGACTGGTGCTACTTGGTCAAACACGATGATTGTGGAGAGTGAGACAAGTGGGAGAGATAAGGAGAAGAGAGAGAGATTGGGAGAAGTGGAAGAGGAGTTCACATGGGCTGGTTTATTAGGTAGTGTAGAGTCATGCGAGTCACAAACTCAAGGAAGAAGAAAGTGGGATGTTGTATGATGCCAATCCGACGCATCTGGAAGAGAATGAGAAACCAAAGTGATCCTAGGAACTTACAGAAATCTGGGATATCAACGTGTGATAGATAAATAGGAATCTAAATCAAATAAATCAACTTAGATAAGGAATGCATAATTAAAAATTATCTTCTCTCACTAAATTGGGATAGCAAACATGACCTGATTAAGTTGAAACTTTGCACCTAGACTAATTCAGGCACAAGTAACACAGTTTTGAGTTTAGATTTATCTTTTGAGATTATCTTGTACAAGTTTTATTACAATTATGGTGTAGGTCAATTATGTCATACCTATTATTATATATTACCATTATCCTCAATCTTTCAGATTTGGACTTCATTTATCATTATCTTACTACAAATTGAGATTCATGTTATTATTTTGGGTGATTTGAGTTATTTTAATAAATTACTCAATAGGTCCATTAATGTCAATATTAATTGAAATAATGGCACATTAATTACTGCCACTTAGATTCAACTTCCATTAATGGTCACATTATATCAAAATAGTCAAATTATTGCCTAAATGAACCAATTACTCATTTTTATTCATTTCCTATTAATGATTATTCACCTTTAACCCCAAATTAGACATTCATGCATATTCATGTATACCCAAATATTTATTGACCATATTTGATCCATTAGATGTATACTAGTGAACAAAGTGAAACACATTTCATATTGATTGACTGATTTTCATATCCTGCCACGGTTAGATGAATAGGTAGCATTTATGTGTATTAAGATATATTAAGTGATTAGAGAACCTAATGTCAATAGTTCATCATGAATGTCACCATGGATGTATTTGTTACGATTATATGATTACAACTTAGGATTTAGGTCAACATGACCGTATACACTTCATACAACTCATCAACATGCACGATGTCCCAGTTCAGTTCCATATATCTAACTCATCATCACATTAGGGTTTACTGGTACCTAACGGTCACGATCACATGCATCTAAGGTTAAGGTTTGTATGCACTCATAACCAGTATTTATACTTATATTAGATAGTATATATGCATTAGGGTACAAACAAGCATGGTAGGTATATTTGGAACAATTTTGATAATCCGAACACACTAACCTCCTATCAAGGAATTAGGGCTTCTAAAGGTAGGATCATCAAGTCTCGATATGTTACAAGACTCCATCGCTTAAAAAGGATTTTGTCACTAAAATTAGAATATCCATGTTCTATAAGGTATGATCCTTCCACCCCTTAAAACATATGACCTAATATGTCAAACAAAACCTAGAGGTAAAAGGGTGAGTCTAATTGAACCATGTGTAAAATATTTCACCCCATCACTTACCCTTCAATATTACCTTACATTAAAGGTTAGGTTCTAAGTACAATCTATCCAAACATGTGGTTCTATTCTAGGTATCTTCACTTAGAGAATACATCATCATCCTTTTTCACATAATTCTACTCTTAAAAACAAATCTCATATCTTTACAACAAGAACATGGATATCCCACCTATATCTTAGGAAAAAGGCAAATGGTATCCAATCTAATGAGTGTTACCATAATCATCTCATAAGCTTCTATATACTTTTCTCATACTAACGTGGTCAGTATAGGTAGGTTCTAGGTAAGCATCTCACATATATTAGTTTTCATATAAACTGAGGATCCTTTAAGGAACTTATCGGAGAGGTAAAACCTAAGGGATATATATATTGAATAATCAAATTAACTAATTGCCTTAGCTCTGATACCATACTTGTAAGGAGTGGGACCTGGGAGGGGATTCACTCACTTACTTATGGGAATAATAGAAAACTTTTCCAAATTTGATATAATTTTTCACAAAGGATGATATATTATAATTTAAGTATGTAATGAATAAACACCAAAAGTGTAGCAGTGGAAGATAAAATCTAACTATTAAAATATTCCTGTCTAGCATTGTTCTTCACCATACAGGGTGTGCATAAAGGAAAACTAATATATAGTATAGGATCAACAAAGGGTAAGCCAAATACTTCAATCTACCTCCCACAAAGAATTAGCCACACATGGATAAGTCACGGTCAACCTTTGTCCACTCCTCCTTGCACTCCACCTAGGGGTTGGAAGAATATTGCACAAAACAGGACAAAGTGGATGTTTTTAGTATAAAAGTAGGTATGTGCATATTATAGTGATTAGACAACATTAGGAAAAAGGGACAAAAAATAATATAACAAGGATTTTGAAACAAAAGAGAAAAAAACATCTAATTGAATATCAAAAGGAATCTTCATATTGTAAGATAAAAGATCATATCAAGAAATAATAACGCTTACAATTAACAATTCTTGCCTTTGAAATCTCAAATTAGAGAACAATAAGTAAATAATTCTTTTGCATGCAGATTAAGTATTAGACTACAATCATCTAAAAGTAGGGCCAGAATACTTCCATATTTCATGCCTAGGAGGGAGATGAGAGAACACAGAATCCTATAGAATGGTATATATCAGGTGAGAGCACCAAAAGCCCAAATATCAGAAAGGTTGTACAATGGAGTCAGAATCCATAATATACTACTACTAATTGACAATAATAATCTCAACAATCAAACATTCATATAAGAGAGAGGCAAGATAAGTGGAGTCAAAGCAATTAATCATTTTAGGGTATTTATTATGAAATGGAACAATATGATGAAATAATGCAATAAGGGTTGCGATTGAATATGTATGAACAAGATTAAATAAAAGAGATACAATTTTCATTATCAACAGTCTATAAGATGAATTTTAGTGAATTGGATCCAATTGGGTCAAACATGTATGATCAAGTGACATATAAAGCATTATGCCACAGTAAAGAGAGAAAGAAATAAGTAAATTGTCCAATATGATTCAGAATGGAGTGCAACATACAACCAAGAGAGATATTTCACAACCATTGTCCAATATGACAAAGGAAAATGCAACATACCTCAAAGATGTGTTTCAACAAGTCAGGGTCAAACCCTAGATCCAAACCAAGGTTGAAAGCTAACTGTTAAGAATTCAAATGAATTAGGGTTTATGCTCCTATAAAAAGATAACCCATTTAATCATTAATGATTTAGGTTATACAAATTACATAATCATATAGATTTTAATTTTCCAATTTCAAAATAGATTTATCAAATAATTTTAGATTTATGAATCATTTGATATGTATTTTACAAAATGAAAAAATAATTAGGAATCTCCCAAAAATCATGTATTTAACCTTTTGAAATTAGGTGAAAAAACTATACAAATTGTAGTTATTATTTTTATGATTCCAAATCATATTTTGATTTATTTTTCTTACCTATAAATTAATTAATATGAATTTTGCAAGATAAATTGATTTACTAATTTTAGTAAAGAAATCCATGAGACAATTACCTAAATACCACTACATCAGGTGTTAATGGCTTGAGGCATGATAGGGTATATAGGTACTCATGTATCAATTAAATCTCATGCAACCATATGTCGTATGAAATCCCAAAGGACCAAAATGCCCAACAAAGAGTGACATGATTGAAATCAAAACTAGGGCATCTTGATAACATAATCGGCTATCATCTTCTTCTGCTTTCCCTTTCTCATGAAGAACCCAAAGGGTCCAACTCGACAGTAGGAATCGATTCTATTTTCCACTTAAGAACATGGCCATCATAGAACACCACTCACTTCACTGATCCCTCTTGGTCTTGTTGAGCCCAAGTAAAGGGTCGCGAGACTTAAAGTACTCTTTGAAAGGTCATGAACGCCATGGTTAAGAAGTTGAGCGACAATTAAAATAGAAACTGGGGAACACTAAGGTACTAAAATGACCAAGAGGAAACATGACCTTAGGTGAGGTCAACGATGAGAAAGACAACCCTAGACATGCGACTGAACCAGTGAACACACAACAAAATCAGAACAACATGTATAGAAGTTGAAAGGGGGGAACCGAAACCACCTCCTATCATGTGTTTTCTTTTGTTGAAGGCTTCTCCAAGGAGTTGCATCTCAGGGTTTCAAAACTATCTTGTGGTCTCATACACCAGAGAATACAAGGTGGCGTGGGAAGGAAATTGGAAACAGGGTTGTGGTCAAGGTTGTTGATAGCAAACAGAGGTTTTTCGAGGTTTGTTGATGGTCGTGTGGATGTTTTTATATTTTTATATAGATGTTCAACGTAGATGAGGAAACCCAATGGCTAATAGAAATAGGTGAGGAGGAATTTGTTACTGATAGGGAGGTTGGGGAGAGGAAACCCAGTAGAGATGGGGCTCATCCCACTCAGCCAAATGTGAGGATTGTAGAGAGCAAGAGAGTTGGGAGATTTTAGGGGAAGAGAGAGAGATTTCAAGAAGTGGAGGAGGAATTTGTGTGGACTAGTTTATTGGGTGTTGAAGAGTCCTATGAATCATAGACTCAAGGTAGAATAAAGAGGGACGACATACGATGCCGATCTGACGGCTCTGACAAAGTCCAAAATAAAACAAAATGAGAAACCAACATGACCTTGGGAACTTAGGTAAATTTGGGATGTCAATGTGTGATAGATAAATGGGAATCTAAATCAAATAAAGAAACTCAGATAAGGAACGCATAATCAAAACTTATCTTCTCTAACCATATTGGAGGCTGATCGACAATCGAAAACCTTGGATTTGACCCTGCTTCAATCCCCGGGTGGTTTGGGACTCTTTTCTTTGGCATAAGATGAGATGTCCCAAATGGAGTTTTTGCTTCTACAGAGCCATCATGAAAAGGTTGCCTACCAAGGATAGGTTATCCAGATGGGGTTTGAATTGTGATCCGATTTGTTTGCTTTGCTCCGAGGAGAATGAAACACATGGGCATCTATTTTTTGGCTGTAGATATTCCAAGTACCTATGGTGTAGAATGGCTCTGAAATGTGGTTGGGGTGGTTCACCACCTGATAGTATGGATGATATCATTCCTTGGATGTTTGAGAAAACTAGAAGGAACATCAAAGATAGATCCTTGGTGGGCGTGATCTTCACGAACATCATCTACCTTGTTTGGGCGGAAAGAAATAGCATGTTACATGGTAAGAAGGCCTGCGATAACTTTTTGGGTTTTGAGATGGTTGTAAATAGGTTGAGCTGGCATGTTAGAGCCATGTCGGACCTCTTGCTAGGGGTCAGTACTCTTACAGCTTAGAGATGGGATCTTGCCTAGATCTTCTATAGTATATGGGATTTTGTGGCTTCCCTTATACGGTTTTTGGTGTTTAATAATATTTTACCTTATCCAAAAAAATAAGTTGAAATTTTGCACTTAGACTAACTAGGACGCAAGTAACATGATTTTGAGCTTAGCTTTATCTTTTGAGATCATATTGTATGAGTTTTAGTATAATTAGTGTTTTAGTCAATTTATCTCATTATCTTCTATTATATATGGCCATTATCCTCAACATCTTGGAATTAAACTTTATTTATGATTATCTTACTACAAACCCAATTTCATGATATTATGTTGGGAGATTTAAGTTATTTTAAGAAATTACTCAATAAGTACATTAATGTCAATATTAACTAAAATAATGGAACATTAGTTACCCCACTTACATTAAAATTCCATTTACAGTCACATTCTATCAAATAGTCACATTATTGTCTAAATGAATCAATTATTCATATTTCTTCACTTCCTATTGGTGATTACTCATAAGCTATTTATGCATATTTATGTAAACTTGAATATATACTAACCATATCTGAGTCATTAGATGTATATTCGTGAACAAGGTGAATCATATTACATATTGATGGATTGTCTTTCATATCAAGCCACGTTTAGGTGATTCAGTACCATTTATGTGTATTAGGATATATTAAGTGATTAGAGAACCTAATGTCACTAATACATTATGAATGTCAACATGAATGTATATGTTAGGATTAGATGGTTACACGTTAATATTTAGGTCAATGTGATCATTATACACTACATACAACTTATCAACATGCATGGTGTTTAGGTTTGATTCCATATATCTCACTCATTATCACATTAGGGTTTATTGTACCTGACATGGTCAGGATCACATGTATATATGGTTAGGGCTTATATGCACTCATAACTATGGTTTATACTTCTATTAGACATTATCTTTCATTAGGGTACAAACAAGCATGTTAGGGTATATTTCCAATCTTTATTGGTCAATTCTGATGATCTGAGCACTCTAACCTCTGATTCAAGGAATTAGGGTTTCTAAAGTCGGGATAGCCAAATCTCAGTATGTTATACCTTTCCCTGTGGTGCTCCTAAAATGACATGTGGTGCTCAACAGATGTCGACAGAGTTCAATGATGTATTACTGAGGTCTACGATAGTCCAAAGCCTTCTGGATGTCTGGCCTTCATACTTGGATCCTCACGAAGGGCCTGATGACAGGGTTCTCAAAGAGAGGGAAAGAATGGAAATTGGGGTGTAAAGATTTCTTATCCATGTGCCCTAAAATTATTTATATAGGTCAGGGACACACATAGTCAAGGGAAAGAAGATTGGGAAAAATAACTTCATTATCTGCAATATGGGGATTTCTTCAATTCCAAAAGATAATATCAAAATTGGTGTTTATCTATAGCCTACAACCTCACAATGTTGTTGGAAAAATTGCTAAAATGTTTTAGGGACTGGACGGGTACGTATAGGCATATCGAGACTGAGGGGTGAGAACCAACATTTTCTACGTCACTCAGGTCTTGGAGATGACCCCCCATATGCATAACATCCTAATCTAGAGTTAGACTAGGCTTTCATTGTATATTTCTTCTAATTTTATTTTCCATTTATATAAAAATCTAGATCAAGGAAATAATTATCTAGGCTAGGTTATAGCTATGTTTAATCCCAAGTTTTGATATTATGTTTATATTTTATTTATCCACTTTTAGGTAAGATATCTAATCTAAAATAGTAAGTTAGTTACTTCAAACTTGCCATTCAAATAAAAACTAGATAATTACCTAATTTATTGTAGGGAAATATGGTACAAAGTAGGCAGCAAAATTTACAATTTTATTACCATATTCCCCATAATTAGTAGATCACGTCAATAACTATAATGCAAGAAGGATGGTTCTTGGGATATACCTGGTCCTGGAGCAAGTCCAGTGACAATCCTCATCATTGTAGATGTGCAAATCTAAATCCTAGTTGTACTGGGACTCATCTGACTACTACGCCTCTTGGTCTGCACCATGGAATGAAGCCACAAACGTCGTCTTTTTCTACAACTCCTCTTGTCACAGACTGCTGGTTTACGTTGTCTTCCAAGCAACAAACATAGATTTCCCGCCTCTATGGTAGTCCATTTAGACTGCCTAGAACTCATGTCGTCCTATTGGACTGGATAGGAATGAGTTGTCCCTCCCGTTGGCGTACTAGTCACTAGCTTACTCTCCCACCACAAAAACTCTCAGTCGTTCTCTCCCTTGGCTATCCCTTCCTAATCGGGTAGGACTTTCCTGGGCTCTCGTGGTTACCTCAACCAGAGAGGACAACAGTTGTAAAAGGAACTGATTCTCAATTGTCTATGTTTTAGTTGTACTCTAGGAGGGCCCCAGTACTCCTCTATATACAGGAGGGGTTAGGGTTAGGGATCCCAGTCCCCAACCAATGCAGGACTAAAGCGGGAGTGGAAAGGACAAGTACATCTTATATTTTCACAACTTTTTTGGAAGTTTCACAACCTGCGTGCGACGAAAAGGTCATCTCGCCAAGTGAGACAGTCATCTCGCATGTGAGATGGTCATTTTGCTAAGAAAAATGGTCGTCTGTGATGGGAGACAGTCATCTCGCTAAATGAGATGGTCGTTTTGTGCTTTCCCAATCAGATATGAATTGGAAAATTGTTTTATAATTAATGTCATACATTAATTTACTTGCACCCCAAGTATGTGCAATTGAAATCAGTTTGGGAAAACTCCAAAACTTGTGTTCGTCCCAACCGGGCCATCTCACACTAGCAAGATGCCCGTCTCACTCACCCAAACGGTCATCTAGTGAGTTCGAGTCGAGCCGATCAGTTCAACAGCTTGAACCGATCGATTCATAGGGCAGAACTAAGCCAATTCAATTTTTGATCTGCCTGACAACCTAAATGACCATCTCAACACTTGAGACACCTGTCTAGATGCACAAATGCCTATCTCACCCAATGAGATGGTCATTTGGCAGTTCAGTCCGCCATTTCGTCAATCTGCTGTGTGAATTGAGTACCTAAATACTTTAGTACTTAATTCAATTATTATTCAAGATCAAACTCATCTTCTAAATGAGTTCCTATGTGTGTGACCCTATAGATATCAAATCACATTGGCAGTGAATGTCTATAACAATTTATGACATCACAAGCAAAGAGTGGTGCTTACTCGCACATCATTGCTGCCCAAGTAAATGGAAAAGTTGGGGAACAACTTCAACCTACAATCTGTGTATGGTGTTGCAGTGTTTGTATAGCTCCTTTGTCACTGATGACTAGATTGAACTAGAGGCATGGAGAAGTCACCCTCATTATTATTCAATCCTTTTCTTGAACCAAGAGCCAACTGTCAGAGATAAATGTAAGCTCAATATCACATATCGACTCACATGCACATGGCCATGCTTTTCTCAGTCTCGCTAATCAAGAGGCCTAGGACATCACAGCCCAATAGGAGGGACAAATCCCATGTCTATCACTCACAGTCAATCCCCATGTGTCAAAGCCACCCAATCATCATTGTTATAGCAACCTACGTTTCAGGACAGCGTTTGATATTTTCATGGTGTAACCAATGACATGTATTGAGTGTAGTGATTTTAGGTCTAAGCATGACAACTGCCACCATCACTGTGAGAGATGACTATGACTTCCATAAAGATGGCTTCCATGTGTCAGTCTCATGGTGGGTCTGTCCAATACATTGTTATCTAACATGTATCTGTGTCCTTGGTTTGATATAGCCATATATTGACAAATGAGACTCAGTCATCAACCAACTCCCACTGTGATCTTATGTGTTATTGATGTCTATCAGCCTTCCACAATAACAACCAATCAGGGACATAATGAGAATATGTATATGTACTCTTAACATCTGTATGATCTCATTTCTCAAGTCTAATACTTAAAGACATACATGATTGAGTAATATAATTCTCTAGACATTTATAATGTTACATCATTGTCTCATAACTGAATTTAACATAATAAATTGGAAGCTTGCCTTTATTTATTATCAAATCATTTTTACAAGTAATGACATCACAATCATCACACGATTGCCTCTTGGGCATACATAACCAACATTAATTACCTAGGTCACCGTATAACTTAGTATATCATGAAAGTTTGTTCATTATCTCATTATATTTATCCTTCATATAAAATTATCCATGGTATTTAACATTAGAATGAGATACTGAATTCCCAATTTTGTATACCAAGGGTCCATATTTAGACCTTAGTTAGTCCAATTGGGCTTGATTTGGTTCTAGAGCCCATTGCTCATATGTTGGGCCTTCTAAAGGGTTCACAATATTGATTATATACTAATTAAGAAATTAAGCTCTGAACCATTTTAGTATCTCACTTTAATCCTCATATTAATATATAATCTCAAGATTACTCTAGTTACTTAACTAGAAGACTCAATCTAGGTCTCGATCTTAAATTTGTCAACACAAGTCATATTATGTCATTCACTTTTTTATTGTGATTCGTACATTAGATCCAAAATCCCAAAATCTTGAGGACATTACAACAATGATAACCCTTCCCATAAAGAAAAAGGACCCTAAAGCCCCTCTTATTCCATGCCACATTGGTAGAAATTTTATCGAGAATCCTTTGATTGACTTGGGTTCTAGTGTAAACCTCATAGCCTATAGTGTGTGTCTTGAATTTTGCTAGGATAAATTAAAGCTAACAAATTGTATTCTACAATTGCTAGATGGAATTATAAAAGTCAGAATGGGTAGGATAAATGACATGTTTGTGATGCTTGACACAAAAACGGCGGCAATGCTCCCAACAGACTTCATTGTTCTAGATATGGAGTTCAAGGACAAGAAGACTCCCATCATCTTGGATGGCCCTTCTTGGTTATGTTGATCCTAAAATTCATGCGCGCATAAGAAAAATGATAGTTTACTTCATGAATTTTAGTTTTAAATGTCAACATCTTTAATACATCATCACCCTAAGTTAAAAAGAAGAAGGAAAATTTTGAAGAGGAAAGATGTGAAGAGCCCCATGACCAGTACATTGAGGAGCAATTATAGAATGTCAATGACAAGGCCCTTTTCTTGAGAATGTCATATTGATATTTCAAATGGATGATGAAGAGGAAGAAAATTTGGTTTGACTGAAGGTATTAAATGCAGCACTGGTGGGAGGCAACCTACGTTGGTCTGATATATGTTACACTCAAACCCCAGTTTGTTGTACTTTTGTTTTTATACTTTACAAGAAATATACACAGAATGCACTTGATAGTTTTACTTTTATAGATTCGTCTTAGAATAGGAACCTCACTATAAGAATGAAGCATGGAGTGGACAAGCCATCTGAAGGTCAAACTTGAAAAGAGAAGAATGTGTACTGAACTAAAAAGCTATAAGAAACCAGTGACCATGGTCATTCACACAACCATGACCATGGTGCCAGCTGACCAGAACAGACATTCTCCATATAATGGCCATGTTGGTCATGAGCCACCCACATGAATGACGTGAACCTCCCCCTATTCTCCATGATCATTGCCCTATCATCCTAAGTGTTATTCTATTATGTGGACAACATGGTTTAAAAGCACAAGGTGGTAGGGTGATTTGCTCTTGTTTTGTTTTGTTCTTTTGTTCAAAAAAATTTAGAGATGATCAACTACTTTTCTAACCCCCACACTTGTCTAGATTAAATTTTCTTTTTGCATCTTCCACACTTTCATGCCATATGGTTTATTCCCTTGTGTTTTTCCATAATTTTTTAAAAACATTGCAATTTATTGCCATGCCACCCATCCACACACTAGTACATGACCGACCTTTAGTGTCGGTTATTTAAGTCCTTTAGTGTCAGTTTTAATGTGACACCTATGTGGGCATCGCTAAAAGGCAAACCGTTAGGCGTTGGTTTCCAAACCGACGACAGAAACCTTCAAGCGCCATCGAAATGCGCCAGTAGGGGGATATAGGTGTCGGTTATTACTATGTAAACCGACGCCATAAACCTTCACACCACAGAAAGGGCGCCATCTAGGACACCATCAGCGTCAATTTTTTATTGATAATTGACGCCATATCACCTGCTACCACGATCGTGCTGGCCAGTACGGCCGTGGTGACTGGTCTCATTAGGCCATCTAGGACACCATCAATGTCGGTTTTTAATTGATAACTGATGCCATATCACCTGCTACCACGACCGTGTTGGAAAGCACAGCCGTGGTGTCTGGTCTCATTAGGCGTCGGTTTTAGCTATTATCCGACACTGTAATCATTTGTCGTCGGTTTTTTCAAATAACCGACGCCTATCGTATGTATTTTTTTTTAATTAGTCTATAGGCCTGTTGTGGATGGTGCAGGATGAGAAACCTACAGTTCAGTTATGAACTGCAGGATGAGAAACCTACAGTTCAGTTATGAACTACAGGTTTTACGACATCCATTGATATCATCCAACAACATGCCACAAACCTGCAAAATTAACAACATTAATTTTCACACATTTAGCAACCTACAGTTCCATTCGATTTTCACACATGTAGAAACATTCATGTACCATTTTGCAGTTCCATTCATTTTCACATTCACACATGTAGAAACATTCATATAGCAACCAGCAGTTTCATTCATTTTCACATTCACACATGTATAAACATTTAGACACATGCAGAAACATTCAGACATGTAGAAACATTCACACATATTACAATTCAGAAATTCATTTACAAAATATCATTCTTTAGTCATTATTCACTATCAACATCCCAATTATATTTTAAAAACCCCACTACTTGTATGGTTTTTACCCATTCTTCTCTTACATCATTTAATTCTTCTATCGTACAGGGAGCATGTACATCTAGTAACGCCTTTCCTGTAGTGTGGTCAGTTTTAAACACCTGCAAAGAAAATTATGTATATATATAATTAATAAAATATAAATAAGATTGATATATTTCATATTATCTAATGAGACTATATATAATACCTCAGGAATGGTATCGATGTCCACTGCGACATATTTGATAATCATGTGCATAAATCACATCACATAGTATGCACATGCCCATCTGTTATCTTGTGTAGCACACTATAAATTGAAATATAAAAAATATTAAAAAATACAACTAATTAAGCATTGTTCACATAAATAATATATACATTGCAGTCGGGAACTTACTTCCACATTCTTCCAAAGTATTGCCTAGTTCTTTTTCCTGGGGATCTTTCCTCCAGCCTTTTTGAACTCATCTAAACCCCTACATGTTAATGTAACACAGTACATTGCATAATTAAATAGTATTGTAATAACATATGTTAACAGATATGAAAATAAAATATTTCTCACCGGAATAATGCCATTTTCATTGTGTGTCCATAGTTTGAATTCAATTTAGTCCCCTTAGGATCTAGATAATAGACATGGAATGTCTCGGGAATAATAACTAGTAACTCCCAATGCATACCCCTAGAGGTAAAAAAGTTAAAAATTAATAACTCAAAATCCACAATAAAAATGTAATTTTCTTAAGTCCAAATTATAAGCAAAGTAAACTTACTCCACATTGAATGGAGCTATTATCACCGTCTTCTTATTTTGAGAAAAATTTGTAAAAGCATCACATCAGTATTGTTGAACTGACGAAGGGTCTTTAGCTACTAGACTAATCAAAGATGGAATCAAAAATCCTACACGTTTGAATGAAAAATCTGCACATATCTTATCTAAGTATCTACAAAACATGTATTACGTATGCATTAATATATAAGAAACCAGATCACCAGATCCTACACAAGGTATATGGATGTATAAAGAAGATCTCACCTTATCCATAGCTCTATCACAGATGTATTCAGCCAATCATATCAAAACAACTCCAAAATATCTTGTATAAATGGTTTGCTTTCATATGATTGACCTGCAGCATCTGCATCTATAGAAATAGTTATAGGGCAATTTATATCATGTTCGCCTAACCACATTGCCATACCCCTTCAATTAGGACCTAACGGGACATGTAGGTCTTGTGGAACCCAACTTGGTAATGTAGGAGGTGGAGGTGGAGGCCTAGATGCTCTGGGTGTCTTCTTTTTAACCTGTATATATATATAATTTAAGATCAATTGACATCATATACACACACTAACAATTTAACGTAATGTAAATTTACCATACACTTTCAGTATAGAGGACATTCGCTTTTGGCCACAATATCACTCCTCCTTCTGCCTCACCAAGCGTTTCACAATTTGGGTGGGCATATGGCAATGCAAGATCCATCAACTTGGGGAATATACATAGCGGGCTCACACAAACCCAACCAGCTGGTAATGGAGACCCATGAAACATTTCCCCTGGTAGGGATGTGTAAGCCGACGTCTCTGTAATGACAAATTCTTTACTTTTTAGACGGCATGGCTTCAACCCCTTCAAATTTGTGTAAAGAATGTTATATACTTATATACATATCATCTTGAAAAGACTAGTTACTATGTCATAAAAATACTAATAGCGGATGTGCTAGGTGGTGGGTCTACAGAACTACTACTCCCAACCTCTGCAGTAGCAGTAGAGCGGGACGTAGGTACTGTCTACTGAGTGGCAGTTAGAGATGCCTGCCACTTGCTCATTGCTTCATGGAGTGTCGTATCAACTACTTCCTTGATTCTATTATCAACTACTTCATCGACTCTCCTATCAACTATCTTATCTACCTATGCATGGATAAAAGAAATGTTATCTTCTGATTATTGAATTATCTTTTACAGTAACATTCTAAAGAAATAATAGGTTACCTCTTCTTGTGAAATTCCCTCTTTTGGGACATGTTTGTGTTGGGATGGCCCAAAGAATGCTTTGATGCCCACACCAACGCCTGCAGCCCTAACATGTCCAGGATGTTCTGGGTTACCCAGAGCAACTGTCAATTCATCACTTGTGCCCTCAGGGATGAACTTGCCTTGTTTCCTCAACTCGTGCAGCTCCCGCTAATCGCCAAAACAAAAATTTGTAATTAAGTAAACACCATAAATAATCAATATTCGAATGATTGCCCTAAGAGTTGTATTTTACCATTTTTGCAGCCGCCTCAGCAGTTGCAGGCTTCCTTATTTCTCCCTTCTTATTTTGCCTCCCAGCTATCCAGACATCATGGTGAGGTAGAGGTGTGGTACCTATAGTAGAGGACTCCTGAGTAGCAGCAGACTGAGCAGTATACTCAACCTGTAGTCTTTGGTGAATGCCTACATACCCCTTTGGACCCATTGTGTGGTCATGCATATTCAGTGCACGCCTTGCTCTTTGCGCCTCACTGAGGGCCTAGTTAGTATGCACATTAATGATTTGGTTAGTAACACTAAATTTTAATCTTGAATAGGTGAATACAACGTATATTAATTAAATTAGGAGTGACGCCTAATACCTTGAATTCATCAGTTTTTCTTGAAGCAACAAATGTGTCCCATTCTTCTTGGTCTAGGAAGTTCCACTATTCATTGGTTGTCTTCTTCCTCTTGTCACCTTGTTTTATGTATTCTCGGGTGATATTTGTCCTATAGTTCCTTAGGACTCTCCCACAGCGTTGCATCACGCATTTACGATGCAGCTTTTCATCCAATTCAAATATACTCTGCAAAATAGAATTGCTATTAACTAGTATACAAAAAATTAGTAATCTACAAAATAGAATTGCAAATTAATAATAACTCACACATAAATCCTTCCATATTACGTCTTTCTTCTCCTTAGGAACTTTATGCCAAGAATCTATCTTACAACTTCAATGGCTATGAGTAACATACCCAAGATATGAAACAAACAAATTGTGATTCACTCCAATTGCATTTCTTGCATTATAAAAATCCACAACAAGTTTGGGTCCATTGCCCCTTAGCATTGTTAACTTCTTCATCATAGTGATGCCCCTTCTCTTGTCAACTTTTTGGTGTTGCTCATCAAGTTCCTCAAGTGCTTCAGAGGGTACGTGTGCATCATCAGCCTAAATTTTGACAAAATAAACACACTTACATGATATAACTATAAATGGACATATAGATATAAATATATGATATATTTTTAAAACTTACATTGTGAGGCGGCGCATTGATGTCCTCACCCTCACGGTAATCATTAGCATGGTCATCGGGAAAATGCTAAGCCATCTGAAAGTTCACATTCACATTGTAAAGTTCACATTGTAAAGTTCAGATTATAAAGTAATTCACATTGTAAAGCTCACATTGTAAAGTCCACATTCACATTGTAAAGTAATTCACATTGTAAAGCTCACATTGTAAAGTTCACATTCACATTTGAAGAGCGGAATTCTGAAATCTATGTAGTCAAACTCCCATATGTCTTCAATGACACTGTAATATGACATTTTAGCTTCACGTGGACTATTATCCTTTGCACTTGCAAAAAACATAGTCGACGCTTGAAGGGTGACCCCACTGTTTTGGACGACACTCTTATCATCTTGGCACTTTGTGTAATATGTGAATCCATTAATGTCATACCCTTCATAAGACATAACATTCAATTTTGGTTTAAAGGCGAGACATTTTATAGTTTCAGTAATATCATCTGGTGTTTGAGATAGTTGATATAAGACTTTATCTTCAAACCACTTAATAAATGTCTTGTTATGCTCTCTAGCAAGCCACATTGTATTGGCTTGAGAATATTGTCTCTTGATGAAATTGGTATGTTCCTCGATATAAACACTCACTTCGTCCATGTTGTGTAAAATATACAAGTGACCTTGTTCCAACTGCTCACGGCTGATTACTTTCACCCGTGATCCCAAAATTCCTTTGCCAAATTGCTCCTCAATATTCTTGTCATTACCAGGAGTGTCATTACCACTGAGAAAGTCATTGCAAAAATACATAACCTCTCTTGCCACATAATCCTCAATAATACTCCCTTCAGGCCGATAACGGTTTCGAACATCACTTTTAAAAATGCTCATGTATCGTTCAAAGGGATACATCCAATGTAAGAAAACATGTCCCAACATTTTCACTTCCCTAGTCAAGTGGACAACAAGATGTACCATGATATCAAAGAACGAAGGAGGGAAATACATCTCAAGCTGACATAGGGTAACAACCACTTCTCTTTGCAAATTATCGAGAGTATCAGGGTTAATAACTTTGTTGCACATACTGTTGAAAAAGAAACAAATTATGGTGATTGCAAACCTTACATGCTTTGGCAATATAGATCGAATTGCCACAGGCAATATTTGTTGCATTAGAGTGTGACAATCATGAGATTAAAGACCTATCAACTTCAGATCTTTCATTGATACCAATCTACGGATGTTGGATGAGTAACCCTGTGGCACCTTAACATTTACCAAACATTCACAAAAAGCTTTCTTCTCCTTTCTAGACAATGGGTAACAAGTGGGAAGTAAGTACGTTCTCCGATTTCCCATTTCACGTAATTCTGTTAATTCTAACTTTATTCCCGTTTGACTTAGGTCCAGTCTAGATTTTATCCCATCTTTAGTCTTACCTGGTATATTCAACAAAGTACCAATGACACTATCACAGACATTTTTCTCAACATGCATGACATTGATAAAATGCTTTACTATCAAAGAACTCCAATAAGGAAGATCCCAAAATATTGACTTCTTCTAGAATAAAGATTTGTCACTTTGTGTGTCCATAGTACATTGTGATCTCTTGCAAATTCATTGACAAAGTCTTTTACTCTTTCATAAACAACCTCCCCTGGTATAGGTTTAGGTGCACTTTGTTCCTCATTCAATCCATTGAATGTTTTGTGCTTCCTACGATACAGATGGAATTTTGTAAGAAACCTTCGATGACCGAGATATACAGTCTTACCGCCATATTTTTTCTTATTGAATCGGTGTTCGCTTCACATATAGGACACGCTTTAGCTCCTTTGACACTATATCCATACAAATTCCCATATGCTGAAAAGTCATTAATTGTGCAAAACAACATAGCATGCAAACGAAATGTCTCTCTTTGTGAAGCATCATAGGTCATCACATCTTCACCCCAGAGTTTCTTTAAGTCATCAATCAGAGGTTCAAGATAAACATCAATATCATTTCCAGGTTGTTTAGGGCCTGATATCAACAAGGACAACATTACATACTTATTTTTCATACACAGTCAGGGAGGAAGATTGTATATAACAAGCATGACTGGCCAAGTGCTATGTTGGCTGCTCAATGTCCCGTACAGATTCATCCCATCTATACAAAGCCCAAGTCTTAGATTCCTGTCTTCTTCACCAAATTTAGGGTACAATAGATCAATCTTCTTCCACTGTGGGGAATCAGATGCATGTCGTAGGATCCCATCATTATTTTTCTTAACATCTGCATGCCACCTCAAATTCTTTGCATCTATCAGATTTGCAAACAAGCGTTGAAACTGTGATATTATAGGTAGATACCACATCACCTTGACAGGAGAACCAGTTTTGGACTCCCCTGAAGTCGTCAATTTATACTGTGACGCACCACATTTTGGACAATCTTTCAAATCCACATAGTCCTTTTAAAATAATACACAATGATTTGGGCATGCATGTATCTTCTTGGCCTCCATTCCCATTGGGCACAACAATTTCTTTACCTGGTATGTTGAGATTGGCAGCTCATTTCCTTCAGGAAGCATTTCTTTCAACAAAGACAACAATGACGTGAAGCTTTTGTCGCTCCATCTATTGTTATCTTTCAACTTATACAATCTCAACACAGTGCTAAGCTTCATAAACTTAGTACAACCTGTGTATAACGGTATCTTAGCATCATGCACAATGTTTCTAAACATATGAGGTGGATCAGTGTGCTCTACCCCACAACTATCCAACATCGCATCAACAATGTCTACTGGAACTGGTTAATTCACATCTACGTCATTGGAGGCGATTTCTTCTTCCACACAAGCATTGCTATCGACATCCACTGGTTTTGGGTTTGAAATCTCTCCATGCCAGTCCATTATGTATAGCCTTATACAATCTCTTTGCACATGACATGACTTTTGATTTCGTCACCAGTGCTGACTTTCAAGTTGTTACCGCAATATCTACATGGATAGTAGAACCTATCTCCAGGTTGTTTCCTATGTTCCTCGGCAAATCTAATAAACTGGTCAAGACCAGAAATAAACTCTGGGGTGCAGCGATTGCGAATGGACATCCATGATCTATCCATTCTATGATCAAAGAGAAAACAAGTATATATTACAACAAGATTAGGGTCTATTGTTAACAAATACATGTGATGTCATTCTTATATATAATAAATGTGTACCACCTATCCCATCCTTAAACACCTAATCTCACTAGTAAGGGTATAATGTGTATTGGGTTTTCAAGAAAATTTTGACAACATTTCCCCGTTGTTCTCTAAGTACATATGTACTTAGAGAACAAATGGGGAAATGCTACCAAAATTTTCTCGAAAACTCAATACACATTATACACTTACATCCTAAGTGAGATTAGGTGTTCAAGAACAGTCCCAAACTGGGGACTATCCAAGATTTACTCCTAATGAGTAAATCTTGGACGGGTTTCTAGGCCAACAAATACATGTGATGTCATTCTTATATATAATAAATGTGTACCACCTATCCCATTCTTGAACACCTAATCTCACTAGTAAGTGTATAATGTGTATTGGGTTTTCAAGAAAATTTCGACAGCATTTCCCCGCTATTCTCTAAGTGCATATGTACTTAGAGAACAAATGAGGAAATGCTATCGAAATTTTCTCGAAAACCCAATACACATTATACACTTACATCCTAAGTGAGATTAGGTGTTCAAGAACAGTCCCAAACTGAGGACTATCCAAGATTTACTCCTAATTAGTAAATCTTGGATGGGTTTCTAGGCCAACAAACACAATGATATATATGTACATGTTAGGGTTTCAACACAATTGATGTTAGGGTTTCATCAATGTTAGGGTTTAATCAAATCAAATTAGGATGCTAGAATGGACAAGTTCAAATCTTATTTCAACATGCATCAAAATTTACTGAATTAGGTCAAGCATTAGGATTAGAAGCACAAATATTTGCAAGCAAAAGATTTGTTCATATCCTAGGTTGATTTACAATAGCAACATCTAAATATATAAACTCAAAGCATTAGATAAATAAATATTGTCAGTAGATAAACAAATACAAAGCAATAGATAAAAAAATAAATGAATAAAATACCCTCTTTTCTTCCTTCTGCCTCATTACCAACAGCAAGCACGGCCGTGGTCGGCCCACACAGCCACGGCCGTCAGCACGGTCGTGGTCGGACAACACAGTCATGACCATGCTTGCTGTTGGCAATGAGGCAGAAGGAAGAAGAAGAGGGCTACCTGTCGAGCGCGCAGCTAGCAACGTGGAGAAGAGCAGCAGCGGAGCAGCAAGCTGGGGTAGGATAGAAGGCCGCCGGAGCAGGATAGCAGGCGGCGCCGGAGCTAGAGTAGGAGAGCAGGCCGCTGGAAGGCTGCCGGAGCAGCGAGCTGGGGGCAGAGGGCAAGCAAGCCAGAACAACAGCTGGAGCAGGCAGTGACAGAGGTGGCGGCAGAGAAGAAACGAGTGGCAGTGAGCAGAAAATCACCGGACCAAACCCTGAGTTGCGCGAGATTGAATGAAACAGAGAAAGGGGAAGAGTCTGTCTCGCGCGGGTGTTGTTAAGTTAACAATAGGCGTCGGTTCTTAAATAAAACCGATGTTGAAAACTATCGGTGTCGGTTATCAATAAAAAACTGACACAGTTTGTTCTCTTATAGTCATCGGTTTCCGTGTAAAAACCGACGACTATATATATATGCCAACAAAAAATAAATGTTCTCAAATTAAGACCATACTTGTCGGTTTCCGTGTAAAACCCGAAGCTATATGGTGGTGAAATCTTTTGCGGTAAAGCATGTGGTAACACATCGGTGTCGGTTACTGTAATAGAACCGATGACAAAAATTGGTCAAATTTCTATTTTGCAGAAAACATTTAGTCGTCAGTTTCTTTGTTAATAACCGACGATGTATGTTAAATTTTGGAGGTAATTTTTTTCACTCAAAAAACTGGATTTGTCGGGCAATGTTTAGCGTCGGTTTCTAATTTAAGAACTAACACTAAATAATAAGAGATACACGTGTTTGGTCGCCCTTCACAGATATATGTCGGTTTAATTATTTAACTAATGCTTTATTGTTTAGGCATCGAGTTTTGTTTACAACTGACGCCTTTAAAAGTGACGTTATAAGCCATTTCTATAGTAGTGACAATTCACTGCATATAGATTTTTCTAGTTTCTTGTGTGTCATCAGTTAGAAGTTGCTTGCATTTCATCTCCTACTTTGTATCTTAGGTTTTTATGTAAACAGGGGCATGTAGCACCATTTTTCCCATTTTGGCCCACACTTGAGATATTCACTCTAAAAGTGGTTCTATCTTAATGTCTACATTTTTAAATGAGAAACTACTTGTATGAACTTTGATGAATGTAACTCACCCACCCCACTTTGCATGATTGTTTGATTGATAAAGTTACATGCTGGAATTCATACATGCTTTTCACTTCTATTTGATTGAATAAAATACTAAGAGGCAATCAAAGCAAGTTTTAGATATATAGGGTTTTTATCATAGCCTGTGAAAAGAGTGTGCTTGACACAATTTATCTATCCATTATGATTTGCCTTTGTTTTTTAATAGGGTGAGACTAGATTGCATGTAGGAACCCCTATAGATAAAATCTACATTGTTTGACCCATCTGTGATCCAACTTTCTTCTACCATCTTCTCATCACACTACGTCATGAAAGAATGCCAAAAAGCACATTTCAACCTTGGCCACCTCCAAAAGATTGGTTTGGCTAATCCGTCATCTCCCCACTTTGTCCTACCAACACATGCCCTAGCTACCACTAGGGTCAAAGAAAAAGAAAAGAATGCAAAAACAAAATAAAATATGGTCCTACATGATAGAAGATAAGAAAAGAGAAGATCAATGTTCCTATGTAATATTACCACTATCGCCTTCCACAACCATTTCTTCTAGTTGCATTCCTATTGGTTTGGGAAAAATCAACATTATCCCTGCATACCCTAACATACAAAGTTAGTCACTGAATGTGGATTAAGATTTAGGTAGGATATTATGCAAATGAAAACCACACTCCAAATGACATAAGTGAAATATATAAAATAAAGAGGTAGTACTCAGATCCATGTGTAGCCATATCACTTGCATGGGATTTTTGGAACCTTATATTTGAGGTCTATGTGCGTTGTGCTTTATTTGTATACAAACTATTAATGAAAAGAAGAGAGAGCTGAATTGCATTTTAAATATTCAAGCTTGAACATGTCTAGTTAAATGGGTATGTAGGTGAGTACATTTGTCATCTCATAATGAATTGAATTGAAAGAAAGATTTAGTTGGAGAGTAATGGACGAAAATTATGTTTGAAGCTTGAGTTTATGACAGAGCCCTAGTTTGGATCTCCATAGCATGTTAATTTGATCCTTATTCACATCAATATGTTTATAATGCATGCTATATCTCAATAATCATAACTTTATGACACATGCACTTATGTCTTCTCTTGTATGATATTATAGGTACTTTGCTAATATTGTTGGAAGGGAAAGAAGGATGATAATCTTAAGACTCCCTTAGCCATGGAGGAACAAAAAGTGAGCCCAAAAGATACCCAACCTACCCCCAAGTAACTAAAGATCAATTTGAAGAATAAAGCACCATCAATGGATACTTAGAACACAAAAGTGTATGCCAAAACCCTCAAGGTAGTCGCGATTCAAGCCATACACGTGCTACTAGAGTGAAAATCATAGATATATCAGGCTACAAGAAAGTCAAAAACTTCAATCACCAAGGTCATTCTCAACAAAATGGTCGTGGCACTTAGAGTCCATCATGGATGTGCCAACCAATATAGTTGTGGTAGCATCTAAGTAAGATGATCATTCCCAAAAAACAACCTCCTCCTGTCCTGTTCATAGAGTCTATGGAACCCACCATGATCATGAAACCCTCTAGTCATCATAGTTGTGGTGCCCACCACAACAATACTACCTCACTTTGATATCACCACATTTTTCATCTGATCTTTTTCCTTCTCTACCATGACCATTTTCCATTAAGTTAGGCATTCCTTGACCTACCCACAATGACTGTGCTACCCACCTAACCCTAGTGCTTCGGACTATCATTTTACTCTTTACCCCCACTTAACCCTAGACCCCCTATGCCCCAATACATACATTGTTTATGATTGGGAGTCTAAGATTAGTTGTTCCTAGCCATGATTGTTGCCACCCACTCTTTCCTACATTATTCACTCTATATCCTTCCATTTTCCACCCAAAACCCTAGTTTCTAGGGTTTTGACCATATCTCTTCCACCATTCATGCTATTACGTTCACTTGGAGGATGATGTTAAGCTTGGAGGTACTGGAGGTGAAGATTGGAGCTTCTCCACGCATGTTTGTGAACTTTCTATCTTCTTTTCCCAACTATTTGTTATTTCTTTGATAATGAGTAGCCAAGTCATTATAAAAAATGAGGATCCAATTCTCTTTGTGGGTTGTTTGGGACAAAAATATGTAACTATGGTACCAAGTTGGGAAATATTTATGTATTATACTCTAATTTTGTTGCTTATTTCTATCTTGTTGCTCTATCTTCCTCCTTACTTCTATGGTTGTTTGAGCTATAGATTCACCTAAGGCATAGAGAAAGGGGTGACTTTGGGCTTTTGGTGGGAAAAATCCTAAGTTCTTTAGAAAACCTTAGTTAGTTTTTCCTCCCTCTCCTTTATCTACCCATTCATCTAGCCCTAAGTGAGATAGCTAAGTGACTAGGTATTCTCCTCAATAAACACTTAGCAAAAAGGTTGATTTAGTGGTTGGGTAGGGATAATGGAAGCTGAAATACCCTTCTCATACACCCCACTCCACTCCTAGTTCCTAACTACATTAGAAGAATCCTACCTAGAAAACTAGACTTGGATAATCTAGGCTTATGTTTACATAAACCTTAGTTGATAGAGCATCATAAAGTTGGTTGGGAAGTGATACAGACAAGTTTCCATATACACCGATGCACTACCCAAGGCCAACTAATAGGATACGGTGCATACTCTACATTATTCCTTGTTGTTTGGCTTGATAGCTTGGTTTTTGGATGTACGTGCATGAGTATATCCCTTACACGTGATTAATGGTTTATATCCCCTCGAACGGCATACTAACCTAATTGCTTGCTAGAACCCTAACTAGCTTCCTTGCTAGCTAGTTGTCTTTAGCTTACTTAATCTAATTGCTTATTCATGCTAGCTAGTTTCTGCTAGAGTAGTTAGTTATTTCTTTTAGTTGGTTGTGTTAGATTTTTCCTTATCAATTTCTTAGTGTAGTCTTAGTTTCCCTTGTTTGGTTAATTGTCTATCTTAATGCCAATTAGGATTTCTCATGCTTAGCTAGTGTAATTGCCCTCTTAACTTGTTAGTTAGCCTTAATTATGTAGGGTTAATCTAGGTATGATTCTTGTATTTTCTTAATGCATGCTCATATTAGTTTAACTCAAACCCCCAATATTAAACCCTTGAACCTTACACTCCCCTCTAGAAATCTAAAGAACTGAACAAGCTCTCTTAGTGTCCTACTCCACTCCCTAAGGATCAACCATAAACTTTACTACTCTATACTACATCCTGAGCCTGTGAACTAATAGATTAGTTTAATAGAGTGTGATAATTAGAATCACAAATTTGGAAGTCTGGTGAGCACCCGTTAGAGGGATTTTTCCTAATTGATGGATTTTCAAGTTTAACTATTGTTATAAGTGAATCCATGCTATCTTGTAAGTAGTCGATTGAGGTTGATATAATTTTACAAACATCATTGACATGGTTCAAGTCATTTATTGTTTCTAATACATAATATTATTATCATAGATATAAAATTCAAATCTTGTGCCACATGAACCCATAGTATTGAGCTCCTTATTACTTAGAACCTTTTGCTAACACAAGTGACCCAGGTTAATCATATCTCACAAGTTTTTCTATTTTATAAGTGAGAGGTCATCATAGAATTATTTTAAATCAAATTTTAGATATATAATAGGTGTTAGTGACGTCCTCTTAGGATATATTAGTGACACATAATAATAGAAGTGATGTCCTACATTCATATACCCATCATCCCATTCTTGGTAAGAAAATGTACAAATATATTTCTTGTTTTGACATTATGGGCATTGATATTCATACCCTTAGGTCTGAGCTTTGATTGTGAATGAGTGATTCTTTCTAAGAGAGGTGCTCTTATATGGGTCACATGTTATATCATCAGGAAAAGTTTAGCCATCTTTGTGTTTGCAATATAAGCCATGAATAAAATTACAAAGGATTGAAATCTCCTTACTATGATCCATCTTTTCCACACAACGTGAGTGGGGTAATCTTCTTATATTATTCAAGAGTGTTTATGAATAGACACTCCTCCATATAAAAATCCTATATTTAGGTAGGCATCTTAATGAAATCCCCATGTTAAATAAGCATCCCTCAAAATAGATGCCTATGCTCAAGTAGGCATCTACATCAAAGTCCTTTGACATTTAGGCATCACGATCAAAACCTACATTCATATGAGTATTCTATCCAAGTCCTACACTAGGTAGGCACCTCAAAAATATGTCCTACACTTAAGTAGGAACTTTATTTGAATCCCTATGCTTAGCTAGGAATCTTTACCTATATCGTATCCTCAATTGGCATCCTCTTGGATCCAACCCCTATATTAAATAAACATTGTATGAAACAATGCCTACATCTAGGTAGGCATTGATTAAATCCATATGCTCTAGTAATCATCTCTCTTAAGTTCCTATGTGAATGTAGGCAATTTTTCATCAGTCCATCACATGTAGGCACATTCAACAAACATCAACCATCAAGTATATATCTATCCTAGACATGCTCATGTAGGAATTACTTTAAATTTGTATGCTCTAATAGACAATATCAATCAAGTCCCTACACATAGGTAGTAACCATGAATCCATATGATCATGTAGACACCATTTTCAAAGCCCTACATCCACATAGGCACCACAATAAATCCATACATTTAGATAGAAATCCACACTTAAAAATCATCCCATATAAGTATCCCTCAAGAAATAAGTCTTACACTTAGGTAGGCAATTTTTTAAGCTATCATGAAATATGTTGCCTCACATTCATGTCCCAAATATACATAGTCACCAAAATTGGTCATGAATAGGCTTTTCTTAAAATGAAACTCATACATTTAAGTTGCATCTGGATGAGGAACCCCTTGGATTGAAGGCTAGGTATCAAGTACGAAAGTACATTATAGTTATATCCTAGATATGCATCTCACATAGTCAAATCCCTATCCCATGTTTCTATCATGATCAAGACCTAGTCTTAAATATGCATCCACATTCATGCCCTGTCTTAAATTGGCACAATTCATAACTATTAATCCCCAAATTTAGATAGAATTAGTATCCTGGATAGGAACTTACATCAATCCCTACTTATAAAAGGAAATCCTCTTAAAAAATGTCTTCCTCATTTTTGATATATATTCTAAATAGGTAATGTTAAGATAAATCCCTATATCTAGGTAAACACTTTCATCAAATACTGATACTAGATGAGTTTCCTCAGATCAAAGACAAAACTTAATCTAAAAGTCCCTTTGGTAGCCAACTGCACCCAAAAACTAAATATGATTTGATGATCCTAGATCATGACTAATATAAACCACCTAGTCGGTCCTTAATTATGACCTTAAAGTAAACCAACTAGCTGGTCAAAGATTATGATCTAAAAATGTATATGATGACATGAAAGTTAAGCCCATTTGTTGGTCCCATATCATGACCTAGAGTTGAAAATTATTCTTCATCATAGATTATGACCTAAATCTGAACCCCCTTTGTTATTCGTATATAATGACCTAAAGCTGCAAGTTGTTTGGTTCTTAACCATGATCTAAATTAGACCATCTTGAGTTTTCCTTTGGTCCTAGACTGTGTCCTAAAATGACCTCCTTAGATTTTCTTTTGGTAGTATACCATAACCTAAAAGTGGAACTCGTTGTGTTGTCCTATTTTATCCTAGACTACAACATAAAATTCGAACACTCTATCATTTTCCTCAAAGTCAACAATTTAGGAAAGATTTGAACATGTTTCTCATTGACATCATGAATCATACACTTGCTTGTATTGAAACAATAAACCAAAATGCATGTATACTTCAATATAACAAGCTAAACATCCATATTTTTGAAATAATAAACCAAACATCCCTCTAGTTTAAGACAATAAATCAAATATGAATATACTTTGTTGTATGCATAAGAACTCATCTAGGTAAAATATAACAAGACCAACATCACTCTTATATGAGAAAATAAACCAAACACATGTCTTGTTCACGATACTAAATTGAAAATTGCCTATTTTGAGAAAAGAACAAACCACTTGTTTTGTATAAGAAATTAAATAGAATATCAGTTTGGTCTATGATAATAAGTCAAACAAACATCTAGTTATTTAAAATAAACCAAGTGGTCATCTTGTTCACGCCATTACACCAAACACCTATGTAGAAAAATAAAATAAAATAACATGTTTGCTTTTATAAAATCAACCAAACACTGATCTTGTTAGATGTGAACAACAACTCACTTGCCTATTTATAGGAAATATATCAAATATCGTGATGTTTGAGGCAATATACCAAACATGTAACAACCTCACTTTTTAGGATCCCCCAATTAAGGAAATACCCAAACAAATTGAGAGCCATTACCTAAATTTCCAAGGATCCAGATTTAGAAATCACCAAATAATTTCTATTAATTCAAGTATAGTATACAAGATGCTTCTCTAAAGAGCTACATAAATTTCTCTCATTAGAACTATACATACGAGAAGTTGTATCTATCTAATCCTCCTTTACTTAACTTTCACGCCTTTAGGTAAATTTCATCTTATTCATCAAGTCTATATATCTTCATATATTGCAATTACCTAAAATGGCGTGAAACAAAAATATGGATCAATATATCGAAATATATCATGTAAGGGGTGCATGCAAAATTGTTCAAGTAATATAACAACTTATAATCCATCAATTACTTGAAAATTAGAATTGGTATTTTAGTCTCATATTCATATCTTTATGTGATACTCATAGTGGCGTTATAATAAAATGGAATGTAAATAAGAATCCAATGGTTTATTTGAACAATCTTCAAGAAACACTCAATAAACCTCTACAATTAATATTGCAGGTAGTCATAATTGTTACCACATACATTTTGTAGAACCATGCAGATCTTGAAGTTATACTTTAAGAACATTATCCAATTAACCAAGCAAATCAAGCAATAAACATTTAATCTACATGTATGTAAATCCTAAAGTGTTGCCATCATATCATTCAGATAAAATCCTACTTGTGTCCTAATCTAGGGTTTAAGGTTGTCTCGGATTTGGATAAGGAATAAGGATACAAACCCTAGTTCCATTGCATATTAATTGTTAGGTGAAATTATATTTATTATATACCACATATCCTTTCATTATGAACATTTAGATCAGATTAAGTTCATTAAGATTATATAAGTCATTATCTTTAATTTCCAAACCCCAATTAATCATTTACATCATAAATCACTTTAGAAATCTTGCTCAATTATCAATGATTATGATCCTCTTGGTCTATCATTATATTGAACAATATTAGATAATAACATATATAGACAGCATTTAATGTATTCAACATGTTAATACTTCAAAACTAGGGTTTTTCAACACATATCAGTACTACTTTTGGAATATGAAGGATAATTAGGTCTTGAACCTATTTTATTTCACTTCTACATGTTTTCTTGATCGATTTGGTATATATATATATATGCTATGATCTGCGTTACTATTCAATTACAATGATTTATACAAAATAATTACCTTTGGGTCAATGGGGTGCATCCATGTCAGCAATTAACCCATCCTTATTTGTCCTGGAATCGAGTGTGAGTCAAAGGATAAAGACTTGTCTACCCTCATGTTGTGAGTTGGATTCTAATGCACAGGAGGGGTATATTGGTCAAAAGTTGCCCAACCCATCTCCCTCCACACGAGGTCTCCTTGTTGCTGGCCTATCAGAGTCTACGCTCATGTCAGCTCTGCTCTCCAAGGCTTAGAAGGACCACATGAGGGAACCTTCACCTCTACCACCCCTTGCCAAATACAATGGGTTGTAGGCTAGAGATGAGACAATTGGGATAGAGAGGACCCTCAATATGGGTTTTAGAAGGTTTCTAACATGAGTCTATAGGTATGCAATCCTTACTTATGCACTGATGTTGCACTTGCAGAAGCAGTTTGCCTTAGCGATATGTCCGCACCCAAGGGCCAAGAAGGTAGGTCGGCTAGAGCACCCCTCGACATGGATTAGGTTGAAGAAGAATAGATGTGTTGGGGTTTGACGGTAGAGCGTTGGGTTCTATAGCAAATTCTAGGATGTTTGGGGGTGTACTTCTCTCTCCTGGATGGAGAATAGTAGTGTCTTTTATAGGAATTACAATAAGCCTTTTCAAATGTTGCAAGCATCCTCAAGTCACTGAGGAAAATGAAAAGGAAGGAGAGGGAGGGATAACATGACATAAAGGGAAAGATTGGGTTGCCTTTCTTATACATAAGTTGTGGGGAAGACAACTATGGGTTATGATTTACTGATTCAGAAGGAGATTTACTCTCTTTAATCACCGACCCACCAGATAAATTCCTAATATTAATATAAAAGCTTTTAAAACTATAACCACTCCTTCCATCTTTAGACCAACCCCTTGACATGATAGTACTTGGTTGGTAACCCATTTATATTAAGGAAGGTGTGTAGATGTAAAAAACATATTCTAGATTATATTTTGTCTCTCTCTTTGATATATTCCTTACATCATTTATAGAACTGATTAATATTTTCCTCAACTCATATCTAATGTGTGGAATCTAATGTGATATCTTTCCTATACAAAACTTGTTGTTTTAAAATTTTTATTAAACAATTACCATTATTTCATGAAACGTCCATTTACTCCCAATTTCTAGAATTCTCTTATTTTTGTTATTATTTTCAATTATACAAAAAGTCATACACATAAAACACCATATGAGGCCCCCAAATCTTGTATCGTCAAACTGGGTTAGATAATTACTCCATTAATTATCTAAAACACCACATATCTTTTTTTCTTTTGGAAACTTGCATATTATCTTATATTTCAATTACATATTAAACCATAAAGCCATTGACTATTATTTATGAAGGTAAACTCTTCTTTTTTTGTCTTGTTCCCCAAGGACCTATTTGCAAAGAAAATTGTCTCATGGGTCTCACTTGGGCCATGGGTTGCACCCATTCCATAAAGTGATAACATTGTTATTCTATCATTAATAGCATTGGGGAATTTACAAATCAATTCATGAATTATATTTATATAACTCAATTGTATCAAAATTGATGATATTACATTTACCCCTCTTTAAAAGGAATTTTGTCCCCAAAATTCAAGCCAAGTAAATTAAGGTGAATTCTTAGTTTCATACCTCAGGTTTAACAACCCTTCTTGGGTATACTTAACATATTTTATTGATATGCAAATTCCTCACATTATTACTAAGATTTGTACCTGAATTCATTTTAAGGTATATCCACATCCTTAACAATTATATGATATGATCACTTGGTAATTACATTTTCATTTTTTATTACAATTTCACTTGGTGATTACCTTTTCACCTAGGTCTTCAACCTATTGTTCATTTATTTATTTACATAAGGGTGAGGTAATACTTCAAACCCTAGATCATGTCATTAAAACTCAACTTAGGGTATTCATCCTCATTTGCCAATTTTAAGCATAACATGCATCTACCCAATCTCTCTCACTCATAACGAGATGAAATAAGCATTTGACTACAACCCAAAAATAAAATTCACCCCATTCC
The DNA here is from genome assembly GCA_963693085.1 of Alisma plantago-aquatica. Lineage (NCBI taxonomy): Eukaryota > Viridiplantae > Streptophyta > Magnoliopsida > Alismatales > Alismataceae > Alisma > Alisma plantago-aquatica. The sequence goes on along the minus strand of OY856411.1, from coordinate 457,444,661 downwards.
AAGAGTGGAGATGGTGTATCCACATATTATCTCAAAATTTCAAATTTTAGGTTGAATCATTCTCATCAATGATTACAAACCATAAATTACTTTTAATCCCTCAATATTCCTATATTTCATGAAGTCAAATTCCTTTCTCAGTCTTGATTTTGTGCAAAAATTCACCATTACATGACTTCCTTTTCTTTTTATTTTCACACTTCCTGTCTCATTAGCCTTAGTCATTTCCTCAAGGCCTCTAGGTACATGTACCTTTGGACTAATTTCATCCTAGCCTTCTCTATGCACTTATGGAGTTCCTCTCACATTAATGCCTTGGACCTCATGAGCTCATGAAGGTGGCCAATCTCCTGACCCATGCACCTCGAGCAAACATGGATTGCTATGCATTTAGGGCATGATGACCTCCTACTCTCATCAATCTTACATACCTTCCTCCCTACTTGAATGTAGGATTGACTTAGGGCTCTACCCTGCCTAGGGTTCATTGAGATGTCATATTTTAACAATTTTCAAGCACATTCCCTTATGAAATTCTTTAACCCAGATATCCTTCACCTCTTGAGGTACACATTATTCACTTTATGTCCCTTTATTGGGCTCATGGCGACCTTCTATTCTTGGGTTTGGTCTTTCATAACGCTCTTCCTTTCCCGACTTGACCTATTGGTGACGTTCCTTTCCCAACTTGGTCACTAGCCACTGTAACGACTTCCCCTCATATTGGCTTTCCTTTCCCGATTTGGCCTATTGGTGACCTTCCTATCCCAGCTTGATCACTGGTCATTGAAATGACTTCCTCTTATATCGACCTTCCTTTCCCGGCTTGACCTATTAGTGACCTTCCTATCCCAACTCGATAACCAATCATTGTAATGAATTCCTCTTATATTGTCCGTCCTTTCTCATCTTGGCCTATTAGTGACCTCCCTATCCCTTCTTGATCACTAGTGATTATAATGACTTCCTTTCCACATCTTCCTTCCTATCCTGGATTGTCCAATTAGTGACCTTCCTATCTCAGCTTAGTCACATACTTTTAGCCATTTCCTTAGTGACTTTCCTTGTGTTCCTTAGAGATGGCATACTAGGGGTTCAAAAAATGTATGTGCTTTCATATTTTGTATACTTAACCCTTCATACTTTAGGTGATATTCAAGGTTACCTCCATCTATAAATGGATTTGTGAACTCACCCCCATAGGGAACGTCCTAACTTAGGGTGCCTTCTTGACTCATAGGAGGAGGTTAGGCTCTCTAGACACAACTTGACACCATGGGATTAGGGTTTTACCTCCCCCATAGGTCCTTTTACCACTCTTGGGTTGACCCACCCTAGGTCGAGACACCAACCCTAAAGGTTGAACTATGGGTTTCATATTTTCACTTTATGTAATCATTGGTTTCTTAAATCCTTTACATGAATGCCTTTCTCTACATATACACATGCATGGGAGACAGAATCACCTAACTCATTTGTATTTTTCCTATTTCTTCTACCCTAATTAGGGTTCATATGAGTATACAACTACTCCCATTTCCTTAGACTAGGGTTCATGGTTTGGGTTATAGAGTACACCTTGCCTCATAGGATTTCTATGTCCCTTGACCCCCTGGGGTTTTCGTAAACCAACCCTAGCTCCATCTAGGATATACCCTTGCAAACCCATAAAACGTTTTTCTTTACATTGTCATTTTTTCCACATTACATGTTCATTAATCAGTGGAGGATTCCTTAATCCTACTTCTTCTCAAAAATTCTAACTTAAGATGAGGATGGAAGTATCTTTAGGGTTTATTAAGCAAGAGGAGGAGAAGTGGATGAAATTGGATGAGAATACTTAGAGGAAACATTACTTCAGGCAAACCCTAGGTTCTGGCCAGGAAGGTATCACTATGTCTAAGGGAGTCCTCATAAACCAACTCAATGGTGCAGAGGAAAATATTGCTAGCTCTCAAAGCTATGACCCCTTCTGGACACCATTACCATAAGGCCATGCCTTAGTAATTATCCTTATATTTATATGGATTACTTGAAATTATAAATTAATAAATATCACTTTAAAAATCTGGGGTCGTGATACCAAATGTAATCACCTCACTTTTCAGCGTCCCCCAATTAAGAAAAAACCCAAAAAGTTGAGAGCCATTACCTAAATTTCCCATGGATCTAGATTTAGCAAATAGCAAATAATTCCCATTAGTTAAAATATTGTTTACAAGATGATCCTCTAAGGATTTACATGAATTTCTCTCATCAAAACTGTAAATACTAAAAGAAGTATCTATCTAATCCTCCTTTACTTAGCTTTCATGCCTTTAGGTAAATTTCATCTGATTCATCAAATCTCGATATCTTCATATATTGCATCTACCTAAAATGGCGTGAAACACAAATGTGGATCAGTATATCAAAATACATTGTGTACGTCGGGTGCATGCAAAAGTGTGCAAATTATATAACAACATATAATCCATCAATTACTTCTAAATAATAACTATCATTTTATTTTCATATTCTCATCTTTATGTGATACATATATTTTCATTATATCAAATTGAATGTAAATAAAAATCCAATAGATTATTTGAACAATCTTCTAGGAACACACAGCAAACCTCAACAACCAATATTGTAGGTAGTCATTATTGTAACTATGTATCTTTTCTAGAATCATGCAGATCTTTTAGTCATACTTTAAGAACATTATCCAATCAAGCCAGAAAATCAAGTAATCAACATTTAATCATGTATATAAATCCTAAAGTGTCACCATCATATTATTCAGATAAAACCCTACTCGTGTGCTAATCTAGGGTTTAGGGTTGTCTCAGGTTTGGATAAAGAATAGTACAAACCCTAGTTCCATTGCATATTAATCATAAGGTAGAGTCCTATTTATTATATCCCACATATCCTTTCGTTATGAACATTTAGATCAGATTAAGTTCATTAAGATAATACTAGTCATTATCTTTAGTTACCCAACCCCAGTTAATCATGTATATGGTTAATCACTTTAGAAACCTTGATCATTCATCATTATGATTATGATCCTCTTGGTTTGTCATTATATTCAACAATATCAGATAATAGCATATACTAAAAGCATTTTATGTATTCAGCATGTTAATACTAAAACTAGGATTTTTATGCTTTAATTACCCCTTTAACACATATTAGTACGAATTTTGTAATAGGAAGCATAGTTAGGTCTCAAACCTATTTTATTTGGATTCTACGTGTTTTCTTGATCAATTTGGTAGTACAAAATAATTTCCTTTGTGCCAATGGGGCGCATCCATGTCATCAATTAACCCATCCTTGTTTATCCTGAAACTTGGAGTGAGTCCGAGGGTAAAGACCTGACTACCCTCATACTATGAGTTAGATTCTCATGCATAGGAGGGGCATATCAGTCAAAACATGCCTATCCCATCTCCCTCCTCACTAGGTCTCCTTATTACCAGCCTGTTGGAGTCTTTGCTCACATCAACTCTCCACTCTAAGGCATGGAAGGACCACACGAGGGCACCTTCACCTCCTCCACCCCTCCAAACATGATAGGGGTGTAGGCTGGAGCTAAGACAGTTAGGATGGCAAGGACCCTCAATGTGGGTTTTAGCGGGTTTTTCAACACAAGTCAACATGTATGTGATCCTTACCTATGAACCAGACTGCACTGGCATGAATAGCCTACCCTAACAATATCTCCACTCTCAAGGGTCAACCATATAGGTCGCCAAGAGAACCCCTCGCCATGGATATGGTTGAAGAAGAACATAGGTGTTGGGGTTTGCTGGTACAACATCGGGTTCTGTAGTGAAGTTTAGGGTGTACTGCTTTCCCTTGGATGGAGACTAGTAGTGCCTTTTATAGGCATTACAATGAGCCATCTCAAAAGTTGCAATGCATCCTCAAGTCATAGAAGAAAGCGGAAAGGAAGGAGAGGGAGGGATAGCATAACACAAAGGTAAAGCTTGGGTAGTCTTTCTTATACACATGGTGTGGGGAAGACAAGTATGGGTTATGATTTACTTCTTTGTAAGGATATTTAATCTCTTTAATCACTAACCCACCAGAGACATTCCAACTAGTAATATAAAAGCCTTGAAAACTATAACCACTCCTTTCCATCTTGTATTTGACCAACCCCTCAACATGGTAGTACTTGGTTGGTAACCCATAACTGTTAAGGAAGGTGTGTAGATGTAAAACACATATTTTAGATTATTCTTTGTCTCTCTCTTTGATATATTCCTCAAATCATTATAGGAAATCATTAATATTTTCCTAACTTATATCTAATGTGTTGAATCTAATGGGATATCTTTCCTAAAAAAAACTTGCCCCTATAAGCATTTCATTAAAACAATTACCATTATTTCATGAAACGTCCCTTGATTCAACATTTACGCACACGATTTGCCCCGGGGGCCTTCCCCTTTGGGATTCTATTAGGTTAGGTTTGGTACTCTTAATTTCTAGAATTTTCTTCTTTTTATTATTATTTTCAAGTATAAAAAAAATAATACTAAGAAAACATAGTATGATTCCCCAAATCTTCTGTTGCCAAACTAGGTCAGATAATTACTCCATTAATTATCTAAAACACCACATATCTTATTTTCTTTTGGAATCTTGCATATTATTTTGTATTTCAATTATATATCAAACCATAAAGCATTAACCATTATTTAGGCAAGAAAATTCTTATTTCTTTGTCTTGTGCCTCAAGGATCTCATAGGACTCAGTTGGGCCATGGGTTGCACCCGTGTAGTATAGTGAAAAAAATATTATTTTATCAATAATAGAATTGGGGAATTTACAAATAAGTCCACACCTTATATTTATATAATTCTATTTGATCAAAATTGAGGATATTACAAAATACCACATGGTTGAGGAAATAAACCAAAATCCACATGTTCATGTATACAAATTGAACACATAATGGTTAGAGGAAGTAATCTGAACAACCATCCAGACACCCATTTCCTTCAAGGCAATAAGCCATTCATTGTCTCCATGGAGTAATAAACAAATATCTTGCCCCATGCAAGGTGATGATGAATTTCACATATAAAACTAACACTCTTCCAGAATAGGCGTGTGAAACTAACTCACCCATTCAATTCTGACATCTAATCCAGGTCTAAAAAATAGACCTTCTACTCTCCATGGTTGATTCTTAAAATTCAAGGTCAAAAAGATACTTAGGTATTTGGAATTATCAATTCCATATATTTCTATGATCATGATACTCATGATGCTCACCATAACCCTTGAGTAGTCTTACCCTTGGCCCATTGTGAAACAACATGAGTGGTTAGACTAGGCTCTAGCCTATGGTTCTTGGTCATACCTCGAACCTTGTCTTGAGAGAGGCAACTGGTTGACACCCAATGTTTGGTCCCTCAACAACTATTAATATTATATAATTCTCATAGCATGTATCTAAATGTATTCTATCATCTTATTCATATTTCCTCACATTTTTATGTGCTCAGTTCATCTATTTTCACTTAATGAGTCAACCATAAAGGAGAATGTTTTTAGGGCTTTGGCATAGTTTTGACTCTATTTGGGTTTTATACAAGCCATATGTAACACTTTTTGTTATTAAATTGAAATGACATATTGTATTCAACTTTAAATCCTACTCATTTTCTTTTGAGAATAGCTGAAACATATTTTCTAAAGTTTGCTAATTTTCATGGCAGAAGAGAGGTACTAGAAAAGGACCAAGGACTTAGTCCTCAAGTTGTATTTCTCTTGCTTTTTTCCTCCTTTATTTGCCTTTTCTAGATTTTTGTAAGAAATTTAAGAAGGAAGAGACTAGGATAAAAGAGATAAAAACAATTTGATCCTTAAATTTCCATCCTTGTTTCATGTTTATCTACTTCTTCTCTCTTCCAAAAATAATTCAAAAAGTCCAAGAAGGAAGTGACTACAAAAATGAGCAGGAAATGGCTTGGTTCCTAAGATTCCTTCCATCTCCCCTTTTCTGTTCTTGATGCCACATTCCTAAATTTTCAAGATTATAATTATCAACTAGGAACTCCAATTTTGAAATAAGTAAGCCTTGTAAATTGCAAACCACAAAATATAAAACTCTTTGACATATTCAAGATACAAGCATGTGGGAAAATTGGTTCTTGAAGTACGATCATGTGGTTTATTACTTGGTTTAATGAGATGGTGGCTCATATAAAACATCACATTTTGTGAGATTCCACATGCTTCCTTTCGTTAGATTTAGAAGCAAGGGCCCCTCCTCTACCCTAAAATTTTTTATAATTCATCCTTGACTCCTTCACATTATGAATATATATATATATATATATATATATATATATAAACCCCTCCCATTTCCAACATCAAAAACAAACTTTTGTTCTAGACTCCTCCCCTTATTGTCTCTTTAGTAGGATCCTTCCAGACATAATATCTAACACATCAATTGGATGTTTAAATATAAAAGACTACAATAGGGAAATTAAATTTAGTTATTAATCATTGTTTACATTTTCTCTCCAAATTTAGAATTCGTGATTTAGAAAGTCTCTTTGAGTTCTTCATGAGATAGTGAATCTAAACTCTTATAATAATGAACTATTTTTAGAGCTCAAATGTTAATTTGTTCTCCATGATTAATGTCTAAACATCATCGATTTCACCATTGATGTGAAATAGATCTAAATTGCACTACCCATATTAATTTTTTTATCATCATTAATTACATATTTTATCCAAATTATGCTTAATCGATTTTCCTAAAGTCATTATCCATAAATGGGGTGTAAGACAAGTTGTGAAATGCCTTAAACATAACAAGATTAAATCCAATAATGACTTATATAATAAATCATTAATTATTTTCTCAAATAATAACATAAAACCCACCTAAACCCCATCTCAGTTTGTCAGGATGGAACTCTTAATTGGGAGACCCTCAGATGATCGACATCCTAACTGACACTAGTTGCTTCTAGTCATGCCAAAAGTTAACGGGCACATAAAGGCAAACAAAAACTAACCAGTCATAACTATTTTGTTTTAGTTTTTATAATTTTAAGTTAATTAGAATCTTACGAGAAGAAATCTATAAAACATGAAATTACATGTATAGTACAATTTATATAAGGTGGTACAAGGGTTTTGATCATCTTTCTTGATCATAAAAGAATTGCCACACCTAATATTGTGGCCATGTTTCCCAATCATATCAGACCTTGTTTGGACTCATCTTTTTCTTTTTAATATTTTCTATAATACATAAATGACTATCGAAGGTATACATAATTTTCTTGAGAAAAACAATATCGACTTTGGCATCCTTATCTTGCTTATTTTATTCATATATGTGCCATTATCTTTTACATAATCACAAGAATATGCATTGAATTTCTGGGACCCATTTCATGGGTAATAATGTCTAAATTGGTATTTGTTTTTCATTCTAACATGTTCATGAGGGATAGGGCATCATGATATTCTTAAGAGTTAGAAAACCTTATTCTCTATCAGTTTACTAGTCTTTGCCTATTCTACTTCTGCTAGCTTGGAAACAACCACATGCAAGAAGAGCAAGAAAGTTAGTTTTTGATTTATAGACTAGAGGGGATCATAAAAACTTGGCAACATGGACACGATTATTACTAAGATAACTCACTTGCCAATATATATGGTAATCTCCAATTGATTCCACTACTAATAGCAAGGTCCAACTTCACTCAAACATTTGTTCTCTATACATAATGCTAATTCATTCTCTCGATGGATAGATCTGGAGCATTGAGGAGGAAATAAGATATATGAATTATATTCCATGTTAATATAATTTATATACTTTAAATCATATAAAACCCCTTATTTTAATTATGCTTTTCATTATTCCAATATTAGTGGTCAGATAAGTATTCATTCAGAAAACCAATTGACCATGTGCTTTGTTTGGTCACCTAGGACATTAAGGACAATTAGTTTTCTACAAAAATCTATGTTAACATAAATACAATACAAGCCATTTTTTTATATTGTTTTCTCAAGATGAATACTAGTTGACCACGTGTATTTTGGGTCAGTTTTAGTCGTATGAATTTGTTTTGGAGTAAATCCAAGAAGCCCTATACCAAGTCAAATTGGAATTTTTTTTTCAAACTATTAATATTGTAATAGTATGGTTATAAATCATAAATATATATTAGTTGAACATTCATTCTTCTTTCACACTTCATCTACATCGAAATAACCTCAAATATCCATTAAACCATAACTACGAATGATGGAATTTCATATCAATCCCCACAAATCTATTTATCATAAAAATATGAGCATAGTTAATAAAATTTGTTTAACACATTTGCTTTTACAAACAATTCACTAAATTAATATTGATTCACTTCAAAACCATAATTCACAAAACCTACACTAATAGTAATCAAAACATATTTAACATATTTAAACTTATATAACACATACAATAATGTATATCATTCATCAATTGTATTATAGGACAGATCAAACAATACAAACCCAGTAACTACTCAAGTAAATCTACTTTTCATATTTAAATTTATCTAACAATATTCAAGTTCATCTCACATTTTACCCACTAAGGTTTAATTTTGTGGTTATTAAGTTGATCATCATTATTATTCTTTTTGTTTGTTAGCATATCAATTTGTTACTTCTAAAAATAGATTTATCCTTTATCTTATACTATGTATTTGCATATTATTATACTTCTAGATTGTCTTCATCTTGATGTTTGGGAAGTGTGACTAAAAGAGTTATCGCTAAGGAAGTTTCATACTAACTTGCCCCCAATATTGGGATACTTGGCTACTGCGCTCGAATATTGGGTTTGGTTATACTTCATCTCATTTTGTTTATGTTCAACATCCACATTTTCTTATAACACTATATCTAATTGCCTTTTTAGACATCTAGCCTATGATCTCATGTCATAGTAACCACTCTTTTTATTAACATTGATGTTATATGTTATAGTATTACTTAAACCAAACCATGAAAAAAAACAAGCAACACACATACAAAAAGAACATGTTCTGAAATTACTATAAGTTTATTTCTTCTTTTATCTTGGCCTAATACTAGGAAGACTACATATTTATAATTATTCATCATCATATATCAATTTATGTGTATATGACAAATTGAGTATTCAAATTCAACAAATAATATTAAAATACATTTATTATCATGAAAGTTTAATTATATAAGATCAAATGTCGGAGATATAACACCTAATACAAACTCCACCTGAGGAAATTAAATTATAATGAAATTTCCATTCTGAACGTATAATTGTTTACATCTTGTTGAACCTAGCCTCTTTTTTTTGAAGAGACTGCCTAAAAAAATAAATAATATGAGACTCAAAAGCCCCAGAGTGTGGATAGATTCCCTTTGCTGATAGAAAACATGTATTCACAACAAATATAAAGACATGGAATCTAAGTAAACTTTCATGTCATATTATATTATCAAAACAAATAATACTATTAATGGTATTATAATATTGGGATACATGAGTGGCCAATAGGTATCTCGGTATTCAACATAATGACATAAAATGTTACATCATTTGTGGCAAATAATTTAGAAATGTATATAAAAAATATTAATTACATGCCAAGGTTGTTTTGTTAAGCAAGGGTTCCTAGTTTTGAATTCCTTGGGGGGAATATTTTATGGGGTATATCCTCCGAGTAGGCATAATGTCCAGGGCAAGCCTTGCAACAAAATTCCTTGCTACTAAGGACGGTAAAGGGTGACATGCAAACCATGTGTACGGTCATTGGTTTACTCTAATAAGTGGGTCAAATGTGATCCTTCCTAGAAGGGGACACTTGACACCAAAATTAATTAAACATATAAATGGACATATACATACATATATATAATGCTAGGTTAACATAATGAATATATTTCAAGTATAATGAGAGGAAGACACATTCTATGCATGTGTTATACTATTGAATCAATATAATATGTGATTTTATAATAATTATGACATAATGAGTTGGTCGACATCTATTTTTGTTTGATACATCATACTTGTACATAAGTTTTTTGTGTGAGTTTGAATTATCATTTTTGTGTATGTTGGTGACTATTATTTAGTTAGTATTCAAAATAAAATACATACTACCTGTCAAAAGAGGGATCGGTTTGCAATTCCAAAAAATAATGAAGAAAATTACATTCAGCCTCCTCTAGGGATTTTCTCATATAGTGTAGATGAGTCACCTTATACAATATAAATATAAAAAAAGACAAAAGTGTAGTGTACACATATAGGGACCGACTCATAATTCTAAAAAATAATGGCAGAAGACATGTGTTACCCACATGTTATTTAATTGAATCAATATAATATATGACCATATAATAATTATGGCATTATGAGTTGTTTGACATCTATTCTTGTTCGCTATAATAGATTTGTTGGATATTTTTTGTGTGAGTTTGAATCATCATTTTTGTGGATGTTGATGACTAATATGCAGTTAGTAATCAAAATAAGATACATACTACCCGCTAAAAGAGGGACCTGTTTTTAATTCTAAAAAATAATGATGAAGATTGCATTCAGCCCCCTCTAGGGACTTTCTCATATAGTGTAGATGAGTTCCCTTACACAATATAAAATTTTAAAAAGAAAAGACAAAAGTATAGTATACACAGATAGGGACCGGTATGTAATTCGGTAAACAATGGAAAATTACATTCAGCCCCCTTTGTGTTCTTTCTAATATAGTATAAATGTGTCATCTTATATAATATATTATTTTAAAAAGTAAATGCCAAAGTGTAGTGTACACACAGGGACTTATCTGTAATTACAAAAAAATAGAGAAACTTACATTCAACACCCACTACAGGCTTTCCTATATAGTATAGACGAGTCTCCTTACAAAATATAATATTTTAAAAAGAAAAGACAAAAAAATAGTGTACACATACATGGACATGTTTGTAAAATCAAAAATATAGAAAAAAATGCATTCTTCCTCCTCTTTGCACATTTTATAGTTGTAGATGAGCCTCCTTATATAAAATTTTAAAAAGAAAAAAAAAATATAGTGTACACACACAAACCGATCTATAATTCTAATAAATAATGGAGAAATTTTCATTTTGACTACACGACCTTTCTTATATAGTATTGATGAGTCTCATTATACAACATAAAATTTTAAAAAGAACAAATAAAAGAGTAGTATACAAACACGGAGAGTGATTTGTAATTTTAAAAAATATTGAAAATATTCTTGTACAAACTATATGGTGATACATCACATTTAAGACATGGCACACACAATTGCCCGTCAATTAATGCCCCCCAGCCTACTATTTCCTATTAAATAATTAAAAATAATGAAATATGTGACAATTGTTTCATAGATTAGAAATGTAAATAGAAAAAATCCGAATTGTTCGTAAAATAGGAACCCTAACTACTAAAAAGTAAACACATAGACATGTCACCTGCCTTGTTGTTAGAAAAAAAAATCTAAATCAAGAAGGCACCTTAGTTGCTGGAGAAACAAGTACACAGACAGACACGTGAAAAGCAGGCACACATGCATGTCATCTGTCTTCAAGCTACTTTCTTTTAATGTGTTAGCCATTTTTTAAAATGATATTTATTTTTGAATTTTTAATTTGTATTTTTTGTTGTACATACTAGAGGGATTCAACTAATTATTAATCTAGTTATTCTCTTTTAACAATTTGTATGTAATTATTATTACTACTACTTATGAACCCCGAAAAAAGGACAAATTTTGACTTAAGTTTGAATATTCATAAATCGTCTTCATCATGTGTAATAGTATACATTATATATTTCATTGTGCTAACTTAAATGCTATTTACGTGCTCAAAGAAAAAATTGAAAAGAAATGACAAAAGTATAGTGTACACACATAGGGGTTTGTAATTCCAATAATAATGGAAATTACATTCAACCCCCTCTGTGGGCTTTCTTATATAGTATAAATGTGTCATCTTATATACTATATAATTTTAAATAGAAAAGGCAAAAGTGTAGTGTACACATAGGGACTTGTTTGTAATTACATAAAATAATGGAGAAAATTACATTCAACGCCCTCTGCATGCTTTCTTATATAGTATAGATGAGTCTCCTTACAAAATATAAAATTTTAAAAAGAAAAGACAAAAGTGTAGTGTACACATACGTTGACGTATTTGTAACTCCAAAAAATAATAGAAAAAAATTGCATTTTCCTCCTTTGTGGGCTTCTTATATACTGTAGATGAGTCTCCTTATACAATATATAATTGTAAAAAGAAAAGATAAAAATATAGTGTACACACACATACCAGTCTATAATTCCAAAAAATAATAGAGAAAACTTCATTTCGGCCACATGACCTTTCTTATATAGTATTGATGTGTCTCATTATATAATATAAAATTTAAAAAGAAAAGATAAAAGAGTAGTATACAAACACAGAGAAAGATTTATAATTTTGAAAAATAATAAAAAAATTTACATAAAGTATATGGTGATATATCTCATTTAAGACATGGCACACACAGTTGCCTGTCAATTAATGCCCCCTCAGTCTACTATTTTCTAATAAACAATTAAAAATAATGAAATTTGTGACAATTGTTACCTAGATTAGAAGTATAAACAGAAAAAAAAAAACTAAATTGCATGTCAAACAAGCACCCTAGCTGCTGAAAAAGTAAGCACACAGACATGTCACCTACCATGTTGTTAGAAAAAGAAAAAAAATTTGAACTGTGTGCCAAGCAAGAACCCTAGCTGCTGGAGAAGCAAGTACATAGGTAGACACAAGAACGTGAAAAGCAGGCACATAAGAACGTCACATGCCTTTATTTATAGGTATAGAGAAGAAACACAAACCTTTAACAATGATATTGTGAGAGTGTGCGAAGAAAAGTAATGATGTAAACATTACACAATAGTTAAATATCACACGTACCTAAACCACTGATCAACCTCTATAATAAGTATCGATACCTTTACTCTATATAATTGCATTATTTATTTATTCATGCTCAGATGAGGTTGATCATACTTCCAATATGCAACTACATCGATACACTTCCAAGCAACCCACTGAAAAGAGCTTAGGGTTCTCACTCACAGACTTCCAAACAACCCACAGTAAGGAACTTAGGGTTTCTAAAATGCTAAGAAACTCATAAATATACAAGCCTTCAGTGTTTTCCTAGTGGGTAGCTCAATTGTTTGCAAAAACCCAACATGGGCCCCATGCCTTGGCTACACAAGGAGGTCACAAACAACAACAAGAGTAACAATAATTTGGACATTTGCCTTTATTAAGACTTTTGATTTCAAATGTTTACAATGAACATGGTTTCACAGGCGTTCATTATTGTAAATGTGATTTGATGTCATACTATTCACTTCCTCACCATTTATCACATGCTAAGCACATATGATAGTAATTAATATAATAACAATATTATCATGAAAATCATGTCTTAGAGTTTGTCAAACTTGAAATGGGGTTGGTATACATCACGTTACTCATTTTGTTTAATATCACCCAATTTCATGTAAAACAATTTTCAAACCATATATGGTAAAATAATATTGAGTTTTATTCTTCAACTAGTCTACTACTTGATGATTCTCTTAGTTATGACTAAGATTATTGAATTCATCAACAAGAAGTCATTTCAATGTATGTTTCTAATTAAATATGATATCATCAAAGGAACTGAATACTAAATAAAATGCACACATCTCATTTATCATTATCAACTATGAAGAAACCCTAAATTTGTTTCCATTAAAGTTCTAACTCAATTTGGGATATTTTAATACATCACCATGTTGAAGCACTCCAATATGACCATGAACCAAAATTTTGTGATTTTACGTTAGCCATCTTTGAAATTATAAATGGTGAGTATATTAATTAATATTCAATTGGCTACATTCGTTAACTAATCATTAGGCAATATTATCCATTATAATACAAATATTTAACATATTAGGGTCTGGCTTGTGTTCTTAGTTCCCTCCATTTACTTAAATATCTTATTCATTATTCATGACTTACTAACCACTTACTTATTTCTTTGTTACAATTATAATTGGGATCTTGATATATCAAATCACACGATATAAAATACTCCATCCACATAGGTTTTATTAAAGTATTTGTGTATCTATATTTTCTTTATGCTAGTAAAAACCCATAAAATTTAGATAAAACATATTATGCATTGATTTATATTGATTTAAATATGATTTAGTCATTTCTTGCCATCGTTCGCTCAAACCATCTTTACATTCATTTCTTTTTTTTTGGTGAATAAAAAAAGTATCAGTATAGAGTGTGAGTACTAGCTCAATGCGTAGAAGTCATCAAGAAACATTGACAATACATATTTATATTATTAATTTAATTAATATAAAAGTACATAATTATGGCAGTTGAAATCTATAAACTATACAATATTACAAACATCTGATAATAGCTACAATAAGTAAATCCGTTGAATCCATTCATTGATTTTTATTTATTTTATTAAGCCCTAGGCCCGCATGAAGTATAGTATAACATGTGGAAGTGTCACAACAAGATATAATCTCATAGCATGAGACTTAGAGTGGACTGACACTTTAAGTCTATCAAATTAGCTCCCCAGTCTATAATGGGGTTTGCCACATCTACCGCGAAGGCTAAACAACAAGACAGATACTAGATTTTCCCTCTAAAGTTAGGTACTCAGGTAAGAGTCAAAGTACTTAGATTAACTACCTGCATTAGTGGTTCAGCAAAGGTTGACTAACTAAGCGATGTTTGAAATAACTAAATTGAGTTGGGTACCACCAGAACTTCCTGTTGATGTTGGGTACATCACTATATTATCAAGAGCATCCTTACTAGGCTTAGTCCCACGTACCTATATGGTACACTCCAACTACCTCATCCTAGACTTTGTCAGTCGGTAAGAAAGTTTCCTCATTTATGGTGCAGGCCTCCATGATGCATTCTAAGGTGTTCAAGGAATATAATGTCAAGTTGATTCAATAGCTTCACTGATAGATTTACTATTTTATTGATCTTAGCTTAACTCTATACTTGAGGTTTCTATTTTTGTTTTTAGGAACACTGCACTTAATCCACATTATTGGCATCAATAAAGTTAACTTCTTGAACTGATAAAATGAGCATAGTTGATAATCCTAGAATGAAATCCTCTTGGAATTTATAAGTGTTTGACTATCAATACCCATTAATTAAATCACATATTTATAACACAATTCATTGTTATAAAATTAGGGAAAATCTTGTTTTTGGTGCCTCTAATTCTACCATTATGATTTACCATAATATAGCTACTAATTATTTACTTGATTTGAATGCATATATAAGCCATTGTATATATGCTAAACTAATCAATTGCTCAACTCAAAACTCATACTTTGGCTCAATAAATCAATATAATATTCAAGGTTCAAGGAAGTGCATACCCTTTTTGTGATTTTTGGCTTAATTTTGGTAAACTTAAGCTTAAAGGATGCTTTTCCATTCACATGGATCTGATCCTAGCTTACTGGTCTCGAGTTAATCTATGGCTAGGTCTTCAGCTCTCCACGTTCTTCACATTTTTCTCTTAATTTGCACTAGAAATTTCTCTCTAGTTTGCCTTTGTTGCAGTTCGAATCATTGGTTATGTGGGAAATCGAAATACTAATCCAAAAAATAGATTTTGTCAAATTTTGGTATGTGTATCAAAGTTTATCAACTTATTTGTGACTAGTTGTACCGGGCAACAATGTAGCTCATTTCTTTCGGTCTATTTGGTTATCTGTCTACATGGCCATTCGTCTAGTCACCCATTTGTATGGCATCAGTCTGTGTGGCTATCGTCTACTTGGCCATCAGTTTGGTCATCAGTTTGTGTGACCATATGTCTGCATCACCATTGATATTTGTGCCATAGGTCTGGTCATCAGTCTGAATGGCCATTTGTCTGTGTGGTCATCGATCTAGTCATTGGTATGTTTGCCCATCAGTCTGCATGGACTGACGAAAGTGTAAATTGATGACAGAGCTACACTTGATACTAAAGATGCCATAACTCTCTCACTTTAACTCTGATTCCATTCTTTTTTTTGTACTAGATTAAAATTGAATTTTATATCTATAAAAATGTTTGAAAAAATATGTATGATAATATTTTCTCAAGTACTGTGATGCTCCTCCCACATACATGTGTGGGTTATATTTTGTATTAACTAAATCGCAAATATCAATATATGCACAAAACATGTTTTATATATAGGAAAAAATTAATCTAAAATGAAACATGAAACAATAATATAATAATAAAAGGTATTAATGAAGGTGTAAATAACACTAGGGACATATTTAACCCTAGGACTAACAACAAGGTAAGATATTAGCTGTCACAATCTCCTCCTCTAGAAATTTCATCTCAAATTTCTAGAAAAGAAAAGCATACTTGTTACACATCTCTGACTCTAATTCTCATTAAACATCATCTACACCATGATTTCTTCAAATGACCTTCACTAGAGGTATTTTCCTTTTTCTACACTTCTGAATTCTATGATCTAGGATGTGTATCAGACCTTCAACATAGGACATATTCTCACTTCATTGTACTTGGTATGGATCTATGATCTTCTATATACCTAGATGACAATTATTCAACATGGATACATTAAACACGTCATGTAAATTGTCTATTTTAGGAATAAGCTCAACCTTGTATGATATTGGTTCAGTTCTTTGAATGATTGGACAGGGACCCATATATCTAGGAATTAGCTTGCCTTGATTTCATAAACTCAACATACTTTCCACATTGTCACTTTTAAGTAAACCTTATGCCCAACCTCAAGCTAAAGCAGTCAAAGTCATTTCTATGATAGATTTTATGTATGTCCTATCCATCCTTCAACTGTTGTTTGGTTACAAATATATATTATGTTGTTTCTTCTACCAACTCTAGACATAGTATATGTCTCTCACCAACTTCATACCAACAAATGGGAGATATACACTTTCTCCCATATAGAGGCTTCATAAGGGGTGATGCCTGAATTGGAATGGTAACTATTATTATATTGGAACTTCGTAAGACTAAGGTGATTACCCCAACTACAATAGAATTGCAATACACATGCATTCAACATATCCTCTATGGTGTGAATTGTCCATTTTGAATATTCTATTTGTTTTAGGGTCAAATGTTGTGCTAAAATTCACACTCGTCCCAAGGCACAATGTAGTTGATTCCAAAATCTAGATGTTAACTTGGGATCTCTTACAGAAATAATAGTGGTTGGTATTCAATATAATCTAACTATCACATCTATATAGACCTTAGCTAGTTTGGTTGCATCCCATGTTGACTTAACATGGGGAAATGAAAAACTTTAGTTAGTATGTTTACAATCACCCATATAGAATCAAAGGCATGTGATGTACTAGGTAACACTACCACAAAGTATATGATAATGTGTTCCCACTTCCACATAGAAATAGAGAGTGGTTGTAGGGAACATGCTAGATTATGGTGTTCAACCCTGACTTTTTATCACACACCACGCTTGGATACATACTCATTCAAAACTCTCTTCATACATGGCCACCAATATAGTTCCTTGAAATTTATGTTCATATTGGAACTACTTGAGTGTGTTGCACACATAGCAGAGTGTGCTTTCTGAAGAATCTAGTTCTTTAACCCAATGTCAAGGGCACACACAATCTATCCTACCTATACAACAATATGTCATCTATATATCTGAATATTTTCATCTTTGTTATTTCATATAATGCATGATCTACTTAAATTCACCATCAATATGTTGAATCTCATTTATCTGGCCATAGAATTTAGTCCTAACCTACATTTGCAATCAGTGCACCTTGTACTAACACACTCAAATCAAAATTTATCTCTAATTTTGATCGGGAAGACTCTTTTTACACAATACGTAGAAAATATTTATGCAAGTGATGTAGATTTCCTACTCAAAGAATTTAAAAAAAACTGGCCTTCCTAGGGTGGTAATAAATGGTAACATCATAGTCCTTAATAAGCTCTAACCATATGTGATTTCTCAGGTTAAGATCCTTTTGTGTGAAGATGTACATTAAACTCTTTTGGTCAATAAAGACCTGACATGATTCACCATAGAGATAATGATTCCATGTCTTTAAGGCATGTACTACTATTTCAAGCTCAAGATCATGTGTTATATTATTCTCTTCATTCTTTTTGAACTATCTAGAAGCATAGGCCATCACCTTTCCTTCATGCATAGGAACACATCATAAAACTCTCCTAGATGTATCATAGAACACCACATATCCCATTCTCACCTCTAGTAAAATTAAAATTGGTGTTGTATTTAACTTCTTCTTTAACGCTTGAAAACCTTTCTCACATATTTTAGACAAAACAAAAGGCATATGCTTCTTCATTAAACATGTAAGAGGTTTTGTTAGTACATTGAAGTTTCTTATAAACCTCCTATCATATCGAGCTAACCCTAGCAAAATTCCAATCTCAGAAGGATTTGTGGGTTGCTCCTATTGAAGAACAAATTCCACCTTCTTAGGGTCTACATTGACTCCTTTCATGTCCAAGAAAGAAAACTTCAGCCAACCAAAACTCACATTGTTTGAACTTTGTTGTCTCAACAATTACAAGAATATCATCTATGTTTCTCATGTTGTTTCACATCTTTAGAATATATAAGAATATTGTCTATTAACACTACAATGAACAGATCTAATAATGTGGTCTAAAAACTCTATTTATTATGACCACAACAGTTGTAAGGGCATTTTTTATTACAAAAGATATGACTACAAGCCATAGATCACATCCTGCAACCGACTTAGGTACATCTAATGTTGTTATCCTCAAATAATAATAATCTATCCAGTGATCTATCTTTGAAAGGATTGTTGCTCCGCATAGATGATCAAATAGACCATCAATCCTAGCCATAGGATATTTTGTCTTGATGATTATCTTATTCAATTGTCAATAGTTTATGCACAACTGCATAGTTCCATCCTTCCTTTCCGCAAAAAACATTGGATCCCTCCAGGATGATGTGCTAGGTTTAATGAATTCATTATCTAGTAACTCATGTAATTGATTTTATGTTCTTTTAACTCTATAGGTGTCATTCTATGGAGTAGTAATTCTATTAGGTGACTACTAGGTAAAATTTATAGCTCAAAGTTAACATATCTCGCAAGAGGTAAACCTAGTAACTCATGAGAAATACTTTCCAAAAAAACACACACTATGGGACATACTCTATATTAATTGTTCTTTTCTCTGCCCTTGTATCACATGTGCTAAAAAAAGCCTCACACCCTTTTATTATCATCTTATTAGCTAAATTAGTTGATACTATGGACATGGATAAGACTTTTTTGTCTCTGTTGAAGTCACATGGAAAGCTGCTAAACTAAAAGATAACATCTTTCTTATGAAAATCCAATTGGATGTGGTATGTCTCCAGGCAATCCATATCCAAAATTATTTGAAAAGAGTTAATGTCAAAGGGTATAAGACTAAGAGCTATTTTATCCATGTTAAACTCAAGAGACACATGACATACTTGTATCAAAGTTGTTGGATCACCTAATGACACTCTTAATAGCAAATCATAAGACAAATAATGAGTTAAAATATTTAACCTACTAACTAACAATCTCTATATAAAAGAATGTGTAACACCAAGATCAATTAAGATTGTAATTGAAGCATCAGTAAATAGAAGCATCTCATTTGTAACAAATCTTGGCGAGACTAATCCTTCTAGGTCAGATTTAGAGAAGAAGCATCATGTATCTCTCCCTCTACCAAGTTGTTCTCATTGTCCACTGCTGGTACTAGAATCTCCCCATCTAGAGCCAAGAGCCACAAAAGAACTTGCTCCTCTAGCTAGATCCTACTTCTATGGAGTTCTAAATTGTAACTATGAACTCTTATTCAATGTGCTATGAAGCTTTGGAAAACCTCTCTTAAAATGTCCCATATGTTCATAGTAGTGAAATCCTTGAAAATTAGTTCCTTAACACTGACTAGAGTGTGCCCTATGATCTGCACAATCTATATCACCTTTTTGCCTACTCTTACATGCACTTATCAATCCTAATCTTCTTTAATTTGCCTCCAATCATGCTAGATTCTCCACTTTATTTTTATCTTTACTTTATCCATGGTTTTGATTATAGGTAAAACATTTTGGCATCAAAATGGGAAGAGAAACACCATCATATAATCCACCCACTCGTCCCCAACGATCCACATTTTTAGAAGATAAATTTTGCAAAAACAGTCAGCAACACACTGTGTTGAGATATTTGCACACTGTGTTTTCAGCAACACGTTATGTTGAGATTTCAAACGCCATGTTGTAGTGTAGAATGTGGATCCAAAGAAGTCATTAATTATTGAATCCCAAAAATATGTCGTGTTAACATAACAACTTGATGTGTCTACTCATTACATAATTTCCAGAACTCCCTAACTTGCATCAATATGTTGTGTTGGAAAATCCACGCGCCATGTCACCTTTGATCGAGGCACTTCCAATTTACAAACTGCAAGTAACACGTCATGCTAACATCCCAACATGTTATGGTACCTGTAGTTTCTTCCCAAATTAGAAGATAAACCATCCCTCACTTCTAAATACAAATGGTACCAAGTTAATTGGGACAACTACCACAGACTATAATGTACATTTTAGAGTGGAACCAAAGAATATAAGAGTCAGGATAAGATGGAGATGTCTAAGGGGTAAAAGGTGATCCCTCAGGAGGGAAACTTCTTCTTATTCCTTCTTCTCTATGATTTGCAACAAGGATCTCCACCAATCTATTCTCTCCACTATGAAGTGAAGCTTTCTAGAGAGCTTTCAGACGTAGGGAGGGAGTTTGGAATCCTTAACCAGATTTCCCACTCTATCATACTTCTTCCACAAACATCCAAGTCTATTTCATTATTTTATGTTGTCTATCCCATTTTTCTACTGCTTGTATCTACTTTGGAGAGCCATGGATGAGTAGATATCTTTTTCTTTGGCATGGGGAAGTAACTCCTATGTCATGCTTTATATAACAATGAATTTTCTTTCTTAATGTTAGTGTAATCATTGCACTATGGAGACATCAGTGTTTATTTTACATATATGCTTGATTGTCCATGTTGTATGTATGTATTATGCTTCTTGTACATACGTGAAAGGTGTACATTGAAGCAAGGAGATGTTTTCATAGTTTTATTTCCATGACCACATGAGTGGCTTGGAAGTAAAGGGGATATTAAGATTTTTGGTAGTTTTATTCCAAGTACATGCATGGTGGTGGTGTATAAGTGTAGAACCATTCTACACTACTGAGAGGGCTATAGAACTCAAAGATCCTTTTATTTATTGCTTGTGAATTTTTTGTGGTTTCATGGTATGATATGATAGTGAGATACTATTCTCAAGAATCTTTAATCCTTGATCTATGATACAAGTGATTTATGTTTTAGTTTGTTTTCTTTTATATTTCTTTGTTAACACAACAAAATGTTTCTCTCTAAAAAGCTCTTTATTGTCAAAGTACATTGCTCTTTCATTCAACAAAACATTTCTCCTTAGACTATGTTGAATATACTATAAGAACGTGTACACTTTTGGGGTAGTGCTCGAGTTATAAATTTAAAACTTGTGCACACAACTAACACCCTACCACAAGTATCACATATAGTTGTCCTGTCTCTGTGGACCTATCATTGATGTAGATGATCTTGAAGGCATTCATGAAGGTGCCTACTTAGGTGGTGTATTCCATTTTCTAGGGCTAGATCTTCCTTTACTACAAGAACATATAACATCACTCTAACAAGATCCTTCTCTTCCAAAACAACCAAGACATCATCCTATTTTAGAAAGGAATCCACCACCTTCTCATTATCCACCACTACTATGTTCCCTTTTATCAAAATCTCTAGATCATTTTCCCCCTTCAGAATGTTTATAATCATTAACTATTTATTCAATATGGCTTCCTTATAAAATCTCCAATGATCTCTCTATCACTTAGATTAACTACTATTATGGTGTTTCTAATTCCTAGACTTATACCTACTTGAAACCTCTTGCATTTTTATATTTCATATGATACAAGCTATGGATAGAATTTAACCAACCTCTTATAATATGCCTCATACTCACCAATTGTCATGCTAGCCTATCTAATGCTCTTCACTTGTTCTATCTTCATTCAGGAAGGCAGGATGAAAATACTTCACGTGGAACTCACAAACAAAGTCCTTCCATCATCGTTGTGTCTATCCTCTTATCTTCTACTCCATGCCACCACAATTTAGCATCTCTTTTAAGTAGATAGATAGCATGGTTAACATGATTGTCCTCCGATATATCTATTAGGAAGTAAACATTTTCAAGTTGTTGTAGATGCACATCTACCACAATTGGGTATGTTTTCCTAGAAAACTCAGTCCCACCTAGCTTCTTCACCAACTCATAGAATCGCATCAGGTCCTTGCTAGAAGATTAAGACCTCCTATCCATGTTATATTTCTCCTTTGTCTTAAAAAATATATCATACATCCTAAGTGCTTCATATCTATCATTTCCACCTTGAGCCAATGTATGAGGGTTAGGGCCATAAAAGATCTTAGCTTGTTCTTCACCATGACAACATCTTATTGCTTCCATCTACATATATATAACAAAAACATACATGTAAAATATTCACATTTAAAGAGGAAAACACCATAATATCATTGGTCTCTTAGAACCTCTTAATTTGTCTCAAACCTAAGATCTAATACCAAAAACCAAAGCAACCAAACAAACTAACTAGGGTTTAATCCCAATAAAGGGAGATTATACTAACCATTCACTTTAGTTAACTAATTCGAAATCAAACTTAAATTTTTCTTTCTTTAAATGTATATAACTAATGAAAAATCTGATAAACTCAAAGTAGAATCTGAATAAAATATAAATATCACGAGTTAACAAGTGAGTGTGACTTCTACAACATAATGAACTAAAATATATGAGTTCTGAATTTAATATACTTCAAGTACAAGCTATTACAAAACTACTCTCAATCGGCAATCCCACATTCCCTTGTCCATAGGAAGGATAAGATATCATGTAATTAAACTAGTTATTCCACCCAAGACCTCATCTAACTTACTCCTAGTGAAAACTTGCTTCTGACTCCCCCTACTAAGTTGGACATGTACCTAAAAACATGTTTCAATAATGTGCGAGCTTTTGGCTTAGTGTGTGGAAGTCATTAAGTAACCATGATAATCCAGATACATACTATTAATTGAATTGATATAGAAGAACACAAGTTGATAGTTGAAATCTATAAACCATACAACATGATCTTACCATATAATAATTAGAGTGGACCCATGACTCTAAGTCTACTGAACCAGCTCCCTGACTTACAAAGGGGCTCGCCACATTTAGCCTCAATGGATAAACAACTATCGAGATAAACAAGTTTGCTCCTCTAAATCTGAGTATTCATGCAGAGAATCAAAGTCCCGGTCTTAACAACCTGCATCATGTGATTCCATAAGGGATGACTCGCTAAATAGTATCTAAATGAACTTAATTGTACTGGGCACTGCCAGAATCTATCGTTGATGTTGGGTACCTCACTATTTTAATTCATTAGGCCTATTCCCCTGTATCTCTATGGTACACTCCATATAACTCATCCCAAACTCTACTAGTTGGTAAGCACTTTTTCTCCTTTATGGTGTAGACTTTATGATGGATTATATGATGTTAATGGTACCTCATGCATAGTTATATCAGTAGTTTCACTTATTGATGTACTATTGTATTTTTATTATCTTACTCTATACTTAAGGCTTCTATTTTCATTTTCTAAAACAATACACTTAATCTGAACCATTGTCATCAATAAAGTAAAATTCTTAAACTGATAAAATTAGCACAATGAATAATGCTAGCATGAACTCCTCTTTGGAATCAATATCTATCAGTGTTTATCAATTAAATCATGTATTTATAGAACAATTTTTATTATAGAAATTTGGGGCAAATATGGGCTCTGGTGCCTCTAATTCTACCATTACAATATTGTAGCTAATTGTTTCTTAAGCTAAAGGCATATTAAGGCACCATAGATATGATAAAACAATCAATTTCTCAACTAAAATCTTATATTTTTGGATCAATTAATCGAAAACAAATGTTCAATGTACAAGACATTACACCCTCTTTATAAATTTTATCTTAATTTCTATAAAATTATGATTAAATGACGATTTTCTTCTCACTTAGATCTGATCCTAGCATACCGGTCTTGAATCTAGACTTTGCATGTTCAGATTTCAGCCTATTCAACTTGGATTCAACCTAAATGCTTTAAAATCCACCTTTGAATAACTTGACATTAGTTCTCATGCTCTAAATAGAGTCTACTAGAGGAAGAAGATTAAAAAGGGGAGTAAAATAGAACCTCTAAAGAGTCATAAAAAATATTTTGTGCTGGCTAAAGAACAAGAAAGAAGGAATCTACAGCTAAAACTAAGTTACCACAATCGTCCTATGGATAGGTCTTCAGTTATCCATGTTCTTCATGTCCTTCTTAAAAGGCACCCTAGAAATCACCTTCCAAATTTCCTTTTCTATGGTTTAGAGCTTTAGTTGTGTGAAAACATGAAATGTGAATCCTATAAAACAAATGTTGTTGAATTTTGATATGTATATCAAAAGTTATGGTCTTTTTTTGTGATCGGTTGTACTAGTTGGTAGAGCAACTCATTTTCATCCATTTGTGTGGCCATCGGTCTATGTGCCCATTAGACTATGTGGCCATCAAGTTTTCTTGTCCATCAGTCTGGTCATCGTTCAATGTGGCCACCAGTTGGCATGGCCATAGGTCTAGTTATTGGTTTGTGAGGTCATAGCTCCATGTGTCCATCGATCTGCATGGACCGCTATAAGTGCAAACTGATGTTAGTTCTACGCATGATACTAAAAATATCATAACTCTCTCACTTTAGTTCTAATTTTTCAATCATAACTTTTGTATTAGATTAACAATTTAATTATCTACAATTATACAAAAAACTTTTGATAAATATAATATTAAAATTTATTTATTATTTGTTTCTCAAGTTTCTTTAACTCTTCTCCCGCATACATATTAGTATTGTTTTCTATATTCAAAAAAGTCAAATATCTAATATGCACAACATGTGTTTTTGGGATTTGTAAAGAACAAGTCTGTCTAAAATGAAGCATAAAATAACCATATAAAAATACAATGTATTAGTGAAGTTGTAAATAACACTAGGGTTGTCTTTAACCTTGGGATTACAGGTAAGGCAAGATATAGGCTGTCATACCTAGAGTAATATTTATCTGAGATTTTGTACTCATTCCTAAATTGGTTTGTAGGAGAGGGTATTGGGGTTGGTTCACCTTCATATAAATATTACATTAAAGTCTAGTAAAAGTTATAATATAGTAATGTCTCTTATTATTTATATGTTTGTTTTAAATAAAAAGGATTTCAACTTCATTTTTACCTCAAAAGGTTACTTTTATAGTTGTATAAATTAATGGATATTCTTGTTACCTTAATCATAGACATTTTAATCACTAGTACTCATCAATCCATTTTTGTGTATTGAATATTATAATAATAATAGTCGTAATCCTTACTAGCCTTGGGATGTAATATTATCCACTCAACTCATTAGTTATGAGAAAATTTCATTCAAATGGTTCATCTGAGTAAATTTACACAACTTAAGCCTAATTATGTGTAAATTCAATACAAACCATCCTAACTAATCATGATGCTTTAAACATGTTTAGAATCACATAAGACTCGGTAAAACTCAAATAAACTCATAATATTCAATTTGGTTGTTTTACCAATATCAACATCAAAATATTATCATTCATAAAAATTAGCAAACATGATTGAAAATATGTATTAGTTGTGAAGGTATAAATTAAAATCAATAAGAATATCACTCTCAATAAATATCCAAAAAGTAATAAAATCCTAGAAAGGCTAGAAATTGGTAGAAATGTGATTTGGAACAGGAAACCAATATTGCATCAAAGTTCTGAGAACAGATGGCGATATTAGGGTTTAGAGGGTGCGAGAGTGAAAGAGGTGGCAGAAGGAGGAGCGGGCATCGATCACCAGAATAGGGATGCTACTTGATTGATGATTGAATAGAATGCATAATCCATGATGAAGCGAGATGACTAGTGTATCAATGAATGGATAGAGGACATGAAAGCGGGGTAAACATGGGAACATAGCAACAACCACAAGGCAAGATTTCTAACAGGGAAGTTGATATGTCACACTCAAATAGGAGCATGATGCAGGAGAACATTATAAACAATGTGAATATAAACTTGATTACTCAAATATCAGGAGGTGGAAGGATCCTATAGCAGGAGAAGAAAATACTTGAAGCTTTGATGGAGGTGTACATGGAAAAAACTGATGAAATTACCTTTCCACAATTGAACATGGGAGTAGAGGGGAGTTGTATTGAATGAATTCCTACTGCATACCCAAGAACCCTTGTATCCTACAGGGACTTAACTAATGGTTCTAGGATATACAATTCAGACTCACTCTTGGGTTTTGAGGATATGAACATAGAGATAACCTAGAGGGACATAATTTTAAGGGAGTTGGATGGCACACTACACTTCCACATTGAAGAAAAAAAGAACATAATGAAGACATGGGTTTTTTCTATGATTGTAAGTTTTGGGTAGGGATGTAGGATTCTTGACTTTGGAAGACTGCGTAAAATCTTTCTGGAGGCCTATCGCATTGTATCGATTGATAGATGTATAGAACAATTTTCCATCATACAACTAGATAGAGAACATGACTACCTCAAGTCTCTCACTCATGGTATGTGCATATGTTGGGATTGTATTTCAGTGTTCCATTATGGGATCCCTATTCATCCCTACCAATGAGGAACTTAGAACCATCATTTCTTGGGTATAGATATCCAATCTTCCAATCTATCTATATTAACACAAATTCCTGGAGGAGGTGGGAGATTGCATTTGTACCATGATTCGGTTTGACACGAACACAGATCTAAAGATGAGAGGCAAGTTTGCAAGGATATCAATTAAGTTAGACACAACAAGATGTGTGATACCATCTATTGTAGTTCATGGAGATCTATACCGATTGTTGGAGTATGATAGCCTTCCATGCATTTGCATGCATTGTGGATGAATATGGATAAAATAAAGTGATGACCAGATCAGGAAGACAAGTGAGGTAGCAGCACAATCGGTGGAATATGGGAATTTGGAGCCTAATGCAATTTTCATACAACCTTTGGGGGATTTCATCAGGAACTACACACAAAACCATTTCCACATATACAAAGGAAATAAGGTTAACTCCAAACAAGGATGTTATAGAGAAGAGGAACATATTTGGACAACTTACTAGGAGGAAGAAGAGAGTAGTCACACCATGGACCCAAGTGAAGAGGTAGAACTAGTGACTAGCATTGATTGGATCCAATGAAAGGATAATAATAAATAAAGAAACAACCAGTAGAATGGTGAGACAAGAAGATCACCATTGTGGGAGATTTGGAATCTATTTAACCCCAATGGACGACAAAGGAAGGAGAAGTCCCATGCATGAGGTCAAGAAAATGCAAACACACATGCTATAGTGATCACTAATCATGAAGTTGTCATCATCTCATGCGGTACCAAACATATTTACCAGATATAACTTTTTTTTTGTTAAATCCGCAACTGCGAACCAGGAGAGGCGGGCCAAACATCCTATCACACTTTTGGTAGTAGTGTGGGGATAAACTTGAGGGATTAGAAAATCTTGGCCTCACACAATCTCCATAGTCCAGGGTCAAGGAATAGGCGGAAGGAAACACATGTTGAAGTGCATGTGGATGAGGAGAAGGGAAATGAGCACCTTGGAGATCAAGACCAAATGGTTTGGATTGGTATAACCTAGAATATACAAGGTATCTTCTCATCACAAGCACAAGACACAATTAAGGACTATGTAATATGGTACAAAATTGACACTGTGACTATTGTGGATCCGAGAACTAGTCCCTCATATGATAAGAAAATTGCAAAGATACTAGGTTTTGATGCCTCACACATGGTGGAAGAAGATGATTTTTTTGGTGGTATATGGGTTACATGGAGAAAAAGAATCGAGCATGTGGAAGTTGTCGCATCTGACAAGCATATAATTCATTGTGTTATCAACAACATATACCAAATGACCTTTGTCAATATAGGTTCCCAACAAATCAAGAGGCATATTTTATGGAATCATCTTTTGACCATTGTTAAACCCTTGAGTCTGTCATGGATTATAAATTTTGATTTTCATGTGATTTAGAAACTGA
This sequence comes from Alisma plantago-aquatica, assembly GCA_963693085.1. Taxonomy (NCBI): domain Eukaryota; kingdom Viridiplantae; phylum Streptophyta; class Magnoliopsida; order Alismatales; family Alismataceae; genus Alisma; species Alisma plantago-aquatica. The sequence continues at coordinate 457,416,111 of OY856411.1, read as the reverse complement.
TGAGAATTTTGAAAGTATAAATATCAACATGGGAAGTTTTAGGGAATTTGTATATTCTTTGTCAGTGTTTGTTTGAAGGATCTAGGGGTGAATGGACCTAGAATGACCTTCAATAGGGGATCGTTACATGAGCATCTGGATTGGGCCATTTCAACTCAGGCATGGCTAGATGCCTACCCAATGATAGTGGTCAAGGCTTTTCACCGTGTAGCCTCTAATCACGCATCGATACTTACCAAAATAGAGACAAGTATGTTTCCTAGTACCTTTCACTTGAAAACAAATGTTAACTAGACAAAGTGGGCTTCTTTTGACAAGTTATTTGAGGAGTCTTGGAACAATGTTGATGGATTTGAAGTAGCTATGAATAGTTTTATGACCAAGGCTGCAAAGTGGAACTCTGAGGATAAATGGGAAGAATGGAGGCACAATGACCAATTGTGGAATATAATAGGGAAGAAGCAGGAAACTCTAGAAAAGGTCTACTCACTGGAGTGATATTTACCATAGCTAGACTCCTATAGGAAAATATGGATATCCTTAATAAAGGGAAGTGGGCTGGAAAAAAAATGATGTTATTGGTTAAGACTTGGGGATTCAAATGCAGAATATTTTTGGGGAATTTTTGAACATCATCACCAGACAAAAATAGGAGGATGGTGTATGGATTGAAGGGGAGGATGAGTCAAAAACTCTCATTCTCAACCACTTATTAGAACTCTTTTAAGTACACAAGGAAGATTACCACATTACCTATGTGTCTATCTGCATCTACAATTTTCCAACCTTATCTAAAGAACAAACAAGGATTTCTGTCATACATCTTGACAAGGAGGGGGTTCATGCCACACTTATCAAGATGTTGGAATTTGACTGTGTTGATGTTGGTTCCTTCCAAAAAAGATGGAACTGAATCAAGAAATCCTTATGCCTAATGGTTTCTAAGTGTTTTGCATGTAATGATATTCCTAGTTATATGTCCAAATTGAAATTGGTGTTAATTCTAATATCTGCCACACTAGAAAGTTGCAATCATTGACAACCAAACACATGCAATACTATGAGTATCAAGTTACTCTCAAAGATAGTTGTGGAGCGCATCAAGCCATATCTACCAAGATAATTATCCCCTCTCCAAAGTAGCTTTGTGCCATAATGCAAAATCATCGATAATATTATCCTCGTATAAGAAATAGTCCATTCAATGCAAATAGAGATTGGAGGTCAAAGCATCATGAAAATTAAGCTAGACCTTTCAGAGGCTTGTGACAGAATGAACTTTCCATTTATTATTGATACCCTACAAAGAACTATCATTCATGAGAATCTGATTAAACTGATCATGAACATCATCACCTCAGAGTAATCAAAATAGCATGAAATGGGGGAATCCTACCACCATTCTAAGCTTTAAAGGAAATCTATCAAGGAGAACATATACCCCCTTACATCTTTGTGTTATGTGTGGAACGTGCAACCAAGAAATTGATACGCATTGTTAGAGGCCATTCAACCAAATTTGCTTCATAGTTGACATATATTTATTCATAGAATCCTTGCTTAATCAATATCGTACAATCTTGAAATGCCTTAAAGACTTTGGTCAAGATTTAGGGAAGAAGCTTGCAAAAGATAAATTGGTTGTGTATTTTTCCAAGAACACTAATAAAACAACTAGAACGAGATCTAACATGTGCATGAGTTTTCCTCTCATTGACAATATAGGCCAACGCCTTGGTCACCAATACTACACACCAACACAAAAGATTCTTTGTAAACGAATTTGCTAAACATTGTTGAGTGTAAAATCTCTTCATGGATAAACTACACACTCTCTCTAGTTGGATGGGTGACTTTAGCAAAATCTATCTTGGATGCATCATCTACCTAACTAATGCAAACAACACTTATTCCTAGTGTTGTGTGTGATCACATTGATCAGCTGATAAGAAACTTTATCTAGGGAGACAATGAAAACAATAAATGATTATGAGCTATTGCATGGAGAAAGTTAATAGTTTCTTGGGTAGAGGGAGGGTTGCACATAGGACCAACACGTTCTAGAATGATGCATACTATGGAAAACATGCTAGGATTTCTACATAGAGAAACAAATTTGTTGGAGGGAGAATACAATGCAAAGTACAAGCACCAAAAGGACAAAGGAATTGCTACATGATCTAGGTTATGAATATTTATTTCTAGGCATGGCATAGATGTTAAAAGCTAAATAGGAAGGGTGGTTCTAAATGGTAAGTCTATCTTAGTTAGAGAGGCAAATGGGTGAATGGTATAGTTATTCCCACTCTAAATTTCAATATGCTCATTCATTTAAAGTGGGAGGATTTGAAGGTATGTTCCATGAGAAGACTCGACGATCATTTGTATGATGAGTTAATCCAACATTAGTTTGATATGGACACACAAGTTAAAATCTAGAACATGTGTTCTCCCAACTTTCAATCTAGTTTGGAAACATGGCTATATACCATGAATTGGAATGTCCAATTTAGTACAAAAGTTGTTTCCAACAAACTCATGAAAAAGGAGTGTAAATCAACACATGGTTTGGATCTAGGATTAGAAGATGCAGGTTCCACAACGTATCAAGATGTTCCTTTGGGGAAAATATTAGAAGGGACTTCTAACAAACTGTAATAAAGAAGTGCAAGGATTCACATGGAACTAGATGTGCATGATGTGTGTTAACCACACGTAGATGATGCCATATTCCCTCAAGAATTGTAGGTTCACCAAAGGTAGATTAAATGGAATTATGTCTTAGTTCAAAGTAGAACATGGTAGAGAGGAGAATGTGTTACAATGGGTCTCTTCAAACTTGAAGATTAAGGAAATCTCTCATAACTACATTTTGTTGGTCATTACCATGAGTACGATTAGGTAGTAGAGAAATGATTATATCTTCAACAATAAGTACACCCCTTCCACTCTGGTAATGGACAACAATGGGACCTAGTGAGACAATGTTTGAATTCTTTCTAGAGACACTCTAACAACTACTAGAAAACTACAACAATATAGAGTAAGTGGTGCAAGCCAAACATGGGGCCTAGGAAGTTGAACGCTGATGCATCGATTGTTGAAAGAAAGAGACACACACTCAAAAACTATGTAATGAGGAATTACAAAGGGGAATGGATTTGTGGTGGGTATAAGGCCACAATTAAATCTGATGTACTAGAGGTATAACTATAGGCCATTCTGAGAGGGATGGAATCCACTCCACCCTTAGATGATGAGATCATGCTAGAGACAAACAACACATTGCTTCAAGCTTTTGAATTGGGTTCAGGGTACACCTCCTAAGTACTTGACTATTGTTTTTTAGGTTAAAAGACTATGTAATGAAAGGTCTAACTTCCAGATTACTCATAGAAAAAGGTATGCCAATAGGCTTTTTGATGAAATAGCAAAGTGAGGGTCAAGGTAGGACAGGAAGGGGATGTCTTGGGGTAGTTTTCCTAACTTCACAAAAGAAATCTTCATAGAGGAGTTAGGATAATATCACCATGGAGAACGTAACGAACCCCTCCCCTTGTTATCCACAATTAAGGCAGACTGAGAGGGCAAGGGTCATTATCATAACTACAACATCAAGGTTTAGTAAGTCATTGAATGGAAAAGAGTTTGATATCAATACAAAGATAGAGTCTCCTTTAGGGAGTTACATGGAATGTAAAACTAATGCTTGCAACATGAAGTAAATCTAACTACCTAAATCCTCCAGTAGACTTTATTCGTCTTTCCTTTTGATGTCATCTTCTTTGGAAGTCCATTTCTTCTGATTAATTGTTATTTAACCTAAAAAGGCATGAAACAAAAATTTGGTCAGCATATTAAAATATTATGAGTACACGGGGAAATAAAATATACACATGTGGGTGTAATAACATAGTCAACCATAGCAACAATTATCATTGCATAATTGAACTTGCAATTTCATGTTATAACTTCTAAACCATGTCTATTCAGTCTCTAGGATACCCTCTCTTGGGTCTCATCCCTACTGTAGACATGGGCCACCTTCCCAGTCTGGGGCTTAGTTCCATGTCAGTTGTCCAAATCTGTGGATAGACCTTTTCTCCCAATCTGGGGCTTGGTCATAGCCATCTTAATGAGTTGCTTTCTACTTCCTTATTTAGAATTCCAAAGACAGTATATGGGGTTCGAGCAAGTTATGTTTCATAAAAAATGATACTCATAAGGGCTTTATAGATTGCAAGAAGTAAATAAACAACAAAAATCTTAGTTGCAATCCATTCGGGAAACCTCAGAAAACCACGGAAGTTGATAAGGAGAGTATTCATAGGAGTAGCCACATACATTTCCTCATGGATGACTTAATTCCAAAACAACAAGCACAAATTCAATCAATCAAGTTATCACCCTATAATTATTGCATAGCACCCAAGTATTACTATTGTGTTCACAAAATATCCATTAAGGATGAATTGGGTTCTAAGTTAGGATTTTGGTCAAATTAGGGTTTTATTAGGTTTAGGCTTCCCAAACCCTAATTATTACATTTTAAGGCTTTTTATCTTAGGAAACCCTAATTTTGGCAACATGTTAATCATTTAACTTAGATTAGATCCAAAATGCTCTTTCTATCCAAAAAAATTAGACTTTATCCATTAAGGTCATTTTATGATCATCTATTTTATGAAATTAAGGTTTCTATACACTAAATTACATTAAAGTAAGCACCTTTGTGCACTTTTGGTATTAGAGATAGAATTGGATCATGAAACCAATTTTATTGGATTCCTTACATTTTTCAAATCAAAAGCATATATATGATTTATTTGGATTTACCTAAGATTTTCTAGAATTATTACAAAATAAATCCTTTTGGGCAAATAGGAGCCTACCACATAGGTGGTTGACTAGGTTAGGACACGCGTTGAGGGACTAAGGCCAACCCAATTGGGTTGCACCAGGTTGGCGGATCATGCTCACGTGGCTAGGTGATAAAATAAGGGGGAAAGTCAGGATTGCCCTTACCTCATAGTAGTGGACGCATGGCAGAGAAGACCTTTTTCCTTGGGTTGTCGACTACCTCTCTCTCACAAGTGATCCCCTTTGTGCAATTCAACATGAGAGTTGAGTTCAAGTTCTTGACTTCCTAAGCGGCAAGCAAGTGTAGGCTTTTTGGAAATTCCACACTCGTATTTCAATGATGCAAATATTTCCCAATTTATATTACTAACATGTGTATCAAGTATTTTAGGTGATCAGGGAACTTAGTCAAGATACAACTACAAAGACCTTGCAAATGCTATATGTTTGGATTCTTGCAAATCAAGTCGTACCATGTTTTTATTGTACCCCTGTGTTTTTGTACAACTTGATAGATATGATGTTAGGACAAGTGATGATCTTCCTAAACCTACCCAAAATCCTATCTCATACTTATATGAATCCTTTAGAGTTGATAGGTTTTATTAGTAAAGTCATAAGGTACATTTTCACACATTTGCATATTCCTTCATAGAGTTTATCTCTATTGAAATCTTTGTCAACTAAAATCCATTCGGTTGAACTCTTTGTCAACTGGGAAATAGTCACTGCATAGCTTGTGTTTTGGGTCATTCTCATTCCAAGAAAATCTCAACTGAGATGGTCGATCGAAGTAAAGTTTGACCGACAAAGAGTCATTGTGCTATGTTTGACTAAGAAGTTAGACAAACACTTAGAAATTAGAGCAACTCGAGCCAAGAGAACTGCTCAGTCAAAATCTTTCTCGACCGAAATAGTTTCCAAATGAATAATTTCTTGACCAAAAATGTTCTGGAATAAAAAACTATTAATTATCAAATTATCCATTGAAACTTAATCAATTTCATCCTAATGGCTAATTGAGCATCTAGAATGTTCTATAGTCTCCCCATAGTTTCCCTAGACAATTGTAAAACATTTCTTATAAATAGGAGTGGTCTTAGGAGACATATACATCAACTTTGCACATTACTTTGCAATAACCATTGACATACTTGAGCACATTTTCCATCATTCTCAAAAAGATTAGGTCTATACTTCAATTTGCCATCTATATAGCCTAATCCTAGCTCAATTTGAGTATCCTTCCCACCAAATATAACCTTGCTTAAACCATTTGTGGAGTGGATCATCATAACTTGTCCATAAGAGCTTGATTGTATATCTTGTGAGATTATTTTGTTACTTCCTTTCTCCAATCTTTTTCTTCATTGTTGTAGTACTCTTGGGATACTTCTTAGAGTGAAGGCTGTCCAGGAACATGTGAGAAGGAGTCTTCTCAACTTGGTGATCTTCCATTGGTCATTAAAGAAGAGATGAAGAATTGTTCTCTTCCAAGTCCATAAAAGAGAGGTGGTTTGGTGCTCTTCCTCATATGTCAAAGAAGAGGTGGTTTCTGCTTCCATCAAAGAAGAGGTGCAGAGGTTGACCTTCCAGTGACTCATCAAAGGAGGTGGTAGTTCTCTTTGATCTGAAAAGGAGGATTTGTCTTCACCCACAAAAGACATTGATACATTTTGTGTATTGTGTATTGGTATATAAAAGGAATAAGATACATGGTTTAGAAATCTTAGTTGGAAACAACTAGGTAGTGGATTGACGTCATTTGATGGAACCATTCTAAATTTGTGTCTCTTGTGGCTTGCTTCTTTCCTTTATATTTATGTTGCACTTTCGTAAAGTAATTTTATTTTATTAAAATTATCATAAAGCTCTATTCACCCCCTCTAGATCTTTTAGCAAGGATATCTCCTTCTCTGTCGCACCTTGTCCGACTCAGTTGTGGTCTTCAATTTCTCAAAGGTGGTCACACAGAGAGAACAAAGAGATTCTTCTCTCTTTGGATGCACATATGAGATGAGGGGGGAGAATAGGGCTAGCAGTGAAATTGAGAGAAGAAAATAGCATCGAGTCTCATGGAGTCTTTCCTGAAGTGTTGTTGTCTCATAGAGGGGGTTTCTACCCCTTATATAGCCATGTCTCCGAAGGGTTAGGCATCAGTTGATTCTGCAACTGGGGAATGCTTTAATATCTTTTGAAAGTAGGTAAAACGTAGGATGGTTGTTCTTGGGACTTCATTCTGAATAAGTGGGGAGGGTTTTTAGGCATTCATATCGATTAAGGAGGGAGATAAGAGTGAGAAGAGGAATCTGCAATAGTGTTCCTATTTCCTAAACTAGCTGAAGGTTTGAGATAACCTCTGGACCATTGATCCCAAGGATCCAAGAGTCACCAAGGTGTGCACCATCTTCGAGGGCTGCCCCTATATTCCTATTGTGATGATTATGTGACATTTAATACATTTCTCAATAATCCCTTTCACTTTAGACAAATGTAGGTAATTCATATCTCTATCCTTCTTTATCTAAATGATCTCAAAATTTAACGATAACCTTTTAACAACTAAATCTTGATTTAGGAAAGGGTGGGTGTCAATATAAAAAAGTTAAAAGTGTTTTACTTGCCTCTTTATCAATTGCTTTATTTCATTTATTTAAGGCATATAATAACTCTTTTCCATCCAAACTTGGCAAAAAATCTTATATTGGTACATGTTTTCTTTAAGTGCAAGTTAGGACTAAATTATGTCTATTAGTTATCTTCAACATATCTTTTCTAAAATTTTCTAAACAATTCCTTATATAATCACCAATTCTCCATAACTTTTATGAATTCCTTTGTTATTGAATTTTCCACCCTTTCTTTAGCCAATAATTATTAATGGATTATTGAAAATGGTAAAACACACAAAATCCCTTTTATATGGAGAATTGGCATGCTCAAACCAAAACTTTCAAACAAGATATAGAAAATATCAAGCTTTCTAATATGTCCTTAACAATTCATTACTTGCCTTCAAATATATGGGTAAATACATGCAAAAATCCATGTTATAACATCCTTTCCCTATTATAAGAATTTTGTCCTCAAAATTCGACTAGTCATCCAAAAAGTTGGGTTGAGACTTTTCCATGTCCGTCTTCATCTACCATGTGGCTTCATCCTCACCATGGTGCTTCCAAAGAACCTATACCATCTCAATCTTTTTGTTTTGGATCTCTTTCACCTTGTAATCCAAGATCCTCATAGGTGACTCTGGGTATGGCAATCTTCCTTGGAGTTCTATAGGTTTGATGTTTAATACATGGGTAGGATCCTTCACATATCACTTTAGATTGGACACGTGGAACACATCATACATCATACTATATTGCGGTGGCAAAGATAAATGATAAGTGGCCTCGCCAATCTGTTCTAGAACCTTAAATGGACCCACATATCAAGGACTCGGTTTTCTTCTATTTTTATCTATATCTGGAGGGGCTGGATTTTCAGAAACACATGATCTCCCAAAACAAAGTGCAGATATGTCCACTTCGCATCATCATATGATTTTTTTTGGTCTTGGGCTTTCCTCAACCTTTGTTTGATCAAAGTGACTTTATCAGCATATAACTATAGTTCTTCTGACCTAAGCAAGGTCCTCTCACGGGCATCATCCCAGTGAAGCAGTGACTGACACAACCTCCCATAAATATCTCCATACAGAGGTATCCAGATACTGGTTTGGTATCTATTATTATAGGTGAACTCAGCTAAGGGTAGGCATTGTTCCCATGATCCACCCCAATCTAGCACACATGCTCTCAGTAGATCCTCAGGGTCTGGATCTTATGTTATGACGGATCATCAGTCTGGGGATAACAGTCAACCATGTATCGAGATCCTCTTGGACTTGTTTCCACAAGCTGGAGGTGCACTTAGGGTCATGGTTAGAAATAATCAAACTCATAACACCATGCAACTAGACTATCTCTCGGATGTAAATCTCATCTAGGTCTGACACCTTGGCAATAATCTTCAGGGCAAGGAAGTGTGTTGACCTGGTTAGGTGGTCCACCACAACCCCTATAGCATCGTGTCCTTTACATGTCATGGGAAGACCCACCATAAAATCCATGGTCATCTAACCTCATTTCCACTCAAGAATCCCAATCAATTGTAGTAATCCACTGGGTTGCAGGTGCTCAGCCTTCACCATCTAGATGTAAGACAACTAGCCACAAATGAGGCTATGTCTCACTTCATTCATGGCTAGTAGAAGAAATGTTGTAAGTCTTTGAACATCGTAGTGGTGTCAGGGTGCACTGTGTACTTTGATCCATGGGCTTCTTACAGGATGTGAGCCTTCAAAGGTGAATCCTCAGGAACCCAAATATGATGCTTATATTGGATCCCACCATCCACACCTACCAAGGGGTGTGTTTGAGGCTTCGCCGCAAAATCATCATCTTCTCTAACTCTGGGATGACTAACTGGGATACTACAAGCTTGGAAAATAGGTCAGGTATGATTTGTATATTGGACAAACAAATTCTATCTACCAAAGTTTGTGGAGTCCATCTAGAAAAGTCTTCCAGTCTCTTCTACAGGGTGACCAAACCAACCACACAACTGAGACATTTTTGAATGAGGGCACCGGCTACTACATTAGCTTTAGATAATCCATCCAACGTCATTGTCACAAGTTCAGGTCCTTATGACAATAGGTACTTCATGCTCTTATGGTATGTGAAGATGTCAAATATAGCCCATACAGGTAATGTCACCAAATCTTCAAGGTGTGCATAATTACCACAACTTCCATATTGTGTGTTATGATCCCCTCCCCCTGTTATCCCCCAAAAAAGGAAAAGCACCACAATCATAATTTCGGGATCAGGATTAGCAAGTAACCAATAATAATCAAGAAATTTCAATATATGGAAAAGAGTTTGATACAAAGATAACCTCTCCTAAAGGGAGTTACATGGAATGTATATCTAATGTTTGCAACAGAAAGAAATTCTATCTAACCATAATCCTCCATTCTTTTAATTTTAACTTTCCTTTCTTCTTAGTGTCATCTTCTTTCAAGTCCATATTTAAATATTATTTGCAAGTACTAGTAGTTGTTTCCCTTCTAATGTAACTCCTTAGTGAAGAGTTTACCTTTTATATTGTTCAAACTCTTTCCCATTTAGTGGAATTTATTAATTATTTTTGGTTAATTGTTAAAACATCAATCCAGTATTAGAGTAATGGCCCTTACCCTATCAGTCCACCTTAATTTGGGATAATAGGGTGAGGGGGTCATTACAAATGGTATTAGAGACATAGCCCCTCTAGTATATGGGGCCCACATGTGCATGTGCCATTCCATTCTCGAGTCGTACGGTCCAAGCATGTTGGAAAGGGCTATCCATGGTGATGTATCCACCCTTGTGTTGGTATTCTGTGGTCGGGAGTTGGGTGTACATGGGCCATTCTGGGTCTGCACTAAAATGGGAAAATATTATGGGGGCATATAATTGAGCCTTGATGAGGATGTTAAGAGTCTAAGTGGGGGATATTGTAATGTCCTTAGATTTGAGGCCTCGGATAAAATGATCTTAAAAGGAATGATTGAACTACCCATATCACCATGGTGCACCCCCTTTTCAGGGAGCCCATCACTAAAGAACTATGTGGTCAAGTGTGCTCAGCCCAGAGTAGTACTAGAATGGGTGACCAATCAGGAAGTTTTCCTGGCTTGCACGTGAGTGAGGACAAAGAATGCAATTAAGGCCAATGGTTGTCTATGGGGCCAGCCATCATTCCTAAAACTCTACTAGAGCCTTAGGTAGTGGGCCCAGTCATTACAATGTGTATCCAATAATTCAACTCATTGGGCTTGAGCTACCTAGAGGAAAAGGTGAAAATATGCTTGTTTTTCTCTAACATGCATCCTAATCTCATATTTGATTGCATTCGTGAAGATGACGAGCCCATCATTTTCTGAAGGCATGGTCAAGACAGGGGATGAGGTAAGCTTTTCCTTTAACTCCTGGAATTGTGCCTCACACAGATAGAACCAAATGAACTTATCATCCTTCTGAGGGAGATTGGTGAGTGGCAAAGCACTATTCAATAAATCCTTCATTAATCACAAGTAATACCTGACCAATCCTAGGAAACTACAATCACGGATGTGTTTTTTGGTGTTGGATATTCTTGAACGGCAACTACTTTGGAAGGGTCCACCGATATGGTTCCTTCAGATATAATGTGGCTGAAGAAAATAACTCAATCTATCTAAAACTTGCATTTTGAGAATTTCAGATAGAACTTCTCCTTTCTCAAGATATCAAGTAACTTAGATAGGTGTTCACGGTGTTTTTCTATGTCATCAGAGTATACTAGGATGTTATCTATGAACACTATGACAAAGGTGTCAAGGAACACTACTACATTTTTGGTCAATAACGTCACTACCGAAAGCATCACTTTTACTAGCAAAACCTACCTAATAAACACTTTGAGTACTGGTTGAGGTACAAGGTCACTTTTATCAAAAATCCGACCTAATAGGTTTCCCGCGGTGAAAATTGGCTCCATTTTGCCTTCGCGCCTTTGAGCTATAGGGTTGGTTTGTTCAAATAACTGATCTATCAATTTACAAAAAAAGTTCAGGCACTGCTTACCTCTATTGGGTTAGGTTTTTTAAAACAACCGACTTAGTAGGGTCTACTTCTTGGGTCAGTTTTTATATATAACTATCATTGTAGTGTTTGTGCTGGCACCGGCCTCTATTGGGTTGGTGTTTGCCTTTTAACCGACCTTGTAGTGTTTCACCTATAGAGTCGATTTTTATAAAAAAAAACGTCCTTGTAGAGTTATGTGGGCACCGGTGGTCCCTATTGGGTCAGTTTTTCTTAATAACTGACTGTAGAGGTTGGGCTCATATTAGCATTTTCAATTCATTTGGTCGATCAGGTGAGCAAAGCGCTAGAGACCAAAGATGCTCGTTCTTTATCGTCGTGTTCGAGGAGCCCCTTTGTTGTGCCCCTTTCTATGAGCCATCACTTTTGCACCTCTAGTCATCGACTTTGAGATGCCCCCGCTACCACATTGTGGCCGCTTCCGCCAACCGAAGGTCTCAAGGTACTCTTTATTTGCCCTAAAATTTCTTGGCCACTGCCGGGAGCCTTTGAAACCCTGCTCGGCAAGGTCGTAGAGGGACAGGTAGCCCATTCTCAGTTGGAAAGGAGAGGCGGCGGTGGATGGGGGTGGGGCGGGTGGGGGCTACGGTGGATGGGGCAGGAGAGACAGCGGTGGGTGGGGTGGCGATGGGTGTTGTGGTCGGGGTTGCGGTCGGCGGTGGGTTGCGATGGGTGTTGCAGTCAGGGTTGGGGTCGGAGGAGAGTGGAAATGGGTGTTGGTGCTAGGGTCGGGTGCTGGCCATCTATTGTCTATGCTTTACGCTTATTGTATACACTAGGAGGTTATGGGTTGAAGTAAGGAGGTGGAATCACAACCTCATTTCGACGACCATCAAAGTATTTAGGAAGTATTGGAGATCTCAGGGTTATTTTTTATTTTATTTTGCATATATGCATGGTGGTACTATAAAAAATTAATAGTTCTATGATGACAGGAGGAGTGTAGAACTCAGACCTTCCTCTGTGATTATTCTTGTTTATTGGATTTTATTGTTACTTCATGGCATGGCATGATATGGTAGTGAAAAACTACCCTCAAGTATCTCTAATAAAACGTGATGCTTCAATTATTATGATCTCTATTTTTCTTCTTTCATTTATTAATAGTTAAGTTAACTTAAATGGAAACAAACCTTTTTATAACAGTATGCTATTCTAGTGGGTTCTAGTGAGCCAACACAAATACAAAAATATCTCCGACATGATGAACCACCACGGACACTTATGCGTCTTGCATTTGCTTCTCTTCTCCCACATGATGAGCCAAGACAACGACAATGAGGATCGACTGGGCCATAGTTGTAGATGCAGTAGTAATTGTTGTTGTTGGTCTTTTGAGTTGGTTAGCGAAGCACATTATGTGATCAAATGATTATAGCATGAAAATATCTAGGAATTAGGATCAAAAAAATTCACTTCTCCATCTCACCTAGTTCTCACAAACTCTACTTTTTGTGATAAGATTATTTCTCTGTTCATGACAACTCTTTGGCATGCCCTTCAGTTTATAATTGTCAAGAGCACCTAATTGATTTTCAATTCAGTACATATAATGAATGTTTATTTATGGAAGTACTCTTGGTTTGCCCATATCGATCAGGACAATCATCCTCTTGCTCACAGTAGATCTGGAGCTCGATGGCCATCCTCTTGCTCTTTGCCACCTGCATGGCTTCCACTACCCATGGTCTACTCTCATTTTCATCTCAGCGGCTTAGGTCAGTTACATTGTTTTTTGTTATAACCTCAATTTCTTGAAAAATGTAATTCTCTTTTAATGAATAAATGAAATCTTTTTCTTTGATTTGCAATGGATTTCGTATGTAATGGCCTTGATTGATTGATGGTGGGCATTGTTGGCCATTGAGGCCAATCGAAAAGAAAAGGTAATTAAAAAGGAAAAGAAATTGATTAATAAGAGGGAAATATGAGTAATTGACAAATAAAAGAGGATAAAGGCAAATAGATGTTCCCCAATATGAGAATCCATGCCTTTGAGATTTCTTGAGGTTCAAGTGACCCAAAATAACAAGATAATCACAAAGGAAAAAGGAAAACAAATTAATTTATATTAATTAATGATAGAACGTGGGAGAGAAGGAAGCCTTCTCATCCATTGCTTTTTGTTTCCCAAATTCTGTACAAAGTTAGGAAATAATAAAAGGAACGTTCCCTTAAAATTTTAGCTAAATAGGAGTTATGGTTTGGGAGATATCAATTTTCAAAGTTATCTCTAATTTGGGAATTATTCTGAATTAAAGCAATAAATCTTTTCCCTTGTGTTTGATCCTGGGCGATGAGATCCGTTGGATCTTAATCCAACGATGGACAGTCATCGTCTAAGTCCCAAGCGGACTAGGACTCTGCAAGTTCCAGGGGAACTTTCCCACCCTATTTTCTTGCGATCCAATGGACATGCCAACTTGGTGTTGGTCCCATTGGATTCAGGAGGGGAAATCGCAAAGGTTCCTCCCTAATTTTATTGGATTTAGTCGCCGTTTTTGGAAACGCCCAAAACTGGCAATGCCTGCCTCGACCCTATATATAGGGGAGGATGAGTGAGGGCACCAGCACCTTGTTTCGCTTGCCCAACCTCTGCCGAAGAGCACGAGGAACAGTTCTGTGTGATCAATTGGGCCATCCACCCTAACTTGCATCCCGAGTCAGCGGTAGACCTCGTCGGAGTACCGACGAGTAAGGGAGGATCACAGCGCACCCTTGGCGAGAAATTGCGCCCACGAGTGAGTTCGACCGAGGGAGACGAAGCTCCCAGTCCAAGTAGTTCATTCACAGGAGGCCGAGATCCGAGAGTCAACCCTTGAGTTGACAATTGCACACCTATTGTGCTCGAGGCGAGTAAGAGGAAGGCCCTGGTCTTTTACCGAAATAACCCTCTGCGCCTTCAGTAAAGGTAAGGATGTTTCCGTCCTTTGGTCCTTTTGTTTGCAATGTTGAGGGCGCGTGTATCAACGGTCGTTGGATCCTCAGTGGATCCGCATACCATGGATCAGGTGGCCCTAGTTTTTCTAGAAAATAGCAAATAGACAATAAAAAGAGTTTTCTTGTTAAAAACCGTATCTTGAACTAGGAACCTCAGATGGGGGAAGTTAATACATGAAAAATGATCAAAAAATGTGATGAATATGTTAAAAATGGTTTGGACATATAAATTTGTATATTTTTGCAAAAGTATATAATTTGATGGGAAAAGTGTTAATTTGTAATTAGAAAACGCTAATTGTTAACCAAAGATGGTTTTAATCTTGAAATTAGGTTAATTCACGCATGGTTAACTTGATTAAAGATAAAGATGGTTTTTAACCTGTTTTGATGATAGAATTACAAGGTTTAGGATTTTTAACTCAATATATTGATTAATATGTTTAGAATCCCTAAATTAAAGGAAAAGGAAAGGAAATTGCTCATAATCTGAAATTAGTGTTTCCTGTTGCTAAAAGATGAATCTAGAATCTTTTGTAAAAGAAAATTGAAATAGTTAGGGTTTGTAAGTGATTTTGTGAAATTAGGGTTTAAAGTAATAAAGATGAAGTGGAACCCTAATTATGCTCAACACCCTAAAAAGGGCAAATAACCTAGGAAATAACTAGGATTAATGGATCAAGATGACATGATTAATGATAGAGAAATTGGATGTCTTTTCAGGATCAACCTGTGCATACTTGCTTGAATTCTTGATTGGTTATTTCTGCATTCAATTGTCTTAACAGGTATGTCGTTACGCCTAGAATACCCCGAATTAGATTCTCGTGGATT
This sequence comes from Alisma plantago-aquatica, assembly GCA_963693085.1. Lineage (NCBI taxonomy): Eukaryota > Viridiplantae > Streptophyta > Magnoliopsida > Alismatales > Alismataceae > Alisma > Alisma plantago-aquatica. Next base: position 457,400,797 of record OY856411.1, on the reverse strand, counting down.
TTTGAGGTTTTATCGATGAATTGAATTAAACTGTTGGATACATTTAATTCTTGCAATTTATAAAGTGAATATGACTATCACCTAAGAGATGTGCCTACTAGCTCATATCCTAGTCCCCTCTGTAGCTTTATAGATTGACCTAGTAAATGGCTACCAATGGGGTAGGTCCATCAGGTCATTAAATGACTTAGTACATGGATACCAATGGGTTAGGTCCATCAAGTCATCATGAGTCAGGGATTGGGCTACCTTTGGGTAGGACCATGAGACTCCATAACCCTAAGAATTGGCTACTTGTGTGGTAGGGCCATGGGGGTAAGGATCTACCACATGAGAGAGGTAGCATCCATGTCCACTGCAGGGACAGCACAGAAAGGGTATAGGAAAGGATCGAGTAGTATCACTTAAAATGTAATCTTGGATGTTAAAGGAGATTTGAATGACTACATTATTAACATAGTTGCACAATTATTGTTTACCCCACATACCAGCTTCGGCTGATCGTTGTTATGTTTGTCGGCATTTTAGGTACAACCCTGAAATTAACAAATAGTAAAGTGACACATTGTGAAACTAAGAAATAATGTGCAAGGAGGATTAGATAGATTAATTCAAGCTCTGGATAGATAGATTTCTACATTTTTTCAAAGGTAAGTAAAGTTTTAATTTTATACCCAATTCCAGTTTAGTTAGTAGAATTTCATAATTATTGTTGATTATTTGTTGAACCATTGATCCTGTTAATTGAATAACGGCTCTGACCTTCGGGTCTCCCTTAATTGGGGGTTACCGGGAGGCGGGGTTGTTACAATTGGTATCAGAGCGTAGGTTCCTCATCTATTCATTAATAATTATTAAATTTTACAAATTCCATAGAACCGAGGGAGTTGTTAGAGGAGTGTCTGAAACACTGAGGTGTCTAGAAAAGAATCACTTCTAGGGGCTAGCAAAATTTTCCTCCGCACCGCTAGTCAGAATATGAGGACTCCCAAATTGTGTGACTGCCTGGACGATGTCTTAGGATGTGACTCAAAATAATATACCTTTAGGACTCTCTCCTCTTGTTCATCCCTTCTCAATTCAAAGTTCTCTTAAGGATTTTAAGGACTAGGGTTTCTCTCTCTTCCTCACACTCTTGAGATATGGGTTAAGGTTGATAAGGTCTAAGGGAATCATCCACCAAATTAATAAAAGATACGTAAGTAAGATGTCATCGACATAAGTATAAGTGGTTAATTATAGACTAAAAGTCTTTTTGTGTGCTTGTACAAATGGCTCATAAAAAGTCATGGCTATCCCTTTTTCACCCCGTAAGGAGAATGGATCCTCTGAGAAGAGGAAGCGGAACCATGGTGGAGAGACCTCTAAGAAGAGAAAGAGGCCTGAAGAGGCTGTGCATGAGGCCCCCAACCCTGAACCAATGCCCGACATTAACCCATAGCAAGGGGAAGGACCTGAATATGAGGAGCACCAGGTGTATGAAGAGGAGGCCCGAATGGAGGAGGACCAGCCTGGTGGTCAAGAACCATCCATGGTGGTTCACACCACAGATGCAGTTTGGATGGAACAGTAAAAGCAACTGAATGAGGCTATTCGTGCCATGTCCCTTAGGGACATAGCTAGGGATGAGAATGGTGAGCAACTTCCTATTCGTCCTCGACTTGGAGCCACCATCCTGGACTTCATCAAGTTGAACATCGAGAAGTTCTGGGGAGAAGATAAGACTGAAGTGGTTGACAAGGCTGAAGCTTGGCTGCTTGCAGTCGAGAATGGGTTCCGGATGCTTGAGGTGCAGCCGAATAAGAAGGTTCTATTTGCTACTCACCTTTTGGAAGGTGTAGCCAAGATATGGTGGGAGAACCATATCACGGGAAGAGACCTAAGCGAGGAACCGATGGCGTGGACTGACTTCAAGACCATCTTCACCGCCAGATTCATCCCTGTCTCAGCTAAGAAGGAGGAGTGAGAATTAACCAACATGACTCAAGCAAGTTCATTAGTTGCGGACTTTGGTCATAGGTTCCGCATCTTGGAACATTTCAGATACAAAATGGATGAAGATAGAAGGGTGGATCACTTCATAGAGAATCTTCACCCTGCCATCAAGCCACATGTGATGGCTAGTAAGCCGAAGACCTTCGTCGAAGCCTACAACACCGCCTTGGACATGGAGAGGATGGTGATGCCAGTACAGAATCCACCCAAGGGATATTTGGGTTTCACTGAAGGAACCCAAGGTTAGAAGAGCAATCACAAGAAAGGTCACGGGCGGAATCAGGTCAAAGCAAAACATGGAAGCAAAGGGAAACCCCATCAAGAGAACAAACGACCTAGATGTCGCACCTGTGGGAGATGGCATATCGGTGAGTGCCACCACAAGAAAAGAGTCTTCTAGTGTTGTCAACAAGAGGGCCACTTCATCGCCAACTGCCCTCATCCCGACCCTAGAGGACCCTTGGGGTCACATCCTATGGCAGCACAGCCAGTAGCTACAACACCTCCAGCAGGAGCACCAGCCGGAGCACATCCAACTGGAGAGAGAAGGCAAGCTAGGGTGTTCACCATTGACAATGAAGAAGCTCAGGTGAATGCTAATAGGCTGATCGAGGGTAATAACCCATAGAGTTTTCCTTTCAGTTCAGTAAATCATGTAATATCTTTGTGATATGCTACAAACTATGTAGGCTTGCTGGAAGTCATGGGACAAAATGTAAAAGCACTCTTTGATTCTGGTTCTACTAATACTTTTATTTCAAGAAATCTGGCAACTATTCTTGGTTTGGATATCAAGGATTTGGGTTATGTTTTGGATGTCACAACCCTGAGTGGTCGTATTTATACCTCTCTTTTGAAAACCCCTATCTTGCCAGTAAAGTATTTGAACCATGAGCTTCCCACTGACTTCATCCTTCTCGACATGAATGATTTTGATGTAATCATCACTATGGACTGGCTTTCCACCTATAGGGCCCAGATTGATTGTAGAGAGAAGAAGATTCTCATTAGGAAAATTGGCTATCCACACTTCACCATTCGAGGAAGGAAGGATGCGACAACCAGTCTTTACATATCCGCTTTGAAAGCTGAACGGGTGCTATCCAAGGGTTGTCGAGCCTACCTTGCCATAGTTACCGCACCCGAGGTTAAGGGGCAATCCTTAGAGGAAATAGAGGTAGTTCAGGAGTATGTGGATGTGTTTCCAGATGATCTACCAGGGATTCCCCCTGAGAGGGAGGTAGACTTCTCGATTGAGTTAGCTCCTAGGACTAACCATATATCTAGGGCGCCCTATAGAATGGCCCCTGCAGAGTTGCTTGAGTTGAAATCCAGTTGCAAGAATTGTTGGATAAAGGATTCATCCGACCCAGTACATCACCATGGGGAGCACCAGTTCTCTTTGTGAAAAAGAAGGATGGGTCGCTTCAGATGTGTATTGACTATCAAATGATCAACCAGGCAACCATTAAGAACATGTATCCTTTTCCTAGAATAGATGACCTGTTTGACCAACTCAAATCAGCTCGAGTCTTTTCCAAGATCAATTTGAGATCAGGATACCACCAGGTGAGAGTAAGGAGTGAGGATATACCTAAAATGGCTTTCAGAACCCGCTATGGCCACTATGAGTTTGTGGTCATGCCATTTGGATTATCCAATGCACCTAGTGTCTTTATGAACCTCATGAACAGTGTGTTCCAACCTTTCCTTGACTCTTTTGTGATAGTGTTCATAGATGACATGCTGGTGTACTCGGATGACCTAGCCCAACACCGTGACCACTTGGGTAGAGTCCTTGATATCTTGAGAAATCATAAGTTTTTCGGAAAGTTCTTGAAATGTGAGTTTTGGTTGGACCGAGTCATGTTTCTTGGATACATCATCTTAGGAGGAACAATCGTCGTAGATCCAGCCAAAGTATCGACAGTTCGAGACTGTCCGGCACCGAAGAACCCCTCTGAAATTTGTAGATTCTTGGGGTTGGTCGGAGACTACCAACGCTTCATCAAGGATTTCTCCAAGACTGCCTTATTACTAACCATGTTAACCCAGAAGGATGTGAAGTTCGTGTGGTCTGACATATGTGAATCTCGCTTCCAAGATTTGAAGGAGAAGTTGACCACTGCTCCTGTGTTGACTCTACCTTCTAGCAATGAGGGTTTCATGATATTCACTGATGCTTCCAAGATGGGACTTGGTTGTGTGTTGGAACAAGATTGGAATGTGGGGGCATATGCTTCTAGACAGCTTAAACAGAATGAGGTGAATTACCCGACACATGACCTGGAATTAGCTGCTATCATCCATGCTTTGAAGATATGGCGGCATTACCTATACGGTGCTACCTTTGAGATCTTCACCGACCATAAGAGTTTGAAATACCTACTGACACAGAGAGATATGAACCTACGACAACGATGATGGATGGAGTACATGAAGGATTACGACTTCACCATCGCCTACCATCCTGGTAAGGTGAATGTCGTGGCTGATGCGTTGAGCTGAAAATAGCTTAAATGTGTCGTTGTTTTGTCCAGTCAGTGGAAGAGTTTGGAGGAGCTTGTGGAATGGACTCCATGACCATTAGAGGATCGAGTTCGATTGGCTAATATCCAGATTCAGTTTGAGTTGTTGAGTGAGACCATAGAAGCACAATTGACCAGTGAAGAGCTAGACAAGATGAAAGGTTTAATGATGAAGCCACAGACTCGTCTATCCATGGGACTAGACGGAAGAATCAAGTTTGAGAATCGCATATGGGTTCCAGTGGATTCATCAATAAAGAAACGTACTCTGCAAGTGGCTCATGGGTCCAAATACACCATGCACCCAAGAACTACTAAGATGTTCAAGGACTTGCAGAGGTTTTCTGGTGGCCGGGAATGAAGAAAGACATTGTGGCATGGGTGGCCAGTTGTCTTACGTGTCAGATGGTGAAGGCTGAACACCAACGACCCAGTGGGCTTTTACAGTCAATAGAGATTCCAGAATGGAAATGGGAGCAGAACACCATGGATTTTGTGGTGGGTCTACCCCAGACCAAGAGAGGTCATGATGCGATATGGGTCGTGGTACATCATCTTACCAAGTTAGCACACTTCCTTTCCCTAAAGACCACTACTAAGGTGACAGACCTAGCTGAGTTGTACATCAAAGAGATAGTGTGTTTGCATGGGGTACCAGGATCGATCATCTCGGATAGAGACCCAAACTTTACTTCCAAGTTGTGGAAGCAAGTTCAAGAGGAACTTGGTACAAGGTTAATGTTTAGTACCGCTTATCACCCCCAAACAGATGGTCAGTCAAAAAGGACGATCTAGACATTAGAAGATCTGTTGAGAGCTTGTGTGCTCGATTGGGGTGGCTCATGGGAGAAATACTTACCGTTAGCAGAGTTCGCCTACAAAAACATCTACCAATCCAGTGTCAGGATGCCTCTGTATGAAGCTTTGTACGGAAGACCATGTCGGTCCCCACTTCACTGGGATGATGTGGGTGAGAGGACCTTGTTGAGGTCAGATGAGCTCCAAGTGTATGCTGATAAAGTGGCTTTGATCAAGCAAAGGCTGAAGAGAGCCCAGGATCGACAGAATTCGTATACTGATGCAAAGCGGACTGATGTGCATTTCACTGTGGGAGAGCATGTGTTTTTTAAAATCCGACCGCTCTGAGCTATAGCCAAGAACAGAGGAAAGTTGAGTCCCCGATATGTGGGTCCGTTTGAGGTGTTAGAATAGATTGGTGAAGTTGCATACTGTTTGGCGTTACCCCCTCAGTATAGTATGATGCATGATGTGTTTCACGTGTCTAACCTGAAGCGATATGTGCAAGATCCGAGCCATGTACTGAGCGTTGAACCTATTGAGCTTCAAGGGAAGCAGACTTATCCTGAGTCACCTTTGTGGATTCTAGATACCAAGGTGAAAGAACTTAGATGAAAGAATATAGAGGTGGTAAAGGTTCTTTGGAAGCACCATGGAGAGGATGAGGCCACATGGGAGCTAAAGGCAGACATGGAGAAAACATACCCTAAATTGTTTGTTTGATTGTTTGAATTTTGAGGAAAAATTCCTATAAGGAGGGGAGGATGTTATAACCTCAATTTCTTGAAAAATGTAATTCTCTTTTAATGAATAAATGAAATCTTTTTCTTTGATTTGCAATGAATTTCGTATGTAATGGCCTTGATTGATTGACGGTGGGCATTGTTGGCCATTGAGCCCAATTGAAAAGAAAAGGGAATTAAAAAGGAAAAGAAATTGATTAATAAGAGGGAAACATGAGTAATTGACAATTAAAACAGGATAAAGGCAAATAGATGTTCCCCAATATGGGAATGCGTGCCTTTGAGATTTCTTGATGTTCAAGGGACCCAAAATAACAAGATAATCACAAAGGAAAAAGGAAAACAAATAAATTTGGATTAATTAATGAGAGAACTTGGGAGAGAAGGAAGCCTTCTCATCCATTGCTTTTTGTTTCCCAAATTTCGTACAAAGTTAGGAAATAATAAAAGGAACGTTCCCTTAAAATTTTAGCTAAATAGGAGTTATGGTTTGGGAGATATCAATTTTCGAATTTATCTCCAATTTGGGAATTATTCTGAATTAAAGCAATAAATCTTTTCCCTTGTGTTTGATCGTGGGTGATGAGATCCGTTGGATCTTAATCCAACAATGGACAGCCATCATCTAAGTCCCAAGCGGACTAGGACTCTACAAGTTCTAGGGGAACTTTCCCACCCTGTTTTCTTGTGATCCAATGGACATGCCAACTTGGTGTTGGTCCCATTGGATTCAGGAGGGGAAATCGCGAAGGTTCCTCCCTAATTTTATTGGGTTTAGTCGTCGTTTGTGGAAACGCCCAAAACTGGCAATGCCTGCCTCGACCCTATATATAGGGGAGGATGAGTGAGGGCACCAGCACCTTGTTTCGCTAGCCCAACCTCTGCGGAAGAGCACGAGGAACAGTTGTGTGATCAATTGGGCCATCCACCCTAACCTGCACGCCGAGTCAGCGGTAGACCTCGCCGAAGTACCGGCGAGTAAGGGAGGATCGCGGCGCACCCTTGGCGAGCAATTGTGCCCATGAGTGAGTTCGGCCGAGGGAGATGAAGCTCCCAGTCCAAGTAGTTCATTCACAGGAGGCCGAGATCCGAGAGTCAACCCTTGAGTTGACCATCGCACACCTGCTGTGCTCGACGCGAGGAAGAAGAAGAAGGCCCTGGTCTTTTACCGAAATAACCCTCCGCACCTTCAGTAAAGGTAAGGACGTTTCCATCCTTTGGTCCTTTTGTTTGCAATGTTGAGGGTGCGTGTATCCACGGTCGTTGGATCCTCAGTGGATCCGCGGACCATGGATCAGGCGGCCCTGGTTTTTCTAGAAAATAGCAAATAGACAATAAAAGGAGTTTTCTTGTTAAAAATCGTATCTTGAGCTAGGAACCTCAGATGGGGGAAGTTAATACATGAAAAATGATCAGAAAAATGTGTGGAATATGCTGAAAATGGTTTGGACATATAAATCTGTATATTTTTGCAAAAGTGTATAATTTGATGGGAAAAGTGTTAATTTGTAATTAGAAAACCCTAATTGTTAACCACAGATGGTTTTAATCTTGCAATTAGGTTAATTCACACATGGTTAACTTGATTAAAGATAAAGATGGTTTTTAACCTATTTTGATGATATAATTACAATGTTTAGGGTTTTTAACTCAATATATTGATTAATATGTTTAGAAACCCTAAATTAGAGGAAAAGAAAAGGAAAGTGCTCATAATCTGAAATTAGGGTTTCCTGTTGCTAAAAGATGAATCTAGAATCTTTTGTAAAAGAAAAATGAAATAGTTAGGGTTTTTAAGTGATTTTGTGAAATTAGGGTTTAAAGTAATAAAGATGAAGTGGAACCCTAATTATGCTCAAAACCCTAAAAAGGGCAAATAACCTAGGAAACAACTAGGATTAATGGATCAATATGACATGTTTAATGATAGAGAAATTGGATGTCTTTTTAGGATCAACATGTGCCTACTTGCTTGAATTCTTGATTGGTTATTTCTACATTCAATCTGCTTAACAGGTATGTGGTTACGCCTATGAATACCATGAATTAGATTTCCTTGGATTTTTGAGGTTTTATCGATGACTTGAATTAAACTGTTGGATGCATTTAATTCTTATAATTTATAATGTGAATATGACTATCACCTAAGAGATGTGCCTACTAGCTCAAATCCTAGTCCCCTCTGTAGCTTTATAGATTGACCTAGTAAATGGCTACCAATGGGGTAGGTCCATCAGGTCATTCAATGACTTAGTACATGGATACCAATGGGGTAGGTCCATCAAGTCATCATGAGTCAGGGATTGGGCTACCTTTGGGTAGGACCATGTGACTCCATAACCCTAAGAATTGGCTACATGTGTGGTAGGGCCATGGGGGTAAGGATCTAACACATGAGAGAGGTAGTATCCATGTCCACTACAGGGACAACATAGAGATAGGGGATAGGAAAGGATTGAGTAGTATCACTTAAAATATAATCTTGGATGATAAAGGATATTTGAATGACTACATTGTTAACATAGTTGCACAATTATTATTTACCCCACATACCAGCTTCGGTTGATCGTTGTTTTGTTTTTCAGTGTTTTAGGTACAACCCTGAAATGAACAAATAGTAAAGTGACACATTGTGAAACTAAGAAATAATGTGCAAGGAGGATTAGATAGATTAATTCAAGCTCTGGATAGATAAATTTCCAAAGTTTTTCATAGGTAAGTAAATTTTTAATTTTATACCCAATTCCAGTTTAGTTAGTAGAATTTCATAATTATTGTTGATTATTTGTTGAACATTTCATCATGTTAATTGAATAACGGCTTTGACCTTCGGGTCTCCCTTAATTGGGGGTTACCGGGAGGTGGGGCTGTTAAATTTTTCCATTTTATATGACTAGTAACCCAACCAATAATATAAACATGTATTCTTTCTTATCTACATTTTATTAGCAATCATATATGTAATCATTGTATACATTCTAGAAATATGAGGGTAGACATTGTGTAGTTTCAGATTGAGACTTTAGGGTTTATAGATGAGATCATCGATGCATGATGTTTAACTTAATATTTAAATATGACAATAATACATTTATGTATTAACTTAGAAACCCGTTCAAAATTCACTCATTAGGAGTAAATTTTGGATAGTCCCCAGTCTGGGACTATTTTTGGATATTTAATCTCACTTAGCATGTAAGTGTATTTGTATGTTTAGTTTTGAAGAAAATTTTAGTAGTATTTCCTCATTTGTTCTATGGGTACATATGTGGGTGGTTATTTGCCATTTACATCGATTTACTTGGAGAACTTAGGGGAAATGTTGCTGAAATTTTCTTGAAAACTAAACATACATTATACAGTTACTAGTGAGATTAAATATTCAAAAATGGGATAGGTGGTATACTTTAGTATAAAAAAAATTAACTTCCTATCAATAAAAACTTATAACTTATACTATCAATATTAAATGCTCAGTTTTATAATTAATTTTAATGTGATCTAGAAAATAGATCAAAGTTGGATGCCTATCAAGAATCGTTGTAGTCCAGAGTTTGCTAAAGGTCTTGATGAATTTATCAGATTTGTTGAGGAACATAGGAAACTACCTACATATAGGTTCTATTGTCCATGTAGAAATTGTGGTGCCAATTTCAAAGTTGATATTGTTGAGGAAATTAAGAATAATGTCATATGCAATGGGATCATACAAGGTTATAATGAATGGTATTGGCATGGGGAGAAATTTAATTATGGAATAGAAAATGTCGATACTAGTAGCTGTGGCATATAGGATATAGATAATGATGATAATGTCAATGATGAACCGATTCAAGATGAACCAATTCAGGATTATATGGTTGATGAGATGCTATGTAGTTGTCGGGAAAATGTCATTGATCCACCTTCTTTATTTGCAAACATTATCCATGTTGCTGAAAAACCATTATATAAGGGTTGTACTAAGTTCACGAGGTTGAGTGTTGTGATGCGATTATATAATCTTAAAGCTCAAAATTGGTGGAGTGATAAGAGTTTCACTTCACTGTTATCTTTGTTAAAGGAAATTCTTCCTAAAGGCAACGAGCTTCCAATTTCAACATATCAAGCAAAGAAAATAATGTGCCCAATGGGAATGGATGCTAGGAAGATTTATGCATGTCCAAATGATTGTATGTTATTTTAGAAGGATTATAGTAATTTGATAAATTGTTCAAAATGTGGTGCGTCAAGGTACAAGACCACAAATTCAAGTAAGGCTAAAAATGGCTCTCCTACCAAGGTGATGTGGTATCTACCAATAATACTACGATTTCAATGCGTATTTGCTAATACTGAAGATGCACAAAATTTGTCTTGGCATGGGGAGTTAAAAGCCAATGATGATGGCATCCTACGACACAAATCTGATTCACCACAGTGGAAGAAAATTGATTTATTATACCCTCAATTTGGTAAAGAACCAAGAAACGTAAGACTTGGACTCTATACAGATGGAATGAATCCTTATGGTACATTAAGCAGCCAACATAGAACTTGGCCTGTTATGATTGTTATATACAATCTTCCTCCTTGGTTGTGTATGAAAAATAAGTATGTCATGTTTTCAATATTAATATCAGGGCCCAAGCAACCTAGAAATGACATTGATATTTACCTTCAACCTCTAATTGATGACCTAATGAAACTATGGGAACAAGGTGTTATGACATATGATGCTTCACGTGAAGAGATCTTTAGTTTGCATGCTATGTTGTTTTGCACGATTAATGACTTTCCAACTTATGGAAATTTGTCTGGATATAGCATAAAAGGATACAAAAGCATGTCCTATTTGTGAGGAAAATATTGATTCAATCCGACTGAAACATGGTGGTAAAATCGTATATCTTGGTCATCATAGATTTCTCCCACAAGTGCATCCTTATCGAAGGCAACACAAACCTTTAATGGATCAACTAAGGAATGAAGTGCTCCTAAACCTATACCAAGAAATGTTGTATATGATAGGGTGAAAGATATTGTTAATGAATTTGGAAAGAGTTCAAGTAGTCATACTCTCACATGTGATAAATCTCTATACAAGAAGAGGTCAATATTTTGGGATCTTCCTTATCGGAGATTCTTGTCAATTACACACTGCATTGATGTCATGCATGTTGAAAAAAATGTTTGTGATAGCATTATTGGTACACAATGGAATATACCAGGAAAGACTAAAGAAGACATCAAATCTAGAAAAGATTTAGAATTAATGGGTATAAGAAAAGAATTATCAGTGGAGATCAAGGGTCACTGCACATATTTACCACCAGCTTGTTACACTTTGTCAAAGCAAGAGAAAAAGACTTTTTGTGAGTGCTTGTATAATATTAAGGTTCCACAAAGATGCTCTTCTAATATTCGTAGATTGGTATCAATGAAGGATCTGAAGTTGATAGGTCTCAAATCTCATGATTGGAACACCTTAATGCAACAAATTTTACCTGTGACTATTCGATCTATATTGTCAAAGCATGTAAGGTTTGCAATCACAAAACTTTGTTCCTTCTTCAATGAAATATGCAACAAAGTGATACATCCTGATACTCTCGATAAATTACAAAAAGATGTAATTATTACCATGTGTCAGCTTGAAATGTACTTTCCTCCTTCATTTTTTGATATCATGGTTCATCCTGAGTACATATAACAAGGGAGGTGAAGATGTTGGTTCCAATTTTCTTACACTGGATGTATCCATTTGAGCGCTACATGAGTGTTTTTAAAGGTGATGTTCGGAATCTTTATCATCCTTAATGGAGTATTATTGAGGGTTATGTGGCCAAGGAGGTGATGGACTTTTGCAATGATTTTTTGAATTGCAATGAAACTTCTAGCGATCTAAAAAAAATCCATCACATTGAATATTATTGTGGCAAAGGAACTCTGGGAGCACGAGTGAAAGGAATTAGTCATGAGTTGTGGGAACAAGCACATTTGTATATTTTACACAACATCGATGAAGATAGTAGCTACATCACAGAACACAATGATCTTATCAAGAGAAATTATCCATGATCCAATTCAATGTGGCTTACAAGAGAGCATAATCGAACATTTATTAGGTCGTTTGAATAGAAAGTCTTTAATCAACTATCTGAATCACCGAATAATGTTGTTGAGAACATAAAATGGCTCACCTTTAAGACAAAAATGGATGTCATTTCATATGAAGGATATGACATAAACAGATTTGCATATTACACAAAGCATCAAGATGAAAGTAGTGTAGTCCAAAATAGTGGGGTCACTGTTCAAGCTAGTTCATTGTATTTTGCTAGTGCTAAAGATAAAAGACCACACAAAGTTGAGATGTCGTATTATGGTGTCATTGAGGACATATGGGAATTGGACTATACAAATTTCAGAGTTCCTATCTTTAGGTGTAATTGGGTTGATAACAACAAAGAAGTTTTAGTGGATGAGTTGGGTTTCACATTGGTGAATTTTGAAAAGATTGGTGAGAAAGATGAGCCATTCATCATGGAAGACCAAGCAAAACAAGTATTCTATATTGATGACCTGGCAAATAAAAATTGGTCGGTCATTCTTCATGGAAAAAGACAGCTTACTGTAGATCCTATAAATGAAGAAGAATACTATGAAAAGTATGATGATTCCAGCCCATTCTCAGTTGGTTTGCCAAGTGTAAATATTGAAGTTAACACCAATGAATACTATAAATGTCAAAACCAAATCAGTGTTAATATAGAAAATCAGAAGAGTTTCAGGTAATAAAGATTGTGATGTATTGTATGAATCTTTTTATATAATTAAGGAGGTGAATCTATTTATATATGTTTGCCAAGTCTAAATTGCAATACCTCATTTTAAATTATTAGGATATTCATGAGGCCCAAAAGAATAGACGGGCCAAAAATGTACATGACCATCGCTTGGGCCCTAGTGGTTATTCCTTCTTCCGCCAACTACAAGAGAAGCAACTCTCTTCTGGAGAAGAGTCTAGTACAACTCTAGTTGAGCATCCACCCCGACACTTGTAGTGGATTTATGCTAGAAAAAATCGAGTAGGTGAAATTGTCAACCCTGCAACTAAGGAGGTGGCACAAAAGATGGTAAGTTCATCCCAACTAAGTAAGAGTAACTCCCACAAACTTTGATTTTTTTTATATCTAATTGATTGTGATTTAATATTTTTATTAACTATGAATAGATTGATCTCCATGAGCAAAGGAAGGAAGGAAAGTTCATCCCAACTGGCCGCATGGATGAACTATCAGTTGCTCTTGGTACGAAGGAGCATCCTGGTCGTGTTAGGGGATTAGGAGTTGGCATAGGATACAAGTCTTATTTTGGCCCCTCGCAATCCAGAAGAGGTCGTACAGGAGGTCTTATACAAGGTGAAGTTGAAGCATTAGTAGCACAGAAAGTAAAAGAAATAATGACTTCATTTCAGTGTAGTCAACCATCTCAACCTATTCAAATTGTGCGTCTCTCAGATGATGAGGTACAAGCCCATGCTCCAGTTGTAGAAGGTCATGGGAGCACTCCCAATGACCCACCACAAAAATCTGCAGTAAGTTTGTTCTATATGTTGTGTTATTAGTATGATATATATATATATATATATATATATATATATATATATATATATATATGTATATATATATATAGTTGTAGTAGGTATCTGGTTTACCGCTTCATATATAACTTATATTATTTCGATTCTAGGTTGGTATGAACTGTAAAGTGGTAGTGCATGTTCCATAATATAATGTTGTGGCAGCGGGTAAGGTATACAACCTTGGTGGTACATCGCATTGCCAACCAATTACTGATGACATTTGTCGTGTGTCCATCCATCTTGTATATGACGGAATGGGGGACAAACCACTACCCATATATAATCTTGAATATAGTACAGTTGAAGAAGTAGAAGGTGCTATGGTGGGTTGGCCTAGACACTTGGCTATCAATGATAAGGTATACCTGAATTCTACCATGTTTTTCATATTTGACTACATATATGAACTCGTGTAATATAAGTATGTAATTTAATTAATAGGTTTGTAAACCAAAAAGTAAAAATTCTACTAGTCGTCCTCCTATTCCCAAGCCATATTTTATTCCAGAATCCACATTCGACACGTTGGGAAGTAAATGTAAATGTTTGTGTCAATACTTAGCCAACCAAAGCTTGATATCACAAATGTTGGTGAATTTAACAGAAGATGCAACTGGGAGGGACTTTGACAATTATATTTTTCTTGATGATATCATAGAGTTGTTTTGGTATGATTGGATACATACTTCGATATTAGAAGTATGGATAAGGTAAGGATCTATCAATATAGAAAATTCCAATACATATTTTTAACTTATTTCTATATATGAAATGATTACAAATGTTATACAGCCACTTATATACCAAGGCCATAAACTTTGATATAAAGAATGTTGGATTCTTAGTTCCTTCAATCACTAGTCAGGTGGAGACATATATTGAGGATGTGAATGAGTACTTCTCTACTGCATTCAAATATTTTGCTAGTGCAGGAAAGGAAATTATTCTAATTCCTTTTAATGTCCAATAAGTATTATCATTCAATATAATTTTAATAATGAATAAATTTCTTTATTTTAATGTTTGTTTTATTCTTACTCAGATCTAGACATTGGGAATTATTGGTGGTTGTCCTAAAATTGATGACTCTTTATTATCTTGACCCAATGGGAAAAATAATAAGGGGCCACAAACTAAAATTTCCAACTATGGAGTAAGCATAAATTTAGTCATTTGTTATGCTTCAACATGATATTTATATTTAGAATTTCTATTTTACCAACTATCGTTTAATTGATAGGGGTATAAAGGCTTTTCGTGAAGGTGGAGGACAAATACCCACAAAATTAAAGGCATTGACTTTGAAAAATGTCAAGGAAGCTACTTTGACAGCTGCTTAGTCTTGTATGTATTAATTTCATGTCTTATATGTCAACTCTTATATTCTTATCTCAACTCTGTTTAAAGTAGTTTACTAACATTAAGTATAATTCATTATTTGTAGTATCCTATACAAAATAATGGATGGGCTTGTGGCTACTAGCTAATGAAATATATGCAAACTATTGTCAAAGAAGCATCACATGACATTCAGACTATAGATCGGGTAATAAAGAATAACATCATAAATTTACAAGTGAGTTGTAGTCATTTTATAAAATATTAGCATGGGCATTTTCTATTATAGATCTTTACAACTAAGCCTTACACACCTGAGGACTTAAATGAATTCTGAGAAGAGTGGTCAAATGCTTTTCTAAACGAAGTCAATATAGCATTGGATTGAATGCATATGTCAGATCCATTTATGTATGTGGTTTTGGAACTCTTGCAAAATTACTTTTTTATCTGATATGAATTTTAATATCATCTCATACTTGCAATATATCATTTTGTGAATGTTATGATGTGTTGTGTGTATGAATATGTCTCAACTGAATATATATATATATATATATATATATATATATATATATATATATAATTATTTTTGTTATGAATGTGTGTACTTAGGAAATTGATAATCAATTTGAATAGGATTAGACATAAAAGATAGCAAATGTGGCTTTGGAATTTCTGGCTTGCATCATTGCATTTGCATGTCTACTTTCTATTGTAGGTTTTGATCTTTGTAAAGTAGATTTCTATTCTACAGGTTTTTCTTCTGAAGAATTCTGTTCTGCAGAATTTTTCTTTAAAAAAATTGTAAACTCTGGGGTCAGTTATTTTAAAAAATTGACCTTATAGATCTCTAGGGTTGGTTTTGTAGAAATAACTGACCTTATAGGCTATGGGATTAGTAGCTTATTTTTTGTACTCTCTTGGGTCAGTTTTTTGCTTATAATCGTCCTTACAGGACCTTTCTAGGGTCTGTTTTTTTTTACGAATAACCAACCTTATAGGATCTGGGATCAAGCAACTCATTTTTTGTACTCTATTGGGTCAGTTTTTTGCTTATAACCGACCTTATATTACCTCTGTTGGGTCATTTTTTAGTAATAACCGACCTTAAAAGCTCGGGAATCATTTCACATTTTGGGTCATTTTTTGATAATAACTAACCTAAGAGGACCTCTCTAGGGTCAGCTTTTGTAGGAATAACCGACCTTACTGCCTCGGGTGCATTTTCTTTTCTCACTTGGGTCAGTTTTTTACAGCCTCTTGGGTCGGTTTTTAATATATAAGGTCGGTTATCTTTGGTTAAAAAAACCGACCCTATAGAGCAATTTCTATAGCGACGACCACTTAGGCGTCAATTAAAAAGTGACGCTACAGGCTTTAAGAAACTGACCCTATAGACCATTATTGTAGTAGTGGAAGGGCTAGAACACACTATTCATGAGGTTCATGAACACACCGGAGAATTAGATAACCCAAAAGGCATAACCAAAAACATGTAGTGGCCATAGAGGGTTGAAAAAGTGGTCTTTTGGGATATCCTCATTCTTAACTTGCAACTTGTGGCATTCGAATCTGAAGTCAATCTTTGAGAAAATTTAGGTAGTTTTAAGCTGGTTAAATAGGCCATCTATGCGGGGTTGGGGATACTTATTCTTAATTGTAGTCTGATTTCTCATTCTGTACTCTATGTACATGCAAAGTGATCTATCCTTCTTCTTCTTCACAAAGAGGACTGGTGCTCCCTACGGGGATGTGTCGGGTCAGATGAAGCCATTGTCTAGGAGTTCATGTGGTTGCTTCTTTAACTCAAGCAACTTGGAGGGAGCCAACTTGTAAGCTGCCTTAGAAATTGGGTTTGTCTCGGGACCTAGCTCGATTGAGAAGTCCTTTTCTGTCTCTAGAGGTACGCCTGGAAAATTTTTTGGGAACACATCAGCATAGTCCCTAAATACCTCTATTTCCTCTAAGGGTTGTACCTTCTGCTCAGGCTCAGTCACTACAGCTAGGAACACCAGACAACCTTTAGGTACCATCTGATTTTCCTTCACGGGAGACACATGAAGGTTGGTTGTGGCATCTTTTCTACCTCTAATTGTAAAGGGTGGATGAGATGGCTTTTCTATCCTTATTTTCTTTACCCTATAGTCTATCTTTGCATTATAGTAATATAACCAATCCATTCGTGTAATGGCATCAAAATCATTCATATCAAGAAGGATAAAGTTAGTAGGGAGTTCAATATTCATATACTTCACAGGAATGATCAGTGTTTTAAGGAGGGATGAGAAGATATGACCACTAGGGGTGGTGACTTCCAAAATGCATCCTAGGTCCTTGAAATCCAAACAAAGCATAGTTGTCAGATTTTGAGAAAAGAAATTATTGGTAGAACCAGAGTCGAATAAAGCTTTAACGGCATGTCACATAATATCAAGCAGTCCTACATCGTATTTGTGGCAGTCAAAATTATTATGCATTTTATGGTAAAGGATAGAAATTGGAGTTCTAGGGATGGTTACCTTCTATGATTCAGTTTGCATTGGCCTGAGCTTCCTCATTATCAATGATGAAGACTTGGGCCTGTCGACACTCTCCAACAACTAGGGATGCTTCCTCAGGTGTTGCAGCTACTAGTTGGGTTGCCACTAGGCCTGGACCTCGATGGTCGGGGAGAGGATAGTTGGATATGAGATGTCCCTCTTGTTGATAGTTAAAACACACTCGCTTCTCAAAGAGACATTTTCCAGGGTATGACCTTCCATAATTGCAACATCTTGGGGTGCTCCATGTTGGCAATTCACATGATGGGACTTTCCCTTTCCTTCATTTCTACCCTTTCTGTTGTTTTCTGTTGTCATTTCTTGGGGCAGAAGTGCCATCAGAGAAACCCTAATATCCTTTGGGTGGGTTTTGAGCAGGCATGATAGTCATTTCCTTGTCTAAGGTGAAGTTGAGAGCCTTGGTGAAGTTTGGAGGCTTACTAACCATCACATGTGGTTTCACTGGGGGTGTAGGTGCTCAACAAAGTGCTCAACTCATCATTCCTTGAGTCAGCGTGTATGCAAAGGCTCTAGGAGGCATAATTTCCTAGCATAATCTGCTATTGACATGTTGCCCTGATAAAAGAGCATGATCTGCGTCTCCTTTTCCTTCTTGGCATAGTTGGGAATAAACCTTGTGGAGAAGATGGTGTTGAAATCTACCCAGACTATCGGATGCCCATTCAGATCTTGATCAGTAATATAATTTTCTCACCATAGCTTCACTGCTCCTTCAAGAAGATGAGTGGTGAAGAGGACCTTCTTGCTGGGTTGCACCTCTAGGATGTGAAAGCCATTCTCCACAACTAGGAGTCGGGCATCCACTTTGTCGACGACTCTCGTCTTGTCCTCACCTGAGAACTTCTCTATGTTCATCTTGACAAGGTCAATGATCGTAACTCTGAGGCGAGGGCGAACATGTAGGGGTTCACCATTCTCATCTCTGATGATGTATCTAAGAGCTAGGACACTAATTGCTTCAATGAACTTCTTCTTCTACTCTAGCCAGAGCACCTTAGGGGTCTAGATCACCACCTGGACAATAGAGCTGAGGCCACTAGTA
Organism: Alisma plantago-aquatica; assembly: GCA_963693085.1. Classification (NCBI taxonomy): domain Eukaryota; kingdom Viridiplantae; phylum Streptophyta; class Magnoliopsida; order Alismatales; family Alismataceae; genus Alisma; species Alisma plantago-aquatica. Next base: position 457,382,162 of record OY856411.1, on the reverse strand, counting down.
TTAGGGTTACCTTAACCCTTGGGTTCAACTTCCCTCATGGGTTCACCTTTATGGTCAGGACCATCTTTTGGTTTTGAGATCACAAAGGGGATGGACTCATGCTCAGGACCTCTCTCTATAGAGGCCTCACTTGACCCCTTCCACTTCTTGGAATACTCACCTTCCATGATCTCCTCCTCTTCTCTGAGGAGACCTTCTTCCTGCGAGAGACCTTCTTGTCTAGATGGTCCTAGGTGCTTCATCCATGATGGCAATGGTCTTGACGTGAGTCATACTATTTCATATAAAGATTAATCTCAGTTTTATGTTTAGGGTATTTAAAGCATTGTAAATTGTCCATGACATCTTAGTTACACACATTAATTATAATTTGATAGATGATTCCTTAACCATAATACTCATAACCCTAATTTCTTAAAAGAATTAAGGAAGTAGTTATCGGATCTCTAAAATTTTGTGAGGGAAGCAGGAGTAGAGAAGGGATGAATCACAATATGAGAAGAAAACCTAGAGGTATTTTACTTCAGGAAAAATCTTCCTACTTTGGTCAGGAAGGATGCTCGGAGGCCCCAGAGTCCTCGTAAGTCGACTAGCAGTGTGGAGGAAAGTTTTGCTAGCCCCCAGGGTCGTGATCCCTTCTAGACACCATCGCCTTTAAAAAATACCCTAATAATTTCCTTGGTCTCTATGAAATTCTTTAAAATTTACTAATTATTAAAGTTTAAATGGTAGACCTGGACTCTAACACCAAATATACTGTCACCCTCCCCCTATTATCCCAAATTAAGGCAGATAGAGAGGGCAAAGGCCATTATCATAACTATAGGATTAAGGTTTAGCACCCAATAATAATTAGAAATTTCATTAAAGAAGAGAGTTTGATAAAAATATGAAGATAGAGTCTCCTTTAGGGAGTTACATGGGAAGGAAAACTAATGTTTGCAACATGAAGTAAATCTAATTATCTAAATCATCATCTAGACTTTAATTGTCTTTCCTTTAGGTGTCATTTTCTCTAGAAGTCCATTTCTTCATATTCATTGCAGTTTAACCTAAAACAGCATGAAACAAAATGGGTCAACATATTGAAATATACTAATATACACATGTAGGTGTAAGAACATAATCGAACTTGCACTTTCTTATTATAAATTCTCAACCCTATCTATTAAGTCTCAAGGATACCATCTCTTGGGTCTTATCCCTATAGCAGACCTTGGTTGCCTTCCCAGTCTAGGGCTTGTGCCAAGTTGGTCTTCCCAATCTGGGACTTGACCTCTGGTGACCTTCCCAATCTGAGGTTTAGTACCATGTCGATCTTCCCAGTCTGGGGCTTCACCATTTCTAACCTTCCCAATTTGGGACTTGGTCATAGTCATCTTAATGACTTTCTTTCTACTTCCTTATTCAGACCTCCAGAGACAGTATGTAGGGTTTGAGCAAGTTATGTTTCATATAAAACGATACTCATAAGGGCTTTATAGATTTCAAGAAGTAAATAAACAACCAATATACTAGTTGCAATCCATCCGGGAAACCTCAAAAAACCATGAAAGTCGATAAGGCGAGTATTCATATGTGTAGCCACATACCTTTCCTCAGAGATGACATAATTGCAAAGCAAGAAGCATAGATTCAATCAATCAAGGAATCACCCTGTAATTAATGCATAACACCCAAGTATTACTATTGTGTTCACATAGTATCCATTAAGGGTGACAAGGGTTGTAAGTTAGGGTTTTGGGGTCAAATTAGGGTTTTATTAGGGTTAGGCTTCCCAAACCCTAATTATCACTTTAAGACTTTTCATCTTAGGAAACCCTGATTTTGGCAGCATGTTAATCCTTTAACTTAGGTTAGATCTAAAATGCTCTTTTATCCTAAAATATTAGACTTTATCCATTAAGATCATCTAACCAAGTTATGCTCATCTATTTCATGAAATTAGGGTTTATATGCGCTCGATTACATTAAAGTATGCACCTTTATGCACTTTTGGTATTCAAGACACAATTTGATTGTGGAACCAATTTAATTGCATTTCTTACATTTTTCTTATCAAAATCATATAATATGCTATATTTGTATGTACCTAAATTTTCTAGAATTATTGCAAAATAAATCCTTTTAGGCTAATAGGAGCCTACCACATAGACGTCTAACTAGGCCAGGGCACGTGTCGTGGGGCCACGACTGAGCCAATTAGCTCACTCTAGGCTAGTGGCCCATGCTCGCATGTCTATGTGATAAAAGAAAGGGGAAAGTCAGGATTGCACTTACCTCACAACAGTGGATGCGGAGGCAGAGAAAACCTTTCGCTCTGGGTCATCGTCTACCTCAGTATTGCGAGCAATCTCTTTTGCATGAGTCAACATGAGAGTTGACTTTGAGTTCCTGACTTCCTGAATAGAAAGAAAGGATACCTCCTTCTCTGTCGCTCCTTGTCAGACTCAGATGTGGTCTTCCATTGCTCGGAGGCAGTCAGAACAGAGAGAACGAAGAGGTGCTTCTCTCTGTGTGGTGAAAAGATGAGATGAAGGGGAAGAACAAGGCTAGCAGCAAAATTGAGAGCAGAGACAACATCTTCAAGTCTCGTAGAGTCTTGCCAGAGGTTTTGTGGTCTCCTAGAGGGGGTTTCTACCCCTTATGTAGCCATGGCCCCAAAGGGTTGGGCATCGGTTGGTTCTGCAATTAGGAAAATCTTTAATATCTTTCCAAAGTAGGCAAAGCCTAGGATGGTTGCACTTGGGAATTCCTTCCAAATCTGTTAGGAGGGTTTTTAGGTGTTCATATTGATCGAGGAGGGGGATAAGTGTGAGAGGAGGGGTCAACAATATTGTGCATGTTTCCTAAACTGGCTAAAGGTTTTAGATAACCTCTGGACCGTCAATCCCATGGATCCAAGGGTCACCAGAGCACGCGCCATCTCACGGATGCCCGTATATTCCTATTGCGATTAATACATTGCTCAATAATCCCTCTCACTTTATAATACATTCTAATTTGTGATAAGACAGTTATAAAAGGAATCTATATGTACTTCTTTCCCACATCGGTTGATTTTTCTTAGAGAAATTCCACTTGAGAAGAAGCATTGTCCAAATATATCTTTTGGTCGGCTAGTTTCCTCAATGACAACATTAGGAGATATTGGTGTTGTTTAGTATCATTTTTATCATCTGAACTTGGTTTAGATCATGTCCAACTGACTCAAATGCCCTAGTACTCCAAATAACATTAGGGATTTGGTTACTACTTTTAGTATGTTGCAATCATGATTTGATGTTAACAATTTAGATTCTTTTAAGATTCATTATTTCTTTACATTTCCACTACATTAAAACACTCTCAATGTACCCTAGTCTAGAAAAGTAGAGTGTTGCATCATCCCAATAAACGTGATTATATCAAATTATGATTCAACATAGTAAAGGATACTTTTAAACTATATTTAACATCATTTAATCTTATTTGGATTGGAGTTTCATCCATTCTACAAACATTTGTACACTAAGCATATTCACCCACAACTGTCTTAGTCCTAGTTTAATCGAAATCAGTGTTTTCATTCACCAAAACCTAACTAATTTTAATCAAATGTGTTTAGGTTATATAAGCATGTTCCACACATCTAATTTATGTATCATTTCTAGTATCTAATGAAAATAAAAATTAAAAGTGTAAATTCACAATTGGCTTAGTAAATAGGCAAAAAAACCTAAATGGCACATTTCTCATTTTTTATATTTCCTAAATGGCACATTCTTGAACTTATTGCCCAAAATGACACATTTGCAGACCAATGTGTCCCCTGCTGGGACGCATTGCCCTCTCGGTAGGCAATGCGTCCCAACCGGGGACGCATTGCCCCCACAGGAGGGCAATGCGTCCCGAAGCTGGACGTATTGCTTTTTTTATTTTTATTTTTTAATTTTTTTTATTATGATACCATGTATACCATGTATATTATATATACATATATATGTTAAATTGCTAAATTAATATAATCTAAATTAACTTATATACAATTATCCATATATTTAAAATAATATTTGAAGATAATAAAATAATAACATAATATTTTAAATTTAGCAATTTAATATAGAAAATACTAATATAGAAAAAATATAATATTCTATTATTATTTTATTATCTTCAGATATTATTTTAAATATATGGCTAATTGTATATAAGTTAATTTAGATTATATTAATTTAGCAATTTAACATATATATGTATATATAATATACATGGTATACATGGTATCATAATTAAAAAAAACAATACGTCCGGCTTCGGGACGCATTGCCCTCCTGTGGGGGCAATGCGTCCCAACAGAGGACGCATTAGCCTGCAAATGCGTCATTTTGGGTAATAAGTTCAAGAACGTGCCATTTAGGGAATAAAAAATGGGAAATGTGTCATTTATGTTTTTTGCCTAGTAAATAATAGTTCTTTGCGTACCCAAAAAATAAATCCTAGCACGAATCATCACAATTGGCAAAAATACCCCGTCTTTGTTAGAGTGGAGATATTGAGAGTAATGTTGAAGAGGAATGACCAAAGATGGGATGAAAATACGACTAGTACCTGGGATGGGATACATTCTGTCTTCTAATCCAAAAATTTAGAAACGGGAAATTTTGAGAGGCACTTTTCCTCTCTAGGGTGTCCCGTAAATTTCTCTGTACTTGAAGCATGTCACACAGCACCCTGTACACCAAAGCAATGGTCAACAATGGCAGTCCTTTTCTGTTCTGTCTCCAGTTTAGAGCGTCCGTCCGTCGCAGCTAACTTCTCTTTGGATGAAATCTACGCGGCGAATAACCAGCATTCACAATCACCACGATCAGCATGGACGAAACAGCGCCTAAATTATTGTCACTGAGCGGGTACGGAGTTTCATCCACATTTACGTGTGACCCGATCACATGCCAAATGCAACATATGGCTTCTTGTAAGAAACGATGAAAGCAGTGGGATAAACAACAATAAACAGATGTATTGGATTCAAACATTCAATTTGAACCGATATAATAGGTAATGTGCAGTCAAATTGACAATCAATATACCTTTGGCTATCGGCAAATTTTCAAATCCTAGACATTTTAAAACAGTTTCAAGGGAACAGTGGTAGGTTTCGAGGAACTTTACCTTCGTCGTTACGACGATTTTTCTAATATAAACAAGATTAGTGTTGACACCTTAAGGACACACACACACCCTACTAAAGATGCGGTGTGTTTTTCCTAACTTCATAGAATATCAACGACGGTGGTTTTGGTCTCACACCTTTGATTTGAAAAGAACGTCTACCTGTGTGCCGTTGACCCAAGAATACTAAAACATACGCCCGAACCCTTGCTTGAGTTCCTTCGCCATTTGACTTGGAGCTCGAAAGCAAATTGGTATTATTGATTTGAATCTTGTGGTGTCTAGGGCAGTTCTGTATGATTCCTGAATCGTCCTGACTGACGTGGACCAAGGCACAAGAGCCAGATTTTCCTGAGAAAAATCTGGAATTAGTGGTCCCTATGCTAGTACCTGTGAACTTCACATGGCTCGAGAAGGAAAAGGCTACTGCGTTGAAAAGCAAACGGTTTTGTAGTGATATGTAGCCGTCAGGTTTCCCCTTTTTATGGATTGTTTGCATATTCAGTTCACCAACCTTCTTTGTTATCAGCTTACACCCTCGAGCATGGATTTGCTAGAAAGAATGCCCCTTGTTTTTCTTGAATGATAGGATGTCGTATGTCGTTCTAGTATATCCAGCTAAAATATATGCTCTTGGAAATTCTTTCTAGCACTATCCGTTCACCGGTTTCGCATACCATTAGCTTAGTTGAACTTCTTGGAAACCGTAATTAAGAACATAATATAGGGAGTATGTATTCTTCTCATTCGGGAGTCAAACAAAATAAAAAGAGAATATGGAGATCTTCGAATAAAGGAGAGGAGCAAGAACTCTGTGAACATGGCACCTCATGCAATCAACTTACCCTAACTTTGTGCGTCTATGTTATTGTATATCACGTTGGGAATAAAAATGGTATAGAACATAAAAGCACGAATATTTTAACTATAGCAGCTAACATGTAAGTGTATAAGAAGCACTTTTTCAGCGAAAATAGATTTAAAAGTAAGACAATAAAACCAATAACTTATTTGAGCTGACAAAATAGGGTGTGATGGTAGAGAGGAAGCGACTTCTCTCTCTAGGGTTGCTCTGCCTTCTCTCTAGTTTTCTCCGGTGGCCGCCGCTGGGGGGGAGGGGGTGCCTCCTCGGTGTCTTCCTCCCCCTGGCCCAGACCGTCTTTGATGTCTCCTCCTTCGTAGCAGCATGGATTCCAGAGCTACGGTTGTCAACTCGTGTTGGGGCTGCTCACGACGAGGGATGGGGAGAGGTGTGTTGCGCCTCGCTGAAGAGAGACTGATGGAGAGGAGCCGGCAGCATCGGCTTTGGTCGAACCCATCCCGTTCAAGAGAGACAGATGGAGAGGAGCCGGCTCCCGTGGATCTGGTCCTCGATCGGCAGCTCCGCCGACGCAGATCGAGAAGGGGATTCATATCCCCTCATGCCCTCTGCACCTCCCCGTTCCGAGTCGGGTTTTGATGACCAGAGCTTTGTGCCCTCACGACTCGTTGGCTTGATTCCTGCTCCGGGTTTCCCGTTGTGGCGGCGGCGAGTCCCTTGTGATGGCATGGGTGTTGTCCCACTCCTGGCCTGTAGGCGGCACTCCCTGCGCAGTGATGATTCCAGACCCTGGCAGCTCCCTCAGTGGCCTGCCCCTCACCTGGCGGCTGGCTTGAGACCTTGGTGGTGTCGTGCCCTGGTTTAGCCACCCTGTGGTGGCTCCACCGTGTTCCGGGTGCTCGTGGCTCCTCGGCGCTGCTGTCTTTCTTGTGGTGGCTTCTCCGCGGGGGCCTGCTCTTCTCCGTGCGGACCTGGCTCGTGGTCCGCCGCTGTGTGCGTGCGGCCCCTGGTGCTTTCCTAGGTGGTCTGGTGGGTTGTTGTCTTCAGCAGAATAGAATTCAGGTGGAAGACTAGGGCTCACCCCCATTCGCCTAGCTGATATCGATCGGTTTAGTGGCAGAGGTGATTCCTGTTCTCGACCTCTCTTCAGTGGTTCCAAGGGTGCTCGATGGCCTGGTGCTGTGCTCCGACAATCACTCATGGGTTTGTTTATGCTCATAAGGTGTTGCGCGGGTTGGGTTTATGGGGGGCATTCTTCTCCCCTGTGTATCTCATGTTGCAGTGCGATGGAACATCTGTTAAATGTTCGATGGAATGTTGCTGGCAAGCAATAATGTTTGCAAGATGTGTTTCTGGTTTGGCCTAAAGTAGAGAGTTTTGCTCTGCGGCTGGCTTTGAGAGTTGCAGTCTCAGAGTAGTAGTCAGCTTCTCTGAGTCCAAGAATACTCAGATACTGCTATTTCTACGGTTCGGGCTGCTTCTTTGCACTCAAAGGACTGACCACTTGGACCCTAAATGGTGGCTTCAAAAGCCTACTGTCTCTTGCTAGCTCTCTGTTCTGCACAATTTTAGTGAGTGTGCATATTGCTAGTGTGTGAATGGATGGTTCGCTGTGACAAGTTGGGATAATGTCTCCATCACTTGAAGGCCATGTTTGGTGTTTCCTTTTGATTGTTGGATGATCCAAGGTCTGGATATAGGTTGAGATCTGCCCAGTTGTGTTGTTCTTGTGATTCCAAGAATGCTGAAGTTTTTTCGGCTGCCCATGTTGCCACATCTTCAGATAATGTGTTAAATGCCAGTGGCGGCCTGTGCAGTTTGGGATTTTCTTTGGTTTTCTTCTATTTCTTCTAGTCTAGTGTGGCTGGACATGTTTCTTCTGTTACCTAGATCGAAGGCTTTTGGGGTTCTTAGCCTACAAATATAGTCTTTATTTTATTTTTTATTCTATGGGTGTCCTACATCCTGGTTGTAATGGGTTTTTTAGCTCATGGTGATGTAATGGGGTACTTAGTGCCCAAAGTTTTTTGATATTAATAGTAACACGTCTTTTGACCGACCAAAAAAAAATAACTTATTTGAATGAATAGTCTCTAAGGACTGTCTTAAAATAAGTTATGTCCAAGTTAGTATTAATTTACATAGGTTTACACTCATGTTTTATGAAAGAAGTTCACAACAATCTAAATGTTCACCTTTATTTGAATTGAACAAAGACCATCAGTTGTCAGCAACATATTGATAAGTAAGAAGTTGCCTCACACTTGTCAGTTGGCCCGATCGGTAGATCTGATTCAGTTCCAAACTGTAGCAACCAAATAAAAAGACGAGAGGTTTATACATCTAAAGGTTCGTTTTCATGTTGTGATAGAGTCCACTCAGATACCGTCGATGGCCACACAATGAGATGAACTGACAAAAAACACATCAATTTTACTCACCGCGACGACATATTGAATCAATTGATGTAAACAATTTTTCTCGCACACATTGCACACTCCTAGAGAGAACAGTCGATGAAATTAATTTTGTTATTGAAACAACTGGATCTGACCATAATCGACCACATAAGGTCAATCCTTTCATACTTTGGATCTATATCTTATTGGAACATGTCCTTGTATACCCAATTTGAAAGCTTATCTAAATATATACTCGATTGAGTACCGAATTACAATGAGTGCATGCTTTCCACCGTACAATCGTAATGCTTAATGCTTATATGTCTGATACAAACAGTATCTGATCTGGTTTAAAATGCATTCGGCTGCAGTTACAAAAATTTAATTTAATATTGTGTAGCTTAAAATGAAATCTAAGACAATTGAACAATTTTCTAAATCCTAAGACCCTACCCAGGTCTACCTGTGTGTGCTTGTATGGACTCCGTGTCGACCTCTAGTCTTTGTGAACGAATATCCACTACCCTTCACAAATGTAATAGTTAGCCCCAACGTAAAAGCAGTAACGGAGACTAAAAGTCTCACTTATCACACTACAATATAATATTAGCATTGTATATTTGGTCCAAAATTAACATCTAGTTAGTTCTGAGTCATTATACACAATAAAAGCTACAACCGCTCACGTCGACAAAGTCAATAACCAATAAACAAAAATCAAATAGAGGAACATAATTGGTGAAGAAGATCGTAAAATTCTATTAAGCAACTTCAAGAAGATTACAAGGATTGTCTCTCCCTCACAATCACATGCCCACAATAAAACCATATAACTCACTCTCGTTCTCTCCCCTCTTTGGCTATCCTTTGTGGCTTCCCGTCTTTGATGCACAATGTTGTCCCATGTTGGCACACCCAAAGTTACCACAAGTTGAAACCCCTACACATCGACACATCGTATTCCAAGAGTGTTTACTCCTATTTATATAGATAGAAACTCCCAGTTAGAAAGTACTAGAGGATACGGCTACTCTATAGGGATTAGGAAACGACAATATAAAAAGATAAGGAAATAATGTCTTGGACTCCAAGTCTAACATTAATTTATATTTTTTTAATATTGTTAGATATTATTTCTTATCCAATTAGGATAAGAGACAAAATCCTAACAATCTCCACCTTGTATTTTATCCGCTAAAGTTGCTCCTCCAAGAAGTTTGCTCCCGTTCTTCTATGCTTCCGCCCTCGGAAGTTACTTCCATCATTGGAAGCGCTCTACCATGCACACCTACATGAAGTATGTGTCTAGGCTTAGCAGTCTGAATCCTTCATGTGAGAGCCCCTCAAGATGTACAGTTTGGAAAACTGCACCGACTTCACATGCAGTTGGAAGAAATGCATCCTTCACACCTTTAGCACTCATGCCATAGGATTGTGTCTTATTTTAGCCATGCCCCATCAAAGACATCGCATGGTCGGTCCAACCAAAACTTCCTCTTTCCAACAATTGACAGCTCTGTCTCTACACGTGTTGAAATTTGCAACTGAGTTTGTAATCTCACACTAGACTGCCAGTGAGAGTTAAATACATGTAGCAATCTTCAGATTCATGACGCCTGCCACCCATGCTACTGCTTCATCTATGCCTCCCCTGTCGGATAACCTCTTGTCAGCCACTCCTTTTTTGTTAGAAAAAATTCAACTAGTCGATGAAACCAGGTAGCCTCTATGACCACTTATCTCTTGCAAGTCGTATGACTCCACCTCGTGTTGATATTTCACAACTAGTGGATTCACACCCTCCTCATTCTATAATAGTATTTCCATCAAGATTTTCTACCGGATGGCCTCCAGCAGTAGTTGTCGACGTCTTCATATTTTTCTATGCACCCGATGCTTTCTGATCATCTCGCATGAACCCTTCTCTGATACCACTTGAAGATATTTGTGGAAGCTTCAAGCCTAAGAAAAACATCACACGAGATACAACTCAAGTATGCACAATAAAAGCTATGACTACCCACGTCGACAAAGCCAATAACTACCAAATAAATAACTAAGTAGAGAACATAATTGGCAAAGAAGACCGCAAAAATCTATTAAGCAACCTCAAGAAGATTACAAAGATTTTTGCTCCCTCACAATCCCATGCCCTCAATAGAATCCTACAACCCACTCTCGTTCTCTTCCCTCTTTGACTATCCTTTGTGGCTTCCTGTCTTTGACGCACAATTTTGTCCCACATTAACGCACCCAAAGTTACCACAAGTTGGAACCCACACGTTGGCACATCGTATTCCAACGGTGTCTACTATATAGATAGAGACTCCCGATTAGACAGTACGAGAAGATACGACTATTGTATAGGGATTAGAAAATAACAATACAAAGGAATAAGTAAATAATGTCTTAGACTGCAAGTCTAACATTATTGCACTTTTCTAATATTATTAAATATTATTTTTTATCCAATGAGGATAAGAGACAAAATACTAACAATAATAACTTGCCATTACGACTTCGCATTATGCCTATTTATCTGCCATCTTGTTAACCTATATACACACAAGAGGGAAATAACAAATTTTCGTTAAACATAACTTGCTTGATCTACTTCATGGTCTTAAATACGAGGCGATAATTGACCATGGACCACCTAAGTCACGCAAACCTCATTCATCTCATTGTCATCTACAGAACTCTCACACTATCATGCCTATTTGTAGCATCGAAATCGCCAAACAAATCCTCCATTTGTACCCCTTAAGATGCAGACAAATGCTTGAAACCCACATGTAATTGGAAGGAAGTCCCTCTTTTCTCCCATGTTCACCTTATCCATTTAAGCATCACGCAAGGTCTTATTTGCAACTTCACACGTTCATGAGTACACAATGTTTACCAAAACCAATATTCTTAGTCTTGTAAGTGCTGAAACAAAAAGGATTCTAGAGGAGCTTCAATAGAATCCCCAGCTAAGATTATTACCTAAAAAGATTTGTTAAAGGAGACTTGTTTTATGAATATATATATATATATATATATATATTCACACACACACCACATAATGTGATTGAAGAAAAAACCAAAGAAATAAAATTGATACCAATTCTAAGGTGGTTTGAACTCGATATCTTACTCCAACAACAGTGTATTTTCAACCAATAGGTTTCCAAAACAACAACTTACTATGATTTGAACATATACAAAGGCAATGCAACCTGATGCTCAGAGCATTCCATTTTGATTGATCGCTAAGGCTATCTTTGATTGTAGATATACAAGAACGCCACTATCTCCCTTGTTGTTGTGAAACTTTAAACTCAAATGAGGGTGTGTGGATGAATCAATGTATTCTTAGTTGAACAAATATAACCATAATAATATTGGTTGAGGTCATATATAAACTGATATATACTCACTCAAGCTACTCGTCCGATATAAAATTTGATCCAGACTCCATAAATATCACTCAATTGAACCGACATGTCAACTAACAACTCTTGCTCAAACTTGTTGTTGAACTGACCAATTCTATTGGTGAATAGATCAAATTTGTGAGATAGATTCATAAAGTTATTCAGCAATGAATATATTAACATAAATGCATGCATGTATGAAGGTCTACATGTATACTAAGGTTTTCCCCCAAATACTACTTGTCCTTAGCAAGAATAAAAATAAAATATGTTGTTTATTTCATTCACATTAGATAAACATAAGATGGATTTCTTAAGAAATGTAAAATTTAAGTTTCCCTTATCAAGATTCAATTTTCATGTAACTCTTAATAAACTTAACATAATCACAGTATGGGGAATAAATGGCTCATAATACATATATATGCATATATTCGATACACCTGAGAAAAACTCTCCCTGTCTTTATGGTGATAATTATTTGTATAATAAGAAAATTTAATATGAATCGACATGAGTTGAGAAGATATACAATATATACTTGACAGAATTATAGAATTTGGTGGTGCGAGATAGTCAAATATTGTAAGATGTATGATAAAGATTAATGAAAAGAGTTTTTCCTTTCAAGAGAAGGCAAGAAAGTAACAAATAGATTACACGTGTGAATGATAAAATGAAGTGTAATGAGACTTCTCAGGAAGAGCATGTAGTATTAACAATAATTATTGTCTCTAATTAACATTCAACAACAAAAAAAAAGTTTGCATATAGATAATAATATGAGAAGAACAATCTCAAAATAGGGTTGGAGCATCAATGAATTTCTTGCCTTAGGAAGGAGGTGAGAGCACCCAATTCCTTTGTATAAAGTTTGTATAATCAAGTGAGAGCACAGAACTCAAATATAAATGGTTGTGAGATGGGGCGCCAACACATAGGCACCGATATTATAGATAATGCTATATATGGTATGTAGCAAATAGAGAAGGCATTATAGTTCAATCATATTATGTATATTTCAAACAATGATAATATAAAATAAATAATTACAGTAAAGTAAAGTGGTATATATGAATAATTGGATATATATGCAATTCCATGGAGAATCAAATAAAAATAGAATTTCTGAAAGATAATTCAAGAGCACAACAAATGTGTGGGTTAACCCTGATCAATGGGACAATCAGATCATAGACATAATGAGAACTTGACAATTAAGTAGGGTTTTATACATATGTGGTTAGATGAGACTAGCCATTCCAACTAGTCCTAGGTCCATGCTTTGGGGTTTCGTTTCACCTATCACCAAATTTAGATAATTTAGGGTTAGTTTTTAACTAATATGTAAACTAGAAATATCAAATATTTAACATAATTGAGTTAGGTTAGAAATCCTAGATTGATTGATAGAGATCATTATTTTGATTCAAAAATATATCTATTTTTAGGACTTGTATATTAGTTGCTATGAATTTTACAAGATAACTACTATGGAACTATTAAAAAGAAACTTGTTTCAAAAGACCAAACTTGGTCTTGGATCATATTTCATGTCTATGATGTGCAATAGGATAAATATGTAAAACTCAATGCTTAAAACAAAGTGTGACATCATGTTAACATCAAGAGGGAAAAGATGATAAGATCCATGGTAAATGTAAATAAAAAAATCTACACGCGGGCATCCTCCCAAAAATGTACACATCAGTCTTCTTCACATATCTACGAGACTGGTTGCAAGGAAGAAAGGTGGAGGTCCATTGGGGGAAATGAAAGGACATTCTCACTAAGTCATTCGTCCCTCACTGAACTCAACAATCCTAGGGAGAGGATCAATAACTAGCTAGACATGACTAGAGAACCTCCATCCATGGATGGACAAAGGGGAGAGATTGATAGTCATGAAGAGATGACACCATACCCAAAGGATAAACCACATAGGTTCTGAGCAACCAAGTGGTGCAAACAACGACAAAGATGGGTTCAAATCATGACCAAAACACAATATACGCCTCATATTTGAGCATAATAAATGAAAGACCTAAAAAGGAGAAATGTATGGTGTTGAAATAGGAGAATTGAAACATTATGAACTCTAAAGGGACCAAAGGAAACTATTTGGATGATCTCAAGACCTTGCAATTCCCTTCATCGTGACGACAAACTCTAGGATTTTGACACATCAACTTGAAGTGGGGAGATAAAGCATTGGTTTACATGAAAGCAACTGAGTACTAGGTTTGTCTACTGGAGTCAGTTTGTAGATTCTAGGATAAGTATGTATATGTTTGGAAGCATGGTCATACAAGGAGGTTGATTGAAGATAGACAATGTGGTAATTAGGGAAATGAGTTTGGTGAGAGTTTTGGGGGCAGAAATCACCTTGAGATTTGGAATTGTCATGTTTAGAGAACATGAGAGATCTTTTCAAGGATAAGCATTGGCAATTGTGTAGAGTGGAGAGATTTTTTGGGGATTGGAAGGATTCTCACATTGTTGGGTATAGTATATAAGTGGAAGATGATCCCCCACCCTTGATCAAATGAATCAAATAGCTGAAAGAGAAGTGTCGACTATGATAGATATCAAATTACACAAATTGTAGTGTGAGAAGAGATTGTAGGTATTAGTACTACAATTTGAATCATAGTACCACTAGGGATATAGCCATTGATTTTCTTATTTCTTTATTTGAAAAGGATAATGTTATCTTGAAAGTAGGTATTTTAACTAACTAGGACACGTAAAATCCAATTTTGAACTTGGATTGTCTTTTACAATTATTTAATAGAAGTTCCAATACAAATAGGATTTAACCCTATTATCCTAATATTTATTGTTATATATCACCATTGATATATAGGATTTCAAGTCATATCAGCATAATATTACCAACATGGTTGTTGTATATTATATAAAACATAATATTTCATTCAATGTACTCATTGAGTCCAATAATTCAATATTAACATAGATGACGACACATTCATACTCAACTTATAAATGGCATCCATTTATATTCTTTTTATATATTATAAACCTATTCAAACCATAACTTTTGAAAAGATAATTAGAATATTCTACAATCAATTAACTAACTAATTTATCATATTAATCGATTAACTAGTTTTCCATCATCTGGCTCTATTCAATTGCTTCATATTATCCGATCGAATTAACAATTTAAATACAATTAATTGGCTTAAAAATATAATCAATTAACTAAGATAATATTTCAATATTATTCTAGGAGATTACCTAAACATTTCAGCAATCAATTTGACTCGAAACATTTCTAATCGTGTCCACAAATTATACTACTATTCTAATACATCATGTAATGAGTGAGACCCATTAGTGGGCCCACTCAATGGTACAAACATGAGCCATGAAATATTTAAGAAGTGAAAAACATAACTATTTACAAAGTTACAAATTGTTTCCATGTACATAACTTTCTCACCCTAAGGGTGGTACATAAAATGAAAAAATTCCATCTCTATACACAAGCGCATATACAGAGGGTAACAAGACTATCTCAAGTTGTCTTTATGTACACCAATTAGCTCAAGATCATCCTTATTCTCTACCCTATAAAGCACCTACACCTGGGTGGAGGGAACACCCAGAAAAATAGGAAACAAGATATGTATCAACAAAAGTTGATTATGTACATTAGAGGACTAACTAGGGCATTAAAAAGTAAAGTAAGATGTTACCATCAAAAGATGGTCATTAAAGCTAGGTAAGTTTCAATGAGTATTGATAAAATAAGGAATTTCCAAAAGAATGAGGCAGTATAAATAATCCAATAAACAACAAACCTTGCCACAATCAATCATCACATTACAACATTTATTTGCATGCAGATATATTGGACTAAATTTACTATAGTAGGGTTAAGACACCACTGAGTCATTGGCCTAAATATATTTTGGCTAGAAAAGCACAACCATAGGCAGAAAAGCATGCCTCTGTATATATAAGGGTAGAAAAGCACACCCCGGGTAGAAAATCACACCCTAATGGTTATGCATAAGCGTCTATGATAGTTAGCTAGTCAAATTATCTGCCATGCATAATATAATGTGGCAAGATACATTACTAATCAGAAACTTGAGACATAATACAAGCACAATAGCATGTGGGGTCATTGACCCAATTCAACCTGTCAATAATAATCTCAGAAAAATAGGATATGTCAACAAGTGGAACAAAAGAGTAAGTATTTAGAGAATTGCCTCATTATGGGAAAATTTAGTCATGCAAATGCCCAGTTACAAATAGGGAGGAGTACATACCTGGTATTCAAGTCAAATGGTTAACCCAATTGAAATCTTGGACCCCAAAGTCTGAGTATTCATCCTAGGCACACATTATCTATGTGGGTCGGGACAAAGTGAACATATACATTCCTATTATATTTTAGATTACTCTTTCCCTATTCCCAATCATCTAATGTCATTTTAGGGTTTATGATTTTAATCTTATTAGGTGGGTAGGTTCCAATATGCAGTACCATCTAGATGGGAACTATAACATGGTGGATTAGATTATAAATTCATTTAGTTTCGAATGACTCTTTTACTCCACCAAAATCTAGGGTTTTTAGTTTTCCAATAAGATACTGATCCATTGGCGTTACAAATCTTAATTTCTTGTTATGAGAAGTTACCATCATTCCCTTAATTAACATGTAATCATGGTTGTTATAGTATTCCATTAGGATTCAGTAGTTCCTCCTTTGCATTAATAGAGTCATAAACAAACTACTCATATTAACTCATAGAAACTATGTTCTTTCTCCTACCCAGTGCATATGTTTTAGTTACTCTTCTACACTTAGATGATAAGGTATATGAAAACATTGATTTACAATCTTACATATAACAAGCTTACATATACTTAATCAAGTATGCATGCATGTATGACCATTATTTGAGAAGTGGGGAACCTATATAGTTAGTATAGGTCCATCTATTTGAAATTCATAGTACTGTGATAACATACTAACATCATATAGACTTTAAGAAAACTCAATTTAGGTAGTGTAAACACCTTTATTATTCATTACTAGCATCTTAATATAAATTATATAAATTTGAGATTATGGTAACTCACCAGCATATCCATATCCATATACTGTGTGTCTGGCCATTATTTTCCTGTGTTGTTGGTTCTCCATATCAAGGTAGCACAAGTGGTAGGTAGTTTCTAGGAGTTAGCAGGTTGGATTGACAAGTATGAACAAAGTTCTATTGCAGATGTTGACAGTCCTCCTGGATATCACTCTTTCGTCATGTTGTTGGGTGCCTAGGATTTGAACTGTAGTACATGTTTCATTATCATACTAGGATCCTCCTTTGGTGTCGAGGTTGGAGAGATTAAGATACTATGTGGCTTGTAGAAGTTCTGTGATTTGAAATGGATGGTTAAGATCATCTATTGGCACCGGTGGTTGAATAGGGTATCAGGGTTCTTGATTGTTGATCCTTTCTATAGAGTTTGCATGTTGGGATTTGATCTATGAACCTTATGTATGAAGATTTATGACTACTTTAGAGGATAGGACGCAAAGGATACGAGGAGATAGAGAAAAGGTGGTTGAGGGATCTAAAGAATGTTATAAAGGAGAAAGGATGAGGAGAGGCATTGGTTGGAGTTTGATCCAACCATAGCAGCTGCTAACGAACGGCATTCCAGGCACCACTGCTATTGGGAATACAACGTTGAAGGGTGGTGTCCTTGATGTAGTGGTTGAAGGGTGACGATGCCTGAGGCTTGCTTGCTGGTTGAGGTCAGAGAATGAGACATGTCGTGACAGATGATTTGCAGAGTTGTTGGTGGCGTGGATGCTTCCAAGTTGTGCAGTTACAAGGGAGACGAAGATAGGTGGCGGTGGAGAATACAGATATGGAGGCCATGGTGGTGATACAGATTAGGAGGTGTAGATTGTTGGAGGTCTCGTGACCCCTGGTGGACCTTATTCCGTTCTTAAAGCTCTCAACTTTTCTAGAGAGACTTTAGGATTTAGTGTTAGACAGTTGAGGGGAATTTAGTCGTATTCACCTTTGGCAGCGAGCAAAAGTGAAGTACATGGTTCTCCCTTATAACCTGAATTTTTGCATGTATATATACATATATTTGAATGCAACTAATGAATTGTTAAGGACATATTAGAAAGCTAGATATTATTTGTCTCTTGTTTGAAAGTTTTGGTTTGAGAATGCAAATTATCCATATAAAAGGGATTTCATGTGTTTACCATTTCAATAATCCATTAATAATTATTTGCTAAAGAAAGAGTGGAAAATTCAATAAAAAAGGAATTCGCAAAAGTAATGGAGAATTTGTGATTAAATAAGGAATTGTTTAGAAAATTCTAGAAATGATATGTTGAAGATAACTAATAGGCATAATTTAGTTCTAACTTGCACTCAAAGAAAATATGTACCAAAATAAGATTGTTGGGCAAGTTTGGATGGAAAACAAGTTATTATATGCCTTAAATAAATGAAATAAAGCAATTGCTTAAGAGGCAAGAAAAGCACTTTTAACTTTTGTATTTTGACACCAAACATTACCCAAATCGATATTTAGTTTTTAAAAGGTTACCTTTAAATTTTGGTATCATTTAGATAAAGGAGGGAGATATGAATTAATTACATTTCTAGTTAATATCATCACATACTATCATAAAACATATCAAAATCTAAAACTCATGTCAATATCCTAAGTTGGTGTCCATGCATGCTCAGTCCACATAACACACATATCATATGCATGCTAGAAATCAACAAAAGAAAAAGGCTTAATGACTTCTAATAGCATGACATGCAATCATGTGAGTTCAAATCAACCTACTCTCTATACGAGACAAAGTATCTAACCATAAGGTGAGGGGTAAAGGTTGATGTTTAAGAGAGTCAACCCTTGGTGTATATAGCTATACATGTATAGTGAGGGTAGGGTTGATGAGGGTTTACCCAAACGTCAATGGCATAGATAGTTTGGGATGAATTACACCAAGGTGAATAGTGGTTGAAACCCTATCAGGTATTGTACGACTCAGGTTTAGGTATAAAAACTACCTCTAAAGGGTCATCTACCTATAAAGGAACAATCTAGGATAACTTGAAATAGTCTAGTTACTGACTGCTTAGGTTCTAATACCATTCTGTAATGAGTGGGACCCATTAGTGGGCCCACTCAATGGTACAAACATGAGCCATGAAATATTTAAGCAGTGGAAAACATAACTATTTACAAAGTTACAAATTGTTTCCATGTACATAACTTTCTCACCCTAAGGGTGGTACATAAAATGAAAAAGTTACATCTCTATGCACAAGCCGATATAAAGAGGTTAGTAAGACTATCTTAAGTTGCACTTATATCCACCAATTATCTTAGGATCATCCTGAGTCTCTTCCCTATAAAGAACCTACACCTAGGTGGAGGGAAAACCCAGAATAATAGGAAACAAGATATGTATCAACAAAAGTTGAGTATGTACATTAGAGGATTGATTAGGGCATTAAAAAGTAAAGTAAGATGTTCCCATCAAAAGTGAAACTAGGTAAGTTTTAATGATGATTTATAAAAGAAGGAATTTCTAAAAGAATGAGGTAGTATAAATAATCCAATAAACAATAAACCTTGCCACAATCAATCATCACATTACAACATTTATTTGCATGTAGATATATTGGACTAAATTAACTATAGTAGGGTCAAGACACCACTGAGTCATTGGCCTAAATACATTTTGGGTAGAAAAGCACACCCATAGGCAGAAAAGCATGACTTTGTATATATAAGGGTATAAAAGCACACCCTAGGTAGAAAAGCACACCCTAATGGTTATGAATAAGCATCTACAATAGTTAGCTAGTCAAATTAGCTACCATGCATAATATAGCGTGGCAATATACATTATTCATCAAAAACTTGAGTCATAATACAATCACAATAGCATGTGGGGTCATTGAACCAATTCAACTTGTCAATAATAATCTCAAAAAATAGGATATCTCAACAAGTGAAACAAAAAAGTAAGCAATTCAAGAATTGCCTCATTATGGGAAAATTTAGTCATGTAAATGCCTAGTTACAAATAGGGGGAGTGCATAACTGGTATTCAAGTCTAATGGTTAACCCAATTGAAACTTTGGTCCCCAAAGTCTGAGTATTCATCCTAGGAACACATTATGTATGTGAGCCAAGACAAAGTGAACATATACATTCCTATTATATTTTTATGTTACTCTTACCCTAATCCTGATCATCTAACGTCATGTTAGGGTTTATGATTTTAATCTTATTAGGTGGGTATAGGGTCCAATATGTAGTACCATCTACATGGGAACTATAACATGGTTGATTAGATTATATGTTCATTTAGTTTCAAATGACTATATTACTCCACCAAAATCTAGGGTTTTTAGTTTTCCAATAAGGTATTGATCCATTGGCTTTACAAATCTTAATTTCTCATTATGAGAAGTTTCCATCATGCCCTTAATTAAAATGTAATCATGGTTGTTATATTATTCCATTAGTATTAAGTAGTTTCTTCTTTGCATTAATAGAGTCATAAACAAACTACTCATATTAACTCATAGAATGTATGTTCTTTATGCTAACCAGTGCATATGTTTTAGTTACTCTTCTACACATAGATGATAAGGTATATGAAAACATTGATTTACAATCTTACATACATATAACAAACTTACATATACTTAGTCAAATATGCATGCATGTATGATCATTATTTGAGAAGCGGGGAACCTATATAGTTAGTATAGGTCCATCTACTTGAAATTTGTAGTACTATGATAACATACTAACATCATATAGTCTTTTGGATAACTCAATTTAGGTATTGTAAACACCTTTATTAGTCATTACTAGCATCTTAATATAAATTATATAAATCTAAGATTATGGTAACTCACTAGTAGATCCATATCCATGTATTGTGTGTCTGGCCATTATTTTCTTGAGTTGTTGGTTCTTCATATCAAGGTAGCACAAGTGGTAGGTAGTTTCTAGGAGTTAGCAGGTTGGATTGACAAGTATGAACAAAGTTCTATTTTATATCTTGACAGTCCTCTTGGATAGCACTCTTTCTTCATGTTGAGGAGTACCTAGGATCAGAACTGTAGTACATGTTTCATCATCACACTAGGATCCTCCTTTTGTGTTGTGGTTGGAGAGATTAAGATTCTATGTGGCCTGTAGAAGTTATGTGATCTGAAAGGTATGGTTAAGATCATCTACTGGCACTGGTGGTTGGATAGGGTATCAGGGTTCTTGATTTTTTATCCTTTCTATAGAGTTTGCAAGTTGGGATTTGACCTACGAACCTTATGTATGAAGATCAATGGCTACTTTAGAGGATAGGAAGCAACAAATATGAGGAGGCAAAGAACAGGTGGTTGAGGGATCTGAAGAAGGTTGTGAAGGAGAAAGGAGAAGGAGAGGCAGTAGCTGGAGTTTGACCTAGTAATAGCAGTTGCTGACGAACGGCGTTCTAGGCGCCACTGTTGTTGGGCATACAAGGCTGAAGGGTGGTGACCTTGTTGTTGTGGTTGAAGGGTGTTGATGTCTGAGGGTTGCTTGTTGGTTGAGGTCAGAGAATGAGACATGACGTGACAGATGATTTGCAAAGTTGTTGGTGGAATGGATGCTTCCTAGTTGTGTGGCACCAGTGGAGATGAAGGCAGTGTGGTGGAGAATATGGATCTAGAGGCCATTGTAGTGATATGGATCAGGAGGTGTAGATTGTTGGAAATCTCATGACCCCTGTTGGTCATTGGAACAGTCGAGTCCAATACATGCATTGGGTGCCGACTTGAGAGGGTTTTGTGGCATTGAGATGGAGAGGGTTTGGTGGTAGGGATGTAGGGCAATGTCTGCATTTTGGTCAAGGAAGAGGATAGGAGGGGAAGAGAAGAAATAGGGAAGGGAGGTGGAAGGGAAGAGGAGGGGAAAAGGCAGAGGAGGAGGAGGTGTGATGGGCATTCTGTCCATTTGCGTCCACTGCACCAAGCACAAGGGACGTGCGGGTGGGGGATGCGAAAGAGAGTTTGAATGCGTAACGGGGTAATAATAAGTTGTAACTTAGGTATTTATTGTGTCAAAATGTATTAAAGTATATAATTTCAATTAAATAAATGGGGAGGGTAAAAGATGCCCTATTAACTTGTAATTTGACATGTTGACTAAACAAGATGTGAGGATCTTAGTTTTAATGTCAGTCTCATCACTAGAGTGTTTGCTATTTTATTTCGTTACTTCTATGTTAAGCATTGAATTCATGCATTTAATGCCTCTGTTAATCAATTTGATTCATAGTTTTAATTTATAAAATTACTTTCACCAATTATCCTTATTAATAATACTAAAGTACCAATTTAGGGTTACAACTAATTCAGCGGATGAGTTGATCTAATTAACCCCCAATTGAATACTTTATTAAATATTTTACCTTTAGCTTTATATAGAAGTTGATATATCTAAACATCATATATGTTTCTTGGCTCTAACCGTTCTTTGTTGCTCTAAATTAAGGGAAAATTAATTTATTGTTAATATAATAAAGATGAGATTAAGGAGAGAGAATGGTTAGCTAATTACCAAGATTTGGGTATGTTACACATTCTACGCGTGTGACCCTATAGGCTCCAAATTACATTGGCAGTGATATTCATAATCAAATTATCATTTCACAAGCAATGATTTGTATCTAGGAAATTTCTATCCAAGTAATTGGAGAAGTTGAAAAACAACTTAACCTAGTATTGTGATCAGTGTTAGAATGATTTTATAATCCCTTTGCCTCTGATATCCATATTGAGTTTGAGGCATGGAAAAGTCATCCTCTTAATATTTAATCTTTGTTCCTTGATATAGAGTAGACTATTGAGATACACACGAGCTTAATATCGTACATTGACTCACATGAGCACGGTAATGCATTTAATAGTCTCACTCATCAAGTGGTCAAGATATCACTCCAAAGGGAGGGAAAAATTCCATCTATGTCATCACAATAATCCACATGTGTCACAATGCACCCAAGTACTACTTATATAGAAACCCTTATTCAAATTCACTTTGAGTAATGTTAAAGTACATTGAACAACATGCAATCATTGTAGTAACTTTAGGTATAAGGAGCGAAATCATTATTGTCACATTGAGGCGTGATTCTGACCGCCATAGTCGGATTCCATGTATGACTCTCAAGGTAAGTCTGTCCATTACACTTGTTCATAGCAAGTACCTATGTGTTTGATTTGATATCCAATATCATGACTAATGAGACATAGTCATCAATCAACACACATACTAGTCTTGATGTATTATTGTTGTCCTAATATCTACAATAATATCTGACTAGGGACAAAGATAAGAATGAATATTATTAGCATACACATGATATCATATTCATGTCCTCAACCTAAAATCACATGTCACGAGTCATACATTCCTAAGACATCATTATCTCTATCCATTATCCCATATTAAAAGAAACATAATAGTCTGGAATGCCATTATTATTGTTTAAACAAATTACAAGATGTGCCATTGTGATCATCATATGATCGGCTCTTAGGAAATATTACCAATATAGTCCCACTTGCTCTAGAGACAATCGCTCGAGTCTTATTCCAAGTGATCTAACATGACCATCATGCTTTTTTTGTGAAAGTTGGCTTTCGTCATAGGGCTAGCAACATTGATTTTGGTTGGTACTTCATAAATCTTGACATCACCTCAATGTACGATCTCTTGTATGAGTTGGAAATGACAAAGTATGTGCTTGGAACGCTGATACGATTTGGGTTCCTTGGTTTGTGCAATAGATCTATTTTTGTCACAATATATCTCAACTATATCATCAATGGATGGAATCATTCCTCATTCACCTATGAACTTCTTGATCCATACAGCTTCCTTTGATGTATTGGAGGAAGAAATTTACTCGGCCTCTGTAGTAGAATCAGTCATGTTCTCTTTCTAGGAACTTTCCCATCGTATAGCTTTGCCATCAAGGCAAAACAAAAAACCTAATTGTGATTGATCATCCTTCTAGGTTTGGAATCTTGTGTTAGTGTAACCTTTTACCACCAACTCTTCCTCATGATTTTTGTAAGGACCCTGACCTGCGTTTAGGGTTTACCCTATTTGTTTTGCTTAACCTTGGTGGTTTGATGCTTGCTAATCACCTTTGAGAGGTGATTAGGGTTTTTGTTGTGCTTTGTTGAGAGTTCGAGGGGCTACTTGCAAATAAACCAAGTTTGGGGTTTTGTGTGCAAGTTTGCCATCTTGTGAGATGTTTTCCCCTCTTTGCTTACTCTAGGGTTGAGAGGAAGGCTTGGGCTTGTTGTTTGAGTTTCTTGGGCCTTGCTTGAGCTTGTTTGGGCCTTGAGGTGCTTTGTTTGGGCTTGCTTGAGCCTTGTGTCGGCCAAGACCAGCTTGTGTCGCCCAAGGAAGAGTGTGTGTCGACCTAGAGGTGGTGTGTCGACCTGGAGTAGTGTGTGTCGCCCAGAGGAGTTGCTAGTTGTGTCGCCCATGTTGCTTGGTCCAACCTTGACCATGTTTGGTGGACACTTTGTATGTATCTTTGACAAGTGTCTCTTGGTGTGCTAGAGTGTTGGCTTGAACCCTAGGATAAGTGTCCCTTGGGTGGATGACACTTAGCATAGATCTACCTTGTTTTCTCCTCCCTTCCCTTCTATATATGTGGCTCTTTCCCTTGCCTTAGCTTCCTTTGATCTTTTTGTCTCCCCTCCACCTTGAGTGCATGACACTCCGCCCTCTCTTGCTTGTGTCGGCCAAGACACTCTCCTGGAGTTGCTTGTGGTGGCCGATACCCTCTCTTGGATCATCTTTGGTGGATGACATTCCTTGGAGCTTGAAGTGCATCTTCTTCCTTGGAGCTTAAGGCGGGTTGCATAACTTCTAACCCTAACTCCTTTACCTCTAGCTATGATCTTGTTGCATGTTAGTAGTTTAGCTTATTTCTTTGCTTTTATACCTTGCTTATGTACCTTTGGTGGCCGATCCCCCTCTAGGGTTTAGAGTTCCTTTGTATACCTTGCTTTCCAGGGTTTGAGTTTCCTTGTGTTGGAGGTTGAAGATGACCCTTGTTGGGTGACGTCCTCTCTTGCTTTGTGATGGGCGATATCCTCCCTTGGTTTGGGTGTGTTGGGTGACACCCTTGTTCTTGTGATGGGTGACATAGTGGTGTTCTTTGTGTTGGTCGACATGATGACCATGTTGGGCGACATGGTCCTTGTGATGAGCAACACCTTTGTTCTTGTGTTGGGCGAGACCCTCTCTTGTCTTGGTGTTGGGCGAGATGGGAACCTTATGATGGGCGACATGGTGAGTGCTCTTTTGTTCAGTGATAGGTCAAGCGAGTGAGGTGTTGGCCTATGTGGTTGAGTTGGTCGATATGGTGAGCATGATGGGCGATATGGTCCTTCTTGTGTTGACCAACACCCTCTTCTTTATGATAGACGATAGACCATGTGTAACATGGTGATCCCTTGTGGTGGTCCATGTGGTGGATGATAGTGCCTTGTATGGCATGAGTGTTAGGGTTGGACGATAGGCTAATAAGAGGTGTTGGCCGATATAGCTTTGTTGAGTTTGATGGTTGTTGGTGTCGGACGACATAGCCATATGTAGCTTGCCCCCCTATGTTGATCGATAGGGCTATCCTTGGTGATGGATGATAGCCCTAATGTCCGATAGCCATGTTGGGCGACAGCCTTGGGTGGTGATGGCCGATAGCCCTAATGGCCGATAGCCATGTTGGGCGATAGCCTTGGGTGGTGATGGTCGATAGCCATGTTGGGCGACAGCCTTGGGTGGCGATGGCCGATAGGGTTGGTGTGTGTGTCGGCCGTCAGGCCTTGATAGGTTTTAGTGAGGGCGATGATGAGTTATGGTGAGAGTCTTGTGATCCTAGAGTAACGGTTCCATGTGTTATGAAAGTGGATGTTTATGCTAAACGATGGTGGTATCTTGTTAGTGATAACAACAATGAATATGATGGCATGCAAACAATAATAATGCTAATGATAGTAATAATGATGATAATGGTAGTTTCATGATGATAATGATAGTAATAATGTTGATCATAATGATGATAATGGTAGCAGGGATGGTAATGAGGAAGGTAATGGTAATAAGATGCATGATGTGATCCTTATGCTTATTTGTTAATAATAAAGAAGATGATAGTGATAATGTTGATCATAGCAATGAATGCAATAATGATAGTAATGATATGCATGAAGTAATCATGGTACTTAATTGTTAAATAAGAATGGTGGTAGTTATACTAGTAGCTTGCATAATCATAATAATGCTAATAATGATGATAGTGGATGGTGACATAATGGTAGTGGTAATAATAGTACTTGTTCTGTACGTTTGAACATCTTGATTGTTCATACAATTATGAGATAAGGATAAGTATAGATATGTCTTGCGAATGATGTACTTTATACACTTGATCAGTAAATAGTGTAAGAATGATAAGTAGAGTATCTTGAATGTCATTTCATGATAGTAGCATATTCCTTATGATTGAAGCTATAATTATTGAGTATCCTAACCATGCAGGTGATGATTAGCCATGAAAGGGCTATGAGACACATGTGATGAGTAACATCACTCGGTAATTACTCTGGTTAATGAGATGATATGTATAATGTGTTAAGTTCCATGATGATGATGTGAGCCTTGAGAGGCATTGACAGTACATGATAAGGGATTGAGATCCCAGGGTATGTGATGATCCTCGAGATGGATCTGGATGGTTGGCAAGAGGCCAAGTGGTAACATGTGATGTTGGATCCTTGTGATGGATCAGGTTGATGTGATTAAATAATAATATAATGTTGATTACTTTCCGTTATATCTTGCATGTTATACAACTTGGTTGAATCCTGCAATCCATCTAAAAGATACTAATTAATCACAGTGAAATATATCATGTAGTTTGCCCTGACCATAGATCCATCATCGTCAAGACTTGGTGATGGTGAAACAGGTTCTCCTACGGGTTAACCTGGAAGCGCATATTGTTGAATATGTGTAGGTTGCTCCTAGCCTAAAAATGAGGAGGTAAGAGTGTAACTTCGGTTACAGACTCAGATATGTATATAGAGCATGGTGATTAGGCCCATGGCTCAGGATATGTGATGTGTGAGCATGAATGTGTTCATGGCTCAGAGCATGGTGAACAAGCCCGTGGCTCAATTTTACTAGCGCTGAGACCTATACCAAGGCGGGCTAGAGATCAGGGTAGCCTATGGAGCTGACCCTGTGGCTTAGACCACTTCAGCATGTGACTGCGGTCCTGCTTGTGTTGTACTCGTGTACTGGCCACGAGGTGGGAGGTCGTGGAGTCCAGCTCTTCCATTGACCTTGTATGGCACCGGCTTGGGTTTCGTAACCGAAGGTTGGATTTGAAGGGTACGGTTCAAATTCTCAGGGCATAATAATACGTAATACAGCCGTTTAGCAATTACTACTTAAGATAAACACGAAACATTGGTTGAGGCCTTATTTGTGTAATATCTTTGTTATATCTTGCTGGTTATGTGGTAATATGTATTAGCTTGACAATCTGGTTATGTGACATTATATCATGTTCTGATAATCATGTTACATAGGGATACATCTTATCTTGCTAATCATATTCCTTGAGATATATCTGGGTATATGCTTTTGTATAGTGGGTAAGCTTGTCGGTAAGAATAATATGTTTTATATAGGCTACTCTTGTTATACATGTTATTAGATATATGTTGTTATAGTCTATCTTGCTGGGGTTCTGTAGTTGCGGTGGGGAGTTATGTTTCCCACTGGGACAATTGTTCAATTGTCTCACTCCACTGGTTTACACCCTTTTTTGGTGGTCGAGGTAGACGTGGTCGTGGTCGTGGTGTTGCGGACGAGCAGCTTGAGGAGCAGTAGAAGGCAAGCAATGGACATGCTGCTATTTTGGATGTCTTGTAGTAGAGTCTAGAGTCATCCCTATACTCTTAGGTCCTTGGTAGTGTTTTGACATTGTTTCACGATGATCGATCGATGATGTTTGTATATCCTGCTGCTGGCCGGATGTGGGCCTTTATGTATATGAACAGGTGGTGAACTCATGTGATGGATGAACAACTGTTCCTATGCTGTGGACACGTATCAGATCTCGTATGTGTACTTATATGACATATTTCTTTGCAGGTTGAGGACTGGAAAGTAATAGTTTCACAGTTTATCAGTTTTCCGCAATCGGTTTTAATTAACCCGTGTTTTCGATAATCTGTGGTTATGGTGATTTCCGCACGTTTTCGCGTAACACCTCATTATCTGTGTGATAATGGGATGTGTTGCCACAAGTTTTGGTCTCAGAGCTCTAGGTTCGCTGAGTCTACAGGGATTTAGGACTAGGTTGAGTTGTTCTTATGAGTGTCCAGGTTTTCTTACAATATCTTCTTCCCTCAGTGGAAGAAAAGTCAAGATGTCTGGAAACCATGAAGAACACTCTGCTGAGTACAGTGATGTTGCATCGGTTGATGGAGCAGATGGACAGACACATGAAGATCGGGTGCCTGAGGTTCCCCAATTTAACCCAGCCATACTTGAACATCCTGCCTACCAACAGCTTATGGGGGCAGTTAATGGCTATGATGAATCTCATGGTTGAGCAATTACCAGTGCCTCCTCTGCGAGCACAGGTTCCCCATGGAGAAGCATCGGGTATTGGGAAGACCTTCGAGCGGCTTCGCCGAGTTGGAGCTTCAGATTATGCTAGGACGGCTGATCCAGCGGATGCAGATCTGTGGCTGACAAGTCTCGAGAAGGCTTTCTGGATCCTTTACATCCCCGAAGCAGACAAGGTAAAGCATGTTGTCTACCTTCTGAAAGGTAGTGTTGGTCACTGGTGGACCATCGAGGAAGAGAAGCGGCCTGGTGAGGTGATCTGTTGGGAAGTGTTTCGACGTGAGTTCGTCACCAGATACTTTCCGAAGACGTATCTGGATGAGAAGATCAGTCAGTTTGAGAAGTTGCGATAAGGAACGATGAACATCACTGAGTATGAAGCCAAGTTTATGGATCTGTTGAGGTTTTGTCCTCACATGGCGGCAATAGATGAGGAACGGATCAGACGTTTCGAGAAGGGTTTGAGTGCTGAGCTGACAACCCCGGTGTCTGTGTTGGAGAACCGAGAGTGGTTTGCTACGTTCGTGGAATCAGTTTGGAGGATCGAGAGGACAGTACGGGAGAAAAGAGAGTCTATGTCTCTTAAAATACCTGCTAAGTTTCAAGGACGAAGGTTTGGTGGCTTTAAGAAGCCTAGGTTTTCTGCACCGTCAGTAATGAGAAGTGCTGGTGTACCATCTCAGTGGGCTTTGAGTAAAGGGAAAGGTTATGTTTCTTCGCCGTCTAAGGCACATAGTTCAGCTTCTGTGGCAGTAACAGGGCCAGTTAGGCCATGGTTTGAGGACAAGGCATGTCATCTTTGTGGACAGGTCGGGCATTGGAAGTCCAATTACCCGAATAGAGATGTTGAAGTGACGCAGAAGCCGAGGCAGAGTTTTCAGAGGTCAGAGAGGCCACAGACCAGTGGTAGCAGAGGTCGAGGATGCGGTCAAGCATCTCAAGATAGATCGTCTGCTCCAAGGAGCAGAGGTCGTGGACAGCAAGCAACGGATCGATTCTATGCCATGAGTCAGCCGGAGGCGATAGTCAACTCACGAGTGGTGACAGGTCAGATGGAGTTATTTCATTCTTATATGTCTTCTTCTTGCTTTATATCTGTTCTGGTTGACCCGGGTGCTACACACTCTTTTATCACCTATAGTATGCTTGAAAACTGTCGTTTACCTATTAGCTGTAAGAAGGCTAGTTTGTTGTTAGAAACCCCTCTTGATGGTTCCTCTTTTCTTCGAGAAGAGTGTCCATATTGTGTCTTGTCTTTCTCGGGACACCGCATTCAAGTGGATCTTATACCACTTGATATGCATGGTTTCGATGTTATCCTTGGGATGGATACCTTAGAAAGATATAAGGTTGTCTTGGACTATGGTTCCAAGCAGGCAGTGTTTGATGTTGCTGGAGAGAAGCGGACCTTCCAGGGAGATAGGAAGATTCTTCCGACATGTTTGGTATCAACTATGGTGGCAGATAAGTTGTTACGACAAGGATGTGAGGCGTTCCTAGCTCACGTGGTGGATACCGTTGTGGTTACCAAGGCGAAAGGTCCTAGTCTTGAGGAGGTGTCTGTGGTTCGAGAGTTTGCGGACGTGTTTCCTGAGGAATTTCCTGGTGTTCCTCCACCCCGAGAGATTGATTTTGAGATCAATCTGGTTCCAGGAACATAGTCAGTTGCACAGTCACCATACCGGATGGCTCCAGCAAAGATGGCAGAGTTGAAGAAGCAGTTGCAAGAGTTGTTGGAGAAAGGTTTTATCCGACCGAGTACGTCGTCGTGGGCTGCTCCTGTGTTGTTCGTCAAGAAGAGGGATGGTTCGATGTGGTTGTGTATAGATTACCGGCAGTTGAATAAGGTCACGATCAAGAACAAGTACCCGTTGCCAAGGATAGATGATCTGTTTGATCAGTTGCGTGGTGCTACAGTGTTTTCGAAGATCGATCTACGGTCTGGATATCATCAGTTGAGGATAAAGGCGGATGACATACCAAAGTCAGCTTTCAGAACGAGGTATGGTCATTTTGAGTTCGTGGTTATGCCGTTTGGGTTAACCAATGCACCTGCTGCTTTCATGGATTTGATGAACAGAGTGTTCCGTCCGTTCTTAGACCATTTTGTTGTAGTCTTTATAGATGACATCTTGATCTATAGTCGGGACAGGCTAGAGCATGAACAACATCTTCGTCGAGCGTTGACTCTTCTTCGTCAACATCAGTAGTATGCCAAGTTCAGTAAATGCGAGTTCTGGTTGACAGAAGTGACTTTCTTGGGTCATGTGATATCTGCAGAAGGAGTCAAAGTAGATCCAAAGAAGGTGGAATCCGTTGCGGATTGGGAACAAGCGAAGACACCGACAGAAGTTTGTAGTTTCCTTGGATTAGCAGGATACTACCAGAGGTTTATCAAAGACTTCAGTGCGATCGCTTTACCGATGACGAAGTTGACCAGGAAGGATGTACCTTTTGTTTGGGATGATCGATGTGAGCGAGCTTTCCAGAGTTTGAAGGAAAAGCTGACCAGTGCTCCAGTGTTGATCTTGCCAGAACCTGGGAGAGGCTATGATGTTTTCTGTGATGCTTCCAAGAAAGGTTTAGGTTGCATGTTGATGCAAGAAGATCATGTGGTTTCTTTCGCCTTGCGACAACTCAAGAAGCATGAAGAGAACTATCTGACTCATGACTTGGAGTTGGCAGTAGTGGTTCATGCGCTAAAGATTTGGAGACACTATCTGTATGGGGAAGCGTGTCAGATCTTGACGGACCATAAGAATCTAAAGTATATCTTTACGCATCAAGAGTTGAACATGTGACAGTGACGATGGATGGAGTTGATCAATGATTACAACTGCACTATCGAGTATCATCCTGGTAAGGAGAATGTGGTAGCGGATGAGCTTAGTAGAAAGTCTTCTTCTCTTTCTTTAAAGAAGGCACAGTTAAGTTCTCTGGTATGTCATAGGCGAGATATGTTTGTTTCTCTGCGGCAGATG
Organism: Alisma plantago-aquatica; assembly: GCA_963693085.1. Taxonomy (NCBI): domain Eukaryota; kingdom Viridiplantae; phylum Streptophyta; class Magnoliopsida; order Alismatales; family Alismataceae; genus Alisma; species Alisma plantago-aquatica. The sequence goes on along the minus strand of OY856411.1, from coordinate 457,350,631 downwards.
AATGTACAGATGGAAGTTTTTGTGTTGTCTGGTCTTTTCACACAAATGCAAGTTAAACCTACGTTGAGACAGCAGATCAAGGATGCACAACAAACAGATGATGTGGTACGGTTGATTAGATCAGAGTTCGGCAGCGACAAGCGCGATGGGTTTCATGAGTCCGAGGATGGATTAGTTTGCTATCGTGATAGGATGGTGGTTCCAGATGCTGATGATCTGTGGAAGTTGGTGCTTGAGGAATCACATACGTCAATGTACTCTATGCATCCAGGTGTCACCAAGATGTATCATAGTCTGAAGGACTTGTATTGGTGGCCCGGTTTGAAGAGAGATGTAGCTGAGTTCGTGGCAAGGTGTGCGGTTTGTCAGCGAGTGAAGGCTGAACATCAGAAGCCGGTAGGTACGTCGCAACCTTTGCCGATACCGCAGTGGAAATGGGATCACATAACCATGGATTTCGTAGTTGGTCTACCCCGGACAAATAGGAATCATGATTCCATTTGGGTGATAGTGGACAGATTGACTAAGTCTGCCCATTTTCTGCCAGTGAAGACGATGTATACAGCTGAGAAACTAGCTCGAGTATATGTGGATGAGATAGTACGTTTGCATGGTGTGCCAGCAACGATAGTTTCTGACAGAGGTCCTCAGTTTATGAGTCATTTTTGGGAATAGTTGCACAAGGCGTTGGGAACGCAGTTGAGGTTCAGTACAACTTTTCACCCGCAGACAGATGGACAGTCTGAGAGGACTATTCAGATTTTGGAAGATCTTCTTCGAGTTTGTGTTTTGCAGTTTCTAGGCAACTGGGATGTACATCTGAGTTTGATAGAGTTTTCCTACAACAACAGTTATCAACGAAGCATCGACATGGCTCCTTATGAGGCTTTGTATGGAAAGAAGTGCAGATCCCCTTTGTGTTGGTATGAGTCTGGTGAGTATCAGCTTTTGGGTCCTGAGTTAGTTCAGCAAACGACAGATAAGATCAAGGTGATACAACAACAGTTGAAAGTGGCACAGGACAGGAAGAAGTCATATGCAGACAATCGCCGACGACCTTTGGAGTTCCGAGTAGGAGACAAAGTGTACCTTAAAGTATCACCGTGGAAAGGTGTGCTAAGGTTTGGACAGAAGGGTAAGTTAGCTCCCAGGTATATGGGGCCTTACCCAGTCAGAGCACGTGTTGGCAAAGTAGCTTACGAGATAGAGTTGCCTCCAGAGTTGCACAGGTTGCATCCAGTGTTTCATGTCAGTATGTTAAAGAAAAGTCATCCGAATTCAGGTACAGTGATACATCCAGTTGAGGTTGAGCTTGATGCAGATGTGACCTACGAGGAAGGTCCTGTGGCGATCCTTGACAGAAGGATCAAGAAGCTGAAGAGGAAGGACCTAGTTCTTGCGAAGGTTCTTTGGCAGCGTCGTGGCATCGAGAAAGCCATGTGGGAGCTTGAGGAAGAGATGAGGAGGAAGTATCCCTCACTTTTCTCTTTGGATTTCAGGGACAAAATACCTTAAAGGGGGTTAGATTGTAAGGACCCTGACCTGCGTTTAGGGTTTACCATGTTTGTTTTGCTTAACCTTGGTGGTTTGATGCTTGCTAATCACCTTTAAGAGGTGATTAGGGTTTTTGTTGTGCTTTGTTGAGAGTTTGAGGGGCTACTTGCAAATAAACCAAGTTTGGGGTTTTATGTGCAATTTTTCCATCTTGTGAGATGTTTTCCCCTCTTTGCTTCCTCTAGGGTTGAGAGGAAGGCTTGGGCTTGTTGTTTGAGTTTCTTGGGCCTTGCTTGAGCTTGTTTGGGCCTTGAGGTGCTTTGTTTGGGATTGCTTGAGCCTTGTGTCGGCCAAGACCAGCTTGTGTCGCCCAAGGAAGAGTGTGTGTCGACCTAGAGGTGGTGTGTCGACCTGGAGTAGTGTGTGTCACCCAGAGGAGCTACTAGTTGTGTCGCCCATGTTGCTTGGTCCAACCTTGACCATGTTTGGTGGACACTTGGTATGTATCTTTGACAAGTGTCTCTTGGTGTGCTAGAGTGTTGGCTTGAACCCTAGGACAAGTGTACCTTGGGTGGATGACACTTAGCATAGATCTACCTTGTTTTCTCCTCCCTTCCCTTCTATATATGTGGCTCTTTCCCTTGCCTTAGCTTCCTTTGATCTTTTGGTCTCCCCTCCACCTTGAGTGCACAAAACTCCTCCCTCTCTTGCTTGTGTCGGCTGAGACACTCTCCTGGAGTTGCTTGTGGTGGCCGATACCCTCTCTTGGATCAACTTTGGTGGATGAAATTCCTTGGAGCTTGAAGTGCATCTTCTTCCTTGGAGCTTAAGGTGGGTTGCATAACTTCTAACCCTAACTCTTTTACCTCTAGCTATGATCTTGTTGCATGTTAGTAGTTTAGCTTAGTTCTCTACTTTTATACCTTGCTTATGTACCTTTGGTGGCCGATCCCCCTCTAGGGTTTAGAGTTCCTTTGTATACCTTGCTTTCCAGGGTTTGAGTTTCCTTGTGTTGGAGGTTGAAGATGACCCTTGTTGGGCGACGTCCTCTCTTGCTTTGTGATGGGCGATATCCTCCCTTGGTTTGGGTGTGTTGGGCGACACCCTTGTTCTTGTGATGGGCGACATAGTGGTGTTCTTTGTGTTGGTCGACATGGTGACCATGTTGGGCGACATGGTCCTTGTGATGAGCAACACCTTTGTGCGAGACCCTCTCTTGTCTTGGTGTTGGGCGAGATGGGAACCTTATGATGGGTGACATAGTGAGTGCTCTTGTGTTGAGTGATAGGTCAAGCGAGTGAGGTGTTGGCTGATGTGGTTGAGTTGGTCGATATGGTGAGCATGATGGGCGATATGGTCCTTCTTGTGTTGAAAAACACCCTCTTCTTTATGATAGACGATAGACCATGTGTAACATGGTGATCCCTTGTGGTGGTCCCTGTGGTGGACGATAGTGCCTTGTATGGCATGAGTGTTAGGGTTGGACGATAGGCTAATAAGAGGTGTTGGCCGATATAGCTTTGTTGAGTTTGATGGTTGTTGGTGTCGGACGACATAGCCATATGTAGCTTGCCCCCTTATGTCGACCGATAGGGCTATGCTTGGTGATGGCCGATAGCCCTAATGGCTGATAGCCATGTTGGGCGACAGCCTTGGGTGGTGATGGCCGATAGCCATGTTGGGCGACAACCTTGGGTGGTGGTGGCCGATAGCCATGTTGGGCGACAGCCTTGGGTGGCGATGGCCGATAGGGTTGGTGTGTGTGTCGGCCGTCAGGCCTTGATAGGTTTTAGTGAGGGCGATGATGAGTTATGGTGAGAGTCTTGTGATCCTAGAGTAACGGTTCCATGTGTTATGAAAGTGGATGTTTATGCTAAACGATGGTGGTATCTTGTTAGTGATAACAACAATGAATATGATGCCTTGCAAACAATAATAATGCTAATGATAGTAATAATGATGATAATGGTAGTTGCATGATGATAATGATAGTAATAATGCTGATCATAATGATGATAATGGTAGCAGGGATGGTAATGAGGAAGGTAATGGTAATAAGATGCATGATGTGATCCTTATGCTTATTTGTTAATAATAAAGAAGATGATAGTGATAATGTTGATCATAGTAATGATGGCAATAATGATAGTAATGATATGCATGAAGTAATCCTGGTACTTAATTGTTAAATAAGAATGGTGGTAGTTATACTAGTAGCTTGCATAATCATAATAATGCTAATAATGATGATAGTGGATGGTGACATAATGGTAGTGGTAACAATAGTACTTGTTCTGTACGTTTGAACATCTTGATTGTTCATACAATTATGAGATAAGGATAAGTATAGATATGGCTTGCTAATGATGTACTTTATACACTTGATCAGCAAATAGTGTAAGAATGATAAGTAGAGTATCTTGAATGGCATTTCATGATAGTAGCATATTCCTTATGATTGAAGCTATAATTATTGAGTATCCTAACCATGCAGGTGATGATTAGCCATGAAAGGGCTATGAGACACATGTGATGAGTAACATCACTCGGTAATTACTTTGGTTAATGAGATGATATGTATAATGTGTTAAGTTCCATGATGATGATGTGAGCCTTGAGAGGCATTGACAATACATGATAAGGGATTGAGATCCTAGGGTATGTGATGATCCTCGAGATGGATCTGGATGGTTGGCAAGAGGCTAAGTGGTAACATGTGATGTTGGATCCTTGTGATGGATCAGGTTGATGTGATTAAATAATAATATAATGTTGATTACTTTCCATTATATCTTGCATGTTATACAACTTGGTTGAATCCTGCAATCCATCTAAAAGATACTAATTAATCACAGTGAAATATATCATGTAGTTTGCCCTGACCATAGATCCATCATCGTCAGGACTTGGTGATGGTGAAACAGGTTCTCCTACGGGTTAACCTGGAAGCGCATATTGTTGAATATGTATAGGTTGCTCCTAGCCTGAAAATTAGGAGGTAAGAGTGTAACTTCGGTTACAGAATCAGATATGTATATAGAGCATGGTGAACAGGCCCATGGCCCAGGATATGTGATGTGTGAGCATGAATGCGTTCATGGCTCAGAGCATGGTGAACAGGCCCGTGGCTCAGTTTTACTAGCGCCGAGACCTGTACCAAGGCAGGCTAGAGATGAGGGTAGCCTATGGAGCTGACCCTGTGGCTTAGACCACTTCAGCATGTGACTGCGGTCCTGCTTGTGTTGTACTCGTGTACTGACCACGAGGTGGGAGGTCGTGGAGTCTGGCTCTTCCATTGACCTTGTATGGCACCGGCTTGGGTTTCGTAACCGAAGGTTGGATTTGAATGGTACGGTTCAAATCCTCAGGGCATAATAATACGTAATACAGCCGTTTAGCAATTACTGCTTAAGATAAACATGAAACATTGGTTGAGGCCTTGTTTGTGTAATATCTTTGTTATATCTTGTTGGTTATGTGGTAATATGTCTTAGATTGACAATCAGATTATGTGACATTATATCCTGTTCTGATAATCATGTTACATAGGGATATATCTTATCTTGCTAATCATATTCCTTGAGATATATCTGGGTATATGCTTTTGTATAGTGGGTAAGCTTGTCGGTAAGAATAATCTATTTTATATAGGCTGCTCTTGTTATACCTGTTATTAGATATCTGCTGTTATAGTCTATCTTGCTAAGGTTCTGTAGTTGCGGTGGGGAGTTATGTTTCCCGCTGGGATAATTGTTCAATTGTCTCACTCCGCTAGTTTACACCCTTTTTAGGTGGTTGAGGTAGACGTGTTCGTGGTCGTGGTGTTGCAGACGAGCAGCTTGAGGAGCAGTAGAAGGCAAGCAATGGACATGCTGCTGTTTGGATGTCTTGTAGTAGAGTCTAGAGTCATCCATGTACTCTCAGGTCCTTGGCAGTGTTTTGACGTTGTTTCACGATGATCGATCGATGATGTTTGTATATCCTGCTGTTGTCCGGATGTGGGCCTTTATGTATATGAACAGGTGGTGAACTCATGTGATGGATGAACAACTGTTCCTATGTTGTGGACACATATCAGATCTCGTATGTGTACTTATATGACATATTTCTGTGCAGGTTGAGGACTGGAAAGTAATAGTTTCACAGTTTATCAGTTTTCTGCAATCGGTTTTAATTAACCCGTGTTTTCGATAATCTGTGGTTATGGTGATTTCCGCACGTTTTCGCGTAACACCTCGTTATATGTGTGATAATGGGATGTGTTGCCACAATTGTAAACAAGAAATTGATCCTTTGTTTTTCTCAAGTACTTAAGGATGTTCTTTATGGAAGTCCAGTGACCTTCACCAGGATCTGACTGGTACCTACTCGTCATGCTCAAATCATATGAAATGTCAGGATGTCTACATAGCAATGCATACATGATAGATCCAATTGTAGATGCATGAGGAATCTTACTCATGTGTGCCCTCTCTTTAGAGGATCTTAGACACTGAGCTCTAGAGAGACTTATTCTATGTTACATGGGTAACAATCATCTCCTAGGCGCTTGCATGTTGAACATTATCAACACTTTGTCAATGTATGCACTTTAACATATACCAAGAAGCCTTTTAGATCCATCTTTATAGATCTTGATTCCTAGAATATATGATGCTTATACTAAGTCCTTTATAGAGAAAGTTTTTCCTGACCATGTTTTTAGCAACTGTAGAGTAGGGATGTCATCCCCCGTCAAAGTCTGTCATCTACATACAATATGAAAAATACAATTATGCTCCCACTAACCTTCTTCTAAACATAGGATTCATCTTCATTTTGACTAAAGTCAAACTCTTTGACTACCTCAACAATTGAAGATTTCATCTCTGAGATGCTTACTTCAATCCATAGATTGACCTTTGTATCTTACATACCTTTCTGGTTTCATATGGGGCAATAAAAACTTTGAGTTGTGTTATGTACACATCCTCAAGCAAATTCTCGTTAAGGAATGTGATAAAATCCATTTTCTAGATTCCATAGTCATGATAAGGTGTAATGGCAAGCATGATCTTGATGGATTTAACCATGGAAAGTGGTAAAAAAGTTTCATCCTAGTAAAAACCTTGAACTTGCTTGAAACCTTTAGCTACCAATCACCCTTTTTAGGTTTGTACATTACCATACATATTATTCCCATTTTTAAGACCCACTTGCACCTTATGGGCTTACCCCTTGAGGTGGATGTAGCAAGGTCCATACCTTGTTGGCATATGTGGAGTCCATATCGGATCTCATGGCTTCAAGCCACTTCTTAGAATTTGGTTCCTCAATAGATTCTAAGTAGGTTGTTGGCTCATCATCATTTATAACCAACTCATTGCCTTGTTGAGTCATGAGATATCCAAATATCTCTTGCTCAAGGCATGTCCTACTAAACCTTTGATGTTCTTGTGTTACATGATGAGCTTGAGATTCTACAACTATTTGTGATTCCTCTTTTTCCTTGTCTAGCTCCATAGGTTCAATGTTTTCTTGTTGATCTCAAACTTCTTCGAGATCTACATTGGTTCCTTTAGAAATAAATTCCTTTTCAAGGAATACATGGGTTCTGGCAACAAACACACTATTGTCAGATTGAATATAAAAGTGATATCCATTAGTTTCTTTAGGATATCCAACAAAATCACAGTTATCTGATTTGGGTCCAAGCTTTTTGGAAATTGCTTTCTCACATAAAATTCACATCCCCAAGTCTTCATAAAAGATACATTGCGATGTTTCCTTGTCTATATCTCATATGGTGTCTTTTGAACTGATTTAGAAGGTATGCGGTTAAATGTAGACATTGCAGTTTCTAAAGCATATCCCCATAAGGAAGTTGGAAGATTAGAAAAACTCAACATTGATCCTACCTTGTTTAATAGGGTGCAATTCCTTCTTTCTAATACAATACCATGGTCTCACAGAAGGTTTTTAAACTCTTGGCTTAAGTATTCTACACCTTAATTGAATCAAAGTGCTTTAATACTTTTACAAAGTTGTTTTAGTACTTCATTCATAAACTCCTTGAACTTTTTAATGGATATAGACGTGTGCTTCATTAACTACACAAAGCCATATCTACTAAGATCATCAATAAATGTAAGGAAGTATTGGTAACCAACTCTAGCATTTGTACTAAAAGGTCCACATACATCAGTATGTATGAGACCCAATAGATCACTTGCTCTTTCATTGTTTCTAATGAAAGTAGATTTTGTCATCTTGCCCAATAAACAAGACTCACATTTATCCATTAATTCAAAGTCAAAAGATAACCATCTTTATGGAGTTTATAAATATGTTTCTCAATTATGTGCCCTAGATGAAAACACCAAAGGTATGATTTGTTTGAGTCATCAAGTTTAAGATTCTTAGTATTTATATTATATATTCCTGTCTTAAGATATATATAAGTAAATATGTCATGTTTAGAAATATAACATCATCATTCTTAATATGAAATTCAAGTCCAATCTTATCCAACAAGAAAAAGAAATGATGTTCATTTTATAACATGTAAAAAATAGCAGTTTGCTAACTCTATTACAAGTCCACTTGACATAGATAAGCAGTAGTTGCCTACAACAGTTGCAACAACTCTTGCTCCATTTGCAACATGTTGCTCCATCTCTCCCTTCTTCAAGGATCTACTTCTTTTTATATCATACATATTTGAACATATATGAGATCCACATCAATATCTAAGTGCAAGATGATGAAATAGATAAATTTATCTCAATAACATAAGTACTTGAAGTGGAGATGTCTATCCCCTTCTTATGATTCTTTAGCTCCTCTAAGTAAAGAGGGAAATTCCTTTTCCAATGTCCAGGTTGGTGATAGTGGTGACATGTGCCTTCTTTACTCACTCCTCTTTTTGGTTTAAGTGCAGAAGATCTCGAATTTTGGCCATCTTTTGAACTTTTCTTTACTTTGCCTTTGCCCTTAGGTTTCCCCCTTCCTTTGTTGATGATCAACACATATTTGGGCTTGTCTTTCTTCATTTATCCCTCAATAGTTCTCAACATGACAAGCAACTCTATCAATGTCTTTTCAAAGTTGTTCATGTTGTAGTTCGTGACAAATTGGCTATATGATTCTAAAAATGATTGCAGGATCACATATTCGGCCAACTCTTGGCCTAAAGGAAATCTCAATCTTGCTAGGCTTTCTACATACCCAATTAATTTGAGAACATGAGGCCTGACTCTAGATCACCCTCTGCCATGTTGCATTTAAACAATGCCTTGAAGACATCATAGCTCTCTTGCCTTACCTATTCTTGACACATGTTACAAAGATGTGCGGCCATCTCTATAACTTCCATTTTCTCATGTTGCTTCTAGAGATCATGGTTCATGGAGCACATCATGAAGCATTGGATGTCTATAGCATCATCAACATGCTTATGATAAACATCCCTTTCCACCCTAAGCGTATTGGGAACTGGTTCCTTTGGTATTGACGTGTCCAAGACATAGAGCTTACACTCATGAGTGAGAAAACTTCTCAGAGTCCTAAACTAATCATGGAAGTTATTCCCATTAAGTTTTCCCTTCTCATGGACTGATTGTAATTAAAAGTTGTTGTTGTTGTTGTTGTTGTTGTTTGTCAATTGATCTATAAGAATATTTGCATGAGTCTATAAATTGATTTGATTTGAAAATATTTGAGGATATAAATTAGGCCTTTAATTAATTACCACTCCCGCTATTTTTTTTCAAATAATAGACCTCACTATTAATTTGCAAAGATTGCAATGTATAATCTTCTAGTGTGTCAAGATCTATATTTCATCAAGTCATGTATCAACTTTGGTTGATCACCCACAACCTGATTATTTAGGTAGGCAACATTTTCCAATTGCATCATATACAACTCTTGATAGATGGTATGCACAACTCATTGTAATATTCCATATCTATGATTGTTGGCACTTAATCCTATTTAGGCCACCTAGTTAGGCCTGACCCAAAAGCCAACACAATAGATATGCACCCTGCTTTGGCGGACCCACATATCTATTCTCACACTTCCACGAGATAGTGCACTATGCTTTGGCGTGCCCACACACAGTCGATCAAGCTTTTCATGTTTATTTCTTTTGAAAGGCATCTAAGACTTAATATTGTTTTGAGGGATTTTATTTATATACATATACATATCCAAGCACCACATACTTATAATATGTACCATAACACGCTATATCATCAATCACAATCCACAGACATACAACCCACAAATATATAAGCATTGGTTATGGTCATACTAATGTAATCCTTTTGAGCCACAAAGGATTACTATCCACCTAAGGTCTTTTTCATATCATGCAACATCAACCTATGATCATCCATATTAACCTATATTTGATCGATATCATGGTGAACAACTTCATGGATGCTCCTTTAAGTAGGATCTTCAAGTTGCCTCTCCATGTATGCTCCTTGGAATTGGATATTCAAATTGCCTCTCCATGGACGATCCTTGGAGTTGGATATTTTGGATTTCCAATCCATGGATGGGTACTTCAAAATTTAATATATTCCTATCTGATATTACATGATGTGGACTGAGTTTGGAAGATATTTTGTAAGTTGATCTTTCCTAGCTTGCAGTGTAATGAGACAAGGTGATATGCATTCAATTAGTATTAGACACATTTCCTTAAGTATTTTAGGTATTTTTCCTATGTTGATAGTGATTGCTGAGGAGAAGATTACACATTTTTAGGATGGTCTAAATTGAAGTGCAAGAGTGTATCGTGGTTTGGGGATCTTGTCAAAGGTTTACAAACTTTGAAGACATTCTTAGAAGAGTAGAGAAAACTTTAAAGTTGATGAATAATGAGGAGGCCTCCAAGAAGTCAATGTTAGGTGTTGATGCACCCTGTTATAATGCTTCGTGAGGTATATCAAAGATGGTTGGAGACATTGTACATGTCACAGTACAAGCAAGTGTAGGTGGTGACATCGTCAGTCTACCTAGTGTTGTTCCTAGCAAGTGGCATTGTACTTGTTTGTTGCTACTATTTCTAGTGGTGACATGTTTGTTGCATATCAAGTGGTTATACAATAGTATCCCACTTGTAAGTGTTTCAATGATGGATAGTGTTGTAGATGTAAGTTTGGAGGACTTTTTACTATGGAAAGCTTGCTCATATAAGGATGGGTTTGTTTAAAACAAGACTTATTTGGTAGAGTTGATGTGATCATATATCTCTTGTTGAATTTAGGGGATGAATTTTTTTGAGGGGGTGGATTTGTAACAATCATGTCCAAGAATACCTTCTAAATATTTCTTGTTTGATCTCTATTCCTTTTGTTACATTTTTTAGGTCTGGCCATGATTAGTTATGACTTATGCTAATGCTTATGCTTACGCAATACTCAGATGTTTAATGTATATTTAAAATTCACAACCAAATTGGATATAACTAGACCTTGAATAAGTAATAGGATATGGGTTGATAAACCCTAGGTCTAAGTAGGGTTTGTGTATTGAGGGTGAAACCCTAATTGATGAAATCTTGATCATTTTTTTTATTATGCAACGATCCTAAAAATGATAATGCTATGTTTGTGTGCTTTTTATTATCATAATGTGTGCTTAGAAACAAGTTATGAGTTTGTGGGCATATGTGTATATGCATGTCCATGTTAGAGTTTGATGTGTGAATGTATGATTGAAGGAGAGTTTGGCATACATAGTTTAGATTTTGTACCTTGAATTAGTATAGAAATGAGATATATTGTTTGTTGTTTTTTCAAGAAAAAATGATGGTATACTTAATATCATCGGTTCTTTAAAGACAGTCACCATGGTTTGACCAGTTGAGATGGTTGTGTTTTATTTTTATCGTTTGTTGCTTCCCAAAGAAACAGGTGCGATATATCACCCATGAAAATAGAATTTCACACAAAAATTTTATGAGGCATTTCATTTGCCTAAAAAAACGTACATTGTCAGTTCTTATATAAATATCTGACGAGATAAATAGGTGTACACCCCATGTGTCCTGAAAATTTTTTCTCATCCCAATTAATGTTTCTCGTCAATTGTATCTACAACGATCAAAGAGAGAGATGTATGTGCCATGTGTCATATGGAAATTTTCCCACCCCCAATTGGTATTTCTTATTGGTTGTATTCACACTAACCAACAACAATAGGTATCATGGGATGCATCTAGGATGTGGAGTTAGGCGTTGGTTTACTGTAGTCAGTTGATGACAAAATTGTCTTTTTGCCAACTGTGTTTTGAATTCAACTGATAAAAAAGGTTGTAAGTCATTGGTTTTGTAATTAATCGATGAGGAATGTCTTACTTAAACCTAGAGAGAAACCCCTCTTTCCCCTACCCACACGCGAGATTCACTCTAGACTCTGGTAATTTTCTTCTTCCATCATCACTACTGAGGCCCCCAGTGATGTTTTTGCTGCTTAACAGCCCCCACTGTCGGTTCATCATCAACCTCAGACACTTCCATATCATCCATTGTTCATAGCTGCCTCCACGGGAAACAACGGGTCTCTACCTCCTCTTCCTTCAATGCTTTGTCTCCTCATCCTATGGTTCTCTACCTCCTCCTCCTTTGTCACTTATAGATACATGCTCTCCGACACTTCCCCTATCTGTCTCCACAATGTCTTCATCTCCCTTCCCCCTTTCCACCTTCCTCCTCTCCTCTCCTTCCCCTTCCCTAGTATGAATTCTTCTCAAATTTGAGATAAATCATACTAGAGAAGGGGAAGGAGAGGAGAAAGGAGGAAAGGGGGAATGGAGATGGAGATAATTAGCTACCCTATTGTGATGAAATTAATAAAAAAATGTAGTGAATTGCGAAGGAATTAATAAAAATCATATGAATTTTTTAAAAGTTGTGATTAATTTATATGGACATTGTGATGAATTGTATGATTGTGGTGAAAATGCATATATGTAGCTATGTATTTGATTAGAATTGAAAACTATTTGTAAATCCTAATATGTTGTTGGCCTAGATTTAATTAGATTGTGGTAATTTGTATGATTGTGATGAAAATACATATATGCAACTATGTATTTTATTAGAATTAAAATTATTTGTAAACCCTAGTATGTTGTTGCCATAGATTTAATTAGATTGTAATGAATTCCAATTATATTGTGATAAATTATAAACCCTAAAATGCATATATGGGATATCATATTAGAAGATTCTAAACCCAAATTTCTAAACCATGTTGTTGGCCTAGAAACCCGTCAAAGATTTACTCATTAGCAGAAAAACCTTGGGTAGTCCCCAATTTGGGACTATTCTTGAGAACTTAATCTCACTTAGTATGTAAGTGTATAATATGTGTTCAATTTCAATAAATTTCGACAATAGTTCCCATTTTGTTCTTGGGGTACATATGTAGGTGCATATTTGCCCATCTACAACAGTGTACTTGGAGAACTGTGGGGAAATGCTACCCAAATATATTGAAATTGAACATGCATTGTGCACTTACTTGCAACATGAAGTGCTCAAGAATGGGATAGGTGGTACATATTCATGAATGTGATGGCTACTAGATGATTAGCGCTCAGTTCAAACATTTTTTTTCTAAAATTAACATACTAGATTGAACCTGATGGGCTACTCGTCTCCCATCTAATCATAGAAATGAATCGATCATGGATGTCTAAACTAAATCGCTACACTCTAGAGTTTATAAATGGTCTCGATGAGTTTGTAATATTTGTAGAGGAACATTGAAAACAACATGGAGAAAGGCTCTATTGCCCCTATAAGAATTGTAGTAACAACTTGAAAGTTGACATTATTGACATGATCAAAGATCATGTCATGTGCAATGGGATCGTACAGGGAAATAAAAAAATGGTACTGACATGGAGAGATTCCTAGTATGAGATCAGTAGATTTCGATAGTGGTAGTTGTGTCAAATAAGAATTGGATGACGATGTTGATGAGAACAAACCAGTTCCAACAGACATGGTTGATGTGATGCTAGATAGTTATGGGGCAAATGTTACAGACCCGCCTCCCTTATTTAGAAATGGGCATGATTCTGAGAAACTGTTATACATAGAGTGTACTAAGTTTATTAAGTTGAGTGATGTGTTTAGATTGCAAACTCTAAAGGCTAACAATAGATGGAGCGACAAAAGCTTCATTTTTGTTGTCTTTTTTGAAAGAAATTCTCCCTAAAGGGAACGAGCTTCCAATCTCAACATACAAAATGAAAAGGATGTTGTTCCCAATGAGAATAGAGGTTAAGAAGATACATGCATGCCCAAATGACTATGTGATATTTCAAAAGGACTATATCGATCTAAAAGAATGTCCAAAATGTGGGACATCTAGGTTCAAAAGGATGACATCGGGTAAGACTAAAATTGAGTCTCCTACAAAGGTGATGTAGTATCTGCCTATAATACTATGGTTTCAACGCTTGTTTTCTAATATCGTAGTTGCAAAAAAATTATCTTGGCATGCAGAGGTAAAGAAAAATAATGATGGTATGCTATACATGTGTCTGATTCCCCACAATGGAAGAAGATTATTTTATTGTATCTTGAATTTGGTGAAGAAGCTAGGAATTTAAGTCTAAATATTTTTACTAATGGGATGAATATATATGAACATTAAGCATCCAACATAGCACTTGGCTTGTCATGATTGTTGTATACGGTCTTCCTCCATGGTTGTGTATAAAGAATAAATATGTCATGTTATCGTGGTTGATATCAGGCCCCAAACAACATGACAATGATATTGATGTTTACCTTGAACCTATGATTGATGACCTAAAGAAACTATGGGAAGAAGGTGTGATGACTTATGAGGCTTTGCATGGAGAGATGTTTAATTTACGTGTTATATTGCTTTGAACTATTAATGACTTTCCTACTTATGGGAACTTGTTTGGCTAAAATGTCAAAGGAACCAAGGAATGTCCTATATGTTAGGAAAATATAGATTCTATCCAACTAAAACATGGTGGTAAGATTGTATATCTTGGTCACCAAAGGTTTTTGTCAAAGGTGCATCCTTATTTGAAGTTGCACAAAACACTCAATGGCTCAACTAAGTAACATAGTGCCACTAAACCTCATGGGAGTATGTTTATGCAAGAGTAAACAACACTGTAAATCATTTTGGTAAGAGACCATGTACTACTCTCACAGGTGAAAAGTCTTTACTCAAAAAGAGGTTGATATTTTGGGATCTTCCTTATTGGAGTTTTTTGACAGTTCGACATTGTATTGATGTCATGCATGTTGAAAAATATGTTTGTGGTAGCATTATTGGTACTTTGTTGAATATACCCGATAAGACTAAAGACGACATCAATCCAGAATGGACCTATGTGAAATGGGTATAAGGAAAGAATCAACAAAAGAAGTTACCAAGGGTATCCATGTGTATCTACCTCCTTCTTGTTGCACCTTATCTACAAATGAGAATATAAATTATTGTGAGTGCTTGCACAATGTTAAGGTACCACAGGGATACTCAACCAATATCTGTAGATTGGTCTTAATGATGGATTTAAAGCTGATAGGTCTTAAATCTCATGATTGTCACACTCTAATGCAACATATATTTCATGTGGCTATTCAATCTATCCTTCTTAAGCATGTAAGGTTTGCAATCACTAGGATTTTCTTCTTCCCTGACACTCTATGCATCAAAGTAATTGATTCTAAGATTCTAGATAAGTTGCAAAGACAAGTGGTCATTACCCTGTGCCAACTTGATCAGTATTTTCCCCCTTCATTCTTTGATATCATGGTACATCTGGTTGTCCATTTGACTAGGGAAGTGAAAATGTTAGGTCCAGTTTTCTTGCATGGGATGTATCCTTTTGAGCGGTATATGAGTGTTTCTAAAGGTGATGTTTGGAACCTTTGTTTCCTAGAAGGGAGTGTCATTGAGGGCTATGTTTCTAGGGAGGTTATGGACTTTTGCAATGACCTTTTGAGTTGCAATGAAACTACTACTATTATTGTGAATCTTGATGTTTATTCTGATAAAAGTATTATGGGAGAATGACAAATAAATATCAATCATGAGAAGTGGGAACAAGCACACTTGTATTTTTTACACAACATTGATGATGTGGGTATTTATATCATCAAACACATGAACGAGCTCAAGACAAGTTATCCTCGATCCCATTCAATGTGTCTTGCTAGAGAGCATAATCAGTCATTTATTAGGTGGTTTGAAGAGAAAGTATTCAATAAACTATCTCAAACACCAAATAATGTTATCAAAACCATCAAATGGCTCATGTATAATCCAAATACCCATGTTACTTCTTACGAAGGGTTTGACATAAATGGATTTTCATACTACACAAAACATCAAGATGATAAGAGTGTTGTCTAAAATAGTGGGGTCACCCTTCATGTGTCTTCATTGTATTTTTCTAGTGCCAAGGATAAGTGTCCACGTGAAGGAAAGATGTTTTATTACATTGTTATTGAATACATATGAGAAATTGACTACACAGAGTTTAGGGTTCTATTATTTAGGTGTAAATGGGTTGATAACAAGAAAGGAGTTGTAATTGATGAACTCAAATTCACAATAGTGAATTTTGAGTGGATAGGTGAGAAGGATAAATCCTTCATCATGGCATCATAGGCAAAATAGGTATTCTATATCGATGATCCTGTAAAAGAAAATTGGTTTGTCGTTCTTCATGGGAAAAGATAATTCATTTTAGATCTTGTTGATGAAGAAGAATACTATCACAAGTATGATGACTCTAGTCCAATATCTATTGGCTTAACAAGTGTAAATGTTGAATATAACACTTATGACTATATATGTAAAGATCACACAGAAGGGATAATAGTTTAAGGTATATTATATGTAATATTTCATGCGTTATTTAAATTATGTAACATGTCTATTTGTTCACATTGATCTATTTTTTAGTATGTGATCTGACTTTTTAAGTGATATGACTCTTTCATATATGATCTGACATTTTATATGTGATTTGATTTTTTTTTCACATGTTTACTTTTGATTTAATAGATGGAATCTGACTAGAAGCATAGTGATATCTAGCATCAAGAGATTGAATGTGAGGATCCACATTTGGACCAAGGTGTTTACGGTACTAATAAATCAAAATGTAAGAGAAGATAACTTTGATGAAAATTGCCACAAATAGGGAAGGGAGGAAGGGCATCGTTGAATTCAAATAAGCATGCATGCCAATTACTAAAGATTTCGTCAGCTACTTTGGGGTCCTTGGTCGAAGCAAAGTGCCTCTCCTTGTTGAGGATTGGAGACAAGTGAGTACAACCAACAAAGACCTCGTCTAGAGGGAGTTATAGGTGAGATAAAAGCATTTACATTTATATAGTTTTTTCTTTCTTTTAACATTTCTAAATAGTAGTGAATGTTAAACCTTTTTAGGGTCGATATGAGCTTGATGAAAAGTTGCATCACAAGTCTATTATGTAGCTTGTCAGGAGAAGACATAGCGATTGGTAGACAGTCCTCACAAGAGACTACATCTTTGGAGAAAGAAGGATCGGGACCCCACTCTTAAATAGAACTATATTGATAAAGATGATTGGAAGGAGTTTATTGAGTGGAGAAAAAAGATGCATTCAAGGTATTAAATTAATGACATTTTTATTAGTATTTCTTATGTTTACTTGACAACATTTCTTATTGAATTGATTACATTTTTATGATTTCTTAAGATTACTTAAAATATTTTTATTGAAATAATTAGGCTAGTCATGATGCTCAAAAAGATAGGCATGACAAGAATGTGGACAACCACTAGTTGGGTTCAGGTGGTTATTTCAAACACCACAAGATGAGAGAGCAAGAGTAAGGGCTTTCTACTTCTACTCCTTTCAATGTTGAGTCTTCTAATGCTTTTGTACAGTTGCGTCGCTATATTGAGTGGATATATGAGAGGAAAAACAAAGCCAAAAAAATCCCTGTCCAAGCAACACATGACGAGACTTCAAAAATGGTAAATTTCTTGGTCTCACAATATGTCCAATTTTTCATTGAATTGTAAAGTTTTACTGCTTAGTCGGTTTTGAATAGTTGGAGTTGGGTGAGCAAACAAAAGAGGGCAAGTTCACCCATCGGGACACACATGATGAATTGAGTGGTTGCTCTAGGGACAGAAGAGCATCCTTGACATGTTAGGGCTACTGGAGCTGGGTATGGGATAAAATATTTTTGGCACATCCAACAAAAGTGTAAATCTACTAAGAAAGGGGGAATGGACACTGAGGAGGTGCAAAGATTGATAGTTTCAACCTTGGAGGAGTTTAAGGCTTCTCATGCGATGCAATCTCCTCCAGTAGTCAGAAAGCATGTACAACATCACGCACAAATGGAGTGTATTGGGAGTAGTCCTTCAAACCCAGATGGCATGTCGGGGGTAAGATTCAATTTAATCCATTTTATATATACATTATGATAAAATAATCCCGCGACTCAATAT
This sequence comes from Alisma plantago-aquatica, assembly GCA_963693085.1. NCBI lineage: Eukaryota > Viridiplantae > Streptophyta > Magnoliopsida > Alismatales > Alismataceae > Alisma > Alisma plantago-aquatica. Next base: position 457,332,627 of record OY856411.1, on the reverse strand, counting down.
ATGTGTGTGGCAATTTAAATTTTGTGTTTCATAAAAGTGTAGGGGCAAAAAATGACATCTTGCCATTGATGTTTCATCATACAACATCATGGAAGATGCAAGGCTTCTATCACCAATATGGTTCATGGTATTCCCCTTCCCACTGATCACGTTCATGTGAACATCATACGTGTCATTCTAGAAATGAGAGCACTTGAATGCCACAACAGTCGGATATGTAGAAGACGGCTTTACTAGATGGCCCAAATGACTCATATTTCATGAGGTATGACAAATATATATTAAAATTTATATAAATAATAAAAAGATAATATGAGAATACATGCATGCCCACAACATCTAAGAAGTCCCCTAGGGTTTCAAAGCCTCATCCCTCACATTTTATTCCACAAGAGTGTTCGACTCCTTAGGCCCTAGATGCAAGACATTGACAAGATGGTTAGACAATATAGACCAATCAGATACCATGGTGATCAGCCTTCAAGAGGAGATCATAGGTATAGATCGCGACACTATTATTGTGTTGACAGATGTTTTTAAACTATTTTAGTATAAATATTAAACACATTAGTAGTAGAACTTTGGATATGGTGAGCCTGAATACCCCATCATTTGTGAAGAATACATATTTTTTAGTTGTTTTCTATATATTAACTAAGTATTGCATATATATATATATATATATATATATATATAAGTCATTTGTATTACGCAGTTTTTGAGTTTAGAGTAGCAAATTTGGTTTCTCAAATGCCATCATTGATTAGCGATGTGCTTGGAGATATGAGTGACGTCAAAGCTTAAGTGAGTACCATGGTGTAGTTTTTTTGTGCTTCCAAGATTTAGATCATATCTCCCTTCAACGTTTTGTAAGTATTGGGCTTGTTGTTTATATGTGTAACTTATGAATACAATTTGTTATGGAATTTAATTTTTATTTTATTTGCCTTCTATTCAAAAATAAGCATTAGAAGTTGTTAGTAATTGTTCTCGAGACTTGAACTGTGTATTTCTTTGATCCTTTGGGTATAAAACTGACACCAAATGAGAGACACCCGGTGAAATTGGTGATTCACATGTAAGTATAGTTTTATGTGCACAACATATTTATTAATGTTTACATCATATGATATTTTCACGATGCAACATATCTGTGATGACCGCTATCAAACCGATGGCCAAATCGCATGGTAATTACGCAGAATAACCATTAGCAGCGGATTAACAAAAATCACTAAAAATTAAAACTGTTATGCAAAGAGACCCATTGCTAGGAAACTCTTAAGGGAAGAACCAAAGCAATATATGCATTATGGTTCACATTGTACATACATTGTACCATCTCATCTAGAGGATATCATATACCAGTAGCTTTTCCCAAACATATAAATAAGCAACATAAAACCTCGAGGCATACAAGCCAAAATCTTAGATCGTTTATAAAATCATTATGTACTAACTCCCAAGGACCTGAGAGTACAGAGACGACACATAGGACTTCTTTCTACAAGACACAATAGACAACATACACAACCTGAGTTGTTATTGTTGTCCATGTTGTTGTTGTCCTCCCTCTACAGTGCAGTCTCTACCTCCTCATCCACGTCCACCTAAATATATTGGGACCAATGGGGTGAGACAAAAGTCCCAACGGGAGATATAACTCTCTGCCAACAATATTATTATCACAGGTAAATAGTATAAAACTGAGCAGAGGATCTTTTAAATTAATATTCAAGATGAATCATTGTTTATAAGCAGAACAGAGCAACATCATCTTTTAAAATATGCAACTATCTATGATGGAGCAATAAATCATCTATTCACTTTATAAGGAATACGAAGAACACATATAACACCTATCCATTTAGAATATATAAAAGTAGTGTAACATCAACCAATGTTTCCGTATTCAATCCTTAAGCAAATATGCTACACGGTTGATTACATATTTACAATCACACTTATGCCCTGAGGAGATGAGGTATATCTCTCATGCTCCAACGGTTCATGGCTACGTAAAGCATCGGTACCATACAAGGTCAAAGGAAGAGCCAGCTTCCAAGACCTCACCTGTATCGGTCAGTTTGAGACCACTGGCAGTGAGATCATGTGTCAAACTGCAATTAGCTTGCTAGGTTATAGTGGCATCTTCGTTATAGAGTTATAGCCGCAACATGCACTCTCTTCAGGGAGATCACATAGCAATCCCATGTATATTAATATTCATTCATGTCATATAGCCATACTCTGATGATGATGAGGGAGACCACACAACAATCCATATTTGGATGTAAGGATATTTTCACCCATTACCCCCACATATTCAAAAATATGCTCTCCGAGTTAAATTCGTTTCACCATTCAGAAAATTCTGACACTGAATGGATCTATGACCAGGGCAACTACATAATAAGGTTCCACTTGATTAATTAGATGTATTATAGTATCTTTTAACATCAACCAAGTTACAATCATGAATTATAACACATTCTACAAAGAAAGGTGTAATACATTTATCAAGTACTTTCATAATCTTTGGAACACATTGAATGCATAACACTCGGGATCTCAGTCTCTTATCACATTAATGAGGATTATCATCCCTTAACATTATCATCATCATGATTTCTAGATCTATGTATTCAAACCCTTAGTTCATCACTGAACATTGTCACCTCTTATCAGGTAACTATTACCACTAGGTCCTCAGACCCAGGTATACATTATACTTGTTTCACAAGTATTTCACATGGCTCACAAGGCCCATTTAATATGTATCATATGAAACATGATAGCTCATACCTGGATATGCTCATCATATCATGATACCTGCATGGTTAGTATTTCATTATAAAAATAGTATAAAGTACATATCATCGCCATGCAATACAAGAGAAATACAACCTTCCCATTATTAGGGTTAGGGTTTCCCTTTTTAGCCTATTAGGGTTTCAAGTTCATATTATGAAGAATCAAAACCCTAATTCATAGGTCCACACATATTAGGAGCATACATTGATATCATAAGTATTCAATCATACTTGTTTATTCTCATCATTTGTCATTAAATGATTATCACACAAAGTATGAGTTTCTCTCTCATCCTCACTAGGATATTGATCACATCATACTTTATTAAGTTGGCTCAACCCTTTTCTCAAGGTACATTGGCTTATACTTATCAAAATGCATTTAAACTCTTTACATCTTAATGTATCATTTGACATAACACACCTCATGTGTTAGTCAATCAAGTATATCGGATTTGAGGTGCTTACCTCCATATTGGTTTTGAGGTGCTTCCACCATATTGGGCTAGAGGTGTATGCTTACTACCATATCATCCAAGAGGTGTGTTCTTACCACCATATCATCCAAGAGGTGTGTGTTTATCACCATATCATCCAAGAGGTGTGTGTTTATCACCATATCGTCCCAGAGGTGTGTTTATCACCATATCGTCCAAGAGGTGTGTGTGTGTGTGTCACTTATATCGAGTTACTCAAGTGTAGGGTTTTGTATATCGGGTTAGACCCTTATGCTCACACCTTTTCAAACCTTCAAATTATCAACCTACCATGTGTTGAGTGACATCCTAGACAATTGGTTAGTCCTTTTTCAACCAACCCAAATGTACAAAATGATAGATGTGTGGGGTTCCAAGGTATAACGGATTTCATATCACCATATTGGGTTTCATTACCATATCGGGTTACAGGTGCTTCACCCCGATATCGATTTGTGACATGATGATGTCATCATCATTAAGTTCTAGAATTTAGTCCCTTACTATTATAGTTCATGGACAACAGACCTATGCAACTATTAGAACTCATATAATCATCAATCATTCAAGAAAATTTGAAATTGAAAGTAGATCAACAAGTATAGCAAGATTGAAGGTGAATAATAACATGATTGGGTTCAAGTTATATAACCCGCCTCAAGAACAACTTCAAAGCTCCAAGCTCCAAAGCTTCACATTCCCAAGGTTGAAGATGAACTTATCAAAGATCCAAGACTTGTTCACAACTCCTCTATATGCAAAGAATCGCCATAGATAAGAACTTTGTGAAGAAGAAAAGAATGGAAGAATCACAACCCGAGATTCATGCTTCAACCAAGGTTGAAGATGACCATGGATTCACCTTAAGTGTAAGGCTCGAGCTCCTCCTTGCTCCTCAACTACTATGCAATATATCTAAGAGAAAGAGAGTTGTAGGATTCAAAAAGTTTCACTAGTAGGTGAAAGGAGTAGTATATATAATTAAGGCTTATGAGAGAGAGTGTATAAGAGGTGTCATCACCTTATATTACTAGGTGACACATGTCCATGCATGGGTTGACACGTGTTCATGAATGCACACATATATATATATATTGACATGCAAAAATCTTGGGGATAATCTAGGGATAAGATTTTGGCCATTAGTTATCTTGTTGAACAAGATATTTCAACCCAACATCACTTTATTCACAAACCGATACAACTTTTCCAAGGAAAGTTGTAAACCTATAGCCATCATCTTCTTGAGGTGTGTAACTCATCGTGGACTTTTCCAAGAGTTGACAAAACGATATGGGATCTTCTCTATGGCTTCTTGGCTGATAGGCACTCCCATATAAGATCTATAACTCAATACAACTAATTTTAGGGTTTCAACTATACAACTCTTCTTGGTCTTTTCATCACCAAGAATATAATCACACAAATATGATTCAAACATGGTGCCTCTTTCTTTCTATCTCATATATATGATGCTAATAGAGAGTAGGGAAACTTTAGAGGTGGTAATCTGCATATCAACCCTACATTTTGGGTAAATTGCAATTTGCACTAAAATTGGTACACAAGGCACAAGCATTATTCAAACAAGCTTCAACTTGGAACTTAGGCTTTCCACAAGCCACCCCTTAGCATCATTCTCTCTATTATGATGCTAAATCACTTGAAACATGTTCAACATGTGACATATTGCAATATAACCCCTCATCTTGGGTAAATTGCAATTTACACCCAAAATATCATATAATGCACAAACAGTTTGCAAATAAGCTCAAACTTGAAAATTAAACTCTCCTTGAGTCTTAATTACTTTTCAAAAGATTAAAACAAGTTTATAAATAACTTACTTAAGCAAAACTTCTAGGGTTTTGGCATAAACCAGGTCAGGGATGTTATAATTATCAACCCCTAACATGGATTTCATCCCCGAAATCTCAAGAGAAAAAAGAAGGGTACTTTCTCCTCATTTCTTCCTCCAGCTCCCATGTGGCTTCTTCAATGCCACGGTGATGCCAAAGAACTTTCACAAGAACTATGTCATTCTTTTTCAACTTCTTGATTCTTTTATCAAGAATCATCATTAGACCTTCCACATAGGATATATCTTCATTCAATTCTACTTCTACAGGTTGCAACACCAACTCTGTATCAGGATGACACTTTCTTAGCATAGATATATGAAACACTGGATGTAGTCTATGTAGCTCAGGTGGCAACTCCAACCTATAGGATACCTTTCCAATCCGTGCTATCATTGGGTAAGGTCCCATAAATCTAGGAGCTAACTTACCCTTTTTCCCAAATCTAAGAACACCTTTCCAAGGAGAGACCTTGAGATACACCCTGTCTCCAACTTGAAATTCTAAAGGTCTATGACGTTTATCGACATATGACTTCTATGTATCATGTATATCCTTCAACTATTGTAGTATTACTTTGCTCTTTTTAGCTGTCTGTTGTACTAATTCAGTACCCAGAAGTTGGTATTCTCCTATATCATACCAGCATAATGGAGAACTACAATGTCTACCATATAAGGCTTCATATGGTGCCATATCAAAACTAGTCTGATAACTATTGTTGTAGGCAAATTCTATTAAGCTCAAGTGCACCTCTCAACTTCCCACAAACTGAAGAACACATGCCCTAAGAAAGTCCTCCAAAGTCTATACTGTCCATCCGTCTGAGGGTGAAAATTTGTGCTACTTTAACTGCATACCTAAGGCTTTGTGTAGTCGTTCCCAAAAATGACTTGTAAATTGGGGACCTCTATCAGACACAATTGTGGTTATAACTCCATGTAACTGCACTATCTCATCTATGCATATCTGTGCAAGTTTTTCAGTAGTATAGGTTGTTTTAATAGGAAGAAAATGTGCTGACTTAGTCAACCTATCAACTATCACCCAAATGGAATCATGATTTTTGGCTGTTTTAGGTAGACCAAAACAAAGTCCACTGTCATGTGATCCCATTTCCACTGTGGTATAGGTAAGGGTTGCAATGTTCCTATAGGCTTCTGGTATTATGCTTTAACTTGCTGACACACTGGGCATCGCATAACAAACTCAGCTACATCCTTCTTCAAACTAGGACACCAATATATATATTTTAAGTTATGATACATTTTAGTTCTCCATGGATGCATCACATACAAGGATGAATGAGCTTCCTCCATAACTATCTTTCTTAAGTCATTGGCATCAGGTACTACCATACTACCATGGTAACATACTACCTCATCCTCTAACGCATGGAAACCATCACGTTTCTCACTACCATACTCTGACATGATCTGCTGAATCACAATATCAGCCTGTTGTGCCTCTTTAATCTATTGTCTCAGAGTAGGTTTCACATGCATCTCATCCAACAATCCATCTAACAAAGATACTTTTAACTATACATTTATTTGTCTCAAAGAGACAAACATGTCACGTTTAAAGCACATTAAAGAATTCAATTGTGCTTTATCTATGGGTGGAGATGAAGATTTACTACTTAGTGTAACTGCCACTACATTAGCTTTTCCTGGATGATAATCAATTGTACAATCATAGTCCTTGATGAATTCCATCTAGTGGTGTTGTCTCATATTCAACTTGTAATGTGAGAATATGTACTTTTAAGTTTTTATGGTCTGTGAAAATCTGACACGTTTCTCCATAAAGATAATGCCTCTAAATCTTCAATGTGTGGACCACTGCAGCTAACTTTAGATCATGCATCGAATAATTATCCTCTTATTTCTTAAGCCATCGGGAAGAAAAAGAAACTACATGACCACTCTGCATCAGCACACATCCTAGACCATTCTTAGTGGCATCACAGAAAACAATGTACCCCTTTCCCTGCTCAGGTAAAACCAACACAGGTGTACTAGTCAACCTTTCTTTCAACAACTAGAAAGAACATTGACACTTGTCGTTCCAGACAAAAGAAACTTCCTTCCTGGTTAACCTAGTTAGAGGTAATTCTACAAAATCGAAGTCTTTAATAAACCTTATGTAGTAACCTACCTGACCTAGGAAATTGCAAATCTCAGTTGGTGTCTTGGGTTGTTCCCACTCTACAACATACTCCACTTTCTTAGGATGAAAACGAATACCTAAAAACGATACAACGTATCCTAGAAAAGACACTTCTGACAACCAGAACTCACACTTTCTAAACTTAGCATATAGCTTGTGTTGTCTCAACAAAGTCAAGGCTTGACAAAGGTGTTGTTCATGTTGTTGACTATCTCTACTGTATATCAGGATATCATCTATGAAGACCACTATGAATTGATCAAGGAATGGCCAGAAGATTCTATTTATCAGCTCCATGAATGCAGTTGGTGCTTTAGTTAGTCCAAATGACATAACTACAAACTCATAATGTCTGTACCTTGTCCTGAAGGCTAACTTAGGTATGTCACTCTCCTTGATACGTAACTAATGATATCTTGGCCTTAGATCTATCTTAGAGAACACTGTTGCACCACACAACTGGTCAAAGAGATCATCTATCCTTGGCGGAGGATATTTGTTCTTTATAGTCACCTTGTTAAGTTGTCTATAGTCTATGCATAATCTCATACACCCATCCTTCTTTTTTACAAAAAGAACTGGATCACCCCATGGCAAAGTACTCGATCAAATGAAACCTTTCTCAAGCAACTCCTATAAGTATTTCTTGAGTTCTACCATCTCAGCAGGGGCCATACTATAAGGTGTTTGGGCTATGGGTTGCATACCTAGGATTAGATTAATCTCGAAATCAATTTCTCGAGGTGGAGGAATATCTAGAAATTCTTTAGGAAACACATCCTTGAATTCCCTGACAACAGGAACTTCAGGATGACTAGGACTTTCTACTTTGGTATCTACCATATGTGCCAACAATGCTTCACATCCTTGTCACATCAGTCTCTCAGCTACCATTACTGATACTAGACAAGTTGGAAGAATCTTTATGTCCCCCTAAAAGACCCATGTCTCATCACTGTCTGTGAACATAGCTTGCTTGGAACCACAATCCAAGACAACCTTATACTTTTCTAGGGTATCCATCGCAAGAATTACATCAAACTCATGCATCTCAAGTGTTATAAGATCCACCTAAATGTTTTATTCTAAAAAATAAAGAACATAGGGAGAACATACCTCCCGCAACACTATAGATTTGACTAACGAAGTTTCTAATAACAGATTATCTTCTCTACGATTGACATTCATATTGCAGTCATGAATCACTTCTCGAGTGATAAATGAATGTGTAGCACCCTGATCAATCAAAATATATACGAAGCAGGATGAAGACATATCAGAATGAAATAATTCCATCTGACTTGTCATGACTCATGGATTGACTACTGCCTCTGGCTGATTCATAGCATAGAAACTCACCATTGCTTGTTGCCGACTCCGTGCTCTGTTGTTTGGTGCAGATGAATCTGCTTGGGATGCATGTCCACGTCCTCATGTACCACTGCTAAACTATTACCTCTGAGAGCCATGTTGACTCTTCCTCGGTGGTTGGGTTACCTCCATGTCTCTAACTGGACAATCCCTTATCATATGTCCTGTCTGCCCATACTTGAAGTAGAATCTATCATGTTGTGGTTTAGATGGTCCTGTTACTGACATTGATGTTGTATTATGGGCTCCACTTGGCAGAAAACTACAACATCTACCCTTTGACATCCACTACGTCTGTGCATTGAACCTCTATGGTGCTAATAGTGCAGGAAACCTTGGTTTCTTGAAACTTCCAGACCTATGTCCCTGGAATTGGAAAGGTCCCTTCCTACTGTTAGCCTCATGTTTCTCAGTCATGTACCACTCTATCTGCCTAATTGACTCCACAAAGGTGGCAAACCTCTCTCTATTCTCTAGAGAAGCTACAGTCATGGATAACTCAGCGTTCAAACCCTTCTCAAAACACTAAATCCTCTCCTCCTCTGTAGTAGCCATGTGTGGACACAACCATACAAGCTCCATGAACTTAGATTCATACTCACTAATCTTCATCGGTCCTTGTTTAATCCGCTCAAACAATGAGATTTTCTTATCCAGATAAGTCTTGGGAAAGTATCTACTAACAAACTCACGTCAGAACTCTTGCCTCAACACCATGTCTTTTCTTTTCTTCAATGGCCCACCAATGGCCAGTGCTTCCTTTTAAAAGATACATAGCATGCCTAACTTTATCAGTTTTTGGAATGCTAAGGATTCTGAAGGCTTTTTCCAGTTCAATGAGCATAAATTTGCGTCTACTGGGTCAACTGTACTGACATATTTGCCGGCTCCTACCTGACGTAATCGCTCAAAGGTCTTACCAGACCCATGTCCCTCATTGGGAACTGGTGCCCTAGGTACTGGTGTTGGCATCCGGTCTGCCATATGCATTATTGTGGTCATGAACTTCCTAAAAAGATCATAAAAAGGTTGGGTTTTGTAGAATGGCTTGATCAAGATGGGGATTCTCAGACACTGATTCCTCTCTAGCTTGTTCCCTTGCACCTCCTCCTAGTGCACCAATACTTCTCTCAGCAGCATGTTCTTCGTGTGCTCCAGCCATCTTTTAGCTTTACTTCTTCTCCTATATGAGCAGAAGTCACTATAAGATAAATTGGAGGACACTAAAACAGAATCAACAACCTTAATCCTATGTCTCTGTAAACTCAGCAAATCTTAGGCTTTGATACCAAAACTTGTGATGATCGCTATCAAACCGATAGCCAAATCCCACAGTAATTACACAGAATAACCATTAGCAGCAGATTAACAAAAATCACTAAAAATTAAAATCATTTTGCAAAGTGATCCATTGCCAGGAAACTCTTAAGGGAAGAACTAAAGCAATATATACATCATGGTTCACATTGTACATACATTGTACCATCTCATCTCAAGGATATCATATACCAATTGCTTTTCCCAAACATATACATAAGCAACATAAAACCTCAAGGCATATAAGCCAAAATCTCAGATCATTTATAAAACCATTACGTACTAACTCCCAAGGACCTGAGAGTATAGAGATGACACATAGGACTTCTATCTACAAGACACGACAGATATCACACTCAACCTGAGTTGTTACTGTTGTCCCTGTTGTTGTTGTCCTCCCTCTATAGTATGGTCTCTACCTCCTCATCCGCGTCCACCTAAAAATGTTGGGACCGACAGAGTGAGACAAAAGTGCCAGCGAGAGATATAAATCTCTGCCAACAATATTATTATCACATGTAAATAGTATAAAACTAAGCAGAGGATCTTTTATATTAATAATCAAGATTAATCATTATTTATAAGTAGAACAAAGCAATATCATCTTTTAAAGCAATGTAACTATCTATGATGGAGCAATAAATCATTTATTCACTTTATAAGGAATACGAAGAACACATATACATCTATCCACTTAAAATGTATAAAAGTAGTGTAACATCAACCAATGTTTTCGTATTCAATCTTTAAGCAAATACGCTACACGGGTGATTACATATTTACAATCACACTTATACCCTAAGGAGATGAGGTATACCGCTCATGCTCCAACCGACCACGGCTACGTAAAGCATCAGTGCCATACAAGGTCAAAGGAAGAGCCGGCTTCTAAGACCTCACCTATCTCGGTCAGTATGAGACCACTGGCAGTGACATCACGTGTCAAATTACAATTAGGTTTCCAGGGTATAGTGGCATCTTCTCTATAGAGTTACAGCCGCATCATGCACTCTCTTCAAGGAGATCACATAGCAATCACTGGTATATTAATATTGAGTCATGGCATATAGCCATAGTCTTATGATGATGAAGGAGACCACATAGTAATCCCTATTTGGATGTAAGGATATTTTCACCCATTACCCCCACATATTAAAAAATATGCTCTCCGAGTTAAACTCATTTCACCATTCAGCAAATTCTGACACTGAATGGATCTATGGTCGGGGTAACTACATGATAAGGTTCCACTTGACTAATTAGGTGCATTATGATATCTTCTAGCATCAACCAAGTTACAAGCATGAATTATAACAGATGTTACAAAGAAAGGTGTGATACATTTATCAAGTACTTTCATAATCTTTGGAACACATTGAATGAATAACACTCAGGATCTCAGTCTATTATCACATTACTGAGGATTCTCATCCCTTAACATTATCATCATCATGATTGCTAGATATGGGTATTCAAACCCTTAGTTCATCACTGAATATTGTCACCTCTTATCAGGTAACTATTACCTCTACGTCCTTAGATACAGGTATACATTATACTTGTTGCACACAAGTATTTCACATGGCTCACAAGTCCCATTCAATATGTATCATATGAAACATGATAGCTCATACTTGGCTATGCTCATCATCTCATGATACCTACATGGTTAGTATTTCATGATAAAAACAATATCAAGTACATATCATCACCATGCAATACAAGAGAAATACAACCTTCCCATTATTAGGGTTAGGGTTTCCCTTGTTAGCCTATTAGGGTTTCAAGTTCATATTATCAAGAATCAAAACCCTAATTCATAGGTCCACATATATTAGGATCATACATTGATATCATAAGTATTCAATCATACTTGTTTATTCTCATCATTTATTATTAAATGATTATCACACAAAGTACGAGTTTCTCTCTCATCCTCACTAGGATATTAATTACATCATACTTTATTAAGTTGTCTCAACCCTTTTCTCAAGGTACATTGGCCTATACTTATTAAAATCCATTTAAACTCTTTACATTGTAATGTATCATTTGACATAACACGCTTCATGTGTTACTCAATCAAGTATATCGGATTTGAGGTGTTTACCTCCATATTGGTTTTGAGGTGCTTCCACCATATCAGGCTAGAGGTGTATGCTTACCACCATATCATCCAAGAGGTGTGTGCTTACCACCATATCATCCAAGAGGTGTGTGTTTATCACCATATCATCCAAGAGGTGTGTGCTTATCACCATATCGTCCAAGAGGTGTGTGCTTATCACCGTATCATCTAAGAGGTGTGTGTTTATCACCATATCATCCAAGAGGTGTGTGTTTATCACCATATCATCCAAGAGGTGTGTGTTTATCACCATATCATCCAAGAGGTGTGTGTCTGTGTCACTTATATCGGGTTACTCAAGTGTAGGGTTTTGCATATCGGGTTAGACCCTTATGCTCATACCTTTCCAAACCTTCAAAGTATCAACCTATTGTGTGTTGAGTGACAACCTAGACAATTGGTTAGTCCTTTTTCAACCAACCCAAATGTACAAAATGATAGAGGTGTGGGTTTCCAAGGTATAACAGATTTCATATCACCATATTGGGTTTCACTACCATATCAGATTACAGATGCTTCAACCTAATATCGGTTTGTTCCATGATGATGTCATCATCATCAAGCTCTAGACTTTAGTCCTTTACTATTATAGTTCATGGACAACAGTCCTATGCAACTATTAGAACTCATAGAATCATCAATCATTTAAGAAAAATTGAAATTGAAAGTAGATCAACAAGTATAGCAAGATTGAAGGTGAAAAATAACATGATTGGGTTCAAGTTATATAACCTGTCTCAAGAACAACTTCAAAGCTCCAAGATCCAAAGCTTCACGCTCCCAAGATTGAAGATGAACTTACCAAAGATCCAAGACCTATTCACAAGTCCTCTATATGCAAAGAATCACCATAGATAAGAACTTTGTGAAGAAGAAAAGAAAGGAAGAATCACAACCCGAGATTCATGCTTCAACCAAGGTTGAAGATGACCATGGCTTCACCTTAAGCTTAAGGCTCGAGCTCCTCCTTGCTCCTAAACTACTATGCATGGTATATAAGATAAAGAGAGTTGTGGGATTTGAAATGTTTCACTAGTAGGTGAAAGGAGTGGTATATATAATTGAGGCTTATGAGAGAGATTGTATAAGAGTTGTCATCATCTTATACTACTAGGTGACACATGTCCATGCATGGGTTGACATATGTCCATGCATTCACAAATATTTATCTTGTCATGCAAAACACTTGGGGATAATCTTGGGATAAAATTTTGGCCATTAGTATCTTGTTGAACAAGATATTTCAACCCAACATCACTTTATTCACAAACTGATACAACTTTTCCAAGGAAATTTGTAAACCAATATGCATCATCTTCTTGAGGTGATTAACTCATCATGGCCTTTTACAAGAGTTTATAAAATTATATGTGACCTCCTCTATGTATTCCTGGCCGATAGGCACTCCCATATAAGCTCTACAACTCATTTTAGGGTTTCAACTATACAACTCTTCTTGGTCTTTTCATCACCAAGAATATCATCACTCAAATATGATTCAAACATGGTGTATCTTTCTTTATATCTCCTCTTGATGATGCTAACTGAGATTAGGGACACTCTATAGGTGGTAAATTGCATATCAACCCTACATTTTGGATAAATTACAATTTGCACCAAAATTGGTAAACAAGGCACAAGCATGATTCAAACAAACTTCAACTTGGAACTTAGGCTTTCCACAAGACACCCCTTAGAATCATTCTCTCTCTTATGATTCTAAAGCACTTGAGGCGCATTCAACATTTGAAATATTTCAATATAACCCCTCATCTTGGGTGAAGTGCAATTTACACCCAAACTATCATATAATGCACAAACAGTTTGCAAATAAGCTCAAACTTGAAAATTAAACTCTCCTTGAGTCTTAATTATTTTTCAAAAGATTAAAACAAGTTTACAAATAACTTACTTAAGAAAAAATTCCAAGTTTATGGCATAACCCAGGTCAGGGATGTTAGAATATATATTAATTTAACTTATAAGGGTGTGAAAGCATTTTGTAGTGGCAGAGGGAAAGTAGATAAGAAAAATAAATTAGTAAGTTGGAAGAGTGTTGTTGTAGTCTTGTCATTCCAATTGTAGATATATCACCAACTCTTTTTAATTACATTTATTAATGTAATTGTAAATCTACAGGGCCCTGTACAAGACAATGATTGGGCAAGCAGATATTACGTGATGATGTACATGTAGATGATTGCCATGCATGTGCAACAGATAAAATCTATATAGAAGGTAAGGTTATTAATCTTGTATCATATTAATGAAGTAGTCTCATTTGATAATACAAACAATCAAATCTAATTAGAATTATATCTCATTCTGTTTGCAATTTTTGAAACAATTGAACCCTATACATTGGAGCATGTGAATGACCTAAACAAACAGTGGGTAGACTGCTTCATCAAACATGTGGACTTGAATAATGAATGGGAGGGTTGATTGATGTTTGTGGAGTTCAAACTTTGATGTTAAATTTGTGTTTGTTATATTATTATATCGTGGACTTAAAATCTAAGATGGCAGCTGGTGTTTATATGTATTTGTGTGTGTGAATTGAATGGTGAAGTGCATATGTGTGTGTGAATTGAACGTGAAGTGTTTGGGGAAGAGAATGATGTGTATTTGTGCATATCTATGAAATTGAAGGTGTGGCTGAGAAATGAATCAATTGAGCTCTAAATGCATGGATATGTGAGTGCATTTGAAGTGGAAAAATAATAGAATGTTGAGGTTTGTTGGTGTGTTTGTCCCTAATGTATAAAATGCATTGTGATATTTTGTATATGTATCTTTCTTGTTGTAGGTTTGCCGACCTATTGTTAAGTTGCAATGCTTGTAGAGGTATGTAGTTCTTCAGAACTTTCATTTCTAAAGAATTGTCGACAACAGACAGGATTGCATCCAGAGAGTAGGTATGCATACCTACTATATAAAAAATATAGACATTTCTTGTCGTTTATTCATAAATAACTAACTACATATTCTACATTGGTTACTTACAATAAAATGATGGGTTATACCTAAAATTTTCACTACCAATCAATGATAAAACTGACTTCAAGCTATTTATCATTGATTATTTCTCATTACTCAACCAACAAGGAACTGTCCCATGAAACCAATTTTGTTGCATAATTGTCTTAAAGGGTGTCAGTTGTTATTTATATAATAGACGAGGAAAGGTCAGAGGAGACCACAAATTCATCTCCCCATGTGTGTTACGTCATCAGTTTTGTTGTAATGTAGACTCGATGATAAAAAAGTATTATCATTGATTTTCTGAACCAACAAAGAATGGCTTGATTTTTAGCATCACCCACTTGGTCATCAGTTTTTAACCAACATTGTATGCCTAAAATGACTGATGCGGTATCTCATTTCTATAGTAGTGTTGGTAGATGATGGTTGTTCCCAAACCTTTAAACTTGGTTGAGTCTAAAATCAACCATGTTGGAGAGAGATGGTTAGTGTGTTGGATTGTGGAGTTGCTACCTCAGAAGCTACTGAATTCAGGCCCAATATAGGAACTCGGACCAAGCTTCCTAATTTGTGGCTGAGTTGAGACCAAGTTTGAGATGTATGTATGTGGTGGATTTGTGTTGAACTTGGGACAGAAAAGGATGTAAACCCAAGCAAACTTAGTCGAATTCAACTGAGTTGGTGGAAGCTATGTTGAGTTTAGGAGTTTGTGTTAAGACTTGGTTGAGGACTGAGCTCAACCCAAGTTGAATTTACTGAATTTAGCTAAGTTCATAAGACTATTGCCTGAACTATAGAGAGAGAATATGGATAGGTCTTAATTAGGTGGTACTAGGAATTAATTTAGGTAATTATGTTGTGCTAAGATGAGATGTTGCCCAAATGGGAAGATAGAAGAGAGAAGTGTTAAGGAGAAGTTGAACTCATACGATGTGGGGAATGTTTGACACATAGTTGTTGATATTTTGTGGGAAAGAGAGAAAGAGTTGGATATGAGGAGGGAAATTAGGTTGGACATGATGAATTTGGGTCGAGTTAGTGGAGTTTTGTAAGAGTTCCCATATGGCCCAATTGTTGTTTGTTACAACAAGCTTTTGTTACTATAATGACCCGCACTTTTGAGTGTCTAAAAGACCTTAAAGTCGTGAATCCTCACTCATAAATTTTAGGATTAATGGTTTTACAAATAATAAAAAACAATTAATAAATTCTACGAAAGACTAAACTGGAAAGATGGAATAAAAATCAACTTTTGCATACCTTTTCAAAATAGGATCTAAGACTTATATCCGTAGATGAAATCTATCTATCTAATCCTCCTTTGCATTACTTATTTTATCTTCACAGATTCCAGTTTACTGTTTGTCCTTTTTAGATAATACCTAAAACGTCGACAAACAAAATGTCGGTTAGCATAAATAAATATGTCGGTATGTGGGGACAAATAAAACAATGCACATAATTTCTAGCAACATAATCACAACAAATAGTTGATAACAATGCAAGATTACATTTTCAGTATGACTCCTCAATCGCTTTTACCATCTCTGGGATACCCTCTCTAGGGTTAAGTTCTTGCAAGTGACTTTAAGGCTACCTTCTCCATCCTGAGCTTGGTACCTGGGATCACCTCTCTAGGTGTCCTGTGGTCTTCCCTCTGGGGCATGACTCACTTTGACCTTCCCTCCAGGGATTGGTCCATTATCTTACATCCAGAGGGGTATGTAGGTTTGAGCGAGTCACACTAATACTTAAATTGTTATACACATAGTCACTTTAAAGATTGCAATAATGAAACATCCAAGCAGTTTAATTACAGTGCAATCGATAAAACCTCAAGAAATGTCGAGAAACTAAAGTGTGTACTCATAAATAACCACATACCTGATTTGTAGATTCAACAAGCTAATAAAAATTCCAAGTAAGTAATCCAAGAAGTAGTTCAACAATCACTAAATTCCTTAGCCAATCAATGGTTGCCATGTGTCCCTTTTATTTCATTTTCTGGAAATTTTGTTTCTTGGCTCATAGACCCTCACGTGGATCTGCCTAACTGGCTACCTGATCTTGGTCTCCTCTTTGTCGTTCTCGTGGGGACAGGGTTCTAGTCCCCTATTTCCTCTGTAAAATAGAATGGCGGCAGGCTCCTTCTTCCTACCCACTACTAGCCGCCATTCACCACCTCCTGGCTTCTAAATCAGTGTGCGAGTTCCCACAAGTTTTATCCCCTTCACCTGAATGCAACTGGCTACTTGCCACTGATGAATGCATATTTGTCTCTTATTTTTGCTTCATTTAGAATAATTAATTAGGACTTTTTTGTTAATTTTAGGTAATTCAAAAATAAATAGCACTTTCAACTTCTTGATATACTTTTTCTGAATTATTATGATATTTTTCTTAATTTTCAGGAATTATCTTAGTAATTAAATCGAGAAAATAAAAGATAAAGATATGAGGCTTTTCAAATATTCCCGCAGTGCCTGAGATACTCGTCACCAAAATAGCCATATCTTTTGCGTTTAAAGGTGGAATTTCAAGATAAAGTATGGAATGAAAAGAGAATTTTATTAGCTACAAAAAAGACATATTTTTCGGCAATTTTGGTGTTTATTTGGCTGCGCAATTAACCAAAAGTAGCCTTATGTTTTCCCATAGTGTATGATTTCAGTATATACCTTTCACCAAAATTGGTATAGCTCCCACATCCCAAGGTGGAATTTATTGTGCAAGTATGATTTGGAAATATAATTCAATTATATACAGGAAAAATATATTTTCGGACCGCTTCCAAATTTTTGACTGGCCCAAAAATACACTCGAAATTGTTGTTATGGGAAATTACTACAGAAAGAATGTAAAGCGGGCAATTGTTTCCTCTATTGATTAGATCCAGAAAGTTAGCAGCCGCTGTCGGCCATTTCTTTTGCCCTAAACCTAATGTATACCCCCCTCCTTCTCCTATAAAAGGAGGGGCACTTCCTCCTCATTGGGGCATCTCTTTTGCACCAGAATTTTGAGCATCTTATTTCTTGTATTCTTCTTCTAGTTCTACAATAAAGTAAATTTTCTTGAAGCATTGTTCTTTCTTATTTTGTTCTTGGCGATTTCATTCCGCTTTAGTTCTAGATCTTCTTTTCTCCGTTCTTTAGTTCTGGAGTAAGGAATTAAGAACCTGGTCGTTTCATTGTCTCTAACATAAGGATTAACTTTCTGATTTTAGGCTAGACTATGGCCAAAGTACTTTCTTCTTCCATCTCCCCCTTCTCCTCAATCATGAGCGAGTAGTTCCATATCGAGGAAAGGGGAATAGCCCCTTAGCCATGGTTTGATCGAATCGGCTTTAATCGACTTCTTTAGACAGCGATTGGCTTATTTAATCGATGATCTAGTGAAGTAATTACTCGCTTAGATATATATATATATATATATATATATATATATATATATATGTTAACTCGGATGGAAATGACCATGGAAATCCGGGTTTAGAATGATTAAACCAATTCACATAGAGATTCTGATGTGACCACAGATTTATCTCTTTTCAGATGACGAACTAGGAAACATGAGCACCAGGACCAATGGGCTCATGTGGAGTTCATCTTTTGTGGGTTTTTGTGATTCACATGTCGTCGCCTATTTGTCGATTAATTGTTAATTCATTTTCTTGTCATGGCTAAGGTGGTGAAAACCCTTAAAGCCTCGATTCTCTTCCTTTGATTTCAATCACTGACTGTCTCGTTTTCTTAGTTTTTAATCTTTTCAATTCACAATAGTTTCTTGTGCTAACAACAATCTTTGTTTACCTTTTTGTAGGGAAAATAAAATTCTTGTTTAGTGCTTCTTTAATTTCAAAAATTTCCTTCTTTAGTGTAACCATTCATCACCCAAACTGATTTTATTTTCTGTTCTAAATTTGAAAATACCAAAAACAAATAAAAAAGTTCTTCAAACAATTGGGTTTTTAAGAAACAATCTTTAAAAGTTGTCCTTTGGGATTCGACCCTTTCTATACTAGCCTTAACTGGAGAGTTAAAAGGATTAAACTCTAGGATTAACAATCTTAGTGATTGGTGTGTTAAGCGATGCATATCAATTTGGCACACTTTTGAGTGTCAAAAAGACCTTAAAGTCATGAATCGTCACTCATAAATTTTAGGATCAATGGTTTTACAAATAATAAAAAATAATTAATAAATTCTAAGAAAGACTAAACTGGAAAGATGGAATAAAAATCAACTTTTGCATACCTTTTCAAAATAGGATCTAAGACCTTCTATCCGTAGACGAAATCTATCTATCTAATCCTCCTTTGGATTACTTACTTTATCTTCACAGATTCCAGTTTACTGTTTGTCCTTTTTAGATAATACCTAAAACGTCGACAAACAAAATGTCGGTTAGCATAAATAAATATGTCGGTATGTGGGGACAAATAAAACAATGCACATAATTTCTAGCAACATAATCACAACAAATAGTTGATAACAATGCAAGATTACATTTTCAGTATGACTCCTCAATCGCTTTTACCACCTCTAGGATACCCTCTCTAGGGTTAAGTCCTTGCAAGTGACTTTAAGGCTACCTTCTCCATCCTGAGCTTGGTACCTGGGGACACCTCTCTAGGTGTCCTGTGGTCTTCCCTCTGGGGCTTGACTCACTTTGACCTTCCCTCCAGAGCTTGGTCCATTATCTTACATCCAGAGGGGTATGTAGGTTCGAGCGAGTCACACTTATACTTAAATTGTTATACACATAGTCACTTTAAAGATTGCAGTAATGAAACATCCAAGCAGTTTAATTGCAATGCAATCGATAAAACCTCAAGAAACGTCGAGAAACTAAAGTGTGTACTCATAAATAACCACATACTTGATTTGCAGATTCAACAAGCTAATAAAAATTCCAAGCAAGTAAGTAATCCAAGAAGTAGTTCAACAATCACTGAATTCCTTAGATAATCAATGGTTGCCATGTGTCCCTTTTATTTCATTTCCTGGAAAATTCGTTTCTTGGCTCACAGACCCTCATGTAGATCTGCCTACCTGGCTACCTGATCTAGGTCTCCTCTGTGTCGTTCTCGTGGGGACGGGGTTCTAGTCCCCGGTTTCCTCTGTAAAACAGAGTGTCGGTAGGCTCCTTCTTCCTACCCACTACTAGCCGCCATTCGCCACCTCCTGGCTTCTAAATCAGTGCGCGAGTGCCCACGGGTTTTGTCCCCTTCACTGAATGCAGCTGGCTACTTGCCACCATCCTTGGTGGCCGGGGTTGGCGAACCTCTAGCAATAGCCGTCGGCCTATAAGAAGGTCCATCGTGGATGCCTGCATGGAGCCCGGTCGACTCCCCCTACCAGCTTTGTTGGCCACATGACCAAAGCGAGGTAGTTGAGGCACAAATCGCAACAGCAGGTCTGACACCTCTGCAATGAGAGGAGAGAAGGAGGTAGATGTTTAGGCTATCCAAACTCAAGACATGGCTCCAGGACGGCTCTGATATGTTTTTACTACTAGAGTTTTTTGTTCGAGTTGCATTATTGCTACAGACACGGTTCTATGTTATATCTGCCCTGACTTTTCTAGTGCGGCATCATAGCAACAAGGACAGATCATTACTATATATGGGGAAGAGGGATCTACTATTGAATCTATGCACATCTAATTGTGAGTCCTCCTTCATCTCATCGGTGTAACCCCATATATATATATATATATATATATATATATATATATATATATATATCAATATGTAGCAACTAGGATTTGTGAGTCCATGTAGTTTATTTTTCCGTAATTAACAATGTATACATAAGCAAGGCAATGATAATTATAATTCCTTCCTGTTTTGGAAATCATGTAGATAAGAGTACTTGGTTCGAGTAAGGGGAGTGTATATAAGGGAAATATTTCTTCGAGATTATTCTTTGTCTTTTCCCCTCCTTAAATTAATTATCTTTCCTTCAAGGAATCCCATGATGTTTTTCAATTTATATTTAGTAATTATGATTTATTGGGATATCCTTCCCATACAGAAGTTGCCCCTTTTAAACATTAATTAAAACAATACCATTAACTCATTGTATATTATTTTTTTATTATTGGATTTCTTTTACCATTAGAAATCATGTGGACTCGAAATCTCATTCATGGTTATTCTATTATCCATATTTCTACATATTTCTTATATTTTCATCATTATCTCAACTTCCCTTCTTAATAATGCCTTATTTGATTTTATCTCTTTCTTCTCCTATTATCTTTGCAACTTGGACTCCTTGGAACCCAAGAAATCCTAAAGATACAAAATCCATCTTTGGAGGATACTTCCTAGCCTTCTAGAGGCTTCCACCTCTTTCTTTTCTCCTTTTCTTATTTATTCATTTATTAGTTGAATTTCCTTTCTCTTGTTATTGGGCCCCATAGCCAATAAGGCCCACGAAATAAACAAGAAAGGCTATTATAAACGAAATTCATACAATCCAATCAAATCAAACAATTATTGGTTCATATATCTTTAAAAAGGAGAATTACATGTCCATACATAGCTCGGAAAAATGAGGTTATAACATCCTCCCCTCCTTATAAGAATTTTTCCCTCAAAATTCAGCAATCGAACAAACAACTCAGGATAAGACCTTTCCATGTCCATCATGACTCCCATGTGGCTTCCTCCTCTCCATGGCACTTCCAAAGAACCTTTATCATATTATATTCTTACATCTGAGTTCTCTCTCACCTTGGTATCTCGTATCCTCGTAGGTGACTCAGGATATGTCATCCTCCCAAGAAGCTCAATAGGTTCATGGCTTGGCACGTGGTTCGGGCACATCACATAGTGCTCTAGATCGGACTCATGGAACATATCATACATCACATTATCCTGAGGGGTAAGGCTACACATAAGCAACCCCACCAATCCATCTTAAATGGACCCATGTTTCGGGGACTCATCTTTAGCTATAGCTCAGAGGGGTCGGGTTTTCATCACACATATTCTCCCATAGTGAACTGCATGTCAGTCTGCTTCACATCAGCTCACAACTCATGTCGCCCCTGGGCTTTCTCAGCTATCGCATGATCAAAGTGACTTCATCTGCACATACTATGGTCTCTCTGACCTTCACAGGGTCCTTTCACCGACATCATCCTAATGAAGCGGTGACTAGCACAACCTCCCTTACAGAGCTTCATACATCATGATACCGGCTATGGTGTCTATCATCACAAACAAATTCTCATAGGACACGAATTGGCCCCATGTACCACCTTGAACGAGCACACACACTCTCATCAGACCCTCTAGTCTAGATTATACTAACTATCAGTTAGGGGTGATAAGTTGTACTATACTTCAAGTTGGCATCAAGTTCTTCATGTACCTACTTCTACTGCATGGGGTGATCTTGAGGTTATGCTCCAGATATTGAACTCAGATCATGTAGTTGAACTATCTCTATCATGCATAGTTCAACCAGCTCTGTCACCCTGACAGTGCTCTCTCTTAGGTAAAGGATTATGTCATCTTGGTAAGGCGATCTACCATAACCCATATTGCATCTTGGCCTCTCTCGGTCTGGGGAGACCCACCACGACGTCTATGGTGATCAACTCCCTTCCCCTCTCGAGGACTCCTCATTCTCTATAGCAACTCCATAGGTTATTGGTGTTCGGCCTTCACCTCCTGGCATGCATGGCAACAAGTCACATGCACCTGATATACATCTTCATATTTGGTATGCTAAGTACTACTACAACCTTGTACTTAGTAGTACCAGGGTGTATGGTGAACTCAAAATCATGATCTCCTACATGTCATGATTCCTTAAGGTTGACTCCTCAGAAACCCTAAAACACTCTAGTAGCGGGTTTCACCACTTTTTTTAGAGGTGTATCTGAGGTGCTTACAACCATCCTTCTATCTCATCAAGCTCTAGGCTGGCTAACCAAACAACACCTACTCAACCAACGGGTCGGGTTGTATCTTGGTGTTAGCCAAACATGTCTCACAAACTTAGGGTTCACCCAACCACCTCTTATAGCCTCTCTATTGGCTAAACTAGATAGCTGCATCTCAACAAAGAGCATCCATTACCACCTTACATCCTTATGGTGAAGACATAAACCTTCTTATATTCCATTTATCATCCTCATCTCAGATTTTAGGTCTAATTGTGACAAGAAAACTTCAGGCTCATCATCTTGGTTTTCAAACTCCAACTTATATAACTCATAAATTCCATATTGCTCTTGATAAGAACGTCCTCATGATGACTACCTTAGTTGTCTTCGTGTTTGTAAACCATCCATTCCATGTACTCTCCAAAAGGTATGATACTTTCTCTATCCTCACACATAAAGACAATGTTTCAACTCACATCATCTTTAGCATATTGCCCTATCTCTCACCCCACATAATGAGAGGAAATAAGCATTTGGCTGCAATCCAAATATAGAGTTCTTCATGTTCCAAGAGTAGAGATGGTGCATTCCACATCGTACCTTTCCAAACTATGTTGAAACGTGCATCACATGTCTCCACATCATGAACATCTCGATATCAGGTTTACATCTATGGAAAACTATTCCCAAACACACTTGCGTCATCACATAATCCTTAGTCATCTCCTCTAGGTCTGTAGGGAGCTAATACTTTTGGGGTCATCACTTTCCCTTGTGCAACTAGGGAGTGCCCACCTCGTTTGCCCTTTGGGTCCCATGAGATCATGAAGGTGATCAATCTCCTAGCCCATGGTCCTCAGACAAAGATAGTTGTTACCTCCCGACCCTATGGTCTTGTGCATCTAGGAACCAGACAACTCCTACTCCCATCAGTCTTATCCCTACATGACCTTGGTATTGACTTAGGATTCTATCATGGTACATATCAAAACTTGAATCCCTACCCAAAAACTCCATCATCTCTCTGGGCACTCATGGTCAAACATACATCTTTTCATAGGGATCATGGTGACCTACCTACCTCGGTCTGGCCCCATACAGGTTCCCACCATGGAAACCTATCATCATGCCCCTTTAGAGATGGTCACACATCGGTCTATAGATTCATTCTCATATAATGAGCTCTCCACTTAGCTCATCAAACTCCTATGAGAGACCTCTTTAGGTTACCTCAAACCTAGACAAAAGCTGATACTCATCCTATAGAAGGGTCCCTCCCCAGGATGGGAGAAAACTATCTCTTGATAGCAACACATGTTACAAACATCCTTACATCCATGGTTTACATCATCATGTGTGTGCTTAGCCCTATCATGCTACTTAGGCACGTAGCAAGCAAGAAGACCTTCCACTAAGACCCTCTAGGTTCCTTGGTATGTCATACTTGTTCCTATTCCTCAACATTGGGCCCATATCATACATGCATATGTCACCGACCTATGCGAGAGGGGTTCATCTAACATATACCCTAGTCCAAGGGGTTTGCTTTTCCTCTAAACCTGAGGGGTGCAATGCTCCTATTCATAGGAACTCAATTATCTTCATGAGCATCAGGAGCACCAGGTCCTACCACTTTCCCTCTTTGGTCTAGGAACCCCAGGTTCACCTCCTATGCACCAACTATCTAACTACATGCTCAACTTTTCAATCATGAACCAAACATGCACTTCCTCCTATCCTTCCACTTGAACCATACCTCAGAGTCCTATGCAAGGATAACCAACTAGGTGCAAGGCCTCACAACTTGTTACCGTACCTCCTCGGTATAAGGAACTCTCCTTTCTACCCCTATAAGGTAAGGTAGGAACCTATAACATATGTACATCAGTTCCAGAAGCCTCTTTCTCATTCTAGGGTTTGGTTCCTCTAGAGGAAACCAAGGTACGACAAGCCTCCAAGTATCATGCATGAGGCAACCATGTCTATCTACTTAGGGTCATCTAAAATAAGTCATTATAACCCAACTATTCATGATTCTTCATGTCTCGGAGTCTAGGTTTCCAACCTTATTCCTCGGGATCTTACTCTCTCTCTGTCTAATGCTAACCCTACAATGGATCTCACCACAAAAGGTTCTTTCTTAGAGGATGGGTCGAGCTCTTAAGGGTACATGTCTACACCTACCTGGGTGAAACATACTATCAAGACCTATGTCCAACCAAGATCATCCAAAGTTCTGCATGCTCATCTAATGAACTATAAGGCACAACCCTCCTAGCCTAGGTCTCAAACCTAATTCCATCCTTAATTCCGTTCTCTTCTATGTAGGTGCATGCCTAGTCTATGCTCCAATATGCCTATTAGGGTTTCTATATGGTCACCACTATCCTTCACGAAGAGGGATCTATTCCTCACCCTCAAAGGCACGACCATTCAAGGTCGGGTCACCAAAAACACTAGATCAAACCTATCTCATGATTCTCATGGGTACACAAAACCTTTAAGCATGTCAACCCACGTACATACCTACATGGTCAACTATGTTATCCACCTCATCTTGTCATCTCACTCTAACAACCACTTAGGGTTTAGGGTTAGCGTCTTCCTCAAAGGATGCACTAGGTCTCTACCTCTTCCTAGAGACCTATGCCCCCAGGGAAAACTCTCCACTCATCCTCCTGACAAGAAGGTCTAACCTCAGGGTTCTTCGGAGGTCACGACAACACATGTCATGTAATCTAAGCATGTAACTATCCTTTAGTTTACGTTTAAACTATTAAGCTTATGTCCATGACATCTTATTTACATGCTTTTCATTGATTTGGTGGAGGATTCCTTACTCCTTATCATACTTACCCTAACCTCAAGAGGGTGAGGAAGAGAGATAAAAACCCTAAACCTTAGAATCTTGATTGAATTAGGGTTGAGAAGGGACGAAATAGATGAGAGTGTCCTAAATGTATCTTATTTTGAGTCAAGACCTCAGACTTTGGCCAGGCAGTCACACCACATCCGGGAGTCCTTGTGACTGACTAGTGGGGCAGAGAAAAATATTGCCAGCCCCCAGACCGTGATCCTTTTCTAGACATATCCGTCCTTGGAAAATCCTCTAATAACTCCCTTAGGTTCTAAAGAGTTTGTAAAATTTAATAATTATTAGAGCTTATTTGGAAAACCATCGCTCTGATACCAATTGTAATGACCCGCACTTTTGAGTGTCTAAAAGACCTTAAAGTCATGAATCATCACTCATAAATTTTAGGATCAATGGTTTTGTAAATAATAAAAAACAATTAATAAATTCTACGAAAGACTAAACTGGAAAGCTGGAATAAAAATTAACTTTTGCATACCTTTTCAAAATAGGATCTAAGACTTCTATCCGTAGATGAAATCTATCTATCTAATCCTCCTTTGGATTACTTACTTTATCTTCATAGATTCCAGTTTACTATTTGTCCTTTTCAGATAATACCTAAAATGTCCGACAAACAAAACGTCGGTCAGCATAAATAAATATGTCTCTATGTGGGGACAAACAAAACAATGCACATAATTTCTAACAACATAATCACATCAAATAGTTGTTAACAATGAAAGATTATGTTTTTAGTATGACTCCTCAACCGTTTTTACCACCTCTGGGATACCATCTCTAGGGTTAAGTCCTTGCAAGAGACTTTAAGGCTACCTTCTCCATCTTGAGCTTGGTACCTGGGGTCACCTCTCTAGGTGCCATGTGGTCTTCCCTCTGGGGCTTGACTCACTTTGACCCTCCCTCCAGGGCTTGGTCCATTATCTTACATCCATAGGAATATGTAGGTTCGAGCGAGTCACACTTATACTTAAATTTTTATACACATGGTCACTTTAAAGATTGTAGTAATAAAACATCCAAGTAGTTTAATTGTAGTGCAATTGATAAAACCTCAAGAAATGTCGGGAAACTAAAGTGTGTACTCATAAATAACCACATACCTGATTTGCAGATTCAACAAGCTAATAACAATTCCAAGCAAGCAAGTAATCCAAGAAGCAGATCAACAATCATAGAATTCACTAGTCAATCAATGGTTGCCACGTGTCCCTTTTATTTCATTTTCTAGCGAATTTGTTTCTTGGCTCGTGGACCCTCGCATGGATCCACCTACCCGGCTACCTGATCTGGGTCTCCTCTTCGTCACTCTCATGGGGACGGGGTTCTGGTCCCCTATTTCCTTTGTAAAATAGAGTGTTGGAGGGCTCCTTCTTCCTACCCACTGCTAGCCACCAATCGCCGCCTCCTAGCTTCCAAATCAATGCGCGAGTGCCCACGGGTTTCGTCCCCTTCACCCAAATGCAGTTGGTTGCTTGCCACCATCCTTAGTGGCTGGGGTTGGCGACCCCCCAACAATGGCCTCCGGCCTGTAGGAAGGTCCTCCGTGGATGCCTGGATGGAGCCCGGTCGACTCCCCCTGCCAGCGTTGTTGGCCACATGACTAAAGCGAGGTAGTTGAGGCACAAATCACAACAGCAGGTCCAACACCTCTGTAATGAGAGGGGATAAGGAGGCAAATGTTTAGGCTATCCAATCTTGAGACATTGATCCAGGCCAGCTCTAATCTATTCTTACTACTAGAGTTTCTTGCCCGAGTTGCATTACTACTACATACATGGTTCTATGTTATATCTGCCCTGACTTTTCTAGTGTGGCATCATAACAACAAGGACGGATCATTGCTACATCCAGGGAAGAGGGATCTGCTACTAAATCTATGCACATCTAATCATGAGTTCTCCTTCATCTCATCGGTGTAACCCCATATATATCAGAATGTAGCAACTAGGGTTTGTGAGTCCATGTAGTTTAGTTTTCCGTAATTAACAATGTATACATAAGCAAGGCAAGGATAATTATAATTCCTTCCTATTTTGGAAATCATCTAGATAAAAGTACTTGGTTCGAGTAAGGGAAGTGTATACAAGGGAAATACTTCTTCTAGATTATTCTTTGTGTTTTCCCCTCCTTAAATTAATTATCTTTCCTTCAAGGAATCCCATGATGTTTTTCAATTTATATTTAGTAAGTATGATTTATTGGGATATCCTTCCCATACAGAAGTTTCTCCTTTTAAACGTTAATTAAAACAATACCATTAAATCATCATATATTCTTTTTTTATTATTAGATTTCTTTTACCATTAGAAATCATGTAGACTCAAAATCTCATTCATGATGATTCCATTATCCATATTTCCACATATTTCTTATATTTTCATCATTATCTCAACTTTCCTTCTTAATAATGCTTTATTTGATTTTATCTCTTTCTTCTCCTATTATCTTTGCAACTTGGACTCCTTGGAACCCAAGAAATCCTAAAGATATGAAATCCATATTTGGAGGATACTTCCTAGCCTTCTAGAGGCTTCCACCTCTTTCTTTTCTCCTTTTCTTATTTATTGATGTATTAGTTGAATTTCCTTTTTCTTTCTCTTGTTATTGGGCCCCATAGCCAATAAGGCCCATGAAACAAACAAGCAAGGCTATTATAAACAAAATTCATACAATCCAATCAAATCAAACAATTATTGGTTCATATATCTTTAAAAAGGAGAATTACATTTCCATACATAGCTAGGAAAAATGAGGTTATAACAGTTACCCAATGGTGATGAATCTAGTCTGATTTCCCTAAATCTTGATGATTTGTTTGTAATGTTAAGTGGAGGCAGTGGATAAGTTGGCTTGGTGGGTTATATATAGACGAGGACCCCCTATGATAATGGGTTAGACCCCTTTTCATTCTATAAGTGATGTTGGATCTTGGAGGAGCATCAAGAGAGGTGATCCAAGGGCAATCGAACCTTTCCTAATCTTAGAGAAGCTGGTCTATGGTGGATCTTGCTCGAACACCTTTGTTTGAGGTGGATTCTTCCACTTTCCTTTTGTTCTTCTTGTTTTCTTCTCTTTTTCTTCACCATTGACATATGTTATTGGTAGGATCTATAGAGTCTCAAGCTTCTTTCTTCTTCTATCCTTTTTCTTGAACAAGGTATTATATTGTGTCTTAAAAGGTTGATAGTGCATGTGTGAGATTTGTTGGGATGTGAGGAAGATTTCTTTCTATTGTCTGGTGGCTTGAGCATAGAGAATAAGTCTAACCTTGCTAGTTGGAGGCTTTATCTCAAGGTTAGGAGTTCTAGGAGTTTATTTGGACCTTGTTTGGCTTCATCTAGGCTTCATTTAAGATGAGTGAATACTTCTCCCTCACTAGATATGTGTTGAAATATGATGGAACAATGGGAATATGCTTTTCTGATGCTTTCATGTCCACTTTTGAGGCTTGTATGATGTTTGTATTATGCTTTTGATATGTCTTATATTATAATTTCCTTGATTACAAAATAGCAACCCTTTGTTGCCTAGAGAAAAGCTAGAACATTCTCCCTTTCAACCATTGTTATGATTATGAACTGTTTAAGAAAATGCCATGCTTAGATTACAAGTTTCTACACTAAATCAAAATATGTATGCTTGAATAAGGTTAATTGATAGCCTTATTCCTCCTGCATGTGCTATCATTTCCAATGGGATCCCTTTTTGTGGGTTTTTTTGTATAATGTTTTTCTTTCCTACGTCATCGGGATTCCTAAATGATGAGCTGAAATTTAGGGTTCCCACATTCTAAAATGCTTAGTTCTTGCTTGTATTGTATTGGGATGATGGTCCTTTCTCTAGTAATCCCTAATAATATTAGTATATCTTGCTCAATAACCTTGTAATTTTCTTTCTAAATTCAGTAGAGTCTATGGTATACTTCTGTAACATCCCAAAATTTCACACACATAATTTGGACTTCTTAATGAAGTTTTATAATAAAATTTAACAAAGGATTTTATCAAAATAATCCAAAGTATACAAATTTCATTTTATTTATAAAATGATGCATCTTTTTCTTTTATACACTAAATTTCTCACCTTTATCTTAATATGAAAAGTAGTGAGACATAACTCTTTCTCTCTATTAATAATGCCTTCAAATATACATGAAAAGATAATAAGTAAGTTCTTGAGTGTATAATCACTCCAAATCTCGAAATTGACTCAAAACCTAACTCACTAAGGAAAAAAAATATTTCACTTTATCTCATATTTTAATACATATATACTAATATAATGACCCATATGGATTTAATAAACAACCAATGATCAAAAGATACATTTAACTAGATAAGGAGAATCTAGAGTCCTTGATTAAGATATAGTTTAAATTTGAAATCATTAGCTCTTCATTTGACCCTCCAAATCAATTTAGGGAGTTTGCATATAGTTTAATTGAAAAATCAATTGAATATTTGAAGTACATTCTGATTAAGCATAAGTTTTGTTTGTCTTTTCATGTCACGGCCCTTTAGTCAATAACCGGGTTAGAATGGGAAGCATACTTTTCCAGGTGTGGAGGTTATATCCTCCACCCAAGTCCAGCATGAGTTTGACTTTACAATGTCTGACTTCCTTTCCCCTCTAGATTACTATCTTTATTCAAGGTTGTTAGAAACTAATTCTCTTTTCACCATAATCACAGATCTCTAAAGCTACAAACCCTAACTTTCATAGTGTTTCATGCCCCGTATTCCCCAGTTGACGATAGTTCTCCCTGTTCCATTGAAACTCAACTTATTATGACCTCCATCGACTACAGAACCTCCCTCCTATATATGAAAGACCTTGGATATGATCAATAGATACCTACAAATAGAAACATGTCACTTTTTCATCCTCAAGTACCCATGGAGACCCAGTTGGCCAAAATTCCATGTGTCTCTATGTGAGTTCATCACAATGGAAGTCATACTGTTGTGAGCCATCCTGAGCACGTGAATCGTCGCCCAATCTTCCATAGAAGTCATTATTGTATTCTTTTGGGAAAAATATCAAGTAAAGTATGATTTCCCTTTTCTTGTGCAAGGCTCGGCAAGTTTCCCTTTGATGCTCCCCTATTATTCCTTGACGGCCTGCTAATTTCTAACATCAGATCACCACGAGACCCAAGGTTGGCTATCTAGTTTAGGCCGACAATGAGGATGCTTGTGAGATCCCTAGTTTTCATTGAAGTACTGATTCACAACATGTATTCATGAAATGATATGCAAGACCCTCGGTTATGTGCTTCGTCTTCTCCCAGGAGAAGAAAGATCTGGGGTGTCATCTTCTCATTTTTCCCTTTGATTTCTTTTGAATTGTCATGCACCATTATCGGAGAAATTGGAGTTCACATGTTCTTTGTTTCTTCAATCACAGTGGTTCCATGTAAGCGAATCCAGGCCAAGTGGCCAGTTCTGGTTGCGCCACGACGATGCGGGCCTGGCCACTAAGGTTTTTTTTACTAATTAGTGGAATTATGAGGCTTTTTTTAGAATCCTCTGATTGGCTAGAATCTTCTAAATTTAGTATCTAATTTATCATGAATCAAAATTTTTTGAAAATAAATATTCATTGAAAAGCATTTTGAGTAAGGAATAATAATTTGATGGTTTTAAAGCTTGATTTGACTCCATTTTCCCCTGATTCATTAGACAAGCACAAAATCTTAGAAATCAAGTTCAGGATTACTCGTTAATGGATGTTAATTGAATTAACAAGATGATTATGGTTTCTTAACCCCAAGAATATTAGGGTTTCATCAACCTCAAGACAGTCCTAAGGAGTTTATCCAAGATTTGGTAAGTGGATCATGCCCTCTGAGTAATAAGTGTGGGTCAAGGGCTTTTAATCGCTTATATTTATAAAAATCAGTTATAACTATATTAAAATACATAGTCAATCAATACTTGCAAGATAGGTGCTTACAATTCATATTATAAATTTTCATGTATTGTTCTTATCTAAGATCATAAGGATAATGTGCACATCTTTCTTAAGTCAGATCTAATGTTTTAGGTTATCATGTTCAAGAGTAATGTTAAGTACAAGATAATTGATTCATGTTGTTCCTTCCAAGTTATTCACCTTTTGGGAACAGATCAAGATCTTGAGAGCAATGTCATATTCAAGATCCAGAGAGCAATGTTGTTTATCAAGCTCCTGAGAGCAATGTCACAGATAAATCTCTTTAAAACAATGTTATTTGTAATACCCAAAGAGCAATGAGAACTTTGGTGCATGTATATTCAAGGTCCTGAGAGCAAGGTTATGGAAGAAAGACAATATAATCAACATAGGATAATAATGTCATTGATTGTGAGAAACTAGATGAAGATAAATGATATGAAAAGGATTCAACTTTTACAATGTGTAAATTTATTATTTGTATATTTCATATCGTATAATGTTACTCAATTTCACTTACTCTAACATGTTTCCATTTTGCTATGCATAGCTGAGGCCGCAATGACCGCATGTGAGGAGTATAAAAGGACTAAAGAAGATCAACTCAAAGATTAGAAGACCTTTAAGTGCAACCTGGTGGGGTGCCATCTACGTAGATGATCCAATCATTTAGATTAGATTTTATTTCATTTTCTAAGTCATGTTTAGATGTTAGATGATATGTTCAAGAACTCAAACATACTAGATTTCCTTACAACAATGTATGAATCAATTTCAATATTAATGCAATATTCATTGTTTACTTTATTTGCAATGTTTATTATTCTTGTGACATCCCTTTGAGCTAAAGTCTCCCATGTTATGGAAAACATGGGAGTTGCTTATGTTGATACATGTATGCTTAAAGTGGGTGTTACATTAATGGTATCAGAGCAAATATGTAGATGGCCACCAGGCAAAAACTAGATTCATATGTTCTATCCCTAGGTATAAAAGAATTAATTGAAAGATAATAGAAATCAAAGCAGAGGTATAGTCTAAGTTTAAATAATGATTTGGGTTATATGCCAAGATGCTTTGGAATTTTATGTTAACTCTAGAATTCTATTTGTCATGCTCTCTCTCTTTTCCACATGTTAGGGGTATAGGACACAAGCTTATGGGGTATTGTAGAGAGGATGTTATATATTATCATGCTTGTCTCACCCTTTTGAATGCACATGTTATGCGACATTTGCACTAGGGAGGTGTTAAGATAAGTATGACAAGACATGCCACCTCTGAATATATGGTCGTTCGGCATGTGTCTAAAGGTGACAAAGAAAGCAAGATTTGGGATTAAAAGTTTGAGACATATAGTCACCTAAACCTAATCATACACATAGTAAGACCGAGCATGCATACAAAGGGTAGATACTTTGACATAGATAAGCGAGTTGGATTCAAAGTGGAACACAAATCCTAATTCAACTCCCTCTAGAGAGGGTAAATCTAGGTTCCTCCCGTGACTCTATGATGATGTTATGAGATAGATTTCAAACTTCATTAGTATTATGTACACATGTTAACTCTAGTTAGATATTTAACCATGACTAGGTCATATCTTAAGTATGACAATGAAACTTTAAGATAATATTAGGGATTTGGGATACACATGATAAGTAAAACCCTAAGGTGGGTAGTACATGGAAATTTTGAGGATGAAATTTATTTAAAGTGGGTATAATTGTAGCATCCCAAGATTTCACACATATAATATAGAGTTCTCAATGGAGTTTTATGATAAAATTTAAACAATGGATTTTATGATAATAACCCAAAGTATAAAAAATTCTTTTTATTTATAACATGATGCATCTTATTCTCTTATGCACTAAATTGCTCACCTTTATCTTAATTATGAAAATAAATGAGACATAACTATTTCTCTCTATTGATAATGCCTTCAAATATACATAAAAAATATAATGAGTGAGTCGTTGAGTGTATAATCACTCAAAATCTCAAAATTTGACTCAAAACCTAACTCACTAAGGAAAAGATAGTTTACTTTATATCATGTTTTAATACATATATACTAAGATAATGACCCATATGGATTTCAATAACAAAAGATGATCAAAAGATAAATCGAAAAAAATAAGGAGATTCTAGAGTCCTTGATTAACCTAAGGTTCAAATTGAAGTCGTTAGCTCTTTGTTTGACCCTCCAAATCAATTTAGGGAGTATGCATATAATTTTATTGAAAAATCAATCGAATATTTGAATTACATTTTGATTAAGCATAAGTTCCATTCTTCTTTTGGTGTCACGACTCTTTAGTCCGTAATGGGGTCAGACCGGGAGGCGGACTTGTATGTGGGTGTGGAGGTTATCTCCTCCACCTGAGTCCTATATGAGTTGGACGTTACAGTGTCTGACTTCCTTTCCCCTCTTGATTACTATCTCTATTCAATGCCTCTAGAAACTAATTTATGTTTCACCATCATCACAGATCTCTAAAACTATAGACCATAACTTTCAGTGTTCATGCCCCATAGTCCCAAGTCAATGAGGGTTATCCCTATTCCACTAAAACTCTTATTATGATCTCCTCTGACTACATAATCTCCCTCTATATATGAAAGACCCCAGATATGATCAATGGATACCCACAAATAGAAACACAACACTTTTTCTTCCTCAGTACCTATTGAGACCCAGTTGGGGAAACTTCCTTGTGTTACCACGTGAGTTCATTTTCACAGAATCCCATACTACTTTGAGCCATCTAGAGCATGTGAATCATCTCCCTATCTTCCATAGAAGCCATTATAGTGGTCTTTTGGGAAAGATATCAGGAAAATATGTTTTCCCATTTCTTGTGCAAGATTTGACAAGTTTCCCATGATGCTCCCCTGTTGTTCCTCGGTGGCCAACCATTTCTAACAGCAGGACACCATGAGACCCAAGGTTGGGCTCACTAGTTTTTTCTGATAATGAGGATTCTCATGAGATTCCTAGTTTTCATCAAACTGTTGATTCATGACATGCATTCATGAAAGCGGACTACAAGACTCCTAGTGTTGTGCTTTGTCTTTTCCTAAGAGGGAACAAATGGGGTGGGTATCATCTTCTCATTTTTTTCCCCTATTATTTCTTTTGGACTGTCACGTGCCACTATGGGCATGATTAGAATTTGCATGTTCTTTGTTTCTTCACCCATAGTGGTTCCATGTAAGCGAATCCAGGCTAGCTTTCTAGTTTTAGTTGGGCCACGACGACGCGAGATCGACGACTGAGATTTTGTTACTGAATAGCGAAATTTAGGTGTTTTTTATATTATATAATTGTCCAGATACTTCGAGAACTAGTATCTAATTCGTCCTACATCAGAAAATTTAGAAAAAGAAATTCCTTGGAAATCTTTTTGAATAAGAAACAATAATTGTATGGTTTTGAAGCCTGATTTGACTCAATTTTCCCCTAATTTATTAGGGAACCACGAAACCCTATAAATCAAGTTAAGGATTATTTAATGGATGTTAACTGATTTAATAAGATAATTACAATTTCTTAACCCTAAGAACGTGATTAGGGTTTCATCAACCTCAAGAGAATCCTAAGGAGTTTCTCCAATATTTGGTAAGTGGATCATGCCCTCTGAGTAATAAGTATGGTTTAAGGGCTTCTAATCGCTTATATTTAAGAAAATCAGTTATAATGATATTAAATATATAGTTCAAACAATACTTGCAAGATAAGTGCTTACAATTCATATTATGAATTTTCATATATTATTCTTATATAAGATCATAAGGATAATGTGTGCATCATTCTTAGGTCAGATTTAATGTTTCAAGTTATCATGTTCAAGAGTAATGTTAAGTACAAGATAATTGAATTGTGTTGTTCCTTCCAAGTTATTCACCTTTTGGACATAGATCAAGCTCTTGAGAGCAATGCCATATTCAAGCTCCAGAGAGCAATGTTATTCATCTAGCTCCAGAGAGCAATGTCACAGATCAAGCTCATGAGACCAATGTTATTTATAAAGTTCCATAGAGCAATGGGTACATTGGCGCATGTATATTAAAGATCCCGAGAGAAAGGTTATGGATGAAATACAACATAATCAACCTAAGATAATAATGTCATTGATTATGAGAAACAACATGAAGATAAATGATATGAAAAGTATTCAACCTTTTACAATATTTGAAGTTACGATTTCTATATTTCAGGTATTATAATGTTACTCAATGCCACTTACTCTAATGTATTTCCATTTTGTTATGCATGGTTGGGGGTGTGATGCCCATAGGTGAGGAGTACATAGGGACTAAAGAAGAGCAAGCCAAAGATTAGAAGACCTTCAAGTGCAACCTAGTGGGGTGCCATCTACACAGATGATCCAATCATTTAGATTAGAGTTTGTTTCATCTTCTAAATCATGTTTAGATGTTAAATGATATATTCAAGAACTCAAATGTACTAGATTTCCTTACAACAATGTATGAATCAATTTCAATATTAATGCATGGTAATTGTTTACTTTATTTGCAATGTTTATTATTCTTGTGATATCCCTTTGAGCTAAATTCCCCCAAGTTATGTAAAACTGGGAGTTTCTTTTGCTAATACATGTAAGAGAAAAGAGGGTGTTACATCTTCATTAATGAATGCATTGAGTCATTTTACTCTAGCATATGCCTTACTTTCATGCATGTTGTTTGGTTGTAAGTAGATAATGGATAACCCTAGTACTATGAGAAATATTTTGCCTTAATGATGAACAAGAATGCATAAGAAGGAAAATAACCTAATAAAATGATGATTACAAGAATTACTTAGGGAAAGGAAGTGATGCATACTATTGCACATGATCTAATACTTATGGCATGTTGTATACATAGCCTCAATACTTGTTCATTTTTAATGACTTGTGTGATGTGAATACTTAAGATTTATATTAGTTTTAGTGTAAGCTATATATGAACATTAGAGAGATGGTGGAGGTTATGTGGTAGTGATGTTAAGGGTTTTGGATAGGCTATGTGGGTCAAGGTTGTGTGATTTCCCTTTTGGTGTTTCACTTGGATTGAAGTCCCACATATATGGGAGACAGACCTCAAAACTAAAGATTTGGGGAAGCCCTATGGGATGGGAGTGAGACCCCAATCATCTGCCTTGAAAGGATGTTCCTAGGTCAGGGTATGTCCCACTAGGATGGGAGTGAGACTCCAACCCTAAGTTTATGTTCCTAGGTTAGAAGAAATCCCACAGAGATGGGAGAGAGACCATAATATGAAGGTTGTGTTTAGATTGTCAGACATGATATGAGTCAGACATGATGAAGTATAGGATTTGCATGTAGATGGAAAGGAAAGGAAAGGAAAGGAAAGGAAAGGAGAAGTGACATCACACATTCATATGTAGATTGGATAGAATATTTTTTTTTCAAAAACTCAAATTTATTTATGCCCTGCAATGGTGGTGTTTTCTCTCCTTATTATCATGCGAAGATCTTTGTCCAATACAATTGTGGTTGCTAGCTTCTTGTGGGTTCTTGAGAGGGACAATCATCTTTTAGTAGGATGGATTGTTGCTTCCCCTTCTTTAGTCTTGATTCACCATGCTCGTGACATTTTCTATCAAACCATTTGAAGCAAGGGCAAGAAGCTTTTCGGTTCCACTATAAATGGAGGAGAAAATCCCAAGACTACCTAGACCTACTCTGACATCAAGGAGTGCTACTCTTTTAAGGTTAGAGATGATGCATGTGAACAGGTGTGGAGGAGGCATCCACCTGCAATGGAGCCACTAGTGCCAACAATGTGTTTTTAGAATCTATGAAAAGAGCTAGCATGATTCAAGTGGTTAGTTGTGGTGGACTCAAGCCAAATAAGAAGGGGAAAGATCACACAGTCGTAGATAGGTCGGGGTGGGGGTCACATAAAGGTAGTACCACATCAGTATCTTGGAGTGGTGTGAAACTCAAAAGTTCTAGGAGGTCATGAATTATCTCCCAAGTGGCCTTGCTTGAAGCTTTTGGTCAACTAAATACATTATTTGAATTACTAATGGGATTAAATTCCTTACCCACCATAAATCCTATAAAATAAATAAGGCATAGGGCTAAGGGAAGTCCCACTAAGTTGGGATCAAGACCCTAATCCCATAACAACTAGGGTAAGTCCAGAGTTGGGAGTGAGATCCTAATCCCATTAGGATTAGGGAAAATCCCATGGATATAGGAGCAAGAACCTTCTCCTATTATGTATTTAATGGTCAAGTAGTGCCAAATTGGAATGGTTCAGGTAGATATGATGTGAACATAATCTGGAAGAATCTATATAGGAAAAATGCTTGAGAAACTAGATAATGACTAAATACAAGCATGTTTTTTTGTATTTGTGATTGTGCCTTGGATGTTTCTTTATTTTTTGTGTTCAAGATATATCCTCCTATTCTGATGCACCTACTTAATAATATATATAATAATAGTTATCCCTTGTCTATGCATGTCTTCTAGGTGGAAAGTACCCACTTACTGAGTTATAAATAACTCACAAAATTGGTTACCAATGCTTTTCATGTGCAAAGATTTTCACAAAGGATGTGTCATTATTGGTGGATCCTTGGTGGTGGATTGATGCAATCTTGGTTTGGGAGACATTGTATTGCTTGTTTGTCATATGTTTCCAGTATTGTGGTTGTTATGTCTTGTGAATATGTTGCAATAATAAAATACATGCTTATGGAATATCCTTTTCTTAGAGAAATGTGATAGATGTAATATTATGTATATTTGAGCTATGTGTTGTGTTGTGAGCATCTAATTATTCAAGAAACATTTTAAGTTAAGATCAATTTGTATCTATTGAGATATGTTGTATTTTTTTGGGATGAGCCCACTTAAAGTGTTCAAGGGTTTAAGCTTATGCTTTCAATGATATTTGTTGATCTTATCAAGCTTTTATTGAGCTTGTTTTATTTTATAGTGCATTTTGGGATCAATTACCTCATTATTGTAGGTTAATTAGGTCATTCCTAGGAGGTGGGTAATATAAATCTGTTGACATCTGCTCCAGTACTTACTGTTAGAGAGGTAGGGAAAAGATATATTGCATATTATGATGCTTCTAGGAAGGGATTATGATTTTTTTCTTGTGCGAGATATATTGCATATTATGATGCTTCTCGGAAGGGATTATGATGTTTTCTTATGTGAGATGCTAAGGTAGTGGCTTATGCTTCTAGATAGTTATAAGCACATAGAGAAATACACTACTCATGATTTGGAACTTCCTACCATAATCTTAGCACTAAGAGTTGGTGACA
The DNA here is from genome assembly GCA_963693085.1 of Alisma plantago-aquatica. Classification (NCBI taxonomy): domain Eukaryota; kingdom Viridiplantae; phylum Streptophyta; class Magnoliopsida; order Alismatales; family Alismataceae; genus Alisma; species Alisma plantago-aquatica. The sequence goes on along the minus strand of OY856411.1, from coordinate 457,293,468 downwards.
TTATCTATATAGAGAGCATGTCCAAGTATATGTTGATCATAAGATTTTAATGTACATCTTCACACAAAAAAGTCTTTATATGAGGTTGCATAGATGGGATATATTGATTAATGATTATGAGTGCACCATTGATATCATCTTGGAGCTGGGTTTGGGAAGGTAAACTTCCTAAGAGTGTAATTTCTTTCTATGGAAGTGTTTCCTCAGTAGAGTTCCTATAGTTGATTATTTGAAGAAAGTTGGCATCCATCTAGCTTCTAGATGTGTGTTATAAAAGATGCATGAGGAAGATAGAAATCATCACTTCTTCAGTTGTGCTTTCTTTGAGAATATATGGAATCTATTTGCTAAGAGGTATGGGTCAAAACTATGAGAACCTTTTACACTAAATGAGATTACTCAAAACATAAAATACAATCAATCACTAATTAATCACATATCCAAAAATATGGGTAAATGAAAACCAATTTCAACATCAACACCCGCTCAAAAACATTTGCATAAGAGCCCAACATCTTTCTTGTATTCATACTATGCCAAGAATTTTATACAAATTGGTTTATCGCCTTAGCCACAACAGATATACACAAGAGAACAATATTTGTATATGTCACACAAATAAGTATTAACATGCTAACAAACATTTGATTCATTTGAAACACCATATACAAACTTTTCCTGCCCGAACCTGAGAGTACAAGGACGACTCTAAGGCACACTAGACATCTAATCAACTTTCTCAAAGATTCATTACTATAGCTCCTTTTTGCTACCACATGTTTGTTTTTGTCGCTTCTGATTACCTAAAAAAATGTGGCGAACCACAAGGGTGAGACCCATGTCCCAGTAAGAGATATAACCTCCAACAATGCTTATTGATTACGGCATTTTAAATAGTAAATAACTAAGTAGTTGGAGTGTTTAATAATCAATTGAACAGATTGAACAGTTCAAGTATACTAAATAGATTAAGAAAGTCATATTAGCAACTAGTATGATCATCAATGCATATATAGATAACAAATAAATCCATTTATCTGGATAGATATCTACTCAAATATCATCAAATTGCATCTAATAACAAGCATTATCATTAATGTTACTATCATCATATTCCATGCTAACAATACAAGCAATCTAGTAGCATAAGCATCCCTGACATCATGAATATGTCTAGTAACATAACATGGCTATCAATATTGGCATCTCAAATAAAGGGAATCGATCTATATCATAAGTAGAACTAACATCATAACACAATGAACTACATAGGCATGATTAGCAGTTTAAGCATTTCTAATTACATAGACATGGCTAGCAATATTAAACAAAGCTAGCAACAACATCTTAACAGTCAATGTCAATATATTTGACAACATAAGCATGTTTACAACATGAGCATAACTACAACATAAGTATATCTATTCACTCTTATTGTACTATACATGATCTCAGTGAAAATAAAGCAAACAAGGGTTATCATCCAATGTGAAGCATTGTGTATAACCCTAAAAAATATGCTACACAATTGTATTACATCTTTTATTACGCATTGGGGAATTTGAATCGTACCATTCAAAGTCCAACAGACCCCTGCGAAGGGCTATTTGGTTCCGTACAAGATCTAGGAGTGCCAGTATCCTAAGATCTCTTCCCCTCGGTCAGTACGAGTAAAAGGCAGTGACATATCAGTCAAAGCTACCACCACAATGACATATAGTCTTATAACTATCCCACCTTGGTACAGGTCATGACGCTAGCATCTAGGGTATTCAAACCCGATCACTGAGGTACAACCACAGTTGTCCTCTAATCACATCATGTTATAATCACCGAGACACGACCGCAGTCGTTCTCAATCACATCAGATGTATGAGGCATGACCATAGCCAACCTCCACAATCTACATTGTGGATGACAAGGATATATCCTAAACCTGCCACCCCCACATACTCAATAGTATGTGCTCTGAGTTTCCCTTAGGAATATTCATTTCACCATCCAGCAAGTTCTGACACTAAAGATGGTTCTACGGCACAGGGCACTACATGATTTGAGTTGCACCTGATTAGTTATGCCAATTGGGTGAATTAAGGTTGCATCAAACAAGTGGACATACAAACCCTGATTCACTTCTAGCAAGCATATAAATATCACAACTTTGAACACATATAAAATGTGTGAAACATAATTTCTCATCTCATCATCACATGGTACTATTCATTTTCCATTCATGAGACCACACTAGTCATCATACTATCACAAGATATAAATTCTTTTCACAATATCACAGGGTATCAACCCTTATCAACATAAGAGGATTACACCTCATTCAGGGCTCAACCATGCCCAAAGGTCATTAAGACCATCATAGTATTCCCTACAAGATCATCATTATCTTTGCATGCCTTATAACAAGGCTCAACAACATCACTTACATATAATACACCAGATCATCACAATATTGCATTAATGAGTTAGGAGATATTCATAAACAATCATAGTAGGGTTATATTAACATTAAGAACATTCCTTTATTACATCAACATGCAAGGAATCTAGATATGATTAACCCTCGTCATATTCATAATGCACATGTTTCGCATAAGCAAGTATCAACCATGTGGCTATGACAACCACCAATTAACACATTAAGGTTATGATCATGTTAAGGAGGTTATTTCACCATCATGCCATCATATAAGAATGTTAAACATGAATACTCATCTTTATCTATTTGTATTAGAGTTAGGTTCAACAATATAAATTATATTAATGTTACTAATCAACACTTATACCCAAACCCTAACTCACGGCATCCCCATTAGATCATGGATGCATAAGGTGAAGCATAACCATCACATTCCATACTATTCTCAAGTATGAACCCACACATAAATCAAGGTGTAACCATTGGGTTATATCATACTAGGGTTTCAACAACATTTACATAGTACTTCATGATTGTATTAGTCATTCAAGGACTACTCATACCCAATTACCATCATTTAGTTATATTAAATCTTGGTATAACAAGCTATACCTCATTAGGATTACATATCAACACAATATGATTATTATACCTTCTATTCATATGAGTGAATAGGTAAGACTACCTTATTAAGAGTAACCCTCCATTTGTTCCATCATCATTCAACCCATATCACCATACCACAATGCCACCCAAAACCATTAGATGTTTAAAAGGTAAGACCATTGGTTGTTTACATAAGTAAACACCTTGGATAAACCACCTATGAAGTCCTCTATTTATTCCCTATAAAGAGTCACCATCTAATCCTAGACGTCCCTTGATTAACAATACAAAAAGTTCCATTGACGGTAGGGTAAAACCCACAATCGACTATTTATTTAAAACAAACCATCCATTGTCAACAAGTAAGCTCCTTAAGTTGATCATATAAAGGAAACCATCTAAATCACATATTAGGACCAACATATTAAATTAGCCATCATTCCACTTTATTGGAGGAATAAATATTATATCTTGACCATTGGGTCAAGTTCATATATTAAAATCATCAATTGAAGTATAGGTCTGACCATTACATCAAGTTACCCAAGAAACCATTGGTCTAAGGCTTAATTGATGCTACAACTATATGATTAACTCACCATAGGTTTTGGAGACCTGATCCACCATCATTAGTGACCATTAAGTCACCATAGGTTGTTAGATAAGCACTATATTCATTAATCAACATCAAATATCAAACTAATATCACCATTGATTGATAGCATCATTAGGGTACTTAGTTGTTAATCACTAGGCTTATAATTAGGCCAAAACATGACCTAAGGGGTGAACGTAAGTTGACACCCTTTTTTACCACCATCAATTGTCATGAAGAAAACACCATAGAGTTATTGCAATGGTACCATCATCGGGTCATGGGTTTATAGAAGAAATCAACTTAAAACCCTAAAATTGACCATTGGTTGATAGGTGCTTAGCACCATAGGTTGTCAAACCAACCTGATCCAATTCATATTATACCTTAGAAATAACGTACACATGATCACATGTTCATCTATAACTGAAATCAGAATAGGGAACATTATAAAAATTGAAATCCAAGTCAAGCATAGCTTTTTAGTGCATGGATCATCATTTTCAAGCAAGAACATGATCTAGAAAGCTTATGGTAAGCAATAAATATAGAGCAAGTTAGAAGAATTGCCTATAATGAGAAGATGAAACCCCACACAGAAGAAATCTCAAGTAGGTATGGTATAAAATCTAAGCATAAGCTATGAACTCGTCCATCTAACACCTTTCTTCATCAAATGAGCAAACCCTAAGCATAAGGAGCAAGAAAGGTAGGGTTTTAGAGCTTTAGAGCAATTTCTACCATGGAACATCAAGGTTACGACCTAGAGGAAGGTCTAAGGAAGGAGAAGATCAAGAGAAACGGAGAAGAAAGGAAGAAAATAACTTGCCTTGGTCGAAATCCCTAGAAGATGACCTTAGAAACCCTAGGTAGGGCTAGATGGAGCTCTAGGAGACCTTCTTCTCCAAAAATAGGTTGTCTTCTACCTTAGAGCACTTGGTTCTTCAGCAAAATAGAGTGGAGTCGTTTCTCCAGGTTATAGGAAAGAGAAAGCAAGCATATATTCGTACTTGGGTAAGGAAGAGGTAAATATAGCCCATGGATAAGGACGGAAACAAGCATGAGTTGTAAAAGTAGCTTCCCCATGTGTCTATGGCCTTAAACTATTAAGAATATACAAGAACACACACAAGAAGACCCCTCACCATCCTTATAGACCTGATTAGCTTTCCTTTGTCAAATTTCCCAGCCAATCACATAATTCATTAGTTGATAGCTACTAAAGGTAGCTCATCCATGAAGGGGTAAACCCTAAAATACCCTTAGAGAAAACACCTTCAAACCAAGGATTATATAGGTTCCCCATGGCTCAAAAATCTCAAGAATGATGACAGAATATACAAGGAACATAATGCAAGTGATTAATTGCAAATAAAACCTCGCAATTGGGTAAATTGTAGAAAAGTCCAAAATGTGCATAAAATTACATAACTTGCTCAAATAGTGTTCAAATTGGACTAAATTTGAAACTTAAGCTTGTATTATGATTTCAAAGCATATCAAGGGGGGCACGTTGATGGTCGGAGTTCCAAGGAGGCTGCTGCGGTAACAGATGACTGGAGGAACGATGATCTGAGAAGTCAAGAAGGCGGGGAGAGACGGGGTCAAAACCTTAGGGATTCTACAGACTCAGACGTGGCAAACACGAAGGATAGGGAAGGAGATAAAGTCAGGCTCCCACATGTCGGGATTGAGTTCGGATTCAGCGGCATGAAGGGTCCCTCGAGCAATACCACCACGGAACCTCAAGAGCGGCTGGGACATACCCTGGATCGAGGCGTAGATGCACGGAGGTCGGAAGGAAGCAGCGCCCCAACCTTTCTGTTCCCACCGTTGCATGGGTATCACAAAGCAGGAGTGCAACAGGAGGCAAAGACTAATGGCAACGTATGGGCTTCGAGTAGTTCGAGACCTGGGGGCAAGTCCACCGAGCAAGGTACCTCGGAACGCTTCCTGAGCAAACTCTTTGGGGAGCACCTGAATCCGGAGGCAGTTAGCCTAACTTTCATCGAAGACAAGCCGGACATCATTGTCGACCCGATGGAGTAAGAGTTCTTGATACGGCTGTGGCAATATGTCGTCGTGGTAAAAGCCATGGGAACCCATATTGGATACATGACTTTGCGTGATCGTCTGCGAGCCATGTGGAGCCTCGTTGGTAAGTATAACATATATGAACTCGACCTCAATCATTATGTTATACAGCTATCGTGTCGCCGTGATTATGAGATGGCCATGACCGGGGGGCCTTGGAAGGTCTTCGGGTGCAATCTGCTAGTTTGGGACTGGAACCCAACTTTCATACCGTCGAATGATCTGCCGAGGAAAATAGTGTGCTGGACGAAAATCCTCAATCTACCTCTCCATCTGTATGTCCAGACCATGTTCGAATGCATAGGGAAGGCGCTGGGTCGACTGGTCAAGGTAGATGAACATACCATCAAGTGGACGAGGAGTAAGTTCGCTAGATTGGCTATAGAAATTGACACCACAAAGCAGCTTGCACCATACATACAAATTAATGGCATTGACTATGAGGTCGAGTATGAAGGATTGCCTTACGCCTGCGCCAAGTGCGGGGAGGAGGGTCACACATCACAAATCTGAGAATCGTTAAGAACCGAGAACATAGCAGAAGATGAGAAGGAGGAGCAAGCCAAGACGAACAGCGGCAGTCCTGCAGAACCTGAGAGCATACAGTGGCAGACACAATGCAGCAGGCGACGACGGCAGGGGAAAGAACCGGTTGGTAAACCTCCTGATAAACCAAGGGCCAATTACAATAAGTACGGAAACCTCCCAGAAGATAATGGTGATGACGGTGTCGAGCTGAGCGGATACCAGCAGACTGAAGGTGGTTCCAACTCGGACGGAGGTGCTCGAGCAGCCAAAGTGTGGAAAAAGAAGTCAAAGACAAACACTATAGTTACAGCAGCACAAAAAGTTGAGGCTCTTAAAGACATAACTAATGGCCCAGCGACTCATAGCAAAGCCCAGGCGAGCGACAGTAACAACAAGAAAAAAGAAGATCATACCATGGCTGACCCGGGAATAGATGAAGTGGTCGAGATCCTTTCAGCTGCCGAAGATGAAGTGTTTGCTGATATTGCAGAACCAAAGAATGATGACAGAAATGTTATACCTATGGCGCAACGCTTTTCCAAAGAGCATAAAGGTTCCAAGAAGACCAAGATTGGTAAAATATTCAAAGGCAGTGGCACCAGGATGAAGAGGTCCGACATAGCTATATTGAGTGTCGAAGGGATACACAGAAGTCCCCGGCAGCAAGGTGCCCAAGACTGCACAGTAGTAGTGGAGGCCTTGAAGACCGTTGACAACAAGGAAAACAAAGAACCAGCACTGTAAGCGGTCCTCCTACTTCTTTCTCTGTTCTGGGTGGTATATGATGAAGATCCTTTGCTGGAACATCTGAGGAATAGGAAAAGCTGACACGTGCAGAGTCCTCAAAGAGTACATATCTATCCACAGGCCCTTGGTTACTATCATTCTTGAACCTAGAATTAGTGATGTAAAGGCAGTAGACACCATTCAAAGATTGGGGTTCTCTAACTCTCATAGATCTGAAGCTCGTGGATTCTCGGGGGGCATTTGGGTATGTTGGAGTGCAGCCACTTGTAAAGTCGATATTATAAACACCCATCGCCAGTTTGTGACTTGCAGAATTAACAAATCCTTCTTTGCTACTTTCATCTATGCGAATCCACATATCCAGATCCGAAGCCTAATCTGGAAGCATATTGCAGAGCTTGGTGATAGATACAAAGAACCTTGGTTGGTTGCAGGAGATTTCAATACTACAATTACCCCAGCTGAAAGGATTGGATATCTTACTTTTAATCATAAGGAAGCGCAAACCTTCACAGCTACTATGATGCAATCAGGATTAGCTGATATTGGCTTCTCTGGACAGAGATTTACATTTCGCCATGGGCTGAAACAGAGTAGACTGGACCGGGGCCTAGCGAATAGTGCTTTCGTCATGAAGTTCCCCAATGTTTCTGTGCTACATCTACCAAGGATTGAATCTGACCACTGTCCCTTGCTGATCAATATGGCCAGGCGAGCTACTGGCCCTGGGCGTTTCATGACTAAAGCATCCTGGCAGAAGGAGCCAACTTTCAAATCTTGTCTTGATAAAATTTGGCGAAAGGACTTGAACTTTCAGAATGCTCTTGACATTGCTAGCCCACATTTGCGTACTTGGGATGGGGAGCTGCAAAAATCTAAACGGGCCAACAAATATAGGCTGCTTCGTAATATCGAAACACTCCAGAAAAATCTAGCTTCCAGGTATGATGATACTACTGATAAGCTGTGATTAACTATGCAGGATGATCTGAATACTTTGTTGAAGAAGGAGGAGGAGGATTGGAAACAAAGAATTCATATAGACTGGCTTAAGGATGGTGATACTAATTCCCATTTCTATCATGCTTATGTCAACCAACGTGAAGTGAAGCCATCAAGCACCCTAACGGAGGTTGGATTACTGATAGTATGGAGGTTTTTAACGTGGTTACTGAGTTCTATATAAAACTGTTCACTACTTCAAGCAGCGTCAGCCGTTCAGCTATGGAACGGATCCCCGGTTCGTTTGAAAGCATGCCCGAAGCTCAACATCAATTTCTAGTGAGGGATGTTCATATGGAGGAAGTAGAGGCTATCCTTTTCTCCATGAACCCGTTCAAGGCTGCTGGTCCAGACGGAACTACCACCCAGTTCTTACAGTCCAACTGGGCGAACGTCAAGGAGTCTATTGTTAAAACGATTCACGAAGCTATAAACTTTCACAACTTAGACGATAAGCTCTGTAATGCTACCATTGTGCTCATTCCAAAGGAAAAGAAGCCAGTCTGCCGTAGCCAATTCAGGCCCATTTCTCTCAACAACACTATTCTCAAGCTCTGCTCTAAGGTGGTTGTGGAACGCCTGAAACAGTGGATTCCTAAATGGGTCAGCCCGGTACAGAGTGCATTTGTTCCTGGAAGGAAAATTTCTGATAATATTACTGTTGTTCAGGAGCTCATCCATACGATGAAAAGGAGGAACTCAAGTAAAACTATGGCCATCAAAGTTGACCTCACCAAAGCTTATGATAAAATGTCATGGAGTTTCATCCAGGATACTATTGTGAAAACTGGCATTCCTACCAACTTACAAAGCTATATCATGAATTCTATCAGGTTGGGGAGCTCACAAATTGCTTGGAATGGAGCAACGACACCACAGTTTAAACCTTCCAGAGGGTTACGCCAGGGTGACCCCCCAAGTCCTTATATTTTTGTGTTGTGCATTGAGAGGTTGAGCCAACTGATTGATCAGTTTGTAGCTGAGAAGAAATGGACGCCCATGCAACTAGGAAGAGGAGGACCGAAGATTGCTCATTTGTGCTTTGTGGATGATATCATTCTGTTCGCCAAAGCGAATGATTCTAACATAAAGACCATTATGAAGTGCTTCAAGTTATTTGAAAAAGCGTTTGGTCAAGCCATCTCAGTTGAAAAAACCAGAGTGTTCTTCTCAAGGAGTGTTTCGAGACAGGAAGCTGATATTATCTACCGTAGAAGTGGATTACAGAGAACTCAAGACCTGGGAAAGTATCTTGGCATACCTATCATTCACAACCGGGTTAGCAAGGATACCTATAATGAAGTCTTGGAGAAGGTTACTAAAACTATTAACTCCTGGATGGCTAAAAGCTTATCTATGGCGGGACGGGTTAGCCTGGCTAAAAGTACCTTAACTGCAATACCTACTTATGTTATGCAGACGGCAAAGCTGCCCATACACTTATGCAACAGGATTGATGGTGAAATAAGAAGATTCATTTGGAATGGGGGAGGAGCAAAAGGGGTATTCCGCTCATATCTTGGAGCCGCATTACCAGTAGGAAGATTCATGGTGGCCTTGGGATCAAATCTATGAGAGAGTGGAACCAAGCCCTCCTTATGAAGAACAGTTGGGACATCTACAGCAAAAAAGGGACTATCTAGAGTGAGGCAATGACGAAGAAAATTCTGAAAGATACGCAAAGTCCTTCCCAGAACATGTCACATTTGGCTCGCAATGTTGTTCTATCTAAACCGTTTATGGAAGCCAATACATATATGAGTCCTGTGAGCGGTAGCTCCATCAATGTTTGGCATGATAAGTGGTTACCCATTGGAAGCCCTTTAAGTAATTATGTTCTGCATCCTATTCCCACTGAGCTGGATGATTTAGTAGTTAGAAGCTTAGTTAACATGGAGGGACAGTGGGACCGTAGCTTCTTGGAGCAGTGGTTACCAGCCGAAGTCACCAAGATTATCTATACCTTCAACCCTCCAACTGATCCAGAGGCTAAATACGTTAGGGTGTGGACGCTTAATGAAGGTGGTAGCTACACTGCTGAAACGGCATACCAAGCTATAAGAGCTGAAACTGAAATTAAAAGGCAAGGTCAGTGGCACTGTATCTGGCGTGCACAGGTGGCAGCACGTGTTAAAATGTTTATGTGGCTCGTAGCTAATGGGGCGCTTCTTACCAATCACAACAGGAAATGTCGGAAGATGACGTCCATTGCTGCTTGTACCAGGTGTAATGCAGAAGATGAAACCATCCTCCACGCTCTCTGGGACTGCCCAAAGGTGAAGAGTGTGTGGTACTCTATTCTGAAACTTGAGCACACTCATCGGTTCTGGACTGTTGATAATCTGGACCAATGGCTGCAAATGAACATCAAGGCGTCCAACACACAAACATCTTTTCTTCATCGTCTGCTGGAGCATGTGGAAGCAGCGCAATCTGTGGATATTCGAAGGAAGAGAGCACAATCTTCAACATACTATAAACCTCACCATTCATGAGATCATGATGAACAGCAGAGCTTGGACCACAACCGGTAATAGTATGAAGCAGGCTGGAAGACGCAGGGCAGAGATTCTCAAACCAGGCTTCATCCGCTTTAATACGGATGCTGCATGGAAGAAGGGTAAGGGTGCTATATCGGTTGTTATTACTGACCCCAATGGCAATTGGCTTAGTGGTGTAGGTCAGCTTGTGACGGCAAGGAGTCCGCTGGAGGCGGAGTTGATGGTGATCGGGCTGGCTGCTAGAATTATTAAATGGAGTGCTGCACATAATGTGATGATCATTACTGATTGTCGGCAAGCTGCCATTATGTTAGCGGATGAGTATTGGAACTATCCTCGTTACGCTAACATCATTAGAGGTATTCACTTGATCAAGAGGGAGAATACAGAGATCATATACTCTGAAAGACAGAACAACAGGCAGGTTGACGCTCTTGCTAAGTACCACTCTAAACAGAGCATTGGTTACACCCACTATAAAAACCCCCCTAGATGTGTGATGGACACTGGTCAAGCACATCCATGTAATGGTAGTAGTACTACCATGTTTCAATTTTTGCAGTTTCCTAATAATTGTAATGCCATTTTTAATTTCACTTGCATGAGGTGGGCAAGATGAATAAGATGACCGCCTGACTTCTCTAAAAAAAAGCATATCAAAAGGTTATATTAGGGTTCTAATCATTCAATTATGGTAACTAAGCTTATTCAACTCATTAAGCAAGTTCAGGGTCCTAACAAAAACGTACTGATTTTCTGGATTTACCGAGTCTCCATGGTGAGGAGAAAATTGCATCTACTTTTGTTATCAACTATAATTGGTGGGAAAGGAATTATTGGGCCTTCATTGGCACTGAGAAGAGTTTTGAGATTGTTTGGGCTCTCATAAAATATATTCTTAGTTTTACAGTTAGTTATATGCTACCTTTGTATAGCTTCTTCTTTTTCTTTTATTGTAATTTGGCATTGGTTAAAAGTTTTGTAACTTTTTTGACCTGAGATGGTAACAGAAAGAGGAAAGTAGAGTTTACTAAAAAGATATCTTCTTTGAAAGGCAAACATGGTGGCATGTAAATTGAGAAAAACATCATCATCTTGTATGCATTCTATAAAGTTGAATTGCATGGCATTCAATAGAAGATATATGCTTTTGTCTCTTAGAGAGATGAATGTGCACATGGATTTGACATATTATGGTAGTTTAATGGCACAAATCCAAGTAAATGTTGTGTTTGAGCAACAAATAAAATGAATTCAAGGTACCAATCTATATATTCAGAATGATTGGAGAGACACATGAAGGGGAGAGAGAAAGCTTTGATTTCATAGGTGAAGATTTTTTTATGGAAGGTTTAGGGTTCCAAATTAGGTAGATATTGGAATATTGTGCTTTACAAGACACACACTTATATGTATGTGAAGCAGACGCCAAAATGTATAAAAATCTCAATAGACTACATTGGTGTCCTGTAATGAAGAAAGACATTGATGAGTTTGTTGCAAGATGTGATGTATGTTAGCAAGTAAAGATAGAGCATTACAGACCCATGGGTTGTACATTCATATACATATACCAAAATAAAGTGGGATCATATTACCATGGACTTTGTAGTTGGCCTACCTTGTTTTTCTAGTGGTCGTGATTCCATATGGTTTATAGTTGACATGTTGATAAAGACAAGTCAATTTTTGCATGTTAATATGTCTTTTATTTTGCAGACTAGTTCATATATATACAAATGAGATAGTCAAAGGTCATAGAGTTGCGCTTTCTATTGCTTCAGACATGGGTCTTCAATTTACATTTAGGTTTAGGGATAGTCTGTGTGAAGTGATGATGTGAACCCAGTTGAACTCCAATACTAGTTTCGATCCCCAGATAGATCGACAGTCTAAGAGGAGAATACAAACACTAGAAGATATGCTTTGGGAATGTGTTTTATAGTTCTCTACAAGTTAGGGACTCACATGTCAGTTTGGTAGAATTCACATATAATAGTGGTTATGGGTCTAGTCTATGAATGGCACCTTATAAAGCAATATATGGAAAGAGAATAGATCTTTAGTGTGTTGTTGGTGTGAGCCCTTAAAGAGACAAATGTTGGGACTAGGAATACTATTACAAACTTATGAGAATATTTATGTCATATGTCTACAACTGAAAACCATACATGATAGATATAAGAGAATGTGGATAGGAGGTCTAGACCTCTTGGGTTCCAAGTGTGAGATCTCATATTTATTAAATCTCTCCTTGGGAAGGTGTTCTCATATTTGGGAAGGTGGGTAAGTTAGCTCATATATTTATGGAACCAAACCCAATTATGTGAAGGGTTGGAAGAGTGGATTATATGGATTGAGATACCACCTCAGATGGAAAAGATACACGATGTATTCAATGAATCTATGCTAAGAAAGTGTTAAGATATTTATCCATATGGTGTACAACTAGCAAATGACGTGACATATAAGGAAGGCCTAGTTCAAATCATGGATAGTACCATCTAGAAACTATACAAGTGTAAGATACATATGGTGAAGATCTGATGGAAACATCATAGAGTTTAAGGAATATACATCAGAATTTGAGGATGAGATACAAAGATTCAATCCCAATCTTTTCTATAGTTCAAGGACAGAGCTCAAAAAGGAGGGGAAAATTTTAAGGATCCATTTCAAGTTCTATTACATCCTAGTTTTATTCATTCTTATGAATCACTATATTTTGATTGCATTCCTCTTAATTATGTTGAATATTACCTAAAATCCTGATTTTGGTTTGTTTTATTTACTACTCAAGATTATTAGATTTTCCAAGTTGAAGTGAAAGTCCTAGAAGGATGAAAACAGGGTTATGGGGTATAAGGATATGATTATTTACATGAATTTGAATGAAAATGAAACCCAAAACCTAATCTAGCCAATGAGGTAAGTAATATGATTTGGTGTTAGAAAAGTTATGAGAAACATAACTAAAGTATATACATGTTTGGTGTTATTATAGTCAAAATACTTGAGTATTTGGCTTTGCATAATTGCACCATTGGCTAAGTTTCTTATGAGGAAAATTGGTTGACATTACAATAATTTTATGCGTCGATTGAGAACTAAACTTGCTTGACCAACTAGCATAGAACATAAATAAAGGTTGAAAAAGAGTTAAGAATCATTATCCTAAGCTCCCAAATTGGTATATATTAAACCAATTTGACCTAAGCACTTCCCAATCACATTTTCATGACAGAGATTTGATATTCTTAAAAGAGAATGGTATTTCTAAGATTTTGAACATCTTGAAGTTGGAAGAGCATTTTTGGTGTTTCATACCTCCAAGGTTGGTTAATTCATGTAAGTTCATCAGTTATTAATATGTTTTCATGGCTCTTATTCTCTCACATGTCCAAAAATTGTAACATCCCTGACCTGGATTATGCTTTAACCCTAGAATTTTTTCTTAAGTAAGTCATTTAGATTCTTGTCTTTATCTTTTGAAAAGTAATTAAGACTAAAGGAGATCTTATGTTTCAATTTTGGTCCTATTTGAATAATGTTGAAACACTACTTTACCTGTTTTGGACTAAAGTGTAATTTACCCAATTTAAGGGGTTACCTTGCAAATGTTACATGATAAATGTTCCTCAAGTGTTGAAACTTTATAAGAATGAGAATGATGCTGAGGTATGGCTTCCACAAGCCTAAGTTCCAAGAAGGAGCTTGTTTGAGTAATGCTTGTGTATTGAATGTTAGTTTTAGTGTAATTTGCAAATTACCCAAAACCTAGGGTTGAACATGTAAAATACCACCTATATTATGTCCCTATAGTTTCTTGGTATCATTTAGAGAAAGGAAAAAAGAAAGGGGTGTCTTGTTTGAACCACATTTAAGGAGAGATAATCTTGATAATAAAATAATCAAGATTTAAGCATAATTGAAACCCTAATTTATTTTGTAGCAAAAATAAATATATTAATTGAAGTTCCCATCAACTAAAAAGGCTGTGGTTGAAATCCTATAGTGGGAGGACGTCCAAATGCCTTTGAATAGCACCGAAATGTCCTAAGTAGGTGAAGAAATCCACTCACATTTGTTAATTAAAAAGTAATGTCCACTAAAAATGGATAATAGTATTATAATGATTAAGGTGCTTAAAGTGGTTGCTTTTAATTCAAGGATAATTGAGAGGATATTGAGGTCAAATAATTTGGCTTCGGAAGCAAGGAAGGGAGGGGTCATGTGGAACGAAAGTGGATGAATTTTCTCCTACTTTCTCTCTCCTAGAAAATCAATTATATGTACTCAATTTTCTCCATACTTGAAAGGCTATTTTGCAAACCACTTTCTTTCCCTTGCTTTGGTCGATGACCAAGGAGCTTAGGAGTAGGAGGAAAACATTACCCAAGTTGTAGGTAATCTCCATGATCATCTTCAACCTTGAATTGATGGTTGAAATCGGATTTCGACACTCATTTTCTTCTCTCTTCCATCCAATGCTCAACCTTGATTATCTTTTGCATCCAAAGAGTTGGGAACGAACCTTGGATAGTTGAAGGAGCTTATTTCACCATTATACGAGAAGTTTGAATCTTTGAAGCTACTTTGAAGGTGGGTTATATAACTTGAACCCATCAATGTTATTATTGATTTCAATTTCTCATCATATGTTGATCTTTTATTTTTCTCTTGAATAATTAATGAATTCATCATATATATGACAGTAGAATTTGGAGGTCTAAAGCTTGATGATGATGACATCATCTTAGCACACACCTTAAGAATATCAAGAATAAACGGTTTCATGTTGTTGGTCAAACGGTTTCAAACCGTTAGAGACCAAACAGTTTCAAACTGTTTGGTGACCAAACGGTTTCAAAACTGTTAGAGGTCAAACAGTTTCAAACCGTTAGAGACCAAACGGTTTCAATGGATTCAAGGATCAATTGGTCTTATGATCTAATAACTTTAAATAATCAAATTCAATTGATTTCAGAACCCTAGCTCAATTGATTTCAAAACCATAGATCAATTGATGACAAAACCCTAATTTAGGGTTAAACAGTTTCAAGATGATTTGATCAAATGGTTTCATCTCTGAATTGACCAAATGGTCTCAGACCGTTTGAGGACTAAACGGTCTCAAACCGTTTGAGGATCAAACGGTCTCAAACCATTTAGGGTTAACCAATCATCAAACTATTCGAGGGTCTTGAGTTGAAATGGTTTCAAAACCGTTTGATGAGCAAAAGGTTCAAGACCGTTTGAAGGTCAAGTGACTTCAAGACCGTTTGAAG
Source organism: Alisma plantago-aquatica (assembly GCA_963693085.1). Taxonomy (NCBI): domain Eukaryota; kingdom Viridiplantae; phylum Streptophyta; class Magnoliopsida; order Alismatales; family Alismataceae; genus Alisma; species Alisma plantago-aquatica. The sequence continues at coordinate 457,277,676 of OY856411.1, read as the reverse complement.
GTCAAGTGACCTCAAGACCATTTGAAGGTCAAGTGACTTCAAGACCGTTTGAAGGTCAAGTGACTTCAAGATCGTTTGAAGGTCAAGTGACCTCAAGACCATTTGAAGGTCTGACGGTCTTCAAACCATTTGAGGTTTAGAGACCAAGACCGTTTGAAGGTCAAGTGACCTCAAGACCGTTTGAAGGTCAAGTGACCTCAAGACCATTTGAAGGTCAAGTGACCTCAAGACCGTTTGAAAGTCAAGTGACCTCAAGACTGTTTGAAGGTCTAAATGGTTTCAAACTATTTGAAGGTTCAATTGGTTCAACCCATTTGAAGGTTCAATTGGTTCAAACTGTTTGAAGGTCCAATTGATTCAAACCATGTATGTACCAATGACCCATAAGTGGTTGAAGAGTATCTCAAAGTTGATTTCAATGGAAGTATCCCTAAAGTAATTAGGTGATTAGTATAATTAAAGTGATTATCCCTTGATGCCTATGAAAGTAATAAATTCAATACACTATGATAAGAATAGGTGTATGTACTTAGTGAGAGGTTAAGTCAACCTAATAAGGTATGATGATGGTGTTGTGTGTTCCTAAGTACATGGAATAATGATAAGTGTGATTTAATACTTAAATGATGCTATGTGCTCCAAGATAGGTGGAAATACTAACTTAGGGTTTAGATTAATGAGGTAATCATAAAACCCTAATCAATGGAGAATGGAAACCCTAATCAATAAGGAAAATTACAATATATAAGTTAAATTGAATACTTATGAAAGTATTATGTAATTCTAGACATGTGGAACAATGAGTTAGGTTTTGGATATTAATTGTAATATCAATGCATTCTCTAAGATGCATGGAGTTTTGAATTAAGGTTTGATCTTTGATAATTTGATCATGAAACCCTAATCGAGAAGGATGAGAAACCCTAACCCTAATTTTGGGTAATGGGTTGAGAAACCCTAATTGAAATTAAATAGGAAACCCTAACCCTAATATAGTGTGATGTTATGTGAAACCCTAATGTAGGGTGATGTTATGTGCAACCCTAATGTAGGGTGATGTTATGTGAAACCCTAATATAGGGTGATGTTATGTGAAACCCTAATATAGGGTGATGGTATGAAAAACTCTAATTGATAAAGATGAGAAACACTAACCCTAATGAGGGAATAGTGATGTTATCTTTGTATTGCAAAATGTTGATATGTAATTGATATGGTTGTTATCAAGTATACTAACCATGCAGATATCATGAGATGATGAGCATAACTATGTATGAACTATGATGTTAATGGGCCTTGTGAGCCATTATTTTAATTGTTGTCTAGTGAGAGGTGACAAGAAGTTGAATATGCCTGGTGAGATATGTGAGATGCTTGGGTAACAAGTATCATGAATACCTTGGTCAGATGACCTGGAGATAATAATTACCTGATAGTGGTAACCATGTTCAGTGATGAACTAAGGGTTTGAATGACCAGATCCAGTAAACATGATGATGGCATTATTGAGGGATGTGAATTCCCAGTAATGAGATAAGGGATTGAGATCCCAATGTTTTATAAAGTTCTGAAAAGTATTTGATAAAAGTAAAACATGTTTCTTTGTAGAATTTTTCATAATAATTCTTGTTTGGAAAACTTGACTGATGCTAAAATAATATGGTAATGTACTTAAATAATCAAGTGGAATTTTATCATGTAGAGCCCTGGCCATAGATCCATCATCGTCAGTAGCTGGTGATGGTGAAACGGATTCTCCTACGAGTTAATTCGGAGTGTATATTGTTGAATATGCGGGGTTTCTCCTAGCCGAAAATGGGAGGATTAGAGTGAAACTTCGGTTGTAGACTCAAAGATATGTATAAGAGAATGGTAAATAGGCCCATGGCTTAGTGTGATAGAGCATGAATGCATTCATGGATCAGAGAGCATGATGAACTGGCCCGTGGCTCAGATTTACTAGTGTCGGGACCTATACCAAGGCAGGCTAGAGAATGGGTAGCCTATGAGAGCTAACCCTGTGACTGAGGTCACTTAAGCAAGAGACTGCGGTCCTGCTTGTGGTCTCGTACTAACCGAGACGGATGAGATCATGGAGTCTGGTTGTTCCACTGATCGTGTATGGCACCGGCTTTGGGTTTTACAACCGAAGGTTGGATTTGAGAAATACGGCTCACTTCCTCAGGGCATAAGTGTGATTGTAAGATGTAATCAGTCATATAGTATATTTGCTTAAGGAAGAAATATGAAAATCATTGGTTGATGTTACATTGCTTACTATATCCTAAATGGATAGATGTTATACATGTTCTTCATATTCCTTATTAAAATGGATAGAAGATTTATTGCTTTATCGTTTATAGATGTAATGCTTTAGAAGATGATGTTGCTCAATTCTGCTTAATATTGATTAAATCTTGCTTTTCAATAGAGAATCCTCTGTTCAGTTTATCACTATTTATCTGCAATAATAATGTTTCTGGCAGAGAGTTATATCTCTCACTGTGATAATTTCAATTGTCTCACCCCCGTGGGATCCAATCTTTTTAGGTGGATGAGGACGAGGAGGTAGAAACCATACAGTAGGGGAAGGACAACAGCATCAGGGACAATAGTAATATCTTAGGTGGAGATACTGACTGTTGTGTCTTGAAGATATGAGTCCTATGTGTCGTCTTTGTACTCTCAGGTCCTTAGAGTCAGTAGTTAGTGCTTTTATGATCGATCTGAGATTTTGGCATTGAATGCCTTGAGGTTTTATGTTGCTTATGTGTAGATTTAACAGAGCAATTGTTGTATGTAATCCTCGAGAAGAGAAGGTACATGGTATGTACTTTGTGAACTAGAATGTATATATAATATTTTGGTTCTTGTTATAAGAGTTTCCTGAAATTGGATCTCTTTGCAAATGGTTTTAATTTTTAGTGATTTTTGTTAATACGTTGTTAATGTTTAATTCAACAATTAGTTACGATGTGACAGTCTAATTTGTGGTCGGGTCATCACAAGTTTAGATCACCCCTTTTATTTGGATTGAACTCAAGTCCATCTCTTTCTTTCATTCTTTCTCTTATTTTCTTCTTATTTAAGGTGTTTGAGTTGAAAGGGGAAAGAAGAAGGCCGTTTGGTTGAAGTTTGATTAGATTTCAATAGCTTTTTGTGATACACCGTTTGAACAAAACGTTATTAACTCATCTAACTAATGCGGAAGCATTTTGTTAGCAGTGGAATTACTAAAAATCACTAAAAATTAAAACATTTTATAAAAAAAGATCCATTACCAAAGATTCTTTAAACAAGAACCACAGTAGTATATTTACATACTGGTCCACATTAGACATTCCATGTATCATCATATCAAAATCTCAGGTTGATTATAAAAACACTATCTACTGACTCCTAGGACCTGAGAGTACAGAGACGACACATAGGACTTTGTTTACAAAGCCTGACAACCAGTATCCCCACATGGGATATTACTGTTGTCCTTAGTGTTGTTGCTACTGCTCTTCCTCTGCTACAGAGGTTCTGCCTCTTTGTTTGCGTCTACCTAAAAATGTTGAATCCCACAGGGGTGAGACAATTATAAAATTGCCCCAGCGAGAGATATAACTCTCCGCCGTAACATTATTATTGCAGTTTAATAGAAATAAACTAAGCAGTTGGATAATATATTTCAATAGCAGATAAATTACTGTCTATGCAGGTTAGAGAAACATTCCTATTCAAGTATTTCAGCTATAACTTGACAAGGCAACATGTCTCTTATTCAATAAGGAATTAAATGACATAAATAACATTTATGTATCAAGAACATGCTAAGCAAGTTAACATCAACTAGTGATTCTCATATTTCAATCTTATGCAAATACACTACATGGCTGATTATATTTTACAAACATTCTTCAGATCTGAGGAGATGAGGTATACCACTCATACTCCAACCAATCACTGCAAAGTCAATATCGGTACCATACAAAGTCAAATGGAAGAGCTAGCTTCCATGACATCCCACATCTCAGTCAGTGTGAGATCACATGCAGGACATCTTGTGTCTCTGCTTTCATAGCTTTCCAGGGTATAGTGGCATCTAGCTATAGAGTTACAGTGGCGGTTGTACTCTCTTCGCGATCGAGAGATTTCATATTTACCTCCATCGATCCAGCATTAACATCATCGGGAGATGAGTGATACATCCATCCCGGAACATACCATGAAGGATTGAGAGGTTTAATGTTTACCTTCCATCAATTCCCTCATTAGGACGTAAGGATATTTTCACCCATCAACCCCCACATATTCAATAATATGCGAACTCTAGGAAATCTTGTAAGAAAACCTATTTCACCATCACCAACTACTGACGATGATGGATCTATGGCCAGAGCACTACATGAATAGCTTTCACATGATTAATTAAGTACCTTATCATATTCTTTTAGCACCAATCAAGTTTTCAAACATAACTTATTAGGACAAATTCTATAAAGAAACATGTATTGTTTTCATCAGTTACTTCTCAGTCTTTATCAGACATTGGGATCGCAGTTCCCTCACATAAACATATGGTTATGGGCATTCAAACCCTCAGCTCATCACTGAGCACTGTTACCACTTTTTTAGGTAATCATCACCTTCAGGTCATCTGACCAAGGTAAACATGACACTTGCTACATAAGCATCTCCTCTGGCACTTTAGGCCCATTAACTCTCTTGTCACCTCTTACTAGGCAACAAGGTATATTATGGCACACAAGGCCCAATAAATAATTTCAATAAATGAAGCATCGTAGCTCATACTTGGCTATGCTCATCATCTCGGATACTTGCATGGTTATTACAGATGATAACATATATATCAATCATTTTTTAGTTCCATGTTATCCCAGGGTAACACCACTATTCCCATACCAGGGTTAGGGTTTCCCATTTCATTTCAATCAGGGTTAATCATCCCCTTAGTTCAATTAGGACCAATGATTCATCATTTCATTGTCCAGGATTAGGGTTTCATGCTAAATAGCATAATCCAGAATTTAGGGTTTACTATTCACATCACATCACCCCAGATTAGGGTTTATATTCAATAACCCACAATTAGGGTTTACTATCCATCCCAATTAGGATTTTACATCAAAGTACCCTGAATTAGGGTTACTCAAGATATTACTCTAAATTCATACCACATTATCCTCCTAGATTAGGGTTTCACTCATAATTTCCCTAAATTAGGATTTGAGTTCATCAATTAACTCAATTAGGGTTTTATGATCTCTTCCTCAAGGATCATACCCTAGTTGTATACCTCACTCAAGTTTTGAATGTGCTAAGCCTGATTGCTATAAGATTATTTTTCATGTATGAATCTCTCTCTTTCATACTCTCCTAGGATGTCCAGAAAATTTCATCAATTGAACCTTCAATTACATGAGATATCCAATTGAATTGACCAATTAAATCTTCGATTACATTAAATATTCAAATGAATTAATCATGTTGAACCTCAAATGGTTTTGGTTACTTAGACCCGAAATGGTCTTGGTCTTTCAAGGTTCAAACAGTTTGAAACCGTTTGGACACATTGCCCTTGAAACCATTTGGGCAAGAAAGTATTTAAACCGAATGAGCTTGGGTCTCCAAACTTTTTGAGACCGTTTGGTCCAAACCATCTCAAAACCAAATGGACCAAAAAATCCTTTCAACACTTACATGATTCATGATTTCAATGGATGGACCAATTATCAATGGACTCCTTGATTCATTAATCACTTGAACTATTGAATCAACCTTAAATTAGGCCATCAATTAGGATTTTGAACCCAATTGATCTAGGATTTCAAATCAAGGAACCTTCAATTAGGGCTTGGAATCAAATAGCAATCAATGATCAACATTGTGGAATTGATTCCATTGCAACTAATGAATCATCATCAAATTTTTGATATGACCTGACCTCAAACGGTCTTGAGGTCATTTGGATGACCTCCAAATGGTCTTGAGACCGTTTGACTCATCCCATCCTTGGATTTTGTGAAATTCCATTAGGGTTTAGATCATTAGATTGATCATCAAATCAACACTTAATTGCATTTCAATTTGATATCTCTGGACCTTCAATTACTCAACCATACTTAACCCTAGACCTCCAAACGGTCTTAGGTGACCCCCAAACGGTCTTGAGACCATTTGGGTGACCTCCAAATGGTCTTGAGACCGTTTGGGCTCAATCACCCAAAAATCTAAGTTAACTAAATTGAATTTCAGGACTTAACCCGATTAGGGGTTGCTAATTGATTAACCTTCAACTGATGAAAACTTTGGAATTAATCAATAAAATTTGATGGGCCATAAACCATCAATATTAGCATCAATTTTTCCAACTGGTCAACCCTGTTCAACTCTTCCAAACGGTTTGAAACCATTTAGCTTCAAACGGTTTGATGAAACCGTTTGCTTTCAAATAGTTTTGTTGAAACTGAATGAGCAACTTGTTGAAAACGAATGAGATACAATTTCTTTGGTAAGTGAGTCCAAGATGATGTCATCATCATCTACCTTCATCCCTGAAGGTCTTAGTACTTATGATTTCATGGAATTACCAATTTCAACCAACAATTAATCAAAAAGATAAAGGATTCAATGAAATTGCAAGATTGATTTATTGAATAACAATGTAGAGGGTTCAAGTTATATAACCCACCTACAAATTGAGCTTCAAAGCTTCAAGCTCACGTCAAAAATGGTGGATGCAACTCCTTTCACTTTTCCAAGGCTCTTCCTCAAGCTTTGAGTGGAAAGGAATGGTTAGAAGTGAAGATGGGATCTAGATATGAAGAAATCTTGCATTGATTTATGATTTCCACCATGAAATCAAGATGAATGAAGGTCAAGAAGCTTACCAACAGGTTGAGGGTCGTCTTCCTGATGTCACTAGCTTCCTTGAACGTTTTTTCAAGCAAAGGAAAGAAGTGGATCCGAAAAAGTCCTTGGTTTGAGTGGTAAAAGGTCTTTTTATAAGGAAATCAATGAGAGAGAAAATGCCTTATAAAAATCCTTTAATTCCAAAAATTGTGCCACCTCTTCCTCCTCAATTCTTGTGCATGCAAAGATATCTTCCTTATCTCCAAATTCCCTTCCATTATCCATGAATTAAGGGAAAAGAAATTAAGCACCTTAATCATATTATAATAATATCCCATTTTTAGTGGATATTACTTTCCATTAACTTAATGTGAGTGGACTCTCCACTCAAGTTAGATATTTTGTGGCCTAGAAAAGGCAAAAGGGTGTTCACACTTGAACAAAACCAACCATATCGTTTTTGGTTGAAGGACCCTCAATTATTATATTTATTCTTGCATTAATTTGAAGTAAAGTTCCATTTGTGATTAAATCTTGATTATTTTAATATCAAGATTCTCTCTCCTCCAAAGTAGCTCAAATGAGATGCCCCTCTCATTTTCTTGACTATAAAAAATTCCAAGAATATTAACCTTATTGAAGTGGTAAATTGCATATTTAACCCTAGGTTTTGGGTAAATTGCACATTTCACCAAAACTAGGTCTTAATGCACAAACATTGCTTTATCAGCTCTTTCTTGGTACTCAGGCTTTCACAAGCCACACCTATGCATAATTTTCATTCCCATGATGCTTCAACACATGAGGAACATATTATCATGTAACATTTGTAAATTAACCCTTCAACTTGGGTAAATTGCACTTTAGTCCAAAGCAAGTAAAACATTACTTTCAACATTATTCAAAATGGACTAAAATTGAAATATAAGTTCCTATGGAGCCTTAATTACTTTTCAAATGATAATATTAAGCATATAATTACCTTTCTTAAGCAAAACACCTAGGGTTAAAGCATAACCCAGGCCAGGGATGTTACAACTTATCCACCCCTTACAAGGATTTCGTCCCCGAAATCATCAACAAAACATCAAGAGAAAAGAGTAGGATATTTCCTCCTCATCTCTTCATCTAGCTCTCACATAGCTTCTTCAATGCCACGATGATTCCAGAGAACTTTTACAAGACTAATGTCTTTCTTTTTCAGCTTTCTAATTCTTCTGTCAACAACCAACACAGGTCCTTCAACATAAGATATATCATCATTTAGTTCTACTTCCATAGGTTGCATAACTAACTCAGTGTCAGGATGACACTTCCTTAACATGGAGATATGAAACACTGGGTGAAATCTATGCAACTCAGGTGATAAATCCAGCTTATAGGCTATCTTTCCCATCCTTTCAATGATCGGAATAGGCCCCATAAATCTAGGAGCTAACTTCCCCTTCTTTCCAAATCTCAGGATACCTTTCCAAGGTGAAACCTTGAGGTATACTCTGTCTCCGACTTGGAATTCTAAAGGTCTACGACGTTTTTCAGCATAAGATTTCTGTCTATCCTGGGCCGCTTTCAATTGTTGTTGTATTACTTTAATCTTCTCAGTTGTTTGCTGAACTAGTTCAGGACCCAAAAGTTGATATTCTCCAATTTCATACCAACATAAGGGAGATCTACAATGTCTACCATACAAAGCTTCATATGGTGACATCTCAATAATGTGTTGATAGCTATTATTATAAGCAAATTCTATCAAGCTTAGGTGTAGATCCCAACTTCCTACAAACTGAAGGACACATGCTCTAAGTAAGTCCTCTAAGGTTTGTATGGTCCTCTCCGATTATCCATCTGTCTGTGGGTGAAAAGTTGTACTAAACCTTAATTGAGTACCCAAAGCTTTATGCAGTCGTTCCCAAAAATGACTCATAAACTGGGGACCTCTATCAGAAATGATAGTAGCTGGAACCCCGTGCAAACGCACTATCTCATCTATGTATATCTGTGCAAGCTTCTCAGCTGTGTAGGTTGTTTTGACAGGTAAGAAATGTGTTGTCTTTGTCAACCTATCAACTATCACCCAAATGGAATCATGACTTTTGGATGTTCTTGGTAAACAAACCACAAAGTCCATGGTTACATGATCCCACTTCCACTGCGGTATAGGTAGAGGTTGCATTGTTCCTGCGGGCTTCTGATGTTCAGCTTTAACTTGCTGACACACCAGACACCGCATAACAAACTCAGCAACATCCTTCTTCAAACCAGGCCACCAATACATATCTTTTAAGTTATGATACATCTTGGTGCTCCCTGGATGCATAACATACATTGAAGTATGAGCTTCTTCTAGAACTAACTTTCTTAAGTTATCAGCATCAGGTACTACCATCCTACCATGGTAACAGACTACCTGATCATCTGAATCATGGAAGCCATCCCATTTCTCACTACCATACTCTGACTTGATCTGCTGAATCACAGTATTAGCTTGATGTGCTTCTTTAATATGCTGCCTCAGAGTAGGTTTCACTTGCATCTCATCTAACATCCCAGCTAACAATGACACTTTAAGATGTACATTGTCTTGCCTTAAGGATATAAACATATCTCTTTTAGAGCACACTAAGGAATTTAGTTGTGCTTTATCTAAGATTGGTGTTGATGACTTTCTACTTAGTGCATCAGCTACCACATTAGCCTTCCCTGGATGATAATCAATTGTACAATTGTAGTCCTTGATTAATTCCATCCAGTGACGTTGTCTCATGTTCAGCTCATGCTGTGAGAAGATATACTTTAGATTCTTATGGTCTATGAAAATTTGGAATGTCTCTCCATAGAGATAATGTCTCCAGATCTTCAAGGCATGGACCATAGCAGCTAGCTCTAGATCGTGTGTCGGATAATTTTCCCCGTGTTTCTTAAGTTTTCGAGAAGCAAAAGAAATCACTTGTTTATCCTGCATCTACACACATCCTAGACCGTTCTTAGATGCATCACAGAAGACTATATACCCCTTTCCCTGCTCAGGTAACACCAACATAGGTGCACTAATTAACCTTTCCTTCAGCAACTGGAAAGATTGTTGACACTTATCATTCCAGACAAAAGGAATTTCCTTTCTGGTCAATTTGGTTAGGGGTGAAGCTATAGAACTGAAGTTCTTAATGAACATCCTGTAATAGCTTGCCAGTCCTAGGAAACTACGTATCTCCGTCGGTGTCTTTGGCTGTTCCCATTGCAGGACAGATTCTACTTTCTTAAGATCAACATGAATACCTGAGGCAGATATTATGTGTCCTAGAAAAGAAACTTCTGGTAGCCAGAACTCACATTTGCTAAACTTAGCATATAACTTATGCTTTCTTAGCAAAGTCAAAGCTTGACGAAGATGCTGCTCATGTTGTTGAGCATCTCTACTGTAGATCAAGATGTCATCTATGAAGATGACTACACATTAATCAAGAAAAGGTCTGAAGATTCTATTCATGAGTTCCATGAATGCAGCTGGTGCATTAGTTAGTCCAAATGACATAATTGTGAACTCATAGTGACCATACCTCGTCCTAAAGGAAGACTTAGATATGTCACCCTCCTTGATACACAATTGATGGTATTCCGACCTCAGATCTATCTTGGAAAAGATAGTTGCACCCCGCAACTGATCAAACATATCGTCAATCCTTGGGAGAGGATACTTATTCTTTATAATTACTTTATTCAACTATTTATAGTCAATGCATAACCTCATCGACCCATCTTTCTTCTTAACAAAGAGGACCAGAGCACCTCATGGTGAAGTACTCGGTTGGATAAAACCCTTCTCAAGCAACTCTAGCAGTTGTTTCTTGAGCTCTGTCATCTCAGCAGGTGCCATTCTATATGGTGTTTGTTCTATAGGTTGCATGCCCGGGATCGGATTAATTTCAAAATCAATCTCTCAGGGCGGAGGTACACATGGAAGTTCTTCAGGAAATACATCTCCAAACTCTCTAACAACCGGAACTTCAGAAAGATGAGGGATCTTCATTGTGGTATCAACCACATGGGCTAAGAATGCAAAGCATCCCTATCTCATCAACTTCTCAGCTACCATAGCTGACACAAGACAAGTTGGAAGAATCTTTCTATCTCCCTCAAAGATCCATGTGTCACCGTTGTCTATGAACACAGCCTGCTTGGAACTACAATCCAAGACAACTTTATACTTCTCTAAGGTGTCCATTCCAAGGATTATATCAAAACCCTACATCTCAAGTGGTATAAGATCCACTTGAATGCGATGTTCAAAAAAGAAAAAATTGTAGGGAGAACACACCTCCCGCAACACTATAGATCCCAGCAAAGAGGTTTCTAGCATCAAACTATCTGCTCTATGACTGACAGTCATGTTGCAGTCATGAATCACTTCTCGAGTGATAAAAAATGTGTAGAACCCAGATCAATTAACACAGATACAAAATAAGATGAAGACATACCAGAATAAAATAGTTTCATCTGACCTGTCACAACCCGAGGGTTGACTACTGATTCATGGCATAGAATCTAGCCGTTGGTTGATGTTGACCATGTGCTTGGTTATTAGGTGTCGACGATCCAGCTTGGGACGCTTGTCCACGTCCTCTAGCACTGTTATTGAACTATCACCTCTGTGAGCCTTGCTGACTCTGCCCTGTCCTCCCACATTGGTAGCAGTTGTAGTTTCCCAAACTCTGCCTGGGTGGTCCTGTTACCGATGCTGATGTTGTACCGGGGGCTCTACTTGGAGTAAAACTATGACCCCTACCCCTACTTGACGTCCACTGCGTCGGGGCATTAAACCTTGGTGGTGGTGCAGAGAACCTTGGCTTTTTAAAACTCTTGGACAAGGGTCCTTGAAACTGAGGATACACTTTCTTATTACTGGTCTGTCGCTTCTCAATCACAGACCTCTCAATCCTCCTTACATACTCCACAAAAGTGGCAAACCTCTCCCGGTTCTCCAAAGTAGACACCGGAGTGGTTAATTTAGCGTTTGACCCCTTCTCATAATGTTGAATCCTTTCCTCATCAGTAGCTGCCATATGCGGATAGAACCGCAACAACTCCATGAACCTAGCTTCATATTCGCTAATGTTCATTTGTCCTTGTCTCAATGTAACACCCCGATCTCACAATTTCCTCAAATCATGAGATTAGGGCATAAGATAGGATTTATATGTAATACAAAGAACACCCTTAACTTTTTTTTTCTTTTTTGTTAGAACTCTTGTTTCCTCGCATTGAACCACATAAATCATCTTAACAAGGGAAATCAGAATATTTCTTTTACTAACCAGACTTTAATAGCAAAGATACATGTATAAACATTCATGATGTCTCTTACACCTTATGCACATAAGACCTACTAATTAGCATACAATTTCAAAAGAGGAATAATATTACACATCGTAATTACAACTCTCTCTTATCTCTTACTGAGGACCTAGAGTGACAAGGACCGACTGACTCAACTAATCTTGTACTTAACTCTTATGGAAGATCTACGATGATGCTCTGACCATCTTCAAGTCCACGCGGTTAACCCGAAAATGTTTGAGTAGAGGGGTGAGCCTACTCGCTCAGTGAATGAGTACTTCAAAGAAACAGTCTAAGGCACTAATGTGATTACAGATATAACTTTGAGTAAATTATATGAAATTTAACAACAATAAATACTACATTGAGCAGTTCTAAAACAATATAATTGAAATAACAAAGAATGTAAATATTGCATCCAAAGAATAACTACTAGAAGACTATGCTCTAGTCATCCTTAACTCTTTCATTTATAAGGAACTCTGTGAACCTATATGATCATATTTTAGCTTATGCCCCAAACATATGCAGCGCACTCTGCATATGAAGATCTGTAGCGAACTACGATCCCACCGTACAAGACTTAGCGACACACCTGGGAAATGCTAAGTCTGACTTCTCGTCCTGGTCTGAACAGGACTCTCAGGCTCACAAGGCCTCACTGCACTAACTCTGAGTGCTCTGGACTCCTCCCGCAACCTGTAGTGCACAGTCGGAGGGTCTCTAAGTCTCCGATGCCTGGGCATATCCCCAGGGCTGACCGGGACATTGTCTCCGATGCCTGGGCGTATCCCCAGGGCTGACTGGGACATTCTCTCGGATCTCCGATGCCTGGGCATATCCCCAGGGCTGACCGGGATCCTACCTCTCAGACTTTGTGTCACTGAGACCTTCAGTATTTGTTGGACACGAGTCTCCGATGCCTGGGCGTATCCCCAGGGCTGACCGTTTTACCCCAAAGGTACAGACCGCGCAATGGGGTTCTACGGTGTTGGGGCACTTAAGTCTATTAACTGATTAACATATAAACACTTAAATAGGAATATCACATTTCATACTTATTTCACATTCTGAACATCACTTGAAAACACATATACATCATTTGTCATCATTAAACATGACTCAGTAACATCCCTTTCTAGGGCGTGTCATGTCTCATCACCTGCAATTTACGAGATATGTATTGAAAATAAGAAGCCCTGCAGTATGTAGATATCAACTCAGAGAGAACAAGCATATAAAGTTAAATGCACTAGAAACATACAATTCAACAGTTAAGCATCACCACATCTCATATCGAGACCTTTCATATCACCATAACATGATTCATTGAACACCCTGTCCTTAGGGTTTCATTTTCCTTATTCATTCATCACATGCCAACACCCTACTCTTAGGGTTTCATTCGCCTCATTCACCTGTTCATTTGCCTCATTCACTAGTCACATGGCTCTCATAAGGATTTCATAGGATATAAGCATTTACTAAATAAAGATTGTTTTCAACAAATCATATACAATTAATATAGATATGAAACCATGGAAATTTAACTAAATTTAGGTTTTCCATACCATTCACTGAGATATCAGGTATCAAGAATAAAATTCAATTAAGATAACCCATGAGGTACATCCTAACCACTTATAGGATTACTAGTCCTCTTTATTTAACTTTGATCTTTAAATGTTCAATTAGGGTTTGCTCCAACACGGTCGTGGTGTCACCCCACGGCCGTGGCACAGGTCATTCGAGCTTAAACTAGTGAAATCAAAGTCATAGACTTAGTGACGAATCCCAAAGGTTTTAGATATTGAAATATGATAGCCTTAAGCTTGATTGAGAACATTTAGACCTAGGTTTGGTTTAAGTCTAGATATCTCTTCAATTGGATTAAAACTCTAGTGAGATCTCAGTTAGGTTAAACCCTAATTACATCATACAATATGAATCCGAAAGGCATTCTTTCTAGAATGTGTTGTATACATTTCTAATATGATTCTATCATCAGATAGTCTTTCAAACAGAGAAGGAGCCCATTTCATATCAAATTGCAACTACACAGAACAAATGGACATTCAGGGTTTAAAATCACATACTAAGCAATTAGGGATTTGGATGCTATAATCAAATTTCGTGCATTACACTGTTTGAAGGAAGAACCCACTCACCCTAAGGTGTGAAAACACCTCAAAACTGCAGCTCAACTCAGGGGATCTCGAACTCATATCAAATCCCTAGCAAATCTCCCAATTCTTCTTCCATTCAACTCGGAAACCTTGAAAATGAGGGATTATGAAGAAAGGGTGAGAAAAGAGGGAATTTCGACATCATCTTGGATCAAATCAGAGCATGGATGGAATATTGACATGAGAGAGAAGATTCACCATAAAATTCTATGCAAAGAATCCAAACTTACTTGATTTCACCATTCCTCGGACTGCAAAACCCTAGGTCAGCAATTCCTCCTCTTTCTCCACTCAAGCCCTAACTCTCCCTCTCTCTCTCTAGATTTTCGTTTCTCTGGGGTGGATGACGAAGAATGAGAGCTGTGTGTGTGTGTGGTCGATCATATAAGTCAATATGAGCTGCTTGGGTCAATTGCATATTGACCCAACACTCAACTTTAATTATATTGGCTGAATATTCAGTTTCACAATAGTTTCTGTAATTCGCCTACTGAATAGCTAACAGAAGCTCCATAAATTCTGGAAATTTTATATGTTATACCTAATGAAGTTTCAGACCTCCAGTAAAAATTTGAGATCATTTCTAGTTACCAATAAATAATTAAAAATCAAACAGTGCACTGCTATATTGCAGTCTGCAGCAGATTCGGTCGAGTTTGTCCTGCACAGAACTCGACCGACACTCTCACTGTAGAGATCAAAAGTCATCCAAAAATTACGCCAATTTAACAGAGTGTATAAAACTGTGTTTTTCAAGCAAATTTAAAATTTGAGTTCAATTGGATATACCAATAAAAAGATAAAATTCAATTACCACACTGCTATATAAATCTGGAAATATGATCGGTCGAGTTTGAAACTCGACCGATAAACAGGTCAGAACATTCTTCAAAAATTATGATATTTTCCAATGTTGTTCACATTTTATATATATACAAATCATATCCAAATTTGAAGTAAATCAGAGTTACACATAAAATACAAAAAATCATTTACTGAGACACTAAAACCCTATTTTGGGCCGATTAGGGTCTATGCTTCTCAAACCCTAATTCTCAAGACAAACGAACACTTAAACTTCTTATCATAGTTAAAACATCCTAATTGTGTTATCGTCATTAATTAGATTTCAAGAGTGATCAGTCCAATGAATCATGTAATCATCTTGGTAACCCTAGTTTACCAATTAAGCTCAGATGGGGTCGTAACAACTCTCCCCCCCTTAGAATGTTTCGTCCTCGAAACATAAACCTACAAGAAAGATACATTCAAGGTTATTCTAAGCTTCTAAAGCCTTCCATGTCATTATATTCTTGTATTTCATACCTGAATGTAGTTTTCAACATTAGATCTTTTAATTCTTTACTAAATCACAACATATTTCAAATAGTTCTCAATGATATCAAGCAAATTCTTTATGCCATAGTCAAACATAGAATGCAAAGATAAACCACCATGCTTTCGCTGCGCAACTCTGATACTCTGATACAACTATCTCAACTTATGCGGCTCAGAAAGTTCTATTGTTCTGTATCACCTTTAAGTGACAAAAGCGAGTTCACCATGATGTTTTAAACTTTAATAAAGTGCTATTCAAATAGCAAAATAGTCTTGAATTAAAAGACTAGATTCAACAATCAATTGCACAATACTACTCTTGGCATCCCCATTGGGTCATGGATGCATGAGGTGAAGCATTACCACCTCATTCCATACTATCCTGTTTCGATCCTGGGACCTGTGGGTTATGGGCCCACACACAATTCAAAGTGTAACCATCGTATTAAATCATTTTAGGGTTTCAACAACAGTAATAAAGTAATCCATAATTGTATCAGTCATTCAAGCATTAATCATACTCAATTACCATCACTCAGTTATATTAGAGCTAGGTATAACAAGATATACATCATTAGGGTTACTTATCAACACAATTTGATTAACATCCCTTCTATTAATATGAGTGAGTAGGTATAACTACCTTATTCAGGATATCCCTCCATGTCTTCCGTCATCATCCAAACTGTATCACCATATCACAAATACACAATACTAAGATGCATATCTGGTATGAATTACTACAACTATCATACGCCTTTAATTAACATATAGCTTGCACAAATACACTGAAATCATACATAGAACCAACTTACATACCTTAGTATGCCTTCAACAAAGCATACTTCTAAAAATGAGTTCACATATTACACAAAGCTAGTGTTTTCCTTTATCTCTCTCCTCATTCTTTACTACTTATGTTTTGCTACCTCTCCTTCTCATTTTGATCATATACAATAAACATCCCTAACATTAAAACATTCAAGGTAAGAATAGATTATTCATCATTCTTGCTATCACACAAGAATTTATTTCTTATCGCACTTCATCGTAATGTATGTCACTATTACATTCACTAGATGACCCTACCAAGGTAGTTATGCATCATATATGATTCATTTTCTTATCATTTCATTCCCACCTTGCTATTGTTAAGGAATATATGAGAGAGAAGATGATTTTGAGACTTAGAATTCTTGTATTCAAACATTCCCTTAATACCTTAAATATTCTTCATTTTTAAATCAAAGGGATCATGCATGGGTCAAACACAGTTTCTCTTTCAATCAAGTTTTCCCTCCTGAATATTGTCTACCCTTGTATGACTTATTCATTCGTTAAACTACACCTACGTTCTTCACTTAGGAACTAGTTTGTTGTTCTAGTCTTATGAATTATATGATCATATGATTCTTCTTCACTTTTACTCTTTTGAAGACTCTTCACTTCTATGGACCTATTGAATGCTCAACTCTATTCTTCTACTGAGCCTTTGCTTTAGAGTTCATAAAAGCATTAAACTCAATTATATGATCCATTCTTCATGATCGATTCTTGCTATCTAGAACCATACATACATTTCATATATCTTTTCCATATTTCATATGTATAGCTCATATAATATTAATCAATAAACTGATTATGAACCTTATATCATGTTCCTTTATTCCCAATTAAGGGTTTCTCATATGAGGCCCCAAAATTGAACCTCAGATACCAGTTTCAACTGATTCTTAGTTGTTCTGATCTTGCCCATATGTTTCAACATCTTACTGTATGTACATTCTTACTCTGATGTGGGTCTAATTATTCAAATTCTATTCTTATTATACTATTGATAGGATTCATTAGATCCTAGTAACGCATCCTACCAACTGGACCAGGCCAAACCTGAAGTCCTGAAGCCAAGAACTACAAAGTATTACTCAACTCCTATTCATCTCAGAAGTGTGGAAGAAAACTTATCCACTAAGGAAAGATCATTCAAAGATGATTTCTAATCTACATGTTACAAAGAATGAAATCAATAAATGCTACAATTGCATAGTGTGCAACAAATCTTAAAGACCCATATATATTTCAAAGTACTGAATATTTCAATTCAAACATATAAGAGCATTTCTATACATTTCCAACAAAAACAACATTATGAAATGTAAGTTCTATCTCCTTTTACATTTATGCTCTTAATTCTTGTTTCTTTTCTCGTTATCTAACCCTAACCTTTCTAGGGTTCCTCTCTAACCCATTCTTCCACTGTATATCTGGCTAGGGTATACGTGAGAGAATAGACAGAGTAGCTTGTACTGGTTGATCCAAGTACTCAGATATCGGGCCAGGATATCCAAATACTCAAATCCCCAAAGCTAACATCAAAACATCTCCTATCTGCCACACTTAGGACTCTAACTTACTAACTTAATGGTCCTTGACAACTCACCCTAAGCTTTGATACCAAGCTGTTACACCCCGATCTCACAATTTCCTCAAATCATGAGATTAGGGCATAAGATAGGATTTATATGTAATACAAAGAACACCCTTAACTTTTTTTTTCTTTTTTGTTAAAACTCTTGTTTCCTCGCATTGAACCACATAAATCATCTTAACAAGGGAAATCAGAATATTTCTTTTACTAACCAGACTTTAATAGCAAAGATACATGTATAAACATTCATGATGTCTCTTACACCTTATGCACATAAGACCTACTAATTAGCATACAATTTCAAAAGAGGAATAATATTACACATCATAATTACAACTCTCTCTCTTATCTCTTACTGAGGACCTAGAGTGACAAGGACCGACTGACTCAACTAATCTTGTACTTAACTCTTATGGAAGATCTACGATGATGCTCTGACCATCTTCAAGTCCACACGGTTAACCCGAAAATGTTTGAGTAGAGGGGTGAGCCTACTCGCTCAGTGAATGAGTACTTCAAAGAAACAGTCTAAGGCACTAATGTGATTACAGATATAACTTTGAGTAAATGATATGAAATTTAACAACAATAAATACTACATTGAGCAGTTCTAAAACAATATAATTGAAATAACAAAGAATGTAAATATTGCATCCAAAGAATAACTACTAGAATACTATGCTCTAGTCATCCTTAACTCTTTCATTTATAAGGAACTCTGTGAACCTATATGATCATATTTTAGCTTATGCCCCAAACATATGCAGCGCACTCTGCATATGAAGATCTGTAGCGAACTACGATCCCACCGTACAAGACTTAGAGACACACCCGGGAAATGCTAAGTCTGACTTCTCGTCCTGGTCTGCACAGGACTCTCAGGGTCACAAGGCCTCACTGCACTAACTCTGAGTGCTCTGGACTCCTCCCGCAACCTGTAGTGCACAGTCGGAGGGTCTCTAAGTCTCCGATGCCTGGGCGTATCCCCAGGGCTGACCGGGATCCTACCTCTCAGACTTCGTGTCACCGAGACCTTCGGTATTTTTTGGACACGAGTCTTCGATGCCTGGGCGTATCCCCAGGGCTGACCGTTTTACCCCAAACGTACAGACCGCGCAATGGGGTTCTACGGTGTTGGGGCACCTAAGTCTATTAACTGATTAACATATAAACACTTAAATAGGAATATCACATTTCATACTTATTTCACATTCTGAACATCACTTGAAAACACATATACATCATTTGTCATCATTAAACATGACTCGGTAACATCCCTTTCTAGGGCATGTCATGTCTCATCACCTGCAATTTACGAGATATGTATTGAAAATAAGAAGCCCTGCAGTATGTAGATATCAACTCAGAGTGAACAAGCATATAAAGTTAAATGCTCTAGAAACATACAATTCAACAGTTAAGCATCACCACATCTCATATCGAGACCTTTCATATCACCATAACATGATTCATTGAACACCCTATCCTTAGGGTTTCATTTGCCTTATTCATTCATCACATGCCAACACCCTACTCTTAGGGTTTCATTCGCCTCATTCACCTTTTCATTTGCGTCATTCACTAGTCACATGGCTCTCATAAGGATTTCATAGGATATAAGCATTCACTAAATAAATAATGTTTTCAACAAATCATATACAATCAATATAGATATGAAACCATGGAAATTTAACTAAATTTAGGTTTTCCATACCATTCACTGAGATATCATGTATCAAGAATAAAATTCAATTAAAATAACCCATGAGGTACATCCTAACCACTTATAGGATTACTAGTCCTCTTTATTTAACTTTGATCGGATTACTAGTCCTCTTTATTTAACTTTGATCTTTAAATGTTCAATTAGGGTTTGCTCCAACACGGTCGTGGTGTCACCCCACGGCCGTGGCACAGGTCATTCGAGCTTAAACTAGTAAAATCAAAGTCATAGGCTTAGTGATGAATCCCAAAGGTTTTAGATATTGAAATATGATAACCTTAAGCTTGATTGAGAACATTTAGACCTAGGTTTGGTTTAAGTCTAGATATCTCTTCAGTTGGATTAAAACTCTAGTGAGATCTCAGTTAGGTTAAACCCTAATTACATCATACAATATGAATCTGAAAGGCATTCTTTCTAGAATGTGTTGTATACATTTCTAATATGATTCTATCATCAGAGAGTCTTTCAAACAGAGAAGGAGCCCATTTCATATCAAATTGCAACTACACAGAACAAATGGACATTCAGGGTTTAAAATCACATACTAAGCAATTAGGGATTTGGATGCTATAATCAAATTTCGTGCATTACACTGTTTGAAGGAAGAACCCACTCACCCTAAGGTGTGAAAACACCTCAAAACTGCAGCTCAACTCAGGGGATCTCGAACTCATATCAAATCCCTAGCAAATCTCCCAATTCTTCTTCCATTCAACTCGGAAACCTTGAAAATGAGGGATTATGAAGAAAGGGTAAGAAAAGAGGGAATTTCGACATCATCTTGGATCAAATCAGAGCATGGACGGAATCTTGACATGAGAGAGAAGATTCACCATAAAAGTCTATGCGAAGAATCCAAACTTACTTGATTTCACCATTCCTCGGACCGCAAAACCCTAGGTCAGCAATTCCTCCTCTTTCTCCACTCAAGCCTTAACTCTCCCTCTCTCTCTAGATTTTCGTTTCTCTAGGGTGTATGACGAATAATGAGAGCTGTGTGTGTGTGTGGTCGATCATATAAGTCAATTTGAGCTACTTGGGTCAATTGCATATTGACCCAACACTCAACTTTAATTATATTGGCTGAATATTCAGTTTCACAATAGTTTCTGTAATTCGCCTACTGAATAGGTAACAGAAGCTCCATAAATTCTGGAAATTTATATGTTATACCTAATGAAGTTTCAGACCTCCAGTAAAAATTTGAGATCATTTATAGTTACCAATAAATAATTAAAAATCAAACAGTGCACTGCTATATTGCAGTCTGCAGCAGATTCAGTCGAGTTTGTCCTGCACAGAACTCGACGGACACTCTCACTGTAGAGATCAAAAGTCATCCAAAAATTACGCAAATTTAACAGAGTGTCTAAAACTGTGTTTTTAAATCACAGTTAAAATTTGAGTTCAATTGGATATACCAATAAAAATATAAAATTCAATTACCACACTGCTATATAAATCTGGAAATATGATCGGTCGAGTTTGAAACTTGACCGATAAACAGGTCAGAACATTCTTCAAAAATTATGATATTTTCCAATGTTGTTCAAATTTTATATATCCAAATCATATCCAAATTTAAAGTAAATCAGAGTTACACATAAAATACTAAAAATCATTTACTGAGACACTATACTTATCAAATTTTGTATTCATGTATCACTAAAACCCTATTTTGGGCCGATTAGGGTCTATGCTTCTCAAACCCTAATTCTCAAGACAAATGAACACTTAAACTTCTTATCATAGTTAAAACATCCTAATTGTGTTATCGTCATTAATTAGATTTCAAGAGTGATCAGTCCAATGAATCATGTAATCATCTTGGTAACCCTAGTTTACCAATTAAGCTCAGATGGGGTCGTAACACTCAACCTATCAAACTGAGAAATATTCTCATCTAGATACGTCTTGGGAAAGTATCTAGCGACAAATTCACGTCATAATTCATCCCATCCAACTTCAACTCATGGCCTTTTACCTTCCTGTATGGTCCACCAATGACCAGCACTCCCCTTCAGAAGGTATACAGCATGCCTCACCTTCTCTACTTCAGGGATGTTGAGGATTCTAAAAGCTTTCTCCAGCTCCGTTAGCCACATGTCAGCATCTGCTGGGTCAGCTGTTCCAGCATATTCTATGGCTCCAACCTGGCGAAGTCATTCAAATGTCTTGCCGGCTCCTTGTCCTTCATTGTGAGTAGGTGCCCTAGGGGCAGGCAGTGGCATCCTATCAGTCATATGAGTCATGACTGCCATAAACTGCCCAAACATGGCTTGGAAGGCTGGGTTCCCTAAAGCAGCTTGATCAAGTTGAGTAATCTCAGGTACATGTTCCTCCCTAGCTTGATCCCTTGCACCTCCTCCTGGTGCAGCAATGCTGCTCTCAGTAGCATGTTCATCATGCGATCCAGAAATCTTCAAGTTCTTCTCCTCCTATACGAGCAAAAGACACTATCAGATAAACTGGAAGACACTTAGAACAAACTCAACAATCTTAATCCTATGTCTCTGTAGACTCAACGAACCTAGGGATCTGATACCACTAAACTTGTGATACACCGTTCGAACAAAACGTTATTAACTCATCTAACTAATGTGGAAGTGTTTTGTTAGCAGTGGAATTACTGAAAATCACTAAAAATTAAAACCTTTTTATAAAAAAAAGATCCATTACCAAAGATTCTTTAAACAAGAACCACAGTAGTATATTTACATACTAGTCCACATTAGACATTCCATGTATCATCAGATCAAAATCTTAGGTTGATTATAAAAACACTATCTACTGACTCCTAGGACCTGAGAGTACAAAGATGACACATAGGACTTTATGTACAAAGCCTGACAACCAGTATCCCCACCTGGGATATTACTATTGTCCTTGGTGTTGCTGCTACTGCTCTTCCTCTGCTACAGAGGTTCTGCCTCTTTATCTGTGTCTACCTAAAAATGTTGAATCCCACGGGGGTGAGACAATTATAAAATTGCCCCAACAAGAGATATAACTCCCTGTCGTAACATTGTTATTGTAGTTTAATAGAAATAATTTGAGCATTGGGATAATATATTTCAATAGCAGATAAATTACTATCTATGCAGGTTAGAGCAACATTCCTATTCAAGTATTTCAGCTATAACTTGACAAGGCAACATGTCTCTTATTCAATAAAGAATTAAAGGACATAAATAACATTTATGTATCAAGAACATGCTAAGCAAGTTAACATCAACCAGTGATTCTCGTATTTCAATCTTATGCAAATACGCTACACGGCTGATTATATTTTACAAACATTCTTAAGCTCTGAGGAGATGAAGTATACCGCTCATACTCCAACCGATCACTACGAAGTCAATATCGGTACCATACAAAGTCAAATGGAAGAGCCGGCTTCCATGACTTCCCACATCTCAGTCAGTGCGAGATCACATGCAGGACATCTTGTGTCTCTACTTTCATAGCTTTCCAGGGTATAGTGGCATCTAGCTATAGAGTTATAGTGGCGGTTGTACTCTCTTCGTGATTGAGAGATTTCATGTTTACTTCCATCGATCTGGCATTAACATCATTGGGAGATTAGTGATACATCCATCCCAGAACATACCATGAAGGATTGAGAGGTTTAATGTTTACCTTCCATCAATTCCCTCATTAGGATGTAAGGATATTTTTGCCCATCGACCCCCACATATTCAATATTATGCGAACTCTAGGAAATCTCGTAAGAAAACCTGTTTCACCATCACCAGCTACTGATGATGATGGATCTATGTGTTGGGTTTTGTGGAGAAAACATGCGCGGCGGAAGCGATAAAATCCACGCAACCCGTAACAGGATCTCGTCGAAAACAGCGTATTCGGAAATAGGTTTGCGGGATATACCTTATCGCGGAGAAAGTCCGGCGATGTCCCGCTGTACGACGGTGCAACACTGCTTGTCAAACACGGACGGATCTTCTCTCCCGTTCGCTGTCGTAGGTTGATCCGGTAATGCTCCTCTGCGGCAGTGATGTACGTTGCTCGCAGCACGTACAGGTGGTCGTCGACGTCCTCCGAACGCAGGCGTCAAGGCGTCTGCGTCTCTACTTCGTCCACGCGGATGGACGGAACTCCACGTCGCGCTTCTCAAGCCGGCGGGAAGGAGCGTGTCTCTGCGGCGGCGTGCTAGCGCCGCGTTGCTCTCCTTTTTCTCCTAAGGACGAGAACGGCTAGGTTTTGTACGTGAGAATAACCTAAAAGTGTCTCTCTATATCTTATATAGATATCGGCTGTCTATCCTCCTTTAAATAGGATAAGAAGAGAAGTAGGGTTTCCTAAACCCATCGGTAAACAAAAACGTTGCATTAATTAAAACGCTCGTGGATTAATTAGAATATTTCGAAATTCATTAATTAACCAAATAATCGCATTAATTGATTAATTAATATCCGACTCCATGCAATCGCTTGGGATGGCTCTACGGGCATACATATACCAACAGACTCCCACTTGCACTTAGAGCCAGTCACTCCAATATTATTCTAATCGATTACATAAACATTTTAGTAATCAATGTGATTCGAAGCAATTTCAATCAAATCCACAATTATACTCCTATTCCAACACATCCTGTGCGTGTGACCCGGTAGGCTCCAAATTACGTTGGCAGTGATATCCATAATCATATTATGATTTCACAAGCAATGATTAGTATCTAGCAAGACTTCATTGCTACCCAAGTAATTGGAGAAGTTGGAGAACAACTTAACCTATCATACATGACTGGTGTTACAGTGATTGTACAGTTCCTTTGTCGCTGATATCCGGATTGAACTCAAGTCATGGAATTGTTATCCTCTTCAATGTTCAATCCATGTTCCTTGAACTAGAGCAGACTGTCTGAGATATATGTAAGCTCAATATCACATATTGACTCACATCAGCATGGCCATGCATTTCTCAGTCTCGCTTATCAAGTGGCCGGAATATCAAACTCCCGTAGGAAGGACAAATTCCATCTACATCACTCACAGTCATCCCCATGTGTCACAGTGCACCCAAGCACCATCTTTATAGCAATCCTTATTCAGGACCACGATGGATGATGTCAAAGTACACCGAACGTCATGTGATAAGTGTAGTGACTTCAGGTCTAAGAACCACAATCACCACCATCATTATGAGATGTGACTCTAACTACCAATCATGGTATCCATGTGTCACTCTCAAGGTGGGTCTATCCGATACACTGTTCTCTAACAAGTATCTATGTATTTGGTTTGATATCTCCATATCATGGATAATGAGATTCTTCCATCAACCAACATACATTCTAATCTTATGTGTTATTGATGTCTATGGATATTTCCACAATAACAACCGATTAGGGACAAAACAAGAATACATACTCTTAGCATACATATGATCTCACTGTTCAGGTCATCAACCCGAAGACATATGTCATTGAGTATATTATTCTATAGACATCTATAAGTTTTATGGTCATCTCACAATATAAAACACAAACATATAGGTTGGAAACTTACCTTTATTGATATGATCAATATAGTATTACAAATCGTTTACATAGTATCCCATTACAATCATCGAATGATAGTCTCTATGGGCATACATACCAACAGATTCCCACTTGCACTTATACCCAATCACCCATGAATCTCAATCCAAGTGATCGAACATGCCCGTCATGTTTCTGCTGTGAAAGTGCTTTTGTGAGCGGGTCAGCCACATTGCTTTCTGTAGGTACTCTGCAAATCTTCACATCTCCTCGTTGTACGATCTCTCGTATGAGATGGAACCGCCGTAGAATATGTTTGGAACGTTGGTGCGATCTTGGTTCTTTAGCTTGTACAATTGCTCCATTGTTGTCGCAAAACAACTCAATTGCATCACCAGCGCTTGGAACCACTCCAAGTTCAGAAATGAACTTCTTGATCCACACAGCTTCCTTTGTAGCATTAGATGCGGCAATATATTCGGCCTCTGTTGTAGAATCTGCAACTGTCTCTTGCTTGGAACTCTTCCAGCTCACAGCTCCGTTGTTCAGGCAAAACACAAATCCAGATTGCGATCTGTAGTCATCTTTGTCAGTTTGGAAGCTAGCATCGGTGTAACCCTTTACCACGAGCTCTTCCTCACCACCGTATACCAAGAATTGATCCTTAGTTCTTCTCAAGTACTTTAGGATGTTCTTTACGGCTGTCCAGTGACATTCACCTGGATCTGACTGATACCGGCTCGTCATACTCAAAGCATACGACACATCAGGACGAGTACATAACATTGCGTACATGATAGATCCAATTGCTGATGCATATGGAATCTTACTCATGCGTGCTCGTTCATCACATGAACTAGGACACTGGGCTTTAGAGATTGTAACCCCATGGGACATGGGCAAGTTACCTCTCTTAGAACCCTCCATGCTAAACCTCTTTAGCACCTTGTCAATGTATGTGCTCTGGCTTAGGCCTAGAAGCCTTTTAGATCTATCTCTATAGATTTTAATCCCAAGTATATAGGATGCTTCGCCTAAATCCTTCATAGAGAAAGTCTTCCCTAGCCAACCTTTTACTGTCTGAAGAGTAGGGATGTCATTTCCCATCAATAGTATGTCATCTACATACAATATGAGAAATACGACTGTGCTCCCACTAACCCTTTTGTAAACACAAGGTTCATCTTCATTTTGACTAAAGCCAAACTTTTTGACTACTTCATCAAAACGTAGATTCCAGCTCCGAGATGCTTGCTTAAATCCATAGATTGACCTTCGTAGCTTACAGACTTTATTGGCTTCCTTTGGATCGATAAAACCCTCAGGTTGTGTCATGTACACATCCTCGAGTAAATTCCCATTAAGGAATGCTGTTTTAACATCCATCTGCCAAATCTCATAGTCATGATAAGCTGCAATGGCAAGCATGATCCTGATGGATTTAACCATGGCAACTGGTGAGAAGGTCTCGTCATAATCAACACCTTGAATTTGACGGAATCCTTTCGCAACCAATCTACCTTTATAGGTTTGAACATTTCCATCCATGTCAGTCTTCTTCTTGAAGACCCACTTGCACCCTATGGGTCTTACCCCTTCGGGTGGATCCACCAAGGTCCATACCTTGTTGGTGTACATGGATTCCATCTCAGATCTCATGGCTTCGAGCCATTTCTCAGATTCTGGTCCCTTAGTAGCTTCTAGATAGGAAGTTGTCTCATCTGCTATGCCCAATTCGTCACTGTCTTGAGTCACGAGAAATCCAAATCTCTCAGGCTCAGTTCGTGTCCTACTAGACCTACGAGGTTCCTGTGTTACATTTGGAACTTGAAATTCCACAACAACTTGTGAGTCCTCATGTTCCTTATGTACCTCCTCAGGTTCTCTGCTTTCTTGTTGGTCTCGAACTTCTTCGAACTCTACATTCCTCCCACTAATTCCTTTGGAAATAAATTCCTTTTCAAGAAATACAGCAGTCCTAGCAACAAACACTTTGTTGTCAGTTGGTGTGTAGAAGTAGTATCCCCGAGTTTCCTTGGGGTATCCAACAAAATAGCATTTTTCCGATTTGGGTCCAAGCTTTTCAGGAAATTGTTTCCTAACATAAGCTTCACATCCCCAAATCTTTAACATAGACAAATTGGGACGATTCCCATTCCATATCTCATATGGTGTCTTTTGAACCGATTTGGAAGGTACACGGTTAAGTGTAAACACTGCAGTTTCAAGAGCATATCCCCAGAACGATATTGGAAGTTCGACTGAACTCATCATTGATCGTACCATGTCTAATAATGTACGATTCCTTCTTTCTGACACACCATTATGTTGTGGTGTACCAGGTGGAGTCCATTGTGATACAATACCACGGTCTCTCAGAAGGTCCTCAAACTCTTGGCTTAAGTATTCACCACCTCGATCTGAACGGAGTGCTTTAATACTCTTACCAAGTTGCTTCTCCACTTCATTCATGAAAGTCTTGAACATTTCAAGAGTTTCTGACTTGTGTTTCATAAGATATACATAGCCATACCTACTGAGGTCATCAGTGAAGGTAATGAAGTATTGATAGCCTCCTCTAGCATTTGATCTAAAAGGTCCACATACATCAGTATGTATGAGCCCTAGCAGATCACTGGCTCTCTCACTGTGTCCAGTGAAAGGAGTCTTGGTCATCTTCCCTAATAAACATGCCTCGCATGTCTCTAATGATTCAAAATCAAAAGAGTCTAGATAACCATCCTTATGGAGTCTAGATATGCGCTTCTCGTTTATGTGCCCAAGACGACAATGCCATAAGAATGTTTTGTTTGAGCTGTCAAGTTTTAGCCTTTTAGTATTTACGTTATATATGCTAGTCTCAAGTTCTAACAAGTAGATGCCATAAGACATAGGGGCATTGCCATAAAAGATCTCATCTTTAGAAATAGAAATAATTCCATTCTTAATGTGAAATTCAAATCCACTCTTGTCCATACAAGATATAGAAATAATATTTCTATTAATGGCAGGTACATAATAGCAATTCTCTAATTCTATTACAAGGCCCATAGGCAAAGATAAACTAATAACTCCAACTGCGGTGGCAGCAACTCTTGCTCCATTAGCGACCCGCAGCTCGACTTGGCCCTTTCGTAAAGGCTTACTTCTTATCAGATCCTGCATATTAGAACATATGTGAGATCCACATCCGGTATCTAGTACCCATGATGAAAAAGTATTTAAGTTTATCTCAATAACGTATATACCTGAAGTGGAGATCTCTATCCCCTGCTTCTTTTTCCTTAGTTCCTCCAGGTAGAGAGGACAGTTTCTTTTCCAATGTCCAGGCTGGTGACAATGGTGACAACTGCCTTCTTTGGAGATCCCACCTTTAGCTTTGAGCGTGGATGACTTTGGCTTCTGCCCGGCTTTAGAACTTTTCTTAGCCTTGCCTTTGCCTTTGCCTTTTGACTTTCCCTTTGTCTTGTTGATCATCATCACAGACTTGGGCTTGTCTTTCTTCATCTGTGCTTCGGCTGTCCTCAACATGCCCAACAATTCTGACAATGACTTGTCAAAATTGTTCATATTGTAGTTCATGACAAAATGATTATATGATTCAGGCAATGATTGTAGAATCACATCAGTGGCCAACTCTTGACCTAGGGGAAATCCCAGCTTGGATAGGCTTTCCACGTACCCAATCAAGGTGAGTATATGGGTGCCAACTGAGTCTCCCTCTTTCATCTTGCTTTTGAACAACGCCTTTGAGACATCATATCTCTCCTGTCTTGCTTGATGTTGATCCATGTTCTTGAGATGTGTTACCATCTCCATGACATTCATGTTCTCATGTTGCTCTTGCAACTCATAGTTCATTGAGCACAACATTAGGCACTTGACATCCACGGCATCATCAAGGTGCTTCTTGTAAGCATCCTTTTCAGCCTTGGGCGCATTTACGGCGAGCTCCTCTGGCTCTGGTGTTTCAAGGACATAGAGCTTACGCTCATGTGTGAGAACAATTCTCAATGTCCTAAACCAGTTTTGAAAGTTGGTTCCGGTAAGTTTGTCCTTCTCAAGGACCGATCGCAATGAGAACGTGTGAGTGTTGTTTGCCATTTGATTGCTACAAAAGAAAAAATTTGCATTTAGTCCAAAACATTTTGACTTGTAAAGATTTGATAAACGAGATTAATTAGGCCTTTAATTAATTACGCTCCCACTATTTTATTCAAATTGATAGCCCTCACTATCAACTCGGAAGATTGCAACGCACAACCTTCTAGTGAGCCAAGACCCAAAATAATTAGATCAATGCCCAGCCAACGCCGGCGTCAAAGACCAAATACTAAGGTAGGCAAATTTTGCCAATTGCATCATATGCAACTCTTGGATAGATGATCATACACAACTCCTTGCCATGATGCATCTGTGTGCCTATAGGTACTTGATCCTATCAAGGTTCCCTAGTTAAGTCCAACCCATAAGCCAACACGATGAGTGTGCACCCTGCGGAGGCAGACCCACACATCCACCATCACACTTCCACGAGATAGACAGTGTACCACGCGGAGGCGTGCCCACACATAGTCGATCAAGCTTTTCATGTGTGTTGCTTTATGGAAGGCAACTAAAACTTAATATTATTAATTGAGGGATTTTATTAATACATATATATATATATATCCAAACACCACATACTTATAGTACGTATCATATACTACTATATCCACAACCACAAACGATAGACATGCAATCACAAATACATCGGTTATGGCCATACTATTGTAATCCTTTGGAGCAACAAAGGATTACAGTCCACCTATGGTCTTATGCATCTCATGCAACACCTGTGAAAACAACCTGTAAGCTTATAATGATCAACATTACAATGAACAACTTCATGGATGCTTCGTGAGGTTGGAATGTCAAGTTGCTTCTTGGAATGGGATCTTCTTGTTGCTTCTCCATGGACGCTCCTTGGAGTGGGATCTTCAGGTTGCTTCTTGGAATTAGATCTTCATGGTGCTTCTCCATGGACACTCCTTGGAGTTGGATCTTCAAGTGGCCTCCTTACATCAAAATTACAAAGACTAAAACTAATCCTATCTTTATTACATCATATGATTACAAAATTAAAGAGAAAGAATTAATTACACTTTGAAATAAGAGATGAGGCTCGGCATGCAAGCCGAATACATTATACAAAGGATCCATATGCAACGATTATACATCCATAACATTCACAAACAACCATATCCACAAGATCAACATCCACATCCATTCACAACATTCACAAAAGGGGATACTAGGCCATAACCGTGCATGCACTCACCACATAAAATAGATTTTAAAGGCGACGTGTATGCTATCATAGGTATATCTACATATACGTATATACATATTAAAATTGCAGTACTTTTAATGCGGGACATTCCCCATTAAATGAATTTTGACTCCTACGCAGACAATGCGGGGTACACAGGGGCAGCGCCCCTGTGCGGGGATCCCGCTGCCCGGTCAGCTGGCGGGGGTCGAGGGGAGGCCGCCCCTGAAAGGTCTACGGAATTTTACTTCCGTGCACTTAGGAAAATCACTATTTTCCACAGTCGACCCCGTCCAAAACGTCAAAAACAATAGCCTGCGGTGTATGTGGAATTAGGTTTAGATTTGCACATTAACAGGTTTAATTCGCATCGTATGCAACATAAAACAGTATACAACGATTCGATCATATCGAAACGAATCCAAATACGCCGTAGATCGATGCTGCTCTGATACCACTGTTGGGTTTTGTGGAGAAAACATGCGCGGCGGAAGCGATAAAATCCACGCAACCCGTAACAGGATCTCGTCGAAAACAGCATATTCAGAAATAGGTTTGCGGGATATACCTTATCGCGGAGAAAGTCCGGCGATGTCCCGCTACATGACGGTGCAACACTGCTTGTCAAACACGGACGGATCTTCTCTCCCGTTCGTTGTCGTAGGTTGATCCGGCAATGCTCCTCTGCGGTAGTGATGTACGTTGCTCGCAGCACGTACAGGTGGTCGTCGACGTCCTCCGAACGCAGGCGTCAAGGCGTCTGCGTCTCTACTTTGTCCACGCGGATGGACGGAACTCCACGTCGCGCTTCTCAAGCCGGCGGGAAGGAGCGTGTCTCTGCGGCGGCGTGCTAGCGCCGCGTTGCTCTCCTTTTTCTCCTAAGGACGACGACGGCTAGGTTTTGTACGTGAGAATAACCTAAAAGCGTCTCTCTATATCTTATATAGATATCGGCCGTCTATCCTCCTTTAAATAGGATAAGAAGAGAAGTAGGGTTTCCTAAACCCATCGGTAAACAGAAACGTTGCGTTAATTAAAACGCTCGTGGATTAATTAGAATATTTCGGAATTCATTAATTAACCAAATAATCGCATTAATTGATTAATTAATATCCGACTCCATGCAATCGCTTGGGATGGCTCTACGGGCATACATATACCAACACTATGGCCAGAGCACTACATGAATAGATTTCATTTGATTAATTAAGTATATTATCATATTCTTTTAGCATCAGTCAAGTTTTCAAACATAACTTACTAGGACAAATGCTATAAAGAAACAAGTATTGTTTTCATCAGTTACTTATCAGTCTTTATCAGACATTGGGATCTCAGTTCCCTCACATAAACATATGGTTATGGGCATTCAAACCCTCATCTCATCACTAAGCATTGTTACCACTTTTTCAGGTAATCATCACCTTCAGGTCATCTGACTAAGGTAAACATGACACTTGCTACGTAAGCATCTCCTCTGGCACTTGAGGCCCATTAACTCTCTTGTCGCCTCTTACTAGGCAACAAGGTATATTATGGAACACAAGGCCCAATAAATAATTTCAATAAATGAAGCATCATAGCTCATATCTGGATATGCTCATCATCTCAGATACCTGCATGGTTAGTACAGATGATAACAGATATATCAATCATTTTTTAGTTCCATGCTATCCCAGGGTAACACCACTATTCCAATACCAGGGTTAGGGTTTCCCATTTCATTTCAATCAGGGTTACTCATCCCCTTAGTTCAATTAGGACCAATGATTCATCATTTCATTGTCCAGGATTAGGGTTTCATGCTAAATAGCATAATCCAGAATTTAGGGTTTACTATTCACATCACATCACCCTAGATTAGGGTTTATATTCAATAACCCAAAATTAGGGTTTACTATCCATCCCAATTAGGGTTTTACATCAAAGTACCCTGAATTAGGGTTACTTAAGATATTACTCTAAATTCATACCACATTATCCTCCTAGATTAGGGTTTCACTCAGAACTGCCCTAAATTAGGATTTGAGTTCATCATTTAACTCAATTAGGGTTTTATGATCTCTTCCTCAAGGATCATACCCTAATTGTATACCTCACTCAAGTTTTGAATGTGCTAAGCCTGATTGCTACAAGATTCCTTTTCATGTATGAATCTCTCTATTTCATCCTCTCCTAGGATGTCCAGAAGATTTGATCAATTGAACCTTCAATTACATGAGATATCCAATTGAATTTACCAATTAAATCTTCAATTACATTAAATATTCAAATGAATTTATCATGTTGAACCTCAAACGGTTTTGGTTACTTAGACCCTAAACGGTCTTGGTCTTTCAAGGTTCAAACGGTTTGAAACCGTTTGGGCACATTGCCCTTGAAACTGTTTGGGCAAGAAAGTATTGAAACCGAATGAGCTTGGGTCTCCAAACATTTTGAGACCGTTTGGACCCAAACGGTCTTGAGACCGTTTGGTCCAAACCATCTCAAAACCGAATGGACCAAAAAGTCCTTTCAACACTTACATGATTCACGATTTCAATGGATGGACCGATTATCAATGGACTCCTTGATTCATTAATTACTTGAACTATTGAATCAACCTTCAATTAGGCCATCAATTAGGGTTTTGAACCCAATTGATCTAGGATTTCAACTCAAGGAACCTTCAATTAGGGCTTGGAATCGAATAGCCATCAATGATCAACATTGTGGAATTGATTCCATTGCAACTAATGAATCATAATCAAATTTTTGATATGACCTGACCTCAAACGGTCTTGAGGTTGTTTGGATGACCTCCAAATGGTCTTGAGGCCATTTGCCTCATCCTATCCTTGGATTTTGTGAAATTCCATTAGGGTTTAGATCATTAGATTGATCATCAAATTAGCACTTAATTGCATTTCAATTTGGTATCTCTGGACCTTCAATTACTCAACCATACTTAACCCTAGACCTCCAAACGGTCTTGAGACCGTTTGGGCTCAATCACCCAAAAATCTAAGTTAACCAAATTGAATTTCAGCACTTAACCCAATTAGGGTTTGCTAATTGATTAGCCTTCAACTAATGAACCCTTTGGAATTAATTAATAAAATTTGATGGGTCATCAACCATCAATTATATCATCAATTTTTCCAACCGGTCAACCCTGGTCAACTCTTCCAAATGGTTTGAAATCGTTTAGCTTCAAACGGTTTGATGAAACTGTTTGCTTTCAAACGGTTTTGTTGAAACCGAATGTGCAACTTGTTGAAAATGAATGAGATACAATTTCTTTGGGAAGTGAGTCCAAGATGATGTCATCATCATCTACCTTCGTCTTTGAAGGTGTTAGTACTTCTGATTTCATGGAATTACCAATTTCAACCAACGATTAATCAAGAAGATAAAGGATTCAACGAAATTGCAAGATTGATTTATTGAATAACAATGTAGAGGGGTTCAAGTTATATAACCCACCTCCAAATCGAGATTCAAAGATTCAAGCTCACATTAACAATGGTGGATGCAAATCCTTTCACTTTTCCAAGGCTCGTCCTCAAGCTTTGAGTGGAAAGGAATGGTTAGAAGTGAAGATGGGACCGAGATATGAAGAAATCTTGCATTGATTTATGATTTCCACCATGAAATCAAGATGAATGAATGTCAAGAAGCTTACCAACAGGTTGAGGGTCATCTTCGTGATGTACCTAGCTTCCTTGAACGTTTTTTCAAGCAAAGGAAAGAAGTGGATCTGAAAAAGTCCTTGGTTTGAGTGGTAAAAGGTCTTTTTATAAGGAAATCAATGAGAGAGAAAATGCCTTATAAAAATCCTTTAATTCCAAAAATTGTGCCACCTCTTCCTCCTCAATTCCGTGCATGCAAAGCTATCTTCCTTATCACCAAATTCCCTTCCATTATCCATGAATTAAGGGAAAAGAAATTAAGCACCTTAATCATATTATATTAATATCCCATTTTTAGTGGATATTACTTTCCATTAACTTAATGTGAGTGGACTCTCCACTCAAGTTAGATATTTCGTGGCCTAGAAAAGTCGCAAGGGTGTTCACACTTGAACAAAACCAACCATCTCATTTTTGGTTGAAGGCCCTTCAATTATTATATTTATTCTTGCATTAATTTGAAGTAAAGTTCCATTTGTGATTAAATCTTGATTGTTTTAATATCAAGATTCTCTCTCCTCCAAAGTAGCTCAAATGAGATGCCCCTCTCATTTTCTTGCCTCTACAAAATGCCAAGAATATTAAGGACCTTATTGAAGTGGTAAATTGCATATTTAACCCTAGGTTTTGGGTAAATTACACATTGCACCAAAACTAGGTCTTAATGCACAAACATTGCTTTATCAGCTCTTTCTTGGTACTCAGGCTTTCACAAGCCACACCTCTACATCATTTTCATTCCCATGATGCTTCAAAACATGAGGAACATATTATCATATAACATTTGCAAATTAACCCCTCAACTTGGGTAAATTGCACTTTAGTCCAAAGCAAGTAACACCCAACTAAGGGTTTTCACATATTCATAAAGCGAATCTTGTTAATGTATATTCATGTCAACAAGGCCTTGTTCACCTCTTCCCATTGGTTGGTTGTTAAGAAAAAGAAAATCAAATCGGGAATAGAAAATTCGTCTACATGTTGTTGCTGTCTCATTCACCCATGTCTATGCCCAAATGGGAGCAACTTCATTAGCCAACACACACACACACACACTAGTCTTAATGTATTATTGTCATCCTAATTACATATGATTGGGGACCTAGACAAGAATGAATATTCTCAACATATACATGATCTCATGTTCATGTCCTCAACATGAAATCATACGTCATTAAGTCATGCATTCTTAGTATAATATTATATTTATCCATCATATCATTATAGAAGCAAACATAATAATTGGAATTGCCTCTATTAATAAGTTAAATTATTTATAAGTTATGTCATTACAACTCTCATATAAATGGCACTTAGGGCATACTACAAACACGATTTGGCATTAAACTCGCTCCCAAAGTTCAAGAGTAGTTTATAGTGTATCAAATAACCATCATGTTATGGGTTTAACTTGCTCTTGTTAATGTTAAGAAGCTAACAAAATTACAAAATCACATTTCTTAACTAATTTAGGGATGGGTGATGATCTGAAGGTGAACTTTTTTTTATATATAGTTTTGAGACATGGGAATAATTATTTTTATCATCTAGACTTTTGATTTAGATTCAAATATCATATATTAGATTCCAATATCATATATGTGAACTTTAGAATAGTGAAATTTGCAATTAAGCTCATTCACATCCATTTTCAGATATCTTGTTTGTATGTTAGAATGAAACAAGAATGATTATATAACTCCGAAAGGACAACATAGTTGAGTTTGAAATATTATATAACTCTTTTGTATATCTCCAAAATCTGAATGTCTTCAACATTCGCGTCCCAATCAAGTTTGTCTAGGCGAATGCAAAATTTAATACACGTATCTTATGCATACACGTTTTTGTTAATTGGAGTTGTTGTTCTTAGGATTTTTTTTTTCTATAAGGTTCATAGGTTTTCCTTTAAGAAAATCTACAATATTGCTAAATTAAGGATATTTGCAAAAAAAAAAACCAAACCAAAAAGAAAAACTATGGGCAGGAATTGTTTTTAAACTTTTGAAGAGAGGTAGGACAATTCGATATAATAGGGAAAGGAAAAGTGAAAATAGCATCCGTAGCTATCCTGCCAGCAACTGAAGAATAGGCATGTAGGGGGCAGTTTTTACGATCCTCTCCTCTGAACACTATCCAGTTGTACCTTTCTGGCCATTTGAAAAAGTAACGTTTGTTTTTCTTGCAAATTTATATGCGATTGCATTTGTAAATAACCGACACATAATGTTATAGTGTCGGTTTCTTATCCAATAACCGACGTCTATTTCCATAACACTACGGCCGTGCTGGCCAGCATGGCCGTGGCACCTGACCATACAACACGTAGTTACAGTGTCAGTTTCCTACTCGTAACTGACGTCTATTCCCTTAACAACACAGCCGTGCTCCGTGGCGCGAAGATATATGGCGTCAGTTTTTTTACTTATAACTGACACTGATAGTGCCCAACATTGCACCCTTTCTGTGGCGCGAAGGGTTTGGGCGTCGGTTTCTTAACTAATAACTGACGCTTATAGTCCCATGATGGCACGTTTTCGATGGCGCGCGAAGAGTTTGGGTGTCAGTTTCTTATCTAATAATCGACGCCTATAGTCCCCTGATGGCGCGCGAAGAGTTTGGGCATCGGTTTTGGAACCGACGCCTAATGGGTGAGCTTTTAGTGTCGCCCACATAGGTGTCACTTATAAACCGACACTAAAGACTTTAAATAACCGACACTAAAGGTAGGTTCTGTAGTAGTGAACATTCGCATCCCAATCAAGTTTGTCTAGGCGAATGCAAAATTTAATAAACGTATCTTATGCATACAAGTTTTTGTTAATTGGAGTTGTAGTTCTTAGGATTTTTGTTCTATAAGGTTCATAGGTTTTCCTTTGAGTGGTAAAAGGTCTTTTTATAAGGAAATCAATGAGAGAGAAAATGCCTTATAAAAATCTTTTAATTCCAAAAAATGTGCCACCTCTTCCTCCTCAATTCCGTGCATGCAAAGCTATCTTCCTTATCTCCAAATTCCCTTCCATTATCCATGAATTAAGGGAAAAGAAATTAAGCACCTTAATCATATTATATTAATATCCCATTTTTAGTGGATATTACTTTCCATTAACTTAATGTGAGTGGACTCTCCACTCAAGTTAGATATTTCGTGGCCTAGCAAAGGCACAAGGGTGTTCACACTTGAACAAAACCAACCATCTCATTTTTGGTTGAAGACCCTTCAATTATTATATTTATTCTTGCATTAATTTGAAGTAAAGTTCCATTTGTGATTAAATCTTGATTATTTTAATATCAAGATTCTCTCTCCTCCAAAGTAGCTCAAATGAGATGCCCCTCTCATTTTCTTGCCTCTAAAAAATTCCAAGAATATTAAGGACCTTATTGAAGTGGTAAATTGCATATTGAACCCTAGATTTTGGGTAAATTACACATTACACCAAAACTAGGTCTTAATGCACAAACATTGCTTTATCAACTCTTTCTTGGTACTCAGGCTTTCACAAGCCACACCTCTGCATCATTTTCATTCCCATGATGCTTCAACACATGAGGAACATATTATCATGTAACATTTGCAAATTAACCCCTCAACTTGGGTAAATTGCACTTTAGTCCAAAGCAAGTAAAACCCAACTAAGGGTTTTCACATATTCATCAAGCGAATCTTGTTAATGTATATTCATGTCAACAAGGCCTTGTTCACCTCTTCCCATTGGTTGGTTGTTAAGAAAAAGAAAATCAAATCGGGAAATAGAAAATTCGTCTACATGTTGTTGCTGTCTCATTCACTCATGTCTATGCCCAAATGGGAGCAACTTCATTAGCCAACACACACACACTAGTCTTAATGTATTATTGTCATCCTAATTACATATGATTGGGGACCTAGACAAGAATGAATATTCTCAGCATATACATGATCTCATGTTCATGTCCTCAACATGAAATCATACGTCATTGAGTCATGCATTCTTAGTATAATATTATATTTATCCATCATCTCATTATTGAAGCAAACATAATAATTGGAATTGCCTCTATTAATAAGTTAAATTATTTATAAGTTATGTCATTACAACTCTCATATAAATGGCTCTTAGGGCATACTACAAACATGATTTGGCATTAAACTCGCTCCCAAAGTTCAAGAGTAGTTTATAGTGTATCAAATAACCATCATGTTATGGGTTTAACTTGCTCTTGTTAATGCTAAGAAGCTAACAAAATTACAAAATCACATTTCTTAACTAATTTAGGGGTGGGTGATGATCTGAAGGTGACCTTTTTTTATATATAGTTTTGAGACATGGGAATAATTATTTTTATCATCAAGACATTTGATTTAGATTCCAATATCATATATTAGATTCCAATATCATATATGTGAACTTTAGAATAGTGAAATTTGCAATTAAGCTCATTCACATCCATTTTCAGATATCTTGTTTGTATGTTAGAATGAAACAAGAATGATTATATAACTCCGAAAGGGCAACATAGTGGAGTTTGAAATATTATATAACTCTTTTGTATATCTCCAAAATCTGAATGTCTTCAACATTCACGTCCCAATCAAGTTTGTCTAGGCGAATGCAAAATTTAATACACGTATCTTATGCATACACGTTTTTGTTAATTGGAGTTGTTGTTCTTAGGATTTTTGTTCTATAAGGTTCATAGGTTTTCCTTTTTAAGAAAATCTACAATATTGCTAAATTAAGGAAATTTGCAAAAAAAAAAAAAAACTATGGGCAGGAATTGTTTTTAAACTTTTGAAGAAAGGTGGGACAATTCGATATAATAGGGAAAGGAAAAGCGAAAATAGCATCCGTAGCTATCCTGCCAGCAACTGAAGAATAGGCATGTAGGGGGGCAGTTTTTACGGTCCTCTCCTCTGAACACTATCCAGTTGTACCTTTCTGGCCATTTGAAAAAGTAACGTTTGTTTTTCTTGCAAATTTATATGCGATTTCATTTGTTTTACTTGATTTGCGTTTCCCTATTACCTCTTGGCACTGGTTTGGTTGCTGTTAGGAAAAAGGAGAGAAAATAAAATGGGGAAATAGGGAATTGATCTACCCGTTGTTTCTGCCCATGTCTATGTCCAAATGTGAGCAGCTTTATCCCCTTGGAACCCAACTCCACCCCGGGATACCCATCGAGAGAGGAGGGGAGCAACGGAGCCCGATGCCATGCCCCTAAACGCGGCTACTTCACGAGTAGCAGCAGCACAAGCTCCAACACCAACAAGCACCCACGACGACGACGACAACCACCGTCATATCCAGTGCGCCACCACCACCGCCTCCTCCATCCTCCGGCCGGGCTCGTGTTCCTCTCGTAGGTCTCCTGCAGCTGGTTCTACTACTAAACTAGCACTAGTTCCCTCCCCTTTTGCCACCATCCTCTTCCCCTGTTGCAGTTGTTGTTGTTATTATCCCCGTCACCGGTTGCTGCTCCCACCATGCGCAGAGCCGTTTCCCTTTGGATTTTGTGATGGCTTCCCCTACCTCGTGCCTCTTCTTCCCTCCTGTTCCACCTCCTCCCCACTATGATGCTTCCAACCACAACAGCCCAGGCGCTGCCGCTCTTCTGGCCTCCTCTTCTTCTTCTTCTTCGTCCAGCCCTTTCCTCCCTATCCCTATCCCTATCCCAATCACCACCACTGCTACTGCATCTCCTTTCTTCTTCATTAACTCCCCTCTGCCTACCTCCATTTATACCCACAACTACCCACCGCATCAACCTGATCCAGCAGCCCTCCTCCCAATCCCCATTCAAAGCTGTGCCCCCACCAGTACAACAACTGACCTCAGCGGTTTCAACTACTCCACTGCAGCATCACCCGCATCAGCACAACAGATCCCTCAGCTCGTCGCCCCTCCATTATTCCCCTCGGCATCAGCACTCTTCGGACATCAGCAGCAACAGCAGTTGGTCTTGGAAGGCGGCAAGATGGTGAGGAAGAGGACAGCTGCGGAACTCGACCTTCAGCCCGACGCCCCCACCGCCGCCGCCGCCGCATCTTCCCCTTACAGCTCGAGCCAGCGGTTCAGTCGTCGACCAGCCGGAAACACCAGCAGCGGCGGCGGCTCATCGCTACCCCAGGGGTTCCAGCTGGGGGAGTTTGGTGGCGGGAACAACGCTTCTTCGCCACTGGTTGGGCTCCCCAACGCTACTGGCCTTCAGCAGCATGTTCTGGACAACTCAAACCCCAACGCCATGCTGTTCAACCCTTGTTGTTCGTCTTCCATGAACAACATCTTGGGGGCCAATAACCCTAGCCCTATCCCTTCGCTTCTCCCACTCCCATCCTCGCTTCCTTCCACCGTCTGTGGCTTCTCCGGCCTCCCTCTCTTCCCATCCGACGTCGACCGCATGGGAGGCAGCGGTGTTGGATCGAACGACGGCCTTTCGTCCGTCGTGGTCTCGTCTGCTCCATCAGTTGGCGGTGAGCAGAGCAATGCCGCGGCAGCTACGGCGTGGGTGGACGGCATCATCCGAGACCTTATCAGCAGCTCCTCAGTGGAGGTATCCATCCCACAGCTGATCCACAACGTCCGCGAGATCATCTACCCTTGCAACCCAAGCCTCGGCGCCGTGCTGGAGTTCCGCCTGCGGTCCCTCACAGCCGCCGCTGCCGCAGCAGCAACTCCGCAGTACGGTCTTATCCCATCAGCAGCGACTGGTTCATCTCTCCCGTCTGCTAATAATCCTTCTGCGGAGCCATCTGCTGCAGATAGGAGGAGGGAAGCGTCGTCTAGTTCAAGGCTACAACAGCAACAGCAGCTGGTGCAAGCAGCTGGGCCGTCATCCCTTTCCAAGAGGGTCGGCGCGGAAAGTATCGGTATGCCGCAACAACAGTCGAGTCAGCAACTTGGTTGGGAGGAAGGGCAGCAGCAGCCGCCACAAGCTCTTCCCAGCAGCGGCCGATTCCCCGGCGGCGCGGCTACCCATGGTAGGCAACAGCAGCAGCAGCGAGCTGGCGGGCGCGTGGCTCAGCCGAGGCTGTCCCTTGATCAGCAACAAGCCCATCATCAGCCAGTACCCCAACAGCAGCAGCAACAAGCGCCGCAACAGCAGAACAACAACAACACGACCAGCAGCAACAACACTAATACCACTGCCACCGCCACAAACACCACGCCTTCACCTTCCGCCGAGGAGCAAGCCGCTTCCGCCGCCAAAGCCGCTGCAGCAGCCGCTGCAGCACTAAAGGAGCAACGCAAGGAAGTCGCCCGTAAGCAACAACGCGACGAGGAAGGACTCCATCTCCTAACCCTCCTCCTGCGCTGCGCCGAGGCCGTATCTGCGGACAACCTCGACGAAGCCCACCGTCTCCTCCTGGAAATCTCGGAGCTCTCCACCCCCTACGGTACATCCGCCCAGCGCGTGGCCGCCTACTTCTCCGAAGCCATGTCCGCCCGGCTCGTGGGCTCCTGTCTAGGCGCCTACGCCCCACTCCCCGCCGCATACCGTCAGCGTCAAGTCGCCTCTGCCTTCCAAGTATTCAACGGCATCAGCCCGTTCGTCAAGTTCTCCCACTTCACTGCCAACCACGCCATCCAGGAGGCTCTGGAACATGAGGACCGTGTGCACATCATCGATTTGGATATCATGCAAGGGTTGCAGTGGCCTGGACTGTTCCATATCTTGGCTTCAAGGCCTGGTGGACCGCCGAGGGTGAGGTTGACTGGTCTAGGGGCGTCGCTGGATGCGTTGGAAGCGACTGGGAAGAGGTTGTCGGATTTCGCGGATACTTTGGGGTTGCCGTTTGAGTTCGTTGCTGTGGCGGAGAAGGTCGGGAACTTGGATCCGGAGAGGCTTGGTGTTAGTAAACGGGAAGC
Organism: Alisma plantago-aquatica; assembly: GCA_963693085.1. Lineage (NCBI taxonomy): Eukaryota > Viridiplantae > Streptophyta > Magnoliopsida > Alismatales > Alismataceae > Alisma > Alisma plantago-aquatica. Next base: position 457,235,468 of record OY856411.1, on the reverse strand, counting down.
TGTTGCCGTGCATTGGTTGCATCATTCGTTGTATGATGTTAGTGGATCGGATGTGAACACGCTGTGGCTGCTACAGAGGTAACATTATTTCTGTTTCATTGTTGTGATTCTGATTGTGTATAATGTTGGTGTGTAGCTAGTTAGTTGTGGTGCATGAGAACCAAAACACAGTTTTTGAAACGCCTCACATTTATTGCTGGATACGCCAGCCTTGTTTTTGGTTTGCCCACGGTTCGTCCTGAATCGATCGTGTTTATCCATCCCCCTAAACGAAATCAATCAGTGTTTTTTTAGCCTGTTTGGTGATTCATTCATTCCAAAGTAGTTGGTGTACGGGGATGAATTGTAATGACGCTGCCTGCACTTGTCACGCACGCCTATTTACTGTTTCTCTCGCTGTGTCCGTCCTGTTTCAGGCTTTCATCTGTGTTTTCACTTCGTCTCCACCCGAGAATAATAATGCTACAGCCTCAGCCTTCTGACACAGTCACAGGCCGCGATAGTTGGCGTTTGATTCCTGGATTCGGCATCCGATAGATCATCCATTGGATGCATGGACTACTTTTATCACATTATTATTTAAAACCCAACTACTAACCCTTTCTGATCCCCTTTTTTTGATGAACACCGTATCAATGTTCCTCGACCATGGTGGGCCGGGGAAGGTTTTCGTTAATTCATTCCATCCTCATCTTGCTTTTTTCTTTCCATCCAAAGTCCAACCCTCTAGATTTGAAACCCTAACTAATCAACTATCGTGAAAACAATTGTTTATTCAACCCCAGAACATCAGTGGACCGGCCCTGTCGGGTGTTTGAAATGTAGTACTGATTGAGATTAATTGCGTCGTGTTTCTGCCCTTGCACACAGCGATGATCTGTGCCCTTCACACACTGCGTGTTTTTACATAGAAAGTCAAAAGCCTGTTTCTGGTGATACCTGATCGTGACACCAGTCCTCTCTTCCCCTCCCCTCCCCCACCTCAACCCTGGCCCCTCAGCTGACCTGACCTGAGAAAAGCTCCTTTGCTTTCCAACTTGAACACCCCACCATCCCTCGTCTTCCCGTTGAACTCCCAACAAAAAGCTAACCACAACCCCCCACAAAAAGGGGCCTCCTTTCTGTGCCTGATGTCGTTGGATCCGGAGACCGATTCTCCCGATTTTTCACTTTCGGCTTCCTCGATAGATCGCCGTCGAGTGCGCGTCGACTTCTCGCCGGCTCCGCCTCCCGATATATAGATAGGTGTTAGGTCATTATACATTAGACGCTGTGCCTTTTTTTGGGAGTTCCAATGCACGGCCGCAGGACCCGACCACCAGGGCTGACCTGACCCTTTCCTGGACCCCCCGGTGGAATCGCGACGGCACGGGGGACCCGGATTCCCTATAACGCAATAGCTACGTAACATGGACATCCGGGTCCGCGGACCCTCTTCTTTTTCTTTTGCTTTTCTTTTCCCAGGAGAGGAAGGTTACAACTTATTAGGAGACCCGCTTTTCCTCTCACCAGTTTTTGAGCCGATTTTCCAGGAAAGTCACCACACGAGTCTCTTCTCATCTGACTTTTTTGACTTGTCGTCAAGTTGCATTTGAACATTTTACCGTCGCATCACCACACTATTTTTTATGAACCCAAAACTGGAATCTCCACCGTATAATAAATAAAATATATTATTTCATGTGGTGGAGTTTACTTAGGGTTTTGTTTTGGGTTTCAAAATGGTCCCCATCTAACATTTATTGTTTTATTATCGTCGTCGTATAAGTGCTACACTATATACTTACTATCAAACGCTGATGATGTTCTCACCATTATCTTCTCCAGGCTCTCTCCCAAGGTAGTGACCATCGTCGAGCAAGACCTGACCCGAACGGGAACGTTCCTCACGCGCTTCGTCGAGGCCATCCACTACTACTCGGCCCTATTCGACTCCCTGGGCGCGTCCTACGCCGAAGACAGCCACGAGCGACACGTCGTCGAGCAGCAACTTCTGTCAAGGGAGATACGCAACGTGCTGGCCGTAGGAGGCCCGGCGAGGACGGGACAGCCGGCCAGGTTCGCCAGCTGGAGGGAGAGGCTGGGACAGTCCGGGTTCAGGCCGGTTTCGCTGGCCGGGAACGCAGCCACGCAGGCCACACTGCTGCTGGGGATGTTCCCATGTGATGGGTACACCCTCGTTGAGGAGAATGGGGCGCTCAAGTTGGGCTGGAAGGACCTGTGCTTGCTTACAGCGTCGGCGTGGAGGCCGCCGCCGGGGAATACTTTGGGTGCAGTGGCTCCTGGACCGGCTGTGCAGCCGCCGAATGTTGTCGCTGCTGGTGTTCCGCCCATTGCGGCTGCTGGGACTGGCCATGCTGGTTTGGGTTCCGCTCCGTTGCCGCCTCTCCCTGCAACTGCCACAGCGGCTTCCAGGTAGCAGGTGCCATCACCACGCAGCCGGCCTTCTTTTGCCAGATGATAGCTAGACAGATAGCTAAGCTGGCTATAGAGGATCATTCGAGCTTCACATTTTTACAAACACAAGGTCTACTACGATGCTTCGTGCGTCCGTCCGTCGAGTTTATTAATTACAGGATGGCTACCTCTTTTTAACCACACTTGGTTTAATTCACCGAGAGGCACCACTGAGCGAAGAAGAAGAAGAAGAGAGAGATGAAGGACTACAGAGTAAAACTAGTCCGATGGGAATACTACAGAGTCTGAGCTATATACCAACGTCAATTGTCCCTTCTCCACCACTACAATATGTACTGGTGCTCTTTTGGGCTTTGTAGAACCCGTTCCAGCAGTTAGATCATAACCTTGCGAACAAGATAGACAACATCATATATCATCAGTTCCAACAACTAGTGCTGAGCCTTGCTTTTTTAAATTTCACTATATTCAACTGGTAATATTATTCAATTCTTCATCAACGAAATATATATTGCACCACCATCATAAAGAATTGGCATACTAGGATTAAGGCTTAGTTATCAGCTCCATCCATTTAACCTTCCTAGGTTATTCATAATGTCCAACTTATTAATACTTTCATTACTTCTTATCAATTGTGTTATTAATATTTACTTTCATTTTTTTTTTGAAGTGAAAGATAATAGAAATCAAAGAAGAGGTATAGTCTAAGTTTAAATAATGATTTGGGTTATATTCCAAGATGTTTTGGACTTTTATGTTAACTCTAGAATTATATTTGTCATGCTTTCTCTCTTTTTCACATGTTTGTGGTATAGGATACAAGCTTATGGGGTATTGTAGAGAGGATGTTATATATTATCATGCTTGTCTCACCCTTATGAATGCACATGTTATGTGACATTTGCACTAGGGAGGTGTTAAGATACGTATGACAAGACATGCCACCTCTAAATATATGGCCGTTCAACATGTGTCCAAAGGCTACAAAGAAAATAAGATTTGAGATTAAAAGTTTGAGACATATAGTCACCTAAACCTAATCATAAACATAGTATGACCGGGCATGCATACAAAGGCTAGATACTTTGACATAGAGTCCGATGGGAATACTACTGAGTCTGAGCTATATACCAATGTCAATTGTCCCTTCTCCACCACTACGATATGTACTGCTGCTCTTTTGGGCTTTGTAGAACCCGTTCCAGCAGTTAGATCATAACATTGCCAACAAGACAGACAACAATCATATATCATCAGTTCCAACAACTAGTGTTGAGCCTTGCTTTTTTAAATTTCACTATATTCAACTGGTAATATTAATCAATTCTTCATCAACCAAATATATAGGAATTGCCATACTAGGATTAAGGTTTAGTTATCAGCTCCATCCATTTAACCTTCCTAGGTTATTCATAATGTCCGACTTATTAATACTTACTTTCATTACTTCTTAACAATTGTGTTATTAGTATTTACTTTCATTTTTTTTTTGAGGTATAGTCTAAGTTTAAATAATGTTTCGGGTTATATTCCAAGATGTTTTGGATTTTTATGTTAAACTCTAGAATTATATTTGTCATGCTTTCTCTCTTTTTCACATGTTTGTGGTATAGGATACAAGCTTATGGGGTATTGTAGAGAGGATGTTATATATTATCATGCTTGTCTCACCCTTTTCAATGCACGTGTTATGTGACATTTGCACTAGGGAGGTGTTAAGATAAGTATCACAAGACATGCCACCTCTAAATATATGGCCGTTCAACATGTGTCCAAAGGCTACAAAGAAAACAAGATTTGGGATTAAAAGTTTGAGACATATAGTCACCTAAACCTAATCATACACACAGTAAGACCGAGCATGCATACAAAGGGTAGATACTTTGACATAGATAAGTGAGTTGGATTCAAAGTGGAATCCAAATCCTAATTCAACTCACTACTACAGAAATGGCTTATAAAGTCACTTTTCAAGAAATGGCTTATAAAGTCACTTTTCAAGGTGTCGGTTGTATACATAAACCGACACCTAAACTCTAACATAAACCGACATCCAATCTGTGAAGGTCGACCAGACACGGGTACCGCTTTTATTAAGTGTCGGTTAATTAATAAAAAACCGACACCTAAAATCAACCGCCAAAACAAAAATTCCACCTAAAATCAACCGCCAAAATAAAAATTCCAGCCAAAAAAATTGCTTCCAAAATTTGACATACAACGTCGGTTCATAAATCAATAACCGACGACTAAAGGTTATTTGCGAGACAGAAATAGGTGTCGGTTGTCTTTTAGTTAAAAACCGACGACTATAATATAGTATAGGTGTCAGTTTTTGGAAAAGAACCGACACTGTTGGTTTTGTTGTCGGTTTTTTTGAATAACCGACGCTTATGGTCAACTTAATAGCACCAGCACGAGTGATTCTTCCCCTTTCTCTGTTTCATTCCCGATTTCAGTTAGGTCCGGCGATTATTGCTCCTCGCCGCTCGGTGCTGCCGTCGCGTTGCTGCTGTCCTCTCGTCGCCGCCGCCGGTCGTTGACTGTCCTCTCGTCATCGCCACCGGTAGAAGCAGCTACGGTGCTCTCCTCGTCACCGCCGCCCCCGCCGGTAGAAGCAACTTTTCTCCTCCGCCAACTTCCTGCAAGGTAACCCACAAAAGCTACACCCCCTTTTCTCCTCTGCCTTGCTTTTCTCTGCCGCCGCCGACCTGGAACTCACCCAGGCGGTGCCTAAGCAGGTGTCAGGGCACGCCTAGGGTCCCAAGCCCAGGTGCCCTGTCTAGCTAGGCCTCTGGGCGGATGCTTGGGCGGCGCCAGGGCACGTTTAGGCTGCTGCTGGGGTTTGGATTCATCTACTGGATGCCCAAAACATGCACTGATTTCACCAAGTCACCCTAAAAGCCATGAAAAATATTCTGATTGTGTTTATTTATGTACTGATTTCACCAAGCTAGTGGATTTTTTTTAAAGTTATTTACTGATTGTGTTTATTTAATTATGTACTGATACATATGTGCTATACCAATCTGATAGTCCATGATAGAACAAAGCATAATGATGTTGACTGCAACTTTGTGCGTCATGCTATTCTGAATTAATTAAGTGTATATTTACTTCATAATTGAATGTTTAAGTAAGTTATAGATATCTTGATGATGAACTATAATGTACACATGTGACATGCTTGGAATGTAAATGATGAACTTTTTCCTAAATTGCCTAGATCTTAGGGTATCTCTAGATCTTAGGGTATCTCTACCATCCTAACTATGAAATTAGTAACTTGTTTCCTTTTTGAGTATATTGACAATGTTAATCACCTAACTTGAAGAACTAGGATATGAATGATGAAACTAGGATTGTAGGTATAAGAATGACAGCACACGTATTTGTTGGCCTAGAAACCCGTCCAAGATTGTAGGAGTAAATCTTGGATAGTCCCCAGTTTGGGACTGTTCTTGAACACCTAATTTCACTTAGGATGTAAGTGTATAATGTGTATTGGGTTTTTGAGAAAATTTCGGCAGCATTTCCCCGTTTGTTCTCTAAGTACATATGTACTTAGAGAACAGCAGGGAAATGCTGCCGAAATTTTCTCGAAAACCCAATACACATTATACACTTACTAGTGAGATTAGGTGGTCAAGAATGGGATAGGTGGTACACATTTATTATATATAAGAATGACAACACATGTATTTGTTGGCCTAGAAACCCGTCCAAGATTTACTCATTAGGAGTAAATCTTGGATAGTCCCCGGTTTGGGACTGTTCTTGAACACCTAATCTCGCTTAGGATGTAAGTGTATAATGTGTATTGGGTTTTCAAGAAAATTTCGGCAGCATTTCCCCGTTTGTTCTCTAAGTACATATGTACTTGGAGAACAGCGGGGAAATGCTGCCGAAATTTTCTTGAAAACCCAATACACATTATACACTTACTAGTGAGATTAGGTGTTCAAGGATGAGATAGATGGCATATGTACATTTATTATATATAAGAATGACATCACATGTATTTGTTAACCCTAGACCGTAATCTTGTTGTAATATATACTTGTTTTCTCTTTGATCATAGAGCTTTACAATTTTGTTGTGATATATACTTTGTTGTAATAATGTGAACTTTACAATGTGAGCTTTACACTTTGAATTACTACTTTACAATGCGAACTTTACAATTTGAATGTGAATTTGCAGATGGCTGACCATTCTCCTGATGACCGTGCTGATGACTACCGTGAGGGTGAGGACATCAATGCGCCGCCTCACAATGTAAGTTTTAAAAATATATCATATATTTATATCTATATGTCCATTTATAGTTATATCTTGTAAATGTGAATTATTTTGTCAAATTTTAGGTTGATGATGCACAGGTACCATCTGAAGCACTTGAGGCATTTGATCAACAACACCAAAAAGTTGACAAGAGAAGGGGCATCACTATGATGAAGAAGTTAATTGCGCGAAAGGGCAATGTACCCAAACTTGTTGTGGATTTCGATAATGCAGGAAATGCATGTGGTGTGAATCGCAATTCATTTATTTCATATCTTGGGTTTGTTACTCGTAGCCATTGCGGTTGTCTCTTAGATTCTTGGCATAAAGTTTCTAAGGAGAAGAAATTTTTAATATGGAGGGATTTATGTGTGAGTTATTATTAATTTGCAATTCTATTTTGTAGATTACTAAATTTTTGGATACTAGTTGATAGCAATTCTATTTTGCAGAGTATATTTGAATTGGATGAAAAGCTGCATCGTAAATGCGTGATGCAACGCTGTGGGAGAGTCCTAAGGAACTATAGGACAAATCTCACCAGAGAATACATAAAAGAAGCCGACAAGAGGAAGAAGACAGCCACTGAACAATGGAACTTCCTGGACAAAGAAGAATGGGGCGCGTTTGTCGCTTCAAGACAAACTGATGAATTCAAGGTATTAGGCATCAGTCTCAATCTCATTAATTAATATATGTTGTATTCACTTATTCAAGATTAACATTTAGTGTTACTAACCAAATCATTAATTTGCATACTAACTAGGCCCTCAGTGAGGCACAAAGATCAAGGCGTGCACTGAATGTGCATGACCACAGAATGGGTCCAAAGGGGTATGCAGACGTTCGCCAAAGACTACAGGCTGATGCTACTGCTGCTCAGTCTGCTGCTACTCAGGAGTCCTCTACCATAGGTGGCACACCTCTGCCTCGCCATGATGTCTGGATAGCTGGGAGGAAAAATAAGAAGGGAGAAATAACTAAGGCCGCAACTGCTGAGGCGGCTGTAAAAATGGTAAAATACAACTCTTACAGCAATCATTCGAATATTGATTATTTGTGTTGTTTACTTAAGTACAAATTTTTTTTTGGCGATTAGCGGGAGCTGCACGAGCTGAGGAAACAAGGAAAGTTCATCCCTGAGGGAACAAAGGATGAATTGACATTTGCTCTGGGTAACCCAGAGCATCCTGGACGTGTTAGGGCTGCAGGCGCTGGTGTGGGCATCAAATCTTTTTTTGGGTCATCCCAGCGCAAACATGTCCCAAAAGCGGGACTTTCACAAGAAGAGGTAACATATTCTTTCTTTATAATGTTACTGTAAAAGAGAATTCAAAAATTAGAATTTGACATTGCTTTTATCCATGTATAGGTGGATAAGCTATTTGACAGGAAACTCGAAGAAGCAATGAAAAAGTGGCAGTCATCTCAGACTGCCACTTACCAGACAATACCTACTGCAGACTCTACTCCTACTCCTACTGCAGAGGTTGGGAGTAATCCTGTAGAACCACCACCTAGCACATCCACTGTAAGTTTTTTATGACATAGTAACTAGTTTTTTAATTCAAGATGATACGTATATATGAAATTGTAGTCATTTCAAAAAAAGATGATATGTATATATGTATATAACATTCTTTACACAAAAATTTGTAGGGCTTGAAGCCATGCCGTCTAAAAAGTAAAGAATATGTCGTGGCAGAGGCGTCGGCTTACCCATCCCTACCAGGGGAAACGTGTCACGGGTCTCCAGTACCAGCTGGTTGGATTCGGGTGAGCCCGATACATATATTCCCCCAATTTCTGGAACTTCCACTGCCATATGCCCACCCAGATTGTGAAATGCTTGGTGAGGCACTAGGCGGAGTGATATTGTGGCTAAAAGTGGATGTCTTATTTACTGATAAGGTATGGTAAATTTACATACGTTCAATTGTTAGTGTGTGAATATGTTGGCAGTTGATCTGAAATTATATATATATACATGTTAAAAAGAAGACACCCACAACATCTAGGCCTCCACTTCCACCTCATGCATTACCTAGTTGGGTTCCACATGACCTACCTGTCCCGTTAGGTCCTAACTGTAGGGGTATGGCAGTATGGTTAGGGGAACATGATATAAACTCCCCTATAACTGTTTCTTCTGATTCAGATTCTACAGGTCAGTCATACGAAACAAAACTATTTATACAAGATATATTAGAGTTATTTCGATATGATTGGCTAAATACATATGTGATAGAGCTATGGATAAGGTGAGATATTCTTTATACATCCATATACCTTGTGTATGATCTGGTGATCTGGTTTCTTATTTATTAATGCATGCATAATTAATACATATTTTGCAGTTACTTAGACAACATATGTGCAGATTTTGGATTCGAACATGTAGGGTTTTTGATTCCATCCTTGATTAGTCTAGTAGCTAAAGACCCTACATCAGTTCAACAATACTGCTGTGAGTCTTTTTCAAATTTTGCTGTAAAAAAGAAGACGGTGATAATGGCTCCATTCAATGTAGAGTAAGTTTACTTTGCTTATTATAATTTGGACTTAAGAAAATTACAATTTATTGTGGATTTTGAGTTATTAATTTTTAACTTTTTTTCCTCTAGGGGTAGGCATTGGGAGTTATTGGTTATTGCCCCCGAGACGTTCACTGTGTATTATCTAGATCCTAAGGGGGGTAAATTGAATACAAGATTTGGACACATAATGAAAATGGCAATATTTCGGTGAGAAATATTTCATTTTTCATATCCGTTAACATATGTTATTACATTACTATTTAATTGCAATGTTCTGTGTTACATTAACATGCAGGGGTTTTGAGGAGTACAAAAAGGCTGGAGGAAAGGTCTCCACGAAAAAGAACCAGCCAATAATTTGGAAGAACGTGCAAGTAAGTTCCCGACTGCAATATATGCATATATTATTTATGTGAACAATGCTTAATTAGTTGTATTTTTTAATATTTTATATGTTTGAATTTATAGTGTGCTACACAAGACAACGGATGGGCATGTGGATACTATGTCATGCGATATATGCACATGTTTGTCAAATATGCCGCAATGGACATCGATTGTATTGCTCAGGTATTATATAGTCTCATTAGATAATATGATCGAAATATATCAATCTTATTTATAGCTCATTAATTATATATATACATCATTCTCTTTACAGGTGTTTAAAGCTGACCCCATTATAGGAAAGGACTTACCAAATGTTAATGCTCCCTATATAATGGGAGAATTAAATGAAGTAAGAGAAGAATGGACAACAACCATACAATTAGTGGGGGCTTTAAAATATAATTAGGATCCTGATAGCGAATAATGACTAAACAATGATACTTTGTAAATGAATTTCTGAATTATAATATATGTGTTAATGTTTCTACATGTCTAGATGTTTCTACATGTGTCTGAGTGAAAATGAATGAAAGTGTTGGTTGCTATATGAATGTTTCTACATGTGTGAATGTGAATGAATGGAACTACAAATTGCTAGCATGTGTGAATGTTTATAAATGTGTGAAAATAAAATGAAACTGCAGGTTGCATTGCTAAATGCATGTGCTACTTTTTTATTGTTAATTTTGCAGGTTTGCGGCCTGTTGTCGGCTGATATCAATGGATGTCGTAAAACCTGCAGTTCATAACTGAACTGAACATGTTTCTCATCCTGCGACCAGCCACAGTAGGTCTGCAGACTGACAGAAAAAAACCCAATAGGCGTCGGTTATTTATAAATAACCGACACATAATGATATAGTGTCAGTTTTTTACAAATAACCGACGTCTATTTCGTGTGGCGCGAAGATATATGGCGTCGATTATTTGTAAATAACCGACACTGATAGTGCCCAAGATGGCGCCCTTTCTGTGGCGCGAAGGGTTTGGGCGTCGGTTTCTTACCTAATAACCGACGCCTATAGTCCCATGATGACGCATTTTCGGTGGCGCGCGAAGTGTTTGGGCGTCGGTTTTGGAACCGACGCCTAATGGGTGGACTTTTAGTGTCGCCCACATAGGTGTTGCTTAGAAACCGACACTAAAGGCTTTAAATAACCGACACTAAAGGTAGGTTCTGTAGTAGTGACTCCCTCTAGAGAGGGGAAATCTAGGTTCCTCCCATGACTCTACGATGATGTTATGAGATAGATTTCAAACTTCATTAGTATTATGTACACATGTTAACTCTAGTTTAGATATTTAACCATGACTAGATCATATTAGAGAGTTTGGGATACACATGATAAGTAAAAGCCTAAGGTGGATAGTACATGGAAATTTTGAGGATGAAATTTATTTAAAGTGGGTATAATTGTAACATCCCAAGATTTCACACATATACTTTAGAGTTCTCAATGGAGTTTTATGATAAAATTTAAACAATGGATTTTATGATAATAACCCAACGTATGAAAAATTCTTTTTATTTATAACATGATGCATCTTCTTTGTTCTTTATTTGCAAGACTGCAAGTGTTCTTTGTTTATGATAATAACCCAAAGTATAAACAATGGATTTTATGATAATAGCCCTATGGGCATGATTAGAATTTGCATGTTCTTTGTTTCTTCAGCCGTAGTGGTTCCATGTAAGTGAATCCAAGCTAGCTTTCTAGTTTTGGTTGGGCCACGACGGCACGGGATCGGCGACTGAGATTTTGTTACTGAATAGAAGAATTTAGGTGGTTTCTTTGGAATTATCTAGTTGTCCAGATACTTTGAGAACTAGTATCTAATTCATCCTACATCAGAAAATTTAGAAAAAGAATTTCGTTGGAAAGCTTTTTGAATAAGGAACAATAATTTTATGGTTTTGAAGCCTAATTTGACTCAATTTTCCCCTGATTTATTAGGGAGCCACGAAACCCTAGAAATCAAGTTAAGGATTATTTAATGGATGTTAACTAGTTTAATAAGATAATTACAATTTCTTAACCCTAAGAACGTGATTAAGGTTTCATCAACCTCAAGAGAATCCTAAGGAGTTTCTACAATATTTGGTAAGTGGATCATGTCCTCTAAGTAATAAGTATGGGTTAAGGGCTTCTTATCGCTTATATTTAAGAAAATTAGTTATAATGATATTAAATATATAGTTCAAACAATACTTGCAAGATAAGTGCTTACAATTCATATTATGAATTTTCATATATTATTCTTATCTAAGATCATAAGGATAATGTGTGCATCATTCTTAGGTTAGATTTAATGTTTCAAGTTATCATGTTCAAGAGTAATGTTAAGTACAAGATAATTGATTTGTGTTGTTCCTTCCAAGTTATTCAACTTTTGGGAAAAGATCAAGCTCTTGAGAGCAATGCCATATTCAAGCTCCAGAGAGCAATGTTATTCATCTAGCTCTCGAGAGCAATGTCACAGATCAAGCTCATGAGAGCAATGTTATTTATCAAGATCCAGAGAGCAATGAGCACATTGGCACATGTATATTAAAGATCCCGAGAGCAAGTTTATGGATGAATTACAACATAATCAACCTAAGATAATAATGTCATTAATTATGAGAAACAACATGAAGATAAATGATATGAAAAGTATTCAACCTTTTACAATATTTGAAGTTACGATTTCTATATTTCATGTAGTATAACGTTACTCAATGCCACTTACTCTAACGTATTTTCATTTTGTTATGCATGGTTGGGGGCGTGATGCCCATAGGTGAGGAGTACATAGGGACTAAAGAAGAGCAAGCCAAAGATTAGAAGACCTTCAAGTGCAACCTAGTGGGGTGCCATATACACAGATGATCCAATCATTTAGATTAGAGTTTGTTTCATCTTCTAAATCATGTTTAGATGTTAAATGATATATTCAAGAACTCAAATGTACTAGACTGCCTTACAACAATGTATGAATCAATTTCAATATTAATGCATGGTAATTGTTTACTTTATTTGCAATGTTTATTATTATTGTGATATCCCTTTGAGATAAATTCCCCCATGTTATGTAAATTTGGGAGTTTATTTTGCTAATACATGTAAGAGAAAAGGGGGTGTTACACCTTCATTAATGAATGCATTGAGTCATCTTACTCTAGCATATGCCTTACTTTCATGCATGTTGTTTGGTTGTAAGTAGATAATGGATAACCCCTAGTACTATGAGAAATATTTTTCCTTAATGATGAACAAGAATGCATAAGAAGGAAGATAACCTAATAAAATGATGATTACAAGAATTACTTAGGGAAAGGAAGTGATGCATGCTATTGCACATGATCCAATACTTATGGCATGTTGTATACATAGCCTCAATACTTATTCATTTTTAATGACTTGTGTGATGTGAATACTTAACATTTATATTAGTTTTAGTGTAAGCTATATATCAACATTAGAGAGATGGTGGAGGTTATGTGGTAGTGATGTTAAGGATTTTGGATAGGCTATGTGGGTCATGGTTGTGTGATTTCTCTTTTGGTGTTGCGCTTGGATTGAAGTCCCACATATATGGGAGACATACCTCAAAACTAAATATTTGGGGAAGCCTTATGGGATGGGAGTGAGACCCCAATCATCTGCCTTGAAAGGATGTTCCTAGGTCAGGGTATGTCCCATTAGGATGGGAGTGAGACTCCAACCCTAAGTTTATGTTCCTAGTTAGAGTAAATCCCACAGAGATGGGAGAGAGGCCATAATACAAAGGTTGTGTTCAGATTGTCAGACATGATATGAGTCAGACATGATGAAGTATAGGATTTGCATGTAGATGGAAATGGAAGGAAAGGAAAGGAGAAGTGACATCACACATTCAGATGTAGATTGGATATAATATTCTTGTTTTCTGGGCAACCCTACCACAAAATCTATTGTGATATGTTCCCACTTCCACTCTGGTATAGGAAGAGATTGCAAGGTACCTACCTGTAGGTTTCTGATGCTCAGCCTTAACCTGCTGGCACACACTACATCTAACCACGTACTCAGCTACATCCTTTTTCATACCTGACCACCAGTATAACTCCTTAAGATTCCTGTACATTTTGGTGTTGCCTGGATGCATAGCGTACATCGATGCATGCCCTTCCTTAAGAATCTGTTCTTTCAAATCACTATCTCCAAGTACACACAACCTGTCATGCTGATACAACAAACCATCATCCGAAAACGTGAACTCTGGTCTTTTTCCTCTTGTCATGTTCTGCATGATCTGTTGTAACTCACTGTCACTCTGCTGAAGTTCCTTGATCTGATCATAAACCGACACCTAAACTCTAAGTCACTTTTCAAGAAATGGCTTATAAAGTCACTTTTCAAGGTGTCGGTTGTATACATAAACCGACACCTAAACTCTAACATAAACCGACATCCAATCTGTGAAGGTCGACCAGACACGGGTACCGCTTTTATTAAGTGTCGGTTAATTAATAAAAAACCGACACCTAAAATCAACCGCCAAAACAAAAATTCCACCTAAAATCAACCGCCAAAATAAAAATTCCAGCCAAAAAAATTGCTTCCAAAATTTGACATACAACGTCGGTTCATAAATCAATAACCGACGACTAAAGGTTATTTGCGAGACAGAAATAGGTGTCGGTTGTCTTTTAGTTAAAAACCGACGACTATAATATAGTATAGGTGTCAGTTTTTGGAAAAGAACCGACACTGTTGGTTTTGTTGTCGGTTTTTTTGAATAACCGACGCTTATGGTCAACTTAATAGCACCAGCACGAGTGATTCTTCCCCTTTCTCTGTTTCATTCCCGATTTCAGTTAGGTCCGGCGATTATTGCTCCTCGCCGCTCGGTGCTGCCGTCGCGTTGCTGCTGTCCTCTCGTCGCCGCCGCCGGTCGTTGACTGTCCTCTCGTCATCGCCACCGGTAGAAGCAGCTACGGTGCTCTCCTCGTCACCGCCGCCCCCGCCGGTAGAAGCAACTTTTCTCCTCCGCCAACTTCCTGCAAGGTAACCCACAAAAGCTACACCCCCTTTTCTCCTCTGCCTTGCTTTTCTCTGCCGCCGCCGACCTGGAACTCACCCAGGCGGTGCCTAAGCAGGTGTCAGGGCACGCCTAGGGTCCCAAGCCCAGGTGCCCTGTCTAGCTAGGCCTCTGGGCGGATGCTTGGGCGGCGCCAGGGCACGTTTAGGCTGCTGCTGGGGTTTGGATTCATCTACTGGATGCCCAAAACATGCACTGATTTCACCAAGTCACCCTAAAAGCCATGAAAAATATTCTGATTGTGTTTATTTATGTACTGATTTCACCAAGCTAGTGGATTTTTTTTAAAGTTATTTACTGATTGTGTTTATTTAATTATGTACTGATACATATGTGCTATACCAATCTGATAGTCCATGATAGAACAAAGCATAATGATGTTGACTGCAACTTTGTGCGTCATGCTATTCTGAATTAATTAAGTGTATATTTACTTCATAATTGAATGTTTAAGTAAGTTATAGATATCTTGATGATGAACTATAATGTACACATGTGACATGCTTGGAATGTAAATGATGAACTTTTTCCTAAATTGCCTAGATCTTAGGGTATCTCTAGATCTTAGGGTATCTCTACCATCCTAACTATGAAATTAGTAACTTGTTTCCTTTTTGAGTATATTGACAATGTTAATCACCTAACTTGAAGAACTAGGATATGAATGATGAAACTAGGATTGTAGGTATAAGAATGACAGCACACGTATTTGTTGGCCTAGAAACCCGTCCAAGATTGTAGGAGTAAATCTTGGATAGTCCCCAGTTTGGGACTGTTCTTGAACACCTAATTTCACTTAGGATGTAAGTGTATAATGTGTATTGGGTTTTTGAGAAAATTTCGGCAGCATTTCCCCGTTTGTTCTCTAAGTACATATGTACTTAGAGAACAGCAGGGAAATGCTGCCGAAATTTTCTCGAAAACCCAATACACATTATACACTTACTAGTGAGATTAGGTGGTCAAGAATGGGATAGGTGGTACACATTTATTATATATAAGAATGACAACACATGTATTTGTTGGCCTAGAAACCCGTCCAAGATTTACTCATTAGGAGTAAATCTTGGATAGTCCCCGGTTTGGGACTGTTCTTGAACACCTAATCTCGCTTAGGATGTAAGTGTATAATGTGTATTGGGTTTTCAAGAAAATTTCGGCAGCATTTCCCCGTTTGTTCTCTAAGTACATATGTACTTGGAGAACAGCGGGGAAATGCTGCCGAAATTTTCTTGAAAACCCAATACACATTATACACTTACTAGTGAGATTAGGTGTTCAAGGATGAGATAGATGGCATATGTACATTTATTATATATAAGAATGACATCACATGTATTTGTTAACCCTAGACCGTAATCTTGTTGTAATATATACTTGTTTTCTCTTTGATCATAGAGCTTTACAATTTTGTTGTGATATATACTTTGTTGTAATAATGTGAACTTTACAATGTGAGCTTTACACTTTGAATTACTACTTTACAATGCGAACTTTACAATTTGAATGTGAATTTGCAGATGGCTGACCATTCTCCTGATGACCGTGCTGATGACTACCGTGAGGGTGAGGACATCAATGCGCCGCCTCACAATGTAAGTTTTAAAAATATATCATATATTTATATCTATATGTCCATTTATAGTTATATCTTGTAAATGTGAATTATTTTGTCAAATTTTAGGTTGATGATGCACAGGTACCATCTGAAGCACTTGAGGCATTTGATCAACAACACCAAAAAGTTGACAAGAGAAGGGGCATCACTATGATGAAGAAGTTAATTGCGCGAAAGGGCAATGTACCCAAACTTGTTGTGGATTTCGATAATGCAGGAAATGCATGTGGTGTGAATCGCAATTCATTTATTTCATATCTTGGGTTTGTTACTCGTAGCCATTGCGGTTGTCTCTTAGATTCTTGGCATAAAGTTTCTAAGGAGAAGAAATTTTTAATATGGAGGGATTTATGTGTGAGTTATTATTAATTTGCAATTCTATTTTGTAGATTACTAAATTTTTGGATACTAGTTGATAGCAATTCTATTTTGCAGAGTATATTTGAATTGGATGAAAAGCTGCATCGTAAATGCGTGATGCAACGCTGTGGGAGAGTCCTAAGGAACTATAGGACAAATCTCACCAGAGAATACATAAAAGAAGCCGACAAGAGGAAGAAGACAGCCACTGAACAATGGAACTTCCTGGACAAAGAAGAATGGGGCGCGTTTGTCGCTTCAAGACAAACTGATGAATTCAAGGTATTAGGCATCAGTCTCAATCTCATTAATTAATATATGTTGTATTCACTTATTCAAGATTAACATTTAGTGTTACTAACCAAATCATTAATTTGCATACTAACTAGGCCCTCAGTGAGGCACAAAGATCAAGGCGTGCACTGAATGTGCATGACCACAGAATGGGTCCAAAGGGGTATGCAGACGTTCGCCAAAGACTACAGGCTGATGCTACTGCTGCTCAGTCTGCTGCTACTCAGGAGTCCTCTACCATAGGTGGCACACCTCTGCCTCGCCATGATGTCTGGATAGCTGGGAGGAAAAATAAGAAGGGAGAAATAACTAAGGCCGCAACTGCTGAGGCGGCTGTAAAAATGGTAAAATACAACTCTTACAGCAATCATTCGAATATTGATTATTTGTGTTGTTTACTTAAGTACAAATTTTTTTTTGGCGATTAGCGGGAGCTGCACGAGCTGAGGAAACAAGGAAAGTTCATCCCTGAGGGAACAAAGGATGAATTGACATTTGCTCTGGGTAACCCAGAGCATCCTGGACGTGTTAGGGCTGCAGGCGCTGGTGTGGGCATCAAATCTTTTTTTGGGTCATCCCAGCGCAAACATGTCCCAAAAGCGGGACTTTCACAAGAAGAGGTAACATATTCTTTCTTTATAATGTTACTGTAAAAGAGAATTCAAAAATTAGAATTTGACATTGCTTTTATCCATGTATAGGTGGATAAGCTATTTGACAGGAAACTCGAAGAAGCAATGAAAAAGTGGCAGTCATCTCAGACTGCCACTTACCAGACAATACCTACTGCAGACTCTACTCCTACTCCTACTGCAGAGGTTGGGAGTAATCCTGTAGAACCACCACCTAGCACATCCACTGTAAGTTTTTTATGACATAGTAACTAGTTTTTTAATTCAAGATGATACGTATATATGAAATTGTAGTCATTTCAAAAAAAGATGATATGTATATATGTATATAACATTCTTTACACAAAAATTTGTAGGGCTTGAAGCCATGCCGTCTAAAAAGTAAAGAATATGTCGTGGCAGAGGCGTCGGCTTACCCATCCCTACCAGGGGAAACGTGTCACGGGTCTCCAGTACCAGCTGGTTGGATTCGGGTGAGCCCGATACATATATTCCCCCAATTTCTGGAACTTCCACTGCCATATGCCCACCCAGATTGTGAAATGCTTGGTGAGGCACTAGGCGGAGTGATATTGTGGCTAAAAGTGGATGTCTTATTTACTGATAAGGTATGGTAAATTTACATACGTTCAATTGTTAGTGTGTGAATATGTTGGCAGTTGATCTGAAATTATATATATATACATGTTAAAAAGAAGACACCCACAACATCTAGGCCTCCACTTCCACCTCATGCATTACCTAGTTGGGTTCCACATGACCTACCTGTCCCGTTAGGTCCTAACTGTAGGGGTATGGCAGTATGGTTAGGGGAACATGATATAAACTCCCCTATAACTGTTTCTTCTGATTCAGATTCTACAGGTCAGTCATACGAAACAAAACTATTTATACAAGATATATTAGAGTTATTTCGATATGATTGGCTAAATACATATGTGATAGAGCTATGGATAAGGTGAGATATTCTTTATACATCCATATACCTTGTGTATGATCTGGTGATCTGGTTTCTTATTTATTAATGCATGCATAATTAATACATATTTTGCAGTTACTTAGACAACATATGTGCAGATTTTGGATTCGAACATGTAGGGTTTTTGATTCCATCCTTGATTAGTCTAGTAGCTAAAGACCCTACATCAGTTCAACAATACTGCTGTGAGTCTTTTTCAAATTTTGCTGTAAAAAAGAAGACGGTGATAATGGCTCCATTCAATGTAGAGTAAGTTTACTTTGCTTATTATAATTTGGACTTAAGAAAATTACAATTTATTGTGGATTTTGAGTTATTAATTTTTAACTTTTTTTCCTCTAGGGGTAGGCATTGGGAGTTATTGGTTATTGCCCCCGAGACGTTCACTGTGTATTATCTAGATCCTAAGGGGGGTAAATTGAATACAAGATTTGGACACATAATGAAAATGGCAATATTTCGGTGAGAAATATTTCATTTTTCATATCCGTTAACATATGTTATTACATTACTATTTAATTGCAATGTTCTGTGTTACATTAACATGCAGGGGTTTTGAGGAGTACAAAAAGGCTGGAGGAAAGGTCTCCACGAAAAAGAACCAGCCAATAATTTGGAAGAACGTGCAAGTAAGTTCCCGACTGCAATATATGCATATATTATTTATGTGAACAATGCTTAATTAGTTGTATTTTTTAATATTTTATATGTTTGAATTTATAGTGTGCTACACAAGACAACGGATGGGCATGTGGATACTATGTCATGCGATATATGCACATGTTTGTCAAATATGCCGCAATGGACATCGATTGTATTGCTCAGGTATTATATAGTCTCATTAGATAATATGATCGAAATATATCAATCTTATTTATAGCTCATTAATTATATATATACATCATTCTCTTTACAGGTGTTTAAAGCTGACCCCATTATAGGAAAGGACTTACCAAATGTTAATGCTCCCTATATAATGGGAGAATTAAATGAAGTAAGAGAAGAATGGACAACAACCATACAATTAGTGGGGGCTTTAAAATATAATTAGGATCCTGATAGCGAATAATGACTAAACAATGATACTTTGTAAATGAATTTCTGAATTATAATATATGTGTTAATGTTTCTACATGTCTAGATGTTTCTACATGTGTCTGAGTGAAAATGAATGAAAGTGTTGGTTGCTATATGAATGTTTCTACATGTGTGAATGTGAATGAATGGAACTACAAATTGCTAGCATGTGTGAATGTTTATAAATGTGTGAAAATAAAATGAAACTGCAGGTTGCATTGCTAAATGCATGTGCTACTTTTTTATTGTTAATTTTGCAGGTTTGCGGCCTGTTGTCGGCTGATATCAATGGATGTCGTAAAACCTGCAGTTCATAACTGAACTGAACATGTTTCTCATCCTGCGACCAGCCACAGTAGGTCTGCAGACTGACAGAAAAAAACCCAATAGGCGTCGGTTATTTATAAATAACCGACACATAATGATATAGTGTCAGTTTTTTACAAATAACCGACGTCTATTTCGTGTGGCGCGAAGATATATGGCGTCGATTATTTGTAAATAACCGACACTGATAGTGCCCAAGATGGCGCCCTTTCTGTGGCGCGAAGGGTTTGGGCGTCGGTTTCTTACCTAATAACCGACGCCTATAGTCCCATGATGACGCATTTTCGGTGGCGCGCGAAGTGTTTGGGCGTCGGTTTTGGAACCGACGCCTAATGGGTGGACTTTTAGTGTCGCCCACATAGGTGTTGCTTAGAAACCGACACTAAAGGCTTTAAATAACCGACACTAAAGGTAGGTTCTGTAGTAGTGACTCCCTCTAGAGAGGGGAAATCTAGGTTCCTCCCATGACTCTACGATGATGTTATGAGATAGATTTCAAACTTCATTAGTATTATGTACACATGTTAACTCTAGTTTAGATATTTAACCATGACTAGATCATATTAGAGAGTTTGGGATACACATGATAAGTAAAAGCCTAAGGTGGATAGTACATGGAAATTTTGAGGATGAAATTTATTTAAAGTGGGTATAATTGTAACATCCCAAGATTTCACACATATACTTTAGAGTTCTCAATGGAGTTTTATGATAAAATTTAAACAATGGATTTTATGATAATAACCCAACGTATGAAAAATTCTTTTTATTTATAACATGATGCATCTTCTTTGTTCTTTATTTGCAAGACTGCAAGTGTTCTTTGTTTATGATAATAACCCAAAGTATAAACAATGGATTTTATGATAATAGCCCTATGGGCATGATTAGAATTTGCATGTTCTTTGTTTCTTCAGCCGTAGTGGTTCCATGTAAGTGAATCCAAGCTAGCTTTCTAGTTTTGGTTGGGCCACGACGGCACGGGATCGGCGACTGAGATTTTGTTACTGAATAGAAGAATTTAGGTGGTTTCTTTGGAATTATCTAGTTGTCCAGATACTTTGAGAACTAGTATCTAATTCATCCTACATCAGAAAATTTAGAAAAAGAATTTCGTTGGAAAGCTTTTTGAATAAGGAACAATAATTTTATGGTTTTGAAGCCTAATTTGACTCAATTTTCCCCTGATTTATTAGGGAGCCACGAAACCCTAGAAATCAAGTTAAGGATTATTTAATGGATGTTAACTAGTTTAATAAGATAATTACAATTTCTTAACCCTAAGAACGTGATTAAGGTTTCATCAACCTCAAGAGAATCCTAAGGAGTTTCTACAATATTTGGTAAGTGGATCATGTCCTCTAAGTAATAAGTATGGGTTAAGGGCTTCTTATCGCTTATATTTAAGAAAATTAGTTATAATGATATTAAATATATAGTTCAAACAATACTTGCAAGATAAGTGCTTACAATTCATATTATGAATTTTCATATATTATTCTTATCTAAGATCATAAGGATAATGTGTGCATCATTCTTAGGTTAGATTTAATGTTTCAAGTTATCATGTTCAAGAGTAATGTTAAGTACAAGATAATTGATTTGTGTTGTTCCTTCCAAGTTATTCAACTTTTGGGAAAAGATCAAGCTCTTGAGAGCAATGCCATATTCAAGCTCCAGAGAGCAATGTTATTCATCTAGCTCTCGAGAGCAATGTCACAGATCAAGCTCATGAGAGCAATGTTATTTATCAAGATCCAGAGAGCAATGAGCACATTGGCACATGTATATTAAAGATCCCGAGAGCAAGTTTATGGATGAATTACAACATAATCAACCTAAGATAATAATGTCATTAATTATGAGAAACAACATGAAGATAAATGATATGAAAAGTATTCAACCTTTTACAATATTTGAAGTTACGATTTCTATATTTCATGTAGTATAACGTTACTCAATGCCACTTACTCTAACGTATTTTCATTTTGTTATGCATGGTTGGGGGCGTGATGCCCATAGGTGAGGAGTACATAGGGACTAAAGAAGAGCAAGCCAAAGATTAGAAGACCTTCAAGTGCAACCTAGTGGGGTGCCATATACACAGATGATCCAATCATTTAGATTAGAGTTTGTTTCATCTTCTAAATCATGTTTAGATGTTAAATGATATATTCAAGAACTCAAATGTACTAGACTGCCTTACAACAATGTATGAATCAATTTCAATATTAATGCATGGTAATTGTTTACTTTATTTGCAATGTTTATTATTATTGTGATATCCCTTTGAGATAAATTCCCCCATGTTATGTAAATTTGGGAGTTTATTTTGCTAATACATGTAAGAGAAAAGGGGGTGTTACACCTTCATTAATGAATGCATTGAGTCATCTTACTCTAGCATATGCCTTACTTTCATGCATGTTGTTTGGTTGTAAGTAGATAATGGATAACCCCTAGTACTATGAGAAATATTTTTCCTTAATGATGAACAAGAATGCATAAGAAGGAAGATAACCTAATAAAATGATGATTACAAGAATTACTTAGGGAAAGGAAGTGATGCATGCTATTGCACATGATCCAATACTTATGGCATGTTGTATACATAGCCTCAATACTTATTCATTTTTAATGACTTGTGTGATGTGAATACTTAACATTTATATTAGTTTTAGTGTAAGCTATATATCAACATTAGAGAGATGGTGGAGGTTATGTGGTAGTGATGTTAAGGATTTTGGATAGGCTATGTGGGTCATGGTTGTGTGATTTCTCTTTTGGTGTTGCGCTTGGATTGAAGTCCCACATATATGGGAGACATACCTCAAAACTAAATATTTGGGGAAGCCTTATGGGATGGGAGTGAGACCCCAATCATCTGCCTTGAAAGGATGTTCCTAGGTCAGGGTATGTCCCATTAGGATGGGAGTGAGACTCCAACCCTAAGTTTATGTTCCTAGTTAGAGTAAATCCCACAGAGATGGGAGAGAGGCCATAATACAAAGGTTGTGTTCAGATTGTCAGACATGATATGAGTCAGACATGATGAAGTATAGGATTTGCATGTAGATGGAAATGGAAGGAAAGGAAAGGAGAAGTGACATCACACATTCAGATGTAGATTGGATATAATATTCTTGTTTTCTGGGCAACCCTACCACAAAATCTATTGTGATATGTTCCCACTTCCACTCTGGTATAGGAAGAGATTGCAAGGTACCTACCTGTAGGTTTCTGATGCTCAGCCTTAACCTGCTGGCACACACTACATCTAACCACGTACTCAGCTACATCCTTTTTCATACCTGACCACCAGTATAACTCCTTAAGATTCCTGTACATTTTGGTGTTGCCTGGATGCATAGCGTACATCGATGCATGCCCTTCCTTAAGAATCTGTTCTTTCAAATCACTATCTCCAAGTACACACAACCTGTCATGCTGATACAACAAACCATCATCCGAAAACGTGAACTCTGGTCTTTTTCCTCTTGTCATGTTCTGCATGATCTGTTGTAACTCACTGTCACTCTGCTGAAGTTCCTTGATCTGATCATAAAAAGTAGGATTGACTTGCATCTATGCAATCAAACCACTCTACTCTGTCACTCCTAAGTCTAGGTTCAACTTCCGCATCTCTACTAGCAGGTCTCTCTTGAAGCATGCCATAGAGAATACATTAGCTGTTGAACTTGACTTCCTACTGAGGGCATCTGCTACCACATTTGCTTTTCCAGGATGATAATCTATTATCACATCATAATCCTTGATCAATTCTAACCATCTCCACTGTCTAAGATTCAGATCCTTCTGGCTGAAAATATATTTCAAGCTCTTATGATCTGTAAATACATGGCACGCCTCACCATAAAGATAGTGACGCCATGTCTTAAGAGCATGAACTACTGCAGCTAACTCCAGATAATGTGTCAGGTAATTCTCCTCATTCTTCTTAAGCTATCTAGATGCATAAGCTACTACCTTGCCTTCCTGCATCAACACACAACCTAAACCTCTCCTTGAAGCATCACAAAACACTGTGTAGCCTTTATCTGCCTCGGGCATGATCAACATTGGTGCTGTAGTCAACTTCTTCTTCAAGATCTGAAAACTCTTATCACAACTGTCTGACCAGAAAAACAGTGCATTCTTTCTCGTTAAGCATGTCAGAGGTGACGCTATAACACTGAAGTTTTGGATGAACCTCATGTAGTAACCTGCCAATCCTAAGAAGCTTCTGATCTCAGTAGGAGTCTTAGGATGCTCCCACTGTAGAATAGATTCAACTTTCTTAGGGTCAACACTTACTCCATCTCCTGAGATGACATGTCCAAGAAAAGACACCTCAGCTAACTAGAACTCACACTTACTGAACTTAACATATAACTGGTGTTATCTCAACAACTGCAATGCTATCCTTAGATGTTGTTCATGCTGCTCATCATCTCTGGAATAAATCAAAATGTCATCTATGAAAACCACTATGAACTGATCCAAGAACGGCTTGAAAATCCAGTTCATCATATCCATGAAAGCTACTGGGGCATTAGTCAGTCCAAACGACATGACCAGAAACTCATAATGCCCATATCTTGTTCTAAAAGCTGACTTAGGAATATCTGAAACCTTTATCCTCAACTGATGATATCCAGATCTCAAGTCTATCTTAGAAAAGATTTTCGCTCCATGCAACTGATCAAACAAATCATATATCCTAGGCAACATGTACTTATTCTTGATGGTGATCTTATTCAACTGTCTGTAGTCTATACATAACCTCATAGTACCATCTTTCTTTTTCACAAACAAGACTGGAGCTCCCCACGACGAAGAACTAGGTCGAATGAAACCCTTATCCAGTAATTCTTGTAACTAAATCTTGAGTTTCTTCAACTCTGAAGGTGCCATTCTGTAGGCTGGTAGCGCTATAGGTTGACTACCTGGAAACACCTGGATCTCAAAGTCGATCTCTCTTTTAGGAGGTAGACCTAGTAACTCATCTAGAAAAACATCTGGGAACTCACAGACCACTAGCACATCCCATAGACTGACTGTGCTCTTCTATGCTCTAGTATCCACTACATGTGCCAAGAATGCATCACAACCTTTCTACAACATCTTATAAGCTACAACGACTGATATGATACATGTAGGCAAAACTTTCCTGTCTCCAATAAAGGCACAAGAAAATCCACCCTGTTGAAAGATAGGCTCCTTCTTCCAACAGTCGAGCTGAACTCGATACGTCTCTAGGCAATCTATTCCCAAGATAACTTGAAAAGAGTTAATATCTAGGGGTATAAGATTAACTGTGATTGTGTAACTACCAAAGGTTAATAAACATCTGGGACAAAAATCTGTCAACACTGTTGGTTCACCTAACGGAACCCTCAACAACAACTCAACCGATAACTCCTAGGTTAAAAGGTTAAGCTCACAAGCTAAAGAACGTTGTATAAATGAGTGAGTAGCACCTGGATCTATCAAAATTGTAACTGAAATGCTGTTAAAGAAAATCATTTCTCCTGTAATTACTTGAGAAGAAACAATACCTTCTTGTGGTGTCAAAGAGAAGAATCGTCCTGAAGCTCTTCCTCTCCCACGATGTCCTCGTTGTCCTTCCCTAGAACTGGGTGCTGCACCACCTCGGGAGTCTGAAGCTACAGAGGAACTTACTCCTCTAGCTGGAGCTTGTCTTGGGACATTCTGGTACTGTGACTGGGAACTCTGTGATGCTGACTGCTGAAGCCGAGGACATTGCCTTCTAAAGTGTCCAACCTGTCCGCAGTTGTGACAACCCTGAACATATAAACAAATCATCTATCCTTGGAAACATGTACTTATTCTTGATGGTGATCTTATTCAACTGTCTGTAGTCTATACATAACCTCATAGTACCAGCTTTCTTTTTTACAAACAAGACTGGAGCTCCCCAAGGCAAAGAACTAGGTCAAATGAAACCCTTATCCCGTAATTCTTGTAACTGAGTCTTGAGTTCCTTCAACTCTGCAGGTACCATTCTGTAGGTTGGTAGCACTATAGGTTGACTACCTAGAAACACTTGGATCTCAAAGTCTATCTCTCTTTCATGTGGTAGACCTATCAACTCATCTAGGAACTCACAGATCACTGGCACATCCCATAGACTGACTGTGCTCTTCTCAGCTCTAGTATCTACTACATGTGCCAAGAATGCCTCACAACCTTACTGCAACATCTTATCAACTACAACAGCTGATATGATACACGTAGGCAAAACTTTCCTGTCTAAAAAAAACACAAGAAAATCCACCATGTTGAAAAATAGCCTCTTTCTTCCAACAGTCGAGTTGAACTCGATACATCTCTAAGAAATCCATACCCAAGATAACTTGAAAAGAGTTAATATCTAGGGGTATGAGATTAACCGTAATGGTGTAACCACCAAAAGTCAACAAACATCCGGGACAAAACTCCATCAACACTGTCGGTTCACCTAATAGAACCCTCAACAACAACTCAACTGGTAACTCCTGGGTTAATAAGTTAAGCTCACAAGCTAAAGAACGCTGTATAAACGAGTGAGTAGCACCCAGATCTATCAAAATTGTAACTGGGGGCAATTCCTTCTAAAGTGTCTCACCTATCCGCAGATATAACAACCCTGAACATCTGCACCCCAACATTGACCAGAGTGTGACTTCCCACAGATATCACACCTCGGTACCTCTTTCCTTGGCGGACCTATCATTGAAATTGATGATCTAGAAGATCTAGTTGGTGGTGTCCATGTAGACTATGTATTCCATCTACCGGAGTTAGGTCTTCCTCCACTTGATGAAAAACTAGATCCTTGTCTACCAAAATAGCCAAGTCCTCGTCCTATCTTTGAAAAGAAACCACCACTTCCTCTATATCCACCACTGCTTTGTCCCCTTCTAATAAAGTCTCCAGATCTTTTCTTACTCTCAGTTTTCTTATCAACATTAACTGACTCTTCTACACGTCTCGCTGCTTCCACAAATTCCCCAAAGTTTTCTCTATCTCTTCGACCAATGGCTGAAATAGTGTGTCTAATTTCTGACCTTAATCCTTCTTAAAATCTTATGCACTTTTCTACATCATTAGGAACAAGTTACGGACAAAAATTCACCAATCTTGTGAAATGTGCCTCGTATTCACCAATTGTCATCCTTCCTTGTCTGATATTCTACAACTGTCTTATTTTCTCACTTAGAAAAGTAGGTGGGTAGTACTTAAGATGGAATTCATCAACGAAATCCTTCCAAGTCAGTACTGTGTCCCTCCTTTTATATTCCAATCCACACCACCAGAGCTCTGCATCACCTTTAAGCAAATAAACTGTGTGATTGATTTGTCTTTCCTCAGATAGCTCCATCAGATGGAACACTTTCTCTAACTGTCTCAGCCATTCATCTACCACTGCAAGGTCTGTAGTTCCATTAAACTCAATACCTCCAAGCTTCTTAACCAACTCATAGGATCTCATCAGGTCCTTGCTGCTTGAGGTATAAGCTCGTCTCTCCATCTTATACTTTTCCCTGGTCTCAAGAAACATTATGTACATCCTTGATGCCTCATCCACATCATCACCACCACCTGGACCCATCACCTGAGGATCAGGTCCAATGTGGCTCTCAACTTGGTCCTCGTGACCACGTCCTCTTCGTGCCATCTGTAATAGTATAATAGAACACTTCCTATTAGAAAATTGCATATAGAAGGAAAACACCTAAGTCGTAATCCTATTGGTCTATTGTCGTCCCCTGAACTTGACTTAGAGTAACTATTACTCAACCTATGCTCTGATACCAAATCATTTGACACGCCTCGACCCCACAATTACCACTAATCATGAGATTAGGGCATGACAATGAAGGATTACACTTATTACAAAAACACCCTTAACTTTTACTTTTCTTAATCACTTAAAATTAACTTAAAGGAAGTCTTATAACTTGAATAACACCGAATCTTACTAAACTGTGGAAGCAACTTACTATTTACCTTACTTGGAAGAAAACTAAACTTACTTGACATATTACATTGTTCATGCATAAAGTAAACCCAAACAGATAATTGAAATCTAATCTACATATTACATTTCATTCTCTCTCTACCACACCACATGCCCCAAGGACTGAGGGGAAAGGACTAAGAGACCTATATCTAACTACGAGCTACCTTCTAAGAACTTGGGTGATACCATCCTTCAACTTCCTCGTGCTGACGCTGACCTGAAAAATGTTTCAATAGGTTGGTGAGCTACTGGCTCAGTGAATAAAATTTCACCCAACCATCACAGATAACTCATTTATGTTTATTAATTTGAAATAAAATTCAAGATAATACTATACTGAGCATATCTAAACAATATAATTTAAATGATAGGAGATGTCAACATTTCATTAAGGAAACAATTGCTGCAAGGCTGTAGATACGATTAAATAATAGAAAATACTAAAATTTTATTTAAAGGACAACTGCTGTGAAACTAACTCAATATTTTCTTAACTATTTAACTTATAAGAAACTCTGTGAACCTATATGAACATATTTTATCTTATGCCCTGATCATATGCAGTGTACTCTACATATGAAGACTTGTAGAGAACTATGATCCCACTGTACAAGACTTAGCCGACACCCCGGGATAGCTAAGTCTGACTACTCCCCTGGTCTGCAACAGGAAAACTGGCTCTCTGGCCTCGACACTCCTATTGTGCCATAAACTGGAATCCTCCACTAACCTAAGCACACAGGAGGAGATTCAAGCCACCTATTGGCTTTTCTGTACTCTCATGCCACCAAGACTTCTGGTTGGTGTTGGACACACTTTTCTGTACTCTAGTGCCACCAGGACTTCTGGTTGGTGTTGGACACTACAAACTATAATTTAAGGAGACTTCCACTAGGGCTTCATCCCCTGTACCACCTGTTGGTACGTTTCGACCCTCGTATACTGGATGCACCACCAGGGTAGGTAATTTCACCCCTAAGGTGCATACCTCACATAGGGGTTCTACGGTGTTCAGGGCCCTTAAGTCTATTATTTTATTATTCTAGAAAAGCTCTTACTACATTACATCTCTTTCTTTCTTATCCTTGGATTTGGTATCTCTATGGTACCAAATATATTTATCTGAAACTTATAAATACAACATGTACATCATTTCTAACTTGGTAGTGCAATGCGCTCAAACACTATAATTTACTGAAAAATCAACATACTGTACTTGTAGGAAGATCTAAATAAATAGAATACTTATCAACTTGGCACATACATACTGAAATCATGCAATTAAACATCTTAATATACTGATAAGGGTTGATTACTCAACATATGAGAAATCATCAGTAGCACTTGTAAATTATCTAAAATTCCTAGAAAAACGTGCACATCAACCCTAATCTTGAGTTGTGTACACTTCAAAATATCCATATTGGTATTTATTTAAACACCATTTGAAGTACTAGAATTAAGTCTAACAGGTATGTAAATACATCACATGTATTATGCCTAATAGGATAATCATTCTCCCACTACCACTAGTGAAGATTGATTAATCATGTCTTAGAGATTCATGTCTCTTACTGGTTCTCTAACCAAAAGAGTCTAGATTTATCCATCATATGGAAAATAGAAATGAATTTCTCATGATAATGCTAATTTGATTGTTTGAGTTATCAATAACTTTTAGGTATCATTTTATCTTATGCATACCAAGTACCACAAGATAAATAAGGCATTGCCATAAAGATCATATCTTTGAAATAGAAACATCAACTTTATTAATTGCTATCATTGTCATACAATATACAAAAATTAAAGTGTTTCTATCCATTGGCAAATATGAAATAGCAGTTCATAACTCTATTACATGCCTTTAAGGCTGAAAATAAACTAAAATACTCCTATTTATGGTGGCAACACTTGCCCCATTAATTGAGTGCTTTACATTTTATATCTTGGTATCATATACCTCAAAAATGTTACAAGTTTACTTCATGACACCTTCAGGTGGAAATGTTTGTCGCCTCCTTCTTCTTTAGTTCTTCCAGATAGAGTGGGCAATTCCTTTTCCAATGTCCTAGCTTTTGACAATGGTGGCAATTGCCTCTCTTGGTCACGCCTCCCTTGGCCTTGAGAGCTGAAGATGCCTTGGGCTACTGGCTAGAATCAGAACCTTTCTTAGCCTTACCTTTGCCCTTGTGCTTGGACTTGCCTTAGTTGCTGATCATCATCACAGAATTAGGCTTGTCCTTCTTCATTTGTGTCTCTGCTATCCTCAACATGCCCAACAACTCTGTCAATGGCTTGTCAAAGTTGTTCATGTTGTAGTTCATCACAAACTGGTTGTAGGATTTTGGCAACGATTGCAGTATCACGTCAGTAGCCAACTCTTGGCTCAGAAGAAATCTCAGTCTCGTCAGGTTCTCCACATACCCAATCATCTTGAGCGTGTGAGGACCAACTAGATCTCCTTCTATCATGACACACTTGAACAACGCTCTGGAGACATCATATATCTCTTACCGTGCTTGATCTTCATACATGTTCTTGAGATGATGAATCATCTCAATGACACCCATGTTCTTGTTGTGTTTTAAGGGAGGTAGAGAAGAAGCGGAAATTTTTTTTCTCCCAAAACCCAAAACAAAAGGAATTGCGTCAATGTCTATACAATAGGAAAGATGGTTTGTGGATGCATACCTTGTCCTGAGGCTTGCTCGGCGACAGTACCTCACGCCTTGCACAGTCTTCACCTCTGGTCTTGGACGGTGTTTGTGCAGCTCCTGGTCGCACCGGGACTGAAGACTCCTGGTCTCACCGGGACTGTCGGGATTGACAGTTGTCCTCCGAGCGGCAGAGGTCTCCCGCCTCTACAGTCGTCCACACAGACTGCCTGGAACTCCGATCTCCTTGTCCCACAAGGAATCGGAAGGAGTCACACCCTCCTGTCGGCGTACTAGTCACCAACACACTCTTCTGCCACCATTCACTTTCTGCAGTTGTCTTTCCTTTGCTGTTCCTCCCTTATCGGGTAGCACTTGCTCGAGCTCTCTCGGTTACCAAAACCAGAGAGAACGACAACTTCACAGAGCAACTGACTGCACTGAGTTGTACTTTGAGAAGCCCCCAATACCCCTATATATAGGAGGGTCATGGGACAGGGTTCTCTATCCCGGGCAATGAGGGACTAAAGCAGGAGTAGAAGGGCTCAAGATTTTCCACAAAAACAACCAACTGCGTAACTTGAACCGATCGTTTTACAACTGAAATGGTCGGTTGGGGATCTGAGCCGGTCGGTTGACACCTCAACCGATCGGTTGGGACCCATGAAACGGTCGGTTCACTTCCAAACTGCTCGGTTCGTGGTCATGATCAGTTCCCAATTGACTTTTCTTCTTTTTGTTTCGAATTGGTATCAAATACCAATCCTTGTTCCAATCAATTTGGGCAAGTGAAACGAAAGGAAATTTATCACCAATCTTACTTTCCCAACTTGCTCGGTTGGACTTGAACCGATCGTTTCAAAACTTGAATGAATCGCTTCACCCTGTCCATGATCTGATCGACTCACCAGTTGAGCCGATCGGTTCACCAAGCTCAGCCGATCGGTTCATTACATGAGCTGATCGGTTGGGAGTGCAGATTGTGCAGAATCAGTCAATCACAGTTTAAATCAATCCGATACTCCAATCAATCGGTCCAACACCTTGAACACTATGATACTGAGCTATCAATTGATTGAGTGTTTAATTGAACTACTAAACTCCTTTAGTAATCAATCTAAACATGTTTGTGGAAAAACTCCTATTCCAGGTTAAATCCTATGTGTGTGACCCTACAGGTCCATTTCACGTTGGCAGTGAAAGTCCATAACACTTATGACTTCACAAGCAAAGAGCGGTGCCTAGTCACACATCAGTGCTACCCAAGTGAAATAGAAAGTTGGAGAACAACTTTCAATCCTACAATCCGTGAATGGTGTTACAGTGAATGTATAATTCCTTTGTCACTGATATCCTGAATGAACTCGAGGCATGGAATAGTCATCCTGTCAACGTTCATTCATTTCCTTGATCTCAGAGCAGACTGGGTGAGATGTGCGTGACATCAATATCACATATTGATTCACACGTGCACGCGCATGCCTTTCTCAATCTTACTCATCAAGTGGCCAAGGACATCAAACTCCCTTAAGAGGGACAAATCCCATATCTATCACTCACCCCTCAAAAGCCCCATGTGTCAAAGCCCCCCAATCATCACCTTTATAACAACCCATGTTTTAGGACTGCATTTGATGATGTCAAAGTGTACCCAACGACATGTGTTGAGTGTAGTGATTTCAGGTCTAAGAATCATACTCACCACCATCACTGTGAGAGCTGACTGTGACTACCAAGTCATGGTTCCATGTGTCACTCTCACGGTGGGTCTGTCCAGTACCTTGTTCTCTAACAAGTACCTATGTGCTTGGTTTGATATCACTATATCATGACTAATGAGATTTTGTCATCAACCAACACACAATCTAGTCTTTAGTGTTATTGGTGTCTATGGTTATTTCCACAATAATAACTGACTAGGGACTAAAAAAGAATGTATACTCTTAACATCCGTAGGATCTCATCGTTTATGTCCTCAACCCAAAAGCATACGTCATTGAGTAAAACCATTTTCTTAGACATCTATCATGTTACACCATCATCTCAGAAACAGTTTAAACATATAGATCAGAAATTTCCTTTATTATTATTCAAATCATTTACAAAGTATCCCATTACAATCATCATATGACTTGCTCTATGGGCATACATACCAACAGACTCCAACTTGCACTTAGAGCCAGTCACCAAGGAACCTCAGTCCTTGTGACCTAGCATGACCATCATGCTTCTGCTGAGAAAGGGCCTTAGTCAGTGGATCAGCTATGTTGTCTTCAGTTGGTACTTTGCAAATCTTCACATCTCCTCACTCTATGATCTCTCGTATGAGATGGAAGTGTCGCAGTATGTGCTTGGACCGCTGATGTGATCTGGGTTCCTTAGCTTGTGAAATATCTCCATTATTGTCACAATAAAGCTCAATTGCATCACAGCTACTGGGAACTACACCAAGTTTAGAAATGAACTTCCTGATCCACACAGCCTCCTTTGCTGCATGTGAAGCAGCAATATACTCGGCCTCTGTAGTAGCATCGGCAACTGTTTCTTGCTTGGAACTCTTCCAGCTCACAACTCCATTATTAAGGCAAAATACAAATCCTGACTGCGATCTGTAATCATCTTTATCAGATTGGAAGCTTGCATCAGTGTAACCCTTTACAACCAGCTCTTCCTCACCGCCGTAAACAAGAAACTGATCCTTAGTCCTTCGCAAATACTTGAGGATGTTCTTTACGGCTGTCCAGTGAGCATCCTTGGGATCTGACTGGTACCTGCTCGTCATGCTGAGAGCATACGAGACATCTGGGCGTGTGCACAATATAGCGTACATGATGGATCCGATGGCTGATGCATATGGGATCCCATTCATATGCTCCCTCTCTTCATAATATTGGGGACATTGAGCTCTAGAGACGGTGACTCCATGTAGCATGGGGATGTTGCCTCTCTTTGAGTTCTCCATGCTGAATTGCTTCAGCACTTTGTCAATGTACGTGCTCTGACTTAGTCTGAGAAGCCTTCTAGATCTATCTCTATAGATCTTAATTCCTAGAATGTAGGATGCTTCTCCTAAGTCCTTCATTGAGAAAGTATTCCCAAGCCAAGTCTTTACCTTCTCTAAGGCTAACCTTCTTGTACACACAAGGTTCATCTTCATTTTGAGTAAAGCCAAACACTTTGACTTCCTCATCAAATTGAAGATTCCAACTCCGAGATGCTTGCTTCAATCCATAGATTGACCTTTGTAGCTTACAGACTTTATTGGCATTCTTTGGATCTACAAAACCTTCAGGCTGTGTCATGTACACATCCTCATTTATATTCCCGTTAAGGAATGCAGTTTTAACATCCATCTGCCAAATCTCATAGTCATAATAAGCTGCAATAACAAGCATGATCCTGATGGACTTAATCATGGCAACTGGAGAAAAGGTTTCGTCATAGTCAACACCTTGAACTTGTCGAAATCCCTTTGCAACCAATCTACCTTTATAAGTTTGCACATTGCTATCCATGTCGGTCTTTTTCTTAAAGACCCACTTGCACCCTATGGGTTTTACCCCTTCGGGTGGTTCCACCAAAGTACATACTTTGCTGGAGTACATGGATTCCATCTCGGATCTCATGGCTTCAAGCCATTTCTCAAAATCTGGTCCCTCCATAGCCTCT
The DNA here is from genome assembly GCA_963693085.1 of Alisma plantago-aquatica. Classification (NCBI taxonomy): domain Eukaryota; kingdom Viridiplantae; phylum Streptophyta; class Magnoliopsida; order Alismatales; family Alismataceae; genus Alisma; species Alisma plantago-aquatica. The sequence continues at coordinate 457,201,133 of OY856411.1, read as the reverse complement.
ACGTAGGTAGTTGGATCATCATCTATGATCAACTCACCACCTTCCCGAATCAAAAGGTATCCAAACCTCTCAAGTTCAAGGCGGGTCCTACTAGATCTATGAGGTCCTTGTGTTATCAGAGGAGAATGAGATCCCACAACACCTTGTGAATCTCCATATTCCTCTCGTACATCTACTGGTTCAATGTTTTCTGGTTGGGTTTGAACCTCTTCAAGCTCTATTTTCCTCCCACTGCTTCTTGTGGAAATAAATTCCTTCTCTAGGAACACAGCTGTCCTAGAAACAAACACTTTGTTGTCAGTAGGGTGGTATAGATAATATCCCCTCGTTTCCTTGGGATATCGAACAAAATAACATTTATCAGATTTGGGTCCAAGCTTATCAGGAAGCATTTTCCTAATGTAAGCCTCACAACCCCAAATCTTCAGAAAAGACAAATCGGGACGCTTCCCGTACCATATCTCATATGGTGTCTTTTGAACCGATTTAGATGGTACACGGTTAAGTGTAAACGTGGCGGTTTCAAGAGCATAACCCCAGAAAGAAATTGGAAGATCAGCAAAACTCATCATTGATCGCACCATATCCAACAATGTGCAATTCCTTCTTTCAGATACACCGTTATGCTGTGGTGTTCCTGGTGGAGTCCATTGTGATACAATACCACGGGCTCGCAGAAGGTCCTCAAACTCCTGGCTTAAGTATTCTCCACCTCAATCGGATCGAAGTGCCTTAATACATTTACCAAGTTGGTTCTGTACTTCATTCATGAAATCCTTGAACCTTTCAAGGATTTCTGACTTATGTTTCATCAGGTACACATAGCCATACCTACTGAAGTCATCAGTAAAGGTAATGAAGTACTGATACCCACCTCTAGCATTAGTTCTAAAAGACCCACATACATCAGTATGTATGAGTCCTAATAAATCACTAGCTCTCTCACCTTTACCTGAAAAGGGAGTCTTGGTCATCTTGCCCAATAAACAAGATTCACATGTCTATATTGATTCATAATCAAAAGAGTCTAGATAACCATCTTTATGGAGTCTAGAAATGCATTTCTCATTTATGTGCCCTAGACGACAATGCCAAAGATATGTTTTGTTTGAGTCGTTGAGTTTTTGCTTTTTGGTGTTTACGTTGTATACACTTGTCTCCAAATCTATCAAGTATAGACCATAAGACATTGAGGCACTGCCATAAAAGATCCCATCTTTAGAAATGGAACAATTTTCATTCTTAATAAGAAATTCAAATCCATCCTTGTCCAAACAAGAGACGAAAATGATATTCCTATTTATGGTAGGTACATAATAGCAGTTCTTTAACTCAATTATTAGCCCACTTGGTAGAGTTAACTCATAGGTTCCTACGACACTGGTGGAAACTCTTGCCCCATTGGCAATACGTAGTTCAACCTCGCCTTTCCCCAAAGGCCTACTTCTCTTAAGATCCTTCACATTTGAACAAATGTGAGATCCACATCCGGTATCAAGTACCCATGATGAAGAAGTAGTAAAGTTAATCTCTATCACGTATACACCAGAAGTAGAGATCTCTATCTCTGACTTCTTCTTCCATCGTTCCTTCCATCCTTTCCATGTAGAAGAAATTAGTTTGGTGAGAGAACCCTTCTCTCCCTTACCTTTCGTTCCATTGATCTCTATCAATGAACTTTCTTTCTTCTTCACCAACGCTTTAAGCGTACATAGAGTGGATTCAAAGGCTTCTGGTATATCTGGATTGTGCAGAACACTTCTCACAGTCCTCAACAAGTTATGGAATTTATTCTCAATTAATTTGCCCATTTTAAAAGATGATTCCTTTGCCATTCTATAAGAGAAAATTGCATTTTGTCAAAACCCTTTTGATTTGATTTGAATAAAATTTGACGATAGTTAATTAGGCCGTTAATTAATTACCGCTCCCACTATTTTGAATCAAATTGACAGCCCTCACCATCAATTCGGAAGATTGCAACGTACAATCTTCTAGTGGGTCAAGATCCTAAAATCCTCTGAGCCATGGACCAGCTAGGGCTGTCACCCACAACTCAGATCTCCCAGGTAGGCAACTCTTGCCAATTGCATCATATGCAACTCTTGAAAGATGTCACATGCAACTCCTTGCCATGATCATCTCCATGCCTCAAGGTGCTAGATCCTATCTAGGTCACCTTGTTAAGCCTGACCCAAAGCCAACACGATGAATATGCACCATGCTAGGGTAGACCCACACATTCATCCTTCACGCTTCCACGAGATAGATGGTGAACCACGCTAGGGCATGCCCACACTTGGTCGATCAAGCTTTTCACTTGTGTCGCATTTGGAAGGCATCTAAAACTTTAATATTTAATGAGGGATTTGGTTTTTATATACATATACATATCCAATCACCACAATATATAGTATGTATCATATACATGCTATATCCCACAGAAAACATGCGAAACGATAAAAAGCAATGATTATGGCCATCCTATTGTGATTCCTCGAGCCAAGAGGAATCACGGTCATCTAGGTCTACATCACATGCAACCTGTACAAGATGAAATATGTGCCTGCCTTTTTGGGTTTGATCAGCTCATCTCCATGACTGATCGGCTTGCCATCAAGTTGGTTGTTCGGGTGCCACCAGCCGATCGACTGGCACCTCCAGCCGATCGGTTCATCGGTCATCGTGCATCTCCTCATATCGCCACCCAATCGTCTCGATCCTCGAGCCGGTCGTCTGGAACACCAACCGATCGGTTCATGCCTTGAATCGATCATCTCATTCGTCGTCAGGTCGTCCGCCGTTCTTTGACATAACAGGAAATAAAATCTATCCTATTTACAATTGAATTGTGAAACCCCGAGTTACATTCGGGGGGAGCAAAGGTAGGAAAAGAAATCTTGAATTATTTTGAGTTACATCAGGAATAGGAGAAAGGGAATCGATGCGTAGACCGAGATGCAAGCAACCACATACAACCATACACAGATATAGGGTTTATAGGCCATAACCATGCTACACATCCACCACAAAACTTGTTTAAGGGCGACACGTATCGAGTGCATTAATATTACATATTATATATGTATATTTGGGATTTGTGGATTGGACATGCATAAAGCCAATTTTATTCGCATCGTATGCAATAAATAAAGGCGACAAACCAAAATCGATCATATCGATAATCCTAAAATATAGAGCAGTTGACGTGGCTCTGATACCACTGTTGGCTTTTAAGGGAGGCAGAGAAGCAGCAAAATTTTTTTTTCTCCCAAAACCCAGAACAAAAGGAATCGCGTCAACATCTATACAATAGGAAAGATGGTTTGTGGATGCATACCTTATCCCGAGGCTTGCTCGGCGACAGTACCTCGTGCCTTGCGCGATCTTCACCTCTGGTCTTGGACGGTGTCTGTGTAGCTCCTGGTCGCACCAGGACTGAAGACTCCTGGTCTCACCGGGACTGTCAGGATTGACAGTTGTCCTCCGAGTGGCAGAGGTCTCCCGCCTCTGCAATCATCCACACGGACAGCCTGGAACTCCGATCTCCTTGTCCCACAAGGAATCAGAAGGAGTCACACCCTCCTGTCGGTGTACTAGTCACCAACACACTCTCCTGCCACCAATCGCTTTCTGCAGTTGTCTTTCCCTTATTTTGCCTCCCTTATCGGGTAACACTTGCTCGGGCTCTCTCGGTTACCAAAACCAGAGAGAACGACAACTTCACAGAGAAACTGGTTGCACTGAGTTGTACTTTGAGAAGCCTCCTATACCCCTATATATAGGAGGGTCATGGGACAAGGTTCTCTATCCCGGGCAATGCAGGACTAAAGCAGGAGTAGAAGGGTTCGGGATTTTCCACAAAAACAACCAAATGCGTAACCTGAATCGATCGTTTCACAACTGAAACAGTCGGTTGGGGATCTGAGCCGGTCAGTTGACACCTCAACCGATCGGTTGGGACCCATGAAATGGTCGGTTCACCTCTGAACCGGTCGGTTTGTGGTCCTGATCAGTTCCCAATTGACTTTTCTTCTTTTTGTTTCGAATTGGTATCAAATACCAATCCTTGTTCCAATCAATTTGGGTAAGTGAAATAAAAGGAAATTTCTCACCAATCTTACTTTCCCAACTTGCTCGGTTGGACTTGAACCGATCGTTTCAACACTTGAATGAATCGCTTCACCCTGTCCATGAGCCGATCGACTCACCAGTTGAGCCGATCGGTTCACCAAGCTCAGCCGATCGGTTCATTACATGAGCCGATCGGTTGAGAGTGCAGATTGTGCAGAATCAGTCAATCGCAGTTTCAATCAATCCGATACTCTAATCAATCAGTCCAACACCTTGAACACTATGATACTGAGCTATCAATTGATTGAGTGTTTAATTGAATTACTAAACTCCTTTAGTAATCAATCTAAACATGTTTGTGGACAAACTTCTATTCCAGGTTAAATCCTATGTGTGTGACCCTGCAGGTCCATTTCACGTTGGCAGTGAAAGTCCATAACACTTATGACTTCACAAGCAAAGAGCGGTGCCTAGTCACACATCAGTGCTACCCAAGTGAAATAGAAAGTTGGAGAACAACTTTCAATCCTACAATCTGTGAATGGTGTTACAGTGAATGTATAATTCCTTTGTCACTGATATCCTAAATGAACTCGAGGCATGGAACAATCATCTTGTCAACGTTCATTCATTTCCTTGATCTCAGAGCAGACTGGGTGAGATGTGTGTGACATCAATATCACATATTGATTCACACGTGCATGCGCATGCCTTTCTCAATCCTACTCATCAAGTGGCCAAGGACATCAAACTCCCTTAGGAGGGACAAATCCCATATCTATCACTCACCCCTCAGAAGCCCCATGTGTCAAAGCCACCCAATCATCACCTTTATAACAACCCATGTTTCAGGACTGCATTTGATGATGTCAAAGTGTACCTAACGACATGTGTTGAGTGTAGTGATTTCAGGTCTAAGAATCACACTCACCACCATCACTGTGAGAGCTGACTGTGACTACCAAGTCATGGTTCCATGTGTCACTCTCACGGTGGGTCTGTCCGGTACCTTGTTCTTAACAAGTACCTATGTTCTTGGTTTGATATCACTATATCATGACTAATGAGATTTTGTCATCAACCAACACACAATCTAGTCTTCAGTGTTATTGATATCTATGGTTATTTCCACAATAACAACCGACTAGGGACTAAACAAGAATGTATACTCTTAACATCTATATGATCTCATCGTTTAGGTCCTCAACCCAAAAGCATATGTCATTGAGTAAAACCATTCTTTTAGACATCTATCATGTTACACCATCATCTCAGAAACAGTTTAAACATATAGATCGGAAATTGCCTTTATTATTATTCAAATCATTTACAAAGTATCCCATTACAATCATCATATGACTTTCTCTATGGGAATACATACCAACAGTTCTCATGTTGTCTCTACAACTCATGGTTCATGGAGCACAACATCAAGCACTTTGCATCAATGGCATCATCAGAATGCTTCTTATAAGCATCCTTTTCTTCCTTTGGTAGGAGCAGGTTCCTCTGGAACTGGAGTATCCAGGACATAGAGCTTTCACTCTTGAGTGAGAACAATTCTCAATATCCTAAACCAGTCGTGGAAGTTAGTCCCATTCAGCTTGTCCTTCTCAAGGACCGATCACAACGAAAGTGATTACTATTGATTAGCCATTTATTGTACAAAAAGGAAATATATGCAATTTAGTCCAAAACTCAATTTTGACTAATTTGATTGATTTGAAAGGTTGACGATATAATTACGACTTTAATTAATTATCGCTCCCACTATTTTGTTCAAATTGATAGCCCTCACCATCAATTCAGAAGATTGCAATGTACAATCTTCTAGTGGGCAAGATCCTGAAATCCTCTGAGTCATGGACCAGCTAGGGTTGTCACCCATAACTTAGATCTTCCAGGTAGGCAAAATTTTCCAATTGCATCATATGCAACTCTTGAAAGATGTCATATGCAACTCCTTGCCATGATCACCTCCATGCCTAAAGGTGTTAGATCCTATCTAGGTCACCTTGTTAAGTCCGACCCAAAGCCAACACGATGAATATGCACCCTGCTAGGGTAGACTCGCATATTCATCCTTCATGCTTCCACGAGATAGACGGTGCACCACGCTAGGGCGTGCCCACACTTGGCCGATCAAGCTTTTCACGTGTTTCGCATTCGGAAGGCATCTAAAACTTTAATATTTAATGAGAGATTTGGTTTTTATAGGTACATATATATATCCAATCACCACAATATATAGTATGTATCATATACATGCTATATCCCACAGAAAACATGCGAAACGATAAAAGCAATGATTATGGCCATCCTAATGTGTTTCCTCGAGCCAAGAGGAATCACGGTCATCTAGGTCTACATCACATACAACCTGTCCATGATGAAGTTCTATAGCCATCCGAGTTGATCAACTCATCACATGAATGACCTGCTCACCCTGGCCGGTCGTCTAGGTGCCACCATTCGATCGTTTGGCTCCTCCAACTAATCGGTTTGCCTGGTCATCATGCATATCTTCATGGACGCCACCCGATCATATCGCTCCATGAACCGGTCATCTGGAACGCCAATCGATCGGTTCACGCCTTGAACTGATCATCTCAGTCTTCGTCAGGTTGTCCTCTGTTCTTTGACATAATAGGAAATAAAAGATTTATCCTATTTTACATTTGAAAAAGGGAAACCCTGAGTTACATTAAGGAGGATCAAAGGTAGAAAAGAAATCTCGAGTTATCTCGAGTTACATCAGGAATAAGGAGGTAAGGAATCGGTGCGTAGACTGAGATGCAAGCAAACACATACAACTAAGCACACACATAGGGTTTATTGGCTATAACCACGCTATACATCCACCACAAAACTCATTTAAGGGTGACACATATCGAGTGCATTCATATTACATATCATATATGTATATTGGGATTTGTGGATTTAGGATTGGACATGCATCATATGCAATAAATAAAGGCAACAAACCAAAATCGATCATATCGATAATCCTAAAGTATAGAGAAGTTGACGTGGCTCTGATACCACTATTGGGTTTATTGGGAGACAGAGAAGGCAGCGGAAACAAACATTTTCTTCTCCCAAACCCAGAATAAAGTAATCACGTCAATGTCTATACAATAGGAAGGATGGTTTGTAGAGGCGTACCTTGTCCCGAGGCTTGCTCGGAAATGTTACCTCACGGCTTCCGCGGTCTTCACCTTCAGTCTTAGATGGTGTCTGTGCAGCTCCTGGTCTCACTGGGACTGTCGGCTCCTGATCACACTGAGACTGTCAAGATTGACAGATGTCCTCTGAGTGGCAGAAGTCTCCCGCCTCTGAAGTAGTCCACACGGACCACCTGGAACTCTGATCTCCTTATCCGACAAGGAATCGTAAGGAGTCAAACCCTCATGTCGGCGTACTAGTGACCGACACACTCTCCTGCCACCAGTCATTTTTCTGCAGTTGTCTTTCCCTTACTGTGCCTCCCTTATCAGGTAGCACTTGCTCGGGCTCTCTCTCAGTTACCAAAACCAGAGAGAATGATAACATTTTAGAGAAACTGGTGCACTTAGTTATGTTTTGAGAAGCCCCCAATACCCCTATATATATAGGAGGGTCATGGAACAAGGTTCTCTACCCCGAGCAATGTGGGACTAAAGCAGGAGTAGAAGGGTTCGAGATTTTCCACAAAACAACCAACTGTGCCAGCTGAACCGATCGTTTCAACCCTGAAACGGTCATTTAATGCCCTGAGCCGATCGTTTGGGACTTGAGTTGATCGTCTGGGGCTCTGAGCCGATCGGTTGGTGCCCCGAGCCAATCAGTTCATGGTCCTGATCCAACTCAAATTGACTTTCATATTTGTTTCCGATTTTATAACAAGTACATAATAGTAGCTATTTAACTCTATTACAAGCCTTGTGGGAAGAGATATACTATAGCTTCCAACTATGCTAGCCACAACTCTTGCACCATTAGCAACCCACAGTTCCACCTTGCATTTTCCCAAAGGCATACTGTTGGATAAATTGGACATTATGATAAATCCCTTTGTTTCGATGATGACAAACATTTCATTCTTGTTGATCTAACGTGCTACTTGAGTGTTGCAGGAATAAAGTGGATGACAAAGATTCTAGGGAAACTATACGCTTGAATGATTGTAAATGTCATGCAATGTAATCAATTGTAAACTTGTACAAACATATAATGTACAAGTACTTAGATTTCATGTAAATCAAGCGTTAGATCTTCCCTAGCTAATCACCACACTTAGATAGGTCATCCCTTTCAAATAAGTTCACATATGCACACTCATACACACACATAGTGCCTTAATTGAAAGATTGAAACATGGTCAATCTCGGTCGACCACACTCCTCGACCGAGACACTCTCGGTTGACAAACTTCTCGACCGAGAATGACCCAAGTAGCCGTTAGACACAACTGACAAAGTAGTTGGCAGTTGCAAATGAACGTTGATCCAGAGAGCCTGTCGGTCGACAAGACTTCGACCGAGTAGGTATCTCGGTCGACAATTTGTCGACCGAGATGGTCTCTGACAGCAACTGCAGAATAAACTAGCCGTTACTAATGCACCTAACTTATATCTAACGGCTAGTTAAGCACTTAGAAGCCCCTAGAAGTTGTCTAGAACGTCCTTAAGCATCCATAGGCCACTCCTATAAATAGGACATGCCTTAGGACACTACAAAACACCTAAGATATACTTGTGCTATACTTGAGCTTGAAATACTCACTTGCAATCTGTTTTAGAGCAATAGAGCAATTCCTACACTTGCCATTCATTCCTATTGCTCCCATTTCGTGTCCTATAGGCTAGTATCTCCTATCCACTACAATCACATTGTCATACACATTGGTTAGGAGATCTATACGCTTGATATAGGCAAATCAAGCCTTGTGCTTACAACGGTATTGTAATTTCTATTTTCCTTCTTGTTCCTTTTTATCCTTTGTACTCTCCTTGCTACTCCTAGGGTTGGAGGCTGCAGATTGGAGAGGGTTGACTTCTCAGGTGGAGAAGGGGACTTCAAGCTACTTCAAGAAGGCTATCGCACGGGAAGCTACTTCAGAAGGCTGGTGCAACGGGAGTTGGTGCACCTACTTCAAGGGAAGGCTGCTTCAAGGTTGGGCGATTACTTCTAGGTGAAGGCTGCTTGAAGGGTTTGGGAAAAGAAATTGTATTTTATGTAAAGTCCTTGCGAGGTAATAAAATAAATTTCTTTTCAAATCCCGGTTGGGTAAGCAACCGGGTAGTGGACTGACTTCCTTAGTATTTGCTAAGGTTGGAACCACTCTAAATCCTTGTCCCCTTGTCCAATATTCTTGTGGTTGATTGTTTGAGTTAAATAATTGTTAAAATATCTTTAAAACTCTATTCACCCCCCCTCTAGTAGTTTTCAATTGGTATCAGAGCAGGCTTCAAGGAACCCTAACCAGGTCTTGAAGAATGAAGGGTGGAGGTGACTACAACCGCAGGCAAAGGAGCAACTTGGACCAACTTTCTACAAGCTGCAATTGGTGCTTAGGAACAAACCATACAACAATTGGTTGTCCATGGAGAGAAAAGAAGGAAGAGGTCCATAAAAATTGTCTTATTGCTACAACCAATGAAGAAGAAGAAGAAGAGGTAAGCCTTCTTGATTTATCAAAAGAAGAGCTAATTTCTAGTCTTGAAGAAACTCACAATAAGTATATTGAGTGCAAGAAGAAATTAAAGAAATCTAGTAAAACAAACGATGAGTTAAATGCTAGACTTCTTGCTCTTACATCCGAAAATGAAGACTTATATGCTAAATTGAATACTCTTGGTTTTGAAAAAGATAGCATTGTTTCTGAAAATCGTACGTTGAAATCATCTCTAAGTAGTAGTGATGTGAAGATTTTTACTCTAGAATCAAATTATGATCTTCTATATCAAGAAAAGGTTGAATTACTTGCAAGGTTAAATGATTTTCAAAAACAACCTGTTTTGTGTACACATCTAGATTATGATAATATAGTGAAAGAAAGGAATTCTTTATCATCCAATCTAGATCAAGCAAAACTAGATATTAAGAAAAGAATGGATGAGATCGTTAAGTTGCAACAAGAAGTTAGTAGGTTAAGCAACAATGGAATCCTTGATAGAATATTGGATAATTCCTATCATCAAATAGGGAGAAGAGGACTAGGTTATAAGCCCAAAGGGAAAACTCATAAACAACCTAGTTGGAGAAAGACACGAGCATATCAAGCCACATTTGTACCAAAGAACAACCTAGAACAAAACCATAGAAAAAGACTTGAGGTTGATTCTATATGTTGCCATTATTGCTCACGTCTTGGACATTACTCTTTTTCATGCCCATACAAGAAAAAGAATGTTGAGTTAGTATGGGTTCCGAAACCCCCAAATTGAATTGATTAGACTAAGTTGAGATATGACCGAAGACTTTAAATTGCACATCCTTATGTCTATCTCAACTTAACATAAAGGGATAACAAAATGATTCAAGTAACTAAAATCTCTAACTTGAAAACTTATCTTAATTAAGGTCCTCAAAACTTAATTTTTTTTTTGATTAGTTGAGATTTGATCTAAATATTCATATGTTTTATCTCAACTAAAACTGATTCTTAAACTGCATAATTGAATTAGACATAGTCTACATTTTACTCGAAATCAATAAATAGTTCTGTAGGTAAAACAGAAACCTTGTCGGTCGAGAAATCGTCGACCGAGCAGTCAGTCGGTCGAGAAATCGTCGACCGAACTGGTCACTGCTTTCAGTCTGCAGTGAAATTATTGAACAACTGATTGATCAATGGCTATCTATCTGTTGTTAATGACTGTTTTACAAAACAAGTTGAAGATCTTTTTGAATATAAATGACATCATTCTCTAAGTTGAAAATCAAGTTTAGAAATCCCTATTTTATAATGTTTTACATGATTTTCTTTAAAGCATCTATCTAGATAGAAATCATGTGTTATGACATTCAGTTTAAATGATTACAATCACTGTATTTCATGAAATTATCATTCTATTGGACATGCTTTCACTATTTCATCATTAAGCATGCTGTTGTGTTAACACAAATAGATAATGATAATTGCATGCGTGAGTCTTGATGATAAGCAAGCAAAATAATTCATTGGTGATATGACTATTAAAAATGCTTGCAAAGAACACAATGTTACAAAATTTCTCAAATTGATATCTTTAAAAAGACTTGAGATATTAATCATGCTCTCATTGTTAAGAAAATGTTTTCATATTGAGTATCACTTAACATGCTTCATCATGATCATTTTGTTTCATTGGTTTAAAATAAGCTTTGATTCATATATACAAATCATGAATGATCATTGTGATTCGGATAATTGCAAATGTCATTAGCTTAAAAGCATCGTGACATAATAGATAATAATTGTGGACACAGCTTGTGATGAAGATGTTGCTATGTCAAGCCAAACGGTGCCTCTTAGAACAAAATATTAATATTTTTATCTATTTGCTTGTTCTAAGAAATCAAAAGCAAATATCTTGACTTTAAAGACATTAATCTTGCTTTCAAAATATATGTTTCTAAAAGAATCTTATGATAAGGGTATAAGAAGAAATGGAATTTGATATTTCTGTACCCATAAGCATATGAAACATCATTTACAATGAATGTAAAACATGCATTCTAGAAAAATCTAGGACAAAGACTTCACTAATGATGCTCATATTAAGTTTTTATAATGGGTATATCTTAATGTGCTTCAAATTGATATTTATAGCTATCTGTAGAAATTATACTTCACATATGTTTATCTTGGAAATCTACAGAATTTGCCTCTTGGTTAAAATTAAAATTGACCAAGGGGCACTATGGTCGTAGTCAAGGGAGACCTAAAATAAGCTTTGACAAAATGCTTATTTGGACATCAATTTATTGAACTTAATCTTAGTATACTTTTGATAAAGGTCAAAATCAAAAATTACTCATTTGTGACCTTAAAAGCCTTAAATTTCTTAAATTGTAAGATTAAGGGGGAGCTTATAAAAACAAAATTGATTATTTTGATTATGAAGCTTACAAAAAACATTGTTAACATCATTTGGAGTTTGTTATGACCTTCGGATTCTTAAAAGTAATTTGTATGAAAAAGAATTTCATCAAAATGATATATCTTGCTCTTAAAGGAACTCTCTAAACAAATCAGGGCTTAACATCCCTTGTTTTGGTTGGAGACATTTTTTTATGTACTCTAAGATTAAAGGACTCTCATTTAATTTAGGGCTTATCATCCCTTGATAGATGAGAAATAAATATACATTCATCATAAGCTTAAGGGAATCTCATATCATTTCAAGGCTTAACATCCTTTGCAAATGATTGAGAAACAATTTGTGGATAAATTAGACAAAAATGATATTCCTAATAGGATATCTATTTAAGGGGGAGCATAATATAAAATTAAGGGGGAGAAGAAAAATAAAATATTCCACTCGGATATCTTTTTGAAATGACAAAGGGGGAGAAAGAATATAAAATCAAAAATATAAATGAGTTTCATAACATCTTGGCCAACACTCACTTGCAAAACATGAATGGCTACAAAAGGTAATTTTCAGGTATGAAACTCACATGCTTTATATTTCCTTATTTCATATTTAGGAAATGTTTGTCATCTTCAAAAAGGGGGAGATTGTTGGATAAATTGGACATTATGATAAATCCCGTTGTTTCGATGATGACAAACATTTCATTCTTGTTGATCTAACGTGCTACTTGAGTGTTGCAGGAATAAAGTGGATGACAAAGATTCTAGGGAAACTATACGCTTGAATGATTGTAAATGTCATGCAATGTAATCAATTGTAAACTTGTACAAACATATAATGTACAAGTACTTAGATTTCATGTAAATCAAGTGTTAGATCTTCCCTAGCTAATCACCACACTTAGATAGGTCATCCCTTTCAAATAAGTTCACATATGCACACTCATACACACACATAGTGCCTTAATTGAAAGATTGAAACAGGGTCAATCTCGGTCGACCACACTCCTCGACCGAGACACTCTCGGTCGACAAACTTCTCGACCGAGAATGACCCAAGTAGCCGTTAGACACAACTGACAAAGTAGTTGGCAGTTGCAAATGAACGTTGATCCAGAGAGCCTGTCGGTCGACAAGACTTCGACCGAGTAGGTATCTCGGTCGACAATTTGTCGACCGAGATGGTCTCTGACAGCAACTGCAGAATAAACTAGCCGTTACTAATGCACCTAACTTATATCTAACGGCTAGTTAAGCACTTAGAAGCCCCTAGAAGTTGTCTAGAACGTCCTTAAGCATCCATAGGCCACTCCTATAAATAGGACATGCCTTAGGACACTACAAAACACCTAAGATATACTTGTGCTATACTTGAGCTTGAAATACTCACTTGCAATCTGTTTTAGAGCAATAGAGCAATTCCTACACTTGCCATTCATTCCTATTGCTCCCATTTCGTGTCCTATAGGCTAGTATCTCCTATCCACTACAATCACATTGTCATACACATTGGTTAGGAGATCTATACACTTGATATAGGCAAATCAAGCCTTGTGCTTACAAAGGTATTGTAATTTCTATTTTCCTTCTTGTTCCTTTTTATCCTTTGTACTCTCCTTGCTACTCCTAGGGTTGGAGGCTGCGGATTGGAGAGGGTTGACTTCTCAGGTGGAGAAGGGGACTTCAAGCTACTTCAAGAAGGCTATCGCACGGGAAGCTACTTCAGAAGGCTGGTGCAACGGGAGTTGGTGCACCTACTTCAAGGGAAGGCTGCTTCAAGGTTGGGCGATTACTTCTAGGTGAAGGCTGCTTGAAGGGTTTGGGAAAAGAAATTGTATTTTATGTAAAGTCCTTGCGAGGTAATAAAATAAATTTCTTTTCAAATCCCAGTTGGGTAAGCAACCGGGTAGTGGACTGACTTCCTTAGTATTTGCTAAGGTTGGAACCACTCTAAATCCTTGTCCCCTTGTCCAATATTCTTGTGGTTGATTGTTTGAGTTAAATAATTGTTAATATATCTTTAAAACTCTATTCACCCCCCCTCTAGTAGTTTTCACATACTTCCTTTCAGATCCTGCATATGAGAATATATGTGAGATCCACATCTACTATCTAGTACCCATGATGAAGAAGTAGATAGATTTATCTCAATAATGTATATGCTTGAAGTGGAGATCACCTCCTCATCTTCTTCTTCCTGAATACCTTCAAGTACAAAGGATGATTTTCTCTTATACTTTTCTTTCTCCTTATCTTGAGCGTTGAAGATTTGGATTTTGGCTCGACCTTAGAACTCTTTTTGGCCTTACTTCGATCCTTGACTCGGCTCCTATGATCACCATCACAGGCTTGTCCTTCTTCAATTTTGCTTCAGCATGAATCAACATGGCTAGTAAGTCTGACATGTGTCAACCACATTATTCACATGATAACATGCAATAATGCAACTATATGATTCTCGCATTAACTTTAGAATCATATCTATGACCAACTCTTGGCTCAAGGTGAATCCTAGTTCTTCAAGATGATACAAATGTCCAATCATATTAAGTACATGTTCTTCTACTGAGGTTCCCTATGTCATCTTTGACTCAAGTAGCCCCTTTACGATATTCTCCCTTTCTTACTTTGTAAGACCAAGTATCACTTTCTTAAGATGTGTTACCATCTCAAGAACACTCATGTCATCACATTGCTCATGCAAATCATAGTTCATGCATCTAAGCATAAGGTAGTTTATCTCTAAGGCATCATTGGCATACTTCCAGTAAGCATCCACTTGAGCCCTAGGTGCATCAGGAGCAGGTATTTTTGGCACTGGTTTATCAAGGACCTAGAGTTTGCACTCTTCATTGAGAACCCTTCTCAAAGTCCAAAACCGGTTGTGGAAATTTGTCCTGTCAAGTTTGTACTTCTTAAGGACCCATCGCAATACAAATTTGTTCATCATTTGATTATACAAGAGAAGATTTGCATTTGTCAAAAGAACTTTTGATTTTGATTTGAAAATTTTGACAATATTAGTTAGATCTTTAATTATAATTTCCCCCACTATTTTATTTCAAATGGATAGCCCTCACATATCAATTTGGAATATTGCAACATACAATATTCTAGTAGGTCAAATCTAAGATAATTCAACTATGGTCCGACTAATGCCGCAAAACACAATCAATTATCAAGGTAGGAAACTTTTGCCAATTGCATCATATGAAATTCTGAATAGATGATATGCCCAACTCCTTACCATACTCATATGCATGCTTCTAGGCTTAGACGCTCTAAGAATCACTAGTTTAAGCCAGACCCAACAACCATCACGATACATA
The DNA here is from genome assembly GCA_963693085.1 of Alisma plantago-aquatica. Lineage (NCBI taxonomy): Eukaryota > Viridiplantae > Streptophyta > Magnoliopsida > Alismatales > Alismataceae > Alisma > Alisma plantago-aquatica. The sequence goes on along the minus strand of OY856411.1, from coordinate 457,185,668 downwards.
TGCACCCTACGAAGAAAGAACCTACATATCTGCCAACACACTTCCACGAGATAGATGGCGCACCACGCGAAGGCGTAACCTACGCTTGGTCAATCAAGCTTTTCACATGGGTTTCTGTTGAAAAACATCTAAGACTTAATATAATTTTTATTTGAGAGAGTTTGTATTTATATATACATATACTTTATCCAATCACCACATATATAGTACATATCATATACATGCTATATCCTACAACGAAAACATGCAATAAACAAAAGCAATGGTTATGGCCTGCCTATTGCAATTCCTTGGATCCACAAGGAATTATCACATCCTAGGTCTACATCAAATGTAGAAATCAGTTGTTGATGAAGATCCGTGCTTGCCAATCTGGGTTGATCAGTTCAACCCTTGACGGTTGTTTCATCGTCTCACCGGTCGTCTGGTTCTTCTATGCGCCATATGTTGGCTCCTACATCCGATCGGTTGGGTCCACTAGCCAGTCAATTCATCTCATCCTTTTGGTCCTCCAGCCGGTCAGCTCATCTCCTGGTCAGTCAGTTGGCGTTGTTTGAAGGTACTTCTTCTTTGTCATAATAGGAAAGTAAAACTATCATATTTCTACATAATTATTGAGAAATATCGATTTACATTCGAGGGGAGTAAGGGTAGAAAATAATTAACTTTACATTGGGAAGATAAGATAGTTGCTCGATACACAGACGAAGATAAAAAGATTAACCAATCATACAACCATGAACAGATAATAGGGGTTATTGGCCATAACCATTCCACACATCCACCGTAAAAACGGCTTTTAGGGCAACACATGTAAATTAAACACACACACACACACAAACACACACACACACACACACACACACACACACACACATATATATATATATATATATATATATAAGTTTGGAATTATTGTGGTATTTGATTGGACATGAAATTGTTCACATTGTATGCAATAACATAACAACAAACCAAAATCTGATCATATCGATTATCCTATAATATATTAAATTGATGTTAGCTCTGATACCACTATTTGGAAATATGACTAAATAGGAAATGGAAAAAAAATTATCTACCATATTTTCTATAAACCAGCGGATTGTTACTATAAGATGAGAAGGATGGTTTTGAGGATATACCTGGTTCTTGAGAAAGTCTAGCAACATATCCTCATCGTTGTAGATGTACAACTATCATCTAGTTGTACTGGGACTTGTCTGGCTATTGCACCTCTTGGTCTGCACCACAGACTACAGCCTCAAACATCGTCATCTCCAACAACTCCTCTCACTACAGACTTCTGGTTGACATTTTCGTCCTTAGCAATAGACAAAAGCCACATCACCTCTACAGAAGTCCACACAGACTGCCTAGAACTCTTATTGTCCTTCTAGAACAGACAAGAAGGAGTTGTCCCTCCCGTTGTCATACTAATCACCAACTTTCTCTCCCACAATATTGATCCTCAGTTGTTCTCTCCCGTAGCTATTCCTCCCTAGTTGGGTAGGACTTTCTTGGGCTCTCTTAGTTACCACAACTACAGAGGACAATAATTGTTAGAGCAACTGATTCTCAATTGTCTGTGTTGTGTTCTGGGAAGCCCTCAGTACCCATCTATTTATAGGAGGGGTTTGGGTTAGGGTTCGCAGTTGATACGGGAGTGGAAAGGGTTAGAAGATCTTGAATTTTTGCAACCTGCGAACACCCAAACGATAGTCTAACAATCCAAACGATCATCTGGATTGTGAGACATTCATCTCACACTTCAAGATGGCCAATCACACACAAAATTGACAATTTTGAATCTAATTAATGCATGACATGATGTCAACACTAATTACTTGATGCAATCGAATTTGCCACAAACTGAGCAAGCTCACTCACACGAGAGGTCGTCTCAGTCACCCAGAGGGTCATCGGGTGAACTGAGTCGAGCCGGTCAGTTCAACAGAATGAACATGTTGGTTCACACCTCAGTTTGAGCAGAACTTAGCCAATTTGGTTCCAATCAGTCTGATACTCCAAACGACTATCTCAACTCTTGAGCTGACCGTCTGGCACTCCAAATGACGATCTCACTTGAGTGAGCCAATTGTATGGCAGTGTAGCCAGCTGATTTTTTGAGTGAATTGAATACCTAAAGACTTTAGTAATCAATTCAATCACCATTCAAGATTAAACTCCTCTTCTAGGTGGAGACCTATGTGTGTGACCCTATAAGTCCCATATTACGTTGGTAGTGAATGTTCATAACACTTAGTGACATCATAAGCAATGAGTGGTGTCTAGTCACACATCAATGCTACCAAAGTAAATGGAAAGTTGGGGAACAACTTCAACCTACAATCTATGCTTGGTGTTATAGTGTTTGTATAATTCTTTTATCACTAATATCCAGATTGAACTCGGGCATGGAGTAGTCACCCTCTTCAACATTCAATCTTGTTTCTTGAGCTAGAGCAAACTGACTAAGATATATGTAAGATCAATATCACATTTTGGCTCACATGAGCATGGCCATGCATTTCTTAGTCTCTCTAGTCAAGAAGCCTAGGGTATCATACACCTGTAGGAGGGACAAATGCCATATCTATCACTCACAATTAGTCCCCATGTGTCACCTTCACTCAATCATCACCTTTATAACAACTCATGTTTCAGGATTGCATTTGATGATATCAAATCATACTGAATGACATGTGATGAGTGTAGTGATTTCAGGTCTAAGAACCACAAACACCACCATCATTATGAGAGATGAGTATGACTACCATGGTAATGGTTTCCATGTGTTAGTCTCATGGTGGGTCTGTTCAATACATTGTTCTCTAACATGTATCTGCGTGCTTGGTTTGATATAGCCATATCATGACTAATGAGATTCTATCATCAACCAACTCACAGTTTGATCTTATGTGTCATTGTTGTATATCAACCTTCCACAATAACAAGTAATTAGGGACATAATGAGAATATATATGCACTCTTAACATCCATATGATCTCATTTCCTCAAGTCACATATGTGAAGACATGCATCATTGAGTAATATTATTCTCTAGACATTTATAATGTTACATCATTATCTCATAACTGAATTAAAAAGAATAAATTGGAAGCTTGCTTTTATTTACTAATCAAATCAATCACATGCTATTCCATTACAACCATCACATGATTGTCTCTCTGGGCATACATACCAACACACACACACACACACACACACACACACATATATATATATATATATATATATATATATATATATATATTTGGCTACTGTTTCTCTAGGCGCCTTATCTACCCTTCTTGCTTGTGACACCCATTGTAACACAAATCGAGATTGCGTAAAACAAGCATGAAATTATCACTAACAAACCACATCACCACAAAACAGGGTAAATTAAAGCCGATCACATCATAACATCTCAAGCTGAAACATATCATATATAAGGCCACAAACTTGTGCCACCTGTATCACATTCCTGCCAAAGAGATATTACATATTACTATTCAAAGGCTATCGGGTGACTACCTGTTACATATAACAAGCCTATTCACATATGGTAGCTTATTCACATAACTTAGAACAATGGCTTACCGCTAAAACATTGTATCTATATACAACATCTACAAAAACACCCCAAGGACCTGAGAGTACATGGATGACACATAGGACTATACTACAAAACACACTAGAAGCAAATCTGACCTTTAAATAGCTACTTCTTGTAATATCCCAAAATTTAATAGGAAACCCCTCATTAGAAATCTAAAATTTCAAATTTATAACAAGTGTTTCAACTAAACCCCAATCTGGATTTAAATACCCAGTTATAATGTTTCATAGTAATTTCAGGTATTATTGAACATAAACAAAATTTAACTTCACAATGTGTATCTCAATTTAGTCAAATTGTGGTCCATAAGGGGTAAAGTTAATTTCATCCTATTAATAATAGTAATTTGACCTAGCGATTTTTGTGTAAACTTGAAACAATAATATGTAGCTTTCCCTAAAGTATTAACCTATAGTATAATTTAGGTTATCCTATAAATTTGTTTTTGTTTATTTAAAATAAAGAGGATATTAATAATTGGAAATTTCTAGTAACATTTTGGGACTCCTCATGGTCCAATTAGATAACTCATACAATTCAGAAGATGAAAGATGTATAATATGGATTACATAACTACTTTCCTAAGTAGAGTTTTTATCCAAAAGAAAAGAATATACAAAAAGGGAAAAAGGAATGAAAGGGGCAATGTGTCTCCTTCCTTATGGAGGAGAGTTTAAATAGGGAGCATATCCCATCCAGATAAAAAAAAAGCCACAGAGTGCGGCAGATCTGGGATTCCAACTCCCTTCAATGATGGGTTCCTAGGTGGAATAGGACAAGGGTTTTTGCCTATATAAGATGGGACAATGGAGGAATATTATCCACAGAAGGTTGACATCCGTAGCCTACAACAAGGGGAAGAGGGAACTCACTAGAAATACCCATTTTCTATGTCACACAAGCAAAAAGGTGTAAATAAGGTAGAAAGAAGAAGGAGATCACTATCTCTCTTACTAGGTAAGATTGCCTCAAGGATGAATGATATAGGCTCACTAAGGACTCAAAGCGGTGTGATGCTCTGTTATAGGGTGGAAACATCTTTCAGGGAAGAAGGCAGCCACAATGTAGCCAATGAGGTCTAGGACCTGATTCAAAGGTCTGAATAGGAATTTTCCTACCAGCCTTTGCCACTCTAGGTTGCTGGAGACCTCCTTGGCCGACGACTGGATGCGCGTGCTATGTGGACAACCATTGAGGTTCCGCTGGCAGTGATGCTCTGTCTCCTATGGAGGAATAGAGCCCGTGCGTGAGGTGTCTATGGGGGAGAGAAGAAGGGGGTGGCCAGGCGGGTTGATGGTTAGACGGATCCAAGAAAGAGATCTACGAGCCAAAGAAGAAAAATGATAAGAATAAAAAGGTACAAATCGCTGACTTGTCACTTTCTGATTGGTTGATGTATGTTTAACTTGTTAATAATGTACTAATTAAATGGTAGGTTAGATTATAACAAAACTACATATCAATTTGATTAGAAAAATTCAATGAATGTAATAAAAATGATTTGAAGATCGATATCTTCTTCTAATTCTAAAAGTGTCTATAATTGCTAAATTTAATGTGCTAAATGTATAAAAACACGGATTCCTTATTTTTAATGATTATAATATATTTAAATGATCTTAATAGTAAAATTCTAACCTATTTGGGTAAAAAGACCATCTTGGATATAATTCAAGATTAATAATTCATATGATTCAAAAATTAGGGTTTTAGGTGGCAAGTAAAATATAATTTGATATATGGAATGTTATGAACAAGGTGTTTAGGGTTTTCAAACTCCAAGGACGTGATTAGGGTTTACTAAACCTAGGAAAGGAAATCAGATCTCCTCTAAGTGCAAGGTAAGTTGTCCATGCTAATTGAACATAATTTATGTTTGACTTTATGTATGTATGTATGTATGTATGCAATGAATGTGTTATCTATTTCAATTGCTTAAGGTCAATGAATTCATGATGAGTTGAATGTAATGTTTTATTGTACATATTATGGTATCATCTTCATGCACATTAAGAGTAAAGTCAATATTAAGATTTAAGAGAAATTTAAGAGAAAGTTAAGAGTTTTAAGAGTTTTAAGAGAAAGATAATGTTAAAAGATAACTTATATAAGATCCCCACCAAGAGGATCCTCATAGAAAAACTAATAGTTAAAAGATAACTTATATAAGATCCCCACTAAGAGGATCCTCGTAGCAAAACTAAGAGGCACTTCGGTGCATAAGAGAAGAGGCACTTCGGTGCAACCCAAGAGGCACTTTGGTGAAATCTAAGAAGCACTTCGGTGCATAAGAGAAGAGACACTTCAGTGCAAAACCCTAAGATTCTTATATAAGTAAAGATAAAATAAGTAATTTAAAAGGAATTGTGTACCTTTTTTAGTATTTAATGTTCAAAGTTTATTTTCAACTTACATGATTCCTTTAAATTATAATATGTTCAATTCCACTTACCATTAGTTTTATGCATGGCTGGGAGAACAATGTCCGTAGGTGAGGAGCAAGCTTAGGAGGAAGAAGCTTTTTGACATCCAAGGAATAGTGAAAGGAATCTTCAAGGAAAAAGACCTAGTGGGGGTGTCTTTTACCAAGACAATTCAAAGTTTAGATATATTTTACATCATGTATAATCTTGTCATCAAAGTAGATGGATGAACTTGATGTAAATTTTCTTTTACCAAAACTATGTATGAATCTGATTTCAATCAATGCTAAGTGTTTCACTTACTTTAAATTGTAAAGAATAGCATGTTGTGACACCTCCCTTGAGTAAAGTTCTTTCGCTCAGTGATTTATTCATGTTGTGAAAAGTGGGGTGTTACAATATGGTATCAGAGCAATTTGGTAAATGGCCACTAGGCAAGGATGATTCACATAGTCACCCTAGAATGATGATATGAGATTAAGGTCAAGGAAAGGACTCAAAGGAAGAATATCAAACCCTAAGATAACAAGAGTTTTAATCATAGAGTAGAAATATATATTACATATAGGTGTATATCTGGTTTATATCTAATTACTGACCTAATCTTCGCTAGTGGCATATCTTAAATTATCTCAATGGTTGGTGCACACCATGTGAGGAATATAGAGGGATGTCATAGGCATATGGCTTATTGTGCGTCTTTTCCCTTCATAATAGTATGTATGGTGTGGGACATGTGTACTATTAGGTTGGTGAAGGGTACCATAATACAATTTCTCATCGTTGGGTATGTTCCTGATCAGCACCTACACGGGGATGTCAAAAAGATGGGAAATACAGAAGACTTAAAATAGATTGTCATCTACACCTCATGTTGGAAAGTCATATCCTAGGTAAAATTATGAGTTGATTTCTTAACCCTAAGTATAAGTTGAGAAGATCAGGAGTAAAATAATAGTTAATTCATGTCCACGTAATCATCATGAAATTTGGATGTCACATGATGAATATTTCTTTTATGCAAAATTGTGAACATAAACGAACCTTGAAATGTTAGCTATCACTAATTGAAAAGGTAACTAAAACCCTAAGGTGGGTAGTAGCCTAAGGAAAATTTCAAGGATGAAATTTAATTAAAGTGGGTAGAATTGTAACATCCCAAAATTTAATAGGAAACCCCTAATTGGAAATCTAAAATTTCAAATTTATAACTAGATGTTTCAACTAAACCCAAATGTGGCTTTAAAGACCCAGTTATAATGTTTCATAATAATTTCATGTAAAATTTTTCTCTATTGAACATAACCAAAATTTAACTTCACAACGTGTATCTCAATTTAGTCAAATAGTGGTCCATAAGGAGTAAAGTGAATTTGATTGTATTAATAATACTAATTTGACCTAGAAATTTTTGTATAAACTTGAAACAATAATATGTAGATTTCCCTAAAGTATTAACCTCTAATATAATTTAGGTTATCCTATACAATTTATTTTTGTTTTAAAAAAAGAGGATACTGATAATTGGAAATTTTTGGTAAGATTTTGGGACTCCTCGTGGTCTAGTTAGAAAACTCATAAAATTTAAAAAAAAATCAGATTTATAATATGGACAACATAACTACTTTCCTAAGTAGAGTTTTTATCCAAAATAAAAGAATATACAAAAAAAAGAGAAAAAGGACTGAAAGGGGCAATGTGTCTCCTTCCTTATAGAGGAGAGTTTAAATAGGGAATGTATCCCAGCCAAATAAAAAAAGCCACAGAGAGCGGTAGATCCAGGATTCCAACGCCGTTCAATGATGGGGTCCTAGGTGGAACATGACAAGGGTTTTTTCCTATATAAGAAGGGACAATGGAGGAATATTATCCACCAAAGGTTGACATCCATAGCATACAACAAGGGGAAGAGGGAACTCACTGGAAATACCCATGTTCTATGTCGCACAAGCAAAAAGGTGTAAATAAGGTAGAAAGAAGAAGGAAGGAGATCACTATCTCTCTCACTATGTAAGATCGCCTCAAGGATGACTGATATAGGCTTACTAGGGACTCAAAGCATTGTGATACTCTAATACAGTGTGGAAGCATCTTTCAGGGAAGAAGGCAACCACAATGGATCCAATGAGGTCTAGGACCTGATTCAAAGGCCTGAATAGTAATTTTCCTACCAGCCTTTTCCACTCCAGGTTGTCAGAGACCTCCTTGTCTGACAGTAGGACGCGTGTGCCATGTGGACAACCATCAATGTTCTGCTGGTAGCAATGCTCTGTCTCCTATGGAGGAACAGAGCATGTGTGCAGGGTGCTTGTGGGAGAGAGAAGAAGGGGGTGGCCGATTGCATTGATGATTAGGCAGATCTAAGAAAGAGATTTGTGAGCCAAAGAAGAAAAATGATAAGAATAAAAAGGTACCAATCGCTCACTTTCTGATTGATTTATGTATGTTTGACTTGTTAATGATGTACTAATTAAATGGTAGATCATATTATAACAAAACTATATATCAATTTGATCAGAAAAATATAAGGAATGTATTAAAAATGGTTTCAAGATCAATATATTCTTATAATTAAAAAAAGTCTATAGTTGCTAAATTTAATGTGCTAAATGTATAAAAAACCCTGATTCCTTAGTTGTTATAATCATAATATATTTAAATGATCTTAATAGTGAAAGTCTAACCTATTTGGGTAAAAAGATCATCTTGGATCTGATTCAAGATTAATAATTCATATGATTCAAAAATTCGGGTTTTAGGTGGTAAGTGAAATACAATTTGATATATTGAATGTTATGAACAAGGTGTTTAGGGTTTTCAAACTCCAAGGACGTGATTAGGGTTTACTAAACCTAGGAAAGGAAATAAAATCTCCTCTAAGTGGAAGGTAAGTGGTCCAAGCTAATTGAACATAGTTAATGTTTGACCTTATGTATGTATGTATGTATGCAATGAATGTTATGAATGTGTTATCTATTTCAATTTTTTAAGGTCAATGAATTCATGAGAAATTTAATGTCATGTTTTGTTGTTCATATTACATTATCATCTTCATGCACATTAAGAGTAAAGTCAATATTAAGATTTAAGAGATATTTAAGAGAAAGTTAAGAGTTTGAAGATAAAGATAATGTTAAAAGATAACTTATATAAGATCCTCACCAAGAGGCTCCTCAGAAAAAAACTAAGAGGCACTTCAGTGCATAAGAGAAGAGGCACTTCGATGCAACCCTAGAGGTAGTTTGGTGCAATCCAAGAGACACTTTGGTGCATAAGAGAAGAGGTACTTTGGTGCAAAACTCGAGGATTCTTACACAAGTCAAGATAAAAGAAGTAGTTTAAAAGGAGTTGTGTCCCTTTTTCAATGTTTAATGCTCAAAGTTTATTTCCAGCTTACATGCTTCCTTTAAACTATAATATGCTCAATTCCACTTACTATTGGTTTTATGCATGGTTGGGGGTGTGATGCCCACGGGTGAGGAGCAAGCTTAGGAGGAAGAAGCTTTTTCACATCCAAGGAATAGCTCAAGGAATCTTCAAGAAGAAAAGTCCTAGTGGGGTGCCTTTTACCAAGACAATCCAAAGTTTAGATATCTTTCACATCATGTATAATCATGTCATCAAAGTAGATAGATGAAATTGATGTTTATTTTCTTTTGCCAAAACTATGTATGAATCTGATTTCAATCAATGCAACATGTTTCATTTACTTTAAATTGCAAAGAATAGCATCTTGAGACATCCCCCCTGAGTCAAGTTCTTCTGTTCAATGATTTATTTATGTTGTGAAAAGTGGGGTGTTACACTGCTCCTCTTGCTTCTCAACCTCAACCGCACGATCTCTACATCATCGTGCACGACCACCTAAATGATGTGGAAACCCACAGAGTGAGACCAAATATCCTAACAAAGATATAACTCTCCGCTAATGTCTATTATAAGCACATGCAATTAAAGTAGATAAATAGCATTAACATCAAGATGAGAAGATTCAACTAAAAAATATAAGCAAGGTAGCCAACATAGATATACCAGTTTAGGCATCTCTAACAGAGTAGTAGATCATCTTATACTTTTAGAAGGAATATGAAGAATATGTATAACGGTTGATTTCTCTTACCGTATTATAATTCAAGAAACCAGTACAAGAAATAAGTTAAAGGGTCATCCAATGTGAGTCATGTTTAATGCTAAGCAAGTATACTACACATTTGTATTACATCTTTTAATTACCCTAAGGATTTGAGTTATATCACCCAAATCCAACTGACCACTGCTAAGTCAAAATCAGTGTCATACTAGATTAATGGAAGAGTCAGAGTCCATGATCTTTTCCTATACTACTCAGCCAGTTCGAGTCTGCAGTGTAGTGACATATAGTCAAACTAAAAAATAGCAACTTGTAATTAAGCTACAATCTTGTAGTCAAACTACTTATAGTAGCCATGGTTGTGTAAAACACCTATCCTGCCTTGGTACAAGTCAGGATACTAGAAACTAGGGTATATACCTAATCATTGAGGTACATCCATAGTTTTCCTCTATCATATCACATCACATACTCATCACTGAGGCCCGACCACATTCGTTCTCAAAACACTTGAAATCAAGATGTCAAGGACACATAGTCACTTGCACCTCGCATACTCAACAATATGCGCTCCGGGTTCCCCTTGGGAATACCCATTTCACCATCCAACAAGGTAGTGGTGCTGAAGATGGATCTATGTCATAAGGAACTACATGATTGGGGTTTCACTTGATTAGTTATGCCAATTAAGTGTATTTTTGCATGAATCAAGTTACAACATATGAACCATAAACAAGTTATACAAAGATAGGGGTATAATACAACTCTAGAAGATATAAAACGTTTGAATCATACACTTGTCACATCACCACATAAACCACTGCCATACAAGGCCATCATCATTCTCACATTACTAAGGGATAACAATACCTCATCTCATCACTGGAGGATAACACCTCACACTAGGCATTGAGCCTCTTCCATGTAATAATACCCAAACACATCATTCTTGTATCACATCATTATCTCAATGTGCCTTATAAAGGATCATAGCCATCACCCTGTGTCATATAAGTATCACCATAGCATTCACTAGCTATGGCATTCATTCATGTTGCAAAGTTAGGATTACATAAGTAGGAGAGAGAAAGTATAATCACATGATATTTATCCTAGCAAGCTTAATAAGTATATCATTCCCTAGAATAAGGGTTAGGGTTTAACTCATATAGTCGATTAGGGTTTCCATGTCAAATAATCATCATCACACCCATGGCATACTGATCCAACCCTATTCTAGGGCTGTATCTCGTGTCATTTTATGCCTTTATCACTTTCAAATGCATTAGATTTACATGTTATTTCCCCCAATTTGATTATCATTGCAAATACACTTATGGATGTTTTTGCGCTGTTTTTCAGGTACTTTGACCACAATGGATGGACGAGTGTGATGGAGGGGCCCAAAGGAGACCCCAAAGCTCCCCCAACCTACCTTAGTGGCCAAAGATCGTCTCCAAGCAAAACATCCAAGAATTATGAAGTTTGAAGCCATGCTAGCACTAGAAGACCCCAGCACGGCCGTGGTGACACGGAACGGCCGTGCTGGTAATTGGGCAATATTACAGGTTGATCGACAAAATTTGAAGTTTAAGCAAGCCAGCCACCACGGCCGTGTTGCCCAGCACGGCCGTGCTATGAAGACTACAACACGGCCGTTCTACCCAAAACGGCCGTTCTGGATGAAGAGGAAACGGGCGTGCTGCTCAGAACGACCTCCGCCCAACTCCACCACCACGGCCGTGCTACCCTGCACGGCCGTTCTACCTAACACCCAACACGGCCGTTTTGCCCAAAACGGCCGTGCCACCAGCCTCCATTTCGCCCACCAACCTGTTAGATTTACACTTAGCCAAAACGGCCGTTCTCCTCCACCACGGCCGTATCCACTCCTACCCAGCACGGCCGTGCTACTCAAAACGGCCGTGCCACCCCCCAAAACCTACACAATTTTCCACTGTTTTTCCCATTCTACCCCCACTTAACCCTAGCTCATATATAAGCAATAGATGCTTCTAGGGCTAAAGTAGGGCACCTCTAGAGCACCCCTAGCCGCACCCTAGCAGCTCCTTTGCTTCCATTACTCCAATCCATCCATTTCCTTGCAATCCACCCCATTTCCATCCACTTTCCACTCATTTCCACCATAGAAACCTAGTTTCTCTAGGTTTCTATCCATAATCCCCGCCATTTTCATGCACCTTTGCATCATTGGAGGAGTGAGTACGGCTGCAGCTGCTTGGAGGTGAAGAAGGAGTCAACTACATCGAGCTTCATGGCGTTTTCCCTTCTTCTACCCCTTTCTTTTGTTCCTAGTTTGATTATGTGTAGCTAAGCCCCCTTGGGTGGGATGTTTGGGACAAAAATGTGACTTTGATACCATGTTGGGGGAATATAATTTGTAATGAACATATTTCATTTCTATGATGATTGCCTTTGCTTTTATCTCATTTCCCATTACTTGTGCTTGTGGTTGTTGTTTAATTACATTAATTGCTTGCCTTGTGGTGTTTGAAAACATTTGTCCCTAGGATGTTTTGGTCTCTATGTAGCTATCATAGGATTGGCTCCTAGGTCCCTAATTCGGATCCCTAGCTAGCCCCCTATCTTTCTACATAATCACCTCCTTCCTACATACAAATGTGAGTTCTAAGTGACTAGTATAAGTGTGATTAGCTCAATTGCCTAGGATTTCCTAAAGGCTGAGGTGGCTAGTGGCATGAGGTCAAATATCCTCATCTCTACTCCCATCCTCACCCTTGGTCCTCAATTGACTAATACCACTTATCCTAGAGACCTAGACTTGGTATGTCCTATGAGAATTACACCTAGCCCTAGTTCTCCAATTAGTAGCTTAGGGTAAATTCTCATAGCACCTACCTCGTTGTTTGGTTTGGTAATCTAGAATGAGATATGCTAATTGCTTATTATGGTGACTTCCCCCAACTAATGTTAAGGTCACATTCCCAAACGGCCCACCTCCCTCATCTAATTGTTTAAAACCCCAATTACCTGCTTTGCTTGTTAATGCTAGTTTAGTTCAATTGCTTTAGTTAGCGTAGTCTTTTGCCTAGTTTTGCTCGCTAGTGTTAATCCAGGTCTTTGCTCTTATTAGTGCTTAGTGTAGTTTCTTAATTGCCAGTTGCTTGTTTAGTCTAGCGTAGTTCGTTCCTGCTCTTGTTTAGATAGTTTGTTAACTTAAATTGCTAATTTAGTTGTTTGATAACTTAGTGTCATTTTGTCTTTCCTTACTCGCTCACTTAGCATAATCAACCAAACAAACCTTCAAACCCTAAAAACCCTACTCTCCGCACTAGGAACATAGCTCACCCTCTCTAACTCTAGTGCCCCCTCTATCTCCGAGGTTCGACCCCGTACTTGCCGCCTTACCTGTACTACGACAAGACCCCGTGCGCTTGTGGGTATATTGTCTTAGTAGAAGTAGGTAGTTAGCCCGGGACCTTACAAATATCGAAAGCTAAAGATCCCATCTCATCCCGTGCCTCCCGACCTCGTGGATTGCACTCGTTGTAAGCCACTAGCGGGACCGCACCAAGCTTTCTGGCGCCGTTGCCGGGGATAGAGGCGCTCGGCCTAGTTAGATAGTGTAGCTTAGCCTTTCCTTTTGCCCTCACCATTGCTATTGTTTATTCTTTGTCTTACTTTTGTATATTTGTGTGCTAACTTGGTTCCTTGTTGTTTGTTTGTGCTTTGCGCAGGTGACAGCTGTGCATGCGTAGCACGCGCTCGACCTGCACCGACTTGGTGGTTTACGACCCCGAGATTGGGAGGAGAAGGCGTCAAGCTCGCCGCAACTTACATCGAGAAGCCGAGATGGCCGAGAAAAACCCACCACCAGATGTTCCACTTCCGCCACCGCACCGCCCTCTTCATGAGTATTTCACGCCGGGGAACTACAATTCCCCCATCGCCACGCTAGTTGATTAGATGCCCGGGCAGCAGTTTTCCATCCCACCGGCACTCTTGGGGCTTCTCCCCACATACTACGGGTTGGAGAACGAAAATCCGTATCATCATATAGACGCATTCTTGGAGACATGCTCTACCTTCTGCACTCCTGCTGCCACCGACGACTCAATCCGGAGGACTCTCTTCCCTTTATCCCTCAAAGAGAAAGCCAAGGAATGGTACGTCTCGAGGCCAGAGCTCGTCACTTGGAATGAGGTGAAGAATGAGTTTCTCAAGAAGTTCTTCCCCATAGCCAAGCTGTCCTACATGAGGAGGTGCATCACGTCGTTCGCCCAGAAAGAGAACGAACCCTTCCATGAGGCATGGGAGCGGTTCCAGAAGCTACTTTGCGACTGCCCTCATCATGAGGTCCCTCTCTGGTAGCTAGTGCAGGCCTTTTACACTGGGCTCGAGGAGCAGAGTCAAAACAACGTCGATTCTTCCTGCGGGGGCACATTCATGGCAAAGCCGCCCGAGGAGTCATGGCCACTGTTCGAGCATCTCGCTGAGAACTCTCGCCATCGAGCTTCTACGAAAGGGGGGCATTGCGGGCGGAACTACACTCCTCCACCCTCCTCCGTGGCTCCCGCACGCAACACCGCCAACCCCAACATGATGAAAATGATGGCAGATATGATGCAAATGATGAAGAATCAAGTGGGTGGCTCTTCTAGTCAACCCGCAATGGCTGTGGAGACTGTCGATGAGGAAGTTAACGCCTTACATTCCTTTGGTGGCCGCAACAACCAGGGCCCGATGTCCCAATCCTACACTCCCGAGTGGAGGAACCATCCAAATTTCTCGTGGAAACAACATAATGAAGATGGACAAGGGCAGGGACAGCAGAAGCCACGCTACTATTCAAAGTTCGAAGAGGAAGTACTTGGAAGATTGAGGAATCTAGATGAGGTAAAGAGAGAGGTGTCTTCTCAAGGACAAAACATCAGCCGTCTTGAGCAAAGGCTCGATCAAATTTCTATTTCACTTGCTCGTCGTGAAGAGGGGAGACTACCATCTCAACCTATAACCAATCTAAACAGCGATGGTAGTTATGTGAACACCACCCAAGCCGCATACATTCCACCACGTGGCCAAGCAACCTCACTTCCACAATATCAAGGACCACCACACCCATATGCTCCGCCATCTCACCAACCCCCGCCAAACTACCAATACCCACCACCACCTCCACATACTTACCAACCTCCACCTCCACCACAACCAACTTGCATACTCCAAAATCCTAATCCTCCCCAACAAAGACCGCCACCACCTCCATCCTCACAAGCTCCCCCTTCTTCACATGAGCAAGTGAGTATGATCACTATCATATGGGGTGAAGAAACTGCTCAAGGTTTTGGAAAAAGGGAAAAGAAAGTGAAAGAGGTTGGAAGCAAAGTCCCGATACTTGAGGGATCTATCAAAGATAAAGGACACTCTGAAGAAATGGCCGCCCAAGCACCACTAAGGAATGCTAACTGCACCCGGATCGCTACTGCACCCGACGCGAATGTGGAGGCACTCTCATTGGTTCCACCCATACTCGGAGATACAAAAATTGCAATAGGTATAGCTCAGCCAGCGGTTGGTGACGGTGTCACGTCTACTGTTTCACACACCATGGACATAGCGGCGCTTGAAGCCATATCCTTATGGGAGCCAAGACCTTTACATGAGACGAGCGTCACCATCACCCCTCCGCAAGTCCCAGCAAGTACAGTGGAGATAGTTGAGGAAGACGGAAAGCAATCCCATGAAGGTTGGACTCTCCAAAAAAGGGACGGAAATGGCATGAAGCTCCTAGGAAACTTGAAGCGGGGAACAATGAGAATTACATCACTCTTATCATTGATGAAGGACATATGCATGGGAAGAAAAAAGTTAGTGCTACTGCCGACCAAGGAGATTGTTGCCTCAAAATCTGTGAACTTCATCTATGACAATGGCTTCCCAGAAAAGAGAGGTGATCCGGGAGTACCTCTGATTTCTTGCTTCATTGGCACACAACCCGTCCAGCACGCTCTCATCGACTTAGGTGCAGGGACAAGCCTCATGCCATGGAGCATGTACCTACGGCTTGGCCTAAACAAAATGAAACCAGTGGAGTGTGCCATTATCTTGGGTGACGGAACCAAGCGGAGACCCTTGGGAATCATGCAGAACACAATAGTGTCGATGGATGAAAGAGTGAACATTTCCTATGTGACCGATTTCTTGATAGTGGATACCTCACCGATTGATGGAGAAGAGTACCTTATATTGGGTAGGCCCTTCCTATCCTCCGCATGCGCAGAAATCAACATCCGCAAGGGCACGCTGACAGTTACTTACAAGAGGAAAAAGTTTGACTTCTTCATGTTCACCAAGGAAGAGAGAGACGAGCTGGCCAATGAAGACTTCGGTGAGAGTTTGTGCTATCGTGACCCTCTGGAGCTGTGGAGATCGAGCCCATACTTCTATTCCATGTACACTCCTTGGGACGAAGCACATGTAGTCAGAGCGCTCGACAAGATCACCATAGAAGAAAAGGAGGGCACCGTGGGTGTCAACACATGATGAAAAAGAGAAACAAGCCCGGATGAAGGCGTAAAATTTAGCGCTAGTGGGAGGCAACCCACGCGGTTTGAGATTCTCGAACCCTTCTTTTGATACTTTCGTTTTGTTTTACACAAATACACACACGCACACTTGTGCTTGATAGTTTTGTTTTTAGCTTTGATGAAATGACAGGTAGAACAGGTCCAAGCTGAAGATAGAGGCACAGTCAGTCAAGGTGGTGGATATCCCACTAAGAAAAGCTCGCTCATGATGATTAAACGATGAGTTTTGAAGATTTTTGACGAATTTTTGAAGTTTTGACATAAAAGAGAGTAGCACGGCCGTGCTGTTCAAAACGGCCGTTCTGGGATCACACCAACACGGCCGTGCTGAAACGGAACGGCCATGCTGACCAAGGCGTTTTTACAGGTTGTTCGAAGATTTTGGCCCCCTCCAAAACGGCCGTGCTGATCAACACGACCGTGCTGGGACCAAGCCAGAACGGCCGTGCTGGCCAAAACGGCAGTGCCGGCCCACATAAACCTAGTATTTACCCCGACCCAACACGACCACTCCCTCTTTTTCACGATCCAGAACGACCGTGCCGCGCCGACTGGCGACTAGGGCGAGCTCCAAACACCCCCAAATCGCCTTCTCTTGTTCCCAAACTTCGGATTTGAGGTTCCTTTGGTCCCTAATCATCTTCCCCAACCTCTAGCCTCGATTTCCACCGCTCATCACCACCGATTTCTCCAGCCATACGCAAAATCCGCCCGGAGCCGCGTTTTCCAGTGCCAGCTTCGTCTCTCATCAAAGAATCGTGCAATCATGAAGGGCATGGGAAAAGCAATCAAGAAGGGAGTAGAGAAGACCACGAGCATCCTCACCGGGGGCAAAAGACGATCCAAACGGGCCGCCGGTTCATAGCAGTCCGGCAGCGCCTCCTCACCGTCCAACTCGATCTCGCGGTCGTTTGGACGGTCGGCCTCGATGAGCGCTTCTCGACTACACTCTCCCTCAAGCGAGCACTTCTCCGATCCAAGCTACAACAACACCACGGAAGAAGAGGAGGAGGAAGAAGAAGAGATGGAGAATCTGGTGGATTCTATTGACATTACTGCACCAGCTCGCGAGCGAAGGACTAAGAGAACAAATGAAGCTTCATCCTCGCGCCTACCGCCACGACCAACTCAAGCAAGGCGCTCGACATCAGCTGCCCGACCTAGTGGAAGCTTTGAAAGAGTGCCCTTGAACTTGGATACAAGTTCGGGGACACAATCATATGAAGAAGAAGAAGTGGATGATACCGAAAGTGAGGAATTGGAGGATGAACCGGTGGATACCCTATCAAGACTAGAGGAGGAAAGATTGACTTGGGCAGGAAAGCAACCGGAAGGAATCACTTATGGAAGAGGAATTGCAAGAACCGGAGCCGTGAAACCTCTCCACCCCGAATGCATGACAAGAAGGGTTATTGCCACTAGATATGCATGTAGACCCACAATGGAAGCCATAGGCATTAATTTCAGTTTTGATCTTCATCTAAAACGCTGTGGTTTGTATGACATTTTAACTAAGGCCGAAGATGCATTTGTGGAGATTACTCGCGAGTTCTTCGCAACCTTAGAGAAAGTTCAGTATCGGGGAGAGGATGCTATCAGATTCAAATTGAACGGCTCAACACATGTCCTCGACGCATCTCGGATCAATGCCATCTTCGCCCTCAACCCAGAAATGGCAAGGCGTTTTGACGAGGGAAGATTTGATAAGAATGGAAAGGCAAATTATGCCAAGATGTGGAAGACGATCACCGGCGACTCCACTTTCTCTTCAGGGAGGTCCAAAACGAGCAAGATCCACAATCCACTGTTGAGATATTTACAAAAAGTGTTGGCTAATACAATTTTTGGTCGCTATGATAATCAAGGATCGGGCGCCCAGAAAGACTTTTTTCTCATAGCCACAGTTGTAAGTGAGGGGTTTGTCAACGTGGGAGCCATGTTTATTGATCACGTGAAAACAATCCCATCCAAGAGTAAGAATCCATTCATCATGGGAGGGATTGTCACCACTTTGACAAGGGCACTTGATTGCAATTTAGAAGGGCTCACCAAGGTAGACGGCAGAAAATTTGTGGACTTAAACTATCTTGCAAGGTCACAGATGATATCCATCAAGGACAACAAAATTCTTTATGTGCTGAACCCCGGCTACCCTGGTATCACTTTGGAACTTCCTTATCATAGCCCCCTCTTGTGCAAAGATGCAGGACCTACGGATGACTTTCTCGATCAGTTATCACGTTTTGAGGCAGCCACCCCTAGAGAGGGATATAGAGCACCGAGTGTAGCTCTGCCTGATGAAGAGGGGGAAACCAATGTGCCGGAACAACAAAGATCATTGGGTCATCCACGCAACACAAGACCAAGAAGGGAAGAATTTGAAGCGCAGCCACCTTCGAAAAATGCATATGATATGGCATCTATCCATGCACAGTTGGAGGAGATTCAGAAGACACAACAGGACATGTGGTTGGATCAGCAACAAATGCATCACCAAATCAACCACATGTACCAATACCAGCATGCGCAGACACAAAGAAACCCCCAATGGGGGGAGGATTTCTGGGGGTCAATTGCTAGCTACCAGGAGACATACCCGCCTCCACAGGCGGAGTACTGGGGCCACTACTACCAGCAGCCTCCTCCACAGTCCGGCCCGTCGCAGGACCCCACACCACCACAACCATGATTTCTACCCTATCACTTCTAAGCTTTAGTTTCATGCTGAGGACAGCATGGTTCCAAAGTTTGGGGTGGTAGGGCGGTAAGCCCTCTATTTTCAGTCTATTTTGACAGTTGCCTGTTCTGCTTGATCATTATTTTGTTTGATGTTTAACCCATCTAGCATAGGCTGTTCTCTGCTTGCATCCATGCATGTCATGTAGCTTTCATTCTCGTCATTTTTTTTGCGTAATTTTTCAAAATTTCAGCCATGCATTGCATCTCATATAGGTTTTTGCTAATTTTTGCATGTTTTAGTTAGGATTTACTTGCTTTTTACCTAAAATTGTGTTTGAATGTGGTTTAGTGCAATTTGACACCTTTTTGGCCAATTTTGCCTAGACTTGAATATTCTTGCTCCAATAGGATGTTTTGACTTAATCTCCAATGATTAAAATGAAAAAAGTTTACCCTTGTGACAAATGCATGCTACGTTCTTAGATCTTATTGATATATGGTCTTGGTTGTGACTTTTTACATGTGAACCACATCTCTTAAGTCTGTGAATGTGTTGGTTGAATCATGAATTGAGCAAGCGACAAACGCTTAAAGCCAATAGAATCACTTGGTAGAAATATGAATATTGTGTTAATTCTATCATGTGATGTGATATTACTTGGTGAAGTGTTGAATTAGCTTTCATGCAGGGAATCATTTGTTGAAAACTACATTGATGAACCCTCTTTGATCCGACTTTTCTTTCATCATCTTCATACCTCTCCGCCTCATTAAAAGATGCCAAAGTGCACATATTAGTCGTGGCCACCTCCAAAAGTTTGGGGTGGCCACATCTTTACCTCCCCGCTTCACTCCATCCACCATATGCCCTATCTATACCAAGGGCAAAGAAAAAGAAAAAGAAAAGCAAAAAAAAATAAAATAAAAGGATGCTCCTGTTTAAGAGCATTCAAATAAAGAAAAGAAGAGTGTGTAAAAGCACTCCAAATCTTACCGCAACCCTTTCTTCTTCTTTTATACCCATTGAGCTAGAAAACATCACATCTAGCTCACTTTACCCTTTCTACAGCCAAGTGGATCATCTAGTGTGGTTTGAAGCATAAGACCGAACGCATGAAAGTGAAACAACACTCCTAGTCACCTGTGATTAACATCAACATGAAACGGTTTACCCGGAATGACATAAAGGACATATGGACAACTTGTGCGTCTATGCTTTATATTTGAAGTTTGTATGCTCAGTGCTCAGTTCATGATGGGGTTGTGAAAGAAGGAGAGGAGAGATGTGAGACACATGCACTTAGTCATTTCCAAGACCATATATATTCAATAATCTTCTGCTGCTTTGCATTTGTCATTTGTTTTTGTTGAAAAGAACGGAAAAGAGAGATTAAGTTGGAGCATACTTGAGGAAAAGTATGTTTCAAGTTTGGGGAGGTGATCCAACCCTATTCTAGGGCTGTATCTCGTGTAATTTTGTGCCTTTATCACTTTCAAATGCATTAGATTTACATGTTATTTCCCCCAATTTGATTATCATTGCAAATACACTTATGGATGTTTTTGCGCTGTTTTTCAGGTACTTTGACCACAATGGATGGACGAGTGTGATGGAGGGGCCCAAAGGAGACCCCAAATCTCCCCCAACCTACCTTAGTGGCCAAAGATCGTCTCCAAGCAAAACATCCAAGAATTATGAAGTTTGAAGCCATGCTAGCACTAGAAGACCCCAGCACGGCCGTGGTGACACGGAACGGCCGTGCTGGTAATTGGGCAAGATTACAGGTTGATCGACAAAATTTGAAGTTTAAGCAAGCCAGCCACCACGGCCGTGTTGCCCAGCACGGACGTGCTATGAAGACTACAACACGACCGTTCTACCCAAAACGGCCGTTCTGCATGAAGAGGAAACGGGCGTGCTGCTCAGAACGACCTCCGCCCAACTCCGCCACCACGGCCATGCTACCCTGCACGGCCGTTCTACCTAACACCCAACACGGCCGTTTTGCCCAAAACGGCCGTGCCACCAGCCTCCATTTCGCCCACCAACCTGTTAGATTTACACTTAGCCAAAACGACCGTTCTCCTCCACCACGGCCGTATCCACTCCTACCCAGCACGGCCGTGCTACTCAAAACGGCCGTGCCACCCCCCAAAACCTACACAATTTCCACTGTTTTTCCCATTCTACCCCCACTTAACCCTAGCTCATATATAAGCAATAGATGCTTCTAGGGCTAAAGTAGGGCACCTCTAGAGCACCCCTAGCCGCACCCTAGCAGCTCCTTTGCTTCCATTACTCCAATCCATCCATTTCCTTGCAATCCACCCCATTTCCATCCACTTTCCACTCATTTCCACCATAGAAACCTAGTTTCTCTAGGTTTCTATCCATAATCCCCGCCATTTTCATGCACCTTTGCATCATTGGAGGAGTGAGTATGGCTGCAGCTGCTTGGAGGTGAAGAAGGAGTCAACTACATCGAGCTTCATGGTGTTTTCCCTTCTTCTACCCCTTTCTTTTGTTCCTAGTTTGATTATGTGTAGCTAAGCCCCCTTGGGTGGGCTGTTTGGGACAAAAATGTGACTTTGATACCATGTTGGGGGAATATAATTTGTAATGAACATATTTCATTTCTATGATGATTGCCTTTGCTTTTATCTCATTTCCCATTACTTGTGCTTGTGGTTGTTGTTTAATTACATTAATTGCTTGCCTTGTGGTGTTTGAAAACATTTGTCCCTAGGATGTTTTGGTCTCTATGTAGCTATCATAGGATTGGCTCCTAGGTCCCTAATTCGGATCCCTAGCTAGCCCCCTATCTTCCTACATAATCACCTCCTTCCTACATACAAATGTGAGTTCTAAGTGACTAGTATAAGTGTGATTAGCTCAATTGCCTAGGATTTCCTAAAGGCTGAGGTGGCTAGTGGCATGAGGTCAAATATCCTCATCTCTACTCCCATCCTCACCCTTGGTCCTCAATTGACTAATACCACTTATCCTAGAGACCTAGACTTGGTATGTCCTATGAGAATTACACCTAGCCCTAGTTCTCCAATTAGTAGCTTAGGGTAAATTCTCATAGCACCTACCTCGTTGTTTGGTTTGGTAATCTAGAATGAGATATGCTAATTGCTTATTATGGTGACTTCCCCCAACTAATGTTAAGGTCACATTCCCAAACGGCCCACCTCCCTCATCTAATTGTTTAAAACCCCAATTACCTGCTTTGCTTGTTAATGCTAGCTTAGTTCAATTGCTTTAGTTAGCGTAGTCTTTTGCCTAGTTTTGCTCGCTAGTGTTAATCCAGGTCTTTGCTCTTATTAGTGCTTAGTGTAGTTTCTTAATTGCCAGTTGCTTGTTTAGTCTAGCGTAGTTCGTTCCTGCTCTTGTTTAGATAGTTTGTTAACTTAAATTGCTAATTTAGTTGTTTGATAACTTAGTGTCATTTTGTCTTTCCTTACTCGCTCACTTAGCATAATCAACCAAACAAACCTTCAAACCCTAAAAACCCTACTCTCCGCACTAGGAACATAGCTCACCCTCTCTAACTCTAGTGCCCCCTCTATCTCCGAGGTTCGACCCCGTACTTGCCGCCTTACCTGTACTACGACAAGACCCCGTGCGCTTGCGGGTATATTGTCTTAGTAGAAGTAGGTAGTTAGCCCGGGACCTTACAAATATCGAAAGCTAAAGATCCCATCTCATCCCGTGCCTCCCGACCTCGTGGATTGCACTCGTTGTAAGCCACTAGCGGGACCGCACCACATACCAACTCCCATTTTTTTGGAGAACATTATAGTTAAGCATCATTATTAACATGATTAGTCAATCATATCGAACAATACTATGTATCAACCATCAGTTACATGTATGTGTGTAGTGATCCTACTAAGTTAACATGCGTAGTGGTCATGCACTCATGGGTGTGTATCAACCATTCATCAAGGTATCTATTGCGACCACAACACTTTAGCAAACAAGGCTCAAAGCTCTTCAACCGCAACAAAACAAGCATAAGTAGTTGACGTGGCAATTATATCACACTAACAAACTCACTCGCGGTTGAAATCCCCGAGCTTTTACCAAAACCAAAGTGCAATAATACCACCCGCAAGCGGACGAGTCTTATCGCATTATAGTTAAGGATCGAACCCAAAGGACAACATTTTTAAGAATCCTTATCAGTCTAATCTAGTTCGAGTTAAGACTAATATTTAGAACGATTGGTTGATTTGAGGTTAATTAAACTAATTGCAAGAAAGTAAAAGATGAATTAAAGTTGGATTTAGATCAATGATATGGAGTCACTGGGATGGTATCCAGTTTCACCACTGCTACACATGCAATCATATTCAATCGCAAACATTCCAGGCAAGATATAACAATCCAAATAGAGCTGCTTCAAAACCCCCCATACGGGCGTTAGGTTCGCGTAATCATCACCTTAGGCATCCGATGTCTCGTCACCATCCATATCACTTACTTATGGCTCTAAAGATACATAAATCCAACGAAGGTTGTGGGCCCCTTATACAGGCGTTAGGCACACATAAGCGTCATTGAAGGCTAGATGGCTCGTCCCCTCGCGGATCATACACTTACGACCTCAAAGAAATCCCATTCTATTTCTAGTTTGGAAGTCAACCGCATTAATTGACAAGCAAGCAGGTGATAGATCTACAAGCTAACATCAACGATAAACAAGACGATACAAAATCCAACTAAGGTTGTGGTCCTCTTTGAGGGATGTTTAGACCACAGAAGCGTCACTGTAGGCTAGATGTCTCATCCCCTCGTGGATCATACGCTTACGACCTCAAGGAATCCTATCAAAATTTCTCATCAAAGAGTCTAACTTGTAAACCGTCATTCCATCCCACATATACAAGATTTCGCAATAAAGGAAAGAATAAGATGAAAGCAAGTAGATAATCAACTACAAACGTACCAATTAACAACAAAATGGAAAGTTATACACATTGCCATGCAATGCTTAACAAAAGAACATGTTTGCATGGGCACCCCAGCAAAAGTGGACTACTCGCTCATGATGCAAGAAACAAGAAGAATAAGAAAGAGAGATAAATCCTCCATGAGCACGGTGCAGAAGGTAGTCACAGCTCGGTGAAGATTATGCGGTCTTCTGCGTCGTGTTGGAGCAGATCTGGACATGAAATGGGAGATGGTAAGACAGACCAGACAGTCTCTCTCTCTCTATCTTCCTTCTCTTCTCGGTCTCCTTGATTGCAACACGGGCAGTAGGTGGAGTAAAACTGGCGTGGATGGAGCTGGATATGGATCATACTTGTGTACAGGCAGCCTGTCAGCATTCCAGAACCGATGCTGAAATGAGGACTCTGCTGGTCCTATTTATAGGCACTGGACTGATCCTCGCATTTTTAGTGTGATTTCAGTCCAAACGGTCTTGTAGATATTTTTTTGCTTCAAACAGTTTGGTAAAAATATCTATTCCAAACGGTCTGTGTATCCTTCATTCAATAGTCATTTCAGATGATCATTCAGTCTTCATTTGCAGCAATCGGTCTGCATGTGTTAAACGATCTTCACGTGCATTCAGTCTTCTCTTCAGGTGATCATTCGGTCTTCGTGCAAGTTAACAACAAATGATTTCAGCTCGTTCGGTTTGCATGCATTAGCGCATACTGTCTTGTATTCTTGTGCTTGTGCAAACAGTTTGTAAACCATTTGATAATCAAACAGTTTGATAGCATTCGGTCCTCATCTCAGCTTATCCAAAAGGTCTTCACATGCTACTCCATTCAGTTTGCTATTCCATGCCATTCAAACGGTTGGCATGCATGGCAAACTTATGTACATGATTTCAGCATTCAATCTTCAGACAACAACAAAATCCAAATGGTCTTGTGTGATGAGGCCATCCGGTCTGAGCATGTGCCTAGCTCATTCAGTCTTGGATTCACAAACAATCTGCATGCCCAGCCTCCATTCGGTCTTCTCGTGAGCACAAATAGTCTTCATAGCTGCTGGAGCAAACAATCTCTCTATATTCAGTTCATTCAGTTTGCTTCTATTGCATTGCTCACGTCAAGCTCATTCAGTCTTCACTTATCCGTTGATAATAAACCATATGGTCTTCACACTGACTGCCCAGTTGGCAATATTAAACGGTTTGCATGCTCCAGCAGCAAACAGTTTCATGCATGTGCTAGTGCAAACGGTCTTCAAGTCCATCCAAACGGTCTTCATGCATGCTTTTGCATCCGGTTTGCATGCAAGAAAAATAATCTCGCAAGCCAAATCTATCAAACCGTTTGCTGCAATGTGATTTAGTAAACGGTCTTAAGGTCAGCCTCCATTCGGTCTTGCTGGTCAAACGGTCTTTAGACCGAATGGGCTCAAACAGTCTTGAGACTGAATGGGCTCAAACAGTCTTGAGATCGAATGGATGAAATCGCTTGGTTAGATTGATTGGTCAGAACCAAGGGTGAGTGAAGGTGGGCCCTAGATGATTTTTCAGCTTTATCAAGACCTGCGTCAAACCAAAATAATTTCAGTTAAAATCATGATAATTGGATCAATTTAGTAATTTCACAAATTTTGATATTCAGTAAATGAAATTGAAAGCATTGAGTCGAATTTGACCCAATATGGTGATTGAAATTCCTGATGAATATGCATTCATCAAAATACCCCGAACTTAAACGTTTCTCATCCTCGAGTAAAACAAAATATGAAACAGTTGACAAATGAATACTTTCAATTCATGTGACTGCCTCATCTTCACATCACGATTGTTTTCCTTCTACTCAGTATGACTCAGTATCTCAACTTCTTGAGACCACTAAACACATCTTACCATATCTTTGTTCCTAAATTTTCTTTCTAATATCACTTCCTCCTCACTTTTTCCAACAACAAGCATGTCAAAGAGTTTTGTAAGAGTCTAGAGTCACCCGTAGAACAACAAGTGTGCATTTGATCTGACACTGGTGTATTTCAGGGTAGTGGAGGCTTTTATTGTGCCTTTAGGTAGAAAAGGGAGTGAAGGGTGGTATGGAAAGAATAAGTAAATCTCTCCTCTATTTGACTCAAGATTTTTATTGTTTTTGCAATTTCATTTATTGCATTTTTTGTGCAAATATCTCCTCTATTCGACTCGAGATTGCATTTCTTTTTGTGTGTGCTTTGGCATCTTTTTGTTTGCAAATATTTCCTCTATTCGACTCGAGATTGCATTTTTTTGTGGTACACCCCTATTAATTTGTGAGGGGTATGGAAGAAGAGGATATAGAGGGAAGTGGCGTGCCACCCCGAACTTAGGGTTTGGCACTATTTTGGCTATTTTTGTTTCTTTTTGATGGATGGAGGGGTACGGAGATGATAGAAGAAGTGTAGAAGAGAGTTCAGATCAGAATGCAACTTGATTTACAACTCTGTGCATCAGATCGTTCTCTTTATCATACTTTGCTCAGATAATGACTTGATGAGGATCCAGTGGGGATTCCATGTTATTGTTCCACTAGTCAGTTAGGAAGCACGATGTGTTTGATCCCTATCAGTTTGACAGACACTTGTCATTTTTGTATAAGTATCATGATATTAGGATTCATAAGCTTCACAAGATGATTTCAATCAAAAGGCTAGTTTTCAAAATAAGGTCCTTTTGAGGATCTGCTTTGGATAAGGGGGGTATAATGATTCAAAATGCAAAGAAAAATAAAAAGGTCAAAAGTTCATCCAGTATCTGTTCACATTTCTTTTAAAAACTTTAAAGTTTTGAAAATTTTATTTGAAAATTTTGAAAAGTTTGGTCAAAAAAAGCAACAATGAAAACCTAAGTCTGATTTAGATGGGTGAAGGTGGAAAGTAAGATACGCACCACCCACCCTCCACCCCGAACTTAGAAATTTTCTCATCCCAAGGAAACTCTAAATCCGAGATGGAGGGGAAAGTTCATGCCATTTGGACCACTGGATGTGGTTGCGTTCCAATCAGCGTGTTTCCTCCATCTAGAAATCTCAAACAAAAAGATCATTCAGAACTCAAAGTAGCATCTCGCCATGCAATTTTTATTTAGTGCAAAATTATCTAAATTTTTTAAAAACAAAATTGAGTAAAATTTCTAATTCAAAGTTAAAACGAATTTTATTTATCGGGTTGCCTCTCGACAAACGCATTTGTTTTACGTCGATGGCTCAACATGATATTTTCAACTTCACAGTAGTTCCTTTGGATTGGAGAGATCTATTATTGCTTCGGTGCTTATGTCGACTGTGGTGAAATATCTTTTCAAGCATTGACCATTCGCCACGAATTCATCTGACTTTTCGCTCCATAAAGAGAAAGCACCATGTGTGGAGATACTTTTGACAATGTACGGTCCAGACCAACGGGAGCGGAGTTTCCCTAGGAATAACTTCAATCTTGAGTTGAATAGCAGAACTTGGTCTCCCAATTGTATGTCTTTTCTTTTCAAATGACCATCATGCCAAAGTTTGGTGTGTTCTTTGTAGATTCATGCATTCTCATAAGCTATCATCCTGAGTTCGTCTAGCTCTTGGAGTTGCAGAATCTTGGCTTGGCTGGCTTTTTTCATATCAAAATTTAGTTGTTTTATTGCCCACCATGCCTTGTGTTCCAGTTCTACTGGCAAGTGGCGCAAACCTTTCCATATATTAATCGAAAAGGTGTAGTCCCGAGGGGAGTTTTATAAGAAGTTCGATAGGCCCATAATGCGTCATTGATTTTCATTGACCAATCTTTCCGATTGCGGCCTACAGTTGTTTCCAGGATAGCTTTGAGTTGACGGTTAGAAACCTCTATATGTCCACTTGTTTGTGGATGGTAGGGTGAGGCTACCTTGTGTGTTACACCATAGTTTCTCAGTAATGCTTTGAAGCTTATTTCAAGGAAATGAGACCCTCCGTCGGATATCACAGTTCGTGGAACTCCAAAATGGGGGAAAATAATATCTTTGAATAATTTGATGATGAGTTTGGAATCACTAGTGACAGTTGGTATGGATTCAACCCATTTTGAGACATAGTCCACCGCCACTAGGATGTATGAAAATCCATGAGAAGATGGGAATGGACCCATGTAGTCCATCCCCCAACGTCAAATATCTCTACTTCTTGCCACAAATTCAGTGGCATCTCATCTCTCTATGTTATATTGCCAGATCTTTGACATTTGTCACATGATAGGACAAAGTCGTAGGAATCTTTGGATATCGTTGGCCAGAAGAATCCATATTGCAAAACCTTCAAGGAAGTCTTATTTGAACTCATATGGCCCCCGACTGGGCCAGAGTGACAATGCTCTAGAATAGATTGAGCTTCTTCCTCAGCGATACATCGTCTGTAAAGACCATCAACACATAGATTAAAGAGATATGGCTCATCCCAGTGATATCGCTTCACATCGTGCATGGATTTCTTCAGCACATTCCCGGTGCATTGAGGATGAATAACCCCAGCAACAAGGTAGTTCACATAATCTAAGTACCATGGTGTAGCTTCTGAGGCCTTCATTAATTGGTCATTTGGAAGGGAGTCATTAATCAGAATCTTCTTGATGTCTAGAGTGTCGATGCGACTAAGGTCGTCTACCACCACATTCTTTTTACCCTTTTTATCTCTGATCTCTAGATCAAATTCTTGTAGGAGGAGAATCCATCTTATTAACCTAGGTTTTGCATCTTTCTTTGCTAGAAGGTAACGAATGACAGCATGATCTGTGTAGACAATGACCTTTGAACCAATTAGGTAGGATATGAACTTGTCAAAGGCATATATGACTGCCAGAAGTTCTTTCTCAGTAGTAGCATTATTCCTTTGAGCTTCATCGAGGGTATTTGATGCATAATTGATCACATAATGTTTCTTTTCTATACATTGGCCCAAGACCGCATCGACAGCATAATCTCTTGCATCACACATGATTTCAAAAGGGTGGTCCCAATCGGGAGCTCTAAAGATGGGTGTGGTTGTAAGGGCATGCTTTACTGTGTTGAAGCTTTTAACACATTCTTCGTCAAAATTGAATTCAAAATCCTTTAGTAACAAATTTGTCATTGGCTTGGTTATTTTTGAGAAGTCCTTTATAAACTGTCTATAGAATCCTGCATGACCTAGGAATGCTCGAACTTCCTTTACATTGATAGGGATAGAGAGCTTGGAAATCACTTCAATCTTGGCCTTATCTACTTCAATTCCTTGATTACTAACCCTATGGCCTAGGACAATACCTTCCTTTACCATGAAATGACACTTCTCCAAATTCAGCACAAGATGTGCTTCTTCACATTGTTTGAGGACCAGGGAGAGGTGTTTTAGACATGAATCAAATGAATCTCCGTACACAGAAAAATCGTCCATGAAAACTTCCATAATTGTTTTAGTAAGACCAGCGAATATGGCGGCCATGCAACGCTGGAAAGTTGCAGGTGCATTGCAGAGGATGAATGACATTCTCCTAAATGTGTATGTTCCAAAGGGGCAGGTGAAAGTGGTTTTCTCCTGGTCATTTGGATGTATAGGTATTTGGTAGAATCCAGAGTAGCCATCGAGATAACAGAAGTACTCTTAATGAGCCAGCCGCTCTAATACTTGATCAAGAAAGGGCATTGGAAAATGATCTTTTTGAGTTGCCTTGTTTAACTTCCTATAATCTATGCACAACGTCCACCCTGTGACTGTTCGAGTGGGGATGAGTTCGTTGTTTTCATTTCATATAACAGTTGTTCCACCTTTCTTTGGGACTACATGCACTGGGATCACCCATGGCAGTCTGATATCAGATAGATTATTCCAGCTGTGAGCAGTTTAATGACCTCACGACAGACTACTTCCTTCGTATTTGGATTCAATTTCCATTGAGGCTCAATAGTTGGCCTGTGATCTTCCATCATAGGAATCTTGTGCATACGCATCGCTTGACTAACCCCAGTTAGGTCATTCATTTTGTAGCCAATCACTTTCTTCCTCTCCTTCAATTCTTTCAGGTGTTCATCTTCTTGTTCAGTTGTAAGATCGGAATTTATTATTATAGGACAAACCTTGAGATTATCCAAAAACACATACTTCAGTCCCTCAGGCAGGGGCTTCATTTTGGGGGCCTCTGGTTTTTCACATGTTTCTTCAGTAGCTTCCACAACCTTGAGTCCTTCAAATGTATCTTTGGGATCTTCTTCGGTAGTGTCTAGGTCAAGAACACACTTTTGAACTCGTTCACTGATGGAATTATCAGTAGAGGGGTTAGTTAGAGTCACTTCTAAAGGATCGTCTTGTTCATATCCCTCTTGTGTGAGGAGTGATATTTGTTTGATACAGTCAATCAAATAAACATTTTCTTGCATACTTGGTCTTCTCATGCTTTCAAAAACCATGAATTCGAGAGTTTCTTTGCCAAGTCTGAGAAGCAAAGTTCCTGCTTCAACATCAATTAGAACTCTTACAGTGGCGAGGAATAGACGTTTAAAGATTAGGGGATATCTGGCGTCCTCTTTTATTTCCATGATGACAAAGTCACACGGAACATAAGAATCTTTTCCTACCTTGACATGTACATCCTCAACAATTCCTAACGGCCGTTTTATCACATTGTCTACGAGTTGTATGATCATTCCAATTGGAAGAAGTTCAGAAAACCCTAGCCTTTTGCAAAGGCTGAGTGGAATGATGGAGATGCTAGCACCAAGATCTGCTAGTCCTTTCTTGCATGAAGAATCACCGATATGGTAGGAAATCCCAAAAGATCCTGGATCTTTCTATTTCTTTGGCATCTTACTCTGGATGATATCCAAAGTGGTTTGAGCTAACTTGATTGTCTCATATTCTTCAGTTATATATTTCCTGGTGAGGAGTGACTTTAAGTATTTTGTCCAAGCTGGTATCTCTGCCAACACATCCAAAAAGGGTATATCAACATGAAGTTTCTTCATAGCTTCTTTAAACTTATTGAACTGAGTATCAAGCTTGGTTTGCCTTAAATGAGCAGGGAAAGGAATACGAGGCTTGTATATAGGGATATCAGGTTCTGGTGTTTCAGTTTCTTCATCAATAGGTTTCTCAGGACTTTCCTTGTCTGTCGTATCAGTAGTTACTGGTTCTTTCGGTTGAGACTCTGGTGTTGTTGAGTCATGGACAATCACATGTTCATCTTCATCTGTAACAACCACATGTGTCTTGATAGGAGGATCAGAATAGTCTTTTCCTGATTTGGTGGTGAATGCCTTCAATTATTCAGGATGCTTAGGATTATTTTCGGGTTGGCCAACAAAAACTCCAGTAGGTGGCTTTGTGCTAGCTGCGTGTTGAGCTAGTTGAG
Organism: Alisma plantago-aquatica; assembly: GCA_963693085.1. Classification (NCBI taxonomy): domain Eukaryota; kingdom Viridiplantae; phylum Streptophyta; class Magnoliopsida; order Alismatales; family Alismataceae; genus Alisma; species Alisma plantago-aquatica. The sequence goes on along the minus strand of OY856411.1, from coordinate 457,153,963 downwards.
ATTCAATAGCCTTCTGTTGGTCTTGTTGGTTAGCTATCATAGTTTGCTGAGTTTGCAACATCTTTTCAATGGCTATTAACTTGTCATCAGGTGATACGAGGCTTGCTCGTTGTCCTTGTTGTTGATAAGGAACTTGGTTAAGACTATGGTATTGGGAATTGTTTTGATAATTATTGAAGTTTCTATTCTGAAAGTTTCCTTTGAAATTTCCTTGATTTCCAAAATTCTATTGTTGATTGCACTGGAATCCTGATGGGCCTCGTGGCTGATTGTTCGAACCAAATTGATGTGAGTTTACTACTCCAGAGGGGTTTCCATATTGAAGTCCTAGATGATTCCTATTCTGATTTAGATTGTAGTAACTTTGACCAGGGATGGTATTAACAACATTAAGATTTTCTATTTGACCATTCTCTCCTTGTCCACATACGTTGCTTAGAACAACATCGTAAAGAAAATTACATGCTAATGTGGAATGATCAGTACTTTTACATGCTTCACAGAACAATGAAGCTGACTTGATCTGTTCTTATTGTCGAGTGGGCGAATGTCCTCTTCCAATAGCAGCAAGAGATGATTCAATATGGTCTTGCTTGGCAACTACGAGTTTCAAGGTTTTAGCGATAGACTTGTACTCGGGAGTAGCTTCAGCCATAGCTACTTTTAAGACTCCTTTACCTACAGATCTACCCCAATTAGCTTGATTTTCAGCTCCAAGGGTTACAACCCTCCATTCACTATCATAACATTAACGCATGAAGTTTCCTTCAGACGAGGAATCTAAGAATCTCTTGATATCGTCGTCCAAGCCCCAATAGAAAATTTCAATGAGTTGATTCTTAGGAATTCCATGATGTGGACATTTGCGTAGAAGCTCTTTGTATCTGTCCCAAGCTTCATCAAGGGTTTCTCTAGGGACTTGAGTGAAATTGGTTATTCGGCCTCTAATTTCATATGTGAGAGATGGAGGGTAGAACTTTTCCAGAAACACATTTTGGAGTTGTTCCCAAGTGGTGATGGGTATTTCACTTTGCAATGAATTGTACCAGCTTATAGCTCTATCAGTAAGGGAATACTTGAGGAGACGGAGTTGAATGGCATCATCGTACACTCCATTTTGCTTTGTCATGGCACATAGATCAATAAACCTCAAAAGTTGTTCCTGACTATCCTCTCCTTGTTTGCCATAGAATGGGCTATTTTGAAGCAATGTGATCCAATGTACCCTAATCTCAAAATTGGCAGCATTGATGGGAGGAGGTTGTACTGGATGATGAACATTTGTAGCTTTCGGGATTGAGAATTCTCTAAGATCTTTTTGTAGTTCAGCTGCTTGTGCTGCTGCCTGTGCTACTTGAATTTCTTCTTGAACCGCAGCTCTAGCTTCTTTCATGAATCTTTCTCTCTATGCATTAAGGGCTTGAGGCACCCTTTGAGCTATCTCCTACTGTTGAGCCATTCTTGCTTGGTTCTCTCTGTTTTGTCGGTGGAAGGTTCTGTCAATCTCTGGATCAAAGTTGGCGGTGAGTCTGGGACTGTTCAAACGGTGCATACACTAATCCTTCTGTAGTACCTGAAAATAGAAGGATTTTGAAAATGAGATCCAAAAAGTAGAGTCAAAGTCAAGTAGATGATCGATTGTATCAAAAGAAAAACAAAATCCTAGATTAGCCTTAAAAGAACTGGATTTGACTAACTAATTTCGTTGTCCCCGACAACGGCGCCAGAATTTGACGTGGCAATGATATCGCACTAACAAACTCACTCGGGGTTGAAATCCACGAGCTTTTACCAAAACCAAAGTGCAATAATACCACCCGCAAGCAGACGAGTCTTATCACAGTATAGTTAAGGATCGAACCCAAAGGACAACATTTTTAAGAATCCTTATCAGTATAATCTAGTTCGAGTTAAGACTAATATTTAGAATGATTGGTTGATTTGAGGTTAATTAAACTAATTGCAAGAAAGTAAAAGCTGAATTAAAGGTGGATTTAGATCAATGATATGGAGTCACTGGGATGGTATCGGGTTTCACCACCGTTACACACACAAACATATTCAATCACAAACATTCCAGACAAGATATAACAATCCAAATAGAGTTGCTGCAAAACCCCCCATACGGGCATTAGGTTCATGTAATCATCACCTTGGGCATCATATGTCTCATCACCATTCAGATCACTTACTTACGGCTCTGAAGATACATAAATCCAACGAAGGTTGTGGGCCCCCTATACAAGTGTTAGGCACACAGAAGCGTCACCGAAGGCTAGATGTCTCGTCCCCTCGCGGATCATAAACTTACGACCTCAAGGAATTCTATCAGAAGTTCTCATCAAGGATTCGAACTTGTAAACTTACATTCCATCCCACATATAGAAGATTTCACAATAAAGGGAAGAACAAGATGAAAGCAAGTAGATAATCAACTACAAACGTACCAATTAACAACACAATGGAAAGTTATACACATCGCCATGTAATGCTTAACAAAAGAACATGCTTGCATGGGAAGCGGGGCTAGTCCCCGCACCCCAAAGAAAGTGGACTACTAACTTATGATGCAAGAAACAAGAAGAATAAGAAAGAGAGAGAAATCCACCATGAGCACGGTGCAGAAGGTAGTCGCAACTCGGTGAAGATTATGCGGTCTTCTACGTTGTGTTGGAGTAGATTTGGACGTGAAACGGGAAATGCCAAGACAGACCAGACAATCTCTCTCACTCCGTCTTCCTTCTCTTCTCGGTCTCCTTGATTGCAAAACGGGCAGTAGGTGGAGTAAAACTGGTGTGGATGGAGCTGGATATGGATCAGACCTGTGTACAGGCAGCCTGTCGGCGTTTCGGAACCGATGCTGAAATGAGGACCCTACTGGTCCTATTTATTGGCACTGGACTGGTCCTCATGTTTTTGGTGTGATTTCAGTCCAAACGGTCTTGTAGATATTTTTTTTTTGCTTCAAACGGTTTGGTAAAAATATTTATTCCAAATGGTCTGTGTATCCTTCATTCGGTCTTCATTTCAGATGATCATTAGGTCTTCATTTGTAGCAATCGGTCTGCATGTGTTAAATGATCTTCACGTGCATTTGGTTTTACATTCGGTCTTCTCTTCAGGTGATCATTCAGTATTCGTACAAGTTAACAACAAACGATTTCAGCTCGTTCGGTTTGCATGCATTAGCGCATACAGTCTTGTATTCTTGTGCTTGTGCAAATGGTTTGTAAACCATTTGATAATCAAATGGTTTGATAGCATTTGGTTCTCATCTCAGCTTATCTTAAAGGTCTTCACGTGCTTCTCCATTCAGTTCGCTATTCTATGCCATTCAAACGGTTTGCATGCATGGCAAACTTATGTATGTGATTTCAGCATTCGGTCTTCAGGCAGCAGCAAAATCCAAACGATCTTGTGTGATGAGGCCATCCGGTCTAAGCATGTGACCAGCTCATTCGGTCTTGGATTTGCAAATGGTCTGCATGCCCAACCTCCATTCGGTCTTCTCATGAGCGCAAACAATCTTCATAGCTGCAAACGGTCTCGCTATATTCAGTTCATTCAGTTTGCTTGTACTGCATTGCTCACGTCAAGCTCATTCAGTCTTTGCTTATCCGTTGATAATAAACCATATAGTCTTCATACTGACTGCCCAGCTAGAAATATTAAACGGTTTGCATGCTCCAGCAGCAAACAATTTCATGCATGTGCTAGTGCAAACAGTCTTCAAGTCCAGCCAAACGGTCTTCATGCATGCTTTTGCATCCGCTTTGCATGCAAGCAAAATAATCTTGCAAGACAAATCTATCAAACTATTTGCTGCAATGTGATTCATTAAACGGTCTTAAGGTCAGCCTCCATTCGGTCTTTCTGGTCAAACGGTCTTGAGACCGAATGGGCTCAAACAACCTTGAGACTGAATGGGCTCAAACAGTCTTGAGACTGAATTGATGAAATCGCTTGGTTAGACTGATTGGTCAAAACCAAGGGTGAGTGAAGGTGGGCCCTAGCTGATTGTTCATCTTTATGAAGACCTGCATCAAATCAACATTTTTTTAGTTAAAATCATGATAATTGGATCAATTTTGTAATTTCGTAAATTTTGATATTGGGTAAATGAAATTGAAAGCATTGAGTCGAATTTGACCCAATGTGGTGATTGAAATTCCTGATGAATATGCATTCATCAGTAGTGACCAAGCAAACCAAATTCAGGTATTGTAGCGACCGCACATTAGTGTTAGGGTTGTTGCAATCGCAACACACCCATCAACCAAGGGTACTGATCGCAACAACAACCGAAGAGTGTAGCGACCAAAACCCTAAGCAACCATGTCTACTAAAGAAGCAACTAGGGTAGCGACCTAAAAGCATGAGCACAAGAATGTATCGACCAAATACACTCCAAAGAAACCATATGGTGATCGAAATAGGTGAGAAACACCAATAAGCCCAAACGTAACCATGCTCAAATCATGAAGAAATGAACACAAAAACCCTAAAATGATCACCATCATAACCAACAAGGAAAACCATATTAGGAGAGAGAGAACCAAGCTTCAAACTCATGAAAAAACGATCCAAAACCTCTCCCAAAACATAAGGCCGGGCCACACACATGGTGATGAAACCAAAGATAAAGGTGCATGCAAGGAACATCAACTCACCATCACTTAGAAATCGGGTGCATGAAACTAGGGTTTAGGAGAAAGGGAGTAGTCTACACAAGAATACTTAAAAATCTAAAACCCTAGATCATGGTACCATTATTTAGCATCTTAAATTCATGTTTTAGAGATGAAAATAGTAACATGCAAGCAAGTTATTAGTGCAATAATAGAAGAGGGGAAATTTATAAACCTCCTTAGGTTAATGATCAAGCTCCAAGATCACAAGCTCCAAGAGAGAGAAATAAGATCAATCTTTGATCAATACCACATTCACAAGGTCACCTCTAAAAGAGAAAAGAACACTAAGGTAAACATATAGCTCAAGGTGAAGAAAACTTAACCCTAGGCCAAACAAGAGAGAAGAAAGGAGAAAGAGAAGAAAGATTCATCTCACTTGGGTACCAACATGGTCAAACCATAGTCTTTGACCCTTGTGAAGAGAAGTTTCCTCCAAGATGGCCACCATGGTAGATCAATAGTCTCGGACAAGAAGGAAGAGGTAGGGTGCAAAAGAAAACGTGATCATAGGTGAAGAACCACTTACCAAGAGGGAAGATTACCAAGAATCACCACAAGGAAGATGGTCAAGCTCAAGATCACCACATGTAAGGATGATCGACCACCAAAGCTCCTAGAGTAGCCCTCTCAATCTCCGCCAAGCTCCTAGGTCAGATAAGCAAGCAAAGGGGAAAGAAGAGAGATTTAAAAGGATTTCCTACATGTGAATGAGAGAGCTTATATACACATGGGGTAGGAGGGAGGTGAAGATATGAGGTGTCAAGATGTTAGGGAATCAAAAGGACACTTGCCCACCCAAGGGTCGACCACGCATGCACACACACAAGACATGCAACATAAGGTGATAAGTACAAGGAAGTGTAGCGACCAATAGGGTCCACTACACCCCTTTGGTCAAAGAAAAGATAGGGGATGGAATTGTAGCAACCTCTACACAATGACACTCAACCCAAATAGTTAAAACACTAAAATACAACTCAACCCTAGTGACCAAAGCTATGAGAAAAGAATCTAGGTCAAATTTAACCATCCAAAACAAGGTGCTTCAGTCGAAGCACACCCAAGGCACAAACCCCATTGGTTACAACACTCAAAGGACACCACATGGTCGACACAACCATCCATGCAACTCATTCATAGCCAAGCAAACCCTAAGCTATACACAAGATGCCACCTCATCAACCGAACCCTAACAAGGCACCCCTTAACACCATATTCTACCTCATGATGTTAGTGCACAAATGGAACATCCTACATGTGACAAATTGCAAGATAACCCCTCAACATGGGTAAATTGCAACTTGGTCCAAAATAATAAAAAAATAGTTCAAACATCAACCAAAATGGAGCAAATTGAAAACACAGACACATCACATGTTATTAAGGAATATCAAGAGATTAGATAAGGTTTAAGCATCTTATTAAGCAAAGCAAGCACACCCAAGTACTAAGCTAGGTCAGGGGCCTTATAACCATAACCCCTAATAAGGATTTCACCCCCAAAATCCTACGCAAAAATAGACAGATACTTCCTAGGCATATCCTCCTCAAGCTCCCACGTGGCTTCCTATATGCCACGATGATGCCACAAAACCTTAACCAACATGATTTCCTTCTTCTTCAACTTCTTGATCCTCTTATCCAGGATCAACACATGACCTTCCATATACAATGTATCCTCATTTGGATCAACCTCCATTGGTTGCAACAACAACTCTGTATCAGGGTAACAATTCCTTAACATAAAAAAATGAAACACTGGGTGAAACCTATGCAACTAAGTTGGAAACTTCGACTTATGGGTCACTTTCCCAATACATGACATCACTGGGTAAGGTCCCATATATCTAGGAGATAACTTACGCTTCTTCCCAAACCTCAAAATACCTTTACAAGGAGAGACCTTGAGGTAGACTTTGTCCCCCACTTGGAACTCCAAGGGCCTATGCCTATTATCTTCATATGACTTCTGCTTGTCCTGGAATGCCTTCAACTGCTGTGGAATCACTTTGATCTTCTTTATGGTTTGATGCACAAGCTTAGGACCCAAAATCTGATATTTTCCAGTCTCATACCAACACAAAGGAGATCTATAATTTCTCCCATATAATGCATCATACATTGCCATATCAACACTCCTATGATAGCTGTTATTGTATGCAAACTCTATAAGACTGAGGTGCACATCCCAACTTTCAAAGAACTACAAAACACAAGCTCTCAACATATCTTCTAGAATCTGGATCGTCTTCTCTAACTATCCATTTGTATGTGGATGAAATGTCATGTTGAACCTCAACTACGTTCCCATAGCTATGTGCATACATTCCCAAAAATGACTGGTGAACCAGGGACCTCTGTTAGACAAAATGGTAGCTGGGGTACCTTGCACATGCACTATCCGTTCAACATATATCTGTGTAAGCTTCACTATTGTGCACGTTGTCTTCACAAGAAGAAAGTGCAATGTCTTTGTCAACCGATCAACTATTACCCAGATAAAATCATGACCTTTGACTATCTTAGGAATACTAACCACAAAATCCATCGTGACATGATCCCACTTCCACTATGGTATGGGAAATGGTTGCAAAGTTCCTACAGGCTTCTGATGCTCTGCTTTAACCTACTGACACACAAGACATCTGGAAACAAACTTAGCCACATCACATTTCAAGCAAGACCACCAATACAAGTATTTTAAATTGTGATGCATCTTGGTGCTAACTGGGTGCATAGCGTACATAAAAGAGTTAGCCTCTTCCAGAACCAACTTCCTAAGATCATCAACATATGGTACCACTACTCTATTGTGGTAACACACTGTCCCATCCCTTGCCTTGTAGAAACCATCATGCTTCTCACCGCTAAACTTTGATCGGATCTGCTGAGTCACAATATCATTTCACTAAGCATCTCTAATGTACTACCTCAACATAGGCTTCACCTATGATGACACGAACAAACCTGCCACCATGGAGACTTCTGTTACAACCCCAATTTTCGGGTTCAATTGGTGAGAAATACAATTTCTCATATTAAAGATAATTGAACAAATAATGATATGATTTGTTTTGAGTAAATGGATTCCTTTCACAATGGCCTTGATTGGTTGCTTTGTGGGCTGTTTTGGCTATTGGGCCCAATAACAAGAAAATTCAAATAGTAAATGGATAATTGAATTTTCGAGAAAAGGAATATATAGGAACCTCTAGAAGGCAAATACAAAGAGGATTTCGTGCCTCTTGGGTTCCTTGGGTACCAAGGAGTCCAAGGTTCCAAAAATAGAGCAATAAGAAAAGAAAAGTTTAATTAAGTATTTCTTTATTAAAAAAATAAATTGAAAATGATGATAAAAAGTGGAAAATGAATGGAAAGAGGCATAAATGAGATTTCTTGGGGAATTTTCGTATCCATGAGGTTGCTAATATTAAAAGGAATGCTAATGAGGAAAATAAGAGAGAAATAAAAAGAAATCCTCAAAAAGAGATAATTAAATGAGAAATAAACAAGATAATGGGAAATAATGCATAATGATGCATCTAGAAGGATAATAGGTATCCAATAAAAAGAATTTCGAATTATTTGAGTTTCTTGGGATCCAAGGAGTCCTAATGAAGAAAAAGGAAAGAGAAAATATCAATAAAGCAAAATAAGGGAATAATGTAATACATAATTAATGAATTATGTGGTTTTGTTAAGAAGAAAGTATTTTCTACTAAAGGAAACTATAATTTTGTGGCTAATAAGTTAAAATTCAAGAATAAAGAGAAAGGGAAAGGGGATTCTCGAATTCCTAATATCTAATGAATAAAGAAGATTAAAGAATTATGAGAGAGAGAAAGAAACAAGCTTTTTCAAGAAGGAATCCCATTCCTATTAGAAAGGGGCATGTTTCCCTTGGTATGCTCATCTTGGGGCGTGGATACCCTCCCCTATATGAGGGGCAGGATCTGGGACCGAGTTCAGGGAAGAGATCCCACATACTTCCCTTGTTTCTTCATCATTTTGGTTCTAAACCCTAGTAGAGGGAAGCCACATGATCCTAGGGCAGCAGCGAGGCGAGATAGGGCTGCGAAGGAAGCTGCAAGTGTCTCGATGACAGAACGGAGGCAAGGAGGCATAGCTGCGCCCTGACGAAGGTACAATGGCGGCTGGTTGGCGGCAGCAAGGACTGCAAGACACAAGCCCGTTGTTCCTGACTTCACCACGTAGACCACGCACTGGGCGGCGCCCCAGGTGCAGATGAAGGCGACGGAGCTAGGTTGTGGGGTGGCGGCAGCCGATGAGGATCTAGGGAGAGAGAAACGGCTGCCCAAAGTCGCGCCTAGGGCTACACTCGACGAAAACAGGAGCAGCCCGAGGTTGAAGAGAACCTATTGGCCAATTGGACAGATATACCCCCGGGGTATAAAGCGCCGACTCACTTAAGTGGAGGGCAAAAACGTCATTCAATTCTAATTCCAACAAGCCGCTTTGCATGGAGTTGGCTACGTGGCATCTCCAGATTGGTCCAAGTAAGTTTTTATTGTAAAAATCATAGTAAAATATTCGTAGCTCCGATGACAAAAGTTTATATATGAAAGTTGATCAGAAAGACGTGAGGAATCTAAATAAAATATGTTTATAAGCCAATTCCTCTTACAATTTGAAAAGTAGTGTAATTGATCAACTTTATCATAATTATGATTAATGAAACCCTACTTTGATATGATTAAAGTGATTAATAGGGTTTAATGGATCTTTAGAGTTGATATTAATCTGTTAAATGTAAAAAGGAACATTGAGTTCAAAAAGGAAGAACTTTGCACATGATTAGTCTAATTTAGGGTTTATGTGCTTAAATATGCATGGAATTTAAAAGGGCATAAAGTTATCATCTTTAATGATTCAATTAAGGAAAAATCCTTAGATTTGATGATAGATGGATAATTCAAGTTGATATTAACCTATTGTTAATAAAAGTGAAAATAGGATTTAAAAAGATGATCTTTTTATATAGTTGGTCTCATTTAGGGTTCTATGTACATGAATATGCCTTAATGGGATTAGAAACCCTAATTAATGTTGATATGAATTCTAATGGTTTTAATTGTACAAATCGAAGAATAAAATAGAGATATGATGATTCGAAGATAAATTGAGTACCAAAGATCTTTAATGTGAATTATTTGGATAATTAGTGTTTCCTAGTGTATAAAAGTGGAAATAGTGATAAATAAGGTTTATGTATGTGAGTTGAACTATAATGAAATATGATTTGTCAATTTGAAAGAAACCAAAGATGATAATTAGCCTTAATGTTTTGGATATGACCTAAAAGAATAAATAAAATAGTTTTAGTGTAAAAGAAACATATTAGACTTAATTGACATTCAATTGTGCCTATGATGCAGAAATTAAAGTTTGTGAACTAAAAGAGCATTAAAAGTGATAAATGCATAATGAAGGCTAAAACCCTAATAAAACCCTAAAGTTGGGCTAGATATCATAAGGTGGAATCCAAGTTGATCTTGAGGATGTTTTGAATAAAACAATGACACTTGAATGTTATGCATTATTTCCAGGATATTGTTGATTGCTTGTTAACTGTGTTGAATGTTAATGCATGGACATCAAGTTACTATGGATCAGGTATGTGGTTACGATTATGAATAACCGCTATAGTTTCCCGATGAAATCCCAAATGTTTAATCGCATTGAATGCAACTAAACTGTTGGATGTTTATTTATTTCATGCAACTATAAAGTGACTATGATTATCACTATAAATGTGCATATATAACTGGCTAGATCCGGGTCCACCTCTGTTACTTTGAAAAGGCTAAAAAAGGGGTAATCCTAGAGTAAGGTCTAGGTTACCATGAGTTAAAGACTCTTTAGCAAATCCCGAGTTAAGGAGTGGTCTACTTACGAGTAGTGCCATGTGACTCAACCCTAGAAATTGGTTCACTTATAGGTGGATCATGAGGGGTTTAATGGGGATAACACAGAGGATAGGGTACTCTTGGATCGCGGAGTTATATTTAAAACGTAATATTGGTTGTTAAATAAGTAATTGAATGATTACATTGTTATCATAGTTGCAAGTTTATTGTTTCCCCCACATACCAGCTTCGGCTGACCGACGTTTTGTTTGTCGGCGTTTTAGGTACAAGCCAAAAGGACAAACAGTAAATCATCACATTGTGAAATACATGAAGAAAATACAAGGAGGATTAGTTAGCGTAGAATCATTAAGTGGATATAAGTTAGAAATCCAAAATTTCAAAAGGTATGCAAAGTTTATTTTCTTACAGCTTTTCAATTTAGTATGTTAAAATTTGATAATTATTCTTGGTTAATTGCCGAACCTTTGATCCGAAAGGCATGGGTGCGGCTTCGACCTCTTGATCTCCCTTAATTGGGGGTTATCGGGAGGTGGGGTCGTAACATTTGGTATCAGAGCTTAGGTTCCTCAGTTAACCATTAATAAATATTAAATTTTACAAACTCCATAGAACCCAAGGGAGTTATTAGAGGAGTATCCGAAAGGCAGATGTGTCTAGAAAGGGATCACGACTGGGGGCTGGCAAGATTTTCCTCTGCACCGCTAGTCAGAATACGAGGACTCCCGGACCCGTGTGACCGCCTGGCCAAAGTCTTAGGGTATGAATCGAAATAAGATACCTTTAGGACTTCTCACCTTATTCATCCCTTCTCATCACAAAATTCTGATAAGGACCTAAAGGATTAGGGTTTTCTTTCTTCTCCTCACCCTCTTGAGGTATGAGTAAGGTTAATAAGGTTTAAGGAATCCTCCACTAAATTAATGAAAGGCATGTAAATAAGATGTCATGGACATAAGATTAATAGATTAAGCGCAAAATAAATAATAGATACATGCTTAGGTCGTATGACATAAGTTGTCATGTCCTCAGAAGAGTCCTGAGGCTAGACCTTCTTGTCAGGAGGATAAGTTAGTCTTGTAGATAGAGATCTCCATTTCAAGTAGATACCTAGCACATACTCTAAGGATGATGCTAACCCTAACCCTAAGTGATGGTTAGAAAGAGATGAGTTGGACCAGGTGGTTGAAGGGACATGCCTTTGGGATGCCATATGACCCATGGGTGACCTAGCACCTTTGACAACCCAACCCTGGGAAGGGTCGTACATGTTAAGGTAAAGGATAGCTCCTTGGATGATGATGTTAGTGAAGGACCATAGACACCTTATGGGCTTGGGCAAGTAAGGCATAGCTAGCACCTAGGGCACGTCATAATGCCGACAGTAGGATGAAACCCTGGATGATCTTGAGCAACCATAAGTTCGAACTTAGGTTTCACCCACATAGAGCATGTTTTTGAGGATGATCCTTCATGAAGAAAGGACCTCTAATGGTGAGGTTGGATGTAGGGTTAGCTCTAGAGAGAGCAGGAAACTCGACAAGAAGGTTGGAAGCCTAAACCCCTGAACAATGGATGATAGTGGTTGTCTCGTGATCGATCCCTGAAAGTTGATGATACCTTGGTTGTCTTTAGAGGGACCAAACCTAGAGGAAGGATGAGGTTTCTGGAACCTATGTGCCTAGGGTATAAGTGTTTACCTTCTGATAAAGGAAGAAGATGTTCTGTATACCCTGAAGAGATTTAGTGAACAGGTTCCGAGGTCTTGTACCTTGTTGGTTGTCCTTAAGGAGGATCCAACTCTAAGTGTTGCTCGAGTTGAAGGATGACAAGAAGTGCATGTCATGCCTTTTTCCTTCTTGGTTCGTGGTTAGGATATGGGGCATGTAGTTGAACACCTACAAGTAAACCTAGGGTTCCTAGGCCTAAGAGGGGAAGTAGTGTACCTAAGGCTCATGATGAGGAGTTGGGTTCCTATAGAAGTGAGCATGGTACTCCTCATGTATAGAGGAAAAAGGGGAAGCCCCTTAAGTTTAAGGTTGATGTGTCCCTATAGAAGTTGAATTCCTTATAACCCCTCACAACTAGGTTGATGATAAAGGGAAAGTTTGATCTTGATCCAACATCGAGGAAAGAAGGATAAGTATGACCTAGTATGGTATAGTAAGTGATCTGCTTGTGCCTTAATGGCTTGCTAAGGGTTAAGTAGGCTCGTGGGGATGTAAACCCTAGACCTAAGAGCTTTTGTGACCTTAGAGATAGTTTTCCTCCCATCTTGGGAGAGGGACCCCTTTGGAAGGGTGTATATCAGTTTTATTGGTTCAAGGTAACCTAAAGAGGTCTCATAGGATCTTGAGAAGCTAAGTGAAAGGTACATGGTATAAGAATGAATCTATAGACCCATAGATATCCATCTCTAAGTGCCTGCAGATGTGTTACCATGGAGGTAACTGGTATAGGGCTTGACCAAGGTAGGCAGGTTGCCATGATCCCAACGAAAGGATGGGAGCTAGCCCATGAATGCAGAAAGAGAGATGATGAAGACTTGGGTAAGGTTCTAAGTGAACATGTACTGTTATGGAGAATCATAAGTCTATCCTAGGGTCAGGTAGGGATAAGACCGATGAAAGTAGGAGTTGCCTAATTCCCCAGTTGCACATGACCATAGGGTCGGGAGGTAACAACTATCATTGTCTGAGGGCCATGGGTTAGGAGATTGATCACCTTCATGAACTCATGGGACCCAAAGGGCAGATGAGTAGGGCACTCTCTTGATGCATGAGGGAAGAGGGGTGACCCCAAAAGAGTCGGTACCCTATAGACCTAGAGGGGATGACCAAGGATATAAACCTCAGTAGGTTCAAGACTAGTTGGATATCATGATGGTTGTGATGAAGAGACATATGTGGCACGTTGCAACTTAGATTTAAAGGTGTACTGGCAAGGTGGGATGTACCATCTCTACTCTTGGAACAAGAAGAACTCTATATTTGTACTGCAGCCAAATGCTTATTTCCTCTTGTTATGGGGGTGAGAGATAGGACATTATGCATGTCATACACCAAGGATAAGAGATGATGTAGGTTGGAGCGTTTCCACGAGAAATGGGGATAGAGAAGATATCTTACCATGGTAAAGTGAATGAATGATGGATGGCTTGCAAACACTAAGAGGAATGAGGTAGTCCCCTTATGAGGAAGTTTCTATGATGATCTATGTAGAACTTACAAGTTATACCAGGTTGAGTTTGGTCACGATGATGATGAAATCTGAGAGTGTTCTTAATAGAGATAGACCTGGAGATTGAGGTAATATAATAAGTGAAATACATGGAAGTGTATGTCTTCAATGTTACCTAGTACCTAAGGATGAGAGGTGGTAATGAATGCTCTGGTTAAGACTTGTTTGACTAGAAGTTAGAAGAGGTTCTTTGGCTAACCCTAAGTTTGAAAAGGAGAGGTGTTTGGATAACACTCAGATATAACGAGTTTCGTTGAAAAGTTATGGTTGTTTGGGCAGCCAGTCTAGTCCTTGATGCAATGAAAGAATGGTGGTAGAACCTCAAGTGCACTTCTTTGGAAAAGAAGGTGATGAAACCCTGATAAGAGTGGTTTAGGGTTTCGAAGGAATCGATCTTGAAAGAATCATGACATACAGGTTATCATGATACATCAGGCAAAAGGGCAATAGCACGTTAGATGCTTAAGATGAGGTTGCATGTGGTTTATGGCCATGCAATCCAGGAGGTAAAGAACGAACCCCAGTAACCCAGTGTATCGATATGGAGGACAAAAGAATCCCTGAGAGGGAATGAGAGATCAACTCTACGGATGTGGTGATGGGTCTTCCCTAGGCCAAAGAAGGTCGAGATACAATGTGGGTTATGGTAGGTCGCCTTACCTAGATAATATGAGAAAGGAAGAGTTCGGTTAAGGGACAGATCCAGTTGAACTACCCATGAGAAAGATGGTTCAATTACACCATGAAGCAAGTTCAAAGGATTCTTGAGTTTGACCTAAAGGTTCGCTTCCATAAAGTGGAAGTAGGTACATGAAAACTCAATGTTAGTAAGATCCAGACTAAAGGGTCTGATGAGAGCATGTGTGCTCGTTCAGGGTGATATCTAGAGACAGTTCTTGTCCTATGAAAGATGTGACATTGATCACCATAGCCAGTATCAGGTTTTATATGAAGCTATGTAAAGGAGGTTGTGTCAGTCACCACTTCAGCAAGGTGATGTTGGTGAAAAGGGCCACATGCTGGTTAGAAAAGGACCACATGATGGTTAGAAAAGGGACCCCAGTGTGTGTGGAAGAAGTCACTTTGATTATGCAAGGGCTGAAAGGAGCCTAGAGACGATGAGAGTCGTGAGCAGATGCAAAGTAGACTGACATGCAGTACACTGTGGGAGATTATGTGATATGAAAATCCGACCCCTCTAAGTTATATCTAAGAGAGCTGAGTCCCCAATGCGTGGGTTCTTTTGATATGGTTTGGTGGAGAAGGTTAAGTTTGACCTTGCCCCTCAGGATAAAGTAATGTTTGATGAGTTCCATGTGTCCAATTTAGAGCACTATGTGAGGTACCCGACCATGTGCTGAACAGTGAAACTAGTGATCCCCAAGGGAGGCTGAAATGGCCTGAGTCACCTGTGTAGTTTATAGACGCCAGGATGAAAGAACTCAGAGAAAAGAATAGGTGATGATAAAGGTTCTTTGGAAACGCCATGAGTACGGAAAAGCCACATAGGGGCCAATGATGGACATGGAAAAGTCTTATCCTGAATTGTTTGTTTGCTTGCCTGAATTTTGAGGACAAAATTCCTATAAGAGGGGAAGGATGTTACAACCCCAATTTTTGGGTTCAATTGGTGAGAAATACAATTTCTCATATTAAAGATAATTGAACAAATAATCATATGATTTGTTTTGAGTAAATGGATTCCTTTCACAATGGCCTTGATTGGTTGCTTTGTGGGCTGTTTTGGCTATTGGGCCCAATAACAAGAAAATTCAAATAGTAAATGGATAATTGAATTTTCGAGAAAAGGAATATATAGGAACCTCTAGAAGGCAAATCCAAAGAGGATTTCGTGCCTCTGGGTTACTTGGGTACCAAGGAGTCCAAGGTTCCAAAAAGAGAGAAATAAGAAAAGAAAAGTTTAATTAAGTATTTCTTTATTAAAAAAATAAATTGAAAATGATGATAAAAAGTAGAAAATGAGTGGAAAGAGGCATAAATGAGATTTCTTGAGGAATTTTCGTATCCATGAGGTTGCTAATATTAAAAGGAATGCTAATGAGGAAAATAAGAGAGAAATAAAAAGAAATCCTCAAAAAGAGATAATTAAATGAGAAATAAACAAGATAATGGGAAATAATACATAATGATGCATCTAGAAGGATAATAGGTATCCAATAAAAAGAATTTCGAATTATTTGAGTTTCTTGGGATCCAAGGAGTCCCAATGAAGAAAGAGGAAAGAGAAAATACCAATAAAGCAAAATAAGGGAATAATGTAATACATAATTAATGAATTATGTGGTTTTGTTAAGAAGAAAGTATTTTCTACTAAAGGAAACTATAATTTTGTGGCTAATAAGTTAAAATTCAAGAATAAAGAGAAAGGGAAAGGGGATTCTCGAATTCCTAATATCTAATGAATAAAGAAGATTAAAGAATTATGAGAGAGAGAAAGAAACAAGCTTTTTCAAGAAGGAATCCCATTCCTATTAGAAAGGGGCATGTTTCCCTTGATATGCTCATCTTGGGGCGTGGATACCCTCCCCTATATGAGGAGCAGGATCTGGGACCGAGTTCAGGAAAGAGATCCCACATACTTCCCTTGTTTCTTCATCATTTTGGTTCTAAACCCTAGTAGAGGGAAGCCACGCGATCCTAGGGCAGCAGGGAGGCGAGATAGGGCTGCGAAGGAAGCTGCAAGTGTCTCGCTGACAGAACGGAGGCAAGGAGGCATAGTTGTGCCCTGACGAAGGTACAATGGCGGCCGGTTGGGAGCAGCAAGGGCTGCAAGACACATGCCCGTTGCTCCTGACTTCGCCACGTAGACCATGCACTGGGCGGCACCCCAGGTGTGGATGAAGGCGACAGAGCTAGGGCGTGGGGGTGGCGGCAGCCAATGAGGACCGAGGGAGAGAGAAACGACTGCCCAAAGTCGCGCCTAGGGCTGCGCTCGATGGAAACAGGAGCAGCCCAAGGTTGAAGACAACCTATTGGCCAATTGGACAGATATACCCCCGGAGTATGAAGCGCTGACTCACTTAAGTGGAGGGCAAAAATGTCATTCAATTCTAATTCCAACAAGCCGCTTTGCATGGAGTTGGCTACGTGGCATCTCCAGATTGGTCCAAGTAAGTTTTTATTGCAAAAATCATAGTAAAATATTCGTAGCTCAGATGACAAAAGTTTATATATGAAAGTTGATCAGAAAGACGTGAGGAATCTAAATAAAATATGTTTATAAGCCAATTCCTCTTACAATTTGAAAAGTAGTGTAATTGATCAACTTTAACATAATGATGATTAATGAAACCCTACTTTGATATGATTAAAGTGATTAATAGGGTTTAATGGATCTTTAGAGTTGATATTAATTTGTTAAATGTAAAAAGGAACATTGAGTTCAAAAAGGAAGAACTTTGCACATGATTAGTCTAATTTAGGGTTTATGTGCTTAAACATGCATGGAATTCAAAAGGGCATAAAGTTATCATCTTTAATGATTCAATTAAGGAAAAATCCTTAGATTTGATGATAGATGGATAATTCAAGCTGATATTAACCTGTTGTTAATAAAAGTGAAAATAGGATTTAAAAAGATGATCTTTTTATATAGTTGGTCTCATTTAGGGTTCTATGTGCATGAATATGCCTTAATGGGATTAGAAACCATAATTTATGTTGATATGAATTCTAATGGTTTTAATTGTACAAATCGAAGAATAAAATAGAGATATGATGATTCGAAGATAAATTGAGTACCAAAGATCTTTAATGTGAATTATTTGGATAATTAGTGTTTCCTAGTGTATAAAAGTGGAAATAGTGATAAATAAGGTTTATGTATGTGAGTTGAACTATAATGAAATATGATTTGTCAATTTGAAAGAAACCAAAGATGATAATTAGCCTTAATGTTTTGGATATGACCTAAAAGAATAAATAAAATAGTTTTAGTGTAAAAGAAACATATTAGACTTAATTGACATTCAATTGTGCCTATGATGCAGAAATTAAAGTTTGTGAACTAAAAGAGCATTAAAAGTGATAAATGCATAATGAAGGCTAAAACCCTAATAAAACCCTAAAGTTGGCCTAGAAATCATAAGGTGGAATCCAAGTTGATCTTAAGGATGTTTTGAATAAAACAATGACACTTGAATGTTATGCATTATTTCCAGGATATTGTTGATTGCTTGTTAACTATGTTGAATGTTAATGCATGGACATCAAATTACTATGGATCAGGTATGTGGTTACGATTATGAATAACCGCTATAGTTTCCCGATAGAATCCTGAATGTTTAATCGCATTGAATGCAACTAAACTGTTGGATGTTTATTTATTTCATGCAACTATAAAGTGACTATGATTATCACTATAAATGTGCATATATAACTGGCTAGATCCGGGTCCACCTCTATTACTTTGAAAAGGCTAAAACAGGGGTAATCCTAGAGTAAGGTCTAGGTTACCGCGAGTTAAAGACTCTTTAGCAAATCCCGAGTTAAGGAGTGGTCTACTTACGAGTAGTGCCATGTGACTCAACCCTAGAAATTGGTTCACTTATAGGTGGATCATGAGGGGTTTAATGGGGATAACACAGAGGATAGGGTACACTTGGATCGCGGAGTTATATCTAAAACGTAATATTGGTTGTTAAATAAGTAATTGAATGATTACATTGTTATCATAGTTGCAAGTTTATTGTTTCCCCCACATACCAACTTCGGCTGACCGACGTTTTGTTTGTCGGCATTTTAGGTACAAGCCAAAAGGACAAATAGTAAATCGTCACATTGTGAAATACATGAAGAAAATACAAGGAGGATTAGTTAGCGTAGAATCATTAAGTGGATAGAAGTTAGAAATCCAAAATTTCAAAAGGTATGCAAAGTTTATTTTCTTACAGCTTTTCAAATTAGTATGTTAAAATTTGGTAATTATTCTTGGTTAATTTTCGAACCTTTGATCCAAAAGGCATGGGTGCGGCTTCGACCTCTCGGTCTCCCTTAATTGGGGGTTATCGGGAGGTGGGGTCGTAACAACTTCCAACTTCACATTCATCTGATGTAAAGATAACAACATGTCCTTCTTATGGCAAACCAAGGAAGACAACAATGCTTTACTCAAAAAATGATGACAAAGACTTTCTTCTCAAAACATATGCTACCATGTTTACCTTCCCTGGATGGTAATCGATGGTGCAATCATAATCTTTGATCAACTCCATCTAGCATTGCTGCCTCATATTCAACTCCTTTGAGAAGATGTACTACAAATTCATGTGATATGTGAAAATCTGACACTTCTCACCATAAAGGTATTTCCTCCAGATCTTCAAAGTGTGAACAACTGCTTCTAGCTCTAGATCATGTATGGGATAGTTCTTCTCATGCTTTTTCAACTGTCGTGAAGTGAAAGAGATCACATTCTTGTCTTACATTAACACACAACCCAGACCATTCTTTGAGGAATCACAAAAGACAATGTAGCCTTTTCCTTATTCTAGAAACACTAGAACTTGTGCACTGGTAAACTTCTCCTTCAATAGCTAGAAATCACATTAACACTTGTCATCCCAGACAAATGGCACACCTTTCCTTGTCATCTTCATTAGGGGTAACAACACGACAGTGAAGTTCCTAATGAACCTCCTATAGTATCATGCCAAACCAAGGGAAATACAAACTTCTATCAGCTTCTTCAATTGTTCCCATTATATCACAGACTCAACTTTATTAGGGTCCACACAAACACCATCAACATATATCACGTGTCCAAGGAAAGACACCTCCTTCAGTCAAAACTCGCACTTGCTGAACTTCACATACAACATATGATATCTCAACAAGGTCAACGCCTGATGCAAATGTTGCTCATGTTGCTGATGATCTTGACTGTATATCAAGATATCATCTATGAACACCACCACAAACTAATCAAGGTAAGATCAGAACACCCTATTCATCAAGTCCATGAACGTTGCTGGCACATTGGTTAGCCCAAGTGACATAGCCATGAACTCACAGTGACCATACCTCATCCTAAAAGCTGACTTGGGTATGGCATTTTCCTTCAACTGATGATATCCAAACCTCAAGTCTATCTTTGAAAACACTATGTGTGGTGACACATCCCGCTATCATACAGACAGCGAGGTGTCACACGAAAACGCGCGGAAAACACCATAAACCACTAATTACCAAAAACACGAGTTAATTAAAACTGATTTCGGAAAGTAGATAAACCAAGAAACTATTACATTGACGTGTATTTTACTACGCGCTAAAAACGCAAGTATACACATCGAGTAGTACAGGCCTTGTGAGGCCCGAGTCAAACACAGGGATACTCAGAATTGTCGGAGACTCCTACTAACTATTTGCGATCAGCTAAGCCGAATAACAAATTGGGGTTTGTTGTCAAAATTAAAAGAAAGTAAAAATAAAACAAAGCAAACAATCTATTAAAGGTTAATTTAATAAATTCAAAAAGGAATCTTTCGGATTGCGGTTTCACCGCGGGTATTCATTGTATTAGATTTTATATAATGCCTCACTCTTCTCTCTCTATCCGGGTAGTGGCCTGAAAACAAAATTGCCCACTGTCGTGGTACAATTCACTACTTAGGTTTAGGTCGGTTCCACCGTCGTAGTAACCTATCCCCTAAACTAAGTGCATTACGAACGATCTCTCAGTATCCACCATTAATTTTACACCACCGTGTTCAAGGGATTTATTGATTAATGTAGGTTTCGTCTCTTTTCAACCGTTAATCCTTCTGTCGAAGTGATTAAGGGCATTAGATTATTATTATGGTGATCAAGCATAACAATATATGGAGAAAACGAAGCTATACCACGGATTTAAGAGAGAAAATATGAATTACTATTATAAAACTATCATACAATGAATTCCCGGGCTACTCCCAGTCCTAAAGATGGAGGGGATTAGCCCCGCATGTTCATCTCACACAAGTACATGGTAAAAATAGGGGAAATCATATGAAAGATGTGAATTGAAAGGGAAAACCCCTGAACGGAGAAGAACCGATCGATCCTTTGCATAGAACACGTGCTTTCCCGCCTCTCGGTGGTGAAATCCGTCTTCGGTAGCATCCGGATCGACTGGTATGAACTTCTGGCCTCCGTTCTCCTTTTTCTCGCTCCTCGACACTTGTGCAATGGCTAATCCGATCTCCCCCTTGTCTGGGCGGCCGTCATTAGGTATAAGTCCCTAATTAGGTTGCTCCTTAACTCCAGCCGCCCGATTGAGATCATTAGAAAGCAAACTCATATCCTACGGTGTCGATACCATCGACGCGAGTCGATGGTATTGACCCGCTACAGTAGCGTCTGGCTGCAAACCCTTCCTTTGTCAAGCCCGACATCATCTCAATACCATCGACTCGGGTCGATGGTATCTACTTCCTTTTGGCGTCGGTTTTGTCATTTTGCGACACTGTAGCCTCCGTGTGTCGATGGTATCGACTGGGTGTCGATACCATCGACTGCTTCTTCGCCAGCAACCTGAAGGTGTCTCGATACCATCGACGTCAAGTCGATGGTATCGACTTTTTGCTGCTCCTTTCGGCTGGCAACCTGTGGCCTTGTCGATGGTAACGACTTCCGTCGATGGTATCGACGGAAGCAAATACTTGTTTTTCCTAAAATTCAAAGACAGGATCAAATAAATCCACACAAATAATAATAATGTGATAATTAATGCTCAAAATGATAAAACTAAGGGGATTTGACATAAAATGATGGCAAAGACCAAAATGGATGAATTATGCGATATTAACCATAGAAATGACTAATTAAAGCATAAAACACACATAAAACATGTCTATAAATGCGACTCAAAATCATCGCATCATACATTCAGATCCTCGTCCTGCAAGAAAATAGTTTATATAGACATTTACATGTATTGATACGTGTCCACAGCTTAGGGGATCAGCTGTCTTGTCATCTCATTAGTTCATCACCTGTTTATACATACATAACAGCCCTATAAAGGATCAACAACTATACATCGTGAAAATGTCAAAACGCCTCCAAGGACCTGAGAGTACAGGGATGACTCTAAGACTCTACCACAAAACAACCCAAAACAGCAGCATGTCCATCTCTTGCCTTCTACTGCTCGTCATGCTGCTCGGCCGCAACCCCGTGACCACCACCACATCTAACTCGCACACCTAAAAAGGTTATAAACCAGCGGGGTGAGACACACAGTCCCAGCGAGAAACATAACTCCCCGCCGAAACCATAAAACCAAAAGAAGATTAAAGCAATAACAATAGATAAATGATAAAAGGTATAGCAAGAGTAGTCTATATAGCAAGGCTATTCATACCATCAAGCTTACCAGGCTGTACAGAAGGCAGATGACCAAATATCTCTTTATGGAACATGATTGACAAGATAAGATTTATAAGATCTTACTACATAACGTAAGGGACGTATAAGAAACTATAAGTATAACGAAATCAATTACACAAGCAAGGCCTCAATCAATGTTTCGTATTTTGCCTTAAGCAATAAATACTATTCAGCTGGATTACATATTATTATGCCTTGAAGAAGTGAGCCGTACCGCTCAAATCCAACCTTCGATTGTGAAACCCAAGGCAGTGCCATACAAGGTCAATGGAAGAGCCGGACTCTACGAACTCCCACCTCGTGGTCAGTGCACGAGTACAATACAAGCAAGACCGCAGTCTCGTGCTTAAGTGGCCTCAGCCACAGGGTCAGGCTACCCTCTACCTAGCCCGCCTTGGTACATGTATCGACGCTAGTGAAACTAATCCATGAGCTTGTTCACCGTGCTCTGAGCCATTAACGCATTCATGCTCCCATATCACACATCCAGAGCCATGGGTCTGTTCACCATGCTCTTATCGTTTTTGAGCTACGGGCCTGAATCCGCACTCTGGAGTCTACAACCGAAGTTGCACTCTTACCTCCTCACTTTAGGCTAGGAGAAACCTCACATGCTCAACAATATGCGCTCCGGGTTAACCCGTAGGAGAACCTGTTTCACCATCACCTGCTCCTGACGATGATGGATCTATGTCCAGGGCAAACTACATGATATATTCTAGTGGGGTTATTTAGTATATTTTAAGTTGATTGTTGAGGCAACCAAGTTGTAACACATGCATAACATAAAGCTACCTTATTGTTACCACCACCATGCTATTCTGGGATCTCAATCCCTCACCACAAGAAACCACTACCTTAAAGGGAATTCTCATTACGTGGGATAACAATCCCAGATCATCATCAGAGGATAACACCTCAACTAGGCACTTTAGCCATACTCAGGTCCTCAGACCAAAACACATCATGCATGTTATCTCATCATCAAGAGTAACCATCAGAGCAGTGTTACTCAAACATATATACCTTATAGCCCTTTACCTGGATATGAATCTGTATGAAACACATGCATGGTTAGTATACACAATCATCATGGATTAACAAAAAGATCTTATTCTCAAACATAGGGCAACATTGATGATTATATGCTTTATCATTCATGCCTCAACCTGTGACCATAGACATAGGTCATATCATCAAGCAAAGCATCTTATATGCTTACCATTTTCTCAGCATTATACATATAATTCAAGATGATCATAAACACATGTAATGTCATGTCAAGATACATAGATGTAATCTACTATATCAAATACCTCACTATTATCAAACATATGAAGGGTCACCATCATAAACCAAACGTGATTGCATGAACAAGAGCTAGAATATATGTTTTCCAGAAGGAACAAGACCCTCATTAGAAGTGCCCACTACCCTCACAAGAAGTGTGATGGGTAGAGCACCCTCACTAGAGATAGTATCAGGTAGGGTACTTCCTCATATTTCCCATGCACTCAAGCCTCATAACGGCCAAGCAAACCAGCAAGGTGTATCGGCTACTACCTCAAGATGTATCGTATAACAAGGACCCAAGGTATAACGTACACAAGCATAATGTGCAACTAGATCTGTGGGACATGTCGTGCACCTATGTGTATCGTGCAACCTGTGTCGTGCAACCACATGTGTATCGTGCAACCTGTGTCATGCAACGACATGTGTATCGTGCAACATGTGCAACGACTGGGGTTACTATCGGGCATCACCACTATGTCATGACGCCCAACACAAAGCTAGCCACTAAACTCCATATCGTCCAAGGTGTATCGGGCACTAGGCTACCACCTCAGGCTAGGTGTATCGGGCAATACCACTAAACAAGGCATAACGCCCAAAGGTGCAATGCAAACGGGCGGCAAAGGAGCCAGTCGTCCAACCATCCTAGCCTTGACCTATCGTCCGACACACAAGGCAAAGGATGTGGTGTGACACCCGACACACAAAGAACAACATCTAGGGCGAAGCTCGACACAACCACAAAGCAGAAACTAGGAGCAACGCCCGAAACAACCACACATCATGTCGACCAAGGCTCTGGCCCAAAGAAGGATATCGGGAAGCATCACCTCCAAAACCATATCGGGCAAGATGCAACCCAACAAGGTCGGCATCAACCTCCATCACAAGGGCACCAAAACCCTAAAGGATCAAGAAGATGGCTCACTTCTCAACAACCAAGAGAGAGGGGTCTTGCCTAGCTTCTTATCACCAATCGGGCAACACAAGGATCAACCCTATCAAAGGTCTACATCCACCACAAAGCTCACCTCTCGGATCCATGGTGAGGGAAGGGTGTTGCTCAACCAACTAGAACACAAGCTCACCTCTCAACTCAAATGAGAGAGGAGTATTGACCATATTACTAGAGTTCAAGCTCACTTCTCAAGACCAAAGGAGGGAGAGGGGTGTTGCTCAATAAAAAACCCTCGAACAAGGTTCGACCAACAAGAAGCAACTAAGCAAGAAACTAAGGTAGCAACATACATAGCCGATTATGATCCTAAGAAACATACAATAACATAGAAGAAGGTAATATGGTTAGGGTTAGGAGTTATGTAACCCGCCTTAAATAACTCCAAGTTCCAAGCACCAAGCACCACCACAAGAAGGAGAGCAAGGCACTCTAGGGTTCGACCACCACTAGAGGAAGAAGGAGACTCCAAGATAGGGATCAACCACCAAGCTTGCAAAGGAAGAGGGTGTCGTGCACCAAGGGAGATGGGAAACAAAGGAACTAAAGGGATCCTTAGCAAGAGAAAGGGAACACATATATAGAAGAGGATGGAGGAGAAACCAAGGTAAGACAAGGCAAGGTGTCGCCTACCTAGGGACACTTGTCCATGAGAAATGTCACCACTCTAACACGCCCTAAACACATGTCCAATGCCATTGTCATATGTATACATCAAGCACCAAGAGTCCATTAGTGGTGACACAAATGAGGTCAAACGGTGGGTCAAAGGGTCCATGGGCAACACACCTCCACACCATGCCCGACACACACCCTTGGGCGACACACCTAGGCCGACACAAGGCTCACTTGCCCGACACAAGGTCCAAAAAGGCAAAGGCAAGGCACAACAAGGCCCAACAAGGCTCATCCAAGCCCAAAGAAACTCAAGCAATGAGCCCAACCCTTCCTCTCATCACCAGAGGAAGCAAGGAGAGGGAGGAACACCTCACAAGGTGACAAACTTGCCCACAAACCCTAGACTTGGGTTAATTGCAAGTAGCACCTCCAGCTCTCAACAAGGCACCAACAAACCCTAATCACCACTAAAGGTGATTAGCAAGCAACTAAGCACCAGGGTTAAGCAAAGCAGATAGGATAAGCCCTAAATAGAGGTCATGGTCCTTACAAGATATAACCCCCTACACAGGGATTTTGTCCTCGAAATCCGAAGAGAAAAGCAAGGGATGCTTCCTCCTCGACTCTTCCTCAAGCTCCCACGTGGGTTCCTCAACACCACGATGATGCCAAAGAACCTTAACCAGAACTAGGTCCTTCCTCTTCAGCTTCTTAACCCTTCTTTCAAGGATCATCACATGACCTTCCTCGTAGGTCACATCTTCATCAAGCTCAACTTCGAATGGCTGTATCACTGTTCCTGTATCCGGATGACTTTTCTTCAGCATATTGACATGGAACACTGGATGTAACTTGTACAATTCTGGCGGCAGCTCTAACTCGTAAGCTACCTTGCCCATACGTGTTATAACTGGGTATGGCCCCATATATATGGGTGCTATCTTACCCTTCCGGCCAAACCTTAGCACACCTTTCCACAACGAGACTTTAAGATACACTTTGTCTCCTACCTGGAACTCCAAAGGTCGTCGGCAATTGTCTGCATAAGACTTCTTCCTGTCCTGTGCCGCTTTCAGCTGTTGCTGTATCACTTTGATCTTTTCTGTTGTCTGCTGTACTAACTCAGGACCCAAAAGCTGATATTCACCAGACTCATACCAACACAATGGAGATCTGCACTTTCTGCCATATAAGGCCTCATAAGGAGCCATGTCAATGCTCCGCTGATAACTATTGTTGTAGGCAAACTCTATTAAACTGAGATGCACGTCCCAACTACCTAGGAACTGCAAAACACAAGCTCGAAGGAGATCCTCCAAAGTTTGAATAGTACTCTCAGACTGTCCATCTGTCTGTGGGTGGAAGGCAGTGCTGAACCTTAGTTGTGTTCCCAATGCTTTGTGCAACTATTCCCAGAAATGACTCGTGAACTAAGGACCTCTGTCGGAAACTATCATTGCTGGCACACCATGAAAACGTACTATCTCATCTACATATACCTAAGTGAGCTTCTCATCTGTATACGTTGTCTTTACATGTATTAAATGGGCAGACTTCGTCAATCTGTCCACTATTCCCTAAATGGAATCATGATTCCTAGTTGTCCTGGGCAGACCAACTACGAAATCCATGGTTATATGATCCCATTTCCACTGCGGTATCGACAGGGGTTGTAACGTGCCTACCGACTTCTGATGTTCAGCTTTGACTTGCTGACATACCGCACATCTAGCCACAAACTCGGCTACATCTTTCTTCAAACCGGGCCACTAATACAAGTCCTTCAAACTATGATACATCTTGGTGACTCCTGGATGCATAGCATACATCGACGTGTGTGCTTCCTCGAGCACTAGATTCCTTTGATTATCAACATCGAGGACCACTATCCTATCATGATAGAAAACTAATCCATCCTTAGACTCATGGAACCCATTACGCTTTTTGCTGCCAAACTCTGATCTTATCAACTGCACTGCATCATCTATTTTTTGTGCATCTTTGATCTGCTGTCGCTGCGTAGGCTTGACTTGCATATGTGCTAAAAGTCCTTCTAATAAGGAAACTCCCATCTGCACATTCATCTGCCGCAAGGAAACAAACATATCCTATCTATAGCATACCAATGAACTCAACTGTGCCTTCTTTGTAGAGAGAGAAGAAGACTTTCAGCTAAGCGCATCAGCTACCACGTTTGCCTTACCAGGATGATACTCGATGGTGCAGTCATAATCATTGATTAGCTCCATCCATCGGCGCTGTCGCATGTTTAGCTCATTCTGCGAAAATATGTACTTCATATTCTTATGATCTGTAAAGATCTGGCATACCTCCCCGTAAAGATAGTGTCTCCAAATCTTTAACACGTGAACCACCGCTGCCAACTCCAAGTCATGAGTCGGATAGTTCTCCTCGTGTTTCTTAAGCTGTCGTGAAGCAAAAGAAACCACATGATCTTCCTGCATCAGCACACAACCTAAACCTTTCTTAGAAGCATCGCAGAAAACAACATAGCCCTTTCCAAGCTCTGGTAGGACTAGCACTGGGGCACTAGTTAGCTTCTCCTTCAAACTTTGAAAGCTTGCTGGAAACAATCATCCCAGACAAAAGGTACATCCTTTCTAGTCAACATTGTCATCGGCAACGCAATTGCACTGGAGTCCTTGATAAACCTCCAGTAGTATCCTGCTAATCCCAAGAAACTACAAACTTCTGTCGGCGTCTTCGGCTGCTCCCATTCTGCAACGGACTCCACCTTCTTCGGGTCCACCTTGACTCCTTCTGCAGATATCACATGACCCAAGAAAATTACTTCTTGCAACCAGAACTCACACTTATTGAACTTGGCATACAACTGATGTTGGCGAAGAAGAGTCAACGCTAGTCGAAGATGTCGCTCATGCTCTTGCGTGTCCCGACTATAGATCAAGATGTCATCTATAAAGACTACAAAAAACTGATCTAGGAACGCACGGAACACTCGATTCATTAAATCCATGAAAGCAGCAGGTGCATTGGTTAGCCCAAATGGCATAACCACAAACTCGAAGTGACCATACCTCGTCCTAAAAGCTGACTTTGGTATGTCATCCGCCTTAATCCTCAGCTGATGATATCCAGACCGTAGATCGATATTTGAAAACATTGTAGCACCATGCAACTAATCGAATAGATCATCTATCCTCGACAACGAGTACTTGTTCTTGATCGTGACCTTGTTCAACTGCCGATAATCTATACATAGCCGCATCGACCCATCCTTCTTCTTAACGAACAATACTGGAGCACCCCAAGGCGATGTGCTCGGTCGGATGAAACCTTTCTCCAACAACTATTGTAACTACTTCTTAAGCTCTGCCATCTCTACTGGAGCCATCCTATATGGTTTCTGTGCAACTGGTTGCGTTCCTGGAACCAGATTGATCTCGAAATCAATCTCTCGGGGTGGAGGAACACCGGGGAACTCATCAGGAAACACATTTGTAAACTCTCGGACAACTGACACCTCCTCAAGGCTAGGACCTTTCACCTTGGTATCCACAACGTGAGATAAGAACGCCTTACATCCTTGTCGTAGCAAATTTTCTGCCACCATAGCTGACACTAGACACGTCGAAAGAATCTTCCTATCTCCTTGGAAGACCCACTTCTCTCCGTCATCATCAAACACAGCCTTCTTGGAACCACAGTCCAACACAACCTTATACTTCTCTAAGGTATCCATCCCAAGGATCACATGGAACCTACACATCTCAAGTGGTATAAGATCCACTCGTATACTGTGTCCCAAAAAAGATAAGACAAAAGATGGGCATTGTTACGACCCCGCCTCCCGATAACCCCCAATTAAGGGAGACCGAAAGATCAGAGCCATTAACCAATAACCCGGATCAAAGGTTCAACAAATAATCAATAACAATTAATAAACTTTACCAACTAAACTGAAAATTGGTATAAAATAAAACTTTGCTTACCTTTTTAAAATTGGGATTTCTACACTTCTATCCATGAAGATACTAATCTAACTAATCCTCCTGTGCATGTTAATTCTCATTTAATTCCGCATATGCCCTTTACTATTTGTTCTATTCATTTGTACCTAAAACGTCGACAAACAAAACGTCGGTCAGCATGAAGTTGGTATGTGGGGGAAACAATAATCATGCAACTATGATAACAAAGTAATCAATCAATTATCAATTAACAACCAAGACTACGTTTTAAGCCATACTACTCAATCCATACCTATCCACAACTCTTTGTTGTCCCTGTAAAGGACTTATATAATACCTCTATAAAGGTAGAGTCACATGGCATCACCCAGAGGTAGCCCAATATCTAACTCAATGTGACTTGATGGACCTACCCTCTAGGTAGCCATATACTAAGTCATTCCACGACCTGATGGACCTACCCTCTATGTAGCCATATACTAGGTCAGCCATTAAGACACAGAGGGGACCAGGATCTGAGCTAGTAGGCATATATATTATGTGATAGTCATATTCACATTATCGTTTGCATGAATTAAAATCATCCAACAATTAATTCATGACATCGATGAAAACTTCGGTAAACCTCGAAAAACTAATTCGAGATATTCATAAGCGTAACCACATACCTGTATTGCAGATTCAGATATATAATTAATTTGTAGAGAGAGAAAATCCAATCAATCAAGCAAATTGCACAGAAACCCTGAAATAAAAGTACAAGTTTACTTTTATTAATATTTATCCAATTTCATCATATCCCTTAGGGTTTCTATTCCAATTTTAGGGTTTCCTTGGAAATTAGGGTTTTTACTTCTTCTTTCATTATTATAATCCTTAATTTATCAAA
Source organism: Alisma plantago-aquatica (assembly GCA_963693085.1). NCBI lineage: Eukaryota > Viridiplantae > Streptophyta > Magnoliopsida > Alismatales > Alismataceae > Alisma > Alisma plantago-aquatica. Next base: position 457,124,042 of record OY856411.1, on the reverse strand, counting down.
ACTACATAAAACCCCTAATTTCTCATTGTAGCTCTCTTAGCAAGTTTTAGGATCTTTATTAAGCATCTGATCAACTTATTCCAAATAAATATGATTTCTATCCCCTTTTATCCCAAATTAGGGTTTCCATGTAAATTAGCCTTCTTTTAGGTATTACAATTCTAATTTAGGCATCTTTGCATTCAAAACGGATAATCAAACCACTTTTATCATTAACAGGGTTAAACTTATCAATTTGACCTGTTGATTCACCAAATTACACTCTTAGCATTCAATTAGGGTTTCTCATCAACTTTTAATACACTTAACTAGCAAATTAGGGTACTTTTGCAAAACTGAGCAGAACTAGGTTCTCAAAACATTTTTATCAGATTCCTTGTATTTTTCTACATAACTCTCATGTATAAAGTTTTCCCTTTGGACACTCCTAGTTATTTCTATCATTTTTGCAAGAAAGACCCTTTTCCTGAATATTTAGCAGAGAGGCGAAATTACCAATTTTGTTGATTGTTGGATCACTGTGGTCCACGGTGGTCTATTGATCAGATGATCCACGTCAGTCGTCTCCACTATCCTTTCAGTGCGCGCACGCCCTCAGCTCGGTCCGTTGGATCTTAAGTGAGATCACGGTGGTCCAGGATCTCACGACCCGCGATTTTGGGTAAAACAATATAGCCGCACTGTTCGATCTCAATCGAATGCTGTCTGAGCGTCGTCCTCATCTTCTTTCTAGCTTTTCAATGCGGTGGTGCCACGACGGTTCCCTCACCGAAGCTAAAGCAATCAAGAGCGGGAGAGCGAGTTGGACCCTGGAAAATAGCCGCCTGAGATCACGATGAGTTGATGGATCGTGTGATACCCTTTTTATAGGGTATGGGGCATCCCTGAGAGGATTCCCAATCCCATGCGAACTAAGCAACTAGCCCAATTGGGCGTTTCTTGAAATTAGGTTAAAACCTGGTAAAACTAGGGTCGCGATGCTTCTCCTTTCACTCCCAGATTCAAAGAGGAAATTTCCAAGGTTGCTCGTGCATCAGAATCCAAGAACACCAGGGAACAAAAATCCCTATCGCGGCTATAGTCCTTGTCCCACAGGGACTTGGACGATGAGCAGTGCCCGTTGGATTAGAATCCAAGGGTCTCATTACTCGTGCTGATAAAAAGAGAAACAAATTCCCAATTAAATCGAATATATTCCTAATTCAATGATATCTTTGGAAAAATTCATAACTCTCAAACGGTAACTCTTTGCCTACTCAAATTTTGAGGGAAACTCAATTATAGTTTTATCTTCCATCCTACAAAATTTGAAGTTATTATCTCAAGTGTACAATTCCTTTTCTTGGTTTGAAAGTTACCATCTCATTATTCATATTTTCCATGTCCTTTCTATTTCTTTTATCATTATTTTCCAATTCTGAGTTCCTTGAACCCCAAGGAATCCATTAAACTTGAAATCCTATTTTTTTGGAAATTATTCATTAGCCTTTTGTTCATATTTCCCTATGTATTCTTTTATCTATTTGAATTTCTTTTTCTTTTTCCTTCAATTGGACTCAATGGCCAATAAGGCCCATTAAGAAAACATACAACACGAAATTCCTTCAGATCAAACCATCAAATCAATCATGGATTTTTATTTATCTTTAAATAGAGATTTATAATCTCATTACATATCTTGGAAAATTTGGGTTATAACATCCTCCCCTCCTTATAGGAAGTTTGTCCTTAAAATTCAATCAAGCAAAACAAACAATACAGGATAAGACTTGTCCATGTCCATCAATGACCCTTATGTGGCTTTACCTTACTCATGGCGCTTCCAAAGAACCTTTATCATCACATATGATTTTCTATGAGTTCTTTCATCCTGGCATCAATAAACTGCACAGGTGACCCAGGCCATTTCAGCCTCCCTTGGAGCTCACTAGGTCCATTGCTCAACACATGGTTGGGGTACCTCACATAATGCACTCAATTGGACATCTGGAACTCATCACACATATCTTTATCTTGAGGGGTGAGGTTATCCATAACCTTCTCCACCAATCCATCTCAACTGGTCCCATGTATCGGGGACTTAGCTCTCGTAGCTATAACTTAGAGGGGTCGGATTTTCATGTCACATATTCTCCCACAGTGAACTACATGTCAGTCTACCTTGCATCTGCTCACGACTCCCATCGTCTCTAGGCTCCTTTCAGCCATTGCATGATCAAAGTGACTTCATCTATACCCACTGTGGTTCTTTCACCAACATCACCTTACTGAAGTGGTGACCAACACCACCTCCCTTATAGAGCTTCTTTAAAACCCGATACTGGCTATGGTGGTTATCTTCACATCTTTCATAGGACAAGAACTGTCTCTAGTTGTCACCCTGAATGAGCACACATGCTATCATCAGACCCTTTAGTCTGGATCATATTAACCATTAGTTAGGGGTGATAAACTGTACTAACATAGAGTTCTTCATGTACCTACTTCCACCTTTTGGAAGGGAACCCTTTAGGTCAAACTCATGAACTTTTATACTCAACCTCATGGTGTAGTTGAACCATCTCTCTCATATGTAGTTCAACCCAATCTGTCCCTCGACAGTACCCTTTCTTTCTCATGTTATCTAGGTAAGGCGATCTACCATAACCCATATTGCATCTCGACCTTCCTTGATCCAGGGGAGACTTACCACGTCCATAGTTATGAACCCCCTTTCTCTTTCGGGGACCTTTTTATCCTTCATATCAATGCATTGGGTTATTGGTGTTCATCCTTCACCTTCAGCTTGAATGGCCATATACCACATGCAACATTATCTTAGGTATCTAAAGCACCACTGTCACTCATTATCTTCGTAGTATGATGTATTTAAAATCATGACCTCTTGTATGTCATTATTCTTCAAGATCAGTTCCTCAAAACCCTAAACCACTCTCATCAGGGTTTCATTACCTTCCTATCCATTACCACTTCACATCCTTCAATATCAGGTAATGTTGAAGACATACTACCTCCATGTATTCCGCTTAAGTACCATCTCGAACTCTAAGTTTATCTTCATCAAGAAAACTCTGAGATCATCCTCTTAGTTATCAAACTCAACCTTGTATCACATGCAGATCCCACATAGCTCATGATAAAACATTCTCATAAGGTGAGTATCTTAATACCCTTATCATTTGTACATGTCCATGTATCATTCACTCCACCAAGGTATGTTATCATCTTTGTCCTCATACCTCGTAGCAACGTTCCAACTCACCTCATCTTTTATCCTTGGTGTATGGCATGCGTAATGTCCCATCTCTCACTCCCATAACAAGAAGAAATAAGCATTTGGCGTCCGTCCAAACACAAAGTTCTTCATGTTCCAAGAGTACAGATAACACATCCCACCTTGCCAGTACACCTTCAAATCTAGGTTGAAACGGGCAATCATATCGATATCCCCATTACTTCCATGAGAAACTGGTCTCAAACTTACTTGGTCCAAGCACAATCCTTGGTCATCTCCTCTAGGTCTTTAGGGTGCCAACACTTTTGGGGTCATCCCTCTTCCTTCCTGCATCCAGAGAATGCCCTACTCATCTGCCCTTTGGATCCCATGACTTCATGAAGGTGATCAATCTCCTAACCCATGGCCCTCAGACAATGATATATGTTACCTCCCGACCCTATGGTCATGCGCACTAAGGAATTAGGCAACTCCTACTTCCATCGGTCTTATCCCTACCTGACCCTAGGATAGACTTAGGATTCTCTTATAGTACATGTTCAACTTAGAACCTTATCCAAGCATTCATCATCTCTTTTCCCGCATTCATGGGCTGACTTTCATCCTTTCATAGGGATTATGGCAACATGCCTACCTTGATCAAGCCCCATACTGGTTACCTCCATGGTATCACATCCACATGCTCATAGAGATGGTTGTCTGTGGGTCTAAAGGTTCATTCTCATGCCATGTACTCTTCACTTAACTTCTCAACATCCTTAAGTTTCCTCAAACCCACAAAACTGGTAAACACCCAACAAAAGGATCCCTTTCCCAGGATGGGAGGAAACTACATCTCTTGATAACAAGGTCACAACCATCGTTAGGGTTTACATTTACATGAGCATGCTTAATCCAGCAACTACTAAGGCATAAGAAGACCACCTATTAAACCATGCTAGGTCATACTTGTTCTCTCTCCTCCATTAGTTCCAATTAGTTGTGAGGGGTTCATCAAACATACCCTTAACTTAAGGAGTTTCTCTTTTCTCTAACCACGAGAAGTACCATGCTCGTATCCATAAAAACTCAAATCTCATTATGAGCATTAGGTACACAACTTCCCCTCATAGGCCTAGGTTCGCTTTCTAGGTGTCCAACTGCATGCTCAACCTGTTAACCACACATCAAGCATGTATAAGGCATGACATGCACTTCTTGTCATCCTTCTATTCGAGCAACACTTCAGAGTTGAGTCCCCCTCAAGGACAAACCACAAGGTACAAGGCCTCACAACCGGTTACTAAACCTCTCCAGGTCTAAAGAACTCTTCTTCTCATCTATACCATAGGTATAGATGTACTAGTAGACTCATCCTATCTCATGAAGATGGATCAAGCTCACATGCATACCCCTATGTGTGTGGAGCCCATGTTCAAACTCATGTTTGCTCAAGGTTAACCCTATCCCTTTATTCTTATCTCATCAGCTATCCAACATACTCCCTTAGCCAGGGTTTCAACCTATTGCTTGTACTACAGACGTATACTAGTTGCCTACTATGACATGATCATACCATCTCATGGGGTTTCTATAGGTCCTTCTCTGATCTCATCAATGAAGGAGCTATCCTTCACCCTAACATGCAAGACCCTTCCCAGGTTTGAGTCGCCAAAGGTACTCGATCATCCAACCTCTCATGGCTCATAAGGAATCTAAGGCATGTCTATCCAAACGTCTGGTCTACTATGGCATCTAACTCATCATGCCATCTCTCTCTCTATCCTTCACTCAAGGTTAGGGTTAGCATCATCCTTAAAGGATGTGTCAGGTTACAACTTATAATAGAGATCTCTATCTCCAAGACTAATTATCTTTCCTTATCCTCCTGACAAGAAGGTCTAGCCTCAGGCCTCTCCTGAGGGTGATGACAACTCGTGTCATATGACCTAAGCATGTATCTATTCCGTTATGCTTACTCTATTAAGCTTATGTCCATGTCATCTTATTTACATACTTTTCATTAATTTGATGGATGATCCCTTAGTCCTTATCAACCTTACCCATGCCTTAAGAGGGTGAGGAGAAGAGAGGAAAACCCTACTCCTTAATGTTCTTATCAGAATTTGAGTTGAGAAGGGACGAACAAGATGAGAGAGTCCTAAATGTTACGACCCCACCTCCCGATAACCCCCAATTAAGGGAGACCAAGAGGTTGAAGCCGCACCCATTAATCCCAGATCAAAGGTTCGACATATAACCATAAACAATTATTAAATTCTAACAGACTGTACTGAAAATGGCAATACATTTTTTTCTTTACATACCTTTTGAAAACTAGGATCTCTAAACTTCTATCCACACCGATACTAATCTATCTAATCCTCCTTTGCATTTTAATTCTCTTTTAGTATCACATGTGCCACTTTACTGTTTGTTCTTTTCATTGTACCTAAAATGCCGACAAACAAAACGTCGGTCAGCCGTAGCTGGTATGTGGGGGAAACCAATAATCATTCAATTATCTATAACAATGTATCACATCCAGTTATCATTTAACAAACAAGTTTACGTTTTAAGTATAACTACGTGATCCATGTATACCCTATCCCCTGCGCTGTCCCTGCAGTGGACCTGGATACTACCTCCCATGTGGTAGATTCCCGTTTTACCCCTCATGACTTCACCTAATAGGTGAATCAATTTCTAGGGCTGAGTCACATGGCACTACCCGTAGGTAGCCCACTCCTTAACTCATGGTATGCTAAGAGTCTCATGGCACTACTCATGTGTAGCCCAGTTTCTAACTCATGATACCCTAGACCTTGCTCTAGGTTATCCTTAGCCTTTGCATAGCCACAGGGGTGGACTCGGATCTAGCTAGTTATACATGTATACTCATAGTGATATCCATAGTCACTTTATAGTTGCATGAATTAAATAAACATCCAACAGTTTATTTAAAGCAATCGGTAAAACATTCGGAAATCACCGTGAAACTAGAACGGTTATTCATAAGCGTAACCACATACCTGTTAGGATGATTTTGAGACTGAATAATCCATGCAAGAAAGAAATCCAAGCAAGCACATATATCAAGATCCTGAAATAATTACTCATTTCATCAAGACTTATTAAATCTAGCTTGCTTCCTAGGGGTTCTAATCCAATTTTTAGGGTTTCTATTGCAATTAGGGTTTCCCTTCATCTTTTACTATTTAAACTCTATATTTATGCCATTACTCACAAACCCTAATTATCTCATCTATTCTTCAATATTAAGGTTATCTTAACCAAAATATAATCCTATTTTCATATTATAGGCACATTAATCATCAATTAAGCTTCTTTAGGGTCTAATTAACATATGAACTCATTTGTCATAACTCTTACCTTTTATTCATGAGAAAACCCTAATTACTACATTTTGGGTTTTATCCATAATTAGGAACTTTTATATTCAAACTGGATAACTCTATCCTATTCATGGATTTTCACAATTAAAACAATTAAAAGGCATATTTTCCCAAATTAGGGTTTTCAAGCTCATTAATGCATAATCATGCACAAAACCCTAACTTAAGCCAATTATATAAAAGATCATCTTTTTAGATCATTTTTCCTCGTTTATCAACAATAGGTTAATATTGGCTTAAATTATCCATTAAACAACATTAAAACCATCTATCATCAAATCTAAGGGTTTTTCATTAATTAAATCATTAAAGATGGTAGCTTTATCATATTTATGTACATAGTCTTCAAATTAAACTAATTACGTACAAAGATCATCCTTTTCGATCTTAATGTTCCTTTTTACATTTAACAGATTAATATCAACTCTAAAGATCCATTAAACCCTATTAAACACATTAATCATATCAAAAATAGGGTTTCTTAATCTTTAATTCATTAAAGATGGTAATTTGTACTATATTTCAAACTATGATCAGATTCAGGCTATAAAACTATTTTTAATAGATTCCTTGTATTCTTCTGATCAAAATTCATAATTACATGTCTTAATCGGAGTTACCAATCTTTATTTATGAATTTTGCAATAAAACACTTACTTGGCCAATCCGGGAGCGCCACGTCAGCCCGCCCCATGCAACGTCGCTGCAGATGGAAACATTTCGAAAAGACCACGTTGCCCCTGGTTCAGTGAATTGGTTGTTTAGAACGTGGAGGGCAGAACTGTCCAACGGATCTTCCCTTTCTTCTTCCTCCAGCAGCCCGACGGCTGCCGCCCTAGCCGCCGCGTGCAGGGCTTCTCGAGCTCACCTCCTCCACTCTAGGGCCCAAGAACCTCCGCCGATGGCCGCCCAAGCTTCCTTGGCCCTAGGCGCACCTAAAGCACCGCATAGATCGCGGTATAACAGGCTAGAGCACGAGCGAGGGCCCTTCCAAGGACGACCGCCGTTGCAGCCTTGTCGCTGCAGCTGCGTGAAGCCGGGGGTCGATGGGTGGTTCCTAAATAGCCCTAGGTGATCGTGGAGGCCTCCTGCCTCAAGCAATACTACGAAGAACTCCCACATTGCTCCATGGTCGGGTTCATACCCTTGTTTAGGGTTTATACACAAGGAAGAAGGAAAAGAACGTGGGATCTTCCTCCCTCTCTCTCGAACTCGAACTAGGGCTTTACCCCCTTTATATAGGGTGGGGTACGAAGCCCTAAAGTGTGCCTCATGAGGACACAAGTCCCATCTTGAGAGGAATTCACTTTCCTTGGTTTGGAAGCAAACCCCCTCTCTCTACTAACTTTTATTTCCTTATAACCTTTTTTGCATGTATATTAAAAAGAATACGAAATCTCTCTCTCTCTCTTATTCTCTTTATTCATGCCTTTCAATATATATATTAGCCATGAAAACATGTTTTTCTTTTTTTAATAGAAAATACTTTCCTTTTTCACAAAATTCATTAATAAAGCAACACATTACCCTCTTATTTTGTCTTTTTAGTATTTTCTCTCTCTTTCCTCATTATTGGGACTCCTTGGATCCCAAGTTACTCCATTATTTCGAAATCCTCTTTATTGGATACTCTTTACCTTTCTAGATGCATCTAAATGCATGACTTCACATTATCTTGCTTATTTCTCTTTTAAATATTCCTTTTGAGAATTTCTTTTTATTTCTCTTCTATTTTCCTCATTGACATTCCTTTTATTATTAGGAATCCTTGGAACACGAAATTCCATAATGGATCACCTAATTATACATTTTCCCACTTATTTCCAACATTTTCACATTATTTTCAACGTTTTCAATTTCTTTCTTCATAAAGAAATACATAGAACAATCTTTTCTTTTTCTTATTGCTTTTCTTTGCAACTTTAGACTCCTTGGAACCCAAGGAATCCAAGAGGCACGAAATCCTCTTTGGATTTGCCTTCTAGAGGTTTCCATTAGTTCTTTTCTCGAATATTCAATTATCCATTTACTAATTGAATTTCCTTTGTTATTTTCCTTTTTATTGGGCCCAATAGCCAATAAAGCCCACAAATCAAATAACAAGACTATTTTAAACGAAATCCAATTATTCAAAACAAATCACATCATTATTTGTTCAATTATCCTTAATATGAGATATTGCATTTCTCATCAATTGAACCCAAAAATTGGGGTTATAACATCCTTACCCTCTTATAGAAATTTTGTCCTCAAAATTCAAACAAGCAACCAACAATTCAGGATAAGACTTTTCCATGTCAATCATTGGCCCCTACGTGGCTTTTCCGTACTCATGGCACTTCCACAGAACCTTTATCATCATTTATTCTTTTCTCTGAGTTCTTTCATCCTGGCGTCTATAAACTACACAGGTGACTCAGGCCATTTCAACCTCCCTTGGGGCTCACTAGGTTCATTGCTCAGCACATGGTCGGGTACCTCACATAGTGCTCTAAATTGGACACATGGAACTCATCTCACATTGCTTTATCCTGAGGGGAAAGGTCAAACTTAACCTTCTCCACCAAACCATATCAAAAGAACCCATGCATTGGGGACTCATCTCTCTTAGCTATAACTTAGAGGGGTCGCATTTTCATATCACATAATCTCCCACAGTGTATTGCATGTCAGTCTACTTTGCATCTGCTCACGACTCTCATCGTCTCTAGGCTCCTTTCATCCCTTGCACAATCAAAGTGACTCCTTCTACACACACTGGGGTCCCTTTTTTAACCATCATGTAGTCCTTTTCTAACCAGCATGTGGCCCTTTTCACCAACATCACCTTGCTGAAGTGGTGACCGACACAACCTCCTTTAGAGAGCTTCATATAAAACCCGATACTAGCTATGGTGATCAATGTCACATCTTTCATAGGACAAGAACTGTCTCTAGATATCACCCTGAACGAGCACACATGCTCTCATCAGACCCTTTAGTCTGGATCTTACTAACCATTATACTAACATTGAGTTTTTCATGTACCTACTTCCACTTTATGGAAGTGAACCTTTAGGTCAAACTCACGAATCCTTTGAACTTACTTCATGGTGTAATTGAACCATCTTTCTCATGGGTAGTTCAACTGGGTCTGTCCCTTAACTAAACTCTTATCTAGGTAAGGCGACCTACCATAACCCACATTGTATCTCGACCTTCTTTGGCCCAAGGAAGACCCATCACCACATCCGTAGAGTTGAGCTCTCATTCCCTCTCAGGGATTCTTTTGATCTCCATATCGATACACTGGGTTACTGGGGTTCATTCTTTACCTCCTGGCTTGCATGTCCATAAACCACATGCAACTTTATCTAAGCATCCAAAGTACTATTGCCATCTTCTACGGTGTACGGTGATCTTCAACCATGATTTTCTGTATGTCATGATTCTTTCAAGATCAGATCCTCTGAAACCCTAAACCACTCTAGTCGGGGTTTCGTCACTTTCTCTTCCAAAGAAGTGCACTTGAGGTTCTACCACCATTCTTTCATAGCATCAAGGACTAGACTGGCTAAACAAACAACCCTTAACTTTTCAACGCATCTTGTTACATCTGAGTGTTATCCAAACACCTCTCCTTTTCAAACTTAGGGTTAGCCAAACAACCTCTTCTAGCTTCTAGTTAAACAAGCCATAAGTATCTCAACCAGAGCATCCATTACCACCTCACATCCTTAGGTATTAGGTAACATTGAAAACATACACTTCCATATATTTCACTTATCATATTACCTCAAACTCCATGTCTATCTCCATTAAGAACATTCTCTGATTTCATCATCATGGTGACCAAACTCAACCCGGTATAACTTGTAAGCTCCACTTAGCTCATGCTAGAAACATCCTCATAAGGTGACTACCTCATTCTTCTTAGTGTTTACAAACCATCCATGTATCATTCACTTTACCAGGGTAAGATATCTTCTCTATCCCCATTCCTTGTGGCAACGTTCCAACCTACATCATTTCTTATCCTTGGTGTATGGCATGCGTAATATCCTATCTCTCACCCCCATAACAAGAGGAAATAAGCATTTGGCTGCAGTCCAAATATAGAGTTCTTCTTGTTCCAAGAGTAGAGATGGTACATCCCACCTTGCCAATACACCTTTACATCTAAGTTGCAACGTGCCACATATGTCTCTACATCACAGACATCATGATATCAAGGTTACTTCCAAAGAAATCTAGTCTTGAACCTATAGAGATTTATATCCTTGGCCATCTCCTCTAGGTCTATAGGGTACCGACTCTTTTGGGGTCATCCCTCTTCCCTCATGCATCAAGAGAGTGCCCTACTCATCTGCCCTTTGGGTCCCATGAGTTCATGAAGGTGATCAATCTCCTAACCCATGGCCCTCAGACAATGATAGCTGTTACCTCCCGACCCTATGGTCATGTGCAACTGGGGAATTAGGCAACTCCTACTCTCATCGGTCTTATCCCTACCTGAACCTAGGATAGACTTAGGATTCTCCATAACAGTACATGTTCACTTAGAACCTTACCCAAGTCTTCATTATCTCTCTTTCTGCATTCATGGGATGGCTCTCATCCGTTCATAGGCATCATGGCAACCTGCCTACCTTGGTCAAGCCCCATATTGGTTACCTCCATGGTAACACATTCATATGCAATTAGAGATGGATATCTATGGGTCTGTAGATTCATGCTCATACCATGTACCTTTCACTTAGCTTCTCAAGATCCTATGAGACCTCTTTAGGTTACCTTGAACCACCAAAATTGACATACACCCTTCCAAAGGGGTCTCTCTCCCAGGATGGGAGGAAAACTATCTCTAAGGTCACAAAAGCTTTTAGGTATAGGTTTTACATCCACACGAGCCTACTTAACCCTAGCAAGCCATTAAGGCATAAGCATCTCACTTATTGTACCATGCTAGGTCATACTTGTCCTCTTTTCTCAATGTTGGATCAAGATCATACCTTTCTTTATCATCAACCTAGCTGTGAGGGGTTTATCAAACACACCTTAAACTTAAGGGGCTTCTCTTTTCCTCTATTCATGAGGATTACCATTCTCGCTTCTATAGGAACTCAACTTCTCATCATGAGCCTTAGGTACACCACTTCCCCTCTTAGGCCTAGGAACCCTAGGTTCACTGCATGCTCTATTTACAAACCAAACACGAAAAAGGCATGACACACACTCCTTGTCATCCTTCAACTCAAGCAACACTTAGTGTTGGGTCCTCCTTAAGGACAACCAACAAGGTACAATGCCTCATAACCTGCTACAAAACCTTTCTAAGTTTAAGGAACTCTTCATCCTACCTCGGAGGGTAAACATCTCTACCATAGGCATGTAGGCACCAGATGCTTCATCTTCATTCTCTAGGGTTGGTCCCTCTAAAGGCAACCAAGATATCATCAACTTTCAGGGATCGATCAGGAGGCAACCACTATCATCCATTGTTCAGGGTTTTAGGCTTCCCACCTCCTTGCTGGGTTTCTAACCCCACATCCAACCTTACTATTAGAGGTCCTCTCTTCATGAAGGATCAACTTCCAAAGCATTATCTACATGGGTGAAGCCTAGGTTTGCTCTTATGGTTGCTCAAGGTCATCCACAACCCTTTATGCTCCATCATAATTCCTTATCCAGGGTTGGGTTGTCAAAGGTGCTAGGTCACCCATGGATTGTATGGCATCCAAAGGCGTGTCCTTTCAAACACCTGGTCCCACTCATCTCTCTCTAACCTTCACTTAGGGTTAGGGTTAGCATCATCCTCCGAGGATGTGCCAGGTCTCTTCTTGAAATGGAGATCTTTATCTCCAAGACTAACTTATCCCCCTGTCACGAAGGTATAACCTTAGGTCCCTTCTGAGGAAATGACAACTTATGTCATACGACCTAAGCATGTATCTATTCCTTTACGCTTACTCTATTAAGCTTATGTCCATGACATCTTATTTACATGCCTTTCATTAATTTGGTGGATGATTTCTTAAACCTTATTAGCCTTACCCATACCTCAAGAGGGTGAGGAGAAGAAAGAAACCCTAACCCTTTAGGTCTTTATCAGAAGTTTGTGATGAGAAGGGATGAATAAGATGAGAAGTCCTAAAGGTATCTTATTTGGATTCATACCCTAAGACTTTGGCCAGGCAGTCACACGGGTCCGGGAGTCCTTGTATTCCGACTAGCGGTGCGGAGGAAAATCTTGCCAGCCCCCGGTCGTGATCCCATTCTAGACACCTCCGTCTTTCAGATACTCCTCTAATAACTCCCTTGGGTTCTATGGAGTTTGTAAAATTTAATAATCATTAATGGTTAATTGAGGAACCCAGGCTCTGATACCAAATGTTATGACCCCACCTCCCGATAACCCCCAATTAAGGGAGACCAAGAGGTTGAAGCCGCACCCATTAATCCCGGATCAAAGGTTCGACATATAACCATAAACAATTATTAAATTCTAACAGACTATACTGAAAATGGTAATAATTTTTTTTTTCTTTACATACCTTTTGAAAACTTGGATCTCTAAACTTCTATCCACACCGATACTAATCTATCTAATCCTCCTTTGCATTTTAATTCTCTTTTAGTATCACATGTGCCACTTTACTGTTTGTTCTTTTCATTGTACCTAAAACGCCGACAAACAAAACGTCGGTCAGCCGTAGCTGGTATGTGGGGGAAACCAATAATCATTCAATTATCTATAACAATTTATCGCATTCAGTTATCATTTAACAAACAAGTTTACGTTTTAAGTATAACTACACGATCCATGTGTACCCTATCCCCTGCGCTGTCCCTGCAGTGGACCTGGATACTACCTCCCATGTGGTAAATTCCCATTTTACCCCTCATGACTTCACCTAATAGGTGAATCAATTTCTAGGGCTGAGTCACATGGCACTACCCGTAGGTAGCCCACTCCTTAACTCATGGTATGCTAAGAGTCTCATGGCACTACTCATGTGTAGCCCAGTTTCTAACTCATGATACCCTAGACCTTGCTCTAGGTTATCCTTAGCCTTTGCATAGCCACAGGGGTGGACTCAGATCTAGCTAGTTATACATGTATACTCATAGTGATAGCCATAGTCACGTTATAGTTGCATGAATTAAATAAACATCCAACAGTTTATTTAAAGCAATCGGTAAAACATTCGGAAATCACCGTGAAACTAGAACGGTTATTCATAAGCGTAACCACATACCTGTCAGGATGATTTTGAGACTGAATAATCCATGCAAGAAAGAAATCCAAGCAAGCACATATATCAAGATCCTGAAATAATTACTCATTTCATCAAGACTTATTAAATCTAGCTTGCTTCCTAGGGTTTCTAATCCAATTTTTAGGGTTTCTATTGCAATTAGGGTTTCCCTTCATCTTTTACTATTTAAACTCTATATTTATGCCATTACTCACAAACCCTAATTATCTCATCTATTCTTCAATATTAAGGTTATCTTAACCAAAATATAATCCTATTTTCATATTATAGGCACATTAATCATCAATTAAGCTTCTTTAGGGTCTAATTAACATATGAACTCATTTGTCATAACTCTTACCTTTTATTCATGAGAAAACCCTAATTACTACATTTTGGGTTTTATCCATAATTAGGAACTTTTATATTCAAACTGGATAACTCTATCCTATTCATGGATTTTCACAATTAAAACCATTAAAAGGCATATTTTCCCAAATTAGGGTTTTCAAGCTCATTAATGCATAATCATGCACAAAACCCTAACTTAAGTCAATTATATAAAAAGATCATCTTTTTAGATCATTTTTCCTCGTTTATCAACAACAGGTTAATATTGGCTTAAATTATCCATTAAACAACATTAAAACCATCTATCATCAAATCTAAGGGTTTTTCATTAATTAAATCATTAAAGATGGTAGCTTTATCATATTTATGTACATAGTCTTCAAATTAAACTAATTACGTACAAAGATCATCCTTTTCGATCTTAATGTTCCTTTTTACATTTAACAGATTAATATCAACTCTAAAGATCCATTAAACCCTATTAAACACATTAATCATATCAAAAATAGGGTTTCTTAATCTTTAATTCATTAAAGATGGTAATTTGCACTATATTTTGAACTATGATCAGATTCAGCCTATAAAACTATTTTAATGGATTCCTTGTATTCTTCTGATCAAAATTCATATATTACATGTCTTAATCGGAGTTACCAATCTTTATTTATGAATTTTGCAATAAAACACTTACTTGGCCAATCCGGGAGCGCCACGTCAGCCCGCCCCATGCAACGTCGCTGCAGATGGAAACATTTCAAAAAGACCACGTTGCCCCTGGTTAAGTGAATTGGTTGTTTAGAACATGGAGGGCAGAACCGTCCAACGGATCTTCCCTTTCATCTTCCTCTAGCAGCCCGACGGCTGCCGCCCTAGCCACCGCGTGTAGGGCTTCTCGAGCTCACCTCCTCCACTCTAGGGCCCAAGAACCTCCGCCGATGGCCGCCCAAGCTTCCTTGGCCCTAGGTGCACCTAAAGCACCGCATAGATCGTGGTATAACAGGCTAGAGCACGAGCGAGGGCCCTTCCAAGGACGACCGCCGTTGCAGCCTTGTCGCAGCAGCTGCGTGAAGCCGGGGGTCGATGGGTGGTTCCTAAACAGCCCTAGGTGATCGTGGAGGCCTCCTGCCTCAAGCAATACTACGAAGAACTCCCACATTGCTCCATGGTCGGGTTCATACCCTTGTTTAGGGTTTATACACAAGGAAGAAGGAAAAGAATGTGGGATCTTCCTCCCTCTCTCTCTGACTCGAACTAGGGCTTTACCCCCTTTATATAGGGTGGGGTACGAAGCCCTAAAGTGTGCCTCATGAGGACACAAGTCCCATCCTGAGAGGAATTCACTTTCCTTGGTTTGGAAGCAAACCCCCTCTCTCTACTAACTTTTATTTCCTTATAACCTTTTTTGCATGTATATTAAAAAAAATACGAAATCTCTCTCTCTCTCTTATTCTCTTTATTCATGCCTTTCAATATATATATTAGCCACGAAAACATGTTTTTCTTTTTTTAATAGAAAATACTTTCCTTTTTCACAAAATTCATTAATAAAGCAACACATTACCCTCTTATTTTGTCTTTTTAGTATTTTCTCTCTCTTTCCTCATTATTGGGACTCCTTGGATCCCAAGTTACTCCATTATTTCGAAGTCCTCTTTATTGGATACTCTTTACCTTTCTAGATGCATCTAAATGCATGACTTCACATTATCTTGCTTATTTCTCTTTTAAATATTCCTGTTTGAGAATTTCTTTTTATTTCTCTTCTATTTTCCTCATTGACATTCATTTTATTATTAGGAATCCTTGGAACACGAAATTCCATAATGGATCACCTAATTATACCTTTTCCCACTTATTTCCAACATTTTCACATTATTTTCAACGTTTTCAATTTCTTTCTTCATAAAGAAATACATAGAACAATCTTTTCTTTTTCTTATTGCTTTTCTTTGCAACTTTAGACTCCTTGGAACCCAAGGAATCCAAGAGGCACGAAATCCTCTTTGGATTTGCCTTCTAGAGGTTTCCATTATTTCTTTTCTCGAATATTAAATTATCCATTTACTAATTGAATTTCCTTTGTTATTTTCCTTTTTATTGGGCCCAATAGCCAATAAAGCCCACAAATCAAATAACAAGACTATTTTAAATGAAATCCAATTATTCAAAACAAATCACATCATTATTTGTTCAATTATCCTTAATATGAGAAATTGCATTTCTCATCAATTGAACCCAAAAATTGGGGTTATAACACTAAAGGTATCTTATTTCGAGTCATATCCTAAGACATCGGCCAGGCAGTCACACAATCCGGGAGTCCTCGTATTCCGACTAGCGGTGCGGAGGAAAATATTGCCAGCCCCCGGTCGTGATTCTTTTCTAGACACCTCTGTCCTTCAGATAATCCTCTAATAACTCCCTTGGGTCCTACGGAATTTGTAAAATTTAGTAATTATTAAAGATTAATTGAGGAACCTATGCTCTGATACCAATTGTTACGACCCCGCCTCTCGGTAACCCCCAATTAAGGGAGACCGAAAGATTAGAGCCGTTAACCAATAACTCGGATCAAAGGTTCGACAAATAATCAATAACAATTAATAAAATTTACCAACTAAACTGAAAATTGGTATAAAATAAAACTTTGCTTACCTTTTTAAAATTGGGATTTCTACACTTCTATCCATGAAGATACTAATCTAACTAATCCTCATGTGCACGTTAATTCTCATTTAATTCTGCATATGCCACTTTACTGTTTGTTCTATTCATTTGTACCTAAAACACCGACAAACAAAACGTCGGTCAGCATGAAGCTGGTATGTGGGGGAAACAATAATCATGCAACTATGATAACAAAGTAATCAATCAATTATCAATTAACAACCAAGATTACATTTTAAGCCATACTACTCAATCCATACCTATCCACAACTCTGTGTTGTCCCTGTAAAGGACTTATATAATACCTCTATAAAGGTAGAGTCGCATGGCACCACCCAGAGGTAGCCCAATATCTAACTCAATGTGACTTGATGGACCTACCCTCTAGGTAGCCATATACTAAGTCAATCCATGACCTGATGGACCTACCCTCTAGGTAGCCATATACTAGGTCAGCTATTAAGACACAGAGGGGACCAAGATCTGAGCTAGTAGGCATATATATTATGTGATAGTCATATTCACATTATCGTTTACATGAATTAAAATCATCCAACAATTAATTCATGACATCGATGAAAACTTCGGGAAACCTCAAAAAACTAATTTGAGATATTCATAAGTGTAACCACATACCTGTATTGCAGATTCAGATACAGAATTAATTTGTAGAGAGAGAAAATCCAATCAAGCAAGCAAATTGCACAGAAACCCTAAAATAAAAGTACAAGTTTACTTTTATTAATATTTATCCAATTTCATCATATCCCTTAGGGTTTCTATTCCAATTTTAGGGTTTCTTGGAAATTAAGGTTTTTACTTCTTCTTTCATTATTATAATCCTTAATTTATCAAAACTACATAAAACCCCTAATTTCTCATTGTAGCTCTCTTAGCAAGTTTTAGGATCTTTATTAAGCATCTGATCAACTTATTCCAAATAAATATGATTTCTATCCCCTTTTATCCCAAATTAGGGTTTCCATGTAAATTAGCCTTCTTTTAGGTATTACAATTCTAATTTAGGCATCTTTGCATTCAAAACGGATAATCAAACCACTTTTATCATTAACAGGGTTAAACTTATCAATTTGACCTATTGATTCACCAAATTACACTCTTAGCATTCAATTAGGGTTTCTCATCAACTTTTAATACACTTTACTAGAAAATTAGGGTACTTTTGCAAAATGGAGCAGAACTAGGTTCTCAAATCATTTTTATCAGATTCCTTGTATTTTTCTACATAACTTTCATGTATAAAGTTTTCCCTTTGGACACTCCTAGTTATTTCTATCATTTTTGCAAGAAAAACCCTTTTCCTGAATATTTAGCAGAGAGGCGAAATTACCAATTTTGTTTATCGTTGGATCGCTGTGGTCCACGGTGGTCTACTGATCAGACGATCCACGTCAGTCGTCTCCACTATCCTCTCAGTGCGCGCGCGCCCTCAGCTCGGTCCGTTGGATCTTAAGTGAGATCACGGTGGTCAAGGATCTCACAGCCCGCGATTTTGGGTAAAACAATATAGCCGCGTTGTTCGATCTCAATCGAACACTGTCTGAGCGTCGTCGTCCTCTTCTTTCTAGCTTTTCAACACGGCGGCGCCATGATGGTTCCCTCGCCGGAGCTAAAGCAATCAAGAGCCAGAGAGGGAGTTGGACCCTGGGAAATAGCCGCCTGAGATCGCGATGAGTTGAGGGATCGTGTGATACACTTTTTATAGGGTATGGGGCATCCCTGAGAGGATTCCCAATTCCACACGAACTAAGCAACTAGCCCAATTGGGTGTTTCTCGAAATTAGGTTAAAACCTGGTAAAACTAGGGTCGGGATGCTTCTCCTTTCACTCCCGGATTCAAAGAGGAAATTTCCAAGGTTGCTCGTGCATCAGAATCCAAGAAAACTAGGGAACAAAAATCCCTATCGCGGCTATAGTCCTTGTCCCATAGGGACTTGGACGATGAGCAGCGCCCGTTGGATTAGAATCCAAGGGCTCTCATCACTCGTGTTGATCAAAAGAGAAACAAATTCCCAATTGAATCGAATATATTCCTAATTCAATGATATATTTGGAAAAATTCATAAATCTCAAACAATAACTCTTTTCCTACTCAAATTTTTAGGGAATCTCAACTATAGTTTTATCTTCCATTCTACAAAATTTGAAGTTATTATCTCAAGTGTACAATTCATTTTATTGGTTTGCAAGTTACCATCTCATTATTCATATTTTCCATGTCCTTTCTATTTCTTTTATCATTATTTTCCAATTCTGAGTTCCTTGAACCCCAAGGAATCCATTAAAATTGAAATCCTATTTGTTTTAGAAATTATTCATTAGCCTTTTGTTCATATTTCCCTATGTATTCTTTTATCTATTTGAATTTCTTTTTCTTTTTCCTTCAAATGGGCTCAATGGCCAATAAGGCCCATTAAGAAAACATACAACACGAAATTCCTTCAGATCAACCCATCAAATCAATCATGGATTTTTATTTATCTTTAAATAGAGATTTATAATCTCATTACATATCTTGGAAAAATTGGGTTATAACATGCACTCTTCTCGAAGCATCGAGGAACCATCAAGAGGGGTTTCTAACAACAAGCGATCTTTCTTACAACTAATAGGTAAACGACCATTTTCAAGCATACTATAGGAGATAAAAGAGTGTGTAGCACCCGGGTCAACCAGAACAAATATAAAGCAAGAATAAGACAAATCAGAATGAAATAACTCCATCTGACCTGCCACCATTCGCGGGTTGACTATCGCCTCCGGCTGACTCATAACATAGAATCGAGTCGTTGCTTGCTGTCCACGTCCTCTGCTTCCTTGAGAAGACGATCCTGCTTGCGATGCTTGCCCACATCCTCGCCCTCTACTACTACTGGGTTGCTGTCTATCTGACCCTTTTTGATTCTGCCTCAGTTGTTGCGTCACTTCAACATCTCTACTTGGGTAGTTTGACCTCCAATGCCCGATCTGACCACATAGATGGCATGACTGGTCTCGCTGTTGTGGCCTAGATGGCCCTGTCACTACCACAAAAGCTGTACTATGTGCCTTTGACGGTGAAGAAACATGTCCTCTTCCCTTACTCAGAGACCACTGTGATGGTACACTGGAACCTCTCATCACAGAAGGTGCTAAAAACCTTGGCTTCTTGAAGACACCAAACCTCTGCCCCTGGAACTGAGCAGGCCTCTTCTTAGACATGGATTCTCTTTTCTCCCTAACTGACTGTTCGATCCTCCAGACAGATTCCAAAAATGTAGCAAACCGCTCTCAGTTCTCCAACGTAGAAGCAGGTGTTGTCATCTCAACACTCAGACCTTTCTCAAAATGTCTGATTCACTCTTCATCTGACGCCGCCATGTGAGGAAAAAACCTCAACAGGTCCATGAACTTGGCTTCGTACTCGGTGATGTTCATCGTTCCTTGGCACAGGCATTCAAATAGGCTAATCTTCTCATCCAGATACGTCTTCGGAAAGTATCTGCTAACGAACTTGCGCCAGAAAACCTCCCAATCGATCACCTCACCAGGTCACTTCTCCTCCAGTGACCATCACTACCTTTCAGAAGGTAGACAACATGCTTTACTTTGTCCGCTTTGGGGATGTGGAGGATCCAGAAGGCCTTCTCAAGACATGTCAACCACAGATCTGCATCTGCTAGATCAGGTGTTCCAGCATAGTCCGAAGCTCCGAATTGACGAAGCCGCTCAAAGGTATTCCCAATACCCGATGTTTCACCATGGGGAGCCTGTGCTCTCAGCGGAGGCACTGACAATATTTCTACCATGAGATTCATCGTAGCCATCATCTACCCCATAAGCTGTTGGTAGGCAGGGTTTTCGAGAATGGCTGGGTCAGGTTGGGGGACCTCAGGCACCCGATCTTCATGTGCCTGCCCTATTGCTCCATCAACTGATGCATCATCGCTGTTCTCGGCAACATATTCTTCATGGTTTCTAGACATCTTGGCTTTTTCTTCTGCTGAGGGCAGAAGATGATTGTAAGAAAATCTAGAAAGTTCACAAGAACAGACACAACCTAGTCCTAAATCCCTATAGACTCAGCGAACCTAGAGCTCTGATACCAAACTTGTGGTGACACGTTCTGCTATCACATAGATAATGAGTTGTCACGCAAAAATGTGCAGAAAACACCATAAACCACTAGTTACCAAAAACACGGGTTAATTAAAACTGATTTTGGAAAGCAGATAAACCAAGAAACTATTACATTCATATCCTCGTCCTGCAAGAAAATAGGTTATATAGACATTTACATGTATTGATACGTGTCCACAACTTAGGGGATCAACTGTCTTGTCATCTCATGAGTTCATCACCTGTTTATACATATATAACGGCCCACATCCGGCCAGCAATAGGATATACAAAGGATCAATAGCTATACATCGTGAAACAATGTCAAAATGCCTCCAAGGACCTGAGAGTACAGGGATGACTCTAAGACTCTACCACAAAAAACCTAAAACAGCAGCATGTCCATCTCTTGCCTTCTACTTCTCGTCTTGCTTCTCGGCCGCAACCCCGCGACCACCACCACGTCTAACTCGCACACCTAAAAAGGTTATAAACCAGCAGGGTGAGACACACAGTCCCAGTGAGAAACATAACTCCCCGCTAAAACCATAAAACCAAAGGAAGATTAAAGCAATAGCAGTAGATAACTGATAAAAGGTATATCAAGAGCAGTCTATATAGCAAGGCTATTCATACCATCAAGATTACCAGGCTGTACGGAAGGCATATGACCAAATATCTCTTTATGGAACATGATTGACAAGATAAGATTTATAAGATCTTGCTACATAACATAAGGGACGTATAAGTAACTGCAAGTATAATGAGATCAACTACACAAGCAAGACCTCAATCAATGTTCCGTATTTTTCCTTAAGCAATAAATACTATTCGGCTGGATTACATATTATTATGCCTTGAAGTGAGCCGTACCGCTCAAATCCAACCTTCGGTTGCGAAACCCAAGCCAGTGCCATACAAGGTCAATGTAAGAGCCGGACTCCACGACCTCCCACGTCGTGGTCAATGCACGAGTACAACACAAGCAGGACCACAGTCTCGTGCTTCAGTGGCCTCATCCATAGGGTCAGCTACCCTCTGCCTAGCCCGCCTTGGTACAGGTATCGACACTAGTGAAACTGAGCCACGGGCTTGTTCACCGTGCTATGAGCCATGAACACATTCATGCTCCCATATCACACATCCGGAGCCATGGGCATGTTCACCATGCTCTTATCGTATTTGAGCTATGGGCCTAAATCCGCACTCTGGAGTCTACAACCGAAGTTGCACTCTTACCTCCTCACTTCAGGCTAGGAGAAACCTCACATACTCAACAATATGCGCTCCAGGTTAACCCGCAGGAGAACCCGTTTCAACATCACCAGTTCCTGACGATGATGGATCTATGGCCAGGGAAAACTACATGATATATTCTAGTGGGGTTATTTAGTATATTTTAAGTGGATTGTTGAGGCAACCAAGTTGTAACACATGCATAACATAAAGCTACCTTATTTTTACCACCATCATGCTATTACGGGATCTCAATCCCTCACCACAAGAAACCACTGCCTCAAAAGGCATTCTCATTACTTGGGATAACAATCCCAGATCATCATCAGAGGATAACACCTCAACTAGGCACTTTAGCCAAACTCAGGTCCTCAGACCAAAACACATCATGCATGTTATCTCATCATCAAGAGTAACCATCAGAGCAGTGTTACTCAAACATATATACCTTATAGCCCTTTACCTGGCTATGCATCTGTATGAAACACCTGCATGGTTAGTATACACAATCATCATGGATTAATAGAAAGATCTTATTCTCAAACATAGGGCAACATTGATGATTATATGCTTTATCATTCATGCCTCAACTTGTGACCATAGACATAGGTCATATCATCAAGCAAAGCATCTTATATGCTTACCATTTTCTCAACATTATACATATAATTCAAGATGATCATAAACACATGTAATGTCATGTCAAGATACATAGATGTAATCTACTATATCAAATACCTCACTATTATCAAACATATCAAGGGTCACCATCATAAACCAAACGTGATTACATGAACAAGAGCTAGCATATATGTTTTCTAGAAGGAAAAAGACCCTCATTAGAAGTGCCCACTACCCTCACAAGAAGTGTGATGGGTAGGGCACCCTAACTAGAGATAGTATCGGGCAGGGTACTTCCTCATATTGCCCATGCACTCAAGACTCATAACGGCCAAGCAAACCAGCAAGGTGTATCGGCTACTACCTCAAGATGTATCGTGTAACAAGGACCCAAGGTATAGCGTGCACAAGCATAATGTGCAACTAGATCTATGGGACATGTCGTGCACCTATGTGTATCGTGCAACCTGTGTCGTGCAACCACATGTGTATCGTGCAACCTGTGTCGTACAACCACATGTGTATCATGCAACATGTGCAATGACTAGGGTTACTATCAGGCATCACCACTATGTCATGATGCCCAGCACAAAGCTAGCCACTAAAATCCATATTGTCCAAGGTGTATCGGGTACTAGGCTACCACCTCAGGCTAGGTGTATCGGGCAGTACCACTAAACAAGGCATAACGCCCAAAGGTGCAACTCAAACGGGCGGCAAAGGAGCATGTCGTCCAACCAGCCTAGCCTCAACCTATCGGCCAACACACAAGGAAAAGGCTGTGGTGTGATGCCCGACACACAAAGAACAACATCCAGGGCGAAGCTCGACACAACCACAAAGCAGAAACCAGGAGCAACGCCCGACACAGCCACACATCATGTCGACCAAGGCTCTAGGCCAAAGAAGGATATCAGGCAGCATCACCTCCAAAACTATATCGGGCAAGATGCAACCCAATAAGGTCGGCATCAACCTCCATTACAAGGGCACCAAAACCCTAAAGGATCAAGAAGATGGCTCACCTCTCAACAACCAAGAGAGAGGGGTCTTGCCTAGCTTCTTATCACCAATCAGGCAATACAAGGATCAACCCTATCAAAGCTCTACATCCACCGCAAAGCTCACCTCTTAGATCCATGGTGAGGGAAGGGTGTTTCTCAACCAACTAGAACACAAGCTCACCTCTCAACTCAAACGAGAGAGGAGTATTGCCCATATTACTAGAGTTCAAGCTCACTTCTCAAGACCAAAGGAGGGAGAGGGGTGTTGCTCAACAAGAAACCCTAGAACAAGGTTCAGCCAACAAGAAGCAACTAAGCATGAAACTAAACTAGCAACATACATAGCCGATTATGATCCTAAGAAACATACAAGAACATAGAAGAAGGTAATATGGTTAGGGTTAGGAGTTATGTAACCCGCCTTAACCAACTCCAAGCTCCAAGCACCAAGCACCACCGCAAGAAGGAGAGCAAGGCACTCGAGGGTTCGGCCACCACTAGAGGAAGAAGGAGACTCCAAGATAGGGATCGACCACCAAGATTGCAAAGGAAGATGGTGTCGTGCACCAAGGGAGAGGGGAAACAAAGGAACTAAAGGGATCCTTAGCAAGAGAAAGGGAACACATATATAGAAGAGGATGGAGGAGAAACCAAGGTAAGACAAGGTAAGGTGTTGCCTACCTAGGGACACTTGTCCATGAGCAATGCCACCACTCTAGCATGCCCTAAACACATGTCCAAGGCCATTGCCACATGCAAGCATCAATCACCAAGTGTCCACTAGTGGTGACACAAACGAGGTCAAAGGGGGGGGGTCAAAGGGTCCATGGGCAACACACCTCCACACCATTCCCAACACACACCCTTGGGCGACACACATAGGCCGACACAAGCATGGCCAACACAAGGCTCACTTGCTCGACACAAGGTCCAAAAAGGCAAAGGCAAGGCACAACAAGGCCCAGCAAGGCTCATCCAAGCCCAAAGGAACTCAAGCAACGAGCCCAACCCTTCCTCTCATCACTAGAGGAAGCAAGGAGAGGGAGGAACACCTCACAAGGTGACAAACTTTCCCACAAACCCTAGACTTGGGTTAATTGCAAGTAGCACCTCCAACTCTCAACAAGGCACCAACAAACCCTAATCACCACTAAAGGTGATTAGCAAGCAACTAAGCACCAAGGTTAAGAAAAGAAAACATGATAAGCCCTAAACGGTGGTCAGGGTCCTTACACTATGGAACCTCATAACTTGTCAGATAGATCATCAATCCACAACAAAGCATACTTGTTCTTGATTGTCACTTTGTTCAAATGTCTGTAGTCGATGCACAACCTCATATATCCATCATTTTTCTTGACTAACAAAATGGGAGAACCCCAGGGTGAGGTACTTGGTCTGATGAAACCTTTCTCAAGCAACTCTTGCATCTTAGCTAGCATCATCTTATATAGTATATGCACTATAGGCTGCGTGCTAGGAACCAGATTGATCTCAAAATCAATCTCTCTAACTACGGGAACACTGGGAAACTTGTCAAGAAACACATCTTCAAACTCATGACAACTGGTACCTCCTGGATACTCAAACTCCTCATCTTGGTATCCACCACATGGGCCAAGAACACTTCACAACCCTATCTCATCAGCTTCTCTACTATCATCACCAAACTAGACACGTCGAAAGAGTCTTTCTATTATCTTGGAATATCCATGAGACATTGCCATCAACGAGCATCACCATCTTAGAACTACAATCCAAGACCACTTGATACCTTTCTAAAGTATCCGTTCCCAGGATCACATTGAATCCATGCATGTCAAGTGGTATAAGACCCACTTGAATGTTGCATCCTGAAAAAGAAAGGACTTAGGAAGGACACACCTACCACAACTCAGTGGAACCAACCAAAGGGGCTTCTAAACAAAGTCTATCATCTCTACGACTAACAGGCAAGGAACAACTAGCAATCACTTCTATAGTAATATAAGAGTGTGTTGCCCCCAGGTCAACCAAAACAGATACAAAGCAAGACGAAGACATATTAGAATGAAATAACTTAATCTGACCTATCATGACTTGCAGGTTGACCACTCCTTCTGACTGACTCATAGCATATAATCACACTGTTTCCTATTATCGCCCCCTTCCTCTACTGGCTTGCCCAGAAGAACCAACCTACGACACATGTCCACGTCCTCTCCTACTATCACTATTGAACTATTATTGCTATTGCGACCCTTGTTAACTCTGTCTCAGATGCTGGGTCACCTCCTCATCATTCATAGGGGAGAACCACTTTGTATGCACAACCTGGCCACATTTGTAGCAAGTTTTGCTCTCATACCATGGTCTAGGCAACACTATTACCAAAATTGACGCCACATTGTGAGCTCCAATTGGTGGAAGGATACAAGCTCTGCCTCGACTTGGTAACCACTGCAAATAACTCACCGACCTCTGTTGTGATGATGGTGTTGAAAAGATAGGCTTGTTAAAGCCTCGAGATGACTATCCTTTATACTCAACAAGCCTCTTCTTGGACTTTATTTCAAGCTTCTTTACCACTGACCGCTCCACCCTTCTGATAGACACCACAAATGTGGCAAATTTCTCTCTATTCTCTCGAGATGACACTGGAATTGTCAACTATGTACACAAACCCTTATCGAACCTTTTGATCCTCTTCTTGTTTGTCACAGCCATATGTGGACAAAACCTCAGAAGCTCCATAAAATTGGCTTCATACTCGTTGACTGTCATAGATCCCCATCAGATCTTCTCAAATTACATGATCTTCTGGTCCAAATAGGTGTCCAAGAAGTATTGGCTCACGAACTCCCATCGACTATTGGTGGATCAGGTCACCACAACCTATGGTGAGTTAAGGCTTTAAATGTAGCTTCAATTATGCCCAAAACCAATGATCTCTTGGTTCAATGGATCTATGATTAGACCTATACCCTAATTAATGATTTTGAATAATGAAGTAGATCTAATGAATGAGATCAGATGCTTCAACATTCAATGGATTAGAATGAATACCATAGGTTTTGTAAGTGATTTCTAATAAGGAGAATTTGATGGTATAAAACCATTGAACTTGTAGTCTTACCTTTTCCCTCGTATGATTATAAAGATAAATCACCATAATAGGTGGATGTGTACCCTTAATGAAACATGGCTTGCTAAACCAACTCTAATTTGAATTAATGATGATGGTTTTTTATAATAAGATCTCTTGAATGATTAATGTGACAATTTATTATAATCTCCTTGTGATAAAACCTCAATGTAGTTCTAATTAAATATCATAGTGCATTGCCATGCTAAAACCTATGGGATACATATATGTAGAATGATAATGATGATCTTGCATGGATTAATGTGATGATCTTAATGACCTTTAGGCATGTTTGATCCCTCATTGAAGTGAAATCCTTTTCATGTTCCAATAAGGGTTGAAACCCTGGAACTTGTGATAAGAAATGAATATCTTAAAATGGTATGATGACACATGTGGTTCATTATGATGCAATAAGTGATAGAATGTGGTAATGTGATTAAGATCCATACCTCAAATGTTTGATATATTCTAAAGTTGCAATGCTTATACACTTGATAGAAATGAATTAGGGTTTGAATGTCCATTTGTATGATGAAGCCTTAATGCATCCAATTGACAATAACTAATCAAGTGTAACCCTAATCATGTAGTGCCTTGTGCCATAGATCCATTTGAGTGTTAGGACTTTCCAAATGGTGAAATGAGTATTCCTAAGGGAAACTCGGAGCACATACTATTGAGTATGTGGGGTGCTTGTTAGCTCGAGTCCAAATGTTTGGGAGGAATACTACAGTCATACCTCGGTAGGAGAACAACTACGATCGTGTCTTAGATATGTGTATATGATGAGATTTGAGGACAACTATAGTTGTACCTTGGATGGTAGGATTTGTATTCCCACTTCCTATCACTAATGTCATGACCTGTACCAAGGACAGATTACGCTGTTAGCAACTTGACCTAATGTGTCACTATGGAAGACTTGTACTGATCGAGGGTGGGGAAGATCTTAGGAATCCGATTATCCTAGAACTTGTATGGCACTAATTTTGACTTAGTAGTGGTCGGTTGGGACTTGAGTGGTATTCCTCAAATCCCTCAGGGCAATGTAATAAAAGAAGTAATATAAGCCATGTAGTATATTTTTTAGGGTTAAATATGTTTCACATTGAATGATTGGCCCTTGCCTTCTATTTATACTACATAGTTCTTACAATAGGATATTCTCTAAAGTTTGTGTGGCGACACATCTCGCTATCACACAGACAAAGAGATGTGTTGCGAAAATGTGTGGAAAACACCATAAACCACTAATTACCAAAAACACGGGTTAATTAAAACTAATTTCGGAAAGTGAATAAACCAAGAAACTATTACATTCAGATCCTCGTCCTGCAAGAAAATAGGTTATATAGACATTTACATGTATTGATACGTGTCCACAGCTTAGGGGATTAGCTGTCTTGTCATCTAATGAGTTCATCACCTATTTATACATACATAACGGCCCACATCCGGCCAGCATCATGATATACAAAGGATCAACAGCTATACATCATGAAACAACATCAAAACGCCTCCAAGGACCTGAGAGTACAGGGATGACTCTAAGACTCTACCACAAAACAACCCAAAACATCAACATGTCCATCTCTTGCCTTCTACTGCTCGTCTTGCTGCTCGGACGCAACCCTGCGACCACCACCACGTCTAACTCGCACACCTAAAAAGGTTATAAACCAGCGGGGTGAGACACATAGTCCCAGCGAGAAACATAACTCCCTGCCGAAACCATAAAACCAAAGGAAGATTAAAGCAAACGTAGCAGATAACTGATAGAAAATATAACAAGAGCAGTCTATATAGCAAAGCTATTCATACCATCAAGCTTACCAGGCTGTACGGAAGGCAGATACCCAAGTATTCCTTTATGGAACATGATTGACAAGATAAGATTTATAAGATCTTACTACATAACATAAGGGATGTATAAGTAACTGCAAGTATAACGAGATCAACTACACAAGCAAGGCCTCAATCAATGTTCCTTATTTATCCTTAAGCAATAAATACTATTCGGCTGGATCACGTATTATTATGCCCAGAGGAAGTGAGTCGTACCGCACAAATCAAACCTTCAGTTGTGAAACCCAAGCCGGTGCCATTCAAGGTCAACAGAAGAGCCGGACTCAATGACCTCCCACCTCGTGGTCAGTGCATGAGTACAACACAATCAGGACCGCAGTCTCGTGCTTAAGTGGCCTCAGCCACAGGGTCAGGCTACCCTCTGCCTAGCCCACCTTGGTACATGTATCGACGCTAGTGAAACTGAGCCACATGCTTGTTCATCGTGCTCTGAGCCATGTACACATTCATGCTCCCATATCACACATCCGGAGCCATGGGCCTGTTCACCATGCTCTTATCGTATTTGAGCTACAGGCCTGAATCCGCACTCTGGAGTCTACAACTGAAGTTGCACTCTTACCTCCTCACTTTAGGCTAGGAGAAACCTCGCATACTCAACAATATGCGCTCCAGGTTAACCGCAGGAGAACCTGTTTCACCATCACCAACTCCTGACGATGATGGATCTATGGCCAGGGAAAACTACATGATATATTGTAGTGGGGTTAGTTAGTATATTTTAAGTGGATTGTTGAGGCAACCAAATTGTAACACATGCATAACATAAAGCTACCTTATTGTTACCACCATCATGCTATTCCAGGATCTCAATCCCTCACCACAAGAAACCACTACCTCAAAAGGCATTCTCATTACTTGGGATAACAATCCCAGATCATCATTAGAGGATAACACCTCAACTAGGCACTTTAGCCAAACTCAGGTCCTCAGACCAAAACACATCATGCATGTTATCTCATCATCAAGAGTAACTATCAGAGCAGTGTTACTCAAACATATATACCTTATATCCCATTACCTGGATATGCATCTGTATGAAACACCTACATGGTTAGCATATACAATCATCATGGATTAACAGAAAGATCTTATTATCAAACATAGGGCAACATTGATGATTATATGCTTTATCATTCATGCCTCAACCTGTGACCATAGACATAGGTCATATCATCAAGCAAAGCATCTTATATGCTTACCATTTTCTCAGCATTATACATATAATTCAAGATGATCATAAACACATGTAATGTCATGTCAAGATACATAGATGTAATCTACTATATCAAATACCTCACTATTATCAAACATATCAAGGGTCACCATCATAAACCAAACGTGATTGCATGAACAAGAGCTAGCATATATGTTTTCCAGAAGGAACAAGACCCTCATTTGAAGTGCCCACTACCCTCACAAGAAGTGTGATGGGTAGGGCACCCTCACTAGAGATAGTATCGAGCAGGGTACTTCCTCATATTGCCCATGCACTCAAGCCTCATAACGGACAAGCAAACCAACAAGGTGTATCAGCTACTACCTCAAGATGTATCGTGTAACAAGGACCCAAGGTATAACGTGCACAAGCATAACGTGAAACTAGATCTGTGGGACATGTCATGCACCTATGTGTATCGTGCAACCTGTGTCATGCAACCACATGTGTATCGAGCAACCTGTGTCGTGCAACCACATGTGTATCGTTCAACATGTGCAACGAC
This sequence comes from Alisma plantago-aquatica, assembly GCA_963693085.1. NCBI lineage: Eukaryota > Viridiplantae > Streptophyta > Magnoliopsida > Alismatales > Alismataceae > Alisma > Alisma plantago-aquatica. The sequence continues at coordinate 457,093,459 of OY856411.1, read as the reverse complement.
TAGGGTTACTATCGGGCATCACCACTATGTCATGACGCCCAATACAAAGCTAGCCACTAAACTCCATATCGTCCAAGGTGTATCAGGCACAAGGCTATCACCTCAGGCTATGTGTATCGGGCAATACCACTAAACAAGGCATAACGCCCAAAGGTGCAATGCAAACGGGCGGCAAAGGAGCCTATCGTCCAACCAGCCTAGCCTCGACCTATCAGCTGACACACAAAGAAAAGGATGTGGTGTGACGCCCGACACACAAAGAACAACATCCAGGGCGAAGCTCGACACAATCACAAAGCAGAAACCAGGAGCAACGCCCGACACAACCACACATCATGTCGACCAAGGCTCTAGGCCAAAGAAGGATATCGAGCAGCATCACCTCTAAAACCATATTGGGCAAGATGAAACCCAACAAGGTCGGCATCAACCTCCATCACAATGGCACAAAAACCCTTAAGGATCAAGAAGATGGCTCACCTCTCAACAACCAAGAGAGAGGGGTCTTGCCTAACTTCTTATCACAAATCGGGCAAGACAAGGATCAACCCTATCAAAGGTCTATATCCACAACAAAGCTCACCTCTCAGATCCATGGTGAGGGAAGGGTGTTGCTCAACCAACTAGAAAACAATATCACCTCTCAACTCAAACGAGAGAGGAGTATTGCCCATATTACTAGAGTTCAAGCTCACTTCTCAAGACCAAAGGAGGGAGAGGGGTGTTGCTCAACAAGAAACCCTAGAATAAGGTTCAGCCAACAAGAAGCAACTAAGCAAGAAACTAAGCTAGCAACATACATAGCCGATTATGATCCTAAGAAACATACAAGAACATAGAAGAAGGTAATATGGTTAGGGTTAAGAGTTATGTAACCCGCCTTAACCAACTCCAAGCTCCAAGCACCAAGCACCAAGCACCACCACAAGAAGGAGAGAAAGGCACTCTAGGGTTCGGCCACCACTAGAGGAAGAAGGAGACTCCAAGATAAGAATCGGCCACCAAACTTGCAAAGGAAGAGGTGTCGTGCACCAAGGGAGAGGGGAACTAAGGAACTAAAGGGATCCTTAGCAAGAGAAAGGGAACACATATATAGAAGAGGATGGAGGAGAAACCAAGGTAAGACAAGGCAAGGTGTCGCCTACCTAGGGACACTTTTCCATGAGCAATGCCACCACTCTAACATGCCCTAAACACATGTCCAAGGCCATTTCCACATGCAAGCATCAAGCACCAAGTGTCCACTAGTGGTGACACAAATGAGGTCAAAGGGGGGTCAAAGGGTCCATGGGCGACACACCTCCACACCATGCCCGACACACACCGTTGGGAAACACACCTAGGCTGACACAAGCATGGCCGACACGCATAGGCCAACACAAGGCTCACTTGCCCGACACAAGGTCCAAAAAGGTAAAGGCAAGGCACAACAAGGCCCAACAAGGCTCATCCAAGCCCAAAGGAACTCAAGCAATGAGCCCAACCCTTCCTCTCATCACTAGAGGAAGCAAGGAGAGGGAGGAACACCTCACAAGGTGAAAAAATTGCCCACAAACCCTAGACTTGGGTTAATTGCAAGTAGCACCTCCAACTCTCAACAAGGCACCAACAAACCCTAATCACCACTAAAGGTGATTAGCAAGCAAATAAGCACCAGGGTTAAGCAAAGCAAACAGGATAAGCCCTAAACGGAGGTCAGGGTCCTTACAGTTTGAGTAGTTATACTTATTGCTAATTTTACTTGCTTAACTTGCTCAATATGCTTAAACCGTTCAATCTAATCAATTGCTTATTCAATACTTCAATTTCGTAGTTTATTTATTGTTAATTAATATGTTGTAATCAATATCTATAGGAGAGAGTTATAACTCTCGATGGGACTGGGTCTCCCCCCATGGGTCACCACATCTTTTTAGGTGGTTGAAGCAATGAGGTCGTGCTGTGGAAGAAAACTAACCTGGTGATCAATAGATTCAGATGGTTGGTCATTTGTAGATGTTAGTAGTAGAGTCCTAGTGTCTTCCCTGTACTCTCTGTTCCGGGTATGGGAAGTGTTTTCTAGATGATGTACTTGTATCGACCGAGATTTTTGGTAGTATTCCAGTGTATGTATATATGAAATGAACATGTAAATGCTTGTTTTGTACACAGGTTGTGGATGACGCCATTGAGCATAGATGTAAATTCTTATTATAATATATGATAATGGAAAAAAATGGACCTTTATGTAAATGTTTCATAACTTGTTCATGATGTGAATTCTAGTTTAAATTATTCCGAATTTATTATTATGTGATTAATTAGTAGTTGATTGTCTTTTATGTTTTGAGTAATCTCATTTTGTGTGATGAGGTGTCACAGTTAAGTTGGTATCAGAGCAAACCCTAGTCCTATGTCCCTATAGACACAAACCCTAGTCCTATGTCCCTGTAGACTCAAAAAACCTAGAGATATGATACCAACCTAACTTGTGATGCCCATCTCCACACAAAGCGAGATTACTCAAAACAAGCACAAAATTATCACTAACAAACCACATTACCACAAAATAGGGTTGATTAAAGCCGATCACATCATAACATCTCAAGCTAAAACATATCATATATAAGGCCACAAACTTGTGCCACATGTATCACATTCATGCCGAAGAGATATTACATATTATTGTTCAAGGGCTATCAGGACACAACCTGTTACATATAACAACCTATTCATATACGGTAGCCTATTCACATAAACAAGCAATATCTCTACAATCATGTCATACTGCCTAAGCATCGTATCGATATACAACATCTACAAAAACACCCCTAAGGACATGAGAGCACATGGACGACACATAGGACTCTACTACAAAACACACTAGCAGCAAATCTGACCTTTAAACAACTACTGCTCCTCTTGTTGCTCAGCCTCAACCGTAGGATCTCTACCTCATCATGTACGACCACCTAAAAGATGTGGAAACCCACAAAGTGAGACAAAAGGTCCCAGAGAGAGACATAACTCTCTGCCAACATATATTATAATCACATGTAATTTGAAGTAGATAAATAACATTAACATCATGAAGAGAAAATTCAATTAAATGAAATAAGAAAGACAACCAACATAGATAAATCAGTTTAGGAATCTCTAACTGAGCATTAGATCATCTTATACTTTTAGAAGGAATATGTAGAACATGTATACCAGTTGATTTCCCTTACCGTATTATAATTTAAGAAATCAGTACATTAAATAAGGCAAAGGGTCATATAATGTGAGTCATGTTTAACCCTAAGCAAGTATATTACGTGACTATATTTTATCTTTTAATTTCCCTAAGTATTTGATTAGTATCACCCAAATCCAACTAACCACTAATAAGTCGAAACTAGTGGTGTACTAGATCAATGGAAGAGTCAAAGTCCACAATCTTCTCCTACACTACTCGGTCAGTTTGAGTCTGCACTGTAGTGACATATAGTCAAACTGCAAAACAACAACTTGTGGTCAAGCTACAGTCCTATAGAAAACAACTCATAGTCAAAGCTATGGTCCTATAAAACACCTAGCTGACATTGGTATAGGTCACATTGCTAGAAACCAAGGTATATAACCCAATCATTATGGTACATCTATAGTTGTCCTCTATCATATCATATCACATACTCATCGTCAAGACCTGACAATAGTCATTCTCAAAACACTTGGAATCATGATGTAACAACATATAATCACTTATACCTCACATACTCAACAGTATGTGCTCTGGGTTTCCCTTGGGAATACATGTTTCACCATCCAGCAAGGTATTGACGCTGAGGATGAATTTATGGCACAGGGCACTACGTGATTAGGGTTTCACTTTTAGTTATGCCAACTGGGTGTCTTTTAGCATCAATCAAGTTACAACATATGGACCCTAAACAAGTTCTACAAAGATAGGGGTATAATACAACTCCATAAGATATAAAACATTTGAATCATACACTTGTCACATCACCACATGATACCACTACCATACAAGGCTATCACCATTCTGCATTACTAAGGGATAGAAATCCCTCATCTCATCATTGGAGGATAACACCTCGTACTAGGCATTGAGCCTCTTCCATGTCATAAGACCCAAACACATCATTCATGTATCACATCATTATCTCAACATGCCTCATAAAGGCTCATAGCCATCACCATGTGTTATTTAAGTATCACCATAACATTCACTAGTTGTGTCATTCACTCATCCTATGAAGTTAGTACTAAAAAAGTAGGAGAGAGAAATTTTACTCACATGCTATTTATCTAATCAAGCTTAATAAATATAAGATTCCCTATAATTAGGGTTAGGGTTTCACACATATAGCCGAGTAGGGTTTCCATGTCAAATAATCATCATCAGACTCGAGGCATACCATCTCCCACTATCTTGGAGCACATTAGGGTTAAGCATCATTATTAACATGATTAGTCAGTCATATCAAATAGTACTATGTATCAACCATCACTTACATGTACATGTGTAGTGATCTTACTAGGTTAACATATGTGTAGTAGTCATGCACTCATGGGTGTGTATCGACCATTCATCAAGGTATGTGTTGCGATCGTAACATATCAACAAACAAAGCTCAAAGCTCTTCCACCATAACAAAACAAGCATGAGTATCGACCAAACAAACCAAACTCAGGTACTGAAGCAACCACCCATTAGGGTTAGGATTTTTGTGACCGCAACACACCCATCAACCAAGGGGAGTTACCGCAACAACAACCAAAGAGTGTAGCGACCAAAAGCTTAACCAACCATGTTGACCGAAGAAGCAACTAGGGTAGCAACCTAAAAGCATGAGCACAAGAATGTGTCGACCAAAGACACTCCAAAGAAACCATATAGTGACTGAAACATGTGAGAAACATCAAGAAGCCCAAACATTACCATGCTCAATTGATGAAGGCATGAACTAAAAAACCCTAGAAACAATCACTATCATAACCAATAAGGAAAACCATATTAGGATATAGAAAACCAATCTTCAATCTCATGAAAAACCAATCCAAAACCTCTTCCAAAACATGAAGGCCATGCCACACACATGGTAATGGAACCAAAGATAAAGGTGCATGGAAGGAACATCAACTCACTATCACTTAGATATTGTGTGCATGAAATCAAGGTTTAGGAGAAAGAGAGTAGTCTACACAAGAATACTTTAAAATCTAATACCCTCACTACTATAGAAATAGCTTATAACATCACATTTAGAGATGTCAGTTATTACCAAAAGCTGACACCTAAACCCTACAATGTCGGCTAATTACATAGACCAACATCTATATTTGAAGATCGGCCAGACACGGGCATCACTTTTTATTTAGCGTCGACTCCCTAACATGAACCGACGCCTAAAATAACCTGCCAAATACAATTTTTTGAGTGAAAAAAATTACCCCACATACGGTTTCGGTTTTTTCACTAATAACGACGCCTTACGACAAAAAAAATTACCTCCAAAGTTTCAATATGGTCGTCGGTTTTTGTGGAAAAACCGACGTTGATAAGGTTTCGCGCGCCGTCCCTGCAAAACTTTTTAGGGTTAAGATTGTCCAATGGACATTGGTTTTTTCTGGAAACCAATGCTGTTGGATATTAGGTATCAGTTTCAAAGAAAACCGACGCCTTTGTTAACTTAATAGCCCCCGTGATAAACAGACTCTTCCCCATTCTCTATTTCATCATGAAATTAGCCCCCGAAGCTGTTGTTCCCCTCTCGACGCCGTCGTGCCTGTGGTCATGCTCCAACCTGCTCCTGTGGTCGACGCTACCTGCTCCTGTGGCCATCGCCGTCGCTGCCTCCGCCCCCTGCTCTCTTCTTCCTCCCGCCCGCTGCTCCTCACACCGGCGCAACCCCTTGCTCTCTTCTTCCTCCCGCCCACTGCTCCTCACACCGCCGCCGCCACTAACAGGGCCGCTGTTAGCTACTCTCTTCTTCCTCCGCACTGCTGATAGGTAGGCCGCTTCCGCTACCCTTGCTTGCTTGTTTTGTTCCTAATGACATGTATGGCTGTCCTATAGGGATGCCGAAGGTGGCTGAAATATTCCACCTCTTCTTCTTCTTGCTCCCTCCTTACCAAATGGATAAAAGTAAGGCCAAGACTGTGGGCTGCCACACTGTCATGGCCTTGCTTTTAGCCATTTGGTAAGGAGAGAGCAGGAAGAAGAAGATACATTTGCAATTGAATACTAATGTTTGACCTAATTCTGTAAATTTTGATGCATATTGAAATAATATATTAAAACCCTAATGTTAAAACCCTAATACACATTTCACCATAATCTTGTATTAACTATATTGCTGAAATCTTATGATCAATCTATCTAAGATATTAAAACCCTAATGTTAAATCTCTGATTTTATAGTGATGTGTCGCCCTAACATCTACATGAATCCCTATTATATGATGTAGATTGATGATAATGCATGAGGTAGGTTGAAATTTTGAAATCAATTATGAATCTCTCCATCCCTAGGTTATACTAATTTATGTGTAATCTTTATCTTTATGATGAACATGCATGGACACTCAAAATATTGAAATCAATGTTATACAATATGATACCTAGATTAAATGATGTTACATGAAATCTAGGATATGAATGATGAAACTAGGATTGTAGGTATTGGAATGACAACATACATGTATTTGTTGGCCTAGAAACCCATCCAAGATATACACATTAGGAGTAAATCTTGGATAGTCCCCAGTTTGGGACTGTTCTTAAACACCTAATATCACTTTGGATGTAAGTGTATAATGTGTATTGGGTTTCAAGAAAATTTCAGTAGCATTTCCCTATTTGTTCTCTAAGTACATATGTACTTGGAGAACAGTGGGGAAATGCTGCCGAAATTTTCTTGAAAACTCAATACACATTATACACTTACTAGTGATGAGATTAGGTGTTCAAGAATGGGATAGGTGGTACCCATTTATTATATATAAGAATGAAAACACATGTATTTGTTGTCTTAGAAACCCATCCAAGATATACTCATTAGGAGTAAATCTTGGATAGTCCCCAGTTTGGGATTGTTCTTGAACACTTAATCTCACTCAGGTTGTTTTAACCATTAATTATATATAAGACCTTAAACCCTAAAGTTTTAGACATAAACTCTAATCTGTTAACCCTAAACCCTAATCTTGTTGTAAAATATACTTGTTTTCTCTTTGATCATAGAATGGATAGATCATGGATGTCCATTCGCAATCGCTACACCCCGGAGTTTATTTCTAGTCTTGATCAGTTTATTAGATTTGACGAGGAACATAGGAAACAATCTGGAGATAGGTTCTACTATCCATGTAGGCATTGCGGTAACAACTTGTCAGCACTGGTGACGAAATCAGAAGTCATGTCATGTGAAACTGGATTGTACAAGACTATACAGAATGGCACTGGCATGGAGAGATTTCAAACCCAAAACCAGTGGATGTCGATAACAGTGCTTGTGTGGAGGAAGAAATTGCCTCTGATGACGTAGATGTGAACGAACCAGTTCCAGTAGACATCATTGATGTGATGCTAGATAGTTGTGGGGTAGAGAACACCGATCCACCTCCCATGTTTAGAAACATTATGCATGATGCTGAGATACCGTTATACACAAGTTGTACTAAGTTTACAAAGCTTAATGCTGTGTTGAGATTGTATAAGCTGAAAGCTAACAATAGATGGAGAAATAAAAGTTTCACGTCATTGTTGTCTTTGTTGAAAGAAATGCTTCCTGAAGGAAATGAGCTGCCAATCTCAACATACCAGGTAAAGAAATTTTTGTGCCCAATGGGAATGGAGGCCAAGAAGATACACGCATGCCCAAATGATTGTGTATTATTTCAAAAGGACTATGTGGATTTGAAAGATTGTCCAAAATGTGGTGTGTCACAGTATAAATTGACAACTTCGGGGGAGTCCAAAACTGGTTCTCCTGCAAAGGTGATGTGGTATCTACCTATAATATCACAGTTTCAACGCTTGTTTGCCAATCCGATAGATGTGAAGAATTTGAGGTGGCATGCAAATGTTAAGAAAAATAATGATGGGATCCTATGACATGCGTCTAATTCCCCACAGTGGAAGAAGATTGATCTATTGTACCCTAAATTTGGTGAAGAAGTCAGGAATCTAAGACTTGGGCTTTATACATATGGGATGAATCTGTACGGGACATTGAGCAACCAACATAGCATTTGGCCAGTCATGCTTATTATATACAATCTTCCTCCCTGGATGTGTATGAAAAATAAGTACGTTATGCTTTTGTTGTTGATATCGGGCCCTAAGCAACCTAGAAATGATATTGATGTTTATCTTGAACCTCTGATTGATGACTTAAAGAAACTCTGGGGTGAAGGTGTGATGACCTATGATGCTTCACGAATAGAGACATTTCGTTTGCACGCTATGTTGTTTTGCACTATTAATGACTTTCCAGCAAATGGGAATTTGTCTAGATATAGTGTCAAAGGAGCTAAAGCGTGTCCTATATGTGAAGAGAACACTGAATCAACAAGACTAAAACATGGTGACAAGACTGTATATCTTGGTCATCGAAGGTTTCTTCCAAAATTCCATCCGTATCGTAGGAAGTGCAAAGCATTCAATGGATGGAATGAGGAATGGAGTGCACCTAAACCTATACCAGGGGAGTTGTTTATGAAAGAGTAAAAGACTTTGTCAATGAATTTGGTAAGAGATCACAATGTACTATGGCCACACGGAGTGACAAATCTTTATTCAAGAAGAAGTCAATATTTTGGGATCTTCCTTATTGGAGTTCTTTGACATTCTGGCATTGTATCGATGACATGCACATTGAGAAAAATGTATGTGATAGCGTCATTGGTACTCTATTGAATATACCAGGTAAGACTAAAGATGGGATAAAATCTAGACTGGACCTATGTGAAATGGGAATAAGGTTAGAATTAACAGAATTACGTGAAATGGGTAATCAGAGAACATACTTACCTCCCGCTTGTTACACGTTGTCTAGAAAGGAGAAGAAAGCTTTTTGTGAATGCTTGGTAAATGTTAAAGTGCTATAGGGTTACTCATCCAACATCTGTAGATTGGTATCAATGAAAGATATGAAGTTGATAGGTATTAAATCTCATGATTGTTACACTCTAATGCAACAAATATTGCCCGTGGCAATTCGATCTATATTGCCGAAACATTTAAGGTTTGCAATCACCAGACTTTGTTTCTTTTTCAATAGTCTGTGAAGCAAAGTTATTGACCTTGATACTCTCGATAATTTGCAAAGAGAAGTGGTTGTTACCCGATGTCAGCTGGAGGTGTATTTCCCTCTGTCATTCTTTGATATCATGTTACATCTTGTTGTCCACTTGACTAGGGAAGTGAAAATGTTGGGAGCAGTTTTCTTGCATTGGATGTATCCCTTTGAACGATACATGAGTGTTTTTAAAAGTGATGTTCGAAACCGTTATCGGCCTGAAGGGAGTATTATTGAGGGTTATGTGGCGAGCGAGGTTATGGATTTTTGTAATGATTTTCTGAGTGGTAATGAGACTCCTGTTAATGACAAGAATATTGAGGAGCAGTTTGGAAAAGGAATTTTGGGATCACAGGTGAAAGTAATCAGCCGTGAGCAGTTGGAACAAGGTCAAATGTATATTTTACACAACATGGATGAAGTGAGTGTTTATATTGAGGAACATACCAATTTCATCAAGAGACAATATCCTCAAGCCAATTCAATGTGGCTTGCTAGAGATCATAACAAGACATTTATTAAGTGGTTTGAAGATAATGTCTTACATCAACTATCTCAAACACCAGATGATATTACTGAAACTATCAAATGCATCACCTTTAAACCAAAATTGAATGTTATGTCTTATGAAGGGTATGACATTAATGGATTCACATATTACACAAAGCGCCAAGATGATAAGAGTGTCGTCTAAAACACTGGGGTCACCCTTCAAGCATCAACTATGTTTTTTGCAAGTGCAAAGGATAAGAGTCCACGTGAAGCTAAAATGTCATATTACAGTGTCATTGAAGACAGATGGGGGTTTGACTACATAGATTTTAGAATTCTACTCTTTAAATGTAATTGGGTTGATAACACCAAAGGAGTTGTAGTGGATGAATTGGGTTTCACTTTAGTGAACTTTGAAAAGATTGGCGAGAAGGGTGAACCATTCATATTGGCATCACATGCGAAACAAGTATTTTATATCGATGATCCTGCAAATCATAAATGGTCAGATGTTATTCATGGTAAAACACAGTTCATTGAAGATCCTATAGATGAAGAAGAGTACTATGATAAGTATGATGACTCCAGTCTATTCTCAGTTGGGTTGCCAACACCACAAAATATTGAAGCTAATGATGACTTCTACGTGCACGAAGATCACAATGAAGGATTGTTAATTGATAGAAGATCGCAATATTAGAGGCATGCATGTTTATATTTTTTTATATGTTTCATTTTTCAATATTTCATTTTTATATGTTTCATTTTTGAATGTTTCATTTGTATATGTGAACTATACAATATTTCATTATCTTCTAGTTATGTCAAATGCTAAATGTTTGATTTTTTAATGACATTTTTAGATGGATGAGCATGGGCATGATGACCGTGATGTCCATGATGAGCATGGTGAGGATACCAATGAGCCACCTCATAATGTAAGTTTTAAAAATATATCATATATTTCTATCTATATGTCCATTTATAGTTATATCCTGTAAGTGAGTTTATTTTGTCAAATTTTAGGTTGATGATGTACATGTACCCTCTGAAGCACTTGAGACACTTGATGAACAATACCAAAAAGTTGACAAGAGAAGGGGCATCACTATGATGAAGAAGTTAACATCGCTTAGGGGCAATGGACCCAAACTGGTTGTGGATTTTAATAATGCAGAAAATGCAATTGGAGTGAACCACAATTCATTTGTTTCATATCTTGGGGTTGTTACTCGTAGCCATTGTGGTTGTAAGATAGATTCTTGGCATAAAGTTCCTAAGGGGAAGAAAGACTTAATATGGAAGGATTTATGTATGAGTTATTATTATTTATTCTATTTTGTAGATTAATAATTTTTTGGATACTAGTTAATATCAATTCTATTTTACAGAGTATATTTGCATTGGATGAAAAGCTGCATTGTAAATGCGTGATGCAATGCTGTGGGAGGGTCCTAAGGAACTATAGGACAAATCTCACCTGAGAATACATAAAAGATGGTGAGAAGAGGAAGAAGTCATCTACTGGTCAGTGGAACTACCTGGACCCAGAAGAATGGGATGCGTTTGTTGCTTCAAGAAAACCTGATGAATTCAAGGTATTAGGCATCGCTCCCAATTTAATTAATATATGTTGTATCCACCTATTCAAGATTGACTTTTAGTGTTACTAACCAAATCAATGTGCATACTAACTAGGCTATCAATGAGGCACAAAGAGCAAGGCGTGCACTGAATGTGCATGACCACACAATGGGTCCAAAGGGCTATGCAAGCGTTCACCAAAGACTACAGGTTGATCCTACTACTCAGTCTGCTCAGTCTGCTGCTACTCAGGAGTCCTCTACTATAGGTACAACACCTCTGCCTCGCCATGATGTCTGGATAGCTGGTAGGCAAAACAAGAAGGGAGAAATAACGAAGCCCGTAACTGTTGAGGCGACTGCAAAAATGGTAAAATACAACTCTTAGAGCAATCGTTCGAATATTGATTATTTGTGGTGTTTACTTACTTACCAATTTTTGTTGATGGTGATTAGCGGGAGCTGTACGAGCTGAGGAAACAAGGCAAGTTCATCCCTGAGGGCACAAGGGACACTACTACAGAAACAACCTTTGGCGTCGGTTGTTTAACCCCCTTTGGCGTCGGTTTCCGACCGACGCCTATGTGGGCGCCGCTAAAGGTCGAACACTTTGGCGTCAGTTTTTTAACCGACGCCTATTTAAACTATAGGCTTCGGTCTTTTAGTAGATAACCGACGCCAAAAGGGTTCACGCCATAGAAAACGGCGTCATCTAGGACACATTCGGCGTCGGTTATCTACTAAACGACCGACGCAGAAAGTGTCCTAGATGACGCCGTTTTCTATGGCGTGAACCCTTTTGGCGTCGGTTATCTACTAAACGACTGACGCCTATAGGTTAAATAGGCGTCGGTTTGACACGAACAGTCGACGCCATTTCCTGTACGGCTGTGGCCACATTAGGCATCGGTGTTTTGCAAAAACCCGATGCTGTAGGTCTTTGCGGACGGTTTTCTGTAAATAACCGACGCATATATCTATTTTTTTTATATCAGTTTGCAGGCCTGCTGCGGCTGGTCAGCAGGATGAGAACCTGCAGTTCAGTTTTCTGAACTGCAGGTTTACGACATCCATTGATATCAGCCTACAAACAGGCCACAAACCTGCAAAATTCACAAAAAATAATTCACACAAGAAGATACATTAAGACATCAATTCAATTCTCACATTCACACATATAGAAACATTCAAATACATGTATTAACATTCAAAAATATTCATTTACAAAGTATCATTCATCATCGCTATCAACATCCCAATTATATCTTACAGTTGCCACTGCTTGTATGACTTTTTCCCATTCTTCTCTTATTTCATTTAATGCTTCCATCGTATATGGAGCATGTATATTTTTTAAGCGTTTACCTGTAGTGTTGTCAGTTTTAAACACCTGCAAAGAGAATGATGTATATATATAAGTAATAATATAAAAATAAGATTGATATATTTCATACTAACTAATGAGACTATATATAATACCTCATGTATGGTATCGATGTCCAATGCGGCATATCGGATAATCATCTGCATAAATCGCATCACATTGTATGTGCATGCCCAACCATTGTCTTGTGTAGTGCACTATAAATTGAAACATAAAAAATAATACAACTAAGCACAATTCACATCAATAATATATACATTGGAGTCGGGAACTTACTTGTACGTTCTGCCAATTTATTGGCTGGTTCTTTTTCCTTGGGACTGTTCCTCCAGCCTTTTTGAATGCATCTAAACCCCTACATGTTAATATAACACAGTAAATTGCATAAGTAAATAGTAATGTAATAAGAGATGTTAACATATACAAAAATGAAATATTTCTCACCAGAATAATGGCATTCTCGTTACGTGTCCAATTTTAGTGTTTACCGCTAGAGGTAAAAAGTTAACAATTAATAACTCAAAATGCACAATAAAAATGGAATTTTCTTAAGTCCAAAGTATAAATAAAGTAAACTTACTTGACATTGAATGGAGCTATTATTATCGTCTTCTTTTGCTGACCAAAAATTGTAAAAGCATCTATACAGTATTGTTGAACAGTATCAGGGTCTTTAGCTACCATACTAATCAATGACGGAATCAAAAATCCCACATGATCAAATGCAAATTGTTTGCAATGATCTTGGACTAAGTAGCTGCAAAACATGTATTACGTATGCATTAATATATAAGAAACCAGATCACCGGATCTTACACAAGGTATATGGATGTATAAAAAAGATCTCACCTTATCCATGTCTCTATCATTGATGTATTCAGCCAATCATACATAAACAACTCAATAATATCTTGTATAAATAAAGAGCTATCGTATGATTGACCTGCATAATCTGCATCTAAAGAAACAATTATCGGGCAATGTATATTATGTGCCCGTAGCCAACATGCCATTCCCCTACAAGCAGGACCTAACGGGTATGTTAGGTTAGTTGGAACCCAAGTTGGTAATGCGGGAAGTGGAGGTGGAGGCCTAGGTACTCCTGGTGTCTTCTTTTCAACCTGTATATATAATTTCAGATCAGTTGACATCATATATACACATTAACAGTATAAATCAATGTAAATTTATCTTACAATTTCAGTAGTGTAGACGACATCTGCTTTGGGCCACAATATGACCCCGCCTTCTGCATCAGCAAGTGTATCAATATCCGGGTGGGGATATGGCAATGTAGCTTCTCTCCAATCAGGTAACACACGTATCGGGCTCACACGAACGTAGCCCTGTGGCATTGGAGTCCCGTGAAACATTGCCCCAGGAAGGGACGGGTAAGCCTGCGCCTCTGCAACAACGTAGTCTTGCATTCTTAAGCGGCATGGCTTCAATGCCTACAAATTTACGTAAAGAATATTATACATATATACATATCATCTTAAAAACATAACAACTTGAAAAGACTAACTACAATGTCATAAACAATACTTACAGCAGACGTGTTAGGCAGTGGGTCTACAGGATTACTTGTAGTCTGTACATCAGGAGAAGAGTGGGTCGCCATAGGCTGATTGGAAGCCTGAGATGCCTGCCACCGCAGCAATTCTTCCTTGACCTTCTCAGCAACTACATCGTTGACCTTCTTAGCAACTATATCCTCTACTCTCTTATTCTCCTATACATGGATAAAAGAAACATTAGCTTCTTATTATTGAATTTCCTTTTGCAGCAACATTCTAAAAAAAGTATAGGTTACCTCTTCTTGTGAAAGTCCCGCTCTGGGTTTGCACTGGGATGGCCCAAAGAATGCTTTGATGCCCACACCAGCGCCTGCACCCCTAACACGTCCAGGATGCTCTGGGTTACCCAGAGCAACTGTCAATTCATCCTGTGTGCCCTGAGGGATGAACGTGCCTTGTTTCCTCTGCTCGTGCAGCTCCCGCTAATCACCATCAACAGAAATTGGTAAGTTAACAAATAATCAATATTCAAACGATTGCTCTAAGAGTTGTATTTTACCATTTTCACAGCCGCCTCAGCAGTTACGGGCTTCTTTATTTCACCCTTCTTGTTTTGCCTCCCAGCTATCCAGATATCATGGCGAGGCATGGGTGTGGCAGACTCCTCAGTAGCAGCAGACTCCTGAGTAGCCGCAGACTCTGCCTGTAGTCTTTGGCGAACGCTTGCATAGCCTTTTGGACCCATAGTGTGGTCATGCACATTCAGTGCACGCCTTGCTTTTTGTACATCACTGAGGGCCTAGTTAGTATGCACATTAATGATTTGGTTAGTAGCACTAAATATTAATCTTGAATAGGTGAATACAATGTATATTAATCAAATTGGGAGTGACGCCTAATACCTTGAATTCTTCAGATTTTCTTGAAGCAACAAAATTGTCCCAATCTTCTTTGTCCAAGAAGTTCCATTGTTCAAGGGCTGACTTCTTCTTCTTATCACCCTCTTTTATGTATTCTCTGTTCAGATTTGTCCTATAATTCCTAAGCATCTTTCCAGCGCGTTGCATCACACTTTTACGATGCAAATTCTCATCCAATGCAAACAGATTTTGTAAAATAGAAATGTTATTAACTAGTATCCAAAACAGAACTGCAAATAATAGAATTTGTAATCTACAAAATAGAATTGCAAATAATAATAACTCACGCATAAATCCTTCCATATCAAGTCTTTTTTCCCCTGAGGAACTTTATGCCAATTATCATACTTAACACCACAATGGCTCTGAGTGGTTCACCCAAGATAGTTTACAAAATTATTGCGGTTCACTCCAATTGCATTTCCTTCATTATCAAACTCCACAACCAATTTGGATCCACTGCCACTTAGCGCTATTAACTTCTTCAACAGAGTGATGCCCCTTTTCTTGTTAAGTGTTTGGTGCTGCGCATCAAGTTGCTCCAGTGCTTCAGTGGGTACATGTGCATCATCAACCTAAATTTTGACAAAAATAAACATACTGAATTAGCCCAATATAGAAATATAGGATATATGACATAACTAGAAGATAATGAATTTTATAGAAATACAAGATATGTTTTTAGAACTTACATTGGTATCCTTGCCATGCTCATCATGGACAACATGTTCATCATGGACTTCATGCTCATCATGGACATCATGCTCATCATGGTCAGCCATCTGAAAATGTCATTAAAAAGGCAAACATTTAGCATTTGTATTAACTAGAAAAAGGCAAACATTTAGCATTTGTATTAACTAGAAAAAGGCAAACATTTAGCATTTGTATAAACATACATGTCTCTAAAATTGTGATCTTTTATCAATTAACAATCCTTCATTGTGATCTCCGCGCACATATAAGTCATCATTAGCTTCAATATTTTGTGGAGTTGGCAACCCAACTGAGAATGGACTGGAGTCATCATATTTATCAAAGTACTCTTCTTCATCTATAGGATCTTCAATGAATTGTCTTTTACCATGAAGAACAACCGACCATTTATCATTCGCAGGATCATCGATATAGAATATTTGTTTTGCCTGTGATGCCAATATGAATGGTTCACCCTTCTCGCCAATCTTTTCAAAGTTCACCAAAGTGAAACCCAATTCATCCACTATAACTCCTTTGGTGTTATCAACCCAATTCCATTTAAAGAGCGGAATTTTGAAATCTATGTAGTCAAACTCCCAAATGTCCTCAATGACTCCGTAATATGACATTTTAGCTTCACATGGACTCTTATCCTTTGCACTTGCAAAGTACATAGTCGACGCTTGAAGAGTGACCCCACTATTTTGGACGACACTCTTAGCAAGCCACATTGAACTTTCTCGAGGATGTTGTCTCTTTATGAAATTGGTATGTTCCTCGATATAAACACTCACTTCGTCCATATTGTGTAAAATATACAAGTGAGCTTGTTCCAACTGCTCACGGCTGATTACTTTCACCCGTGATCCCAAAATTCCCTTGCCCTCCTCAATATTCTTGTCATTATCAGGAGTGTCATTACCACTGAGAAAGTCATTGCAAAAATCCATAACCTCTCTCACCACATAACCTTCAATAATACTCCCTTCAGGCCGATAACGGTTTCGAACATCACCTTTAAAAATGCTCATGTATCGTTCAAAGGGGTACATCCAATGCAAGAAAAATGGTCCCAACATTTTCACTTCTCTAGTCAAGTGGACAACAAGATGTACCATGATATCAAAGAAAGAAGGAGGGAAATACATCTCAAGCTGACATAGGGTAACAACCACTTCTCTTTGCAAATTATCGAGAGTATCGGGGTCAATAACTTTGCTGCATAGACTGTTGAAAAAGAAACAAAGTCTGGTAATTGCAAACCTTACATGCTTCGGCAATATAGATCGAATTGCCACGGGCAATATTTGTTGCATTAGAGTGTGACAATCATGAGATTTAAGACCTATCAACTTCAGATCTTTCATTGATACCAATCTACGGATGTTGGATGAGTAACCATGTGGCACCTTAACATTTACCAAGCATTCACAAAAAGTTTTCTTCTCCTTTCTAGACAACGTGTAACAAGCGGGAGGTAAGTATGTTCTTTTACTACCCATTTCACGTAATTCTGTTAATTCTGACCTTATTCCCATTTCACGTAGGTCCAGTCTGGATTTTATCCCATCTTTAGTCTTACCTGGTATATTTAACAGAGTACCAATGATGCTATCACAGACATTTTTCTCAACGTGCATTACATCGATACAATGCCTGACTGTCAAAGAACTCCAATAAGGAAGATCCAAAAATATTGACTTCTCCTTGAATGAAGAATTGTCACTCCGTGTGGCCATACTACATTGTGATTTCTTACCAAATTCATTGACAATGTCTTTTACTCTTTCATAAACAACATCCCCTGGTATAGGTTTAGGTGCACTCCGTTCATCATTCCATCCATTGAATGCTTTGCGCTTCCTACGATACGGATGGAATTTTGAAAGAAACCTTCGATGACCAAGATATACAGTCTTGCCACCATGTTTTAGTCTTATTGAATCAGTGTTTTCTTCACATATAGGACACGCTTTAGCTCCTTTGACACTATATCCAGACAAATTCCCATATGCTGGAAAGTCATTAATAGTGCAAAACAACATAGCGTGCAAACGAAATGTCTCTCTTGCTGAAGCATCATAGGTCATCACACCTTCATCCCAAAGTTTCTTTAAGTCATCAATCAAAGGTTCAAGATAAACATCGATATCATTTCCGGGTTGTTTAGGGCCCGATATCAACAATGACAACATAACGTACTATTTTTCATACACATCCAGGGAGGAAGATTGTATATAACAAGCATGACTGGCCAAGTGCTATGTTGGCTGCTCAATGTCCCGTACGGATTCATCCTATCTGTACAAAGCCCAAGTCTTAGATTCCTATCTTCTTCACCAAATTTGGGGTACAATAGACCAATCTTCTTCCACTGTGGGGAATCAGACGCATGTCGCATGATCCCATCATTATTTTTCTTAACATCTGCATGCCACCTCAAATTCTTCGCATCTTTCGGATTTGCAAACAAGCATTGAAACCATGATATTATAGGTAGATACCACAACACCTTGGCAGGAGAACCAGTTTTGGACTCCCCCGAAGTCATCAATTTATACCGTGACGCACCACATTTTAGACAATCTTTCAAATCTACATAGTCCTTTTGAAATAATACACAATCATTCGGGCATGCGTGTATCTTCTTGGCCTCCATTCCCATTGGGCACAACATTTTCTTTACCTGGTATGTTGAGATTGGCAGCTCGTTTCCTTCAGGAAGCATTTCTTTCAACAAAGTCAACAATGAAGTGAAGCTTTTGTCGCTCCATCTATTGTTAGCTTTCAACTTATACAATCTCAACACAGCGCTAAGCTTCGTAAACTTAGCACAGCCTGTGTATAACGGTATTTCAGCATCATGCACAATGTTTCTAAAGATAGGAGGTGGATCAGTGTGCTCTACCCTACAACTATCCAGCATCGCATCAACGATGTCTGCTGGAACTGGTTCATTCACATTTACGTCATCGGAGGCAATTTCTTCTTCCACTCAAGCACTGCTATCGACATCTACTGGTTTCCATTTTGAAATCTCTCCATGCCAGTGTCATTCTGTATAACCTTGTACAATCCCGTTGCACATGACATCACTTTTGATTTCCTCACCAGTGTTGACTTTCAAGTTGTTACCACAATGCCTACATGGACAGTAGAACCTATCTATAGGTTTTTTCCTATGTTCCTCGACAAATCTAATAAACTGATCAAGACCAGATATAAACTTTGGGGTGCAATGATTATGAATGGACATCCATGATCTATCCATTCTATGATCAGAGAAAACAAGTATATATTATGAAACAAGTATATATTAGGAAATGATTAGGGTATACACTTACATCCTACCTAAGTGTATAATGTGATGTCATTCTTATATATAATAAATGTGTACCACCTATCCCATCCTTGAACACCTAATCTCACTAGTAAGTGTATAATGTGTATTGGGTTTTCAAGAAAATTTCGGCAGCATTTCCCCGCTGTTCTCTAAGTACATATATACTTAGAGAACAAACGGGGAAATGCTACCGAAATTTTCTCGAAAACCCAATACACATTATACACTTACATCCTAAGTGAGATTAGGTGTTCAAGAACAGTCCCAAACCGGGGACTATCCAAGATTTACTCCTAATGAGTCAATCTTGGATGGGTTTCTAGGCCAACAAACACATTTTATGTCATTCTTATATATAATAAATATGTACCACCTATCCCATCCTTGAACACCTAATCTCACTAGTAAGTGTATAATGTGTATTGGGTTTTCAAGAAAATTTCGGCAGCATTTCCCCGCTGTTCTCTAAGTACATATATACTTAGAGAACAAACGGGGAAATGCTACCGAAATTTTCTCGAAAACCCAATACACATTATACACTTACATCCTAAGTGAGATTAGGTGTTCAAGAACAGTCCCAAATCGGGGACTATCCAAGATTTACTCCTAATGAGTAAATCTTGGACGGGTTTCTAGGCCAACAAATACATGTGTTGTCATTCTTATATATAATAAATGTCTATAAACTATAGGCAACATGGTTAATCCTAATCAACAGAGCATTATTAAATAATAAATCAAGAAATCAATAGTTTCAAACAAAAGGTCTAGGAATCTTTACTAGACATTATATGTTATAACCATTGGTTTAATAACCCTATTTCTGCATGTACATGTTTATCAACTTTAAAACCCTATAATTCATGAAATCATTCTAATTCAATTTAATATGTTGGGATCACATAATTATATAATGACATCAGAATATATAGAAGAAACATAATTAACATGATTAACAACATGCTCATCAAACTAGGGTTTTCTTGAATATCATCTAATATTTGTGTACTAGACATTATATGTATCCCTAATCATCATATTTAACATACTACATTATTATGAACATCCAGATCAGATTAAGATCATACTATGTTATAACCAATATTGGTTTAATAACCCTATTTCCGCATGTACATGTTTATCAACTTTAAAACCCTATACAATATGTGCATAATACAACAAACGATCATTAGGGAAAGAGTGAATCTTTTGACATTTCAGCCCTATGTTGGTCATTATCTTCTTACACTCATGGCAATTTTTTGGAAGGGTGTTGTTAGGAGGAAGAATTTTATGAGCAAAGTCCAAAACATCACAAACACCTTTCTTAGACAATTTGTTGTCACATTTCATAACTACAATAAATAAGGAAAATGCTAAACAAGAAAAATGCAAAGTAAAAAGGAAACTACACAAAAGAATTGATGAATAACACACATAATAGAAAGGAGAATTGGTTTCTACTAGTTGCAGCTTATTATAGTATAAGGCAAGCGGGAGTGATGAACTCAATAATGGACAAATAAGAGGGCATACCGGTCTGGAGAGGAGCTGTGGTCTGTAGACGGCGGCACAGAGTGGGCGACGGCGGTGGAGAGGAGCTGTGGTCGAACCGGCGGCGCGGCGGAGAAGCAGCTAGCAACCCTAAACCCTGGCGGCAGCGTGACGACGGTGGAGAAGCAACTTCTGTCGGCCTGGCGGCGGCGGGTTGGAGGCACTGACAGTGGCGTGGAGGCACCGGAGGAGAAGGCGGCGTGGAGGCACCAGAGGAGAAGGCGGCGCCGGAGAAGGAGGCACGGCGGCACTGTCGTGGAGGGGTGCGGCGGAGTGGAGGGTCGGGCGATAGCAGAGGGGTGGTTGTGGTGGGAGCAGTTTAGGCGATGAAACAGAAGAAAGGGGAAGCGTTGGGTGATCGCAGGATATAAAGTTCACCAATAGCATTGGTTGTTTGTCACAACCGACGCCTAAACTACTTTAGCGTCAGTTGTGACAAAAAACCGACGCTTAAGTGGACGATATTTTTACAAAATTGTTTGGCGGGAACCACTTTCAGCGTCGGTTATCAACAGATAACCGACGCTAAAAGTGACACTTTTCGCGCAAAGTTTCATCACACATAGGCATCAGTGGCTATTTAAATAACCGACGCAGTATGTGACACTTTTTCTTTTCCCTCAAAAATTGGATTTCGCGGGAGCTTTTAGGCGTCGGTTTGTTATTGTCAACCGACGCTGAATACAAAGCGGTACCCGTGTCTGGCTGGTCTTCGAATATAGACGTCGGTTTGCTTAAACAACCGACGCCTTATATGATAGGCGTCGGTTTTCCTTAATAACCAACGCCAGAAAAGCGACACTGAATGCTATTTCTGTAGTAGTGGGATGAATTGACAGTTGCTTTGGGTAAACCAGAGCATCCAAGACGTGTTAGGGGTGTAGGCGCTGGTGTGGGCATCAAAGCGTTCTTTGGGCCATCCCAACGCAAACATGACCCAAAAGCGGGAATTTCACAAGAAGAGGTAACCTATTCTTTTTTTAGAATGTCACTGTAAAAGGGAATTCAATAATTAGAAGCTAACATTTCTTTTATCCATGTATAGGTAGATAACATAGTTGATAGGAGAGTTGATGAAGTAGTTGATAAGAGAGTCAAGGAAGTAGTTGATAAGACACTCCATGAAGCAATGAGCAAGTGGCAAGCATCTCAGACAGCCACTCAGACAATACCTATGGCATCCCGCTCTTCTCCTACTACAGAGGTTGAGAGTAATCCTATAGACCCACCACCTAGCACATCTGCTGTAAGTATTTTTATGACATAGTAGCTAGTCTTTTCAAGATGATATGTATATATGTATATAACATTCTTTATGTAAATTTGTAGGGGTTGAAGCCATGCCGTCTAAAAAGTAAAGAATATGTCGTTGCAGAGGCGTCAGCTTACCCACCCCTTCTAGGGGAAATGTTTCATGGGTCTCCATTATCAGATGGTTGGGTTGATGTGAGCCCGCTACGTATATTCCCCAGTTGGATGGATCTTCCATTGCCATATGCCCACCCAGATTGTGAAACGCTTGGTGAGGCAAAAGGCAGAGTGATATTGTGGCCCAAAGCGGATGTCTTCTATATTGAAATTTTATGGTAAATTTACATTACGTTAAATTGTTAGTGTTTATATATGATGTCAATTGATCTGAAATTATATATACTAGTTAAAAGGAAGACACCCAGAGCATCTAGGCCTCCACCACCACCTCCTACATTACCAAGTTGGGTTCCACAGGACCTACCTGCCCCGTTAGGTCCTAATTGTAGGGATATGACAGTATGGTTAGGAAAACATGATATAGATTACCCTATAAATGTTTCTATAGATGCAGATGTTGTAGGTCAATCATACGAAAACAAACTATTTATACAAGATATTTTGGAGGTTTTTTGTTATGATTGGCTGAATACATCTGTGATAGAGCTATGGATAAGGTGAGATCTTATTTATACATCCATATACCTTGTGTAAGATCCGGTGATATGGTTTCATATATATTAATGCATACGTAATACATGTTTTGTAGCTACTTAGACAAGATATGTGTAGATTTTTCATTTGAAAATGTAGGATTTTTGGTTCCATCTTTGATTAGTCTAGTAGCTAAAGACCCTTCGTCAGTTCAACAATACTGCTGTAATGCTTTTATAAATTTTGGTCAAAATAAGAAGACGGTGATAATAGCTCCATTCAATGTGGATTAAGTTTACTCTTACTTATAATTTGGACTTAAGAAAATTACATTTTTATTATGGATTTTGAGTTATTAATTTTTCACTTTTTTACCTCTAGGGGTACGCATTGGGAGTTACTAGTTATTGTCCCCGAGACGTTCACTGTCTATTATCTAGATCCTAAGGGGACTAAATTGAATCCAAAATATGGACATGCAATGAAAACGGAATAATTATGGTGAGAAATATTTCATTTTTATATCCATTAACATATGTTATTACATTACTATTTAATTATGCAATTTACTGTATTACATTAACATGTAGGGGTTTACATGATTTCAAAAAGGATGGAGGAAAGGTCCCTAGGAAAAAGAACCAACCAATAATTTGGGAGAACGTGGAAGTAAGTTCCCGACTCCAATGTATATATTATCTATGTGAATTGTGCTTAGTTGTATTTTTTAATATTTTGTATGTTTCAATTTATAGTGTGTTACACAAGGCAACGAATGGGCATGTGCATACTATGTGATGCGATTTATGCACATGATTATCAAATATGCCACAGTGGACATCGATACCATACATGAGGTATTATATATAGTCTCATTAGATATATAATATGAAATATATCAATCTTATTTATATATTATTAATTACATTAATACATCATTCTCTTTGCAGGTGTTTAAAACTGACCCCACTATAGGTAAGGTCTTATTATATGTACATGCTCCCTGTATGACAGAAGAATTAAATGATGTAAGAGAAGAATGGGCAAAAGCCATACAAGTAGTGGGGGTTTTAAAATATAATTGGGATGTTGATAGCGATAATGAATAAAGAATGATATTTTGTAAATGAATTTTTCTGAATTGTCATATGTGTGAATGTTTCTACATGTCTAAATATTTCTACATGTGCCTGAATATTTCTACATGTGTGAATGTGAAAATGAATGGAACTATAGGTTGCTACATGAATGTTTCTACACATGTCTGAATGTTTCTACATGTGTGAATGTGAAAATTGAATGGAACTACATGTTGCTAAATGTGTGAAAATGAATCTTTTTAATTGTGTAGGTATGTGGCATGTTGTTGGCTGATATCAATAGATGCTATAAACCTGCAGTTCAGAATTGAACTGCAAGTTTTTGCATCCTACTGGCCAGCCACAGTAGGCCTACAAACTGATAAGAAAAAAAATCAAAACATAGGTGTCGGTTATTAGTATAAAACTGACAACAAAGACATAAATCGTCGATTATTAGCAAAAAACTGACGTCTGTGGTGGGGGAAGGGTAATGACGTCGATTATTACTAAGAAACCGACGCCGACGGTGTCGTCCTAGATGGAGCCCTTTTTGTAGAACGAATGATGATGGCATCAATTTCGGTACTGATAATCGACGCCTATAGAGCCCTTGCTAGCGCATTTTGGGTGGCGTGAAGGGTTATGACGTCGATGTTCCTACTTATAACCGACACCTGTAGTGGCCCCTGCTCGCGTGTTTTTGGTGGTGTGAAGGGTTATGGCGCCGGTTTTCAAACCGACGCCTTAGGGTTCACCTTTTTAGCGTCGCCCACATATGTGTTGCTTTTAAACCGTCGACAAAGGCCTTAAATAACTGACACCAAAGGTCGGCTTTGTACTAGTGCCTAGTTCATGGCATCATTATTTAGCATCTTAAATTCATGTTTTTGATATTAAAATAGTAACATCTTGGAAAGGTATTAGTGAAATAATAGAAGAGGGGAAAGTTATAAAACCCACCTTAGGTTGAAGATCTAGCTCCAAGATCAGAAGCTCCAAGAGAGAGAAAGAAGCTCCAACTTGGATCAACACCATGTTCTCAAAGTCACATCAAGAGAGAAAAGAACACCAAGGCCAAATGATAGCTCAATGTGAAGAAAATTGAACCCTAGGCCAAATAAGAGAGAAGAAAGGAGAAAGAGAAGAAAGCTTTAGCTCACTTGGGTAGCAACATGGTCAAACCATAGTCTCCAACCCCTGTGAAGATAGGTTCCCTCAAGATGCCACCATGGTAGATCCATAGTCTCACAACCAAGAAGGAAGAGGCATGGTTCAAAAGGAAACATGATCATAGGTGAAAACAACTTACCAAGAAGGAAGATCACCAAGAATCACCACAAGGAAGATGATAAAGCTCAAGATCACCACATGCAAGGATGATTGAACACCAAAGCTACAAGATCATCCTTATCGATCTCCACCAAGCTCCAAGGTAGGCTAAGCAAGAAAAGGGGAAAGAAGAGAGAGATAAAAGGATTGCTTGCATGTGAAGGAGAGAACTTATATACGCATCAGGTAGGAGGTATGTGACGCCCCACACCATACAAAGTGAGATTACTCAAAATGAAACATAGAGATACTACTAAATAGTAGGTTACTAGAAAATACAGGAAATTGAAACCGTTTGTACGTGAACACAAACCTAGAACTTATCATATAAGAGTCCACACAAGCTACTTGTATACATAACACCCATCACAAGATTATTAAATAACACTATTCACTGGCTCACTGACCACAACCTGTTGGAAGAGGTAATATGTTCACATACATACATGCCATATCTGTACAACAAAGGTCCTAAAGCCAAAAAAAAATCTTCTCAATATACAAAATCTACAAAAGCTTCCGCAAGGACATGAGTGCACATGTATGACACATAGGACTCTACTACACAACACAAGCAACTCATCCAACCTTTACACATCTATTGCTCCTCTTGCTGCTCAACCTCAACAACATGACCAATACCTCCTCGTACTCAACTACCTAAAAGATGTGGAAGCCCACAGGGTGAGACCAAACGTTCCACCGAGAGATATAGCTCTTCACCAACATCTATTAAAAAGCACAAATAACTAAGCAGGTAGATAACATACTTATCAGGTCGAGCAAATACAACTAAACGATATGCATTAAATAGATGAAGTAGGTTAAACCAACTAGGAAGTTACCACTGTGTAGTAGAATAATCAAAACTTTAAGAATGAATATGAAGATCATGTATAACGGTTGATTTCTCTTACCACATTATGATTCAAGAAATCAATACAAAGATAAGGCAAAAGGGTTGAACCAATTTGAGGCATATTTGATGCTAAGCAAAAGCACTACAAGGATGTCCTATGTCTTTTATTATAGCCCTGAGGATTTGAGTCGTGCCACTCAAATTCGATTGACCACTACAAAGTCAAAATTAGTGCCATACAAGGTCAATGGAAGAGCCAAAATCCACGATCTCTCCAACACCTCCTGGTTAGTATAAGAGAAACATCGAAGAGACATATCAATCAACTACAAATGACAACATATAGTCAAGATGAAAGATTGGCTCACACATGGCCATCCATATAAAACACCTAGCCCGCCTTGGTACACATCACGATGCTAGAAGAACAGGCTCATGCATGGCCGTTCTAAAAAGAGGCATCACATGCAGTTACACTGTTCCTACCACATATCACAAGGAGAACATCTCATGCATGGTCGTCTCTCAAAAACTATAAGTTTGGACGCAAGGAGATACTCGACTTGCACCCCCACATATTCCAAAATACTCACTCTAAGTTTCCTATAGGAATGACTCATTTCACCATCCAGCACTAAGACTGACATTGTAATGTATGTATGACACATGGCACTTACATGATTAGGTTTTCACTTGATTAATTAAGCCAATTGAGTGTCTTTTAGCATCAATCAAGTTACAACGTACAAATCCAAAACAAACTCTACAAGATAAGGGAACAATACAACTCCAAAAGATATAAAACATATGTGGTGTGAAATTGTCACATCACCACATGATACTTATAGAAATGCCATTCACAAGGCCATCACCAACATCACATAGCCATGCAAGGCTATAACCAACATCACACAGGCATACAAGGCTATCACCAATATCATATCACTTTGGGATATCAATCCCTCAATCACATTACTACATGATATCACCTCACAATAGGCATCAATCCTTTACCAGGTCATAGGACCCATCACATCAATACGACCTCATCATGTCTCAACAAGGATTATAGCCATCACCCTGTGTCATGTGATCACAAACATAGCATACACAAGGTATGATATTCATTCAACCTATAAGGTTAGATCCATACAAGTATGGGAGAGAAAGTATAGTCACATGTGTTCCATCTATATAAGCTCAATGAGAATAACATATCTTAGGTATAGGGTTAGGGATTCAAGCACATAGCCGACTAGGGTTTCATATAATGAATCAATCACCAAACTCTAATTATGTCATCTCCCACTTTCTTGGAACTGCTTAGGATTGAGCGTCATTATCTAAACATTATTAGATCATTATTTTAGCAAAACTAAGAATCACCATTATTCCCATGTGCATGGATATCACCTCACTATGTTATGTATGCATTATGACCATGTAACATGTATGTGTGTATCAATCATACACTAAGCAAGCATAAATTGTATATCTCAGAGAGGTCATATTTCTGTGGGTTGGTAGTAATGGAACATTTTCATTATCTAAAATGAAGAACATTTCCCACCAAAGGATGTGTTGCGACCACAACACCTTCGTGTGTCACAACCAACCCTCACACAAGATCAAGTCTCACGATTGAAACAAACATGGTCATGTATTACGACCGAAATAAAGAGTAGACACACAAGTGTCTTGACCCTCAAACCACTAGGGATTGGGTTTCAACCGAAGCAAGGTACATATGATCAAGACCGAAACAAAACACAAATGGTCAAGATAGAAACACATCCACATGTGCATCATGAACAAGGCCAAAGCATCAAACATGTTATGACCAACATCAAATCACATCTTGACCGAAACATCAACTTACACACACATGTCATGACCAAACCAACTCAAAGGTGTCTTGACCAAAACCAACAAAAAGGTGTTTTGACCAAAGCATCCAAGGAGGCACATGTGTCAACCGAAACAAATGTTAGATAGTAGGATAACCAAGAGTCACTCTGCTCAAAACTCATATGTTCATGGACATCAAGGCCTAGAACAAACACCATGAAGATCTACAAGTAAAACCACATAGGAGAGAGAAAACCAAACTTCAATACATATGAAAACTACTCAAAACTTAAAGGAAAACAAGTTGGTGAAACACTTTTCATGGTGATAAAACCAAAATTCATGAGGCATGTAAGATCATCACCAAGGAAAACCACCATCAACAAGATGGAAAACTCCATGCAAAAAGAACATCAAAACCTTGGAAACTGAACTTCAACATGAACTTTCAAGAAACCAAACCAAGGTAAAGAAGACCAAGCTTCAACCTCAAGAAAACCAACTCAAAAACTTCAAGAAACACAAAGGCCAAACCAAAGCATGGTGATGAAACCAACAATAATGTTTCATGCATCAAAATCACCTCAACGAACACATAACATGTCAGATACAAGAAATTAAGGTTTAAGGAAGAGAGCAATCTACATGAGAACATTACTAAGTCTTAAACCTTAGATCATGATAACCTCATCTAGCACATTAGCATCAAGTTAGAGATCAAAATAGTAGCATTCATGTAACAATATGGTGCAAGTAATAGAAGAAGGTAGATAATTATATAACCTACCTTAAGGAGAGACCCAAGCTCTAAGATCATGAGCTCTAAGGAAGAAGGTGAAGCTCCAACCAAGGTCAATACTTCATCCATAAGAACACCTCAAAAGAGAAGAACACCGTGCTCAAAAGGATACTCAAGAAGGAGGGTAAAAAACCCTAGACCAAACCAAGAAGAAAGAAGAAAGAAAAGAGAAGAGAGTTCCTTCTCACTCGGGTGTCACCATGTCAAAACATAGTCTATGACCTCTTTGTGAGGACAAGATATTGAAGGGAGACACCATGTCAAAACATGGTCTTAAAGGTTGAGAAAGGAGAAGAAGAGAGGTAGGGTTCCAAAGGAAAATGTGATAAAGGGAAAGGAACCACTTGGCCAAGAAAGGAAACCACCAAGAACCACCACAAGGAAGGTGATCAAGCTCCAACACATCACATACAAGGCTGCTCGGACACCAAAGCTCCAAGGTCAACCCTTCTTTGCTCCACCAAGCTCTAAGGATGACCACAAGAGAGGGAGGACGAAGGAGGGCCAAAAAAGATCACTTGCATGAAGTAGAAAGTAGTTACATACTCAAGGTGGAGGAAAGTAAAATAGGGGTGAGGTGTCAACATAAGGGAGAACCAAAGGGACACTTGTCCACCAAGAATATAGCCATGCAACTACTATATGCATGCATGCAACCTATGGTGATAAAACCTAGGTGGGGCCTCGACCACTTGGGTCACCACTACCCTACATGTCAAAACAAACACGCAGATACCCTATATTGACCACAAAAAAAGGTCACCACACAACCTTGGTCGAGACACACCATAAGAAGGCAATCATCTCGACCAATAACACCTCAAAACCATCAAGGTCAAAATAGACCACTCAAGGAAGGTGTGTTGGTCGAAACACACACAAGGCACATCAACAACATCGAAATAAAGGTCGCAACACTCAACCAAGCTCAACATGGTCGACACCAAGAAAACCCTAGAAACCCTAGCATTACCACATGATGCCACCTCATCAACCAAGGTCCCACAAAGCACCTCATAGAATCTGTAAAGAAGGCTAATCACCCCTTACTAATAATGGTAAACAAAAGACCAATGAATAACAACTAAATATAAAACATTGACTATATTCAATTTCATAAAGGCTAAATCAAAATATCCCAATAAGGGTGTACATGATATCTACAAAAAAAGGATCTAATATAGAGGGAAACTAAACTATATCAATATATCTCCAAGAAACAACTTTAAGGGATATGTCCATAATAAAAGGATGAACTCTTTATCCCTAATCTTTGGTTTGTCCACCATGCTCCTACTGCTCACTCTGATCCTAAACCTGGGTGGTTGGGATCACCCAACAAGAGGAGAAATAAAGTATGTGTCAATTAAAGGAACAAGGACAATTATAAACCAAAATAAGACATGATAAAGATTTATTAAGCTAAGAGGATCAAAAGTACAAGGCATGTAATAATTAAGAAGTCTTCCATGATAAACAATAATCAAGTTGCACGAATGACTAACAATATGACAACAATAACCAATATAGGGCTGAGGCACCTACCTAACCTCAACCAATAGGTTAGGGAGAGTAAAACATTCCCAAACACCTAATATATATATACAAAAATGGGGAGATTAAACATATTCCCTTGGGAGAAATAACACATGCCCAACTATGGGTGGTTGTACATAAGTACACTACATTATCTATATAGTCAATAATTCATCATGCTATAAAAAGAGTCATATGGAAGATTAAATAAACAAAATATTGCAGAGAGATGTAACCCCAAGAAATAATTGCAGAAAATGTGCCAAAAGAAGACAATGAAAAAGATCAAAGGCTAATCATATGCCTCATTAGGAATATTAGGGTTGGATTATAATAACCAAAATGAAGGGTGAAGAAATGCACATACTCACATATGCCCATAAGCACATACCTCAATGTAGAATCCTAGTCATCACTTTCACCACTAAGTTGATTCTAAGATGACTTCAACCAAATTACAATTTATATCACATGTGTTAGGGTTTTGTAAAACACAAAGTGTAAGAAACCCTAAGTTTGGACTTGTGATTACATTGTGAAGGGTGTAAGAGTAAAACTCACGCTTGGCATATTCCCTATGACATGACATCGAGCTTCCTCCTAGGAAGCCCGAAGTTCTAAACCAGGAGACCAATTCCTTGCTTTTCCGACGAACCCAAGGCGATGATCTTATTCTTCATCCTTCGTCAAACCATGCGAGCCCAAACCTTGGATTCACGGTGGTCGAGAGCTCAGGATCACTTCACCATAGGGGGAGAATAGGGGAAAGGCTTTAGAACTAAAATTCATCATGAAAGCGCAACGACAATAGCAACTAAGGTTTAGAACGTACTTACGGAGTCGAGGTGAGGTCAATGGTACAAACTGCATGACTGGAGGGACACTGAATGGCCAAAAAAGTGGAGGCCGACGAGGTTCAAAGTCAAGATATAGGTCATGATGTTTTGGGGTAGCTGAGTCCAAACCAATGATGTGAGAACAAAGGATGGATGTCGTACATGTTTATTGAGAAGCCAATTGCACTGGAGGGAGTGAAGGTGGCTATGGCAAAGCCAAGGTCGCCGAAGATAGAAACGAGTAGGGCAGGGAGTTTGGGGGCACTGGAGGCAAAATTGGTAGAGGAGGAGACATGAGTGAAGCTCCACGGTGCTCAAGGTATAGTTAAATAGTTGAGGCCATGTCTAAGGAGACCTCTCAAGTTGGGGCGGCGAGAAGAGGGAAACCCTAATTGGGCATTTTGCCAATATAGTGAACTGGACAACGAGTGATAGCTCTTTTGATTTAGGGCAACAAAATGGACTCATTGAAGAAGAAACCATGTTTAATGGTTGTGAGATAAGGAAGAGAGTGCTAGGGAAATAACCAATGTAAAACAACCCAAGTTTGTGAAACCGCCAGAGGTAGAGGGCGACGGGATGGCCGTTAGATCGGGTTGCAAATCTGTTAGATCATAGATTATTGAATATGGTTCGTATGATGGTGTGTGAAGAAGGAAATAAATGAAAATGTAATGGGTGATGTTTAATAAAACTGGAAATTTGGGTTAAATGTGATGCGATGTATAAATGAAACCGATTTCAAACTATATTCAAACTATAATCAAATCTTGTTTAATTCATTTGGAGGGTCAAGTATTTGACCAAATGACCTTGAATTTAGATGATAGGCTAATATTAATGTCTAGAATAATGATATACACTTAGATTTTGGTTTTGCACAAGGTTTGGTCCCTAACCACAATATTGGCCATTAATATATATATATATATATATATTAATGTATAAAAGGGTGAGTTAATATAAAATGGCTTTTCTAAATAACTCCTTGAGTGAAATTTGAGATAAAAATCTTACACTTACTCAAGAGTCATAAAGCACCTCTTAATCCCTTTTTATGTTTTATTGCTACATAGGAGGAGAGAGAAAGGAAAAGAGGATTATTCTTCACATTAACTAACTTAAAACCATGTTATCTTTTATTTCTTGTCTCAAAAGGCCATAAAAACTCTACATTAATATTATCTACTGATTATCTCTTGTTAGTGGTCATTTTGCATTTTAGACTCTAATAAAAATACTGATTGAGGTATTTTTGCATTAAACCATATGCTGGCATCAATGTGAAACTTATATATTCCAAACCACTAAATATTACTCAATTTCAACATTGAGAACAAAAACGATACAAAAGATAGGAAAACTTAAGAAAAAGGCCAAAAAGGATCTGAAGGAAATGAAAAGCTTGAATATGGGTCAAATTGCAAATAAACTCAAGTTTCAGTATGTTACAACACTCCACCCCTTAAAGAGGATTTCGTCCCCAAAATCTCAACAAGAGGGGAGGGTGAGTACATAACATCCCAACACTATGACACTAGGTGGTTACTTCTAATCTATGGTACTTCACATGCTATAATCATTAGTCAGGTTCTCATGGTTCACTAAGGGTTCCATTATTTAGATTACCTTAATCAAATATAACACAATTAACATTTTTGGCTTATTATCCTTATCTTAATTATGAAATTACATCATCCTTAATATTCTATGAATTATGTCAGGTTATATTCACATTGTTGTCAAAAGAATTACATCTCAACATTATGCACAAATCATATGTATTTCCCTTATTTATCTCATTAAAAGTTTTAAGCATCATTAGACGTTACTCAATTATTTCAACATCCACTAATATACTGGTTCATTATTCTTTATAATGTGGATTTAGATTCCATTATCCTTATATTATCACCAAATTGAACTATATCATTTTATTTTTCATGAAATAGATAATTTATCCAATTTGTTACTAAGTCTACAATTAACCCAAATAATGTCACATTAATCACTTATTTGTATATCACACATTGTAACATTACCTTTCATACTCATATTAATGTCATCATTAATCATTCACTCATATTTATTCACTTCTTATTAGTGATTATGCACATTTAACACCACATCAGGCATACATGCAAATTTCTGTAAATACAGTTACTCATTATCATATTTGATTCATTATATGTATTATAGTGAATAAGATGGAACACATTACATATTAGTGAATTGATTCACGTACCAAGTCATGATTAGGTGACTAAATACATATATTGATAAATAAACTATGATTAGGTGATTATATGCCATTTATGTGTATCAAAGTATGTTATTAGATTATGACACCTAATGTTACTAATGTATCCTGAATGTCATTAAGAATGCCTATATTAAGGTTAGATGATTACAATTTAGGGTCTAGATCAACGTGATCATTATATGTCACCTATACATTCTTAGCATGCATTAGTTTCATTTATCTTACTCATCGTTGTTGGATCCTAGGATGGGTGATATGATGCTTTAGGGGGGGTGAATAGAGCTGAATGCACTCAAATAGAATTCATTAGAACTTCAAGTTATATCACAAGTTAAGGTTGCTAAATAGGAATTTGGGTGCAACTAAAACATACATAGAAAGGGAGAGAGATATTGAACAAGCATCAAGTGACAAGCTATGTAGAGTGGTTCCACACTCCAAAATAGGAGTATGTCATTCCACTACCTAGAGAGGTCAACATCTAGGATTTCTAAGTGTGTCTTCCTCTATATATTCACTTATAAAAGTTACAACACATGACCCACCAAAGGACATACCTATCTAATACAAAGAGTCTTCAACCTTACCAAGGACTTACCCACTTTGCAATGAGTCTTCATCCTTCTCCAAGGACTTATCTACTCTTGCATAAGTCTTCAACCTTCTAGGAATTACCCACTCTTCTTGGATCTCCAGCCTTTGACTTCACATTCACTCAGAGAAGCTTTCACCAAGGACTTACCCACTTGAGCAAGGAGTCTTCTTCCTTCCCCATGGGCTTACCAACTCTTGCTCCAAGTCTTCAACCTAGATCTTCATCAAGGGATTCCTTCTCTTGTTCTTCTTCACCTCTCCTAGACAAGAGAGATAACCTTCATATTCATGGTTGAAAGGAGATATTGGGAGGTGGTCAAAGTGAGAGCCTCACAAGATATAAATGTAGGACTAGCTCCCTTACAAATCTCCTACTCACTCAAATGGATGATGCAAGTGATTAATCTTAGAGAGAGAGAGAGAGGAGGGTGTAGGATACACTCAACTATAGACTAGGAACCTCATTTAGAGTTTTGCATTGAATTCTCAACCTTGGAATTAAGCTTGAGCGGTCCTATTTATAATTGGGGATGCCTCTTATCCTTTTGGAACACTTAAGGACGAATACTAGTCATTTGGAGTGTTGCAATGGATATATTTTTTAGTTTTGCAACACTCCAATGGTCAAAAAACACTTTTCTAAAATGTGTGATCGGTCGAGTTTGTAACTTGACTGAACTGGGACATTTTCAAAATCCATCAAGGGATCGGTCGAGTTTGTAACTGGTACCAGTTGACAACCGATAATGAATTTTAGAAAATGTCATTAAAGTGCTTAAATATTTGATTTAAGTGCTCCTAATTTTTTCTAAGCTTAATTCCAAGTCATACAATCATTACAAATGATTTACAACATGATTCTAATGGATTTACATCATATTCCAAAAATGTGCACTTGTATTGACTTTGACTTGTCTTTCCTCCAATTTGAGATCCACAATTTAGGGCATTTAGAGTGTGTTATACCTAATCTGAAATCACTCAAGTAGAAGAACTAGTCACAAATAATTGGAATGGTTTAGTCATCATAAAAACAAGGGTTTAGTCAATTTAGACCTTGTTGAGTCAACATTGATTAAATTGACCTTGAGTCAACAATCATATCATTAGGGTTTATTGATTGATGACATGGTCAACATCATGTGCATCAAAATTTGTATTAATATGTGAGTAACTCATATCATGTGCATTAGGTATTCATTAGTGTTCAATCATATAAACTATGATCGTTGGTATATAAACAAACATGTTAGGTTATAAGTACAACTTGTTTTGATCAAATCTAAGGATCTAAGCAAACTAACCTCCTAATCATGGAGTTAGGGTTTCTAAAGTTAGAGTAGCTAGATTTTGGTATGTTATAGGATTCCATCACTCTAAAAAAGGATTTCATCCTCGAAATCAACATATCCAAGATCTATCAAGGTACTATTATTACTACTACCACTACTCCACCCCTTAAAAGGTTTGATCTACAAAGTCAAACTAAAAACTAGAGGAAAAAGGGTGAGTAAGATCTATCACTCCCACCTCAAAGTCTAGGTTTTAGGATAGACTACCTCAAACATGTAGAATCTAAGGCTCCTATAAGGCGCGTATGGGGCATAAAGGAATTTTATTGGGTACCAAGTCATCATATTAGGTTCCAAAGGGTATCCAATATAGATGTATGAGGCTACTTTTGCCTAAAGGTATGATATTTTGGAAAATCAATATCAGCTCAGGCCAGGCCGATGTCATATGAATCTGGGAGTCCTCATAAACCAAGCTAGTGGTGCGGAGGAAAATATTTCCAACCCCCAGATCTTGACCCTTTCTAGGCACCCTTGCTTTCAACTTATGTCCTAGTAGTTACCTAATAGGCTCATCACCTAAAGGTTAACTAAAAATATTGCTAATATGAAATTTTTATGATCCTAAATCAACCTTTCCTCATAGGTCAATTCTAAGGTGAACATCTTAACTAAAGGGGAACTACATGAGGTATGGGTTCTAACTAGGGAGACAAATTGAAATAGTTAAGATTCCGACTACCATGGGCTCTGATACCATGTTGTAAAGAAGACTAAACACCCCTTTACTAATAATGGCAAAGAAAGACCAATGAATAGCAACGAAATATAAAACATTGACTATATTCAATTTCATAAAGGGTACATCATAATATCCCAATAAGGGCATACATGATATCTACAACAAAAGGATCTAAGATAGAGGGAAACTGAACTATATCAATCTGTATCCAAGAAACAACTTTAAGGGATAGGTCCATAATGAAAGGATGAACTCTTTATCCCTAATCTTAGGTTGGTCCACCATGCTCCTACTGCGCACTCTGATCCTAAACCTGGGTGGTTGGGATCGCCCAACAAGAGGAGAAATAAAGTATGTGTCAATTAAAGGAACAAGGACAATTATAAACCAAAATATGGCATGGTAAAGATTTACTAAGCTAAGAGGATCAAAAGTACAATTCATGTAATAATTAAGAAGTCTGCCATGATAAAAAATAATCAAGTTGCATGAATGAATAACATTATGACTACAATAACCAATATAGGGCTGAGGCACCTACCTAACCTCAACCAAGAGGTGAGGGAGAGTAACACATTTCCAAACACCTTATATATATATATATATATATATATATATATATATATATATATATATATATATATATATATATATATATATATATATATATATATATATATATATGGCGAGAGTAAACACATTCCCCTGGGTGAAATAACACATTCCCAACTATGGGTGGTTGTACATAAGTACACTACGTTAGCTATATAGTCAATAATTCATCATGCTATAAAAAGAGTCATATGGCAGATTAAATACACAAAATATTGCAGTGGGGTCAAACCCCAAGAAATAATTGTAGAAAATGTGCCAAAAGAAGACAATGAAAAAGATCAAAGGTTAAGCATATGCCTCATTAGGAATATTAGGGTTGATTATGAAATACCCAACTGAAAGGTGAAGAAATACACATACTCACATATGCACATAAGCACATACCTCAATGTAGAATCCTATTCATCACTTTCACCACTAAGTTGATTCTAAGACCACTTCAACCTAATGACAATTTATATCACAGTTTCAAGTCCCTTCAGGCTTCTGATGCTCTGCCTTAACCTGCTAACACACTGCACACTTTGTAATGAACTCATCCACATCACGCTTCAAACTACACCACCAATGCAAATCCTTAAGGTTATGATACATCTTGGTGATACCTGGGTTCATATCATGCATCAAAGAGTGATCCTCTTCCAGAACCATCTTCCTCAAATTGTCAACATCAAGAACCACAACTCTACTGTGGTAACACATTGTCCCATCCTCTAACTCATGAATCCATCATGCTTCTCACTGTCAAACTCTGTTCGTATCTTATATATCATAATATCACCCTCTTGTGTGTCTCTAATATGTTGCCTCACCATAGGATTCACTTGTAGTTGTGCCAACAAACCTTCTAACATGAATACTTCTAATTTCACATTCATCTAACACAAGGAGACAAACATGCCTCTCTTGTGTCACTCTGAGTAGCACAACTTTGCCTTATCATTAGATGATGACGTCGAAGACTTCCTGCTCAAAGCGTCTTACACCATGTTCTCCTTCCCTAGGTGGTAATCTATAGTGAAGTCATAATCCTTGATTAACTCCATCCAGCGTCTCTGCCACATATTCAACTCCAACTACGAGAAGATGTACTTCAAGTTCTTGTGATCTGTGAAGAATTTACACTTCTCACCATAATGGTAGTGCCTCCATATCTTCAAGGCAAGGATCATCGCTGCAAGCTCCAGATCATGGGTGGGATAGTTCTATTCATGCTTATTCAACTATTGTGACGCAAAAGAGATCACATTCTTGTCTTGAATCAACACACAATCCAGACCATTCCTCAAGGAATCACAAAAGACAATATATCCTTTTCCCTACTTTGGCAACACTAGCACTGGTGCATTTGTCAACTTCTCTTCCAACAATTGGAAAGTACATTGACACTTGTCATCCTAGACAAAAGCCACATCTTTCCTTGTCAACTTCATTAGGGGTAATGCCATTGTGCTGAAGTTCATGATGAACCTCATGTAATAGCCTACCAGACCCAAAAAACTACAAACTTCTGCCGGTCTTTGGCTGCTCCCACTCTATCACTAATTCAACCTTCTTGGGGTCTATACGAACACCTACTATAGATATCACATGTCCAAGAAAGGACACTTCTTTCAACCAAAACTCACACTTACTGAACTTAGCGTACAACTGATGTTGTCTCAACAAGGTCAATACCTGTCACAGATGTTGCTAATGTTACTAACTATCTTGGTTGTATATCAGTATATCATCTACGAAGACCACCACAAACTGATCCAGATATGGATGAAACACCCTGTTCATCAAGTCCATGAATGTTGTCGGTGCATTGGTTAGCCCAAACGACATAACCACGGACTCATAGTGACCATACCTAGTCCTAAAAACTGACTTTGGTATGTCATCTACCTTTATCCACAACTAGTGATACGCTGATCTCAAGTTTATCTTGGAGAAGATTGCAACACCTCGTAACTGGTCAAATAGATCATCAATCCATGGCAATGAGAGGTTGAGGTGAGTTGGGGCTGTAGAGTATGCTAGTCTTGAAGATCCAGTGGATGCTGATCTTTGGTTGACAGAGTTGAAAAAGGACTTTAAGATCCTCAACATCCCTGAGGCAGACCAGGTGAAGCATTTTGTGTATCTTTTGAAGGGGAGTGTTGAATATTGGTGGACCATTTAAGAGGATAAGAGGCATAGTTCTTCTATCGGTTGGGAAAATTTCCCATGTGAGTTTGTGAATCTGTACTTTCCTCAGACCTACCTGACTGAGAAGATCAACTAGTTTGAGAGTATCTGATAGGTATCCATGTTGATCAATCAGTATGAAGCCAACTTTATGGAGCTACTAAGTCTTTGTCCTCACATGGCAATGACAAATCAGGAGAGGATCAGACATGTTGAGAAGGGTCTGAGTACGGAGCTCACAACACCAGTGTCATCCCTAGAAAACTGAGAGAAGTTTTCCACATTTGTGGAGTCAGTCAGGAGGATAGAGATATCAATTAGAGTATCAGGGATAGTCTTTTGGAGTATTTAAGAAGCCTAGGTTCTCAACACTGCAATAACATCAAAGGTCAGGTACACATACACAGTGGTCATCAAGTAAGGGCAGAGGCCGCTATTTTTCACCAACAAGAGCCCACAGTACAACA
This sequence comes from Alisma plantago-aquatica, assembly GCA_963693085.1. Lineage (NCBI taxonomy): Eukaryota > Viridiplantae > Streptophyta > Magnoliopsida > Alismatales > Alismataceae > Alisma > Alisma plantago-aquatica. Next base: position 457,054,338 of record OY856411.1, on the reverse strand, counting down.
TCAATATCAGTGACAAGGCCATCTAGGTCGTGCCATGAGAGAAAGACTTGCTACAAGTGTGGACAGACCGGGCATACCAGACTGTATTTCCCTGTGAAGGATGATGAGGTGACCCAATAGACGAGATAGAGTCAGTAGGGCTCATAGCAGAAGCAATTTAGCTGTGGTGGTGACCAAGGTCGTTGACATGTCTCACAAGCTGGTTTGTCTGGATAGTCCAGCAAAGGATGGGGATGACAATAGGTAATGGCTCGATTATATGCCATGTGTCAGCCGGAAGGAGTGGTCAACCCATGAGTTGTGACATGTCAGATGGATTTATTTCATTTTGTTGTCTTCTTCTTGCTTTATATCTATTTTGGTTGATATGGGTGTGACACACTCTTTTATCACTTGAGAAGTGGTTTATAGTTTTTTGGTTCCATAGAGTTGTGCGAGGTGTGTCCTTCATGTGTCCTTTCTTTCTCAGGACATGGCATTCAAGTGGATCTCATACCACTTGACATGTAAGTATTTGATGTAATCCTTAGAATGGATACTTTGGAGAAGTATCAAGTGGTCTTGGATTGTAGTTCCAAAGTGGCGACGTTTGTTGATGGTGGTATGACATGGATCTTACAAGGACATAGGAAGACCCTTCCAATGTGTTTGGTGTCAGTCATGGTGGTAGAGAAGATTATGAGGCAAGGCTATGATACATTCTTAGTGCATGTGGTGGGTGCAAAAGTGAGGAGTTCTAGTATCTAGGAGGTTCCAGTTATCTGTGAGTTCGAGGATGTGTCTCCCGATGAGTTTCTAGGTGTTCCTCCAGTCAGAGAGATTTATTTTGAGATCAATGTAGTTCTCAACACGCAGTCAATAGCACAAACATCGTACAGAATTGTGCCAGTTGAAATGGCAGAGTTAAAGTCTTAGTTGCAAGAACTAGTTGAGAAAGGTTTCATCACATCGAGCACATCTCCTTGGGGTTCTCTCATAAAGGTCTTCCCAGAGCCCATATATTCTACATTGGGAATGGCTTCCCTAGCTTGAGGCACGTGCATTCTACCCACCATATGCGTCATCAGAACCATGAACTACCCAGACAAGGATTGAAAGGCAAGGTTTTCCATCATGTCTAGGTCAAATTAGGGCACATCAGGCACTCCATCATCCCTCTCCTGCCTCCTTGCACCACCTCCAGATGCAACAACACTGCACTAAAAAACATGCTCTTCATGTTTCCCAGCCATCTTCTCTTCTCTTCTTCTTCTTGTGCATAAGTAGAAGTTACCATTAGTAGACTGCAAGACACTAGAACAGACACAAACCCTAGTCCTATGTCCCTGTAGACTCAACGAACCTAAAGCTCTGATACCAACCTTAAATTTGATGCCACACTCCACACAAAGCGAGTTTAATCAAAACAAAGTGTGGAAATACTACTAAACAACCAAGTTTCCAGGAAATATAGGAAATTGAAACTGTTTGCTTATGAACACAAAGTTGTAACTTATCATATAAGAGTCCACACAAGCCACCTGTATACATAACACCTATCATAATATTATTACATATCACCATTCACTGGATCATTGGACACAACCTGTTACAAAAGGTAACATGTTCACATACATACATGCATTATCTGTACAACAAAGTATAAAGCCAAAAAAACATCGTCTCAATATACAACATCTACAAAAACTTCCCTAAGGACCTAAGTGTATAGGAATTACACATAGGACTCTATTATAAAAAATAAGTAGCTCATCCAACCTTTATACAACTACTGCTGCTCTTCCTGCTTAGCCTCTACAACACAACCACTACCTCGTTGTGCTCGACCACCTAAAAGATGTGGAAACCCACAGGATGAGACCAAACATCCCAACGAGAGATATAACTATCTGCCAACGTCTATTAAAAAGCACAAATAACTAAGAAGGTAGATAACATACTTAATAGGTTGAGAAGATTCAACTAAATGATATGCACTAAATAGATTGAGCAGGTTAAACCAACTAGGCAGTTACCACCGACCAATGATACAATTAAAACTGTAAGAATAAATGTGAGGAACATGACACCAATTGATTTCTCTTACCACATTATAATTCAAGAAATCAATACAAAGATAAGGTAAAAGGGATCAACCAATGTGAGGTGTATTTGACCCTAAGAAAAAGCACCACACACCTATATTACATCTTTTATTATTGCCCCAAGGATTTGAGTCGTACCGCTCAAATCCAACCAACCACTATGAAGTCAAAATAAATGCCATACAAGGTCAATGGAAGAGTTGGAATCCACGACCTCTCATACACCTCTTGGTAAGTACAAGAGAAACACCGCAGAGACTTATCTGTCAACTACAAACAATGACATATAGTCAAGGTGAAGCATTGGCTCACACATGGACATCAATATAAAACACCTAGCCCACTTTGGTAATGGTCACGATGCTAAAAAAACTGGCTCATGCATGACCGTTCTAAAAAGAGGCATCACATGAAATTACACTATTGCCTATCACATATCACAAGGAGAACAACTCATGCATGGCCGTCTCACAGAAACTATAATTATGGATGTAAGGAGATACTCAACTTTCTCCCCCAAGATATTCAAAAATATGTGTTCTGAGTTTCCCATAGGAATGAGTTGTTTCACCATCCAACACTAAGACTAACACATGAATGGATATATGGCACCTGTCACCTACATGATTAGGGTTTCACTTGATTAATTAAGCCAATTGAGAGTCTTCTAGCATCAATCAAGTTCCAATGTACAAATCCAAACAAACTCTACAAGATAAGGTAATAGTGAAACTCCAGAAGATATGAAATGTATAAGGTGTGAACTTGTCACATCACCACATGATACTTATAGCACTTCCATTCACAAGGCCATCACAAACATCACACAACCATACAAGACTATTGCCAACATCACACAACACAAGGCTATCACCAATGTCACATAACTATGGGATATCAATCCCTCAATCACATTACTAGAGGATATCACCTCAGAATAGGCATCAAGCCTTCCCCAGGTCATAGGACCCATCACATCAATATGACATCATCATGTCTCATCAAGGCTTATATCCATCACCTTGTGTCATATGATCATCAACATAGCATACACAAGATATGATATTCATTCAACTTGTAAGGTTAGATCCATACAAGTAAGAGAGAGAAAGTATAATCACATGTGTTCCATCCATATATGAGTATAACATACCCTAGGATTAGGGTTATGCCTTCAAACACATAGACGATTAGGGTTTCATATCATTAATGAATCACCAAACCCTAATTATCTCATATCCCACTTTCTTAGAACTACTTAGGGTTGAGCATCATTATTTAAACATGATTAGATCATTATATCAACAACACTCAGAATCACCATTATTTCCATGTGCATGGATATCATCTCACTATGTTATGTATGTATAGCGACCATGTAACATGTATGTGTGTAGCAACCATACACTAAGCAATGTGTTGCAACCGCAACACCCTCATGTGTCATGACCAACCCTCACACAAGATCAAGTGTCATGACTGAAACACACATAGTCATGTGTTACAACCAAAACAAAGAGCAAACACACAAGTGTCTCTTTCCTCAAACAACTAGGATTAGAGTTTCGACTGAAACAAGGTACATATGACAAAGACCGAAACAAAACACATATATTCAAGACTAAAACACATCCACATGTGCATCATGACCGACACCAAAACATCAAACATGTTACGACCAACATCAAAACATGTCTCAACTAAAACATCAACTTACACTCACATGTCTCGACTAAACCAACTCAAAGGTGTCTCGACCAAAACCAACACAAAGGTGTTTTGACCAAAGCATCTAAGGAAGATACATGTATCAAATGAAACAAGGGTTAGATAGTAGGAAACCCAAGCATCATTATGCTCAAAACACATTTTTTTCATGGTCATAAAACCCTAGAACAAACACCATGAAGATCAATAAGTAAAACCACATAGGAGAGAGAAAACCAAACTTCAATACATATGAAAACTACTAAAAAATTCAAGGAGAACATGTTGGCCGAAAACTTTTCATGGTGATAAAACCAAAGTTCATGATGCATGTAATATCATCGTCAAGGAAAACCACCATAAAAAAATGGAAAACTCCATGCAAAAAGAACATCAAAACCTTGAAAACCAAACTTCAACATGGACTTTCAAGAAACCAAACCAAGGTAAAGAAGACCAAGCTTCAACCTCAAGAAAACCAAATCAAAACTTTAAGAAACACAAATGTCATACCAAAACATGGTGATGAAACCAATAATCATGTTGGATGTATCCAAATCACCTCAACCAACACATAAAAAGTCAAATACAAGAAATTAGGGTTTAAGAAAGAGAGCAATCTACATGAGAATACTACAAAGTCTTAAACCTTAGATCATGATAACCTCATCTAGAAAATTAGGATCAAGTTTAGAGATCAAAACAATAGCATGTAAGTAATAATATGATGTAAGTAATATAAGAAGGTAGAGAGTTATATCATCCACCTTAAGGAGAGACCCAACTTTCAAGATCACGAGCTTCAAGGAAGAAGGTGAAGCTCCAACTAAGACCAACACTTCAGCCACAAGAACACCTCAAAAGAGAAGAACACCATGGTCAAAAGGATGTTCATGAAGGAGGGAGAAAAACCCTAGTCCAAACCAAGAAGAAAGAAGAAGAAAAAGAGAAGAGAGATCCTTCTCACTCAGGTGTCACCATGTCAAAACAAAGTCTATGTCCTATTTGTGAGGATAATATCTCCAAGGGATCCCCCACGTCAAAACATGGTCTTAAAGGCCGATAAAGGAGAAGAAGAAAGGTAGGTTTCCAAAGGAAAATTGTGATCAAGGGAAAGGAACCACTTACCAAGAAGGGAAACCACCAAGAACCACCACAAGGAAGGTGATCAAGCTCCAAGGCACCACATGCAAGGTTTCTTGGCCACTAATGCTCCAAGGTCAGCCCTTCATTTCTCCACCAAGCTCCAAGGACTAGCACAAGAGACATAAGAAGAAGGATGATCGAAAAATATCACTTGCATGAAGGAAAAAGGGGTTATATACTCAAGGAGGAGGGAAGTAAGGTAGGGGTGAGGTGTCAACATAAGAGAGCACCAAAGGGACACTTGTAAACAAAGACAACATCCATGAAACCACTATACGCATGCATGAAACCTGTGGTGATAAAACCTAGATGGGGTCTCGATCAGTTGGATCACCACCACCCTAGAGGTCAAAACAAACACCAAGATACCCTGTCTCAACTACAACAATAGGTCACCACACAACCCTGGTTGATACACACCACAAGAAGACAACCATCTAGACTAAAAACACCTCAAAACCATCATGGTCAAAACAAAACACTCAAGGAAGGTGTGTTGGTCGAAACACACACAAGGTCAAAATAAAGGTGGAAACACCCAACCAAGCTCAACATGGTCGACACCAAGCAAACCCTAGAAACCCTAGCATCACCACATGTTGCCACCTCATCAGCTAAGGTCCCATAAAACACCCTGTAGCATCTCTCTCTTTCTCTCTCTAATGATGCTAAAGCACTAAGGGCACATTCAAAATGTAATGACCACATTTGTGCTTAATTGGTAAACTAAGGTTTACCTAAATGAATACATGCTTGATTAGATTGAACATTGTTTAGACTTGATTAATGATAGTAGCTCAATTGTAATGTTTCAAACCTAAGAAGAAACTCTAATTATGATTTTAGTTTGAAGAATTAGGGTTTGATAAATTGTTAATGTGTCGCAGTGCACTTACAATCACTAAGATAATTATCCTAGAGTTCAATCCTTTTTCAACTTTCTGATTAAGATAGGTATAGAAAGGGTTGATCCCACATGACAAATTTATTAAGATTGTTAAATCTAAACCCAATTTTTTTTGAAGAACTTTTTGTTTCTTTTTGATATTTTTATATTTGGAACATAAATTAAAAGTCAAGTTTGGGGGTTGATGATTAACACTTAAAAAGGAATTGCAGGAATGAAAATGCACTTAACTAGAATATAATTTACCCTATCGCAAGGAAAATCAAGATTGTTTTTAGCACAAGAAAACTATTAAGAATGAAAAGACTAGGAATTAAAGGAAGCAAAACAAGAATCGATTGGAATCAAGAGATGGGAATCGGGTCTTTAGGGGTTTTCACCACCTTAGCCTAGGAAAAAACAAACTAATCCTTAAAAACAATGGATTCAATGAAGGCAAGTGAATTAATAAAAATCCACTAAAGATGAACTCCACATGAGCCCATTGGTCCTGGTTCTCATGTTTCTTAGTTCATCATCATAAAAGAAGAAGATCCATGGTCATTTCAAAACTTCTATGCGATTGAGTTTGTTGTTCTAAATCTGAACTTCCACGGTCATATCATTCCGGATTAACTTTTGATCAAACCAATTAATTACTTTGATAGATCAATTAGTTATCAAACCCAAAAGCCATCTAGGATCATTTTTAAGGAAAAGTCGATAAAGCCATGGATAAGGGGCTATTCCCCTTGCCTCGATAGAGAAATACTCACTCATGCTTATGGAGAAAAGGGAGACGGAGGGAAGAAAGTTCTAACTATAATCTAGTCTTACTAAAGGATAGTTCCTTAGGATGGAGATAATGAAATGACCGACGCTTAATCCATTGCTCCAGTCCACAAAAGAGAAGAAGAAGAAGAAATAAATTAGATCTAAATGAGAAAAGTAAGAACAATAATTGAAAGGAATACTTAGCTTGCAAAAACCAAACTTTATTGATGACTAGAACACAATAACATAAGAACGCAAGAAAGATTGCTCAAAAATCCCGTACAAAGATGATACAAAAGATGATGTGAAAGATGGAGAAACCCCCCTCATTTTATAGGAGAAGGAGGGGGTAGGCTTCCCAAAAAAGAGGAGGAAAAAAGAGAGGGAGCCGTCCTTTTGAATTTTCTAGATCTGGTCATTAGAAACTTGATTGGCTTTAATTATCTTGACCATGTAACTCTCTTCAATGTAGATTTCCACAGAAGTGATTTCGAACGTATTTTTCTCCCGTAAAAAGCATAAAAGTGGTCCAAATAATAGGATATTATTTTAGAAAATTAAAATTTCTTTCCAATGAATACTTTTGCACTCAATTTGGACTCTGGATGCAAGAGTTATGGCACTTTTGGTGACAGATGTACATTAATTACAGGACTGTTGCAAATTGTGCAATTATACACCAAGAATATTTATTCCATTTCCTACAAAAACTCAAGAAAATATAATTAAAATTCCACTTAAATATAAAAATATAATATAATGTAATTAATTATAAAACTAAGAAACTAAATAATAAAACAATCCTAAAAAGATATCTAAAAGATGTAAATAAAATGATGAAAACACATTTATCAAAATACCCCAGACTTGAATATTTGCTTGTCCTCAAGCAAATTAGATTACAAACAAACTCCAATTTATACTAACAAAATGCCATCCTCACCTTAATAACATCAGTACATCACTATCATTCTCACCTCTAAATTTTGGCCAAATGACCCAATCTCCTAGAACCACGTAGCATAAAGTTCTATATTCCCTATTAAACAATTATCACATCTTGCTTCAAAAATGAGATTTTTAGAAAAATAGGCTTCATCTTACTTTCACTTTGACTCTCTGGATTTTTTTGTAAGTTTTTGCACAAGAACAAGACGAAATTGGGGGGGTGCAAAAATAGAGAAAGAAGTGATGAAAAAATATTGATCCCTCCTCTATTCGACTCAGGATATGAATTTGTAGAGTTGTGGCTACATTGGTCACATTTTTTTTCGTGTGCACTTTTGGCATCTTTTGATGTTACACCCCTTTGTGGGGTATGTAGTTTTTATTTTGGGAAGCATGCCACCCCATACTTGATTTTTTTCCGGTGGTGATTCTTTGCTTCTCTTTTTTAGAAAAAAAAATAGAGGGAAGGAAGAGATGTTCTTGTTCTTATAACTTCAACACTTTTTTTCATATATTTTTATCAGAGAGTGTCATTGCTCTAGTTAGATCGTTCCTATAAATCACATCATACATATATTGTAACAAGATAATCCATTGCTTAAATATAGGGAAAAATCATGTTTGGTTCTGATCGATTCCTTATGACTTGCCAACTTTTCCAAGGAGTGATGTTATTTAGGGGTCCTAGGTGACACGACGTCTTAAGACATGGCAATTTGTAATAGATTTTACAAGAAGAATTACTAATTTCAAGGAAGTAAAATGATAAACATCTATTCAAACTGGTCGACTAGGTAACAACCTTTTTATAATAAAAGAAACTAAAACATGGCCGACTAGATAATGGCCAGAAACTAAGGAAACTACATGAAAAATGATGAAAAGGGAAAATAACGCTAATAAGGGAAGATAGAGGGTGGATCACGTACCACCCACCCCCACCCAGACTTAGAATTTTGCTTGTCTCGAGCAAAACCAAAACCTAAGATGGAGGGATGAAGATCACGATGGTGGCAGATAATAAGGCGGTGGAGGAGCGGAGGAGGAGGCATGGTTGTGGTAGTGACTTGGTTGATTCCCTTGGAACCACCCCATCATCTTTGCCTGCGTGTCTTGAAATGTATCCTAGATGGCTTGGCGTACATCAGTATACCAAGGACAAAAATTGAAATCAAGACGGTTCGGTCCCCATGGTTTGACATGTGGTGGAGAGTAGTCACATGAAATCTCATATGTACAAGGATAATTATTATAAGGAGCATTGTTTGACTGAATTACAGTTGTTCGATCGTATGTTGTCCACTAGTGTCAATGGGGGTTGGGATGAAGGGATGATAGTTGGAGTATCCATCCATGACATTTGGTTGCACTGCTTGGGTAGTGATATGTAGTGGTGGCTCATAAGGTGTTTGGAAATTATTATAGAGTAGTGCCTTAAAGGGAGAGGGGTGAGAGGATGGCATTTGAACAAGTGATCCCGAAAGATCATGGTTCTTTGCATTTCTTAGGTGTTTTACTTTGGATGATGTCTGATGTAGTTCTAGCCAATTTTACCATTTCAGATTCTTTGGTAGTGCACTTACAATTTAGAAGGGCTTTGAAGATTTTTTTCCATTCAGGTAGACCGGTCATAGTGTCCAAAAGTGGGATGTTGACGCATAACTTTCTCATAATTTCCTTGAATTTGTTGAACATAGAGTCTAATTGGGTATACTTCCTCTGATCGACAAAAGGTACACATGGCTTATATACATGACTTTCTTCTTGTGGGGAAGGTGATCTCAGTGCCTGAGGGACAAGAACAACCTCTTTGTCACCCCCTTGGTCAAAATCTATGAGAGGAGAACTTCCTTCTTCTTCAGTGATAAGACCGAATATGGTAGTAACAACCTTAAGTTGTTCTATATGCCTGGGGTTGGGTTCACGATGCCCAGTAAAGGTGCCATCAGGAGGTTTCTATTGGTCAAATAGGCAAGAAAACTGAGCATCAATTGCCTTTTGATGAGCTTGTTGAGCTATGATGATTTGTTCTATGATGCCTATCCTTTCATCATTTGAGGGAGGAGGAGTGGTAACATTTTGCGGAGGTTGAGGAGGTGGTGGTTGATTTAGATTTTGGGGCGGGAGATTCAATTTTTGGAATTGCTGTCCTTGGTATGGTGGTCGGTTTTGGTAGTTGCTTCTATGATTGCCTTGGTTCCCAAAATTTCTTTGATTGTTGTATTGGAAGCCAGGTGGTGGTCGGTTATTGGATTGAGGATAGGGAGGCCTTTGTTGGGACTGGAGTTGGTTGGAATTTTCAGCACCATATGTATTCCCATATTGGAAGCCAGGATGGTTCCTAGTTTGATTGGGATTGTAATAGCCTTGACCCGGTATGGTATGAATTGAGTTGAGGTCCTCTAATTTCTGTCCCAATTCTGGTTGCATGGGGGTGTTGTAAATGTATTGACAGTGGAGGGTGGTGTGATCATATCCTTGGCAGATGACACAAAGAGAATCTATAGATTTTATATGTTGAGGTAGCTCTCTATAGGCTCCTAAGGATAACTGTAAATAATCTTGTTTTAGAGCAATTAACTTAAGGCTTTCTACTATGCTTTGGATATCAAGATCAACTTCAACTTTAGCTACCTTAAGGACTCCACCTACTTCCCGTCTAGCCCTTGTTTTGGAAGCACGTTTGACAACTTCCCATGCACTGGTTAGGCTTTGATGCATGAAATTTTCTCCAAATGAGGAATCGAGAAAGAACTTGGTGTCATTAACAACACCACAATAAAAAATTTCAATAAGTTGGGCTTGGGAGATGTCATGATGGGGGCATTTTCTAAGAAAGTCTTTGAACCTTTCCCAAGCTTCACCTAAAGATTCACTTGGTGACATAAAGAAGTGGGTGATTTGTCCCCTAATTTCATAAGTGAGAGAAGGGGGGTAGAATTTTTCAAGAAATTTGTTTTGTAGGACTTCCCAAGTTGTAACTTGGTCCTCACTTTCCATGGTGTTGTACTAGCTGCTAGCTTGGCCGGTGAGGGAGTATTTGAACAATATAAGATGGATTGCATCTCCTCAAATACCTGGAAGTCTGTTCAAAGAACAAAGGTCAATGAACCTTTGGAGGTGGTCCTGGCAACTTTCTCCATTGTTGCTAGAAAAAGGGTTCGCTTGGATCATGGTGATCCATTGGGTTCGGATTTTGAATTGAGGGGTAAGGATGTCAGGAGGCACGAGTAGATGTTGTGCATAGGCAATTTTGGGAACAAAAAAATCTTTTAGTTGTTTTCACCTTTCGAATTCCCTCCTATCGACCTCTAAGGTTTCTTGTTTAGCCATGTAGGCTGCTCGCAAGGCGGCTTCTCTTTCTACTTGCTCAGCTTGAATGAGCTCTCTTTGAGCTATAAGATCTTGGTTGATCCTAATGGTGACTTCTTCTTCGTCCATTCTAATTCGATTTTGACGGTTTAGACGATGAAAGGTTCTATATATCCAGATCAAACGATTGAAATTTAACGTTCGAGCATCATATGCACAAATAAATAGTTAATCGTGTGTAGAAAAAATAGACTACTAGAATGAAAACTCGATAGAAGGAGGAGTATCACTTCCGGAATGTTACTCGATAGGCATAAAAAAAGGGGGAAATGGTTTTTTTAAGTTTTTGGGGTTTGAAAAAAATAATATGTTATCCCCGGCAACGGCGCCAAATTGTTAATGCGCCGCAGTGCACTTAAAATCACTAAGATAATTATCCTAGAGTTTAATCCTTTTTCAACTTTCTGATTAAGGCTAGTATAGAAAGGGTTGATCCCACATGAAAACTTTATTAAGATTGCTAAATCTAAACCCAATTGTTTTTTTTGAAGAACTTTTTGTTTCTTTTTGGTATTTTCATATTTGGAACAAAAATTAAAAGTCAAGTTTGGGGGTTGATGATTAACACTTAAGAAGGAATTGCAGGAGTGAAAATGCACTTAACAAGAATATAAATTTGCTTTGTCACAAGGAAAATCAAGATTGTTGTTAGCACAAGAAAACTATTATGAATGAAAAGACTGGGAATTAAAGGAAGAAAAATAAGCAGTGATTGGAATCAAGAGATGGGAATCGAGGATTTAGGGGTTTTCACCACCTTATCCTAGGCAAAAACAAACTAATCCTTAAAAACAATGTATTCGATGAAGGAAAGTGAATTAATAAAAATCCACTAAAGATAAACTCCAGATGAGCCTATTGGTCCTGGTGCTCATGTTTCTTAGTTCATCATCCTAAAATAAGAAGATCCACGGTCATTTTAAAACTCCTATGTAATTGGGTTTGTTGTTCTAAATCTGAACTTCTACCGTCATATTCAACCGAATTAACTTTTGATCAAATCAATTAATTACTTTGATAGATCAATTAGTTATCAAATTCAAAAGCCATCTAAGATTGTTTTTAAGGAAAAGTTGATAAAGCCATGGCTAAGGGGTTATTCCCCTTGCCTCGATAGAGAACTACTCACATGCTTGTGGAGAAAAGGGAGATGGAGGGAAGAAGAGTTCTAGCCATAGTCTAGTCTTACTAAAGGATAGTTCCTTAGGCTTGAGACAATGAAATAGCCGACACTTAATCCCTTGCTCCAGTCTGCGGAAGAGAAGAAGAAGAAGAAATAAACTAGATCTAAATTATCAAAGTAAGAACAATAATTGAAAGGAACACTTAGCTTGCAAAAACCAAACTTTATTGATGAATAGAACACAAGAACATAAGAACGCAAGAAATATTGCTCAAAAAACCCATGCATAGATGATACAAAAGATGATGTGAAAGATGGAGAATCCCCCCTCCTTTTATAGGATAAGGAGGGGGTAGGCTGCCCAAAAAAGAGGGAAAAAAAGAGAGGGAGCCGTCCTTTTGAATTTTCTGGATCTGGTCAATAGAAATTTGATTGGATTTAATTGTCTTGACCATGTAACTCTCTTCAAAGTAGATTCCCACTGCAGTGATTTGAACGTATTTTGCTCCTGCAAAAAGCATAAAGTTGTATAAATAATAGAATATTCTTTTAGAAAACTAAATTTCCTTTCCAATAAATACTTGTGCACTCAATTTGAACTCTGGATGAAAGCGTTATGGCACTTTTGGTGACGAGTATACATTAATTACATGACTGTTGCAAATTGTGCAATTATACACCAAGAATATTTATTCCATTTTCTACAAATACCCAAGAAATATAATTAAAATTCTACTTAAAGAGAAAAATATAATATAATGCAATTAATTATAAAACTAAGAAAATAAAAAATATAACAATCCTAAAAATATATCTAAAAGATGTAAGTAAAAATGATGAAAACACATTTATCAAAAATGTAAACCCTAATCGGAAAACAATTAGGGTTTTGATAGTACATGAATGTGGAATTTGATCAAGATAGCAGTGTGTTAAATAATTTTTCATATTTTCTACAAATTGTGCAATTATACACCAATAATATTTATTCCATTTTCTACAAAAACCCAAGAAAATATAATTAAAATTCTACTTAAAGAGAAAAATATAATATAATGCAATTAATTATCAAACTCAGAAAATAAATAATAAAACAATACTATAAATATATCTAAAATATGTAAGTAAAAATGACGAAAACATATTTATCAAAAATGTAAACCCTAATCGGAAAAAATAGGGTTTTGATAGTACATGAATGTGGAATTTGATCAAGATAATATTGTGGTAAATAATTTTTCATATTTTCTAAAAAAATTATATTTAATTTTATTTTGGATATGACATGGATAACTCAATAATGCATATTGGAGAAAAATTTCAGAATATTAGGGTGTTCTTTGAATGTGGTTCTTGGTCGAACTAAACTTTGACCGAAATGCTGACAGAGTGTTGTTTAGCTGTGTAGTGTTTGATTTTTAATTATTTATTGGTAACTCCCAATGATATAAAATTTATATTGTAGTTATAAAATTATATTTAAGATATCTTTATAAATCTTCATAATTTTTGGAGGATTTTTGACCTATGAAATATATGAATTACAATAACTTTTTATAACATAAAAATCTGCTGAAATAAGAAAGTATAGTGAGGGGTTAATGCATAAATTACCCAAGCACCTAAATTTCTCTACATGAGAAAGATATCACCCAAGTAGCTCTCATATTTCGTGATCCATTCCATATAAACACAATCCTAGAGAGAGAGGGAGAGTTAGGGTTTGAGAGAAGAAAGTGGTGGAATTGCTGAGCTAGGGTTTCTCTATCCGAGATATGATGAAATCAAGTAAGTTTAGCTTCTTTGCATAGCCTTTCATGGTGAATCTTCTCTCTCATGTCAAGATTCCTCCCCTCCTCTTATTTGATTTGAAATGGTATCAAATCTTCTCCTTTTCTCAGTCTTTCCTCATAATCCCGCATTTTTAGGGTTTTTGGGTTGAAAGGAAGAAGAATCTGGTGATTTGCTAGGGTTTTGATATGAGTTTGAGATTTCTAGAGATGAGATGCATTTTTAAAGTGTTTTCACACTTAGGGTGAGTGTGTACTTCCTTTAAAGAGTATATTGTACAAAAATGAGTTAAATGATCAATAGTCTTTACTTATTTTGTATGCGACTACAAACCCTAAACTACCCTTTTGACTTGGCTTATGCAAGATGATATGAAATAAGATCATTTCTCTATTGTGATGGATTCTAGTTGATAAATCATACTAGAAATGCATACAAATTATCTAAATTAGAATTCCTAAAGTATTTTCATAGTTTATATGAAAATAGTAAAATCTAGGGTTTTCGGCTATGACTAAAATTGTTGTATAATTGAATAAAGAGGTTTGTCTAGTTGAATCTCCTTGGTTATAAGTGATTGTTTTATCTGAATGAGTAGTACATATATGTCATATAAGATCTTGTATTTTATTTGATGATATCAATGTTTGCTTGATATATCAGTATAGAGGGTAAAACCCTAAATGAATGAAAAGTTGGAAGTTTGTGAATAGATTCATGAATTCAACTGATGTGATTCTTTTGTTGTTATAAATTCATTTATTTAAGGTTATTCTTGATGCATGATATTTTAATGAATATATTTGAAACCCTAGTTAAATTCATACCAGGGTTTCATATGAATGACTAATTAAAATGAGTTATGAGATAATTCGAGTTTCTAACTGAATATCATTTTATATGGATACACATTTTGATTTGTGATGCAAAAATCTCTAGCCGAGTTAATTGACATGAAATGCATAAGTTATTATGGTAATTTAAGAAAATAGAAAAGACATTTCCCTATATAGGGATGTCGTTGATGCCATGCATGAATATGAGAAATGTTGAATGTAAATATTTATATCATTAGACATGATATCTATTTGAATATATGCGAATTCTTTTATGTGCATAAGAAATGAGAAATCCTGAGAGAAGGGTAATCAGTATGTTAAGCATCTAAGAAATGAGAAACTCTAAGATAAGGGTAACCAATCTGTTATGCATTCAGCTAAGTATTATTAGTGAATTCAGTCTAATAGCTCGAGTAGTTAGTAAAACTACAATAGTAATATTAGATGCCTTGAACACTATAGAACCCTCCCTGGAGGTCTGTACTGGGATGGGTGAAACAGGCTATGGACTATCAGATATAGGAAGAAGTAACCCAAAACTAAGTATCTAACATCAACTGATTGGATATCGGTGGTACTTCAGTTGAGTAGCATAGTATCCAATAATTATCAGAGATCCTGGCGGTACTATTTCAATAGTAGGGGTATCCAATAATAACTGGAGATCCAGTGGTACCCACTAGTTTAAGTATACAACCCTTGTGGACCTACTTCTTCTGGAAGTTACTCCATTTTGCGTGTCATCCCTAGTGGAACCACATTACGTAGAGTTGAGGCTTTTTAGCCTAGAGGCACCCCTCCTGAGTACCCAGGACAAGGGGCCACAATTTATAGATGTTGTTTAGCTACCGTTAGGCCAGAAGTGGCAACCTCGTTGCAGACTGAGGTAGTTAGTAGTAGTCTTAAGGTCCCATGTTTACCTTAAGAATTGTACGGTAAGTCATGTAGTAGCGACTTTTGCTTGGATGGTACAATCCAAGTGAGTTCAGGGGCAAGTTAAAAGAAAAGTTGATTGAGTTCAATTGAGTTTAGATAAAGAGTACAATAGTCAGATCAGTCGGTTATGTTTAGTTGGCCAACATAGTAGTAGTCGGTTCAGTAGTTAGGTCAAGTCAAGGTTAATGAAAGATTACAAAGAGAATAATGAGAAAAATGTTTAGATATTTGTATATTACTACTGATGCATTTTATGATGAATGAGATGTTAACCAAGTGTGTGCAGTTATTCAATTATTCTTTGTATGTTTCTGGATTATTAGATTTCCTTGTGGTTAATCAAGCATGTTCATATATTGATTCACTCTTGTAGATGTCTAGAGTATTCTACCACATTTATGTTTGTGAATGATTAGTCTCTGTAAAGCTTACTGCTGTTATAATTAATGTCAGTTGCAAAATAGTATATCTGTAATTATATCAGTGCTTTAGACAATTTCTTTGAAGTACTCATTCACTGAGTGAGTAGGATCACCCCTCTACTCACAATTTTTAGGGATAACTAATGGACTGAAGATATCATTGCATCAACATAAATATGCCACATGAGTTAAGTATGAGATTAGTTAAGTTTAGTCAGTCCCTGTCACTCTAGGTCCTTATATAGAGTTGAGAGAGAATTCCAAATGATGATTTGTATCTTTGTTTCCTTAATGATAGAGTATATTCTGGTCATCATGTTGTATGTACATGGAAGTGTGAGGAACAAAATGAATGTCTGGATGTGTTTCATTAATGTTGAGATCATATTTGAGTAATCAAGGTTTAATTCCTTTGTAAAGTTTGTTTATGTGATTGAATGCGAGAAAACAAAGAATTTGAAATAAAGGAAAAAAGTTGGGAGTGAACTTTGTATTAAGTACAATCCTCAAACTTATGCCCTAATCTCATGATTAGTGGTAATCGTGGGATGTGGGTGTAACAACTTGGTATCAGAGCTTAGGCTGAGTTGTCAGGGACCATTATGATAGAAAGTCAGAGTTATTAGTGTGGCAGTTAGGAGGTGATGCGTCTATAGCTCTGGGAGGTGTAAGTATTTAAATAACCTGGCCCAATATCTGATTACTTAGGTTGACCAGTATCAAGCTACTCTATCTATTCTTCTTTGGATGCCCTAACCAGGTATGCAGAGGAAGGATGGGCTAGAGAGAAACCCTATAAATATTAGGGTTAGAAGGACGGAAAGAAATGAATGAATTGAGCATAAGAATAGAGTGTGAGGTAACTCTTGTTTTATATTGTTTCTTTGCTTGGATATCAATGGAAATTCTCTTATATATTTGAATTCAAATATTTAGTTCTTAGAAATATATGTGGCCCTTTAATATTCTTGTACACTATGTCGTTAATTCAATTATTGTTTACATTATTTGTATAAATTAGACCAGAAGTTATCTTTAAATGAATTTACCCTGAGTGAATATTATTTCTATATGTTTGAGGTATATAGAAGTCACTTAATCCTAAGTAGCTCTTGGGTTTAGGACTGTTGGTTTAGCCTGGTCTGGCTGGAAAGATACGTTACTGGGATCTGACGACTCCTATTAACAATATAATAAGAGTAGAGTCTGGATAAATCAGACCCACATCATAGTGAGAATGTACATACACTAGATGTTGAAATATAAGGGAAAGATTAGAATAGTTAAGATTCAATTGGAATTGATATCTGAGATCCAACTTTGGGGCCTTAGATAAGAAACCCTAAATTGGGAATGAAGGAAGAGGGATATAGATACAAGACATATCTTTGTATGTAACATACAAAATGAAGAAGACAGGATGGATAAAGAGAAGTGAACTATATAACTAATTATGGCAATTTATCCAATCTGAAATCAAGGAAAGATAAGAGAAAACTATATGGAAAGCCAAGATAGAAAGAATCAATTAGAATGAATGGATCATATAATCGAGTAAAATGTACTTATGTACTCTACAACAAAAGGAAAATAGGATAAAAAGATTAAGTATGCAATAAGTACATAGAAGTGAAGTTCTAAAAAATGAAAGTGAAGAGAACTAGATAAACATGTAAATTATAAGACTAGGATAAGAAACTAACATGAAAAAAAGTGATGGAAATGATGAGTTTGATTTAGAAAGAAGGGTTACATGATATAACGAGGAGCATGGAATGTGTACTTTTATCATAAAGTTTAAAGTATCCATCCTTACTAGCTTTTGATTCAATATCTCTATTTAGGATGAAATGGAACTAGATCTTAAAATAAGAACAAAGGTGTGGCTAAAAAAATGAACAACTCATATAAAGGTAAATTGAATTCAGAACATAAAATCTTGATTGAAAAAGAAGCTATGGTTGACCCCTGCATGATATGTTTGATTTGAAATGAAGGACACGTAATGTATTATGCATAAAATGAAGTTAGTAGGGAGGAAGTTGAATTGGAATTTCAACTAGATAAAAGTAAAAGGATGATAAGAAAGTTTATATGGCATGAAATATGGAATTATACACAAGAGTGAGAAAAATGATCATAAGAGATAAGTAAAAGTAAATAATGACATAGGGAAGAGTAGAAAATAGGTAGCCGATGATAGAAAATAAAGATGGGGCTGAAACATGAGGGAGTAATATAGATGATAAAAGAGAGAGATTGTGAGATGTGAGGAAATGTAAAATAGTCTAGTCTCCTTAATGATGACTAATATGAGAACCGTGTTAAGTGAATACTCAAAGATTATAATTCTATGTCTCAAAATCAGATTTTCTTTTGTATCCTCCCTAGTGAGTGTAACGTGGGATGAAGTGATAAGGAAATAAATCATAAATGATATACAACCGTCATGAGAGACACATATATTGAATATACTAATGACACATAATATGATGATGAGACCCTAGCAGGGTAGATCAAGAAAGTAATCTATCGAAATGGTCAAGTAAGATAAAGAAAATTCAAGTGGTAAAGACAAGGAAGACTCTGGTAAACCTCAAGAGAGCTAAGGTTTGCATATCGAAATAAGGGAGTAAAATCATGTCACAATAACATCATGTTTTTTTATAAAGTTCAAACCCTAGATAGTTTAGGGTTGTAACAGATAAAGGGATGTCAATAATGATTTGACCTTGAGCATGAACATATCTATAAAATAAAATGTTGAGATCATCAATATGAGAAGAGAATAGTAGTTATAGTATTCATGGGTTTAAAGGTTGCAAATGTGAAAGATAGATAAACAATATGGAAATGAATATGAACAAAGGATAAAAAAATATATTAGAAAGATAAGAAGTGTGATTTGAATAAAAGGAGAAATATACTAAATTTTAATGCATTTTATTGTGTCAATCATTCATATCAGTAGTCTGACTCAATTTTATACAATTGTTGTTACTTCTAGTCTTACAGTTCATGAGTGCTTTTCTATTAGAGTGGAAAAATAGTGAAATTCAAAATAGAAAGGTGAACTGTCTTTAATAACTCTAGTGTAATGTAGAAAAATAAGTAAAGATTGATGTGTATGAATTAAGATAGCGGGATCAGATTACCAGTACCGAGGTAACATCTCAAGAGGGTATGACAAAAAAAAAGTTGTTTATCTATCTCTTTCCTATTACTTATTGTGACAAAAAAATATTCTTTAGCTATCATTGAGAAGTCTTGCTTAAAATATTTTGAGATTAGAAGAGAAACAAATGACCCAATGTTGAAAATAACATTCAAATATGAAATACAAGAGTATAGTGACACATAAGATTTTAGAAATTTAAAAAAATTGCATATAATTTGTTTGTGTATTTATGTTTCGGGGAAGGAACTTTTTAAGGGGGTGAGAATTGTAATGACCACATTTATGCTTAATTGGTAAACTAGGGTTTACCTGAATGATTACATGCTTGATTAGATTGAACATAATTTAGACTTGATTAATGATAGTAGCTCAATTATAATGTTTCAAACCTAAGAAGAAACTCTAATTATGATTTTAGTTTGAAGAATTAAGGTTTGAGAAATTTAAACCCTAATCGGCAAAAATTAGGGTATTGATAGTACATGAGTATGGAATTCGATCAGCATAGCACAATGATAAATGCTTTTTCATATTTTCTATGAATTTTCAATTTAATTACATTTTGGATATGATATGGATAACTCAATCATGCATATTGGAGAAAATTTTTAGAATATTTGGGTGTTATTTGAATGTGGTTCTTGGTCAAACTATACTTTGACCGAAATGCTAACAGAGTGATGTTCATCAGTGTAGTTTTTTATTTTTAATTATTTCTTGGTAACTCCTAATGATCTAAGATTTATAATGGAGTTATGAAATTACATTTTAGACATAATTATAAATATTAATAATTTTTGGAGGATATTTGAAATTTGAAATAAATGAATTACAGTAACTTTTTTATAACAGAAAAATCTACTGAAATAAGAAAAAGTATAGTGAGGGGTTAATGTGTAAATTACCCAAGCACCTAAATTTCTATACATGATCAAACTAGCACCCAATCAGATATCATATTTTGTGATCCATTCCAGAGAAACAAAATCCTAGAGAGAGAGGGAAAGTTAGGGTTTAAGAGAAGAAAGTGGTGGAATTGCTGATCTAGGGTTTCTCTATCGGAGATATGATGAAATCAAGTAAGTTTAGCTTCTTTGCATATAATTTCATGATGAATCTTCTCTCAGATGTCAAGATTTCATCCCTCCCCTTATTTGATTCGAAATGGTATCAAATCTTCCCCTTTTCTCACTCTTTCTTCATAATCCCCCATTTTTAGGGTTTCCGGGTTGAAAGGAAGAAGAATCTAGTGATTTGCTTGGGTTTTTATATGAGTTTGAGATTTCCAGAGATGAGCTGCATTTTTAAGGTGTTTTCAGACCTTAGGGTGAGTGGGTAATTCCTTTAAACAGTAGATTGTATGAAAATGAGTTAAATGATCAATAATCTTTACTTGTTTTGTATGAGACTACAAACCCTAAACTGCCCTTTTGACTTAGCTTATGCAAGATGATATGAAATAAGATTATTTCTCTATTATGATGGACTACAGTTGATAAATCATACTATAAATGCATATAAATTATATAAATGAGAATTCCTAAAGTAATTGCAGAGTTTATATGAAAATAACAAAATCTAGGGTTTTTGGCCATGACTAAAATTGTTGTATAATTGAATTAAGAGGTTTGTCTAGTTGAATCTCCTTGGTTACAAGTAATTATTTTATCTGAATGAGTAGTACATATATGTCAGATAAGATCTTGTATTTCATTTGATGATATCAATGTTTGCTTGATATATCAGTAAAGAGGGTGAAACCCTAAATGAATGAAAAGTTGGAAGTTTGCGTATAGATTTATGAATTCAACTGACATGATTCTTTTATTGTTATAAATTCATTTATTAAGGTTATTCTTGATGCATGATATTTTAATGAATATCTTAGAAACCCTAGTTAAATTCATACCAGGGTTTCATATGCATGACTAATTAAAATGAGTTATGTGATAATTCGAGTTTCTAGCTGAATATCATTTTATATGGATACACATTTTGATTTGTGATGCAAAATCTCTAGCTGAGTTAAATGACATGAAATGCATAAGTTGTTATGGTAAATTAAGAGAATAGAAAAGATATTTCCCTATATAGGGATGTCGTTGATGCCATGCACGAGTACGGGAAATGTTGAATGTAAATGTTTATATCAATAGACATGATATCTGTTTGAGCATATGTGAATTCTTTTATGTACATGAGAAATGAGAAACCCTAAGAGAAGGGTAATCAGTACGTTAAGCATCTAAGAAATGAGAAACCCTAAGATTAGGGTAACCAATAAGTTATGCATTCGACTAAGTATTATCAGTGAATTCAATCCAATAGTTCAAGTAGTCAGTAAAACTACAATAGTAATAGTTGATGCCTTGAACAACGTAGAACCCTCCCTGGAGGTCTGTATCAGGATGGGTGAAACATGCTATGGACTATCAGATATGGGAAGAAGTAGCCAGAGATTGAGTATCTAACATCAACTAATTGGATATCAGTGGTACTTCAGTTGAGTAGCATTGTACCCAACAACAACCAGAGATCCTGGTGGTACTATTTCAATAGTAGGGGTATCTAATAATAACTGGATATCCAGTGGTACCCACCAGTTGAAGTATACAACCCTTGTGGACCTACTTCTTCTGGAAGTTACTCCGTTTTGCATGTCAACCCTAGTGGAATTGCATTGCGTAGATTTGAGGCTTTTTAACCTAGAGGCACCCCTTCTGAGTACCTAGGACAAGGGGCCATAGTTTATTGATGTTGTTTAGTCATCGTTAGGCCAGACGTGGAAATCTTGTTGCATACCAAGGTAGTTATAAGTAGTCTTAAGGTCCCGAGTTTACCTTAAGACTTGTACGGTAAGTCACGCAGTAGTAGATTTTTCTTGGATGGTACAATCCAAGTGAGTTTAGGGGAAAAGTAAAAGAAAAGTTAATTGAGTTCAATTGAGTTCAAATAAATAATAAATAGTACAATATTAAGATCATTAGTTATGTTTAGTTAGACAACATAGTAGTAGTCAGTTCAATATTTAGGTTAAGTCAAGTTTAATGAAAGATTATAAAGAGAATAAGGAGAAGAAAGACACTTGTCCAGCCAAGGGTTGACCATGCATGCACATTTACAAGATATGCAACATAAGGTGATAAGGACAAGGAAGTGTAGCACCCATCAGGGTCCACTACACCACTTCAGTCGAAGCAAAGATAGGGGAGGGCATTGTAGCGACCGCTACAGAATGCCACTCAACCCAAATGGTTGAAACACTAAAACACAACTCAACCCTAGCGACCAAAGCCAAGGGAAAAGCATTTAGGTCGAAGAAAATCATCAAAAAAAAGGTGCTTCATTCAAAGCACACCTAAGGCACAAAGCCCATCAGTCACAACACTCAAAGCACACCACATGGTCGACACAACCATCCATGCAATTCATGCATATCCAAGCAAACCCTAAACGATACACAAGATGCCACCTTATCAATCAAGCCCTAATAAGGTGCCTCTCAACACCATCTTATCTCTCATGATGTTAGATAACAAAGGGAACATCGTACATGTGACAAATTGCAAGATAACCCCTCAACATGGGTAAATTGCCATTTGGTCCAAAACAACTAAACACAACTCAAACATCATCCAAACTAGACCAAACTGAAAACACAAACATATCACATGTTATTCAGGCATATCAAGAGATTAGATTAAGATTTAAGTATGTTATTAAGTAAATCAAGCACACCCAAGTACTAATCTAGGCCAGGGTCCTTATTTTGCATACATATATATAACATGAATGCATAGTGTGACATCCCATATGATTATGGTTCTGACTTCTTTCTTGTATTTTTCAAGTTTGTTGATGCATTCTTTCATACTGGTACTAGGGATCCCACATTTCAGTGCAAATCTCCCCCATAAGTATCTCCACCATTTGCATTCAGAAGTTAAATGCATTGTAGTTTTGTCTCCTTCTTAACAGAGACAACATCCCCCATCGACTATAGGAAACCACTTGAGAATCTTCTCCATCATAGGCAGGAGGTTCTTGTGAGCTCTGAAAGAAGTGAAGGTCCATCTTGGATTATGTTTGCTCCTCTAAATATTTTTGAACACTGTATTTTTATCTTTCTTCTGTCTACATATTTCCCATAGTTCTTCAGGTGTCATGTCTTTGAATACACTCCAATTCTCATTGATTCTCCTCCATTGTGTTGAGAATCCCCATCTATGAGCTAGTTGGCTTAAATCATCTCGTCCATACTTGGTAATCATCCACTTCACCTAGATGGATTCACCTTGTAGCAAACATTTTGTTCTCTTCATAGTATGAAAGTCGGCCATGTCCTCCAGTTTTTGTAGGCCTAGGCCTCCTTCATCCTCAGGATAAGAGATATGTTCCCATGAAGCTGGATGGATAGATGATCCCCATAGAAAATATCCCGTTAGGATTTCCATTCTTCGTAGAGTAGATTTAGTCAGTTCTCCTTGGGACATCCAATATTACACTAGGCCCATGGCGCAACTCTTAATTAAGACTAATCTTCTTGAAAAGGAAAGTTTACTGCCAGGCCAATTTGTGATCATGTCCTTGAGTCTATCAAGGCATGCGTTGAAGTTCCTTCTTCTAAGATTACCCCCAGCGAGAGGGTATCCTAGATAAGTGGTAGACAGGGTCCCCAACTATACACCCAGAAGATCTTCAAGCCGCTGCTTCTCTTTGACCGATTTTTATAAGAAGATATTCGATTTGAGGGAATTAAGTCTCATGCTGGAATCTTCACCAAATTCATCAAGTAACATATTCAATTTTTTTACTTCTACTCCTTGCTTCATAGAAGATAATTATATCGTCTACAAATAGAAAATGAGAAATCACCAGAGTATTCCTAATTGTGTATGTTTTGATCCTCTTGTCCTTGACATCCTTGTCAAGCTTCTTGGTAAGTCCTTCCATTGCCATGGTGAATAGAAGTGGGGATAATGGATCACCTTGGCACAATCCATTTGAATTTCAAAATAATCCTTCAGATGCACCATTGAGTAGTACTGAGAATGAGGGTGTCAAAACACACTGTTGTATTAGTTTTCAAAACACATTATTTTATTAGTTTGATGCATTCATCTTTGACGCCTAGATTATGCAAACAATTCCATAGATATGGCCATTGTACTGATTCGTATGTCTTGGTTATATCCATCTTAATACAGGTAGAAGGTGAGATATGAGCAACATTGAAGTTAAGAGTGAATTCCGTCACAAGTAAAGAACAATCCTAAATGCTCCTACCCTTGATGAAACCCCCTCGATTGGGAGATATGACCATGGACACGATGGAAGCCAACCAGGTTGTAATTATTTTGGTGATGATCTTGTATAGCATGGAGCAACATGCTATAGGGATAAAATCATTCGGTGAAGAGATAATCTCCTTCTTGGGGATTAGGGCAAGGAACACATGGTTCACTTGCCTAACCATGCTTCCTCCTTTGTAGAACCATTGGACACCTTCAAGGAGCTCCTTGCATATGGTGTTCCAGTTTTAGCGATAGAAGAAGCCATTGAATCCATCTGGTCTTGGGCTTTTGGAGGCTATACTGGACCAAATGGCTTCTTTGACTTCACCCATGTACGGAATCATGCATAACATTTGGTTATCATCATCAGAAATAAGCTTCTTCCAACCTTCATTATCAAAATATTTTCATGAATGATCTTGATTGTATACATTGTCAAAGAACATCATGGTTTCTTTGGCAATAGCCTCTTCGTCATTTAGAAAAACCCCAATTCTTTCATAAATTTCTGAAATGGAATTAAGCACATCTCTTCTTTTGACAATTAATTGGTATAGCCTGGTGTTTCTATCACCATTCTCGATCCAATCCATTCTACTTCTCTACAAGTAGTATTTCTCCTCTGCTTGATCTAGGAGGTTGATGCGTTCTTGCGTACACTTCTCTTCTTGAATCATTTGTTCATCAAGAGGATTCTTCCTTAGAAGTTTGGTGATATCATCCATCTCAGCGTACTCTTATTGCAGAAGGTTTGTGAGATTTACCTATTTCTTTGCCCATTGCTTGAGTTTCTTCTTCACCAACTTAAGTTTCTGGTTGAATCTGAATAAAGGATTGCCTTCGACTTCTTCATTCCATGCTTTGTGGATAAGGGTTTTGCAGCCGCTCCAATCTTGCCAGTAATTTAGGAAATGAATGGGTCTTGGTTTCCTTTGTAATTCTCTCAGGTTAACATTGATTGTCGAATGGCCAGAGAATTTGGATGTAAGTAGTTTAGCTTTGGTGCCAGGGAACTTAATCAGCCAATCCTCATTGACTAGGGCTCTGTCGATCTTGCAGGAAATCCATTCAAAGGTAGCCAATTTGTTTCTCTAGGTGAATGTCTCGCCTCCCACCATGGGTAGTTCAATGAGACATGCATTATCAATGGCTTAATTAAAAGTGTTGAGTACCTTAGATAGTACCTCCCTTCCTCCCACCTTTTATTCTCTCTTTATTATGTTATTGAAATCCCCTATGGTGAGCCAAGGTTCATTTATAATAGTCAAAATGTCCATGAGCTTAGACCATAGTTCTGTTTGTTGCTTCATTAATTTTCTGGCATATACTACTGTGATAACAATGCATAGTCCATGTTTTTTGTAGGCTTTTGCAGTTACCTATTGATCATCTTCATTACTGATAGATAGATCCCACGATCTGAGATCCCATCATAAACAAATCCTCCCATTATCATCACATTGATGATTGGGGTGGAACTTCCAGATATTAGGAAACCGTTTCTTCATAGATTCTTTACACAAATTCTTGATCTTCATCTCCTCTAAAATAACAATCAATCCTTTAATTTTTCTGATAGCATCCCTCACCTCCCTCTTCTTCCATGGTTTGCCTGAACCACAGAAATTTTCCATATAGAAGGTCATTAATGACCTCTACCAGAAGATTGGGTCTTGCACGACCCGTTTCCTCCAATGTCAGCACTGCGTGCCTCCTTATTCTTCTAATTGTCTATATTTTTGCTTTTCTCATTAGCCTCTTTATCCTTCTGAGAGATCTTAGACTCCTTCCCTATAACCTCATTATCATCAGGGATCACCACCTCTCCAGTTTCAGTAAGGAGGCGGGATCACCCCCTTACTAAAAATTTGAAGAATGAAACATCCATTATAAACACACTCAAAGGTATGCCAGAATAGGTGCAAAATTTTCAAACTTCAATAGATGGTATTCAAAACAACCAAAGTACATCAGTGGAATAAAAATAATGACTATATTCAATTTTCATCCTATTCTCACACATAGCACATGGACATCTCATCTCCATTACATTGACATGGTTTGATGCAAACCTCAAAAAATAATCTATTCCTAGATGAAAATATTTATCTATGCGTCACTCATATTTAGAGGTAGGTTTGTACATCCAACTCTTGTTCATAATATATCGATTATCCATAATGATGACTAAAAAGGGTAAAGTTAATCATTAAAAAAAGATCACATATAATGAAAAAAATAGAGAACTACAAAGATAATACATCACATCCACATGATAAATAAATCAGGGATATGTGTGAGCTACCAAAGAAAATTTTCCTAAAAAATATATAAGTGAATCCAAATTTTGTTGCATATATTCTTAAGATTTATTAGTAAACTAATACATGGTTGTGTTTGTTTACATGATTAATGAAGGTTGCATCAATTTCTCAATTTTCTTGGGCATATATGTAGTTGATACAAATGCCATATATCAGCTCTCATGCTATAATGAATATTCTCTAACTAGCATTAAATAGTCTAACATAATAATATGATAGGTTCTTGAGTTCAAGAACTCTATACCAGAGGGGTACAAAGTAGGATCTATTAGACATAACGGTAACATGATCATATCTTCTTGTAAAAGTTTGACGATGTGTATGATATAGGTGAATGTATTTGTGCAATATAGATGTGTATAATAATAAGATATGTGTGGATGTACATAGACCACAGACACATATATATGTATATATATACATATACATACATATATAAGCATTTATATATATGTATATATATTTATGTAAGTATACATGTGTATATATATGTGGAGGGGGGCACATATAAAAATATGTCCTTTATGCATAGTTATCAAGACCCGTGCCTAGGCGGGATATGCTCTAGAGGAGGTGTGCATTCAAGAGTCTAGGCCCCTGTGAGCTTGGTGTCTAGGGTCTTTTAGATCCAATTCAAGACATCTTGGCACCAAATTAGGTCAAATCAAGTTTAAGGTTTTAACATTCTAAGTCTAAATTAGATTAAGTTGTGTTTGATTCTTGTCAATTTGGGTGTTTCCTATATTATGTTTTATTTAGGTCAAAAGAGAGTGATTTGATCTAACTTAGGTCATGTTAAGAGTCAATCTATGAAAATTAAAGATTGACTAGAATTATGAAATCAATAATATATACTTTGTAAAATACTCCATGAAGATAACTAGTTCAAAACATAAGATATTCCTAATTTATGAGGTTAATAAAATATCTAGGCCGCCTAGGCTCGCAAATCATGATGTCATCACCTAGCCACCTGGACAACTTTGTTTTAGCTTCAAATATAAGTTTGAGTATACAAACATGTATGTACATATGTATGCATATATGCACGACATATATGTATGTATGTACACACAAATGTTCTCTAATTTTTCTTGGCATACATACGAGTGAGTATAAATATATGTATGTATATGCAGATTATGTATATGTAATGTGTCCAATATATTTTCCTAATATTTTACCGAATAGTTCATAGTATCCTTGTATTAATTTAATCATATTTTATGCATTTCCACATTATTCATGAGATTTGAATTTTAATGCTTAGTCAAATGTATATTGAATACTAAATTTTTGATTATGTTCATGGGAAGAGTATGAAGTCCATTTGGTTGTGTGAGTTCAAGGTTCTCCATAACTAGACAAGGCACACAAAAGTGTAGAAAATCAGTTATGATGTACAAAAAAAACCCAACTAATATTTATTCTATTAGTACGTGATCATGGCTCCATATAATATGGAGGTTTGTTTTCACCCACAACCAACAAGTACTGTAAGAGGATAATGAAACATACTGATGAATATGACTTGATTCTATAAGTTTTAACAAACAACAAATAAATTAGTATTATGCACATTTCAACACATAAGTAACCAAAAGTAGTTTATTTTTTGTATAAAATGAACATCAAATATGGATTTCAAACACTAGGAAGACAAATATATAGAATTTGTATGCATATATCGAATTCATCATGTACATGGATAAAAATATAAAATTTTCATTTATGTGAACGTTAAAATTTATAAACTTCTATGAAGAGCGATACACAAGGATTAATAGTCCACACTTGACTAACCTTATATTTCACCAATAGAAGTTTAGTAAAAAAATCCAGAATTTGCCAACAACCTGACCAAGCAAAGACTTTGCACAACTATCCATGTCCTGATAAAGTAGACAACTTGTAGAGTTTTCACAACCTAAAAAGTTTATATGTTCAAGTCAGTAGTAGAATCAAAACTGAGCCAAGCCATAATATGAATGTACAACATTTGTTAGTATACATTCAATATCATGTATGGAAAGAATCTGTATGGAAGCTTTGGAGAGGATAACCACAAAGATAACATATTCATTTTCAGAGTTTGCACTCGTAGATGATAATTTAAGTCGATGATTTGTAAATGGATCTCTAGGTTGTTTCCTCTTGCTTCGTCACTATCATGGGAGATGAAGAAAGAGGAGAAACGATAGGGAGAGTGGAAATCTGAGTAACAATGGATAGGGGGAACCAGTGGGAGGAATAAAACATAGAGTATCTAAGAAATAAGTAGATCGCAGCAACAAAATATTACAAAAGATTACAATTTTCAATCCTTTGAAGGTCTCAACATGAACTACTTTTATATTTTTATCCACATGTCCTGATCGACCTGCCTACTTTCTTGGTTAGATGCAAAACAGGACAATACGTCCCCTTCTCAGAAATTAATTTCGTACAGTCTAGAAACAGGGGTCTTTATGCACGTGGACACAACGTTGCTCCTTCCCAGACATTAATTTCGTGCAGGCAAGAAAAAGTGTATTTATGCACATGACCAAAATACTGCGAGCAGGAGGTGGCTATAGGGGAAGAGGAAAATCAGATTAATAGGAGACAACATCTTCCGGAATCAAGGGGTGATAGAAAACTAGAAAAGAAAAGGCAAATCATTGTAGCAAAATATGAAAAATAGTAGAAGTAAATCACCAGACATCGGGAGGCGTCAATATTAGGGAGCAAAGGAGCTATGAAAGATTGAGAAGGAAAATAAAGAAATGAAGTTGCATGTACCCAGACAGATAGCAGGAGTGAAGAGCAATCTTGGCGGAGCAGTCTTCGGCCAGTCACGCGCACTGCTAGCTGATTGGCGTGGTATTCGCTGGGACGCTGTAGAGCCGAAGATCGCCTAAAGAGAACAATCGCGAAGAGGCAGGGAATGCGGAAAAGAAGAGGTGGAACAACCAAGACTCAAGTGCGGCAAAATAACATAATCACCCAGGAAAATTTCCCGCTCCTCATTCTTTTGGGGGCCCGCCTAAAAGCACCTGTAGCAAATTTATGTAAATGGGCCTACTTTTATGGCCTGTAGCGAGAATAAATTAGGCCTGTGGCCTTCTAAGGGGCCTATAGAGGACAAACAATTTTGTACTAGTATGTGCATACTAAGAGAAAATAGATGACATCATCAAAGGCTGGTATGTGCATACTAAATAGGAAATTGAGCAATATATGGAATAAAGGACATCAAATATAAAATACTTCTCATAGAAAAGATAAGGACCACCCAAATGGGTACCAAGAGAAAAAGAATTGAAATCATATGATAAAAAAACTTGCCATTAATAAAACATAAAGATTGTGCCACAAAGCACATGTAAAGAATTAGGGAACACACCCCATATCATCAATCTGCATGCATGTGAGATAAACATAGCCCTAGAACAATATAAACACAAAGACGGCCAAGTCTCATAAACTTGAAACCTGATAGAGAAAGGAATACTGCCAATCTCCCAAATATATAAAACATGGGCCAAGAATCACACATCTTGCCCTGAGTATGAGGTTCCTTTCAATCCCAAAAGAGCAGGAAATATCACATCTGCTCGGTAGGAAATAACACATCTGCCATAAAAACCAATGCAATTACACTACTCTAATGCTACCGAATCAAATAGCATGTTAAATGTAGAGGCAAGTAGAAAGTATAGTAAGAATATATAAACTAGTCACCACATAAGTGACCAACATATACATCCACCTCATAAGTGGGCAAAAGACATCACATGTCATCTTTTAGAGTTCCATCATGAAAAAAGCATAAGATAAGAGTTCAAAAGAATATCCATGATCACATGATCCATATCAAATAAGATAGTTTACATGAACCATGATTTTCAAAAGAAAAGGCTTTGTGTATAGGCTAATGTCCATAGAACAAAGAGAATGAATTAGCATAGGTGAATTGCTCAATATAGAAGAATAAGGGATACATCATACCTCAACTTCAGAGTCTTGAAGGAAATAGGTCTCATATTGACGTTTAAAGCATAGTGATCTGAATATATGCAAGTGATGAACTTTGTACGGTCCAATAAGTAAGGTTCCCAAGCTTATAGAGGTTGGTTTCTCCAACAAAGCTCCTATCTCAAGCAAGAAGCACCTTCTCCACTTTAGAGGTAAAAAATCCTAACAAAAGAACATGGAGATGAGGTGTTTATTGGTTCTAGGTGGGGTTTCACCATGGAAGGCCATGATTCCGACCTGGAGGAAGGTGGAAGGAAGACTAACAACATGAAAATAGGGCAGTAAAGGAGGATACTTACTAGTTTTGGTCAAAATCACCAAGGAGGAGCTTAAGAAATCCTAAATAGAGAAATTTGGAACCCTCAGAGCCTTCTTCACCAAGGTAGGCACCTCCTTTTACCTTGGGACAAACCTTCATGGAAAAATAGAGTAGGAATGATGCTATAATCTAGAGGAAATAAAGGAGAGAAATATTTTTCAAGTTGGGAGTTGGGAAAGGATAGATATGGCTATATGAAGAAAGAGGTCAAGTATGAGGTGTCTATGAGACTTTCCATGTGTCATGCATAAGGGTGTCCATGCACATGCAAGCCTTTATGGATAAGGAAGAAGTCAAGAACGAGGTGTGAAGTTACTTTCCATGTGTCCAATGCTAAGGGTGACCAAGGACATGCAAACCTTTATGAATAAGAAAGAAGTCAAGCATGAGGTGTCCATGGAGCTTTCCATGTGTCCTTAGCCTAGG
This sequence comes from Alisma plantago-aquatica, assembly GCA_963693085.1. Taxonomy (NCBI): domain Eukaryota; kingdom Viridiplantae; phylum Streptophyta; class Magnoliopsida; order Alismatales; family Alismataceae; genus Alisma; species Alisma plantago-aquatica. Next base: position 457,022,752 of record OY856411.1, on the reverse strand, counting down.
GATTTCATGGCCATGCAAGAGGACAACTTATAGAGGCTTCTTGAATATGAAATGTTAGTTTATGGACACTTATAGGCTATCCCAAATGACCTCGAATCAAAGAAATAACCCCATTGGTTGATAGCTTCTAAAGATAAGCTCATTTATAAAGAGGAAATCCCTAAAATGCCCTTGGAAAGAAACACCTTCAAACCAAGGTGTAACTAGGTTCCCTATTGTTCAAAAACTTGAGAATGGTAAGGGAATATAAAAGTATTATAAGGCATGTAAACATTTTCAAAGAAAACCTTCCAATTGGGTAAATTGCAGAAAAGTCCATAATGTACCTAAACTTGCATAACTTGCACAAACAACATCCAAATTGGACCAAACTTCATCCACAAGTCATATTTGATGTGTTGAATATGAATTTTCTATTATTTGCATATTTTTAAGTTATATAATAACATTATTCATTACTTATGCCTTTTACTCATTTTCTCTCTCCTAAACTTATCCTAATATTTCAAGGTGGTCCAAATTAGATGAAATTTGACATGTAGGCTAATTTTGATATGTAGATTTGAATCTGAAGTTAGTTTCCACTTTTGATACTTCTTTTTATGAGATATGTCATATGGCCCATTAACAACCCATTATCTAAATTATTCATCCAATTAAGTTCCTTATCTTCATATTACCACCAAAATGAGTTATGTGACATATTTTATGTATCCATTATTAACCTAAGATTAATGTTAGAACATTAGGTTATATTAAGGTGATCTATACATGCATTAGCTCATTGGGGTTATACTAAACATCTATTTAGGTCTAACCTTCAACCTTGTCTGGCTAAGTTCAAAATGTCAACTTCCCGGGTAGGGTCTGAGATCTAGTATGTTATAATTTTTTTATCTGATGCTTTTGATGTCTTCTCCTTTTTAGGTTCCTTCTTTGATGTTTCAGGTGTCTTCTCCTTTTTAGGTTCCTTTTCTACTGTCTCAACACTCTCCTTGTCTTGATGTTTATTTTTGTTCCTTATGTTCTCTACTCTATCCTAGACCCGTGTTTGGGGATTTGTTTTCACTGGTTCTTCCTCTCTAGGTTTTAGTGGACAATCCTTATCATCATGGCCAAAGCTTTTGCATTCACATCACGAATCTGGTACATGTTCATAGTTTATCTCTATTGGCATGACTTCCCTATTTGGCATGTTGACCCAAATTTGCTTTGGTGGATCTTCGTCTGCCTCAATCTCTACTAGGGCACGTGCTTCGCCAAGAGACTCATGCGATAGAGATTTAAGATCAATGCGCATGAGTTTTCCCACTCCGCTTGCTATGATACCCACGACCTTCTCTAACCAGTTCCTTTCGAGACTAGGCATGTTGATCCATACCGTGAACAAACTAAAGAGGTCCTTCTTCAAATCATCGCCGAATTTGAAATCCTTTACCAAGACAAACTATCTATCAAACCAGCATGGTCCCATGTTAATTGATGCCTACTTGTCTTCTTCATTGTTGAATCACAGTAGAAAGAACTTATTAGGTTTGGAATAGAGATCGGAACCTACTTTAGGTTTCCAAACCCTCTTGATCTAGTCTAGCAGATGGTAATAATACGACCTCTTGCCCATAACATACACCATTGTTGTGTGTGCCCAATTCTTTTCCATCTTGACATAAGTGTCTTCATCGATTGTTACAAATCTTTTCCCATCTATGATTTCTGCTCCCACATAGTCGTGCTTCTTGTAGGAGTCAGCGCCGCCAAGCACTTGGGTCCATGCCTTCTTAGGCGGAGGTTCCATGAAGAGTTAAGGAGGGAATATCCCCCTCCTTCAACCTCGAGATCGCCCCTCGTGCGCCGTCAATCACCAGAGATCCAACCCTAACCTCGTGTGTGCTATATATATTTATGTGTATATATGTACATATATATGTATATGTATGTATATATATATGTATATATATATATATATATATAGAGAGAGAGAGAGAGAGAGTCAGACTAGAATACACTCGAGTGTACGGATCGCACGAATACACTCAAGTGTGTTTGAATATCAAGACTATTTTTTACAAAATGTAAACCATTGATCTTCAGTGTCATACTATAACTAGGCTACATACAAATTTTGAGCCCATTTGGGTGAGTGTAAGTCACTCATTCAAGGGCAACAAAATCAACGCACGAAACTAATTTGAAATGCATAATTTTTATGATCTTTATAACATGAGATATACATATCCAAATGTGCTCAAATTTTGCGTATGAGTTGTTCACGAGACGTTTAAGAAGATCAATGGATTAGATTTTCTTAAAAAATATTACATCATGAAAATCTACTTGAGTGTATTCCGCTCTGGATACACTCGAGTGTATTCTAGCCTGACTCTCTCTCTCTCTCTCTCTCTATATATATATATATATATATATATATATATATATATATATATATATGTGTGTGTGTGTGTGTGGGGGGGGGGGGCGAGCAGATATATATACCTATATATATGATGTAATATGTAAATATCAAACTTATGTCTATGTTCCATTGTCTATCTTTATTCGTATTATTCTATAATTTTAATTCAACAATATGCCATATGATTTGCATGCCTTTAATAATTGAAGCATGGATTTAATTAAGAGAGATTTAATTTCTAAATGTTGCAACACCTTTTTAGCTAAAGCTAATAGGGAAATTTTGGACATAACCAAAATTGTATAGACACTCCACCACATAATGGATATAGCATAAAGTTTAAGAGAGACCCACAATACCATGACAGACCATCAAACAACAGTCCATACAGACATGCCCCCTCACTCTTTATCGAGGACCACCATTGGTAAAGCTTTACAAATTGATAGTAAGCAACCTCAACAATATTCTCAATAGAATCCTCATGGACCTATTCCCATCCGAAACACAAACACACATACTTAAATATCTAGAAACAAACGCCATAACTCTATCACTTGGTGATGGGAACCTCGTACTCACCCAAAAATGCTTACCTCTTCTTCACATAACGTGACCACCTTTGCCCATATAATACTATTTTGAAAATCACCTCCCTATAAAAACGTTAACTTCTTTGTTTGGCTTATATGGCACGAAAAAATCCTCACCAAACATGAACAATCCATTTGTCTACTATGCACCCAACATTTAGAATCTACTCAACAACTCTTCTTGAACTGTCCCACTACCATCCATTTGAGATATACTACCTTTTCAATAATATACCGTTATCAGATTCATTAGACATAGGACATATGTTCTCCATAGCTAAGACTATACACTCAAACATTGATCAACACAAATACTTTTGACATCCTTAATATGGACATGAAGAAATTATAGAAAGTTCAACAATAATAAACACCACACCCCTAGATTTATCAAAAAGATCCATGATTCATATCACCTTTTTTTACTATACAAATTTATAGAGACCAACGTGTCAATGTAAGGAAAAAAATAAGTATCCATCACACTTGGGAGAAAATATTGCTTCAGAAAACACTTACACTATTGGGGAGATCCTGGAGGAGATTGTTGATGTCTGATTATCTATCTTAGCTTTTTGCATTAGAGGCCTACTGCTGGGTGCTTCCCCTTCTATTACTTCCGAACATCTTATTTTTCATCCTTATTTTACTACTTTTGAGCTCTTTGGTATCATCGGCACCTTGGTGCATTTTGGTCATAGCCTGGTTATTTCGATGCCATAGCCTTGTCAGAACTATGTAGCGTGTTGTATGTTTCACTGATTAGTATGTGGTTGCATGCTAATCACCTATATCTATATGCTATGAAACTTTTCATCAAAGCTGGAAGAGAAATGGGACTATGGGAGGCTGGAATGAGCTGCCATAAGCTCAAATAGAAAGGGCGTGGTAACTGCATCTTCATCGTTCTTATTGCATCGAAAGTTTGGCGTTGGGCTGGATAATAGGTCAATGAAGAGAGAAAGAGCCACAAAGGAGCTCAAACTGTAGTGTTGGGTTAGAGGGTTAAGTCACGAATAATTTGTTGACAGCTTTGGGGAAGCGCATTTTTTCTAAAGCAATACATTTAATTTGCCAGGTTTAGTTTTACTCGATGCCTACTCACCTGCGGAAATATAGCCTCTTCTTTACTGTCTGAATGAAACGTGGGAATAGAATTATGAAATCTCTCACGACACTGGAGCATGCTTTTAACATAAAGGTCTCATGCATGTATTTCATTGTATATGTAACTTTCTTGATGTACTGTACAAAGCGCTCGATAATTCCTAGACATGGCCTGCTGCTTATCTTTAAGGGAAAGGTAATGCAAGAGGTTATAGGAATTTGTGAAGGGCTTGCTTGATATTGAGAGCTTTATAAAATGGAAGTTTGGTCAAAGGTTTTATCTTCTCTGATTTATTATAGTGCTTAGCAGGAGTTCTCTGCCAGTATACCCTGATAAGAAAGTCCCTAGTTGCTTAGAAGAAGATCGCTCGGTAGTGGGAGTGGGTGGCAGCGACCATCTGCCAGTGCAGAGCGACCAACAGACACCTGCAATGTACTGCTACGGCTGCAGATGCAGGCGACCAGCTTTTTCATACAGGCGACGTCTTTGTCGTTTTTTGCTCGTGTTCCAATCGCGTCTGCAGATAGTAGCCACTATTTGATCCCCCAACATTTACCCCACAGAGGCTCGCTAGTTGAAGACCCTTCCCGCATTCTTCTTGCCAGCCATGGATGCCTTCCTTCTAACTGCATGCCGACTGCTCTACCTCTTAACTGCGGCAGCTCATCGACGGGATCGAAGCAGGTGCGGATCTAGAGTGCTGATATGCACGCCCTATTTTCATTCATATTGACACTCTAGCATTAGGACAGTGCGAAAGGAACTTTGTAGGCCCATTGCAAATAGGAAATTCTCCGGTGCAAGAGATCAAAATTTATCATTTCTAAGTGCTTTAAATATATATATATAAATATATATATATATATATATATATATATAATCTTCAAATGATTTTCTTCTATTTTTCTAAGTTACAATTAGTCGTTGTATGGTAATATATACTATATAGGTAACAGTGTGCAAGTTATTATATGTAATTTTATCTTACATTTTTAATTACAAATTAGACATTTATTCTAATAAGATAGTCGTGCAAGAGTAAATATAGATTTTTTTTAATTTTTTAATTACAAATTAGTCGGTGGGTATGTGAATAATGTGTTGTGAGAAAGGTCATCGGAGAAACGAATACATTTTCTCTTAAACTTTTAAATACATATTGGCCAGTGCCTTACTATATGCAATTGCATATAATTTTTATTTTATAATTTTTACTTTTAGTTCTTTGAATTACTAGTCGAGACTCCTGTATTCTAATAAGGATGTATATACTTGTACATTGGGATCTGACTCTTATCATCTCTACACATCATCCCGTCTTTTTACTGTTGTTAGGTTGAGAGTGTAGCATAAACAAGGTCGAAGGAGATGTAGGGCTTGGTCACTCGGACATGGCACATGGAAGGATCCACACAATACTCAACACTAAGAAGTAATCATCATTTATTTTATATTATCCTTCTCTTTTTAGTGATCTCGTTTCTTAATATTGCAGTGATACATTATTAGTTAAAATAAGTTTCAACATATATCTTTTATTTGTAGAATATACTCACCACATAATTGTTATCGACTCTAATCTTATCAATATTTTAACTAGATACAAAAGTTTACTACTTATGAAGTAATCTAATATTTTCAAATACGTACAATACATTGGCTACATCTAGCTATATAAGTATTCCCATAGAGGGTTTTCTCTACAATTTTTCCTACTATATTTCTAAATTATAAATTAGTCCCTATATCCTAATATGTAACATGTCGGAAAGAGTATACTACGTATTATAAGCAATTTTATATGTTATTAATCAAATATCAATCTTTTAGTCTAATAAGAAAGTCGTACGACAATATAGAAATATTGTATGCAACTTTTTCTTTAACTTTTAAATTTTAGATTGACCCTTGTGTATTTTAATAAGACTAAATGAATGGTCATAGGAGAGGTTTACTGTAAGCTTTCTTCTTCTATTTTAAAAATTACATATTGGGCGTACCATATAGGAAAGATTGTAGGTTGTGGGAAGGATTTCATACAATTTTCGCATTTCATTTTTTGATTATTTATTGGACCGTGTGGATTCTAATAAAATTGTGTTACCATCACATACTGTGCTGACTTCTTTCAGTCTTTACATCCGGAATGGTTTTCTACACTTGCTAGGGTTGGGATTCTGGTGAAACCAATATTAGAAGACGTGCAGGATGTGGTCGCTTTAATGTAACACTAGAAAGGATTGATGTGATGAGGTTGCCGGAAAAAAAATATATTATTATTTGTATCCCTTGCTTCTCTTTTGATCTTCTTCTTTTTCTTTGTAGTCGTGCTTCTGATTACAACAAATATCTTTTCCTTCCATTCTAACTTACTCAAAATTAAGTGCCTTTAATAGTAACTTTATTATTTTCCCATTGTATGTAATACGTTTACATTTTAATTACAAATTCATCTTTTAATGTGGCATTCGTACGAGAGTATCAAAGAGTTTGGGTGTAAATTTTTTTTATAAATTAAAAATTGGCCCTTGTGTATTCTATTAAGTTTATATGAACTGTGTAAACTTTATCTTTTTTTTCTTTCAAATTACATATTGTTTACTATGTGTGAAATATCTTCGGAAGGGTTGTATTTAACTTTTAGATTTAATTTTTGTAATTATAAAACCTTGTAAATTATAATAAGTTGTGAGCATCGTTGTATCTAGAGATGACTTCTACCAGTCTTAGCACTTGTGCCATCTTTTAATATTTACTCTCATTGGAAGTATGTGCAACCTATGTCAGAGGAGGCGAAGGGCATGGCCGGTGCAATGTGACCCCATGAAGGATCTACAAACTGACATTACTGAAATGAAGAAGCATTTATTGTTAGTGTTATCCCTTGATTCTCTTTTTGGTGATATACTTCTTTTTCCTTGACAGTGTGTCTGATACGACACTAGTCAAAAGTAGCTTCAACAAAAATTTCTTTTCCTTCCAGCCTAACTTACTCACATTGTAGTTTCCTATTAACCCAGTATTATCTGTTTAGTTCCATTATATGCAATGTATTCACGTTTTAAGTTACAAATTATTCTTTTATTCTAATACGGTAGTTGTACAATATCATAAAAGGGCCTGGATGTAATTTTTCATTTATTTTTAAATTTTAAAATTTCTTGTGGATATTCTAATAAGGCTATACAAATGGTCATCGAGAGGTTGAACCCAAGCCTTGCCTTTTGTTTTTCAAATAAGAGAATGACCCATGTGTTACTATATAAGAAAGGCCACAGGAAGGTTACATACAGTTTTCAAGTTTAGTTTGCTTTAGTTACTAATTTGTTATTCTTTATTCTAACAAAGTATTGCGCTCTGCCTATTTTATCCATGAGAAAAATCCTATGATAACTAAAAAGGATTAAAAAGATAAGATTTGAAGTATCCACTATCTTTTACATGAAAAAATATAGAAAATTTAGGGTAAGCGTTTAAAACTATAGAAAATGCATATGATCAAAATGATCACACCCAAGAGCAAAAAAGCAAAGAAAACATGGAAAAAAGAACATAACCGTAATTGTATTGGGACTAGGGAAGGGTTAACCACCTCAACTTTGCCCAAAAAATGATCTTGCAATTTGTATTCTCAAGTTCATAGAAAGTGACAATTTGGTTGTGATTAGGGGAAACAAACCAGTAAAACAAGAGAAAAAGTAGTATTTTCATTTGTGAATTTTCAGAGATTAGAGATGGTTGTGGATTTTGATCTTTGTCCTTAAAGATTCTAATTTTTTAAATAAAAATCTCAATTGCCTCGGGATCTCCCACGATGGAGATCCACCCCGAACAAGTGTGATGAAGTGAATCTTACAATAGATGAAGGGAACAAATATATTACATAGGAGTCAATATATATGTGGTATTATGATAGAGAAAACTAGGTTGTTAAGAGAAATATGTAGCTAATTGATCAAGACGGTAGTTATCTAACCACTAGTTTTAGAACAAGAATTTTACAACAACATTTCAACTAAATAGGCATTTATAGCAAGATAGTTATACTAGAAATTCAACGAGATAGATAAGAAGTTTAAGAAGAAGTTATAAAAATTTAGGAGTGCTTATAAAAGAGAAAGTCAGATCATTTCAACTAGATAGATATTTATAGAAAGATAGTTATAATATAAATTCAACGAGATAGATAAGAAGTTTAAGAAGAAGTTATAAAAATTCAAAAGTGCTTATAAAATAGAAATTCAAATCATTTCAACTAGATAGACATTTATAGAAAGATAGTTAAAATAGAAATTTAATGAGATAGATAAGAAGTTTAAGAAGAAGTTATAAAAATTTAGGAGTGCTTATAAAAGAGAAATTCAGATCATTTGTAATAATGAATAAAATTGGTGGTCTTATTGCCTCCTTACCATCTTAGCATCCTTTTGATGTATGAGAGTTAGTTGTTCTACAAAGAAGGTCTTGTAATCATAAGGACAATTGAATTAAAAGAGAAGGGCAGTTTCCTCTCTGGCTTACGAGAGTTGAAAGGGGCAATGCCATATGGTGTATATGTGGCATCCAACTTATAAAACACAAGATTAACAAATGCGGAAGCAAATCATTAGCAGCGAATTACTGAAAATCACTAAAAATTAAAACTTTTTGCAAAGAGATCCAATTATAGGAAACTCTTACAACAAAAACCATAGTATTACATTTACATCCTTGTTTGTAGTTACACTCCATGTAACATCTCTTCTCAAGGATTTCATACAACAATTGCTTTACTCTTCTATACAAAAGCAACATAAAACCTCGAGGCATTTAAGCCAAAATCTCAAGTCAATGATAAAAGCACTATCTACTGACTCCGAGGACCTGAGAGTACAGAGACAACACATAGGACTACTAACTATATAAAACTTGGCAGCCAGTGCCTCCACCTGAGTCATCACTGCTGTTTTTGATATTGTTGCTGCTTTCCTTTTCCTGCAAAAGAGTCTCTGCTTCTTTGTCTGCGTCCACCTAAAAATTTTGGATCCCACGGGGGTGAGACAATTGTAAATTGTCCCAGCGGGAGATATAACTCTCCGCCAAAACATTATCATTGCAGATTATCATATTAAAATTGAACAGGAGTTCTTACATATTGATAGGAGCATTATTCATTGTATGAATAGAGAAAGATAATCTCCTTTCCTAAGGAGAACATTGTATCTACTCATGGTAGATTCATAATCCATTTATCTAATTGCAGGGAATGTAAAGAGATATGAATAAACTTTATCAACTGACATTGCATAACAGAAGTATAACATCAGCCAATGAATTTCTGTATTTAATCCTATAGCAAGCATGCTAGATGGCTGATTACATTTTATAATCACACTTATGCCCTGAGGAGAAGGTATACCGCTCATGCTCCAACCGACCATTGCGAAGTCAAAATTGGTGCCATACAAGGTCAATGGTAGAGCCGGCTACCAAGACCTCCCTTGTCTCGGTCAGTACGAGATCAAATGCAGGACATCTTGTGTCTCTGCTAAATAGCTTTCCAGGGTATACTGGAAACTTTGCTATTAGAGTTACAGTGGTGTGTTGTACTCTCTTCGCGATCGTGATATCTCATGTTTAACTCCATCGATCCGGTATTAACATTATTGGGAGATGTGTATTGCATCTGTCCCAATCTTTGGGAGATTCGTGATACATCATCTGGTATAAGTAATGAAGGATTGAGAGGTTTAATGTTTACCTTATATCAATTCCCTCATTAGGACGTCAGGATACAGTCGTCCATTGCCCCCACATATTCAAAATATGCATTCCGAGTTTTGCCGCGGAGCACCCGTTTCACCATCCAGCAAGTTCTGACACTGATGGCTATATGGCCAGGGCTCTACATGATATAATTTCACTTGATTAATTTAAGTACATTATCATATTCTTTCAGCATCAGTCAAGTTCTCAAACATATTTTATTCAGACAAATGCTATAAAGGAACATGTACTATTTTCATCATTTACTTCTCATTCTTTATGAGACATTGGGATCTCAGTCCCTCATTACAATACTGGGATTTCTCATCCCTTAACCACATCATTATCATGCTTATCGAATCTGGGTATTCATACCCTCAATTCATCATTGTCATTGTTACCACTTGCTAGGTAACTATTACCTTCAGGTCCTTAGACTGGGGTAAGCATGATACTTGTTACACAAGTATCTCACATGGCTCTCAAAGCCTATTAAATGTTTTGTCACCTTTCTCTAGACAACAACAACTTATTCATGAGACTCATAAGGTCCATATACCTTTTGTTACTTTTGCTAAGCAACAACAACATTAGGCACATAAGACCATTCAACATATTTGTTATATGAATGTCATAGCTCAGGTCTGGCTATGCTCTTCATCTCATGATGTCTACATGATTAATAGACATGATAACAACCATAAAAGTCATTGACCACATCATGTGATACCTTAGTAACACCACAATTCCTTTTATCAGGGTTATGGTTTATCACTCAATAGGGCTTTTCACGCCCTTTACCCAAAATTAGGGTTAGGGTTTCCTAATTGACATCAATTAGGGTTTTATGCTCATGTAGTTAGATCAACCCTAATGTATTGCTCCACATTTCTAGGAACAACTAAAGATATCATAAGTATATGCTTATGATTACTATCCTCATCATATATCCTTAAAGATCATCAATTCAAGGTATGAGTCCACTTCTCTTTCTTATCATGGTATGATTACCTCATACCCATTAGAGTGGCTCATCCCTTTAAAGAATGTATATTAGCTTATACTCATCAAAGTATATCAACTTCAAGTCAAATATAGAGTACCACGGTAGTGTAGCCTAAAATGGCCGTGCAGAGGGAAGACACCACGACCGTGCTACCTTGCACAGTCGTGCAGGGTGAAGCCACCACAGCCGTGTTGCTTTGCACAGTCGTGCTAGAGCAGATAACCACATGAATCATATTCTTATGAGAAATCTATTCTTTCATCCTTTCAATTTGATTAGGTCACATCAACCCTTCAATCAAATGCATACAACTATGATTACATAGTGTACCAAGTCATTGATCATATAAGTATATAGGAATGCATTCCTAATTGACACTAATCACTTAGGTACTATTAGGGTTTCAACCATTGTACCTTCATGGATTATCATTACCAAATATCATTGGATCAATAGAACATTCATCATCATTCATCATCTTAATTCTCAAAGATTCTATCACATTGAACCTCCATTACCTAAGGCCTATCCAATTAAATTAGGGTTTCCAAGGTTGATTCCTTCAATCATTGAATTCATGGAACCAATCATCAATTGGACCTATACTCATACTCCAATTGAGTTGAATAGGTAAACCTTCAACTGATTTGACTCTCAATTAACCCTCAATTGGTCATCAATTAGGGTTTGATTCAATTGAATTAGAGTTTGGAATTGATGATCCTTCATTACAAATCAATGTAAGACTGGTTACTTTGAAACCATGGAACCATCATCCAAATTGGGTATGACCTGACCCCAAACGGTTTTGACGTCGTTTGGATGACCTCCAAACGGTCTTGAGTCCGTTTTCCCATCATATCACTCAAATCCAAGCCATCTAATTAAGGTTTGGATCATTGGATTGATCACCAAATCAGCATTGCATTGTATATCAGCTTGGTACCTTTAGACCTTCAAACACCTAACCATACGTAACCCTAGACCTCCAAACGGTCTTGGGTGACCACCAAACGGTCTTGAGACCGTTTGGATGAGCTCCAAACGGTCTTGAGACCGTTTGGCTCATCCAACCTTTGGACTTTAGTGAAAAATCATCATGGATTGGTCTATCGAGTTGATCTACAAATCAGCACTTTATTGCAATATGATTAGTACCTTTGGACCTTCAATTGGTCAACTATACTTGACCCCAGACCTCCAAACGGTCTTGGGGTGATCCCCAAACGGTCTTGAGACTGTTTGGGTGATCCCCAAACGGTCTTGAGACCGTTTGGGCATATTAACCCAAAATCTCCAATTAACTCATTGGAATTTCAGCACTGTTTTCAATTAGGGTTTTCCCAATTGAATAGCCTTCAACTCACGATTCCTTGGGAGCTAATCCCTCAATTTTGGTGAGTCGTTATACCACATCATTAGTAACAGTAATCCCAAACGGTCAACCCTTGGTCAACGCACTCAAACGGTCTTGAGACCGTTTTCCCAAAAAGTTCAATTAAATCAGATTGATAATCAGCACTTAATCCAATTAGGTTTCCCTAATTGATTAGCCTTCAACTCACGATTCCTTGGAAATTAATCCCTCAAACTTCGAGGGTCATCAGCCAACATAATTATGAACAGGAATCACAAACGGTCAACGCTTGGTCAACCATCACAAACGGTTTTGAAATCGTTTTCCCAAACAGGTCAATTTGATCAGGTTGAAAATCAGCACTTAATTCAATTCGATTTGCCTAATTGATTTGCCTTCAACCTATGCTTCCTTTGGAGTTAACCAATAAAATTTGGTGGGTTAACAGCCTACATAATTAGGAACAAAATTCCCAAATGGTCAACGCTTGGTCAACCATCTCAAACGGTTTTGAAACCGTTTTCTCCCAAACGGTTTCAAACCGTTTTCCCTTAAACGGTTTGCTGAAACCGCATAGCCAATCAAATTAAAACGATTTGGAGTAGCTATCAAAACCGTTTGGCTTGGTACTTTTCTTTGGATAATAATCTAGGATGATGTCATCATACCCTTCCTTCGAAATACCAAGAACAGCAACCGTTCTTGATGAAAATTGCAGCAAGAAACAAGAATGTATCAAATTGAAGAAATCAATCAACAAAGCATAGAGAATTGATGCAATAGCAATGTTTAAGGGTTTAAGTTATAAAACTCACCTCCAATTGAGCTCCAAATCTCCAAGCTCACGCCATTAATGGTGTATGAAGCTCTTGCAACTCCCCCTAGGCTCGTCCTCAAGCTTTTGATTGTAAAAGTTGGCTAGGGTTGAAGAGGAGATCGAAATAAGAAGGAATCCATAATTTATTTTCGATTTCCACCATGAAATCATGAAGAACGAGGGTCAAGAAGCTTACCAACAGGTTTGGGATCGTCCTCCTGTTTCTCCTAAGTCCCCTTGAGCTCATCCAAATCAAAGGAAGAAGAAAGGGCCAAAAAAGCCTTTCAATTCATTTGAAAAAGGCACTTTTATAAAGAAATTGATGAGAGAGAAAATGCATTATTAAAATGCATTTAATTCCAAAAACATGGCCGCCTCTTCCCACTAAAATTCCCCTCGAAATCCTTAAGGACGAGGATATCTTCATTGCCTCATATTCCTCTCAATTATCCATGATTTAAAGAAAAGCAAATTAAGCACCTTAATGCTTAATATATTAATATCCCATATGTGAGTGGATATTACTTTTCTTTATAATAAGGTGAGTGGAGTTTCACCTACTTAGGATATTTTCGTTCCTTATCTTGGCAAAAGAACGTCCATCCTTAACCAAAATCAACCAATAACATTTTGGTAGAAGGCCCTTTAATTAATACATTCATTTTTTCCCTAAATTGAATTAGGGTTTCAATTAGGATTAAATCTTGATTATTTTAATATCAAGATTCTCTCTCCTCCAACTTAATTCAAATGAGATGCCCCTCTCATTTTATTTTCTCTACCTGATGACAAGAAACATTAAGGACCTTATTGAAGTGGTAATTTGCATATTGAACCCTAGATTTTGGATAAATTGCACATTACACCAAAACTAGGTTTTAATGCACAAGGATTGCTTTACAAGCTTAATCTTGGTGTCCAAGCTTGTGGAAACCATACCGCTACATCATATTCATTATTATGATGTCTCAAAATCAGAGGAACATCTTATCATGCAACATTTGCAATTTAACCCCTCAGCTTGGGTAATTTGCACTTTAGTCCAAAATAAGCAAATTGCTTCAACATTGTTCAAATAGGACCAAAATTAAAACATAGGCTCCTTTTTAGCCTTAATTACTTTTCACAAGATGAGAATAAGCATATAATCATCTTTCTTAATCAAAACACCTAGGGTTAAAGCATAACCCAGGTCAGAGATGTTACAAATTATAAACCCCTAACAAGGATTTCATCCCCGAAATCCCAGATAAAGGGAACAGATATTATTCATTCATCATATCATCATGTCTCTTCATAACACCTCATTGTTATGTAGACATCATAGAACTTTGATCAGCACAAAGTTCCTTCACACAATATTCTCATAGAGTCAAATGAGAACTTATCTTAAAGACATATTTAGTTGTTATGTTTATGCAAAGCATAAACCCCTAATATATGATATTCATATCATTTTATATAATCAGACTGATTTCATAGTTGACCATTCCAGGTAGACAATCTAAACCATCTGATAATTCTCAGATACCAGAATCTCTTACCTTGGTATCAGTCGCATGTGTTGAAAACACATTATATTCTCATCTTTCTTTTATCATATTTACAACTTTATTGAACAGGGATCACCTCCCTTGTTCTTTTTTTTTTTCATCATATGAGGGTCATACTTTTACTTCCTCATATACACATACTGATCTGAATTCATATCATATCCCTCTTTCTTGTACTTAAGGTATGATACATTTATCCATACCATATTTCCAATTTCATGATACTCATTAGATTGTATCAGAATGATTGCTTGATCAGGGAAATAAAAAAGATATCAATCTAAGAGTTTCCATACTCACTTTATCATCAATAGTTGTGTACCTGATCAGGGTTTACAAGTACTGAGATCAAGTAGTATGCAATTACATGCTATCATATTTCTTGCTTTTCATATTATCATAACATAAGATTTAACATCCCTGGATTTTATCCAAGCATCTCTTCTATACCTCTTCCTCTTTCATAGAGGTATGATCAATATAGAGCATTTAAAAGAATACTGAATAGAATTCAAATTCTAGTTCTCATCATTTCTTCCCTATATAGCAACCAATAGGGAAAACAAAATCAACAATCCTCCTTTTTATAACAAAAAGGGTTTAGTGTACTCAACATGTACACATTTATAACATACCTTGTCCTCACATCATGGTCTTATTAGTTTTATTACTGAAGCAGAAACTAAGCCATGTAATCTTACAGGTGAAAGGTTAAGACCTTTGCACTTACTTAGTGGCTACTGCCCTGGTACACTAGGCATTTATTGCACTACTAGTACCAAAACGTGGCTTTTTAGAACCATTAGGCAAATGTCTCTAAAATTATAGAGACCATTCCCTACTTCTAAGCTTATTTCTCTTCCTTGAGCACTGCCATCATAGGTTTATTATCTGACTAAACTCATGGAAGAGTCTACTTTCTTGCCATAAGTTAATCTTTTCCATATTTTCCCTTGTTCCAACATGACTAAGTCATTCAGGAACTCTTTTAAAGCTCAAGCTTTCTGTATTAAGGACTGATAATCTAGGTTATAAGGCTAGCACCCAGTCCACTTATATGCATTACTGTTGCCCTAATCTGCCCAACAAGAGCATGATCATAGGATTCTCTATCCTGATCAGGTCTTAATGGGGATTCTCAGGCACTCATTCTATTCTTATCTGATCCCTTGCACCTCTTCTTGGTGCAACAACATTGCCCTTAGCAATGTGTTCCTTGTGCTCTCCAGTCATTTTAAAACTTTACCATTTCTCTGCACAAGCAGAAATCATTATAGGGTATACTGGAGGACACTAACACAGACTCAACAACTTAGTCCTATGTCTCTGTAGACTCAGCGAACCTAGAGCTCTGATACCAACAATTGTGGCATCCAACTTATAAAACACAAGATTAACAAATGCAGAAGCAAATCATTAGCAGCGGATTACTGAAAATCACTAAAAATTAAAACTTTTTGCAAAGAGATCCAATTATAGGAAACTCTTACAACAAAAACCATAGTATTACATTTACATCCTTGTTTGTAGTTACACTCCATGTAACATCTCTTCTCGAGGATTTCATACAACAGTTGTTTTACTCTTCTATGCAAAAGCAACATAAAACCTCGAGGCATTTAAGCCAAAATCTCAAGTCGATGATAAAAGCACTATCTACTGACTCCGAGGACCTGAGAGTACAGAGACGACACATAGGACTACTAACTATATAAAACTTGGCAGCCAGTGCCTCCACCTGAGTCATCACTGCTGTTTCTGATATTGTTGATGCTTTCCTTTTCCTGCAAAAGAGTCTCTGCTTCTTTGTCCGCGTCCACCTAAAAATGTTGGATCCCACGGGGGTGAGACAATTGTAAATTGTCCCAGCGGGAGATATAACTCTCCGCCAAAACATTATCATTGCAGATTATCATATTAAAATTGAACAAGAGTTCTTACATATTGACAGCAACATTATTCATTGTATGAACAGAGAAAGATAATCTCCTTTCCTAAGGAGAACATTGTATCTACTCATGGTAGATTCATAATCCATTAATCTAATTGCAAGGAATGTAAAGAGATATGAATAACATTTATCAACTGACATTGCATAACAGAATTATAACATCATCCAATGAATTTCTGTATTCAATCCTATAGCAAGCATGCTAGATGGCTAATTACATTTTACAATCACACTTATGCCCTGAGGAGATGAGGTATACTTCTCATGCTCCAACCGACCATTGCGAAGTCGAAATCGGTGCCATACAAGGTCAATGGTAGAGCCGGCTACCAAGACCTCCCTTGTCTCGGTCAGTACGAGATCAAATGCAGGACATCTTGTGTCTCTACTAAATAGCTTTCCAGGGTATACTGGTAACTTCGCTATTAGAGTTACAGTGGCGTGTTGTACTCTCTTCGCGATCGTGAGATCTCATGTTTATCTCCATCGATCCGGTATTAACATTATTGGGAGATGTGTACTGCATCTGTCCCAATCTTCGGGAGATTCGTGATACATCATCCCGGTATAAGTAATGAAGGATTGAGAGGTTTAATGTTTACCTTCTATCAATTCCCTCATTAGGACGTCAGGATACAGTCGCCCATTGCCCCCACATATTCAAAATATGCGTTCCGAGTTTTTCCGCGGAGCACCCGTTTCACCATCCAGCAAGTTCTGACACTGATGGCTATATGGCCAGGGCTCTACATGATATAATTTCACTTTATTAATTTAAGTACATTATCATATTCTTTTAGAATCAGTCAAGTTCTCAAACATATTTTATTCAGACAAATGCTATAAAGGAACATGTACTATTTTCATCATTCACTTCTCATTCTTTATGAGACATTGGGATCTCAGTCCCTCATTACAATACTGGGATTTCTCATCCCTTAACCACATCATTATCATGCTTATCGAATCTGGGTATTCATACCCTCAATTCATCATTGTCATTGTTACCACTTGCTAGGTAACTATTACCTTCAGGTCCTTAGACCGGGGTAAGCATGATACTTGTTACACAAGTATCTCACATGGCTCTCAAAGCCTATTAAATGTTTTGTCACCTTTCTCTAGACAACAACAACTTATTCATGAGACTCATAAGGTCCATATACCTTTTGTTACTTTTGCTAAGCAACAACAACATTAGGCACATAAGGCCATTCAACATATTTGTTATATGAATGTCATAGCTCAGGTCTGGCTATGCTCTTCATCTCATGATGTCTACATGATTAATAGACATGATAACAAACATACAAGTCATTGACCACATCATGTGATACCTTAGTAACACCACAATTCCTTTTATCAGGGTTATGGTTTATCACTCAATAGGGCTTTTCACTCCTTTTACCCAAAATTAGGGTTAGGGTTTCCTAATTGACATCAATTAGGGTTTTATGCTCATGTAGTTAGATCAACCCTAATGTATTGATCCAAATTTCTAGGAACAACTAAAGATATCATAAGTATATGCTTATGATTACTATCCTCATCATATATCCTTAAAGATCATCAATTCAAGGTATAAGTCCACTTCTCTTTCTTATCATGGTATGATTACCTCATACCCATTAGAGTGGCTCATCCCTTTAAACAATGTATATTAGCTTATACTCATCAAAGTATATGAACTTCAAGTCAAATATAGAGTACCACGGTCGTGTAGCCTAAAATGGCCGTGCAGAGGGAAGACACCACGGGCGTGCTACCTTGCACGGTCGTGCAGGGTGAAGCCACCACGGTCGTGCTGCCTTGCACAGTCGTGATAGAGCAGATAACCACATGAATCATATTCTTATGAGAAATCTATTCTTTCATCCTTTCAATTTGATTAGGTCACATCAACCCTTCAATCAAATGCATACAACTATGATTACATAGTATACCAAGTCATTGATCATATAAGTATATAGGAATTCATTCCTAATTGACACTAATCACTTAGGTACTATTAGGGTTTCAACCATTGTACCTTCATGGATTATCATTAACAAATATCATTGGATCAATAGAACATTCATCATCTTAATTCTCAAAGATTCTATCACATTGAACCTCCATTACCTAAGGTATCCAATTAAATTAGGGTTTCCAAGGTTGATTCTTTCAATCATTGAATTCATGGAACTAATCATCAATTGGACCTATACTCATACTCCAATTGAGTTGAATAGGTCAACCTTCAACTGATTTGACTCTCAATTAACCCTCAATTGGTCATCAATTAGGGTTTGATTCAATTGAATTAGAGTTTGGAATCGATGATCCTTCATTACAAATCAATGTAAGACTGGTTACTTTGAAACCATGGAACCATCATCCAAATTGGGTATGACCTGACCCCAAAAGGTCTTGAGGTCGTTTGGATGACCTCCAAACGGTCTTGAGTCCGTTTTCCCATCATATCACTCAAATACAAGCCATCTAATTATGGTTTGGATCATTGGATTGATCACCAAATCAACATTGCATTGTATATCAGCTTGGTACCTTTAGACCTTCAAAAACCTAACCATACTTAACCCTAGACCTCCAAACGGTCTTGGGTGACCACCAAACGGTCTTGAGACCGTTTGGATGAGCTCCAAATGGTCTTGAAACCGTTTGGCTCATCCAACCTTTGGACTTTAGTGAAAAATCATCATGGATTGGTCTATCGAGTTGATCCACAAATCAACACTTCATTGCAATATGATTAGTACCTTTGGACCTTCAATTGGTCAACTATACTTGACCCCAGACCTCCAAACTGTCTTGGGGTGATCCCCAAACGGTCTTGAGACCGTTTGGGCATATTAACCCAAAATCTCCAATTAACTCATTGGAATTTTAGCACTGTTTTCAATTAGGGTTTTCCCAATTGAATAGCCTTCAACTCACGATTCCGTGGGAGTTAATCCCTCAATTTTGGTGAGTCATTAGACCACATCATTAGGAACAGTAATACCAAACGGTAAACCCTTGGTCAACGCACTCAAACGGTCTTGAGACCGTTTTCCCAAAAAGTTTAATTAAATCATATTGATAATCAGCACTTAATCCAATTAGGTTTCCCTAATTGATTAGCCTTCAAATCAAGATTCCTTGGGAGTTAATCCCTCAAATATGGAGGGTCATCAACCAACATAATTATTAACAGGAATCCCAAACGGTCAACGCTTGGTCAACCATATCAAACGGTTTTGAAACCGTTTTCCCAAACAGGTCACATTGATCAGGTTGAAAATCAGCACTTAATTCAATTCGATTTGCCTAATTGATTTGCCTTCAAAATATGATTCCTTTGGAGTTAACCCCTCAAATTTGGTGGGTTAACAGCCTACATAATTAGGAACAAAATTCCCAAACGGTCAATGCTTGTTCAACCATCTCAAACGGTTTTGAAACCGTTTTCTCCCAAACGGTTTCAAACCGTTTGCCCTTAAACGGTTTGCTGAAACCGCATAGCCAATCAAATTAAAACGATTTGGAGTAGCTATAAAAACCGTTTGGCTTGGTACTTTTCTTTGGATAAGCATCTAGGATGATTTCATCATCCCCTTCCTTCAAAAAACCAAGAACAGCAACCGTTCTTGATGGAAATTGCAGCAAGAAACAAGAATGCATCAGATTGAAGAAATCAATCAACAAAGCATAGAGAATTGATGCAATAGCAATGTTTAAGGGTTTAAGTTATAAAACCCGCCTCCAATTGAGCTCCAAAGCTCCAAGATCACGCCATTAATGGTGGATGAAGCTATTGAAACTCCCCCTAGGCTCGTCCTCAAGCTTTTGATTGTAAAAGTTGGCTAGGGTTGAAGAGGAGATCGAAATAAGAAGGAATCCATAATTTATTTTCGATTTCCACCATGAAATCATGAAGAACGAGGGTCAAGAAGCTTACCAACAGGTTGGGGCTCGTCCTCTTGTTGCTCCTAAGTCCCCTTGAGCTCATCCAAAGCAAAGGAAGAAGAAAGGGCCGAAAAAGCCTTTCAATTCATTTGGAAAAGGGATTTTTATAAAGAAATTGATGAGAGAGAAAATGCATTATTAAAATGCATTTAATTCCAAAAACATGGCCGCCTCTTCCCCCTCAAATTCCCCTCAAAATCCTTAAGGACGAGGCTATCTTCATTGCCTCATATTCCTCTCAATTATCCATGATTTAAAGAAAAGCAAATTAAGCACCTTAATGCTTAATATATTAATATTCCATATGTGAGTGGATATTACTTTTCTTTATAATAAGGTGAGTGGAGTTTCACCTACTTAGGATATGTTCTTTCCTTATCTTGGAAAAAGAACGTCCATAATTAACCAAAATAAACCAATAACATTTTGTTTGAAGGCTCTTTAATTAATACATTCATTTTTTTCCCTAAATTGAATTAGGGTTTCAATTAGGATTAAATCTTGATTATTTTAATATCAAGATTCTCTCTCCTCCAACTTAATTCAAATGAGATGCCCCTCTCATTTTATTTTCTCTACCTGATGCCAAGAAACATTAAGGACCTTATTGAAGTGGTAATTTGCATATTGAATCCTAGATTTTGGGTAAATTGCACATTACACCAAAACTAGGTTTTAATGCACAAGGATTGCTTTACAAGCTTAATCTTGGTGTCCAAGCTTGTGGAAACCATAAAACTACATCATATTCATTATTATGATGTCTCAAAATCAGAGGAACATCTTATCATGCAACATTTGCAATTTAACCCCTCAACTTGGGTAATTTGCACTTTAGTCCAAAATAAGCAAATATTGCTTCAACATTGTTCAAACATGACCAAAATTGAAACATAGGTTCCTTTTGAGCCTTAATTACTTTTCACAAGATGAGATTAAGCATATAATCATCTTTCTTAATCAAAACACCTAGGGTTAAAGCATAACCCAGGTCAGAGATGTTACAGTATATGTGGGGTATCTATGGTTTTGGAATTAGGGTTTTGGGTCTAGGATTTTAAGAAGATTTCAGAACACATCATGCTGTGTGATGTGTTCCGCAGGGTCAGCTATTGGCAAAATATGAGATTTTTCCACATGGAATCCTAGAGAAACACATGATCCCCCTGGTGTCCCTTAATAGAAAGAAGATATGTTTTTATATCCGAACTTCTAGGTTTTCTAGAAGGTTCTGAAGATATCTCGAATAAAAAATGGTTTGGATCACATATTAATTTATATGATCAACACAACTTGATTAAAAAATGAATGGAATATGAGACAAAGCTTTGGGGTTAAGTTTTCCTTCTTTATTAAAAGGTATGGATTTCTCATTAAGATATTGGCAATTAAATATCCAACATGATTGGAAATTTAATATTATATTCATGATAACTCAATTAGAAAATTTAATGAAAATGCTTGTAAAAACTCAATTATAGAGAAAATTGTACTTATTTCTAAAAAAATATACTTACTACATGTGAACCACTAAAGTGTGCTAAATGGGTGGATTAAGTAAGAAAAAATATAGGAAAATGTAGAATAAATGGGATTAAACTCCATCATTAGCTAGAAAGCACATGTGATCTTGATTGTTGAATAAATGACCAAAAAATAGGATTTCAACAATTACACCTCTCTGTAGAAGGTTCAAAATAAGTAAGAACAACACATTATAGAGCTAGGTCTGGCCCCCATCTTTTTTACATAAAGGTCCAAAAGGTTGGACTCATAAAGGGATTTATGTTGGATCATGAGTTTGTAATTGTGAAAAATGAATAAAGTGCTCGATTTAAAAAGATTATCCTCTCTCTCTCTAAGATCCAATGACCAAATGTCTAAGTAAGTTATATCAATAGCTAGACATTTATGATGGACTTAATATATGTCTATAATCAGATATCAAAAATGGAAAATGTGGAGAGTCGCCTAAGCAAGACAAAGCTTATGATATGCAAAGTTCCTATCAAAGATAGGACTTAGAGTAGAAGTGTCAGATGCCTACTAGATGCAAGACTTTAAATGAAATGAGGTACCAACCAGATGTAGTCTTTGAAACATACATGCAAATTGGGAGGTGTTTACTAAGTATAGGGCTTCAATTGAAGAGGATTTTTATTACATACTAGAAGTAGAATTTTTAGTTTAAATTGGTTTGCCTATATGGGATAGCACTTTGATGCATAATAATTTTCTTATGAAGGGTATGGATTGATGGAAAGAAGGAAATGTGAGGTTTATCTATGTTGTTACAACCCATATCATCCCTTGTCGACAGTCTTAGGTTAAAAGGTAACCTTAGTGTTAATTATGCCTTTGTTAGTGCAAGGAGTGGGATCTGAGACGAAATCCACTCCCTACACAATTTCAGGAATAAACCCATCTAATCCGAACACACTAACAAATTTTCTAGAATAGGTGTATTTTATTTACTCAAATGAAATGGTATACAAGATCAAAAGTATAGCAGTGCAAGTAATTGTAATGACTATATTCAATTTCAAAAGTTTACATAATAATCTCCCATTATGGTGCTTACATTTAAGGAACAACTTCAAGATCTAAGTATAGGGATATCCAAACTATCTCAATTACGTGGTCTATTATCGCACTAAAAAAATTCACTTGGGGTTGAAATCCCAGAGTTTTTAACCAAAACTTGTACAATAATACCACCCACAAGTGGACGGGTCTTATCGCAGTATAGTTAAGGATCGAATCTCAAGGTACAATGTTTTTAAGAATCATTACTAGTCTAGTCTAATTCAAGTAAGGCTAATATTTAGAACAAAGGTTGATTTCAGTTTAACTAAACTAAGTGTAAGAAAAGTAAAGTACAAAATTAAAGTTGAATCTAGATTAATGATGAAGATCCTTGGGGTGGTCCCAATTTTCACCACCACTACACATACAAACATATCCAATCACAAACATCTAGGCAAAATCTAACTATCCAAATAGAGTGGATGCAAACCCTCCATTAGGATGTTTAGGTTTGCATACACATCACCTTAGGCATCACATTTCTCATCGCCATCTGGATCATGTACTTACGGCTCTGAAGATACAGATATCCAACCGAAGTTTTGGCCCTCCATTAGGATGTTTAGGCACACAGAAGCGTCACCGTGGGCTAGATGGCTCGTCCCCTCATGGATCACACACTTACAACCTCAGGGAATCCCATTCGATTTCTCATTAGGGAGTCAACCGCATTAATCGACATTTAAATCCTACATATAGAAGTTCTTGCAACATAGGAACGAACAAGATAAATGCAAGCAGGTGATCAATCCACAAGCACACATCGACGATTAACAATGAAATGAAAAGTTATATACATGCCATGGAATGTTTAATAAAAAGACATATAAGCATGGGTAGCGGGGCTAGTTCCCGCACCCCAATGAAATGAAACTACTCACTCATGGTGTGAGGAATAAAAAGAACAAGAGAGAGGGAAGATTCCACCATGAGCATGATGCAGAAGATAGTCGTAGCTCGGTGAAGATAAGGTCCTCTAAACCACATCATAGAAGATCTAAATGAGGAGTGAGGGACACCACGACAAACGGGGCAAACCCTCTCTCTCCACCTTCCTTCTCTTCTCGTTGTTCTTGGTCACAGTAGAAGGAGCAATCTTTGGATGTGTATGTAGCATGGATGTACGTATATGGATCGTAGAGAAGAGTGAAGGATCGAGATCCCTTTCCAGGGGTCGGGCCTGTGTTCAGGAAGCCTGGCAGCATCTCAGATCCCCCATGCCAAATGAGGACCCTTTTGGTCCTATTTATAGGCTTGGGTAGAGTCCCACTCTGTTTGGACTTCTTTTGCAATTTTCACAGTTTGGAAGCAATTGGTTTAGTCTCTCACGGTTTGGGAAACCGAGAGGCTTCCTCACGGTCTTGCAACTTCTACATTCCTCCCTCGTGGTTTTGGAGACTTCACGGTCCTAAGTCTCACATCCACACGGTCTCAAGACTGATTGCGATCTCAACAATCTTCTCAGTTTCGGTTGTTGTTGGCCTTCCCTACGGTTTAGGAGATGGACGCCCATGCGATCTTACCATCATGCAGTCTCGCGGTCTTGCCTTATTAGTCTTGGGCTTCAGTCACTGCCCTAGCATTCTTGAAGAACGATCATTGTCCCTCCATGGTCTCAGGAAGTCACGATTGCTGCCGCCACACGGTTTTGGTGGCGACGGTGCCCCCCTTCACGATCGCAAGACCATAAGGGCCTTCACAGTTTGGGAAATCATTGGCTTACTCGTGGTTCCGAGATAGGATGGTGGAAAGCGATGCTGCGTGCTCGAGTTTGAGAAGGAGGAGCGGTAGCAGGTGGAGCACGAGGTGTGAATGGTGGAGGTCGACAGCGGTGGAGAGGAATGCTGCAGGTGGTTCATCGCTGCTATTGGGTAGGTGGAGAAGAGGCATCATGATGGAAATGGCGTGAGGGAGCAGACGATGCCGAATGCTCACAGTCTGTTGCAGGTCTTAGCGGGAGGAGGTGATGAAGGATTAGGGTTGCAGGTGCGTTGCCGCTCCTTGCGGTCTTAGGATTGTGAGAGTTCTCATGGTCTTGAGATCATGAGGGCTCTCACGGTCTTGATATCATGAGGGCTCTCACGATCTTGAGACCGTGAGGAGGAGATCATGTGAGCGGGGCAGACCAAATGGAGGAGCAAACCATTAAGATAGATATGGTGGCCAAGACCGCTAGCTCAAAACCGCATGGGTCAAGAAATCGAATGGATGAAACTGCAAGGGTCAAGACCGCATGGATCAAGACCGCTAGGGCAAGTTGTGATGGGAGTTGACATGCACGGGGTGCGGGTGATGCTGATGAAGGATGTAAGGATGGTAAAGAACACCAAGGTGGTGGTGGTAGCCATTGATGGATGATGGAGGTTGAGAAAGATCTTGATGAAAGTGGATCTAGGGTTGAGTGAAGGTGGGCCCCCAGCTAAAGATTCAACCTTATTGTGACCTGCATGATCTGCATGAAATTCATATAGAACTAGTTAATAAGCTTGATAATCCAATCAATAAAGAAAGATTGTATATTGCAAGATTCAGGAGATGAAAGTGAATGTATTGAGTCAAATTGGGCCCAAGATGGCGACTGAATATCATGATGAAAATGCATTCATCACTCAAGTCTATCTCTCAAGAGTCATCTTTAGTTCTTCATTAATCTAAGTCGAAGCCATCCTGTCAGGTCCACCATGTCCTTCACCTAATGGGTTGGAAGTATACCCCACAAGAGAAGACAAAATGATGTTGTCAACATAAAGCTAATATGTACATATTTATAGGAGTAAATACTATGGAAAAGGGATATCAATAATCTTTATAAAGGATTCCCAAGACAAAAGGAAAATGGATACCCAGGTTGATATCAAAGAGAATATTTTAACAAAATTAATAAAAGGATTTCTTGCCTTAATCAATATCACAATGATAAATCACGATCATAAATAGTGCATGCTAAAAAAAATCAAAGTAATATTATTTAAGCAGGACCGAGACTCATAAATCTCAAGCCAAAGTTGGGTGGAAAGGTACACCCTAGATGGAAAGACACACCCAATATATACAATATGAGTGGAAAGGTGCACTCGGGGTGGAAAGGCACACCTGTATATCATGACAATAAAGATGTACTATTACTCTAAGTAAGCTCAGTGTAATACATGCACACGACGCAGAGGCAAGAAATAAGTTTAGTCAAGCTTAAAATAAGAGTATGAGAATAATCAACAACTATCATGTGTGGTCAGTGGGCCAATAACAAATTTTCTATCATATCCATGAGTGAGATACATCATAAAACTACAAGAGCCATCACATTGGAAAATAAGATTCCATCTCTCAAAGAGATTCATACTTTTGATAAATTTACAAATAAAGGTACTACTTGATATATATGACAAACCAGTTACAAGATTTAGATTTAACAAACATATCCAATCTGATTAAGATGATGAAAAGATCCATAACCATGCATAATTTCTCACATAAATAAAGCACTCAAAAGAGAGAGAATGTGTATAGGATAATGCGTACCAGAGGACCAAAGAGAGAGAGATAAATATGGGTGATTGATCAGTATGGTGATAGGTGACGCAACATAGCTTAGATCAAGTCTTCATATGTTCAAAGGAAACCCTAGGTCCAAGTTAGGTATTCAAAACACCTAACAAAAATGCATATATGAAATAAGGGTTAAGTTCATACTAACTACATGAACCTAAAATTTTGTCTTTTAATTATTACTGAATTTGGTTATCAAAACTATAATTTCTTATAAATTATATTTTACTGAGTTCATAATATAGTTTACTTTGTTTTTATGAATTACAAATTATTAGATATGAAATTTAGCATTTTGAACCAATTAGGAAAATACTTCAAAAATTAGATTATTCTTAGATTGGAATTATGTTACAAAACTTATATTATTAGATAGATTATAGTTTTCTGATTTCAAAAATATTTTCTTTGGTGATTCTGATCTATGAATAATTTTCTAGGATTTTAAGAGTCATAAACTAATTAGAAAATTCCAATAATCATGTTTAATAAATTATCCCATCTAAACCAAATCTGATATGTCCCAATAAGCATCCTCCATTTTTTCTAGGCCTACACATGTCTCACACACATCTCAACTCAGCAAACACAATATAGGTGACTAAATGATGATTTTTCCCTTTACATCGCATGATAAATACAATTCACAAGAATAGAAAAACTGAGAAAAGGCCGCAGACGATCTGCATCTCTTCTTTGTGAAACTCGTGAAGATGCATAATTTTAGTGTAAGGACCCTGATCCATGTTTTGGGATAACCATGTTTGTTTTGCTTAGGTATGTCACTAAGCTCCTTGATCTGATCATCTGAGATGTAGTTAGGGCATGTTGGAGGCTTGAGTTCCTTGTTTGAGCTTGTTTGGTTGATGCTTGTGTTTTGTGGAGAGGCTTTGGTGCAAATTGAAATTTACCCAGGATAGGGATTGATGTGCAAGTTTGCCACCTCTAGAGTGTTCCTTCTCTCTCTTAGCATCATCTAGAGGAAAGAGAAAGAGATGGGCACCTTGTTTGGACCTTGGTTGTGTGGTGACATCCTTGGTGGTGTTTTGGACACATGTTTGAGGTGTGCCTTACTCTTAGAAGTGTTGTCTTGGGCTTGAGAACCTTGGAGAGGCCTTGTATCGATTTTTGGGTGTCTTGAGGGACATCCTATCATTTTTTGGTGTCTAGAGATGCACCATATCAGTTTTTCGTACCTAGGGTTTATCCCTATCTGTTTGTGAAGATGGTAGATGTGTGTATTGGCCATGATCTAGGAAGGTGACCTAGTGGGTGAGACATATATCTTATCACCTTGTTTCATGGTGTAGCATGTTTCTCCTTCTTCGTGGACAAGTGTCACCTAGGGTTCTAAGGTGGTGACACCTTCCCCTTGCTCTCTTTCATCCCTCTTGTGTATATACCTCTTTCTCTCCATACAAGAGAACCATTTTGGTTATCCTTGTTTTCCCTATTTGGTGGAAGACCTTGAGTTAGAGGAGTCTCTCCCTTAGAGCTTGGAGGATGAGTCCCATGCTTGTAGTTCTCTCTTCATCCCCTACCTTGGTGTTGTGGTGATCAATCTTTGAAGATCTTCTACCTTGGGCTCATGAAGCTTGGTTGTGATCCTTGAGGTGAGTTATATAACTTCAAACCCTCTTTTTTATTGTCACCCTTAACTTGCTATCTTGTTCTTTAACTTTGGTTCATTATTCCTTGCTTGTTAGTGCCTTCTTCTTGGTAGTTTTGCATTTTGTGCTGGAAGAAGAACCTTGCTTAGTTGATGCTCTTGCGTTTCCCTCTTTGCCTTACTTCTAATGCCTGTATTAGGAATAAGATGGGTGGGATGATATGTATGATAGGTCGATATGCCTTGGGTGGCCATCACAACCTATGATGCCACTGACCGTCACCCTTTGTGGTAGGTCATCATGACCATGGTTAGGTCTAGGTCGACATGTTATGATGCTTCTTAGATCGTCATGCTTTGGGTATGTGTAGGCCGATGTTAAATGAGGGTGTTTGTTTGCTTGGTAGTTGTTGAACCGATACAGTGTTTGACCATGTTACAAAGAGTGTTAGCCGTCATGGCCTCGGCCGTCACACATTGGGAGAGTTGCTACCCGTTACACCTACAATCATCACGACTTGGCGTTGAGGCCATGGGAGTGTTTCTTTGATGAGCATTGCCCATCAAGACTCTAGCCGTCACGGCTTAAATGCGTTGTTGAAACCCTAAGCAAACCGTCCCCCTCTCAATACATGACATATGAGCATTGCCCGTTACCCTTGCCGCTCGTCGCACCATGTGTTGATGTTTCTCGATAGGAGGGGTTGTTTGACACCCTCTCCATGAGGTGCTTATGCCTGACATACCTATATAGTGATGCCTAAACCGATACACATCCTAGTTGATAGACCAACACCATTGTTGCTCACTTGGTATACCCTAAACCAATATCCCTCTTGGTGTTGTTTCCCGACACATTGGGGGATAATCTGATATCCTATGTTGAAACCCTAATAGATGCTTTGTCATAGTGTTTAATATACACCATGTTGATGCTAGGGTCACATGGTATGATGTGATACCCTTTGGGGTGGTCGTATGTATGATGTTGAAATCTATGTTTCTATACCTCATTACACGTTTTATGATTATTAAAGAGAACTATGTTTCTATGTCTCATAACACACCTCATTATAATGATGGAAGTGATGATCTAAGAGTAGTTGTTGATCCAACCTTGCAAACCCTAATCAAGTAAAGAGAAACCCTAATTCTAATGATGTAAAAGGTATGACATGAGTCCTATGATATGATTGTATTGATGATGTATTTCTTTCTTGTTATCAGTTTCTAACCATGCAGGAAACACTAGTTGATGTACATAGCCAGGTATGAGCCATAGTGGTTATCATCTGTTTGTATGAGCCTTATGAGGCATAAAGTGTTGTTGACATCTTTGAAAGGGGAATAAATGGTCTTATGACCTAATGACGGCTTATTGCACTGCATGAGTCGATTTTTCTCAGTGTTGAGATTAGGGGTTGATACTCCAAGTATGAGGTCCTCATGATGGACATGTGGTGAATGATAAGCACTAAGTGATAATGTGATGAGAGAACACTCTCTATGTTCCTATATGATCTGGTGATGAGTTATGCCCTTTCTTTTGTAGAACTTTTTTAGAGGTTGTACGTTGTAACTTGATTGATGCTAAAATGTTTAAATGACCTAATTAATCAAGTACAACTTAATCTTGTAGCTTTCCTTATTCCATAGATCCATTCAGTGTCAGTAAATGATGAATGGTGAAATGAGTTTAGCTCAGAGCACATATTTTTTAATATGCAGGGTACAAGTCGAGTACTTCCTTGTATCCTTAACTACAAGATGTGTGAGATGACCATGCGTGAGTTGATATCGTTGTGGTGTGGATGACCATTCATGAGCCACTCCTTCTTGTCTAGAACGTCCATGTGTGAGCCTGTTCTTCTAGCACCGTACTTGTATCAAGGTGGGCTAGATATGATTATATATGTGGATGGCCATGCGTGAGCCAATCCCTGAATTTGACTATATGTCATTGTTGTAGTTGATTGATATGTCTCTACGGTGTTTTCTCTTGTGTTGACTAAGAGGTGTGGTGAGGTTGTGGATTGTGGCTCTTCCATTAGACCTTGTATGGCACCGATTTTGACTTATCAAGTGGTTGGTTGGATTTGGGTGGTACGACTCAAATGCTTGGGGCATAATAAAATATGTAATCAACCATGTAGTATAATTGTATAGGATCAAAATAAGGAAATATTGGATGAGACCCTGTTTGATCTTTATACAATATTGTTGATAGGAAATATACATGTTCTTCATATTCCTTTTCTATTCTTAAGACATTTCATAAACTCAACGGTAATTTCCTTTCCTGTTAATAATGAATACCTGCTTCACTTAGTTGTAACTTTATTGTTTCTTTGTTTATTTTATCTATGATAATAATAGAGTTGGTGATGGGTTATATCTCCCACTGAGATTTGGAATATCACCCTATAGGTTTCCCACACCCTTTTTAGGTGGACAAGCATGAAGAGGTAAAGATCGTGCAATGGAGGTTGTGGAGCAGTAGGAGGGCCAATAACTGATGAGGTTGGCTATGCTGCTAGATGTCTTTTGCTAATAGAGTCCTAGAGTTGTTCCTATACACTCAGGCATTAGGGAACGTTTTGTAGATGTTTCACAAACATGTTTTCTTTATGTGCCTTATTGTATACCAGATGTAACATACCGAAACTTGAACATATTCTCTTTATGGCCCTTTTCCAAGCTTTTCTGTTCCTTTCTCTCCTTTTCAGCCTTGATGTTTAAATTGTGAAATTGATAGTGGTTTTGTGAACAATTGTTCTATAATTATAACAATGGAAGGGTTTATGCACAAATACCTCAGTGACATCTTATTAAAGGATCTAAAATGCAAAATCACCACTTAAGTGGAACAATGGTAAATAAATTTGTGTTAGAAGTGAAAGTCCCCAAACCTTTCTTAATGTATTAAACAAGCTTAATTACCATAATTAAGTTCTCTAACCATAATATAACTTTGTGATGTGTTTTGAGCCTAAGTTTCAAATTCGGTTCAATTTGGATGTTGTTTGTGCAAGTTATGCAATTTTAGGTACATTCTAGACTTTAATGCAATTTACCCAATTGAGAGGCTTTCTTTGCAAATTATTGCATGCATTATAATCCGTAGATATTCCCTTACTATTCTCGAGATTTTGAACCATGGGGCACCTAGTTTCACCTTGGTTTGAAGGTGTTTCTCTCCAAGGGCATTTTAGGGATTACCCTCTATATAAATGGGCTTATCTTTAAAAGCTATCAACCAATGGGGTTATTTCTTTGATTGGAGGACGGTGGGGATGGCCTAGAAGTCTCCATGGTATTTTTAGGATTGACATTTGATATACAAGAAGTCTCTATGAGCGGTCCTCTTGCATGGCCATGAAGCCCTCTAGTAAGGACACATGGAAAGTCCCATAGACACCTCATGCTTGCCCCCTTCTTTATAAAGCCATATCTACCCCTTCCCACCTCCCAACTCGAAAAATCTTACTATCCTTATCTTTCCTCCAGCTTATAGCATCGTTCCTACTATGTTTTCCCATGAAGGAGTTGTCTTAAGGTTAAATAAGGTGCTTACCTTGGTGAAGAAGGCTCCTAGGATTTTGAATTTGCTCTATTTAGGGTTTCCAAAGCTCCTTCTTGGTGATTTTGACCAAAACTAGTAAGTTTCCTCCTTCCCTTCCCTATTTTCATGCTATTAGTCTCCCCCCATACCTTTTTCCATGTTGGAACCATGGCCTTCCATGCCGAAACCCCACCTAGAACCCTTAAACACCTCATCTCCATGTTCTTTTGCTAGGATTTTTCACCTCTAAAGTGAAGAAGGTGCTTCTTGCTCAAGATAGGAGTCTTTGATGGAGAAACTAGCCCCTCTAGCTTGGGAACCTAGCTGCTTGAACCTGTCCACCTTCACTATAGGTGAGTTTTATAATTCCTTTCTCATATATTTCTTACTACATGCTTAAAACTCATGCTTCTATGTTTAAAATCAATGATCTCCATCTCTATTTACCATGTTCTTCTAGGGTTTTGGTTTCTTGCTATTTTACCTTCCCTAGAAGATCTTGTTTGGTTACGTATTCATCCCCAACCCTGATCTTGGGTCAAATGGTGTTTTTCTCCCTCTCTCTCTTTCTTCCTCTCTCTCAAAGATTTCTGACATGTCATTTCCTGATTGGTTCAAATTGAAAAAATCATATCTTTTAATATGCTTATTCAAATTTGACAAAGAAATATGTTTTGGAATTTGAACATTAATCTTTATCTAATAAAAATATTTTCAAGGTCTGATTTTGTGGTTTGATGAAGGGTGATTTTTGTAAAATGAATTTAATGCATAAAATCTATCAAATATACACTTTAACCTTCATTACTCCAAAATATGCAAAAGTATATGTTTTCTTAATTAGAAGAACCTAACTAGATTAGTGGTGATGTTTTCAAAGTCTAAATTTGAGTTTTTCTAAAAAAGTCTAAAATTAGGATTTCTATGCATTGATGTGCATTATGTACTCTAATACATGTTAATACATTGAAAATAGGCAAAGTGGGACTTGGATTCAATTAAAGTGGTGAAATTTAGTAATTGATATAAATAAGAGAGGTATGTTCATTCTTACACCCTAAGTTGGGATATTTGCAAACCAAAACCTATATTTCCCTAATGAGGATTTAATGAACCCTATTCCCTCTATTCTCAATTCTTTTGTTAAATTGCCTCAAAATCAGTAATGATATTATTTCTCTTGGGTCTTGTACCCCACTGCCATGTTCTAATTGATATGATGCCTTTACTTGCCATGATTTCTTTTCTACCATGTTGATTTTTTGGACTATTTAGCTATAGTATTGGTACTTATGTACAACCACCCATAGACAAGGCATGTATTAATTTGCCCTGGGGAATGTCTTATTCTCCCCCATAAAAATATGTGTAGGTGACTGGGAATGTATTAATTATCCCCTCACCTACAGGTTGAGGTATGGTAGTTGCCTCAAAGCTACTTAGTGAATGTAGTCAATATTAATCATGCATGCAAAATTTTGTATTGTTTTTCTTGATATGGCAAGCATCTATATGATTATGCCTCATACTCTTGAAATCTTCATCTTATGATGAAAACTAGCCTTTATTTACATGTTCGCTTTTCCTTGATATTCTATTCATATTTGTTGACACATAATTTGTTTTCCTTTCCCTTTTACTGGGTGTTTTCCCAACCACCCAGGTTTAGACCGAGGTGTTGAACATGACCAAGAAGAACATAGTTTCCAACATGGACCTATCTATTGGAGATGTTGCTTGGAGATAGATTGGAAATAGTTTAGACTTCCCTCTACTTAGATCCTTATGTTTTATCATACATGTAAACCCTTATGGGAGATTATGATGTACTTTTGTAATCTTTTGTGAAAATTGAATATAGTCATTTGTTTAATTCTGTTGCTACACTTTGGCTGTTTTGAATACCATTTATTGAAATTTGAAAATTTTACACCTATTCCAGCATACCTTTGAGTGTGTTCAGAATGGATATTTTATTCTTAAATTTTTTTATTAGGGGGTGTATCCCCCCTCTCAGGCCCCACTCCTTACAACATCGAATCAGAGCCCATGGTAGTTGGAATCTGACTATTTCAACTTTGTCTCCCTAATTAGAAACCTTGCCTCACATAGTTCCTCTTTAAGTGACATTTTGGCCCTAGAATTGATCTATGCTACACTTGAGATGATGAAATATTGATTTAGGATCATAAGAGTTTCACATTAGAAACATGTTTAGTTAACCATAATGTGATGAGCCTGTTAGGTAGCTATTAGGGCATAAGTTAAAAGCAAAGGTGTCTAGAAAGGATCAGGGTTCGGGGGCTGACAAGATTTTCCTTTGCATCACTAGCTAGGTTTACGAGGATTCCCAAATCCATATGACACCTTCCTGGCCTAAGTTGATATTGACTATCCAAAATGGCATTCCTATAGACAATAGTATCCTTAGGCACCTCAGTTGGATACGCCTGAGAACCTAGTATGTTGACCTTGTCTTTTAGGTGTAATGACTTGTTTAAGGATGGATACCCAATATAATTCTCTTGTATCCCCTAGAACCACATGTTTATATAGTCTATCCCTAATAACCTAGACTTTGAAGTTTGGTGTTTAGTAAGCAATTAGAGTGCACAGTGGAAGCATGATGGATCTTGTACATGGTTTAGTTAGACTCAACATTTTACCTCTAGACTAGTTTGTCTTGGTAGGTCAAACCTTTTAAGGGGTGGAGAGTATTTGGTTTGATGATGTTTTGGTAGTTAGATTTTGAGTAAAAAATCCTTTTTAAGTAAATGGAATCATGTAACATACCGAAATCTAGCTAAACTGACTCTAGAAACCCTAACTCCATGATTAGGAGGATAGTTTGCTTGGATACTTAGTTTTGACCAAACAAGTTAAAGTTGTAACCCCATAAGCTTTTTGTTATCCTAAAGAACATATAATGATCATCTAATGAATAGTTCACAGGTTTGAAACCTAATGAATATCTAATGCACATAATACGAGTAACTCACATATTGATACTAATATGGAGTACACATGATGCTAAGAATTTCTTAGACCAATAAACCCTAATGAAATGATGAGCAAGATAATTATAACTTAATTTTATATTTAATGCATACTAAGAATGTATAGGTGAAGAATAATGATTTTATTGACCTAAACCCTAACTTGTAATCATCTAACCTTAACGTATACATCCTTAATGACGTTCTTGATACATTAGTGACATTAGGTGTCATAAGAAGATAACATAACATGATACACATAAATGATATATAATCACCTAACCCTCTATATATATAAATAAATATATATATATATATATATATATATATATATATATATATATTTCAAGTCATCAATATGAAATGTATATCACCTTGTTCTCTAATATATACCTAATTAATCACCTAATCATGACTTGGTAGGTGAATCAAATAATTAATAGATAGTATGTTCTACTTTTTTCACTAAAATACATATAATAGCTTCAATAAGGATATGAAGTAATTGGATTCACATAAAAGTGCATAATCAATCATAAGAACTGAATAAATATGACAAAATGATTGATGATGACATTAATGTGAGTAAGAAAGTTAATGTGATAATGTCATGATGTTTAATATAGATATAAGTGATTAATGTGACATTAATTGTATTAATTGTAACAAATTGGATAAAGTGTCTTATTTCATACAAAATAATCTAATGTAATTAAATAAGGTGATAATGGAGTCTAAAACCAATTTATTAAAGATAATGATCGGATATAATAATGCATATTGAGACAATTGAGTAAACTTTATTCGTGCTAAAACTCATAATGAGGTAAATATGAAATATATATGGTTTCAAGCATAATAATGAGATATAACTCTTTTGAATATAATGAGACACACTTAAAAGAATAATGAGGATAATGTAATGTCATAATGAATATAATGCTAATAATACAAAAATGTGAAAAAGAAATCATAAAAGTGGAACCCTTAGTGATCCATGACAACCAAACCTATGAGGAGTTTCCTGTGAAGAATTTGAACTCCCAAGTTTAAAAAAAATAAGGAGTTAGAGTTAGTAAAAGTTTTGGTGGAAGTTTTATGATTTGGAGGAAATAACCTGGGAATTAAAGATAAGATGTTTCATACTCACACTCCTCCCTCTACTTGTGATTTCTAGGATGAAATCTTCTTTAAGGGGTGGAGTATTGTAACATACCAAAACTTGAACATATTCTCCTTATGGCCCTTTTCCCAGCTTTTCCTTTCCTTTCTATCCATTTTGGCCTTGATGTTTAAATTGTGAAATTTATAGAGGTTTTGGTGAACAATTATTCTATCATTATACCAATGGAAGGGTTTATGCACAAATACCTTATTGAAATCTTATTTAAGGGTCTAAAATGCAAAATCACCACTTAAGTGGAACAATGGTAAATAAATTTGTGCTAGAAGTGCAAGGCCCCAAACATTTCTTAATGTATTAAAAAAGCTTAATTACCCTAATTAAGTGCTCTAAACCTTAATATAACTTTGTGATGTGTTTTGAAGCATTACATGAGCCTAAGGTTCAAATTTGGTTCAATTTGGATGTTGTTTGTGAAATTTATGCAATTTTAGGTACATTCTAGACTTTTTTGCAATTTACCCAATTGGAAGGTTTTATTTGCAAATTATCACATGAAATATAATACTTAGATATTCCCTTACCATTATTGATATTTTGAACCATGGGTCACCTAGTTTCATGTTGGTTTGAAGGTGTTTCTCTCCAAGGGCATTTTAGGGATTACCCTCTTTATAAATGAGCTTATCTTTAAAAGTTATCAATCAGTGGGGTTATTTATTTGATTGGAGGATGGTGGGGATGGCCTAGAAGTCTCCATGGTCTTTTAGGAATGACACTTGATATAAAAGATGTCTCTATGATCTGTCCTCTTTCATGGCCATGAAGCCCTAGGCTAAGGACACATGGAAAGTCCCATAGACACCTCATGCTTGCCCCCCTTCTTTATAAAGCCATATCTACCCCTTCCCACCTCCCAATTCGAAAATTTTTGCTCTCCTTCTCTTTCCTCCAGCTTATAGCATCATTTATACTATGTTTTCCCATGAAGGTTCTATCCCAAGGTAAAAAGGGTGCTTACCTTGGTGAAGAAGGCTCCTAGGGTTCGGAATTTGCTCTATTTAGGGTTTCCAAAGCTCGTTTTTGGTGATTTTGACCAAAACTAGTAAGTTTCCTCCTTCCCTTCCCTATTTTGATACTGTTAGTCTTCCCCCCACCTTCTTATAGGTCAGAACCATGGCCTTCCATGGTGAAACCCCACCTAGAACCCTTAAACACCTCATCTCCATGTTCTTATGCTAGGACTTTTCACCTCCAAAGTGGAGAAGGTTCTTCTTGCTCAAGATAGGAGTCTTTGATGGAGAAACCAGCCCCTCTAGCTTGGGAACCTTTCTGCTTGAACCTGTCCACCTTCCCTATAGGTGAGTTTTATAACTCCTTTCTCATATATTGCTTACTACATTCTTAAAACTCATGCTTCTATGTTTAAAATAAATGATCTCCATCTTTATTTACCATGTTCTTCTAGGGTTTTGGTTTCTTGTTGTTTTACCTTCTTTAGAAGATCTAGTTTGGTTACCTATGCTTCTCTGACCCTGATCTTGGGTCAAATGGTGTTTTCTCCCTCTCTCTCACTCTTCCTCTCTTTTGAAGATTTCTAACTTGTCATTTCTTGATTGGTTCAAATTGAAAAATTCATAACTTTTAATCCGCTTATCCAAATTTGACAAATAATGTGTTTTGGAAATGGAAAATTAATCTCTATCTAATATATTTTCAAGGTCTAATTTTGGGGTTTGACGAAGGGTGATTTTTGTAAAATGAATTTAATGCATAAAATTCATAAAAAATACACTTTAACCTTCATAACTCCAGAATATGCAAAACTATATATTTTCTGAATTAGAAGAACTTAACTAGATCAGTGGCGATGTTTTCAGAGTCTAAAGTCAAGTTTTGCTAAAAAGGTCTAAAATTAGGGTTCCTATACATTAATGTGCATTATGTAATCTAATACATGTTAATACATTGAAAATAGGTAAAGTGGGACTTAGACTCAATTAAAGTTGTGAAAGTTAGTAATTGATATCAGTAAGAGAGGTATGTGCATTCTTACACCCTAAGTTGTATATTTGCAAATCAAACCCTATATTTCCCTAATGAGGCTTTAATGAACCATATTCCCTCTATTCATGATTCTTTTGTTAAATTAACTCAAAATTAGTAATGATATTCTTTCTCTTGGGTCTTGTACCCCACTATCATGTTCTAATTGATATGATGCGTTTACTTGCCATGATTTCTTTTCTAGCATGTTGATTTTATGGACTATTTAGCTATATTAGTGGTACTTTTGTACAACCACCCATAGACAGGGCATGTATTAATTCGACCTAGGGAATGTCTTAT
Source organism: Alisma plantago-aquatica (assembly GCA_963693085.1). Lineage (NCBI taxonomy): Eukaryota > Viridiplantae > Streptophyta > Magnoliopsida > Alismatales > Alismataceae > Alisma > Alisma plantago-aquatica. The sequence goes on along the minus strand of OY856411.1, from coordinate 456,984,487 downwards.
TCTCCCCCATAAAAATATGTGTAGGTGACTGGGAATGTATGAATTCTCCCCTCACCTATAGGTTGAGTTCAGGTAGGAACCTCAACCATACTTAGTTAATGTAGTCAATATTAATCATGCATGCGAAATTTTGTATTGTTTTTCTTGATATGGCAAGCATCTATCTAATTATGCCACATGCTCTTGAAATCTTCATCTTATGATGAAAATTAACCTTTATTTACATGTTCTCATTTCCTTGATATCCTATTCATATTTGTTGACACATACTTTATTTTCCTTTCCTTTTTGCTAGGTGTTTTCCCAACTACCCAGTTTTAAACTTAGGTGTTGAACATGACTAAGGAGAACATAGCTTCCAACATGGACCTATCTCTTGGAAATATTGATTGGAGACAAATTTGAAGTAGTTTAGACTTCCCTCTACTTAGATCCTTATGTTATATCATACATGTAAACCTATATGGGAGATTATGATGTACTTTCGTAATCTTTTGTGAAAATTGAATATAGTTATTTGTTTAATTCCACTGCTACACTGTGGTTGTTTTGAATAACATTTATTGTCATTTGAAAATTTTACACCTATTCCAGCATACCTTTGACTGTGTTCAGAATGGATATTTTGTTCTTCAAAATTTTAGTAGGGAGTGGATCCCCTCTCGGGTCCCACTCCTTACACCAGATATGGTGGAATCATGTATCTATGTTTAGGAACAGTTTTTTGGTTACAAGTTTATAGCATGCCTTGTATATGCTTTGAGGTATGAAAGGACTTACATGTGAAGGTTCTTATTGTTTGGTAGTCTTATGAAAATGGTTTTAATTTTTAGTGTTTTCCAGTATTCTTTTCGTTAATCTTTCTTCCCCGATTTTGTTTTGAGTAATCTCTCTTTGTGTGGCATGGGGCATCATAATTATGGTTGGTATCAGAGATTTAGGTTCGCTGAGTCTACATGGACCTAGGACTAGGGTTTGTGTATGTTCTAGTGTCCTTGAGTCTGTCTTATAGTCACTTCTTCTTATACAGAAGAAGAAGAGAAATCCTGAAGATGTCTAGAGAACACGAAGAACATGCTACAGAGAGCAGTGTTGTTGCACCAGGTGGTGGTGCAAGGAATCAGGCATGAGAAGATTGGGTTCCTGAAGTCCCCCAGCTTGAGCCAACCATGGTTGAAAACCTTACCTTTCAATTGCTATTTGGGCAGTTTATGGCAACAATGACTCATATGGTGGACAGGATGCATGTGCGTCAGCCTAGGGCACCAGTTCCCCATACTGAATCTTTGGGCTCTAGGAAGACTTTCGAGCGACTTCTCTGTGTTGGTGATGTTGAGTATATGTGGACAGTTGACCCAACGGATGTAGATTTGTGGCTGAATGAGCTTGAAAATGCCTTTAAGATTTGAGTATCCCTAAAGAGGATAAGGTAAAGCATGTTGTGTATCTCATGAGAGGAAGTGTTGTCCATTGGTAGGCCATAGAGGAGAAGAGACCAGGTGTTGTGGTTGGTTGGAGGAATTCTGACATGAGTTTGTTAGTCAGTACTTTACTCAGACGTATCTTGACAAGAAGATCAGCCAGTTTGAGAGGATTCGACAGGGATCCATGACGATCAATGAGTATGAAGCAAGGTTTATGAAGTTGTTGAGATTTTTTCTCACATGCCTACCATGAAAGATGAGCGGGTTCATCATTTTGAGAAGGGGTTGAATGTTGAGTTGTCTACCCCAACTGGTGCTTTGGAGAATCGAGAGAAGTTTGCTGCATTTGTGGAGTCTATTCAGTGGATAGAATGATCTATGAAAGAGAAGAGAGATACAAGTACTAAGAAGAGGTATGCATAGTTTCAGGGGCAGTCATCGAGAGGCTTTAAGAAGCTGAGGTTTTCTGCACCACTAGTATCATAAAGGTTTAGTGCTTTGACAGTTGTCACCAAGTAAGGGAAGAGGTCATAGTATTCCACCCGCAGGATCCCATAGTAAACATCAGTATCAGTGACAGGACCACCTAGACCTTTGTATGAGGACATGACTTGTTATAAGTGTGGACAAGTTGGGCATACCAAACCATTCTATCCATTGATACATGATGAAGTGACCCGGCAACCAAGGAAGAGTCAACAATGCTCGTAGACACAGTAGAACAATAGTGCAGGAGGACGACGATGTGGCCAAGCATCACAAGTTGGATCATCTACTTTGGGAAGCAGAGGATGGGGGCGATAATAGGAAATGGCTAGATTCTATGCTATCAGTCAACCGGAGGCGGTGGTCAACCCACGAGTAGTGACATGTCAGATGGAGTTATTTCATTCTAATTTGTCTTCTTCTTGCTTTATATCAGTTTTGGTTGATCCGGGTGTATTGCACTCTTTTATCGCACGTGAAGTGCTTAGTATTTGGCCTTTTCTTATTAGTCATAAGAAGAATAGTTTGTTGTTAGAAACCTCGTTGGCTGGTTCTGTAGTGTTGCAAAATGTGTGTCCTTTATTTGTTCTCTCTTTTTTGGGATACAACATTCAAGTGTATCGTATACCACTTGACATGCATGGATTCAATGTGATCCTTGGAATGTATACCTTGGAGAAGTATAGAGTGGTCTTGGATTGTAGTTCCAAGCAAGTGACATTTGTGGATGATAGTGAGACGTGGATCTTCCAAGGAGATAGGAAGATTCTTTTGACATGTCTTGTATCAGCCATGGTGCTAAGGAAGCTTCTGAGATATGATTGCAAGGCATTCTTGGCACACATAATGGATACTGAGGCAAGGAGTCCTAGTATTCAGGAGGTTTCGGTGGTTAGGGAGTTTGAGGATGTGTTTCCTGAGGAGTTCCCAGGTGTTCCCCCACCCCGTGAGATTGATTTTGAGATCAATCTGGTTCCCAACACGCAACCGATAGCTCAGACACCATATAGGATGACACCAATAGAGATGGTGGAGTTGAAGATACAGTTGTAAGAACTACTTGAGAAAGGTTTCATCAGGCTGAGTACATCACTGTGGGGTGCTCCACTGTTGTTTGTGAAGAATAAGGATGGATCTATGAGGTTGTGCATAGACTATAGATAGTTGAACAAAGTTATGATAAAAATAAGTATCCCTTATCGAGGGTAGATGATCTATTTGACCAGTTGTGTGGCATGAGAGTGTTCTCAAAGATAGATATGAGATTTGGATATCACCAGTTGAGGATCAAGGAGGATGACATACCCAAGTCTGCCTTTAGGATGAGGTATGGTCACTACGAGTTTATGGTTATGCCATTTGGTATGACCAATGCACCACCATCATTCATGGATTTGATGAACATAGTATTTCATCCGTTCCTTGATCAGTTTGTGGTGGTCTTTATAGATGACATCCTGATATACAGTCGTGATAGTTAACAACATGAACAACATCTTTGTCAGGCATTGACCGTGCTGAGACAGAACCAACTTTATGCTAAGATTAGCAATTGTGAATATTGGTTGAAGGAGATTGCTTTCTTAGGTCATGTTATATCTGCCAAAGGAGTACTTGTGGATCCTAAGAAAGTGGAGTCAGTGATGAAATGGGAACAACCTAAGACACTGACAAAAGTGTGTAGTTTCATAGGTCTGGCAGGCTACTACTAGAGGTTCATCAAGGACTTCAGTGCTATCACCTCATCCCTAACTAAGTTGATGAGGAAGGATGTGACATTTGTTTGGGACGATAGATGTCAATGTGCTGTTTAGACATTGAAGGAGAAGTTGACAAGTGCACCAGTTTTGGTTTTTCTTGAGCAAGGAAAAGGGTACAACGTCTTTTGTGATGTATCCAAGAATGGTATGGGTTGTGTGTTGATGCAAGACAAGCAAGTGGTTTATTTTTCTTCCCGATATCTTAAGAAACACGAGGAGAAATATCCAACCCATGATCTAGAGTTAGCAGCGAAAGTCCATGCTTTGAAGATTTGGAGGCATTACCTGTATGGGGAGAAGTGTTAGATCTTCACGATCATAAGAACCTAAAGTACATCTTTTCACAACATGAGTTGAACATGAGGCAGCGTTGTTGGATGGAGTTGATCCAATATTATGACTGCTCGATTGATTATCACCCAGGAAAGGTGAATGTCATGGTAGACACATTGAGCTGGAAGTCTTCATCTTCATCTGTGGATAAAGCCCAGTTGAGTTCTTTGATGTGCCACAAGAGAGACATGTTTGTCTCATTGCATTAGATGAATGTCAAGTTGGAAGTCTCCTTGTTAGCTGAATTGTTGGCACATCTACAAGTGAATCCTACATTGAGACAGTAGATCAGAGAGGTGCAATAGAAGGACGTTGTGGTAGAACTGCTCGATTGATTATCACCCAGGAAAGGTGAATGTCGTGGTAGACACATTGAGCTGGAAGTCTTCATCTTCATCTGTGGATAAAGCCCAGTTGAGTTCTTTGATGTGCCACAAGAGAGACATGTTGGTCTCCTTGCATCAGATGAATGTCAAGTTGGAAGTCTCCTTGTTAGCTGAATTGTTGGCACATCTACAAGTGAATCCTACATTGAGACAGTAGATCAGAGAGGTGCAATAGAAGGACGTTGTGGTACAACAGAATAGATCAGAGTTCAACAATGAGAAGTGTGATGGTTTTCATGAGTTAGATGATGGAATAGTTTGTTATCATGACAGGATAGTGGTTCCTGATGATGATGACCTGAGGAAGATGGTGTTGGAGGAGGCTCATTCATCCATGTATGCAATGCATCCAGGTAGCACCAAGATGTAACACAATTTAAAGGATATGTATTGGTGTCCAGGCTTGAAAAAATATGTAGTTGAATTTGTTGCAAGGTGTGTGGTATGTCAACAAGTCAAAGTGGGACATCAAAAGCATGCAGAAACGTTGCAACTGTTTCCTATACCTTAGTGGAAATGGGATCATGTGAGTATGGATTTGTAGTTGGTCTGCCTAGGACAACCAAAGGTTATGATTCCATTTGGGTGATCATTGTCAGATTGACCAAGTCAACACATTTCCTTCCTGTGAAGACAACGTTCACAGTAGAGAAGCTTTCCCAAATCTATGTTGATGAGATAGTGTGTTTGCACGGTGTTCAAAGAACTATCGTGTCTGATAGAGGTCCTCAGTTCACGAGTCGCTTTTGGGAGCGACTACACATAGCTTTGGGTACCCAGTTGAAGTTTATTACCACTTTCCACCCACAGACAGATGGTCAATATGAAAGGTCCATTTTGACTTTGGAGGATTTGTTGAGGGATTGTGTTCTTCCATTTTTAGGAAGTTGGGATGTACATCTCAGTTTGATAGAGTTTGCCTACAACAATAGCTATCAGAGTAGGATTAACATGGCACCATATGAGGCGTTGTATGGGAGACATTGTAGATCTCCGTTATGTTGGTATGAGATAGGTGAGTATCAACTTCTTGGTCATGGGCTTGTACAACAGATGATAGAGAAGATAAAAGTGATACAACAACAATTGAAAGCAGCATAAGACAAACATAAGTCGTATGCAGACAATTGCTATAGACCCTTGGAGTTCCAAGTGGGAGATAAGGTATATCTAAAGGTCTCTCCTTGGAAGCATGTTCTGAGGTTTGGAAGAAGGATAAATTGGCTCCCAAGTTTATGGGACCTTACCCACTGATGACATGTGTTGGGAAGGTGACCTACAAGTTAGAGTTGCCACCTGAGTTGCACAGATTGCATCCAGTGTTCCATGTTAGTATGTTTAGGAAGTGTCATCTAGATATAGAGTTAGTGTTACAGCCTGTGGAGGTGGAGCTTGATGAGGATATGACCTATGTAGAAGGCCCGGTGTTGATATTTGACCGAAGAGTGAAGAAGTTGAAGAGGAAGGACGTTGTTCTTGTGAAGATTCTTTGGCATCATTGTGGTGTTAAGGAAATCATGTGGGAGCTCGAAGAAGAGATGAGGAGGAAGTATTTGTTGTATCTAAGGGCTCTATAAGGGGGTGAATAGAGTTAGAAAATTTCTCACAAAACATATTAGACCTTCAAATTATATCAATTAGGAGCAATAACTTTATGGAAATTTGAAGTCCTATCTAACCAGCATAGCAAGGGTGAGAGAAATTGATAACAAGCACTTAAAAGAGGGATGTAGAGTGGTTCCACACTTCAAACTAGAAGTGAGTCAGTCCACTACCTAGAGAGGTCAACCTCTAGGACTTTGCAAGTGCTTTTCTCTACATTATCACCAAAGAGATTAACAATAATAGACCACCAAAGGACTTACCCATCCAACCACAAGAAGATATCCACCTTACCAAGGAGCTTACCCACTTAGCTTGAGTCTTCAACCTTCACCAAGGTCTTACCCACTCAAGCTCAAGTCTTCTGCCTTGAAGGACTTTGCTTCTCCTCTCGGATCTTCAGCCTTTGCCTTCTCCTTCACTTGGAGAAGATCACCACCTCTTCAACAACCTTGAAGAGGACCAACTACAGCTCCTTCTTCACTCGGTGGATCTTGCTTCATCTTTACTTCATGTAGGAAGGGGATAGGGAAGTAGTGGAATATTGAGAGATTTACATTCACAAAGGTGGAGCTCTCTTACAATAAGCCCAACTCACTCACAAATCACAAAATGAAGTGTAAACTAGAGATATAAAGGGGCTCAAGGAGTAGTAGCACACTCAACTATAGCAATGACCTTGAATGTAGTGAATGAGAAAACTTGGAATGAACTCCAAGGGGTCCTATTTATAGCTGGGGGTGTTCCCTTGAGTTGTGGAACACTTATGGATGAAATATAGTCATTTTCCTTAAAGCAACAGATCTATTTTCACCCCAAACAAGTCACCAATAGTTATAATAACTTTTTTTGCATTTTTTGTACAATGCATTCAGTCGAGTTTCAATAAAGGTAACTCGAGTGATTGACTAAAAGACAAACCCAATTTTCAAACTATTGGTCGATTTTGTTCTGGGAAACTCGACCAATCAGCCAAAATCACATTTGGTCAGTGAGTCGTTTGGTTGAGTTTTGTGAATGCACAACTCGACCGATGGCCATCTTTATAAAATCAATCCATGGGATCGGTCGAGATTGGAACTCGACTGATTAGCAACCTGTGATCAATTTACTAATTTGTCTAAAAAGTGATTAAAACTTGGTATTAAGTGTGTCACATATTTTCTCATCTTAATTACAATTCATATAATCAATACAAGTGATTACAAAATTCTTCTAAGGTCGTTTGAAGTGATTTCCTTATTAGCACACTTGCATTACATTTGACTTGAACTTTGACAATCTAGGGCTTGTGTAATTTGATCCTTTTCTTGTACCTAAAGCCTAAAATAAATCTTGAATACACATATTAGATACATATGAATGGAATGGTTAAGTCATAATCAAAATATGGACAATGTATACCCTCTAGGTCAACATTCTCCCCCTTTTTGACAATGACAAACCATTCCTCAAACATATTGAAAAGGATATTGAAATTATACCTTTGCCTTGTGAATTTAGGGGATTCATGATTTGGACAATGTGAATTGCTTCCCCTCAATCTATGCTTACTTTATCATACATAATTAGTCTATCTACAAAAACCAAAATAACATACATGTACTATATGGTCCTTTAGCAAGTCACATAAGACAACATATAATGAACAAGAAAAGGATCACAAGAAATAATAACAATATGGTTGAGTTTCAAGACATTGAATTTCTCTCCCCCTTTTGACATTATCAAAAAGTAAGGGGGGGTAGAAAATCATACAAGTAGGTCTTCTCCAAACACAACCAAGCAGATATCCAAACATGCAATCTCAAAAACATACAACAAAAAGAGATGAGAGAACCAAACATGCTAAGTCATAACCAAAATCTGGTGAAACATGGCACCAACTCATAAGATATAACAGATCAAAGAGTAAGAGTGCACAAAATACAGATTACAGATCATGATGCAACGTCTCATAAAATCAACTACAAGTCAAAAGTGATGAAAGCTAAAGATAAAATAGTATAGCTCAGATCATGTGCCCAGATGTTTCTAATACAATATAGCCTAGAAAGATATATATGATCAACAAACTAGACTAAAAACTAAGAACATATAGATGTCTAAGCTATCAATATCCACAACATCATCATCCTCAGCATCAGGCTCATATTCACCATCTCCGTCTGAAGGTGCAGTAGCATCGTCTTCATCACCAGAGTCATCACCAGAACCACCAGAGCAATCACCATCGTCAGATGCAACACCATCATCCTCACCATCACCAACATTAGCAGTCTCATCATCAGCATGGTCATGCATCTCCTCATCAATAGAAGGACCGAAGCGATGACTGGGACAACGAGCATTCTGCTCATCCCAAGTCATACCAAGAGCACATAGTTCATTGGCCTGAGGGAAGGAAGGAGCAGAATCACCAAGACTGGCAAGCAGAGTGGCCAAGGGCCCAACATGTAGAGGTAGGATGACTGGAGCAGGTCCACCAACAACAGAGGGTGTGGGAGTAGCAACGGAAGGCCCAAGAGCAGGTGGAGGGGTAGGGTAAAAGTGATTGTATGCATAGGATGCATAATCACTACCTGGGTATGGCTGGTAGGCGGGGTATGGGTGTGGATAGGATAAGTTCATGTTAGACATGATTGAACATAAATCCTGGTGCAGGTTCTCCTGGACCTGGAGGTTGTATGCATGTTGGTGTATCATATAACCCATGAGGGCTTCATTGGAAACACAAAACAAGACACGGATAGGTTGGGTAGGCTGAGGAGGTGGAGGAGCAAGGGTTTAGGTAGAGGAAGGTGCAGTTGAGGCAGAGGTAGAGGGTGTGGTAGAGGAAATGATAGGCACATATTTTTGGATAGTGGTCTCACTGATACACACTCCCTTCCAAGAAGGTATGTAGTGGAAGTCATGGAGGAGTGATTTCTCAGTGGCGAACTAGAAAAGACCACATATCAAGGCAGGATATGGATGATGGGTGCCATAGGTGTTCTTACCGGAGTCAAATCAAGTCATTTGGTGGAGGATGTATCTAGACCACTTAATTCTGACATTCTCTAAGATGCAGTACATTATCACTATAGTGTTCTCTGCAATATCCGTTTGGTTTTTCTTGGGGTGGATGTTGCAGTTGACCACTAGGGCTAATATACGCTTCTTGAGATCTAAGGAGGAGGAGGGTAGGGTGCTCTTCTTCTTGAAGGGAACCTCAAGTTTCTTGAAGTAATGATGGATGTCAGGAAGGTTTATCGTGTATTTCTTATAGAAACCTTCAGGGTCAAGCAGGTCAAAATACTCTCCATAGTCCTTACGCAAGGAGTCATTCTCATCGACACCTGACAAAAAGATGTTCAGGATATCCTCTGAGATTTGGAATTTCTTCATGGCTATCATTGATGTAAGGATAACTTGAGTATTTGGAGGATGTATAAGGGTGTCATAATTCCAACACAAATTTGTGTAGAATTCGTGAATGAATTTTGTGCTAGACATGGAATTGTGAAAGCACACACACTCGACACCCAGGGCAAATAGGTGGTGAACAGAAAGCAACCTTGCCACTTGATCGATGATAGTTTGGCGTCTAGGGATAGGCTCAAAAAGGTCTCTAAAAGGAAAAGGACTTCGTGGAAGAAGATCCTTATACCAATTAACAACCTCATTTGAGACAAAGAAGGTCTCATTAAAAGGAATCAAGTGGGAAGATGAGGAGGTGGATGGTGCACTACTAGGGGTAGCTCTCTTGCTTCTATTAGAAGCCAAGGAGGCAAAAATGAGAGGAAAAAGATATCAAATGCACCAAACACACCACCAAAAACATTCACACACCTAGGTTTACAAGGGGGGAAGGTCTAGGAAGGTCTCCCTAGGTCAAATTAGGGCTAGGTAAGGAAAGGGAAGGTCAAGGGTTTAGAGCTTTGGGCTTTAGAGAGTGGAATTGGTCTACTTTTATCTAGTTGAGAGGGAGAATAGTCGGCTGAACCCAACTTAAGTTAGCTTCATCCCAACAATCGGTCAAGTTCTGTGAAGTGGAAACTCAACTGATTGACCTTTTTTAAAAAATCTCTCAGCCATGGCTCGATCGAGTTTGTCCTGGGGAAACCTGACCGATGGTCAACCTGACCTAAAACCATCAAATTTAATTTCTAGCCATTTGGCTGCTAATTAAATTTATTTTTCATGTCCATTATATATATTGAACATTCTTATACACATATAACTCATCATTGGGTACTATTTTTTGATAAAACATGTGTTCATGAAGGATACCCAAAAACAAGAGAAAACAAGCAAAATGAACATGAAAAATAGATTTTAAGCATATTAGCAAGAAAAAAAGATCAAGATAGAAGAAAAACATATAGAATAGATGACAACTAGCTAGAAGGCATATCAGATTCATTCAAAGCAGTTATAAGAAATTTTGATCTAATAAAGCTAAATTTCTCTCTAGCTAGAGGTTTAGTGAAAATATCTGCCAACTGATTTTTCGTGTTCACATGTGTGATATAAATAACCTTCTTGGCAATGTGATCATGAAGAAAGTGATGAAGAACCTCTATATGTTTAGCTCTACTATGCAATATAGGATTGTAAGACAAGTTAATTGCACTAGTATTATCATAATAGATAGGAGAAGCATCAAAATGAATGTTAAAGTCTTGGAGCATTTGCTTCATCCATAGGACACGGGCACAACAACTCCCAACTGTAATGTACTCAACCTCGGTCGTTGATAATGCCACGGTGATCTATTTCTTGGAGAACCAAGACACCAAGCAGGGTCCTAGGAGGAAGCAAGTACCACTTGTGCACTTTCTATCAGTCAAGCGCCCTAGATAATCGACATCACTATAAGCAGTAAGAGTAAAGTCCCTTGACTTGGGATACCATAGTCTAAAATTTTGAGTTTTGGCTAAGTACCTTAGAATCCTCTTAACATCTATAAGATGAGATTTTTTAGGATTTGATTGAAATATAGTGCACAATCCTACACTAAACATTATGTCAGGTCTAGAGGCAGTTAAGTAAAGTAAACTTCTAATCGTACCTATATAGATCTTCTCATTTACCTTCTCACCTTCTTCATCTTTATCAAGTTTGGCAGTGTTTGACATGGGTGTTTCCATCGGCTTGGTGTTCTCCATCCCAAAGTGCTTAAGTAGTTCATTTGTATACTTGCCTTGGTTGATGAAGTTCCCATCTTTTGTTTGCTTAATTTGAAAGTCGAGGAAGAATGTGAGTTCACCCATCATACTCATCTCAAATTCACTCTACATAAGATCACTGAATTCTTTGCAAAGATCAAGGTTAGTTCTGCCAAAAATGATATCATCAACATATATTTGAATGATAAGAAAATTATTAGAAGTGTGTTTTAAAAACAAGGTAGAATCCATTTTGCCCATGATAAAACCATGATCTAACAAAAAGTTCTTTAATTTCTCATACCAAGCCCTTGGTACTTATTTGAGTCCATGGACAACTTTTTGCAACAAATAAATATGGTTAGGTAGACTATCATGTTCAAAGCGCGGAGGTTGTGTAACATACACTTCCTCCTCAATTGTACCATTCAAAAACACACATTTAACATCTATTTGATACAAAAGAAAGTTTTTATGACTGGAAAAGGCAAGCAATATACAAATGGACTCAAGTCTAGATATAGGTGCATATGTTTCATCAAAGTCAATACCTTCCTGTTGATTGTAGCCTTGATCTACTAACCTTTCTTTGTTCCTTACCACTTTTCCACTTTCATCTAGCTTGTTGCGGTAGACCCATTTGGTGCCAATTATCTTTCTACCACTTGGTCTTGGCACAAGGGTCCAAATTTTGTTCTTCTCAAATTGTTCTAGCTCCTCTTGCATAGCTAGGATCCATTCTTCACCCCAAGAGCTTCCTTGACATGTTTAGGCTCTAGTTGTGAGATGAAGGCATTGTTGGCTTGTTCTTTGTTAAATGCAGCCCGCGTCTTTACTCTTTCAAATGGATCACCTAAAATCAGCTCCTTTGGATGATTCTTTGCAAATCGGGGAGTTGGATCCTTCTTTTCATCATTTTTGTCTTCTTCTTCTTGATCAGCCACCTCTTTTCCCTTTTGAGTGATGTTGAGTTCTTTAAGGATAGTAATTACTTCACCTACAACATCATCATTTGGAACAATATCTTTGGGAATAGAGGGGTTAGTCTCAATACACTTTACATTAATAGATTCTTCTACCTTAGTAAGATCAATATTAAAAACTCTATAATCCTTGCTAGTAGTGCTATATCCAAGAAAGAAAGCCTTATATGATTTTGGATCAAACTTGTCAAGAGAATCTTTCATATTCAAAACAAAACAAGGACATCTGAAAATGTGGAGATACTCGATAGAAGGCTTCCTACCACACCATATCTCATAGGGGGTTTTCTTAAGTGAAGGATGAGTAAAAACACAGTTCTACACAAAACATGAGGTACTGACAGCTTCAACCCAAAACTTCTTAGGAGTATCATACTCAAGAAGCATGGTCCTAACCATCTCCCGGTAAAGACCTATTCTTCCTCTCTACAACCCCCTTTTTTTAGGTGTTCGAGGTGAAGAGAAGTTGTGTGTATAACCTGATTCTTGACAAAAATGATCAAAAAGCTTATTTTCAAATTCTCCCCCATGGTCACTACGGATGGATACAATCTAGCAAGAATCATCATTCTCAACTCATTTGCAAAAACTAGAGAAAACATCAAGCGTATCACTCTTGGAAACGAGAAAGAAAGTCCAAGTATATCTAGAGAAATCATAGACAATAATAAGGCAATACTTGGAACCACGAAGCGATTGCGTTCTCATTGGTCCAAATAGATCAATATGAAGAATCTCAAGAGCTATCTTAGTGCTAAGGACTCCTTTGGATTTGAAGGAGGACTTGGTTTGCTTTCCTTGCGTACAAGGTTGGCATTCCTCATCCTTTTCAAAATCCAATTTAGGAAGTCCCTTGACTAAGTCCTTTTTGCTCAACTTCTTTAATTGATGTATATTTACATGACCAAGACAACAGTGCCAAAGAGAAATATCATTCGAGCTTACTACTAGGCTTCTACAAACCACATGCTTAAGAGAGTTAAGAACAATGACATAAAGATTACCACTTCTAGTTCCCTTATATATATAACTTGGTAGGTGAGGGAATCTAGAATCAAGTATTTAAAAGAAGTAAATAGAACAAGGTAACCATTATCACAAAATTGACTAACAATAAATAAATTGTGATGTAGGCCATCCATAAAGAGAATATTATTGATACACAAGGATTCACCTACATCACTCTCACCTCTGACTTTATCTTTCTTGTTGTCCCCAAAAGTGACAGATCCTCCTTTCTTCTTTGTGAAATTGTTGAAATGGCTTATGTCACCGGTCATGTACTTTGTGCAGCTACTATCAACAATCCATCTACCCTTTTCCTGCAAGAAAGGAGAATGTCGGTTCCCAACTCAAGCTTTGGGATCCGAAGTTAGCTTGGGGACCCATTTCATCTTTGGGTTGGTCCCCTTAGGCTTGTAAGGACAATAAGAGGAATAATGATCATCACATTTGCAATAAGAACAGACCATAGGATTCTTAGTGCCGGAAGATTCTCCTACAAAGAATGAGGTCTCCTTGCTCTTTTTCTTACCTTTGGACTTACTCTTGTCCTTTGAGGCTCCCCCTACAAATCCCAAACCACTAGTACCACTTTGTATGGTAGAATGGTCAAGGATTTCATTTAGGGAGTTCTTCCCTTTGAGGAATTTCTACAGGGATGCTCTCAATATATGGTTATCATCATTCAAAGAAACAATAGTAGAAGATAAACTAGATATGCCATCCCTAGAATGCAGAAGATCAACCTCAAGACATAAAGCTTTAGTAAGATATGAATCATTTTCTAGAGAGATAGAAGCAACATTAACACTAGGCAACAAATGTCTAGAATATATATCATTTACTTGACTAAGCAACCTAACATTTTCTGATTTTAGTATTTGAATCTCTTTGAGATAGACATCTCTCTCTTCTCTATGAGCATCAATAAGCAACTTAAATTCAACATTTTTAGTTATAAGCAAATCAAGCTCTTTAAGGCAATTTTGGAATTCTTCCTTAAGATTTTCAATGTTCTTAAGGTAGACACCATTCTCAACTTCAACCACATTGTATTGGAGTTTAAGGTCAAGGTATTGCCCTTGAAAATTATCAATACACTCAAGATTGGTTTTCTCATACAATTGCCAAATTTCAAGCTTAGCATAAATATCATCAATAATTTTTCCTAACCGTTTTCTTTTAGATTTACATTTAGCAAAAGATGAATAGGTAGTAATAAGCATGTCAATAATAGATTCTTTAGGCAATTAATGCACAATTACCTCACTTACCTCACCAATATCTTCATTTGTAGAGGCCATGAGAGAAAGGTGACACTCTCCATCTTCTTCTAAGCTTGAGATGCTTGAAGATAAAGCTTCCCAAACCACATGAGCTGCATTCTTGTGTCTCTTCTTCTTCTTGTCCTTCCGCTTATGTTTTCTCTCCTTCTTGTAATCCTCTTCTTTCCTTGAGTTGCTCTTAAGGTGTGGCTTTCTTGACTTTGGGCATTCACTCTTGTAGTTCCCCTTTTGGCCACACTTGTAGCATCTTGGAGTAGAGGAGGAGGCTTGCTTTCCCTTTAAGTGCTTGCCCTTGATATAATTGGCTTCATGCTCACTAGGCCCTTCATCTTCACTAGAGGAGGAGGGAGAAGTCAGGCAAGAAAGTTGTTGTTGAAGTATGACAGCCTCCACTTGTGCTTTGAAAGCACTATCTTTGATTTTCTTGGTTTCCTTCTCTTCTTGCTTTGCTTCTTCTTCTTGCTTGTCAAGTCTAGGATCATAGGCTTGAAGATTGCCAATGAGTTCTTCAGCTGGGATGTCACCAAGGCTCCTCACTTCTTCAATGGAGGTGAACTTTGACTCCCACCTCTTTGGAAGAGTTCTCAAGATCTTTGAGTTGATGATGCCTCTATCCAAATTGTTGCCCAATGTAGCTAGTCCATTGATGATGACATTGAGTCTTGAATATATCTCCGCAATGCCTTCTTTCTTTGCCATTTTGAAGTTCTCTAGGAGGTTGTTCAGCATATAGATCTTTGCCTCCTTGACTTGCTTTTTGCCTTCATATGTGATGCACAACTTGTCCCAAATCTCATAGACAGTGTCCCATGATGAGATCCAGTTGAACTCTGTGGGGGTGAGGGTTGCATAGAGGATGCTAATGGCCTTTGCATTGAGTTGAGCCTCCTTGAGAGCAGCTTCACTCCATGTTGCAACAGCTCTGGTTGGCTCCTTTTAAGGTGTGACCATCACCTTCCACATATCAAAGTTCATCCCTTGAATGCAAAACTGCATCCGCCTCTTCCAATAGAGGAAGTTGGTGTCGTCAAAGACTGGAGGACACATGGAGAAACCTCCCTCTAGGTTGAGTGAACCAAGTAGGTTGTCGCCCATCTTCTCATCTCATGGGAGATTGTTGGAGAAGATCTTTTTTCTCTGATACCACTTATTGGATCTAAGGGCTCTAGAGGGGGATGAATAGAGCTACAAAATTTCTCACAAAATAGATTAGACCTTCAAATTATATAAATTAGGAGCAATAGCTTAATGGAAATATGAAGTCCTATCTAATAAGCATATTAAGTATGAGAGAGATTGATAGCAAGAACTTGACAAAGGGATTTAGAGTGGTTCCACAATTTAAACTAGAAGTGAGTCAGTCCACTACCTAGAGAGGTCAACCTCTAGGACTTTGAAAGTGCTTTTCTATATATTATCACCAAAGAGATTTACAGTAATAGATCACCAAAGGACTTACTCATCCAGCCACAAGAAGATATCCACCTTACCAAGGAGCTTACCCACTTATCTTGAGTCTTCAACCTTCACCAAGGTCTTACCCACTCAAGCTCAAGTCTTCCACCTTGAAGGACTTTGCTTCTCCTCTTAGATCTTCAACCTTTGCTTTCTCCATCACTTGGAGAACATCACCACCTATTCAACAACCTTGAAGAGGACTAGCTACAACTCCTTCTTCACTCGATGGAGCTTGCTTCATCTTTTCTTCATGTAGGAAGGGGATAGAGAAGTAGTGGAAGATTGAGAGCTTTACATGCACAAAGGTGGAGCTCTCTTACAATAATCCTAACTCACTCACAAATCATGAAATGAAGTGTAAACTAGAGAGAGAAAGGGGCTCAAGGAGTAGTAGCACACTCAACTATAGAAAGGACCTTGAATGTAGTGAATGACCAAACTTGGAATGAACTCCAAGGGGTCCTATTTATTGCTGGGGGTGCTCCCTTGAATTGGGGAACACTTAGGGCCAAAATATATCCATTTCCCTCAAAGAAATGGAGCTATTTTCACCCCAAGCAAGTCACCAATGGTTATAATCACTTTTTGTACATTTTATTACATTGCATTCTGTCCATTTTCAATAAAGGTAACTCGATCAATCGTCTAAAAGACAAACCCAATTTTCAAACTATCGATCGAGTTTGTTCTGGGAAACTCGACCGATCAGCCAAAATTGCATTTGATCAGTGAGTCATTCGGTCGAGTTATGTGAATTCACAACTCGACCGATGGCCGTCTTTAGAAAATCAATCCATGGGATAGGTAGAAATTGGAACTCGACGGATCAACAACATGTGATCGATTTTCTAATTGGGATAAAAAGTGATTAAAACTTGGTATTAAGTGTCCCAAATATTTTTCTCATCTTAGTTACAAGTGATATCATCAATACAAGTGATTACAAAATTCTATTAAGGTCGTTTGAAGTGATTTCCTTATTAGCACACTTGCATTGCATTTGACATGAACTTTGACAAGCTAGGCCTTATGTAATTTGATCCTTTTCAAGTAACTAAAGCCTGAAATCAATCTTGAATACACATATTAGATACATATGAATGAAATGGTTACATCATTAATAAAATATGGACAATGTATACCCTCTAGGTCAACAGTGTCCCTCCCTTTTCTCTTAGGATTTTGGGAGTGAAATCCCTATTAGGGGTTTATGGCTTGTAAGGACCTTGGCACACATTTTGGTATAACCCTATTTGTTTTGCTTAAGTATGTCGCTAAGATCGTTGCTCTAATCATCTGAGATGTAATTAGGGCATGTTGGATGCTTGAGTTCCTTGTTTGAGCTTGTTTGATTGATGCTTGTGTTTTGTGGAGAGGTTTTGGTGCAAATTGCAATTTACCCAGGGGTTGACGTGCAAGTTTTCCACCTATAGAGTGTTCCTTATCTCTCTTGGCATCTTCTAGAGGAAAGAGAAAGAGATGGGAACCTTGTTTGGACCTTGGTTGTGTGGTGACATCCTTGGTGGTGTTTTGGATAGATGTTTGAGGTGTGCCTTTCTCTTAGAAGTGTTGTCTCAGGCTTGAGAGCCTTGGAGAGGCCCCATATTGGTTTGAAGGTGTATTGAGGGACATCCTATCATTTTTTTGGTGTCTAGAGATGCACCATATCGGTTTGTGGCACCTAGGGTTTACCCCTATCTATTTTATAGGAGAGTATATGTGTGTATCGGCCTTGACCTGGGAAGGTGACCTAGTGGATGAGACATAGATCTTATCACCTTGTTGTATGGTGTTGCATATGGCTCCTTCTTCGTGGACAAGTGTCACCTAGGGTTCAAAGGTGGTGGCACCTTCCCTTGCTCTCTCTTTCATCCCTCTTGTACATATACATGTTTCTCTCCATGCAAGAGAACCCTTTTGGTTATCCTCACTTTCCCTCTTTGGTGGACGACCTTGAGTTAGAGGAGTCTCTCCCTTAGAGCTTGGAGGACAAGTCCCATGCTTGTGGTGCTCTCTTCATCCCCTACCTTGGTGTTATGGTGATCAATCTTGGAATATCTTCTTCTACAATGGCCTCATGGATCTTGGAGCTTGGCGGTGAACTTTGAGTCGGGTTATATAACTCTAAACCCTCTTTGTTATTTTCACCCTTTAATTTCTATCTTATTCTTTAACTTTGTCTCATTATTCCTTTCTTGTTAGTGCCTTATTCTTGGTAGTTTTCTATTCTATTTTAGAAGAAGAGCCTTGCTTAGTTTCTTCTCTTGAGTTTCCCTCTTTGCCTTGCTTGTAACACTCATTCTAAGGAAGAAGATGTGTTGTCCGATATGTATGATAGGCCGATATGCCTTGGGTGGTCGTCACGACTTGTGACACCATTGACTGTCACCCTTTGTGGAAGGCCGTCACAACCTTGGTTAGGTCTAGGTTGACATGTTCAGATGCTACTTATTCATGCTTTGGGTATGAGTAGGCCAATGTTAGACATGGGTGTTAGTTTTCTTGGTGGTTGTTGAACCGATATGGTGTTCGATCGTGTTAGAATGAGTGTTAGCTGACATGTCCTTGGCCATCACACCTTGGGAGAGTTGTTGCCCAATACACTTACAGTCATCAAGACTTGGCGTTGCGGCCATGGGAGTGTTTCTTTGATGAGAGTTTCCCATTAGGACTCTAGCCATCATGACTTAAATGAGTTGTTGAAACCCTAAGAAAACAGTCCCCCTTTCAATACCCGACATTGGAGCATTGCCCGTTACACCTGACACCTGTGACACCATGTGTTGATGTTTCCCGACAAGAGGGGTTGACCGACACTCTCTCCATGAGGTGCTTATTCCTGACATACCTTTATAGTGATGCCTAAATTAATACACATCCTAGTTGATAGACTGACACCCTGGTTGATCACTTGGTATACCCTAAACCAATAACCCTCTTGGTGTGGTTACCTGACACATTGAGGGATAATCCAATATCCTATGCTGAAACCCTAATAGATGCTTTGTGATAGTGTTTAAGATACAACATGTTGATGCTAAAGGGTCACATGGTATGATGTGATACCCTTTGGGGTGGTCGTATGTATGATGTTGAAATCTATGTTTCTATACCTCATTACACATTTTATGATTATTAAAGAGAACTATGTTTCTATGTCTCATAACACACCTCATAATAATGATGGAAGTGATGATCTAAGAGTAGTTGTTGATCAAACCTTGCAAACCCTAATCAAGTAAAGAGAAACCCTAATTCTAATGATGTAAAAGGTATGGCATGAGTCCTATGAGATGATGGAGTTGATGATGTATTACTTTCTTGTTGTCAGTTTCTAACCATGTAGGAAACACTAGCTGATGTGCATAGCCAGGTATGAGCTGTGGTGGTTATGATACATTTGTATGAGCCTTATGAGACATAAAGTGTGGTTGACATCCTTGAAAGAGGAATCAATGGTCTTATGACCTAATGACAACTTATTTCCCTGAATGAGATGATTTTTCTCAGTGATAATATGAGGGGTTCATACTCCAAGTATGAGGTCCTCGTGATGAACGTGTGGTGAATGATAAGCACTAAGTGATGATGTGATAAGAGCACACTTTGTATGTTCCTATATGTTCTGGTGATGATTTATGCCCTTTCTTTTGTAAAATTTGTTTAGAAGTTGTATGTTGTATCTTGATTGATGATAAAATGTTTAAATGACCTAATTAATCAAGTAAAACTTGATCTTGTAGCTTGCCTTGTGCCATAGATCCATTCAGTGTTAGCAAATGCTGAATGGTGAAACGATTTTAACTCGGAGCACATATTTTTGAATATGT
Organism: Alisma plantago-aquatica; assembly: GCA_963693085.1. Taxonomy (NCBI): domain Eukaryota; kingdom Viridiplantae; phylum Streptophyta; class Magnoliopsida; order Alismatales; family Alismataceae; genus Alisma; species Alisma plantago-aquatica. The sequence continues at coordinate 456,964,787 of OY856411.1, read as the reverse complement.
GGGGTACAATTCGAGTACTTCCTCGTATATTTAACTACAAGTTATGTGAAATGACCATGCGTGAGTCGATCTCATTGTGGTATGGATGGCCATGTGAGCCACTTCTTCTTGTCTAGAACAGCCATGTGTGAGTCTGTTCTTATAGCGTCGTACTTGTACCAAGGTGGGTTAGATATGATTATATATGTGGATGTCCATGCATCAGTCAATCCCATAATTTGACTATATGTCATTGTTGTAGTTGATTTATATGTCTTTACGATGTTTTCTCTTGTGCTAACCAAGAGGTTTGGTGAGGTCGTGGATTTTGTCTCTTCCATTAGACCTTGTATGGCATCAATTTTGACTTATCAAGTAGTCAGTTGGATTTGGGTGGTACGACTCAAATCCTTGGGGCATAATAATATATGTAATCAGTCATGTAGTATAATTACATAGGATCAAAATACGAAAACATTGGATGAGACCTTGCTTGATCTTTATACAATATTGTTGATAGGAAATATACATGTTCTTCATATTCCTTTTAAATTCTTAAGATATTTCTTAAACTCAATGATAATTGCCTTTCTTATTAATAATAAATACCTACTTCACTTAGTTGTAACTTTATTGTTGCTTTGTTTATTTCATCAGTGATAATAGTAGATTTGGTGGTGAATTATATCTCCCGATGAGATTTAGAATATCACCCTGTGGGTTTCCCACACCCTTTTTAGGTGGACGAGCATGAAAAGGTAGAGATCATGCAGCGGAGGTTGAGGTGCAGCAGGAGGGCTAGTAGCTGACAAGGTTGGCTATGCTACTGGATGTCTTTTACTGATAGATTCATAGAGTCGTCCATGTACACTCGGGTCTTAGGGAATGTTTTGTAGATGTTTTGCAAAGGTGCTTTCTTTATGTGCCCTTTTGTATACCAGATATGGTGGAATCATGTATATATGTTCTGGAACAATTCTTTGGTTACAAGTTTATAGCATGCCTTGTATATGCTTTGAGGCATGAAAGGAGTTATATGTGAAGGTTATGGCTATTTGGTAGTCTTTTGAAAATGGTTTTAATTTTTAGTATTTTCCAGTAATTTGTCCTTTAATGTTTCTTTTGCGGTTTTGTTTTGAGTAATCTCTCTTTGTGTGGCATGGGGCGTCACATTCAGCAAGTTTGATCATGGGTTTGGATCTTTAGCTCAAGTACAAAGCCGTGAGGACTAACCTTAGAAAGGGCTCCTTTGTCCCTCTTCAGACTCAACAAGCTGAGCTAGAGGTTGCAAGGCAACATGAATCTCAAAACTCAATGAGCCAAGCTAGAGGTTGTGAGGCAACATGAATCCCTAAAACAAGTTTCTGCTATGGCAGCAGGATGCCAAAGCTTCATAAACCTGATGAGAGAAAACATGATGCTCCTAGAGTTTGGGAGTGCTACATGACGATCAGGGAATGCCTCTAAAGGAGAATTATTGATAAAGCCAGATGCAAGTGTTGTCTTTGGAGTGCTAGAGGTAGAAAATAGAAGAAGAAACCAAGATGGGGGAAACACTAAGTACCTATATCAGAGTAAAATTGGTGATTAACCAATATTAGTCGAAGGTTTCCAAGAAGCACCTTGTTATCTTTTAGAGAGGTAGTGGCCATGATCTCCATGGAATATCCTAGGTGTCCTCCTATGATAGATTGAGGCCATGAGAATTGTAGGTAGTGAAGGGGGAATTCCTATGATTAGAGAGTAGTCAGGGGAGTACAAAGATCGATTAGGCGACACAATTAAATGCACGAGTACATGAATCTGTGAGAAGACAACATGGAGATGGAAATAGAGGAGTATGAGGAGATGGGGTTCAATATCCATGTATAGGACATAAAAACTAGATAAAGTAGGGATGAACTATTTTGGTAGGCCACAAGGAAAGTGACTGAGAATAAATAAGAGTAAACCTACATTGATAAAAAAGATAATTGAAGAGCAAACTTGAGGGGAAATAAAACATTGTTTATGTCAGTTTCCCACTTTGGATAGAGATAATTGACAAGAGGGGATTGTTAGATATTATATCTAGTAGACCAAAAGAGTCCACACTCAGATCCAAAATAGGAACCCACCATGACACATAACTTTAAAATAAATTCTAATATTAAATTGTGTGATAGAGAAAACCATAAAAATCGACAAATAAATTGGCGTGATGGCAAAAGTGTTGGTTAAATTTAACTAGACAAAGTCAAAATAATATAAGGATTGTATTATTTTAGGAATTATCTTTTCTAATTGGCAAGCATTATCCAGTTAGACTGGAACATTAGTTCTTAGCTAATTGGACCTAAGGAACCCTATTTTTCCATTTGATTTGGGTTTTGCATTTATTTTTATGAGTTGTATTACAATTAGGTTTTAGACTCATTACTTTCATATTCATTATGATATTACATCATTATCTTCAAAATTCATTAATTAAAATTATATTAGCCTCAAATAGTTACCAAGACAGTTATGGTGTATTATATTGCAAAAACTTCCATATTTTACATGCTTAACCCATGAATCCTTTAATGTCAATATTAACTTATATGATGACAAATTAGTTTATCTCAACTCATATTAATCATCTAACTTTTATCACATTACATATATGAGTGATATTATATTCAATATTAGTCTTGCCTTGATATCATGCTACTAATAGAGCATTTTAGGTAATTATGTGTCAATTACTAAACAAAGTGACATATGTTAAATATTTATGAGCTTATTTTACATATTGGGTCCTACTCAGATTATTAGGTCCTTACTATGCTTATTTAGATATTAATTAACTATTAATCACCTAATATTACTGATGTATAAGTAAGGGTTAGATGGCTACATCTTAGGGTTTAGGTTTCATACCATAGGGTTATAACCCTATGGTATGATTAGGTTTACATGTGACCTCAATTACAGTTTATACAAGACTTACATAATTACATGTATTCTAAATGTTCATTAGGGCAAAAACTTGTGCATTAGGGTTTATAAGTATTCTTGTTTGGCTAATATAGAGATTTAGGCATGCAAGAATCCTATCTATTGGATTAAGGTTACTAGAGTCAAAAGGGTCATATTTTGGTATTTTACAACACCCCACCCCTTAGAGATGATTACTTCCCCTAAATCCAACCATCCTTATGTGACCAATTAACATGCATATCCACCTAGGGTTGACTTTTAGGTCCTCGTGTTTCTAGTCTTACAACCCTAACGTTCACATGAACATCCATTAAGTTACATGGTAACCAAACTACATAACCTAATGGGGTGAAATAGGGTAGGTACACTACATCTTTAGCACATTCCACACCTTTCTAGTCATTCAATTCATATATTGAACTAGGGTTTTAACGTTCTACTCTAACTACTACTAGGGTTCACTTCCCAACTTCATTCATTCCTTCATTATGCCTTAGTTCAAGAAAACATTGATGAAGTCAAGAATATTTTCTTTTTATAAATATAATATCATAATGAAAACTACATGGCAAAACTTTGTGATATAAAGCTAAAGATGTGGCCCAAAATCAATCTGAGAACCAAGTCACAAATTTCCATTTATGGTCTCCTTATCCTACTATTTCAACATCCTCATAACATAACTACATTCTCAAGATAAACCTTATAACATTCAAAGTTGCATGCCATAACTAACCTACAACATAGGGTATGAGCAACTAGAGTCTCATCACACTAGGGTTAACAACTTAGTATCCTCATGTGCACATCTTCACTTTCAATATCCTTCATTTATAATCTCATCTAGGGTAAACATAACATACACAAGTGCCAAGTAAGTTAAGGGCTTTGTAAGGAACTTATGGAACAAGAGGAAACTTAAGGGAGACAAAATTGGAATAATCAAAATTTGACTACCATGACATTGATACCATCTTGTAAGTAGTGGGCCTGAGAGGGGATTGTAACATAATGATTTTTTTTTCTCATCCAACTATGCACATCTTGACTCATAATGCACTCAATTTGACTCAATGAACTCCCCGTTCAGGAATTGAATGTTTTGGAATCACATATTGCTCACTTGTTGAGATATGATTAATTAATTACAATTTTGAAACAAATTACATAAAATTGAGTGCCTTAGTTAAAATTGAGTAAGTGTTAAATTTTTTTGCATACTGGTCCTGATCTCAATCCTTTCCTATGATATAGAGGGTTAAATTTGTGACTAGATGGCAAATATTTCACCCAAATCAGAGTTTCGAGGTGAAAGTTATGGTTAAAACAATTGCTTAGATTTATAATCTTTTTTTCTCCTTGATGGGTCACAACCATTGCTCTTTCTTGGAATAATTCCATCTTTCCCATGCACCCAACTCACTCCCTTAGCCCACACATGGACCTTTATCCAATGGCCAGGAACCCCTATGTTGGTCGGAGGCATGCGAGTCATCTTCTTCCTTGGAACAGGACACCATAGTGCCCTAGGGCACACCCACCCTAGGAGCATGGTGCCACAATGGTCCTTTATTCCAATCAAGGATGTGAAAGTCTCCCTCTCATCATCTTAAAGCTTTCTCCTATGCTTTCAAGAAGCATGATCTATAGGATGGGCATCAGGCACCCTTCCAACCATGGCTGACCACCTTGGACTATGACCATGGTGGAGCAGGTATCCCATACCACCTCCAATCTTATTTTTAAGCCCCTTGAATTTGTCTCTATTCACCCTTTGTTTTTTCCCTTCTTCCCACACTCTTCCAATCCCTTACACGTCTTCGATCTCTCCTTCATCACCCAGCTTCAGTGGCACTGCCACTTCATGCCTTTTGGGCATTTTGTTTTAGCACCTCCTTGACTCAATCCAAAGCAACTGGCATCTTCATTGGGCCAAGTAGAACTCATGCAATATTTTTAGGGGGAGATCGGATCCTCCTATAGCAAAGATATCCATGTCGGTGAGCTTCCTATCACATTAGGGTTATCACTCATATGGGCTTGCCACATTGGTAGATAGCTATCGACCTTGACTACGAGACATTAATGATCGTGTGGCAGAGGCCATCAACAGTGCAGGCTCGCGAGCATAATGGACCTCTCATCTCGAGCCGGCCCCACTCGTATGTGCCATCCAACAAAGATATGACACATGTCCCATGACACTGGCCCACTCTTCCTTGCCCCAGAGTGTGCACACCCCACTCATTGGGAGGTGGCCTCACCATGTGGTGCCACTCCATTCACCCAACATGGTATCCTATCCATCCATGATCAATGTTTTATGCCTTGAACCTACAAATCATTCCTAAGGCCAAATTAGGCATATTATATATGAAAATTCATCTAGAGAATGAGATATATCTAGTGAACCAAGTTTTAGAGTCTAATTCCTCTCGTAGTTCTTGTTGTGTTGATAATAGAATCAAATTGAAAATCTTGTACATTTTAATGGTGATTAATGATCAACCTTGATTAAATCATAATACCACTTGATCTTTTTGACCTTAATTAGTAACTTATGCTATCATGTGATTTTTGAACGAATTTGATCATGCCATGCTCTATTAGTGACTTTGTGATGTGTAATGAACCAAGAAATGTGCCTACCTTGGACTTTGATGCTAATGATCATTAATTGATGCTCAAGTCAATTATACAAACCCCAGCTCTTCATGTTTTTTCTAGATCAATAATGCTTGATGCATGTTTGAGCCATGCATCTAATTTTCCCATACTTTAACTCCATTGCAACATGGGGTGATATGAAAAGTGACATTAAATGGGACATTTGTGGACACGGGGTGCTTATGTGGATTAAATATGTTCAAATCTATATCTTGTATTTTAAATCAGGCCTTATGATGAGCTATGACATGAAAATATCATGTGACACACTCATGTTCACTTATTGACTATATGTGGCACTTAATGTGACCTTAATGTGAATGATGCTAAAACTGAGATCTAATCTTGGGCAAATATTTCCATAATGGTTATCCATGTTATCTAATGTCATTAACTAAGTAACTTATTGACTTGTATGCCATGAAATCAATCTTGATCTTTCTTATACTCAAATGATGACCAACTTTCATGAAAATTACTCAATATGACTTAAATGGATGTTTTGATGATCAAGTCATTCAAACTTGTCCAAATCTTATGATTTCCTTATTAATATCATGCAACCCTATGTTTGAAATTCTTGATCTTGCTAAGAATGTTTCACACTAAGTCAAAATGATATATGATGTAGTATGTATCTTGATGATGCATATTGCATGAACATTGTAGAGTCAACATTGATCTTTGAGAAATATGGAACTTAGATTAGATGAAACATCCACTCTTGATGAATATGATTAAGATGATGTAAGTCTTGTGATGTTAATCTAGTCACACTTTCTGATAATTTCAGGTTCTCTTTGATGGACTCTGTTCAAAGATCTAATCTTGTCCTTAATGCTAGTTTGCTCGTATCAAGCTACACTCTATCCTCCTATTCACTAGACTAGTGGCATTGAAAATTGCAAGTCTGTATATAGTATAAATGCTTGGATTAATATACTTGTTTGAGCTACATGTACCCTATAACTACTATGTTTTGGTCTTGAATATTCTATATTGAAAAACTTGAAAACATAATTAGATGTCCATTATACAACATTGTGCACTTGCATGTGTTCTTAGGGTAAGGGCATAAGGTTGGGTGTCCTACTTTAGTTGTCAAGATAGAGTAGAGCATGTTGATACAAGGTTTACCTCTTGGAAATGCCCCCGAGGTCCCTTACGAATAGCTTTAACTCTTGACCTTTAGTCTTGTAGTCCCTCACATCAAAACATGGTAGTTGATCTTGTGCTCTCGCACGAACTCCTTCCTTTGAAAATTTGGTCAAAGGCCTTATGATATTGTTGGTATAAAGGAAATGAACATATAGTACACTTGCATTTTAATAAGAAAGTATTTAAATATTTTTTCTTCCTTTCTTGTAATATATGTTCTCCAAAAATTGTGATTTTATATGTTTGCACAACATACTCAGCATAGTTGTTCTAACGTGTACCCATTTTATGATTTTAGGTAACATGTACACTGTGAATCTCTAATAATGATTGATGCTTCTGCACTTATTATAATTTTCTCTTACTTTGATGGTATATAATTACATGCAAATGAGATACACATGACTGGTATATGTGACCTAAGATCTTTTTAGGTACTAGTTTAGCTTTCTTGAATGCTTTGTTGTCTCATTCCTTAGTCGTTTTATTCATTCACATGTTATGTGATTCATTTTATTAATAGACACTCTGGTCCTCTCTCCTTTGGCTTTCTAGCCATTAGGAGTGAGGACTTGGGTAACAAACAGTTCCATGATAGATTGTATCAGATCAATCACATATCCTCTATGTGTGTTTTTCCCAATTGCTCATATGAACCTTGGGAAAACCTATGTCCATAATGGTGAAGTTTAGGTGTCTCACCTCCTATCTGCATAGGTGCGGTGGCTGAGGTCTCCCTTGTATACCTAACTGGATTAAGGATTTTTCCTACTAGGGTTAGAGAGTCTTCTAGCATCTCATATCTTCTTTAAGGATTACCCTAAGTCACCCATTAGATGATGATTAGATAGTTTGTCATCTGTTCATGTGATCTCCCTCGTAATAATTAATCACATGACCTCTCCATTATGGGTAGCTTATGTATGGAGAAATCTAAAATGTGAATGAACATGTAAAATTTTATTAAGATGATAATGATGCCATGATTTGATCTTAATTTGGAATCTTAATTATTATTAATGAAAGTACTCTTGAAGTTAAGTACCTGTCTGTAATATTTCAAGTCATGTAAACTCAATTCTACTATATGAAATATGTGCTTCCTATGTTTATGTTAATGATAGTGGTCCTTTATAAGATGAAATAAGGAGAACTCATGCTTTATACCTCACTGTTGATGAGGTCCCCATTGATTAAGTACATGTTGCCCCTACTGTTGATCAAACCTCAAACATGATTAAGCAAACCTTTCCCCTATTTGATTATGTATTATGATAATGCCTTGAAATGACTATGCCTTTGGACTCACAAAATTATGATGAAAGACTTTGATACAAAAGGAAAATTACTTATTGATTATAATGCCTATTTGTAAAACTCAATTTTGAATAATATGACAAATATGAGTTCTCAATCGTACCTTCTAATTCTTTAATTGTTTAAAGAGCCTACATTGAGTTCTCTATTTTCATATTCACCCTTACGTTAACCATGAAAGATAGGCAAGAATATTATGACCTATTATACATAAAACTTGAAGCAAGGTTGCTCTATTATGATAAATGACCTTTGATCTCAGGACCTTATGAAATGCAAATCGATAATTGATGTTATTCCAAAATTGATAGATTTGATACTACATGACTAATGAGAAAAGATGTGCTTGCTTAGGGTGGTAGTTTGTTTCATAACTCCCCTAGACTAGGCAACATCCCTATTATGATTGCCTCAAAATTTTCATCTTGTTGATTATTTTGAGTTTGGAAAGGTAACCCCTTTCATATGATTTTTATCTCTTGACCAAAGTATCTTATAAGTCAAATCATATGATAATATTGAAAATTGATATTGAACCTCTATATGATGGTGATATTGAAATACGATGACGTTGATTGTAGCTTGTGGTTAAATTCCTAGAAAGACCTAGGTCTAGATCATTCATCAACCTTGAATACCATGATAATGAAGTTCATATTGATACGAAAATATGTTGCTTGATTGTTAATAATGGATGAATGATCACACCTATAGTCTAATTAGGAATCATATACTCTACCCTTGATATATTATTAACGACTTTCATGCCCCCAAAATATCAAAAAATTGAAATTATGATTATGTTGATTCATTTGATCTATGACTTAGGGATGAGCTCTCATGTGGACTAGGGTGGGACCTTCCATTGATTTTGAGCATGAAACCACAATATTGAAATATGATGTCTGACTCAAATTGTTGAAATACAAAATCTTAATCAAGGATGTGTAACCCCACATAGTTCCAATGTATAAGCTAAAACCCTAAATGTTGGGAGTGAAAGTCATGCTTTAATCTTGAATCATAGAGCCCTATTCATTGACCTAAATGGTGATCTCTCCAAATTTGTGATTTTTTTAATGATCTATGTGGCTATGCTTGGACACTGATATTTGGTTTCTTGATATCAATATAGTGTTGATGATTGAAGGAGGACGATGTTGTATAATGAATATGATATGGAATACAAAGTCCTAATGTATTTTGAGGGTTTGCTTTAATTTTGGGGACAAAATTCCTTTTAAGGAGGGGAGGATGTAACATCCTAGTTTTTCTCTCTTCTACAACTATGCATACATTGACTCATACTGCACTCAATTTTACTGAATGAACTCCCTCATCAAGAATTTCATGTTTTGGAATCACATATTCCTCAATTGTTGAGATATTATTGGTTAATTGCAATTTTGAACCCAATTATGTAATGTTGAGTGCCTTACTTAACATTGAGTAAGTTTTCAATTTTTGAGACTATTGAAAATATGAATATTGATCTCAATCCTTGCTTATTAGATACGAGGTTAAAATTTTGATCTAATGGTGATGTTTTCACCCAAATTATAGTTTTGAGGTGAAAGTTAGGGTTAAAACAATATCTTTGATATATAAATTTTTTCACTCTTTTTTCTCCTTGATGGGTCAAGACCATTGCTCTTTCTTGGGCTCGGCCCATCTCACCCACACACCCAACTAGCTCTTGCAGCCCATGCCTAGACCTTGATCCAATAACTAGGGAGCCCCACGCCGATTGGAGGGTTGCGGGTCATATTCTTCCTTGAAATAGAACACCATGGTGCCCTAGGGCATGCCCACTCTAGGAGCATGGTGCCAAAATGGGCCCTTGGTCCTAATCAAGGATGTGAAAGTCTTCCTCATGTCCTCCCCAACCTTTCTCATGTTCTTTCTAGAAGCATGGTCTACATGAGGGGCATGGGGCACCCCTCCAACCATGGTTGGCCACCTTGGACGGAGAACACGATGGAGTGGGTAGCCCACACCACCTCCAACCTTGTTTTTAAGCACCTTGAATTTTTCTCTTTTCATCGTTTATTTTCCCCTTCTTCCCAAACACTTTTGAGCCCTTACTCATCTTAAATCTCTCCTTCTTCTTCACCAACATTCAATGGCATCATTACTTCATTCCCTTTGGGCATTTTGCTTCAGCACCTCCTCGACCCAATCCAAAGCAACCAACACCTTTGTTGGACCAAGTAGATCTTGGTCAGCCAATTTTCAGGGGATATAGGGTCCTCCTATGGCAAAGATAGCCACATCAATGAGCTTCCCGCCTCTGCAGCAGTGGCACCCACACTGGCTTGCCACATTGGTGGATCACTATGGGTAAAATGTGAACGAGTGCCTGGTAGTGGCCATCAGTGCCTGGGCTCACAAGCATAGTGGGCGATTTCATCTCAAGTCGGCCTTGCTCGTAGGTGCTAGCCAACTAAGGGATGACATGTGCCCATGATTCTAACCCTCTCTTCCTCTCCCAGGCATGCACATCCCCACTCACTGGGAGGCAGCCTCACCATGTGGTGCCACTCCATTCACCCAACATGGTTTTTTTTCCCTCCTTGACCTATGTTTTATGCATTGATCTTGAAATTTATATAAAAACATTCCTATGGCCAAATTGGGCATATTATATATGAAAATTCATCTAGAGAATGTGATATATCCAATGAGCTAAGTTTTAAATCCAAATCCACTCGTAGCTCATTTTATGTTTAAAATGGCATCATACTAATCTCTTTTACATATTAGTGGTGATTAATGATCAACCTTGATCATATCATGTCCCCATCTGATATTTTTGACCCTAATCAATAAGTTATGCTATCATGTGATCTTTGAATTAAACTTGATTGTGTCATGCTATCAATGACTTCCTAATGTGTAATGAACCATGAAATATGTTTACTTTGGACATTGATGCTAGTGATCACTAATTTGATGCTCTAGTTGATTACACGGGCTACAACTCTTCATGTTTGCTTTAGATAAATAATGTTTGATGCACGTTTGAGCCATGAATATAAGTTCCCCATACTTGAACTTCGTTGCAACTTGATGATATGAAAAGTGACATCAAATGAGATATTTATGAACTTTTCATAATGATTCTTTAAACCTTGTTCTTAAGTGGATCAAATATGTACAAATCTATATATTAAACTTTAAATCAGACCTTATTATGACCTATGGCATGAATATATCATGTGACACACTCATGTTTACTTGTTGACTATATGTGACACTTAATGTTACCTTAATGTTACACTTAAGTTTACATAATAATCTTCCATTAAGAGGCTTACATGAAAGTAACAACTTCAGGATCTAAGACGAGGAATATCAAAACTATCTCAAGTCTATCTCCCAAGAGTCATCTTCACTATCCAGGTCCAAGACATCCTTTTAGGTCCACCATGTCCTTCACCTAAGGGATTGGAAGCATACCCCATAAGAAAGGACAAAATGGATGCTGTCAGCACAAAAGCCAGTATGTACATATTAATAGGAATTGAGAAACACAACAGAAAAAGGACATCAATAATCTTTATTAGGGCTTCACAAGCAAAAAGATAAAAAGATTATACAAGTTGAATCAAAGAGAACATTTTAACAAGATAACAATAAAAGCATTTCTTTCCTTAATCAGTATCACAAGGATATATCACAATCATAAGCAGTGCATGCTAAAACAATCATATTAATATAATTTAAGTAGGTTTGTGACCCATAAAATCAAGCCTAAGTCAGGTGGAAAGGTACACCCTGGGTGGAAAGAAATCCCAATATATATAATATAAGTGGAAAGGTGTAGTTGGGGTGGAAAGGTAAACCCAAAAATTATGGTAGTAAAATCTACTACTACTCTGAATAATCTTAGTCTATTGTACTTGCACATAATGTAGAGGCAAGAAATAAGTTTAGTCAAGCTTCAAATAAGAGGATGAGAACAACCAGTAGTTATCATGTGGGGTTAGAGAACCCATAACAAATGTCTAACCATATCCTCAAGTAAGATACATCATACGATTACAAGAGGCATATTATTGGAAAATAAGATTCCCTCTCACAAAGAGAGTCATACTCGTACCAAATCTACAAGTAAGGGTACAACTTGAGATATTATTGTGAATCAGTTACAAGATATTATCAGATTAAGATGATGAGAAGATCCATAAAAATCATAATTTCTCACATAAGTCAACCTCTCAAAAGAGAGAGAAAGTGTATAGGATAATATGCCCGAGAGGACTAAAAGAGATAGAGATAACTATGGGTGATTTCTCAATATAATGATAAGGGTTGCAACAAACCTCAAATCAAGTCTACACATGTCCAAAGTAAACCAAGGTCTAAGTTAGGTCTTTAAAAAACCTATTAAATACATATATGAAATTAGGGTTAAGTTCATACTAACTACATAAACCCTAAAAGTCATCTTTTAGTTTTTACTAAATTTGGTTATCAAAATTATACTCAATTTTAAACTATATTTTACTAAATTCATACATATTTTACTTTATTTTTATGAATTAGAGAATATTATATATTAATTTTAGTATTTCTAACCAATAGGAAAATCATTCAAAAACTATTATTAGATTTGTATTAGGTGAAAAAACTTATATCATTGGATAGATTATAGTTTTGTAATTTTATAAAACATATTTTCTTTTACTCTTTGATCTATAAGTAATTTTTTATGAATTTTAGATTTATAAACCAATTAGAAAATTCCAATAAACATATTTAATGCATAATCCAATCTAAACCCAATCTGAGATGGCCCAATAAGCACCCCCATCTGCCCCGGGCCTATACATGCCTTGTGCACAACTCAGCTCAACAAACACAATATATGTGACTAAATGATGATTTTTTCCTTGATGATGTGTGATAAAAACAATTCACGAGAAGGGTAGAATAGAGAATAGGCTAGTGATGATCTTCCTTTCTTCTTTTTAGAACTCATGAAGATGCACAGCTTCAGGGAGTTCAACCTTGGTTTTAGATCTTTAGCTCAGGTGCAAAGAGTTGAGGACTAACCTCGAAAAGGGGTCCCTTGTCCCTCATCGGCCTCAAGGAGCCAAGCTAGAGGTAGTAAGGCAACATGAGTCCCTAAAATAAGTTATTGCCATGGCAGCTAGAGGTCGAAGCTTTAGAAACCCAATGGGAGAAAACATGGTGGTCCCAAATTTTATAGTTCTACGTGATGATCATGGAAAGCCACTAGAGGAGAGTTATCAAGAAAGCTATATACATATGTCGTCTTTGCATCATTGGAGGTATAAAATGGAAGAAGAAACAAAAAAGGGGAAACATTTAAAACTTGTATCATTGTTAATTGGCGATTAACAAAGATTAGTCAAAGGTTTTATAAGGAGTGCGATCCCAGAGGGGAATCACTTCCTACTAAAATAAAAATGCAACTCCCAAACCAAACACCAACACATTTTTTTTCAAAAGGGATGAAACCAATTTATTCAACATGAGTGTACCATAAAATCAAAGTCGCATCTGAATTTAAAGATGTATCTAACCATTACAAAGATTCTTATCATTACTAGTCTTTCACCACACATGGTGATGTAAAAGAAAAACTAACTACATAAAGGACTAGTTGAGGATCACCTAACAACTTCAAGCAAAATCTCCCACGAGTTTAGCTACACTTGTTGTGGTCCACGTCCACCTTGATTTCCTTCTCCTAGTCCAACACATGGGGATGGAAGCATACCCCACAAAAGGAAAAGGAAAGAGAACATCAACAAAAAGCCGGTATGTGCATACTAGCGTAAAGTTGAGCAATTATGGAATAAAAGCTTATCAAGTAGAGAAGGCTTCCCATACAAAAGTAAAGAACTACCCAAAAGGGCATAAGAGAAATTGATTTGCAACAAGAGATAACAAAAGGAATTACTTGCCATAAAAACAATAATAAAAGTGGTGCCACAAAAGCACACATAATTCAGCACAAAACCCATAACAACATGCATGCATGTAAGATGAACATAGTGCTAGAACAACATAAATAACCATGGTAGGAAAGCCTCATAAACTTGAAACCTGATAGACATTGGCACATAACAAAACTCCCAATAAATATAAATGTGGGCCAAACCTCATAAATTTGAAACTCAGGTATGGGGAACATTACTTCCATCCCAAAAATAAATACTAAGGGCACATAACCCAAAAACCAATGCAATTATATTAATCTAGGGCTACTGAGTCACAAAACATGTTTAATAGAGAGGCAAGTAAAAGTATAGTCGTATTTTACAAATTAGTTGATTCAGCCCTATTTTAGGGCTTAATCCTGTGTCTTTTTGCTCTTCAATCACATCTATACCTGTTAGATTGCATGTCATTCCCCCTAATATGCTTATTTGTATAAAATGCACTTATGGACATTATTTGCATTTTTTCAAGCATTTGGACCACGCTTGATGGAAGAGAGAGAGAAGGGAGATCCTAGGGTTCCTCTGCACTTGGAGAGGCCCAAAGTGAAGTTTGATGCTCCCTCGACCTACCCCTAGTGGCCAAAGATCAATTGAAGCAAAGAAGTCCAAGAAAAGCCAAAGATCCAAGTTAAAGTGATGATCCAGGACCCAGCACGGCTGTGGTATAACAAAACGGTCGTGCTAGGTCACTTAGAAATTGACAGGTTCAACCTCCAGATCAAGCAGAAGGTAGCACAGCCGTGGTGGAACAAAATGGTCATGCCAGTGACAGACACCACGACCGTGCACGACAAAACGGATGTGGAACAGCAGAGCACCATGACCGTGCCAACCACCACGGTCGTTCTACCACCACCCACCACGGCCGTGCCACGTAGCACGACCGTGCTACCAACTCCCACCACTGCCGTGCCACGCAGCACGGCCGTGCTACCAGATCCCACCACGGCCGTGCTATGCAGCACGACCGTGCTACCCTCAACCCACCACGGCCATGGTGACCACCACGGCCATGGCCTTTTCAGCCCAAATTTGACCACCAACCTGACATTTAGCCATTTTAATTCCCACGACCGTGCCCACACACCACGGTCGTGGCCTACCCTACCCACCATGGCCGTGCTACTCACAGAATCTATCCAATTTTCCACTACTTTCCCCATTTTGCCCCTAACTTAACCCTAACCCTCCTAGATCCCTATATAAGCCCTAGTGGTGGCTGAGGGTCGGGGTTGGCTACCTTCTACTCCCATTTTCGCTCCCTTGTCACCTCCACTCCATTCCACTTCACCTCCACCTTAAATCCACTCCATTTCACCATTTCCACCACATAACCCCCCATATCTAAGCCTTCCATCCACTTCCCACCATCATCCCACTCCATTCCATCCAAGGAGAAGAAGGAGGACGTCCCTACAGCTGCTGGAGAGGAGGATTTCTTCATCTACACCAAGCTCCATGGCTTCTTCTACCTCTTTCTCCTTTCTTTTTGTATTTTCCATTTCTATGAGTAGCTAGGTCCTTGTGGGTGGGCTGTTTGGGGGAAATTATGTTACTTTGATACCATGTTGGGGGAAAATGACATGTAAACGTTGTAATTCCATTTTTTAATGATTATATTCTATTTGCATCTCACTCTCCATGGATTGATTGTTGGTTTGTGTGTGAAATCACCTCGGAATTTAGGCAAATTGCTTGTATGTGTGAATTTTGGGATTTTTCCCTAGGTCCAATTCTTGGATCCCTAGGTTGCCTCCCATATTCCTACATCCTAATCAATCTCCCTAAACCTAAGTGAGAGATCTAAGTAGCTAGATTGGATAATTCTAGTGAAATTAGCATGGAGCCTTCTCAAAGCTAGAATGTGGGGGAATTGGGGTCCAAAGCCCTAATTTCACCTCCCCATTACTACCCTCGTCCCCTAATTGTCCTAGGAATGCCTAATCTAGAAACCTAGACTTGATTAGACTCTAATTGAATTGTACCTAATCCCTAACCCAATTGAGCCTCGTAAGGGTAGTAGGGGGTGTTAGGGACTAGTTCCCCTATGCACAACCTAGCATATCCATGGCCAGTTAGTAGCTTAGGTTAATTCATTAGACTCTAACTTGTTGTTTGGTTTGGATAATCTAAATGGAATCATAATGTTCATCTGTCACACCCAACTTAAGTGATAAGTTCATACCCCTAAACAGCCCACACCTCTCTTTATTGATTAAAACCCTAGTTTTGTGCTTGCTTAGCTTAGTTAGCTCTTTACCTGCTTAGTTAGCTTCTTGCTTTTCTCTTGTCTTGTTCATGCCTAGTGTAGCTCTTTAATTGCTCTTTTGCTTCTCTCTTGCTTGCCTTAGTGTAATTTGCCTTTTCATACCTAGCTTAGTCCTTTCTTTCCTGCTTAGTCTTAATCTAGTCTAGGGTTAACATAGATTTCATTCCTGCATTTAACTGCTTTCTTGTTCATCCTTAGTTAACAATCAAATCAACCTTCAAACCCTTAACCCTAGTCTCCGCAGTAGGAACCCAGCAAAACTAACCTAGCTCTAGCGCCCCCTCTTTTCCCTGTGGATCGACCCTTTACTTGCCACCTTCCTATACTACGGCACGACCCCGTGCGCTTGCGGGTGTAGTGTTTTAGTAGGCATAGGTAGCTAGTTTAGGTTTATAAATTTCGAAAGCAAATCCCCATCATGTGTGTTCCGACCTCGTGGGGCGCATCTAGTCGGGTCAAATCGGCTAGTGTGTTGCACCTCTAGCGGAAACGCACCATTAGTCACCACAAAAATGACCATCATAATCATCCATCTCAAAGTGGGCATATAACAACGAATTGGGTTCCCTCATGAAGAAAGCATAAGAAACGACCAAGAGAATGTCTAAATATGATCACAAGATCAATAACAAATAAGATACTTCACATGAACCATATTTTCTAAAAGAACAAGATAAAGTGTAGGCTGATGTCCATAGGACCAAGAGAATGATAAAGATACGTTATTGCTCAATATAGAAGAATAGGAGATGTAAACATACCTTACTTAAGGATTGAAATAGTACAAAGTCAGTCCTAGATCCACACCTAGGTCTCCAAACCACCTATTATGCATATATGTAGAATTAGGGTTAGGTTTTCATTAATTATTCAAAACCCTAAAAATTTCCTATTTAATATCAGTGAATTAGGTTATCAATACCATGCCATGTGTTGGATTATCTTTTTTTTAGTTCAAAACATATTTTATTATATTTTTATGACTTTTAAGTATTTAGTTATGAATTTTGCAAATTATAACTTATTTAGGAAAATCCATTGAAAACACATATTTTCAGCATTAGATTTTGGAAACAAAACATGTACCATTAGAAAGCTCGTATTTTTCTGATATCAAAACCTATTTTTTTAGCTATGAATAATTTATCATGAATTTTGAAAAACCAACCAACCAAAAAGTTCTAGGTTAGCAAGTAGACCTGCGAGAGAGGAAGAGAGAGAGGGAGAGGACCGTTCGCTTCGAGTTGGCCCAATCAAGGTTGACCACTCAGACATGTCATCTTGTTGTTTTGAACCAAAACAAAGCAAGTAAATGTGAAAAGATGAAAATACCCTTAAGGTGAAAAATCAAGATCAAAGGAAAAGAGAGGGTATAGATGGGAAACAACAATAGGGATCCTTCCCCCTCCCCGATACCTGCTCTCGCGCTGCACATCATCGGTGATGGAAAACATACTCAGAAGCTCAAAACTATGATCAACTCAAACAAACTCGATGATTCTTGACTTTGGGATGAACTCATAGGGTTTCCCCCATCACAGTGAGCCTAAGAAGGGTACCGAGTAGAACCAATGGTGAGAACAACACCTTCCACCAACACAGGAAGAAAACACAAGACCTCATTACAGCGTGAGCTAAGCAAACACAAAACCGAACACGAGGAGAGCTTCGACAGCCAACACTAAAGCCTGATGTGAAGAAAATGAGTGTGACTATGGAGAGGAACTCCTAGATTATCAAGATGGTCAGAAACAAGGCAAAAGGGGGCAAAAAGCAGTATACCTACAATTCAACCAATTGGAGGGGTTTGGAAGATAGCCCACATCTCACAGAGGAGAAGCCGACCGCGACGAACCAAATCAGTATTCAGAAGCTTTCCAACGGGCTCGATGTTGAAGATCCAGAGAGATGGAGTAGGGGAAGATGGGTGTAGGGTGTTCGGGACCAAGGGAATAGGCGGGTACGATAGTTGTGAGTTCAAGGAGTGTTTTGAGAGGGTTATTTGTAGGGGACGAGATCTATGGTGATAGGGACAAAGGTTGAAACAGAAACAAAGGAGACGGGGAGAGTGTTTTGTTGATCGGGAGATTGGGGCAAAAAAAATCTGAGAAATGGGGGATCAGTGGGTTTGGTTGTCTATGAGGAACATGCTTGGGGAAAAATCGCGAAAGAAAGGCATTGATGAGGAAGAAAGAAACAGAGGCAACACCCCGTTACAATAGCTGTAAAGATGAATCCAACTGAAGGTAGGAGATGAACTCTGCTCTGTCAGATCATTGATCCAATGATCTAAGAAAAAGTGTGTATAAAGCAAAATTGTAAAACCCACATGACAGAGAAAAATAAAGAAAACTTATACAAATCAAATTTCGATTAAAGTGTGAATGCAATTAATTCCCTATTTTCTCTCTCCTCCATTAAGGGTGCAAACAATATCAAAATTGGATGAAATTTGACCCCCAACCTATTTTGGATATGAAGAATCCGAATATGCAATTTGTTTTGCCTTTTGAGAACTTTTGATGTGTTAAATAAATCAAATACTATTTTCTCTTTCCTTATGCATTAATGGCTTTAAGATTCTCCAAATTTGATGAAACTTCACCCACAAGTTCAATTAAGTCTGTTGGATACGAATTTGCCCTTAAATTCACATGTGGAAGTTGTTTTTATATTTATTTAATATTTTGAAGTTTCTACACTCTTTCTCTCTCCTAATTTCACCTTTTAATCAAATATTCTCCAAATTGAGTGAAAATTCACCCAAAGGAATATTTTAATGTATAGATTATGAATCTATGATTATTTTCTACTTTTGGAGTCCTTCAGTATTTTATTTCATATTTTGAAGGAAAACACCTTTTCTTTTCTAAATAGATTAGATGTGATCATTATTATCTTAAATTTGTGAAACTTGGCCTAAATTTAAAATATAGTTACCTAAGTAAGAAATTGATTCATTTAATACATAACATTTATTTGTCTAAGTCCCTAGTTTCTATCTTGGGCGTCCCTTTCATTTAAGATGTGTATAACAGCCGTTGGATCATGATCTAATGGCCACAATATTGTCTCCAACCTTTCACGAAAATGAAAACAAACTTTGTAGTTTGTTTCTTCCTCTCATTTTCCACCACTATAACAAGTAAGGCAATACAATCATGGTATTTTTTCTAAACTTTGAAAATAGTAATTCCAATAAACCTCCCTAAAACATAAAAGAATGCACTGGTCTGTAAAAGACTTCCTCTTTTTGTTTCCGTGCCCCCACTCATCCAAAAATAATGCATGACTTGTTGATTTCTTCTGGCCACCACTACTCCAACTTTCTTTTCCCCATATTATTATAATGGTGGTGTTAATAAACATATTTTCTTAAAATAATAAAGTAACCAACATCTTATAATATTAGAATGGATATGAGGTTCAATACTAACAACGACTTACAATAGCACATTGTTGTTATTTATATGAAACCGTCACTTAAGTCAACACTTCCATCAAAGGTCAGCAAGGATAGAGGGGGTAGTCGGGGCCTCACCCCCCATTTAAAAAAAAATATTGTAATTAGTTATATTTAATAAATTCCTGATTGTCTTTCTCCTTTTCTTGTTTCTCCTTTTTGAATAGTCAATCATTTTGTGTCTTTTCTTTTTGTTTGAATCATGTCTCATCTTTCAACCACTCTTCTCTCTTATCCACTAATGTACATATATTATAGCAACAACTGTTCAAATAAATGTACTTTTAATAGAAAGTTTTAACATTATAGTAAAACATGTAACAAATAAATCAAAACTTAATTGTAGTATTACTAGTCTTAGTTAATCAAGATAATTAATCACAAGCTCTTTATTGATGGCATTGTTTAATTTTTTGATAACCCTCCTCTTATATTTTAAACTTCCTTAATATATGAAATACAAATAAATCTATTAATGAAAACTTTTTCAGGACCCAAAACTGACGTTTTGTGTCCAAGTTAAAATATATTTATATAGTACGTAGAAGTGTTTTTTGAGTTAATAGCACAATTTATACAAACTTTTCCTCACACGCAAAAAAATTTAAAAGTAAAAGGGCCTTAGTTGCAGACGGTCCATGGAAAGTCATCTTCTTAATTATTCTATACTCAGATATGGTATATACAAAAGTTTTCTTTGAAGACAAAAAACGTCTCTCCATTACATTCTACTTTCCTAATGTCTTTTTAATCTATATAAAAAACTTACCTTGACTTTGAAAGTATGATATAAGAACCACCACTAGTCAAATATTGTAGACATAAGATCTAAAATGAATAGAAATAGAGAGACAAAGCTTGTTATATGCCATCGTTGTCTTGTTCTCAAAGTGTATCATTTATTGGCAAAGATAAAATAGGAACAACTATAATTATACTTTTTTGAAGAGGAGTTGTAACACACACACACACACACACACACACACACATATATATATATATATATATATATATATATATATATATATATCGACAACAAGTTCTTTGAGTTTTCTAAATGGTGAGAAGGGTACAATCTATCTTCATATATTTTGAGTATTGCTTTTTTAAATTGCTACATCTCATTAGGACACATTATATTGTTGATATATTATTTATTTGTTAACTCATGCTTATTTTTATCATTTAGAACAACTAGCCAGATAATATTATTATTGTGAGTTTTATTCTATGAAGAATCGAAAAGCAGAATTCAAACAACTAGTTGTAAGAGTGTTGTCAGAATAATAGTTTTTGTGCATATAAATTTTTTTAAGTTCAATTACGTGACCATGGCCCCCCAACTTCATATTTCTAGATCCTTCCTTGAAGGTCAGTTTATGTGCTAATATCTCATGTGAAAGAACTTCTAGCTCATTGCATTCATTGATGAGAAGAATGAAGAAATTATATATTTGTATATTTACAAGACAGGCTTTGTAGGTATTATAATTCATGTTGTCTTGAACTAGTATAATACCCTCTACTCATATAAAATATTCCTAAATGGGTAAGTTACTTATTATTATATTCTTTTAGTTTGTTTAAATTTCTAAATACATTGAATAAATGACAATATGTTGACATATTTGACATATGATTGCAGTATTATTTGAAGTGTATTGGTCGTTACATCAACCAAGAAGAGATTGATGAGGTCCGAAAGGAGTGGGTGACTTATGTTCTTGAGCACACATCAGAGTATATGACATGATAGGGAGACATATGTTCTTTATCATAGACCAATGTGTGAGACCTTTGTAGTTAATTTTCAGTTTGATTTTAGAAAGAGTACTCAGTATCTTGCACTATAGAATCTTTGTATGGGTGATTAAATATTTATTAAATTTAGTTCAAGTTTTTTCAAGGTTTGATGGAAATTTTATTCATTTATGTGCTTGTTGGTGAAATAAAAAAAGATTAAATTCATATTTATTATATTTTTTCAAAATATAGTTAATTTAATCAATAAAAGCAGTTCAATATCCAGTCAAATTCTAATAAAATACAACTATTAATGATATGTTGTAAAAGATGTATTACTATAACGAACAACACATGTTATGTTATCCACGTCTATTACAACGGGTGTGTTTGGAAAATGGACCCCTATTACAACAGGTGTATCTAGTGAAATACAACATGCACCACATGTTGTATATGTTGTGTATATTACAACAGACACACCACATGTTATATAAACAACCCTATTACAATGGGTGTATTTATCGAAAGAAAACATACTTTGACTGTTGTATAAATATATATATTACAACATGCACACTACATGTTCCATAAAACACCCCTATTGCAGCGGGTGTGTTTAGTGAAAGACAACATGCTTCAAATGTTATATAATATATATTACAACCAGTGCACCGTAAGCTATAAAAACACTTCTATTACAATGGGTGTGTTTAGTGAAAGACAACATGGTTCAACTGTTGTATAATATATATTCCAAGGGTGTATCACATGTTGTAAAAAACACCCATATTAGAACGAATTGTTCATTGAAAGACAACACATTTCAACTATTGTATAAAATATATGTATTACACTATGCACATCACTTGTTGTATAAAGCACTCCCCATAAGACCACGTGATCTAATACAACAATTAACACATGTTGTAAAATGGAAAAATGAAATGTTTAAAAAATATATTTACTATAGTAGTGCATCATGGGTTTGTCGTTCTTCATTCTTTCATCGACATTTTTCAACATGCTAAGTAATTTTAACAAAGACTCAGCCAAGTTACTCAAGTAGTAACACTTGATAAACTGGATATATGAATCATGCAATGATTATTGAATCATATATGTGGTCAACTCTTGGCCTAAAGGGAATCTCAGTCTAGCAAGGTTCTCTACATAACCAATCAACTTGAGTACATGAGGACAGACCGGATCTCCTTCTACCATGTTGCACTTGAACAATGCCTTTGAGACATCATATCTCTCTTGTCTATCATGATCTTGGTACATCTTCTTAAAATGTGGTACCATCTCAATAACATCCATATTCTCATTTTGTCTCTACAACTCATAGTTCATTGAGAATGGCATCCGACACTTGACATTTGTGACATCTTCAAAGTGCTTATTTTAAGCATCCCTATCATCCTTAGGTGTGGTGGGAGTGGCTGCATCTGGCTTTGATGTCTCAGGGACATAGAACTTGCACTCTTGTATGATAATGATTCTCAACATCTTGAAACAGTCATGGAAATTTTTCCCGTTCATCTTGTCCGTCTCAAGACTGATCGCAAGGAAAATATGTTGTTGGTTGCCATTTGTTTGTACCAAAAAATTTTCAATTTTTCAAAACCCTTTTGGTTTGATTTGATTAATATATAGTATTAATTAGGCCTTTAATTAATTATTTCTCGTGCTATTTTGTTCAAATTTATAGCCCTCACATATTACTTTGGAAGATTGTAGTGTACAACCTACTAGTGAGCCAAGAACTAAAATAATTAAGTTATTACCTCTGCAACACAGACATCCATAGCCAATTATTAAGGTAAGCAACATTTTTTAATTGCATCTTATGTAATTCTTGGATAGATGGTATGCACAATTCCTTGCCATAGTCCATCTACATGCTTCTAGGAACTTAATCCCGTTAAGGTCACCTAGTTAAACCTGACCTGAAAGCCAACACAATAATAATGAAACATGCTTGGAAGGCCCATATAACTATCATCAAACTTCACGAGATAGATGGCACACCATACTCGACGTGCCCATGCTTAGTAGATTAAGACTTTTATGTGTTGCTTATAGAAAGCATCTAAGAATTAATATTGCATTGAGGGATTATTTGTATAAATACATATACATATCCAATCACCACATACTAATAACATGTATCATATACATACTATATCCATAAACAAAACATATAATTATAAAATATGAGTGATGGTTATGGAAATACTAATGAAATTCCTTTGATCCATACAAAATTTCTACCACCTAAAGTCCATATCATATGTAACAACCTGTACTTATAGAATATCAATGCTAGAACCAGTCAGGGTAGATCGACTCAACCCTTGAGTCGATCGGTTGGCCTCCTGGTCAGTCAGTTGGTCTCTTAGATTGGTTGAATGGCCTATGGCTCAAGAGATGTTTGGAATCCTCTAGTTGATGATTTGGGACACCAATCGACCGGTCAACTCCTCCTATCATCTGGCCTCCTCAGTCCTCCATTCGATCGATTTGACTTCTGAGTGGGTTGGCTTGTCTGGTGCAGAACACATTCTTTTTGCAAAAGTTGAAAAAAAAACTATCCTAGTCCCATTTAACTTATTAAATTGTAAAAGTGAAACCTCAAATTACATTCTAGGGGAGTATAGGAAGGAAATCATTAACCTACATATGGAAAAAAGGCAGGAATAAAACCATTCAACCATGCACACATATCTAGGGGGTATTGTCTATAACCACGCATACATGCACCATCAAAATGATATTAGGCAGATGTGTATAAATTGCATATATATTATATCAGACATATTCATTGGGATCTTATGTGGTATTTAATTAGATATAAACATTAACCATTTTAAATATTTGCATTGTATGCAATAAAATAATTTTGTAAAATATAAACTTCCATCATATCAATTAAATACCAAAACATAGTAAATTGAGGTGGATCTTATACCACCGCAAAGAAATAAGGCTACAAAGATAACAGAGGGAAAAAAATTCTTTCCATATTCTCCTATGACTATGGATCACATCAACAACTATGGATCGTGAAGGAAAGTTGAAACAATATACCTGGTCTTAGAGCAAGTCCAATGACTATCCTTACAACAATGTGCTTCTTTTACACGTGGTACATGGAGAACTATCTATGTCATCCGCCTAGTAGAGAACCAAAAATGGAGGTTGTTGTTGTCCTCCTAGCATGGTGGCAACAACCTCGATGCCTCTATGTAGTTCATGCAGACCACCAAAAACTCCTCGTCATGCTTGCTAGAGCCAATAGGAAGGAGTTGTCCGTTCAAAGATAAATGTGATAGCATTTACTTGCTATCCCTTGATGTTTCTCCCTTGCTATCTCTTCCTTTTATGGGTAATACTTTCTTGGGCTCTCACATTACCACAACTGTGAAAGGACAACCATTGTCAGAGCTTATTGTTGTGTCTCCTAAAAGCCTTGGCTCCCCCTTTATATAAGATGGACAGGGTCAGGGTTTCAATTTGGGAGTCAAAGAGACATTATTTCATAAATTATCTAGAAGTTGAAAACCATGAAATGGTCAACTCATCACTGAATATATCAGTTCACATGTGAAATGGTCAGTTCATCACTTGAATTGGCCAGTTCACTATATTTCCTATTTGCAAACATATTGTCTTACAATGTGACAATTAATGCACAATAAGACATCAACATCAATTCTTTATCTAGTCTAAGTGATCATTTAAGTGATCGATTCAAAATATAAATAGGTCAGTTCACATTTCTAAACTAGTTGGCTCATTTCTAAACCAATCATTTCAAATCCCATGTCAGGGAATGTTTATTCGATATTGATTAAATCGAGTACCTAAACATTTTAGTAATCAAGTTTAAACCTCGTTCATGAGTAAACTCCTATTTCAAGTGCATGCTTTGTGTGTCTATAGGTTCCAAATTATGTAGTCGCTAGATGTCTATAACTAGATTATGACATAAAAAATAATGAATAGTATCTAGCAACACGTCATTGCTACCCAAGTAATTATAAAGTTGGAGAACAAACTCAACCTACAAGCCATGATTAGTGTTATAGTGATCATATAGTTCCTTTTCCTATGATATCCAGATTGAACTTGTGGCATGGAATCATCATCCTCTTTAACATTCAATTTGTGTTCCTTGAACTAGAGACTACTATTTGAGATGCATGTGAGATCACATATCATATATTGATTCACATGTGTATGGCCATACATTTCTCATTCCTACTTATCACGTGTCCAAGATATCAACTCTAGTAGGAGGGCCAAATCCCATCTACATCACTCACAGTCAATTCTCATGTTTCACAACGTATTCGAGCATCACCTTTACAGTAACCCTTATTCAAGGTTACCTTGGATGATGTCAAAATACATCGACATGTGATGAGTGTAATGATTTTAGGTCTAAGAGCCAAAATGACCACTATCACTATGAGGAACTGATTTTGAATACCATTCAATGCTTTCCATGTATCACTCTCAAGGTGGGTTTGTCTAGTACATTGTTCTCTAACAAGTACCTATGTGCTTGATTTGATATGACATATCATGACTAGTGATATTTTATGGTCAACCAACACATACTCTAGTCTTACGTATTATTGTTGTGTATTAGCTTCCACAATAACATCCAACTAGGGACATAACAAGAACATATGTACTCTTATCATACATATGAACTCACTTTTCAGGTCCTCCACCTGAAGACATATCTCCTCGAGTAACACCATTGTTTAGACATCTATCATGTTATACCATTAACTCATAATTGAACAAACATATAGATAAAGATTACCTTTCTTATTAATAAAATAATTTGCAATATATTCCATTAAATCATCACATGAATGGATATCTATAATTACATATCAACATTATTCTCTATATATTTCCAATCTTGAATTTAGATTATTTGTTGGAAAACATTACAGAAAAATCATATGATGTAAACAAATTTGGTTAACTTTAAACTTTTGATTGATATAACTTAGATATCTATATACACAAATACAAATTGATTTTTCAAAAATACCATTATTTTTGTGTGATCCAAAGTTATGGATACATACCTAGATGTGACTGGATCCTATTATTTTTTCGTTGATTGTTCAGAATTTCAAATATGTCTTGCATAGAATTCTTCAATTATACATCCATATTTGTGTCCTCCTTTTTATACCCGTGGAATATAAGTCTAGGTTACTCTTATGTATGATGTTATAGTTCAAGATAGATTTGAGAAAATGTGATATGAATAATGGGGTTTAAGAAGGTTAAGGAATCCAAAATAGTATCAAGAACGGTTTATCATCCGTGTTGATTTCTAAAAATTGTAGAATCCCAAATTTAGGGTTTATCATATTATGTTTGTGCAAGTGATGCATGAAACCTTATATGACCTTAATATTCCATATTTTTGGAGATATTGTGCTAGGATGAATCTCATTTATCTTTATCTCTTTTGGTTCTTTGATATATATGACATATGATATAGATATTTGTTGTGATTGGATATATATACATGTTATACCAAATCATTTTTATGTATTAAGATCATGATAACTCCAACAATTGATTACATCAAGAACACAACTAATAAATGAGGGATTTCCAAAGTGATTTGCATGATCCAAATTGGTGAGGTGTGAGGTGAATGTCTGGGCATGCCAAAGTAGGGTACATTGGTTATTGGTATCACTAGTTGTAATCAACTGTACTAGGTAACTGTAACATACATATAGGTATGTGAAAGGGAATTACATATGATGGAATTTAACAATAGACATCCTCATCCATAAAAGGACTACATAGGAAATGATTAAAAATATTTTCTTCATAAATTATTATGTAGTGAGTGATCAAAGTAAGTTGAATCATGACTTAATCAAATATTTAACTTCGCCCATAAATAGTAAATTATTTTGTAACTTTATAGTCTAATAATGCATATCAATTCTAGTAAAATGTATGTTGTATCATTTAACAAAAGGACTATTTAAATGGAAATAGTTTCCAAATCTATGTTTACATGCATGTGGTGTTTTAAAATCAAATAGGAACTACTCATTTTGGTAGTTGCTCCTTGAGAATACAAAATAATTGAAAGAAAATATTTGGACTAGTACATGAACTTTAGAAGTGTTCTAGAGATAGATAGAGCATAATGTGAGTTCAAAAACATATTTTCATCATGACTCATTCCCATTAGATCGTGATACACACAAATGAATGGAGTACAAGGAGGAGATAGAGATTATGTGACTTTCTTTGGCCATAAATTTGACCGTAAAATTTAACATAGAAAAATTTACAAGAATCAGGTAGACAATAATTATGAATAACATGTTTAGTACCTTGGCAATGTATCTAATACTATTATGAACCACTAAGATAAACCTTAAAATGTCACACCTTACATTGTTTTGTTTTAAGATAAGAAGCTACAAGATCATTGTCAAGGATAAGACTAGGATGAAATCAAAATCTAATATTAATTGAAATCCTTGTTTTGAGATGGTATAGAGAAATGTGGGTGATCAAAAAGATTTGTCAATGTTTGATATCGCATGTTTCTCAGCTACCTAGAGTAATTAAGAAGTTGAATGGTATGGAGATCTCCATCTAAGGTAGCTACGTTATTGGTAGAAAATTTTCAAAATCCTTAGCCTGTGACGTGACTATATTTCTTGAATGTAATAAAGAGAATTAGATCCTTATAGAAGGAATATGTGTTTGTAAGAGTGGAATTATAGAGATGGTTGTTTTTGTTACTCCAGAGATGGATAATTCATCTTCAAAAAACAGGTATTATTATTCATATATTAAAATAATAGTTTCTCATATACTTGTATGATCTTATGTGCATGTTATCGAAGTAACATGATATTGGTCTTCAAACATAAACAAATTACATAAATGCATGATTGCATAGAAATACATGACTTGAATGAAAAGCCTTTGGCATTGTCTCTTGTTCCTTAGAAAAAAGAAGCATGTTTCTAAAATACATATGGATGGATACATTTACTTATTCGATAGTCATGGAAATCAAGTTGATTAGGAAAGATGTCAAGTCACCCTTCACAGTGACAAGGAAACTGAACTGTTATAATTGATACATGTTGATATACATGGTCCTTCTAATTCAAAAACTAGAGGAGTTTATCAATAATAATACTTCAATACTAATGTTCTTAGTACAAATGGGAATGTGTATATTCTAAGAAAGAAATAAAAGTGATTCTAAATAATTAAGAATTCAAGAAAAAAGTAATTAATTAACACAGAAAGAATATTGACATAATTATTCCACATTAGGGTGAAGAATATTTGAGCCATTGGTTTATGGACCTACTCAAATGTTTGGTAATATAGCATAGTTGACTCCTACTAAAGGTCCACAACATAGTTGTGTTCTAGAATTAAGGAATCACACTTTGTTAGTCATGGTGATACATGATGAGCCCATCCAAACTTCCTAATTCTTTTAGAGGAAATTCTCTACACAAATTCTATGTTTACAGGTAACCGCATTTCGTTCTAAACTAGTTCCAAAGACATGATATGAGATATGGACTGAGAAACGCCACCACAACAAAGATTTTAAGTTGTGAAGATCATGTGAACTACTAACTTTCCAAGAAATTGGGACATGAATATGATTATTGTTTCTTTGTGAGATATGATAGGGAAACCAAAGGACATCTTTTTGTCATTCCATCCCAATATAGAGTGTCTTTTAATAGAATTAGTACCTTCCCAAAGAAGTAGTAAATCTCTATGAACACTAGTGGGAGAAAACTACAATTTGAAGAGGTACACGATACACCAAGTGGCAATGAAATGAATGTGGCACCAATTTTTGTTTTGTCATGTGTGAACCCTTAAGAAAGGCATGAATCTCATATATTTAATAGGACTATCCATAATATAGGAGATTTGTATTTTTTGTGATTAAAATGATGAGGTGTGTTGGTAGGATGCCTTGAAAGCTAATCATTTAATTATTGTAATGGATCATTTTTTAATTGATTTGAATATTAATACTGTAGGTTCCGATTATTATGTTTTCTTTAATGAAAAGATAATGAATGAATATAATATTGTCCTAAGAATTATTGTCTTAGTACAAATGGTTAGCATTGTGGGCCTAAACATGAGATCATATGTAACACCCCAATTTTCATATCACACGAGCGAAGGCTATAACTTCTCTTTTCAACTCGAGATTATTGAAAACATGATACTCATCACAATAACAATACATGAAAACAATTATAAACAAGTGTAAAACTAAATTCATATACATTCTTAAGACAAAAACTTGATTATGTCAAACTTTATGAAAAAATTCAAGTACATGCTGCAAAAGTCTACACTATTCTTAATATCTTGCATCGCGTAGATGGAACCCACCAAGCAAAAATCTTAATATTGTAGATGTGTCCTCTATCTTGACCAATCCTCCTGGTGATTCATACCTATATCTCATTTCTAGCCATTTACAAATAGAAGAACTACCATTAGTGTAATGGCATTAAATTTCCAATAAGATAAACATGAATATACTAGAATTGAAAGTTGAACTAAGATATGAAAGTTGTATTGAATTGATATGCCTTTTATTTATGTATTTTTTGTTTATGTCCACCATTATAAGATAACTCCTCCTCTGAATTTGTGTGAATCCACCTTTGAATTGGTAGCAAAGTACCGCTGAGCCGGCACTATATGCCTTTGAATGACACCAAAGTGTCTCTGAGTTGGTACCAAAGTACATATGAATTATAGTAAACACTCCTCTAAATTGGCATTGGATGCCTATGAATCATCCTAAGACTAACTGAATGAGTGCTTATCCTATAATGACTTATTTGAAGGTTGTGACTTAATTATCTTAAATCAAAACTTATTAATTCTGAACCGAACCTATCTTATATTGAAACTATATACTGATAATTGAACATGTACTGAATTCTGAATTGATTCTAAATCCAAATATGGAAATTCAATAATCTTATTATCTAGATAAATCTTAATCTGAAGCTCCTTAATAGGATTACTTAATTTAATTCTAATATGATATATTTGACATTTGAGCCTAAAAGCTTAAGAAACATATACTAAAATGAATATGCATATACCAAGCATCTAAGTGCATCTTGAATATCAAAAACCTAAAACTTAATATTTTAAAAACATAACTCAATATGAATAAAGTCTGATTACCAAAGTCATTATGAGAAATAAAATACTAATTGAATGTTTGAAAGTAACTTAATCTCTAAGTTACTTTATAGGAATGTGAAGGGTGAATCATAATAATAATGAAATTCAATAGGCCTGGCCCACTTACCTTGTTTGAAGAGATCCTTAACATAGTTTAGATTCCTTCATTCACAACATATTTACCTGGACATCAACAAAATTCTATAAGTCCTTCGGTATGTTCCCTCTTTATATTTCTAAATCTTGAACCACCATCACTCTAACCTCCTAAACTAAATTAGGCCTATTATTTAAACTAAACACAACTCTGATCTAAAATGACCATAAAATCTTTGTATTGAATGTATATCCAAAATCACCTTATGTAATCACTATATCTTATCATACCCATATAAGCCGTATGAAATACAAATTGTACTATATGCGAACATATTAATCTGTGATGAGGATAAAAATTCCATATATGATCATATGTATCTAGTTACTATGAATTGGTTGAAAGCATAGATAAATATCCAAAAAATTATATCTCATAGTATCTAAGCATTTTTAAGGTAATATTTCATAAATATCCACAAAACATATCATATAATATCATGTTAGATCTAAAAATCAAATATTAATTTATGAAGTCATAAAACCTCACCAAAACTTCAAAATGGTAAGAACACTACACATTAGGGTTTGTGTAAAAATATTATACCTTTTCATGGTCAAACAATGGGTGAGATATGCAAAGTACCCTTTCTAAGGTTTACTTCAAAACATAGGTAAAGAATTGAATCAACAAGATCGGGCCTTGGATTCATGTTGACCATATTAAAATATACATAATGTAACATATTCATGAATTTCTAAAGTCTCCTTATATTTTTAATGCACAAAACACTAAAATTATATAGTTTTTGATACATAAAACATATAAATATATAAAGGTAAAAATCACATATTGAAATTATTTCTAAGATATGCTACGTTAAAAATTCTATACCTTGTACACCAAAAATAGACTACATTATCCCAAGATATGACTTTCCCAAATTTATTACCTTTTCTACAATTTGTGGCTATTCTGATCGTGTGGATATAGATCTGCCACATCACACACTCAACAACACTATCCCCTAGGCTCCTCATGGATCCCAATATGGAACCATGTATTTCTAACTCACCAATCTCTATTTGATGTGTCTCTGAGCCTGAACGACTCTATTCTCGACCGAAAATAGTGACACATCTCTAGTGACCTTGATCATTGCACTCAAGCCATCAAATATCGTGCCAAGGCTGTCGTCTTCTTTGGTTGGTCTCAATGGCTTGTGTGGCTCTATCTCCAAGCACAAGCAGACCAAGATTGAAGACCCCCAACCTCTACCTCTATGTAACTACTATGGTTCCCTCCTCTTCTTTCTTATTTAATCTTACTCTCTTTCACTCTGTACTAGACCTAAAACTCTAGGATTGACTTCAATATCCCTTGAGATCTCAAAATTTGAAGCTGATATTGCATCTAAACTCCAAATCTAGTGGAAGATCCCCTCTCTCAGACTTTGTTCTTGTCATGTACAATGCACACAGAGATGGGGAACCCGACACTCCCCTTTTTGATACAAGTTTGGTTGAAAGAAATATTTTTATAGATGATATCATGATTGTGTTTGATTCAAGATTTTTGGATAAAAAATATATTGACATTATCTTTTCATGGGAATGATATTAGGTCAAAGTTCATCAGATAGAACTCCAAATTTGTCTTTTAAGTAAATATAAGATTACAAATTTAATTACCTAGACCAATATATCAAAACTATTAAAATTTTTTGTTATAATATTATATTCCAATTATCCATCTCCTAAAGTATTTAGACTGTTTATTATGAGCATGAAATAATAAATTTCCAATTATGTACTCTATGAACACATATGTAAATTGACATTGGCCCAAATGGTCTTGAATTGGGTTCTAAGGCACATGACCCATTCCTTGGTATTCCAAAGAGTCCATCAGCTTTGTCATATTGTCAATTACAAAATTTGATGTTTGAACTGACATAATTCCTCAATTGAAACTTCCTATGATGCATTTGATCAATATTGCATTACTTTGTTAATATGAAGCCCTAAACTAAGTCTAAGGCTAAAACCATTAAATAGAGTCATCATATTTCCTTCATTGTTCCATTTTGGTTGTCACCTCAAATCATCAAAGTAAATGTGAATTTTCCAAACTTTGAAGATATTAGAAAAAGACCAGATTTTACAAACGACACTTGTTTACCTGATTTTTCTCATATATCTACATATCATGAAAATAGGATAAAACCTTATTGTAACCATAAATCAATCCTATATTGACTTCATTAATTACCAAATCATGTACTTTCTATGTTCCAAAAATTTGGGTGTGACAATACTACCCACCTTTTTTAGGAATTTCATCCTTGAAATTTGGCTAAACTATAGGAGGCTACCCTCCTTATGGATTCACATAACTTACACCCACCAACACTAGATGATTGTCATATATTATCATAGGCACCTTCAAAGTATGGCCTTGTCATGGATAACTAATTATGTCTTACGTCCTTATCAAACTATAATGTAAAACCAACCTAGAAATTTGTAGGAAAATCTTATCCATAAATGACTATTCTTTCTTTACTCCTAATTCTTTCTTTTTCCGTATATTTCTTTGGAGACATGTAATTTGGTACCTTGGTGTCATGACCTACACTAAGGGGTTTGGGTCACATAACCTACAAATAGGGCTTGAGTTATGTATCAGAATCACCCTGCACTAAGGGTCTGAGCGTCATGACCTTCACATAGGGCCTGGATCTTGTTTCTTGAGTTGGCCTGCACCAAGTTCTCGTTCTAACTCCATAATCTCATTTCCTTACATTGAATATGATAATGAAAATTAATTCACATAATGAACTCACATTTTTACCACAATCTTTAATCTTAACACATAGATCTTAACTTGGAAGCATAATCATGAACTAATTCATTCGAATCTTATAATCTTATAGTGTATTAAACTCTTTGATCTTATTCATTCTAAGAAATTGATTAGCATGTCTCTACTTGAGATCTTAGGCACTGTAAGGATATAGACATGAAAGTATAAAAATCTTACTTGTATGTCTTATCTTAATATTTTAGAATATTGGATCACAAAAATCATGAAAGTCATATGTATGTAACATGTAAGCATATCGAGCTTAATAAGTTAATAATCATGGGCATAGAACACTTACTTTGGTTTGTGAAATCTTGCACTAAAGTCATTCAGACTCCCTTCTCCCCTAACCTTATACTACACTTTTAGGTAAAAATGACCTTTCTAAGGGGTACAAATCTTTGAGTCCATGTTATCTTCTTATATCAAAAGACTCGTTAATCATCTTGATATAGTTTATTGACCCCCAAAACTCTATGGTCAAGGTTGTGTTTTGTCCTTCTTCTTAAGGAACCAAGCAAGGTTTTAAGATTGTAGAGGATGAAGCATTAAATGTTGTTTTAGGGTTCTTTATCATGATCTTATACTTTGAATCAGTGAGTCATCTATGGTGATTTCTTTACAAAAACTTACATCATAGTGCTTATTACATCAATGTGATCATTTTACCATAGTGTTCACTTATCTTGGGAATCATAAATTTACATTACTTTCTTAATATTGTTCTTAATGACTTTCTTCATCATACTGTAGAGATCTTGGATGGGTGAACCCAAGGAACAAGTACTCACTACTCTCTCATGAAATTGTTCTTATCCCCATGAATATTGAATCAAACCTTATCCAATCAACTTCACTAGGCTCTATCTCACGTTAAAATCATCTAAAACCCAATATTATTGTGATCCTAGATCATTGATCAATACTATCACATATCTTCTATCACCATATGCTTAAAACATTCTCATATATAACCATAAAGACTTTTAGTCACCTATAGAAATAATCATACTTAAGATTAAACTCAGTTCACAACATTAATTCTATTATCCTCAAGTATTTTCCTTAACAACCATCATGATTTTACTTGCAACTACAATTCCTCCTTGGGATGAAGGTCGTAACAAAATCAAAATTTCTCTATTTTTCCTCAAGTATAGTAGGAAAAATACATCATCCCCATCATTGTTCCAATAAAACAAAGGGATTATATACTTATGTATGATGAGACCTTTATTATATCTATATCTGTATTATATTATGAGGTTGTAAGTTTTATGTATGACTCTACCATAATTTGATTGTTTTTTCAATGACATAAATTATATCCCTAGCATCTTTCCTCAATATTTAAGGCAAATATTTCTTATTATAATCATGCTAGATGTAGGGTACGTGAATCTAAGGAAAAACACTTTGACGTAGTCACTCACATCACATCTTGGAAAAAATATACAAAATACTTCATTATAATGTTCTTGATACAACATCTAACTGTGCTGTCTCTACTTACTTATAATGTCATGAAGTTCAACTAACTATGTGTCTTGGACACTTCAAATTAACTATCTCTTGTGGAACCTTTTTCTATATGTCTCCTGAATATTTCCTATCTTATAATGTTTATATCAACTCCATCTACATGATCCAAGATATTAAGCAAAGCATATGATTTTGCATCATGTATTTACACTTTGCCATAAAATTTGATGTAACAAAGTTTCTTTCCTAAGAATTTTTTGGGAATGCATTTTCACACTATCATTTTTGTCTATTGTTATTGTAATGGGTATCAAGTTTGTGACACACCCAATTTGAAAAAAATGTTGTAGATTCCTCTTATGTGATATGGAAATTAGTGTGTTACATCATATGTATACTTAATAGTACAAAATCTTCTTCTATCCCTAGTTCATTATTGTTATGGATATCATGGGACAAAAGTAATAAATAAGACAAGTATATATGTTGGGTGATGACTATATATTTTTAGTCATGATTTTGGACATCAACTCAGATACATAGGTACTTGATAGAGAACGAGTTGTGTTGGACAGACCCATTTTGAGTTTGATAAATGGAAGCCATATATGCCATTCAAAATCATAGATCTATTTGATAGTGGTCATTTGGTCCTTAATATTGAACTTACTACATTGATTATGTCTTTTTTGGTATACTTTAACAACTTCCCAACATGACCTTGATTAAGTGTTTCCATAGAGGTAGTGCTTGGGTTCACTATGACACATGTGCATTATTGTAGGTGATGTAGATTAAATTTGTGCCACAAATTGGATTAATATCCCAGGATAGATGATTAGTGAGATTATAAATGAATGGACATGCTCATGCAAGTCAACATGTGATGTTGAGATCATATGTATCTCAAATAGTCTGCTCTATATCAAGAAAAAAAGATTGAACTTTAAGAGAATGGCATTTCCATGACTCACATTCAATCTACATGTCAGAGACAAATGTATCTTATGATCATTGTATCACTAGTCAGATTTCTAGGTTGACCTTATTCTCTAATTTCTTGGGTGACAATGATGTCTTTATATATAAATCATTGACAGTGAAGTCATTATGTGATTATGAACATCACTGCCAATGTAATTTGGAGCCTATAGGGTCACACATGTATGATGTATAAGAAAAAAGAGTAAAATGTTAGGCATACGATTAATTGGTTATTAAAATGTTTAGGTAATCAATTGCATCATTGAGGAAAAAATTGGAAACCGTGTTGGCCAGTTGCACTAGCTCTAGTCCTTTCAATACTAGCTCTAGTCACCTAACAAGATTGGCGTAAGTCATCTGACTAGACTGACTCTTTTTGCCTCACCATACTACCTCCACTCTCCTAACTAGAGCACCTCTAGTCATTTGAATGGAACATCTAAGGGTAGGATACAAAAAATTGGTCTATGAGTTTTCATTTCCTAAGTTTTTTAGAAGCCCTACTTCCCTTCCTTTTCTATAAATAGGGTCATGATGCCTAGGTTTTTGGTAAAAACTTTCGTGTGACAAAAGGAGGCACCTTTTCAGAGGCCTTTGGCCAGACATCATTACCTATAAGGAAATAAGAGGAGAGGAGAGATTGTACACCACTACCATTTTGAAAATAGAAAGGATGCTCCTTCCATACTGACTCTTAGAGTGCAACATGTATTTCTCAAATATTTGCCTCGAGAATATATATATGTGGACATGCTGGTGGCTGTGTTGGGTGATCATCTTAAACCCCATATTCTTTCTCTATTTCTGTGATCATTTTCACTAGATCTTCTCCATGACAAAGGTATATTCTTATAGACCTCCCTTCCTATTATATCGTTGTTGAAAATATTAGTTGGATGGATATGTGGAGTTTTTTTGTTTATTTCTTCCTTTGTACATGTCACCCTCTCTCCACACATTTTGTATAGTGATATCATATCCAAGTCAATCTATAATATATTTGGATTTACAATTGATAATATGATCAGATTTATTTTATACAGTTTGTGTCGCTCAATGTGATGTGAATGATTAACCTTTAATATCCATATCCTACAAATACCACATGTGTTGCAACAAGGTTTTATTGATATGGAAGAACTAAAAAATAATATTTTTTTAAGTGCATAGAAGTAAAACATTGTATAGATTTGTGTAGATGTTCATAATGTTTTATGGGGATTGTCTCACTTGAAAAATATGCAATCTTAAATGGATTTATGCATAAGATATGATATATATGAAAAACATACATGTTGTTGTAAAAATGTTTTGCTTGTTGTATGTGTGTCTGGTTATGGCCAAAGAACATATCCTTTTATGTATACATGAAGTTGATGATTATGGATCCCTCCTTTTGGTTGAAAAGTATTAAACATGCATGTTGAGTCTTATCCTTTTGTTCCGTTTGTTATGATATCTATTCACTCTTACTTTCATCAAATGTAACTCAAGGTTTCTACAGATCATTTAATAGAGATAGGAACATAATCGATTTTGGAGGACTTGCCATGACGACACAATCCAAAGATTCAAGGACTGTCCATGGAGTTGTTGATTGTTGTTCCACACAAATGCATGCTCCTAGGTTGATGATGGATAGGATATAATGGACCTTACATGGATACTAATCTTTGCAGATACAACAAATTACATCAGTATGTCCATTAGTAATATTGTATGATTATGGATTGTGATTGTCAATTGTTGATATAATGTGAATATGATACATACTATAAGTATGTGGCACATGGATATGTATGTGTATAAAAATATAAATAAATAAATAAATAAATAATATATATAAGCCCTCAGATAAAATATTAAGGCTAAGCATGAAAATCTTGGTTGACAAAGTCTACATATGCCAAAAAATGGTACAAAATCTATCTCATGGAAGTGTGAGAATAAATATGTGGGTTTGTCGAAGCAAGGAGAAATTATTTTGTAATGTCCTTTGGGTTATACTTAGATAGGTGATTTTAATAGGATTAACAACCTAGAGGCATACAAACGATTATGATAAGGGGTTGTTCATCCATCTATCACGAGCTGCATTAAATGCAATTAGAAAATGTTTCCTACCTAAATAGTCAAGTCATAGGTGATCATCCAAAGATGTCTCATAATATGGTGACATGCATATCTTATCTTACTAGAAGATGTTGGTATGTATGTCTAGAGAGAAAATTATATGATGATTGCGATTGGGCATTGGAAACTTGATTTGGAAATGGTAAAGGTAATTTCATCTATTATGTTTCTCTGAATCATGAGATGATGACACATAGATAATAGATGTCTAAATAATGATGTTACTCTATCACATATGTATTCATTTTGAGGATCTAGACAATGAGATCATATGTATGATAATAGTACATACATTCTTGTTATGACCCTAGTCAGATATTACTGTGGAAACAAAATAGACAACAATAATACACAAGACTAAGTGCATGTTGGTTGATGATACTATCTCATTAATCACGATATGTGATATCAAACCAAGCACATAAATACGTGATATAAAATAGTGTATCAGAAAGACCTACCTTGATAGTGATACATGAAGACCATGGAATGGTAGTCAGAATCAACTCTGATAGTGATAGTGGTGATTTTGGTTCTCAGACCTAAAGTCACTACACTCATCACATATCATTTGTTGTACTTAGACATCATTCAATGTGACCTTGAATAAGGGTTACCATAAAGGGGATGCTCAAGTACTCTATGACACATGGGGATTGAGTGTGAGTGATGTAGATGAGATTTGTTCTGCCCACATGAGATTGATATCCAGGCCACTTGATAAGTGAGACTGAGGAATGTATGGACATACTCATGTGATTTAATATGTGATATATGAACTCACATGCATCTTAGACAATCTACTGTTGTTCAAGTAACATGGATTAAATATTGAGAGGATGAGGATTCCATTCCTAGAGTTCAACATGGAAGTCACAGACAAAGGAACTATATGATCACTATGACACTAATAAAAAATTATAGGTTGAATTTCTTCTTCAACTTTCCAAATTACTTGGGTAGCCATGATGTGTTGTTAGATATTTCTCATTGCTTGTGATGTCATGAGTTAGTTATGGACATTCACTGCCACTGTAAAATGGGACCTATAGGGTCACAAGAATAGGAGGCACTGGGAAAATATGTTTATTTAGGAATTATGTTTTACTTGTTTATGAAAAAAGTGCTTAGGTATTCAATGTATACAACTATTGTTTCAAATTAACTGACTAGACTGTGAACTGACTAGTTCAAGTGTTTAACTGATTGATTCAAGTGTAAGGTCAACACAAATAACAATTGTCTGAATATTTTCCTGAAAAGGACATGTGAAACAACAATATCACATATGAAATTACCATTTCGTGTATAAAAAAATTGTTTCAATAGTGAATCGAAAGTTTCATGATATGAAATGACCATTTCATGAAGTAAATGACCAGTTCATATTCTGGAACGTCCAGTTCAATAATCGATTTAATTAGATCATGGATTGATGTTGATGTCATGACTTTGCATTAATCTAATATTAAAATACAATATGTTTGCTTATAGGAAAGATGTTGAATTGACCAGTTCAGGGTGTGGACCGACTGGTTCATTCATGAATGTCAGTTCACACCCTGAACCGACTAGTAGAATAGTGAACTGGTCGGTTCATCATCGCATGTTCTAGAAAATTCATGAAAAGTTGTCTCTTTGATTCCCAGATGGATTACAAACCCTAATCCTGACATTCCTATAAATATAGAGGTACTGGGGGATTCCTAGAAATAACAATAAGATTTGAAAATTGTTGTCCTCTCTAGTTGTTGTAACCAACAGAAAGCCCGAGCAAGTCCTACCCATCAAAGGGAGGGATAGAAAGGAAGAGATAATTGTGGGAGAGTAATTCGGTTATAGTACATTGATGTTTGAAGGGACAACTCATTTATCTTTTCTTTAGTAGTGCAATGTGGAGTTTCGGGTCATCCACATGGACTATCTAGAGGTGGAGAGGAACTCCCCCCTAGGAGGACTCAGATAACCGCTATCCATGGTGTTTAACTAGGAAACAACTATTGTTTCCATCTAGGTACAACATGAAGAAAGTCACACACTTTTATAGGGGATTATTTTTGGACTTTCTCTAGGACTAGGTATATCTCTTTCTACTTTCCTTCATAGATACATTGTTGTTGATGAGATCGTGCTGATAAGGAAATCATACATTAAAGTTAATGTTTCTTTTGCCTTATCTGTTGTCCTGATTTCCTATTAGTGGTATCAGAGCCACACCTACAGTTTATCTGGATATGAAATCGAAATGATCAGATTTATTTTATTTCATACGATGCAAATATCAAAAATTTTAATTGCATTTCTGATTAAATCTCACATATTTTCCATATATATGTATATATATATATATGCAATCAATACCCGTCACTTTAAAAGTGCTTTGATGGTGATTGGAAGCGTGATTATGGCTAAAACCCATGTGGATTGTGTGCTTGATTGTTTGGTTTATTTCCTATTGTTACTAGGTTTGCACACTAAGCTCTCTCCTCCTTTCCAAATGTTAATTAATACTCTTATTCCTATTTCCCCTCAAATGTAACTCAATATTTTCTCTTTTACAATTTAATATGAAATAGGATAGGTTTAATTTATGTTTTGTCATGAGGAGACATTTTGTACCAGATGAACCAACTTGCTCGAAGGTTGAAGTGATCAAATAGAGGACAAAGGACAAGGCCACCAGATGAACCGATCGACTGGTGGCCTAACTGATTGGTTGGAGGTGTCTAGATGTCGCTTGGACCCAAGAACCAGACGACTGCTTTAAGAGACCAACTGACCGATTTGGAGGCCAACTGATCAGTTCAAGAATTAAACCGATCGTCCTGGACTAGATCCAGAATAATTCTTCATCAACAACATATTTCTACATATGATTTGGACCTTAGGTGGTACTAATTCCTTATGGATCCAAGGAATTACAATAGAATGGCCACAGCCATTGTTTGTGTATTTAATTGCATATTTTTATTATGGTTATAGCATGCATATGATATATAGATAAGTATGTGGTGATTGGATATGTTTATTTACTTATATAAAAATCCCTCAATAAAATTTTAAGTCTTAGATGCTTTCCATTAGCAGCACACATGAAAAGTTTGATCAACTATGAGTGGGCACAGCAAGCATGGTGTGTCATCCATATCGTGGAAGTGCAATGGTAGTTATGTGGGTCTTCCAAGTAGGGTGCATTACTAACATGCTGGCTTCTGGGTTAGACTTAACTAGGTGGACTTAATGAGATTAAGTGCCTAGAAGCATGAATATGGACTATGGAATAGAGTCTATGTGATGGAGTAGACTTTTGGAATCCTTTAATGCCCAATGACATAATCGAAGTCATGCATGATGAGTTGTTTTGGGGAGTTCTAAGTTCTTTGGTATGGTTGAATGTCAATTGATATTGACAACTTGATCAAGGTTTTTCTAAGTTTATGTGTAATTGAGGTAATTAATTGATTTGTCAAATAGTGGTGACTTGGTAAAAAAATTCAATACAATGCATCTATGATGAGGATAAATCTATGGTTCGAATTTCATGAAGTTCTGTAGTTCCTTTAAGGAGATATTATGGTTTTGACATTGGCGTAATGAAGCATGTGTTGGTGAACTTATACCTAGGTATGTTAATTATTCATCATAAGCCTTATTAGAATGCATCATCACACGACTTTAGAGTTAAGGAAGTCAGAGACGGGGGTTAACCAATGAGGCATTACTAGTCCTTATATGTTACTAGTGAACGCACACGTGCACATGCACGTGACATATAAAATTTGTTGGAAATGTA
Source organism: Alisma plantago-aquatica (assembly GCA_963693085.1). Classification (NCBI taxonomy): domain Eukaryota; kingdom Viridiplantae; phylum Streptophyta; class Magnoliopsida; order Alismatales; family Alismataceae; genus Alisma; species Alisma plantago-aquatica. Next base: position 456,922,628 of record OY856411.1, on the reverse strand, counting down.
CGGGGAGAGAACTCATCCGTGAAAGGATCCCTACGGTAAAAGATATTTGTGTTAGTTGTTTGAAAGGAGAGAATCAAGGAACCGTTTCCGTGAGATGGAGAGAGAAATACAGAATTAAAGATAACAAAAGTTAATAGGAGAGTGTGGAAATAAACATTTGTAGGAGCAAAATTTCTTGAAAAAAGGAGAGAAGAGAGTGAATCAAGGAGAGCGCAACATCAAACTCGCTCTTTTTATAGTAGTATAGATAAGATGATAGGGTACTCATCCCCGCTCCTACCTCCAACTGTTTTGAAGATGTGGGGAGGTCATGTCCCACACGTGATGCCACCACGACCCTCAACGTGGGTCGAGGAGGAAACTGAATAGGTAATTAGTCTTGCATCGGAGCTTTTGACCCCTTAGCCAAACCTTATAACCTCACTTTCCTGCAATGCTCGGTATGAAGAGACCACCGTCGGGAATGGGAGGGAGTCGAGAAAGTTAAGACTTCCTTTTCCGAACCCAATCATCCTAACCTTCCCCGTAGTTGTTGTGATGGTTCCTGTACACAACCCACCTTTGTTTACCAGGAGGAGGACGATGAGATCAGGAGACTTCTAGGCATCTCCCTGTTATATATTCCCCGTCATGGCAATAGCTAGCAGTTGGCATCTCTGCCGGATTTTCAAGGAAGAGCCACAGTTGATCGCGGAGGCAAAGCTTTGAGGAGGAGCAAGTCTTTATCGATTCCTTGTCAGCATTGATCTGCCTCGACATCACCATGACAAATAGGGAGCCGCGCAAACATGGAGACCGGGTCAAGGTGCTCCGGAGTGAGGCCCTAGGCTGGTGGCGCACATCAAGGGTGCAAGCGGCGCCCACGCAGATCATGGGAAACACTCACGGGTGTCGGTGGGCTGGCGAAGTGTTGAGCAAGATGGGATCTGGAGGCATTGTGGAGACTAATCTCAGACCAGGAGAGGCACATGGCGGCACCGAGAGTGGTTGGAAGTGGGCTCTGTTCCACAGAGGAAACAAAGTCCCACGGGGACTCGTGATCGGGCGAAAGGAGGAAGCCCGCCCCGGGTTATCGGGTCCAGGGGTTTTGCGGATCCCGCCCCAGATCGGACTGACTCAAAGCTAGCTGAGGAGCCAAGAGCAATGCCTCAAACGCCACGTGGTGATGGACCATTGGCGGAAAAAAGGTAAATATCTTAATAAATAGCTAGATCTTTGATCAATCACAGAAATTAGCTCGAGCATCAAAAAAATACAAATAAGGTACCAAACTTCTCAGAAAAATTAGTAGAACACACTAGAATGATAATATCATGTGTTTGATGCTTAAATAGTAGTGATATCATATAAGACATTTTATGCTTGTTTCATGAATAATAAATATCAAATGATGATATAAAATTATGGAAAAATGTCAGTAAGTCCATAACCATGTTTACAGTGCATATGATGTCAGATATAGTCATGTTGATGCATGAAAGCATATAATTTGATTAATATGGCTAATTATGGCTAATAACATTAAAGATAATGCAATTAATGCATACATGCTCAATAAATGATGAGATTCACGGAATACCCTCATATATGTAACTGGAAGCTAATGTGGAACTCTGATATTAGTTATATGCATAGAATTCATGTTATACAAAGAGCACCCTTAATACATGTGATGTAACCTTAATATGGTTAATGAACACAACTACAAAAAATGGTTTTTACAACTGTTCATTTTTCCATTTTACAACGGGTGTCAACTGTTGTATTAGATCGCGTGGTCTTATGGGGGGTTCTTTATACAACAGGTGTTGCACATGTTGTAATATATGTATTTTATACAACAGTTAATCCATGTTGTAGATCATTGAACACACCTGTTGTAATAGGGGTGTTGTATATAACATGTTGAGACAAAAGGAAAATACATCTAGACACAAGGTTTTGAACTTGAGATCACTTGAAAATAAGAAATATCTCAAACCGCTGAACTAGTTTCATTTTATGCAACACATATATTCTTTGTTGTACATATACAACAAATGACGTGCAAACCTGTTGTGTGATTGTGGTCTATTACAATGGGTAACTATTACAATATGTGAAAGCATGTTGTGTAATTATAGTATACTACAATGGGTTATAGTATGTTGTGTAATGATGGTCTATTACAACGGGTTAACATATGTGACTATTACAACTGGTAGAGCATGTTGTGTAATTATGATCTTTTACAACGGGTTAGAGTATGTTGTGTAATGATGGTCTATTACAACGGGTTAACATACATGACTATTACAACGGGTTAGAGCATGTTGTGTAATTATGATCTTTTACAACGGTTTAGAGTATGTTGTGTAATGATGATCTATTACAACAAGTTAGCATATGTGACTATTACAACAGGTTAGAGCATGTTGTGTAATTATGGTCTTTTACAACGAGTTTGAGTATGTTGTGATATTACAGTCTATTACAACAATTTAGCACCTGTTGTAGTATCACATATACTACAACGAGTTTGGCCCATTGTATATAACTTGTCTTGTATAAAATATATAATTCACAACACACAAATAGACTTGTTGTAAAAGATATGGTAACTACAACACAACCAACAGAACTGTTGTGTTTTTCCCGTTGTAAAAAACATTTTCTGTAGTAGTGGAAAGTGACATAATGTTAAATATGTTCATATAATAATGTGACACATGAGTATATCCAGTTGATGAATTATAATATGGAATATGCTATAAGTAAGATAATCTAAGACAAGAATGCAAGTAATGATGGGAATATCCTAATGAGATAAGATAAACCCTAATGAACGCGAATAGGATTAAGATGAGATGTAAGAAGATGAGAGCTTGATGATAGTATATGATCTTGTCTTGATTAGGTTTAACAAGGATATAGATGACTAAGGAATATGTGATGATTAAGTTTATCTCTAGATCAAGGTACGCCATTACCTATTGCTTGGCTTATTATACATTATGCTTGTGTTATATGGTAGTAAAGACTTGGCATATGGTATTGATTGAAATGATTGTCATGTTGCTGGAATTTCCATATTTATGGCTATGAACACCTACAAACATAATATAGATGTTCCATCATAATATAGCTCATAAACCACTTGGTGGTAGAGCGCATGCATAATGATCACAAATCACTTGGTGGTAGATCATATGATGTTTGTATATTGATCACAAACCACTTGTTGGTAGATCATAAGGCCTGAAGACGTCAAAGCCACTTGGTGGAAAACGCACGAGATATATGATGGAAATGTGCTTAAAATATATGTGTTCTCTTTTGCTAATGAATATCTTTGTGCAAGTATATGCTTTTCTTATATTTCTTTATAACTGCCAAGTATTATTTTTAACTTATTGTCAAGATATGATGAGAGGTATATAAAATACACGTAGGCATACTCAGTACAATATTCTTGAATATTGTGCTGACGTATACCGCATGTAATCTTTTGTTTAAGTTGTGGTTATTCTCTTGAAGATCCAGGATAGTGAGAGTTGTATAGCGAGTTGATGTACAGGTGGACCTGTTGTCTTAAGATCCTGTTATTTAGATGTAGTACATGTATATGTATAAGTTTGTTGTTCAATATGTAATATCAAATGATGTAACAATTCATGTTGTAATTATATGTTGAATGGTGAACATGTGTGTATGGTTTTATTATTGTTCATGTACATGTGCTATTGATTGTTTCCTTTTGACTTCCTCTGATTTTCTTCTTCTTAGCCTTATGTGGGATGTTTAAATTGGGATTCTCGCTGAGGTGAGGGTTTCAATTTGGACGTCACACATCAGATTAAGTTTAAGAAAATCTGGGGACGTCACAGTCGAGCATACCATGTATCAAAGAATTGCATGAATGTAATTGGCAAAAGTTTCCTACCTTAATATTTGATTATGAACACTGGTGTTGGTCAGTTAATAACTTAATTGTCTTGGGTCTTGTCTCACTAGAAGGTTGTTTTATACAATCTTCTGAATTGATAGTGATGGTTATCAATTTTAACAAAATTGTGGGAGAGATAATTAATTAAAGCCCTAATTAATATTGTCTATGTTATCAAATCAAATTAACCAAAAGTGTTTTGATAATTTGCATAATCTTTTGTAGAATCAAATATCAAACAAATCATCATTGTGATCAGTACTTAAGAAGAAAAAACTAATCGAGACAAACTTCCATGACTGATTCTGGACTTTGAGAAGGGTCTCTATGATGAGTGTAAGCTCTATGCCCTAGAAACACCAGTACTAGAGGAACATGCTCCTAATGTGCCTAGGGAAGAGGTGGATGCTTATTGGAAGCATGCCAATAATGCCTTAGATATTAAGAACTTTATTTTATGTTGTATTAACTATTAATTGCGTGAGAAACATGAGCATGGAAATTCCAGAGACGGTAACACATCATAAGAATCATGTAAAGCAAGAAAGGTATAATGTCTCCAAAGTGATATTTGAGTGCAAATTGATAGAGGGAGAACTAGTAGATCCCCATGTGCTTAATGTGATTGGGCATGAGGAGCATCTAGAAATAATGATATTTCATTTAGATCAAGATTTGGCCAAAGGTATGATTCTACAATCATTTTCCTAAATCATATAGCTAGTCTATCAAATTCTATCATTTGAGTAATTTGGCTAAACTATTGTTTGAATTGCTTGTAATGTTGATCAATGTCAAAACACGAATGAACAAGGACAAACCCATGATGGTGATCAACAAAAGTGAGTCTAAGGGAAATGGCAAGATGAACAAGAGTTTTGAGGATAAGATGAAGTCCAAGTCTTCTGCACTCCAGACTGGGAGAAGGGTAACTGAAAAAAGAGTTTGTTATTTTCACTTAAAAGGTTAAGGAAGGAAAGTTCCACCATCATCACCAACTTGGACACTGGAAAATAAACTTCTCTCTTTACAAGGAGAAAGAGATAAATATCCTCCACTTTAGGAATTAATAGGAAGTAAGATACAAATTGTGTGGAGCAAGAGTTGCTTCCATTATAGTTTAAATCTGTCATTCATGGGCATATAATAGAATGTTATTATGTATCTACAATATTGGAAACACAATGTATCTTGTATGGATAATAGTATTATGAATAAATTGATGCTTTGTTTTAATATAAAATCTTATATGGAAATGCCATGTGTCTCATGAACTATACTTGATAGTTTAAAAGACATGTATTGAATGGTTCGATGACTCAAACAATAAATAACTATAGCAATGTCATCCAAATAACATAAATGAGAAATGCATTTCTAGAATCTATAATGATGGTTACCTAGACTCTTTTGGTTATTGAACCAATAGAGACATGCAAATAATATTTATTGGAAAATATGACAAAAGCATCTTCACTAGATGTAGTGGAAGAGCGACTACTATGTTAGGCTACATACATAATTATGTATATAGACCTTTTAGAATAAATACTACAGGTGGAGAATAGAACATCAATAGTTCCACTAATAATATCAGTAGATATGGTAGTTTTTATTTAGTGAAATACAAATATGAATCTCATGAAGTGTTCAAGGAGATCATGAATGAAGTACATAACTAGCATGGTATAAGTATTAAAACATTTTGGTATCATCTAGATATGGAAAATACTTTTAACTAAGAGTTTGAGAACCATTTGAGATACCATGATAATGTATCATGATGGGATCCACCTAAAATACGATCATAGTGTACCATGATAGTGTATCAGAAAGAAGGAATCACACCCCGTTAGTCATGGTGTGAAGATCAAGAATATAGCTAATTTTGTAACTTCCTTTTGGTGCATGCTTTACACTAAACAATGTACCATATAAATTTGGTTCAAAAGATACCAAATGAGATATGACATGAGAAATGTCCTGATATGTATTTTATAAAAGATTAGGATGAACTCCTAAATAAGAAAATAGTTTATTAAAAGGATTTTCTCCACATTTCACATAAATGCTATTTTGTTGAATACTAATTTTATTCCAATCCAATAATGAAAGTGTTTGTTACAAGGATGGTCTATTCCTAAAAAGGAACATAGTTCCCAAGGAAACAGTGGGAGAAAAAGTAGAACTCGAAAAGTTAGAGACCAACAAGAAAACATTGAACCTAAAATAGGTACAATAGGAACATGGAGAATCAAACGTTGTTGTGGAATCACAAGTTCCTTATGTAACACACAAAACTCATAATCCTAGTAGAACATGCCTTGATCTTGAAAGATTATGACATCTTATGGCTCAAGAAGGCGGTAAGTTGATCATAGATGGTGAGTGGATAACGTACCTAGATTCTATTGAGGACCAAAAATTGAGAAATGGCTTGAGGCCATGAGATCCAAGATAGAATCCACGTACACCAACAAGGTATGACCTTGGTGGATCCACCTGAAGGGGTAAAACCCATCAGGTGCAATTGTGTCTTTAGGAAGAAGACCAACATGTAAGGGTAGATTGGTTGCAAAGAGTTTCAAATAAGTTCAAGGTGTTTAACATGATGAAATATTTTCACCAGTTGCCATGGTTAAATCCATCTGGATCATGCTTTCCATTGCAACTTGCTATGACTTTAGTATTTCTCATTTAGATGTTAAAACCGCATTCCTAACCATAATAATAATAAGGGTGTGTGTGTAACATCCCAAGATTTGAGGCCTTGGATAAGTTGATCTTAAAAGGAATGATTGGACTACCCATATCACCAAGGTGCACCTCCTTTTCTGAGAACCCATCACTAAGAACTCCAAAGTTAAGCGTGCTCAGCTTGGAGTAGTACTAGGATGGGTGACCTGTCGGGAAGTTGATCCTGGCATGTGCGTGAGTGAGGACATAACACGTAGTTAAGGCTAGTGGTGGTCTGTGGGGACAATCGTCGTTCCTAAAACTCTACTAGAGCCTTGGGCAGTGGGCCCAAGTGTTACAAATGGTATCAGAGCCATAACCCCTCCAGTAAGTGGGGCCCACATGGGCATGGCATGCTAGTCTTGAGCCGTGCGGTCTAGGCATGTAGGAAAGGACTGTCCATGGTTGACGTAGCCACCCTTGCACTAGTATTCTGTGATCGGGAGCTGGGTGTCCATGGGCCATTGTGGGTCTGCACTGAAATGGGGTCAGATTATGAGGCCATATAGTTGAGCCTTGACGAGGACGTCAAGAGTCTAAGTGGGGGAGATTGTAACATCCTAGGATTTGAGGCCTTAGATAAGTTGATATTAAAAGGAATGATTGGACTACCCATATCACCAAGGTGCACCTCCTTTTCCGGGAGCCCATCAGTAAGAACTTTGTAGTTAAGCGTGCTCAGCTTGAAGTAGTACTAGGATGGGTGACCTATCAGGAAGTTGATCCTGGCATGCGCGTGAGTGAGGACAAAGTGCGTAGTTAAGGTTAGTGGTGGTCTGTGGGGACAGTCGTCATTCCTAAAATTCTACTAGAGCCTTGGGCAGTGGGCCCGAGCGTTAGAGTGTGTGTGGAACAATATAAATGGTTTATAAATCCAATAATGCAAATAAAGTTTGTAAGCTACAAAACTCAATATGTAGATTGAAGCAAGCATCTTAAAGTTAGAATCTTCTATTTGACAAGATAGTCAAAGATTTTGACTTAAGTCAAAATGAAGATGAAATATGTTATTACAAAAATTGAGTGGGATCATATTTATATTCCACATAATGATGGGAATAATATACTTATACTACAAATGTTAAAACGTGGCTGGGAATTACATTCTGTATGAAGGGTTTAGGGAAAGCATCCTATGTGATAGGAATCAAGATCTATAGACATAGATATACAAAATGTCTTGAACTAAGACAAAGTACATACATAGGAAAAATGTTGAAGGGGTTCAACATGAATGACTCAATGAGAGAAAATATGTCCATGTTCTGTGGAATTAGTCTCTCAATGGTCCACTATCCCAGTTCTTGTAAAGAATGGAAAAGCAAGAGAAATATGCCACAAGAATTCATGATTGGATCTATCATGTATGCACTGTTATGCACTCATCTTGTTATCTTGTATGAATTGGACATGGCAAAAGGATAGCTCCTTATCTTATATGTATTAGACATAATGAAAAGATACATACTCATCATGTTGGCTCGTATGTATTGGACACGACTAGAAGATACAAAGTCATGTTGTTATCTCATATGTATTGGACATGATGAGAGGATATCCTATTATCTCATATGTATTGGACATAACAAGTGGATATTAGTCTGATTCCAGTGAAAGTCACTGGACTACCATAAAATCACATCCTTAAGTACTTGAGAAGCATTAAAAGGATTAGTTCCTTGGTTACGGTAATAAGGAAGATTTAGTGTAAAGGGTTACACCAATGCAAGCTTCCAAAATTGCAACTAAAATTAATGATCGCAATCTAAATTTTTGTTTGACCTTAAAATAGAACTGTATGCTAAAAAATCTCTGAGCAAGAGATAGTTTCTAAATTCTACAATAGAAGTTGAGTATCTTGGTGTATGAATACAACAAATAATATTGTCAGGATCAAGAAGTTCATGTAGATGAACTTGTGTGAGGTTCCAACCATTGATGGCACAATATAAATACTATAACGACAATGGAGCTACTGGATATGCAAGGAATATCAGATAGTATACTACGACACTTCCATTTCATATAAGAATTTGTACAATGAGGAGATGTGAAAACTTGCAAAATACTGACTTGAAGCAAACATGGATAAACCCACTTTAAAATTTCTTGCGCAACAAAAACATGTTGGAAATGTTAATATCACTTGGAATAAGATTTTTAGGTGATTGTCTCTAAGTGAAAGTGGGAGTTTATTGGTATATATGCCCAGAGAGACAATCATATTGATTTTCTTGGGCCATTTGATACCAGATTTGATATGATAAAGGTAATTCTATCTATTATGGTTATCTCAATGAGATGATGACACATGCATAATAAATGTCTAAAGAATGATGTTACTTGATAACATATGTCTTCAGTTTGAGGACCAGAACAATGAGATCATATGTATGGTAAGAGTAGATACATTCTTGTTAGGTCCCATTTGGATATTACTGTAAACACAAAATAGACAACAATAATGCAAAAGACTAGAGTGTGTGTTGGTTGATTACATAATCTCATTAGTCATGATATGTGATATCAAACCAAGCACATAGATACTTGTTATAGAACTTTGTATCGTACAGACCCACCCTGAGATTGATACATGGAGACCATGGAATGGTTGTCAGAATCATCTCTCATAGTGACAGTGGTGATTGTGGTTCTTAGACCTGAAGTCACCACACTCATAACATGTAATTCATTGTACTTAGACATATCCAACATGACTTTTAATAAGGGTTACCATAAAGGTGGTAACTGGGTACTCTATGACACATGGTGGTTGGGTGTGAGTGATGTAAATGGGATTTGTCCCTCCCAAAGGAGATTGATATCCATGCCACTTCATAAGTGAGACTGAGAAATGTATGACCATACTCATGTGATTCAATATGTTATACGTGAACTCACATGTGTCTCAGAAAGTCTACTCTAGTTCAAGGAGCATGGATTGGACATTGAGAGGATGATGATTTCAGTCTTGTAGTTCAATCTAGATTTCAGAGACAAAGGAACTATGCAATCACTATAACACTGATCACGGGTTGTAGGTTGAAATTGTTCTCCAACTTTCCAAATTATTTGGGTAGAAATTATGTGTTTCTAGATACCGCCTAATGCTTGTGATTTCATAAGTTTGTTATGGACATTCACTACCAATGTAAATTGGGATTGTAGAGTCACACACATAGGATGCACATGGAATAGGATTTTATTCATGAATGATGTTTTACATCATTACTAGTTAGTGTTTAGGTATTCAATGTAAAAAACCATGGTTGCAAACTGAACGACTGGACTGTGAACTAACGACTTCAAGTGTTGAATCGATCAATTCTGGTATTAGGTCAATAAAAACAACAAGTGGTTGAATATTTTCTTGAACTTGACATGTGAAACAACCATTTCACATATGAAATGACCACTTCATGTTTGAAATGATCGCTTCATGAAGTGAAAGGACCGATTCATCATCTGGAATGTCCAGTTCAATGATCAATTCAACTAGATCAAGGATTTATGTTGATGTCATGATTTTGCATTAATCGAATATTAACAGCAATATGTTTGCAAATATGTAACATTCTGAACTGATCAATTTTGGGTATGAACTGACCGATTCACCCATGAACCCACCGGTTGGACAATGAAGTGACTGGTTAACCATTCACAGGTTCTAGAATATTCATGAAAATCCATCTCTTCGACATCCAAATAGACTAGAGACCCTGACACTGGACCTTCTATAAATAGAGGGATATGAAAGAATTCCTAGAAACAATTATAAGCTCTGACAATTTTTTTCCTATCTGGTTGTGGTAACCAATACAAAATCTGAGAAAGTCCTACCCATCAAATGGAGGGATAGTAAGGGAGAGATAGCTGTGGGAGAGCAATTTAGTGCTAGTACACTGATGCATAAAGGGACAAATCCTTCCCGTTAGCTCTGGTAGCACAATGTGGAGTTCATGATGGTCTATGTGAACTACTCTACAGGAGGAGAGACACTTGCCCCTCTAGGAGGACACAAGCACCCATTGTTCTGGTTGACCAACCAGGAAGCCGCTATTGTTTTGTCTAGATGCAACTTGAAGCAAGTCGCACACTTCTATAAGAGATTATCATCGGACTTTCTCTAGGACAGGTATATCTCTTTCTACTTCCCTTCCTAGATACACTATTGTTGATAAGATCTTGCTGATTAGGAAATCATGCATCATTTTTTTTATTTCAACTTACTTATCCATTGCCCCAATTTCCAAATAGAAGATTCTAAGATATAAATCTTCCAAATTATTAGCGAGGGATATTAGTTTGTTATAAATAGTGGGAGAGATATTTAAAGTCCAAGTATGTCAATAAACCTTTTCCAGATCCAATATTTACTCTTGTGAATACTTCCAATATATCAAATGAAAAATACAAACACCAACTCCTTTTCACTACAATCTATGCTTGAGATAGAAAAATCAAATGCAAATGACTTGAATGACTGGTTGGGGATGTTGAGAATTATTTTTACATAGCAGTGTAAGCTCTATGTCTTGGATACACCATTATTAAATGAACCAACTCCCAATGTGCTTAGGGTGAAAATGGAAGCTTCCAAGAAGAATTCCGATGACTCCATGGACATTAAGTGTCTTATTCTTTGTTCCATGAATTATGAGCTTTGAAACAACATGAGAATATGGATGTTATTAAGATGATAATACAATTCAGAAACATGTAGCAAGAAAATGAAAGGAAGAGAGGCATGATGTCTCCAAGGCATTGTTCAAGTGCAAGATGGCATAAGATGACCCAGTTGGACCTCATGTACTCAAGTTAATTGGTTAAGTGGAAAGTCTGCCATTACTGTGATTTCTTTAGGCCAACAGTTGACCACGTATGTGATTTTCCAATCATTTCTGGATTCTATGAATAATCTATCATGAACTACAACATAAAAGTTTTATAAAATTGATGACACGCCTACTTGGCATGTTGAGAATAGTTGGGGAGAATGAAAGACAAGCCGAAATCTATCTTGATGGTTACTAAAGGAAAAGGAAAGTCCATGGGAAAAGGGAAAAATGAGAAAGGCCTTTTCATGGCCAAAAGTATTACGTACTTAAGAAAAAAGGAGGAGTAGAAAAGGGATGCAATGGTCACCGTTCTCACTAGACTAGACATTGGAATAGAAAATCTCCTATCCACCAAAATGAACTTAAGAAGAAGAAGCAGGGGATATAAATCTCAAATTTAGGTATATGTGATCTAGAAATATACTTATGCACTTCTTCAGCATGGGTATTAGAAACTGGATATGGGTCTCACATATGCTAAAGTATGTAAGATCTGAAAAGAGATAACCATTAAGGAAAGGGGAGGTGAAATTATGTGTACCAAATGGAGAAATATTTGATGCTACTATTATAGGAACCATCCATTATCTCCACCAAGTCGACATGTAATAGGGCTAGAGAAATGTTATTGTCTACTTCCCATTTGTAGAAACATTTTCTCTATATATATTTACTACCAGAATAGTTTTGAATTTATAATAAGGAATGGTCAAATTTCTATTTCTAGAGATGATATATTCTATGGCAGTGCCCCAATGTCTTTTGGTATATGTATTAGAACTTGAGACACATGTATATAACATATATACCTAATATTAAAAATCAATTACTAAAATAAAAATTACCTATGACACTGTAGTCCAGGGCACATAAATGAGAAGTGCATTACTAAATCCATAAATATGATTATCAAGACTCATTTAATTTTGAGTCAATTGAGACATGGGCTTTGTTTCTCAAGAAAGATGACAAAACCACCATTTACCAGAAATTGTAAACGGGCAAGTGACTTACTTGGACTCATACATATTATAAAGTGTGGACCTTTAAGACAAATGATAGATGTGGGTATCTATACTTGATGACATTTACTGATGATCTTAATAGATATGATTATGTGTATCTAATGAAACAGTGTTAGCATTTATTAAAAGGTTCACATAATTCATGATGAAGTAAAAACTAACTTGGAAAAAGAATTAAAACACTTTGACATGATAAAGGTGACTTATACTTAATTCAATATATTGAGGACTTTCTAAGGGAATGCAATATTGTATCAAAATGGTGTGTACCTAGAACACCACAACATAATGGTGTATGTGAACGAAGGAATCATACATTGTTGGACATGGTACTATCTATGATGATTTTTCTTATTCTTCTAACTTCCTTTTGGGGATATGATCTAGAAACTGCAATGCTTAAACTTAATTGTGTACCTTGTAAACCGGTTCAAAAGATAGTGTATGAGATATGCAATGGGAAACTTTCCAATGTGTTATTTATGAATATTTGGGGTTGTTAATCTTCTATTAATAAATAGTTTTTGAAAAACTTGGACCAAAATATGACAAAAGTCATTTTATTGCATATACTAAGGAAACAAAGGGATATTACATCTATATTCCATTTGAAAAAAAATTCTTTATTTCCAAAACTATTATAGGAATTTATTTTGAAAGTAACTAAGGGGAGGAAAATAGAACATGAACAAGTTCAAATCCAACAAGATAACATTAAACCTATGGATTTCCATAAGGAACAAGAGGTACCAAAAAATATTGTGGAATCTCAAGTTCCTATTGTAACACAAGAACCTCAAAGGTCTAGTAGGACACTTCTTGATTTAGAGAGTTATGGATTTCTTATGACTCAACAAGATGATGTGTTGGTAAGTGATAGTGTTGAACCAAAAACCTATAATGAGGCTATTCAAGGACCAAATAAGGAGAAATGGCTTGAATGAATGATATATGAGATAGATGTCATGTATACCAACAAGTTATGGACCTTGTTAGCTCTACCTGAAGGTGTAAAACCCATTAGATGAAAAAGGATCTTTAAAAAGAATACTGGCATGGATAATAATGTACAAACCTACAAAGCCCCATTGGTAGAAAAAGATTTCAAACAACTTCATGGAGTTTAATATCCAATTTTCATGGTTAAATCCATTAGCATCATTCTTTCCATTGTATCTTATCATGACTTTGAAATCAGGAAAATGGAATTTATAATTAAATTTCTTAATTGGAATATCCTTGAGGATGTGTATCGAACACAGCCTAAAGTTTTTATCATTTTAAATGAAGGCACAAAAGTCTACATAATATAAAGGTTAATCTATAAATTGAAGAAAACATCTCAAAGATATAATCTTTGTTTTGATGAGACTGTCAAATAATTCTACAATATTCAAAATGAAGATGAACCTTGCATTTACAAGAATGGTAGTAGGTGCATGATTGTATTCTTGACATTGTATGTTTATCACATAAATCTGATGTTGGTTAAAACATGTTAGGGAAACACCTTATCCATGAAGGACATAGGGGAAGAATACTATATACTATGAATAGAGAGAGATCTGAAAGGATTCTAGGTCTAAGTCAATGTACATAAAGTGAGAATGTGTTGAAAAGGTTGAACACAGAAGTGTCCAATAGAGGAAACTTACCCCTGTTCATGGAATAAGTCTCTGTACATCTCAATATCCCAAATCTTACAAAAAGAGGGTACATGTAAATAAGATTTTATATGCATCTGCAATGGGAACTATTATGTATACAATGTTTTGTACAAGTCCTGACATCTCATATGCTTTTAGAATGATGAGTAGGTACCGGTCATATCCAAGTGAAGGTAAGTGGACTACTATAAATACAATCCTTAAGTACTTGATATTAATTTAGTATCAATTCCTAATTTATGGCGGTGAAGAAGAATTGGTTGTAAAGGATTACACTTGACCAAGCTTCCAAACTGACAAAGATATTAATAATTGCAATCAGGTTAGGAGTTTTACCTAAACGTTGGAGCTATGAGCTGGAAAAGTTCCAAGAAAAAGACAATGGTTGATCATAAAATAGAGTGTGAGAAAACTTTACCTCTATATCGACAAAGTGTGGACCAAGAAGTTTATTGGTGAACTAGGTGAGGTTCCATCCATTACAAAATAAGTAGATCTATAATGCAACAACAATGGAGATGTTGCAAAGAAAGGAACCCATGTCACATTAGTGTTACAAGCATATACTTTGATGCAACCATCTCATGTGAGAGATTATACAATTAGGCGATGTGAATATTTGCAAAGTGCCAACTGAAAGAAATATTTATGAACCTAAACAGTTTCACAAAAGAAGCATGATGATCATGTTATATCACTTGCAGCTAGATTTATGAGTGATTGGCTCAAGTGAAAGTGGGGGATTGTTGCTAGTATGCCTCAAGATCCAATCAAATGGTGGTTGTAATGGCCCAATTTGTAATTTATTTGAATATTGATAAAGGCATTTCCAGTTATTATGTTTTCTTTAATGTTGATAAAAAGAATGAAAATATTAATGTCCTAAGAATGTCTTGATTCAATGACATATGGTATGGGTTTAGGACTTAAATATGAGACCATATGTATAATTAAGAGCACACATTTTGTTATGTATGTAGTTAGTTAATATTGTGGATATTATGGTACAAAAATAAAACGTAAGACTAGTATATATGTTAAATGATGACTATATCTCATTAGACATCAAATTGATCAACCCAGATACATATGTACTTATTAGAGAACAAGTTCTACTAAAAAGACCCATTTTGAGTATGATACACTTAATCCTTGTATGGAAGATGAAATCACAACTCTCTACTTCAATGGTGATTATGGCCCTTAGACCTAAAGTATATACAATAATCACATGTTGTTTGGTATACTTTAAGAACTGCCTAACGTGACTTCAAATAAGGGTCTCCATACATGTAGTGATTGGTTCACTATCTGTGGATTATTTGGAGTGATGTAGATTTTTGTCCCCCATATTGGAGTTATATCACTGACTACTTGATGAGTGAGACTATAAATACATGTCTGTACTCATGTGAGTCAATGTGTGATGTTGAGCTCATATATATCTCAAATAGTCTAACATGGTCATGCTCGTGTGAGTCAACAAGTGATGTTGAGCTCATATGTATCTTAAATAGTCTACTCTGGATCAAGAAACAATGATTGAACTTTGAGAGGATGACATTTCCATACATTGTATTCAATCTAAATATTGTAGATGATGGGATTATATGATCACTATAACATATGTCACGACACTAGGTTGAAGTTGTTCTCCAACTTTTCTAATTACTTAGATGGCAATGATGTCTTGATATATATCAATCATTGTCTATTAAGTAATAATATTGGCCTCATTGTCAATGTAATTTGGAGCCTATAGGGTCACACAAATAGGATGTATAGGGAAAAAGAGCATTATCATGGGTGTATGATTAGTTGGATACTAAAAGGTATAAGTTATCAATTGAATCATTGATGAATTGTTTATAGAAGCACAATCAAATGACTAGACTGGATCCAGTAACCTGACTGGACTAGCTCCACTAATTTAATAGGATTACTTTGAGTAGCCCAACTAGATTGGCTCCAGTTACATGACACAACTACCTATAGTGTCCCCATTATAGTGCATCTAGTTGTCCGAATGGATTGCCTCCAGTCACCCAAATTGACTTCAATCACCTATTGATAGGGTTTCATTCATCCAACTTGAATGTCCATGGGCAAGTTGTTGAAAAGTGGTCTCTTCCTTTTCGTTTCACAAGGTTTATCAGAAACCTTGCTTCCCTAATGTCCCTATTGGTAAGGGCATGACTGCCAGGGATTTGGTTATAACTTTTGTGTGACAAAAGGAGGCACTTGTTTAGAGGCCTATAACCATCTGCCATAACCCACAAGGAAAGTATGGGAGAGGAGAGGTAGTGCAAAGATAGCATGTTTAAAAATAAAGACTACTCCTTCCACACAAAATCTTGGAGAGAAATTTGGAGTTCTCAATCATCCACACAAACAATATAGAGATGTGGGTGTGTTTGTGTCTATGTTGGTATATCACATATGACACTATATTCATTCTCTATTCTTGTGACCTTTGATAATATTACAATATCACATACCTTCCTTTCCATTATATCATTATTGATTAGATCAACATAATGGATACAATTTTATTGCATCCATTGTTCCTATCACTCTCTCCACATATTAATACAAGGTCTTGGTCATGGATAAGCATGTGGAAATAATTTGCAAGAAAGTTATAGACACATTTTGGTAAATATTTTGAGACCATGAGATTTGCAAATGGATCTTGTGCAAGCCAACAAGGTATGGATAATGGTGAAAATGTGTGAAGGGGTAGAACCCATACAATGCAAGTGGGTGTTCAAGAAGAAGTTTGGAATGGACTAACATGTATATATATAAAGGAAGGTTGGTAATGGAAGTTTTCAAATATGTTTAAGGTGTTGAAAATAATAAATCTCTTTATAACTAATTGATTTACTTAAGTCCATATCATTGGAGTTTATCATGAATGTTATATTTTCCAAATGTATGTCAAAACAATATTTCCTAATATGATTCTTATCGTAGATGTATATGTGACACAAGCCAAACGTTTTGGGCCTTTAGGTAAATCTAATGCGGTCAATAAGTAGAAGGATCAATGTATCGAGTAAAGTAAGAATCAAAAGTATGTAATCATCATTTTAGTTAATTAAATAAAGAGTTTGGCTTGATCAAGATTGACTAATAACCTTATTTACATGAATCTTGGTAGAAGAATTGTAGTATTCTTCATTTTTGTGTGTATAATATACTATTAATGTGATAATATGTCCAACTATGGAAAAGGTAAAAATAGGGCTGAGAAATAGTTTCTCAATGTAATAGTTTGGACAAATCACCTATATGTAAATAGATTGATACAAAAGGCTTCTTGACTTGACTCAAATAACATTTACAAAAATAAATGTTGAAGTGGTTCACATGAAAGTGTGATGGAGTGGACTTTTGGAATCCATAAATGTCCAATAACATATTAGAATCCATATGTTGAGTTATATCAACAGTTCCAAGTGTTTTGGTAAAGTTTGAGTGTTGATTGAGGTTGATATCATGATTTTGATCCCTAAGTTCATGCCTTTTTGGAATATTTATTTGACAAGTCAAATAGTTGAGTTTTGTCATAAATTTTGAGTAAAATGTATCTTGAGAGGTAGTAAAGTTATGGTTAAAATTTGGTGGCAATTGGAGTGTCCTAGAAGAAGTTATTTAGGTTTGAAGTTTGTGAAATGATGTGCTTTATTTGGTTTTTATTAGACCTAAGTTTAATATATTTAGCCTAAGTCTTGATTTTTCATCCTTGTCACACCCCCTTTGGTTGAGGGCGGGCTGCATGGATAGATCCTAACCGTTTGGATCTCACCTAGTGTCTAGAACCTTTGACTTAAGTCAACCACGAATTCAGTTTTGTGTCGAGAGGGTCTTACCCTTGGATGATGATCAGATGACTAGGAGTTCTCCTCCTACCTCCAGTCGCAATGGACGTGGGGGAGGACAAGGCAACAACCTCCTTCCCACCACATGATGTGATCATGGCTCATACTAGAAAATTGAATGGGCAGTTGGACTCGCCTCCAAGACACATTCATTTTGACCCCTCTCTCGTGGTATTTGGTGAAGTGTCGAGGGAGAGCCCCTAACCTATTCTTCCCTCCATATCCATTGCTGCTAGGAGTAGGAAAAGAGGAGGAAATTGAGAAGGGAACCATAGATTGAAGAGATTTAATAGGAATTTGAGTAGGGGAAAATGATTAGGAAGGTCAAGAGAGTCGTAGAAGTGTGTTTTAAGACCTTGTGGCGGCAGCGGTGTAGCTGGAAAAGAGAGGTTCGTCGGAGGAGAGGATTGAGTTCAGGGAGGTCTGTAATTGACTTCCCCTTTGATTTCTAGAGCATCCATGGAGTTTGGGAAGACTTGGGATTGCTAGTGGAGCCTTGTGGAGGAATCTTGGAGGCCAAGAGGCTTTTTCCCTCTTCTACTTCGCTGCATCAACAACTATTGTCGGCGAACATGCCCAGACCATGATGAGAAGACAAATACAATGAGATTCAGGATCAGTGGCATGATGGGAGATTAGGCAGAGCTATTAGTGGCCATAGGAGTAGAAGGGGGGAGCATGATCCCTACAGTTACTCACTAGGGTAGGACCTCACGGTAGTGCCCACAATGGCAGACCACGTTACGCGAACAATGCGAGGAATAGCGAGAGAGAAGAGGAGGCGGGGGTTGGTTTAGTCAGACCACCTTGAATGGGGTTCAGAACCCAAAACTGACTGGCCCAGACTATAGAATCACCCCAATCCATCTTGGGTAGAGGATGAGCAAGTTTCACCCACAGAAGCCACGTGGCAGCCCTGTATTGGCCAAAAGGTAAGAAAATCTTAGAATTACATAGATCTTCAATAATTCATAGTAATTAGCTCGAGCATCCGAAAAATACAAATAATATACCAAAATTCTCAAAAAAATGAATAGAATAACATGGAACCATCATATAAGTCTTTTTATGCTTAAATCATAGTGATATCATGCAATACACACTATTCTTGTTTTATGGATAATAAATATCAAACGATGGCCTAAAATTATGATAAAATGTCAGCAAATCCATATAAGGTCAGTCATTATGATATCATTGCATGAATTCATGTAATTTTCTCCATATGGATAATTAGGGCTTTTAACCCTCAATAAAATGCAATAAATACATAAATGCTCAATAAATGATGGAATTTAAGGAACACTCTTATATCTGTAACTAGAAGTTGATATGAAATGTTTTTTTCAGTTAGATGCATAGAATTCATGTTATATGAAGATGACCTTAATACATGTTATGGAACCCTAATTTAGGTTAATGGTATCACCTAGGGTCAATATGATCACAAAATGCTATGGAAGCTAATGATAAGATGATGAACCCTAATCTATAACATAATGGGAAAATAACATCAATATGATAATTCTAAGACAAGAATCCAAGTAATGACAGAAGTGTCCTAATCAACTAAGTGAAACTCTAATGTGGACATTACTAGGGTTAAGATGATGAGAACCTGATGGCATATGTGATCTTGTCTTAATCAGGTTTGACAAGGATATAGTTGATATCAAGAATGTTTGGATTAGGTTTCTCATTCGTGAAGGTATGCCATTACCTCTTACTTGGATTATTATACAATATGCTTGTATTATGTGTGTACAAATACTTGGCATATGGTATTGATTGAAATGATTGTTCTTGAATGATATGTTTCCTGATGTTTTTCATACTTATATGTCTATGAACACATGAAACATAAGATATTTGATCCATCATATGATAGTACTAAACTCTTTCGTAGTATAGTGCATTCAAGTGATCTAACTCATTGGTAGGATATCACATAGTACACATGATCTAACTCTTTGGTAAGAGATCATAAGGTGTAAAAGCATCTGTCCCTTTGGTGGCAGGTGTACGAGATATATGATAGAAAGTGTGATTAAAATATGTGTTCTCTTTTGTTAATAAACATCTTTGTTCAAGTATATGCTTTTTCTTATATTGTTTATAATTACCAAGTATTAGTTTTTTCTTATTGACAAGTCTTAGTAATGAGAGGTATATGAAAAAACACGTAGGCGTACTCAGTACAATATTCTTGAATATTGTGCATATGTGTACCACGTGTAATATTTTGTTTATTTTCTCAACATATGATCTAGAAGAACTAGGATAGTTGAGAGTTGTGTGGTGAGTTGATGTATAGGTGGACCTATTGTCTTAAGTTCATGTTGTTTAGTGGTAGTACATGTACACATAGAAGCTTGTTATTCAATATGTAATATCAAATGTTGTAACAATTCATTATGTAATTATATGTTGAATAGTGAACATGTGTTGTATGGATTTACTATTGCTCATGTGCATGTGCTACTTATTATTTCCTTCTGACTCCCTTGATTTTCTTCTTCTTAGCCTAGTGTGCGATGTTTAAATTGGGATGGTCGTTGAGAAAAGGTTCCAATTTGGACATCATACATTAGATTAAGTTTTAGAAAATTTGGGGATGTCACAGGTGGTATCAGAGCATGAACAATGGAAAAGCCTGACATTTGCTCATTATGCAACTTGAAACTAAAGAACCTTGAACTTAAAACAAATCTTTTAGGGTTAGATTAGTTGTCTTTTAGAGACTAGATTTGACCTAGCCTCTAGGTTAGCACCTAGATGTCTGAGAACTACGTCTAGTTTGGTGCTTGTTGTGTAGCAGGTCCTTAGATGTCATTATTTCCTTATAGTGCAACAGTATGAGACGTTGCATTATTTGGAGATAATGTGCATCAAGGGAAAAGAAACCCTAGACATATAGCACTCATTGTCTAGAGTAGCTACACTAGTGTACACTATGTTCTCACCCTTTTCACTAGTTTTCATGAAAGTGTACTCTCTACTATGCGTGGGACATTCATTTTGTGGATTTGGTTTTTGATTCCAATCAGATTGAACCTTGATAGTTTTTTCTGACGCATGTTTTCTCAGAGAATAACTATATACTATTTTATTGTATATGTTAGTATTACAAAAATGTGGCCCCACACACATACGAGTTGGAGGTGGTCATGCAACCTAAGTGAAAGTGAAAGACATCAATCTAGAAGAGAGAATAGTTCTAGATTACATGTCTAGAGCCTTGTTGGAATATGTGATAGATGGAATAGATGAAATAAGTTTTGATGATATGATGTAAGTCTTATATAGATGATATAAGATGGTTTATGATGATTAAGATGATATAAGATGGTTTATGATGATCAATGTTGTCTTTAAGGTTTAAGGATCAATTTTGAGGATTTGAGATAAGTCTTGATGATGCAAGTAACAAGGCTTTTATGAGATAATATATGTTAAGTTAAGGTGAGAATGTGAATCAACATGAGCCTCTAACTCTTTTATAAAGGAGGACCTCTAGTGTTAGGACCAGATTTAGGGTTAACTCCACAGAGAGTGAGACCCATTGGGAGAAGGTTAGAGAGCCTAAAATCCACGATATGAGAATGATGAGAAATATGTGATATGATATGTCCAAAACTAGACCACTCATGAGTGAGTTGAGTCGCTTTATGCATGATTCTTGTAGTTTTGTTGAACCCAAGATGTCCTTGGGACGACCATCCCTAGAGTCAGAGAGAGACTGTTTATTTGTGCATATGTGAATATGAATATGATAACCTACAATATGGGTTAGGGAGAAAGAGTCCCAAGACCCTAGAGGAGGTAGCTATGTTTTAGTTTCTGTGAAGCCTCGAGATCGTGTTGGCGGTTCTTTGTTGGAATCTAGTGGTTGTGTATATAAGATAGTTTTGGGTAAGCATGTTTCATGGGTATAGAACCTATGAAGAGAATAGCCATATCATGTATTGGTTTGTGCTTATGTGGCTAGAGCAAGTAAAGAAATCAACTAGTGTAAATGAGGTAATACGAGAACCCTAGACCAAAGAGGGAAGATAAAGTTAGTACTTTTGAGATACTCATAGAGTTGAGTTAGCTTAGAGAGACTGAGCATGGCACTACCCTCATGGTATGGGTTAGGAGAACCTCAGTTTGACTAGATGAAGTTTTGATATATGTTTAACAAGCCATTCACATAAGTTGTGTAGCACAACCATGATATAATATATGTAAATATGACCTTAATAGGTGATCCAATTTTGAGATATGGATATGATATGATGCAAACCTAGAGATGGTTTAATAGATATCAATGCATAAATGGTTAACCATATACATGAATAATGATGATAATGTATTATTGTTGGTTAATCTTGTGATGAAATCATTAGTAAATGTTGCAAGCTAGTATGAGCAATGAAATAAGATCATATGAATGAAACATTCTACATGAGGTGTTAATCTTAGTGCTTAATAAGGATGAAAAATATAGTTTGACAGTTAGCACAACATAACGATTATGATACCTTTATATGATGTAGATGGATTAAATGGGTTAAATATAGTTAACTCCCTCCAAAAAGGCATATATTAATGTCGAACATGTTCTAACAATTAGCTCAATAAAATGTTGATGACACCTTAATATAATGGTTTAATTTTAGTTAACTCCTCTATAACATGGTAATATGACGTGGGAACCCTAATGCATGGGTAAAGATAAGGATGCAACCCTAACATATTTGATATGTCATGACATAACTAGAGTTTCTAAACCCTTATTTCAATCTTTTATGAAGGGTGATTCAACTTAGATGTTTTAAAACCTCCTAATAGTGGTTTGGATATGATTATGGGACTTTGTTTTTGGATATGTTGCGCATAGAGTGGTGTCATAAATATGTATGAAGACCTTTTGGTTTTACCTTGAAGTAAGAGTATGGATTAATATCGAGTACAAAATTTCTTTTAAGATGTATATGATGTGATGGACTAGTTTTTTCTTTAATTTCAAAGAAAAAATTTCTCTTAAGGTGTGTAGGATGTCATCGAGTGGACTTTTGGAATCCCTAAATGTCCAATAACATATTAGAATCCATATGTTGAGTTATATTGAGAGTTTAAAGTGTTTTGGTATAGTTTGAGTGTTGATTGAGGTTGATATCATGATTTAGATCCCTAAGTTCATGCCTCTTGGAATATTTATTTCACAATCCAAACAGTTGCGTTTTATCACCAATTTTGAGTAGAATGTATCTTGAGAGGTAGTGAAGATATGGTTAAATTTGGTGGCAATTGGAGTATCTTATAGGAAGTTATTTAGATTTGAAGTTTGTGAAATGATGTGCCTTATTTGGTGTTTATTTTAGCCTAAGTCTTGATTTTGTAGCCTTGTCACGGCCACTTTGGTTGAGAATGGGCTGCATGGGTCAATCGTGAACATTTGAAGCTCAGATAGTGGCTAGAACCTTTAACTTAAATCATCCACATATTCAGTTTTGTGTGGAGAGGCTCTATCCCTTGGATGATGATCAGATGACTAGGAGTTCTCCTCCTATCTCCAGTCACAATGGAGAATGTGGGGGAGGATGATGAAGCAACTTCCTCCCCATCCCATTATGTGATCATGTCTCATATTGGAAAACTGAATGGATAGTTGGACTCACCTCCAAGACACATTCATTTTGACCCCTCTCTCATGGTATTTGGTGAAGTGTCAAAGGAGAGCCCCTAACATGTTCTTCCCTCCATCTCTATTGCTACTAGTAGTAGGAAAAGAGGAGGAAATAGAGAAAGTAACCGGAGGTTGAAGGGTGTTTAGAGGGATTAGAGTAGGGGAAAATTATAAGGAATGTCAAGAGAGTCGTAGAAGTGTGTTTTGAAACCTTGCAGTGGCGGCAATGTAGCAGATGAAGAGAGGTTCGTCGGAGTAGAGGACGGAGTTCATGGAGGGTTGAAGTGGGCTTCCCCTCTGAGTTTTGGAGCATACATGGAGTTTGGGAAGGATTGGTGATACTAGTGGATCCTTACACATGAATCTCTGAGGCCAAGAGGCTTTTTCCCTCTTGTGCTTTTCCGCACCAGTAGCTATTGCCAGTGAACTTACCTAGACCACGAGGAGAATCTGAAGAGAACGAGTTGCAAGATTGGCGGAGCGAAGGGAGACTAGTTGGATCTATAGGTGGCCAAAGGAGCATACAGGGTGCGTCTGATACCTACAAATTTCTTGCCGGGGCAGGACCTCACGGTGTCACATTGAATGGGAGACCGCATTACGTTAACAATGCGTGGAATAGCAAGAGAGAAGAGGAGGCGGGGGTTGGTTTAGCCAGACCACCTTGAAACGGGTTCAAAACCCAAAATTGACCAGCCCAGACCACAAAACCACCTCGGTTCATCTTGGGCATTGGAGGAGCGAGTCGCGCCCATGAAGGCCACATGGCGGCTCTGGATTGGCCAAAAGGTAAGAAAATATCATAATTATAAAGATTTTCATTAATTCACAATAATTAGCTCGAGCATAAGAAAAATACAAGTAATATACCAAAATTCTCAAAAAAATGTGTAGAATAACATGGAACCATCATATCAGTCTTTTTTTGCTTAAATCATAGTGATATCATGCAAATTATGTTATTCTTGTTTGATTGATAATAAATATCAAACGATGGCCTAAAATTATGATAAAATGTCACTAAATCCTTTTTGAAGTTTATAATCCATATAAGCTCAGTCATTATAATGCTTATGCATTAAATCATGTAATTTGCTCCATATGGCTAATTAGGGATTTTAACCCTAAATAAAATGCAATAAATACATACATTCACAAGAAATGATGGAATTTATGGAACACCCTTATATTTGTAACTAGAAGTTGACTTGAAACTTTTATATTAGCTAGATGCATAGAATTCATGTTATCTAAAGATGACCTTAATACATGTTATGGAACCCTAATTTAGGTTAATGATGTAACCTAGGCTTAATATGAGCACTATGGAAGTTAATGATCAGATGATGAACCCTAATTTGTAATGTAATTAATAAATAACATCAGTAAGATAATTCTAAGACAACAATACAAGTAATGATGGAAGTGTCCTAATCAACTAAGTGAAACCCTAAAGTGGGCATAACTAGGATTAAGATGATGAGAACGTGATGGCATATGTGATCTTGTCTTAATCTAGTTTGACAAGGATATAGTTGATATCAGGAATGTGTGGATTAGGTTTGCCTTTTGTGAAGGTGTGCCATTACCTCTTACTTGGCTTATTATATAGTATGTTTGTATTATGTGTGTACAAATACTTGGCATATGGTATTGATTGAAATGATTGTTCTTGAATGATATGTTGCTTGATGTTTGTCATACTTATATGTTTATGAACACATGAAACATAAGATATCTGATCCATGATATGATAGCATTAAACTCTTTCATAGTATAGTGCATTGAAGTGATCTAACTCATTGGTAAGGGATCACATTGTATACATGATCTAACTCTTTGGTAGGAGATCATAAGTCCTAAAAGCATCTATCCCTTTTGTGGCAGATGTACGAGATATATGATGGAAATTATGCTTAAAATATGTGTTGTCATTTGTTAATAAACATCTTTGTTCAAGTATATGCTTTTTCTTATATTGTTTATAACTACCAGGTATTAGTTTTATCTTATTGCCAAGTCTTAGTAATGAGAGGTATATGAAAAGACACGTAGGCATAATCAGTACAATATTCTTGAATATTGTGTTGACGTGTACCACATGTAATCTTTTGTTTAGGTTGTGGACATATGATCTTGATGAACCAGGATAGTTGAGAGTTGTGTGGTGAGCTAATGTACATGTGGACCTGTTGTCTTAATATCATGTTGTTTAGTGGTAGTACATGTACATGTAGAAGTTTGTTGTTCAATATGTAATATCAAATGTTGTAACAATTAATTATGTAATTATATGTTGAATGGTGAACATGTTTTGTATGGTTTTATTATTGTTCATGTGCATGTTCTACTGATTGTTTCCTTCTGAATCACTTGATTTTCTTCTTCTTAGCCTAGTGTGTGGTGTTTAAATTGGGATGCTCGTTGAGGAGATGTTTCAATTTGGATGTCATACATTAGATTAAGTTTTAGAAAATCTGGGGACATCACAGCAAGAGTCCAACAAAGTGAACTTACCCATGTCTCATGTGATAAGCATTTATTAAGCTAATTATACCAAATATTTATATGTGAGGGACCAAAAGAGCAAGATTCCATATTCTTTGACAATTGTAAATATCATGCTTACAATATTATGTGTATATCCATATGTTTGTAACTCTTGAACATGATGAGTGGAAAAGAATGTAAATATAGGATGAGGTCAATGGTTTGTAGTGAAGAACATACTTAAGTACTAATAAAAAATATGGATGTGTTTTTGATATGTGGAGGAGAGGATGAGTTAGTTGTAAATTAGGCTATAATACACTCGAGTGTACAGATCACATTGTACACCTCAATAGTGTTTTCCTATCTAGACAATGTTTTTCCAAAATCTAATCCATTGATCTTCATGTTTACAAGAATAATAGGCCCCATACATAATTTGATCTCATTTGGATGAGTGTATGTCACTCATCCAAGGAAAACAAAATTGACGCACAACTAATTTGAAATGCATGATTTTTGTATCCTTTAAATGCACGACCAATAAATGTCCAAAAGAGCTGAAATTTAGTATGTAGCATGTCCTTAAGATATTTAAGAAGATCAATAGTTTAGATTTTTCTAAAAGTTACTGCATCTTTAAAAATGATTGAGGTGTACGATGTCTCTGGTGCACTCGAGTGTTTATATATATATATATATATATATATATATATATATATATATATATACACGTGCTGACTCACACACACACACACACACACACACACACATATATATATATATATATATATATATATATATATATATATATATATATAAATATATCACCATAAATGTGGTAAAGCAGAAGTTATTTCAAGAATTTATGATCTTGCAGAGATATGCATTAACATCAATGGGTATGTCGTGTATGCAAACAAACCACAATCGCATCTTAGGTACAACTATATTCTTTAGTTCTTCCATCTCTTATAAGAGATTGTTTAGTGAAGAGTTGAGAAGATATAAAAGATATTGACAATGAACAAAATGTTAGAACATTTTAGGAAGGCATTTAAATGATTGAAATTTTATGTATTTGAGGTAAGATATATGATTGATTGGATTTTATGCAAGTGTAAGATTGTTGGTGTACCTTTATTATAATTTTGTATTATGGTTAGACGAGTATCTCATAATTTATATTTTGTTAATAAATTAAATTCCATTAATTGAGGAACATTTGTTACTAATATTATATAGTACATCATGAATTTCCTTAGAGTGATTGGTTAAAAGTATTAGGACTTCGTCTATGTTAATTTACCATGAACACAAAAAATGCTAAAATCAATATAGAAAAATATGCCTAGTCAAGATTTATGTGGATAGAAAAAGAATACTGCATGTGAGACTATTATGTGATGTGACTCATTACCATGTCTCAGGCAAGTCATACATGTGGATATATGTTACAGATTAATTGTATTGTACCTTGATAGTGATTCATGCACCACTATATGATAGAAATAATTAACTATCAATATGATATTTGTGTTGAGATCCTTAGACATGGACTCTCTAAAATGGTCGCATGCTTATCTTCATGTGTCAAAATTTCTCCACATTATATTTAAAAAGGTTTGTATATAGTCACTATGTAGGGGTGGTGAAAATCATGTTATGAACTATAAGTTATGTAGAGGGAATGTTTAAATCCCATATAAGAGGATTGATATCCTAAGACTCCTTATAAATGAGATTGTATAAATGCATGGCCATGCTAGTATGATTTATATGTAATACTGAGCTCATATGTAATGTTCTAGTCTCTTCTGAAATCAAGGAATTTAGATTCAACTTTATTAATAAGGTGCTCCAATTCCCTAGTTCAATTTGGGTATACATGAATTGAATATGCACCATGATAACATTGGTCATTTGTGGTTTAGTATTTTCAAATATATATGACCACTTGTGGAGAAATTATACCATAAAAGACATTGTTCATTATTTATGGATTGTAGTATAGACGATTCAATTCATTGCTAGTTATTATAATACATAAAGGGTCAAACTCATAGATGTAATTTGAATAAAGGATGAACTGATATCTATTACAATTGTTATCATGAATTTAGGCACCTAGAAATAAGTATTTAAGGACCTAGTTAAGTAAGGATATGAAGTTATGAAATATATTTTTAGGATCAGGGATTCATTCCTCATAGGATAAAAAAAACATCAACTAGCTAAATGTCACATATAGAATCCCCTTTCTTATAGATAGAGTCTAAGGTTGGCCAAATTGGTTTTAAGAAAACCTCACTGCTCCACTCAAATGTATCCAATATGCGAAGATACCATTAGCACATCTGATATCATTTGTAATAGTTACCTCCAAGGTTGATAAACCCTAGAATAAACAAAATAGTGAAAGAAGGAGAGTATGACTAACACCTCTCTATAATATTATTCCACTTGTGTGGATATCATGGAACTGAGCTAATGTAGTAGGTTTTATTAAAACAACTGACATCATTGAAAAAACCAATGTAGGGTAGAAAGTTTCATAAGAATAAAGTAGTATGTTGCAAAGGGATTCATCCTCTAGATCAGGCTTTTCACGACAATGTGTTAGTTGTCGAAAAATTCACTATGGATCATGATGTGAGTTGCAAAACAACATATTATCATGTATATGAGTTGGATGTTTGAACTAGAATCAAAATGAACACCTCTTTTACCTTTGGATCCATGCTCCTCTTCCTAGAAATGAAAAATTCCACCATAGACTTTCTTATGTAGAATCTTTCAATATAACATATAAAAATTGGATTTGGCACACATCTTGGGCCGGTTTGTAGATTGTTTGCGAAACATGAATGAGTGGTTCTTGTTTGTCTAATAAAATCTTAAAGAAATATAGGTTGGATGGTCTCAGTTTATACAACATATTTCATTTTACATCGGTGTAACCTCTTCAATGAGAAGGTATAAAGCTTTAACACTAATCAGGTGTTGGTGCATTAGATGGATCATGCTCAGAGGATTCTTGAAAAAAAGTTTTTTCATGTGGTTCCTATATGAGAATGTCTTTTCATCCAAACATGATATGAATTGAATTTTCATAATCATTATAGCATAAGAAGAAAACCATTGGGTAAACTAATACCTACTATTATAATATAATAAAAGTAGGTAACCTATAATTTCTATTTTTACATGTTCTCAATAGAGTCTCCATGAAACTTTATAACTCAAAATTAAAAAATAAGATCAATTGCATGATTTGAAGATGTCACATGCTTACAAGGTTCCTTGATAAATCTCATATTTCCACTTGAGATACATATTATCCTTAGTCCAAGTCGGATTATGAATACATTTTAGCAATCCAATGAGAAGTTCATATTTCCTATTTGAAGGAATTCACTAACCAATATAATCAACATTGTAGTAAAAACATGCTTTTAATATAAAACCAATGATTAACACCATATTTATCTCAAAGATTATCTTAGAGAGATGCATATCTTATTTTTTAATGATTAGACATCTATTAGCTATAGAGGAAGATATTGAAGATATCAACTTACCTCCATACTTGAGCAGTTGATAATAATATTGGACATAGACCCAACTTGGGTTACATTTAGAAAGAGAACATTTTGTGCTAGGAAAAAATCAATATATTGAAACAAAGTCATGACCCATGTATTAACTAGTGATCAATAACTTGTTGAAATGTAATATTGTTGCAATACAAGCAGTAATGTGGGTAATACTTTGAACTTGTGGCATCTTACCTCCAGTTATCGTAAGCGGACTAATCCATAAAGAGGAGGTGATGATGGTTGTTCTGTCTTACACAAACATACTAACACTGCATATGCTATACCACCCAAACACATCACAATGAATATGACAATAGCCACAATTATCACAACCTTGCCATAGTTTTTTGGTTTGTTTCCTGTCACATAAATTACATGAAAATTAAATGATGTGGACAAATAACCTTTTTTAACAAAAAAGAAACACAACTCAATTATATACAACCTTTCAAATGTGATCTACCCTGTGGATGAATATAAGAGATGAAAAAAATATTCTTAGTCAGTATAAGAGAATTGAAGTAATGGATGGTGTGAGCCACTAGGCCACATGTAATATTTTTTGCCAAGATTATTTTCTATATAATATTCTTAAATATGACTAGCAATGTATTGAGTATAATCACCAACAACTTTTATATCCATATAAATAATTGAAAGTTGTAAGATCGTATGGAACAAGATAAGTATCATTGGTCATAATATATGGATTTTGCTAAAATAATAAAGTGTATATATAAATAATTTGCATTTATGTTAGTTTCAAAATGTAGTTTTGTATGTACTATAGGCTATTTTGGTGATATGTCGTAATAGCCAATCATATGGTGATTGTAGTGACACATATTTTAATGAATTTGATTATTAATAAACGTAGCTCAAGTGAAAATGTTAGTTTAAATATGTGATAGTGAATAAATATAATAATGTCCTAAGAATGTATGACTCAATAACATGTGAATTTAGGTTGAGGACCTAAATATGAGTTCATGTATATCTTAATTATATACATTCTTGTTTGAGTCACTCGTCAGATATTATTGTGGATATTAGGATGATAATAATACAATAAGACCACTATGTGTGTTGACCGAGGACTACTATCATTAATAATGACACTGGATATCAATTTGAACACATAGATACTTGTTATGAATAAGTGTACTGGACATAACCACTTTGAGTGTGATACATTGTAGCCAATAATGGCGGTCATAATCACATCTCTATTTGACATGTGATTGTGGTCCTTAGACATGAAGTCACTATAATGATTATATATTGTTCAATGTGCTTTAGCACTACTTAATGTGACCTTGAAAACAATATCTATACAACTAGTACTTAGGTGAATTGTGACACATGTTGATTATTATGAGTGAGGTAGATGGAATTTATCTCTCCCATTTGAATGATATCATGGACACTTGATGAGTGAGACTATGAAATGGATGGCCATGCTCATATGAGTCAATATGTGATATTGAGATCATGTGTATCTCAATATTTTACTCTAAATGAAGGAGCAAAGATTGAACATTAAGAGGATGGCATTTACATACCTTAGATTCAATCTGGATATTAAGAAGAAAGTGATTATATAATCTTTGTAACACTGGTCATGATACTAGGTTAAAGTTGTTCTCCAATTACTTTAGTGTCAATGAAGTCTTGATAGATACCAAACATTGCTTGTGAAGTCATAATTTTATTATGCACCTCACTTCGAAAGTAATTTGGATCCTATAGGGAGACAGGCATAGGATGTATTGGAATATGAGTATAATTGTGGGAATGATTGGAAATTTTCCAATCAAATTGACTAGTAATATGTTTAGGTAAACAAATGAAACAATAATGGAATATAGTCTAAGTTAATTGGTTAATAAGATTTAATCTAAAATTTTGAAATTAAATTGTCTACTTATATGATAAGTCCACCAACTAACCTTAAGGAATTGACTAAAGTATATAGTAGGGCAATGGAAAATTAGTTAGTCAAGTAATATGATTAATTGATTAATTAATTAAAAATATGATTTTAGAATGTTCTAGTTGTCCATTTGGTAGTTCACGAGCGGCCCACTTTAAATACAACCACAAACTTTTGTTTTCTAGGGTTTTTTTAAGAAACATCTCTTCCTTTCCTCTCCCATTGAAAGGGACATGATGACTAGGGTTTTAGACACACTCTTGCATGTGAACCCTATCTCTCATAATCCTTGAGAGAGATAGAGATAAGGAGAACATCTGTGATGCTAGCATGTAATCAATCAAAGGTTGCTCCCTTACTAGCTCAGGCATCACAATGAGGAGTTCTAGTCCATCCACATGGACTATATAGAGACATAGATGTTGAGTGGCTGAATTCAGAGGATGTCTTTGAGAACGATTTGTACACATGAGGAACATAGCACACCACAGTGTAAGGAGGACCTCATTAGTCTTCCTCAATGACAACATATACCTCACACACCCTCTTTTGTTAATATGTCATTGTCGATCTACTTGTAGGATCCATGCACAAAATTTATTTTGTTTGCACTACGTTTGTCGTCTCCATAATTCCTAACAGGCGGTGTGTCCCCCTAGGGCATGAGTGAATGGAATGTGTAATTGTTAAAACACTAAGACCAAACATCTGTAAAATATGATAACATTAACTTCATGGTTAAAAACTAAATATCATACTAGAGCGATCCTCTAGTACAAGTCCTATAAAATCTTATTGTTTGAATTTTTTTAGATATTTTACCAAAGTACAAATTTTATTTACCAAAGAAATCAAACTTCATTGACACTAGTCACTTAAAAATAATTACAAATTATATGGACCTTCTAAACAAATTAGTGTAAAAAGGATCAATAAATGTTTATCATTTGTTAATTTCTTCTGTAAAGTAAGTGGCATGTTTCTTGTCAAGAATTCACTATAATTCACATGTTGCAAGATTTGTAGCTTCAATAATCAGTAATCATGGCTTGAAGCATTTTACATGTAATAAA
Organism: Alisma plantago-aquatica; assembly: GCA_963693085.1. NCBI lineage: Eukaryota > Viridiplantae > Streptophyta > Magnoliopsida > Alismatales > Alismataceae > Alisma > Alisma plantago-aquatica. The sequence continues at coordinate 456,889,787 of OY856411.1, read as the reverse complement.
AAGTGTCATTCATTGGTATTGAGATCCTCTTCCACCCCTTAAGGAGTCACACCTAACGAATAATAATAAATGATTTTGTTTTTAATATTTTCCTAGGTCCCTCTGTATGGTGTTCTAAAAACAATCTTCTACCCATCTCCTCTACTTATTTAACTTTATTCCAGAATACCTCTTTTTTGTGAGTCTTTTTACCAATCTAGTTGGATGACTCATCTTTCTTTGAAACAACATGTGGTCACTTTGGTATTAAATGTTAGTCTAGTTTCATTCTTTAATAGGTGACAGTAGAATAGTACAACAGATTTAATCTCATGATCTATTATGTATTCTGTCAACACAATATCAATGCTAGTATACTATGTCATAAAGACAACTCATTTGGACAACACTTAAATATGGGGCAGAGAATTTATAAAACACAAAGGGCATCAAAATTTCCAAACCATTTGTTATTTGCGTATTTTATTAATGAAGTATTGATGTTTTTATCAATAATTGTTTGAGATTTATATCCTTATATATGATGCATAACTTGTGCACCTATCAGTTTTTCTACACTTGGAAAAACTATGTACTATTTTCATATGGTTATGATGAATCCAACATGTGATTTTGAATGTCTTATTGAGTACTCAAATTATGCATACAACGTAATAAAAACATATATATTAGTATACACAATATATAAGATATATAGATGTATTCAACAAGGCCAAAGGTTAACATATATTGTGAAAAGTTTGCTAGGTGTAACGATTTTAGACCTGCAATATTAAAAGACAAAATATGGTCCACTAACTAGAACCCTAAGTGGAACGGGTTCCTCTTTTCCCTAGGCTTCTGACTTGGTGGTCGAATATATACATAGCAAACCAACAGCTAACAAAAGTTCTTCATTCTTTTTATTTGTTCTTCCATATTTTGCAGATTGTTAGATTTTCCTGGCTAGATGTTTATCATCCATTTACCAAATGAATATGTTAACCCACTTATATTTTAAAATTTTAGATCCCCTGCTTTTAATGGGAAATGGCACATAAACTCCATGGTGTAAAGGAAATGGAGGATCTATATATCACATATAGATAAATCTTCATGTTGAGTATTTTTTATGTTAAAGAATTGATTTAAAGGCATATGGACATTACAGACATACTCTACTAATTTCTTTTATATGTTGTACATATGGTTTTCCTTTCTTGTAAGGTTGTTGTGATCATTTATATAGTTTTCGATTCATAGTACGTAATCAGTGGTTAAATGACTACCAATATGAATGTGTGGTATCACTGAGACAATGATCCAAATCTAAATCTCACATTTCCCACTTACTTTTGGGTGCAAACTAATTTATGTGACATACTAAGTATGATTTTGGGTACTTATGTTAATATGCTTAACATTGATCTATACAATATTCATTATAGTCAATGTTAAGCGGGAAGGTTATTCTTCCAAATGTAATCTAGATATCTAAAGCAATATTTGTTGAGATGAAGCAAGCTCATCATAACATCATTACTTTTCAATATACTATTGATCCTATGATGGAAAAAGGGGCATGTAATATATCTACGCCAGATTGGACATTATAGATATAGTATCATGATAGAATGGTCTTATATTGAAGATAGTTTATGTGTTGTTGGGTTCTCTAAATCCATAATCTAAACATTTGAGTTCCCTTAGTCTTATTTTGTTTCACCTTCTTTGTAATTTCTATTTATTCTCCTCTTTGTACAAAGAGAGGAGTGAGATAAGACATCCTCTACCTTCCAATATACAGTCTTCATAATGATAAATCATTTATGCATATCGATTATTTTGATATGGAAATAAACTGGAAACATATCATGCTACATAGAACACATCTTTGTTACATACGATGTATTTTTTCATAAATAAAAGGAGGAGAACATGGTTGATATAATTGAGTTCCTTTTGAAGATTGGAATCTTCTATACTAAGGAGATAACTGAAGACCCATGATTTAATTTTATGATTCTGTCAAAGCAACCAATAATAATAATAATAATAATATTGTATTACCCTCATACTTTTGTTTCATAATTACCACGGTGCTCGTCATAATCATATAATAAAATGACATTATAAATAATTGTTATCTTTTTTGGATAATTGTCTCAAATATGCAATTTGCGGTTAGAGATCCAAGTACCTCTCACTTGTTTTATGAGCCACTTTAGCAAAGGACAATTCTAGCATCATCCTCAATACAATGAAGATTCTTGGCCCAATGGTATATTCTAAACTGGTTTTGAATAATGACATACTTCTTATTAATATTGTTGCTAATTACATTATCAAGTGTTTTAAGTAATATTTGAGTTAGAACAACTATAATGAACTTATCACATTAAAGTGAATAATATGAACATGAATTCTCTTTCAAAGCACTATAAATGTTGAAAAATTTCCATTCATTTACATCTTGTTAATAAATTAATGAGTATGAGCCCATTAGACACTTTTATCTTAGTTACATCCTAAATAAGTCATATTAATTGATATACCTTATTACATGAGTGTCTAGTGAAGATTGATTATTATATAATTTTTTCGGTCCATATGACTTTGTATAGAACTTGTAGTTTGAAATGTCCACTTCATGTATATCTTCTAAGAAGATTAATGTGATGTGCCCATTAGACACTTTTGCCTTAGTTATATCCATAGGAAGTCATATCAATTAGTTTCTTAATTACATAAGTGTTTATTGATGCTTCATTATTATAAGACTTTTTAGGTCTACAAAATTGTTGGTCCAACTTGTAGTTCGGTCAAGATTGGTTCAACCTAACTATCAGTTCATCTGGAAGATATCTTAAGAGCACATAGGATTTTAATTGGATGCCAATAAGTCAAACTCATAGGTTGACCAAGTTCCATCTCAGGTAAACTTTATTTTGATCAATGGGTAGTAAAAAAAACTAATTTCAGTGTCTAGTTTGTTGTCTTGAATTGATTGATTTCCGTATGAAATCCTATCCAAGTATTTTTTGACCTAAAGAACATCTCAATCAGAGAATTAATCAATGTAAGACCATGGAAAACATGATCAACTTCATAACTATTTTTCCCCAACCAACATCTTTATCAACTAAGGATGATCCTAGATGATTCAATCTTCTAACCTAGGTTGAACCTGATCCACTTCTATATGGGGACCATTTTTTATCATTTTTACATACACTTCAGAAACACAAAACATTTAGAAATGAATTTAGTGATAGTGTGCCTTATTGATCCATTGTATAACATATAAAGATTCTCTATTTGCCACAATATTTCCTATTATTTAGAGAAGCTTAGTAGAAAATCCTACTACACTTTATATTGTAATTATCTATTCCAATCTTTTTCCCAAGTGAAGAAGTATTCTAGAGGTTCTACAAGTTGAGTTAAGTGGCAATTGGACTAGAGGTTGTGGTGGTCCTCCTTTGGACTGATAAAAGAGAAAGAGTTAGTTCTTCTTTGGCTTGTTAAAGTGAGTAGAGGTGATGACCAACATCTTTCCACAAGAAAAAGATGGTTTTTAGGTGGTTTCGTAGAGGCCCTACAAAGAAATAGTGGTGATTTCCCATGGACAAACACTACTACAGAAATAGCGTTCAGTGTCGCTTTTCTGGGCGTCGGTTATTTCGGACAACCGACGCCTATAATATTCGGCGTCGGTTATTTATACAAACCAACATCTATATTCGAAGACCAGCTAGACACGGGTACCGCTTTGTATTCAGCGTCAGCTGCGTGTAACCAACCGACGCCTAAAGGCGCCCGCGAAATCCAATTTTCGAGCGAAAAAAATCTGGGTCACATACAGCGTCGGTTGTTTAACGATTCACCGACGCCTATGTGAAATGAAATTTTGCGCGAAAAGTTCCACTTTCGGTGTCGGTTATCCTTGGATAACCGGCGCTGATAATAGTTCCCGCCAATTAATTTGGGGTAAAGATTGTCTAATTGGATGTCAGTTATTACGATCTACCGACGCTGAAGATAATAGGCGTCGGTTGTCCTAGATAACCGACGTCGTTGACCAACTTAATAGAGGCCCGATCACCCGACTCTTCCCCCTTTCTTCCTGTTTCATCGATTCTCCTGTGCGCGGCTCGTCGCCGCTCTCCCAAAATCACCGCCTGGTGCCTGGTGCCTGCTGCTTCTCGCTCGCCGCCGACGATCCCTGCTGCTACTCTGCGTCGCCGCCGCCGCCCGCCGCCTTCCTCCTTGTGCCGCCGCCGCCCGCTCCTTCCTCCCTGCTCACGCCCTACTGCGGCGTTGTCTTCTTGCTTGCCTCCGCTGCTCACAAGGTATTAGCCGTAGCACCTTCTTTCTTGTCTTCTTCCTTGCCGCCCGCTGCTCTGCTCTGCTTGCTGCTCTGACTTCAAAACCTAAGACTAGTTAGTGTTCTACTTCTTTCACTGAGAACTGAGAAGAATGGCCTACCACGGTCGTGTTTGATTTGATTTAAACCCTAATTTGATTTAAACTTGTCCATTCTAGCATCCTAATTTGATTTGATTAAACACTAACATTGATGAAACCCTAACATCAATTGTGATGAAACCCTAACATGTACATATCTATTATTGTGTTTGTTGGCCTAGAAACCCGTCCAATATTGACTCATTAGGAGTAAATCTTGGATAGTCCCCGATTTGGGACTGTTCTTGAACACCTAATCTCACTTAGGATGTAAGTGTATAATGTGTATTGGGTTTTCGAGAAAATTTTGGTAGCATTTCCCCGTTTGTTCTCTAAGTACATATGTACTTAGAGAACAGTGGGGAAATGCTGCCGAAATTTTCTTGAAAACCCAATACACATTATACACTTACTAGTGAGATTAGGTGTTCAAGGATGGGATAGGTGGTACACATTTATTATATATAAGAATGACATCACATGTGTTTGTTGGCCTAGAAAGTGAACAATCATTGTTCTTTATATTACTTGTACATTGGTATAAATTAGAATGAACAATCACTAAATTATATATTGTTTGTATGGAGTCCGGCTTCATTGTAGATATCTATTATTGTGTTTGTTGGCCTAGAAAGGTGATGTTCGAAACCGTTTTCTTGCATTGGATGTATCCCTTTGAACGATACATGAGCATTTTTAAAGGTGATGTTCGAAACTGTTATCGGCCTGAAGGGAGTATTATTGAAGGTTATGTGGCGAGAGAGGTTATGGATTTTTGCAATGACTTTCTCATTGGTAATGACACTCCTGATAATGACAAGAATATTGAGGAGGGCAAAGGAATTTTGGGATCACGGGTGAAAGTAATCAGCCGTGAGCAGTTGGAACAAGCTCACTTGTATATTTTACACAATATGGACGAAGTGAGTGTTTATATCGAGGAACATACCAATTTCATAAAGAGACAACATCATCGAGCAAGTTCAATGTGGCTTGCTAGAGAGCATAATAAGACTTTTACTAAGTGGTTTGAAGATAAAGTCTTACATCAAATATCTCAAACACCAAATGATATTACAGAAACTATAAAATGCCTCGCCTTTAAACCAAAATCGAATGTTATGTCTTATGAAGGGTTTGACATTAATGGATTCACATATTACACAAAACGCCAAGATGATAAGAGTGTCGTCCAAAATAGTGGGGTCACTCTTCAAGCGTCGACTATGTACTTTGCAAGTGCAAAGGATAAGAGTCCACAGGAAGCTAAAATGTCATATTACGGTGTCATTGAAGACATTTTGGAGTTTGACTACATAGATTTCAAAATTCCGCTCTTTAAATGTAATTGGGTTGATAACACCAAAGGAGTTATAGTGGATGAATTGGGTTTCACTTTGGTGAACTTTGAAAAGATTGGCGAGAAGGGTGAACCATTCATATTGGCATCACAGGCGAAACAAATATTCTATATCGATGATCCTGCAAATGATAAATGGTCGGTTGTTCTTCATGGTAAAAGACAGTTCATTGAAGATCCTATAGATGAAGAAGAGTACTATGATAAGTATGATGACTCCAGTCCATTCTCAGTTGGGTTGCCAACTCCACAAAATATTGAAGCTAATGATGACTTATATGTGCGCGGAGATCACAATGAAGGATTGTTAATTGATAAAAGATCACAATTTTAGAGACATGTATGTTTATACAAATGCTAAATGTTTGCCTTTTTCTAGTTTATACAAATGCTAAATGTTTGCCTTTTTCTAGTTAATACAAATGCTAAATGTTTGCCTTTTTCTAGTTAATACAAATGCTAAATGTTTGCCTTTTTAATGACATTTTCAGATGGCTGACCATGATGAGCATGATGTCCATGATGAGCATGAAGTCCATGATGAGCATGATGTCCATGACGAGCATGGCGAGAATACCAATGTAAGTTCTAAAAACATATCCTGTATTTCTATAAAATTCATTATCTTCTAGTTATGTCATATATCCTATATTTCTATATTGGGCTAATTCAGTGTGTTTATTTTTGTCAAATTTTAGGTTGATGATGCACATGTACCCACTGAAGCAGTGGAGCAACTTGATGCACAACACCAAACACTTAACAAGAAAAGGGGCATCACTCTGTTGAAGAAGTTAATAGCGCTAAGTGGCAGTGGATCCAAATTGGTTGTGGAGTTTGATAATGGAGGAAATGCAATTGGAGTGAACCGCAATAATTTTGTAAACTATCTTGGGTGTACCACTCAGAGCCATTGTGGTGTTAAGTATGATAATTGGCATAAAGTTCCTCAGGGGAAAAAAGACTTGATATGGAAGGATTTATGCGTGAGTTATTATTATTTGCAATTCTATTTTGTAGATTACAAATTCTATTATTTGCAATTCTATTTTGGATACTAGTTAATAACATTTCCATTTTACAGAATCTGTTTGCATTGGATGAGAAGTTGCATCGTAAAAGTGTGATGCAACGCGCTGGAAAGATGCTTAGGAATTATAGGACAAATCTGAACAGAGAATACATAAAAGAGGGTGATAAGAAGAAGAAGTCAGCCCTTGAACAATGGAACTTCTTGGACAAAGAAGATTGGGACAATTTTGTTGCTTCAAGAAAATATGAAGAATTCAAGGTATTAGGCGTCACTCCCAATTTAATTAATATACATTGTATTCACCTATTCAAGATTAACATTTAGTGCTACTAACCAAATCATTAATGTACATACTAACTATGCCCTCAGTGACGCACAAAAAGCAAGGCGTGCACATAATGTGCATGACCACACTATGGGTCCAAAAGGCTATGCAAGCGTTCGCCAAAGACTACAGGCGGAGTCTGTGGCTACTCAGGAGTCTGCTCCTACTCAGGAGTCTTCCACACCCATGCCTCGCCATGATATCTGGATAGCTGAGAGGCAAAATAAGAAGGGTGAAATAAAGAAGCCTGTAACTGCTGAGGCGGCTGCAAAAATGGTAAAATACAACTCTTAGAGAAATCATTTGAATATTGATTATTTGTGGTGTTAACTTACCAATTTCTGTTGATGGTGATTAGCGGGAGCTGCACGAGCAGAGGAAACAAGGAACGTTCATCCCTCAGGGCACAAGGGATGAATTGACAGTTGCTCTGGGTAACCCAGAGCATCCTGGACGTGTTAGGGGTGCAGGCGCTGGTGTGGGCATCAAAGCATTCTTTGGGCCATCCCAGCGCAAACCCAGAGCGGGACTTTCTCAAGAAGAGGTAACCTATTCTTTTTTTAGAATGTTACTGCAAAAGGAAATTCAATAATAAGAAGCTAATGTTTCTTTTATCCATGTATAGGAGAATAAGAGAGTCGAGGATATAGTTGCTAAGAAGTTCAACGATGTAGTTGCTGAAAAGGTCAAGGAAGAATTGCTGCGGTGGCAGGCATCTCAGGCTTCCAATCATCCTATGGCGACCCACTCTTCCCCTGATGCACAGACTGTGAGTAATCCTGGAGACCCATCGCCTAACACGTCTGCTGTAAGTATTGTTTATGACATTGTAGCTAGTCTTTTCAAGATGATATGTTTTCAAGATGATATGTATATATGTATAACATTCTTTACGTAAATTTGTAGGCATTGAATCCATGCCGCTTAAGAATACAAGACTATGTTGTTGCAGAGGCGCATGCTTACCCGTCCCTTCCTGGGGAAAGGTTTCACGGGACTCCAATGCCACAGGGCTACGTTCGTGTGGGCCCATTACGTGTGTTACCCGATTGGAGGGAAGCTACATTGCCATATCCCCACACAGATATTGATACACTTGCTGAGGCAGAAGGCGGGGTCATATTGTGGCCCAAAGCAGATGTCGTCTACACTGCTGAAATTGTAAGATAAATTTACATTGATTTAGACTATTAATGTGTATATATGATGTCAACTGATCTGAAATTATATATATAGGTTAAAAAGAAGATACCAGGAGCACCTAGGCCTCCACCTCCACTTCCCGCATTACCAACTTGGGTTCCAACTGACCTAACATACCCGTTAGGTCCTGCTTGTAGGGGAATGGCATGTTGGCTACGAGCACATAATATACATTGCCCGATAATTGTTTCTTTAGATGCAGATTATGCAGGTCAATCATATGATAGCTCTTTATTTATACAAGATATTATTGAGCTGTTTATGTATGATTGGCTGAATACATCAATGATAGAGACATGGATAAGGTGAGATCTTGTTTATACATCCATATACCTTGTGTAAGATCCAGTGATATGGTTTCTTATATATTAATGCATACGTAATACATGTTTTGCAGCTACTTAGTCGAAGATCATTGCAAACAATTTGCATTTGATCATGTGGGATTTTTGATTCCATCATTGATTAGTATGGTAGCTAAAGACCCTGATAGTGTTCAACAATATTGTATAGATGCTTTTAAAATTTTCGGTCAGCAAAACAAGAAGATAATAATAGCTCCATTCAATGTCAAGTAAGTTTACTTTATTTATAATTTGGACTTAAGAAAATTCCATTTTTATTGTGCATTTTGAGTTATTAATTGTTAACTTTTTACCTCTAGCGGTAGACATTGGGAGTTACTAGTTATTGTCCCCGGGACGTTCACTGTTTATTATCTAGATCCCGCGGGAAGTACATTAAACACTAAAATTCGACACGTAATGAGAATGCCATTATTCTGGTGAGAAATATTTCATTTTTGTATCCGTTAACATCTGTTATTATATTACTATTTACTTATGCAGTGTACTGTGTTATATTAACATGTAGGGGTTTAGATGCATTCAAAAAGGCTGGAGGAACGGTCCCAATGAAAAAGAACCAGCCAATAAATTGGCAGAACGTACAAGTAAGTTCCCAACTCCAATGTATATATTATTGATGTGAATTGTGCTTAGTTGTATTATTTTGTATGTTTCAATTTATAGTGCGCTACACAAGACAACGGCTGGGCATGCGCATACTATGTGATGCGATTTATGCAGATGATTATCTGACATGCCGCATTGGACATCGATAACATACATGAGGTATTATATATAGTCTCATTAGTTAGTATGAAATATATCAATCTTATTTTTATATTATTACTTATATATATACATCATTCTCTTTGCAGGTGTTTAAAACTGACCACATTATAGGTAAACGCTTAAAAAATATACATGCTCCATATACGATGGAAGCATTAGATGAAATAAGAGAAGAATGGGAAAAAGCCATACAAGCAGTGGCAACTGTAAGATATAATTGGGATGTTGATAGCGATAATGAATGATACTTTGTAAATGAATATTTCTGAATGTTAATACATGTATTTGAATGTTTCTATATGTGTGAATGTGAGAATTGAATTGATGCCTGAATGTATCTACTTGTGTGAAATTTTCCTTGGGACTTTTGCAGGTTTGTGGCCTGTTTGTAGGCTGATATCAATGGATGTCGTAAACCTACAGTTCAGAAAACTGAATTGCAGGTTCTCATCCTGCTGACCAGCCATAGCAGGCCTGCAAACTGATATGAAAAAAAAGATATAGGCATCGGTTATTTACAGAAAACCGTAAGCAAAGACCTACAGCATCGGTTATTGGATAAAAACCGACGCCTAATATTACAAACAACCCGACCGTGTAGGAAAGCACGGTCGTGGTGGAAAAGGCGTCGCTTATTCATATAAAACCGACGCCTATAGTACTAAACACGGCCGTGTAGGGAAGCACGGTCGTGTCGTCTTGAAGTATGGCGTCGGTTATTTATAGAAAACCGACGCCAAAAGGGTTCGAGCCACAGAAAACGGCGTCATCTAGGACACTTTCTGCGTCGGTTACCAATTAAACACCGACGCAGAATGTGTCCTAGATGACGCCGTTTTCTGTGGCGCGAACCCTTTTGGCGTCAGTTTTCCATAAACAACCGACTCTTGTAAGTTAAATAGGCGTCGGTTAAAACATCGACGCCGAAGTGTTAGACCTTTAGCGGCGCCCACATAGGCGTCGCTCGGAAACCGACGCCAAAGCGAGTTAAACAATTGACGCTAAAAGGCATTTCTATAGTAGTGAAACGAGATAGTGAGCATGGTTTGATCTTTGTTTATAGTAGTTAGATTTATTATTTTGTATTTACATATTGTTTGCTAAATCCTAGTGGTTGAAAATGCAATACTCTAGATCGAGAAACCATTATTGTTTCTTAACCCCATTAAGCAACACCGTTCTGCATGATCTTCTTTCCTCCTCTTTATTTACTCAAGCTTTTGTTGTAATGAAGTTTCTACTAACATTTTATTGTAGAGATATTTCCAAGAAATGTCAACTTAGATGGGAAGGCAAATACGTTCCTTGACATATGGGAAGCAAGAGGTCAAGGAAAGGATGTACAAATAGAATGATCAACATCCTCTAACAAAGTAGTAGTAAAAACGATTATAAATAAATCAATATATCATGTATCATGGAAAAGACAAGTAAGGATGACTCAAGTGAGGTAAATCTAATTGGTGTTTTAGAAAAGAACTTATAGGTATACTCCCATTCACTAGAACAAAAATCCTAGATTATAGAAGTAGTCGAAAGAAAATACCTAAGCATGTAGACAAGTTACATGAGAAAATTGATGACCTCACTTGTGAATTTGATGATCTAAAATCATCTCCCTCCACAACAGATGATTTTTATCACAACGCTAATATAGATGTTATAGAGACTGATAATGCTTTCTTTAATAGACATAATGCTAATCATATCCAGGACATTCATGCTTATACATATAAACTTCTCATATACAATCATGAAGATTATGATCACATACATAATTTGGAGAACAACCTTTCTTTTAGAATAGTAATCCTGGAAACCAAAATTGTGACCTGGTGATTGACAAATAACCCCACAAAAAACAAAATCTCCAATTTTTTCAATGGGTAGTAGGGATTACATAACCTACTTAATCACTCTAATAAAAAAATAGGTAGAATACATGTTGTCTTCAAACCAATGAATGTTACACCACTAAAGATATTCATCATACAATTTTTTAGTCCACCCACTTAACCAAAAGCCAAAGTGTTTTGTCCTTGTAGAAATCATTTTGCACATATCAACCATTATAAGGGTGCTTCTGGGAAGCTTGTTTAAGAAAAAAGTTTCCCCTTCCATATGAATTATCTATTCCTTCTTGACATAGAAGATATTTACTAATCATAATGATGCATATACCTCTATTTAGAAAACTTTTCATATCAATGATTTCTAATGTACAATGCATGATTTAATGGTTATTCAAATGTTTGAATTTTTATAAGTTTACAATCTATGTTTTGTCAAACTCATATTTTGGCCAAGTCGTAAGTCAATGGAATTTACAGCTTGAATAGGATATTATTTGTCCATTCCAAAAGTTTTTTGATCAAATATTATTGTCTTAGACATGATACACAGTTTATTTATTATTTCTAATAATATTTCTTATTAAGATCTCATTAAAACATTTGAAGATTTAAATCTTGTGTAAAGCATATCGTATAACCCACAAAGATCCATTAATTTTTACCAACATTTAAACTTGCAAAAAGGGTGTTTGATAGTGGTTGTTCTAATTCAATCACTAGTGGCAAGAATAAGTTCAAAATATTGAAGAATAAGAAAGTGAACAATAACATTGAATGATAATGTAAAAGGCAAAGTAATCTTAATTGAGAGTACATGAAATAATATTTATGTCTAAAATATTTTAGATGCAAATGGCTTGTATAATAACCTTATTAGTGTTACTAAAATCTATCATAATGGTTTTTATGTACGATATTAAAAGGATGTATGTTGACATATTTCTAAGGATACAAATGAGGTTGGCTATGATGGAAGGATGATTCCTAATGTACATATTCTTAAGGTCAAATTCAACTAGCCATGTCAAAGGTAAATGATTCATAGTAAATGAAGAAAAATATCTCCTTTGGAATAACTAAGACATATGACATGAACCTAAGCTATAAATTAGACAAAATTGAAATAGACAAAGGTCTTCTCAATCTTTCCTTCAAAATGAGAATAATATGAACATTTTACAATGGGAAAATAAACCAAAATCTCATTTAAGTATAAGAAAATCTTATCCACTACTAGCCCTCTACAACTCATCCATTTGGATGTTTTAGGACCAATGAGAACACACTCTTAATTGAAAATTATGTTAGTTTCTTATATTATTTCATTGTTGTAGAAGTGCTTAGGAATATTTCATAGTTCCAAATCATAATATTGTTGATACACTCAAATATTTTTGCACCAAAGTAAAAAATTGAACTTCATATTAATATTATAATAAGTGAACATGGTGGAGAGTTAAAAAATAAAAATTTTATAATATTTTTCACCAAGAAGGATATGGGCACGACTTCTCTTCATCTAGAATTGTCTAAAAGAATAGCCTAGTTGAAAGGAAAAATTAATCACTTCAAGAGATTGTTGGAAAATTCTTCTTTAACAAAACACTTCAAAAAACATTTTGGGAAAAATTAAGTGAATCAATTACATTTGAAATATATTGTTTATCCATATCTATCTTAGAAACCTCATATGACATTTTCTATAGAAAGAAGTCAAAAGTTGATTGCTTTATTAGATTTCTCTCCATATTATATATCCTAAAAAAATTATGGAGACAAGATAGATGAAAAATCCTAAAATTATTTTTTCTACGATCTCCCTCAACAAATGAATCATATAGGGTTAAATTAATTTAGTTGAGGAATAAATTCTTATAAAGTATATCAAAAATACACCATAAAATTATATCAAATATTTGGTCTCTCAGTTTATGGATGACACACTCAAACTAGATCATGTGACTATAGTAAATAAATAAGATCATAACAATGTATATTTATCAACTAGAAGAACCCTCATCTTATCAATCCACTATTAGGTTTGTCAAAGACCATCCTATTGATGTAATAATAGAAGATCCTAGAGAATAAGTCAAGATTATGTATTCCTCTAGTGAATAGTCCAACTTGGAATTTATATTCAAACTAAAACAATAAACCATCATGATGATCTTAGTCATGACTATTGGGGCATAGACATGCATAAATAACTAAATAATTTGGTAAAGAAAATAATTTTAGGATTATCATCCTAGACCACCCAAAAAACTATGATTGTAACTAGATAAGTATTTAGGAACAAGATGGAAGAAGTTGGTTATACAGTTTGTAGTAAATCACATCATTTGGAACAAGGCTATAATAAAAAAGAAGGAATTAAAATATCAAGGCTATAATCAAATATACACTTTTCTGGCAAACTTTGTGCCAGGTTTCAAGCTAATTAAAATAAATCACATATCTCTGTAGTAAAATAATTTAGTAGTATCTAACTACAACCATTGAGTATGATACTTTATATCTGTGTGGATTATTCTAGGATGTAGAATTGATCCAAAAGAATTTTCGGTGCATTCTTTCTATTGGAAACTTTGTAGTGTATTGGTTTAGAAAGATATAAAATGCCTTTTCACTATCAACGACAAAAGCCAAATACATGGATTCCAGAAGTTGTGCTCAATTTAATGATGAATCAAGTCTTCAAATAGTTCCTTATATATACATCTCATATATTCATATATTGTGATATCACAAGTTTAATTTTTTTATTAAAAATCCTTTACTTCATGATTTTGATAAACAATTAGAAGTCAAACATCATTTTCATTGTGATCACTATGAGAACTTCATATGTCCCTTGAGCATGTGAACACTAAAACTAACTGGATGATATACTCAAAAGAGCATTTACTTTACATAAGTTAATTTATATTATACATATAGCTATAACTTTTCTAATACGATCCTTCATTTAAACTAGTATATCCTTTTGATTTATCACTTTAAAGATTACATGCTTTAGTATAAAATTGTTTTGTAATATTCATTGTTATGATCATGAGTGTATGATGACATCTCCTTTTAATGACTCCGACCCAAATTATGCCAAAACATCTGATATTAGGCATATAATTTACCTTAACATAGATAGAGCTACAGATAATTATCAGGATTTTCTAAAAGTTGTTGATTCATAAGGGTGGATCACAACTTAGGGCCTTGTGATACTTCACACCATTACATTAGTTTATGAGGTTTCCATGGTCACTACTGAATCCTACCTACAAAACCCTAACAAGTACTTGAAATAAACTACCTTATATATTATGTGCGTACATAATTGAAAAAGTCGTAACTTTTCTAAGTAAATTGAGAAAACTATTGTATCTTTTTTTGGGATATATCTTGTTTTGTTAAGGTGAATTTGAGAAGGATATTGCTACCATTCATGGCATAAACTTTGGTACTTACTCTTAAGATATTTATATATGAATCTCAAACCTTCTTCATGTCTTCTCAAGATACAAACACTACACCACTAGAAGCTCTACAATTAGGAATTACAACATCGTATAATCGAAATACATGCATAAAATATGGGATAGTCATATAAGAATATCTCTATTTTGATAAGCTTGTCTTATCAAAGTTTCTATTGCACACTATATACTTCCTACAGAAAACAAATCCAAGGTTCCACAAGTCTATTTACAAATCATTAATAACATAAACCAAAAGTATGATTTATCCATAGAGAAAATATGAAATTATTAAGTAAACCTCCATATGATGATTAGGTTACTCTATCATTATATTTTGCACAAACCAATAACTCTTTGAGATCAACCTTAAACTTGATAAAAATGAAGAAAACATGAGTCAATATACTATTCAAAAGAGGGTATTAATGATTATTCATAACAGGACCTATAGGAATCATTATTCTAATGAGGAAGTAGGTCAAAGGACCCATGGTCAATCTCCTAAAACTCCTAGTCCATATAACAATGTCTACAATTTTACATACAAGCATGGTTTCATCTATCAATGTTATCACCACTTTGTGTAAAACCATCAAGTCTCATAATATATCAATTATCTTTGGGCTCAACCTAATATGTCTCTAATAGAAGAATGTATTAGGCAAGATTATACCACAATAATTGACCTCTATAGTCGATATTACAGTTATTCTCAACCTTCACCACATCTAACTAACATTAACTTTAATTCCATTTTCCCGAACTCCAAAAATTTTCTTCTCAATTCAACTTTTATAGTGTACCTACCTTCTTGTAAACATGTTCATTTTATTATATCGGGTTATTCAAATGGGATCACACTATTGCACTTATGGTAAAGATAAATATATGGGTGTATATCCTAATTTGGATGTCTTGCAACAAACACTTTGAGAATATTTAGACTTTGTATGTATGGTTGTGTTGTATTTATATTTTTTTTTAACATGTTTTCCCATGAACTATTTTTCTTTAAAAAGACATATCATGTAAATAGCTTTGAGTTTCTGTATTTCTGACTTGCTTATAAAGTCACATCTTTTGGCCAAACCTAAATATCAAAATCCATTTTCTTGTTTCAAATTACATTTTATTTGAATTGGTATGAACCTCCATGGGATCTTACTATGTTTACTAAGGGAGCAGATCATATCAGGGGGGGTGTATTAGGTTTCTTGTCTGTGACAACTTTTTTATTTTGACCAGGGGATATAGAAAGAAAGAAAAAAAACCACCATGAGTTTCCCAAGCTTGTAAATATATTTATTTTGGTTCTCAAATTCAAGATATTAAATGTTTAAAATTTATGGTCGAGAGAACTTTTATCTATAATAGCATAGAATACAAGTGCATCATCTAATGGGGATGGAACCTCACTTCCTTAATCTATGGTTGAAATCATTGAAATTTTCATCATATGCTCAACCATTATTACTACAAATATTTTTATTCATGGGCATGATATGATCTGTAAACTCAATCTACAAATTATTTGACATATTTAATTTTACTTAGGAAATAATTGTCTTTATGGAAAAGGGGGATATTGTTTTCCCAAGTTCACTATATAAACCTATATTGATGAATGAAGTATTTCCTACCAATATTTTTTGTTACTATTTTGGAACTTATGAGTTTGAACAAATTAAATGAAATTATCACATGAAAGGAGATAATATTTATATTAATTTTATTTTGGAAGATCATTACTTTTGAAAATGTCCATTAATGTTGTTACTTGTAAAATGATAGATGTTAATGAGGCCACTAGACATTCTTTTCCTTAGTTATGTTTATAGGAAGACACAAAAATTTGTATATATAACTACATGTATACAGCCAAAATTCATTTTTAAATGACTTTTAATGTTAGTAGAATTTTGGATTACCCAAGTGGGTCTAGAGAGAGAGAGAGAGCTCCCATCCATCTCTAGGACAGTAATAGTGAGGCGGCCATGGTCAGGGCCACCCAGGCCAGTGAGGACTCCACTGTGTTGACTTCCACCCGATCTTCTCTCCTTGATGATCCACCTCTGGGTCCCTCCCCGACGGTGGATTGGCATGATCCAAGAGTCAATGTCACCATCAATAGATCCTAGGAAGACACTTTGGCGAAGCCAATGGTCATCACTCATAATCTCAAGTTGTTGCTTCTACTCGGTGATCATGCAAACCTGAGTTCAATGAAGATGATGGTAGACCATGGATGAGCTTCCCAAAACCGCTGGTCTCGGCCATGGATGACTTCTATAGGTCTTTAGTGATCGTCTAGATGCTTCGGAACACAGCAGTGTTGGAGAAACTCCAGGGATGGATGATCAGATCATGGATACTGAAGGGTGATTTTTAGTTATCAACTTTGGTGGGAGGGATCTTCTTGGCGAGCTTTGCATTAGCTGAGAACATGGTGGTTTCCCTAGAAAAGGGTCCTTGGTTCTTCGACAACAAGTTGGTTCTCACCTGGTGTTGGACACCCTAGGTGGACCTCAGATGGTTAGCACTCACATTGGCCCTGATTTGGGTTATGCTATCAGATGTAGGCCAACATTGGACTAGGCAGTATTGGTACTCCCAAAGTCATCAATTTCCTTATGAGAGGGAGATATGCTGGAGCTACACACATATGTGTCGAGGTGAAGGCAGACTGGAGGCCACCCCTAGTTGTTATGGTGGAGATGTCAAACGGTAAGAGTCTGGAAATCAAGATTGTTTATGATGCTTTGCCTGATCACTATGAGAAGTGCAATGTCTTTTGGCATTGCTTTGGACTCTGTCTAGGTGAGAGGGGCACGCTGGTAGAGCCTCCACCTGTGAGAGGTCGAGACACGTTCAACAATCCGAGAAGGAGGGGGAATAGGAAGAAAGGGGACAGAAAGAGTCATCCTCCATAGGTTTCAGAGAGCGAGCAGGTGACTAGAGATCCCCCGGAGGCAGTCCAGAGTGTCAGTGTGATTGAAAGTCCAGCAGATGTGATAACAACTGATGAACCACCTGAAGAGTAGAGCAACGAAGGTGTGTCATTGGTGGGGCATCCCCAGCTACTAGTGGTGTATAGGAGGAGAGTGCCCAAGGTGTTACTGATGTTATTCCAAGGTGTACCCCGTTTACTAAACATGGGTTTATACCATCTAGTTCTAGATTCAAAAAGAAAGGAAAGGAAAAAGTCAATGAAGATGCGGCTCTAGATGCTAAAGGTTTGCAGGAGTCAAATTCCTTTTCAGTGTTGGATGGGTTGGATGGGGAGGCTGGTGAACATGCTATGGTTAGCAATGTCACGCATGTCTCTCCAAGAAGAACTAAAAGAGGTGGGTCTACTCCTGGAAGGGAGGGTTGTGGATCAATTAGATAATGTGCATCTTATCCTGGAACCTTCGAGGTGCATCTCGAGTGGGAAAATAGAGAAAGCTCAGGGAGATCATCTAGGATGTGAAAGCTTCGATGGTGGTTGGTTTGGAGACAAGGATAAGAAGAGGTGTGGGGGAAAGAATTGTGGGGCTATTCCCTGGTGGTTGGGAGTCCACTTAGAACCTCAAACAGATAGATGGTGGAAGCATTGCCTTGGGCTGGAATCCATAGGTCTGGGATGTCAGTATGTTCTTTTGACCGCTAGATGTATCAATCAGGGTTGACTTCATGTGGTCATTTCAGCAGTGTACGGGAATAATTCAGAGATGTACAAAAGAAGATTGTGGGAGGTGTTACCATCGGCCAACCAAAAAGACCTTCCTCGAATTTTCATAGGGGATTTTAATCACATTGGAAAGGACAATGGGAAGAAGGGAGGGCTTACTGTGTCGACTGCATGTATCAGGCATTTTGATGATGCCATTGATGCAGCAAATCTGATTGAAATTAGCATGAGTGGAGGAATTTCTACGTGGCAGAACAAAAGAGAAGTTAGAAGACATATTGATAGTCATTTGGACATGGCAGTAATCAATGAGGCTTGGCTTGATGTTTTCCCTTTGTCCATTGTTCAGTTGGGTGGCCACCCAAACAATGATCACACTTGGTTGATTGTCCCGCTTACGTAGGGGGGTCGTAAGGGTAAACTATTTCAGCTCTAAAATAGCTGGTTAGATTGGCCCAGTTGTGTGGATATTATCAAGGAAGCTTGGGAGTGCAAGGTGGAAGTAAATTCATTGTATGTGATGACTAAGAAGTTGACCAAGACCAAAAATGCCCTTAAGATGTGGGCAAAAGGTCTGTGTGATCTGCACAAGCTTCTATTTGAGGCCAAGGAGATTCATGCCAAGGTTGTTGAAGTCCTGAGGAGCAACCCCTTGTTGGAAGAAGCTAGCAAAGATGAATTTGTTAAGGATGATAATCTTACCAAGTTAGAGAAAGCAGAGGAGATTTTCTTTTGGTAGATAATTCATTTGAAGTGGATTGGGGATGGTGACCAGAATATAAAGACATATCATGCTATTGTGAAAAGAAACCAGATGAGGGAAAATATTCATACTCTAATCAAGAATGATGGTTCATCTGTTAGTTCTCATTCCGAAGTGGGGGCTAAAGTTGTGGAGTTTTTCAGTCACTTATACAATAAATATGATCTTCCACATTTGCCTAATAGTGTGTTTCCTTCTAGAAGAGTTATGAAAATGATGATCACAATGTTGTGTGGACCTACCTATGATGATGAGATCAAGGATGCTTTTTTTAGCATCAGTGCTTCTAAGGCCCCAAGGCCGGATGGTTTTAACGTTAGGTTCTTCCAGTCGAGGTGAAATCTGGTTAAGCATGATATAGCCAGAGCAGTTAGGTGGTTCCTTATGGGGGGCTACATGTTGAGAAGGGTCAACCATTCTTTTATTTGTCTCATACCATAGAAATTAGTGGTGGAAGCTATGGGGAATTTGAAACCCATAGCATGTTGTTCTGTGGTATATAAGATAATCTCGAAACTTTTGGTCAATAGGCTCAAGATGGTTCTACCCGAGGTGATCTCTCCTGCCTAGAAAATGTTCATTAAGGGGAGGAGCATTTCTGATAGTGCTCTTCTAGCAGAGGAATGCATGCTTGACTTTGGTGTTAAGAATTGCTCCAGGAAAGCTTGTGTTAAGTTGGACTTGGCCAAGGTGTATGATAATGTTAGATGGGAGTCTCTCTGGAGATGCATGTGAAAAACCACTAGAGGGGGGTGAATAGGGTTTTAAGGTTATTTTAACAATTATTTAATTCAAACAACCACAAATGAAAAAGTAAGAAGGAGAAAAGGGATTTAGAGTGGTTCCTACCTTAGCAAATACTAAGGTAGTCAGTCCACTACCCGGTTGCTTACCCAACTGGGATTTGAAAGTATTAATTTTATTACCATCACAAGGAATTACACAAAATACAATACTTTCTTACACCCCTTTTAATAGCCTTCACTTTGAAGTAGATGCACCAACTCGAGGTAGCCTTCTTGAAGTAACTCCAAGCTCCCCCTTGAAGTAGCCTTCCTCTTAGAAGTAACCTCCCGTTGCACCAGCCTTCTTGAAGTAGTCCAAAGTCTCCTTCTTCACCAAGAAGATCACAACCCTCTCCAATCCGCAGCCTCCAACCTAGGAGTAGCAAGGAGAGTACAAACAATGAAAGTGAACAAGAAAGGAAAACAGAAATTACAACTTATCCTTTGAAGCACAAGGCTTGATTTGCCTAGATCAAGCGTGTAGATCTCCTAACCAATGTATATGGAAGTGTGATTGTTGTGGATAGGAGATACTAGCCTATAGGACATGAATTTAGAGCAAGGTGAAGAGTAGCCAATTGCAAGTATTGCTCAATTGCTCAAAACAGGTTGCTAATGCAAGTGTATGCTCAAAGATTGCTCAAGTATGTAATCAAGTGTATTTAGGTGTCCTAAGGCATGTCCTATTTATAGGAATGACCTACAAGTGCTTAAGGACGTTCTAGACACTTTCTAGGGGGTTCCAAGTGCTTAACTAGCTGTTAGGTATAAGTTAGTTGGATTAACAACAACTAGTTAATTAATTCTGCAGTTACTGTCAGAGATCATCTCGGTCGAGAAATGGTCGACCGAGACACCTACTCGGTCAAAGTTTGGTCGACCGACAGGCTCTCTGGATCAAGTGTTTGCAACGTTTATCTCCAACTGCCAACTACCTTGTCAGCTATCTAACGACTACCTGGGTCTTTCTCGGTCGAGAAGTTTGTCGACCGAGAGTGTCTCGGTCGAGGATTTCGTCGACCGAGATTGACCCTGTTTCAATGTTTCAATTAGAGTATTAAGTGTGTATGTGAGTGTGCATATATGACACTATTGAAGGGGATGATCTATCTAAGTGTAGTGATTGGCTAGGGAAAATCTAACGCTTGATTTACATGAAGTCTAAGTACTTGTACATTATATATTTGTACAAGTTTACAATTGATTACATTTCATGAAATTTATAAGCATTTAAGCATATGGATTCCCTAGTGCTTTTGTCATCCGCCTTATTCCTGCAACACTCAAGTAGCACGTTAGATAAACAAAAATGAAATGTTTGTCATAATCAAAACAAAGGGATTTATCATAATGTCCAATTTAGCCAACAATCTCCCCCTTTTTGAAGATGACAAACATTTCCAAAATATAAATTAAGGAAATATAAAACATGTGAGTTTCATACCTGAAAATTACTTTTGTGAATTTCTTCTCTTGTTTATAGAATGTGTGCTTATTATTCCCCATGAATTATAGAACATGAAATCCAATTCTTTAGGGAATATAGCAACTTTCATTGTAAAGCCAAGAGTTTATGAAACTCATTTCATGTAACAATTACTAAGGTTTAAGATTTATGTGTATTTCTCCCCCTTTGTCATTTCAAAAAGATATCCAAGATACATATTAGTGTGTATCTTGTGAATCCGTGAAAGTGATATGAGAATCCTTTTAAGGTTTAGAGTAAATGAAAATTTCATTAAGAATCCTTATGCATTGCTCCCCCTTAAATAGATATCCCAATTAATGCACTCCAATAGATGATCAATTTAGCCATAAATTTCATGCATTTGCAAAGATTCATTGCATATATATTACTCCCCTTACTTTGTGTGCTCTACAATAATAATCTTATAGACGATGTTCATAGACGGAACAACAGCTTAACATTTTACAAAATGACTCATATACTTTGAAGGGTATCCATTATAATCATGCAAAGAGAACCAATTTTATTGCAAAACGAAAAAATTTATTATAATCATGGAAAGATAACCATTTCATTACAACTAATACAACGGACACTCCAAATCTCACTGAAAAGACTTAAGTATTACATCAATATCAGGGTCTTTTCCAAGAAATGGCTCAGCTCCATAATATTGGACTAAAGTTTGCCACTCCAAAGCACCTGTCTTGGTTAAAGCATATGCTTCCAAGAAGGTAGGAACACGATCAAAGCGGAAATGAGCAGCAATGTCTTGTAGTTGCATTGAAGAAAACTGAGTATGTGTGAGATCTGTAGATGGTGGAGGTGGAGTTTGATAGTAGTTGTAAGAGGGATTATATGGGTTGAGCATGCCAGGATTTAAAGAATAAGGATATACATCTGGTTGATTTGGAGAGAGGGTTTGCATCCTTTGGTTTAGGTAGGTCATGGCATGGTGGCTATAGTCTAATTGTCTGCTTAGATGATATTGTGACCCAGCAACATAGGTTAGGGTGTTTTGGATGGGATCATAGGATGGGTTGGTAGGAGGAGGTGGTGGTGGTATATCTTGAGTAGATGTCTCACCTTCCGTCCTAGCCCTCTTGTGACCAAAATCAATTCCCATTTTCTCTACTGTGTTTTTGCTTATTTTTTGTGGTCTTCTTTCCCATGTGTATCCCATATCCTCAATTTGTGTCTTAAGAAAGTGTTGAGTGATTTGGCATACAAAATCAGCATATGGGGGATTGCCAAAAACCTCAAGCATGTTCTTAAGGATGATAAGGATAAAATTTATGGGAATACGTTTGATAATGGCATAAATTAGACACATGCGAAAGGTAGGGACTTCAGACTTGTTTGCTCTAGGATGTATGTTTGTGGAGACAATAAGGTTGACAATCCTAGCTGCAGGTTTGAGGTTAATGGCATAGTAGGTACCCCTATCTTCGTGACAAGTTGTATTAGATTGAAAAATGGCTCGTTTAATGTCACTAAGACTGACGGTATTATCACCTTGGGAAAATGTATTGAGTGGATTTCTAGTGGTAAGGTCAAGAGTGTCTTGATATTCATCTAAGTCGATGTTGAGCATGTCAAGAATATCCTCCTCAGTAAATCGAAAGCTATGCCCATTGACCATAGAGTAGAAGAAGTCTTTTTCATTTTTGGAATGGGAGATTAGGTTTGCATAGAACTCATTTACCACTTTGGAAGAGTAGGAAGGGAAGGAAGGGTTCAGAAATTCTTTCAAATTTTGCACCTCAAAGAGATCCTCCAGGTCGACGATGCTGAGGAAGTCCATGACATCAACCGGCCGTCGTGGAAGAGGAGTTTTGGAGGAGAGCCTGAGATAGCGATCACCAGCATCTGCGTCGATGAAGGGGATGTCGTTGATGATCGTCAACGGTGGGGAAGCCGCCCTTCCTTTCCTGCCAACAACTTTCTTCTTTCCACGTGTAGATGATGAAGCCATTTCTTTGCTTTAAGGTGGAGAAGAAGCAAGAAAGTCTTGGGGATGAAGAAACTAAAGAATTGCACAAAAATGCACTAGAGAGAAGCTATGGAAGTAAGAATGTGAGAGTGTGAAGCAATGACCCATTTTTGGTCCTTTTTATAGCAATCCAGTGACCAGGTCGGTCGAAAATTTGTCGACCGATCGACCGCAACAGTCATATTCCAGACGCGCCACTCGGCCACCCAACGGTCGACTGGTAACGGTCATAAACGGTCAGATTCCAACGGTCATATCCCAACGGTCGATTCTCGGTCGAGCAATTGTCGACCGACATTGGCTCGGTCGAATAATTGTCGACCGAAAGTGTGTCTGGGTTCTGCAGATGTAATTTTTATTTGAAGTCTGTCGGTCGAAAGAGATAGGCTGACCGAGATGTTTTCGGTCGAGAAATTCGTCGACCGACAAACTTACTGTGAATGAGTTTTTAAGTTGATTCTTAATGCAGATGATAGACTAAATTTGTAGAACATACATATGTTTTCTAAGGGAGTAATATTGTGATTATTATTACCAATATTTGATCAATTTTGTGGTCATAATTTTAATTTGTCTTTTGATCACAATTTTTATATAGAGAATGATATTCAAATAAGTATTGTGCCAAACTTATTTTAGGTCGCCTTTGACTACGACCATAGCGCCCCTTGGTCAAACTTGATTTTAACCAAGAGGCAATTTTGCAGATTTCCAATTTGAACATTCATATGTCTGCATGTAACTTGATTAAATATCAATTTGAGACATTTTGAGTGATACTTAATATGAAGATATCCGTCCAAATTCTCCTAGAATATTTATATAAGCTTTGTTGTAGGTAAATATCAAATTCTATTTCTTCTTGTACTCTTATTTTCATATAAGATTCTTGAAAACAGGAATAATATCTCAAGTTCTTATAGATGCCAATTGAGAAATTTTTATCTTATGTGTTGCAAGCATTTATAATTCTTTTTCATATCACAAATGAATCATTTTGCTTGCCTATTTATCATCAAGAATCCATACATACAATAATCATTATCTATAACATTATCTTTATGAGCTGAATGATAAAATAGTGAAAGCATATCCATGATGTAATGATAGAACAATAAAAGCATATAATGATAATTCCATGAAATATCATGATCATCTTTAAACTAGATGTCATAACACATGATTTCTATATGAATAGACCAGGAGATACAAAATCATGTGAATAAGAATTCTTTATTAAGTTAAACGTGACTTATTTAGAGGATCGATCTTATTTATATTTATAAATTTTTTAGAAATGGTTTTCAACTTTGTTTTACATGTAAAATCAGTCATTAACAATAGCAATTTGATCAATTGAAAATACATCCAGCAGATTTATTTTAGATTTGACAACAGAGACCAGATCGGTCGATCATTTCTCGACCAACTGTTGTTCTCGGTCGACAGATTCTCGACCGAGAAAGGTTCTATACTATTTCAAAACTGTTTTCAGTAAAAAAATTATATATATATATCCAAGTTAGATATTTAGATATTTGAACTAATTTGTTATGCCATTATGTTGAGTTGAGATAGACATAGAAATATGCAACTAAGGTCCTTGGTCATATCTCAACTTAATTCCATTCATTTAGTTTGGACGTTTTGGAACCCAAACTAACTTGACATCCTTTTTCTAATAAGGACATGAAAAGGAATAGTGACCAAGGCGCAAACAGTAATGACAACATATAGAATCAACTTCATATCTCTTTCTATGATTTTATTCTAGGTTATTCTTGGGCACGTATGTATTTGTGCCTTTAGGTACATACATAGATTGACTTTTTGGCACTTGTGTTCTTCCCTTACTAGGTTTTTGATAGGATTGTCCTTTAGGCTTGTAACCTAGTCCTCTCCTTCCAATTTGTTGGTAAGGATCATTTAAAATTTTATCAAGAATGCCATTGTTATTTAGACTACTAACTTCTTGTTGTAGCTTAGCAATCTCCTCCATTCTTTTCTTGATATCTATCTTTGCTTGTTCTAGATTAGATGATAATGAATCTTTTTCTTTCACGATAGTATCATAATCTAGGTGTGAGCACAAGACGGGTTGTTTTTGAAGATCGTTCACTTGAGTTTGCAAATTAATCTTTTCTAGAGAAAGAAGATTGCAATCTGCCTCTATAGATTTTATTTTAATATTATGATCTTCAATGATCTTTTTAAGATCTTCATTTTCAGATGTAATAGCAAGAAGCTTAGCATGTAACTCATCATTTTCTTTATTAGATTTCTTTAGTTTCTTCTTGCACTCAATATATTTATTATGCGTTTCTTCAAGACTAGCAACTAGTTCTTCTTTAGATAAATCAAAAATACTTACCTCTTCTTCCTCTTCACTTGTTGTAGCAATAAGACAATATTTATGCTCATATTCCTTCTTTGATCTCCATGGGCAGCTAGATGTTGTGTGGCTTGTTCCTAAGCACCAATTGCAACATGTTGTAGATTGGTCCAAGCTGCTCTTTTTATTGCGGTTGTAGTCACCATCACCCTCCATTCTTCAAGACCTGGTTAGGGTTCCTTGAAGCCCGCTCTGATACCAATTGAAAAACCACTAGAGGGGGGGTGAATAGGGTTTTAAGGTTATTTTAACAATTATTTAATTCAAACAACCACAAATGAAAAAGTAAGAAGGAGACAAGGGATTTAGAGTGGTTCCTACCTTAGCAAATACTAAGGCAGTCAGTCCACTACCCGGTTGCTTACCCAACTGGGATTTGAAAGTATTAATTTTATTACCTTCACAAGGAATTACACAAAATACAATACTTTCTTACACCCCTTTGAACAGCCTTCACTTTGAAATAGATGCACCAACTCGAGGTAGCCTTCTTGAAGTAACTCCAAGCTCCCCCTTGAAGTAGCCTTCCTCTTAGAAGTAACCTCCCGTTGCACCAGCCTTCTTGAAGTAGTCCAAAGTCTCCTTCTTCACCAAGAAGATCACAATCCTCTCCAATCCGCGGCCTCCAACCTAGGAGTAGCAAGGAGAGTACAAACAATGAAAGTGAACAAGAAAGGAAAATAGAAATTACAGCTTATCCTTTGAAGCACAAGGCTTGATTTGCCTAGATCAAGCGTGTAGATCTCCTAACCAATGTATATGGAAGTGTGATTGCTGTGGATAGGAGATACTAGCCTATAGGACACGAATTTAGAGCAAGGTGAAGAGTAGCCAATTGCAAGTATTGCTCAATTGCTCAAAATAGGTTGCTAATGCAAGTGTATGCTCAAAGATTGCTCAAGTATGTAATCAAGTGTATTTAGGTGTCCTAAGGCATGTCCTATTTATAGGAATGACCTACAAGTGCTTAAGGATGTTCTAGACACTTTCTAGGGGGTTCCAAGTGCTTAACTAGCTGTTAGGTATAAGTTAGTTGGATTAACAATGGCTAGTTAATTAATTCTGCAGTTGCTGTCAGAGATCATCTCGGTCGAGAAATGGTCGACCGAGACACCTACTCGGTCGAAGTTTGGTCGACCGATAGGCTCTCTGGATCAAGTGTTTGCAACGTTTATCTCCAACTACCAACTACCTTGTCAGCTGTCTAACGACTACCTGGGTCTTTCTCGGTCGAGAAGTTTGTCGACCGAGAGTGTCTCGGTCGAGGATTTCGTCGAACGAGATTGACCCTGTTTCAATGTTTCAATTAGAGTATTAAGTGTGTATGTGAGTGTGCATATATGACACTATTGAAGGGGATGATCTATCTAAGTGTAGTGATTGGCTAGGGAAAATCTAACGCTTGATTTACATGAAGTCTAAGTACTTGTACATTATATATTTGTACAAGTTTACAATTGATTACATTTCATGAAATTTATAAGCATTTAAGCATATGGATTCCCTAGTGCTTTTGTCATCCGCCTTATTCCTGCAACACTCAAGTAGCACGTTAGATAAACAAAAATGAAATGTTTGTCATAATCAAAATAAAGGGATTTATCATAGTGTCCAATTTAGCCAACAACATGGACGTTATGAGGTTTTACGACAGATGGATTAAGATCATTAAAGAATGTGTTATTACTACCTCATTCTTTGTTCTTGTAAATGGTTGTCCTTTTGGTTTGTTTAGAGTTGCTAATGGGTTAAGGCAAGGTGACCCATTGTACCCTTTTCTCTTCACTTTGGTGATGGAGGTTCTGACATGTATGGTGGATAAAGCTCAGGCATGCAAGATTATCACAACCTTTAGACAGGGTGGGTGTAGAGTTTTGAGTCACATGATATTCTTCGATGATGTCCTCTTCTTCCTTGCCAGCAATAGGAAAACTCTTACAACTTTTTTTAGGTTGATAAAAAGTTTTGGGGATTGTATTGGTTTGTAGCTTAGTGATATTAAGTCTATAGTTTTTTCTCTAGATCTTGTGATAGAAAGAGGGGTAGGATGAGAGAATTTGTAGGACTAACAGAAGGCCTTCTACCCACTAGATACCTGGGTATCCTTCTGAGTGTTGGGAAGGTGAAAGGTAAGGACTTTGAGGGTTGTGTGGATGCACTTAGAGAGAAAGTGTCTAGGTGGATGGGGATCAGGTTGTCAATGACATGGAAGTTGATTCTTGTGAGATCTGTCCTGGAGGGTATGATCAGATTTTGGTGTATTGATGCATGGGTTTCTAGTCGTTTTCACATGCATATTTTCCTTTATTTTATTTGTTGTTTTGTCATTTATCAGATTAATAATGCATGAAATGCTATTAATGACTTGTGATATTTAAATGCATCAAATTATCTTATTTTACTATTTAATATGATTTAATGTTTATCTTGAGTGTTTATCCATGTTCTTATGTATTTTTAAGTACAATTGAACTTCGCATAGTCGATACTACCGACACCAATAGTCGGTGGTACTGACTTCATGTTAGTACTTGCTCAGAAAAGACTCTTACAGACTCGATACTACCAAAAAACCAAGTCGGTAGTACTAAAATTAAGTCATTAAAGAACAAGAATGAATCATAAAAAGTCAATACTATCAAGTTTACAAGATTGATACGATCGAGATGACATCAGGCAGACAATGCTCAGGTGACCTGAAGACTCAATGCTATCGAGATAAGTCAATAGTACCGACATTTTCAAGAGTCATGGATACCCTAAGATCTCAGTACTACTGACTACCGAGTCGGTACAACCAAGTATATTTGATTTGGCAAATCTGAATATGGCAATCTAATCCAATGGTGGACATTATTTTGTATCGTAAGTGACTACTATGACCTAAGAGGAGTTTGACCAGATAAAAGGAAGCACCGTATTCCATTACATGACACTGGAGAGAGAGAGGAGAAGAGAAAGGAACTAAGGGCTTCATCTGGGATGGTTTGAGCACCTTCATAAGGTGAAACGATAGCCGAAAGATAGTCGATTGCACACAAGACATAGGGGATCATCCAGATCAGCTATTTACCAGGGGTTACTTAGTTTCTCTAATGTTTCTTACATATTTCTCTTTCTTTACCATGTATTTGTCAATGTAAACTATGCGGGGCTAAATATCTTGATTCCTTAGGACCCGAGAGTAGCCCGGATATACATTCTAACTGATTTCCATGCATTAATATCATCTTTATCCTTACTTTCTGGATATAAATTTATGAAGATGCAATGTTCTATTTAGGCCTAATCAACACAGATAAATTATTAGACTCTCAATCATTTTGCAAGAAAGGTTAAGGGTTGGAAAGAATAGATTTACCTATTTATTGCACCCCTTGGGAAAGGTGGATAATAAACGAGAGGAGAAACCCATAGTTCAATCATAAAACACCTAACTAATCAACCAATTACTATGAAAATGGGGTTGGCATTAGAAAAGGTAGTGAACTATGATGTGGGAGTGGGTAATTCTAACTACAGGTTTTATTTCTCCAGGGATAGGGGTAATAGATATTGGTATATGGAATGAATTGCAATGTTATCTATGGTGAAACCACAATCCTAAGGGATTCCCTAAATATGAGTAATTTAAGTGTTAAGTTTGTTTCGTTCATTTTTTATTCTTTTCAAGAAAACCCATTCATTTATGTCGGCCTAGATGATTAGACCATAGTTAGTAGTAGTC
Source organism: Alisma plantago-aquatica (assembly GCA_963693085.1). Taxonomy (NCBI): domain Eukaryota; kingdom Viridiplantae; phylum Streptophyta; class Magnoliopsida; order Alismatales; family Alismataceae; genus Alisma; species Alisma plantago-aquatica. The sequence goes on along the minus strand of OY856411.1, from coordinate 456,860,151 downwards.
CTCTGGAGAATGTTTCCCTATGTTCGACTAGGGCCTTAAAAGGGCCTATATTACTTTGATATGTTCAATTTTGTATAACACACGACAAACACGTGTCAAGTTTTTGGCACCGTTGCCGAGAAAACAAAAACATCCAGAACTACGAGTGTTGTGGTTGTCCACTCTAGGCCAACCCTTTTTTCATTTCATTAGAGCTAAACTATAAAGTTATTATTGTTTGTATCTCTGCTACAACACTCTGACAATCAATTTGCTACTTTCAGGCACTAGTGTATGGTGCATACTTGAGCCCATGATTATGGAGAGCCATCTTCGTTGGGGTATGGCCAAGTATAAATCCTTCATAGAGAGAGGTAAGTTGGATAGTCAATGGATAGATTCAACCAAACTCCACCACCGACACCTTCATCTGAGAGACTAGTAACACCAGGAGAACCTGATGCAGTAGAATTGGAGGATGAAGCAGAATACCATCAACTGTGGTATATTTGAAGTTTTTCCATCATCATTCATAGACATCACAAAGTCATGGTTTGTAACCTTGATGATGAATTCATTGAAATGTGGGATCAGATGATTTATGCATTCTTCGAACGTTATTTCCCCCACAGAAGACCAATGACTTGGTAAAAAAGATCCATAATTTCAGACAACAAGCGGATGAATCCTATTCTAAAGCATGGGAGAGGTTCTAGAATATGTTGTAGAATGTACCTCATCATGGTATTAATCTTTTGGGATAGGCAACAATCTTTTATTACGGCCTGCACAAGGGAGAAAGGACTACACTCGAAAATGCGGGAGTAGGGTTCTTCCTCAATAATAAACCTACCCATTATCATGAGATATTGAAGAATATGTCCAAGAATAAATCATGGGGAGATGAGAGAGAGATTTCGACAACTTTCAAAAGTGTGGGTGAATCTAAGGCCATCTATGCATTAAAGAAGAAGTTGGGCTTGATTGTTAAAAAGTTATGTGACATCGATGGATCACCTTCAGAAGAAGAAGATGAAGAGTGTATGTTTGTGCGCCAACAATAGAAATATAGGGGCAATGATTATGCATGGAGGAAGGATCCTAAGTTTTCATGGAAGGATCTTAACAATTTTCAACAGGGCCCATCACAGGCACAGCAACCCAAGCCACAACAGTTTGGTGGCTAGGCACAATATTAATAGGAACAAAAGAAGATTGACTGTATTGAAGAAATGCTTGGAAAGTTGGTATGTCAGAATGAAGTGCTGATAGAAAAAACACAAAGAGAACTCCAAAACCAAGGGGCAAGAATCCATAGTATAGAAATGTAGATTTCTCAAATAGTAGTGGATGTGGGCACCTTGAAGCAACCAAACTAATAGGGGTTCCTAGCTAATACCAGTATTCCTTTTGGAAATCAACACGACAAGGCAGTCCTACTATGCAATGGTATAACACTATTGAATAAGACACCAACAACCACATATGAAGGTGAAGCTACAGGAACAACAACTTGGACTATGATAGCAGAGGCAACTGACCCAGATAATTTTGAATAGGAGAAAACATCTGAAGGGCACACTGATGAGGTGGAAGATACTAGATCAAAATCATATGTCCCGCCTCACCAGAGGACACCATTATGCTTTCCAAATAGCTTGAAGGCAACCCAAGAAGACTGGCGGTTCCAAAAAAATTTAGAAGGTTTTAAAAGTCTATATGTCAATATTCCACTTATTGATGCAATTGAGCAGATACCATCATATGGAAAGTTCTTGAAAGACATCATCAATAAGAAGAGACGAATACCTGAGGATGATGTGGTAGTGTTAAAGGAGCAGGTGAGCACTTTTATTCTGGGGACGCTACCTCCTAAAAGACAAGATCGTGGTTGTTTCAAAATCACATGCTTAATAGGAAAGACTAAGTTTGGTGAGGCTCTATGTGATTCAGGGGCCGATATCAACTTCATGCCTTTTCAACCTTCAAAAATCTAGGTCATAAGGAGACAAGAAAGAGTACTATTACTATTGAATTGGCTGACAACTCTATGGTCAGGCCGTATGGAATTTGTGAAGATGCCCTAGTCAAAGTGGATAGGTTTGTTTTTGCTACTGATTTTGTGGTAATGGAAATGTAAGAGGATAAAGGCAACAAATTTTTTCTAGGTAGGCCATTCCAAGCCACACCTAGCATGGTCCTAGAAATGGGAAGAGGACGTTTGACCATGGGAACTTATGATGACCGGTTTGACATTAAGATGCCTGAACATTCAAAAGAAAAGGGGGATATAACCCAGTGTAACATGCTGCAATGCATGGAGGGCAAGAATTCTCTATGTATGGGGAAGACATTTATTGATATGTCTTACATGATGACCAAAGTGGAAAAAGATACTCTTGCAGTTGATATAATTGAAAACACCAAGATGATCTCATTGAAAGAAGCAATACATTACCCAGATGATAGAGAAAAAGACTATGACTAGCTACCATAGAGGAGGTCACTATTGATTCCCTGATGCAAACATATCCACAATTACCTTTGGAAGCATGTTTAATGAATAAAGTAGAAGACATCACATGCAACCACTCTCGAGAGGAGTATGCATGGATGCTAAAGGTGGTACCCTACTATTACACAAGATAATTTGAAGACTTGGGACCACCTCCCCCACCACTAGTTCCATCTCTACTGAGCCCTCTCAAGTTGGAATTGAAGTTGTTGCCACCACATCTGAAGTATGTATTCCTGGTCGTAGAAGAAAAGCTCCCGGTGATCATATCATTGTCCTTGAGCGGTTAAGAAGAGGGGTAATTTCTTACTATATTGAAGAACCGCCGAGCTACTTTTGGGTGGTCTATAGAGGACATCAATGGCATCTCCCTGAGTTTGAGCCAACACAAGATCTTCCTGGAAGAAGGAGATAAAGAAATAGTTCAACCTCAAAGGCGACTTAATCTGATCATGACTGAGGTAGTGGAGAAAGAGGTGGGCAAGCTCTTGTCGGTAGGTATCATTTATGTAATTTCTGATTCTATATGGGTTAGCCCAACACATGTAGTTCCTAAGTAAGGGGGATCACTGTCATGATCAATGCAGCTAATGAATTGATTTCAACTAGGTTGGTGACGGTGTGGCGTGCTTGCATAGATTATTGTCGTTTGAATGTTGTCACTTTAAAAGATCATTTTTTGCTACCTTTCATTGATCAGGTTTTAGAATGACTCCCCGGTCGTTCACACTTTTGTGTCCTCAATGGGCATTTCGATTACAATCAAATCTCAATCGAGCCAAAGGATCAGGAGAAATACACATTCACATGTCCCTAGGGTATATTTGCATATAGACGGATGCCATTCGGCCTTTGTAACACCCATGCTACTTTCAAGTGTTGTATGATTGCCATCTTCTCTGATATGGTAGAGCGGAACTTAGAGGTGTTTATGGATGATTTTTCAATACATGGGGAGTCATTTACAATTTGGATAAAGATTTACAAAGGTGTAAGGACACTCATGTAGACTTCAATTGGGAGAAGTATCATATGATGGTGAGTGAGGGAATAGTGTTGGGATAGAAGGTGTCCAACAAGGGTATGGAAGTAGATCCGGTTAATTAAGATAGAAGTTATATCCAAGCTACCTCCACTAACATTGGTGAAATTCATAAGGAGCTTTCTGGGTTATGTTGGGTTTTACCACTGATTTATCAAAGATTTTTCAAAAATTGCTAAACCCTTGTCGAAACTTTTAGAAAAAGATGTTGAATTTTCCTTTGATGATCGATGTTTGAATGCTTTTGAAATATTAAAGGAAAAGCTAAGTTCTGCGCCTATTGTACAGCATCCTGATTGGAGCCAATTGTTTGAGTTGATGTGTGACACATCAGACTATGTTGTAGTAGGTGTGTTGGGACAACACAAAGATAAATCTCCTACCATCATATATTATGCGTCCAAAACATTGAATGATGCACAACTTAATTATAAAACCACAAAAAAGAACTCTTAGCAGTTGTGTTTGTGTTTGAGAAGTTCTGCCAATACCTAGTAGGGGTTAGGGTGATTGTTTGGACTGATCACACTGACATCAAATATTTGTTACAAAATAAAGATGCAAAACCTAGATTGATTAGGTGGATTTTATTGTTATAAGAATTTGACATAGAAATTAAAGACAAGGAAGGGGTATAAAATGTGGTAGCAGATCACCTATCTAGGTTGGAAAGAGTGAATGAAAAAGATGTAGATATTCCCATTGTTGAGGATTTTCCAGATGAAAAACTATTTTCTATCAAGGCTAAGGATCCATGGTTTGTTGATATTGTTAATTATGTATCCTGCAAAGAGTTTCCTACAGATTGGGGGTATCAAGAAAAGAAGAAAATTTTCCACTTATTGAGGTTTTAAATTTTAGATGACCCAATTCTTCTTAAATGTAGGGATGGACTTTTGAGGAAGTGTGTACCTGAGTGTGAGGTAGAGAGCACTTTGTCACACTATCATTCTTTACCTATGGGAGGGCATCATGCTAGCTCTAGGATAGTAGCCAAAGTGTTAGAGAATGGATTTCATTGGCCAACATTGTTTAAAGATGCATATGATTTCTTTTGTCATTGTGATGCATGTCAATGTGTAGGTAACATTTCTAAGTGACATGAGATGCCATTTAATGTGTTTTAAGAGGTTGAAGTTTTTGATCTTTGGGGCATTGATTTCATTGGTCCATTTGTGTTGTCTAATTCTAACCTTTATATTTTACTTACAGGTGACTATGTATCTAAGTGGGTGGAAGCAATTCCAACCCGCACCAATGAAGCTCAAGTGGTGTGCATATTTGTGAAGGATAACATATTTGTAGGTTTTGTGTTCCCCGACTGATCATTAGTGATGGTGGATCAGATTTCACCGATACGAAATTCAGAGCCTTAATTACCAAGTATGGGGTGAAGAACCGAGTGGGTACTCTGTATCACCCACAGACACAAGGCCAAGTGGAGTTGTCTAATGGAGAAGTGAAGAAGATCTTAGAAAGGACAATTTCCACTAATAGGACAAATTGGAGTTTTGTGCTTAATGACACTCTTTGGGCATATAGGATGGCAAATAAATCACCTATAGGGAAGACACTTTTTAGGTTGGTTTACAGTTGTGCTTGTCATTTACCAGTAGAGCTTGAGCATAAGGTGAAATGGGCATCGATAAAGTTAAACTTTGGATTGGATGAAGTAGGTAGGAAAAGACTTTTGGATCTTAATAAACTACATGAGCTTAGGATGGATGCTTATGAAAGTTCTAGGATTTATAGGGAGAGGACAAAGAAGATTCATGATAGGCATATTGTGAATAAGGTGTTTCTTCCAGGCCAAAAGGTTCTCCTTTTTAATTCATGACTTAGGTTACATCTGGGCAAATTGAGGTCCAAATGAAGTGGACCATTTCTGATTGAGCATTTTTCCCCACAGTGCTATGAAGATTTTAGATGGGACTAGGTCATTCCTTCTTAATGGACAAAGATTGAAGCACTACTATGGTGGTGAAGTGGAGTAGAGAATAGAAGAGGTACAACTTATGGAAATCCATTATATTCTTACTCTTAAGAACGTCTAGTCTAGGATTTTAAATAATGGAGCTTGTTGGAAGGCAACCCAACCTTCATTTTCCTTCTATTCATGATCATTTTTGCATTGTAGTTGTCTTTGTATTTTTTAATTTTTATTCTTCTAAAAATGGTACCTTGACTCATTGTGGAGAGTGCAGATTTTTCTCCAGGTCAGTACCACTGAGATACCCAGTCGGTAGTACTGAGATTACATCAACGAGCCATCCACACCAGAATACCAACTCGATACTATCAACTATCCCAGTAGGTACTACTGAGTCTCTAAAGATTTTTGATCATTAACTAATAATCTCTCAGTGGTATCGACACTCAAGTTAGTACTATCGACTTTTTGGCACGTCTAGAATCAAAACATCGAGATGTAAAATTCAAAAGTACCAAGCCAAAACTACCCACTCCGTACTATTGACATTCCAATTGGTAGCACCAATGCATGACTTCACCAATCTGTGGATGCTCAATTCAACGGTAGATGCAAGCTTCATCACATGGTCGCTAGTAGCAATCGGTGACTCAAGTCGGTACTACTGACTTGAACTTGGTACTACCGACTCTGAGCGATTTGCATAAGGGATATCATCAAACATCAGTCATCGATACATCTGAGCCACGGATTTGTATATGTATCTCGATACTACTGACACACAAGTCGGTAGGACCAACTCAACTATATAAGGAGGGGTGGCTAACCCATTTTCTTCACACCACTTCCTCCACTCCTCCTATAACTCAGAGTAGACATGCACTGGGTTCCGATGATCTTCATTGAGCCAATGATCTTTACTGAGCTTCTCTTTCCTTATCCTCTTTCTTGCATTGGCATCGTGGTGCCAAGGAGAGGCCATTATACATCGACAAATCAAGGTGAGTTGGTCCCTCAACCAACCCACATCCAAAATCCAACCTCAAAGATCAGGAAAGTCTATGAAGAGTTGCAGACGAGGCTGATAATACCAACATGATATGGAGATCGTGCATTGATTGAAAGGGCGGGCTTTACTGAAATCATGCGATGCGTGTATTAGAAGCAGCTCATGGAAGGAGACAATCCTTTCTTCAATGAATGGCAGACTTACCCGAAAATCATCCTTGAGTTCTTGGCGTCGCTAGATGTTCTTGTTGCCCGAAGTAGAAGTTAGGAGGAAAATGGCAGGAAGGCAGAGTCAACTTCCACCTCTTCAAAAACAACTACTCCATCACTCTGTGGGCCTTCAACCACATCTTCAACTGGGCTCACATCCCAGAACACTCAGCCCCTTTTGATTTTGACTTTGATTTGGCTTGGAAGCAGTTGACTGAGGTGCCAGAGGGCTTTCACATAAGCTGGCATGTCAACTCAGTTATTGACATTGAGCACCCCTTTGCTAAAATCCTTCACCGCCTCTGTAGCAACACCATATTTACTCATTCTGGTCAAGCTCAAGGAAAGGTTCAATAGGTGGACCTCTACTTCCTCTATAGGCTATTGGCAGGGGAGACCATCAACTTTGGAGCCTTCCTCGTGCTCCACATGATCTTTGTTCGGTGCAACATGGCAAGGAAGGCGTCGATTTTATTTAGGGGTCTCATCACCCCCATTGCATTATACTTTCACCTTGATTTGTCCACCCTCACACCATTGGAAGCTACAAAGAAGTTGGACATCCTACACTTCCGCATAGCGCACCTCCTCGACATCCACCACAACATGCTCTATGTGCATGGCACACATCATTGAACAGTTAGGGAGCGGAGCCTCCCTGACCCCACATTCAAATTGTGTGGATTAAACCATCTTCAGTGGCCACTGAATGAGGGGGAGGTCGAAGATCCACCTAGGGCAGCAGCTCAGGATGACAATGAGGAGCAAAGTGATGATGACTCTAACGGTGTTGAGGAGGTGGAGCCCACCATCCCCATCACTAGGAGAGTTGTCCCATGCAAATGGGCACATACCTATACTGACTTGACTTCTTCTTCCCCGCCTCATTCCCAGGAGACACAAGACCCATACAACATGGCAGGTATGTATACCATGCTGCAAAAGATTGAGACTGGACAACAACAACATCAAGCAACATTGGCTGGTTTGCAAGACATTTAAGGAATGTTGAACCAAAACCAGCAAGTGACATACAAGAATGGATGCCTTCTCTTGGCCAACCAAGAGAATGTTCACATGCTCCTACCACGGATGGAGCAGTACCAGCAACCCTTATTCGAATACTATTAGAACTAGGTGTACTTTGGAGGGTACCCATAGTCGTAGTAGATGCCATCATCTGATCTATCTTTGCGGGGGATGTTTCCCCCTCATGACCCCAACATGCCTCATCCACCTCCATTTTGAGAAATGGTATCACTGTTCCACCTCTTGAGTGCGAGTATTGACTATGTGGACATAGTCATATTCAAGCTTAGGGGGGTGTTGGAACAACATTCTATCTTAGTTTTTATAGTTTCTCTTGCATTTTATCTTAGTTGTTTTATTTTTAATTTGACTTATGCATTTTTAGGATCCACACCTATCTAGTGTAATCGTGTAGTAGTAATGTATGGTTGCATTTGTAAAGTCATAGGTGTTAGTGTAATGAAATGGTTGTCTTCATAGATTAATTTGTGACATCTTTGTACATCACCAATCGAGGAAGTGTTTGGTTAAGTTAGCTCTAGGATATCGGATATGAATGAACATCTAATTAAAATGGGAAAGTGAATGAAGATGTTGTCAAGCCTAAGCTGATAAAACCTTTAATGAGATTTTAAATGAAAATATAAGAAAGAAACCATAAGATTATCCAGTGCACGGGTCATTAAAGTGGGACATATCATAATTCCATGAAAGGCATTGTCTCTTGGTTATTTGATTCCATCCATCTTTGCCATCTAATTTTGAATCACCACCTCAAGATGAACAAGTGCTCAACTTATTTCTTGTGGTTGCATTGCATGACATGATAGGTGACATGGTATATTAGCTCTTATCCTTCTGCACATTTGAAAAAAAACTTAGGATAAAAAAAACAAAAGTTGCATTTGTATGCACAACCAATCTTAGTGCATACCATCTTCGTTACATTAAAATTGCATGTAGATTAAATACATTTCATCACAATCATTCCTTTCTATCATATGGATTATAGTCTCTAGTTGTGAAGATTGAAGTAGGGGCAATACCTCCACATCAAAAAGAAAAGAAAAAAAATGAAAAAATGTATGAAGTGAGAGCCCAAGTATAATTCAATCATGCCAAAGAAAAAGAAGATTATGGGTTAGAGAAATAAATTCAATCTCAAGATTTTGTAAGGAGAAGGTATGTCCCTAATTCTTCTTAAAGGGATGAACTAACTCACATGATGCATTTATTTGTTTTTGACATTCTCATTTTTTGTTATGAGATATCTTTACACATGAATCATGGGTCAAAATAAGAAAAAGAGAGAAAAAGTCAGTAGGCATTAGGTCTCATGCATAACATTATTTTCAATCATGTAGGTCATCACTCTTTTTGTATAACTAAGTTGGATGTACTTGTGATTCTTCAATTACCACCCATCTTATATCATTAATTACTCTCATTGGTAGGCCACTCAATTGATTTATCTCCTCATCCATTATTATAAGGAGATCTGCTTCCAAGTAGTAGGTAGTTAGGAGAGAGTAATTTAGATTAGGGAATCACATAGTGCACCAAGTGAATGCCTAATTATTATGACATTAACTGCTTTCTTAATAGTGTTCATTGATCAAAAGGTAGACGTCTTCTAGGAAAATTTTTGGTCATTGTAGAGCAGTTATTAGTTCACTGGTCATTGGAGGCCAGTTTAGGGATTGTCCAGTATGATTAAGAAAAGAGTTCATGTGTTGTATCCTTTTGTTGAATTACATCAAATAGATCCAAGATTAGTTTTGCTCGAGGTCGAGCAACATTTAAGCTTAGGGGAGTTTGATGCATGGATTTTTAGTCATTTCCACATGCATATTTTCCTTGATTTTATCTGTTGTTTTTCATTTATCAAATTACTAATGCATGAAATGCTATTAATGGCCTATGATATTTGAATGAATCAAATTATCTAATTTTTACTATTTAATATGATTTAATGTTTATCGTGAGTATTTATCCACGCTCTTATGTATTTTCATGTACAATTGAACTTCATAGAGTCGATACTATCAACACCAATAGTCGATGGTACCGAATTCACGTCAATACTTGCTCAAAAAAGACTCACACGGACTTGATACAACTAACACACCTAGTCGGTAGTATCAAAATCATGTCAGTAAAGAACAAGGATGAATTGTGAAAAGTCGGTACTACTGAGTACAAACTCGGTACTGCCGAGATGATGTCAGACAGACAATGCTCAGGTGACCTGAAGACTAAGTTCTATCGAGACAACTTGATAGTACTGACATTGTCAAGAGCCGCAGATACCCTAAGATCTCGGTACTACCAACTACTGAGTCGGTACTACCGAGTGTGCCTGATTTGACAAATCTAAAGATGGCAATCTAATCCAACGGTAGACGTTATTTTGTACCGTAAGTGACTCCTATGACCTAAAAGGAGTTCGACCAGATGAAAGGAGGAGTCTGTGTTCCATTGCATGACACCAGAGAGAGAGAGAGAGGAGAAGAGAAAAGAACCAAAGTCTTCATCTGAGATAATTCGAGCACCTACAAAAGGCAAATCGGTAGCCGAAAGACAACCGATTGCACGTACGATGTAGGGGATCATCCAGATCAGCTATTCACCGGGGGTTACTTAATTTATATAATGTTTCCAACATTTTTCTATTTATCTACCATGTATTCATCAATGAAAACCATGTGGGGCTAAATCCCTTGATTTCTTAGGATTCGGGAGTACCCCGGATATGCATTGTAACTTATTTCCATGCATTAATATCATCTTTATCCTTAATTTCTAGGTATAAATCTATGAAGATGTATTTTTTGTTTATGCTTGAGCAACATTAATAGATTATTAGACTCTTAATCATTTTAGGAGAGAGGTTAAGGGTTGGAAAGCATAGATTTACCTATTTATTGCACCCCTTGAGAAAAGCGGAGAATAAATGGGAGGAGAAACCCAGAGTTCAATCATAAAGCACCTAAATAATCAACCAATTACTATGGAAATGGGGTTGGAATTAGAATAGGTAGTGAACTACAGTGTAGGAGTGGATAGTTCTGACTACAAGCTCTTTATCTTGGGATATGGATAATAGATATTGGTGTATGGAATGAATTTCAATGTTATATGTGGTGAAACCACAATCCTAAGAAATTCCCTAAATCTAAGTAATTTAAGTGTTAAGTTTGTTTTATTCTATTTTTACTTTTGTACAATCAAACACATTCATTTGCACTAGCCTAGATAATTAGATATAGTTAGTAGTAGTCCTCTGGAGAACGTTTCCTTGTGTTCGACTCGGGCATAAAAAGGGCTTGTATTACTTTGATACGTTCACTTACATATAACACATGGTAAACATGTGTCATGTATGCAGGCCTAGGTACCAAATTTTGTGCTAGATAAAATGAGAAGTGTTCTTGCTGCTTTTCTTTGGGGTGGTCGGGGGCACGTTGTCTCCTAGTCTACAGTTGCGAGGAGATTTGAGGAAGTTGGTCTTAATGTTGTTGATCCAAATTCCATTTCTCGTGTGGCCATTATTAAAAGGATTGATACTTTTCTTAGGATTGAGTCCTTGTAGATCACTTGGATGATAGTCTGTTATGGCCACTCTTTGGAATTCAATGGACACAAGAACATATCCAGAGTTTAGAGGGCTATGTGTAGTTGTGGCTGTAGATTATATGGTTCATTCTATAGGGTGGGATCTGAGGGATTCGATGGCCAATCCTTTGGCTATTTCTCTCTTACAGACGCCAACGATCCATTGGTTCCCCCTCTTGTGGAATCAGGGACACAAACCAAAGTGGAGTTGCAACATCTTCAGGACGATTTCGGGGAGGCTACCTAAGAAGGACCGCATGATTAGATGGGGGTTAAATATTAATCTGAGATGCTTGTTATGTAGGACTGAAGAGGAGTCCTGATAACACCCAAATTAGCGCATATTTTCTATGCATTTTATCTATAGTTTTGTGCCACTTTAGTCTTAAATATGCACTCTTTTATTCATGTTTTATGTTTTCTGTCTCTCCATTAGATAATGTAGTGAAAATAGCCAATAATGTAGCTAATTAGCCTGTTTTAGACTTGCAGGCACCAAAACTAGCCAATTTTGGGACTCTCAAGTACTGAACCTGAAAAGACAAAGATTCCAGCAGCTGACCGATAGGGCCTGGCCGATACGGCCGCGCCGACCGATATGGCTGCACCGACCGACACGGCCGCACCGACCGACACGGCTGCGTCGACCAATACGGCTGCGTCGACTGATACGGCTGTGCTGACCGATACGGCTGTGCCGATCGATACGGCCGCGCCGCCCGATACGGCTGCTGCCCGATACGGCCGCTGCCCGATACGGCCACCTGATGCCTCAAGATTAAAACCACAGATGAAGGACACGTGAACCAATAAAAGCTAAAACTCCCATCAACTCACTGCCTATAAATAGTAGCTACCAACCTACAGAGCAAAGAGGGGGGAGCCGGAGGGAGGACCCGGCAAGAGCTAGTGCCTAGACCAAGGAGCTAGTGTGTCGAGTTCCCCAAAAAGTCTACTAACCGATACGGCCGCCGACCGATACGGCCGCCGACTGATACGGGTGCCGACCGATACGGGTGCCGACCTATACGGCCACCGACCGATACGGATGCCGACCGATACGGGTGCGTCGACCGATACGGCTGTCGCCCGATACGGTCTAGAGAGAGAGTGAGCCGAGGAGTCCAGAGGGACAAAGAGAAAACCCAAGGGCCGAGATCCGACCTGCACAGAGGCCGAGGAGCGAGAGCCACCTCTCCTCTACGGGCTATATCTCTTCTCTCTTCTCTTTCGTTCTACTGCATTCCTTTGTTTCTTGTACAAACGATGTTTATCCATCTTTGTTCGGTGCCAGCTATGCTTGTCTATGGCTAGTTAGCTCCTTCTTGCCTATGCAGCCCGATCTGGGCATGTTTATATACTTTTGCCTTAAGTAAGTAGATTCATATCATATCTAGTATGTTGCATGTTCTATTTTCTCTTTCCAAGTTATGATTGCTAGTTTGGTTGATCTCTTACTCGCTTGAACTACTGTTTCTTCCTGTATCGAGAGATCCGTTGTAGGAATAGCTAAGAGACGATAGTTTGGATCTGAACCCGAGAGGAGGATGATCTGAGGTATTCTGTTCCTAACATCCCAGAATATCCTAAGACCTAAGAGGGAACTTAGTATATTCCGAGGTGATGATATGTCATTCCTTGAGAGAGAGTCGATGACATATCGTTGATGGTTTTAGTCACGCATCGCGAGAGCGAGTGGGACGACCCCACAGGACAGATGCCATTGTGCATACTAGATGCTTGCTTGGGTGTTCAAGGGTTGTCTATGCCCGAGAACGAGTGCATAGACTGCCCCGTTTGTGGTTACATAGCCAGGAACTCTCTTTCTCTGATTAGTAGACTCACGAGCTCTGTTTTGTTTTGTTTTCTTTTCTTTGTTTTGTTTTATATCGTGACAACCTGCTAGACTAGTTCTAGCATTTACTTTCATCGACTATCGCCTTGGCTTATCTGACTAAAGAACGAGATCCGTGGCATCCTAAACGTTAACACGTCCCTGTGTTCGACCCCGTATATCTACTTCGACCCCGTAATAAAAGTTGTGGGGGGCTAGAAGGTTTCGGGTTATAAATTTAAAGCTTGATTCTTTCCTTTGTCCCGCGTTCATTTCCGGACGTGAGAAAAAGGTCGGTCAACTTTTGGCGCCATTGCCGGGGACATGGGTTTTCCACGTTTACACGCCTAGTAGATTTTTGTTCTGTCACTATAAGTATGTATATACATGCATAGTTTTCCTCTTGCTTTACACATACTTGTTCATATATACTAAATCACTTTTTTCTTTTTTCTCATACCTTTTTCGGCCATGGACCTTGCTTCCGCAAGACAAGTCATCTTGTCCACCTGTCCTCCTGAGTTTTTCTGCAGTTTCGACTGCTGGTAAATAATTGAATGTCGTGCTCTGCAACTAGTCGAGTTATACTCACCTCCATCGTCGTCATATGTTGAAATTCCAACAAAGGAGACTGCCAGTCAACCATCGACCCCCATTCTATCATGGGATCAAGAACAGATTAAGGCAGTGGAGTTGGGTAGGGAAAGTATTCACGCACTCACCTCCTTAGCACCTCATCTCCAAGAAGATGTCGATCCAATGCAACAACTGCTAGAAGAGCAGGATCGTCATCTTAAAGTAGCCACCGAGGCTGCAGACTGCAGTAGAAGTCTAGTTCAAATTGTTGAGTGAGGATTCGTTCAAGCGCATCAGTTTGGTACAGCAGACCAGCAACCGATGTGTATGGCAGAATCGACGGGTCTCGAAAGCATTACTGCTCAATTACAAAAACTTAATGATAAAGATGTTGAACAAGGCAGGAGGCTCCAAGAGCTCATCGATCTGGTTACAATTCAGTTACAACTGCCATCACAAGATAATGAAGACTTTAGTCATCAAGACCATTCCATTGGGTATGAAGTGGAGTATGCACCATCATCCTATTCATACCATCAACTGGATTCACCAAGATTTTTCTGTGAAGACCAACCCACTTGGGGAAGCCCTTCACTATACAGATGACCCAACTGATGAACCAATGGAAGAAATGAGTCATAGACATGAATGGGTCTATGATAACGATGATGAAGACTCTAAAAGCCAAGTTTCCTCACATCCAGAAGGTTGGCTAGAGGAACCAGAGTCAGATATTGAACCAGACCAGAGTGACATATCTCATATTGAGACTTGTCATTTCGCTTTGAGCAGTACGCCAACCGTGGTTTGGAACAATTTGTTCGACGATGACAGCTGCTCGACATGGAGCAGTGAGTACAGTAACGAAGACCAGTTGGAGAAGCATGAGCCATCATTTACCACCATCCCTTTACAAGGCTTGGTGGACGTCAAGGGGAGTATGGACGGTTCACTACAACATGGCTGCTGAGCATGAAGACACCCCTGAATCCACGCCAGGTGATAAGCTTGGGGTGGTAGAACTACAAACAGATTCTTCAGGGGGTACTTTTTGCTTAGAAGATGATTGGATGACTCAGACAGTACATGAAGATTTATCTGAGCATCCAACCTCAAGTGCAGAGATGGAGAGAGAAGATATGAGTCCTCAAGATAACGTCCAACCTCTCTCATCTATCTCATCCTGTGTCGACATCCCAGGACCTTCATTTTTAGAATCATATAATGAAAGGTACCCTGAGGATGAAATGTTGAAGAATTCATCCCAGTGCAGTTCAAGACACTTCCAGCACAAAGATGACTTCACTGAGTCGCTAGATTTTACTTTTCTTCTTCAGACTCGGAAGGGCCAACACATCCGCCTATTCTACTCATATTATGTGGCGGAACCCGTAAGCAAGACACAGGTGATACTGGTCCCAAAACTCAGGATTTGGGATCCCAGTGTCGGTATCGTGGGGCAGCCACCCCCTTTTCTATTACCCACCCTCCCTCCCTTTTATTACAATAAATTTTGCTTTTCATGTTCTTGTTAGTTTCTTTCCTCTAACTATTTTATATCCTTGCATCTATGCATCATCTTTAGAACTTCAATAACTGCCATTAACAATCATGCATTCCTACCTCACTATTTCAAGTTTAAGTCTTGCTCGAGGATGAGCAAACTCTTAAGCTTGGGGTGGTAGGCTTCGCCCTTCTTTTCTCTTCACCCTTCTTGCATGCATGTCTATTTCCTGCATTTAGTCTTAAATTTTCAAAAATTTTAGCTTTTTAGCTTTGCAATTATGGCTATGTGGTGCGACTCTAATAGATAAATGCTTGACTTTATGCCTAATTGCACAATTTTTATCTTAAAAATTGCTTGACCTCTTGCTTGACTTGCTCTTTGACTCTTTCCTTGAGTTTGGTAATAAATCTAAGGTTATGTCCCTTTTTCATAGCTTAAAGATAAATTCCCTTGATCTATGTTGTGAATGACAAATCCATGGTAAAGGACCGTTGGAATGAGCTAAATCATGATTAAAGTCTCCTAGCTGCGAATTTCACAAGGTTGCCTCTATTCTAAGGATGCTTGAATCATAATTGCAACTTCTCACACAGGTATCAAGCAGATTATGATGGGCTTTGAGCTATGATCAAGATGAAATGTTTCTCCTTGATGGACTACGTGCCTTCTCACATTAGATTGAGTAAAAAAGATGAAACATATAAAAATGCACAAAAGAGGCTTGGGCGCCCACAAAATCCCAAAAATATCTATATAGTTCTCACCCAAGCCCAAAAATAGAATGCATATGATAAAAGCCTGAGTGTGAACAATAAATGAGCGCTTGTTTTCTCTTTTAGGAGAGTTGAGGATGGTGCCCAGCCGGTGTACGACTGCGCTCGTGAATGCAGATATGTTGTGCCTGGTAGTACCACTCTAAAAGCTCATTAGAGAGTTACTAGGAACCCCCTAGGTGACCTATGAGATCATCTCAGTAGCAGGGTTGGTTTGGGTGCAATACGAGGAGTTCATCTCACTGCTTTGGACCAACTGGTTCGGACTGCAGGGACTGTTGCTCGCTACATGGACCAACCTGACGCAGATCGGGATCCTCAGAAGTCATTAGAGTCTTTTTGCTTTGTTTGTTAGGACATGAATAAGTGAGAGGCGTGGTATTCTTGGTTGGTATGCATGGATTCATGGTGATGGCTCATTTCTCATCACTTGCTTGATCACCTAAATGACAACTCTTTCATGATCAAATAATTATGATTCAAACCCTCATGAGTATTGGCAGGCTATAGTGAATTCGCTTAATCTTTCTTGGATATTCTTTGATCTTACTTTGGCAGGATTGTGCTTGTTTGGTGGGGGTTTGTTCTGAAATGACATGGATCAAGAGTATTGATGCTTTAAACTATTTTTCTTAACCTTAGCATTTATTGCCAAGCTTAATTTGGATGTTATCTTTTGTTCTTTGAGCACAGTCTTGCTTGAGGACAAGCAAGTTCTAAGCTTGGGGTAGTTGATAACACCCAAATTAGTGCATATTTTCTATGCATTTTATCTATAGTTTTGTGCCACTTTAGTCTTAAATATGCACTCTTTTGTTCATGTTTTATGTTTTCTGTCTCTCCATTAGATAATGTAGTGAAAATAGCCAATAATGTAGCTAATTAGCCTGTTTTAGACTTGCAGGCACCGAAACTAGCCAATTTTGGGACTCTCAAGTACTGAACCTGAAAAGACAAAGATTCCAGCAGCTGACCGATAGGGCCTGGCTGATACATCCGCGCCGAACGACATGGCCGCACCGACCGACACGGCCGCGCCGACCGACACGGCCGCGCCGACCGACACGGCCGCGCCGACCGATACGGCTGCGTCGACCGATACGGTTGTGCCGACCGATACGGCCGCGCCGATCGATACGGCCGCGCCGCCCGATACGGCTGATGCCCGATACGGCCGCTGCCCGATACGGCCACCTGATGCCTCAAGATCGAAACCACGGATGAAGGACACATGGACCAATAAAAGCTACAACTCCCATCAACTCGCTGCCTATAAATAGTAGTTGCCAACCGACAGAGCAAAGAGGGAGGGGGAGCCGGAGGGAGGACCCGGCAAGAGCCAGTGCCTAGACCAAGGAGCTAGTGTATCGAGTTCCCCAAAAAGTCTACTGACCGATACGGCCGCCGACCGATACGGGTGCCGACTGATACGGCCGCCGAATGATACGGGTGCCGACCGATACAGGCGCCGACCGATACGGGCGCCGACCGATACGGGTGTCGACCGATACGGGTGCGTCGATCGATACGGGTGCGTCGACCGATACGGCCGCCGCCCGATACGGTCTAGAGAGAGAGTGAGCCGAGGAGTCCAGAGGGACGAAGAGAAGACCCAAGGGCCGAGATCCGACCTGCACAGAGGCCGAGGAGCGAGAGCCACCTCTCCTCTATGGGCTATATCTCTTCTCTCTTCTCTTTCGTTCTACTGCATTCCTTTGTTTCTTGTACAAACGATGTTTATCCATCTTTGTTCGGTGCCAGCTATGCTTGTCTATGGCTAGTTAGCTCCTTCTTGGCTATGCAGCCCGATCTGGGCATGTTTATATACTTTTGCCTTAAGCAAGTAGATTCATATCATATCTAGTATGTTGCATGTTCTATTTTCTCTTTCCAAGTTATGATTGCTAGTTTGGTTGATCTCTTACTCGCTTGAACTTCTGTTTCTTCATGTATCGAGAGATCCATTGTAGGAATAGCTAAGAGATGATAGTTTGGATCTGAACCCGAGAGGAGGATGATCTGAGGTATTCTGTTCCTAACATCCCGAAATATCCTAAGACCTGAGAGGGAACTTAGTATATTCCGAGGTGTTGATATGTCATTCCTTGAGAGAGAGTCGATGACATATCGTTGATGGTTTTAGTCACGCATCGCGAGAGCGAGTGGGACGATCCCACAGGACAGATGCCATTGTGCATACTAGATGCTTTCTTGGGTGTTCGAGGGTTGTCTATGCCCGAGAACGAGTGCATAGACTGCCCCGTTTGTGGTTACATAACCAGGAACTCTCTTTCTCTGATTAGTAGACTCACGAGCTCTGTTTTGTTTTGTTTTCTTTTCTTTGTTTTGTTTTATATCGTGACAACCTGCTAGACTAGTTCTAGCATTTACTTTCATCGACTATCGCCTTGGCTTATCTGACTAAAGAACGAGATCTGTGGCGTCCTAAACGTCACCACGTCCCTGTGTTCGACCCCGTATATCTACTTCGACCCTGTAATAAAAGTTGTGGGGGCCTAGAAGGTTCTGTGTTATAAATTTAAAGCTTGATTCCTTCCTTTGTCCCGCGTTCATTTCCGGACGCGAGAAAAAGGCCGGTCAAGTCCCATGCACACCAATTCTTTTATTGAGCCTATATCAGATTCCTTTGGTGTAGGTGTTGGTTAAAGATGGGGTGGGGTGGGTTGGCCCTGACTGTTCTGTTCGAGGGTATGATGTGGATTTTGGATGATACCCACCACAATAGTGTGGTGAGACCCTTTGTTGGTCTGTGCATCATGGGGTTATGCATTATGATATGGAAGGAACATAACAACATACTTCATGGGAGAGGGGACATGGATGTCCTTGTACTTTTCAACACTTTCGTTTCTTATTTTAGATTGGCTCCTAAAGTCAGACCTAAGATTGTGAGAGGGATCAGTAGGTTGATCCTGGATCAGTGGGGTTTTGTAGTCTAAACCACTTGTATAGTATACTATGGCTTTTACCATATATACTATCTTTTTGGTGATATAGTAATATCTTACCTTCTCTAGGAAAAAGAATTTTGGATCAAGCTTATAGTTTGACCAAAATGAGCAGACCTGAACTCTTAGTTTAGTCAGGCTATATCTGAGAAGCAAATAAGCTTTTAGATATATCTCAGTCAAACTCTCAATTCAAGTGAGTGTAATTTTGTGAGAACTCTTGTTTGGCCAATGGGTATTCAAAACTATCTAGCTTTAATTTCTTAACTATTTTGAATGATACATTTCACTATACACTATCATCAAAGTACAATTCTACCAAAAGGAATCCTAGTCAAATTACATTTTGATCAAGGAATAATTAAAAAAGTCTTCTCCAAAACATTGTTTTGTCAACCCAACATATCCATGGACTAAGGAATCTCTTATACACTCCCATTTACTTCCCTATGCTAACTGTAACATACCTTTATAAGGTGGGAATATCTGACCACTCAAAATAGACTTGAGAAATATGATACATTTAAGGAAAAATTAGTGATATTGTGTCTTAATTATCCATATTAATATTAAGGGAGCTTGTGCATTTTCCAAAATATTTTCTATCATTTACTAAAACTCATTATCAAATGGTGTTGTGCTTTATATTTTAATTTTGTCTTCCCATCACTCTCCAAGTAAAGAGGTTCTGTATATGTTCTTAAAGATGAGGAAGTGGAAACCAGCCTAAAAATAGTAGTATTCCTCATTTGACCATACAAAGAGGATAAAGGTGGTTCTCCTTCATACTAGTAAAGAGAACTGACTTGCTGACCTTACATAGTCCACAAATAAAATATGATGTTGAGCCTTAGGAAATAATGGTCATCTCCCATGGCTAAGATCTAAATATCATAGTGGACATGGTTTGGTCATTATTTTTTGTTGTTACATAAGTAATTTTGTATTCGACTTCCTCTAAAATATCAATGAACATTATTTCCCAAACCTAGTGGTTGAAACAACATTATGTAAATTAGGAAACCATTATGGTTTCTAATTTTTTTTATATAACCATGTAACATACCCCTTCCTCGTCCATAAATTAATTTTTTGTTGTGATACAATTGATTCTAATGTTTTGTGGTTGGGAAAGTGCATTGTCATTATAGACTATTCCCACCCCCTCCCACTTTATACTATATTAAAAAAACATCTAGAATTCCATCATCATCATACACTATAATTGATGATCTTGGTAGATGACTTATTTTGGATAACATCCCCAACAAGATGGGCATCCATTTTCTTAGTTGAGTATTCTTTTTGTCTCAAAGGTAAGGGTTGATCAGACCTACATTCAACTAGTTACTGTAATGAACCTTTAGTTATGAAGATTGAATGACAGTGCCCTCACGAGAACATGGCTTTGCGGATTAAAATTTTAAATGCAAATAGTTATCATACAACACATCTCAGTTGTGTTACAACAATAAATATAGTTATAATACTTGAGGAGGGGTGGTTTCTATGTAGACAATATCTCTATAAAGGCATGTAACGGTACTTGAGAAATGCTTAACATTTCAGAATTCATCTCATAGGTCAAAATGTGACTATTTTGAAAGATATGTCCAAAATGGAGATCCCTCGAATGTTAGAATGAAGAGTGTGGTGTGTGTTTGTGATGAGGGTATTTAGGATTGGAACCAATACAATTTTGTGATATTTTGTACTTAAATGATGATTTTAGGCATCAAAATCCTCCTTTTAGTGGCACGAGACAATGTTATTTGGAACAAGAATGCAGAATTATCTACTAATGTTACTCATTCATCATAATTCTAGATGTAGATCGCTACTTCTAAAAAATAACATGATTCATTATGGAAGTGTAAAAGGTGAGAAACGGATCAAAGCTTTGTTTTGAATGATCACTAATGAAAGATTCCTCACCCATAGTGAAAGATACTAGATGAAGATATATGAGGGAACTTCTTACAACTTCTATGAGATAGTAATGGAGAATGCTCTTCATGCCTTAGGAACTATCACTATGCCAAATAGGACAAGAAATTTTCACATATTCAGATATTGGTCTACATTTCTTAATCTAGAATTTCTATAAACAGGTGTTCTTGAAACTGTCCAATATAGAATAAGATGCGGACATTATTTTTGGTGTTGTTGTGTGGATAGTTTAAAGGCTATATGGTCATTTTTTTAGAGGTGAGCAGGAGAATATAGAGATATTTATGAAATCTATTATTGATAGGTTGTAAAATCAAATGAGATATGTAAGGGGAGAAGGGTGAGAGTCTTTATAGATGGATAGTTCCTAGCCCTTTACGGGTCAAATATAATTTTGATGGGGAAAAAAGTAACTCCATCCAATGGGATTTTGTTGGTGGTCTAGCTTATTAAAAATGTATAAGAGGGAAGGAGGCTTTGCATTTAATGTTGGATCACACTCTACCCTAGATGTAGAGTTGTAGGATATTGTTCAAGGCTTCAAGTTGGATTGGGATGTAGGCTACAACCACATCCTACTAGAAAGTGATTCCTTTGAGTTGATATCATCCTAGGGAAAGGCTTCTTTGATACTATTATTCCCCCCTTTTTAAAATGTGTTGGAAATTACTTAGAAGGAATAGGTGGTTCACATGGCACATATATACCAATGAAAGGAGCAAGGCGTATAATTTTTTTGCCTAAAAGTCTTCTTATCTTCAATTAAGTGGTGTTCAGGAGTTATTGTAGGCCCCAAAAGAGCTTAAGAGATTGTTTGATGTTGGCTTATCTAGAGGCTAAACACCTTATGTGATGAGTTCACTCTTCTTGCAATGAGATAAGGGTGCATAAAACATCGTTCATGCTTTGCTAAAGAAAAACATTAAGTGATCCTAGAAATTAAATTATTTAGAACATGATGAGGTAATTATTTATTGTCACAATATAAGTATAATTATAGCCAACAATATAAACAAAATATCCACCACGAACCATATTGAGAGTTGGAGCATAAGTAGGAGGACCTTTGATTATAGTAGAAGTAATTTGATAAAGCATTCTTATGAATAGTAAAGTGGCATTCCAATTCCAAATATCCACATTGAAAGGCCCTACAGAAACCCTTTATGTGGTCACCATCATAAAATATTTTTTAGCTTCTAATATTATTAAAGGAACAACCTATGGTGTTGGCTAAATTGGACATTAACATACCCTTTTTTATGATGACAAACATTTCATACTTGTGTATCTAACATGCTATTTGATATTTCATGATTCAAGGTAATAAGGAGATTATACTAAGTGGAAAGTTGAAGATCAATGCAAATTGAAGATCAAATGCACTTAATTATATATGTGTGCATAATTGTACTGAAATGTAAACACTTGTTCAAAAATATAATGTACAAGTACTTAGACATCATGTAAATAAAGCGTTAGATCTTCCCTATCCACTTATCACCATTAGATAGGTTTCCCCCTAAATTTAGAGTCACCATCACTAATGGAAACACACACTTAATAGGGAATTCAAAAGACTAAAACAGGGACATCCTTTACCGAGAAACTTGTCAGCCAAGACACACTCGGTCGAAGTTTTTTCTGACGGAGAACCACCTCAGTCGAACATATGAACACTATTCAATAACTTACACATTTGTGCTCTAAAATGGGTTTCAGTCAAAAATATTGTTGATCGAGCAAACCTCGATCCAAGGCTTTTGATGTTAGACCAAGTGGTTAGTAGTTGGGAGTTGAAAATAAATGTTTCTACAAACTTACCTTATAGCCAAACTTGGTCGAAGAAATGCTCGACCGAGACACAGTTCGGTCGACAAATGTGTCGGCCAGGAAGGGTTCTGGATTGTTCTTTTAAGCACAAACAAATTAGTCATTGCTAACCAACTAATGTACAACTAACGGCTAGTTAAGAACTAAGAACACTCTAGATACTCCCTAGAACGTCCCAAAGTACTTGCAAATCATTCGTATAAATAGTAAAGGCCTTAGGACACCTAAAGCACACAAGCTACACTTGAGAATACATTCTAGTGAGCAACAAAGCTAAGTAACACTTGCCATCTTGTTCTACAAGCACCAAATTTGTGTCCTATAGCCATGGCCTCTTATCCACCTCATAGAAACATACATATTAAGTTGTTTGAGAGGTCTAACACTTGATATAGGATCAAATCTCTATACGCAAATGGTGTACTTCCTTTCTCTCAACCCCCCTTTACTGGTTAAACCTACTTGTGCTCCTTCACTACTCCAAGTTGTGAATGCTACTTGAGGGAGCTTAGCTGAATCTACTTCTTGGTGGAGAAGGTTGTTACCATGGGTGTTTGATATTACTTCAAGAAGGCAGATTCAAGGGAGGTTGGAACTACTTCTAGGTGAAGGCCATCTCAAGGTGGTGGAGCTACTTCAAGGAGAAGAAGGTTGCCAAGGGAATGGACTTACTTCAAAGAAGGCTGCTTCAAGGAGGTTGATGATACTTCTAGGAGAAGGCTACTTCAAGGAAGGTGATTGTATTTTATTATAACATCATTGAGAGATAAAAAAGTTTAATCACTTTCAAAATCCCAATTGGAGACAATTGGGTAGTGGACTGACAACTTTGATTCAAAGGTTGGAACCACTCTAAACTGAAGTGTCTTCCTTGTTTCCTCCTCCTTCTTTGGTTGAGTTTTTAATTTTTTTAATATTCAAAAAGCTCTATTGACCCCCTTTTAGATCTTTCAATTGGTATCTGAGTAAGTCTTCAAGGAGCTCTAATAGGTCTTGAAGAATGAAGGGTAATGTACTTAGCAACCTCAACCTTGAAAGGACTCATGTGACTCGGTCACCACCCTTCGATGGAAGTAATTACACCTATTGGAAAAGAAGAACACAATTCTACTTCTAAGGGATCAAACTAGGGCTATGGAGGATGGCATCTACACCTTATGTACTACCCACAACTGAATATGCAACATGGGATCCAAATACGGTAAAATAAGTTCAATTAAATGCAAAAGCAGTAAGCATGATATATTATTCTATTTTTATTAGTGAATTCAATAGGATATCTTTAGGTGATACATCTTATGATATATGACATAAACGTTTAATAACACATGAAGGTACCAACCAAGTTAAAAATACTAAAATTAACATGCTTAAATAAAAGTTTGAACAATTTCGTATGCAACCTAATGAATCCATCAATGAAATGTATGCAAGATTTTCTTCTATTGTTAACAGTTTGAGTGCACTAGGTAAGTATATAAGTGAAGAAGATCAACTATCCAAGACCTTAGATCTTTGTCTCTAAAATACAGGGCAAAGGTGACGACCATTGAAGAAGCTAATGATCTCACCACAATGAGGATGCAGAAGCTCATTGGAAATCTAGAGACTCATGAGGTCACCCTTGAATAAGAACAAAGATTGGCAGCTATACCTCAAAAGGGAAAAAGGAAGTACACTTCTCTAAAAGCTACAACAAAGTCTCAATCAAAAGTCATCACTCAAGAACATGATGAAACAAGTGAAGGAGGTGATGAAGAAGATGCACTCATTGTAAATGGTAAGAAATATAGAAGGTATAAATCTAACAAAAATTCTAGTGCTTCTTCCTCTTCTTCCATTAGGTGCTATGAATGCAACAAGAAATGACATGTAAAGAATGAATGTCTTAAAATAAAGAAAGGGAAGAAATCTTCCTTCAAGAAGAAAAATAAGGGAGATAAAGCTTACAAAGCTTCTTGGGATGAATCAAGTGATGAAAGTGAAAGTGGAGAGGAAGAAGTGGAATGTCTTACGTCTAAGGAAGATGAAAATGAACACTCAAGTGAGTTAATCCTTCTTGAATTATATATAGAAGAATTATTTACTAGTCTTCAATAAATACATGATAAATAAAGAAATTGAAGAAGCTTACAAAACAAATGATGATTTGTGTGCTAAATTATATATCCTTTCTTATAAAAATGAAATTCTCATATCTGAAAGATATACTTTAAAATCCTCCATCAATGAGCATAATATCAAGTTTCTTTCTATAGAAACAAACTATACTTTCTTTGTCAAGAAAAAATTGAATTGCTTGGTAAAATAAATTATCCTTAAACTCAATGTATTCTATGTACTCATTTGGATTATGATGATATTGTTAAAGAAATAGATAATTTTTTATCTAATTTAGATCAAGAAAAGTTAAACATTTAAAAGAAAATGGATGAAATTACTAAGTTGCAAAAATATATTAGTATCTTGAAAAATAATGACATTCTTGATAAATCCTAAAAAACTCATATGGTCAAATTGGGAGAAGGGGCCTAGGTTATGTACCTAAAGATAAATCCTATCAAAACCTAGAGCTAGAAAGACACAAGTACCCAAGACTAAAGTCATGTATGTACCTAAAAACAATCAAGCTCATAACCACAATGTTAAAAAGAGAACTGAAATTGATTTCATCTGTTGTCATTATTGTTTAGGTCTTTGACTTTACTCATTTTCATTCACTTATAAGAAAAATAAGGATAAAGATTTAGTTTGGGTTCCAAAACCACAAACTTAGAAATATGGAGTACTTAGTTGTTATTTGACCTAAATATTACCTTGAAAATCTTATTGTCTTATCTCAACTAAAACTAAGATTTAACTTGAATACTTTTGTATGATTTGATTGGAAATGACAACTTGCTTTGCTTAAAATTGGTAAACCTACTGAAAGCACACAGAACATCATCTCGGCTAAAAATGTTTTCGATCGAGACCCTCTCCGGTCAAAGAAATTATTGACCAAGGGGAGTTCTGTCAAAAGTTGCATTTTTTTGGCAATTTCTTCCGGTCGACAAACATTTCGATTGAGAATACTTTTAATCAAGGAAATAGTCAATGTACTATAGTTCTATAAATAAATATTATTAAATCAATAAACATGTGATTATATTCAACTTTGCTTCTCCAGACCTACAAAAAATATTCATAATAAGCTATTCTAAAATATAAAATGGTTTAATAAATGTTCCTAACCAAAATGACCACCACATGGGTACCAAAATCTATCTATTTTATAGGATTGGGTGGTTGATAGTGGTTGTTATAAGCATATGACTAGAAACAAAGGGGTTTTCCAAATAATTGAAGAAAAGAAGGGTGGAACAGTCACATTTGGAGACAACACCAACGTAAAAATTATTGGAATATGTAATATTGGTACAAATCTTCAAATTAAAAATGTTTCAATAAATGTTCCTAACCAAAAGGACCATCACATGGGTACCAAAATCTATCTATTTTGTAGGAGTGGGTGGTTGATAGTGGTTGTTATAAGCATATGACTGGAAACAAAGGGGTTTTCCAAATAATTGAAGAAAAGAAGAGTGGAACAGTCACATTTGGAGACAACACCAATGTAAAAATTATTGTAATATGTAATATTGGTACAAATCTTCAAATTAAAAATGTCCTAATCTTGATGGATTGCATCATAACTTGATTAGTGTTAGTCAATTATGTGATAGTGGCTATGATGTTCTTTTTAACAAATCTTACTTCAAACTACTCATAGATAACACTAATGATGTTGCTTATGAAAGAAAAATAATAGGAAATATATATATACTTAGACCTAATTCTATGCAAGCTATTATTGGAAAATGTTTTCTTGTAAATTATGAACCTTTACAATGATGGCATAGAAAATTGTATCATGCAAGCTCACATGTTACTGAAAAGTTGATTAAATATGATCTTGTTAGTGATTTACCTAAAGTCTCTTTTGATAATACTAAAAATTGTGAATCATATACTCTAGGCAAGCAAAATAAGACTTCTTTCAAATACAAAACATTCCTTAGTACTACTAGATCATCAGAACTCATACATATGGATTTGTTTGGGCCTATGATAACTCAATCTATTGGCACCAAAAGATATTGTTTAATTATTGTTGATGATTATAATAGATACACATGGGTTCATTTTCTTTCAATGAAAGATGATACAATGAGAATATTCATTCAATTTTGTTCTAAAATTGAAAAATAACTACAAAACAAAATATGCACCATTAGGAGTGATCACGGTGGGGAATTAAAAAATCAAATCTTTGAATAATTTTGTACATCCCAAGGGTACACTCATAATTTTTCAGCTCCACGCACCCCCACGACGAAATGGAATAATAGAAAGGAAAAATTGATCTTTATAAGAAATGGCTAGAACAATGTTACTTGAACATCATACACCTAAAATATTTTCGATAAAGCAGTAAATACAACATGTTATATATTAAATTGTGTAACATACCCTCTCATCTTAAGAAAACTTCTTATGAACTCATCTTCAACTAGAAACCAAGAGTTGACTATTTTCATTCGTTTGGTACACCTTGTTACATTTTAAATACAAAGGATCATAGAGATAAATTTGACCATAAATCACATAAAGGATTCTTCTTAGGATATTCAACTTCTAGTAAAGCATTTAGAATCTATAATACCATCTCTAGAAAAGTTGAAGAATCAATTCATATCACATATCATGAAATGACAACACAAAGTGTTGAAAATGAAATTGAAAATGAAAACTTAAATGATATTACTCATCAAATTGAGGACCTAATCATATCAAAAAAAGATGATCAAAATCCTTTAATTGAAAAAAAAATAATGAGGCACAATAACCTATTCCTAGATTAATCAAGTACCATCCTCAAGACTAAATCATAGGAAATCTTTTTGATAAAATAAAAACCCGATTATCATTTAGAGATGTTGCTAACATGGCCTTTGTATCAATTGTTGAACCTAAAAAGGTAAATACAACTTTAAAATATGAATATTAGATAATGGCTATGCAAGAAGAACTAAATCAATTTACTAAAAACAACGTATGGGACTTAGTTACTAAACCTCAAGACAAAACCATCATTGGAACTAAATGGGTTTTTCAAAACAAGCTTAATTAAGATGAGGAAGTAGTTTGAAACAAAGCTAGGTTAGTTTCTCAAGGAAGGGATATATTTTTATGAAACCTATGTACCCATGGATAGACTTCTAGCTATTAGAATGTTATTAGCTCTAGATGCCCATAAAGACATCAAATTATTTTGAATGGATGTAAAAATGTCTTTTTAAATGGAATCATAGAATAGGAAGTCTATGTTGCCCAACCACATGGTTTTGAGATTCCTGACAAGCTTGACCATGCCTACAAACTTAAGAAATCTCTTTATGTCCTAAAACAAGCACCACAAATTGGTATGAAAGACTTAAACGTTATCTATTTGATAATGGTTTCTCCATTGGAAAATCAGATTCCACTTTATTTTTTTAAAACATATGAATCATATTTTCTTGTTGTTCAAATAATGTTTATGGCATCATATTTGGTGCTTCAAATGACTCCTTATGTAATCAATGTAGTAATGTCATGCAAGAAGAATTTGATTTGAGTCATATGGGAGAATTAACATTTTTCTTTGGTTTTCAAATAAAACAAACACCCGTTGAAATTTTTCTAAGCCAAGAGAAATACACCAAGGAACTCTTAGAACCATTCAGTATGGAAAATTGTTAACATGCTACTACACCCATGGTCACTTTAGCTAAAATTGACAAGGATGAAGATGGTGAAATCATTGATGATTCCTTATATAGGTCCATGATTGGTAGTTTGCTATATTTGACTACTTCTAGACCGGATATCATGTTTTCCATTGGACTTTGCACTAGATTTCAATCAAAGCCAATGCACTCTCATTTTCAAGCCATCAAAAGAATTTTAAGATATCTTTCTGGTACTATCGACTATGGTTTGTGGTATCCCAAAGGACAACTATTGGATTTAAAATCTTACATCGATGTCGATTATGCTGGTTGTCGAATTGATCACAACAACACAAGTAGTGGTTGTTTCTTACTTAGAAGAGCCTTATTATCTTGGTTTAGTAAGAAAGAAAATATCGTTGCCCTATCTACTACTAAAGTCAAATATGTAGTTGTTGGCTCATGTTGTGCTCAAGTACTCTATATGCAACAAGTTTTGAATGACTATGGCTTTGAATTTTCTTCTAGTGATTAGACTAGTGCTATAAATTTGGCCCATAATCTTGTTTTACATAGTCATGCCAAACATATTGAAATTAGACATCATTTCTTAAGACATCATATTTCTAAAAATAATATATCTCTTCATCATGTTGACACTAAAGAGCAATTAGTTGATATCTTTACCAAACCTCTTCTTCTTGATCAATTTCAATATATTAGAAAGAGGTTACTCATTACTCCCCTAGAAGATGTTTTCTTTGATATATGTGATCTAAACTCTTGATAATTTTCTTACTTGAAATTCACATGAATTTTAGTGCATATAATTTTAGAAATATTCCTTTTCTTAGTCACTTGTTCACTTGTTGTGTTCACCTCATGAGAAGAAAACTCTATCTTGTGGCTTTCATTGGACATTTTTCATCACTTTGTTTTTCTCTTTAAAACTTGTGTATAATATTGAGGGGTAGTATCCCATTTAGGGGGAGTAAATTTAAAATGATTACATGGCTATCTTTTTTAAAAGAAAAAGGTGGAGAAATAATATAAATCAAAATAAATGAGTTTCATGATCTCTTGGCTTGACATTAATTGATGCTACATTTCTTTAAGAGATGGATATCATATTTCATATCTCTTTAGGAATAATTAGCACACATTTTATGAAAATAAGAGAACCTTTTCAACTCAGGTAAATCACAGGTATGAAACTCATCTCATTTAATTTTTTTGATTATATTTTAGAAATATTTGTCATCTTCAAAAAGGGGGAGATTGTTGGCTAAATTGGACATTAACATACCCTTTGTTTTGATGATGACAAACATTTCATACTTAGAAATGTTTGTCATCTTCAAAAAGGGGGAGACTATTGGCTAAATTGTACATCAACATACCCTTTGTTTTGATGATGACAAACATTTCATACTTGTGGATCTGACATGCTATTTGAGTATTTCAGGGTTTAAGGTAATAAAGAGATTATACTAAGTGGAAGGTTGAAGATCAATGCAAATTGAACATCAAATGTTCTTAATTATATATGTGTTCATGGTTGTACACAAATGTAAACACTTACACAAAAATATAATGTACAAGTACTTAGACATCATGTAAATCAAGCGTTAGATCTTCACTATCCACTTATAACCCTTAGATAGATTTCCCCCTATAGTTAGAATCACCATCGCTCATTGAAACACACACTTAATAGGTGTTTCAAAAGACTAAAATATGGACATCCTCGGTCAAGAAACTTGTCGGCCGAGACACACTCGGTCGAAGTTTTTTTCAACTGAGAACCACCTTGGTAGATCATATGAGCATTGTTCAATAACTTACACATTTGTGCTCCAAAATGGGTTTTGATCGAAAATATTATCGACCGAGCAAACCTCGGTCCAAGGCTTGTGACTGTTAGACCAAGTGGTTAGTAGTTGGGAGTTGAAAATAGATGTTGCTACATACTTACCTTAAACCCAACATCAGTTGAAGAAATGCTCGACCAAGACACGGTTCAGTCGAAAAACTTGTCGACCGAGAAGGGCTCTGGATTATTCTTTTAATCACGAACAAAGTATCCATTACTAGCCAACTAATGTACACCTAACGGCTAGTTAAGCATTTAAAATACTATAGAGACTCCCTAGAATGTCCCTAAGTACTTGCAAACCATTCCCATAAATAAGAGAGGTCTTAGGACACCTAAAGAACACAAGCTACACTTGAGAATACATTCTAGTGAGTAACAACGCTAAGCAGCAGTTGCCATCTTGTTCTACAAGCTCCAAATTCGTGTCCTATAGACATAGCCTCTTAGCCACCTCATAGAAACATCCATCTTAAGTTGTTTGAGAGGTCTAATGCTTGATATAGGATCAAAGAGTTATATGCAATAGGTGTACTTCCTTTCTTCCAATCCACCTTCACACGTTAAAGCTATTTGTCCTCCTTGGCTACTCCAAGTTGTGGAGGCTTCTTGAGGGAGTTTGGTTGAAGCTACTTCTTGGTGGAGAAGGTTGCTTCCAGGGGTGCTTGAGATTACATCAAGAAGGAGGCTTCAAGGGAGGTTGGAGCTACTTCTAGGTGAAGGCTATCTCAAGGTGGTAGAGCTACTTCAAGGAGAAGAAGGCTGCTCCAAGGGCATGGAGTTACTTCAAAGAAGGTTGCTTCAATGAGGTTGAGGCTACTTCTAAGAAATGGCTACTTCAAGGAAGGTGATTATATTTTATTATAATATCCTTGAGAGGTAAATAAAATTAATCACTTTTAAAATCTCAATTAGAGACAATAGGGTAGTGGACTAACAACCTTTGATTCAAAGGTTGGAACCACTCTAAATCGAAGTGTCTTCCTTGTTTCATCCTCCTTCTTTGGTTGAATGTTTAATTATTTTTAATATTAAAAAAGCTCTATTCACCCCCTCTAGATCTTTCAATTGGTGCATACACATGTTATCGACTAGGAAGAGATAAATATTCCTAATTCTTTGGTTGCTATTATGCTAGGGGTCTACCCGAGTAGTGTGACCACTTCCTCATCGTTACAAGTTCCTTTATTGTTGAAATGGACATATTCAACACCAAAGAAATATGTGGAAATAAAAAAAAACAAGTGGGAATCATACTTTAAGAGTGAGTTTGTCTAAATATCTTCATTATTATGGATTATTTGAAAAGAATAGAACACTGGATATGTTGAGAAAAAAAATAGGAACCAAAAGCTATTAGGTATCACTCTACGTTTATTTCAACCCATTATTTGTTATTTCGATAATTTTTTATACTCTCATGTTTCTCCTTCATATCCAAAATGTAATAAAGTTATACAAAACAACATCCAGAAAATCCAACACACCGAGAGGCGTAAAACAAACATCAATCAATAGAGTCAATAGTCAAAGGCACGTATAATGAGCCCAGCTCCTCCACTGAATTTGTTTATGCGCAACGAAATATTTAATACAATATGCGGTCACTAAGATAAAATATGGTGGCACACAATGCAACATTTCAGTTATCATATAATGTGTATATATGTTTTCTCTATATATTATGCTAAATATATTTTTCTTTTGGTGGACGGCTCTAGTTATATCTGGAATATACATATATAGAAAATAGAGAATATAGATCATTCTTAAGATTCCTGTCGGGGAACTTCTAATTACCATAAATTAATGATAGCCATAGGGATATTTATAACTACTAAATGAAAACAAAATCGATATATTTGCAGAGCGCATGCACTCATACACTATATCTACTCGATGTGGTATTGCAAATAAAGACACAATTGTGATTAAAACATGATGTGAGTTGTGAGGTCTCAAGTTGATTTTCTTCGGGGTTGAACTTTATGAGATTTGTTTGCTGATGTTTTGTGGATTGCTCGAAGGAAAGATTACGCTACCCTTGGTTTTACGAAACTAGGACCCTAGCATGTCGCCATTACCGGATTTTATAGATTACCGGGGATGGTTTCCCCTAATTCAGGATACCCATTGAGGTATTCTGCCGCACTCCAAACAAATTCTACATTTCGATGTCTGAATATTGCTGCGATAATGTTGAAGAGTCTTAGTATTTAGTTAAATAAGTTAAGGAGTCTATTTGTACTATAAGCCAATTGGGTTTTGGCCCATTTAAAGATTTGCTGACGTCTCTAATGTTCTCTTACGTGCAGAGAATGGCTGCCTATCTAATAACAAGAACAAAATAGTTGATTTTCCATTATTCTCGTTTCTATAGATAAAAGGATCAAGTAAGCATATTCATGTAAGTAAGCATATTCCTGTAGTGAGGAAGCCACCAATTGGACAACTATTTGGTACTATAATATCTGAATACATTTAATAAAGATAATGTACACCACTTATTTCTGATGCTTCGCAAATATTAAAAGGGATGGATGGGGAGAAATCATTACGTAGCACCTTTTCGTTGTAATCACCATGCTTCCTGAATAGCCATTTTACATCTCCAGAGCCTCACATCTATATAGTCTATTTTAAGGACTCAATATTCTATTATATGCCATTGTCATCCTTGCTTTTCTTGGTGGCTGATATCCTTAGTAAGGGAGTCAATATTATGTGGAGCTATTCTAGATTCTTGGACTCTAGCTACTTATCGTTTTAATTGACGCATATATTATGACATCATAAGGAAAGAATGCTGACTGGGTTCATGGTTGTTGTTAATATTTACTATGTATTTACATGCAACAACAGTAGGTGCAAATTAATTAAGTTCAGGCAGATCCAAATAAGAAACGAAGATCAAACAGAGCAGGAGAACATAAATAAAAGTCAGAATTCGCAAACCAGATCGTTCGTTGAGAAACCAACGTGATACTTAAAGAAATCAGTGTCCGACAATCATCGCGGATAAGCACCGTTCTCCCAGACTCGATCTGGCACGAATCTGGAATAGACTCGTCTCGCTCACGCTGGACGTAGTCTCGTTGCACTTCCACCAGTGCAACACAGGGTCCGCAGGAACATCCGCCTGACAGTTGTGTCTCGGTGACGGGAAGAAGGAACCGCACTTCACACAGGAGAACAACTCCACGAAGCGACTCGAGAACGAAGGCACTCGTTATCTGGATTAGGGTTCTCAAAACACACGTGAAACGACGGCAAGACTGTTTTCTGTGTGTTTAACCCTAATGACCGGAGGCGTATATATAGCAACACACATTCCTTATTCCTATTCCCAGTGAGACGCAAACACTCGGTCGCTCTTGTAAATATTTCGGAAAAGACCGAAAAGAGAAACACTTTCAAGTTAGGATTAATAAATCTGAATAGGAAAGAAACAGTTAATTACACGAGTAATTAATTAATTACTTAGTTGTATCCTAGTGCAAACAAAAGCCGGAAGACAGAACACATTCTCCACAATCCACAAGCCCGTGCCCGGCCCGGCCCGGCGAGGCGTGGCGCGCGTTATGATGTGATAACTCTACCCACCAAGGAGGTGAGCATACCTCCCTCCTAGGACCCCTTGGACACTAGTGTCCTATGTGATCCTACATATAAGGACCACAAAAGTTATAGGAGTGAGCAATATGGGATAAAACTTCTTTACCATTTGCACTAGAGACAAAATTACTTTTCTCACATGTAATTGTTGCACTACATTGGGCTTAACTTATGCTAAATAAATGACTGCTACAGTAAACGACCGTGCTACAGTAGTCATATATCTAACAATGGCCATATCAATTCTCAGTCCGTTTGTGGTGGAAAACTTTGGAACGAAGCCAAATTGAGATGAGACTCTTAGCAACCTCAGTACAAGTGATTTCTCTAGCTTTATAATGTCATGAGATGGTTGGGTAGAGCGTGATAGCTGATATAGATTTTCTTCCAAAGAAAAGGAAATCTGTTTTGATCATAGTATATTATGGCCTATGATTGGATAGTTCAAGTGATGGTTAATCAATAACTCAATTTGCTGCACAACACTATGGGTATTATAAAAAATGCGGATGACATCTTCTGTCATCTGAACAATTAAGTGAAAGACAGATAATCTGCAGCAACGCTCTAGCAACTTTGTTTCATTTTGGTTAAGGTTGCTGTCCGCTATTCAAGATTTTGTCAGAGTGTTATTATGAAAAACGGAGAGAAGGGAGAGCGGATCAAGAGGTTCATAGTACTTCATACCGTTTTGGCTTGGCCGCACATTAACTTCTTTTCTCTCAAGTTGTTTACACTGTAAGAGCATGCCTTAAAACAAAAAATTGCAAGTATTAGTCGCGTTGATTGCTTAGTCAAGCCCATGTCAGACTTCAAAGCAAGAGCTATGGAACATTATTTTGTGCTTACATTCACTGTAGCAGGGGTAAAGCTTGTTGTCGAAAATGTTACGAAAGCCACTTTTACAATTGCAGCTGTATGAGTAATCTTTGTATCCGTTGACGCAGACTCCTCCTCCACAGTAGGCCCATGAACAGGCTGTAGTAAGGCGAGCAGAGCGGATGAGTACGAGAACGATGGAACAAGAAAAAAATCCGGCATACCGTGGCGCCTATAGGACAGAGAAGAATCTTACGGTCGTTAATGTTTACATTGGCCACTCTGATTGGCCGTGGAGCCGGTGCGGTCAAAGAGCAGTTACTGACACCACCTAACAGCCATCAGCGTAAAATCGTCGTAAGCATCATAAACAGGCAAACATCAATTCTGAGCAAGTCTCTATCTATTGTGAAGGAGGATTACATACAAACAGGAACAACACAGGGGAGCATAGGTACAACTCCACCAACGGTATCTACATGGGACCATCCTTCATCGCAGAGGCATGACTTCATCAGACTAGTGTAAGATTTGCTCTCGCAGGTTCCATTTCCGCAGATGACATCCCCGCAGTATACGTCTGGTAGTCCACAAATTAAATAAGGCAGATCAACTTGCAGCGAAGAGTGAAAAAGTTGCATGCCACATATTCATTTACAATCAACAAGAAGAATCGAATATTTTCAAAGATAAAGCGTGGATAGTGAAAATTATTCAACACTATATCCCACGATTAAGGCCAGCCCCCGAGGCCCCGACACCCCCAGCCATGGTTGTAGAGATCACCTAATTAGGATTCCACAATTTCAATTGGAAATTCATCGGGCCTCTTAGGCATTACTGTACCTAAAATGGAGCCATTTTTTTGTAGCTAAACGCTAGGAATAGGATTGCGATAAACAATCGTCACCCATAATTCATAAAAGAACGATAGCACAGACGGCTTACTGCTGAACTGAGCATCTCCAAGGGGAAGAAAGAAAAGAGCTGCTAGGATTGCAACCCAGAGATCAATCTTGGAGCTCATTGTATCCGTTCGGCTTGTCTGTGCACAACGCTTAAAAACCAGACTTAAAGGCGATGAATAAAATGTTGGGATCGCTTTCCTCCCACGGGAAAAGAATGGTTTCTAGGATTGATGATAACAGAAGTAGTGGGTGTCTGTTAGGAGGTTTGGTTGGAGTCATGAACGTGCTTCCGTACTATTTAACGACGGCGAATACGGGCGTCGAGCAAGACGAACGTGCAAAATTGTAAGTTCATAGCCACACACGTCTAAGAATAATCATATATATTTTAATATAATTATCCTTTATGATTTGTTAGGATCTAAATATGAATTTCACTATAACACATCCCTTATTATTTCAGCAACAAACCTTAAAAATGGTCACAGGCCTCGAAATGCAATAGACACCGGTTTTGAATTTCTCGGCCCATCAATTATACTCGCTACAGGCAGCGACATTCCCTGCGCTCCCTGTGTGTGCTCCCCTGCTTTCTAACTCCTTTTTATTTGTTCGTAGCAGGATGCTAGGTTCCGCAGAGAAACAGGAGGCCATCTGGGAAGATACAAGAAGCATGCTCCAGAAACCAACTAGATACTCGAAGCTGATCCACAGGTGATTGTCTATGTACTTTCTTGATTAACAAAACACCTTCTGTGGTTTTCAAGTTCTACATTACTTTTTTGCCATCCAGTCCGTTTGCATTGCATGGCATTGGAGACATGTTAGCCTATTTGGCTTCTTCTTCTACCTAGCGGTGCTAATGACAGCTATATCCAAAGTTGCATTGTGACAAAATGAAAAGTTCAGTTTTTTTTTTTTTAATATTTACCGATAGTGGCTTCACAGCCCATATACATAGTATTTTTTTCTTTTCCGGTCGACTGTTTCTTGATAATCTTCTTCTACATATATGTATATATACTTTCACGGCAGCAACTTATAATTTTCTTTCTTTCCCCAATCATGAGCATAGACGTACACACTAACTTTATTGTTTAGAATCATTGTTATGACCCCACCTCCCGATAACTCCCAATTAAGGGAGACCGAGAGGTTGAGCCGCACCCATTAATTCCGGATCAAAAGTTCGACGTATAATCATAAACAATTATTAAATTCTAACAGACTATACTAAAAATGGTAATAAAATTTTTCTTTACATACCTTTTGAAAACTTAGATCTCTATTCTTCTATCCACACCGATACTAATCTATCTAATCCTCCTTTGCACTTTAATTCTCGTTTAGTATCACATGTGCCACTTTACTGTTTGTTCTTTTCATTGTACCTAAAACGCCGACAAACAAAACGTCGGTCAGCCGTAGCTGGTATGTGGGGGAAACAACAAACATGCAACTATGATAACAATGTAATCATTCAATTACTTATTTAACAACCAATATTACGTTTTAGATATAACTCCGCGATCCAAGAGTACCCTATCCTATGTATTGTCCCCATTAAACCCCTCATGATCCACCTATAAGTGAACCAGTTTCTAGGGTTGAGTCACATGGCACTACTCGTAAGTAGACCACTCCTTAACTCGGGATTTGCTAAAGAGTCTCTAACTCACGGTAACCTAGACCTTACTCTAGGATTACCCCTTTTTAGCCTTTTCAAAGTAACAGAGGTGGACCCGGATCTAGCCAGTTATATATGCACATTTATGGTGATAATCATAGTCACTTTATAGTGGCATGAAATAAATAAACATCCAACAGTTTAGTTGCATTCAATGCGATGAAACATCCGAGAATACATCGGGAAACTATAGCGGTTATTCATAATTGTAACCACATACCTGATCCATAGTAACTTGATGTCCATGCATTAACATTCAACACAATTAACAAGCAATCAACAATATCCTGAAAATAATGCATAACATTCAAGTGTCATTGTTTTATTCAAAACATCATCAAGATCAACTTGGATTCCACCTTATGATTTCTAGGCCAACTTTAGGGTTTTATTAGGGTTTTAGCCTTCATTATGCATTTATCACTTTTAATGCTCTTTTAGTTCACAAATCCTAATTTCTACATCATAGGCACAATTGAATGTCAAATAAGTCTAATATGTTTCTTTTACACTAAAACTATTATCTTTATCCTTTTTGGTCATATCCAAAACATTAAGGCTCATTATCATCTTCGATTTCTTTCAAATTGACAATTCATATTTCATTATAGTTCAACTCACATATATGAACCTTATTTATTACTATTTCCACCTTTTTACACTAGGAAACACTAATTATCCAAATAATTCACATTAAAGATCTTTGATACTCAATTTATCTTCAAATCATCATATCTCTATTTTATTCTTCGATTTATACAATTAAAACTATTAGAATTCATATCAACATAAATTAAGGTTTCTAATCCCATTTAGGCATATTCATGTACATAGAACCCTAAATTAAACCAACTATATAAAAAGATCATCTTTTCACTTTTATTAACAATAGGTTAATATCAGCTTGAATTATCCATCTATTATCAAATCTAAGGGGTTTTCCTTAGTTAAATCATTAAAGATAATAACTTCATGTACTTTTCTAATTTCAAGCATATAAACTCTAAATTAGGCTAATCATGTGCAAAGTTCTTCCTTTTTGAACTCAATGTTCCCTTTTTACATTTAACAGATTAATATCAACTCTAAAGATCCATTAAACCCTATTAAACACATTAAAAATAGGGTTTCTTAATCTTTAATTCATTAAAGATGATAAGTTACACTACTTTTCGAACTATGATCTGATTCAGGCTATAAAACTATTTTTATTGGGTTCATTTCATTCTTCTGATCAAAATTCATATATAACTTGTCCTAATCGGAGTTACCAATCATGAGATATGATTTTTGCAATAAAAGGCTTACCACAGCCAATCACGATGCGCCACGTCGCCTATCCATGCGAGCGCTTGATTTGGAAATTATAATCGAATTACGTTCTTGCCCTCGGGTAAGTTGATCATCCTTTTAGCCCGTGAGGGGCAAAACCATCCTAAGCTTCTCAGCTTCTTCTTCTTCCTCTGGACGGCGCGCGCGGCCGCCCTAGCAGGAGCTTGTGCGGCCCTTTCTCCTCAGCCCCGACCCCGAAGACTCCCCAGGTGAATTCCATTACCTCCGCAGTGTCTCTGCGCACAGGGGGGTGCCCACATGTCGTGGGTTGAGCGGCTTTTTCGGGCCTACTTGGCTCTGCAACTCTGGCCGATCTGCAGCCAAGCGCGGCTGCTCCTTCCTTCATGGGCCACCTTTCACGTCGGAAGCTACACCCCTACCTCCGGCGTGCTCTGGCGCATGCAGGGCGCTTCCAGATCTCTGCCAAGGAGGTCGATTTATCATCCATCAAACCACGTTCTTGCAGCCATCATTGTAGCCTAGCTGCTGCTGCGGCATCTACTCTAGGGCATGGCCTCAAAGGCAACATTGCTCCCTGGGACCGTGGTATAGCAGGCTACCCTCAAAAACCCCTGTTGGTTCCTTGTACTCCGGGGATAGCATTGCCTTTCATTATTAGGGTTTGAACGAGGAGGAAAATGGGGAGAGAGAAAGAAGGGCATGGGATTCTCTTCAACTTATGTCTTAGACTCTACCCCTTATATAGGGGTGAGTATCAACGTCCCAAGATGTTTAAACAAAGGGAAACAAGCCCTTTTCTAGAAGGAATGTGATTCCTTCACGAAAAAGCTAATTTCCTTCTCTTTCTCATATTACTTTAATCTTCTTTATTCTTTAGACATTAGGAATTCAAAAATAACTTCTTTTATTCTTTTATTACTTGCCCTTTATTCCAATGGCACGAATTCTATTTTCATTTAATAGGAAAAATACTTTCTTTTTATCAATATCACAAATTCACTAATAATGTATCACATTATTTTGCAAATTTGCTATTTTCTCTTTCCTCTTTCTTCATTGGGACTCCTTGGATCCCAAGAAACTCTATTATTGAGAAATTCTTTTCCAAGGATATTTATTATCCTTCTAGATGCATCTTTATCCATTATTTCTCATTATTATATATATTTCTTATTAAAATATCTCTTTTTGAGGATTTCTTTTTATTTCTCTTTTATTTTGCTCATGGGTATTCCTTTTATCATTAGAAACCTCATGGATACGAATTATCACCAAGAAAACTCATTTATGCCTCTTTCCATTCATTTTCCACCTTTTCTTTTCTAATTACTTTCTTTTCACAACCTTGGTCTCCTTGGTACCCAAGGAACCCAAGAGACACGAAATCGTCTTTGGATTTGCCTTCTAGAGGTTTCTACATATTTCTTTTCTCGAAAATTCAATTATCCATTTACTATTTGAATTTCCTTGTTATTGGGCCCAATAGCCAATACAGCCCACAAAGCAACCAATCAAGGCTATTGTGAAAGGAATCTATTTTTTCAAAACAAATCATATCATTATTTGTTCAATTATCTTTAATATGAGAAATTTCATTTCTCACCAATTGAACTCAAAAATTGGGGTTGTAACATCCTTCCCCTCTTATAGGAATTTTGTCCTCAAAATTCAAACAAGCAAACAAATAATTCAGGATAAGACTTTTCCATGTCCATCATTGGCCCCTATGTGGCTTTGCCGTACTCATGGAATTTTCAAAGAACCTTTATCATCACATATTCTTTTCTCTGAGTTCTTTCATCCTGGCGTCTATAAACTACACAGGTGACTCAGGCCATTTCAGCCTCCATTGGGGCTCACTAGGTTCATTGCTCAGCACATGGTCGGGGTACCTCACATAGTGCTCTAAATTGGACACATGGAAAACATCTCCCATTACTCTATCCTGAGGGGTAGGGTCAAACCTATCCTTCTCCACCCATCCATCTCTAATGGACCCATGTATCGGGGACTCAGCTTTCTTAGTTATAATTTAGAGGGGTCGGATTTTCATGTCACATTTTCTCCCACAGTAACTTGTATGTCAGTCTACTTTGCATCTGCTCACGACTCTCATCATCTCTAGGCTCCTTTAAGCCCTTGCACAATCAAAGTGACTTCATCTACACGCACTGTGGTCCCTTTTCTAACCATCATGTGGTCCTTTTCTAACCATCATGTGGTCCTTTCACCAACATCACCTTACTGAAGTGGTGACCGACACCACCTCCCTTACAGAGCTTCTTAGAATCCCGATACAGGCTATGGTGGTCATCATCACATCTTTCCTAGAACAAGAACTGCCTCTAGCTATCACCCTGAACGAGCACATATGCTCTCATCAGACCCTTTAGTCTGGATCCTACTAACCATAGTTAGGGGTGATAAACTATACTAACGTTGAGTTCTTCATGTACCTACTTCCATTTTATGGAAGTGAACCCTTAGGTCAAACTCAAAAACCTTTGAAATCGCTTCATGGTGTAGTTGAACCATCTCTCTCATGGGTAGTTCAACTAGATCTGTCCCTTGACAGAACTCTTTCTTTCTTATGTCATCTAGGTAAGGTGATCTACCATAACCCATATTGTATCTTGACCTTCTTTGGCCCAGGGAAGACCTATCACAACATCCATAGTGTTGAGTTCTCATTCCTTCTCAGGGATTCTTTTGTCCTCCATATCGATACCTTGGGTTACTGGGGTTCGTCCTTTACCTCCTGACTTGCATGGCCATAAACCACATGCAATCTCATCTTAAGCATCTAACGTGTTATTGCCATTCTCCATGGTGTATCATGATTTCCTGTATGTCATGATTCTTTTAAGATCGATTCCTTCGAAACCCTAAACCACTCTTGTCAGGGTTTCATCACCTTCTTTTCCAAAGAAGTGCACTTGAGGTTCTACCACCATTCTTTCATTGCAACAAGGACTAGACTGGCTAAACAAACAACCCTTAACTTTTCAACGCATCTTGTTATATCTGAGTGTTATCCAAACACCTCTCCTTTTCAAACTTAGGGTTAGCCAAACAACCTCTTCTAGCTTCAAGTCAAACAAGTCTTAACCAAAGCATACATTACCACTTCTCATCCTTATGTATTAGGTAACATTGAAGACATACACTTCCATGTATTTCTCTTATCATGTCACCTTCAACTATATGTTCATCTTCATAAGAACACTCTCTGATTCCATCATCATGGTGATCAAACTCAACCTGGTATAACTTGTAAGTTCCACATAGCTCATGGTAGAAACATCCTCATAAGGGAACTACCTCATTCCTCTTAGTGTTTACAAACCATCCATGTATCATTCACTTTACCAGTGTAGATATCTTCTCTATCCCCATTTCTCGTGGCAATGTTCCAAACATCTCTTATCCTTGGTGTATGGCATGCGTAATGTCCTATCTCTCACTCCCATAACAAAAGGAAATAAGCATTTGGCTGCAGTCCAAATACAGAGTTCTTCCTGTTCCAAGAGTAGAGATGGTACATCCCACCTTGCCAGTACACCTTTAAATCTAAGTTGCAATGTGCCACATATGTCTCTTCATCTTAAACAGGAAGATATCAAACTAGTCTTGAACCTATTGAGGTTTATATCATTGGTCATCTCATCTAGGTCTATAGGGTACCGACTCTTTTGGGGTTATCCCTCTTCCCTCATGCATCCAGAGAGTGCCCTACTCATCTGCCCTTTGGGTCCCATGAGTTCATGAAGGTGATCAATCTCCTAACCCATGGCCCTCAGACAATGATAGTTGTTACCTCCCGACCCTATGGTCATGTGCAACTGGGGAATTAGGCAACTCCAATTGGTCTTATCCCTACCTGACCCTAGGATAGACTTAGGATTCTCCATTATAGTACATGTTCACTTAGAATCTTACCCAAGTCTTCATCATCTCTCTTTCTGCATTCATGGGCTGACTCTCATCCGTTCATAGTCATTATGGCAACCTGCCTACCTTGGTCAACCCCCATACCGGTTACCTCCATGGTAACACATTCCTATGCAATTAGAGATGGATATCTATGGATCTACAGGTTCATTCTCATAACATAACTTTTCACTTAGCTTCTCAAGGTCCTAAGAGACCTCTTTAGGTTACCTTAACCTAACCACAATTGATATACGCTCTATCAAGGGTGTCCCTCGTCCAGGATGAG
Source organism: Alisma plantago-aquatica (assembly GCA_963693085.1). Classification (NCBI taxonomy): domain Eukaryota; kingdom Viridiplantae; phylum Streptophyta; class Magnoliopsida; order Alismatales; family Alismataceae; genus Alisma; species Alisma plantago-aquatica. Next base: position 456,817,214 of record OY856411.1, on the reverse strand, counting down.
AGGAAAACTATCTCTTGACAGCAAGGTCACAAAAGCTCTTAGGTCTAGGGTTTACATCCACATGAGCCCACTTAACCCTAGCAAGCTATTAAGGCATAAACAGATCACCTACTGAACCATGCTAGGTCATACTTGTCCTCTTTTCTCAATGTTGGATCAAGATCATACCTTTCTTTATCATCAACCTAGCTGTGGGGGGGGGGGTTCATCAAACATGCCTTAAACTTCAGGGGCTCCCTTTTTCCTCTATACATGAGGATTACCATGCTCGCTTCTATAGGAACTCAACTTCCCATCATGAGCCTTAGGTATACCACTTCCCCTCTTAGGCCTAGGAACCCTAGGTTCACTGCATGCTCTATCTCTTAACTACAAACCAAGCATGAAAAAGGCATGACATGCACTCCTTGTCATCCTTCAACTCAATCAACACTTAGTGTTGGGTCCTCCTTAAGGACAACCAACAAGGTACAGAGCCTCATAACATGCTACTAAACCTTTCTTCTTCCTAACTCAGAAGGTAAACATCTCTACCATAGGAACGTAGGCACCAGATGCTTCATCTTCATTCTCTAGGGTTGGTCCCTCTAAAGGCAACCAAGATATCATCAATTTTCAAGGATCGATCATGAGGCAACCATTATCATCCATTGTTCAGGGTTTTAGGCTTCCAACCTTCTTGTTGGGTTTCCCTCTCTCTCTAGAGATAACCCTACATCCAACCTCACCATTAGAGGTCCTCTCTTCATGAAGGATCAACCTCTAAAGCATTCTCTACATGGGTGAAGCCTAGGTTCGCACTTATGGTTGCTCAAGATCATCCACAACCCTTTATGCTCCATCATAATTCCTTACCCAGGGTTTCATCCTACCGTCAGCACTACGACGTGACCTAGGTTCCAGCTATGCCCTACTGGTACAAGCCCATAGGGTTTCTATGGTCCTTCACGAACATCATCAACTAAAGAGCTATCATGTACCCTAACGTGCATGACAATTCCCAGGGTTGGGGTTTCCAAAGGTGCTAGGTCACCCATGGATCCTATGGCATCCCAAAGGCATGTCCTCATCTCTTTCTAACCTTCACTTAGGGTTAGGGTTAGCATCATCCTCAGAGGATGTGCCAGGTCTCTACTTGCAATGGAGATCTCTATCTCCAAGACTAACTCATCCTCCTGACAAGAAGGTCTAGCCTCAGGTCTCTTCTGAGAACATGACATCTTATGTCGTACGACCTAAGCATGTATCTATTATTTATTTTGCGCTTAATCTATTAAGCTTATGTCCATGACATCTTATTTACATACCTTTCATTAATTTAGTGGAGGATTCCTTAAACCTTATTAACCTTACCCATACCTCAAGAGGGTGAGGAGAAGAAAGAAAATCCTAATCCTTTAGGTCCTTATCAGAATTTTTTGATGAGAAGGGATGAATAAGATGAGAAGTCCTAAAGGTATCTTATTTCGATTCATACCCTAAGACTTTGGCCAGGCGGTCACATGGGTCTGGGAGTCCTCGTATTCCGACTAGCGGTGCGGAGGAAAATCTTGCCAGCCCCCGGTCGTGATCCCTTTCTAGACACCTCTGTCTTTCGGATACTCCTCTAATAACTCCCTTGGGTTCTATGGAGTTTGTAAAATTTAATAATTATTAATGGTTAAATGAGGAACCTAAGCTCTGATACCAAATGTTATGACCCCACCTCCCGATAACTCCCAATTAAGGGAGACCGAGAGGTTGAGCCGCACCCATTAATTCCGGATCAAAGGTTCGACGTATAACTATAAACAATTATTAAATTCTAACAGACTATACTGAAAATGGTAATAAAATTTTTCTTTACATACCTTTTGAAAACTTGGATCTCTATTCTTCTATCCACAGCGATACTAATCTATCTAATCCTCCTATGCACTTTAATTCTCGTTTAGTATCACATGTGCCACTTTATTGTTTGTTCTTTTCATTGTACCTAAAATGCTGACAAACAAAACGTCGGTCAGCCGTAGCTGGTATGTGGGGGAAACAACAAACATGCAACTATGATAACAATTTAATCATTCAATTACTTATTTAACAACCAATATTACGTTTTAGATACAACTCTGTGATCCAAGAGTACCCTATCCTCTGTATTGTCCCCATTAAACCCCTCATGATCCATCTATAAGTGAACCAGTTTCTAGGGTTGAGTCACATGGCACTACTCGTAAGTAGACCACTCCTTAACTCGGGATTTGCTAAAGAGTCTCTAACTCACGGTAACCTAGACCTTACTCTAGGATTACCCCTTTTTAGCCTTTTCAAATTAACAGAGGTGGACTCGGATCTAGCCAGTTATATATGCACATTTATGGTGATAATCATAGTCACTTTATAGTGTCATGAAATAAATAAACATCCAACAGTTTAGTTGCATTCAATGCGATTAAACATCTGAGAATACATCGGGAAACTATAGCGGTTATTCATAATCGTAACCACATACCTGATCCATAGTAACTTGATGTCCATGCATTAACATTCAACACAATTAACAAGCAATCAACAATATCCTGAAAATAATGCATAACATTCAAGTGTCATTGTTTTATTCAAAACATCCTCAAGATCAACTTGGATTCCACCTTATGATTTCTAGGCCAACTTTAGGGTTTTATTAGGGTTTTAGCCTTCATTATGCATTTATCACTTTTAATGCTCTTTTAGTTCACAAACCCTAATTTCTGCGTCATAGGCACAATTGAATGTCAAATAAGTCTAATATGTTTCTTTTACACTAAAACTATTATCTTTATCCTTTTTGGTCATATCCAAAACATTAAGGCTAATTATCATCTTCGGTTTCTTTCAAATTGACAATTCATATTTCATTATAGTTCAACTCACATATATGAACCTTATTTATTACTATTTCCACCTTTTTACACTAGGAAACACTAATTATCCAAATAATTCACATTAAAGATCTTTGATACTCAATTTATCTTCAAATCATCATATCTCTATTTTATTCTTTGATTTGTACAATTAAAACCATTAGAATTCATATCAACATAAATTAGGGTTTCTAATCCCATTAAGGCATATTCATGTACATAGAACCCTAAATTAAACCAACTATATAAAAAGATCATCTTTTCACTTTTATTAACAATAGGTTAATATCAGCTTGAATTATCCATCTATCATCAAATCTAAGGGTTTTTCCTTAGTTAAATCATTAAAGATAATAACTTCATGTACTTTTCCAATTTCAAGCATATAAACTCTAAATTAGGCTAATCATGTGCAAAGTTCTTCCTTTTTGAACTCAATGTTCCCTTTTTACATTTAACAGATTAATATCAACTCTAAAGATCCATTAAACCCTATTAAACACATTAAAAATAGGGTTTCTTAATCTTTAATTCATTAAAGATGATAAGTTACACTACTTTTCGAACTATGATCAGATTCAGGCTATAAAACTATTTTTATTGGGTTCCTTGCATTCTTATGATCAAAATTCATATATAACTTGTCCTAATCGGAGTTACCAATCATGAGATATGATTTTTGCAATAAAAGGCTTACCACAACCAATCACGATGCGCCAAGTCGCCTATCCATGCGAGCGCTTGATTTGGAAATTATAATCAAATTACGTTCTTGCCCTCGGGTAAGTTGATCATCCTTTTAGCCCGTGAGGGGCAAAACCGTCCAAAGCTTCTGAGCTTCTTCTTCTTCCTCTGGACGGCGCACGCGGCCGCCCTAGCAGGGGCTTGTGCGGCCCTTTCTCCTCAGCCCCGACTCCGAAGACTCCCCAGGTGAATTCCATTACCTCCGTAGTGTCTCTGCACACAGGGGGGTGCCCACAGGTCGTGGGTTGAGCGGCTTTTTCGGGCCTACTTGGCTCTGCAACTCTAGCCGATCTACAGCCAAGCGCGGCTGCTCCTTCCTTCATGGGCCACCTTTCACGTCGGAAGCTACACCCCTACCTCTGGCGTGCTCTGGCGCATGCAGGGCGCTTCCAGATCTCTGCCAAGGCGGTCGATTTATCATCCATCAAACCACGTTCTTGCAGCCATCATTGCAGCCTAGCTGCTGCTGCGACATCTACTCTAGGGCATGGCCTCAAAGGCAACATTGCTCCCTGGGACCGTGGTATAGCAGGCTACCCTCAAAACCCCCTGTTGGTTCCTCGTACTCCGGGGATAGCATTGCCTTTCATTATTAGGGTTTGAACAAGGAGGAAGATGGGGAGAGAGAGAAGGGCTTGGGATTCTCTTCAACTCATGTCTTAGACTCTACCCCTTATATAGAGGTGAGTATCAACGTCCCAAGATGTTTAAACAAAGGGAAACAAGCCCTTTTCTAGAAGGAATGTGATTCCTTCACAGAAAAGCTAATTTCCTTCTCTTTCTCATATTACTTTAATTTTCTTTATTCTTTAGACATTAGGAATTCGAAAATAACTTCTTTTATTCTTTTATTACTTGCCCTTTATTCCAATGGCACGAATTCTATTTTCATTTAATAGGAAAAATACTTTCTTTTTATCAATATCACAAATTCACTAATAATGTATCACATTATTTTGCAAATTTGCTATTTTCTCTTTCCTCTTTCTTCATTGGGACTCCTTGGATCCCAAGAAACTCTATTATTTAGAAATTCTTTTCCAAGGATATTTATTATCCTTCTAGATGCATCTTTATGCATTATTTCTCATTATTATGTATATTTCTTATTAAAATATCTCTTTTTGAGGATTTTTTTATTTCTCTTTTATTTTCCTCATGGGTATTCCTTTTATCATTAGAAACCTCATGGATACGAATTATCACCAAGAAAACTCATTTATGCCTCTTTCCATTCATTTTCCACATTTTATCATCATTTTCAATTTCTTTCTTAATAAAGAAATACTTAATTAACCTTTTCTTTTCTAATTACTTTCTTTTCGCAACCTTGGTCTCCTTAGTACCCAAGGAACCCAAGAGACACGAAATCCTCTTTGGATTTGCCTTCTAGAGGTTTCTACATATTTCTTTTCTCAAAAATTCAATTATCCATTTACTATTTGAATTTCCTTGTTATTGGGCCCAATAGCCAATACAGCCCACAAAGCAACCAATCAAGGCTATTGTGAAAGGAATCCATTTTTTCAAAACAAATCATATCATTATTTGTTCAATTATCTTTAATATGAGAAATTTCATTTCTCACCAATTGAACCCAAAAATTGGGGTTGTAACAATCATCTTCTATACCCACTAGATAATAATCTTATTATATACTCTGCTTCGATACACCAGGACATTATTATCCAAGGGAGTTTTGGTTTGATGGGTTTCATCTCCTTAGTTGTTAATAATTGAGAGAGACATGCCAGAGGGCAGGATGCACCTCTGTTTATTCATTCCTTAACACCGTATTGATGGCAAAAGTTGAGATCAAAGTAGTCTTTATTTATGTATTGTTGTTTGATAGTTACGACCAAATCAATGACATTTTTAGGATATATGATCGGCTTTATGAATTATGAAAGCAAGTCAAACTTTGAAAAGAAGGCTCCAATTATGCATATGTTGCATTATAAAAACCATATTGTTTTTGTAGTAGTGAATACAATTGTTTGTAATAGTCACTCTAATACATGAAATCTATAAATCTAATAATTTCAGAGCCTGTTGCATGTCTTAGTCCATTTACATGGTCATTGCAAGACACATACGCCTCGAAGTTATAATTTTCTTTTCATTTTCCTCTTAATCTTCATCATTGATTTGCATAATAAGGAGAGCCATATCCCTCACTATGTTCAAGTTGTATGTGTAAGAGTTTTGACCTAACATCATATTATTTGTTCCAACTTTTTTTCTTCTTTCATGTGTCTACTTTTTAGACTGAAGTAATGGGGCATCCCATACTCATTTTAGAGATAATTTGGTATTGTAATGACTAATATTAGTGTTTAATGATAGGGGCACAATATTTTCTCCTACCACATAGCTTGTTCTCTTCTTTTACAGTGGAAAAGATCATTCAACTCTTTCTAATCGAATGTTTGTGTTGTTATCACTACATATCTAATTATTTTTTATGTATGTTTGTTATATATATTCCACAATATTTTCAAGAATAATGTAATGTGGGTCTAGGAGATTCTCATGCTATCAGAGGACCTATTATTATAAATTGTAGTATGTTCCTACTACAATTGGGACATATGTGCACAATATGGTTCGTTGAATATGCATCAATCTTAAAGATGCATTTACTAATATAATTTCTAATTGCCTTAAAAGAGATATTGATTATAAATTGCAACATTATGTTTCATTTTCTTAGTAAATTAATCCACGCGAGCTTTTTTAGATTTGATATTTATATTTGGTTATAATAATAATATGATGTTAAAATAGAGGTTTTCGTTTTAGATTCTTGTCAAAAACATAGTTTCTTTCTTGGTATCTTCTTGTCTCTAAATAATTTATTTTATGTTATTTTATGGATTATGTTGGAACATGTATAAACCATACAATTGAGTTCACCTTTATTTTGTGAAGCAAAAGTAATCATATCAATTTGTCATTTACATGGGTTTATTCTCAGAACCTCACTGCTTCTTTCTTATCATTAATAAATTCATAAATATAAAGGAAATATGCATACATAATTTATATATTATTGGAACTTGTTTTGGTATTTCCGCTATATAGTATTAGGAGGACAATGTTTATCCTAACAACACTAGATGTTGCATGGGTTCACAGAGGTAAGGATATGATCCTTGTTTTGTTGAAGACATACACCACTCCAATTTTAATATCCAAATATTTTTATTAATCTTCATGATCTTTATCTAAATTGCTTTTAAGGATTGTTCAATGTGGGAGTTTATCTTTCTATTTGATTAGATCTCTTAATTTTTCCTTTGTAGCTGTTTCTCATATGTCTCAAATAAATGAGTATTTCGTCAAATTAATTTATATGATAGGAGTTGAAGAAGGAAGACAACCTCTTTGGTGATATTGAGGATAGTGTGTTTTTAATAGAATTATATTTTTAGTAATGGATTTTTTTAATTACCATCACATTTGGATGTCTCTACCATGGTGAATGTAATTTCCATGTTATGTTTTCTAGATATAAATAGTAAATGTAAAATTTGTCCTTCAAAATGAGGCAACCCCCAAAAGAGAAGATAAGTGGCACATCTATATTCTTGAGGAGGTATTTTTATTTCTTTTTTCATTTTTCATAACCAAATAAACATTATTATTATTATTAAAAGTTTATTATGAGATAGACACTCCAACTAATCGACTAATCATCATCGTCCCTAATGTAAACATGTTTGCTTGCATTAAACCCACATAGTGCCACAATGTATCCTCTTCAACTATCTCTTGGAAGCTCAAAGAAACTTGACACATTCACTAGAAATTTATAGGCTTTTCACTAGAGACATTAATCTACATTGTCTTCATAAGAATTATATCATTCATGTCCCCAACATTTCTCACTCTTGCCATACAAGGCAATCAATGTTATGAATAATGGTAAGAACTACAACCTATTGCCAATCAAACATAGTTGGCATTGACAACCAAAATCTTTCAATGAACAATTGATATGACATCATCATCATGGTAAAAACAATACTTTGCATTAGTTTCCTTATCCATTAATAAGAATTGATTAATGAGAATGTGACTGTTTTCCATCTTTTGCCAAATCAACATTAGCACCTACATGCAATACCTCATCAAACTTAATAGCTAACTTTAGTAGAAAAACTTCACCTAAAATTTTCTGTTACAACTCCTCCAATTGTACACACAACCTATGTTACTCTACTACAACCTTATATACATCTTTCATTGTCATGAAGACTATGCACATCTCACACCCTCACAATAGGATGTAAAGATTTCGGTAGGTATATGTAGAGGATTGCTAAAGAAATATATACAACAAGTTAGGAGTAAATAGTGATGGTGACAGGTGTTGAGAATGAATGGGGTAGCCCCAAAGAGGATGAGGAGATGTATTCACAAATATTAAGTGTGTGAACCATGTTCTTTTCTAGAATTGAATATGTGACTTCTTTCATGTTATATGACTAATTTAGGCTTTCAAAATGTGATTTAGGAAAGAGATATGGATAGCATCTGCATTGGTCTACTTCACATTAATATGGAGCCTTCAATATGTTGTTCCAAGTATATTCTTGAATAAAAATTGATCATCAACATTATAAAATTCCATGAGTTTTTAAAAGTGAAGAGTCTTGTGGAGTTCTAGATTCAGGCTATCATAGATTTCATAGATTTTGTTACCTTCTATGGAAGACATCAATTGAATATCTGTCAAACATGACCATTGTATATTGTAACTGACTTGGTCGCATATGAACGTTACTAGAATTCCTTATATTTTTATGTATATTTCTATGAATTATTGATCTGACTTGTAAAGCTTCTGTGAAGCTGATACTCTCAAATCTTATGCTTCTATATAATATTGAGAGGAGATCTATAGTTTTTTCATGAATTAAACATAAATTTGGGATTGCATTGTAGGTAATAATTATTCATTTATTTTTTTTATTTTACATGTGATTGAGGTGAAATTGTAGAGAAAAATTAATTGAAAAAAGTGGTCTAGTTGGTCGTACTAATATGATGTATAGTTGCTTGTTCGCTACACATTTACACATAGATAAAGGCTAATTTATAATATTTTTTTTGAAGTTATATTTGCTACATGTATCTTTTTTGTTACAAGATTTTTTGTAGAAGAAAAACCTAGTTACAAAGGCAATGACTACCAGAAGTCCCTACAAGTTTGTAGTTTGCTACAAACATTCTTGTAGTTCATCTTGAAGTGGCTACAAGTTTTAGAGTAGCCCACCCAATTTTTCTCTAGTGTTTTTCAATTTGGGGTGGCTGTGGTGGTTGTGATGGTGGGATGAGGTTGAGAAAGGGCCTCCTTTCCCCCTAATTTTTTTTATTTCAATAAATATCTATACAATTTAGTTGTAGGAATTCACTTTATATATGCATACGATAAGTAAGAAGAGTTGAAAGGAGGAAAATGATTTGTCATTAGTTTGAGCCCAAGAAATGTCACCTCAACTCCACAATAAGAGGTTTGGGAAGTTTCATGAGTATGAGGCATTTGACATGGTAGTAGCATTTACTATCAAAGAGTAGATAGACAATGTCAAAAATGAGGACCCAGAGTCAATTACAGTGATCACCAAGCAAGGACAAAAGAAAAGAGATCTACTATAGAGAGGTAAAGTTGCACCCCATTTGAGGCAAAATTTGGCATTAAACCTTCTAGAGAACAAAAGATAGGAGGGGAGTACTTCCCTTCTCTCTTTTGTTCTAGTAGCAGGCTAATTGCTGAATTTCACCCCAAATGGGGTGAAACTTTGCCTCTGTGTAGCATTATTCAAAAGCAAAGGTCTTCCATCTAGTAGGGTGATAGGTGTGTCAATATTTGCAACAAGGACGTCTAATATGTAGTGTGGCATGTAGTGTAGAGTTTGCAATAACAACAATATGGAACAATTTCACTTTAAAAATAAACAAAGTTAACAATATGGGCATGTCAAACACTTCTCTAGAATTGCAATAGGAAGTGGCATTGAAGAGGTAGTTCATACATTACAAAGGTTCTAGGAGAGGGCAACCTTGGTAAGTAGGGTTGTAAGGATTACCAGTTAGGTGTTATAGGAATGGCTATCCATAGAGAACATGATGAGTCTATTTTATGACTTAGCCTGAAAGTGAAGTCTCATTGAGGGTATTAACATGTCAAGTGGAACATATTAATTCAGAATGAATACCTTCATCTATTATATTGACTTCAATTGAACCAAATGTGATAGACTCATTTATCATTAGAGAGGTGATGTATTTTTATGGTTAATCTATTAATATTATGTCATGATATTTGCTAGGGATTCCATTGGTGGATTCAACATTGATGATGGAGGTGTGTCTAAATTGTGAATTCTTATTATATGATCACACCATTTAAGTCGATCTTGCACCACTTGAGATTCATGAGTTTGATGTGATTATAGGATTGACTATCTTAGAGAAATATAAGGTGGTTTGGGACTATGGGTCCAAGGTATTGGAGTGTGAAGTAATGATATTTCTTGATCTTTTGCAAAGAGAGAGAAGGATTCTTCCTATGTTTCTAGTGTCTACATTTGTACCAAAGAAGATGATGAGGCATGGATGTGCTGTCTTTTTGGCACATGTGGTAGATACCAAGGTGGATAGTCCTAAGAAAGAGTAATCCTATATTGTGGGAGTTTAAGGGTGTGTTTTTTAGGAGTTTCCAGGTCTTCCATCTGATAGAGAAATTTATTAGAGATTATTTTGGAACTTGGTACTCAAATTATACATCAAGCGCTATCTTATAGATGGCAACAATAGAGTTAATATATTTGAATAGGAAGCTTTAAGAGTTGTTAGACAAGGGGTTCATATAACCAATCGTGTCACTTTAGGGTGCTCTTATTCCATGTGTGAAGAAGGATGGATCAATGAGTTTCTCAAGGAGATGTTGGTGTTAGAATGAATGTTAGTTACCCTTGAGATAGGGAAGAAATACAACATCTTTTGTGATGCTTCGAAAAGAGGCCTTGTATGGCCTTTTATGTGGGACAATAATTGTGATCTCTGAGGCTTCTAAAAACCTCAAGAAGGCATGACCAAAAAACCTCAAGAAGAATGAAGAGAACTATTGAAAAGATGGTCTGGAGTTAGAAGTTGTTATTCATGTCTTTTAAGGTGTTAAATCATTATCTTTATGAAAGAAGTGCCATATATTTATGGATCACAATATACTCAAGAGATTTTTACAAATAAGGATTTGAACATAAACAAAGGAGATTCTGAAGTTGACAAAACATTGTATATAATGACCTCACCTTTCAACATCCCCCAATTAACAAAAGACCCAAAAAGTTGAGAGCCATTACCTAAAATTCCCAAGGATTTATATTTAACCAAAAAAGAATAGTAAATAATTTCCATTAATTCAAATATTGTCTAGAAAAAGCTACTTTAAGGAATTTCATGAACTTCTATCATTAGATTGTACATATGAGAAGAAGTATCTATCTAATCCTCCTTTACTTAACTTATTAGCTTAAGGTAATTTCATCTGGTTCATCATATATGGATATCTTGTAATTTATCATGTACCTAAAACAACATGAAACAACACCCATATCAACATATCAAAATATATTGTATACTTGGAGTGCATGCAAAAGTGTGCAAGTAAGCTAACAACATATAATAAATCAATTACTTGCAAATAAGAATTGACATTTTATTCACATATTCTAATTCCTACTAGATATGCTCTTTTGGGTTTGATAATTGTCCCTTCATGGATAGTGTGCATCACCCTCAATGCATGTAATCATAGACTTTAGAATATGATAACTTTCTTTATTTGATACTCATAGTGGCATCAACATTGAACAAAATGTAAATAAACACCCAACAATTTATTTGAGCAATCTTTGAGAAGCACTCTGCAAACATAGTCATAATCGTAACCACATACCTTTGGTAGAACCATGTACATATTACAATTATACTTTAAGCATAATATCAATCAAACAAGCAAATCAAGCAATCAACATTTAAATTGCATGTATGTAAATCCTAAAGCATCACCATCACATTAATTAGATTAAACCCTACCTGGGTCATAATCTAAGGTTTAGCTTTTCTCAGGTTTGGATGGGAATTAAGGGTAAAAACCTATTTACTATATCAAACATATCCTTCCATATGATCACTTAGATAAGATTAAGTATATTTTCAATATAACTCGACAGTAGGCGAGGGAACTCGGTGTTGATGCGCCGGTAGGGTGGAGTGGAGTGTTTTGGAGCTCGGGGAGTGCTTAATTGGTGGCGAGGTGGTCAGGAATAGCCTGCCCAGCAACTCGGCGGTGGCGGACAACGCTGAGGTGAAAAGCCCAAGCTTGGGGGTGAGTGATGCTTTCTCCAAGTGAATTGGAGTTTGAGGAACGTCAAAGGGAGGATGAGGAGTGATGTGGTGTGATTAAATAGGTTGGAGAGTGAAGGAGGAGAGAATGCCCAAAAGGGCTCAACGACAGTTGGAGATGGCTCGCATGTGCGAGGGTGTGGAGAGTAGATTTGGAGGTCGTGTGAGTGCTCGTCCAGTTCATGGAGATGAGGGGAGTTGTTTGCCTATTGTTCCACAGAACAATTTAGACATACTGAATCACTCGAGCAAAAGGAACAAACTTCTCATTATAGCTATTGTTCACCATATATGGGTTACTAGAAATAATTCCATTTTTGAAAATCATAAGTTTCCTACCTTCATCGTTTGGAGATAGATAAAAAAGGATGCCATATATTTAAATGTATATATAGGTCCCTTGGCATCATACTCTACACTTGTATATACTTTTTTATGATTAATTAATGAAAAGGAGTCATGCACTTACTGATAAAAACAAGATTGGATTGTCTTTCCTGCAACATGGAGTTATCTCAACATGGTTTTGCTTGAGACTCACCATGCAAGAGTTGGATACTATCCTAGATAACTTGTGATATATCATAAATGATAATTTGTTGAAGGAAGATTTAGGTTTGGAGTAATGATGCTTGGGATTTCATCCCTCACATCACATAGTTTGATCACATTTTTGAAACTTGTACCATGTAATTTTTTTTCCAAGGACATATGGATGCACAATCATGTTTGAAAGGTATAGTGGATACTCATTTTCTTAAAACTTTGGATGTACACTGATACTAAGTTTTGGTGATGTAGGTACATATAGGGTTGATCCTTAAAGAGTTTACCACTCTCATATCACCATCGTGTAATTAGTTTACTTGATGTGTGAGACAAGTAGTAGTTTGACTATCTAGTTCACATAGGCTTGTAATGACAATATGGATGTAAACCAACTAGGGAAGTCAAGACCCTAATCTTTTCTTATTATGGTTAAATGATTTTACAAATATTTGATGTTTTAGGTTTTTATGGACTAAGTCATGATAAATATAATGGTGGAATAATGGAGGTCATTCCTAGTAGGACCTGCTAGAAGTTAATTGCATGCTATATATAAGAAACTTATATCCCCTCCTAATCTACAATTTGGATATGCTTATTGTATTCCATGATGATGTGTGTAAAGAAGACCCTTTTGTGCAGAAGAAGTGATGTTAGGGTGAGTAGTATATGTTGTAGAAAGTGGTCGACTTGTTTCTCAGATTAATTTTTGGTGCCACTTATAGATTTACATCATAAAGTTTTACTATTTACATCGCAAAGATTTACTATTCAAACTTAGTTTCATTATTATACTATATGTACATAAAAAAGTTAAGGATTTTATCGATGTTTTCATGAACCAAGTCACCACTATTTGAAGTTTAGATTGCTAATGAGCCCCTTTGAGTAGAACACTAAGGTTGGTTAAGTCATACATGAAACCCTCGTATTAAGTGTGGGGCAATGAGCAAGAAGAAGTTTTGGATTTATATGACTTAGTTGATCTACCCCATCTTATCCCTTTAAGTGATTAGTTATACAATGTGTTAATACTTTTTAGGAGTGAGGTATCTTGAACCTTAGTAGCTCAAGAGAGTGATTCGACTTAAGTGTTGTTTAGATTTGATAATGAATTAACTGTGTAACCTTTGGAAAATCTTGATTTCATTTTATACAAATATACCAACTCTGTAAATCATGTAATTTAACCTTTGCAAGATGAATATCACGATATATTAATTGAATAAATTAGTTTTTACATTATAGATATATATATATATATATATATATATATATATATATATATATATAATTTGATCTATGTCACATATATTAGTGGACTAGACTCGAAATGTGTGGATTTCGAGGAAGAAATCCTTTTTAAAGGGTGGAGTGTTGTAACATGCCCAACTATAGATACTTAGATCAACATTTCATGTCCTTAGTCCAATTTATAACTAGGTTAACATCAAATTGATTCTCCCATAAATAAGTTTATCTAAGAGTAATAAGAGAAAAGAAAATATAATATTCAAATATATCACTTTTGATATAAGGTTAAATATAAATAATTAATTAAGTCTCCAATTGGGAATTAATGATATCAATTCACCAATTAGTTGGTTTTGACACTTGTTCAACCATATATAATCCTCCTAGTGTAAAGGAAAACAAAATAAAAAATGTAAAGTAATGGATCTAATTGATCAAGAAATACATTAATTCATTATTTGAGTGCTTCACTTCCAAGTGATAAGATAAAATACCAAACATTCATTATTTATATATTTGTATTCAAATTTGACCCCCAAACTTTGATTAGTCTTTTCCTCCATTTTCATGCCAATTGGAACTTAATTGTTCCTCCAATTAATTAAGGAGAAAAGAGAGGCATTAAATAATCTAATTGATAAAAGGTATCAATGGAAATCCCTTTGTTTAATTTCTTGTAGTGTCCCCTTCCTCTAAGAGGTGACCGCATCTCATATTTTTATGAACAACAAACTTGGTTGTAACCTACATCTATCCCCCCCATTTCATCTCCTCTTCCTCCTCACTTCTTCTTCCTTTCCTCTTCATCTTTCTTGTATCCCTCTCCTATATCATATCCTACATATTCCTCGACTACAAGAACCCTTAGCCGCAATCTTGTTTCCCTCCTTATGTCTAGACACTGTAGCATTAAAAAGCCACTGCACTCACCACCATGGAATCCACCATGCGTCAGGGACCAACTGTTATGACCGCATTTGTACTTAATTGGTAAACTAGGGTTTACCTGCATGATTACATGCTTGATTAGATTGAACATCATTTAGACTTGATTAATGATAGTAGCTCAATTGTGATGTTTCGAAATTAAGATGAAACTGTAGTTATTATTATAGTTTGAATAATTAGGGTTTTATAAAGGTAAACCCTAATCGGCAAAATTTAGGGTTTTGATAGTACATGAATATGGAATTTGATCAGGATAGCAGTGTGGTAAATGATTTTTCATATTTTGTACATATTTTTATTTAATTGAATTTTATATATGATATTGATGACTCAATTATAAAATATATAGAAACATTTAAGAATATTTGGATGTTTTTTGAATGTGGTTCTCGGTCAAACAATACTTTGACCGAAATGGTGACAGAGTGTTGTTCAGTAGTGTAGTGTATAATTTTTAATTATTTATTGGTAATTACAAATGATCTTTAATTTATATTGGAGCCCTTGAATTAAATTTGAGACATCATGCTAAATTTTCATAATTTTAGGAGGATGTTTGACCTCTAAAATAAATGAATTACAATAACTTTTTTTATAAAAGAAAATTTTGTTGAAATAAGAAAAATTATAGTGTGAGGGATTAATGTGCAAATTACCCAAACACCTCAATTTATCTATATGAGAAATATATCACCCAAGTATCTCTCATATTTTGTGATTCATTCCAGAGAAACAAAATTCTAAAGAGAGAGGAGAGCTAGGGTTTTGAGAGGAGAAAGTGCTAGAGATGTTGATCTAGAGTTTCTCTATCTGAGATATGATGCAATCAAGTTAATTTAGCTTCTTTGCATAGCCTTTCATGCTGAATCTTCTCTCACATGACAAGATTCTTTACCTCCTCTGATTTTATCCAAAATGGTATCAAATCTTCCCCTTTTCTCACTATTTCTTCATAATCCCTTATTTCTACATTTTTCGCATTGAAACGAAGAAGAATCTGGTGATTTGCTAGGGTTTTGACATGAGTTCAAGATTTTCATAGATGGGTTGTGTTTTAAAGGTGTTTTCACACCTTAGGGTGAGTGGGTACTTCCTTTAAATAGTATATTGCATGAAAATGAGTTGAATCATCAATAATCTTCAATTGCTTAGTATGCTAGTACAAACCCTAAATTGCCTTTTTGATCTAGATTTTACAAAATGATATCAAATGGATTATTCCTCTATTTTGATGAATTTCATATTATAAAATCATATTATAAATGGATACAATACATTTTAATGAGAATTCCCCAAATATTTGAAGAGGTTATAAGAGTAAACTGAAATTTAGGGTTTTCGGCTATGACTGAAATTGTTGTATAATTAGATAGAGAAATTTGTCTATCTGAATCTCATTGATTATGAATGATTATTTATCTGAATGCTTAGTACATATATGTCAGATACCATCTTGGATTCCATGCGATGAGAATAGTGTTTGCTTGATATCTCAATAAAGATGGTGAAACCCTATATGAGTGGAAAGTTGGAAATTTGTGAATAGATATTGTGAGATACATCTGAAGTGCTTTTCTTGACATCATAGACTTTATTTATTCAATGTTGTTCTTGATTCATGATATCTCAATGAACGACATTGAAACCCTAATTTAGCCCAATTCAAATATTTCATACATATGTTGATTATATATGACTTGTTGAAAGCAATCTTTATTCAGTGAATGTTTATGGCACATTAAGTCCTTATGCGTTTTATGTGATAAGTGAATGAGGTAAATGAAACCCTAAGGATAAGGTGTTCAATGAATCAAGTATTGTGATAACAATGTTCTCAGTATGAGATGTGGTGATGCTTAATAGTTCAGTTGTGGTAAATGTTATCAGATGATCTATGAAATGAATGGTTTACAAAGATAAACTAGGATATGTTGATGCGATGGTTGAATTGTGAATTTAAAGAGTGAATTAGACATTTAGATGCCTTGAACACTGTAGAATCCTCATAGGATGAGGACTACATTATAGGGAGGGAACAGTTTCCCAACTAGAGGTAATCCAGATCATGGTAAGCCAGAGCACACCAGTAGGGAGCGGGGGTCTTGACCAGTAGGGAAGACTCCTTATAGTTGTGTGGTACACAACACCAACTAGGGATGACGGTGGTACCTGTGTTACATGTTGTAGTGATATGTGATTAGTAGGTTTATTGATGCACAATAAGTCTCAGGGCTTTGACTCTCCACATGAGTACCTAGGTTGAGAGGTGGATTCTAAGATATCCGGACGCTCCCATTAGTCGTTGAGATGTAGACATGATGAGGCCCGCTGTAGACAGGGTCTTACTCGAGAGATAGGCTTAGGAACCCGGGCATGCTTCTAAGCATTGCACATTGAGATCGTAGCTTGCTGCAATTCTTTCACATGTTTTGGTACACCTCATGTGGGTTCAGGGCATAATAAGATGAATGAGAGATTAACCAAGTGTGTGCAATTATAGAATTATTCTTTGTATGTTTCTAAGTTATTAGTTCTCTTTGAGATTAATCAACCATGTTAATATATTAATTCACTCTTATAGATACCTTGAGTATCTTAACATATTAATGTTTGCAAATGATTCATCTCTTTAAAGCTTACTGCTATTATAATTGATATCCGTTGCTCAATACTATATCTATAATTACATGAGTTCTTTAGACTATTTCTTTAAAGTACTAATTCACTGAGCGAGTAGGCTCACCCCTCTACTCATCAGTTTTAGGGATGACTCATGGATTGGAGATGTCATTGCATCAGAGTAGATCTGACACATGAGTTAAGTATGAGATTAGTTAAGTTCAATCGGTCCCAGTCATTCTAGGTCCTTTTATAGAAGTGAGAGGGTTTTATATGATGATGTGTATCTTTTTTTCCTTAATAAGAGAGAATGTATCTGATTATCATGTCGTATGTACACGAAATTGTGAGAAATAGAATGAATTTTTAGATATGTATCTTTATTATTGGCATCATAATAGAGTAATCAAGTCATAACTTCCATTATAAAGTTTATTTCTGTGATTGAATATAAGGAAACAAAGAGTTTGAAATCAAACAAAAAATTAGGAGTGAACTTTGTGTTAAGTATAATCCTCAAACTTATGCCCTAATCTCATGATTAGTGGTAATTGTGGGATGTGGGTGTAACACCAGCAGTGGCATTGTGACAACCTTGATTTCCTCTCTCTTCTTTTGTACTACTCCTCTCTCATCAAGTGTCTCTTACTCAATTTGATATTAAATATATAATTGGATAGTTGTTCCAATTTGGTGACTACCATGATCATTTTTGCAATGTGCGACTTTAATTTGTACTTTTAACTAAGTATCTTGCTATATCATGTCACCTTCTTGTATCTAATTTTGAAACTCATCATCATAATATTTTGCCTTTATAATACATATCATATTGTAGAGGACTCAATTACGAATCGAGCGGAACAAAAATCACCTCATTTGGACCATCGGACTCCAAGTTATGACACCTTGAAATTTTGGCTTTTGTTTTAACATTATTTTAGCTCAATTTTATGCCTTTATATCTACTGGGCCGGCCACATAGGCCCAACAAAACACTATAGACCGATCACCTATTCCCTACTCTCCTTCTTCTTCAGGAAACTAACGAACGACTGGTGAAATTGTTTCCGCCTCCACCAGTTCTGGTAACGAATGGGAACCGTGATCTCCCAAACCCTAATGCGCCCCTATTTCTCTACCGTATGATCTCTCCTCCTAGGTTTGGACTCAATCCAACGGCAGCTGGCATGTCAACTTCATCCAAACCTTGAGTCGATGCAACGGGGGCGGCTGCATCTTTTGGCACCGCCATCAGCCTCGTTCTGCCATCTTTTGTCTTTTTAAGACCCTAAAACCTCTTCGCGTCTCTACTCCGGTCTTTTCCCATTCTTTTTCTCCAGCCGCCGGCTGTCTTCCGCCCCACAGTTCATGTTTGGGCCCTGCAGCCGCCAGCTAGGGACTCGGGGGAACTCGCCCACACAACCCCACCCACTCGGCGAGCGTGAGTGAGGAGTGCGGCGGCGTGCCCTGATCTGACCACCTCGGCGCTGCCTTGAGTGGCTGTTGGTGTGACCTTGGGTCAACTGAGCAGGGAGGATGAGGAACCTCTGTTCCTCCCCTGTTCTGACGAAGGAAACAGGGGATTTCCGTGCGGACTGTTTGCGCCAAGTGAGGGAGGGACGCATGGCCTTTTGATCTAGCATCAACGGTCAAGCCAGCGCCAGAAGGCACCAACCGCCACTGCCCTCAACCTCATCTGGAGCGGCTGTCAGGGATAGTAGACCGCACGTGTGTGTGCGGGTGAGGATTCAGAGGCGGCTGCTCGATCTTGCATCAACGGCCGAGATCCTCTGCATAATCTAGGGTACGTTGTTTGACTTATAAATTTCTAAAATCGATATCTCCCAATTTCCTTGGCCAAATGATACAAACCAATATATCAAATTGATCATCTCGACGAGACCTACCAATTGGGCATGGTTCCAGGTCCTAATTCTAATGTTTACTCTCCTGATTTCTTGAAAATGATAACTTTATCCATGTTGAGTTCATTCAATGCATCTAGGTGATAAAACTTGAATCTTTAATGATCATCTATCTGCGTAATCATGAAATCCGAATATTTAGTACATCTTTGATCTATAGGAGGGTACTTATCACCCCTATTGCCTATGAATTACTCCCATTTTCACTATGTGTCTTGTCCTTGGACTTTAATGTATGATCTTGATCAAAGTTGCTATGTTTCTTGAATACGATTCGTGTATCTATATGTTGCTGATCTAAACCATCCCTAATTCTTGGATCTTATTCTTTGATGATCTTTGACCTTGGTTACTCTTTTATGATTCTTTATCCCTATAATGTGCATGTAAATGCCTTAAACCCTAAAATGGTCATATATAATGAATGGAACATCATAATGGCATGAAACTTGAACCACACCATCATGATGACCTCTAGATCAGCAAAATATCATATAATGTATTAATAAGCAACTGGTAACCTAACTTGGCCAAAACCTTAAAATGCATCTAATTAAGGTTAATGATAAGAATCTAATGCATATATGTAATCTTGTTGTTAATCAGGTTTGGCATGTGGCTAGATGGTGAAGGATATGTTAGGTTATGAATCTATGAATCAGGTATGGGCCTTATCTAGTTATATGACTACCGCTTTCTTGCTTGAAAAGACATATATTATATGCTTGTTTGTCTATTCTCTCAAATATTGCCATGTAGTATTGTTATGTCGTACTCGATGTTTGCTTCGTCTGTTTTATAACTTGAACACACATATATATGGAACTCCATTATAATATTGTTGATAAAGGGCTCTTGGTTACGTCCTTGAGGTCCCTCTCATATAAAAGGGTTAGCTAAGCTTGAGCACCCTTACGGGCCCTTCCGACGGGAAGATGGTCAAAGGCCTTAACATGTTTGATATTGTTGGTATAATGGAGTGAAATGACATAAAATATGGTTTCACATTTGTTAAACAATTAACATGTTGATTCTTATTCGTTTAGTCTTGAAATCTTTTCAAAATTATGCAAAGCTTATATATATGTGTATCATTCGGCCCCATACTCAACACCTCGTGTGTTGACCCATTTCTCGTATGTTTTTTTTAGGTTCAGAGATGGCTAGAAGATGAAGGGCTTGGTGAGCTATGCTAGGTGTACTTGTTGTAAGATCCAGATATAGTATACATGAGCAGACTTGTACAAAGTGACTCTTGGACATGTAATTCAAATCATGTAATATAAGGATGTTTCTTAATATATCTTATTGATTTTTGAGTTTATGTTGGTGCTTGTATCTTGTTATATGTTCATGTGTTCTAAGCTTTACGCTTCCGCATATCGCCTTTGATATACGTTTGGTTCATGGGACTGGGATTCCAGTTCCGTGACAGATGGTATCAGAGCGTGAACAATAACTACACCAAACATGGCTCACATGAAACACAAACTAAACTCACCCTACATCTCAACCCTAGAAACTTAATGAAATATCCTTGTGGATTAGGTTGACTTAGCCTCTAGGTTAGAACCTAGATGTTCTAGAACTAGGTGTAGACTTGTGTAAGTTACCTCCCTAGACATGATTCGCGACATGTGCTTAGGATGTCTACACAAGTGTGCACCATGTTCTTGCTAGTTCTTTAGGTATCATGATACTAGACTGCCTAATGAGTGTGGTAACTCGTTTTGGTTTTAGTTTTATTCGAATGGAGTATGGTGGTTTTCATCGAATGTTTCAACGTTGGAGAAAATCTATTTTAAGTAGTAGTATATGTACCTATGAAAAATGTTACCACACCCAGAAAGGCAGTGAGTATCTATGTAACCTAAGAGAAAGAGATGTAACATCAAGTCTAGATGAGATTTTAGATGATAGAGTTGTCTAGTGCCATGATAAAGTTTAGGCTAGTGAGTAGCATAGATAACCTAAGATAGTGATGATAATGATAATAATGTTAATGTTGATCTCAATGTTGATATTGATGTTGATGTTGATGATGATGTTGATATTGATAAGACCCAAGTTTGTCCTTGAGGAATTCACATAGATTGATGATATGGAATGAGTTGGACCATGCAACCCTATCTAAACCTAGCACCTTGTATGATACATATGGACTGGTTGATGTGCTAAACATAGCTAGTGGGTTGGCATGCTTGTTGGTACCTAGTTTTGTACGTGCTGAGATATGAGATGTGATATATATGGTTCGAGACCAACACGGGCCTCAATCTCTTTACAAAGTAAGACCTCTAGCATGGGACATATGAATAGGGTGACATGTGGATATTAGTTGACCCGTATCGGGAAAAGGTTAGAGTACCTAAACTCCAAAATATTTGAAATGTTGAATAACATGAATGATGAAATACTTGATGATGAGTCCCTAGCTAGAATACTTCTAAGTATATGAGTTGAGTGACCTAGTGGACGGTTTTCTTGAAAATGTTGAACCCTAGATGTCCTATGAAAATATCTAACCCTAGAGAAAGAGGCAATTGAAAATTTTGATGCTTGATATGTAGGTGAGGGAGATGTCCCAAGACCCAAGATGATGTATATGTTGTGTGATATTCATGATGAGCCTCCATACTCGGGTTAGTAGTTGCATATAAAGGAATCTAGTGGTTACCCTTATTTCTCAAAAAATGGGTAGAAATCTTTGTTACAAGTAGAAGGTTGTGGTTAACATGTCTTAGCTTGAGTGGCTTGAAGCTTTTTCTAGATACAAGAGAGAAAGTTACAAAACCTCGATGTTAATGATAATATCGTTCCTCGAATGATGCTCGATACATGAAAGAATCTCACTTAAGTTAAAATCTTGATATATGTACAATAGCCGCTCTCATGAAATCATACTACACATAAAAGATGTAGCCTTGAAATCATGAAATTAATATGATGATGTCATGAAATCTTAGCTTGAAAAATCAGGAGTAACATGCCCAATCTCATACCCAAAAAAAATGATTAACTTGATATGCTGATGATCTGAGGGTCATAACTTGAATAAACATGATAAATAAATTGTCTAATTTAAGATTTGAAAAATAATGAACATAATTGAGTAGAGTCGGTATAAATTTTGGGGAAAACATAAATATTCATGAAATCTAGTATAATGATGAAATATACACGTTTAGTGAGGATGAAATTTGGAAGTCATGATTGAGGACATGTTCCTTTGTGAATTTATAACCTAGATTTTGATGATACACCTTGTTCCCATATGAAATTATAAATATGAACCATAATTCAAGGATACTAGGGATGGGTAAACCCCGATGCCATGATGATATCACGTTATGAAGGAACACTAAGTGATATGTATATAATCAAGATGAGTACATCCTTGACTACTATAGCCTAGTGTGCATCCCATTGTGCGGAATACCTTGAAAATCATGGTGGAATACCTAGACCTGATGGTTTTTACCCTGACTCTTGTTTATGATCATGGATAAATTTCGAGGACGAAATTTCTTATAAGGAGGGAAGGATGTGACAACCTTGATTTCCTCTCTCTTCTTTTGTACTACTCCTCTCTCATCAAGTGTCTCTTACTCAATTTGATATTAAATACATAATTGGATAGTTGTTCCAATTTGGTGACTACCATGATCATTTTTGCAATGTGCGACTTTAATTTGTACTTTTAACTAAGTATCTTGCTATATCATGTCACCTTCTTGTATCTAATTTTGAAACTCATCATCATAATATTTTGCCTTTATAATATGTATCATATTGTAGAGGACTCAATTACGAATCCAGTGGAACAAAAATCACCTCATTTGGACCATCGGACTCCAAGTTATGACACCTTGAAATTTTGGCTTTTGTTTTAACATTATTTTAGCTCAATTTTATGCCTTTATATCTACTGGGCCGGCCACATAGGCCCAACACAACACTATAGACCGATCACCTATTCCCTACTCTCCTTCCTCTACAGGAAACTAACAAACGGCTGGTGAAATTGTTTCTGCCTCCACCAGTTCTGGTAACGGATGGGAACCGTGATCTCCCAAACCCTAGTGCACCCCTATTTCTCAACCGTCTGATCTCTCCTCCTTGGTTTGGACTCAATCCAATGGCAGCTGGCCTATCAACTTCATCCAAACCTTGAGTCAATGCAACGGGGGCAGCTGCATCTTTTGGCACCGCCATCAGCCTCGTTCTGCCATCTTTTGTCTATTTCAGACCCTAAAACCTCTTTGCGTCTCTACTCCGGTCTTTTCCCGTTCTTTTTCTCCAGCCGCCAGCTGTCTTCCGCCCCACAGTTCATGTTTGGG
The DNA here is from genome assembly GCA_963693085.1 of Alisma plantago-aquatica. Classification (NCBI taxonomy): domain Eukaryota; kingdom Viridiplantae; phylum Streptophyta; class Magnoliopsida; order Alismatales; family Alismataceae; genus Alisma; species Alisma plantago-aquatica. The sequence continues at coordinate 456,793,532 of OY856411.1, read as the reverse complement.
CCCTGCAGCCGCCAGCTAGGGACTCGGGGGAACTCGCCCACACAACCCCACCCACTCGGCGAGCGCGAGTGAGGAGTACGACGGCGTGCCCTGATCTGACCACCTCGGCACTGCCTTGAGTGGTTGTTGGTGTGACCTTGGGTCAAATGAGCAGGGAGGATGAGGAACCTCTATTCCTCCCCTGTTCCGACATAGGAAACAAGGGATTTCCGTGCGGACTGTTTGCGCTAAGTGAGGGAGGGACGCATGGCCTTTTGATCTAGCATCAACAGTCAAGCCAGTGCTCGAAGGCACCAACCGCCACTGCCCTCAACCTCATCTAGAGCGGCTGTCAGGGATAGTAGAACGCACGTGTGTGTGCGGGTGAGGATTCAGAGGCGGCCGCTCGATCTTGCATCAACGGCCGAGATCCTCTGCATAATCTAGGGTACGTTGTTTGACTTATAAATTTCTAAAATCGATATCTCCCAATTTCCTTGGCCAAATGATACAAACCAATATATCAAATTGATCAGCTCGACGAGAACTACCAATTGGGCATGGTTCCAGGTCCTAATTCTAATATTTACTCCCTTGATTTCTTGAAAATGATAACTTTATCCATGTTGAGTTCATTCAATGCATCTAGGTGATAAAACTTGAATCTTTAATGATCATCTATCTGCCTAATCATGAAATCCGAATATTTAGTACATCTTTGATCTATAGGAGGGTACTTATCACCCCTATTGCCTATGAATTACTCCCATTTGCACTATGTGTCTTGTCCTTGGACTTTAATGTATGATCTTGATCAAAGTTGCTATGTTTCTTGAATACGATTCATGTATCTATATGTTGCTGATCTAAACCATCCCTAATTCTTGGATCTTCTTCCTTGATGATCTTTGACCTTGGTTACTCTTTTATGATTCTTTATCCCTATAATGTGCATGTAAATGCCTTAAACCCTAAAATGGTCATATATAATGAATGGAACATCATAATGGCATGAAACTTGAACCACACCATCATGATGACCTCTAGATCAGCACAATATCATATAATGTACTAATAAGCAACTGGTAACCTAACTTGGAAAAAACCCTAAAATGCATCTAATTAAGGTTAATGATAAGAATCTAATGCATATATGTAATCTTGTTGTTAATCAGGTTTGGCATGTGGCTAGATGGTGAAGGATATGTTAGGTTATGAATCTCTGAATCAGGTATGGGCATTATCTAGTTATATGAATACTGCTTTCTTGCTTGAAAAGACATATATTATATGCTTGTTTGTCTATTCTCTCAAATATTGCCATGTAGTATTGTTATGTCGTACTCGATGTTTTCTTCGTCAATTTTATAACTTGAACACATATATATATGGAACTCCATTATAATATTTTTGATAAAGGGCTCTTGGTTACGTCCTTGAGGTCCCTCTCATATAAAAGGGTTAGCTAAGCTTGAGCACCTTTACGGAACCTTCTGACGGGAAGATGGTCAAAGGCCTTAACATGTTTGATATTGTTGGTATAATGGAGTGAAATGACATAAAATATGGTTTCACATTTGTTAAAAAATTAACATGTTGATTCTTATTCGTTTAGTCTTGAAATATTTTCAAAATTATGCAAAGCTTATATATATGTGTATCTTTCGGCCCCATACTCAACACCTCGTGTGTTGACCCATTTCTCGTATGTTGTTTTTAGGTTCAGAGATGGCTAGAAGATGAAGGGCTTGGTGAGCTATGCTAGGTGTACTTGTTGTAAGATCCATATATAGTATACATGAGCAGACTTGTACAAAGTGACTCTTGGACTTGTAATTCAAATCATGTAATATAAGGATGTTTCTTAATATATCTTGTTGATTGTTGAGTTTATGTTGGTGCTTGTATCTTGTTATCTGTTCATGTGTTCTAAGCTTTACGCATCCACATATCGCCTTTGATATACGTTTGGTTCATGGGACTGGGATTCCGGTTCCGTGACAGGCATCCTTGAGGAACTTTACCCTGTTAAATGGGTATGTGAAATCTACAACCATGGTTGCAGTTGCGGCTGACAACTCTAGTAGCCACCGTAGACCATAACCTCCATCACCTCATTCCTCCTTGTCATTGTGCATTGCTCAAACCTATACACCAACAAAGCTAGCGTCACCTTCCCCAACGACCATGGATATGTGGATTTATACCACCAACACAACCTCACTCTCTTCTCCACAAAAACCCTAGCCACTGTCATCCTCCCTGCATGCACCCAGTAGCACCCTTATCCTCTCACATTGTTCTTAGTAGCACAAAGAAGCGCCAAAGGTCACTAGGTAGTGTCGAGCGCCTCTAGGCAGTGCTTCCATCCACCAACCTCCCTCTTTCCTCTCCCCTCAACTTAGATGCCTATACTCCTCCCCTTTTCTTACATCCATGCCATGTAGCAGACCTGCAAACTTTGTTGTAGGGTTGTAGACCACACACCGCCTACTACAACATCACCAGTACTACACCATATCCTTCTCACTATTGACGTCCTCCACTCAACAATTGCTTGTGCTACAAGGATCCCCCTTCCTTTTGTGCTCATTCACCATTACAACACAAGCACATATATGTCAATACAATGTCCTCCACTGGATGTATTGGCTACAAGATACCACCATGATCGATTTCCATGGCCAGAAGAAAAGCCACCTCATCCTGTAATGTTTTAATCCCTGATGGTGCTTAGAATAATGACCCCTTGTTCATTCTTCACCTCCTGGTCCACCACCATTGTATGGATTCTTGTACAGATCAGGATGATGTTCTAGCTATAGTGATCATGTTGAATCATAAACCATGAAGATCAATTCAAGGATGACATTTGTAGTCTCTTCAAGTCACACCAACAACTACATCATCTCTTCCCAACTCAATGTTGAAAGCTTGATCATCCTTGGGCCAGTTCATTATTGTTCCCTCAAGATTAATGAAGAATCAATTGTTGTAAGTTAGTTCTTCTATCACTCTTCTATTTTTTAGAACTATAGTTGATGTGACAAATGATTACCAATCTAGATTATTTTTCATAGTATATATAATGACATGGGGACTAATGATAAGCATAATCTTCGAAAATAACCTATTCATATTACTAAATAAGATTATCATACCTACTACATATGTATGTAGTTTAATGGGATATACATAAGAATATATTAGTATAAGAAATAAATTATATTATATATGTTAGGATGTCATAGTTGAATTGGTTAATGTAGATAGACTTATTCCTAAATTGTGAATCTAATTATTATATGCAAGATATTCTTACATGGTAACTAAATTAGCGTGGAGATAATAACAGAAGTCAAATTTATTACAAATAATGGATATATTTATTCCTGCCATGAAAAGAAATGATAGAGACAACATATATACATGATAATATTTAGAACATTCATTATGAATCAATGAAAGATTTGGACTTGGATTAATCCAATTTGGTGTACATAGATTTTGGAACAAAGAAAAAGAGTAATAAAGTTAGTTTGATAAATGTAAGTATTGATGTTTCTAAATTTTGACAAACTTACTCTTAAATTGGAACTCAACCCTAGACTCTTCTAATAAGAGTATTTTGACCAATAGGACCTCATGAAACACATATTCTTCACATAATTGATGAAGTTAATCTATATGATGTATAAGAGAGTGGACATTATCAGACTCAAATTGGAACAACAATCATTAATACACACACTCATATTTAACTCATTCAAATTTAGATTTATGTCACTGAAGTTGGGTCTTATAACTAACTTGTATCTTCATTCCTAGTTTTAAAGTGATATATAAATTATTGGGAAAACATTATTAGATAGAAAATAGAGATCCTAAATAACTCAAATCGAACAAAATTAGATTGCAAGTACATTTCTAACATACATTCTTCTACCTTGTATCTCTCCCATCAACGACCCTTGGAGACTTTTTGAATTGAGAATTTCAAACCTAGAAATAGAGGTAATTATGATAATAAGGTATACACCCCTCCCTATTAAATTTTAGGCATAATTTGACTTAAATGTTCTTACAACGAGGCATTGTGTTCTTATAACGAGGCATCTGTTGAATATTGTCTCCTTTCATTCAACGATGTTGTGAATTCATTAATTCCTAATATTGAATCATCTGAATATGTAATGCTTGATGAATACATTGTTGCCTCGGGTCTATGACCCCACTTACTTTGTTGTTGTACTTGGAAATGTGAATGGTGAATGCAAACTATCTTCCTATGAAAACATGTCACACCAAATGAGATTACTCAAAACACAAATCATGATTGCTCACTAATTAACCACATAGCAGAAAAAGGGATACTTAAAACAATCTATTTCTTCAACATGACAAAGAATATTTACATAAATGTCCAACATCTTGCTTTTATTTATATTATGTCAAGTATCTTTTACAAATTCTCAGTGCCATCAGCAACAAAATGCACATATAAAAGAATGTGATCCACATGTACCACATGTACAAGCATCAAAATTCTACTAAAAACTCGAGTCAACTAAAACATCATATACCAAATTTCCCTCTTGGACCTGAGAGTACATGGATGACTCTAGGACACACTAGACAACCTTCTCCAAGGTCCATCTCCACAACTCCTCCTTGTTGTCAAAGGTCTGCTACCGCTGCACCCAATCACCTAAAAAGATGTGGTGACCCACGATGTGAGACCAATGTCCCAGCGAGAGATATAACTCTCAACAATACTTATTGACTACTATGAGTTTAGCAATTGAATAGATGGGGTTCTTGTGAACAGTTGTAATTAGAGTCTTTTTTGTAGCATTGAAAGATTAACATTATTCTCAGAGATCAGGTGTAGTTAACATTATGAGCATAACTAACATCATGAGTCTAACTAGTATCATGAGTATAAATAACAATTATTAGCATGTCTAACATGATAAGTATATTTAACGTCATAAGCATGACTAGTAGTATAAGTATAGCTAACAACATTAGATAACTATTCATCATAAGCAAGTATAGCATCATAAGCATAGGTAACATAATAAGCAAATCCAGAAACATAAGAATAGCTAACATCTATAGTGCATTATACAACATTTACTATTCTACTCTACTAAACATCATCACTCGTCTCTGTCCTCCCTTCCTAATTTGTCTAAAGTTGGACTCTTCGTCGCCCTCCCAATCCCTGTGAGTATGTTGATTCATTTTCTACCCACTAATCCGTCTATAGTTGGACTCTTAGTCGCTCTCCCGATCCCCATTAATAGTATGTTGCATTTTTCTCTGCTTTGTTTTCTACCCAATATTGTTGTCAGTTGAAACCCAAACTTTCACGATGGATTTCTGGATAAACTTTTCATTCTGGTAGCACTAACAATTGAAGGCACCACATCCAAAAGGATCCCCCAGGAAATTGTGATGTATAAGCCTTCCCGTAGGGCAAACATGGCCTCAAGCCACGCTTTGCTTGTCCATGAGGTCAAGTCCATCTTGACTGCTTTCACGTTCAAAGGAGCCAAAAACATTATCTAAGGATAGGAAAACCTACTGTATTTCTGCTAGATACGGAAGAAATCTATGATATTCTTTTATGGTCGTGAGGGTAGCTCACAGCTACAGTGGCAGAGAATACAACTTTGTATTTCTTAAAAGATCTGAAATTGTCCTTCAGCTTTGTTGATTCTAACCAGTCTAGCACTTGAATCAATCGTGGATCAGTTTTCTTCATTATATGATCTCCAGGTAACTCACAAATCTAACTATTGAATGTTCTCGAGGAAGGAAGTGATACCATCTTTGCATCTAGGTACTCTGTATAGGTTTGGAAACAAACACAACATTGGGGAGCTGGATGAGACTGAAATATCAGGTCTATGCTTGCAACTAGGTATTGTGCTAACACGTACGGTAAGAGCAATATTGTGAAGTATTGTTCCATATATACTGTTATGCTCTCCAAAATTCTAATGGTGCGTGAACACTTTTTGGTCAAATCAATCTACAAAGAATCTATATGTTGATCCAATCGTAATATTATATTTATAGTATCATCTATGTTGTATTGTTCTACTTCTATCAGCTATACAAAAGAACTTCTGATCTCCACGTGGATCCATTATGACTCAACATTGTATTGCCAAATCCCCATAAACATGTGAAATCGGTAAAATATTTACAATTATGAGTCCCTCAAATCTTGTAGTTGAACATTGTTCCAAATAATGATACAACAAAATCCCTCAAATCTCTAAGAATTTTCTCCTAGGATCTTTCTTTTTATTTATCATTGACCGTGGACCATTTTTCTATGATATCATGATCATTTACATGTCGCACATTCTTTTTTTGTATACCTTTTCATATTCTATTGTTGTAATTGTCTTATCAAATTCTCCATGTATTACTCTACCATGTGGTGTTTTCCTTTTTCTATTTCGTGAACATGTAGATGAATTTCTCAATTTTCTGTCATATGCAATTTTCTCATGTTTGCATTTTTATACAAATAGATATTTAGTTGATTTTATGGCTCTTACATTTCTTGGTTGAGCGTAGGAAACATGTTATGATTGTTAATTATTGAATATATTCTTGGTTTGTACATAAGTTCATTTACACACCTTATTTTAATGGGGTTTATGTTTTTATCCTTTTATAGAGATGAGTTGAAATTATATGATGATCATACCAGTTCATGCTGTATTCATGTTGTCTTTTCTTGCTCTCATCACATAGCTTGTGATTGGAGTTGAAGAATATTTCTTGTTTACATTTAAGTTTTACTCATCTTTAATATTATAATTAGTTATGTGTCATTTTATGAGCCTTCGTATGTTAAAAATCACATATTGTGATTGTCGTAGATAAGATGATGTCCTACAGTGTTGAATTAAGATATTTACTACTTCATTTTGCTTTTGTTATTTTTTTATGTTTAATATTTGGAATGGAGGTGAATTAAACATACTATGCTAATTTTATTTTTGATTGTGAAAACCTTATTCTTGTTGATAAAATAGTTTTTTATCTTCTTTGGTCATATGTTAATACTTCAACTTAAATTGTCATTTGAAAAATGTTATACACATTATATAGAGGTCCAAAGAATAATATTTTTTTTGTGATTGTGCAACATATATGATCTAGCCTTGTGAACATATATAGAGGTGCATTCATTGTCCACAACACCCTTAGCTACCAAATGACACATCTACCCTGAAGAAAAAGGTTGTACCATGGTTCCTTTACATCGTTAGGTTTGAGTCATGCATATGGTATAAAAATCTCATCATGACGTGTCACATGGGATTTTATGTTGTTGTTAACATTAATGGATGGTAGTGGACAATAATACATGTATAATGATCATTGTCATATAGGTTAAACTTTATTTCTATCATAGCATTGAGGCTAATAAGGCATAAACATGTTAGAGATCTTCTTATAGATTTTTTGCTTATCTTTAATATTCAAATTTCTGCTCTCCTTTCTGTGTTAATTATATGGAATGTTATTCTTTACATGTGTTATTGTAATCAATCGTAACCTAACATGATTATAAAACCAATCCTTTTGATTAAATAAAATGCATTTAACATATTTGATAAAACATAAACAAGAAGAACCAACTTTTCATAGTGCATTTTATTAAATATACTATATGAACGGTCTTTCTCATGCTTAATTCTAGAGTGTAAGTTTCCTCTATACATTATAGTGAACTCTTATTGCTTCTTTAATTGCAAATTCATACGTTACAAATGTTTTTTATGAATCATAGAAAAATCAAGTAAAATATCCTATAAATTTATTTTCAAATACCATATTATATGTTAACATAAAAAAATCACAACATATAGAAAAGAAACAAAGATAAGAATGCATTTTCTTCTCTTGCAAGTACAATGAGAATTTGAACATGTCATACACCTATAAAATAAAGATTTTGTTGTTATTGTTTTTTTGGTAAGAATATCACGTAGATGTGGGAGATGAAGGTACTCTAGAAACAAAATAAAAATATTAATCGTCAAACTCTTGAAGTAATTGAAACTAGATTTAGATATTTAACTCCATATCACCAGTATATGAAAGTGAGAAACAAGAAATAACATCAAAATAGACATGTAAAAGTTAGCGACCTCTTTTGTTTAAGAGTAAGACAATGTGTAACTAATGAAGTCTAATGTGGCTATTCAAATATAACTTAGAAAGCTATCCCATCTTTTGTTCAAAATGCTTGGGTTTGGAAACGTAGTATAATACATTTCGATAGTTGATGACATTTTCAATTTCAAAATCAAATAAAAGTATAATCAACTATTAGAATTATGCTTGAGAATATCAAGATCTATCATGCAAATTCAACTAGAATATGAGATTATGAATAAATATTCATACTTTTTTAAACATTTCATAAATGTGTGTATATCACTATTTTCATTGTTTTGTGAAATATGACATGTTTGAATGGAGTTCACATTCCTAGGAGCAATATAATAGATATGCATCATACTTTATTTGGTATATTGAAAGAGATAGAAGTGTGTCATTTGTCATGCAATATAATACATACATAATTTATCTAATTAAACAGAATATATAGCACACACTTACTAATAGTCCTTGAAATTTATTAGACATGTTGATGCCAAAAGGGAAAACACATCATTAGCACATTTCTTCAAGAAAATGATGCTAAAATGGCTTGAATATCAACATAATTGCATCCAAATTGTACGCCATTGATGACTACTGGAAAAGTAATGGGACTTCTAAATCATCCCTTTTCATTTAAGTCATTTCCTTTGTTGCATTGCGACTAATAGTGATTTTGACGAGGGAACAATATCACATGCAAGGTATTCGTATAATGTCCTCTCACCATGTAAGGTATCTAGCTTCCAATCCACATGATTACCCACCCAGAGATATCAAAATATCATGTTTAATACTATAACTATATAATTAATTATTGAAAGATATTGGAACAAGTAATTCGTCACTTGAATTATATTTGATATATAAGGAATATGGTATATCCAAATCTTATAAAAAAATGTTTATTTTGGTGAAGGGAATAGGGATATCCCAGTCAGTAGGGATTCTCTAATATCAATTGTTAAGTGTGATATATAATGATAAAATGTTAGAACATGCAAAAAATTGAAGTCGATAACATGATTTATAATTATTTGGTCAAAGCAAAAGTCACAAAGAGATTTTTTTTGCATCACTCATATTAATCACCTTTTTACTTTGTTGTCTTCACCCACCACTTGAATTCTATATTTCACTATTGTTCTTATATGTAGGTTGTACAAAATATTATATTACATAGTGAAGTAACAACAAATTAACACAAACTTCTATAGTTGGCACAACATATAAAACCATTTTATTATTAGCATGCATTATATGTAGTATTACTTATATGTTTGTAATTGTTCATAACTCTTTTATGATTTTATTGTATTAACTATGAGGAATAAACGTTTTCTTTGTAATAAAAATGAATAACCTTTGATTAGATGAAATATTTTTATTCTATATGAAAATTCTTAGCTTGGGTGGTACACAATGATATTTCTTTCAATGTTGTTATTAAAGTAAATTTTTTTTGCATATGTATACAAAAAAACATTTGAAGCAATTCTATTGAAAGTAGGATGTTGTAAGGCACATTATCATGCTGGATTACCAGTAAATTTACAAGATAGTTATCAAAATAAAATGCTCCACCAATCCCTACTAGAGAGTGATTGACTTACATTACACTTGAAATTACATAAAAATCATTTTTTGGATTAGTCAGTTTGCCTAATTATATCTTCGTCATGTAAAAAGTATATTTCACACTCCATTAGACGTTTTTCCGACTGCTGCTATTCAGCTAGGGGCGCATCCCAATAGCGACCATTCTTGGATGGAGATTGAACTAAGAGCGCATGCTGGTGCTAATCGTCCTTTTCGCTTCTTGAATCATTGGCTTTCTTGGCCCAGTTTTAAAGATGTCGTCAAGGAGGTGTGGAACCGTAATGTTGTGGGGAACCCTTTGTTTGTGATTACTGAAAAGCTAAAAAGAACAAAGAAAGCATTAAAAGAGTGGTCTAGGAGCTTATCAGATCTGCCTAATCTGATAAGAGAGGCCCGCAATGTGTTTGATGTGGATGCCACTAGCATTAGACTCGACCCCACAAATGCCGACAAAATGAGAATAGAAGAAGAAGCCAGTAAACGACTAACGCAGTTGGAAAAGGCTGAGGAGATTTTCTTCTGGCAACGTAGCCGTCTTCACTGGATAAAATATGGTGATAAAAACATAAAAGTTTATCATAATGTTGTCAAAAAGAACAACATGAGAGATCATATTCATAATCTGATTGATGAAGGTGGTTTGTTAGTGGATGAAGAAGAGAAGATCGGATTTCTGGCTGTGGGCTACTTTCAGGACCTCTATAATCAGGAAAGCAGTAATAATGCTTGTATCAGCCACCTTCCACGAAGAGTGACGGAGGATATGAATAGAGATCTTTTGAAAACTGTCACGAATGATGAAATCAAAGGCGCGGTGTTTTCTATAGGTGCTTCCAAAGCACCGGACCAGATGGTTTTAATTCAAAATTCTTTCAAGCCTGCTGGTCATGGATTGAGGATGATGTCTGTAGGGCGGTGAGATGGTTCTTTGTGGGTGGAAGGATGGTGAGGCAGACTAACCATGCCTTCATCAAACTTATACCAAAACACAATGTAGCAACCGAGATGTCAGATTTCCGGCCTATAGCTTGCTGTTCTGTTCTCTACAAATCTATTGCTAAGGTGATAGCCAGTAGGCTTAAGAACATCCTTCCAAAGATTATATCTGTTAATCAGTCTGCTTTTGTCAAAGGAAGAGATATATCCGATAATGCCCTGCTTGCCACCGAGTTTCTGCTTGATTTCCAGGTTAAGAGCAAAACCAAGAAAGTCTGTATAAAAGTTGATATTTCCAAAGCATATGATCATGTTAAATGGGAAGGGTTGTGGAGCACTATGAAGGAGTTGGGGTTCGCGGGTCGCTTCATCAACATCATTCGTGAGTGTGTGGAGACGACCTCTTTCTCTATTCTAATCAATGGCATACCTAAAGGCTTGTTCAAGGCGACTAACGGGCTTAGACAAGGAGACCCTATGTCTCCCTTACTGTTTTCTCTTGTGATGGAGAACCTTACCTGGCTGGCCGGCACAGCGGAAATGGAAGGTTGCTTCAAGCCATTCAAGATCAATGGTACCAAAGTGCTTAACCATATGATATTTGCTGATGATGTTTTATTTTTCATCTCTGGTTATGGCAAGTACATGAGAGGCTTCAGAAAATTTTTGACAAAGTTCGGGAAACTCACTGCCTTATACATCAGTGATATCAAATCTCAGATTTTTCTATCCAAGTCTTGCCATTCGCGTAGAGGTAGACTTAAAGAGATGGCGGGTGTATCTGAAGGGGCTTTCCCGACCAGATATCTTGGTATACCCATCTCCGGTGGAGTGGGCAGGGGTGAAGATTATAAAAGCTGTGTTGATAGTCTTAGATCCTCTGTGGAAAAATGGAATGGTGTCTGCCTTTCTATGTCTGGACGCACAGTTCTCATCAAATCTGTTCTGACCAGTAAAATTAGATATTGGTGCAGATTGGCTGATATCCCTCCTTTTATTCTGGATAAATGCAGATCGGTGATGGCCGGTTTCCTTTGGAGTGGAAGCTACCATGCTATCAATTGGTGCACAGTTGCTCAACCTGTTCATTGCGGTGGTCTTGGCCTTCTGGACCTGAAGGAGATCGCTTGGATGGCCACTTCTAAAAGAGTGCATGACTTCCTCACTAAGTCTGATTCACTTTGGGCTGGGTGGTTGAAGAAAAGATATGGAAGCCTTGATTTAGTTCCGAGATCGGATTCGTCTAAATGCTGGAAACACATGGTCTTCGTGTGGGGGGAAACAAAAAATGAGTTTGTTCGGATTAATGATGGATGGGCTTTGGCAGGTAGACGGAAACCTTGGCACATTAACAGGAATGCACCTCAAGTTTCTTGGTACCCTTTCTTATGGAGCAAAACCCACTGTCCTAATTGGAGCTTCAGCACCTACCGGTCTGTCCTGTGCAGGTTGCCTACGCAGGATAGACTCCTCAAATGGGGTATCATCAACACTAATGTGTGTCTTCTTTGCAAGAAGGAAGCTGAATCGCATAATCACCTATTTTTTATTGTGATTATACTAGATACATATGGTGCAGAGTTTCTCTCAAATGTGGGTGGGGAGGCCTTCCTCCTAATACTCTGAATGAAGTCGTTCCCTGGATGTTTGAGAAGACCAGGTCCAATCCAAAGATGAGGGCCTTGGCTGGTCTTGTTCTTACGACCTTGGTCTATCATATCTGGAGAGAAAGGAACAATAGACTCCACCGTAGAAGAGAGTGTGATACGTTTGAAATTTTTGATGTTATTGTACATAGCATAGAATGGCAGGTCAAAGCCAAGGTGGGGATTCTAAAGGGTGTTAACCCTCTTGTAATCCAGATGTGGGATCTGTAGTAGATCTGTTGTACTGTATAGGTTTTGTTAATCCCTATACAACCTTTTTTGAGATAGTAATACATTTACCTCATCCAAAAAAAAAAATCTACATGGTCCTTTAATAATTTTGCTTAAGTTGTAATGTACAACAATCTAAATGAATTTATACTCTTTGTAAAGTATCACATTACAATTCAACATAAAAATTCCAAATATCTTCATTGCAACAATGAGATGCATGTTTACCAAGCATTAATACTCAAACTATATGTTGTCATATGTTGTCATATTTTTACTTTATAAATTCTATTTAGAATTATTGATGATACTAAACATATTTAATTAAGGACACAAAAAATCCCAATATCATGCAATAGAAGTGCCCCCTTACCTCTTTCTATATTGAAGTCTATATAATGTTTGTTATGAAGCTCATAGGGAAATATTCATATGGATTTGTGATTCTTGTTTTATCCATTGAAATCCTCTTAAATTTCGTTTATAACACTCATTGTTAATATGAGTTTATATTCTAATTGAAGGTAGCTCAACATGCTTTTCTATCTTTCTAGAATAAATCATAGGAAAAATGTTGAAGCATATCGATATTGTCTAATGATTAATTTAGATACTCATTCTAGAATTACAATTTGAAAATTATATTTGATACTTTCTATTTAATATTATTATGCTAAGAAACTATATATTATGCTAATGAAAAAGGAGTAGTCAAGAGATAAGGATGAGTTTCAAGTTTTATTTTATTCTTTGGATCTTGTACACATAAATTTAACTCTAAATTATATAAAACAACCATATCCATTCTATGGCATAAGAACAAATCATATTGTTAGTTTGTGAGAATGACAATGATGTCATGGGGTTTGTTGAGCATCAAGTACAAACGAGAGCCAATGTAAAGATATGAATTATGTAGTATAGTGATTTACTATTGTCAAACATACTAAGATTAGAGAAGATTCTTAGTCTAGCAGTTATAGAAGATCGTACCTTCTTTAGAAAGAATAAAATATGTTAGGATATACATTATTATTGTATTTTTAATATTCTAATCTCTTTATTTTGATAAGAACTATTTGAACATATCTACATGTTCCTTCTTCTATGTGCTTCGTTGATGTTACAAAAGGGTTTAACTAGGAATTAATATATTTTTGTTCTTAATTTCTATGTTCATGTGGTTTTCAAACGTATATTTTACCTTTTTACTATTCATATGTCAAGCTTCATGCTCAAATCGTTTAAAAAAAATCTCCTACCCGCTAGCTACAAATGTATTGTTGACTTAATTACAAGCAAAACACATTTGATAGATTTCAAGTCTTTGCATGATCTCCACCAGTCCAAAATATGTACTCCTACCAATTTTTTTAGTCCATGCACTTTGATATTATCAATGTAATATTCCAATCAATATATTACGTTCACCGCAATTAGTGTTCAAACTTAAAATCTTATATCAATAAGGTTATTACTTACCCATGTTTAATACCATGTCATACATTTTTTAAACATATTTCTTTCTATTGACATGTTAATGTATATTCCCATGAACTAAATTCATGTTATACATAACAAGTGATAATAGGGACAATATTAATTATACATTATGATTAACAAATCCCAAGTATGGTTTTGAACTATTTTAGATTTATCTACCTCTTTTATACAAAGTACATTATTTATTGTTTTTTGATGATTTAAGTTGTCATCTAATTGTCTATGAGTGTGATGGCATTGGGTGAAACTATTTTGGAATACAATCCATATTAATCATATTCATTCACATTATTGTGAAGAAATTATTAAATTTCAATCTTATCAAGTCTTAAATTTAATATTATGGACATGAGTTAGATTTAACTGAAACATCATTTTTTAACAAGTTATGCTCCTTAGTGGCCATCTAGGTAGTCATGAAGCTCATGTTGCTCAAACACTTGTTCTTGTTCAATGAGTTAGATGATAGCACCTAAAATGAAACCTAATGCATACTCATAGATTTATAAAGTTAGCTATTTATGCTTTACCATAGTCCAGGATATGATGGGTAAAGGTAATGTTTATGTAAGTGTATTTTTTAAAATCTGAGTCAATATAGGTTGAATGTGAACACCTTATTGGATAGAGTATATTTAGTATATCATTCTCCTTCTATTGTGGTGATTATTACTACACTCTACACTTATTGTATTGTCCACATTAGTGGTCAATTTCAAAGGTAAAGATGAAAAATCATATACAAGTGTTCTAACTAAACAAATGTGTGTATCATTGGGCCTTAAATTTAAACTACCAAGGAGATTAGAAATATTTCACATTCAAGTTGCATGATTAAAAGAATATATGCGACGAGGAAGAAATCTTAAAGAATCTATGTCAAGTATAGATAAGTAGTAACAACATTAAGGTTGGAGACCAAAAACTTAAAAATAAAGAGGTAAGAAAATATTTTAGAAATTACAAGTTTGTATGATCGAGTTTTTTTCTTATTGCTAAAATATTTCTATTTTTGATGATACAATATATGATTATAGCCATCATAATGAATGTTTTAGAATCTAGTGTCCTTCTTTATTCTTTATATGCATCCCATATGCAAAGCAAGTGCATTGACTAGTCCATGTATAAAAGAAGCAAATGAGGGTTATCATCCAATGTGAAACATTGTGCATAACCCTAACAGATATGCTACACAACTAGACTACATTTCTATTAAGTCCTAGGGAGAGTGAGGAATATCAGTCAGACTCCAACTAACCACCGCTTGGTCGCAATTAGTTCTGAACAAGATCTAGGAGTGCGAATGTCTTAAAATCTCACCCCCTCAGTCAGTATGAGTGAAAATGCAGTGACATAATAGTCAAGCTACCTGCAGTGACATATAGTCAAGATGATAACACCAGCCCATCATTGGTATATAGGTCATGACAATCAAAACTAGGGTATGCAAAACCCTATCATCTGAGGTACAACCACAGTTGTCCTCGATCACCTCCATATATATAAGTATCAACCACTTTTAAACGTAGGCATGGACGCAACCATCCTCCATAACCTTGGGATTAGAATGTCAAGGATGTACACTCCCTGCACCTACGTATACTCAACAATTATGTATGGGACTCTGAGCATCCCTTAGGAGCACTCATTTCCCCATACAGAAAGTCCTGACACTGAATGGTTCTATGGCTCATGGCACTACATGATTAGGGTTTCACTAGATTAGTTATGTTAATTGGATGAATTAAGGCAACATCAAACAAGTGCACATACAAAGCCTTATTTCATTCTAGCAAACATTGATATATAACAACATCAAAACATATAAAATGTATGAGACATATTCTTTATCACAACATCACAAAATACAATTTCATTGCCATTTATGAGACTATACTTGCCATCTCATGATCACATGATATAAATATTTATCACATTATCCTAGGGTACCAACCCTTGTCAACATAAAGAGAATTACACCTCCATTTGGGCTTAATCATGCCCAAAGGTCATCAAGACCATTCTCATAATCTATTACAAGTACATCATTATATTTCCACACCTTATAATAGGGATCAACAAACCACCATCATACTTGTGATTCATAGGTTTAGCACAACATTGCATTAAGAGGCTTATGATGTTCATATAGCAATCTATTAGGGTTACAACAACATTGAGAGAATATTCATCATCATACAAATCACATATGAAGACTAAGTATGACTAATCATCATCACCTATTTATATTAGGGTTAGGTGTAACAAGACAAGCTTGTTTAGTGATTACACATTAGCTCATTATGGTGACTACTAGTTTACATTCATATAAGGGAAAAGGTAAGACTACAAATTTATGGGCATAAACCCATCAATCCTACATCATTAAAACCAAATCATCAAACCATGAACTTCACTTAAAACAATTGCATGTTTGATAATAAAATCCATAGAATACAAACAAGGAAATCCTTAAACCATATGTCTAGTAAAACCATCAAGTTATGACCTAAGAAGTCATAACAAATGACCTAATCAAGCCATCAGTTGTTGATACAAGAAACATCATCATTTGGTGACTTCAAAGGAACCATCAGTTGTGGACATAAATCCCACCATCAGTTATGGTCTTCAGTGCCACCATTGGTTGTAGCCATCAGTGTTACCATAGGTTGTAGCATCCAATTCCATCATTGGTTGTGGCACATCGGGTCACCATTGGATCATGAAGTCAGAAGGGCCATTGGTTGACACCATCGACTTATGAACTAGGACAACCATGATTTGATGACCATTGGTCAAAGGAACCATCGAGTCTCCATTCAAAGAGGCACTAAAATCATCCTTTCTTGATCATAAGATCATTCAAAAATAGAACCTAATTTTTGGCCATCAGTTGGCACCAAAAGGCTAACCAAAATAGTCCCAAAAGCCAAGCCATTGAGTTTCACCTTAAGAAGGGAAATCATGTCAAAGACCTAGGTGGAAAGACATCGTCTGAGAGAAGGAAAACCATTGTTTGTAAGAACAAGAGAGAGCCCAAACAAACTCTAATACATGACCATTGTTTGACACAAGAAGGTTAACCAAAATAGAACCAAGAACTCACCATCGAGTTCCATATCAAGAAAGGAAACCAACACCAAACCCTAGTAGAGATCATCATTTGTAGGGAACCAAACCATGTTTCTAGAGAGAAACATAACCATAATTGTAATCAAGAGAAGGAATCTAAAACAACAGTTAGGTGACCACCAACTATTGGCACACAAGGGCCAAGAAAAATAACAACAAGAACCAAACCATCGGGTTGCAAAAGAAAATTTGAAAATAGCTAAAAAACACTAGGCATGACCGTCTTTTGGTGAAAAAACCATCATTTCTCACTTGGATGCAATGTCTAAATCTTTGTTTACTGAGGAAGGCCTGTGAAAAAGGTTTAGTGTCCATACAAGAAGATAAAGTACTCAAGAATCATCACTTAAGCTTAAACCCTAGGCAAAGGTAGCATCTTATGTTGGTATGTATGCCCAGAGAGACAATCATATGATGATTGGGATGAGGCATTAGATGCATGATTTGATAATTGATAATAATAAATGCAAGATTCCAATTCATCTATTTCACTCAGTTATGAGATAATGAGGATACATAATGAATGTCTAGAGAATTATATTACTCAATGATGTATGATGTTAAGTTACTAACCTTGTGGATGAGATCATACAAATGTTAAGAGTACATATACATATTATCATTATGTCCCTGATCGGTTGTTGTTGTAGAAGGTTGATAGACAAAAATAACACATAAGATTATAGTGTGAGTTGGTTGATGACTAAATCTCATTAGTCATGATATGGCAATATCAAACAAAGCACATATATACATGTTAGAGAATAGTGTATCAGACAGACCCACCATGAGACTGACACATGGAAACCATCTTCATGGAAGTCATAGTTAGCTCTCACAATGATGGTGGTTGTTGTGGTTCTTAGACCTGAAATCATTGAATTCATCACATGTCATTGGGTACACTTCGAATTATGAAACATAGTCCTAAAACATGGGTTGTTATAACGATTATGATTGGGTGACTTTAACACATGGGGATTGACTGTGAGTGATAGATATGGGATTTTTCCCTTGTATATGGGGTATGATATCCTACACCTCTTGATTAGTGAGACTAATAAAATTATGGCCATACACATGTGAGTCAATATGTTGAGTTCACATATATCTCATGTAGTCTACTCTAGTTCAAGATACAAGATTGAATAACAATGAGGGTGACTACTCCATGCCTCTAGTTCAATCTGGATATCAGTGAAAAAGGAACTATACAAAGACTATAACACCGTATAAAGGTTGTAGGTTGAAGTTGCCCCCTAAATTTTTATTCACTTGGGTAGCAATGGCGTGCGACTAGGCACCCGTCTTTGCTTGTGATGTCATAAGATAGTTATGGACATTCACTACCAATGTTATATGGGACCTATAGGATCACACACATAGTAATTCTTCTATAATAGGATTTTGATCTTAAATGATAATCAAATTAAGTACTAAAGTGTTTAGGTACTCAATTCACACAATAGATTGATAGATTGGCTGGCTGAACTTCCAAATGACCATATGATTGGGTGTGACAGTTGTTTTAGCAGCCAGACGAGTGTCTCAAGTGTTGAGATGACCGTTTGGGTTGGCAGGCAGATCAAAAATCAAATTGGCTTAGTTCTTCCCTATGAATTGATCAGTTCAAGTTGTGGAATGGATCGAATTGACTCAAACTCACCAGACAGCAGAATGGGTGAGTGAAACATGTGTCTCTCTTGAGTAAGATGGCCCGATTGGGATGAGCAAAGGTTCTAGAGTTTTACCGAACTCATTTCAATTGCACATACTTGGGGCGCAAGTAAATTAATGTATGACATTAATTAGGAAACGATTTGCCAATTCACATTTAACTGGGAAAGCACGAAATGACCGTCTCTCTTAACAAGACGGCCGTCTCGTGTCCCAGACCACCATTTCACTAAGAGAAATGACCGTATCACGTGCGAGATGACCGTCTCACGTGTGAGATGACCGTCTCACTTGGCGAGATGACTATTTCATCACACACAGGTTGTGAAAGTTCTAAAAAAGTTGCAAAAATTCAAGATCTTCTTATCCTTTCCACTTCCGCTTTAGTCCTACATTGACTGGGGACTGGGAACCCTGACCCTAATGCCTCCTATATATGGAGGGGTACTGGGGGCTTCCTAGAACACAACTAATACATAGACAATTGAAAATCAGTCGCTTCGATAATTGTAGTCCTCTCTATTTGTGGTAACGATGAGAGACTAAGCAAATCCTACCCTAATAGAGAAGGATACCCATGGGAGAGAAACAACTAAGGATCATTGTTGTGGGAGATAATGTTGGTGACTAGTACACCAACAGAAGGGACAATTCCTTCCTATCCATTCCTATAGGATGACAAGAGTTCCAGTTGGTCCATGTGGACTACTCTAGAGGCATGAGTCTATTGGCTGCTGCTAGGAGGGAAGCATCAACTCACAGTTTATGGTGAGATCTGAGGAGCCACTATAGTAGTTGTCTGAGTCTAATGTCTGTGGAGGAGTAGTCTGACAAGTCTGAGTGCAACTAGGAGCTACACAAATGTTGTTCAATATAGAGTGCACATCTACATCAACAACGATTGTCGATTGACTTGCACCAGGACCAGGTATATCTTCATGCAACCATCCTTCCCATTACATAGTTATTGACGCGATCTGCTGGTTAATTGGAAATATGTCAGTAATTTTTTTTTTCACTTCCTATCTGATGCCGCATTGTCTACATTGGTATAAGAGCCACATCAATTAATTATGTTTTGGGATAATTGATATGATCAAATTTTGGCTTTACCATGTTTATTATTGCATGTGATGTGAATATTTAAACTAGTTGATGTGCACGTCTGTCTAATCACCACCACATAAAGAACCCAAACGAATATATATATATATATATATATATATATATATATATAATTTACATGCGTCATCATAAAATCATTTTTGATGGTGGATGTAAAGCATGGTTGTAGCCAAAACCCCATACTATGTGTTCAAGGTTGTGGTTTTTATTCATGTTGTTAATTAGTCTGTATACCGAGCCTCTCCCTCCTTTCTACATGTAAATTAATGCTCTTCTTCCTGTTTCCCCTGAAATGTAACTCAAGGTTTTCCCAAATACAATGTAATAAGAAATAAGATAAGTTTTAGTTTATGTTTTGACATGAGATGGCGATCTGCACAAAGGAGAAATGACCAGCTCATGCTACAACCCAATCAACTGGTGGTCCAAGGAGGCCAGACGATAGGAGGATGAACCAATCGAATGGTGGCCATACCGACCACCTAGAGGTTTCCATACACTGCTTGGACCTGTGAACCAAATGACTGTTTCAGATAAAATCAACTGAGCAACTAGGAGGTGAGCCGACCGATTCACGGGATGAACTGATCTACCCAGATTGGATCGAGCACAAATCATCACCAATAATAGGTTGCATATAATGTGGACCATAGGTGGTAGTAATTCCTTAATGCTCCAAGGAATTACATTAGTATGCCCATAATCATCGCTTGTGTGTTCTATTTATTGCATGTTCTTGTTTGTGGTTATAACATGTATATGATACGTACTATATATGTGGTGATTGGATAAAGTATATGTATATATTTATAAATATAAACCCCCTTAACTTAAATATTAAGTCTTAGTTGTCTTCCATTAGCAATACACATGAAAAGGTTGATCGACCAAGCATAGATTTGCACAAAGCTTGGTGCACCATCTATCTTGTAGAAGTGTCATGGTAGATATATAGATTTACACAAAGTATGATGCATATCTACCATATTAGCTATTCGGTCAGGCTTAACTGGTGACTTGGAGAGCCCAAGCCCAGATGCATGCAAATGATCATGGCAAAGAGTTGTGCATATCATCTATCCAAGAGTTGCATGTGATGCAATTGGCATGATGGCCTTCCTAAATAGTCAGGTTGAGGGAGATCAACAAAAGCCGACTCATGACTTGATGAAATATGGATCTTGGCCCACTAGAATATTGTATGAGGAAATATTCCAAATTGATTTTGAGGGCTATTAATTTGAATAAAATAGTGAGAGAGATAATAATTAAACACCTAACTAATATCATACAAATTATCAAATCAAACCAAATCTAAATGTTTTAAAAAGATTGTAATAATTCTTTGTAGAATAAAATTTCAATCACAAACACGTTCAAATTGCGATCAATCCTTAAGAAGGACAAAACGGGATAAAGTTCCACAACTGGTTAAAGATTTTGAGAAATGTTATCATCATTGAGAGAAAGCTCTATGTCCTTGATAGGCCAATGCCAGAGGAACCCTCTCCAAATGCTCCTAAGGCTAACTGGATGCATATTGGAAGCATGCCAATGATTCCATAGACATGTTGAATACCTAATGTTATGTTGTATGAACAAGGTATAATGTCTCCAAAGCGCTAATTTGAGTGCAAACTAACAAAGGGAGGTCTAGTAGAACCACATGTGTTCAATGTGATTGGACATGTGGAATTATTGGGATTTCTCTTAGGTTAAGAGTTGATCATGAATATGATTATGCAAGTGTTGCATGAATCATATAGTCAGTTTATCACATGCTTGGCATGTTGATTCCAAAGCAAGGAAGAACAAGGACAAATCTGTGATGGTGATAAGCAAAAGTGAGTCCTAGGGAAAAAGCAATGCCAGGAAGTGTTCTGAGGCTAAGCTAAAGCCCAAGTCTTCTGCACTCAATTAATGGAGAAGGGTAAGTGTAAAAGGAATATATCCTTTTCACTTAAAGGATAAATAAAACAAAGTGCCACCATTGTCACTTATTTAGACATTGGAAAGGAATTATCCTATTCACAAAGGATCTCAAGAAGAAGATAGAGATAGAGATCTCTACTTTAGGACCTGAGAAGAAGTAAGCTAGAACTATATGGAGCAAGGTTTGCTGCCACTATAGTTAAAGGTTGTAATTCATGGGCACATTATAGAATTAATGAATTTCTATTGTGAACTTGCCAAACATCATATGTTTTGTTTGAGGATAACATCATGATCTTTTATGGTGATGCCCTATGTCTCATGACGTATACTTGATAGTTTTAAAGACAAATGTGTATGACACATATTGAATGACCTAATAACTCAAACATTGAATACATATAGCATTATCATCTAGAGAGCATAAACAAGAAATGTATTTCGAGAATCCATATGATGGTTATCTAGACTCTTTGGGTTATTGAACCAATAGAGACATGCATGTCTTATTTATTGTGCAATATGACAAGAGTATCTTCACTAGATGTAGTGAGAGATCGACTATTCCATTAGGACTAGTACATACTTATGTACATTGACCTTTTTGTATGAATGTTGAAGGTAGTTACAAGTACCTCATTATATTTACTGATATGATCAGTAGATATTGAAATTTGTGTATAATGAAATACAAGTTTGGATCTCTTGAAGTGTTGAAGGAGATCATAAATGAAGTACATAACTAAATTGGTAAAAGTATTAAGATACCCAGATAGGATCAATGTTGAAATATGTAAACTAAGAGTTTGAGCACCTTCTGGGAGATCATGATAGTGTATCATAATAACTCCACCTGAAACATACTATTGTGTCAAAAATAAGGTATCACACCCTATTAAGTCATGGTGAGATTATCAATAAAATCTAGCTAATCTTACAATTTCTTTTGGGCACATGCTTAAACACTAAACAATGTACTGTCTAAAATGGTTCAAAAGACACCATATGAGATATGGCATGGGAAGTGTCCTGATGAGTCTTTTGTAGTGATTGGGATTGAAAGCTTATATAAGAAAGTAGTTTCTTAAAAGGCTTTATCCACAAATTACATGAATGTTATCTTGTTGAATTCTACTTATATTCTAGCCCGACAACAAAGTGTTTTTTGCTAGGATGGATGAATTCCTAAATGAAAATTAGTTCCAAAGGAATCAATGGGAGTAAAAGTAGCACTCGAAATGTTCAAGACATAAAAACATTAAACCTAAAGAGGTTCAATAGGAACAAGGAGAATCACAAACTATTGTGGAATCTCAAGTTCCTTATGTAAACACAGAACTCATAGTTTTAAGTACAACACCTTGAGTTTGAAATATTATGATATCTTATAACTCAATAAGGAGGTAACTTGATCATAGAAATGAGTCAAATACCTACCTAGAAACTATTGAGGAACCAGATTCTGACAAATGGCTTTAGGCCATAAGATCAATGATGGATTCCATGTAAACCAAAAAGGTATGACCTTGGTGGATCCACTTGAAGGGGTAAAACCCATCGGGTGCATTTGGGTCTCTGTAAGAACACCAACATGGAAAGGTAAAGTTGGGTATAAAAGAGCTTCAAACTAGTTCAAATTGTTGAACGTGATGAAGCCTTTCACCAGTTACCATGTTTAAATCCATCTGGATTATGCTTGTTGTTACAACTTATTATGACTGTGAGATTTGGCATATGTATGTTAAAACCACATTCCTTAATTGGAATAATTAAGAGGATGTGCATGCGATACAACCTAATGGTTTTATATGTCTATTAATGCAAATAAAGTCTATAAGCTAACAAGGTCAATCTGAGGATTGAAGCAAGCATCTTAGAGTTGGAATCTTCGATTTGAAAACATAGACAAAGGGTTTGACTTGAGTTAGAATGAAGATGGAATCTGTGATTACAAAATATTTTGTGGGAGCATATTGATATTCCACATAATGATGCATAATAACATCCTTATCCTATAAATATTAAAATATGGCAAAGAAAGTACCTTCTATATGAAAGGTTTAGGTGAAGCATCTGATGTGATAGTAATCAATGTCTACATAGATAGATAGAGAAAGCTTCTTGAACTAAGTGAAAGCACACACATTGGTAAGATGTTGAATGGTTCAACATGCAAGACTGAATGAGAGAAAACTTGTCCATGTTTCATGGAGTTAGTCTTTCAAGAGCCTAGTATCCTAACTATTGTGAAGAGCATGGGCACATGGATAGATACCATTAGATCTATCTTGAATGCAATGCTATGTACTTATCCCATTATCTCGTATGTATTGGACATGATGAGAAGATATCTATTAATCTCATATGTATTGGATATGACGAAGGATGTCCAGTCATCTCATATGTATAGACATGATGAGGGGACATATATATACCTACCTAGTAATCTCATATGTATTGGGTATGACGAGAGGGTATATGTCAGATACCAGTGAGAGTCACTGGACTACCATAAAGAACATCCTTAGATGCTTGAGAAACACTTAAAGGATTGGTTCCTTGGTTATGGTAATAAGGAAGAGTTGTATGTAAAGGGTTACACTCATGCAAGCTTCCAAACTGACAAAATGATCACAATAGTATTTGGCATTAAATGAGAACTATAATCTAGAAAGGGTTCTTAGCTAATGACAATTGTCCTAATCTATAAAGGAAGTTGAGTATATATGTGTTATAAGAACAATAGAGGATACTGTAAGGATAAAAAAGTTCATATGGGTGAACTTGTGTGAGGTTCCAATCCATTGATGACACAGTAGAAATACTGATGACAACAATGGAGCAAATAGTTAGTCTGGGAATCTCAGATAGTACTATGGAACTTTCAGATCATACGAGTAGTCTTACATCAAAGAGATGTGAAAATTGCAAAATACTGACTTAAAGAAAACATTGTTAAACCCACAACAAAAGCACTTGCGCATTAGCAGAGTGGTGGTGATTTTAGGTCACTCAGGATGAGATCTGTGGGTGATTGGCTCTAAGTGCAAGTGGGATTTTTTTGGTATGAATGCCTGGAGAGCCAATCATATGATGATTGGGATGAGGCATTAGATGCATGATTTGATAATTGATAATAATAAATGCAAGCTTCCAATTCATTTGTTTCACTCAGTTTTGAGATAATGAGGATACAATAGTAATGTCTAGAGAATTATATTTCTCAATTACATATGTTATCAAGTTACTAACCATGTGGATGAGATCATATGAATGTTAAGAGTACATATACATATTCTCATGATGTTTGTGATTGGTTGTTGTTGTGGAAGGTTGATAGACAAGAATAACACATAAGATTAGAGTGTGAGTTGATTGATGAATAAATCTCATTAGTCATGACATAGAAATATCAAACCAAGCACACATATACATGTTAGATAATAGTGTATCAGATAGACCCACAGTGAGACTGACAAATGGAAGCCATCTTCATGGAAGTCATAGTCAACTCTCACAATGATGGTGGTGGTTGTGGTTCTTAGACCTAAAACCACTACACTCATCACATGTTGTTGGGTACACTTTGACATCATCAAACACAGTCCTAAAACATGGGTTGTTATAACAGTGATGATTAGGTGACTTTGATACATGAGGATTGATTGTGAGTGACATATATGTGATTTGTCCCTCCTATATGGAGTATGATATCCTATGACTCTTAATTAGAGAGTCTGAGAAAAGTATGGACATACACATGTGAGTGAATATGTTGAGCTCACATATATCTCATACAGTATGCTCTGGTTCAAGAAACAAGATTGAATAATAATCAGGGTGACTACTCCATTCCACTAGTTCAATCTGGATATCAATGACAAAGGAACTATACAAACACTGTAACACCATACACAAATTGTAGGTTGAAGTTGCTCCCAACTTTCCATTCACTTGGGTAGCAATGACGTGCGACTAGGCACCACTCTTTGCTTGTGATGTCATAAGCTAGTTATGGACATTCACGACTAATGTGATATTGGGCCTATAGGGTAACACACATAGGAACTCATCTAGAAGAGGAATTTGATCTTGTATGATAATTGAATTAAGTACTAAAATGTTTAGGTACTCAATTCACATAACAAATCGATGAATTGGCTTACTGAACTGCCAAATGACCATATCACTAGGTGAGACGGCCATTTGGGCATCCATACGGATGTCTCAAGTGTTGAGATGACTGCTTGGGTTGTCAGGCAGATCAGAAATTGAATTGTCTTAGTTCTACCCTATGAACCGACCAGTTCAAGATGTTGAACCGATTGGCTCGACTCAAACTCACCAGACGGCCTTCTGGGTGAGTGAGATGGGCATCTCACTTGAGTGAGATGACCTGGTTGGGACGAACAAAGGTTCTGGAGTTTTCCCAAACTCATTTCAATTGTACATACTTGGGGTGCAAGTAAATTAATATATGACATTAATTAGGAAACAATTTGCCAATTCATATCTGATTGGGAAAGCACAAAATGACCATCTCACTTAGCGAGATGACTGTCTTGCATCCTAGATGGCTATTTTGCATGTGAGATGACCGTATCACTTAGTGAGACGACTGTATCACTTAGTGAGACCATCATTTTGTTGCATGTAGGTTGTGAAATTTCAAGAAAAATTGTGAAAATTCAAGTTATTCTTGTCCTTTCCATTGTTCCTTTAGTCCTGCATTGACTGGGGATTGGGAACCCTGACCTAACCCCTCCTATATATAGAGAGGTATTGGGGGCTTCCCAGAACACAACTAATACAAAGAAATTTGAGAATCAATTGCTCTGACAATTGTTGTCCTCTTTGGTTGTGGTAACCATGAGAGCCCAAGAAAGTCTTACCCAACTTGGGAGGGATAGCCATGAGAGAGAAACAACTAAGGATCATTATTGTGGGAGAGAGCATTAGTGACTAGTACACCAACGGAAGGGACAACTCCTTCCTACCCATTATTGCAGGATGACAAGAGTTCTAGTTGGTCCGTTTGGAATACTCCAGAGGTAGGAGTCTGTTGATTGCTTCTAGGAGAGCAACATCAACTTGTAGTCTATGGTGAGAGATGAGGAGGTGCTACATCAGTTGTCTGAGTCTGATGCCTATGGAGGAGTAGTCAGACAAGTCCTAGTTTGACTAGGAGCTGCATAGACACTTTTCAAGATAGAGTGCACATCTTCATCAACGAGATTGTCGCTGGACTAGCTCCAGGACCATGTATATCTTCGTGAAATCATCCTTTCCATTCCATATTTATTGATGCGATCTTCTGGTTAATGGGAAATATGTTAGTAAAAAAAAATTTCCGCTGCTTATCTGATGTCATATTTCCCTACACTTTATACTTGGAACTTCATTTTAAGCAAGATCTACCACATGAAATCTAGTAGTAAGCAATAAACATGGATAAAGTTATATAAATATCCTCTAGGATGAACATGAAGCTCCAAATATCAAGGTAGATCAAGGAAATAAGGTAGAAACCCTAGATTTATCACTCCATTCGACCAAGCTAGATCCTTCTCTAAAGAAGAAGTAAAACCCTAGGTCAAGGAAGCAAGAAGGAGGTGCTCTTCAAGCTCTAGCACAATCCCCACCATGGAACACCATGTGTATGACCAAGAAGAAGAAAGGAGAATGTAAGAAATAAAACAAAACAATGGAAAGGGGGAATATCTCACATACCTAGCCCAAGACAGCAAGCAAGGAAGCACCAAACGATCTCTACTAGGGTAGATTTGAATCCTAGGTGCATATGCAAGGAGATCAACCCACTTATTCTACCTTGGTCACCTTCTTATCTACCAATCCAAGGGGGATGAAGCTTTAAATAGAAATAAGGAAGAGGGAGCTCCTAAAGGAGTCATTTGGGTGGAAGGTGAGAGGTATATAAGGCTTGGGGTGAGAGAGGAGAGAAGGGTGAGGTGTCTAGTTATGTATGCCATGTATCCAAGGTCAAATGCATCACATCCATGAAAACCAGTAGGTCCATCAATTCTGGGAAACTAGAGGACCGTTGTTTGTTGACTCCCATGCCAACCATATACCTTAAATAAAAGGCTAACCATCAAATCATGACACTTTCTCCACAAGAGTGAAAACCCTAGCTCACTATCAGTTTGCAGCTCCAGTTGGTGAACCACTAACCCTACGAGCTAGAAGAGGGGAAACCATCAACCCTAACACCTCTAGGGACATTCAATAAACCACCATCAGATCCCATCCAACCAGGAGGGTGCTTGAGTTATGGCCTCCAAGATAGCTCATACATGAGAGGAAAACCCTAACTCAACCCTAGATAGATGTCACCATCAAACCAAGGTACATATAGACTCCCCATGGTACAATTTACTCAATAATGATTAGAAAAAATGTTTGGAACAAAACTCATGTGAAAAATTGCAATAGAAACTATAGATATGGGTAAATTGTAGAAAAATCCAAAACATGCACAAAATTTCATAACATGCGCAAACAATGTACAAAGTGGACCAAATTTGAAACATAAGCTTGTGAAATGATATCAAAGCACATCTTGGGGTTATATTAAGGTTTTAAGTACCAATTTAGATAATAAAGCATGATCAACCGAATATCATGGTCAGGTGTCTTACAACCATAACCCCTAATAAGGATTTCCCCCCAAAATCTAATACATGCAAAGATGGTTACCTCCCATGTACCTCATCCACAACTTCCACATGGTTACTTAAATCCCACTGTGATGTCACAAAACTCTCATAGAAATCATGTTCTTCTCCCTCAACTCTTGTATATGTCACCTTTGGTCAACATAGGACCCCCCACATATTGAAACATCCTCATCCATATCCATCTCCATTGTTTGTGTCTATGATCCTGTACTAGGGTGACACTTCCTCAATCATGGAATGTAGAAACTATTGTTCAACCTGTATAATTCTGGTAGTAACTTCCAACTTGGAATTCTAGCTGTCATCCTAAACTGTTTCCATCTATTGTCGAATCATCATGTCCCTTATTATAGCCTGTTGTATCAACACATCACTCAGAAGCCATACTTACTTACATTTACCAATCATGGAATGCCCTACATTACTTACCATATGCAACTTCAGAAGGTTTCATGTCTATGCTCCTGTACTGGTTGTTGTAGTAAGCAACTTAATGAATCAGGTGGATATCCCCTAACTATTAAGAACTGTAGGTCATATGTTCTGAGAAGATTCTCCAATAACTTGAATGGTTGACTGACCATATGTCTTCCACATAAGGTTGTGTTGAACCTTTACAAAATATGTATTTTTGCAGGCTTCTAATGTTTCTTATTCAATGGATAAAAACTATGCACTTGACCATATCCATGTTAAAGATGAGTCTCCTCAAGTGCTATCTAACTCCAACCATCAACATTTGGGGCCATTATCTTGTCACCTGACCTATGGAATCTATCATGTTCCCCATTGTGCCACTCTAATCTAATTTCGATCCACATGTACTTCTCTTTCCTATTGTAGATATGTTGATTTATCATGTAGTTGTGTCCATGATCCTACTAACATTTCGAACTGTACATCCCTCTGATGAATCAATGTCGGTATGTCCTATTTTATGATACACTGACTAGAATAACTATATCCTATATGTATATGTTGACGAAGGTGACTTCTTGGTTGACCACATATAATGTTAAGCACTAAAAAAGGCTACGTATCATTTCCATTGTTCTGGTGATACTAACATGGGAACACTTATCAATTTCTCCTTAAACATCTAGGAAGAACGCTGACACCCATGTTGACACCTAAAATTTCATACAAGAAGCAACACCTTTCGTAGTCAACCTTGTTAGGGGTAAGGAAACAATGTTGGCATTTTGAATGGATTTCCTATAGTATCCTACTAGGCTTAAGCAGTTTTGGATCTCAGTCGGTGTCTGGGGATACTCCCACTCCTGCACTATTTTTTACATTACTTGGATTTACACAACATACTTAATAGACATATCATAACTCTAAGAAGGCACTTTAATCAACCTCAACTCACTTTTGCTGAACATGACACATAATTATAGCTGCCCCAACAATTCTATGGTTTAGTGAAGATGTTATCCATATTGTATGACCATCTCTAAAGTACATTGAGATGTTACTTTCAACAACTCATGAGGTTATGAGATGAGCACTCTTCTCATCAAGTCCATAAACATTACTGATGCATTGGTTAGTCTATACAACACAACCCTAAACTTGTACTGATCATACAACATATGTCATCCACTCTGATCTTCATTTAATGATATGCTGACCTCAGGTCTGTCTGGAGAAACATTGTACCACCTATTAACTTATCAACAAACCATCCATCCTTTGCATTGGTCTTGTCCAACTATTGGTAGCCCATATACAACATCACATAATCAATATTCTTCTTTCAAACAACAAATGGTGAATTTCATCATCAAAACTCTCTCTCTGAGGAGGAGGAACACTAGAAAGCTAATATGATAAACATCTTTAAACCCATGTACTACTAGTACATCCTGGATACTAGGATTCGTCACCTTAGCATCCACCTCATGATCTATAAGGGACTCACATCCTTGCCTTATCCACATCTCTATCATCATAACCAACTCAAAAGCTGTTGGAGGAGTCTTCCTAACTCTTGGAAGGCTAAAACAGAGCATGTTCTTCACAAAACATCATGATCTTGGAACTATAATACTAAACATCCATGTGT
The DNA here is from genome assembly GCA_963693085.1 of Alisma plantago-aquatica. NCBI lineage: Eukaryota > Viridiplantae > Streptophyta > Magnoliopsida > Alismatales > Alismataceae > Alisma > Alisma plantago-aquatica. The sequence goes on along the minus strand of OY856411.1, from coordinate 456,762,801 downwards.
CACACCAAGGTATCCACTCCTAGGATTACAACTAATCCGCATGTGCCAAGTAGTATAAGATCTACTTGAAAGTTGCACCTTAAAATGGAGTAACACAAAGGAAAGCACACTTCAGAAAACATAACAATACTATCTCGAGTTTACTAATTGGGGGTTACCATTTCTATCTTCCTCGTGGAAGCTACCATTTGTATGTATAATTTTACCTTTTTCATTTGGGTTCCTTTCCATCAACATAGGAATTATAATGATTATTGCACTTCATTATTCTTTCTTGTGATTATTTATTATTCGTATGTGTATGTTCTCTGGTGTTATGGTGTTTCTCATTCACTTATTAGGGGTACATTCTTTATATTTCACATTTTTTTTTCATTTAACAGGGATCACCTCCCTTTAATCTCTTCCATAGGTCATTCTAATTTTTACATTAACACCTTCTTACTCATATGAATTGGTATGAGATTAGCTTAGGTTCCACTTTAGCCACCTATCATTGTTCTTATTCATCTTCTCATATCACAATTATCTTAAGGGTTCTCTTCCTCTTATGTGAGTTTTATACCTTGAATCATTTCATTAGCACATATTTATCCATATTTTACTTCATTATCTTCTAGAATTACAACTTCAAGAACTCCTCTTTACCTTGTTTATATTCAAATTTAGGTTTCATGGTGTCTTATGTTTCTCTTTAGTTACCAAACATTACGTTTTTTGATGATTTACGATGTGATTTTCACCTTTCTTTAGGGTACGTTAAGATATTTTCACCATGATTTCTTATTTATTATGCTCTTTAGATTGATTCAAACTAACCAATTGATCAGAGTAATTAGAAAGATAACAATCGAAGAGTTCCACACTTACCTTTCCTTCAACAATTGAATACCTAGCTAGGGCATCTAAGTACTGAGATTAGGAAGTATGCATCATGTTACATGTCATGTTCACTTACTTAGTCATCATCCTAGTCCTAAGTCCTAGTGTCCTTGTAGACTCAGTGAACCTAAAGATCTGATACCATCTTGTGAGAACCCGTCATGCAAAATGAGATTACTCAAAACACATATCACGATCACTCACTAATTAACCACATAGAAGAAAAAAGGGGATACTTAAAACCGATCTATTTCACCAACATGATCAAGAAAATTTATATAAATGCCACATATCTTGCTTGCATTTATATTATGTAAAGTATCTTTTACAACTTCTCTATTGCCTCAGCCACAACATGTACATACAAAAGAACATGATCCACGTATACCACATGTACAAGCATCAAAATGCTACAAAAATCTTGAGTCAATTAAAATTTCATATTCCAACTTTTTTACCCGGACCTGAGAATACAAAGATGACTCTAGGAAACACTAGACAACTATACAAACTTCTCCAAGGTCCATCACCACAACTCCTCCTTGATGTCACAGTTCTGATGCAACTATTGTCAATCACCTAAAAAGATGTGGTGACCCACGAGATGAGATTCATGTCTAATCAAGAGATATAACTCTCAACAATGCTTGTTCATTACAATGACTTAAGTAATTAAACAGATATGGCAAATTATATAACAAAATAGAAGTTCCAAATATAAAAATCATTGGGAATAGCTCTAATAAAATTCTTATTTGTAGCATTGAAATATTAACATTATTCTCATAGATCGGGTGTAGTTAACACTATGGGAATAACTAACATCATGAGTCTAACTAGTATCGTGAGTATAGCTAACCGTTATTAGCATGTATAAAATGATAAGATTATTGAACTTCATAGGCATGGCTAGTAGTATAAGCATAGATAACAACATGAGATAACTATTCATCATAAGAAAGACTAGCATCATAAGCATATTTAACATAATAATAAAGTCTAGTAGAATTAACATAGGTAACATCTATAGTGCATAAGATAATAGGTTCAGTCCGGCTTCTCTCTACCCTCTCCGGTGGTTTCCGCTGGGGGGAGGGGGGCGGCTCCCCGGTGTTCTCCTCCCCCTGGCCCCTCATCTACGACGTGCGGTGGCTGGAAGTCTGTGGCTTCCTCTGGAGTGAAGGGAGCTGGTGCTCGAGGGCAATCACAAGGGCTCTGGTGGAGTGGCGAGTGACTCAATCTTGATTGAGTCGATGATCGCGATCTGGGCCTGAAGTCAAGGAGGTGCTGGTGGGGGGACCTCGCCGCTCAGATAGTTCGGTCGTGGAAATGAGGATGAGCAACGACAGCGTGCGTCTGGAAGATCACAAGCCAGACTTGGATCTGGTGGCCGAGCGGCTGAGTCGATTCTGATCGGCACCCACCTAGCTGAATGGAGGTTAGGGGGAATGAGCCGTCTTCATCCAGAGTTCAACGTTCTGTGCTTTTCTTTCAGGCCTCTATTTAGCAGGGTCGGTCTCGACCCTCTCCATCCTTCTTTCCTTCCCCGTTTCAGTCCTCCTTGGCCGATGGGTTTTAGGTGGGTAGTTCCCTTCACAGGGGCCTTGAAGCAACTGTAGGACCTTCGGTTTGTTGTGGAGCCTTTCGTGATCTGGTCGGTGGTTAGGTGCCCTGGGTCTGACCCCAGGTTACCTGGCGGCAGCCCCTAGGCCTCTCCTCTAGATGGTTTGGGTGCTCCTTCTCTGTCCAGTAGGCAAGGCAGCCGACGGTCGTCCTCAAGCTATTTGATGATTTGCCTAGTTGTAGTCAGGGCCCCCTGCTCTCAGTGGCACCTCTACTTCAGCTAGCTCGGAGCACCTTCATGGTGTTTGACAGTTTTCCCACTTGCAGTTAGGTGTGCACGAGGATGGGCTTATGAGGGGGGCTGGTTCCTCCTCTCTTCCTTCTTGTCATTGTGCTGCTGCGTGCAGGAGTTGGGTGATGTGCTAATAGATTTTCGGAGTCATGGTCCATTGTAGGGGTTCCTTTTCTTGGGTGTCGCCCATTAGGAACTTGCAGTTGGATAGCTGAGAAGATGGTGATAGACTGGGGTTACCTCCAGGCGACCGGGATTCTGCAGCTGTTAGCTCGTTGAGTTCACCGGACATTAATTCTTTTCCGTCCACTATTTTCAGAGGATGATCATATTGCTATGTGGGACGGAGAGATATTGATGGTTGGATTGATCATGCTCCAGTCATCAGTCTGCGTCTGGAGATGGTATGATAGGATAGACAGAGCATTTTTGCAGCTGTTTGAGACAGATAAATTCCAATTCTGAAGTGCGGCCTTGCTTGGTGCCTAGATAGAGGCTGGATGTCCTTCGTCTTCCTTCTGTGCCTGCACAATTTCTGGGTGGTCTTTATTGTTAGTGTAGCTCCTCAGATGTTTAGACTGATGGATAGTTAGTCTCTTGTTTATGTATCTTCTGGGACGTTTTCTTCTGGTTTGTAGTTTTTTTTTGTTTAGAGATCTTATGTACAAGACCGATTTAATCTGGTCTTTAGTTTTCTTTCTGTAATCCTGCAAAGGATTAGGGGGTGCGTCTTCTTGTACCTAAAGTTTTTGGAATTTTAATAGCAAAAGAGTTTTTCGCCGACCAAAAAAAAACATCTATAGTACATTATACAACATCTATATATGAAAGGAGAAAAAAAGGGTTACCAACCAATGTGAAGCATTGTGTATAACCGTAACAAATATGCTACATGGTTGGATTACATCTTTTATTAAGCCCTGGGGAGAGTGGGGTATACCATTCAGACTCCAACTAACCACCACTTGGTCGCAATGAGTTCTGTACAAGATCTAGGAGTGCCCGCATCCTAAGATCTCACCCCCTCAGTTAGTAAGAGTGAAAATCTAGTGACATAACAGTCAAGCTTCCTGCAGTGACATGTAGTCCAGTTGTTAACACCAGCCTGTCATTGGTATAAAGGTCACACCGCTTGAAACCAAGGTATACAAAACCCTATCCTCCAAGGTACAACCGCATATGTCCTCAATCACCTCACACACACACAGATATATATATATATACATATAAATATATATGTATATATATGTACACACACACACACACACACACACATATATATATATATATATATATATATATATATATATATATATATATATATATATATATATGAGTCAGGCTAGAATAAACTCGAGTGTACAGATCACACGAATACACTCAAGTGTGTTTGCATATCAAGACTATTTTATACAAAATGTAAACCATTGATCTTCACCGTCATACTATAACTAGACTACATACAAATTTTGAGCCCATTTTGATGAGTGTAAGTCACTCATCCAGGCGCAACAAAATCGAAGCGTGAAACTAATTTGAAATGCATAATTTTTGCGATCTTTATAACATGACCTATAAAGGTCCAATTGGGCTCAAATTTTGCGTATGAGTTATTCACAAGATGTTTAAGAAGATCAATAGATTAGATTTTTGAAAAAAAATATTGCACCATGAAAAACTACTTGAGTATATTCTGCTCTAGATACACTTGAGCATATTCTAGCCTGACTATATATATATATATGCATATATGTATGTATATATATGTATATATATACATATATATACATATATATATATATATATATATATATATATATATATATATATATATAAGTATCAACCACTTTCAAACTGAGTCATGACTACAACCATCCTCCATAACCTTGTGATCAGGATGTCAAGAATGTACACTCCATACACCAATGCATACTCAATGTTTATGTAGGTGACTTCGAACATCCCATAGGATTACTTGTTTACCCATCCAACAAGTCCTAACACTGAATGGTTCTGTGACTCAGGGCTCTACATGATTAGGTTTTAATTTGATAAGTTATGTCAATAGGATAAATTAAGGCTACATAAAATAATTGGACATACAAACCCTAATTTCATCATATCAAGCATTGATGCATAACATCTTTAGAAGATAGAAAATGTATGAGACATATTCCATACTATTTCATTTCCATGAGACTATACTTGTTGTCACATCATCATAGTATATAGATTCTTATCACATTATCCAAGGGTACCAACCCTTATCAACATAAAGAGGATTACACCTCCATTAGGGATCAATCATGCCCAAAGGTCATCATGAGAATTTTCATAATCTCATTCAAGAACATCATTATCTTTCTACACCTTATGACAAGGGTCAATAGACCATCATCATACTTGTCATTCACAATTTTAGCATAACAATGCATTAAGAGGCTTATGATGTTCATATAGTAGTATATTAGGGTTACAAAAGATTGAGAGAATACTCCATCATCATACAAATCACATAAGAAGACTAAGTATGACTAGCCATCATCACCTATTTGTATTAGGGTTAGGTGTAACAAGACAAGCTAGTTCAGTGATTGCACATTATATCATTGTGATGACTATTAGTTTACATTCATACTAGGCCAAAGGTAAGACTAGAAAGTTATACGCATAAACCCATTGATCCTACATCATTAAAACAAAATCATCAAACCATGAGCTTCAACCAAAACCATTAGATGTTGGATAAGCAAATCTATAGGATACAAACAAGAAAATCCTTGAAGCATATGTCTAATAAATCATAAAGTTATGACCTATAAATCCATCAAGCATAACCTAATCAAGCTATCGATTGTTGATACAAGAAACACCATAGTTTGTTCACTTCAAAGTAACCATCAGTTGTGGACATAAGGCCCGTCATTAATTGTGGTGTTCAATGCCACCATCATTTGTTGCCTTGAGTGTTACCATCAGTTTTCGCATCTAGTTCCACCATCGGTTGTGTCACATAGGACCACCATCGGATCATGAAGTCAGATGGGCCATTGGTTGGCACCAACGACTTATGAATTGGGACAACCATCATTTATGACCATTCGTCAGAGGAACCATCAAGTATCCACTAAAACCATTGTTCTTGATCTTAAGATCATCTCAAACTAGAACCTAAGTATAGGCCATTGGTTGGCACAAAATGACTAACCAAAATAGTCCCAAAAGCAAATCCATCAGGTTTCACCTTAAGTAGGAAAATCAACTCAAAACCCTAGGTGGATAGCCATCATCTAATAGAAGGAAAACCATCATTTGTAAGCACAAGCGAGAACCCAATGAAAAAGATAGGACATGACCATAATTTGACATAAAAAGGTCAACCAAAATAGACCCATGCACCCATCATCGAGTTCCATATCAAAGAAGGAAATCAACCGCAAACCCTAGAAGAGATCCATCGTTTGTAGGGAACCAAATCATGTTTGTAGAGAGAAACATAACCATCAGTTGTGATCAGGAGAAGGAACCTAAAATAGAAGTTAAATGACCACCATCGGTTGGCACACAAGGGCCAAGAAGAACAACAATAAGAACCAAATCATTGGGTTGGAAAAGAAAAAGGGAAAACAACTCAAACACCCTAGGCATGACCATCGTTTGGTGAAAAAAAACCATTATTTCCCACATGGATTCGATGTCTAAAGACTTCTATACCAACAAGGTCTATGAATAAGGTTTGGTGTCCATAGGAGAAGATAAAATACTCAAGAGTTACCACTTTAGCTTAAACCCTAGGCACATGTGGCGTCTTTATACTTAGAACATCATTTTTAAGCAATATCTAGCACATGCAAGCTAGTAGTAAGTGATGAACATGGAGAAAGTTATATAACTCACCTCTAAGATGAAGATGAAGCTAAAAAAAATAAGGTAGATTGAGAAAATAAGGTAGAAACTGTAACATCCTAGGATTTGAGGCCTCAGATAAAATTATCTTATAAGGAATGATTGGACTACCCATATCACCAAGGTGCGCCTCTCCTTTTTAGGAAGCCCATCGCTAAGAACTCCATAGTTAAGCATGCATAGATTGGAGTAGTACTAGGATGGGTAGGTGTCCTCGTGGGGAATTGACTAATCTAGGACCTCAGCCGGAAATCACTTCCAGGAAAATGAAGAACAATGCTATTTCATTCCTGAAACTCTACTAGGATGGGTAGGTGACAAGTCAGGAAGTTGATCCTGGCTTGCGCGTGAGTGTCTACAAAATGCCTTGTTAAGGCTAGTGGTGGTCTGTGGGGCCAATTGTCATTCGTAAAACTCCACTAAAGCTAGGGAAGTGGGCCCGTGTGTTTACAATGGTATCAGAGCCAAAACCCCTCCACTAGGTGGGGCCCAAATGGGCATGGAATGCCAGTCTTTGAGCCGTGGAGTCCATGCATGTTGGAAAGGGTTGTCCATGGTGATGTATCCACCCTTGTGCTGGTATCCCGTGTTTGGGAGCTAGGTGTCCATGAGCCATTCTGGGTCTATTCTGAAATGGGGAGATATTGTGAGGCAATATAGTTGATCCTTGACAGGGATGTCAAGAGTCTGAGTTTGGGAGATTGTAACATCCCAGGATTTGAGGCCTCAGATAAAATGATCTTATAAGGAATGATTGGACTACCCATATCACTAAGGTGCACCTCCTTTTCAGGAAGCCCATCACTAAGAAGTCCATAGTTGAGTGTGCTTGTCTTGGAGTAGTACTAGGATGGGTGACCTGTCGGGAAGCTGATCCTAGCTTGCACATGAGGTGAACAAAGCACCTTGTTAAGGCTAGTGGTGGTCTATGGGGCCATTCATCATTCCTAAAGCTCCACTAGAGCCTAGGGTAGTGGGACCGGGTGTTTACAAAAACCCTATACTGATCACTTCATTCGGCGAAGCTAGTTCCTTCTCCAAAGAGGAAGCAAAACCCTAGGTCAAGGAAGCAAGAAGGAGGTGTTCTTCAAGCTCTAGCACAAGCCCCACCATGGAACACCATGGGTATGACCAAGAAGGATAAAAGAGAATGTAAGAAAGTAAATAAATATAAGGAAAGGGGGAAGATCTCACATACCTAGGCCAATAAACCAAGCATGGAAGCACCAAACAACCTCTACTAGGGTAGATCTAAATCCTAGGTGTAATGCAAATAGATCGACCAATTTATACTACCTTGTGCACCTTATTCTCCACCAAGAGAATGGGGATGAAGCTCTAAGAAGAAAGAAGGATGAGGGAGAGCCTAAAGTGGTCATTTGGATGGAAGGCGAGAGGTATATAAGGCTTGGAGTGAGAGAGGAGAGAAGTGTGAGGTATATAGCTATGTATGCCAGGTATCCAAGGTCAAAAGCATCACACATTCATGCAAACCAGAAGTTCCATCGGTTGTGGGATTATGGAGGACCATCCTGTTGTTGATTCCTAGGCCAACCATTGACCTTTAACAATAGCCTAACCATCAAATCATTACCCTTTGGTCATAAGGATGAAAACCCTCATTCACCATCAACCTACACTTCAGGAACCACCGACCCAAGAAGATCTAAGAGGGGAAACCATCAAAACTCACACCACTAGGGACGTTAAAGGAACCACCATCGGATACCATCCAACCAGGAGGGCCATTGAGTTATGACCTCCAAGGTAGCTCATCCATGAGAGCAGAACCCTAACTCAACCCTAGGCAGATGTCACCATCAAACCAAGGTACATCTAGGTGTGACATGGTTCAACTAACTGAAGCATGATGATAAAACATGTGAGGAACAAAAATCATGTAACATATTGTAAGAGAAACCATAGATATGGGTAAATTGTAGAAAACTCCAAAACGTGGACAAAATTACATAACTTTCTCAAACAATGTCCAAACTAGACCAAACTTGAAACTTAAGTTTGTAACATGATATAAATGCCCATATTGCGGTTATAAGAAGGTTTTAATCATGAACTAAAGGTAGTAAAGCATGATAAACCAAATATCCAGGTCATGGGTCTTACACTTGCCACTCTATTTATGAATGTTAGATAAGTTGAGTAGATAACTATCTCAAACGCTTATGCATAACCATTAGGTTGTGATTCTCTACCTTGGGTGTGCTTTTCTACCCTAAAATATACTAACACACACTTTTCCACCTAGGGTATGCTTTTCTACCCATTTTACTTAGGCCAATGACTCAATAGTGTCTTGGCCCTACAATAGTTACTTTAGCCCAATATATCTACATGCAAATGATTATGATTGTTGTGATACTTTAAATTATTAATGGCAAAATGTGTTATCTCACTTGTTTATTTATATGCCTCATTATTTTGGAACTCATTTTCTTGATATAGATCTCTTCTTGGAACATAACTTTTTACGACCCTCTTTTTTATGGGGACATCTAATTTTCTCTTTTAACCCATTTAAATGTCCAAAATGTTGTTAAATATATATATACTCAACATTTTCTGATACATATCTTTGTTCTATTTTTCTCAGTGTTCCCTCCACCCAAGTGTAGGTTTTTTATAGGTAAAATACTTAGGATGATCATGAGCTCATTGGTGAACATAAGGACAACTTGAGATAGCCTTGTTGCCCTATGCATATGGGCTTATGTGCATATAGATGTAACATTTTAATTTTATGTACCATCCTTAGTTTGAGAAGCATATGTATATGAATCATTTTGTAACTTTGTAAATGGTTATGTTTTCAACTGCTTAAAACTTCATGTTTCATGTTTGTATCATTAAGTGGACCCACTGTTAGGTCCCACTCCTCACAGAACCTTTCCATCTTATAGCTTTGTTGTTAAGGAAGCACACTAGTTGCGATTGATACTCATATTTGTTAGTTTGGAAGTTTTCATCGGTGTAAACCTTTACACCCAACTCTTCCTCATAAACAAGGAAGTCATCCTTAATGCTACTTAAGGAAGTTCTTTTTGGTAATACTATATAATTTGTTGGGATCTGATTGATATCTACTCATCATGCCCAACCATACAAGACATATGGACAAGTGCATAACATTGCATACATGATACATCCAATTGTGGACACATATGGAATATTACTCATGAGCTCCCATTCTTCATAAGAATTGCATCATTGGGCTCTATAGAGACTAATTCTATGGGGCATGGGCAAATTTCCTCTCTTTGAGTCTTGTATGTTGAACCCTTTTAGTGTTGTGTCAATGTATGTACTCGGTATTAGGCCAAGAAGCCTTCTAGATCTATCTCTATAGATTTAGATTCCTATGTCATAGGATGGTTCACCTAAATCCTTCTCAGAGAAGGTACTTTCCAATCAATTCTTTACATTTGTCGAGTAGTTATGCTATTCCACATCTATATGAGGAATACGATTATGCACCGACTAACCACATTCTAAACACAAGGTTCATCTTCATTTTGACTAAATCCAAACACTCTTTGACTACCTTATCAAATTAAAGACTCTAGCTCCAAGATGCTTCCTTTAATTCATAGATTGACCTTTGTAGCTAGGGTACAATGGAAAGCATGATCTTAATGGATATAAATATGGCTAATGCCACCAATATCACTCTTTAACACCCACTTGCACCCTATGGGTTTTACTCCTTCATGTGGATCCACCAAGGTCCATACCTTATTTGTGGCGTCCAACTCACAAAAACAAGATTAACTAGATTAAACTAATACAAAAGCGTTTCGTTAGCAGCAGAATTACTGAAAATCACTAAAAATTAAAACATTTTATAAAAAGATCCATTATCAAAGATTCTCTTAAACAAGAACCATAGTAGTATATTTACATGCTGGTCCACATTGGACATTCCATGTATCATCAAACCAAAATCTCAGGTTGATTATAAAAACATTATCTACTGACTCTTAGGACCTAAGAGTACAAAGATGACACATAGGACTTTATGTACAAAGCTTGACATACAGTATCCCCACCTGGGATATTATTGTTGTCCTTGATGTTGCTGATGCTGCTCTTCCTCTGCTACAGAGGTTCTGCCTCTTTGTCTGCGTCTACCTAAAAACATTGAATCCCACGGGGGTGAGACAATTATAGAAATTGTCCCAGTGAGAGATTTAACTCTCCACCATAAATATTATAATTGCAGTTTAATAGAAATAAACTGAGCAGTGGGATAATATATTTCAATAGCAGATAAATTACTGTATATGCAGATTAGAGCGACATTTCTATTCAAGAATTTCAGCTATAAATTGACAAGGCAGCATGTCTCTTGTTTAATAAGGAATTAAAGGTCATAAATAACATTTATGTATCAAGGACATGCTAAGCAAGTTAACATCAACTAGTGGTTCTCGTATTTCAATATTATGCAAATACGCTATACGGCTGATTATATTTTTCAAACATTCTTAAGCTCTGAGGAGATGAGGTATACCGCTCATACTCCAACTGATCACTGCAAAGTCAAAATTGGTACCATACAAAATCAATGGAAGAGCCGGCTTCCATGACTTCCCACATCTCGGTCAATGTGAGATTACATGCATGACATCTTGTGTCTCTGCTTACATAGCTTGCCAGGGTATAGTGGCAACTCGCTATAGAGCTATAATGACTGCTGCACTCTCTTCACGATCGAGAGATTTCATGTTTACCTCCATCGATCTGACATTAACATCATCGGGAGATTAGTGATACATCCATCCCGGAACATACAATGAAGGATTGAGAGGTTTAATGTTTATCTTCCATCAATTCCCTCATTAGGACATAAGGATATTTTCTCCCATCGACCCCCACATATTCAAGGATATGTGAACTCCAGGAAATCTCATAAGAAAACCTATTTCACCATCACCAACTACTGAGGATGATCGATCTATGGTCAGAGCACTACATGAATAGCTTTCACTTGATTAATTAAGTACATTATCATATTATTTTAGCATCAGTCAAGTTTTCAAACATAACCTATTAGGACAAATGCTATAAAGAAACATGTATTGTTTTCATCAGTTATCTCTTAGTCTTTAAAATACATTGGGATCTCAGTCCCTCATATAAACATATGGTTCTAGGTATTCAAACCCTCAGCTCATCACAGAGCACTGTTACCACTTTTTTAGGTAACCATCACCTTCAGGTCATCTGACCAAGGTACACATGATACTTGCTTCATAAGCATCTTATATGCCATTTGAGGCCCAACAATTCTCTTGTTACCTCTTACTAAGCAACAAGGCATATTATGGCACACAAGGACCAATAAATAATTTCAATAAATAACACATCATAGCTCATACCAGGCTATGTTCATCATCTCAGGAAACCTGCATGGTTAGTACAGATGATAACAGATATATCAATCATAATTCAATTCCATGCAATCCCATGGTAACACCACTATTCCCATACCAGGGTTAGGGTTTCCCATTTTATAGAAATCACGGTTACTCATCCCCCTTTATTCAATTAGGACTAATGATTCATCATTTCATTCTCCATGATTAGGGTTTCATGCTAAATAGCATAAACCAGAATTAGGGTTTACTATTCACATCACATCACCCTAGATTTAGGGTTTATGTTCAATAACCCACAATTAGGGTTTACTATTCATCCAAATTAGGGTTTTACATCAAAATACCATGAATTAGGGTTACTCATGTCATTACCCTAAATTCATATCACATAATTTTCCTAGATTAGGGTTTCATTCAGAATTGCCCTAATTTAGGGTTTGAGTTCATCAATTAACTCAATTAGGGTTTCATGATCTCTTTACCAAGGATCATACCCTAATTGTATATCAAACTTACTTTGAACGTGTTAGGCTTGATTTCTACATGATTATCTTGCATGTATAAATCTCTCTCTCATCCTCTTCTAAGATGTCTAGAAGATTTGATCAATTAATCCTTCAATCACATGAGTATTCAAATGAATTGAGTAATTGATTCTTCAATTACATTAGATACCCAAATGGATTAACCATTTGGAACCTCAAACGGTCTTTCCTACTTAGACCTTAAATGGTCTTGGACTTTCAAAGTTCAAACGGTTTGAAACCATTTGGGCATATTGCCCTTGAAACCGTTTAAGCAAACATTGCCTTGAAACCGAATGAGCTAGAAAGTGTTGAAACCGAATGAGATTGGGTCTCCAAACGGTTTGGGATCATTTGGTCCCAAACGGTCTTGAGACCATTTGGGATCAAACAGTATTAAGACCGTTTGGTCGAAACCATCTCAAAACCGAATGGACCAAAAAGTCCTTTCAACACTTACACGATTCATGATTTCAATGGATGAACCGATTATCAATTGAGTCCTTGATTTATTTATCACTTGAAATATTGAATCAACCATCAATTAGACCATAAATTAGGGTTTTGAGCCCAATTGAACTAGGATTTCAACCCAAGGAACCTTCAATTAGGGCTTGGAATCAAATAGCCATCAATGTTCAACATTGTGCAACTGATTCCATTGCAACTAATGAATCATCATCAAATTTTTGATATGACTAGACCCCAAACAGTCTTGAGGTCATTTGGATGACCTCCAAACGGTCTTGAGACCCGTTTTCCCCATTCCATCCTTGAAATTTGTCAAACTCAATAGGATTTGGTTCATTGGATTGATCATCAAATCAGCAATTGATTGCATTTCAATTTGGTATCTTTGAACCTTCAAATACTCAACCATACTTAACCCTAGACCTCCAAATGGTCTTGGTTGACCTCCAAATGGTTTTGAGACCGTTTGGGTGACCTCCAAACAGTCTTGAAACTGTTTGGGATAAGTAAACCCAAAAATCTCAATTAACCAAATTGAAAATCAGCACTTAACCCGTTTAGGGTTTAGTAATTAATTAACCTTCAACTGATGATCTCTTTGGAATTTCATTAATAAAATTTGATAGATCATCAACCATCACCATTAACATCAGAATTCCCAAATGGTCAACCATGTTCAACTCTCCCAAATGGTTTGAAACCATTTAACTTCAAACGGTTTGATAAAACCGTTTGCTTTCAAACGGTTTTGGTTGAAAACGAATGAGCAATATGTTGAAACCGAATGAGATACAATTCTTTGGCAAAAGTGTCCAAGATGATGTCATCATCATCTACCTTCGTTCATGTAACTCCTAGTACATCTGATTTCATGGAAATAACATTTTCAAGAAGCAATTAATCAAGAAGATGAAGGAATCAACAAAATTGCAAGATTAATAGTTGAAAAACAATGTAGAGGGGTTCAAGTTATAAAACCCACCTCCAATTGAGCTTAAAAGCTCCAAGCTCGTGTAAACAATGGTGGATGAAACTCCTTTCACTTTTCCAAGGCTCGTCCTCAAGCTTTGAGTGAAAAGGAATGGTTAGAAGTGAAGATGGGATCGAGATATGAAGGAATCATGCATTGATTTGTGATTTCCACCATGAAATCAAGATGAAAGGAGGTCAAGAAGCTTACCAAAAGGTTGAGGGTCGTCTTCCTTATGTCCCTATCTCCCTTTATCATTTTTGCAAGCAAAGGAAAGAAGTAGATTCGAAAAAGTCCTTGGTTTGAGTGGTAAAGGGTCTTTTTATAAGGAAATCAATGAGAGAGAAAATGCCTTATAAAAATCCTTTAATTCCAAAAATTGTGCCACCTCTTCCTCCGCAATTCCGTGCATGAATATATATCTTACGTATCTCCAAATCCCCTTCCATTATCCATGAATTAAAGAAAAAGAAATTCAACACCTTAATCATATTATATTAATATCCCATTTTTAGTGGATATTACTTTCCATTAACTTAATGTGAGTGGACTCTCCACTCAAGTTAGATATTTCGTGGTCTAGAAAAGGCACAAGGGTTTTCACATTTGAATAAATCCAACCATCTTGTTTTTGGTTGAAGACCCTTCAATTATTATATCTATTCTTGCATTAATTTGAAGTAAAGTTCCATTTATGATTAAATCTTGATTATTTTAATATCAAGATTCTCTCTCCTTCAAAGTAGCTCAAATGAGATGCCCCTCTCATTTTATTGCCTCTACAAGATTTCATGAATATTAAGGACCTTATTGAAGTGGTAAATTGCATATTGAACCCTGGGTTTTGGGTAAATTGCACATTACACAAAAACTAGGTCTTAATGCACAAACATTGCTTTATCAACTCTTTCTTGGTACTCAGGCTTTCACTAGCCATACCTCTGCATCATTTTCATTCCCATGATGCTTCAACACATGAGGAACATATGATCATGTAACTTTTACAAATTAACCCCTTAACTTGGGTAAATTGCACTTTAGTCCATAACAAACAAAACATTATTTTCAATATTATTCAAAAAGGACTAAAATGAAATATAAGTTCCTCTGGAGCCTTAATTACTTTTTAAAAGATAATATCAAGCATATAATTATCTTTCTTAAGCAAAACACCTAGGGTTAAAGCATAACCCAGGTCAGAGATGTTACAAATTATCCACCCCTTACAAGGATTTCGTCCCCGAAATCATCAACAAAAACATCAAGAGAAAATAGAAGGATACTTCCTCCTCATCTCTTCCTCTAGCTCCCACGTAGCTTCTTTAATGCCACGGTGATGCCAGAGAACTTTTACAAGACTAATGTCTTTCTTTTTCAACTTTTTAATTCTTCTGTCAAGAACCAACACAGGTCCTTCAACATAAGATATATCATCATTTAATTCTACCTCGAAAGGTTGAAGAACTAACTCCGTGTCAGGATGACACTTCCTCAACATGGAGATATGAAACACTAGGTGCAATCTATGCAACTCAGGTGGTAACTCCAGCTTATAGGCTACACTTCCCATCCTTTCAATGATCGGATAAGGCCCCATAAATCTAGGAGTTAACTTCCCCTTCTTTCCAAATCTCAGTATACCTTTCCAAGGTGAAACCTTGAGGTATACTCTGTCTCCAACTTAGAATTCTAAGGGTCTATGACACTTATCAGCATAAGATTTATGTATGTCCTGGGCAGCTTTCAACTGTTGTTGTATGACTTTAATCTTCTCAGTTGTTTGTTGTACTAGTTCAAGACCCAAAAGTTGATATTCTCTGGTTTCATACCAACATAAGGGAGATCTACAACGTCTACCATATAGTGCCTCATATGGTGCCATATCAATACTGTGCTGATAGCTATTATTATAAGCAAATTCTATCAAGCTCAAGTGTAGATCCCAACTTCCTAAAAATTGAAGGATACATGCCCTGAGCAAGTCCTCCAAGGTTGGTATGGTCCTCTCTGACTGTCTGTCTGTCTGGGGGTGAAAGGTTGTACTAAACCTTAACTGCATACCCAAAGCTTTATGGAGTCGCTCCCAAAAATGACTCGTGGACTGGGGACCTCTATCAGATACAATAGTGGCTGGAACCCCATGCAGTCGCACTATCTCATCTATGTATATGTGTGCAAGCTTCTCAGTAGTGTAGGTTGTTTTGATAGGTAAGAAATGCGTTGTATTAGTCAACCTATCAACTATCACCCAAATGGAATCATGACTTTTGGCTATTCTAGGCAAACCAACCACAAAGTCCATGGTTACATGATCCCATTTCCACTGCGGTATAGGTAGAGGATGCATTGTCCCTGCGGGCTTCTGATGTTCAGCTTTAACCTGCTGACACACCAGACACCGCATAACAAACTCAGCAACATCTTTCTTCAATCCAGGCCAGCAATACATATCTTTTAAGTTATGATACATCTTGGTGCTCCCTGGATGCATAGCATACATTGAAGAATGAACTTCTTCTAGAACTAACTTTCTTAAGTTATCAACATCAGGTACTACCATCCTACCATGGTAACAGACTACCTGATCATCTAAATCATGGAAGCCATCTCATTTCTCACTTCCATACTTAGACCTAATCTGCTGAATCACAATATCAACTTGTTGTGCTTCTTTAATCTGCTGCCTCAGAGTAGGTTTTACTTGCATCTCATCTAACAACCCGGCTAACAACGATACTTCAAGTTGAACATTGTTTTGCCTCAAGGAGATAAGCATATCTCTCTTAGAGCACACTAAGGAGTTCAACTGTGTTGGTGTTGCTAATTTTCTACTTAGTGCATCAACAACCACATTAGCCTTCCCTGGATGATAATCAATTGTACACTCATAGTCCTTGATTAATTCCATCCAGCGGCGCTATCTCATGTTCAGCTCATGTTGTGATAAGATATATTTTAGGTTCTTATGGTCTGTGAAAATCTGGAATGTTTCTCCATAGAGATAATGTCTCAAGATCTTCAAGGCATGGACCACAATAGCTAGCTCTAGATTGTGTGTCGGATAATTCTCCTCGTGTTTCTTAAGCTGTCGAGAAGCAAAAGAAATCACTTGTTTGTCCTGCATCAACACACATCCCAAGCCATTCTTGGATGCATCACAGAAAACTATGTACCTCTTCCCTTTCTCAGGTAACACTAGCACAGGTGCACTTGTTAGCCTTTCCTTTAGAAACTGGAAAGATTGTTGGCACTTGTCATTCCAGACAAAAGGAACATCTTTCCTGGTCAACTTGGTCAGGGGTAAAGCTAAAGAGCTGAAGTTCTTGATGAACCTCCTGTAATAGCCTGCTAGTCCAAGAAAACTACAAATCTTCGTCAGTGTCTTTGGTTGTTCCCATTGCAGGACAGATTCTACCTTCTTAGGATCAACACGAATACCTCAAGTAGATATAATGTGTCCTAGAAAAGAAACTTTTGGTAGCCAGAACTCACACTTGCTAAACTTAGCATATAGCCTATGCTCTCTTAGCAAAGTCAAAGCCTAACGGAAGTGTTGCCCATCCTATTGAGCACCTCTACTGTAGATCAAGATGTCATCTATGAAGAAGACTACACATTGATCAAGAAAAGGTTTGAAGATTATATTCATAAGTTTCATGAATGCAGTTGGTGCATTAGTTAGTCCAAACGACATAACTGTGAACTCATAGTGGCCATACCTTGTCCTAAAGGCAGACTTAGATATGTCACCCTCCTTAATATGTAACTGATGGTATCCCGACCTCAGATCTATCTTAGAAAAGATAGTTGCACCACACAACTAATCAAACAAGTCATCAATCCTTGGCAAAGGATATTTGTTCTTTATGGTGACTTTGTTTAACTATCTGTAGTCAATGCATAATCACATAGACCCATCTTTCTTTTTAACAAAAGGAACTAGAGCACCCCATGGTGAAGTACTCGGTCGGATAAAACCCTTCTCAAGCAACTCTTGTAGTTGTTTCTTGAGCTCTGCCATCTCGGTAGGTTCCATTCTATATGGAGTTTGTGCTATTGGTTGCGCGCCTGAGATTAGATTAATTTCAAAATCAATCTCTCGGGGCGAAGGAACACCTGGAAGTTCTTCAAGAAATACATCTTCAAATTCCCTGACTATCAGAACTTCAGAAGGATGAGGTCTCTCCATTGTGGTATCTAAAACATGAGCCAAGAATACAAAGCATTCCTGTCTCATCAACTTCTCAGCTACCATACTGACATAAGACAGGTTGGAAGAATCTTTCTGTCTCCCTGAAAGATCCATGTGTCACCATTGTCTGTGAACACAACCTATTTGGAAGTGCAATCCAAGACAACCTTATACTTCTCAAAGGTGTCCATCCCAAGGATTATATCAAAACCCTGCATCTCAAGTGGTATAAGATCCACTTGAATGCGATGTTCAGAAAAAGAAAGAGTGCAGGGAGAACACACCTCCCACAACACTGCAGATCCCATCAAAGGTGTTTCTAATATCAAACTATCTGTTCTATGACTGGCACTCATGTTGCAGTCATGAATCACTTCTCAAGTGATAAAAGAGTGTGTAGCACCCGGATCAATTAAAACAGATACGAAGCAGGATAAAGACATCAGAATAAAATAGTTCCATCTGACCTGTCACAACTCGAGGGTTGACTACTACTTCAGGCTGATTCATGGCATAGAATCTAGCCATTGGTTGTTGTTGACCCTATGCTTGGTTTTTTGGTACCGACGATCCAACTTGGGATGCTTGTCCATGTCCTCTAGCATTATTATTAAACTATCTCCTCTGTGAGCCTTGCTGACTCTGTCTCTGGGGTTGAGTCACAATTCTGACTTTCTCAGGACAATCTCTCTTTAAGAGTCCTGACTTTCCACACTGGTAGTAGTTGTAGCTTCCCAAACTCTGGCTGGGTGGTCCTGTCACTAATGTTGATGTTGTACTGGGGGCTCTTCTTGGAAGAAAACGACGACCCCTACCCCTACTTGACGTCCACTGCGTCGGGGCATTAAACTTTGGTGGTGGTGGTGCAGAGAATCTTGACTTCTTGAAACTCTCAGACAAGGGTCCTTGAAACTGAGGATATATCGCTTCTCAATCACAAGCCTCTCAATCCGTCTCACGGACTCCACAAAAGTGGCAAATCTTTCCCTGTTCTCCAGAGAAGACACATGAGTGGTCAATTCAGCATTCAACCCTTTCTCGAAATGTCGAATCCTATCCTCATCAGTAGCTGCCATGTGCAGACAGAACCACAACAACTCCATGAACCTAGCCTCATATTCGCTAATGTTCATCTGTCCTTGCCTCAACCTCTCAAATTGAGAGATCTTCTCATCTAGATATGTCTTGGGAAAGTATCTAGCAACAAATTCCCGTCGGAATTCATCCCATCCGACTTCAACTCCTGGCCTTTTACCTTCCTCAATGGTCCACCAATGACCAACACTCCCCTTTAGTAGCTAGACAACATGTCTCACCTTCTCATCTTCAGGAATTATAAGGATTTTGAAAACCTTCTCCAACTCAGTTAACCATAAATCAACATCTGTTGGGTCAGCTGTGCCAGCATACTCTGTGGCTCCTACCCTCCGAAGCCTTTCAAAGGTCTTTCCAGCTCCCTGTCTTTCATTGTGGGCTGGTGCCCCTGGTGCAGGTAGTGGAATCCTATCTGTCATGTGAGTCATATCTTCCATAAACTTCCCAAACATAGCTTGGAAGGCTGGGTTCCCCATATCAACTTGATTAAACTGGGGTTGTTCAGGTACGGGCTCCTCCCTTTCTTGGTCTCTTGCACCTCCTCCTGGTGCAGCAACATGTTCTTCATGTGATCCAGACATCTTCAAGTTCTTCTTCTCCTATATGAGCAGAAGACACTATCAGATAACTGGAAGACACTAGAACAGACTCAACAACCTTAATCCTATGTCTCTGTAGACTCAGTGAACCTAGGGCTCTGATACCACTAAACTTGTGGCATCCAACTCACAAAAACAAGATTAACTAGATTAAACTAATGCAGAAGCATTTCGTTAGCAGCGAAATTATTGAAAATAAATAAAAATTAAAACCTTTTATAAAAAGATCCATTACCAAAGATTCTCTTAAACAAGAACCACAATAGTATATTTACATGTTGGTCCACATTCGACATTCCATGTATCATCAAACCAAAATCTCAGGTTGATTATAAAAACATTATCTACTGACTCCTAGGACCTGAGAGTACAGAGATGACACATAGGACTTTATGTACAAATCTTGACATCCAGTATCCCCACCTAGGATATTACTATTGTCCTTGATGTTGCTGCTACTGCTCTTCCTCTGCTACAGAGGTTCTGCCTCTTTGTTTGCGTCTACCTAAAAATGTTGAATCCCACGGGGGTGAGACAATTATAAAAATTGCCCCAGCGAGAGATATAACACTCTGCCATAAACATTATAATTGTAGTTTAATATAAATAACTGAGTAGTGGGATAATATATTTCAATAGAAGATAAATTACTGTCTATGCAGGTTAGAGCAACATTTCTATTCAAGTATTTTAGCTATAACTTGACAAGGCAGCATGTCTCTTATTTAATAAGGAATTAAAGGAGATAAATAACATTTATGTATCAAGGACATGCTAAGCAAGTTAACATCAACCAGTGGTTCACATATTTCAATATTATCCAAATACGCTATATGACTGATTATATTTTTCAAACATTCTTAAGCTCTGAGCAGATGAGGTATACCACTCATACTCCAACCGATCATTGCGAAGTCAAAATCGGTACCATAAAAAATCAATGGAAGAGCCGGCTTCCATGACTTCCCACATCTCGGTCAGTGCGGGATTACATGCAAGACATCTTGTGTCTCTGCTTACATAGCTTGCCAGGGTATAGTGCCAACTCACTATAGAGCTACAGTGGCGGCTGCACTCTCTTCACGATTGAGAGATTTCACGATTACCTCCATCGATCTGGCATTAACATCATCGGGAGATTAGTGATACATCCATCCTGGAACATTAAATGAAGGATTGAGAGGTTTAATGTTTACCTTCCATCAATTCCCTCATTAGGACGTAAGTATATTTTCGCCCATCGACCCCCACATATTCAAGAATATGCGAACTCCAGGAAATCTCATAAGAAAACTTATTTCACCATCACAAGCTACTAACGATGATGGATCTATGGTCAGAGCACTACATGAATAGCTTTCACTTGATTAATTAAGTACATTATCATATTCTTTTAGCATCATTCAAGTTTTCAAACATAAATTATTAGGACAAATGCTATAAAGAAACATGTACTATTTTCATCAGTTATCTCTTAGTCTTTAAAATACATTGGGATCTCAGTCCCTCATATAAACATATGGTTCTGGGTATTCAAACCCTCATCTCATCACAGAGCACTGTTACCACTTTTTTAGGTAACCATCACCTTCAGGTCATCTGACCAAGGTACACATGATACTTGCTTCATAAGCATCTTATATGCCATTTGAGGCCCAACAATTCTCTTGTTACCTCTTACTAAGCAACAAGGCATATTATGGCACACAAGGACCAATAAATAATTTCAATAAATAACACATCATAGCTCATACCAGGCTATGTTCATCATCTCAGGAAACCTGCATGGTTAGTACAGATGATAACAGATATATCAATCATAATTCAATTCCATGCAATCCCATGGTAACACCACTATTCCCATACCAGGGTTAGGGTTTCCCATTTTATAGAAGTCACAGTTACTCATCCCCCTTTATTCAATTAGGACTAATGATTCATCATTTCATTCTCCATGATTAGGGTTTCATGCTAAATAGCATAAACCAGAATTAGGGTTTACTATTCACATCACATCACCCTAGATTTAGGGTTTATGTTCAATAACCCACAATTAGGGTTTACTATTCATCCAAATTAGGGTTTTACATCAAAATACCATGAATTAGGGTTACTCATGTCATTATCCTAAATTCATATCACATAATTTTCCTAGATTAGGGTTTCATTCAGAATTTCCCTAATTTAGGGTTTGAGTTCATCAATTAACTCAATTAGGGTTTCATGATCTCTTTACCAAGGATCATACCCTAATTGTATATCACACTTACTTTGAATGTGTTAGGCTTGATTGCTACATGATTATCTTGCATGTATAAATCTCTCTCTCTCATCCTCTTCTAAGATGTCCAGAAGATTTGATCAATTAATCATTCAATCACATGAGTATTCAAATGAATTGAGCAATTGATTCTTCAATTACATTAGATATCCAAATGGATTAACCATTTTGAACCTCAAATGGTCTTGCCTACTTAGACCTTAAACGGTCTTGGACTTGCAAAGTTCAAATGGTTTGAAACCGTTTGAGCATATTGCCCTTGAAACCGTTTAAGCAAACATTGCCTTGAAACCGAATGAGCTAGAAAGTGTTGAAACCGAATGAGCTTGGGTCTCCAAATGGTTTGGGATCGTTTGGTCCCAAACGATCTTCAGACCATTTAGTCTCAAACGGTCTTGAGACCGTTTGGTCCAAACCATCTCAAAACCAAATGGACCAAAAAGTCCTTTCAACACTTACACGATTCATGATTTCAATGGATGAACCGATTATCAACTGAGTCCTTGATTTATTTATCACTTGAACTATTGAATCAACCTTCAATTAGACCATCAATTAGTGTTTTGAGCCCAATTGATCTAGGATTTCCATTCAAGGAACCTTCAATTAGGGCTTGGAATCGAATAGCCATCAATGTTCAACATTGTGGAATTGATTCCATTGCAACTAATGAATCATCATCAAATTTTTGATATGACAAGACCTCAAATGGTCTTGATGTCGTTTGGATGACCTCCAAATGGTCTTGATACCGTTTTCTCCATTCCATCCTTGAAATTTGTGAAATTCAATAGGATTTGGGTCATTGGATTGATCATCAAATCAATAATTGATTGCATTTCAATTTGGTATCTTTGAACCTTCAAATACTCAACCATACTTAACCTAGACCTCCAAACGGTCTTGGTTGACCTCAAAACGGTCTTGAGACCGTTTGGGTGACCTCCAAATGGTCTTGACACCGTTTGGGCTAAGTCAACCCAAAAATCACAATTAACCAAATTGAAAATCAGCACTTAACCCGATTATGGTTTACTAATTAATTAACCTTCAACTGATGATCCCTTTGGAATTTCATTAATCAAATTTGATAGATCATCAACCATCACCATTAACATCAGAATTCCCAAATGGTCAATCATGGTCAACTCTCCCAAACGGTTTGAAACCGTTTAACTTCAAACGGTTTGATAAAACTGTTTGCTTTCAAACGATTTTGGTTGAAACCGAATGAGCAACATGTTGAAACCGAATGAGATACAATTCTTTGGCAAAAGTGTCCAAGATGATGTCATCATCATCTACCTTCGTTCATGTAACTCCTATTACATCTGATTTCATGGAAATACCATTTTCAACAAGCAATTAATCAAGAAGATGAAGGAATCAACGAAATTGCAAGATTAATAGTTGAATAACAATGTAGAGGGGTTCACGTTATAAAACCCTCCTCCAATTGAGCCTCAAAGATCCAATCTCACGTCAACAATGGTGGATGCAACTCCTTTCACTTTTCCAAGGCTCTTCTTCAAGCTTTGAGTGAAAAGGAATGGTTAGAAGTGAAGATGGGATCGAGATATGAAGGAATCATGCATTGATTTGTGATTTCCACCATGAAATCAAGATGAAAGGAGGTCAAGAAGCTTACCAACAGGTTGAGGGTCGTCTTCATGATGTCTCTAGCTCCCTTTATCATTTTTGCAAGCAAAGGAAAGAAGTGGATTCGCAAAAGCCCTTGGTTTGAGTGGTAAAGGGTCTTTTTATAAGGAAATCAATGAGAGAGAAAATGCCTTATAAAAATCCTTTAATTCCAAAAATTGTGCCACCTCTTCCTCCTCAATTCCGTGCATGCAAAGATATATTAATTATCTCCAAATCCCCTTCCATTATCCATGAATTAAGGAAAAAGAAATTAAGCACCTTAATCATGTTATATTAATATCCCATTTTTAGTGGATATTACTTTCCATTCACTTAATGTGAGTGGACTCTCCACTCAAGTTAGATATTTCGTGGCCTAGAAAAGGAGCAAGGGTGTTCACACTTGAACAAATCCAACCATATTATTTTTGGTTGAAGTCCCTTCAATTATTATATTTATTCTTGCATTAATTTGAAGTAAAGTTCCATTTATGATTAAATCTTGAATATTTTAATATCAAGATTCTCTCTCCTTAAAAGTAGCTCAAATGATATGCCCCTCTCATTTGCTTTCCTCTAAAAGATGTCTTGAATATTAAGGACCTTATTGAAGTGGTAAATTGCATATTGAACCCTGGGTTTTGGGTAAATTGCACATTACACCAAAACTAGGTCTTAATGCACAAACATTACTTTATCAGCTCTTTCTTGGTACTCAGGCTTTCAATAGCCATACATCTGCATCATTTTCATTACCATGATGCTTCAACACATGAGGAACATATTATCATGTAACTTTTGCAAATTAAACCCTTAACTTGGGTAAATTGCACTTTAGTCCATAACAAACAAAACATTATTTTCAATATTATTCAAAAAGGACTAAAATAAAATATAAGTTCCTCTTGAGCCTTAATTACTTTTCAAAAGATAATATCAAGCATATAATTATCTTTCTTAAGCAAAATACCTAGGGTTAAAGCATAACCCATGTCAGGGATGTTACATTGTTGGTGTCCATGGAATCCATCTTAGATCTCATTCCCTCAAGCCATTTCTTAGACTCTGGTCCATCAAAAACTTCTAGGTAGGTTGTTGGATCATCCTATATGACCTACTCATCACCTTATTGAGTGAAAAAATATCCAAATCTTTCAATCTTAAGACATGCCCTACCTCATCTATGAGGTTCATGTGTTACATGAGGAACTTGAAATTCTACAATAGTTAGTGACTTTCCTTATTCCTTCTTTACCTCTACAGGTTCAATGTTTATTTGTTGGTCTTGAACTTCTTCAAGTTCTACTTCTCTTCCACTGGTTTTTTGCAATTAGATTCCTTTTGAGGAATAGAACAATCTTAGAAACAAATACTTTGTTGTCAGATGGAGTGTAAAAGTAGTATTCAACAAAATTACATTTATCTAATTTGGGATTCAAGCTATTCAAGAAATTGTTTCCTAACATAAGTTTCATATTTCCAAATCTTCATTAAAGACTCATCGAGACATTTCCCATTCCATATCTCATATATTGTCTTTTTAACTGATTTACATGGTATGTAGTTTGGTGTAAACCCTGTGGTTTCTAAACCATGTTCCCTATAAGGGACTTGGAAGATCATGTAGATTTAACATTATAACACCATGTCTAATATGGTACACTACCTTCTTTATAAAGTCCATTGTGGTACAATACTATGATCTCGTAGAAGGTCCTCAAATTCTTTGTTCAAGTATTATCCACATGAATCATATCAAAGTTCTTTAACACTAGTAACCACCTACATCATTTGTTCTAAAGGTCCACATACATCAATAAGTACAAGTCCAAATAGATCACTCATTGCGCTACTATATTTAGTGAAAGTAGAAATCATCATCTTTTCCAATAGATAAGACTCACATGTCTCTATTGATTATAAATCAAAAGAGTCTAGATAACCATCTTTATGGAATCTAGAAATGTGTTTCTCATTTATATTCCCTAGATGACAATTCCTAATGTATGTTTCATTTGAGTTATTGAGTTGTATCCTTTTGGTATTTACGTCATTTGCTCTTGTCTCTAGAGCTAGTAAACATAAATCATGAGACATTTGGGTACTATCATATATGATCTTATCTTTAAAATGAAACATCCATCATTTGTTATATAAAATATGCATCCTCTTGTCCAAACAAGGAAAATGATGTTTCTATAAATGGTAGATATGTAATAAAAATTCTATCATTCTATTACTAGACCTTTGGATTGAGATTAATGACAGGTTCTAACTACAATTGCAACAAATCATACTCCATGAGTGATGTTCCGTCTTATCCTTTTTTTAAAGGCTTTCTCAGATCTTGCATATTATAGAATATATTAAATCTGCATATGGAATCCAATTCCTAAGATGTTGAAGTAGTAATGTTTGTCTCATTACAGTATATATACCTGATATAGATAACTTTGTCTCTTACTTCATATTCCTAAGTTCCTTTAAGCTAAAAGGACAAATTTCTTTTGCTCTCACCCTTCTACTTATCTTGAGTGTACAAGACTTGGACTTCATCTTAGCCTCCAAACTTTTCTTAGCTTGGATTTTCTCTTGGACATCTCTACTTTGATCACTATAATGGGTTTAGGTTTGTTTGTCTTCATTTGTACTTCAATGGTTATCAACATGCAAATCAATTTGGGCAACAATTTAGCCAATTTTTTAAGTAAAAACTCTTGATAGACTAGCTATATGATTTTGGAATAGACTATAGAATCATATCTATGGCCAACTCTTGGCTCAAAGGAAATCACAGTTTCTCAAGATGTTCTACATGCACAATCATTTTTATTGCATGGGGCTCTATTAGATCTCCCTCTATCATTTTGTACTTAAAGAGTGCCTTGAAGACATTGTACCTTTCTTTCTTTGCATGATTCTAGTACATGTTCTTAAGATCTCAAGAATGTCCATATATATTTTCATACTACTTATGCAACTCATAGTTTTTTTTGGGTGCAAATAGGGTGGGTGATATGCGTCGCTTAAGACACCAATCACTAAGATTGTTAATCCTAGAGTTTAACCCTTTTAACTATCTGGTTAAGGCTAGTATAGAAAGGGTCGAATCCCAAAGGACAACTTTTAAAGATTGTTTCTTAAAACCCAATTAATTGATGAACTTATTTTATTTGTTTTTGGTATTTTCAGATTTGGAACATAAAATAAAATCGGTTTGGGTGATGATTGGTTAACTAAGGAAGGAAATTGCTGAAATTAAATTAGCACTAAACAAAAATTTATTTTCCCTGCAAAAGGTAAACAAAGATTGTTGTTAGCATAAGAAACTATTGCGAATTCAAAGACTAAAAATTAAAGCAAACGAAAAACAGTCAGTGATTGAAATCAAAAGGAGAGAATCAAAGCTTTAGGGGTTTTCACCACCTTAGCCATGATAAGAACGTGAATTAACTATTAATCGACAATATGCGACGACATGTGAATCACAAAAGAAATACAAAAGATGAACTCCACATGAGCCCATTGGTCCTGGTGCTCATGTTTCCTGGTTCATCATCTTAAAAGAGATAAATCTGCAGTCTCATCAAAATTTCTATGCGAATTAGTTTAATCGTTCTAAACCCAGATTTCCATGATCATTTCCATCCGGGTTAACATCTACTATATTACCATACTAAACACGATCACTTTTTCCACTCGTTTCCATCCTTGCTTCTGTTCATCACGTGAGTGGCGAGACTGAATCAAATAGATATTTTAACGAAACAGTTAAATATGATAATTACAATATTATTTCCGTAAGTGTCACGACACCTAAGCAATAAACTTGTCCATTATCAGGACTCCTGTATCGAGGGTTT
Source organism: Alisma plantago-aquatica (assembly GCA_963693085.1). Taxonomy (NCBI): domain Eukaryota; kingdom Viridiplantae; phylum Streptophyta; class Magnoliopsida; order Alismatales; family Alismataceae; genus Alisma; species Alisma plantago-aquatica. The sequence goes on along the minus strand of OY856411.1, from coordinate 456,735,126 downwards.
CCGCTATGAGAGGTCCTTGGACGACATATCATGGAGAAAGTGGAGCACAAATACCAAATTGGCAATCAGACTTCTTACATGAACAATGACCCCTGGTGTTCCAGCTTGGGTAAACCGTCACTGCTACAAGCCAGAGTGATTCCCGGCCCTTATGGATTTCCTATCCATACCAGCCTATATGCACCGAATTCACCTAACACAGACCCTCATTACTCATGGCAGCCTCGGTCATCGCTTCTTGGTTTCGACTCCTGGCTCTTAGCTTCTTGCCAACACCGCCAGTTAGATGTAACCAGCGGCGAGGGTTCCTCAACCCAAACTAATCGTGAATTATCGTTTCTTTCCAGAATTTAGCCATTCGGTATGTACCCTAGTACTGCTTTAATGCTTACTTGTAGTGCCAACATATGACAAATCATGAGACAAGTTTTCCTCTTGAAAATTACGACAAAGAAAATGAGTAACTTACCTATCTTAGCACCCAATTAGAGTACATGACAAGGACGATCCTCATTAAGAATCGCAAATTTGCGCTCTTCGTGTGTACCAGATCTTGCATTCCGCCATCTGAAGGAACTTGCTCTAGAATTGCATCATGGAAGAAGTTTCAATATCATTCAAGTTATCTCTTATGGGACATGAAACAAACGGGAAATCAATATTAGTTATTACTCAGAACTTGCCGCTTCATATACCAATTAGCCTCTTGCTTAAATCATTCAGAAAACAAGGGACTATACTTTGTTAATGTTGATAGCTTGATATTACTATAGTGGTAGGTCATTATAATTATGTTCATAGTTGAAATGAACAACCTATTCAACGGCCATCAATTTTGTGTTCACAGTCTAAATTCCATGTATCTCAGTTTCCCTTGATTCTTTCTAAAGGTGTGACTGCCACGTGCTTATTCAAAATGTCACAAATAGGAAAAAATGCAGATTCTCAAAGTTGTCTTTAAGTTGTGAGCTTAAAGGTTAGACATATTTAATCTTTTTGTTGACCATTTTTTATAATACCCTTTTTCCTCTTATTATCATACTTTTTATTTATTTTTCTTCCAAGTCTTTTAAGGTTTGATATATGTAATGATATGAAAAACACAGCATCTAAAAAAAGATGATGTTATGCATATAGCTTCCAATATAATGACAAAATGAGTCTCATTGCATTATTCCATAAGCTAATAGCATCGTGTGTCATTTGTGTCTCAATGCTGGTCGGGGCAAATGGAGGTTTTGGACATAGCTATTTTTTTGAATGAAAATTTATGAAACAAAGCAAGGGTATTTGATAGTGTACATCATCAGTACATGACATATCTATATATCCACCTCGTCCCATTAGTCAAAATACAACTCACAATTGCAACCATTGATCATAGATCTTCTCATTATCAAGTTAGATGTTAATCGTTGGGTACCATGACGGCACATACAATAACTTCTTTGTCAACAATACTACCTATTCTACATCTTCTTTGGTGTTTAGGTATCACCCTGTACTCTAGCACCATCATTGAATGGTTTGTTCTTGTGCTTTACTGCCTCTCGAGGATTTATACTCGTATGGCAATGATAGCCACAAACTAGGATAGTTCTCAGCACAAAGTTTCTACTATCCATGATACATCTAGAATTGCATACGCTTCACAACATGAAGCGGGTGTATTTGGCTCAAGAATGAACCTTCTATGGTTTGGTTATTTATAATATGAGTTCTTGGCTTTAGTATGCCAACTGAGACATGGAACCTTCTTACTCTAATCGAGGATCCCACCTTACTAAAGGGGAAGTTTATTGTATTCAAGCTTTTTGCAGATTTGGGAAACCTTTTCAACGAGGTTGATATTGAGTCTAGGATTGATTTTCTTCTTCAAATATGCATGACCTCTATGGACAATGCTCACTTTGAAAAGTGCATTGACCTTTTCCCTCACAACCAACAACCACATCTCCCAAACATTTCCATAAATGGTATTTCAATCTTAATGAATCCGAACGCCAATTTGGACGATATAAGTATCATATATATAATATATTGAAACGAGAACATGGACATCATTTTCATTTCACTTATACAGTTTGAGGGTGCATTTCCATTTTCAGGTGAATCTTCTTCCATATGACACTTCTTCCATATTGATATGTTGATCAACCAATGTTATATTTTTACTTCAACACAAAGTTACTCTTTGATATATACCTAAGTAATTAACTATCCTACACATCCAAATTGTTGCCCTCAAATGCAGGAATATTGGTGACTGCAAATTTAATTTTGTTCCAATTATTGTAAATAATTGAATTGAACCAATATTGTGAATCCTTGATATTTGTTATCAAATCAATTAAAATGTAATTCCATATATTATTATGAAGAAATTGAACCCAAAAAACCCTTTATAGATTAATGTATGAATAGAAAGTAATATGTTGCTATAGGTAGATCGAGTTATTTTTTAGAGGCTTCTCATGTAAGTAATATAATTGAAACATGTACATAGCCTAATATTTGTGATGTCACCATCACAAACAACTTCCAAGAATAATTGGTATCTAGAGACATATACTTTGGACTATATGCTTGTAGGTTCTAATTATTCTTTATCTAGGAAATATTTATTATTGTATCCATGCTAGAAGAAACATCATATGTATCTCTTAGGCATCCTCTTTGATTTTTTTTTAAATTATAGCTTAGTTTGTTCTAAAAGATTATAAAACAACAATAATCATGTGCAAAAAGATAAATAATATTTTACAGAGGAAAATCAAAATGGTTTGCTTTATAGGGTGCCTGATATTGTAACAAAGTAGTGCTTGATAATGTTATATGGTGTCATCCTACTTATCATACATTGAGTACACATACCACCTATATACTAACAAGAAATCTAACTTCAATAAAATCAATGCATAACTTGCATCAATGTAACCCACTGAAACATTATTCTGATGGGGTTAGATTGTTGTTATCAAGTTTTTGTTGTTGGAAACTTAACAATATAATAGGATCTTAAATAGATTCATAGTGCTTTGAAAATTCCACTAGCCCCGGCTGTTTTTGACATTAGTTTTTCTCAATCACCAATGTATTATGTTGGTATAATTGTTAACTATTAAGATATAATTTAGAATACAAACCATTCACTTTATAGTAAAAAGGGAAACTAACAAAGTGGAAAATCCCCTATTCATATATTTTGAGTTCCCAATTTGACATATTATATGCATGAAGATATTATTTGATCCTCTTTTACCTCAAGAAGAAAGACAATTACTTTGTATTCTAAATAACGTAGAGATATATTTTCCAATTATTTGACTACTTTAAAGTATACACCATTTAATAATTATAAACATATTAAATGTGTTTTTAAACCTAAAAGATTTTTAGGTGGCGTAAACAACTACTTGCAACATCTAGAATTACATGGCCTAAATTTTGTTCTTTCTAACGACAACCAATATTTTTCATACATTTGAATCATTAACATTATATTTGTTGTGTTTTGTAGGAGTAGTTTAAATAATGTTGCATATAAAACCTCAATTATGATCAAAGAGCGATTTTAGGTATATTTATAAGTAAATAGGAATGTTCCTTCGATACAAATATGAATGATTAAATTGTACACATACTTCTATCTGTCATATTAAACTTCACTAGAACTAATGAGGTATGTAATCATATAGAATGTCTAACTTCCATTTAGGTAATGCGGTTTTCCTTCTAAAATTCAAGTTTTCATTATAGGTGTGCCTTTTTTGTAGATTTTCAATCACTGAAATATTGGAGTTATTTATGATCATAATTTTATGTTGTAATACTAAAAATCATTAATAATAACTTTACCAACATTAATCTATATTCTCTATTTTATTTGAGGATTCACTAATTTTTAACGTATTGTATTTGAATAATTAAAAATCAATTATGCATTTGTTTCGCTTTTTGGATATATATGTTTTAGTACAAAAGAAACAAGTATATTTTGTGTCATGAAGTGAGACTCTTTTTAAAATCTATGTGCATTTTCAAAGAATTTTTTCTTATATTATGCATCATAGTTTTCCAGATCTATTGTATGCTTCTCTGTACTTTCTCTTTTACAACATCATATTTTTTGAAAGTAGGATTTCCAATGAATTTGGACTCTCTAGAATAGCATAGTTAATTTTATAGTTCTTTGCATAGTATATGTACGTAAAACACTTACTTACATTTCTTGTGATATATATAATTTGTATATATTATTATGAAAACCATGTACAAAAAATTCAAGATAAAATGTATCTCATACTATTGATATTGAAAAAGCAAATTGTAATAGGATCTAATGCTTTCATTATATTCTAATTTATTGCAACATAACTATAAATTCTTGGTTAACTTGCAATAGCATCTATCTTTAGCAAGTTTGTACAAATTTCACTATATCTCTGGAATGAGTTTATAACTACGTTAAGTTTGGTAGCAATCATATTTCACATCAGGACCAATCATTCATCACATATACAACTATCTATTGGTAAGTAGTAGTTTAATTTCAAGATATTGTAATATTAAAAAACTTGAAACATGCTTAAATTAGACTAGAAAACATGCCAATTTTAAATTTAAATTCTTTTTTGGTCTTTTTACCTTCATTTTCTAATGGGGTTCCTAATATTTTCAACTTAAGCCACTGACTATCAATTGATAAACATGAGTATATTAAAAATTTGAATATGTATTATGCAGGACAATTATGGACCACTTCAACAATGCTATTATTAAACAAACGATGGTTTAAACATATTCCGGATAAGATATTAGAGTGAACTTACTCATTTTTATCTTTAGGAATATAATATTGTTGATTTTTTTTTATAGTTATCATTATCAAGGTCATGAGGGAGAGGTCCAACCCTATCAAAATATAAAGAAGAGACTTTACATTTTGCTATAAACTTCCCTCTTTTATCTGGGTGATCCAACTGGGTATTGAACATGCAACCTACATCTAACCAATCGACCAACCTTACAGTTTGAACCAACTAACAAGTGTAGTCAAATCAATAGTTTGATAAGGAAGTAGTCATTACTGAAAAGGTTATATGAAGGCTAGGTTCATACATATCCATATGATCAAAAATATCCAACATATGAAAAGATACACACATGTCACTAGAAATGGGTACCTTCCATCTTATATGCCAACTAAGTTGAAGTTAAATCACATACAAAATTTTTTTATGTTAATGGTTTATATATTGTGGATTGTTCCTTTTGATTCCATTAGGTAGTAGATGAATTTCAAAGTGATACATGATTTGTGATCCATAATTATCATTACTAATAAGCAACCCCATTTTATTGATGGAATAAGACCTAATGCAATTGTTTTGGCTCATGGATCAAACTTGAGTGTTGACATGAAAATAAATTGGTGTTTCTCATTGAGACTTAAGATACTTATTGTTAAGACTTCAAAATCTATATGATGTGGTATTTTATATATCATACAAGATTTCTTATTTTAAACTTCATAAAAGACTTCAATCCATATGATATATAATGATCATCATATCTTGATACATGCTATATATTCTTGACTTGTGTTACTAATATCAATGTTAACTCCAATGGTAGAAACGTGAAACACACATGCATTTACTAGTATGAATCTAAGCGAGTAATTACTTCACTAGATTATTGATTTAATAAACTAATCGTCGTCTAAGGGAATCGATTAAAACTAATTCGATCAAATCATCGCTAAGGGGATATTCCCCTTGCCTTGATATAGAACAACTCACTCATAGTTGAGGAGAAGGGAGAGACGGAGGAAGAAAGTACCTTGGCCATAGTCTACCCTAAAATAGGAAATTAATATTTATGCTAGAGACAATGAAATGGCCAGGTTCTTAATTCCTTGATCTAGAACTAAAGAAAGGAGAAAAGGAGTTCTACATCTAAAGAGGAATAAAAGAGTCGAGGAACAATCTAAGAATGAGCAATGCTTCAAGAAATAAAATTGCTTTATTGCTGAACTATGGGAATACAAGAATAAGATGCTCTGAGAATGCTAGTACAAAAGTGAAAAATCAAGATGCCCCAAAGAGGAGGAAGTGACCCTCCTTTAATAGGAGAAGGAGGGGGGTATACATTAGGTTTAGGGCAAAAGAAATGGCCAACAGTGGCTGCTAACTTTCTGGATCTAGTCAATAGAGGAAATAGTTGATTGATTTACATTCTTTTTGTAGTAATTTCCCGCAACAGAGAGTTCGAGCATACTTTTGGGCCAGTCATAAATTTTGATAGCAGTCCGAAAATATATTTTTCCTGTAGATAATTGAATTCTCTTTCCTACGCATACTTGCACACTAAATTCAACCTAGGGATGTGTGAGTTATACTAATTTTGGTGAATGGTATATACTGAAGTCAGACACTGCGGGAATTTATGCAAAAATATCTTCTAGGGGAATTTACTCATGAGCTATTTTCCTAAAAAAAAAGTAAATATATTTAAAACTCTAAATAAATAGAAAATTCCAAACTAATGCAATTAATAATAAAATGAAGAAGATAAATAACAAAAAAATCCTAGAAAGATATCTAAAAGATGTAAATAAAGGGATAAATATATATTTATCAAAATACCCCAAATTTGAGTCTTTACTTGTCCTCAAGTAAATAAAATCACAAATAATGTCCAATTTATACTACCAATATGCCATCCTCAACTTAAACATCACTATAGTCCTCACCTCCAAATTTTCGCCAAGTGACCCAATCTCCTAGAACCACATAGCATAAAATTCTATATTCCCTATCAAAACAATTGTCACATCTAGCTTCTAAAATAAGAATTTGTAGAAAAATAGGCATCATCTTACTTTCACTTTGACACTCTCAAATTTTATTACTCTTTTTTTTAGTTGTTGCACAAGAATAGGATGAATTTGGGGGTGTGAAAACAAAGAAAGAAGTGATGAAAATATATTGATCCCTCCTCTATTCGACTCGGGATATGAATTTATGGAGTTGTGGCTACATTGGTCACAATTTTTTTCATGTGCACTTTTGACATCTTTTGATGGTACATCCTTTTGTGGGGTATGGAATTTTTATTTTGGGAGGCATGCCACCCCAGACTTGATTTTTTTTTCTGGTGGTGATTCTTTGCTTCTCTTTTTTAGAAAAAAATAGAGGGAAGGAAGAGATGTTCTTGTGCTTATAACTTCCAAATTTTTTTCATATATTTTTGTCAGAGAGTGTCATTGCTCTAGTTAGAGTATTCCTATAAATCACATCATACACATTTTATAACAAGATAATCCATTGCTTAAATATAGGAAAAATTACGTTTGGTTCTGATCGATTCCTTATGACTTGCCAACTATTCTGAGGAGTGATGTTATTAGGGGTCCTAGGTGACATGGTGGTTTCAGACATGGCAATTTGTAACAATTTTTACATAAGATTTATTAAATTCAACGGGGTACCATGATAAACATATATTCATATTGGTCGACTAGATAAAGGCCATTTTGCAACAAAAGAAATAAAAACATGGCCGACTAGATAATGGCCATGAACAAAGCAACTATATGCAAAACCAAAAAAAAGGTAGAAATAATACAAGAATAAAAAGATAAGGGGGTCGAATAGAAACATACCACCCACCTCCACCCCAGACTCAGATTTTTGCTTGTCCCGAGCAAAATCGAAACCCCAGATGGAGGGAAGAGAAGAGCGAGGATTTCTAGGTGGCCTTAGTAGCTCAAAAAACGTCCAGCTGAAGGGGATGCATATGAGGGCTGAGACCTTTATCTGAGGATCTTCATAGTGTACCCAATGATAGGGTAATTGTAGAAGCTCAGTGGGGTGCTCATATTTTCTTTCACCTCGCATTCCCTCCAATAGGATCCACATATCTTCCATCAATAGCGAAGGAAGTGTTGAAGATGGATGTGGATTGGGGGAGGTTGGTGGGTACCTGACTGATAACACATGCAGTGCCAGATGTGCAAAGTTAGGCAGAGGATATGACTCTAGTTTCCCTCGGTCATATTGACCTACATATAGGAGAATTGGTGGCGATATGAAAGGGACAACTAAATTTAAATCAGCATGATAAGTATTTTTTCTCTGCTCAAAATTCATGCAATCAACTTTGGGATAGATGGGATTCATGGTTGATATAGCATGTAACTCTAGTTCCTCTATGCAAGGAGTTCCCAAGGGTTCATGAGGGATAAAAATGGGGAAATATTCCTTGCAGTTAGTGGAAGGGGGTATGTAGACTTCTCCCAAGGGTTGTGTCTCTTCTTCTAAATCAGTTGTGCATGGAATGGGAATTGGTTGTGGCAGATTGTGTGGAATCATTTTGTCAAAGGGGTTGGATGCTTATTATCCAAAATAGACTCAAAATAAGGATATTGGTCTTTGATGTCAATTGGATTGTTGTAAGTGGTGGAGGGAGTCGTTGGATTTTTAGATTGACTCTCCTGCTTTGACTTTTCATATACAAGTAGTAAATTCTGTAAAAGAAAGATAGGGATACCCACATCCTCGCCGCATGCAAAATAGGGATCCATTTTTTGTTCTATTTCTTTAGGATCCGACATATATGAGACAAAAATAGGATCATCATCATCGTCATCGCTAGGAAGAACCCTCTTGGGTTACTCAAATATCTATAGGGAGAGTTTTTTATTGATCCTCTAGTAAGGTAGCTAACATGGTTTGACTAGATTCAAGTTTTGCTTGTCCTTCTGCTGCCATCTTTTCTAGGGCCTTGAGTCTCTCTTCCAGTTCAAGATTAAATTGTGTTTCACCATAGGATTTATACACCCCAAAATTTTGTCCATCCACGCCACACTCCACATAGTTTCCTTGGCCATAGTACCCCTCATATTGTTTTGGGTGGCATTGCTCCTCATAATAATCTCCGGAAGATGGTGGATTGTAATTTCCATTGCGTCCAACTTGATAGGAAGATTCAATATTATAAGGTGTCACCAATTCATGAGGAAACATATTTGAACAATCTATATTTTGGGTTTGGGCTTCTAGCAGGGCGGTTAAGAAGGCTTGGCTAGTTTTTAGTTTTGTTTCTCCTTCTACTGCTATCTTCTCTAGGGCCCTAAGTCTCTCTTCTTGTTGAGGATTATATTGGGTTTCATAAACATATTCAAAACCCCCAAGATTTTATTGGTTACACCCCACAAAATTTTGTTGGTCATATCCCCCATTAGAATATGGATAGCAAGATTCCCCATAATGGTTCTCAGAAAAATGTTGATTCATATTGTACCCACCAGGATGAAAGGGCTCACAATTAAAAGGGGTGCTATCATAAGCATGGGGTAGAGTCGAGCAGGCAAGAGATGCATGGTTGTAAAGACCACACTAATAACATTGTGGGGGATATTGGGATGCCCACTCCATTTGAAAAGGTTTTTTTTTACAATTCAAAAAAGAACTAAAGATTTGTACAAGACCATAAATTAAAAGGAAAAGCAAAGGGATTATGACACAAGGTTAAAAATGACAAAACTAACATTTTTTTACAAACTAGCATATTTGTAGAAAAAAATAGACTGCCAGAATGGAAACTCAACAGGAGGAGAAGTAGTACTTCTGGAATGTTACTCGGAAGGTATAAAAAAAGTTTTTTAAAAGATTTTTGTAGGTTCGAGAATACAATCTGTTATCCCCGGCAACGATGCCAAATTGATATGTGTCGTTTAACACACCAATCACTAAGATTGTTAATCCTAGAGTTTAATCCTTTTAACTCTCCAGTGAAGGCTAGTATAGAAAGGGTCGAATCCCAAAGGACAACTTTTAAAGACTGTTTCTTAAAAACCCAATTATTTGATGAACTTATTTTATTTGTTTTTGGTAGTTTCAGATTTGGAATAGAAAATAAAATCGGTTTGGGTGATGATTGGTTACACTAAGGAAGGAAATTTCTAAAATAAAATTAGCACTAAACACGAATTTTATTTGCCCTGCAAAAGGTAAACAAAGATTGTTGTTAGCACAAGAAACTATTGTGAATTGAAAGACTAAAAATTAAAGCAAATGAAAATGGTCAGTGATTGAAATCAAAGGGAGAGAATCGAGGCTTTAGGGGTTTTCACCACCTTAGCCATGATAAGAAAGTGAATTAACTATTAATCGACAATAGGTGACGACATGTGAATCACAAAAGAAACACAAAAAATGAACTCCACATGAGCCCATTGGTCATGGTGCTCATGTTTCTTGGTTCATCATCCGAAAACATAATTTGCGGTCACATCAAAATCTCTATGTGAATTTGTTTAATCATTCTAAACCCAGATTTCCATGATCATTTCCATTCGGGTTAACATATGAATATAAGAGAGTAATTACTTCGCTAGATTATCGATTTAATAAACCAATCTCCGTCTAAGGGAATCGATTAAAACTAATTCAATCAAACCATGGCTAAGGGACTATTTCCCTTGCCTTGATATAGAACTACTCGCTCATATTTGAGGAGAAGGGGGAGACGGAGGAAAAAAGTACATTGGTCATAGTCTAGTCCAAAATAGGAAATTAATCATTATGCTAGAGACAATGAAATGGCCAGGTTCTTAATTCTTTGCTCCAGAACTAAAGAAAGGGGAAAAGGAGTTCTAGATATAAAGAGGAATAAAAGAGTCGAGGAACAATCTAAGAATGAACAATGCTTCAAGAAATAAAATTTCTTTATTGCTGAACTACGGGAATACAAGAATAAGATGCTCCGAGAATGCTAGTACAAAAGTGAAAAATCAAGATGCCCCAAAGAGGAGGAAGTGTCCCTCCTTTTATAGGAGAAGTAGGGGGCTATACATTAGGTTTAAGGAAAAAGAAATGGCCGGCGGCGGCTGCTAACTTTCTGGATCTAGTCAATAGAGGAAACAATTAATTGATTTACATTCTTTTTACAGTAATTTTCCGCAACAGCGATTTCAAGCATATTTTGGGGCCATTCATAAATTCTGAAGCAGTCCAAAAATTTATTTTTCCTGTAGATAATTAAATTCTCTTTCCAACACATACTTTCACACTAAATTCCTCCTTGGGATGTGTGAGTTATACCAATTTTGGTGAAAGGTATATACTAAAATCAGATACTACGGGAATTTGTGCAAAAATATCTTCTAGGGGAATTTACTCATGAGCTATTTTCCTACAAAAAAACAAGAAAGTATATTTAAAACTCTAAATAAATAGAAAATTCCAAAATAATGCAATTAATAACAAAATGAAGAAGATAAATAACAAAACAATCCTAGAATGATATCTAAAAGATGTAAATAAAGGGATAAATATACATTTATCAGTGGGGTGCCTCTTTACTGATTAAGCAAAAGGATAGTTACAAGGTATAACTAACTAGAAATAAAGTAGGAGGTTATGAAGCACAACCACCAGAAAAGAAAGGAACTCTATACAAAAAATTCTAAGCTATCTATACATGGTTAACTAAAAATAAGAAAACTATCTCTATTGCAAATAGTCCAAAAATTTTCAAAATTCAGTCGAGCAGCATCAAAAGTCCTCCTATTCCTCTCCCTCCAAAGAATGTAAATTATGTAGACATCAAGGGTCTTCATCTCATTCCTTAGCAACAACAAATCTTCCAGCTTCATTACTATGACCTGGTGTTTTCTGAAAAACATCTCCCAAGCCAAGCTAGCAAAAGAACAATCAAAGAAAATATGGGAGATAGACTCTTCACTCACTTCACACAAGCAACAAATTTGATACAAACTAGAAACCCATCTTCATCAAATAGTCGACAGTGGGCAACTTCCCTAAGAGATTTTTCAAAGAAGGACTGGCCATCTTCTAGGGATCTTATCCGACCGTACCCATTTACCCCATGGTACAGTCTGCCATTTTTCTCTTGCAACATTCCAACCATCCTTGATAGTGAAAGAGCCACCTCCTCTGAAGAGGATGGAATCCTTCTTATATGAGTTGAATACCTACTCATTTAGAATGGATAAAAGGGCTTCAACACCTCTGAAATTAGGAATAGACGATTCACCACTCTCTATGTAGCTAGCCACCTTAAAGAAGTTTCCTTTTCCCAACCTCAACATAAATTGATGGTCAGCAAGATCTATCAATCTGTTCCCATCGTTCACCCAGGGATCCAACCAAAACATAAAAGACTCCCTGTTTCCCAAAAAAAATCAATATGTCTTAACAAAAGTTTCCTCTATTCGAGCAACTTCTTCCAAAACCAAGAAGCACTAGTCCTGGCCTCAACTGATCATAAAGACTCATTCTTAATGTACTTCTCACAGACCCACTTTACCCAGAATCCATCTTTCTTAGTAGCCAAACACCATAAATTTTTTAGAAGGCCTCCAATAGACCAGTCAGAGATATATCTAATTCCAAGGCCAACCTCTTCCTTTGGCCTACATATGAGATTCCATGAAACCATATGAAGATGCTTCTTTTCATTCAGATCATTCCATATAAAGTCCCTCATCATGTTCTCTATCATCTTAGTCACAGACTTAAGCAAAGGGAAATCAATTGTCCAAAAAATTCTATATGTAGATAGGGTAGAAATGATGAGCTCAATTCTACCTACTTGTGAGAGAAGGAGGCCTTTCCAAGAGTCCAACTTGTTTTTTATTTTATCCATGATAGGAGCACATAAGGTTTTGGTTAACCTACCAATGAATAAAGGCATCCCTAAATACCTCACATGGAGAGAACAAACTTTGATGTTCAGAATGTTTGCAATATTACCCTCCTTAGCCAACTAACTCAGAAAGATTTGGCTTTTCTCATTGTTAAGCTTGAGATCTGACACCCTTCCAAACATGTCCAAGCCATTTCTTAAGCTTTGTGCATCATTATCATCAGCACTAGAGAATAATAATAAATCATCAACAAAGTTGATGTGAGAAATGAGGGTTGAATTTGAGACCCCAACAGGTCTGAGTCTGCCCTTACAAACTTCCGCATTGATAATAGATGAGAACCCCTGCATATCTATGAAAAAGAGGAAAGGAGCTAATGGGTATCCTTGTCTAACCCAATTTGGGGAATAGAATTGATAAGTAGGTGAACCATTCACAAGGACTTTATAAGCAGTTGTATAGAAAATTTCATGTATCCAATTCAACCAACATTTAGGGAACCCCATTCTCTCCAATAGAAACAGGATGTAATCACAGTCTCATTGTATCATATGCCTTAGCTAAATTCACTTTGACACATACAAACTTTTGGGAGCTCTCAAAGGTGCCCAAAATGTCATTCACCAAAAGAATAGCATCTCTGATTCTTCTACAATAGACAAAAAGCTGCATGGTTAGTATCAATAATGGAGAGGAGAATAAACTTGACTCTGTTGGCCATGATTTTTGTAATTCTCTTGTATATAACATTACACAAGGAGATAGGTCTGAAATCCTTGAGATCCGTGGCTCCAGGATTTTTAGGAATAAGAGTGATCATGGTGTTGTTGCATTCTCTCAACAACTTCCCAAGGCTAAAGGAATTTTGAACAGCTCTAACAATATCATCACCGATCAAGTCCCAAATAGATTTGAAGAAAACTACATTGATTCCATCTAGATCAGGGGCCTTCTCATCCTTCATCTTCTTCATCACATCTTCAATTTTAGATCTAGAAACAATTTCCTCAATTCATCAAAATGAGCATTAGAAATTTTAGGAATAAGACATTCCTCATTCCAATCAACAATATCATTAGAAGTCCCATTAAACAAACTATCATAAAACCCTCTTATTGTGTTTCTAATTTCATCAACATCATAAATGCATCTACCATCCTGATCATGCAAAACATTACTATTATTTATCAATCTTCGATATTTCATAGAAGCATAGAAGAATGTTGAGCTTTTATCCCCAAGCTTGAGCCACTTAACCCAACTCTTTTGCTTAAGAAAGTTCTCTTCATCCTTTAATGCTTGAAGAGCTTCCATTGTGAGAGTAGCAAGCTATTTATGCTTCTCTACATTGCCAGGATCCACATCCACTGCTTCTTGTAGGATCTTTGCCTGAGATTCAAGCTCTCTTACCTTAGAGAAGAAGTTACCTACTTTGTCTTTGTGCCATTTCCTTAGAGCACTAGTCACCGTATGAAGCTTTTTTTAAACTCTGAACATAGGTGTACCAATACAAATAGTCTCTTTCCAAGCAGATTCAACCACACTTCTAAAAGAAGTGTTGCTAGTCTAGGAGTTAATAAAATAGAATGGAGTAGCTCCTTTTTTACCTCTATCAAGCCTGAGAGCAATGATTCTATGATCGCCCGTTACAAATGTTATAACTTCACCCCAGCAGAAGGGAAATCTAGTAAGAAAATTCATATCACTATACATACGTTTGATTCTTGAGAGAGTGCTTATACCTTTTTTACTATGGCTGTCTCATGTGAAAAATTGCCCTTTCGTGGAGATCTCCATCAAATTAGTACGACTGATGGGATGATTAAAGTCATTCATACTTCTACTAGAAGGCAGATGCTTACCCAGCCTCTCTTTTCTCAACCTAACTGCATTAAAATCACCTAGAATACACCAGTTAACATGTTTCATACTTGAAATGAGTAATAGAATCCCAAAGCACCATCATATCCACATCACCATTAGCCCCATAGATAGCTGACATTTAAAAAAACTTCTTAATAGCACAATGTAGAATCTAGTCATTAACAAGCCTCTTATCAATAGAGATATCTTTATCTATCCATAAAACTATAATTCTAGTATATGAATAAAACTCTGAGTCATCCATGAATGGAGCTCCTTACCACACTGAGTCTACAAAAGACTGCACATCCTTCCATTGAATTCTTGATTCCAGTATGATGTAAATATCCACCTTGTTATCCCTCTTCTCCTTTTGAATGTGAGGGATCTTATTTGCACCACCTCACATTCCAAGAAATAATAGTAAATGAATTAACCATTATGTGGTAGGTTCATCCCATCCTCCTTCTCTTCAAAATTTGACAGTTAGAGTACTTTTTCAGTGAAGGAGGAAAACTCCTATTCACTACTGATTTAGGAACAACCCAAGGGGGTGATTTAGACTTCCTTCCCCTGGTCTCCCAACCAACCTCAGGAAAATATTGGGAGTGATCGTGTCCACCATCACTTCATTACCCTTCACAACTTTAGTGGAAAGAGTTCCATAATTAATCACTAGCTTGTCTTGGGAAATAGAATCAACTGTTACATTTTCATCAATGCCTATCACAAGCTCAGAGACAGTAACATCCTTGCTCAGGATATCCACACCCCCTTCATGAATTATTTCTACTGCATCTATGAAGACATCACCCTCATAATTTCTGCTACTATTTGGAATAGCTTTAGGAATCCATGCCTTCTTTTTAGATGCCTCATTGGACACTTTTTTAGTATTAGTAGTAGTAAGATCCTTCCTCACTTCAGGGAGAGTTCCGCAAAGGCTAGGTTCATGGCCATAGTGATCACAATTCAATCATCTGCTCAGCTCCCATTCATACTAGAAAGTAATGGTATCTCTTTAGCCATCATCACTGACAATTTGTAGCTCTTTGGGAAATTAGAAATCCAAGGGAATCAAAACTTGCAGAGATGCATACTCAACTACCTAGGTCACATTGGTCATCAGGGAATTATGACAAGTGCAATGGAGAACATAGTGGAGAGTTGGGAGGTGACAGTGGGAGTGTCGACGGTGTCATCGAACCCCATAGATCTAGGTGTTGCCAAGGCTAAAAAGTCTATTAGAAGTGTGTAAGAGGCAAAGTCGTGGTCAGGTCTATTCAAGGAAAGGAAAAGTGGTGGCCCTGTCTATCTAAAGAAAATGAACATGAAAGTGATGGACGGAAAACTGGTGTATTCAAAAGCCATTGCTGAGCAGAACGTTGCTAGATGGATCAGGGTTGTTGTGGGGTACATAGTGGGCTTGAAGTTGCACTGGCCAATCTTCACTCGTCACCTTGCTCAGATTTGGCAAGTGAAGGGATCCATTGAAGTGAGATCAAAAGGTCGGGGCTATTTCATAGTTCTATTCTCTAATGATGAGGATTTGTCTACGACAATTGATGGAGGTCCATGGTTTGTCACTGGGAATCCTCTAATCATCAAGAGGTGGAAAAGATGAGAGCCCCTAGAGAATGAAGGTTACTGAAGTTTCGATATGGCTGAAGATCTTCAACATGCCACTAGAGATGTGGGATGTTGAGATGTTCAATAGGATTGGCTCTTTGCTAGGGGTGCCATTGCAATCGGACAGACTCATGAATGAATTCCTTAGGCTGGAGTAGTTCATACAACATAACACATGGTTATTTATGTATGTGGCATCATTTTGCATGCTTCCAATAAGCATCCACCACAGTCCTAGGTGTGTTGGTAGTGGGTTCCTCTAGCACCGGTGTCTTCGAGGACATAGAGCATGTGCTCATGAGTGAGAACCATTCTCAAAGTCCTTAACCAGTTATATATGTTGTTCTCATTCATTTTTTCCTTCGTAAGGACCAATCACAATTATATTGTGTTGGTGTTTGCCATTTTTTCTACAATAGAAAATTTGCATTTTTCAAAACACTTTTTATTTGTTTTTCAATATATTGAAGCTAATAATTTGAATTTTAGTTAGTTATGACTCCCTCTATTTTGTTCAAATTGATAACCCTCACTATCAATTAGTAAGATTGGAGAATACAATCAATCCTCTAGTGAGCCAGAATCCAAAATAATTAAATTATACAAAAACAACTTCGACATCCATAACTAATTACTATGGTAGGAAACATTTTCCAATTTCATCCAATATAATTCTTAGATAGATGGTATCCACAACTCCTCATCATAGTCCAAATGTATGCTTCTAGGCACTTAATCCTATTAAAGTCACGTAGTCAAGCCTGACCCAAAAGCCAACATGATAGAGATGCACCCTACTATGGCACACATAGCTATCATCACACTTACACGAGATATATGATGCACCATGCTAGGGAATTCCCACACTTGGTCGATCAATATTTTCATGTGTACTTCATATAAAAGGCATCTCAAACTTAATATTTACTAAGAGATTTCACTTTTAAGTAAATATACATTTCCAATAACCACATACTTATAGTATGTGTCACATACATACTATATCCACAAGTGAAACATGCAATCACAAACATGCGAGTGATGGTTATGGCCATACTAATGCAATTATTTGGAGCTACAAAGAATTGTTGTCCACCTAAGGTCATAAATCATTTGTGTCCACCTATAATTAGAAATTCTTGTGCTAGGAACATGGCAATTGATTGACTAGACCATCCAGACAGTTGGCTCATCCTCCTATCAATCGACTGCTCCTTGTGAGTTTGTCAACTAGTTCTTGGCTCAAGAAGTTGGATGGACTGTTCTAGTCAGTCACTTGGGCCTCCAGTAGATCTATTGGCACTTGTAGTCCTCTGATCAGTCGACCTAACTCCCAGTCGGTCAACTTGCCTGGGTTGAATGACTTCTTCTTGCCAAAAAGGAAACAAATGCTAATCCTATGTACATATTACATTGTGTAATGTGAATACTTCAAGTTACACTCAAGGGGAACATTGGGGTTAAGCATTAATCACATTTGGAGAAGAAAGAGGAAGGCTTGGTATAGAAACCAAATTTAAAGGAAGGAAATAAATTATCCAACCATGCAATCATCCAACGGTCATTGCCCATAACCACAAGTACAACCACCATCAAAACCATTATATATATATATATATAGAGAGAGAGAGAGAGAGAGATCTACGAGACATTACTAAGTGTCGAGGCCTTAATTAGATATGCACATTAATCATTTAAATGTTTTCATCATATGTAATAAAATCAACTATATAACCTAATATGATTATAAATGCACTAAATTCTAGATAAATCATAACTTGATGAGGCTGTGATACCACTATAAGAAAATATGGGGACAAAGTGTACAACAAAAATGAAAAATTTTTCTTTCAATATTTCCTTAACTAACACAACATGTGTCAACAGTAGTGTGTTAGGAAAGTGGGTGCAAGACATACCTTTTCATGAAGCAAGACCAATGACTATTCTTGCATGTGGGTGATCTTCCTTCGCAAGAAACACATGGATGACAACTGTTGGTGTCCTTCTAGTGTAGCACACACATACGATGATTTACAATGTCCTTCTAGCATGGAAACAATGGCTTCCACGACTTTATATGGTCCACGCAGACCACCGGGAACTCTACACCACACTTCTAAACCCGGGTGGAAGGAGTTGGCCTTATATTTGTCAATTTGGTAGAGTTGACTTCCTTTCCCCTTTCCATCATTCCCTTTTGGGTAAGACTGCTAGGCTCTCTCACTCATTACCAAAACTAGCACACCCAATTGATCAACTGGTCGATTGGATTGCGGTCAACAATGTAATAACATTATATTTTAATGCGACGATTAATGCATGTTGTTAAACATATTATTAATCATTTGACCCAGTCAAATCGGTCCTTTCATCCATTCAAATAGGTCATTTTTCATCCAGTTGGTCGACTTGATATTTTAACCATTTGCTAGGAACTCAGTTCAGTCAGATGGTTGGACACTCCAACCGGTCGACTTGTTGGTTCCATCATCTAGGTTTAGTAAGGTCCAGTCAGTGGACTGGACACTCCATTAGATTGAATGGACACTTCAGTCAATTGAATGACATAGCTAGTAGTGTTGTTTAATTTGATTACAAATACTTTCTATAACCAATTTAAATCTTATGCATGAGTGAACTCCTATATCAAGTGCATCATATGTGTGTGACCCTATAGGTCCCATATTGTGTTGGCAGTGAAGTCCATAACCGTTATGACAAAACAAGAAATGAGAGGTATATAGAAACACTTCATTGCTACCCAAGTAACTAAAGTGTTGGAGAACAACTTCACCATGCAATCCGTGATTAGTGTTAACATAATTGTATACTTCCTTTCTCTTTGATATCTACACTCAATACGAGGCATGGAATCAAAATCCTCTTAATATTCAATTTATGTTTCTTGAAATAGAGCATACCACTCGAGATATGTTGAGTTCATATATCATATATTGACTCACACAAGCATGGACATACATTTCTCAGTATCCCTTATCAAGGGCCTGAGATATCAAACTCTAAATAGTAGGGAGAAATTACATTACACCCATCATAGTCATACCCCATGTGTTACAGCATACCCAATCACCACCTTCATCACAAGCCATATTTAGGGTCAAGTTGGATGGTGCCAAAGTTCTACAACTGACATGTGATGAGTGCAGTGAATTTAGG
The DNA here is from genome assembly GCA_963693085.1 of Alisma plantago-aquatica. Classification (NCBI taxonomy): domain Eukaryota; kingdom Viridiplantae; phylum Streptophyta; class Magnoliopsida; order Alismatales; family Alismataceae; genus Alisma; species Alisma plantago-aquatica. Next base: position 456,715,775 of record OY856411.1, on the reverse strand, counting down.
TCTATGAACCACAATTACCACTATTAATTTGAGAGTTGATTCTAACTACCATTTCATGGTTTAAATGTATCACTATCAAGGTAGTCTATCTCGTACACTGTCCTATAACATATATCTATCTATTTGAATTGATATTCAATATCATGACTAATGATATTTCATCATCAATCAACACACATTATAGTCTTGTATATTAATGTCATCTATTTTTCTTCCACAACAATATTCGACTAGGGACATAAAAAGAATGTATGTACTCTAATCATACATATGGTCTCATTCTTTAGTTCCTCAACCTGAAGACATATGTTATAAAGAAGCAACATTGTTTAGACATCTATTACATTTGTATCATCATCTCATAATTGAGGCAATCATAACAGATAAAATTACCTTTATTATTATCATCAAATCAACTACATGACTATTATGACTGTGTCTGATCTTAATTGCTAAACTAAGGTTTACTTGGATAATTGCATGCTTAATTTTCTTGATTATTATTGAACTTGATTAAGGATGGTAACTCAATTATGATATGTTAAACCTAACAAGAACTCCAAGCTTTCTTTCATTTTGAATAATTAGGGTTTGAGAAGTATAAACCCACTCGGATGAGATTACAATTTTTCCCAACATGCATGTGCTTGAGTGGAACGAGAATGTGATCAAATCGACAACGAAAATGTGAGTTGCATAATTGGGTAGAATGGTTGTGGTGTGTATCATGTTTGTGTAGGGTTGATGGTGACACGAGCATCCTAGGCCATAGTAATTTTGAAGAAATAGAAGTGTTGGCCATTTGTATACTCAAATATGATGGATCACACCACAATCTTGGTAGGAAGTATGGCTATGTTGTGTCCATCTTGGCATGACTGCGGCAGCTTTCATGGGCATTCTTGGGGTCTCTAGGGAACATTTCTCTTAGCAGATTATTCTGAACACTACTGGATAGCAGTGCAATTTTTTATTTTTATTTATTTAATATTGTCTTGAAATGACTAGAAATTTTTATTGGATCTGTGAAAGTCAATGAAAAACAACACAATAATTTTGGAGGAGGTTTGACCTTTCAATAAACTATTTATAGTAACTTTATTATGACATAAATTTATGAATAAAATAGAAGAAAGTATAAGTAGGGTCATTATGCAATTGATCCAAGCTCCTCAATGGCTATATATAATCAACCTAACACAGTAGGTGCTCTCATATATCATGATTCATTCTAGACAAAAAAAATCTTAGGGACAGAGGGAGAGTTAGGGTTTGGATGGAGAAAGCGGTGAAGATGGTGATCTAGGGTATTCTCTTCCTCGAGTTGATGAAATCAAGTAAGTTTGTCATCTCTATATAAATTTACTTGGTGATTCTTCTCTCATATGTAAAGATTCGGCTCCTCATTGAATTTGATTCGAAATGATAACAAATCTCTCCTTTTTCTCACTCTTCTTCTATAATTCTCCATTTCTTGGATATTTGAGTTGGGATGGAAGAAGAAAGTGATGGATTTCTAGGAGTTTGATATGGATTCTATAATTTTAGATCTTCGGTTGCATTTTTAAGGTGCTTTCCCAACATAGGTGAATGGGTACTTCCTTTAAATAGTAGATTGCACGAAATTAGAATGAATACATAATAATCTTAAACTCCTTTGTATGTGACTTCAAACCCTAAATCTACTTTCAGTTTAGGCTTATGAAAGATGATCTAGAAATTGATTTTTTTTCCTATTGTGATGAATTTCATATGATAAAATCATATTAGTAATGGCTACAAATAATCTACAATAGAATTATTAATGTTATTATAGAAGTTTAAGAATATACTGAAATCTAGGGTTTTCAGCTATTCTGAAATTGTTGTATAACTGAATGAAGAACTTGCCCCTTTGAATCTCTTTATTATAAGTTATTTTTTTATTTGAATGTTTAATACTAATATATTGGGTATTATCTTGGAATTCATTTGATATTATGAGTGTTTGCGTGGTATCCCTCTTAAGAGGGTGAAACCCTAGATGTGTGGAAATTTGAAAGTTTGTTAATAGACATCACTAAATCCAACAAAAGTGATTCTTTATAATGTTATAGACTTATTTATTCAAGGTTATCCAGGATGCCTGATATTTGAGTGAATGGCGTGAAAATCCTAGTTCAGTTCTAGCCAAGGTTTCATATAAATATTTGCTTGTATGTGTATTGTTGAAACATTTGTTTATCAGTGACGATTTCTTATGCAAGTCTTGTGACAAGTGAATGAGGAAAATGAAATCCTAAGAATAGGGTATTAAGTGAATTGAGTTTTTTCAATTCAATGTTCTTCATTATGATAATGGTTTTTCTTAGTGGCTCAATTTGTGATATATATTGTTGATAATTTATGAAAAGGAATGTTTATTTGGTTAAAATTAAAAAATCTTGATTTGATGATTGAACTATGAATTTAAAGAGTTAATTAGACATTTTGATGCCCTAAACACTGTAGCATCCTCATAGGAGGCATGTGTTGTGGGGAGGAAATGTTCTTCTAGACTGAAGGAATTTTCTCCAGATCAAGATAAGACAGAGTGTACCAGATGGGTGTGTGGGTCTTGGCTAGTGAGGGAAGACTCCTTGCAGTTGTGTGGTACTCAACAACCACCAGAGATCTCGGTTGTACCTATGTTACGAGTTGTATTAATTAGAGGACATCTTCAGTAGGTCCACTGATGTACAACATGTTTGAGTTCTTTAATTCTCTGCCTGAGTACCTAGGTTAAAAGGAGGTGTCCAAATATTCGGTCATTCCCATTAGCTGTCGAGAGCCAGACGTTGTGATGACGACTGCAAACATGGTATTGAGATTAGATACTTAGGAATCCATGCATGCTTTTAAGTCTTATAGAGTGAGATTGTAGCTTTCTATGGTGCTTTCACATGTCGTGTCACACTTCATGTGGGTTAAGATGAATGTGAGATTTATAAAATGTGTGCATTTATTGATTTATTCCTCAGAATTTTCTAGAGTAACTTGATATTTGTATGTTTCTTAATTCTAGTTTCCTTTGTGATTGATTAAGAATGTTCAATGATTGATTTACTCTTTGTAGTCATCTAGAGTAACCTTCAATAAATATTTTTGTGAATGGATAGTTCCTTTATAGATTGTTCCTTTTCTTCTTTATATTTAGTTCTCAATAATATATATATATATAATTATATGTGTGATCTAAATTTTTTCTTTGAAGTACTCATTGACTGAGTGAGTAGGATCACCCCTCTACTCACATTTTTTTAGGGAAACCACGTGGATATGAAGAATGTCGATGCCATAATAGATATGACATGAGATCTATGTATCAAATTAGTTAAGTTTGGTATGTCCCTGCCACTATAGGTTCTTATAGTAATGAGAGAGTTGTAAATGATGATTTGTAACTTTTTTCCTCGTTATTAGAGTATGTATCCAATTATCAAGTCATATGTTCATGGAAGTATGAAAAACAACATGAATCATTAGATATGTATCTTAACTATTGGAAACAAATGGAGAATACCAAGTTTTATCTCATTGCAAACTTAGTTTACGTGATTGAATGTGATGAAACAAAGAGTCTAGCATCAAAGAAAAAGTCAGGATTGATCATTGTAATATGCTAAATCTCAACTTATGCCCTAATGTCCCTATTAGAGGTTATATTTATATGTGGGTGTAATAGTGATGCCCCATACAATCATACTATGATTATCTCTATGGGCATGCATACCTAAAACAACTAGGTACTTGACATAGGTTAATATATTTATTAGTACAAAGTATAATCAATAGATGTATCAATTTCTCTAAAAGCCTCTACGTTGTATTAGAGATGGTATACATATTAATAAAAAGTAAGATAGTAGAAGTTTAAAATTCAAATATTTATGAGATTTAAACATCAATATTCAACTTTAGTAATATTAGGGCTTGGAGAATAAGGATTATCTTATCTAGAGGGATGGTGATATCATGTGATGGAGGAGACAAAAATTGATCAATACCGTCATTGAATATACTAATTTAGTATGGTAAGGAGGAATACCTAGGGATATTGTCACAAAACCATTTATTACCCTAAGTCCACACTCTTAATGTCTACATAGACAATGGTGAGTGAACTTGGGAATCCATCCCTAGAATAAGTCACATAAAATATGCATGAATAAAATAAAAAAAAATAACATGACAAGAGACAACACAACATAAAAGGAAACTAAAATAGTACCTGACATAAGATCTTAGTCCCATATGTCAACCCTCGAGAATTTCATTTGCATGTCATTATATGATTTCAAGAGTAACAAAAACATATTATCATAATAGGGTAGAAGAAATGATCATAGAAAGATTGATAGTGTACATGTTACCTAGCTAAAATCATAAAATGGGTACACATCAACACAATTGTGCTATGTGCGCTGTAAAATACAAAAAATCATAGGTTTAGGAGAACATGTATTCTCAAAGAAACTTAAAATTATAGAAAGAAATAAAAAAATTCAATACTTCTTTATTAACAAGTAAGTGTGTTTTAGAGTCATTTCCATTATACTTAAACAACAATATATGGCCATTGGCCAACTTCCTAAAAGGAAGGGTCTATAAGGGTAGTCAAGATTAGATAAACCTTTTTCTATATGTGAGGGACTTCAAGACCTAAGACAATGAGATAAACTTGTTTTAACATGCATTCTATCCTTAACCTAAGAATGCAGGCAGGTACACAAGGTTTGTATAATGGACAAGTTCAATTATGTTCAAGATTTGTTAGACATATTTCAAGAAAAAAATGTACTAATTAAAGGGAACAATTAGCTCAAACAAGTATATATAGACAAATAGTTTAATCATACATACATACAAGAAAGTTCAATACCACCAATATGGCCAATAAGAGGATAAAGTGTACCTTGATTAGAGCATGAGATTAACCATTCCATTAGAAAACCATAATTAGGAACTTCACTAGATCTTGTCAATTGAGTCATCATAGATATCCTGACATTAGAAATGATTATAGTTGGATTAATATCAGCAATATTAGGCATGATTAATCATAATCAGGAGGTTGGATATGTCACCTAGATCTAGGTACCCATTTCGGTCAACAATTTTTTTAATAACTAAAACTATGTCATTTACAAGAATTATTAAGAAAGGTAGTACATCATTGGTTCATTAGTACTTAGAGTGACACATCACAACTAGATCATTGATATATTATTACAGTTTCAAAATCCTAAATAGAGCAGTCACAAGATTTGATCAAGCTTAGTCGACACAAGCTTCAAGATTGTCATACTAGTCATTTGATCTTGATCATTCAAGATTGTCACCATTAGAGTATAAAATAGACCAAGTAATATTTGGTGTAATACAAATCATCAAGATACTTATTTGAAGTCATAAAGTAGCATAGATCATCATTATATCAAGTTTCATTAAAGATTAGAGATCTAGTTAATAACAAGTAAATTAGGTCACAATTCAAGTCAAGTATAGGGAATTTGATCACATTAGGGAACAAGAATGTTCCTCCAAGTAGTTAGGTGCACAAAGTAGGATAAGTTACTGATTAGAGTTCCACATGTTCATATTGTACATAAAAGACTCACATGAAAGAATGGATTCAGATCCAATCATCAATGCATCCACATAAAGTATGTTTCAAGGTTCAAAGTACATCATCAAATGAAAATAGGATTCTAGAATGAACAAGTTATAATAATAGTCCAAGATACATAAACAATTATTGATTTGGGTCAAGCATGATAATTAGAGGCACATTCAATTAATGTTGAGCAATAAATAAGTGACTTTTAGCATAAAAGCCCATTTTAGGTCATTTCATCAACATAATACCATTTAAGGGTGTAAAGATGGATCAACTTAGAATGACGATACATAAAGGTGTTCAAGAGAGTGGTTGTAGGCTAAAATTATGATTTGGGACATAAAACATAGAGATCATGCATTCAAAACAGATACAAATCTTAAAAAGGCATCAAAAGCATTATTTAGGGGATATCAGTTGAAAAACAAGCATATTTAGAATTTGGAATTATTTATATAGCAAAGTTCTCTATTTTTTTTTTGTCAAAGTTCATATATTATAAGTCAAAAATGGCCAAAGGGTTGATTTTTGGAGATTTTTAAAAGTTTACCTCAAGAAATAGCATTTATGGACCATTCGTTCAAGATCATATGGTCAAAACCAATTGTTGGCTTTGTGGGTTAGGGTCACAACCCATAGTCACTGGCCCAATGTGCTCTACGGTCCACAACATCCTCCCATCATATCTCACCACTCATGGAGCACTGCCCTGCGGTTACTATGTGTTGTCCACCGCTAGTCGACCCTACTTCTCATGATCATGGGTGTCTGATCACCTGTTCGATGCTCGCCCAACCTAGCGCAGGTGGAGGGAGACCCACTACATGGTGAGCACTAGATTAATAGATCACGATCCTTGGTAGACCGGTCCACAGATCTAGGTGCTTGTAGCCATCAAACATGGAATCCACCTATAGTTGGCGCCCACAAATGAGGTTCTTGCACTACGGCGATGCCCACCAGGGCTCCATGGTTGAAGGCACGCGAGGCCTCTCTAAACCTCAAGACATGGCTAGCTGGACACATCATCAGATGGAAGAGCTAAAGAGGTATGAAATGGGGCCATAGGTTGTGTATAGAGGTGGTGCCCAACTGGGTTGTCCATGATAGCAACCATGGATGGAGGAAGGAGACGAACAAATGAAAGGGGGAGTTAGGGCACGAAAAAGAGGAAAATAAAAGGGAAAATATCGAGAATGAGGTATATAAGCATGTTTGCAAGACAATTTTGTTCAAAATCATTGAGAAGGGTTCTTATTGGCTTCCCCAAAAGCTACTATTACATTAGTAAGGATGAAGCTTGAAGATGACTAGCAACTACCAGATTAGGGAGGGAGAATTCGTGGGTCATGATTCAAGGGTTGAACATTGTCTAAACATAACATGTGGCAGAACAATGATGCGTACAACTAAAGGGAGGTTCTCACCTTGTATGGGCTGCCCCACATTGGGCCCAATTAGGCCCAAAATAGACTAAATTGATGTTAAAACAAAGACTTAAATAGAAAACTTCAAATGGCCATATCTTGTGATTTATGACTCCGACAGAGGAGATTTTTGGGAGGTTGATTTGGAATTGAATCATTTACATCATGAAATGTATTTGACATAAATAAAAGTGCATGAAAGAAGTTCATACTTAATTACAACTTGATAATACATAATAAGCGTGCCACTTAGTTCAAACTTCAAATTAAAGTCATATATAAGTACAAATTCAAGTTAAACAAAAATCAATTCATCAATTGAGAATAAAGTGACTTAAGTCATCAAGGTGAGGGTGAGAGAGGTTGTTGAGTATAATAGTTTATCTAATGATTCAAGGTGTTTATAAATTGAATGAATGAGAAAATCTTGATTATCACAAATATCTTTGTAAGAAGACTATGTGGCCCTTCAGAATAACCATTGATTCCTGAAGATCATTAATTTCTAATTTCATCTCAGTTGTTGTAATCTAGTTGATTTGTTGTGTAATTAATAGTATAGTTTGTATTTACTTCATCCGATTGATTTTCTCTTAGTTTATTAGAATGAAGAACATTCTTGGGTTGGGAAGCTTCATATACTTCTTATTCTATAATGAAAAAGATCATATGTTTGTCTAATTGCATGAAGTGATAGGTATCTCTTTCTATCAATAGGAAAGTGAACTTTGGTAGGGGACATTGCAACATACACTGAGAAAATAAATGTTTGGTTTCAAGTTTTCCTTGAAGACAATTTTTTCATGTCTCATGTGTAATAGATCAAACAGACTTTCTCCTCTAATTCACTCAAATTGATCTACATATTGATTATAAACTTGATAATCTATGAGTATGATCATTTCTCAAATGACACCAATCACTATAGGTTTGTTTTCTTTGAGATTTATCAAGCAGTGAACCATTGAATGTCATAACATTCATCTTCTAAATCCTTATTTCTCATATTCCATTTCAAAGTATAAGAAAAAGAGTGTTAGTGATGATTTTCTAAAAATACATGTAGACATGACTCTAAATATGACTATTTAATTTTGTAGACAATGAAGGTAGTTTCTCTTAGTAGATCCTCCCTTAGACTACTTTTGTTGAATCAATCATCATGATATGTGGAGGTGGGGAAACATTGTCTTCCTCTTTTTCTTCCTCAATTGAATAAAAATCTCATAAAAACGGTGATTGAAAGTTTCACACAATTATCACCAATCAAGAACAAGATCATTTCTTCTTTATTTTCCTTCATTCTTGTCTTTCATGCATGTCTTAAAAGATTCAAGTGTAAGGGTATTGAGAAATTCTATTGTACGTCTATGGAAAGTTGGAGTTTTACATATGAGATTGTTGTTAGACCAATTAGATGGAGATGATTCTCGAATCGATCCAATATAATGAGTTGATGTTGGGTTCTTTCATAAGCATATGCATCATAATAGAAATTTGAAACTTTCTTTAGAAGAAGTCGGGAGGTTGTTGTTAACATCCAATTCTTTGGATATTCAAGTTCCTATTTACCCTCACCTTAGCAATATAACAATACTTTAATTAGATAAATCCACTTATTTTGAAAAGTTTTTGAATAACTACCTAATTTCATCTCCTCATCTTTTATTTTCATAGAATATCATCAAGATGAAGATTGAGTTTCAATGACCACTGAGTTGAATGCTAAATGATCTGCTACCACTCCCATTCTTATGTGATTGCCAAAATTATGCTCAATGGACACCAAGCTAGCAATACTAATGACCGCTGAGTATTCACACCAGTGACCACTATGTGTTCACACCAACGACCACTGACTATCAATCCTAGTGATCGCTGAAATTGATCACGGTCAATGACCACCGAGCCTTATCGTGGGCTTCAACTTCATCACTTGATTGACACACATCAGTATCAACAACCAATATGCCTCAAAGATTGAGGAACCTCAATGATTAGCAACCAATGAGCCTAAGTCAGTTACCTCAAGAACCCCACCTATAAATACCAGACTGCCTCAATGTATGAGGGGGTCACGATGTGTGAGATATGGTGCAGTCTTGCTGCACCACACAACCACCCACATTTCATGATCTCATCGATCTGTGAAGGTGAAAGTCTGAAGGAGATAACACACCTACACCTTCACCATGATTTACCTACTTCTTCATCAGGAGAATGAGCATCCATCTTCAACATCTAATTCAGATCCATATCTAAAGATGATGTGCATCATAGTTGGTGTATCTCCTTTCTCCCTCCCTATATCTGTTCATCCTCCTTCAGTTCCTTTGTCCATTTTTTCATTTCCTCTCGATGTCTCAATACACATGTAAATCCATAATGCTGCTCACCATTATGGGTGGCTAAACATCTAACATGGATTGGGAGTATCCACTAGGCTCTCCCAACATGTAAATACTTATATCCATTGAATATATGTTTTTAGCAAAGATTACCTCCATACTCTTGGTCTTTATCCTTCATTTGTATGATTAGCTACCATCTTGCGATGTTTGATTGTCAGTACTTTCAAAAAGTAGTATTGACCTTGTGTGATATGAATTTGCATGCATGCATGAGAATGTTGGAATGTTTAAGCAAATAATCATATGGTTATATTGTGATTGTTTGTTTGCCATCTCAAAAGAGAGATACCCTTATAATATAGATCTATCCTAAGCTCGAGAGAGGAGGGAATAGACATCTATGATGATTGCTTATAATCTAGGTAAGGGTATACAACGGATGTGAGTATTGTATGCGGGTCAGAGACCTTTGATGGTGAAACTAGATCCAAGTTCTCATCCATACTTGATATATTAATCTTTAATTTTACTTAATTTCTTATTTAATTTCTTTCTTTGTGTTACTTGTTCTACTTTATTTGTTTTTTGGACTAACATCATTCCATAAGGAATACCAAACTTTATATAACTTTTGATAGGTGTAACTAAGCCAAGGTTCTATGTTTTTAACCCTCCTTGACATTAAGGATATACCCCAATTTACTACATTGAAAACTATATAATAGTTGCGGGCCTGAGTGTCAGGTTATAAATGTAAGAGTCTAAATACTCCTGATCATCTCCTTTTTGGACGTGTGATTCAGGACGGTCAACTTGAATTTATTTAAGTCAATTGGTAGTGTTAAGAACCCAAGTCTTCTTGCATACACTTGTGCCTCATCTCTAGAAATTGAATTGACTGCACTATTTTTAATGCAATCTCTCTAACTTTTTTGGATACTTTGTTTCATACATACAGTTCCTAACTCGAATGTGTGAACTATTTTAGGTAGCCTAAAGAGAAGTAGATAGTGACTACAAGTATTCAATTATTCACCTGCAATCAACATGCATCCTCGTAGGGGATGACACTAGGGAGGAGGCTAAAACCCAAGAGCTAAACAACCTCAACCATAACCAGAGCTTGACTCTGATCATGAGGAATACCACTCTGAAGAAGAAGAACCTACAAATCCACCTCATGATGAGGAGAGCGAAGAAGAACAATGTGGCTAAAGGTGTCATTTGAGAGCTAGGATAAATGTGAGAAACAACAACAACAATGATGATGATGACCAAGACAATGTTGATGATGATGATGATGGAGGCCCTTCCCTTTGTGAATTGGTTGCTACCTGGGCCAAAAAATCTTGGTTCCAGCTCATCATCCCTAGGTTCAACTCTCTAAACTCTGAACTAAAACCAACATTCATCACCATGATTCAGAAACAAACTTTTGGAGGTAATATCCAATATGAAAATCCTTACCACCACCTAGACGTCTTTAAAAACATTTATGACGCCGTAAAGATGAATAGGGTGCCACAAGAGGTGATCTACTGCAAGAAGTTGAAATTCTCTTTGAGGTACAAAGCGTTTTCGGGGTATCTTACTCTACATGACAAGACCATTAATTGATGGGAACCCTTGGTTGACACTTTTGTCACCAAGTTTTACCCCTTTGAAGAGACTATCAGGATTAGGAATAAGATCATTGGGTTTCTACAAAATCCTAGAGAGAATCAATATGAAGCCTAGAAAAGATTTCAAGAATACTAGAGAGACTACGCTAACCATAACTATGATAAGGGATTTCTATTAACCACCTTTTAAAATTATGTTACATCTGATAAGAGATCCTCACAGAATGTAACAATAGGAAATGACATCTTAGGAAAGAATCCAAGAAAAACCATGATAATAATTGGTAACTTGGATTCTTTGCAATCTAGTTTGGAGTACCATAGAGGTTCAGCCAAGAAAGCAACATCTAAAAGAACAACCACAGAGGTTGAGGAACTAGAGGCCATACTACTAAAATTCAAAAGATTGCTTTGGATGAAAAGTAGTTGAAGGACACTGGAAACAAAGGAAAGGACAAAGATGAAAAGGTCATGAAGTGTGTTACCCACGGAGAAGGGGGGTATGGTATTGACAACTGCATCTATACTTAGCCTGATGAAGATAGCGATGAAGAAGAAATTGAAAATGTCTCTTATGTCAACTTTAAGAGACTAAACCAACCTGATTTCTTCTATGGAAACTAAGACACAGCTGAAAATGCCCATCAACTTAACAAACCACCTAAAAGGCCACCAGGTTTTGGAAGAGGTGGACGGTCAAATGTGTTCACCCGCAAAGCAATTTACCAACAAAATAGAAACAACTATCAAGGCCAAGGTTAGAATCAGAATAGGAATTCAAGTGGGACAAGTCAAGACCAATGTCAAAAAAAAAACCAACCAGTCGGATATGATGTCTAAACTTTTTGAATTTGCAAAGAGGAAAGGGTCAACAAATGAGAAACTAACCCAAAGTGCTATAACACTGGCGTGTTATGTTCAATGTAGATGCAACTTGGAGGAGTGACAACTCAGATGGTAGACATGCATACCCATTAGAGAAAAAATCAATTAGTAGTTGGCACAACTATTATAGCTGATTAAGAACCCACAAGGAAAGATAGGTTCTAACACTTAGTGTGTGAAAATGGTCACTCTTCATTTCTGAAAAGGTCTTAGAAAACCCAAAAGGCAAACCCATCCAAGAAAGAAATTTTGATGTTGAACCCTAGCTTGAAACTCTTGTAAAAGAAGAAGAACATGCATAGTAGGTTTTTACCTAGAAGGATGGGGAAAAATAAAGGGCAAGGGAAAGAAGTCAGCAAAAAGAGGAAATTATACCCTATTAAAGAGGACTTTGTAAATAGTGATCCCTACGCACCAATGGTCCCCTTTATATACAAGTTGATCAAAGCTCACATAAAATAAAGATATGAACATTTTATGGAAGTTGTGAAGAAAGTACATATGGACATTCCTTTCATAGACGCCATTGAAGAGATGCCAACATATGGAAAGTTTTTCAAGGGCTTCATTACGAAGAGAAGAAGAGGAGATCATGTATAAATAGAGAGTCTAGCAAAAAAGTGCAGTGCCTTCATACGTGCAAAAGTGCCAACGAAGCAAAAAGACTTTGGAGCTTTCACAATACCAGTTGACATTGGAGACAATGAAGTGAGACAAGGACTAGAATACCTTAGATCAAGCATTAGTCTTATGTCCCTTACTCTAGATCAAAGGCTAGGAATAACTAATATGGTTAAGATAAAAATGTGAATTCAATTAATTGGCCACATCTTCATGAAATTGGTACAAATTGTGGAAGACATACTGACCCTATGGAATGGGTGATATTTGAGAGACCATTCCTCTCCACTGGGAGAGTGCTAACATATGTCAAAGTTGGGATTATCACCATATGGGTAGGAAATGATCACATTGAATTCCATGTGCAAGACTCCATGAGTGGACCATCTCTTTTTGTGTCAATTTATTTCATTGACAGATACTATCAATTCTATGAAGAGATCCATGAAGAGAATGTCATAGTTGTTCCACTAATGTGAGTCTTAAACAATATATACCCTAGTGTTGAAGATCTAGAATTTGTTGAAATTCTCGACTATATGATCTAGCTAGAAGAAGAATGCAGTGATGATGAAAAAGGTACTGCTGAAATTGTGAGGTACACCTCTACAACTAGAGTTGAAGTAGCTCCCTAAAGGTCTAAAGTATGAGTTTCTTAATTATGAAGAAAGAAATCTATTAATCATAAACTCTAGATTGACATAAGAATAAGAAGAGAAATTTCTAAATGAACTCAAGCTTCACTGAAAGGCGATAAGTAACTTAGTAGAAGAAATCAAGGGATTAAGCATGAAAGTTTGCATGCACTAGATAAATTTGAATGAAACTTCTAAACCTCTAGCCCAACCTTGTAGAAATTTGAATCAAATTCTTAGGGAGGTAGTAAAGAAATAAATGATTAAAATTCGTGATGCAGGAATCATATACCTAATTAGTAACAAAAATTAGGTAATACCAATACATGTAGTGCCAAAGAAAGGAGAAATACTGATTGTAAAAGATAAAAAAGGAGACGAAGTAGCCATAGGAACCATGATGGTATGACAAATGTGCATTGACTATATAAAGCTCAATGCTTCCACCAAGAAGGACCATTTTTTATTACCATTCATAGATCAGGTCCTAGAACAGTTGGCCAATCACCCATATTTCTACTTTCTATATATATATTCGGGGTTTATCAAGTTCATATCCACCCTGATGATAGGAGAAGACTAACTTCACATGCATATATGTTACCTATGCCTTTCATTCAATTTTTTTTAGCTTATACAACACACCTGCAACATTCCAAAGGTGCATGATTTCAGTCTTCTCTGGTTTTGTACAATATATAATGGAATTTTTAATGGACGACGTTTCCATCTACGAAACTAATTCTGACAATTTTCTAAAGAACTTATCTCATGTTCCAATATGATGCAAAGAAAAGCAATTAGTGTTGAAATAGGAAATGTTCCACTTTATGGTTCCAAAAGGTATCATCCTGAGGCATAAGATTTCAAAAAAGGAAACCAAAGTAGATATATGTAAAGTGGAAGTCGTGTCTAAACTCCCACCCCCTAAATCAATCACTGGGGTGAGATGAGATTTATCATGGGGCATGCATGGTAATACTGAAGGTTTATTAAAGATTTCTCTAAGATTGCTAAATCCAATCCAGCCTACTTGTGAAAGATTTTGTGTTTGACTTTATGGAGGAATCCCTCGAAGTCTTTGAAACTCTGAAAAATTCTTTGACAACATCTCCAATCTTGCAAGATCCATATTTGGATCTACCCTTCAGAATAATGTGTGATGAGAGCAACTACAACATTGGACTAGTTCTTGGGCAATCAAAGAATAAGAAAGACCACATGATATACTATGCCAACAAAACTTTAGATGATGCACAAGTCAATTAAACAACAATAGGAAAAGAAACACTACCAAGAGTATTTGCTTCTAACAAATTCAAGTCCTATCTGATAGAATTGATAGTCAATGTGTACACTGACCACAGTTCCATTAAATACCTGATGCAAAAGGACACCAAGCCAAGACTTCTATGGTGGGTCATGTTATTGCAGGAGTTTGATCACAAAATCATATACATGAAATGTACATAAAATGTCATCACTGACCATCTATCAAGGATAATAATCATTGAAAAAGACATGGTGCCTACAAATGAAAACTATGCCAATGAAGCACTAATGATCTCTAGATCCATGGAACCTACTTTACCTTTGTTTATAGACATATGCAATTACCTACTATGTCAATAGAAACCTCCTGATATCACTATCAATCAAAAAAAGAATTTATTCTCTGATTTCAAAAACTACTAGTGGGATGACCCTCTCCTATTCAAGAGACATGTCGATAATCTGTATCAAAAATGTATCCTAGAATAAGAAGTGTCTCAAATTATCAAAGAATGTCATTCTTCACCTTATGAAGGACATTTAGATGGAGACAAGACTACTATCAAAACTCTACAATCTAACTTCTATTGGACATCTCTATTCAATTATGTTCACACATTTGTAAAGACTTGTAAGGAGTGTCAACTCACTAGAAACATTTTAAAGAAGTATTAAGTTCCAATGGCTTATTGAATCAAGGAAGAGATTTTTAATGTTTGGAGGGTAGATTATATGGGACTATTCCCATCCTCCATAGGCAATCATTATATCCTAGTCGCAATGGTCTATGTGTCAAAATGGGTAGAAGCAATAGCTATCCCATCATGTGATGCGAAGACTGTGATCAGAATATTCAAAAACATTATCTTCCCTATATTTGGAGTCCTATGCACCGCCAACAATGATGGCGGATCCCATTTTGTTGAAAGGCAGTTTGCAGCACTGCTTAAGAAGTATGTATTAAGGCACAAGGTTTCCACCCCTTATCACCCACATATCTTCAATCAAGTAGAGGTGTCCAATAGGAGGATTAAGCAAATACTAGAGATGACGGTAGGGAGGAAAAAAGGATTAGTCAATGTAGATGGATGATTCCCTATGGACATATAATACTACTTAAAAAAACACATATAGAAACAACTCCCTATAGTTTAATAAATGCCAAGGCTTTTCATTTACAAGCTGAACTAGAACACAAAGGTTTGTGGGAAATCAAATTCTTGAACATGGACTCAAAATTGGCAGAAACGAAAAGGTTTTTGCAACTACAAGAACTAGAGGTTCTTACACTCCATGCTTATGAAAATGCAAGAATATATAAACAATTGACCAAGGGGTGGAACGATGCACACCTAAAGAGAAAGGATGTGTCTGAAGGGGATAAGGTTCTCCTTTTTAACTCAAGAGTTAGAATCTTTCTAGGGTAGCTAATTTCAAGATGGTCAGGACCCTTCACTATAAAAATATATATCCCTTAGGGATGATGGAGATTAGTAGTGAAAATATAGGAACTTTCAAAGTGAATGGACATAGAGTAAAGAGATATTACAAAGATGAATAATTCACAAGAAGAGCAGAACTCTAGTTAGAGGAACCCCCACCTACACCACTAGAAGAAGTCTGATTAAGACAAACAAATAGAGTCGAGCTAACGACTATATGCTAGCACTTCTTGGGAGGCAACCCAATGATTTCTTGATATATTCTCTTGATCTTTAGTTGTTTCATTACAAGTTTCATCACATTTTTTAGCAATTCACTTTGTTTTTTAATTTCTAGTGTAAATAGAATAAAGTTGAAGTTGAAATTCATGAATGTACCTTGATTTCAAGAAGCCAATTCAAGCTAAGGGGGATACCCATCGGTCATTGAGAATCACATTTTTTGCAATCACTGCTTTTTTCTAGTGACAACTAAAATGTCAATAGGCCATCATATGTTGATATAAAATCTCTATGACCACCAGACTCTCAGTAAAAGGGAAGTCAATCTCAGCGACAACTGATCCAAAATCCTCAATGGCCACCAAGATTAATTCTAAATGATTGTTGAAACTTAAGAAATTTTAGCTAGGGTATATAGTATGATTCACCAAATTGATAGACCTTCACTCTAACTTGTACAACAACGTATAGAAAATATCTAGAAAATTTTGTTGATGATTGTAGAGGACTCTAGACGACGACTTTAGGAACAATCTACCACTGACAATGCTTAAAGCATTCTCTCCTCATCTTAAAGAAGTCCCCCACCCACCATGTTTATGATCCATTGTTGTACTAATCAACTCAATGTTGAAGTCTCTGAGTTGCTACTACTTCACCAATGAACCATCCACTTATGGAGGGTAACCCTAGACTCCTACCATCTAGTTCAATTTTGACCCTTCCATGTCGTTTCAACGCCCAAGTCCCTTGTTCTCTTGCAATTAGGGTTTCACTAGTGATCTTCTCTTTTTTGATTTCTCCATCCAATGGTTGAATTGCCTCGGTCTTGTGTGAGAGGCAAACGATCTCTTAATGAAACCCCTGGTATTCTTAGCAACATCTGGGGTACTTTTTCGACGACTGTCAACATTTCTTAAGTTGTTTTTCTTACTGCATAAACTTTCAAGGTTTTCAATGATAGATTTCAGTGACTGCCTACACGTTTAAGGTTTTCAATGACCGATCTCAATGAACTCCTAATTTGTCATGTAGTTCAGATTTCTCAATAACGGCTGAGATTATCAAAATCTCAGTGACCGCTGAGAATTGTTAGCTTATCCCTTTGAATACTCAATGACTATTGAGAAAGATCTTCCATCAACCTTCATATTATTCTTTTCCCTTGAGGCTCAAAGAGAATATCGTCAATCTCATACCCTACCCATTCAATACTAGTTACTTCCACACCCTACCACCCTATTTCAGTCAATTTATTGCAACTGACCTCCCTCTACTGATAAAGAAATTTTTATAAGTCAAGCAGGATGTTGTCATCAACATCTAACTCACTAAACAAGAAGGCCACAAACCTGGATGGGATCAAGGAAGAAATATAAATCATAAACAAAGATTAAATGCACATCTAGACATGCCCAAGTAAAAGCAGGTACTACTTCAACTATGAAAAGAACAATATGAAGTCTTACTAAGGCCCAAATCATTCGAGTCAAAAGAGGAATCACATAAGTCAAAAGCAACAAACACATATGAATATGTTCCATCTAAGGAAGAAACAAAGGTCAAGGGGAAGTGGAAGGTAACATGAACAACCATGGAGGGTGCAACATATAAGTGATAATGTGTCAAAGTGCACTACAATCGCTAAGATTTTAATCCTAGAGTTTAACCTTTTTTACTGTCCAATTAAGGCTGGTATAGAAGGTTTGATCCTACAGGACAACATTCCCACAAAAGTACACTCCAATCCCAATTGTTTTGTTGAACTTTTTATTTCTTTTTGGTATTTTTTTGGAATAGGAAGTAAAATTGGATTGGGGGTTGATGATCTATGCTAGAACAGGGAATGAAGTGCAAGCAATAACATTACACTAATAAGAAGTAAAATTACTCTATCACAAAGAAAAGGAGATGATTGTTAGCATAATAAAATATTACAAATTGGAAGACTAGAATGTAAAATGGAGTAGATCAAATGATGATTGAATTAAGATGATGGAATATCAAGGCTTGTAGGGTTTTTTACCACCTTAGCCTAGGCAATAATCAAACTAAATCTTTCAAATGACAAAACGGATGAAGGCATGTGAATTAACTACAATCCACAAAATATGAACTCTACATGAGCCCATTGGTCCTTGTGCTCATGTTTCTTAGTCCATCATCCAAAGAGAGACAAATCCATGGTTATTTCAAAACCTCTATGTGATTGGTTTTATTGTTCTAAATCTGGGTTTCCATCATTTTCACCTAGATTAACAAATGATCTAATTGAGTAATCGGTTTGATAGACCATCAATTCTTAAAACCAAAAGCCATCTAATAGAAGTCGTTCGTAAGATTTAATTTGATTCAAACCATGGCTAAGGGGCTATTCCCCTTGCCTTGATAGAAAAACTACTTGCTCATGATTATAGAGTAAAGGGAGACGGAGGAAGAAAGCATTCTAGCCATAGTTTAGACTTAACAAAGGAGTAATACTTAGGCTAGAGACAATTAAATGGCTGACTCTTAATTCGTTGATCCGATCTACAGAAGAAGAAGAAGAAGAAGGAGAAGGACTAGATCTAATAACAATTGAAGTAAAGGAACAAACAAATTAAAAGAACACTTAGCTTGGGGACAAATAATCTTTATTGATGAACAAAATATAAGAACACAAGGGAACAATTGCTCAGAAATTCTTCGTGCAAAAGATGATATCCAGTGATGAAGAACTACCCCTCCTTTTATAGGAGAAGGAGGGGGCTTTTACAACTAGGGTTGTGGGAAAATGAGGTTGGCGGTGACATTTTTGAACTAGCCACACACTGCCAACCGATCGGTTAGGAGCTGAGCCAATTGGTTAGGAGTCTGGAAAGGGTGGGGGTTGGGGCAGCAGTTAGCAACCCAAAGTCCCAGGTGGCAGTGCTCTTTGACCCACTCAGATGGGGTGGGAAAACTCCTGCTTTGAGGTCTGAAATGAACGTTTGACATTCAAATGGTGCACCGTCTAGACTGAGTGCTTGAACGAGGCTCGGTGGCTAAGGGATGGTGTCAACCGATCATTTGGAGTAGGCGAGCCGATCGTCTGAAGTAGGTGAGATGATTGTCTGGAGTAGGTGAGTTGATCATCTAGAATGGGTGAGCTGATCGTCTTGTGTCTGAGTCTGCAAGAAATGCATAGATTTTGGTGAGAATCAAGTTAAATTGTGATAAAAGGAAGCACATAGCAATTTGTTTCATTTCAAGGGATAAAAATAAGAATTCACATGTGTCAAGACTTAAAAGGATGTGAAAAAAGGTGCTAGATTAGCACGCATCAACATACCACATACTTAAGCCTTTTCTTGTCCTCAAGAAAATTAAAATATAAAAATAATTCAAGGTTTTTTGAAGCAACTTGTTCATCCTCATTTAATTAGTAGTATCTTCTATCCTTTTCATGGACAAGCGACCCATCTCCTAGAATAAAAAAATACAAGTTCTATATTTATGATGAAAAGAATTTTTCGTAACTCTCTCTTTTAGCCCTATACTTTGCAAAAATAGTCTTAAACCTACTTATGCTTCAACACTCAAAAATTTACTTTTTTTCTTTTTTCTCTTTTTTTTGGCACATGAATGAGAATTTGTGGGGTGTGGAAGAAGGATCCCTCCTCTATTCGAATCAGGATTTAATTCCATGGACTTGTGGTTACATTGACCACATTTTTTTGTGTATGCGCCTATTACATTTACAAGGGGTTTGTAAGAAGGAAGAGAGGAGGAGAATTCCACCCTGGACATAGGGGTTGACATGCATATTATTCTCCCGTGCAATATTGTTTTTCTTTGAATGTTGTTGCATCAGTAAGAAAAATCATGTAAATACATTATATGAGAAAGATTGATCAGTTAATCTAATGCTAAAGATAAGAAAGTTGGCATTTGATTCTATTTGATACTCTAAGTCTTGCCATTTTTTCTAAGAATATTGCTAATTTAGGTATGGAGAACTTGGTATTTAAAAAAATGAAGATTTTGAATAATTTGTGAAATAAAAGATTCATATAATTATTGAAAAAGAAGATACATCGATTGGACGACTAGATAAAGCCCAAAGTTTGAAAAGGAAAATGCACTCAATTTGAAATACAAAAGGAAAATGCTAAAAGGGAAGATAAATTGGTGGAACGCGTACCACGCACCCCCACCCCGAACTTAGAGTTTTGCTCATCCCGAGTAAACCCTTAGATTGAGATGGAGGGAAGAAGATCACTATGGTGGTGGATTATATAGGTGGGAGGAGTAGTAGTTTACCTAGTAAGGAGAGTGGGCATCTGGGTAGGCCTGCTGGGTCCCATACTCCTCATAGGATGTGCGGCTAGGGGCATAGTGGCCACAGTTCACATGCCAAGACTCCTGTGAATGTTGCATAAGATACATGTGGTTAAGCTGGTGGCCCTGGCGCTACTTCTCACGTTGAATCTCATCCAGCTACTCCTGAACCTCATAGAACCCATAGGGACCTACATTGTCATTTGGTCACCACCTAGTGTGATGACGGGGTGGTGGTGGTGGACCAGAGGCATCATCGTGAGCCTCCAAAGAAACACTCCTCCTGTGGGCATGTGGCTCGGGGATGGCATCTGGATCTGGGTTTTACAAATTGTACCTCTGTATGTTCCATGGTAGATCAGTGAGCTCATAAAGAAGGTTTGGATCTACAAACTTGGATGCAAGGGAAGCTGTAGAACCTCCTCTAAATCCATAAAGAGGAGGTGGTAAACACCATTGGCACCCAAGAAAATGAACTTGCTTCCCTTCAGATAGTAAATGTCGATCAAGTGGTTTTTGAGCGGGAGTGGTGTGATAGGAATGTGGGTGTAGCCCAGAAAGATGGTGAGTTGAGTGACGAAGTGGCCAATGCGGAAGGAGGATGAGGTGGTATGGTTGGCTTGGGTGCTGAAATGTTCTAGAAAGATAGTTGAAATGTTTTTCATGCAAGAGGCACCAGAGGGCATAGAGTTCAACCTGAGTAATGGCTCCTTGAGTACCTTCTCTACTAAAAATTATGCAAGCAAGAATGTGATGGGGGTTGCAGACCACCAAGTTGTGAATGCTAGAGGCCTTGGGCTCACTTTGAAGGTAGGGCATAAGGTCGGTGATCTCAGCCCAGAACTTGTTTCTATCATACTGGTTGGGGTAGGAATCATGGAATCACTCCATGCAATGGTCTAACTAGTAACATCGACTACTGTCAGGGATGAAAGAAGTGAACTGTCAGGCAAAGATCTCTAGATTTTCCCCAAAAATCCCAATCTTACAATTGGAATTGCCCTGAGAGCAGTGATAGCGATGAAATGTGGTAATGAAATGGAGGGTGAGGTCACTATAGACGGAGGTGACGCGATAACGGAAAAGGAGGATATGGTTTTTGTGGAGAATGTTGTCAGTGGCATCCTGGATTCCTAATGCATCAAGGATAGTGGCACAAGCCCATCAGAGAAGGGAAACACCCATAGAGAACATGTCCTGGAAAAGTTGTAGGTGTTCGGTGCTGGTGAACAAAACATAAGTGCCTAGAATGGGGCGATGTAAGGTGGATGAGGGGTGGTGGAATTCTAGTCATTGCTTGCCTTATGGTTTCTCTCCATCTCACAAAAAAGAGCCTCAGCATCATGGATGTCATTAAGCGTATCCTTGGCGAGATCGGGTGAGGATTCACCAGTGGGGGAAGGTGTGTGGCAATGAATCCAAGATTGGGATCTAAATTGGTGAGGTGGATCATGGGAGGATGAGGTGTTGGATTTTCCCTTGTTTTTATGCAACCGACCGAACATGGCTACTCATGGGATGTGAATTGATCGGCTGGGGAAATGAAACGATTGTCTGGTTTGTGAAATAGGTGGTTGGGAAAGTCAGACGATCGGCTGAGAAAGTAAAGTAGGCATTTTGGAAGTGTGACGATTGGGTCATTTTGGGAGAAAGAGAGGAAAAAAGGTGGCAAGTGTGGCGGTTGAGGAGGTGAGGTGAGCATAGTAACTTGAGATCTAAGGAGGGGTTGAGCGGTTGACCTCCTCAGTCGCTAAGCTGGAGAACGATGGAATGGCGGTGGTGAGTGCTATAAAGAGTTCGAATGGCCTACGGGGTGGTCGATTGGAGTGCATAGGCACTCGACACGTGGAGGAGTTGAAGTGGGCAGTGTGTGGCTGAGACGGTTGGCATAGGTGTTGTGAGGAGGTTGTTTGTGGGGTGGGGATGGTGTAGAAAGGCACTCGACTCACTGAAGGGATGCTCGGTGGTCGCTGTGAGGTGGACCAGTTGGCTGGAGAAGAAGGTGCTTGGCCGGTGATCTACTTCGGTTAAGAACCTGGGGGTGGGTAATGGCTTGGTTAGAAGAAAAGGGAATGAGGATGCATGATTTTTTGCATAGATCGGCCAGGTTATATAGCCAATTGAGGATGTGAGTTGATCATTTGGAACCTTAAGTCAATCGGCTCACGCTGTTTAGACAACGTAGGTGTAGGTGAAATCCAATGTGTCAAAGTGGCATGCATTTCAGCAGTAGGTCAGCTCAATGCATGGGGAAGGGGGGTTGGGATGGTTCAAGAGATGCATGATTAATTTGAGTCGATCGGTTGAGTTGCCAAATGATTGTTTGGCCTAAACAAGGGGCCACCATTCAGGAATACCAAACCAATCATTTGGCTCAGTGAGATGATCGATTGGCTTGGCAAAAAAAGGGAAACTAGAACAAGATGAAATAATAAGGTAAAGAAAATGCAATAGAAGGAAGATAGGGTTGGGTTGCCTCCCAACAAGTGCCTTGTTTTACATCGGACCACAAGAGATGAGAGACCATCCTATTGAGATTTCAGGGGGGGTTGAGGGTCAATTAAGTTAAGATCTTCCAAGGATCGGTGTTTATTGGTATCTGAAGCGATAAGGCCTTGAGTGGTTATGTATCTTTTGAGTCGATGACCATTAACCTAAAATTCATCCAAAACTTTATCCCAAAGAAGAAAGGTACCATGTGGATAGGCACACTTGATGAGGTAGGGACCATATCATCTTGACTTAAGCTTTCTGGGGAAAAGCCTTTGTGTGGAATTAAACTCTAGAACCTAGTCACATTTTCTAATGTCCTTATGCTTGATGTGACTATCATGCCATAGTTTAGTTCAGTCCTTGTAGATTCTCACATTTTCATAAGCACTCATTCTAAGTTTGTCTAGTTCATTCATTTTGAGAAGACATCTTTCTCTGGCTGTAGAAAAGTCAAAATTTAATCTTTTGATGGCCCAGTTGGCCTATTCTAATTCTATTAATAGGTGGCATGATTTTCCATAAATCATCCTGAAAGGGGTGGTGCCTATGGGTGTCTTGTAGGCAGTTCTATATGCCCACAGAGCGTCATTTATTTTCAACGCCCAATCTTTCCTAGTGCGACCAACAATTTTTTCTAAAATGGATTTGATTTGCCTATTAGATACTTCAACCTGCCCACCAGTCTGAGGATGGTAAGGAGTGGTGACTTTGTGGTAGACCCCGTATTTAGTTAATAAGGCCTCAAAGATTTTCTCTTAAAAATGGGATCCCATGTTATAAATGACGGTGCGTGGGACTCCGAATCTAGGGGAAAATGTCATTGAAGAGTTTTTTAACAAGTTTGGAATCACAAGTTTTAGTGGGTACAACTTCAACCCACTTTGACACATAATTGATTGCAAATAATATGTAGACATACCCATAAGAAGAAAGAAATGGGCCCATGTAGTTGATTCCCCAGATGTCAAAAATTTCTAATTCCTGCCAAGAGGTTAGGGGCATTTGGTCATGCTTGGAGATGTTACCAGTCCTTTGACATTGGTCACATAACAACACATAATCATAAGAGTCTTTGAAGATGGTGGGCTAATAGAACCCACACTGCAAGACTTTCCTTGCTACTTTCTGGGAACTCATGTGTCCACCATAATGGCCAGAATGACATTGTTCCAGAATGTCAAAGCTTTCTTCT
Source organism: Alisma plantago-aquatica (assembly GCA_963693085.1). Classification (NCBI taxonomy): domain Eukaryota; kingdom Viridiplantae; phylum Streptophyta; class Magnoliopsida; order Alismatales; family Alismataceae; genus Alisma; species Alisma plantago-aquatica. The sequence continues at coordinate 456,691,676 of OY856411.1, read as the reverse complement.
TGGGAAACATTATGACAATACAGACCGTCAACACAAATTTTAAACAGATAAGATCCATCCCAATAATAGTTTTTGACGTCATGTAAAAATGTATCTTTAGAATGTCCTTTGTACTTAGGGTGCAATACACCAGCAGCTAAATAATGTATGAAATCAGCAAACCAAGGAAATTGGGAGTCTACCTTAAGTAGTTTGTCACCAGGTAGAGATTTATTTATGGGGGTGTATTGGGTTGGCTATAGCTAAGTCAACTTAGGTGGTCAGCCACCACATTTTAGACCCCTTTTTGTCTACGATCTCTAGATCAAACTCCTACAATAGAAAAATCCATCTTATAAGTCTAGGTTTGGCATCCTTCTTGGTCATGAGGTAGTGAATGGCTGCATGATCGGTGTAAACATTAACTTTGGAGCCAACTAAGTATGAGAAAAATTTACCAAAAGCATAGACAATGGCTAGCATTTATTTTTTTATTACAGTGTAGTTTCAATGAGCTTCATCTAAGGTCTTGGATGCATAGTATATTACATGATATTTCTTATCAACTCGCTATCCTAAGATGGTACCTACAACAAAGTCACTAGCATCACACATGATTTCAAAGGGTAGTGCCCAATCTGGTGCACATATGATTGGAGTGGTTGTGACATCATTTTTCAAATATAGAAAAGAATTCCATTCATGATTTGTCAAAATGGAAAGACATCTCTTTTTGAAGAAGGTTGGTGAGAGGTTTTGTGATTTTGGAAAAATCACAGATAAATCACCAATAGAAATCGGCATGTCCTAAGAAGGCTCGAATGTCTTTGATTGAGGTTGGAGGTGGAAGCTTGGTGATAACTTCAATTTTAGCTTTTCCAAATTCTATGCCTTGGTTGCTTACTCTATGGCCTAGAACAATGCCCTCCTTAACCATGAAGTGACACTTTTACCAATTAAGGACTGTGTGACTCAACACATCTATCAAGAACAAGGGCAAGATTTCTAAGGCAAGAGTCGAAACTGTCTTCACAGATGGAGAAGTCAACCTTGAACACCTCCATGACGGTTTCAGTTAATCCTAGAAAGATGGTTGACATACACCGTTGGAAGGTGGTTGGTGCATTGCACAAGCCAAAAGGCATTCTTTTGAATGTGTAGGTGCCAAAGGGACATACGAAGGTGGTTTATTCTTGATCTTTAGGATGGATAGGAATCTAATAAAATATTGAGTATCCATCTAAATAACAAAAGTATTGTTGATGGACTAAGCATTCAAGAACTTGATTAGGAAGGGGAGTGGGAAGTGGTCTTTCCTAGTTGCCTTGTTGAGCTTCCTGTAATCGATGCACATTCTCCATCCTATAACGGTGTGAGTAGGAATAAGTTTGTTCTTATCATTTCGAGTGATAGTGGTCCCCCCTTTTTGGGAACAACTTGAATCAGACTGACCCATGGGGAGTCATAGATGGGGTATATGATTCATGTAGTCAAAAGTTTGATCACCTCTAAATGGACAAGTTTTCATTGTGAATCTCGGGAGGGTTTGTTGGTTTCTATCATTGGGATTTTGTGAATGTAGATGGATGGTCTATCCTTACTAGATCAGTCATTTTGTACTCTAAGGCAATTCCTCTTTTCCTAAGTTCACCCATATGTTTGTATTCTTGTTCAAGGATAAGGTCAAAATTTATGATAACAGGGAACAATTGTTGTTCATCAAGAAAACATATTTCAAATGATGGGAGGAGTCTTCATTTCTAGGGCCTTGGGTGGTTCAAGTTTTTCTTTCATGATGGAGATCAATTTAAGGTCCTCAATTTCAGCATTATGAATCTCCTCAAAATTATCAAAATGAGCCTTACATTGATCTATTTGTTCATTATTAAAGTCACATCCAGGAGAGCTAATGAGGGCTTTGTGTAGGGGGTCATCAACTAACTCCCATTCCTACCTTAGTTGAGATAATTTATCAGTGCAGTCAAGGTTGAGATAATTTATCAATGCAGTCAAGGAGATAGACCTCTTCCTAGAAACTAGTCCCTTTCATGCTTTCAAACACCCAAAACTGTAGGGTTTACTTCCCTAATCTTAACAGAATGGTCCCTGCCTCAACATCAATCAAGGCCCAGGCTGTCGCTAAGAAAGAAAGACTGAAAATGACAGGGTAACATAAATCTTCTTTTATGTCCATGATCACAAAGTCACAAGGGACATTGGCATCTTTCCCAACCTTATCTGGAATGTCTTCTATGATTCCCATGGGTTTGGTAACATGTCATTGAATCCTAATCTTTTGTAAAGGTTGTAGAGCATGACTGATATACTGACTTCTAAATTAGCTAGGCCCTTTCGACAAGCTTTATCACCTAAGTATCATCCTATTCCAAAAGAACTAGGGTCCTTCTATTTTTTAGGCATTTTACTTTGGATTATCTCTGAAGTGGTCATAAAAAGTTTGACAGTCTCGTATTCTTCTGTACCATATTTCTTAGTTAATAGAGATTTTATATATTTCGACCAGACATGCATGTCTGCTAAAGCATCAAGGAAGGGAATGTCACCATGTATTTTTTTTCATAGCATCCCTAAATTTCATGAAGCGAACATTGATCCTTGTTTGTTGAAGGTGGGCTTGGTAGGGAGGTCATGGTTTGTAGATTGGTTCTTCAACTTCTGCCTGAGGGGGTTCAGGGATGGTTGGTTCAGGTGTATCTTTAAGTTCAACAATTACCATGTCTTTATCCTCGAATTCTAGATGTGTGGTTGAAGGTTTTTCTGGAGGGGGAGGGGAGTGCAGCTTTCCCGAATGAGTAGAGACAACCTTGAGTTGTTCGGGATGTTTGGGATTGTTTTCAGGTTGTCCAGTAAAAGTGTCAGTTGGGGGTTTTTTTTGGGTGAATAGGCGAGCTAGCTAGGTGTCAGTTGCCTTTTGATGAGCTTGTTGGGTAATGATGATTTGTTGCACAGAAGCTATCCTTTCATCAGTTGAGGGAGGGGGAGTAGAAACATTTGGTGGTGGTTGAGGAGGTGGTTGATTGAGATATTGAGGAGGGAGGTTCAAGTTTTGAAATTTTTGTCCTTAGTATGGTGGTCGGTTTGGATAATTTCCTTGGTAGTTCCCTTGGTTCCCAAAATTCATTTCATTATTGTATGGGAATCCAGGTGGTGATCGATTATTGTTTTGAGGGTAGGGAGGCCTTTTCTTGGATTGGAGTTGGCTAGAGTTTTTAGCATCCAAAATGTTCCCATATTGGAATCTAGGATGGTTTCTAGTTTGATTGGGGTTGTAGTAACCCTGGCCAGGTATGGTGTGAATAGAATTTAGGTCCTCCAATTGTTGTCCTAATTCAGGTTGCATGGGGTGTTGTAAAGATATTGGAAGTGTAAGGTTGTGTGATCATATCCTTGGCAGATGCCGCAAAGAGAGTATACAACTTTTATTTGTTGGGGTAACTCTCTATAGGTGCCTAGGGATGTCTCTAAATGATCTTGTTTTAGAGCAATTAATTTAAGGCTTTCTGCTATTGTTTGGATATCAGGATAAACTTCATCTTTGGCTACCTTAATGGATACCACCAATTACCTATCTAGCCCTTGTTTCATAAGCACATTTAACAACCTCCCATGCACTGGTTAGACTTTGGTGCATGAAATTTCCCCCATATCAGGAATCAAGAAAAAAATTGGTATCATAATCAACACCACAATAAAAGATTTCTATGAGTTGGGCTTGAGAGATATCATGATGAGGGAATTTTCTAAGCAAGTCCTTAAACCTTTTCCAGGCTTCTCCTAGGGATTCTCCTGGGGATATAGAAAAGTGAGTGATTTTTCCCCTAATTTCATAGGTGAGAGAAGGAGGGTAGAATTTTTCAAGAAACTTATTTTTTAGGACCTCCCAAGTTGTTACATGTTCCTCACTCTCCATGGTGTTGTACCAACTACTAGCTTGTACAGTGAGAGAGTATTTGAACAATCTAAGGCTGATTGCATCTTCAGAGATGCCTGGGAGTTTGTTCAAGGAGAAAAGGTCAATGAACCTTTGAAGACAATCTTGGCAACTTTCTCCATTGTTACCAGAGAATTGATTTTCTTGGATCATGGTGATCCATTGGGTTCAGATCTCAAATTGGGGGGTAATAATGTGAGGAGGCATGACTGGGTGTTGGGAATAGGAAGTTTTGGGGATAGAAAAATCTTTTAATTGTTTTTGTCTTTGAGCTTCCCTCCTATTGGCCTCTAGTGTTTCTTCTTCTTCCATGTAGGCTTCTAGAAAAGTGTCTTCTCTAGTCGCCTGATAGGCTAATATGTTCTCTCTTTGAGCCACTAGAGCCTGGTTGATCCTACAAGCGACTTACTCCTCATCCATCCTAATTTTATTTTGACGGTTTAGACAATGAAAAGTTCTATCTATCTCATGATCAAACGATGTAAATCCGACATTCGAGCATTGCATTCACAAATAAATAGTTAATCATGTACACAAAAATAGACTGTTGGAATGGAAACTCAATAGAAGGAGGATTAGCACTTCCGGAATGTTACTTGGAAGGCATAAAAAATGAAAAAAAAGAGTTTATCAAAAGTTTTTGGGGTTCGAAAAAACAATCTGTTGTACCCAACAATGGCGCCAAAATGATAATGCGTCAAAGTGAACTATAATCACTAAGATTTAAATCCTAGAGTTTAACCTTTTTACTGTCAAATTAAGGCTAGTATAGAAGGGTATATCCCACAGGACAACATTCTCAAGAAAGTAGACTCTAATCCCAATTGTTTTGTTGAATTTTTTATTTCTTTTTGGTATATTTATTTTTGGATTAGGAAGTAAAATAAGATTGGGGGTTGATGATCTATGATAGAATAGGGAATCAAATGCAAGAAATAAGATTACACTAACAAGAAGTAAAATTACTCTATCACAAAGAAAATGAGATGATTGTTAGCACAATAAAATATTATGAATGGAAAGACTAGAAAGTAAAAAGGAGTAGATCAAACGATGATTGAATTCAGATGAGGGAATATTGAGGCTTGTAGGGCTTTTCACCACCTTAGCCTAGGTTAGAATCAAAATAAATCTTTCAAACGACAAAACGGATGAAGGCATGTGAATTAACTAAAATCCATAAAAGATGAACTCCACATGAGCCCATTGGTCCTGGTGCTCATGTTTCTTAGTCCATCATCCAAAGAGAGATAAATCTACAATCATTTTAAAACCTCTATGCGATTGGTTTTATTATTCTCCAATTTTCCATGGTAATTTTCACCTGGATTAACAAATGATCTAATCGAGTAATCAATTCCATAGACCATCAATTCTTAAAACCAAAAGCCATATAATAGAAGTCATTCTTAAGATTTAATTCGATGCAAACAATGGCGAAGGGGCTATTCCCCTTGTCTCGATAGAAAAACTAATCGCTCATGATTGTAGAATAAAGGGAGACAGAGGAAGAAACTGTTCTAGCCATAATCTAGACTTAACAAAGGATTAATCCTTAGGCTAGAGACTATTAGATGGATAACTCTTAATTCCTTGCTCTGATCTATACAAGAAGAAGAAGAAGAAGAAGAAGAAGGAGAAGGACTAGATCTAATAACAATTGAAGTAAAGGAACAAACAAATTAAAAGAATACTTAGCTTGCGAGCAAATAATATTTATTGATGAACAAAATATAAGAACACAAGGGAAAAGTTTCTCTGAAATTCTTCATACAAAAGATGATATCCAGTGATGAGGAAGTGCCCATACTTTTATAGGAGAAGGAGGGTGCTTTTGAAACTAGGGTTGTGGGCAAATGAGGCTGGCGGATGCAGTTTTGAACTGGCCGCGCACTACCAACGGATCGGTTGGGAGGCAAGCTGATTGGTTGGGAGTCTAGAAAGGGTGGGGGTCGGGGCAGCAATTAGCGACCCTAAGTCCCGAGTGGCAGTGCTATTTGACCTAATCAGATGGGGCATGAAAACTCCCACTTTGAGGTCTAAAATGATTGTTTGGCATCCAAATGGCATGTCGTCTAGACTGAGTTCTTGAATGAGGCTCAGTGGCTAAGGGATGGCGTCAACCGATCATTTGGAGTAGGTGAGCCGATCGTCTGGAATGGATGATCCGATCGTCTCATGTTCTGAGTCTGTAAGAAATCTGTAGATTTGGTGATAATCAAGTTAAATTGTGAAAAAAGGAAGCATATAGCAATTTGTTTCTTTCAGTGGATAAAAACAAGAATTTCCATGTGTCAAGAATTAAAAGGTTGTGAAAAAATATGCTAGATTAGCACGCATCAATAAGAAGAAGATGATAGTAGTGAAAACGAAACCATAGACTAGAGGGCCAAAATCATCAAACACGTCGACAAACCCCATAGCTAGCAAGAAACAAATGTCAATTGATGGTAGACACAAAGAAGTGAAAGTTGTGTTCCAACCTAGAGATCTGGAGCACCATTCCAAGTACAAGTTGTTCATGAAAACAAAAATCTTCAAATGAACTCGATACACGGACATGTACTATTTCTAGAATCTGGGGATCAATGAAATCGTTATGGAGTTTTTGAAGAGTAAGTCTCCACATCATCTGCACACTAGTATCATCTCATAGTTTATATCATCCCTTATAAAGGTTCCCCTCAAAGAGAGAAAAAAAGAGTATGTGGAAGAGTAGTTCAAACTCCAAGTCCACATGATGGTCAAATACTATTTTTTGACAAAAAAGATACAAAATGTAATATTCACTGAAATAGAGTTTCAACCATGAACAAGAATGTCTAAACCACACATGAAACTAGGGTTTCAACCACCAAGACTAGCATGTCACGATCTCAAGAAAGAAGGAAGCATCTCCGCCAGAACTAAGCGTATGTCTCAACCAACTATGGAGTAGTTGTCATGACAAATAAAATCATAGGATGTCGCGACCTCCACAAGGTCATTTGTTTTGACCTAAAATCAACATATCAAAGTGCACAATCCAAGACAAAAACAATTTATAGAAACGACTAACGATCAAGCTACCTCCAAGATAAGGAACCATCATCAAACCAAGGTTAAAAAAAATATAAAAATAAAAAAATAAGCATAGAATAGCCAAATAGAAGAGAATAGTAAGGAAAAACACCACCTTCATGAGAGGAAACATCCCCAAACTCAGTTTTCAAAACCCTAACACATGTGTCATGAAATCACCATGAAAGGAACCTCATACAAAAGAGATAAACAACTTTTAACACCAAAAAAATAGAACATAAACACCATGGAACATCAAAGTACGCGAGCATCATGTATGTGATAAAAAAAACCAAGGACAAAGGGGTAGGGGGAGAACTACCATTACACCACAATCACCAAAATTGGATACAAAACTAGGGTTTCGTATTTCATCCAAACCAAGCATGATTTTCAACATCATTTAAGTTATATAGTTTACCATCATCTACGAGCATGTTAAGGTAATGTTTTGGGGAGAGAAAATAGTAACTTGCATGTATAATAGAGTGCAAGTAATAGAGAGGGTGGAGTGTTATATAACCCACCATAAAGAAGATCACTCCAAGGATGATAGCTCCAAGAACACGATCACCAAGGATGTTGAAGCTGCACCAAAGGCTCCAGTTTTTTTCCACAAGATCATCTCAAGAAGAAAAGAAACCAAGGTCAAAGATTGCTCAAGAAAAGAGAGAAAAGATCCCTAAGATAAACTAAAAGATGGAGGGTAAAAGAAAGAATGAAACTTCCTCACACTTGGGTTCACCTTGTCAAAACATGTTCTATGACCCTTGTGATCAGGAGTTCTGCTCCCAAAATGACCACCATCGAGGGTCCATGGTCAAGGGCCATGAAAAGAGAAGAACAAGAAGGTAGGAGATCAAAAGAAATCCCATCAAGGAAAGTTAAACACTTACCAAAGTTGAAGATGGGAAAAAATCACCACATGCAACAGATCTTGATCACCAAGGCTCCAAGGATCAGCCTTCCTTGCTCCACCAAGCTCCAAGGATGAATAAAAGAGAGGGAGGAAGAAGGAAGGTTGAAAGTGGTCACTTGCATGGAGAGAAGAGGGTTCATATATCAAAATAGGGAGGTAGGGTGAGAGATGAGGTGTCAATGAGATAGGGCTCTACTAGGACACTTGTCTACCCAAGAAACACACATGAAACTACTTTAGCCATACATTAATGAGATGGTGTGACACTCTATGTTGGGTCTCGACAACCTAGGTCACCCAACATGGTCAAGGTCGTGACCCACCATGAAACACCATCCATGGTCATGACAAGGCACCAAACATCAACTGGTTGAGATAAAAGATAACCACACACACCCTAGGTTGAGACAATCTATACAAAGGAAGTTGTCTTGACCCAAGGCCAAACAAAACCATCTTGGTCATGAAAATGACACCCAGGGGAGGTGTATTGATTGTGACACCCACAAAACATGCCCATGATCGCGACCTAGGTCGAGACAACTCTCAAGGTACAAATAGGTTGAGAAACACGAAACCTTAGAAAACCCTAATCAACACCAAGGGTGCCACAACTCAATCAAGGCTCAAAAAAGAGAAGTAACATTCTAGAAGTGATAAAATGAAAATTCACCTCCTACTTTGGGTGAATTGCAATTTGCACCAAAACTATTACACAAGGCACAAACATCATGCAAACATGCTCAAACTGGGGAGTTAAGTTCTCCACAAGGTCTAAAAGCATCTCAAAGATTAGAACAAGGTTATAGGCACTTAATCAAGCCAAACAAATAGGGTTAGCCCAAAACCTAGGTCATGGGTCTTACAATCCATAAAACTCTAATAGGGATTTCACACCTGAAATCCAAAGCGAAAGGAGACGAGTACTACCTCCACATCCCTTCCTCAAGCTCCTATTAAGGTTAACCAAAATAGACATAAAAGCATATGCAGACATATTAGAATAAAATAACTTCATGTGACATGTCCTTACTAGTAAGTTGACCTCTCATTCTAGTTGACTCAAGGTGTAAAATTGAGTTATCACTTATCCAGAAGAACCAGCCTGGGACGTTTGTACACATCCTTGTCCTCCACCACTAAAATTCTACCTCTATGAGACTTGTTGGCTTAGCCTTGACTGTTGGGTCACCTCATCAACTTCTACTGGACACTCCCGCCTCGTAGCCCCGTCACTGACACTGATGTTGTGTTGTGGGCTCCAACAGGTGGAAAATTATGAATTCTACCCTTACATGGTGACCACTGTGTCACTGCACTAGACTTCTATTGTGCTGGTAGTAGTGTGAATCTAGGCTCCTTAAAGACACTTGAAAACTATTCTTGGTACTGTGTCTGTCTCTTCTTGGCACCTTTCTCATGCTTCTCAACCACATATGTTTCTATCCTCCAAACAAACTCCACAAACATGGCCAAATGCTCTCTGTTCTCTAAGTCTGTTGTCAGCATCATCAACTCCAAACTCAACCCCTTCTCCAAATGATTGATTCTCTCTTGATCTGTAGCAACAATGTGAGGAAAAAACCTCAAAACTCCATAAACCTTGCCTCATACTCATTGCTCGACATGGATCCTCTCAAACTGGTTGATCTTCTCATCCAGGTACGTTCGAGGAAAGTACCAATTCACAAACTGTCATCAGAACTCTTCCCAATCGATCATAGCAACTTGCTTTTCTCCTCTTCTATGGACTACTAATGGTGATCACTCCCCTTCAAAAGGTACAATGCATGCCTCACTTTGTATGCCTCAGGGATGTTGAGGCTCTTAAAAGTCTTCTCCAACTCTGTTAACTAGATATTTGCATTTGTTGGGTCACCCATGCCAGCATAAACCACAGCTCCAACTCACCTCAACTGCTCAAAACTATTCCCTGAGACCAAATATTCCACATTGGGGATTGTTTCCCTCTCTTTTAAAATGGGCATTCTGTCCACCATATGTGTCATCATTGCCATGAACTCCTCGATCAAGGAGTGGAAGGTAGGATTTTCCCACATGGATTTTTCAAACTGAGGAGCATCAGGAGCCCTCTCCTTAACAAACTGCCTCCTTGCACCTCCACCTAGTATAGCAACACCACTCTCATCAACGTGTTCTTCGTGTTCTCCATCCATATTTTCAACTCTTATTCTTCTTCTGCATAAGTAGAAGTCACGATAAGATAGACTGGAGGACACTAGAATAGACACAAACCCTAGTCCTAGGTCCCTATAGACTCAATGAACCTAAAGCTCTGATACCATCCAAACTGTGATGCCTGACACCACACAAAGTAAGGTTACTCAAATTGAAACACAAAACTAACACTAAGCAAGAGGATTACCAGAAAACATAGGAAATCAAAACCAATTTTTACCAAAAGCACCATAGGTGGAAACTTATCACATATAGGTCCAAAATCCTGCCACATACATCATATATCTAATAACAAGGTTCTTTCATCATCATTCTTGAACATTCCTTTCATCAACTTGTTACATGAGATATTTGTTCCACTTATATACATATATACATGCCATATCTTACACACATGGATCACAAGCCAAAAACCTTATAACAATATCATAACTACAAAACACATGGAAAACACCCCCAAGGACCTGAGTGTTCAAGGACTCTACACCAAAAGACTAGCAACACTTCAAACCTGATTAGCTACTACTCTTCTGGGTGCTCTTCCTCAGCTGCACAATTTCCACCACGTCTTACATGATCACCTAAAAGATGTGCAAACCCACAGGGTGAGACCAATCATCCCAACGAGAGATATAACTCTGCCCACATTTATTAAAGCAAAAATAAATTAAATAAGATGGGTAATATAATTACCAAGAAGATTCCACTAAATGATATATATCCAATTGGGAAGATAGGTTAAGCAATAGTAGATCGTTATCACTGAGAAGTAGAACAATTAACATTCTAAAAAGGAAATGAAGAACATGTATATTTTCTATCACTAAAACTATACAAAAGGAAGGTAATGCTTCAACCAATGTTCTTTTCATTTTGTCCCTATGCAAATACACTACACACCTGTATTAAATCTTTTATTATGCCCTAAGGAGATGTTGTATACCACTCATGCTCCAACTGACCACTTCTAAGTCAAAATCATTGCCATACAAGGTCTATCAAAGATTTAGAATCCACGACCTCTCCACACCTCCTAGACAACATGAGAGAAACATCGTAGTGACATAACATATGAGTCATCTACAAAATAGCTTAGCCTACCTTGGTATATAGGCACAAATCTAGTGAAACTGAGCTATGACCCGAAGTCACACTCCTACCAGGTATGGCCCACAACCAATCCTATGAAAGTATATACTGAGTCACATCACTGAGCTATGACATGTAGCTACACTCCTACTAGGGTATGGACCACAACCAATATTGTGAATGCATATACTCAATAGTATACGAATCTAAGCTTCCACTAAGGGAGAATTCATTTCACCATCTAAAACTAAGACTGACACTGGAATGGATCTATGGAACATGGAACCTACATGATTAGGTTTCACTTGATTAATCAAGCCAATTAGATATCTTTTAGCATCAACCAAGTTACAACGTAAGAATCCCAAACAAACTCAATTAAGATAAATGAATAATGAAATTCTAGAAGATATAAAACGTATAAGGTGTGAACTAGTCACAACATCACCACATGATGCTAAGAACACTGCCATCACAAGGCCACTATCAAAGTTACATCACTATGGGATATCAATCCCTTATCACATCACTGGGAAAAATAAGATGTCATACCACGAAACAAGCCTCTTCTAGGTCATAGGACCCATCCACATTAATCATGTATCACAAACATCTCAACTTGCCTCATTAAGGCTCATTCCACCTGTGTCACATCATATTCACCATAGCATACACTAGCCATTACATTTAAACACATATCACCTACATGGTTAGGGGTTCATAAGCAAGAAAGAGATATCATCATAACATCATCACCATTCTAAGGAAGGGAAGAAAACACATCATCTCTAGTTTAGGGTTAGGGTTCCATACTTAGTCGATTAGGGTTGTATAGCTATATTCAATCACTAAACCCTAGGAATGACATCTCCCATTCCTTGGAACACTTTAGGATTAAGTATCTTGATTAGGGTTGATCAGGAATCCAATACAAACATCACCATACATGGTTCATTACATAGTGTTCATGCTTATGTATCAATTATATGATTATGTATATGTATCAACCATTCACTATATAGGACTGTAGAGACCATGAACATATGTGGTGTTGCAACCCACCATCAAGGTACATGTCATGCACGTGACACAAAGGGTCTTGACAACCATGCTACATGGTATCTCAACTATGACAACACATGGTCACGCCCATGACCCAAGGCAAAACATTTCAACCATTAACAAGCATGTATCGACCACACATGAAACTAGGGTTTCAACCACCAAGACTAGCATGTCACGATCTTAAGAAAGAAGAAAGCAATATGAATATAACTAAGGGTGTGTCTAGACCCACTAGGGAGTACGTGTTGTGACCATCAAAGGGTAGGAAGTCACAACCTCCCCAAGGTCAACTGTCTCAAACCAAAATCAACATATCAAAGTGTCACGACCCAAGACAAAACAAGGTATAAAAACCTCTAATGATCAAGCTAACTAGAAGGCAAGGAACCATCATCAAACCAAGGTTAACCAAAATGAAAATAGAAGCATAAAATAACCAAATAGAAGATAAAAGTAAGAAAACCACCATCTTCATGAGAGGAACCATCACCCAAACTCATTTATCAAAACCCTAACACATGCGTCATGAGATCACCATGAAAGGAACCTTATACAAAAGAGAGAAACCACATTTAACACCAGCAAAATAGAACTTAAACTCCATGGAACGCCAGGGAACATGAGAATCATGTATGTGATCAGAAACCAAGGACAAAGGGGTAGGGTGAAAACCACCATTACACCACAATCACCAAAATCAGATACAAAACTAAGGTTTTAGATTTCATCCAAACCAAACATGATTTTCAACATCAATCAAGTTCTATAATTTATCATTATCTAATAGAATGTTAAGGGAACATTTTAGGGATAGAAAATAGTAACTTGCATGTATAAAAGAGTAACAACAATAGATAGGGAGGAGTGTTATATAACCTACCTTAAAGAAGATCACTTCAAGGATGATAGCTCCAAATAGACAATCACTAAGGATGCTGAAGCTCCACCAAAGGCTCCAATTTTGGCCACAAGAACACCTCAAGAAGAAGAAGACACCAAGTTCAATGATTTCTCAAGAAAAGAGAGCAAAGATCCCTAAACTAAACTAAAAGAAGGAGGGTAAAAGAGAGAAGGAAAATTCCACACACTTGGGTCCACCTTGTCAAAACATGGCCTATGACCCTTGTGATCAGGAGTTCCTCTCCCTAAGAAACCACCATGGAGGTTCCATGGTCTAGGTTCAAGAAAAGAGAAGAATAAGAAGGTAGAGATCAAAAGAAACACCATCAAGGAAAGGTAGACACTTACCAAAGTTCAATATGGGCAAGAATCATGCAAGGGATCTTGATCACCAAGGCTCCAAGGATCAACCCTCCTTTCTCCACCAAGCTCCAAGGATGAATAAAAGAGAGGGAGGAAGAAGAAAGGTTGAAAGAGGTCACTTTCATGAAGAGAAGAGGGTTCATATATCAAAATAGGGAGGTAGGGTGAGAGATGAGGTGTCAATGAGATAGGGCTCTACTAGGACACTTGTCTACCCAAGATACACACATGAAACTACTTTAGCCATACATGCATGAGATGGTGTGACACTCTATGTTGGGTCTCGACAACCTAGGTCACCCAACATGGTCATGATCGTGATCCACCAGGGAACACTATCCATGGTCGCGACAAGGCACCAAACATCAACTGGTTGAGATAAAAGATAACCACACACACCCTAGGTTGAGACACTCTATACAAAGGCAATTGTCTTGAACACAGACCAAAAAAAACAATCATGGTAATGAAAACCACACCTAGAGAAGGTGTCTCAATAGTGACACCCAAAAAACCATCCCATGGTCACAACCTAGGTCAAAACAACTCTCAAGGTACACTAGGTCGAGACACACCAAACCTTAGAAAACCCTAATCACCACTAAGGGTTCCACCACTCAAGGAAGACTCAAACAAGGCATACCCTTATTTATATCTCCTCTAGATGATGTCAAGAGAGAGAAGGAACATTTATAAGTGACAAATTGCACATTCACCCCCTAATTTATATAAATTGCAATTTGCACCAAAACCAGCACACAAGGCACAAACATCATCCAAACAACCTCAAACTGGGGACTTAAGCTCTGCACAAGGTCTAAAAGCATCTCAAAGTATTAGAGAAATGTTTTGAGAACATAATAAAGACAATAAAATAGGTTTAGCCCAAAACCCAAGTTAGGGGTCTTATAGTATATGGTTTAGTCTCCTTCTTTCTCTTACTTTCATTCATTTTTTCTATGAAGTATTCCATAACAATTGTAAGCATGAGAGGAGATAGAGGATCCCCTTAGTGAAGGACACTAAATCCTTGAACATTCCTATAGAAGGACCACTTACCAAGATAGAAAATCTTGTAGTGACAATACATTATTTCATCCATATGACCCACATGTCCTTGAACCCCATTTGATGCATTACCCACCATAGTTAATCCCACCTGACATTGTCATACACCTTTGACACATCAAGTTTTAAACATGCTATCATGCTTCCCCTCATAACATTATAATCATGTAGTAACTCATGAGCCAGGAGCACCTGATGATCAATATTCATACCTCCCATAAATGTTATTTGATTTTCATAAATTGGGTATGGAGGTACTAGCTTCAGTCTTGATGCCAGAATCTTTGCACCAATTTTGTATTGTAGAGAGCAACATGAAATTGGTTTAAAATATATAAGAGATGTTGTTACCTTATTATTGGGAATAAGAATATGAAAATCATAGTTTATATGTCTCACAATGTTACCTCCCTCTGGAAACCAACTGGTTTATGCTACAAGGTCCTCCTTTGATGATATTCCACACTTTCCTATAGAAAAAAACATTGAAATCATCTGATCCTAGAGACTTGTTGCAGCCAATACTCCACAATGCTTCCATGACCACCTGTTCATTCAACTTCTTGGTAAGGATATTATTATGTGTATAAAACGTCCATTCCATATTATCTTCTTCAAACTCCTTCCCAAACTTTTTGTTATATAGAGAGTTGTAGAAATTGATGGCTTATTCCTCTAAATCCTCCTATTTATTTATTACCCACCATTCAGGTCAACTAGTTTAGAGATTATGTTGCTTCTCTTCTTTTCATTATCATCCATACACTTTTCCCAGCTGCTTTTCTAGTAAAATTTCTCTTTCACTTCATTTGGATCAACGAGTATCTTATTTAAATCTACATCTTCTTTTATTAAATTTTGTTATAGGGGTTTTGAGAGCCTCTTTTCTCTTACTAATGCACATTCCTTCTTATTCTTAGCATGTAAATTAGGAATATTCATGTATACCTTCGCCCATATTTTTAGAGCAACTTAGGTGCATGCTAGTTTCTCTGTAAAAATATAAATGGAATTTCTTGTAACCTGTGAATCCTAGATTTCCTTGATGACTTCATCAAAACCTTTTTAGTCTGCCCACTAGTTTAGGAATCTAAAAGGTTTCCTCTTTTATTTCTTCTCTGTGATCTGTATTAGGATCAAGGTGTGGTCACTAAGTTCAGAGCCTCGTGCTTTCACCTACATCTTTGGAAATAAATGTACCACTCATCATTCACCAATGCTCTATCTTGTTTTCTAGATATTCTATATACAAGTTTCCTCTCATTGTTCCACATGAAAATTTATCCTCCTATCATTTCCAACTGAAGCAATACAACTTTATTTATTATTTGGTTAAATATGTCACTCATAAAATTCATAATTGGTTTGACCCCGCTCTTATCACCCTAGAGACTTACATAAACTAAGTCACTTATCACCAACCAACATTTCAAAGTTCTCTTGGATAACTCAATTAGGTCATGCCATAACTCATGTCTCCTCTTTGCATCATTATGAGAATACATTATTATCAAACAAACATGTAGTCCTATTGTGTTTTTGTAATCAATAGTAATTTCCTGATATAACACCTACATCCTCATCATTTTCCATACATTGGGATTCCATGTTAGACACACCCTTGCTAGTTCATCACACTCTAGGTTGGATATGACATACCAACCTTGTGGAAACATGTACTAAATAGTTTTCTTATTTTGTTTTTTTTTGTTTCCACCAATGCAATCAACAAGGCACCATTGGTTGTTGTCCAATTATGTATCTCCTTTGTCTTGGTCCTATCACACCCCCTTTAATATTCCATACCAATATGGACATATTGACATGTTTTGTTTTGTTCCCTTATATGCCTTATGGGCTCCCTCTTATTGTTCTTCATCATTTCCTCATTGTCTCCTTGATTGACTAGCTCCTCTTTTTATTTTTTAGAGTTTCATAATGCACCAAAGTTGTTTGTAGTGTCTATTATAGTCCCAAAATCCTTGCATTTAGGGATATCAATCTTTCTCATGCTCCTCTTCTTTATGGACGATATGAAATCAACTTATTCATGTCATGACTGATTCTCTCCTCAGTCAAAGGTTTTCTATTGTTCTTTGTCCTACCTCTGGTTGTCACTTGGAATAGGAAAGCTTCTTACATGGGTAACAACATAATTAGCACTATCTTCATTAGTTGACCCTTTTTAATTTGTGATTTTTCTCCATATCATCCTCTCTATATGTTCTTTGGTGTCCTTTACATTGGTCATCTTGTTCGAACTCTCAAAATTCTCATCACTACGGCTAAAATCTATGCATTCAACACACTTCAGTTGAACACGCTCATACACAATCCTTATAGAGATAGCTTATATGCCTTTCACTGTGAGTCAGACCATGTCTGGGCTAGTCTTCTCTGTGTCTAGACTGACCAATGCTCTCATCCCCCCATTAAGCTTTGACCAAGGAGTGGCCATCTAGGTGCAGGACTTGCCCCATTCCAACAGTGGTGACACTAATGGCCATTATTTTCCATGAACTTCAAGTCAATAGAATCCCAATCTAGATTGGCATCAAGGAGAGTAGGTCGTGTTTCAACTCATTGCCATATTTATAGGCCTTTGTCACCACAAGTTGTTGATTGAAATGTTGAGGGTCTACCTCTCAAACTACCTACTTGTACACGTAATTAGACAACCACACCAAGAAGATTCCCTTCACTTTGCATCTATGCATTCAGATGATGATAATATGGCCGCTTGTCGAGGACATACACCAACATGGTATGCTCTCATGTATTTTTCATTTGGTTCAATTCCTCGATGTATAGATCAAGAAAAATGTGTCCTTCTCCTAATCTTGTCCCCAAGAACTCCATCTTGGCATTTGTCTTCTTCACACAGAGGATTTGAGGCCAACCATCCTTCCTTCCCTCATTTCCCACCTTAGATATAGGGTTCCTTGTCTACGAGGATTATGGGTATCTGATGCAAGTGTGATGGTGGTGTTAGGTTGTTGGGTGTTGGTGCTTACATCAGTGCGGAAAATGGAGGGGATTTCCTCCAACGTTTCCATAATGGACGTCAAGTAGTCGTCTAGATGATCTCCATAGCAACCTAGGGTAGACGAGTTTGTGTGTGTGTTTGTATGTATATATCTATGTATGTATGTATGGGATTAAGAGAGAAAGATTTCTCCCCCCTAAGCCCGTGGCAGAGGCCGAACAACCAGGAGGGTGGTAAATCAAGGCAGCAACTGGGATTCGAACCCGGGTCCCTGTGTTAGGGGACAGTGTGCTTGACCACTAGAGCCACTCCTGCCAATCCTTGTCGGTTGTATGTATGTATGTATGTATGTATATATGTATGTATATATGTATGTATGTATGGGATTAATAGAGACATTCTCTCCCCCTCTCCCATGCCTGTGACGGAGGCCGAACGGCCGAGAGGGTGATAAACCAAGGAAGTAACTGGGATTCGAACCTCGGTCCCTTTGTTAGGGGACACCATGCTTGACCTCTTGAGACACTCCTTGTTAGCATTGTATGTATGTATGTATGCATAGGATTAGGATAGGAATTCTCTCCCATATCCCATACCTGTGATGGAAGCCAAATGTCGAGGAGGGTGGTAAACCAAGGTAGAAACTAGGATTTGAACACATGTCCCTTTGTTAGGGGACATCGTGCTTGATCACTTAAACCACTCCTTGTCGGTTGTATGTATGTATGTATCAAAATCAAAAAAATGTATTCTGACTTACTCCTAAAAATATTGGAGGTCAAGAGTTACATACAGGCCCTACGCCATGCATCACACTGAACATAGTTACAAGTCACTCTTCTAGCTAATGGAGATCTTACGTATAACACATTTACAAATGTTTACAACAATACTCTTAATATTTTCATCTACACCATGATGTCTCCTTCTATTATTTTCCTCCCAAATATGGTATCATAAAGTCGCAAAAAGAAGCTTCTTCATATCATCATTCCCACACTTTAGCAGTATCCTTCTTGAATCTCCCTCCAGATGGATGTGTGTCTTAAGGTCTCTACACAACGTATCCCATATCTCTTTTGTGAACTTGCACTCACCCACAAGATGATTACAAGATTCATATTCATCCTTACATAATAATTACAAAGTAGACACATCATTGTTCCATCCTTTTATCGTGTCAAGAGTGGAAAGGACATTGTGTAGAATTTTATATATACACATACTCCATTTTGGCACATGCAGCCTTGTCCAAATTTTCTCCCCATGTGTGTCCTTTGTGCCCCTGGATCGTGTCACTTCTCATAGATTTTTCTTGGGGTCTTTAAGCCTCCATTTAACTAATTTATGGGTGTCGAACAAATGCCTAACATGCTGTAACATATCAGTCATAACATTGATAGTGTGTGAGTAACCTACCCTTGTCTTTGGCTTTAAGTCTAGTCCTCTTGGATATATCTCCCTCATCCACTTCCCCCAAGTTTAGGTGCCTTCTTGGTAGGTGATTATATGCCTCTTTGTCCCCCACTTTTCTATGTCTTTAGGTGCTTTTAAATTCATTCCTCCTTCATCTCTTGGTAGCGCCACTCTTTCATATTTCATAGGATGATGTCCTCTTACCCATAGAAAATTTGCCATCTCCATTTCCATTCTATCTAGAATTAAACTAGGGATCTCTCCTTGCTTCACCATGAAAATAAGAAGTCCTTCAATAGTTGCCTTTATCAGTGTAGCTAACCCCATCATTGAAGTCTTTTGTGTCGGCCACCTATTCACTATTTCCTCCATTTTGTCTATGCAACCAGCAAAATCCTTGACTTATAGATTACCTCCAACCAAGGGAAATCCCAAGTATTTTGTAGGAAAACATCCCCTCTCCACACCCATTGCTTCTACTAACATGTCTTCCATCTGGTAACAATTCTTGGATAAGCAAATATGTGTTTTGTTCGCATTCACACACAACCCTATTTGCTCTCCAAATATTCCTAACAATTTTTTAAGATTTTCCAGCGAATATTGCTTAACTTCAATAGAAACTAACACATATCCACAAAGATCAAATGGGTCATCACCTTTGTGCCATGTACTATGTAGAGCTTGATCTTCTTTTCCACCTTAGCTTGCTGCATCTTTTGTGTGAAATACTCCATAACAATCACAAATAGAAGATGTGAAAGGGGATAACCTTGATGTAAGCCATTTCCTCTTCTAAACATCAATGTAGATGTACCATTAACCAGGATAGAAAAACTTGTGGTGACAACACATTGCTTCATCCAGCAAATCAATTGTTCATTAAACCCCATTTGTTGCATGATCCCATAGTTTCTCCCATGTAACACTATCATAAGCTTTAGAGACGTCCAATTTCAAGTAGGCTTTTGTACTTCCTCTCATCACATTATAGTCCAACAAAAATTCCCCAACCAGTAGAGTACAATCACTGACATTTCTTCCTATCACAAAGGCTCCTTGATTTGCAAAATAAGATAGGGAAATACCAACTTCAGTCTAGCAGCCATAATCTTAGCAATGATTTTATATTGTACTCAACAACATGTGATAGGTCTAAAATCAGTGAGAGAGAAAGTAACCTTTTTCTTAGGAATGAGTACCAGAAAAGAATGATTAACTCATCTCAGAATGTTGCCTTCTTCCAGGAACCAGCTAACATATGAAACCAAATCCTCCTTGATGATATATCAAGCCTTTTTTAGAAGAAAAAAAAATTAAATCGATCTGACCCTTGAGATTTGTTGCTGCCAATGTTGCATATTGCCTCCTTGACCTCTTGTTCATTATTTCTTCTTATAAGAATATTACTATATGTGCTTGTAAGTATTAATTTCCACTCCATATCCTCCTCCTCTATGTCATTTTCAAACTCTTTATTATATAATGATGTGTAGAAATTAATGGCTTGATCTTTTAGGTCATCTTATTGATTGACCACTCTCCCTTCAACATCAACTGACTCAAAAATAATATTGTCAGCCTCCCTTCTTTTAACAATAGTATGGTAGAGCTTAGTATTTATGTCCCCATCATCCATCCACTTCTCCCTACTCCTTTGATAGTAGAATTTTTCCTCCACTTTCTTCAAGTCCCCTAGCATCTGTTTCAACTCCCTATCTTTTTTTTATCAGAGCCAGGATTGAGAGGGTCCATCAATAGTGTCTCCCTAACCTCCTTGCATTCTCTTTTTGTTTCTTTTATCATGTTTGGAATATTCACTTAAGCTCTAACCCATCTCTTAAGTGCAGCCTTGGTATTTGATAGCTTTTTAGCAAAGATGTACATTGGATTTGCAATCACCTACATGCTCCATCCTTCTCATATGACATCATCAAATCCATTCCAATATGCCCAGTAGTTTAAAAATATGAAAGGTTTCTTCTTTTATTTCTTTTTTGTAATATGAACTGAGATGGGCGCATGGTCACTTAGCTCAGATCATCCCTCCTTCACATGCACATTAGGATATATTCACAGCCACTCATCATTCACTAAAGCAATGTCTAATTTTCTCACTATCCTATTTTCTGGCCCCCTTTCATTGTTCCATGTGAAGTTATAACCTCCCACCATTGGTAGTTCAAAAAGTCCAGCTTTAGCAATAGTTTGATTAAAAGCATCTATCTCTGCATTCAATCCTAACCTTTTCCCTCTCTTCTCAGCCTGTAGACGAATAGTATTGAAATCCCTAATTACCAACCACAGAAGGTTTGTCCGTTTGGAGAGATATACGAAATCCTTCCATAGATACAGTGTAGCTTTGCCATCGTTATGACTATATACAAATGTCATCCACATGTGTAATCCTCCATTGTTCCTATAGTCAATTGTAACCTACTGATCTGTCATCTATATCACTAACACCTTCCATGCACGCAACTTCCATGTCATGCAGACTGTAGTCACTTCTACATACTCAACATTAGATATGTGCTCCCACCCCTTCAAAAAAAATATCTAATATTGTTCTTATTCTATTCCTTTATTTTAGTTTCCACTAGAGTGACCAAATAATGTCCACTAGAAGCGATCCACTCACATATCTCCTTCTTCTTTTTTATGTCCCACTGACCCTTGATATTCCATAGAATCATGGACATATTAACAATTTTAATGAGACCTTGTTCGCCTCAAATGCTCCTTTGCACTACTTTTCTTAATATCCCTCTTTTCTCTTTGCTTAAATAGTTCTTCCCCTTCCTTGTCCAAGTCACTTAAAGCCTCAAAGTTATTGGAGGTGTCAAGAATATCACTCACTCCCTTGTTTTTTGGGATCCCCATCTTCTTGATGTTGCCTCTTTTTTGCTGAGGGGATGAATTTTCACTCCACTTGGTGCTTTGAAGTTGCACTTTTCTCAACTTCTCTTTTTGGGTTGCTGCTAAACGGAACACCAGTGTCCTCGATTGCTTTGTTGTTGGCTTTTGGTTCCATCTCCTTTGATGTGTTTGCCTCATTTGCTCTCTCCACCTACTACTTTGGTGGTACAGTGTGAATAGGCTTGTTCCTCCATTCTTGGTTCTCTGTCCTATCAGTTGCCTTACTCACATCAACCTTCATCTTCTTCATATCATAATGAGCATCAGCGTGGCCAAAAGCACAACAAGAAATGCACTTGGGTGTAATGTAATTGAAATCAATTATAACAGGTATTGGCTCCACCCCCTTAACATTGAGCCAGACTTTGTTTGGGCATGGACTGTCTACAACCAACTCCATGAGAGCTCTTGCATCTTCTCCTTTAAGGGATCAATCATCAATATGTAGAAATGTACCAACCCCCACCACTATGGTACCCTCTTCCCTCATTTTCCACATTCTACCAAATGAGTGAATTGTGATCCAAGTAGGGATGGTCAAGAACTCTTCTTTCTTCGGTTCGTCACCATAACGATAGTGTTTGGCTATCACTAATTGAGAGTCAAACCAGCATGGACCTAGCTTCAATTCTGCATCCTTATCTATAGAATTAGAGATCATCACCAGGAAGATTCCATTCACTTGTGACATCAGCTTGAAACTACCTTTCAGACTCCACTTGTGATGAATCCACGCTTGCAGGTGTAGGAAAAAGGGCCTCTTTCCCAGGACGTACACCATGAAAATGTAATCTCAGACATTCTCCATCTTCACAAACTTTTCCACTTCTAGTTCGACATGGATAATGTTTTCATTTACAATCAATTTTGGGAACCTCAGCTCGTCCTCATTATGCGTCATCAGCTTCTTCAGAACCTACGACCAAAACTTCCTACATGTCGCCACCATTGCTCCGTGTTGACCCTATGAATTAGGGTTCCTTGTCTCCTTCTCTTCTTGGCGTCACCAGCCATCATTAGGGGTGGGGTTTGGGTTTTTAGGTGGGGGTGATGTGTGGGCATGGACACCACCAACTGAAGTGGTTGGGGGGGGGCGTTGCCACCATGTTACAATCACATGGAATCGCCCAGAGCATCCCTAGGGTCGCATTTTTGTTGTTGTAGTATGTATGTATATATGGGATTAAGAGATAAAGATTTCTCTACCCCTCTCTCATAAACTTTGGCGGAGGCCGGACGCTCGGAAGGGTGAAAAATCAAGAGATGCTTCTCCGTGTGGTTTCGAATCCGGGTCCCTTCATTGGGGACCAGCAGGATTCGCCAACCGGGCTATTCCCTTACCGGCAGTAAGTATGTATATATGTATGTATGTACTTATGTATGTATGTACTTATGTATGTATGTATGTATATATATATATATATTGAAATTAGGTAAATATATATGTTGACTTCCTGTAAAAATGTAGGAGGTCAAAGTGTTACATACAACCCCACACTACCGAAAACATATAAAACACACACTCCTATCTAATGTTTAGTTTGTGATTTACACTTTTACAAATTTTTACAACTATACTTATTGGGATTTTGGTTGTACCACTGTGTCTTCTTTCATTCCTTCTACTGTATATGTGATAGAAAAGTGCTGAAAATATAATCATCTTTTTAGTAGCTCATTAGCATCCACCATGGTTATTCTTTCAAATCGTGTTTCACTCGGAGATCCTTGCATATCAGCCCCCAAATTTTTGTGTGCATTTGCAACATCCTAGTAGATGATTTTGGGTTTCCTCCTATTCACTATACAATATACATGTAAATGAAACCTCTTGATTCCACTTATGTATCTTGTCTAACGTGGCTAGTGAACCATGCATAATTTTATAGAAACATACTTTATTTTGGCACATGTTTTCCAGTTCATACATGTTCCATATTTTTGTCTTTCAGCCCTACATCGCTTCACTTCCCATAGTTCAATCTTTGGGTCTTTGAGCTGCCAAAACCCTACTCTATGTGGGGAAAAAAGGTTCTCGTTGTCATACTGTTACAACCTCAATTTTGCATATGTTTTCATAATTGAATTGTAAAGTTTTTGTGAATGTGGATTTATTTGAAAAGGGTGTATGCTTTGCTTCAAAAGATGGTTTCTTTGCAAATCTCCCTTTTGATAAGAATTTTGTAATTCCTATCATTAGATTAATCCAATAATGGATATAAAATAGAAGAAAAGAAGAAAAGTCCAAATAAAAGGAAGAGATACAAGATAATGGATACTAAGCAAAGTAATTATGAGAAATGCATGGAAATATCTAGAAAGTGGCATTAATGGCCACAATTGAGTAAAATTCGTTTATATAAAGGAAATAAAAGAGAGAAAGGAAATATATATAAAATATGTCTTTTTAAGTAATAACTTGCATATGAAAAGAAGTCTCTTATACTTTTATATTTGAGTCTCAAAAGAAATAAGTCTTGTAAGGGAAGTAAGAAAAGTTAAAAGAAGATGTAATCAAGTACTTTCAAAATATGTTGCCTTACGCAATGATGTATAACGTGAACATAAATCCATTAACACACAAACCCTAATGTTATATAAAGGGGTACATATTGGAGAGGGAGGCAGATCCCTGACATCTCCAAGTGTACGGTGTGGGCATGTTTATCTTCAGCCCTTCGTTCCTCTCCTCTCATCTACTTGGTTTCTCTCCTGACCAGCATTGATCACACAACATGAAGGGGTGGTCGTTGACCTGACCTATGATGTCAGTGTGGAGGGTTCACCAACACCAGGGATGGAGTCCCCTGGGTGTAGCCGTTTAGCAATACAGATGGGTGGGCAGCTCTGGCTGGTGTCAAGTAGGTAGAGCGATGGGAGCCACCACTGTGCACCATGGTGCTGCTGGCGGTTGGGGCGAGGCCGATCGAGGTTCCTTATTGGTTCAGAGCCACCCCCTTTCCCATTGTTGTATTGGAAGAGAACCCTACCCAGACCAGTTGCAGGTCTTCCTCTCCTCACAACTTCTTTTCCTGGAGCCACAGAAGAAGCTCCGCTGTCGATTGTTATGCCAGCACAGGGCTTGAGGGTCCTGCCATTGAACCGGCAGAGAATCCCTGACGAGGATGCAAGGTTTTGCGAGGCGGGCATCTGTGGCGGTGCACGGAAGAACCTGAGTCATAGCGAGGGGAGACAAAGAGGAGTGAAGAGGGCGTCGTGGCCATGGCCTCGTTACGCAGAAGACGCGTAGGAGAACATCAACACAAAGCATCATGGTTGGAGTCTGTGAGAATCGTGAGGAAGGAGATGATAAGAGTGAAATGATGTGAGGGCCCCTGGGGCTGCACATTACCCATAAGGTTAAAGAGGTAAATTAACTCTTTTATTTAGCTGGTCCGCCGATAAACGAATATTCGATAAAGCTGACGTGTCAAGCTATGATTGGTCCTAAAGTAATAATGTTGCAAAATTCGTAGAAGATAATTGGTAGCTCCGTTTGGCACATATAATATATGAATTTTGATCAAAAAAATGCAAGGAACCCATTAAAAATAGTTTTATAGCATGAATCTGATCTTAGTTCGAAAAGGAGATAAAGTTGCTAACTTTAATGATTTAATATGAGAAAAACCCTAACTCGATGATTCTATAGAATAAAGATCATTAATATGGATAATCTACAAGCATATTAATTTGTTATTAATAAAGAGATGTATTGAATGTCTAAGAAGATAATCCATAGGCTAAATAGATTAATTGGGGTTTTGATATGTTAATATGCTTTAATGGGCCTTGAAACCCTAATATTAGTAATTATATCTCTTAATGGCTTTTAATTGTTTAGTTTCATGATTAAAGTTGAGATATGTTAATTCTAAGCTATTTTGAGTATAAAAGGTTCCTAGTTGTGGATAAATACCCTTAATGTAGTAATTGGGGTTTTCTAATGGATAAAGGTAGAATTAATAACAAATAGAGTTCATATGTGAATTGGACCACAATAAACTCTGAATTGATGATAAATGAGTGTAATGACTTTGTCATGGTTTAAAAGGATAAAAATGGTAGCCTTAATGAAAAAGAGGCTTAATGGACTTAATTGATGATTAATTGTGCTTTAATCTGAAATTGAGGTTATGTGTTGTTAAAAGGTAACCTTAATAACTTTCGTGAAGGATAGATGAGAAAATTACGGTTTAAAAGAGTAAGATGAAGTAAAATCCTAATTGCAAAGTAAACCCTAAAAAGAGGAAGAAACCCTAAAAAGGAATAGAAACCTTAAGTAGCAAGATGGTTTGGATAGATTTTGATAAAAAAGAATTGAATGTTATTTCAGGATCTTGTTATGTGTGCTGGCTTGCTTGGATTTCTTACTTGCATGGATTATTCTGTCTCAAATCAGCCTGACAGGTATGTGGTTCTGCTTATGAATATCTCGAATTAGTTTTTCAAGGTTTTCTGAAGTTTTCCTTGATGAGTTGAATTAAACTGTTGGATGAATTTAATTCATGCAAATTATAATGTGAATATGAATATCACTTAAGATATGTGCCTACTAGCTCAGATCCTAGTCCCCTCTGTGGCTTAATGGTTTGACCTAGTACATGGCTACCTATGGGGTAGGTCCATCAGGTCATTGGATGACTTAGTACATGGCTACCGATGGGGTAGGTCCATCAAGTCACCTTGAGTCAGGGATTGGACTACCCTTAGGTAGGGCCATGCGACTCTATAACCCTAAGTATTGGCTACCTGTGAGGTAGGGCCATGGGGGTAAGCATCTACCATAGAGAGAGGTAGTATCAAAGTCCCCTGTAGGGACAACACAGAGATAGGGGATAGGTAAGGATTGAGTAGTATTGCTTAAGATGTAATCTTGGCTGTTAAATGATAATTGGCTGATTACATTATTATCATAGTTGCACGATTATTATTTCCCCCACATACCAGCTTTATGTTGACCGACGTTTTGTTTGTCGACATTTTATGTACAAGTGAAAAGAACAAATAGTAAAGTGGCATATGTGGAATTAAATGAGAATTAAAGTGCAAAGGAGGATTAGTTGGATTAGTATCTGTGTGGGTAGAAGTTTAGAAATCCCAGTTTTAAAAAGGTATGTAAAAAGTTTATTTTATTACATCTTTTCAGTATAGTCTGGTAGAATTTAATAATTGTTATTGATTATTTGTCGAACCTTTGATCCGGGAATTGGGATAATGTCTCTGACCTCTTGGTCTCCCTTAATTAGGGGTTACTGGGAGGCGGGGTCGTTACATTTGGTATCAGAGCAAGGTTCCTCATTTAATCTGTAATAATTATTAAATTTTACAAACTCTGTAGAACCCAAGGGAGTTATTAGAGGAATTTTTGAAAGACAGAGGTGTCTAGAAAAGGATCACGCCTGGGGGTTGGCAAGATTTTCCTCCACACCGCTAGTCGAAATATGAGGACTCCCAGATCCGTGTGATTGCCTGGCCAAAGTCTCAGGATTTGACTCAAAATAAGATACCTTTAGGACTCTCTCATCTTGTTCATCCCTTCTCAACTCAAATGTTGTTAAGGATTATAAGGATTAGGGTTTTCTCTCTTTTCCTCACCCTCTTGAGGTATGGGTAAGGTTGATAAGGTCTAAGGAATCCTCCACCAAATTAATGAAAAGCATGTAAATGAGATGTCATGGACATAAGCTTAATATATTAAGTGTAAACTAAAGAATAGATACATGCTTAGGTCGTATGACATAAGTTGTCATGCCCTAAGGAGAGACCTGAGGTCAGACCTTCTTGTTAGGAGGATAAGTAAAGAGAGTTAGTCTTGGAGGTAGAAACCTCCATTATAAGTAGACACCTGACACGTCCTCTGAGAATGATGTTAACCCTAACCCTAAGTGAAGGTTAGAGAGAGAGATGACACGAGGAGTAGATGTCATGATAGAATAGATGGGTGAACATGCTTTTGGATGCCCATATGAGCTATGAGAGGTTGGATGACCTAGCACCTTTGGCAACCCAACCCTGGGAAAGGGTCGTGCATGTTAGAGAGAAGGATAGTTCCTTCATTGATGAGGTTAGAAAAGGACCTCTAGAAACCCTATGGGATTATGCAAGTAGGGCATAGTATGCACCCAGAGTACGTCAGTGGTGCGAGAAGTAGGCTAAAACCCTATCCAAGAGAGTATGATGGATATCTTACGAGATAAGCATAAAGAACTATGAATAATCTTGAGAAAAAATAAGTTGAACATAGGCTTCGCCCAGGTAGGGGTATGCTTGTGAGCTTGATCCATCTTCATGGAGAGAGGACCCCTAATAGTGAGTTTGGTTGTAGGATTAGCTCCAGAGAGAGAGAGAGCATGACCCAAACAAGAAAGTTGGAAGCTTAGACTCCAAGATATGAGGAACAGTGGGGAGTTGAAGATGATGCGACCTAAGTGGATGGTTGTGGTTGCCTCATGCATGATCCCTGGAGGCTGATGATATCTTGGTTGTCTTTAGAGGAGCCAAACCTTAGAGAGAGGATGAGGCTTCTGGTACCTATGTGCCTATGGTATAGATGTTTACCTTCTGAGATGGGAAAAAGAGTTCCTTAGGCCATGGAGAGGCTTAGTAGCAAGTTGTGATGCCTTACACCCAGTTGGTTGTCCTTGAGGAGGACTCCACTTTGACGTATTAGTCGGGTAGTAGGATGACAGGAAGTACCTTGTACATTTTTGGTTCGTGGTTAAAAGTTGAACAGGCAGTTGGATGTCAAGGAAGTGAACCTGGGGTTCCTAGGCCTAAGAGGGGAAGTGGTGTACCTGATGCTCCTGATGAGATTTGAGTTTCTATAGATTCGATCATGGAACTCCTCATGTTTAGAGGAAAGGGAAACCCCTTCAATTTAAGGTATGTTTGATGAATCCCACATAGCTAAGTTGGTGACATGGGAAGGTGTGTTCTTGATCCAAGGTTGAGGAATGAGAATAATTATGACCTAGTATGGTTTAGTAGGTGGTCTTCTTGTGCCTTAGTAGCTTGCTAGGGTTAAGCATGCTCATGTGGATGCAAACCCTATACATAAGCATGTTTTGTGACCTTTGTTATCAAGGTGTAGTTTCCTCCTATCCTGGGAGAGGGACCCTTTTGTAGGGTGTATACCAGTTTTTTTGGTTTAAGGTAACCTAAAGAGATCTCAATCGGATCTTTAGAAGCTAGGTGAAAAGTACATAGTAAGAGAATGAACCTTAGACCCATAGATAACCATATCTAAGTGCATGTGGGTGTGTTACCATGGAGGTAATCAGTATGGGGCCTGACCAAGGTAGGCAGGTCACCATGACTCCAATGAGAGGATGAAAGTCATCCCAGGAATGTAGATAGAGATGATGGAGACTTGGGTAAGGTTCTAAGTTGGACATGTACTATATTAGAATCTTAAGTCTATCCAAGGGTCAGTAGGGATAAGATCGATGGAAGTAGGAGTTGCCTAATTCCCTAGTTGCACATGACCATAGGGTCGGGAGGTAATATCTATCATTGTCTGAGGGCCATGGGTTAGGAGAATGATCACCTTCATGAACTCATGGGACCCAAAGGGCAGATGAGTAGGGCACTCTCTGGATGCATAAGGGAAGAGGGATGACCCCAAAAGTTCTGGCACCCTATAGACCTAGAGGAGATGACCAAGGAATGTGTGGTGACCCAAGTAGGTTCAAGACCAGTTTTCCATGGAAGTAACCTTGATATCACGATGATCGGGATATAGAGACATAGGTTTCACATTTCAACTTAGATTTGAAGGTGAACTGGCAAGGTGGGATGTACCATCTCTAATCTTGGAACATGAAGAACTCTATATTTGGACGGCTACCAAATGCTTATTCTCTCTTGTAATGGGAGTGAGAGATAGGACAGTACGCATGCCATACACCAAGGATAAAGATGATGGGAGTTGGAATGTTGCTATGAGGTATGAAAACAGAGAGTAAACGATATGTGGATGGTTTATAAACATCAAGAGAACTAAGGTAGTCATCTTATGAGGATGCTTGTATCATGAGCTATGAGGAATTTGTGAGTCATACAAGGTAGAGTTTGATAACCAAGAAGATGAGCTCTAAGCTTTCTTGTTGTGTCTGAGATGAGATGATAAGTGGAATACATGGAGGTGTATGTCTTCAACATTACCTAACACCTAATGATGTGAAGTGGTTAAGATGCAGCTACCTAGTTTAGCTAGAGGCTAGGAGAGGCTGTTGGGTTAGCCCTAAGTTTGAAAAAGAAGATATGTTGGGCTAACACTCAGATGTAACAAGATATGTGGAACAAGTTAGTAGTTGTTTGGTTAGCCAGCCTAAGCCTTCATGCAATAAAAGGATGGTGGTAGAACCTCATATGCACTTCTCTGGAAAGGAAGGTGATGAAACCCTGACTAGAGTGGTTTAGGGTTTCTGAGGAATCAATCTTGAGGAATCATGACATACATGAGATCATGATTTTAAGTTCATCATGCACTGTGGTACTACTAAGATAGTAAGTTTTAGTAGTAAATTGGATGCTTAGGATGAAGTTGTGCATGGTTTGTCACCATGCAAGCCAGAAGGTGAAGGACGAACATCAGTAACCCAGAGAGTTTATGTAGAGGATAAAGAGTCCCTGACAGGGAATGGGGGTTCACCACTATGGATGATGTGGTAAGTCTCCCCTGGACTAAGGAAGGTCAAGATGCTATAAGGGTTATGGTAGATCGCATGAGAATGTAGACAAGGGACAGATCTGGTTGAACTACATATGAGAGATAGATGGTTCAACTACATCATGATGCGAGTTCAAAAGTTCTTTATAACCTACAGATTCACTTCCATGAGGTGGAAGTAGACGAACTCGATGCTAGTACAGTTTATCACATCTAACTAATGGTTAGTATAATCTAGACTAGAGGGTTTGATAAGAGCATGTGTGCTTGTTCATGGTCATACATGGAGACAGTTCTTGTCTTCTGTAAGATGTGATGATAACCACCATAGCCAGTATCGGGATGTAAAGAAGCTCTGTAAGGGAGGTTGTGTCAGTCACCACTTCATTGAGATGATGTTGGTGAAGGGATCTCACGAAGGTCAGGAAAAGGACCAGAGTGTGTGTAGATGAAGTCTCTTTGATCGTGCAATGGCTGAAAGAGATCCTAGGGGTGACATGAGTCATGAGCTGATGCAAAGCAGACTGACATGCAGTTCACTATGGGAGAGTATGTGATGTGAAAATCTGACCCCTCTGAGCTATAGCTAAGAAAGCTGAGTCCCCGATATAGGGGTCCATTTGAGATGGATTGGTGGAGATGGTTGTATTTAGCCTTACCCCTTAGGATGACATGATGTACAATGTGTTACATGAGTCCGATCTAGAGCACTATGTGAGGTACCCCAAGCCATGTGCTGAGCCATGAACCTATTTATCTTATTGAGAGGATGAAATGTCCTGAGTCACCTATGAGTGTATGATATGCTAAGGTGAGAAAGAACTCAGATACAAGAATATGAGATGATGAAGGTCCTTGGAAGGCACCATGGAGAGGGTAAAACCACGTGGGGGCCATGATGGACATGAGGAAGTCTTATCCTATTTGTTTGTATGTTTGAGGGAATTTTGAGGGGAAAATTCCTATAAGAGGGGAAGGATTTTACAACCTCAATTTTGCATATGTTTTCATAATTGAATTGTAAAGTTTTTGTGAATGTGGATTTATTTGAAAAGGGTGTATGCTTTGCTTCAAAAGATGGTTTCTTTGCAAAACTCCCTTTTGATAGGAATTTTATAATTTATATCATTAGATTAATCCAATAATGGATATAAAAGAGAAGAAAAGAAGAAAAGTCCAAATAAAAGGAAGAGATATAAGATAATGGATACGAAGCAAAGTAATTATGAGAAATGCATGGAAATCTCTAGAAAGTAGCATTAATGGCCACAATTGAGTAAAATTCGTTTATATATAGGAAATAAAAGGATGGGAGAAAGGAAATATATATTAAATATGTCTTTTTAAGTAATAACTTGCATATGAAGAAAATTCTCTTATACTTTTATATTTGAGTCTCAAAAGAAATAAGTCTTGTAAGGGAAGTTAGAAAAGTTAAAAGAAGATGTATTCAAGTACTTTCTAAATATGTTGCCTTACGCAATGATGTATAACGTGAACATAAATCCATTAACACACAAACCCTAATGTTATATAAATGGGTACATATTGGAGAGGGAGGCAGATCTCCAACATCACCAAGCATACGGTGTGGGCATGTTTATCTTCAGCCCTTCATTCCTCTCCTCTCATCTGCTCGGTTTCTCTCCTGGCCAGCGTTGATCACACAACATGAAGGGGTGGTCGTTGACCTGACCTATGGCGTCAGCATGGAGGGTTTGCCAACACCATGGATGGAGTCCCCTGGGTGTAGCCGTTTAGCGATACAGATGGGTTGGTAGCTCCGCCTGGTGTCGAGTAGGTAGAGTGATGGGAGCCACCACCGTGCACCATGGCGCTACTGGCAGTTGGGGCGAGGCCGACTGAGGTTCCTTATTGGTTCGGAGCCACCCCCTTTCCCATTGATGTATTGGAAGAGCACCCTACCCAGACCAGTTACAGGTCTTCCTCTCCTCACAACTTCTTTTCCTCGAGCCGCGGAAGAAGCTCCGCTGTCGGTTGTTATGTCGCATAGGGCTTGAGGGTCCTTCCATGGAACCGACAGAGAATCCCTGACGAGGATGCAAGGTTGTGCGAGGCAGGCATCTGTGGCAGCGCACGGAAGAACCTGAGTCGTAGCGAGGGGAGACGATGAGGAGGGAAGAGGGCGTCGTGGCCATGGCCTCGTTACGCAGAAGATGCACAGGAGAACGTCGACCAAAAGCATCACGACTGGAGTCCATGAGATTCGTGAGGAAGGAGATGATAAGAGCGAAATGACAAGAGGGCCCCTGGGGTTGCACATTACCCATAAGGGTAAAGAGGTAAATTAATTCTTTTATTTAGCTGGTCCGCTGATAAATGAATATTCGATAAAGCTGACATGTCAAGCTATGATTGGTCCTAAAGTAATAATGTTGCAAAATTCGTAGAAGATAATTGGTACCTCCGTTTGGCACATATAATATATGAATTTTGATTAGAAAAATGCAAGGAACCCATTAAAAAAAGTTTTATAGCATGAGTTTGATCTTAGTTCGAAAAGGAGATAAAGTTGCTAACTTTAATGCTTTAATATGAGAAATACCCTAACTCGATGATTCTATAGAATAGAGATCATTAATATGGATAATCTACAAGCATATTATTTGTTTGTTAATAAAGAGATGTATTGAATGTATAAGAAGATAATCCATGGGCTGAATAGCTTAATTTGGGGTTTTGATATGTTAATATGCTTTAATGGGCCTTGAAACCCTAATATTAGTAATTGTATCTCTTAATGGCTTTTAATTGTTCAGTTTCATGATTAAAGTTGAGATATGTTAATTCTAAGATATTTTGAGTATAAAAGGTTCCAAGTTGTGGATAAATACCCTTAATGTAGTAATTGGGGTTTTCTAATGGATAAAGGTCGAATTAATAACAAATAGAGTTCATATGTGAATTGGACCACAATAAACTATGAATTGATGATAAATGAGCATAATGACTTTGTCATGGTTTAAAAGGATAAAAATGGTAGCTTTAATGAAAAAGAGGCTTAATGGACTTAATTGATGATTAATTGTATGTGTTGTTAAAAGGTAACCTTAATAACTTTCGTGAAGGATAGATGAGAAAATTATGGTTTAAAAGAGTAAGATGAAGTAAAATCCTAATTGCAAAGTAAACCCTAAAAAGAGGAAGAAACCCTAAAAAGGAATAGAAACCTTAAGTAGCAAGATGGTTTGGATAGATTTTGATAAAAAGGAATTGAATGTTATTTCAGGATCTTTTTATGTGTGCTTGCTTTCTTGGATTTCTTACTTGCATGGATTATTCTGTCTCAAATCAGCCTGACAGGTATGTGGTTACGCTTATGAATATCTCGAATTAGTTTTTTGAGGTTTTCCGAAGTTTTCCTCGATGACTTGAATTAAACTATTGGATGAATTTAATTCATGCAAATTATAATGTGAATATGACTATCACTTAAGATATGTGCCTACTAGCTCAGATCCTAGTCCCCTTTGTGGCTTAATGGTTTGACCTAGTACATGGCTACCTATGGGGTAGGTCCATCAGGTCATTGGATGACTTAGTACATGGCTACCAATGGGGTAGTTCCATCAAGTCACCTTGAGTCAGGGATTGGGCTACCCTTGGGTAGGGCCATGTGACTCTATAACCCTAAGTATTGGCTACCTATGAGGTAGGGCCATGGGGGTAAGGATCTACCATAGAGAGAGGTAGTATCCAAGTCCATTGTAGGGACAACACAGAGATAGGGGATAGGTAAGGATTGAGTAGTATTGCTTAAGACGTAATCTTGGCTGTTAAATGATAATTGGCTCATTACATTGTTATCATAGTTGCACGATTATTATTTCCCCCACATACCAACTTTATGCTGATCGACATTTTGTTTGTCGGCGTTTTAGGACAAGTGAAAAGAACAAATAGTAAAGTGGCATATGTGGAATTAAATGAGAATTAAAGTGCAAAGGAGGATTAGTTAGATTAGTATTTGTGTGGATAGAAGTTTAGAAATCCCAATTTTAAAAAGGTATGTAAAAAGTTTATTTTATTACAGTTTTTTAGTATAGTCTGGTAGAATTTAATAATTGTTATTGATTATTTGTGGAACCTTTGATCTAGGAATTGGGATAACGTCTCTGACCTCTTGGTCTCCCTTAATTGGGGGTTACTGGGAGGCGGGGTCGTTACACATACCACCCTCATTACATTGATTGTGTGTGAGTAACCTTCTCGAGTTCTTGGTTGAAAATCCAACCCACGTGGGCATGTTTCTATCATCCACCTCCCCTATATCGAGCTTCCTTCTTGATAGATAACTATTCTTCTCAAGATCCCCCATTTAACAATGACTCTTGAGATTTTCAAATTCAGACCTCCGTCCTATTTTTGTGGTGCCAACCGTGCATACTTCATTGGATGATATTCGATTGCCTACAAGAAGTTTCCATTTTCATTTCTATGTGGTCAAGGACATCCGCTGGTATCTCTCCTTGTTGTAGCCAGTAGATGAAAAGTCCTTCAATTGCAACACTTGTTAAAGTTTCTCTTTGTGCCATGGAGGTCTTCTATGACGGCCATCTATAGATCTTTTCTTCAATATTAACATTACAATCAGAAAAGTCCTTCACCTGAACATTACCACATGCAAGTGGAAACACCACATATTTTGTAGGGATTTTTCTAAGATCTATCTTGAAGTCTACCTTTGCTTTGGTACCAATTTTTTGACAGGAAAATATGGGTTTTGATAGCATTCATGCATAGCCCAGTTTATTCCCCAAATTTCTGATGTAGCCTTTGCAATTTCTCAAGTGTTTTTCTTTTCACTTCCACAAATACAAGAACATCATCAACAAAAGTTAAGTGACTCATCACTCATGTATTGTATAGGGTTTGATATCCTTCTTGTCTTCCACCAATTCATCCTTTGTGTAAAATGTTTCATGACAATCATGAACCTGGGAGGAATACAAAGGATCACCCTATCGTAGGCCATTTCTCTATTTGGACATCCCTATCGAGGTGCCATTGACTAGGATGGAAAAGCTAGTAGTCCCCACACATTCTTTCATCTAGTTGATCCACTACTTATTGAACCTCATTTGTTGCATAATACATCATTATTTGTCTAGTCAGATAATATTATATACTTTTGACATATCCAACTTCAAGCTAGCTTTCTTGCTTCCTCTCATAATATTATAATCAAGTATCAACTCACCATCCAGGAGTGCACAATCACTAATACGCCTTCCTATAGTAGAGGCTCCTTGGTTCCCTAAAATGAGATAGGGAAAGACAGACTTCAGTCTTGATGTGAGAAATTTAGCAATAATTTTGTATTGAACTAAACATCAAGCTATAGGTCTAAAGTCAGCAAGAGAAGTTGTAATCTTCTTCTTTGAAATAAAAATGAGAAAAGCATGATTCACCTATCTTACAATATTGCCCCCACCAAAGAACCATCTTATATAGTCCACCATATCCTCCTTGATTATGTCCCACGTTTTCCTATAGAAGAAAGTATTGAAACCATCTAAACCTGGTGAATTATTGCAGTCAGTACTCTAGAATGCATCTTTAATCTCATGTTTAGTTATCTTCCTTGTGAGAATATTATTATGCATGCCAGAGAGTTCGAACCTCCATTTCATCTCCTCATCTTTCAGTTCTTCATTATAGCTTTTGTTGTTTGTTATCATGTATGTATTCATGCATGTATGTATGAATGAATGTATGTATGCATGTATATATGGGATAAATAGAGTCATTCTCTCCCACTCTCCCACACCTGTGGCAAAGGCCAAATGCCCAGGAGGGTGGTAAATCAAGGCGGCATACGGGATATATGTATGTATGTATATATGTATTATATTGTATGTATGGGATTAAGAGAGAAATATTTCTCCCCCCTCTCCCATGCCCGTGGCGGAGGTCGAATGCCCGGGAGGGTGGTAAATCAAGGCGGCAACTGGGATTCAAACCTGGGTCCCTTCATGAGGAGACACCGTGCTTGACCACTTGAGCCACTCCTTGTCGACTATTGTATTGTATGTATGTATGTATGTATGTATGTATGTATGTATGTATGTATGTATGTATGTATGTATTGGAATTAGGTAAATATATTCTAACCCCTCCTACAATAGTAGGATGTCAAATATTACATGTATCCCAACGCTGCACCCCATCAATGGATACAATCCACACAACTATCTAATGTGTAGCTTACACATGACACATTTACAAATTTTTACAACAATATATTTTGCAGTTTTAGATGAAATCCCATGCTTTCTACAATTCTATTCATTCCATATATGAAAATAAAGTGCAAAAAATAGAATTCTATTCAAAT
This sequence comes from Alisma plantago-aquatica, assembly GCA_963693085.1. Classification (NCBI taxonomy): domain Eukaryota; kingdom Viridiplantae; phylum Streptophyta; class Magnoliopsida; order Alismatales; family Alismataceae; genus Alisma; species Alisma plantago-aquatica. Next base: position 456,654,729 of record OY856411.1, on the reverse strand, counting down.
GCTTATTTCTGCAGCTCTTTATCAGTAGTTTAGCATCATCCTTCAATGGTATTTGCAATCTAAACTCCTTGCAAATCAAGCTTCATACTTCCTTCATGAAATTGCAACAACCTATCAAGTGGTTATGGGACTCTTCCTCCTCATTACACAACAATCAAGTAGATGAACTATCTTGATTTCATATGTGTATTTTATCTAGTCTGGACAGTGTGCCATGCATGATTTTATAAACACACATGCTCCATTTTGGAACATATTTTCCAGCCCATTCTTGTTCAAAAACTTTATATTTTAGAACTCTAGTTCTTAAACATTCATCTTCAAGTCTTTCAGGTGCCATCCACCAACTTTGTAGGTGTCAAATAAATGCTTTGTTTGCTTCTATAACTCCCGTATAACATTGATTGTGTGTGAATAGCCCTCCCTAGTCTTTGGATGAAATTCAAGGCCCTGTGGACATCTCTCCCTCATCCACTCACCCCAAACCGAGGCACTTTCTTGATAGTTTATTATTCTTATGAAAGTCCCCATTTTGCAATGTCTCTAGGAGATTTTTAATTCAGACCTCCTTTCTCCCTTGGTAGCACCAACCATGCATACCTCATAGGATGACATTCCACTACCCATAGAAAATTAAATAGTTTCATTTCTATCCTATCAATCACAACTCCCCGAATTTATCCTTGCTAAACATAGAAGATGAGAAGACCCTCTAATGAAGACTTTATTAATGTTGTCCTTACAGCCATAGAAGTCTTTTATGTAGGCCATCTTCCTATGATTTCATCAACTCTATCAGTGCAATCAACGAAGTTCTTCTCTTGTAGATTCCCTCCAGCAAGCAAAAACACAAGATATTTGGTAGGAAGCCTACCCAACTCCACTCCCATTGCATCATGTAATCTACCTCCACTTTGGTGGCAATTTTTAGATAAGAAGAAATGGGTTTTGTTTACATTTATGCACAACTTGGTATGTTGTATGAACTCCCTAAGAAATGTTTTCAATGCTTCTAGTGTTCTTATCTTAGCATCCAAAAATACAAGAACATCATCAGCAAAAATTAGATGGCTCATTACCTTCTCAACCATTAACCATTGAACCACACCCTCCATTATCTTGGAGTGTACAAGGATTAGTAAACATCATTATAGTTGATTAGATAACATTTCAATTAACACTATCTATGTCTTATGTATCATTCATATATGATTATCATTAAGTGTTCATATGTGTTTCTCATCCACCTACCATCATCCTATGTTGACCACATCACCACATAGGTCCAACACGCATTGTGACCTCCACCGTCTAGGTCATGTCGTGCCCATGACACCTAGGATTGGGGTTCCACCAAAACATCTAGACCAGAAGTTTTCTCGACTTCAAGGGTGTCTCAACCTTAACCTATGTCATGACCCAACACAATCATGGTCACGACCCTGTACTCTAGGGTGATTTCCTAACTCAAGAAAGGTATCAATAGGACACCAACATCAAGCATGACTAGACCACTACCCACCAAGTGTCTCAACCTATCATCATTAGGTGAAGCTCAACCACAAACAGTGGGGTATCTCTTCTAAAAGCTATCAAGGCCACCAAGAGGAAAGTGTCATGACCACACCAACATGCACCATTTAGGTTTCCAAAATAGAATTGAACCCAAGGGTGAAACTATAGTTATCATGAATAAAAGTCCACATACAAATGGTCACCAAGACCCTAAGTCATGGGTCAAGAAAATACCAAGTAATAAACAAACCCAGGGAACAGAAAACCATGCTCAAGATAACCAAAACTAAACCTAGTATTCCTCCAACCTCTAAGTACATGAACACCATGCATGAGATCGAGACAATGATTAATACATAGAGAAAAATCTTCATAACACATTATATACCAAATTGGGTACAAAAGGTTAGGGTTTCAGATTGCTTTCAAACCAACCATATAATCTCCACCAAACAAGCTCTAGAGATTACCAGTAAGCACAAGCATGGTGAGGAAGCAATTTAGAGGAAGAATACAGTAATAAAAAGCATAAATAAGTGCAATAATAGAGTAGCTTTAGTGTTATATAACCCAACTTAAGTTGATCACCACAAAGAGATCCAAACTCCAAGATCTAATGCTTGAAGAAGCTTTACCAAAATCTCCACACTTGGCCACAAGAGCACCTCAGGAAGAAGAAGACACCAAGGTCAAATCTAGACCAAGGAAAGAAGAAAAGAATCTCTTGTTTAAACCAAAGAGGAAAGGAAGAAAAAGAGGAGAAATCCTCTTCACACTTGGGTCTACCTTGTCAAGACATGGTCTATGACTCTTGTGATGAGGAGTTTCTATCCCAAATGACCACCAAAGAAGAACGATGGTCTAGGGCCCAAAAAAGAGAGGAAGATGAAGGTAGGATATCAAAAGAAACATCAAATTAGAAGAAAAACTCTTACCAAAGATGGGAGATGAGCTTGAATCGCCACTAGTAACACATGCAAGAGGAGATTGATCCCCCAAGCTCCAAGGACAAACCTCCTTGCTACACCAAGTTCTAATAACAAGAACAGAAGGAGGAAGAAGGTATATGGATCAAAGGGTTACAAATAAGGAAAGATAATAGGTTATATATATGAAGGATGCGAGAGAGAGAAAAGGGTGAGGTGTCAAAACACTAAGCGGCCCAAGGGACATTTGTCCTCACAAAATACCAACATGCATCCACATGCAACAACTTAAACATGACATGCAAGACATGGTGATGCACTCTTGGTAGTGTCTCGACCACCGTGTCATCCCCCATGGTCATAGTCATGGCCATCCTAGGGTGCACCTCCCATTGTTGCGACACCATCAACCAACATCACCTCTAGATCGATAAAAGACACCTCCACAAACCCTTGGTCGAGGCAACCCCAAATAGGTCAACCATCTCGACCCAAGACCTCCCTAAACCCCCTAGGTCTTGACTCAAACACCTGGATGAAGTGTCTCGGCTATGACACACTCCAAAACCAGCATTTTTTGTGACCCAAGTTTGAGGCAACACAACCAACTCACACATGGTCAAGGTACTCAACACCCACATCAGCCCTATTCACCACCTAGGGTGATACTCTTCAACAAGGGCTCAAACAAGGCACCCTATTCTTTCTCTTTCCTCTAGATGATGTTAAGAAAGAGAAGGAACACTGTAGAGGGGTAAAATTGAGTATCAATCCCCCATATTGGGTAAATTGCAATTTGAACCAAAACTAGCACACAAAGCACAAACAACATCCAAACAAGCTCAACTACAGACTTCACCTCTCCATAAGCCCTAATTACATCTCAAATGATTAGAGAAATATTATAAGCACATGATTAAGACAAAGTAATTAGGGTTACCCCAAAACTCAGGTCAGGGTCCTTACAAGCCATAAACCCCTAATAAGAATTTCACGCCCTAAATCCTAAGAGAAAAGAAATGGGTACTCCCTCTTCATCTCTTCCTCAAGCTCCCACGTGGCTTCCTCAACACCAAGGTTATTCCATAGAACCTTCACAAGCACTATGTCCTTCTTCTTTAGCTTCTTCACACTTCTATCAAGGATCAACACTAGGCCTTCAACGTAGGATATATCCTCATCAAGCTCCACCTATACATGTTGTAACACTAAATTTGTATCAAGATGGCACTTCCTCAACATTCTCACATGAAACACTGGATGCAACCTGTGCAACTCAGGTGGTAACTCCAACCTTTAGGCCACCTTCCCAACACATAACACCATAGGGTAAGGCCCCATAAACATGGGAGACAACTTACCCTTCTTCTAAAACCTCAAAACACCTTTCCAAGGAGAAACATTGAGGTACACTTTGTATCCCACTTGGAACTCTAAGGGTCTATGTCAGTTATCTTTATACGACTTCTGTTGGTCCTCTACTGCCTTCAACTATTGTTGAATCACTTTGATCTTTTATGTCGTCTGTTGCACAATCACAAGACCAAGAAGTTGGTATTCTCCCATCTCATAAAAACTTAACTGAGACCTACAACATCTTCCATACAATGCCTCATAAGGTGCCATGTAGATGCTCCACTAATAATTATTATTTTAGATGAATTCTATGAGACTGAGGTGTATGTCCCAACTACCCAAAAACTTAAGAACACAAGCTCTCAACATTTCATCCAAGGTCAAAATGGTCCTCTTAGATTGACCATCTGTCTGTGGGTGAAAGACAGTGTTGAAACCCAAAGTTGTGTGCATTTTCTCCCCAAAATGACTCATGAATTGAGGACCTCTATCATATACCATGGTAGCTAGAACTCCATGCAAATGCACTATCTCATCAACATATATTTGGGAAAGCTTCTCATATGTATATGTTGTCTTCACAGGAAGGAAATGTGTTGACTTGATCAACCTATCAACGATCACCAGTATGGAATCATGACCCTTAGTTGTCCTAGGCAAACCAACCACAAAGTCCTTAGTCATATGATCCCATTTCCACTGTGGTATAGGAAATGGTTGCAACATTCATGCGTGATTTTAATATTCATCTTTAACTTGCTAGCATACAGTGCATCTCACAATGAACTCTACTGCATCCTGCATCATGCCAGGCCATCAATACATGTATTTTATATTGTGATACATCTTGATACTACTTGGATGCATAGCATAAATGGACAAGTGAGACTCCTCCAAAACCATCTTCCTTAGGTTATCCACGTCAGGAAGCACAACTCTACCATGGTAACAAACTGTTCCATCATCTGACTCATGGAATACATCAAGTTTCTTATTGCCAACTCTAATCTAATCTAATGTATCATAGTATCAATCTATTGTGCCTTTCTAATCTATTTTCCCAGTATGGGCTTCACCTGTAATTGTGCTAACAATCCTTCTAGCAAGGAACTTCCAGCTTAACATTCATCTGACATATGGAGATTAGATGTCTCACTTATAGAACACCAAAGAACTAAAGTGGGCTCTATCCATAGGAGAAGTTGAAGACTTCCTGCTCAACACGTCTACCACAACATTATCCTTTCCTAGATGGTAATCAATCTTTTAGTTGTAATCCTTTATTAACTCCATCCAGTGTCACTGCTTCATATTCAACTCCTGTTGTGAGAAGATATACTTCAGATTTTGTGATCCTTGAAGATCTGACACTTCTATCCATAAAGATAGTGCCTCTAGATCTTCAAAGTAGGAACCAAAACTCCTAACTCCAGATCATGGGTTGAGTAATTCTCCTTGCATTTCTTAAGATGTTAGGAAGCAAAAGAAACCACTTATTTGTCTTGCATCAGCACACATCAAGTCATTCTTGAACACATCACAAAAGACTATGTATCCTTCTCCTTGCTCAGGTAACATTAAAAAAAATGCACTTGTCAACTTCTCCTTCAACTTCTGAAAGACACACTGGCATCTGTCATCCCAGATGAACCACACATCTTTCCTTGTCAACTTTGTCAAGGGCAAAGCGATAGAACTGAAGTCCTTGATGAACCTCCTATAATAGCTTGTCTAACATAGAAAACTACGCACTTTTGTTGGCATCTTTGTCTACTCCCACCCTACCACTAACTCTACCTTCTTATGATCTACATGAACTCCCTTGGAAGATATAACATGCCCCATAAAATCTACTGCCTCTAATCAAAACTCAGATTTGCTAAACATGGCATAATGTTGATGCTTCCTCATCATGATCAACACCTAACAAAGATGTTTCTCATGTTGCTGACTATCATGGGTATATATCAAGATGTCATCTATGAAAACTACCATAGACTGATCAAGGAACGGTCATACCACTCTTTTCATCAAGTCCATGAACGCTTCTGGTGCATTGGTTAGCCCAAACGGCATAACCACAAACTCTAAGTGACCATACCTCATCTTAAAAGTCGACTTAGGTATGGAATCCTCCTTGATCTTTGACTGGTGATATCTTGATCTCAGGTCTATCCTTGAGAACACTATCACACCACGCAACTAATCAAACATGTCATATATCCTTGGTAAAGGATACTTGTTCTTTATCGTCGCCTTGTTTAATTGTTTGTAGTCTATACACAACTATCATGGACTTGTCTTTCTTCTTCATGAACATCACTAGAGCACCCCACAGTGACGTACTCAGCTTGATAAAACCTTTGTCACGAAGCTCTTACAACTGTCTCTTCAACTCTACCATCTCTGCTAGAGCCATCATGTATGGTGTTTGGGCTATCCATTGTGTGTTGGGAGCTAGATTGATCTCAAAATCAATCTCTCAGGGTGGGGGAACACCAGGAAACTCTTTAGGAAACACGTCTTTGAACTCTCAGACAACTAGAAACTCTTGGATACTAGGAATCCTCACCTCAGTATTCAATACATTTTCCAAGAACGCCTCACAACCCTGTCTCAACAGCTTCCCCGCCACCATCACTGACACCAGATATGTTGGAAGAATCTTCCTATCTCCTTGGAGGATCCACATCATATCTCCATCTACAAACCTCACATGCTTTGAACTACAATCCAAGACCAATCCTTACTTCTCTAAGGTGTCCATTCCAAGGATTACATCAGATCCATGCATGTCAAATGGTATGAGATCCACTTGAATATTGAGCCCCAAAAAAGAAAGGACACAGGAAGGACACACCTCCTGCAACACAACAGAACCAAATAATGGGGTTTGTAACAACAAACTGTCTCTCCAATGATTAAAATGTAAAGGACAACTATTAAGCACTTCATGAGTGATAAAAGAGTGTGTTGCACATGGGTCAATCAAAATATATACAAAGCAAGAAGAAGAAAAATCAGAATGAAATAACTATATCTGACATGTCACTAATCGTGGGTTAACCACCACCTCCAACTGACTCATAGCATAGAATCTAGTCGTTTCCTATTGTCGCCCCCATCTTCCGCTTCCCTGAGAAGACAATCCAGCCGCGACACTTGGCCACAACCTCATCCTCCTACACTATTGTTCAACTATCTCTGTGAGCCCTACTTGCTCTTCCTCGATTGTTGGGTCACCTCATCATATCTCACTGGGGACTCCCATCTCATATGTCCTACTTGCCCACACTTATGGCAAGCTCTGGTCTTAAACTGTGGCCTAGTTGGTCCTGCCACTAACACCAATGATTTTTTGTGAGCTCCAATAGGTGGAAGGCTATGACCTCTACATTTATCTGGTGACCACTACATCTGCACACTGAACCTCTGTGATGCTTACGGTGTATAAAACCTCAGCTTCTTAAATCCTCCTGATGATTATCCTTGGGACTGTGTAGGACTCCTCCTGGCACTTGCCTCTCACTTCTCTATCACAGATCTCTCTATCCTCCAAATATACTCCACAAACATGGCAAACCTTTCTCGATTCTCCAAGGCGGCCACTGGGGTAGACAACTCAACATTCAACCCCTCCTCATACTCATTGATGGACATGGTTCCCTGCTGAATCATCTCAAATTGATTGATCTTCTTGTCTAGATAGGTCTATGAGAAGTACTAACTGACGAACTCATGTCAAAAATCCTCTCAACCTACCTTAGCACCAGGTCTCTTCTCCTCTTCTATGGCCCACCAATGTCCAGCACTCCCCTTTAGAAGGTACACAATATGCTTAACCTTATATGTCACCCAAATGTTGATGATCTTGAAGGCTTTCTCAAGCTCGGTTAGCCACAAATCTGCATATGTTGGACCAACTATCCCACCATACTCCACTACCTCAACTTGGAAAATCCACTAAAAAGTCTCCCCAATAGTCACAGATTCCACATTGGAAACAGGTTCCCTCGGGTGAGGTGCAAACATCATGTTTGCCATATGCATCATAATAGCCATGACCTACCCAAAAAGTGACTGAATGGTAGGATTTTCAAGCAAGGATGGGTCAAACTGGGGGACCTCATGCTCTCAATATTCTTGTGCCTAGTTCCTTGCACCACCACCTGGTGCACAACACTACTCTTAGTAGTGAGTTCTTCATGTTCCCCGACAATATTTAAGCTTTTCTACTTCTTTTTCATAAGAAGAAGTCACTATAAGATAGACTGGAGGACACAGGAACATACACCAACCCTAGTCCTAGGTCCATATAGACTCAGTGAACCTAAAGCTCTGATACCACCAAACTGTGATTCCCCACACCACAAACAATAAGATAACTTCAAACTAAACATGAAAACAAAACTAAACATGAAAACAAAACTAAACAATAAGATTTACTGAAAACACATGAAATTTCAACCATTTTCATTAAACACCATAGTAGCAAAACCCTTTACATATAAGTCCTCACTGGACAGAAAGTACTTACATCAATATGTTCTTATTACGTATGACATCAACCTATTATAAGAGAATATGTTCCACGCATATATACAAGTCCAATATACCTTTATAAATGGGGCACATGAGAGAAAATCATGTAATGAAAGAACGTCTACAAAACACACCCAAAACTATCCCCAAAGCCTGAGTGTACAGGGATGACTCTAGGATTTTAACAACAAAAGGACAACAAGCAGCACTTCCAACCTTCTCAGCTACTATCCTTCTTGTTGTTGCTCAACCTCTATTGTTCAATCTCTACCTCCCCATATACGTCCACCTAAAATATGTGGGAAACCCACAGGCGAGATTCCAAATATTAGTAGCAGATATAACTCTCCACCAACACTATTATTAGCACAAATAAGGTAATTAAAGAACAGAATTAAAGCTACAACTACAATAAGCAGGTAATCATCACTTGCTATCTGTCAATACCTGCAAGCATGTGTACGACAACGATCACACAGAGGCGTCAACCTAAAAAGATGGGCCAATAGTATAAGCGATTGCAATTGGATTCTCAAACATCTTATCCTTATAAATGGAATACAAAGAACATGCATGTTTACTACCAGCTATACTATACAAAAGCAAGGAAGGATTCATCCAATATTTTCATAATTGATCCTAAACAAGTATACTACATATCTGATTACATATTTTATTATGCCCTAAGGATCTGAGTCATACCACCCAAATCCAACTGACCACTAATAAGTTGAAATAAGTGTCATACAAGGTCCATGGAAGAGCCAGAATCCACAGCCTCATAAAACCTCATGGTCAGTACATGAGTACACATTAGAGACATACCGATCAACTACAACTTATGACATATATGAAATAGTGAAACTCCTAGCCCACCTTGGTACATGCCACTGCACTAGTGAAACTGAGCTACGACCCGTAGCCGCACTCCTAACAGGGTATGGCCTGTATCCAATCTTGTGAAAACCACCTAAGCAACATATCACTAAGCTACATCATGTAGCCGCCCTCCTGCCAGGGTATAGCCCACAACCAATCCTATGAATGCATATATGCAATAGTATATGACTCCAAGCTTCCTCCAAAGGAAAGCTCGTTTTACCATCCAGCAAGTGGTGACACTGAGATGGATCTATGGCATAGGACAAAACTACATTATTAGGTTCCACTTGATTAGTTAAGTCAAGTAAGTGTCTATTAGCATCAATCAAGTTACAACATATAAGGTCATAACAAACTCAATAAAGATAAGGGCATAACACATTTCCAAAAGATATAAACATATTGGGTGATAACTTGTCACATTATCACCACATGATGCTTGTATTATTGTCATTCACCACGTCATCATCAAGGCCACATGCCATGGCATATCAATCCCTCAACTTATTTAATATTAGGCCACATGCCACTGCCAGGTCATAGGCCTATTCACATCATCCATGTATCACAAGTGCCTCAACATGCCTCTCAAAGATCATTTAACCTGTATTATATGATAGTCACCATAGCATGAACTAGCTAGGATTATCAATCTTATAATACCTTCATGGTTAGAAGTTGATAAGCAAGAGAGAGATAATTGCATAACATCATAATCCTTTCATGATAGAGAAACACACAAGTTCATTGTTCATTATTAGGGTTAGGGTTTCCTCTTAGCTTATTAGAGCTTACAAGACTAGGTTCAACCATTAATCATAGAACCATCACCCTCCATCATGTTGGAGTGTATAAGGATTAGGAAAGATCATCAAAATTGATTACATAACATTCTAGACAATAGTTTGTATGTCTTATGTATCATTCATATATGATTATTATTAAGTGTTCATATTTGATTCTCGTCCACCTACCATCACCCTATGTTGACCACATCACCACATAGGTTGCGACCACCCATCATAGTTGAGGTCACGATCGTGACCCTCATGTATCTCGATCATCCATCGCATGTCGCGACCTCCACCCTCTAGGTCATGTCATGCATGTGACACCTAGGGTTAGGGTTCCACCAAAACATCTCAACTAAAAGGTGTCTTGACCTCAAGGATGTCTCGACCTCAACCTATGTCACAACCCAAGACCATCATGGTCATGACTATACTCTAGGGTGGGTTCCTAACTCAAGCAAGGTAGGAATAAGACATCAATATCAATGGTGACTAGGCCACTACCCACCAAGTATAACAACCTATCATCACTAGGTCAAGCTCAACCACAAAGGGGGGTATCTCTTCCAAAAGCTATCAAGGCTACTAAGAGGGAAGTGTCACGACCACACCAACATGCACCATCAAGGTCTCTAAAACTAAACTAAACCCAAGGGTGAAACTATAGTTATCATGAAGAAAAGGCCACATATAAATGGTCACCAAGACCCTAAGTCATGGGTCAAGAAACTACCAAGGAAGAGCCTTACCCAAGGAAGAGAAAATCATGCTCAAGATAACCAAAACCGAACCTAACATCCTCAAACCTCGAAGTACTTGAACACCATACATTAGAGATAGATGAAGAGCAAGACATAGAGAAAAACCTTCATAACACGTTATATACCAAATCAGTTAGTAAATGTTAGGGTTTCAGATTACTCTCTGACCAACCAAGGAATCTCCACCAAATAAGATCTAGAGATTAGCACTAAGTACAAGAATGGTGAGGAAGCAATTTAGAGAAAGAAGAAAGTAATAAAAATCATAAAGAAGTGCAATAATAGATTAGGTTTAGTTTTATATAACCTACCTTAAGTTGATCACCACCAAGAGCTCCAAACTCCAAGATCCTAAGGTTGAAGAAGCTTTACCAAAAGCTCCACACTCGGCTACAAGAGAACCACAAGAAGAAGAAGACACCAAGGTCAAATCTAGCCCAAGGAAAGAAGCTCTTAGCCAAACCAAAGAGGAAAGAAAGAAAGAGAGGAAAAGTCCTCTTCACACTTGAGTATACCTTGTCATGACATGGTATGTGACCCTTGTGATGAGGAGTTTCTCTCCTAAATGATCACCATGGAAGAACCATGGCCTAGGTCCCAAAAAAGAGAGGAATATGAAGGTAGGAGATCAAAACAAACATCAACTTAGAATACAAATACTTACCAAAGATGGGAGATGAGCTTGGATCACCACGACCACCACATTCAAGAGGAGGTTGATCCCCCAAGCTCCAAGGATGAACCTTCTTTCTCCACCAAGCTCCATGAACAAGAAAAGAAGGAGGAAGTAGGTAGATGGCTGAAAGGGTTGCAAACAAGGAAAGATAAGGAGTTATATATATATGAAGGATGAAAGATAGAAAAGGGTGTGGTGTAAACACACTAAGGGACCCAAGGGATACTTGTCCTCCTAAAAGACCAACTTGCATCCACATGAAACCACTTAAGCATGACATGCAAGACATGGTGATGCACTTTAGGTAGTTTCTTGACCACCATGTGTAAGGAGTGAGATCCCAAAGGGGAACCACTCCCTACTAAAATAAAAAGGCAACATCCCTTGAACCAACCACTATATAAAAGTTTTCGCCAAAGGGATGATAACTGATTCATTCAACATGTATGTATCATAACACAAAAGTAGCAATAGAAAATAAATACATATAAGTATTACAAAGCTTGATATATAGATACATCAATACACCACACATGGGTGAGTTAAAGGAAAACTATCTCAATCAAACAAGGATCTAGATGAGGATCATCTAACCACCTCTTTCAAGTCTCCCAAAATCTTAGCTACAAAGGTTGTTGACCAAGTCCACCTTTCTTGTCCTCTCCTTGATCTAAAATTGGGATGGAAGCATACCCCACAAAAATATAAAGGAAAAGAGAATATCAAAAAAAGATGGTATGTGCAAACTAAAAGTGAAATTGAGCAATATTATGAAATAAAGGACAACAAATATGAAGGCTTCCCATGAAAGAGAAAAGTACTACCCAATTGGAAATAAAAGAAAATAACAACAAAAAATAGATACTAGCCATAACCAAACAAATAAAATTGTGCCATACTAGCACATATAAAGAATTAGGGAACACACCCCATAATCATCAACCTTCATGCATGTGAGATAATCATAGCCCTAGAATAATATAAAGACAAAGGTGGGAAAGCCTCACAAACTTGAAACATGTTAGAGATGACATATTGCCACTACCAATATATATATATATATATATATATATATATATATATATATATATATATATATATATATATAGGGTATATATATACATATATATACATACATACATACACACATATATATACATACATATACATATATATACATACATATACATACATATATATATACATACATATACATATATATATACATACATATATATATATATATATATATATATATATATATATATATAATAGGATAAGCCTCACAAAATTGAAACCTCGGTTATGGGGCACCACCACCTCCATACCAATAATAATAAGGGCATACTGCCCAAAAACCAATGTTGTTACATACTCTAGTGCTACTAATTCACATAGCATGTTTAATAGAGAGGCAGGTAAAAAGTATAGTCAGATTATACATAAGTTTCCATCATACTAATGGACAACATAAACATCCACCAAGTGGGCAAGAAATATCACATATCATCAAATAGTGTTCCAACATGAATAATTTATAAGAAAAGACCAAAAGAATGTCCAAAGATCAATAACAAATAAATGGTACTTCACATGAAGCATATTTTCCAAAAGAACAAGATTGTGTAGGCTAATGTCCATAGGACCAAGAGAAAGAAGAAAGTAGGATAATTGCTCAATAAGAATAATAGGGGATGCAAACATACCCCTCTATAGATTCTAACAGTACAAGATCACTTCTAGATCCAAATCTAGGACTCCAAAACACCTATTATCATGTATGTGAAATTAGGGTAAGAATTACATTGATTTCACAAACCCTAAAAGTCACCTTTTTCTTAATGTGAATTAGGTTATGAAAACCATGCTATATTTTCGTTTATATTATTCAAAGCCTAAACCATATTTTATTATATCTTTTGACTTATAGATACTTAATTATGAATTTTACAACTTATTATTTATTTAGATTAATCCATAAAAATTAGTTATCATTAATCATTGTATTTAGTTGAAAAAACCAACACCATTACACAAGAATTGTTTTTTTGAATCCAATGACTATTTATTTGTATTTTTCTGACCAATATATAATTAATTATCAATTTTTCAAAATTGGTCAATAAGAAAATTTCAAATCAACAAATTAGTTGCATGAAAGAATAGAGAAAGGGAAAGGGATGTGCATCTGAGTTGGCTCAAACATATTTGGCCAACTTGTTTGGCCACTCATCCCCACTAGTGAGACTGGACCGCGGGTCAAAGAAACAAAATCATGCGAATTTATGAAAATACCCTCATTCAGAAAACTAAAAACCAGAGGCGGGTGAGGGTAACAGAGGGAAATCAACATAGGGATTCATCCCCCAACCTTGTTCTAGAACAATGGATGTTGATTCACCAAGCAAAGGAGAAGTGGATGCAAAGTCCTCGAAACAGCCTGGAAATAGTCCCAACAACTTCGCCAAAGTACTACAGAGGCAATGAGACCATGAACATGCAAATCACCCTATCAGAGTACTAAAGAAGCCCTCTACCATGCCTGGAAAAGAGACTATCATGAATAGCTAGAAACCTCAAATTCCAAGCAAAATAAGACCGCAAAGACGTTCGTCAAAGAAAACCAAAGATAGGCGGAAGGTCCTCAGGTTCGAGAGCTACTGGATTGCAAAAATGAAGCTTGCAATAATGGAGCTTTAAGCAGAGTTACAGTATGCGATGATTGAGCAAAGCCCGAGGCGTAACGAGTGGAGGGAATAAAAAAGGAAGGTTTAGGGAAGCTTACCCAATCTATAATTGGACCGAAGGTGACTTAAGAGACTAAAACAACAATGAGATCACCGAAGAAGGAGAGCGACAAGGCCCAGATGCTCCAGGCTAGCCATGACCCAAATGGGACCGGAGGAGAGGAAGAGAGGGAACGACGAGCGTTTCTGGGCAACCACACGAGGAAGAGAAGAAGTGAGGAGTAGTATGTGAAAAATTGTGGGGAAGACAGTTTTGGGGGTTTCCTATATATGGGGATTTAGGGTTTGTGTGAGGGCTCGTAGAGTGCGGAATTGAAAAAGGTAATCGATGAAGGAAAAATTGTGAGAAACAGAGGAGAAATGAGGATTCTAGTAGAAAAAGAATCCTATTGTTACTATACATAGCGGTTCACTCTCCTATTCGAGATAGGAGACGAATCCAGGGCCGTTAGATAGAAAAATTGATGGTCCAGATCAATTGTATAATTATATTAGGAAACCAAGGCGCGTGACAAAATCAATTTAATTTAATAAAGTGATATTGTATTAAATTCATTTTTCTCTTTCTGCATTTATGGGTTCAAATATTATCCAAATTAATTAAAATGTTGCACAGTGGCCAATCAAGGCATGTAGATTCTGATTTTGCAATTAGATTTTCATTTTGAAGACTTTTGATTTATTATTTGATCAAATCTTAGTTTCTCTTTCGTCATGCATTTAATGGCATTAGAATTATTCAAATTTGGTGAAACTTCATCCACAACATATCTTTGTTGTGTTGTATAAAAATTTACTCTTATTTCCATCTTTCTGAGTTACATGTCTTTATTATTCCATGTATATGGCATTTTCACTTTTTCTCTCTGCTAAACTCACTTATATACTCAAGGTTGTCCAAACTAGATGAAAATTGACACATAGTCTATTTTTAGTATGTAGATTTTGAATTTGAAGTTTATTTTCACTTTTGTGGTTTCTTTTATGAGATATGTCATATTTGAAATTTATGGCCCTTTCTTACATTAGTAGTCTCATATATCCTTATATTTACTATTATTCCTTCAATTATGTTTCAAAACTTCATATTACTCTCCTAAGAGTTATGTTTGGTTATTTTACATGAATTATCATGAAATATCCATTTATCACATGTGACATATTTTTTTTATTATTAATGGTCCTAAAAATAATGTGAGAACATTGGGTTACATTAGGGTGATTTGTTCATGCATTATCTCATTAGGGTTATACTAAACCTTATTTGCCTAAGTCTAAAAGCTCAAACTTCTAGGGTAGGGTCTGATATCCAATATGTTACACCATTTCATCCCCCATGGTCGTGGTCGCGGCCATCCTAGGGTGCACCTCCCATGGTCGTGATACCATCAACCGACATCACCTCTTGGTCGAGACAAGACACTTCCACAAACCCTAGGTTGAGACAATCCCAACTAGGTGAACCATCTTGATCGAAGACCACACTAAACCTCCTAGGTCACTCAACCACATTGAGGAAGTGTCTCGACTGTAACACCATCAAAAACCAGCCTTGTTTGTGACCCGAGGTCGTGACAACACAACAAACCACACATGGTCAAGGTACTCAACACCCATATCAACCCCAATCACCACCTGGGGTGATACTCTTCAACTAGGTTTCAAACAAGGCATCATCCTCTTTCTCTTTCCTCTAGATGATGTCAAGAAAGAGAGGGAACACTCTAGAGGCTGAAAATTTCACATCAACCCCTCATATTGGGTAAATTACAATTTGCACCAAAACTAGCACAGAAAGCACAAACAACATCCAAACAAGCTCATACTGGAGACTTAAGTTCTTCAAAAGATGTAATTACATGTCAAAGGATTAGAGAAAGATTATAAGCACATGATTAAGCCAAAGTAAGTAGGGTTAGCCCAAAACTCAGGGCAGGGTCCTTGCATCACCAGAGTAGAAATACATCACTATATTGTATACTTGTGGATGAGGCACAAGATGAATCAAGAAGGGAGAATTTATTTATGGATCTTATATTTGTCAATGAAGATGGACTTGTCAAGCAGTACATGTTGAAAATACAAGTTCTCTTCTATTTTATCTCAGCACAATCTGAGTGTACGAGGTCAATGATATGATGATCGAAGTCATATGCATGGTTAATCAAACATGTTGCAAGATCTCATCTTTAAAGAATGTGCATCAACATATTATGTCTATTGCTTCTCACATTGACTCCAATTAGCTCTAGTTGCAACTTCTAGAGTTCCCATTCATCATTTTTGAAAGAAAAACTAGAAACCATTGCTAATATTGTTGGAGCCTCTTTAAAATGTAAGGAAATTGTAAATAAATTGCTAAAAAAAAATAAAACATGATGGGGACTTAACCAAATAAAAAAATTTCAACGCCCATGTGATACTCGATGGAGTTCTTATTATTCCTTGGTGTGTAGCCTAATAAATATGTACAATTCATATATGTGGTGTTATGTAATATCATAAAGATAATAAGTACTTAGTCTCAATGTGGACACGCATACACAACATATACGACGATTATATCATTTAAATTTGTGTTTATATTTCTACTAATGAGAGAAGTTTTAGTGATTAGTGATGCTCTTTATCAAGAATTGCAATGCGAAAAACAAGACATAGCGCATGTCATGAATTTGCTCTTGACTACAAAGTCACTTATTCAAGCCATTACAGAAGATGGTCGGGAGAGCTTCATAAATTCTGCTAGGATATTTTGTTTTGAGCACAAAGTAGAGATCCCTGACTTAACTTCTTGTTACCTAAGTTATGCAAACATTCAATTACAACTAAGTGAAATCAAAATAGAGCATCGTTTTTTAGTTTATCTAAGTATTTTTATGGTGAATTTTCAATTACATGAGTTAAATCATCAATTCAACAAACAAACATCAAAACTTCTTTGACTTACAACGTCACTAGATTCAAGAGAAGGCTATAAATCTTTCAATGTCGATGATATACAAACTTTCAGAAGAGTTTTATCTACAAGATTTTAGTGTGGATGACAAGGATGCATTGATGTTTGAATTAAAACACTACAAGATTGGTGTAGATTATGATTCTGACATGCAAAATCTTAGAAGCATTATTTCAAAGTAGAAAATAAAAAAGTTACAAGCAAATTATTAAATGATTCAATTTTTTTATTCTTTCAACTTTGACATCTGCGACAATAAGAATTATTTATCTATGAAATTTGTAAATAGAAGATTGTGCAACAAAATAGAGGATGATTTTTTTACTGATTGTATTATTATATTCATTGAGAAAGAAACAGTTACAATTTTCACAAATAATGACATAATGGATGAATTTTATACTTTAAAAGATCACAAAGCATAACTCAAATAAGTCCTTATAATCATACATTTACATTGTAATATTTCTATACATTATATACATGTAAAATGTCATATTTCTATACATTACATTTATAAAAAAAAAGTTACTTATATTATCCCCCCCCCCCCCACACAAAAAAAAAAACAACCACCACCCAAACTTAAAATTCCTGATTCTGCCCCTGGCCACGCACGGCGTGACTCTGAATCCTGCATTTTTGTGAGCATGACTGTACCAGATAAAATAGTGAACCGTATAAAGAACCATTATCTAACGTGAAATTAACTGATAAGTATCAATACTTCAAATATCCGCAGCTAAACGGCTCCTTAATTTTGGAAAATAGCGGTAAAGAGCGGTCCACAATTTCCAATCGCTGCCGGGTCAGTCTCTTTCTGCCGCTTTACCAATAACGTTTTCGTTAAAATTAAATATAGTTTCCATGTTGCAACAAAGTCGCTAAGTTATTAATCTGTCATGACGTTATATTTGTCTACACGAAGATGTTGTCGTTGAGTATATGTGTATATTGTAAATTCCAATCTTCTGTCAGACGAGTTACGTAGGAAAAACTTGACTGTTCCGCATCGTGCATAGCAAATCAGAAGGCATGGAGGAACGTGTCCATAAACATGGTTAGAATCAAGAGTTGGCATTGAGTTAGCACGTACATGCAAGGCATAATGGCTATGTCAACTGATTGTTTAGTCTCGAAAGACAAGGAGGCGTGTATGTCCGCGAACTTTCCACCGCCGTGGCAGACGCCATGGCCAGCTTCTTGTGTTGTAACTGTTTGTTGGCGCCTTTTTAAAAGGTTACGGTATATTTGTAATTTGTTGTCTTTTTCCACACTATTTGACTTCAATTATTTAATATCCGATAGTGCTACACATTGAATACCATATCAGTTTTGGTAATGGAAGGGTGTAAGTGAGGTGGTCGAGATATTATGCAAAAAAGGTATGAGACGGTGCTTGTAACGATTTCCAATTCTATGCATCATCCAGTTAAGAGAGACCTAAAGAATAAGGATCGATACTTAAAATTTTAGAATCTAAATTTAATAAATAATAGATAATAATCAACAATTACTATTATTTGAACTTGAATTGG
Source organism: Alisma plantago-aquatica (assembly GCA_963693085.1). NCBI lineage: Eukaryota > Viridiplantae > Streptophyta > Magnoliopsida > Alismatales > Alismataceae > Alisma > Alisma plantago-aquatica. The sequence goes on along the minus strand of OY856411.1, from coordinate 456,636,036 downwards.
ATACAAATGTTTAAACAATACTCTTCAAAGGAATTATATGAATTAAAAAAAAAACTACCATGTACATGAGAAGAAATACTAAGGTATCTAATGAATCTTCCTTTTGGCATAAGGTTTATAATCTTCAATATTTTTTAATCTTCATATCTTCAAATCTTTAATTAAATCAGCTACCCAAAACTCCGACAAATAAGAGGGATAAATATATTGATATACTTTGTATATGGGTGATTAAAAAAACATATACGTTTTTCCACACTTTAAATCATAATTTCGACGCTTAGTGTGGAAAATACAATATCCACGCTTACTAAATGCGTGGAAGAATAGAGTGTAAAATATTAACCACACTAATTTATCTCCACTTTTTTGTGTAACATATGGATCATCCACACTTTCAAGCGTGAAGATGTACCATTTCAATTATTACACTTATCAGAAGAGATCAATGCTAAATAGCGTGGATAGTTAAGTAAAAAAGACAAAATATATATATAAAAGATTTTGGCAAAGCATACACGTGCATTTACAATTGTACATGCACCACAAACTAGATTCATTTGACATACAAACAAATTTTAGAAAATAAGATGTGAATATTATAAGCAGCCCACGAGATAGTTACCAAGACAATACATCTGAAACCAAGACAATACATCTGAAACCTCTATTCATGTTGCAACACTAAGCACATAAGTTTTATTAAAATACTGAGCAAAATACATCTTATAATAATGATGTCCGCAAAGTTTGTTGGGCAAATTACACTCAGAATTCCTATCTACCGTGTTCTGTTTCGACTAGGAACACTTTGTTAACAAAATAAACAAAAAATAGCAAAAATTAGTTGTACTCCTTGGTACATCATGCATCCATCATTGGTCTTAGTTGGAGTAGAATGCATTCATAGTTGCTGTAGTAAGCAGCTAGAAGTAAGTCCAACCATGCTTTTCCAATCCTCAGTAAAATAAATTCAAGAATTAGCTAATGAGTCGCCACAGTAGCCCGGGTGGTAAGAGCTCGATAAGTCCCAATGAAGGACCCGGGTTCGAACCTCACCGAAGGCACTGTGTGAACGGCAATCTACGTTGATTTGGCGCGGGAGGGGGGTGACCGGACCACACCCTCTCATGCCTCGAGAATTTACCATGTTGGACTCGCCCGAGATGGGTTCTCTCGGTCACAAAAAAAAAGATATGTAAAAATAATTTAAAGGAAAGACAAGGCAAATAACTAGCGTGTACGTTAGCAACATTCGCCTCTTTAGACCAAAACATAGTTGCAAGTAATGTAGACAGTCCATGTGATTGTTGGAAGTACCACATTAGATTAAACTATCAAGGATTAACTCAACTCCTATGGCAAAGTGTCATTGGTTACAAATAAGACTAGAAAGATACACATATTTCAAATTGCATATCAATATAAATAGGCGTACATGTAGTAAAATGTACATATAATTATTATCTTGATTCAAATCCGTAAGCTATGTAGATTGTTTTAGAAAGATAAAAATCAAGTTGTTGCATTGAACTCATGATGTGTCTAAAAAAAGTGAATGATGCTACTAATGGGAAAAAAGTGAGAGAAAGTTAATAAAGTAAAAGGCTTTTCGGCGATAAGCAATCCAGTCTGGCAGAATTAGCAAAGGAGCTGAGAGAGGTTGAAGCTTCTGTGTGAGAAGTTGGTGGTTGAGTTTGGCTTGGCTCATAGAGTCACAGTTTGCTGCCAGATTTCTATTCCCCGTAGATATTTACTAACTTGTGTATGTTGTTGTTTACCTCGCCCTCTTGTTCCTCCTGTAAGTTGGACAATTGCTCTGAGAATTACGTTGATTGCTGAGCATCTATATACGACAGACCCGGTGGTTGTGAAAAAAAAAACACGTGATGTGTCTAAGTTAATATGACGAGTAGTCCTAACCACATGCAACTCAGTTTCTGTAACGAATGATGGCCATAAAACAGGTATTAAATAAACAATCAAGCTTTCTCAAAGTATTAACATACACATAATAAACAAGTCAATATATTATTAGTTAATGCATTATCTCAACATAACACTCAGTTTTGTTCAGAATAAACGGTGCATATATACATTTTGAGAAGCATCATTATCAAACAATGTTCAAATATTACTTAAATATACACAATCAACTATAATCCTCTTATTTTTAAACATAATAATCTACACTATAATTTATCCACTATCTCAAGATAGCACTCAGTTGTCCGGTCAGAGTAGCTCAGTTGCTTGCGGCTCGATAAGTCCCAATGAAGGACCCGGGTTCGAATCACGCCGTAGGCGCTCTGTGAAAAGTAACTGAATTTAATTGGGCGTGGGAGGGGGTGACCAGACCACTCACTCCTCATGTCCCTTGGGTTTATATTGACGGGGTGGGGTCACCGAAGTGGCTCCTCCTCGAGGGTGGTTCCCAAGTAAATAAAAAAAGATAGTACTCAGTTTTATTCACAATATACATATTGAGAACCATCCTTGTCACTCAATATGTTCAAAAGATACTTAAATAGACACAATCAATTATAATCATCTTATTCTTAACCATAGTTTTCATAACCAAACCGGTGAGTGAACCTGTGAGACCTCTAGTTCTGAGTTCACTGGTTCAACCAGTGGTCAGACCAGTTCAACTGGTGATGACGCCATGACATAATTTCACACAATAATAAAAAACTTACTACTTTGACTACAATTTTAAAAAAAAAAATACATTGTCGCAATTCACTATGAAAAGATATAATTATGAAAAAATACATTCAAACACATTCAACAAGATAATAATAAAACTTTCAAAACTTGTTAATAATGCATAAAAAAAAGCAATCTTGTACAACATCAGTCAACCACAATCATGTCATAGTCAATATACGCGTCATGGAAACTGGAGAAACTTAATTAATATGATAGTAAAAGAAGGATAGCAACCACTTTAAACATTTTGAGTTGACTATATAAATTACCCATCAAATTAATGATTTGTATATAGAGCAAAGAGTGTTACTTGATAGAAATGGTAGAGACAAATTACAAGGGGAATATAATTAAAGTAACAACAGTCAACCAACATCATGACCATTATCAAAAAGCTTCAAATTAAGCCATTCAACGAGATCAACATGAATAACAATCATGCCTGACTAGACGGGGTGATAGTAAACAAATTACAGACAATGAGAACAAAAAGAGGTAACATGGGATCAGTTGAAGATTAAGGGTGTCGTATAGGGGAGAAGAATAAGAAGAAAAGGCATTAGAAGAAAAGAGGTATAAAAGAAGAGATATAAAAGATCACCTATGAGTAAAGGCAAGGAGGATCATAAGGAGAGGAGGAAGAGTTGTAGATAGGAAAGGAGCCGAAAAGGGGAGGAGCAAACAAAGCGAACTGGAATCGAAGAAGAGTAGTAGAAAATGAAGATGAGGAGGAGAAGAAGGAGAATATGAGGAGGAATCCGAGAGTACCTCCAACAATAGGGGGACGTAGCTACAGTGACTGTAGCAGCATGAAGATATGTTCGACATGGCAGATTTGGTAGAATTTTGCAAAGACAACTTAAACAATGTCATCGTCAAAATGTCAATGAAAACTCACCATTGGTGGTGTTGGTCTGGAGATCCATTCCAAGGCTCGTCTTGCTCTTCCTCTATAGGGTAGCAAGCAATGCAGGGTTATCAGGAAGAGGGGTGGGTTTGTGGAGATGGAGAGAGCATCTGAGTTATTTCTCCATGGAGGTAGGTGTATTAGGTGTGGGGAGGGAAAATGCCCCTTGGAAACAATAGAAACATAAATATTATTAACTTGGTCATGTATCGTAATGGCTCATATTTAAGTTCCATTAAAATTTTATCACATGTTCAACATGAGAATTACCTAACATGTGTTATGCTTTTGTTGTGTTTTAGAGGAGAGCAAAAGTTCTATAAGAAAGTAACTATGAAGTTCCTTTTGGACATGAATATTGTGTGCCATCTTTGTATTTCTATTGGTGGGTGAAGTCTTCACCTCATAACTAGCCACATAGTGATATTTTTTTGTGAAACCCCGAAATATATGTATAGAGATTTGAATGTTATATGAAAGCATAAAAATAATCAAGTATCATGTCTAAAGTGGTGGTGTTAATTTATTACCATCAAGGAAGATTGTGCGAAGTGGAAATGTAGTTAAAGAATAGGCAAAGAAAGGACTGATATAAAACATTCTTTTGTTGTAGGGTACATGAAAATATGGGAAATGAAATTAGACTAACAATGAGATCTAGAAATATGAATGAGGCACTGCTATAATGAAAATGATGTTCAACCATTGAGAATGACCTAACAGACTTGTATATAAGCATAATCATAGGTTGTTGAATGTAAACCTTTGAACATACTATAATAGTGATGTTGAGGTCAAACATTCAATTATACAAGCTTATATGAAAGCCAACTTCATACCCCCTAGAAGTGGTGGATCCTTATATTGAATATGTGCAATAGTTTAAGATAAATTTTATTTGATGTGTATAAATATAGGGTTTTTACATGTGGATCAATTCTCACTAACATATCCAATATTAAAAGAACATTTGAAATGCTTGATAGGGACTAATATTAGAGCAGAGTTGTGGGTGTCAATGTTCAAGAGAAAGGGAGAACATTCTTGTGTCATATGTAATTTGGCATGAGACAACTCCATAGTAGAATATAAGTAAGCAACACACTACCTTCTCTCAGTTGTGAGAATGATACTCAAGTATGGAAACAACATCCTCAATGAACATATCAGATACAAAATTTATGTTGTTTATTGCACACACACATATATTATAGGAGCCTACATTCAAGAAATATTGTTATTATACTATAAGCATTGTACATGTACATAACAAGTTTCTGTTGACCTAGAGGTTATACATTACCTATATTTTGATAATGACTTAACCATTCCACTCATATATATCTAATATGTGTGTTTAAGATTGTTTGCAGGCATTAGGTACATGAAAAGGATCTAAAATCCAATGCCCTAGAATGGGTCAAGTTCAAGTCAAAATAACTAAAAGTGTACGTTTTGGGTTTCTATGTAAACGACCCTAGAACATCTATGTAATCACTTGTAATGATGAATTAACTTGTAACTTAGAAGAGAAAATTGTTTGGGACAAAATTCACCAAGTGTTAATCACTTTAAATTGCAAATTAGAAAATTGATTACAGGCACTTGGTCGGTCGAGTTTCCCTGGCTTGAAACTCGACCGATCATCCTTGGTCAATTTTCTGAAGATTGCATCGGTCGGGTTGTGCTTGCACAGAACTCGACCACTCAGGTAACTGACCATTTTGAGTTTAAATGGTCGGTCGAGTTTTGTCAGGACAAACTCGACCGATCATTTGAATATCGATTTTGTATTTTACTTGATCGGTCGAGTTACCCCTATTGAAACTCGACCGATTGCACTGTACGAAAATTGCAGGAAAAAGTGATGTGACCATTGGTGAGTGTTTTGGGCAAAAATAGAGTCGTTTCCTTGAACAAAAAATGGCTATTTTTGCATCCAAGTGTCCCACAACTTAAAGGGACACCCTCAACTATAAATAGACCCCCTTGGAGTTAATTCCAAGCTGCTCTTCCATTGCAAACTTGGTGCTAGCATAGTTGAGAGTGTTCCAAGCCCTTGAGCCCCTTTCTCTCTCTACCTTCAAGATAAATTCATGAGTTATGAGTGAGTTAGGCCCCTGTGTATGAGATCTATCCCTTGTATGATGTAAAGCTCTCCATTCTCTCTTCCTACCACATATTCCCTTTGAAGATTGATTGAAGCTGCTTCTCCAAGTGAAAGAGAAGTTGTTGCTACTCTTCACTGAGTGAAGGTGAAGATGGTTGCTGGTCTTCAAGAGTGAAGAAAGCCAGCTGCTCCAGATCTCCTAGTGAAGGAGAAACATGGAAAAGCTCTCCAAGAGAAGGAGAGGTGCAAGGCAAAGCTCAAGTAAGGTGGGTAAATCCTGCAAGGCTGAAGACTAAAGCAAGAGTGGGTAAGTCCTTTGAAGAAGGCTGAAGACTACTTGCAAAGTGGGTAAGTCCTTGGTAAGGTAGAAGATCTTAGCTTGAGAAACTAAGTCCTTGGTTGTTTGGTTGTTGTACCTTGTAATCTTATTGAGATATATAAGAGAACCAAGTTGCAAATCCTAGAGTCTAACCAACTCTAGGTAGAGGACTGACATTGTTCCTAAGTTTAGGACATGGAACCTCTCTAAACCACCTGTCCAAGTGTTTGCAATCCTGTGTCTCTTATCCTTGCTTTGTATGCTAGATTAGGACATCAAATTGTTGTTTGGTTTTGTTTCTGCACTAAGTTTAAATTGGGAGTCTAATTGTTTTTGTGAAGTGTGTGTAGCTCTATTCACCCCCCCTCTAGAGCTCATAGATCCAACAAGTGGTATCAGAGCAGGTCTTCTCCAAGTTACTTCAACAAGTAGGAGAAGATGGGTGATTCGGCTCTTGGTTCACTCAACCTTGAAGGAAGCTTCTCCATGAGACCTCCAGTCTTCGACGACACAAACTTTCTTTATTGAAAGAGGAGAATGCAATTCTACCTCCAAGGTGTGAGCTATGAAATGTGGAAGATTGTCCACCTAAAATATGAAGATCCAAAAGGGGACATCACCACATGGACTGAAGCTGAAATGAAGCATTCTCAACTCAACGCCAAAGTTGTGAGCATCATCTACGCTGCTCTTACTCCATCCAAGTTCAACCGGATCTCTTCTTGAGACATGACACATGAGATATGGCACAAATTGTGTGTCACCTATGAAGGAACCGAGCAAGTGAAGGAGGCCAAAGTCTACATGTTTGGTGGTCTTATAGAGAACTTCAAGATGGGTAAGAATGAGAGAGTGGTTGATATGTACACTAGGCTCAATGTCATCTTGAATAGTTTGGCAGCCCTTGGGAGTGTAATGGATAGAGGTACTAGAAATACCAAGATCTTGAGATCTCTTCCTAATAGATGGGATCCTAAGGTCACTTCAATTGAAGAGGTGTACAAGCTAAGTGAGTTGTCAACCGAGGAGCTAGTTGGTAACCTCCAAGCCTATGAACCTAGGCTTGACAAGCAAGAAGAGGAAGAGAAGAGAGAAGAAAAAGAGTCTAAGAAGATAAAGGACACAGCCTTCAAAGCACAAATTGAAGAAATGGTCAGGCAACAACAACTCACCTTGAAGTCTCCCATCCCTTCCTCAAGTGAAGATGAAGGTTCCAATGAGCATGAAGCAAACTACTCAAAGGGGAAACACTTCAAGAGCAAGCCCTCCTCTTCAACTCCAAGATGCTATGAGTGTGGTCAAAAAGGCCACTACAAGAGTGACTGTCCAAAGGCCAAGAAGATCCATCACAAGAGCAGCCACAAGAAAGACGACAAGTATAAGAGAGAAGCCAAGTATAAGAGGAAAGACAAGAAGGAAAGAAGATCCAAAGATGCAGCTCATGCAGTGTGGGAGGAGTCTTCTTCAAGCTCCTCAAGCTCCGAAGATGGAGAATGCCATCTAGCTCTCATGGCCTCTACTAGTGAAGATGTATGTGAGGTAAGTGAGGTAAGCAAGGTAAGTGAAGAAAATTTACTAGAGATACCTAAAGAAACTATCATTGATATGCTAAATGAATGCCAATCATCTTTTTCTAAATGTAAATCTAAGAGGAAAAGGTTAGGCAAGATAGTTGATGATCTTTATGCTAAAATTGATATTCTTGATAAAAATGAAAAATTGCATCTTGAGAGCATAGATTCCTTGCAAAGGAAATTTCTTGACCTTGAACTTCAATACAATAGAGTAGAGGATGAGAATGGTGTATATCTTAAAAATATTGAAAATCTTAAGATAGAAAACCAAAAGTTCCTAGACGAGCTTGAAGTTCTTAAAACTGAAAATGTGGAACTCAAACTTATTGATGATGCTAGGAGAGATGAAGTATATGCTTATCAAAGAGAGATTGTTGTGCTTTAATCTAAAAATACCAATTGCTTGCTCAAGTTAATGATTTATCTTCTAGGCCTATTTTGCCAAGAAATGAAGTTGCTAGCTTAACTTTAGAAAAGGATTCCCTTCTTACTAAATCCCTCTGTCTTGAGGCTGACCTTTTGCATGCTAGAGAAGATCTTGCTAGTCTTTCTACTACTGTTATAAATCTTAGTGATGATAATGCTAAGTTAAGATCTACTTTACAAAGGTTTCTCTCGGGAAAGAAATCCCTCAATGATATTCTAGAACAATATACCAAACATGTTGGTACTAGTGGTTTGGGATATGATGGGACTGCTCCCAAAGGTAAGAAAAAGAGAAAGAACAAGGGTAAGAAGAAGAGTGTGGAACCTCCCATTTTCCATGGAGAGACTTCCAGCTCTATGAACCCTATGGTTTGTGTTCATTGTAAATGTGATTACCATTACTCCACTTATTGTCCTTACAAGCCCAAGGGGACCAACCCAAAGATGAAATGGGTCCCCAAGCTAACCCCAGATCCCAAAGTTTGAGTTGGGTTTCGACATCCTTCTTTCTTGTAGGTTAAAAAGAGATGGATTGTTGATAGTGGCTGCTCTAAGCATATGACTGGAGAAATCAGCCATTTCAACAAGTTTGTGAAAAAGAAAGGAGGATCGGTAACCTTAGGGGACAACAAGAAGGGTAAGGTCATAGGTGAGGGTGATGTAGGGAATGAGCTATGTATTAAAAATGTGTTTCTTGTTGATGGCCTACATCACAATTTAATTAGTGTTAGTCAACTTTGTGACAATGGATATCTTGTGTTGTTTACTTCTTTAGAATGCTTGCTTCTAGATTCCCTCTCCTACAATGTTATATATAAGGGAACTAGAAATGGTAATCTTTATGTTATAGTTCTTGATGCTCTTAAGCCCATAAAAAATAGATGCTTAGTTGTGGATAAAAACGATCTTTCTCTTTGGCATCGTCATTTGGGTCATGTGAATTTGCATCAAATGAATAAGTTGAACAAAAAGGACTTGGTTCGAGGACTTCCCAGATTGGATTTTGAAAAGGATGAGGAATGCCAACCTTGTACACAAGAGAAACAAACCAAATCCTCCTTCAAATCCAAAGGAGTCATGAGTACCAAGAGAGTTCTTGAACTTCTTCATATTGATCTATTCGGACCAATGAGAATGCAAGCGCTTCGTGGTTCCAATTATTATCTTGTTATTCTTGATGATTTCTCTCGATATACTTGGACCTTCTTTCTCGTTTCTAAAAGTGATACTCTTGATATTTTCTCGAGCTTTTGTAAACAGGCTGAAAACAAAGCTTCTTGTCGAATTGTTTCTATCTGTAGTGATCATGGGGGAGAATTTGAAAATGATCTTTTTGAGCATTTTTGTGAAAAACTTGGTTATTCGCATAATTTCTCTTCTCCTCGCACGCCTCAACAAAATGGGGTTTTTGAGAGGAAGAACAGGTCGCTACAAGAGATGGCTAGAACCATGCTTCTTGAGTATGACATTCCTAAGAAGTTTTGGGTTGAAGCTGTTAGCACGTCATGCTTTGTGCAAAACTAAGTTTTCACACATCCTTCTTTCAAGAAAACCCCCTATGAACTATGGCATGGTAGAAAGCTGTCTATTGATTTCTTTCATGTTTTTGGATGTCCTTGTTTTGTTTTAAACATGAAGGATTCTCTTGACACGTTTGATCTGAAATCCTATAAGGCTTTCTTCTTAGGCTATAGCACTACTAGCAGGGCATATAGAGTATTCAACATTGAATTGTCTAAAATTGAAGAATCTATCAATGTTTTATTGAAACTAACCCTGTTGTTGGCAAGTATGTTGGTGATGATGATGTTTTAGATGAATTAATTCCCATCTTAAAAGACCTCAACATCAAAAATAAAGGTAAGTAGGTGATAGAAGAAGAAGAAGAAGAAGAAGAAGAAGAAGAAAAGAAGGATCACACTCCCCGCTTTGCAAAGAATCATCCCAAGGAGTTGATCATTGGCAACCCGTTCGAGAGAGTGAGGATACGAGCTCCTCACAATAAAGAACAAGAAGATAGTGCCTTCATCTCCCAACTAGAGCCAAAGAACATCAAAGAAGCCCTTGGTGATGATGAGTGGATCCTTGCCATGCAAGAAGAGCTAGAGCAATTCGAGAAGAATCGTGTGTGGACCTTAGTGGTAAGACCAAGTGATAGAAAAATCATTGGCACCAAATGGGTCTACCGCAACAAGCTAGATGAGCAAGGAAAAGTGGTAAGAAACAAAGCAAGGTTAGTAGCACAAGGTTACAACCAATAGGAAGGTATTGACTTTGATGAAACTTAGGCTCCTATTGCTAGATTAGAATATATTCGTATGCTACTTGCCTTTTCTAGTTATAAAAATTTCTTGTTATATAAAATTGATGTTAAAAGTGAGTTTTTGAATGGTACAATCGAGGAGGAAGTATTTGTTGCTCAACCTCCGGGCTTTGAAAATGACAAGTTACCCAATCATGTTTATTTGTTGCAAAAAGCTCTCTACGGACTCAAACAAGCACCTCGAGCTTGGTATGAGAAACTAAAGAACTTTTTGTTAGATAACGGGTATGTCATGGGAAAAGTTGATTCTACCTTGTTTCTAAAACACACTTCTAATCATTTTCTTATAATTCAAATATATGTTGATGATATCATTTTTGGCGGGACTGGTCTTGATCTTTGCAAGGAGTTTAGTTCTCTTATGCAAAGTGAGTTTGAAATGAGCATGATGGGTGAGTTGACCTTCTTCCTCATCTTTCAAATCTAACAAAAAAAAGAAGGAAATTTCATCAACCAAGGTAAGTACACAAGTGAACTACTCAAGTGCTTTGGGATGGAGAACATGAAGCCGATGGATACACCCATGTCAAACACCGCCGAACTTGACAAAGATGAAGAAGGTGAAAAGGTAGATGTGAAGATCTATAGAGGTATGATTGAAAGTTTACTTTATTTAACTGCCTCTAGACCTGATATTATGTTTAGTGTTGGCTTGTGCGCTCGCTTTCAATCTAGCCCTAAGAAGTCGCATCTTATTGTTGTTAAGAGGATTTTGCGGTACTTAGCCAAAACCCAAAATTTTGGACTATGGTATCCTAAATCAAAGGATTTTACTCTTAGAGCATATAGTGATGCGGATTACGCAGGGTGTTTGGTTGGTAGAAAGTGCACAAGTGGCACTTGCTTCATTCTAGGACCATGCTTAGTGTCTTAGTTCTCCAAGAAATAAAGTAGAGTGGCATTATCAACTACCGAAGCTGAATACATTGCAGCGGAGAGTTGTTGTGCATAGGTCCTATGGATGAAGCAAATGCTCTAAGACTTTAACATATTTTTTTATGCTTCTCCTATCTTTTGTAACAATACTAGTGCAATTAATCTATCTTACAATCCTATATTGCATAGTAGAGCCAAGCATATAGAGGTTCGCCATCATTTTCTTCGTGACCACATTGCCAAGAAGGATATCTACATCACACATGTGGACACAGAAAATCAGTTGGCGGATATCTTTACAAAACCTCTAGCTAGAGAACAATTTAATTTTATTCAATCTAAACTGCTTATTGTTGATTTGAATGATCTTGCCATGTGATCTAGCTAGTTGTCTCTTTCCTATATGCTTGCTCATGTCTATCTTCACCTTGTTTTTGCCTATATATTCTTATTTGTGCCTAAATTGCCTGTCAACATGGTTAGTTTTTGCTTGTTTTTGGGTTTTTATCAAATTTTATGTTTTATCGCTAAATAGTGCCCAATGATGAGCTAAATGTGCCTAAGTATGTTAATTATACATAATAGAATGGAGAAATGAATTTAATTGGCATGTATATGGCTAGAATCTAAGAATGAGACTGTTAGGTCAGGTTGACCTTCGGTCGAGTTTCCACCCTGGAAAACACGACCGATCAGGAGCCGAGAGCAGTTCTTCAGTGGATCGTTCGGTCGACTTTCCCACACTCAGAACTCGACTGATCGATGGGCTGAGCCAACTTAAAAGTTAGGATCAGCCGACTATTTTCCCTTGCAACTAGAAAATAGTCGACTGATTCCTTGCCTCTAAGCCCTAAGCTCTCACACCCAGCCCTAAACCTCCTGTTCCTAACCCTAGGGCGACCTAGCAACCCCGTTCTTGACCTCCCCGGGCGCTCATGGTGGTGTTTCTTCGGCGTTTGAGGTTTGTTTTTGCTTGTGTGTGCATTTTTATTCTTGTTTTCATTTCCATGGCTTCCCATAGACGAAAACGTGTTGCTCCCGACAACGCTCAAGCCTCATCCTCGACTAATCGTTTGATTCCATTCGATAACACCTCTTTTGTGTCTCTTGAGGCCGTAAACCGGTATAAGGATCTTCTTCCCCGATCTCCTTTTCTGTTTTTCCCCTTGGTTGACCCAAATTGTTTTCAAGTAGTTATTACCTCTGTTTCGAGGCTTCGCGCCAACCATCACCTATCCACCCTTGCGATCGAACGTGACTGCTTTAACAATCACATGTCTAGCACTAAGGCAGTACACGAGTTCTACGCAAACTTGCATTGGAACTATGAAACGCTTGTTCCCCCGCCGAATACTGAAGTAGTTCTTAATTCGATGATCTCCGGTCACCGTTTCAAAATCTCCGAGGATACATTAAACCTCTTTTTTTCCAGAGACGAGGAAAACAACACTTGGCGTAAGGACTATGGACAGTATTTTGATCTTCTTGACCCAGAAGGTTTTTATAAACACCATGAATTGACGCTACCGGACATTCATCGGTTTTTAAAGAAACCCGATGTGGCCTACAAGAAGAAGTCTACCATGCCTTCATCCTCTCTTGACCTTCGGAGGTGCATACAGGCCTTGGTGATCAACTATAATGTCCATCCTAAGAGAAATCAAACGGACATTGCGGAAAACACTGCATTCATTATGTATTGTTTTCTCAACAATATAGGTGTCAAATGGGCCAGATATATCTTACACCACATGACCTGTTTCGACACCAGCAAGAACACCAAAGGCACCCACCCTCCCTACCCAGCTCTGATCTGTGGTCTTTTCTAGTTCACCACTGATAAATCCTTCTTTTCTGACTTCCATTACCCGGTCACTAGAAAAGGTGTGTGTATTAGTGAGACCACTCTTCAGAAGGTTGTCCCTGTGTTTTCTCCTGCCTCTGGTGCTTCTGATTCTGCCTCTACCTCTGCCTCTATTGACTCACCCTCCTCCACCCGTGCTCCACCTCTGCAGCCACATCCCCGACCCAGCCGTGCGTCCTTCCGTGCATCCAATGAAATCCTTCTGGGATATATGATGCATGAACAGGCGTACAACTGTCAGGTTCAGGAACACCTGCACCAAGATCTGTGTTCAATCATGTCCACCATGAACCTATCTTGTACTTCACCCTACCCCACCTACCAGCCATACCCAGGTAGTGCTTATGCTTCTTATGCATATGAGCATTACTACCCTGCTCCTGAGCCCTCCGCTGCCACTCCGCCACCGTTTGTTGTTGATAGTTCTGCTCCTACGTTCCTGTCGTTACCTACTGGCCCCCTGACCACTCTGCTCGCCTCCTTGGGAGACTCTTCTCCGTCCTTCACACAGGCCAAGGATCTTCTTGCTCTTGGTATGTCGTGGGCTGAGCAGAATGCCCGCTGGCCCGGTCGTTCTTTTGGTCCTCCTGATGATGAGGAGATGACCGACCAGGCTGAGGATGTTGATGAGGATGTTTATGTTGAAGACGGTGATGGTGAGGATGCTTCTAACGAAGATGGTGGTGATGGTGTTGGATCTGATGCTAGCACTGCTGCTCCACCTTCATATGGGGATGAAGACTACAACCCTAGGAGGACGATGATATTGAAGATATCGATAGCTTATATGTTTAGGTGGTTTCTTAGCTTCTAGTCTAGCATGTCAATCATACACATCTTTCTAGACACTTTTGTATAAGAAACATCCTGGCACATTATTCTGAGTTGTACTATTTTCTTATCTTTGTTTTCTCATTTTATGGTTGTAGTTGCTTTCATGAGAACATCTCTCTGAGTTGTAATATCATCAATATGCACTTTGGCTATTTACTCTGTTTTATCTTATGCTTGGTGCTATTTTAAGCCATATTTTGATTATGACTTGGATTGTGTGTTCTCCTTTGTGGTTGTGTGCTATATGCTTTTAAATTGCTATTTACTACTTTGTATACATGTTTTTGGTTGAGTTTTGGAGAAGACCTGGTTTTTTGCTCTTCTACCCCTCTCTTTTTAATAATGTCAAAAGGGGGAGAGATATTTCAAGCTAGATCAGTCTTGAAACTCAATCATATTGCTTTCTCTTTGATAGAATATGGTTTTTTATTGTGAGATCCTTTTCTTGTTCAAATTCACTGTTCTTTATGTGAACTTGAAAAGGACTACACATTACTTGGATATTAGTATTGCTATGTGTAGAGAAACTAACAATGCAGGTTAGAGGAAGCATAGTTTGAGGGGGAGCAAATTCACAATTGTTCTTATCATGAATCCCCCCAATTCACAAGGCAAAGGTATAACTTTCATATCCTTTTCAATATGTTTGAGGAATGGTTTGTCATTGTCAAAAAGGGGGAGAACGTTGAAATGGTTTGTCATTGTCAAAAAGGAGGAGAATGTTGACCTAGAGGTTATACATTACCTATATTTTGATAATGACTTAACCATTCCACTCATATGTATCTAATATGTGTGTTTAAGATTGTTTGCACGCATTAAGTACATGAAATGGATCTAAAATCCAAAGCCCTAGAATGGGTCAAGTTCAAGTCAAAATAGCTACAAGTGTGCGTTTTGGGTTTTCTATGTAAACGACCTTAGAACATCTATGTAATCACTTGTAATGATGAATTAACTTGTAACTTTGAAGAGAAAAAATTTTGGGACAAAATTCACCAAGTGCTAATCACTTTAAATTGCAAATTAGAAAATTGAATACATGCACTTGTTCGGTCGAGTTTCCCTGGCTTGAAACTAGACCGATCATCCTTGGTCAATTTTCTAAAGATTGCATCAGTCGAGTTGTGCATGCACATAACTCGACCGATCAGGTAACTGACCATTTCGAGTTAAAATGGTCGATCGAGTTTTGTCAGGACAAACTCGACCGATCATTTGAATATCGGTTTTGTCTTTTACTAGATCAGTCGAGTTACCCGTGTTGAAACTCGACCGATTGCACTATACAGAATTTGCTAGAAAAAAAAGTGATGTGACCATTGGTGAGTGTTTTGGGCAAAAATAGAGTTGTTTCCTTGAACAAAAAATGGCTATTTTTGCATCCAAGTGTCCCACAAATTAAAGGGACACCCTCAACTATAAATAGACCCCCTTGGAGTTCATTCCAAGATGTTTTTCCATTGCAAACTTCATAGTTGAGAGTGTTCTAAGCCCTTGAGCCCCTTTCTCTCTCTACCTTCAAGATAAATTCGTGACCTATGAGTGAGTTAGGCCCCTGTGTATGAGAGCTATCCCTTAAATGATGTAAAGCTCTCCATTCTCTCTTCCTGCCACATATTCCCTTTAAAGATTGATTGAAGCTGCTTCTCCAAGTGAAAGAGAAGTTGTTGCTGCTCTTCCCCGAGTGAAGGTGAAGATGGTTGCTGGTCTTCAAGAGTGAAGAAAGGAAGCTGCTCCAGATCTCCTAGTGAAGGAGAAATGTGGAAAAGCTCTCCAAGAGAATGAGAGGTGCAAGGCAAAGCTCAAGTAAGGTGGGTAAATCCTGCAAGGCTGAAGACTAAAGCAAGAGTGGGTAAGTCCTTTGAAGAAGGCTGAAGACTACTTGCAAAGTGGGTAAGTCCTTGGTAAGTTAGAAGATCTTAGCTTGAGAAACTAAGTCCTTGGTTGTGTGGTTAATGTACCTTGTAATCTTATTGAGATATATAAGAGAACCAAATTGCAAATCCTAGAGTCTAACCAACTCTACGTAGAGGACTGACATTGTT
Source organism: Alisma plantago-aquatica (assembly GCA_963693085.1). Taxonomy (NCBI): domain Eukaryota; kingdom Viridiplantae; phylum Streptophyta; class Magnoliopsida; order Alismatales; family Alismataceae; genus Alisma; species Alisma plantago-aquatica. Next base: position 456,620,043 of record OY856411.1, on the reverse strand, counting down.
CCTATGTTTAGGATGTGGAACCTCTCTAAACCACCTGTCCAAGTACTTGCAATCCCTTGTCTCTTATCCTTGCTTTGAATGATAGATTAGGACATCAAATTGCTATTTGGTTTTGTTTCTGCACTAAGTTGAAATTGGTGGTCTAATTGTTTTTGTGAAGTGTGTGTAGCTCTATTCACCCCCCCCCTCTAGAGCCCATAGATCCAACAGTTTCTTCAGATTTGAAAATTGAATGAGAAGTACACAAAAGGGTATCTAAAATATTTTAATGTTTCATATTGTCTCCATCGATCCAGTTACAACATGTAGTTTCACGATTGAAAAGCATAACAAAGACTATCATACAATTATATATATACATATATATATACATATACATATATATATGTATATATATGTATATATATATATGTATATGTATATATATATGTGTGTGTGTGTGTGTGTGTGTGTGTTTGTGAATGTATATTTGTGTGTGTGTATATATATATATATATAGAGAGAGAGAGAGAGGCTAGAATACACTCAAGTGTATTTTAGCCTAAATATAATCAACTTTTATATGGTTAAATTAAGATAAGATCATAGACTAAAAAGACAGATACAATAGATGTAATCCGGACCCCACTACCCTGTCCACTCTGTAAACCCTCTCCAATGCCCACTCTTGTGACCTCTCTCCTCACAATCCACATCCTATCTCATATCTTTCCTTTTCTTCTTCTCTCCTTTCCTCCTTCCATGATCATTGTCTCCCTCTACACACACTGCACGTCAGGCCAAGGCTAGCACACATTGTTGACTAGTAGTCATTCGCAGAGTAAAATGTTTTTGACATTAAAGTAATCTCCTCTAATGTCAAATTTGTAATTTACACTCAATGAAGGAGGAGAGCTCATGTAGGTGAAACAACTTGTTTTTGTGGAGCATAAGAATCTTTTTAGGCTACAGTCGTTGATGTTGTCAATTTCACTCAACTAGTGAGGACACGAGACACTGGCAGAGTGGAAGAACTGGTGATTATGACTGATCTTGGACAACTTTGACACACTAGCTCTGGGTAAGATGATCATGAAAATAATATTCACAAACCAAAGTCTTACCTTTTTATGGTAGCCAATAGAGGCAACAACGAAACCCACTTAAGAACCAATAAATGAAGCAAAAAGCAAATGTTTCAATTCATGACACATTATGACCATAATAAAAAATTGCATACCTTCCTCTCCAGGTTACTTTGAATATAGCAGATACAAATTTTCATGAGTGCTTTGTTTAGATATAATAGAGCCTTCATTGCCTTTTTATGTTGGTTGAGTCTTGAGTACATGATGTAATATGCATACAAGTATCCCTGGATGAGTGCTTATTGTATTTATAATCGGCATGGATGATCAACATTGTGTGTGATAATGCATATCGAGAGGTAGAAGTCCTAGACAAGATATGACTATTCATTGAGGAAGAAGAGTATGCTCTCATTGGAGCAGGTATTGAGACACAACAATACATTCCAACAGTCGTCCACGCTGTTGGCTCCAACTAGGGAGACAAGGTGTTCTGCATATACTTGATTGACCTCATTCTTCTTAACTCGTTCCTTGTATAGTGCTTATCAATAATATCTTAATATTATTCTACTAGTTCATTCTGAAAGGGCTCTAGTTGGCTTCAGTTTTCTAATGACAAATAAGTTGAAATTAGAAAGGCTACCTTTTCTTTAAAGAAACACTAAAAAAAGGCAATGTCAACTAATTAATAGTATATCTTGGAACAAATAAACAATTTTAATAGGTTATTTGGTTAACCAAAATAAGATATGGACGATTCTGATCTTTGAACAATATCCAAAATGCTACGAGAATCAGTTATGTATATACCTAAATAAGGACGATGAGTGTGCCAAAAATTGTCATTCTTTTTGTTTTCTTTTAGAATCTAGTTGTAAACCAAAACATGCATTGAGAAGACTAAATTACAAACTAAGATTTAGGCTAGTGAATTAGAGATTAACTGGTGTTTCTATCAAAGAACCATTTGTTATACTAAGTCCACACTCCTAATGGCTACACAGTCAAAGGAGAATAGCGGATAGAGAAACATGTACCCATTTCTCATTATAGCATCCCATTGATGATTCATTTCAGTACTTAGAATCATCAGTGCAGTGAATCTTCATTTAACAACTAAAAATTTGATAAACAAAACATATTAATGCTAAAGCATTAAGTACACTATGAAAAGGCATGTAAACAATTCAAGAATAATAAAAAACTTTCTTGGATAGAAATATGATCATAGTCAAGAAGCGGAAACAAATCAATAACACTTAATGATATCATTTTATACAAAGCATATTTTAGGTTCCTTTATCCATTTTGTTAACATTAGGTTGCATAATGGATTTATGTACATTATATTCAAGGTGTGTCAATTTAGAATACTCAAACATAGTAGTAATCATAGGAACAATATCTCAACCAAGTAAGTATGTATCCAGGCACTCATACAAGAATACATAAAAGCAAGCCAATATCATTATAGGGTCAAGAGGAAAACGTACCTTGTGAGTAGTGAGAAAGTTATGATTCATGAGGAGATTCCTAGAGAAGGCCCAAGAAAGCACGGCCTAAGATGTAAAAATACATAATAGAGGATCTTAGGTCAGTATTGTTTTGATAATCTAATTACCATACGATTCATGTGAATGTTCCCCTAGACCATGGTTTCAAGTATTTCATTCTTATTTCCAAACAAGCATGCAAGTATTCAGTCATAAACCAAAATTCATACCAACACCTTAGATCTAGGTGATACATCCACATTTTGAGTAATGTTACATGCAGATAAACACTGATTTGGAAAGAGGGGAAGAATAAGATTTGGTTCATTATCATGTTTCACTTTCAAGATCATGATTAAGCATGATAGATCAATTCCATGCAATATGATCATATTTCGAAGTCATATAAGCATTAAGTAGATCATGTTAGGGTGTATAGATAAAACATTCATATTCTATTGATTTGATGTCAGTGGATATCATGGATAGCGTTATATTATGTTATAGAAGGGTTAGAGACCAGAATCAACATATGCACCTAGAACATGATAGGGGTCATACATATGTCCCAAATAGTCAAGTGAACGCATGAGTGTATTGCATGGGATCTAGTGTCACAAGTCATAATAGGATCTGATTCTGAGGTGATCATAAGGATTGTATGATTAAATATTCACTATAGAACAAGCATTAAGGATCTAAACTTATAAGTCCATAAACATCACATTTAGGACATATTAAGGCACTCAAGTAGATCCTTGTGTCATATGAGTTATTAAAGGAAACATAGTAACAGACCATAGTCAAACATAGCACTTAGAATTAGCAAAATTACTAATTTATAGCAATAAAATGATTTGGGGTGCATACAATCAAGTTGATCACCAATTTAAAGATCATTTAGTATCAAGGTCGATGTTGCACATGTTTCATGGGTCATTCCATTAATAAGGGTCATTAATACGACAAAACATGATACAATAGGAATCAAAAACCATAAGATATGAGATATTACTGATTAGAACCATCAAAAGTAAGAGGCGCAATTATATGATCATAGCTTGGCATTAATCACCATTCAATGTGATAAAAGATATTAAGTGATTCCATTTTCAACATAACAGGAGCCACAAGTGGAATTTGTCTCTAAAACAAATTCCATTGGATAGATCTTGTCAAGTATATCAAAAGTTATATATAATATGTCGTATATGGCCAAAGGATGTGGAATATATCAATTTTTCAAAGATATGAATGATAACTATAGAGAAATCGAAATTTAAGACTATACCTTTATGTCAAAAGATATCATGACCCTTAGATTCATGATCCATGCTCCTGGTCTATAATCATGGTGCCAATCCTCTCTGATTTGGGTTGGGCCAAGCCAAAATGACAACTTCAGAGCTCGTGCTAATCCTGGCCATTAGCTTTTCGATCAATGCTTACAGATGTCCCCCTTTCCATCACTCCTCATTGCTCAGGGATGATTTCCACCACTGGACATTTCCCTATTGGAGGCCTCTAGGGTGCACACACTTACACAATCCTGGATGCTACAATTTTCTCTACACTGGAGAAGCAACTGTGCTTGGAAGGGACGGTGCAAGATGACTCCTAAAACATGCTTCCCGACCATGTCTGGGCCCTACAGACTCACCTACAGTCTTTTTTTGGGCATGAGGGTGATCGTGGTGTTCCCACCCCAGGTGGAGATGCGAAGGAGAAATAAGGGTTATGAGGTTGATGAAGAAGAAGAAAATAGGGTTGGAGAGCATGAAAGTGTGAGAAAAAAGAGGAAATGGGTTCATCGAGGAGTTTTATAGGTGAAGATAGGGTTAGATGGTGAAAAGGGGGATCATGTGGCGATATAGGTGGGGATCAATAATGGTAGGTGGTATCCAGTGGCCATTATGTTGGAAAGGAGTAAGAAAGTTTAGGGATACAATCTTGACTGTTGGATTAGAGTATGATTGGTGGATGAGGGGATATAAGGGATGATAATCCATCACTCAAGTACTGAGGCTTGAGATTGGTCAACAAGGGTGTGGGTGGATCACTGATAGCAAGTGGGACGCCTTCTTTCTGGGTTGTGTGCTCCATAAGGCCCATTAAGGCCAAAAGTTCAATAAAATTGACTAAAACCATTGTAAATCGAATCTTGTTCTAAAGATCATATCTTGAGCCTCAGATGTCGGATTAAGGTGATTTTTGTCTCATTGGAAAGATAATTATAATATCTAAAACTTAACATATGTTGATGAAATTCATTAGGTTCAAATCAATTTTCAATATGGAATCATGTTAAGGATTTGAAACATAGGTCTACAAGCAAATTGAGTGTCACAACAAGACACCTATAAATTAGACAAACCAATCAAACAACAAAACACTTTCAATTCATGTAATTGAATTTAATAATGAGAGAAAGTGTCAAGGCCAAGGATATAACAATTATGTGAGGAAAGAGCAATTCGCAGGTTATCGCAGTAGATCTACCAAAGTAGGGTACATATTCTATCATGTTGGCTTTTGGGTTGGGCTTAACTAGTGATAACTTAGTGAGACTAGGGACCAAAGGAATGATGATGATGATGGGAAAGAGTTGTGCATATCATCTATCTAAGAGTTTCTGCAATTGGAAAGTGTTTCCTATGTAAATAATCAAGTTGTGGGTGATCAACCACAGTTGAGTCATGATTTGATGAAATATGGTTATTGGCCCACTAGAAGATTGTACATGGAAATATTCAAATTTGGTATTAAGGGATATCAATTTGAACAAAATATTGGGAGAGATAGTAAATTCAAGATCTTAATAATATCAAATTATCAAATCAAATCAAATAAAAAATTGTTTTTGACAAATACAAAATTTCTCTTGTAGAATCAAGTGGAAAACACTTAATCATTGCGATCAGACGAATTAAATGAGATTTATTTCCATAACTAGTTTAGGACCTTCAGAAGTGTTGGGCATGATCTTGAAACACCCTGATATTCTATCCATATTCAATTAAGACTAACACAGATGCTTCTTTAAAGCATTCCAATGATGTTTTATACATCAAGAACCTTATGTTGGTTTGTATGAACTATGAGTTGCATAAAAAAACATGATGAGCATGAAAGTTATAATGTATCTAAGGAACTATTTGAGTGAAAACCTACAACGAGAGATCCAGTAGAGGCGCATGTGCTCAATATGATTGGACATATGAAGAATCTAGAAACACTAGAATTTCCTTTAGGTCAAGAGTTGGCCATGCATATGATTTTGCAATTGTTGCCTAAATCATATAGCCAATTTATCGAGTGTTATCACATGAGTGACATGTCTATATCACTATCAAAGTTGCTTGACATCATGATGAGTGTCAAAGTACAAACGAAGATGGAAAAATCCATGATAGTGATCGATGAGTTGAGTCCAAGGACAAAGGCAAGGCCAAGAAGCATTTTGTGGCTAAGTTGAAGTCCAAGTCTTCTTCACTCAAAATAAGGAGAAGGATAAGGGAACCTAGAAAGACGAAGCAAGGGATTGAGATCTCAATTTCTTATATATACATTATTGAGGTTAACTTTACTACTTCCTCATCATGGGTACTAGATACTGGATGCGGATCAAACATTTACTCAAATGTGAAGGATCTAAAAAGAAGTAAACCTTTAGAGAAAGATGAGGTTGAACTATGTGTTGCAAATGGCGCTAGAGTTTCGGGAAACACAAAATTGGAGCATAAAATTTATCTCTACCAAATGGGCTTGTAACAGAGTTAGAGAACTGCTATTACGTACCTTCCATTAATAGGAACATCACATATGTATCTTGTTTGACAGGAACAGATTCAAATTTCTTATAAAGAATGGAAGATGTTCTATTAGTAAAGATGGGATCTTTTACGGTAGTGCCCCAATGTCTTATGGTCTATACTTGATAGATCTTGAGGCAAGTGTATATAACATAAATACCAAAAGACAAAAACTCAATGACTCAAACCAAAAATACCTTTGGTATTGTTGCCTAGTGCACATAAAGGAGAAATGCATATCCAGACTCCATGAAGATGGTTATATGGACTATTTTGATTTTTAATTAATAGAGACATGAGAATCTTGTTTGCTGGGTAAGATGATCAAGACTTCCTTCACTGGAAATGGCAAGAGGGCTAGTGATCTATTAGGATTCATACATACTGATGTGTGCGGGCCTTTTAAAACATATGCTAGAGGTGGTTATCAGTACTTCAATACCTTCAGTGATGACTTCAGAAGGTATGGCTATGTTTACCTGATGAGACATATGTAAGAAACTCTTGAAAAGTTTAGAGTTTATGAATTAAGTATAGAACCAACTTGGAAAAAGTATTAAGGCACTTTGTTCTGATTAGGAGGATAATACTTGAATTAAGAGTTTGAGGACTTTCAGTGTGCCTGTGGTAGTGTATCATAATAGACTCCACATGGAACACCACAACATAATGGTGTATCAGAAAAAAGGAATTCCACATTTTTGGATATGGTGTGATGTATGATGAGTTTTGCCAATCTTCTGACTTCCTTCTGGGACATGCTCTAAAAACTATAGTATTTATGCTCAACCGAGTACCGTTAAAATTGGTTCAAAGACACCATATGAGATATAGACTAGGAAGCGTCCCAAAATATATTTCATGAGGATTTGGGGGGTGTGAAACCTATGTCAAGAAAATTTTTCCTAAAAAGATTGTGCCTAGATCTAATAAATGTTACTTTGTTGGATATCCCAAGGAAACCAAGGGTTGTATTCCTTAAAAAGCAATTCATTTCTAAAGGAATGAGTGGGAGGAAAGTAGAACTCGAAGTGGTTCAAGACCAACAAATAAACATTGAACCAATTTAAGTACAGGAGTAACAACGAGACTCATGAATTGTTGTGCACTCTCAAATTTCTCATGTGATACAAGAGCCTCATAGATCTAGCGGGACACACCTTGAACCTAAGAGATTTGGATATCTTGAGATTTACGAAGGGGATGAGTGACAAGCCTTAAACGTGGGTCCAAAAATGGGGTCATTTCTAGGTTATCGGACTTTAGAAATTTATAATACCCAAATGTTTAAGACTCGTACAACTAGAACATGTCAAAGTAGTTTGGGGTCGAACACTGGGATAGGCAGAATGGCGCTTCGGAACTCAAGGTTTCTTTTCTAAGCACGTCAAAAAGGGCGAGGGATAAAGCTTGTTGTAACAAGAAAGAATTATAAAGAATTAAACTAGAAAGATTAAAGTTTTAGGGTTTAGAAATTTCTAAAGAGGTTTTGTATATTGGAAACCGAGGAGATAAAACTATCGTTGGAGTAAAGAATGAAGGAAGAAAAGTTTAAACATAACAAGCGGCAGCGGCATACATCCTCCATCCTCTTCTCTCAAAGAGGGTGACACCAGCCATGCACTAAGTTCCCTCTCTCAAGGGTACCTGACATAGGCTGGAGCAGAAAGATATGCCGAGGCAACCTTGATTTTGGGTACTCTCGTACACCTGAGTCAGACCAAGCTCTAGAGTTTACGACATCCCTCTCTCAAGGGAGTCAAAATGAGAAACATGATTCGATAGCTAGTCAAAAGCGTGATCCAAATAGAAGAGACTAGAGATCAGATTTGAGCTCCTATAAAGAAATCATCAAACAAAAAGGAGCCATACACAGAACAATATGAGATAAACTCCATAGATTCCAATGAGCATAAGGAGATAAAAAGGTTTAGTTACAATGCAGTAGTAAATGAAAGTAAAGTGTTGAAAAAGGGAAGATAGGTATCGGCCTCCTTGATATAGGAGATCAATATACATAACAGCATACCCCTAAGGTAACGCTAACCCAGTACCAGGTAGGAGCCCTATCGGGATACAACCATGTCGGGTTCTTGACCGTGTCGGGTCACAAACCGTGATGGGTAAGGGGCGTATCAGGAAAGGACACCCTACCCGATATGGTCATGTCAGGTTGTTGGCCTTGTCGGGCTGCAGTCGTTACGGGTAGGCCATATCAGGTTGGGTATCGTGCCGTGTTAGGACATGTGTTGTGTTAGCTTTATCTTGGGTTCTTGGGTCTCTCGTGTCGAGTATGGATGGACAAGCCATCTTGGGTTGAAGCCCAGCTAGAGACTCGGTATGTTGAAGTGGCCTTGAAGGTTGTGTCACACTATTGCTGCTACCAGGTTAGGTTTTAAGTAAACTCCTCCCATCCCTCTCGGGTTGGGGTGTGCTCACCTAGTATCGCCCGACAGGCTCTAGAACTCGACGCACTAGCTCATGTTCTCTAAGAGTTAGCTCTTGTAGGGTTCTGACCCATCCCATCGTAGGCTTGTAGTTTCCATTTATAGGCAGCGGCCTGGTGGGAGATGCGCCTCTCATCGGGCCATGTGTCCTTTGTCTACTCCGGTCATGTGGCTTCAAAAGGGGCCAAAACATCTGTCGCCCGACACAGTTGGTAGCTGTGATGCTTCGGGTTGTGAGTAAATCATGTTGTCGTGTCGAGTTAAGACTCTGGCGGGTTGCTACATCGAGGGGTAGTTGTGTCGTGCAATCAACTATGTCAGATGACGGACTATGTCGGGCATGGTACCATGTCAGGTAAAGAGTTGCAGTCTATCAAAGCTCCCGCGTGACACACCCACGTCAGGTTGCTGTCATATCGGGCAACAACCGTGATGGGTAAGGGGTGTGTCAGCTCGCCTTGCTCACTGGGTCGGGACAGGTGCTTTGCTATTTGATGGGCTGGGACGGATCCATTAACTCTCTTTTGGTGGAAAAATAAGAGAAACTTTGCGAAAGATAGTAAATGTTATCGGGAGCATAGTGGGCATTATTTCTATACAAAAAATAAGATAAAACAGAGAGGAATTTAGGTTTGGAGGCAATTTTGATAGTAAAATATAAGCTCTAGCTGCCAAAAAATGGGTGTTATCAACTCCCCCAAACTTAGCATTTCAATTGTCCTTAATCAATCTGTACTTATTTTAAAACTTTGTTTGCGGTACCTTTTAGAACCAGGCGTAGTCTTCAGACAAGGGGTTAAGTGAATTTTTGAGATGTTCTGAGGAAAATTATGTCTGACTACGAACATTAGACTTTATTTTTCCTACCTTATTTAAGCAAAAAAATTCTCTCCAGCTTTTGCGAGACTTTGGTGAATGATTTTGAAGTTTGATTTCACACCAAACTGCTTGGGGGTAGAAGGTGGGGTTTTTGGGAAGGATTAAGGCTTTTTGGGTTTTTCTTGCTTCCCATTGGTCCATCCAGGTACGGGTCCATTAGCGGACAAGTGATCCCTACAATCCAAGCCAGTTGGCTTTAGAGCAATGATTTCACATCCTACGTACCACTGCCCCGGATATACCATGCCTAAATATGGGTACTCTTGGGAAGACATGTGTGTTTTTTTTAGGGCACAACTCACATGCTTTTATTCACTCTCATAAGGCTTTCCTCTCTTTTTGGGATTTTGATGGGTAAGGAAAAAAGAGTTTGCTATTTGGGCATATTTTTCCTTCACATACACATCTATTAGTCGTTGTGAGATTGTTTTTCTAAGTTGGCATAGAAAAGTTATAGCCTTTGTTGCTTGAGACTATGTTTTCAAGAGAGTATATCAGAAATGTACACCACCTTAGATACAGAGAGAACAAACTGGAAGAAGTTGTACCAAATATTTACTATAAAGTAACTTTTACAAGTTTTGAGCAGACAAGCAGTTGTGTATATATCGTGTATGTATTGCTTTCTATCAATCATTTATATACATGTATACACAGAGTATAGTGGGAAGAGGAAAGGGAAAAATGGGAAAATTTTAGAGTGCCTCCCTCACTGATGCTATGTAGCACCCCCCCCCCAAACTTACCCCACACTCTGTCCCAGAGTTTTGAGATAAATAAGAAAGGATAGGCATAGATCAGTGAGGCTTCAACAGATAAAAGCTCCATCACATATTCTCCTCGTTGGTTGTGGTAACCAAGGTTTTGGAGCTTATCTGGCATCTTTTTCAGGGCTACCATGCTATAAATCCAGTACCACATGTAGATACCATTTTCATTTGATAAGGGGGGCTGTTGTGGACTGCGGTGGCAGTATTGGAGGTCGTGCCAGTTGGCCGCCGAATCTTCAAGATAGGGCTACATCAAAGACACCACCTCGGCATAAAATTTTCTTGTTAGCTGCTCGAGGGATGTTGTTGGCGTAGATGCACACTCTGTCGGGTAATCACTATTGGCATCAGATCTATTGTAGAAGAAACTGGCATGTGGATGGGTGTACATCATTAGGAGTGTCTAGTGATTGTCGTGCAACATAGGTAGAAAGATTATGCACGGAAGACACTTCTTTACTTCAAGCTGGAACAATTGGTGCACTCCTATTTGATCAACAAGGCATAAGTCATTGAATAACATCGGATGGGTGATGTGGGGTTGTCCAATCTTCTTTTGTAGGATGGGGATGTAAGCTGATGCCACCGTCATAGCTAAGCATTCACCTACCTTGACTAAGTCATGTAGATCATCGAGGGGGACTACTGCATTATCTTTTTCATATATGATGTCTACAATGTTAGAATAAGCAAGTCAAAGAAGTATTTCATTGACATGTTCCTAAGATAAAGAATTGCATGGAGAATGGTCGAAGTTGTTGATGAGAGATTCAGTGATGATAGGAGAAGAAGAATTGCTTTCAGTAGCAAGTATAGTTTGTAGGTGTTCTATCTGCTTGCCCATCCTGTAGACATCAAAAGATCCCTCGACTTCATTCCTTAGAGGATTGTCGGGTTGAGAAGAATTAGAATCAATGTCTGTCTCTAGAAGATCCTCTGGAAGCTCTGCGTCTCAGAAATATCACTTGTCTTTTATCAGCAATAGTGCATATATGCTCCTTAGTTGATAGAAATCTTGGTCCTGGAGCTGCCTTATGTATCTAAAGATGTTCAGCAACTCCATGGCACACAAGATGATGAAAGTGTTATTTCCACTCCCCGGGTCTTCTTGAACTGGGAAGTCTCTGATTGCGTAGAAGTTTCAGACACTGCTGTGACGTTGGACTCCTTTTTTGATGACCTGATGAAGGCGTAGAGGAAGAATCCTGAGGTGCTTATCTTTAGGGCGTACAAGGATGTGCCCCCAGTGGGGGACCTCCGTGATGTAGCAGTTGAGCAGAGTGACGTCGTGGGAGTGGAGGTCGGCCATACAGAGGAATCAGTGCTTTCTGTGCTTGTAGGGAACTAGCACTAGGTCGGGGTTGTGCTCTTCAATGTGCTTTAGCATATCAACCACATGTCTTTCTTCGTAGGCCTCAGCCAGTAGCCATATTCCTAAAGCTGGAGTGACATTGTATATCAGTTGTTGGCCTATCCTGATGGCTATATTCTCAAGCATCGCGCCTTCCAGGACCCTGAACAAGGTCTTCCCCACGACGACCTCCAAGCAAAACATCTCTTTAAGTGCTTTGTGTCGTACAGAGAAGTACTCGTCGCTCCAGACGACATCTTCTTCTTCCCCTTGAGGCCTGAGAACCAAATTCAACAATTGCTGGTCCCAGATTGTAAGATAGCTGATGGCGCTCCTGTCGAAGTCAGCCATCTCGAAAACTTGGATCTCAAATGGTGCAAAAACTGTGTCAGCCGTTAAAGTCTTCACTCTCGGGGGTTGCTCAGAAAATGAGCTATATAGATCCCCCTCTTCTCCCTCAGATGAGTCCTCCTCTAGGCCTTCTAATATTTCTTTTGTAGCTTCATTTGTCTCTAGCGATTGAGGGGGAGTAGATATGTTGACGTCGTGGGCACTCTCTTATCCTGCTGGAGCCCCATCGGCGGTTCTGTTAGTCGTCTCCTCCTCAGGCGTTGTTGATGGCTCACTGGCTCTAGATGACAATGACAAGCCCGAGGAGGAGGATGATGATGATGTCAGAGAGGGGGAACTCAGTGGTGATGGTGATCTTCTGGGATGCCTCGAGCAGTGGTGGATGTCCCTCTCATCCAGCCTCTACTCGATAGTGTCAAGGCATTAGAGCACCACCTACATCGTGTTGTTCAATGCCTCTAGTTGGCTGGGGAGACCAACTAGAGGAAGTAGTCGATGCTCCTACTCACTTAGTCATCATTGGAATACCTAAACCTTGTGGGTCAGTGAAGCAAATGTAGTTGTATGGTTGCTTGTTACCTCCCGCAAGTTGTCGAATTCAAAGCCAAAGGCCTGCCCCAACAAGCAGGGTACTTCCACTGATTGGCTTTGGCTTTTGCTTCGCGTCACGCTCCTTGTGTTGGCAAGCGTCCAGATGAATACGCATTGTCTATCAGGGTCGAGTCTATCTGGACAATATGCGAGGGCGTGGCCTCTGGGTTGGGTGTTGGCCCTTTGCAGCTGCCTCCATCTCCTTGGTGTGGGGTCGTGGAGAAGTTGGTGGAGTGGGCCGCACCGAGGGCAGTGTTGTTGCTTCAGTCGTTGCTGGCAGAGCTGAAGCTTGGGGTGATACGCCTACTATTTCAATGGTAGTGCCTTCTGAGGCGATGACCGTTGTAGTAGCCTCAATGGTGTTGACGACCTCCCAGGTGGTTGGCACTTCATCTGTAGCCACGGTGGGTGTTGATGTGTTTGTCGTGGCTGGTTCAGTGGTGGTGGTGGTTGGCTCAGCGGTGATGGTGACAGGCGAGTCTTCCATGATGATTGTCGATGATTTGTCCCACTGAGCATCGAGGGGTGTGGGCCTCCCTGTTGTGGCCATCCTTTCCTGGATGGCCTTTGTGGCGGCGTAAGCGGCTTCAACATTCACATATTCGATCTCTACTATTGTGTAGACCAGCTTCTCCATGTCGTAGTTGACATAGATTTGGAGGGGGAGGAGGATATTTGTCCTCACGAACTTGTAGAAGAGGTGGGGGTTGTCCTTCTTGATTATGTTCACCATGGTGAGGAACTTGATGTCGATCCTTTCATCACCCCTTGTCTGCGACAGGCTGTGCGGCTCCTTTGGGTCTCTAAGCCCTGCCGCTATGAGGTTGACAACCCCTCCCATGTTTTATTCCTTTGTAGCATCCTTTATTGGATGGAGGCAGTTCAGTAGAAAGTGACCTAGATTTATCGTATTGCCCTCCATCATGTACTAGATTAAGTGAATCTCTTCAGTGTAGAGATTACTTGTCTCATACTTGTTGAAGAGCAGGCTCACCACTATATTGTGCATGATCCTATAGAAGCATGAGTGGGTTGCTGCCACTTTGTTTCCCGACTTGAAGGAGGATTCACCTGTCAGCTTCCTCCATAGGTTGACTGGGTCAAATCCATCGCCTTCGGTGATCCGGGCATCATTATTGAGAAATTTGTGCTCCACCTCGTTGGAGGAGAATGTCTCGTTGAGCACCCTCTCTGAGATGTTGTGCTTGGTGTTGTAGAGGCACCCTTGGAGTTTGTCTGCTTTGCTGAACCTTTTGGTCACCTCTAGTGTATTTGGAACTCGGTGGAGGGAGGAGATCAACTCTTTTGTGAGCTTGGTGTAGGAGGCGGAGTAGCTGAAGCATATTTTCCAAAGTCCAACAGCTTCTAAAATGTTCTCTAGTCTATCGAAGATGCCAATCTTGTGGAAAGATGCTTGATGACAGAATCGGGTTGGGCGGTAGACTTTTACTACCAACTTGGTGTAACGTCATCGGTGCTACTTGTCTCTGGGCACGAACTGGCCTGGTGAGTGGGCCAGGATCTCCGGCTCCGCCGTCGTGGTTAAGGGTGGGGTTTCTTCTACCCTAGGCCGCTTCTCGGCCTCTGAGGACCCAGGTGTCTCAGGATTGGGGTGTTTTTGCCCGGTGGTGGCTTTAGTTATGGCCTCAGGGTTGATCCTTCGGCCTTGTTCGTCAACTTGGACAACGGTCTGCTTGGTGTGTGTCAATTTCTGCAATGATTAGACAAAGAAATTAACTCAAAAAGAGTTATTCGATCAAACGTGTTTACCCGATATTGATCATAAGGTAGAAGTAAGAGTGTCACCCGATACGGGTTGGGCGATACGCTTAGAACTGATATCGGGTCGAAAACTTATGGAAACCTGGTGTGCGATATGTAAGTGTCCAATATCAGAAGACCGATATGTTTTTCAAGCGGTACACAAGACAAACCGATATCAGGCGGAGGGTGAAAATGATGCACAAGTGAAGTCAGTATGGTCTAAGCAATATCATTGTAGCCGACAAACCAGTATCAGGTAACTCTACATAACTCAATTTGCACGGTATGGATACTCGGTAGACGTGTCATGTGATATGGGTGTCGCACAGCTAAGGTGAAAGCACGATACCATCCTTACGCGATAAGATAAACATCAAAAACATGTGAAGCTTTGTGTCGCTCGATACTTGTATCATGTGACACGCATGAAGGCGTGATGAAACAAACTGAGCGATAAGGTCCTGCCGTGAGCTCGAAGTTTTTACTCGATATAGATGTGCAATACATGTGTCGCACGGTATGGGCATAAGACCGATGTTAAAACAAAATGATAGGAAAACTGACATGCTTATCACGCAATAGGTAGAAACTCGATATGCGTTAAAAGTTTTTCCCGACATGGGCAAAAACTCGATATGGTTGACGTGTGACAAGGTTGATCGATACGATCTGCGCGACACCTAGTCGCACGATATGTTGGGCGTCACGAGTTTACCTTTGTCGGGCAGGAAGATCGGGAGTGCGACATGAAAGTTGGTAGACTGAAGCCGGTATGGGAGATTAAGGTAGCAAGAGAGTGTGTGATACATGAGTGAAAGCAAGTAACTTCGATAACCTGACATGGTTAATCTCAAGCTTCTATATATAGATGACCGTGAGCGGGGTAAAAAGGGTAACAATAGTGACATGTGTCGTGCATGCACGAGAATCAGCTTCCAAAGCACAATAAAAACTATCTAATCATGTCGCATCCTAAAGATTTTGAGAAAGCGGTGCATCATGTTGTAGCCGTGAGGAGCGGTAAAGACGTGTCACCCGATATGCTTTACCCGGCGCACTCTTCATGTGACATGGGTTTGCGCGACATACGCGACGTGCGACGCACTATTTGGTGGGCAACAGACCTGCCCGACACATCTCCGGGAGACCGGTTTAATCTTTGCAAGTGCGGGAATGCTAGATGATATGGCCTGGGCGACATGGCAACCCGGCAGACCTTGTAAAGGGTGATACTATCTGGGCACGATACTTGCCCGGCAGGCCCTTGAAGAACCAGTTAAAGGTAGAAACAAGGTGTCGCGCGATACTTGTGTTTACATGGTTTGGGCGGCATGTTTATTTAAAAAAGCCTAGAATGTTGGGCAACAAAAAGGATATCATGCATGCCCAATATACTATCAAAGAACATAAAGGGAACTTCAAATCAAGGGTGAAAAACCAAAAATCAGAAGGCGCTTGATGTGTAAAACATCATTGGCATAAGAGTGAAACTCATCCTCAGATAGTATTACACACCAAGGCCATAAAAATAATTCGGTGGTCAATGAAATGAGAGAATCTGTGCACGTGGTGCGGTCATAGACTCATGCCTTATTATAAAAAGAGTGTTCATAGTGTTCTTTGCAGGAAAAGGAAATAACATCATATTCTAGGAAAGTAAAACTCAGGCTGCCTCCCGAGTAGCTCTATGGTTTCTGTCATTAGCTCAATGTCTTCAAATGCCGCTATGCTTCTTCGGTAGGTGTAGCTTCGACATCACTCAGGGCCAAGTCAGATCTTCTTACGAAAGCTTCATCTTCATAGAACCTCTTTACTCAGTGTCTGTTGACTGGAAAAACCTTCACCGGATCATCTTTATCATATAGCTCCATCATCCCAGACGGATATATCTTCGCCACTACGAACGGTCTAAACCACCTAGTCTGTATTTTTCCTGGAAAAAGGCGAATAGAAGATTTAAATAGTAAGACTTTATCACATTCCTTGACAGCTTTTGCCTGCAGGTGGGAATCATGCTAGACTTTGGTTCTTAGCTTGTATATGCTTGCATTTATGTAGGTGTGAAGCCTAAGTTCTTTAAGTTCTTGGAGCTGAAGAAACCTCTTCTTTCCGGCTAGCGTCGGGTCCATGTTTAGATGTTTGATGGCTCAGAACGCCTTGTGCTCCAACTTGAAAGGTAGGTGGAAAGCTTTCCCATATATCAGGCGATACGATGTAGTGTCGAGTGGCGTCTTGTAGGCAGTCATGTATGCCCAGAGGGCGTCATCCAACTTGGTTAACCAGTCCTTGTAAGACTTGCTGATCGTTTTCTCCAAGATTTGTTTAATCTTCCAGTTGGAAATTTCGACCTGACCAGATGTCTGTGTATGGTAGGGTATGATGACTTTGTGTCGAAATGCCATATTTTCACAAAAGTGACTCAAATTATCTTTTGGAAAAATGAGATCCACCATCACTGATGATGGTTCTCGACACTCCATATCTGGGGAAGATAATCTTTGTAAAAAGCTTTACAGCAATTTTAGCATCACATGTGGTGGTGGGTATGGATTCTACCCATTTTGAGACGTAATCTACTACAACAAGGATGTACTTGAAACCATACGAGGAGGGGAAGGGTCCCATATAGTCAATCCCCCATACGTCGATGATTTCTACTTCGATCCATTGTGACATTGGCATCTCATTTTGACGGGAAATATTCCCAGTTCTTTGACATTTATTGCAAGCTTTGACATAGGCGTGAACGTCTTTGAAGAGAGTGGGCCAATAAAATCCGGACTGGAGTACCTTGGTCACAGTTCTTTCACCTCCTATGTGCCCTCCATAGGGGGAGGAGTGACACTCGAACGAGATCTTCGAGACTTCGTCTTTAGGTATACACCTCCTGTATAAGCCATCGGCGCAATGCCTGAACAACAAAGGGTCATCCCAGTAATAGTTCTTTAGATCAGAGAAGAACTTCTTCTTCTGATTGTAGGACATTTCTGGGGGTAGTTGTTTGTAGGCCAGGTAATTGTAGAAATTGGCATACCATGGACCTTCAGGGTTGGCCATCTGGGCAGCATAAATCGCCTCATCAACATAACTTTCATTGATTGGTAGCG
Source organism: Alisma plantago-aquatica (assembly GCA_963693085.1). Classification (NCBI taxonomy): domain Eukaryota; kingdom Viridiplantae; phylum Streptophyta; class Magnoliopsida; order Alismatales; family Alismataceae; genus Alisma; species Alisma plantago-aquatica. The sequence goes on along the minus strand of OY856411.1, from coordinate 456,602,408 downwards.
GGTGGTCATCTTCCACCAGGATCCTCGAAAGGTGGTCGGCAACCACGTTCTTAGAGCCTTTTTTTTCATGATCAAACTCTTGTAACAGCAGCACCCAACACAATAACCTGGGCTTCACGTCTTTCTTTTGCATTAAATATTTGATAGCCCCATGGTCAGTGTGAACAATCACCTTAGAGCCCATGAGGTAGGATCAAAAATTATCAAAAGCATATACAATTTCTAGCATCTATTTCTCAGTGGTAGTATAATTCAATTGTGCTTCATCTAGCATTTTACTGGCGTAAAAGACCACATGGTGCTTTTTATCTTTTTTCTGGCCAAGGACTGTGCCTATGGAAAAATTTCTGGCATCACACATGATATCAAAGGGGAAACTCTAGTCAGGGGACTGGAGAATGGGTGCGGATACCAAAGCATCCTTCAAAGTGGAGAATGCTTTTAGGCGCTCATCGGTGAAATCAAATTTCACATCTTTCATCAGTAGGTTTGATAGGGGCTTCACAATCTTTGAAAAGTCCTTAATGAACCTTTGATAGTAGCCAACATGGCCCAAGAAACATCAGACTCCAGTTATAGACAAGGGTGGTGGAATCTTGGCTGTCACCTCCACCTTGGATCGGTCAACCTCAATGCCTTGACTAGATACCTTGTGTCCCAGGAGTATCCCTTCATGTACCATAAAATGGCACTTCTCCCAATTTAGGGTAAGACTCTGTTCCTCGCATATCCTCATCACCAGAGACAGGTTATTCAGGAAATCTTCAAAAGAGCAGCCATAAACACTGAATTCATCCATAAATACTTCCATATTGTCTTCTAGGAGATCTATGAATATTGCATTCATGCACCGCTGAAAGGTCGCAGGTGCATTGTAGAGCCCAAAGGGCATTCTTCTGAAAGAGATAGTCCCATAGATGCAAGTGAAAGTGGTTTTATCTTGGTCATCTGGATGAATTGGGATCTAGTAGAACCCCGAATACCCATCCAGCCAGCAGAAGTAAGAGTCGTGGGCCAGGCGCTCAAGCATATGGTCGATAAACGGGAGAGGGAAATGGTCATTGAAAGTGGCGGTGTTGAGCTTTCGATAATCTATACACATCCACCACCTGGTGACGGTCTTAGTGGCAACCTCTACTCCATTATCTCCTTTAACCAATGTTATGTCTCCCTTCTTTGGAACCACTTGAATGAGACTCACCCATGTGCTATCGCTAATGGCGTAAATTATTTATGTGTCTCACAGTTTCACAACCTCTTTACTGACCACTTCTCACATCTTTTCGTTTAACTTTCGTTGTGGCTGGGTGTAAGATTTGGAATTTTCTTCCAAGTAGATCATATGCATACACACAAATGGACTAATTCCCCTTAGGTCTCTAATCAAGTAACCTAGGGCCTTTCTTTGTAGCCTTAGCTCCTCAAGCAGTTTCTCCTTTTGACTGTCAATCAACCCTGAGTTAATGATGACTGGGTTCATCCCTTCATCATCTAGAAAATGGTATTCTAAACCTTCCAGTAAGACTTCCAGCTTGGGCGGGGTCTCCGTCTCTTATTCTTTAGTGGGATCTTTATGGAGGACAACGCACATCATTGTCTCCACTGGGTCTTCTTCTTCGGATAGATCTTCGGCTTCCAGAAATGCTAATAATTCTTTGACTTTTGGGTCCTCGACTTCCTGTGCCTCGCCAGATAAGGCGCGCATCAGTGGGTCTAGAATAGCCTTTTCTTCCCTTACTTCATTGTAGAGTCGCGGATAGCTTTCAACGAAATAAGAGGATTCAAAGAATGAAGGGGCTTTAATACAATCGTTGATGTTGAATTCGATGTTCTCTCCTCCAACCCTAATTGTAATCATACCTGCCTCCACGTCAATGAGTGCTCTGTCAGTTGCAAGGAAGGGTCACCCGAAGATAATGGGGCAGCTAGGGTCTTCTACAGTGTCAATCAAAATGATATATCACATGGTATAAAGAACCACCCAACTCTAGTGGGCACGTCTTCAACTACTCCAACTAGTCTGGTGAAGGTGTGATCCGCAAGCTGAATTCTCATATTGGTGCTCACCATATTGGTAAGTCTGATCCTCTTTGCAAGGGATAAGGGCATCAGGCTAATCTTGCCCCTAGGTCCACCATACCTTTGCATGTTATGCTGTCTCCAACCTAGAATGGGATGACAAAAGCCCCAGGGTCTTTCTTTTTAGAAATCATACTCTTTTTAACAAAAGAACTGGACATTTGCTCTATCTTTATAGTTTCGACGTCTTCGCCTCTTTTCTTTCTCGAGATCAGATCCTTCAAGAACTTTTTATAGGTGGGCATCTCCTCGATAGCATCTAGGAATAGGATGTCGAGGTGTAACTTCTTTACTGCAGCCATGAACTTCTCATACCTCTTCTTCAACTGGGCTTTTACCAGCTTATGGGGGAAAGGTAAGGGAGGTGCAAATTTGTCTATACACTCCTTGAAAGGGATGTTGTCGACTCTTTCCTTCATCACTTTCTTTGAATTTGTGGGTAATCCTCCCACTCCCTCAGGGTTAACATCCTTAGATGGTGTTGTCACTAATGTCACTCTCTTCTCAACAACTGGTTGTACCACTATTCCTGATTGTAAGATGGCCATCTTTGTAGTTTCATTCCCACACAAATTCGCCTCAGTACTGGAGGGGAAACACCCCACTTGGTGGTTGATACTCTGGGCTAGGATCACCAGTTGTTCGTTGATCTATTTTTTGTGCTACTGGAGCTCTCCTATCTGAGCTGAAAAGCCTCCCATCTGTTGATGCATCAACTTGAGCATGGTTGTGTTGTCCATGGAGATTTTATGCATCTTCTCATTCAGATCGTTTGGCTTCTTAGCAAAAGACATCAACTTTGTCATCATAGATGGTCGTTGTGGCTGGTTCTGCTAGAAACTTCTCTACTACTGGAACCCTATTTGGCATTGCTGATTCGATGGTCCTCCTGAGGAATTTCCACCAATCAGCTGATGAGAATTCTTAGCTGTATTGGTGTTCCCGTAAGAAAAACCAGGGTAATTAGGGCATCGATATTGGACGTAGCTCATGTTTTCTGTGTTGTCTTCATCATGTTTGCCTTGAACGGTTGTGTGTAGGCAGAAGTCAGATAGGTGGTCCGGCTCTCCACAAGTGACGCAGCTTCTGACTACATATTGTCAGACTTTTCCTTTGTATCCTTGCTCCTTTAGGGTTTGGACATATGTTACTATCTTGTCCAACTTAGCGGCTAGGACTTCCATTGCCTTCGATTATCCAGGAGTGGTGTGGCTCATTGACTCTCTGTCATATTCAATATCTTGCTGGTTCATGGCCATATTGTCTATAATCTCTCTGGACCTTTGAGAACTGAGTCCCAAGAAATCGTTGCCAGTTGGAGCATTCAGGGATTTCCTTTCTGCAGCACACACCCCATTATAGAATGTAGTGATCAGCTTAGGCTCAGAAAAACCATGGTGTGGGCACTCCCTCTGATATCTTTGAAACATCTCCCAGCTCTCATGCAGGTTCTCTAAGGGTTTCTGCGAGTACCTTGTTATCTTGTTTTAGCATTTGATTGTCCTTTCTATGGGGAAGAACTTGGTGATGAATGCATTGGCTAGATGCTCCCAATCAGGAAGGCTCCCATCTTGTAGACTTGTATACCACTCCTACGCTTTGTCTCTTAGAGAGAAGGGGAAGCACTGAATGTAGATGTGGGATATCGGAAATCTGTTGATCTTAAAAGTGTTGCAAGTCCTCTTGAACGTTATGAGGTGGTTGTATGGGTTCTCTTCAATGGTATTCCTACCGAACCGGTTGTGATGTAGCAATTGGAGGAAAGTAGGTTTCAACTCAAAGTTGGCAACATTGAGGGGTTGCTCAACTACCATATTTCTCTCTTCATTTTCCCGAACATGGACAAAAGAGCACAGGGAGTGAGCTTCGGGAGGTTGCTCAGCCATGTCTTGTCAAACACAAGGATGACTTGAAAAGGTGAAGAAGTACCTAGAAAGACTGAAAAAGTGTAAAAGTATTAGTGTGTTGTATAAACTATGTGCAGTAAATATTTGCAGTATTATATGCATATGTACAAGGTTTTTGGTGAAGTGCAAGTAAAACTCAAGTTCATAGAAGGGTATTTGTTTCCTATCCCCAGCAATGACACCATAAAGTTTACAAGCCTTAAACGTGGGTCCAAAATGGAGTCATGTCTAGGTTATCAGCCTTTAGAAATTTATAATACCTAAATGTTTAAGACTCCTGCAACTAGCATAGGGTCGAAGTAGTTCGAGGTTGAACACATGGATAGGTAGAATGGTGCTTCGAAACTCAAGGTTTACTTGTCTAAGCATGTCAAAAAGGGTGAGGGATAAAGCTTGTTGTAACAAGAAAGAATTACAAAGAATCAAACTAAAAACCTATCTCCAAAAGGAGTTACCATAAAGATTAAAGTTTTAGGGTTTAGCAATTTTTATAGAGGTTTTGTATTTTAGAAACTAAGGAGATAAAACTATCATTGGAGTAAAGCACGGATGAAGAAAACTTTAAACGTAACAAGTGGTAGCGACGTACATCCTGCACCCTTTTCTCTCAAAGAGGGTGCCACCATTCATGCACTAAGTTTCCTCTCTCAAGGGTACCTGGCATAGGTTGGAGTGGAAAGATAGGCCGAAGCAACCCTGATTCTGGGTACTCTCATACACCTGAGTCAGACCAAGCTCTAGAGTTTATGAAATCCCTCTCTTAAGGGAGTCAAAATGAGAAACATGATTCGATAGCTAGTAAAAAAGGTGATCTAAATAGAAGAGACTAGAGATCAGATGCTCTAAAGAAATCATCCAACAAAAAGGAGCCATACATATAACAATATGAGATAAACTCCATATATTCCAATAAGCATAAGGAGATAAAAAGGTTTAGTTACAATGTAGTAGTAAATGAAAGTAAAGTTCTAAAAAAGGGAAGATAGGTATCAGACTCCTTGATATAGGAGATCGATATACATAGCAATAGGCCCCTAAGGTAACGCTAACCCGGTACCGGATAGGAGCCCTATCAGGATACGACCGTATCAGGTTCTTGACCGTGTCGGGTCACAAATTGTGATGGGTAAGGGGCGTATCGGGAAAGGACTCCCTACCCGATATGGTCGTGTCGGGCTGCAGTCATAACGGGTAGGCCATATCAGGTTGGGTATCATGTCATGTTATGACATGTGTCATGTTAGCTTTATCTTAGGTTCTTGGGTTCCTCGTGTCGGGTATGGATGGACAAGATGTCTCGGGTTAAAGCCCAGCTAGAGACCCGATACGTTGAAGTGGCCTTGAAGGTTGTGTCACACTGCTGCTGCTACCGGGTCGGGTTCTAAGTGAACTCCTCCCGTCCCTCTCAGGTTAGGGGTGTGCTCACCTAGTATCACGAGGCAGGCTCTGGAACTCGACGCACTAGCTCCTGCTCTCTAAGAGTTAGCTCTCATAGGGTTCCGACCCATCCCATTATAGGCCTGTAGCTTCTATTTATAGTCTATGACCTGGTGGGAGATGCAGCTCTCATTGGGCCACGTGTCCTTCGTCTGCTCCATTCGTATAGCTTCGAAAGGGGCCGACACGTCTGTCACCCAACACGGTTGGCAGGGCAAGGCATTTCGGGTTGTGAGTAAATCATGTTGTCATGTCAGGTTAAGACTCTGGTGGGCTTCTGCACCGAGGGGTAGTCGTGTCACGCAATCGACTCTATTGGCTAACGGACCGTGTTGGGCATGGCACCATGTCAGGTAAAGAGTTGTAGTCTGTCAAAGCTCCCGTGTGACACACCCATGTTGGGTTGTTATCATATCAGGTAGCAACTGTGCTGGGTAATGGGTGTGTTGGCTCGTGTTGCTCACTGGGTCGGGGTAGGTGCTTTGCTATTTGATGGGCCAGGACGGGTTCATTAACACTCTTTTGGTGGAAAAATAAGAGAAACTCTGCAAAAGATAGGAAATGTTATCAGGAGCGTAGTGGGCATTATTTCTATACACCAAATAAGATAAAATGGAGAGGAAGTTAGGTTTGGAGGCAGTTTTGATAGTAAAATATAAGCTCTAGAAGCCACAAAATGGGTGTTATCAATAAGTTAGTCAAAGATGATGAGCCAACATCCTATCTAGAACCTATTGAGAGAACAAAGTATGAGAAATGGCTTGAGGCCATGAGATCTGAGATGGAATCCATGTATGCCAACAAGGTATGGACCTTGATGGAACTGCCTGAAGGGTAAAACCCATAGGGTGTAAGTGGCTCTTCAAAAAGAAGACTGATGAGGCAAGCCTAACTTTTATTTCTCCTCCTTTGTACAACTTCCCTCTCCTTTAATGACCCATATCACCCAAATTTATGTTGATTTTATGAGTGTAGTGCTTTGAATATCAAATTGGGTCACATTCATGATGCGTTCACCAATACAATAATGTAACCCACATGATATCCTACACAAAATTGTTAAGGTGTCATATATTTCAATTAGTTTTTGAACCACTTTAACGCAATCATCTTACTCTTCAAGATGTCATGATGTAGAGTTTTCCAATATGAATCTGTGGGCACAAAAATCACATTTTTTTGTCCTATAGAACTCTAGTTATGACATATGAAGTATGGCATGTTTGATCCCCTTTTTTTTCTCTTTCTTTTTACTTGTTGGGCTGGCCTGTCTGGGCCCATATGCAAATTGTGGCCCAACTGAGTTGTCCCTCTCCCTCTGTGCTTTGGGAAAGAATCCCATGACTAGAGGGTCATCTCCCTCCTCTACCTAGATTGGGAAACAATGGAATACACAACCCCATGATGGCAAAGAGAACCCTAAACATACGTCATTGAAACTTATAAGTCTCTTTGCTTCTTTCCACACTGGTTTGGGCCACCAACTTGTCCTCCATTTATTTTTCATCTTAATCGCTAGCTCTCTACCACCACCTCAGGGGGAAACCAACACCGACAAGAGTAGCTAGGTGTTAGACTCCTTTCCCCGAGCCCTCTTACCCCTCGGCCTCCAGCGCAATGGTGAGGAACCATGTCATCTTTGTTGTTTCTCCTCAACTTGTGGTGCTCCTTTCCCTGTAGAAGGACCAGACTGGAAGGAAGGACTATTCTCAGGTAGGGATGCCCAACAGATGCCCCACCTCCTCATGGCAAGGGCAAGTAGGACAAAGCAAGGTGGTCAACCTCTACAGACCTTCCCAACCTCAACCCCACCCCCTTCTTTTTCCCCTTTCTTTGGGTGGTAGCGTGTGGTGCAAGGAGCTAGGTAGCTCCCCTATTTGACCCCTACTTTGGGTACAGAGACACTGGACTCCCATAAATCAGATCCTAGGAGGATGGTGAGTGGTAAGCAGGGTTTCCCCACCATGCATTCGTGATTGACAGTGGTTGTGAGAGACCCAACATTGGGAAATGAAGGCATGGATTCTGCCACCTAATTGAAGATCAAGGGCTTGGAGCCGCCCTCAAATAATGTAACAAATTGACCCTCTTCCACTATAATTTGTATGCTTAACTTCTAAAATACATATCTTGCTCATATTAAGGCCAAATTAGACAAATAAATATGCCAAATTGATTGTCTCGACAAGACCTAGAACATGGACATGTTTTCAGATCCCATATCTTCTTCTAATCTTCCTTTTTGACTAAAGTTGTGATCTTTGACTACTTTGACCATGTTTAATTATAACAATGTTATAGCTTGAATCATTAGTACAGATAACACCTTTAGTGCCGATTAAGTAAGCATTTTGTCATCGGTTATGAAGCGACACCCAAATGGGTGACACTAAAAGGGGACTCCTTAAGCGACGGTTACATAACCGACGACACAAAGTTGTTCCCGATTACAATTTAACCCAACAGTAGGACCATAGGCGTCGGTTTTGAGCTAACAACCGACACAATTAAGAAATTGTTGTCGATTATTGGTATATAACCGATGTCGATGTTTTGTTTTTTTTTTCTTATCAGTTCCAGGCTTACTGTTTGGCTGGTCAGTAGGATGCAGAACCTACATTTCAGTTCTGAATTATAGGTTTACAACACCCTTTGATTTCAGCCAACAACATGCCACAAATTAACCTACAAATATTTTCAAATATGATTCACACACATGCATGTAGTTCCATTTCATTCCTCCATTTCATATTCACACACATTTAGCAACCATATATGTGGTTCGATCCATTCATTTTTCGTTTGACATTCACGCATGCACACACAAAAACGTTCATTCATTCCATCTTCACAAACACATGTATATAGATAAGACAATTAAAAAAAAATCATTCAGACATCGTCTTTCAAAGTTGAACATGTTATCAAAATAATTATATGACAACAAAGTTTAGAAAATTACATGACATAGTATCTAATTAAACAAAGGGGGGCGGACTTGCTATACCCCTAAACATGTGCATATATGGGAAAGTAAATTTGTTGCTAGCTTGGACCTACTTTGTTGATGTTGTGTCACGGAGCTCATTGTTGTTAGACGAATCTGAACTGATGGTAATAGGGAAATGGATGGTACCAACAGTAGGAATAGAAGGGAAATCGAGTGTGCTCTCCTCATCGAATGAGTCCAAATATGTGCTATCCCCTGTCGAGTACTCAAATCAGACCAGATGATCAGGCGTCTCATTGTTGATGTTGGTTATCCAAACCTTGATGGTATTATGGCCAACCTGTCGAAGAAAAAATCTTGTCACTATGGCCCAATATCATCCTCCCAACCCACTCACACCAACTAGATGTGGATACAAGATTTCTGTCAACATCATACTTAACCTTGATAATAAATTTTGAAGTTCCAAAATTTAGGGTCACTTCACTAGCTGTGTAGAGTCTTCCGTTTAGATAATGCCAATGTTTTGGTATAGTTAGTTGTGCTAATGAACAATCATCTAAAATAATGTCCAACTATTCTTTAGCATGGAATAGTCACATTGGGGTAGAGGCCCAAGCCATTATATGCCTACAACAATGTAAAATGTTGAGAAAAAGTAATATAAATGTAAGTACTAACAAAACACAACAACATGGGTTATATTTCATATTCATGATGGAGAAATAATTTGATGATGATGATGATGAGGGATGATGATGATGATGATGATGATGATGATGATGATGATGATGATGATGATGATGATGATGATGATGATGATGATGATGATGATGATGATGATGATGATGATGATGATGATGATGATGATGATGATGATGATGATGATGATGATGATGATGATGATGATGATGATGATGATGATGATGATGATGATGATGATGATGATGATGATGATGATGATGATGATGATGATGATGATGATGATGATGATGATGATGATGATGATGATGATGATGATGATGATGATGATGATGATGATGATGATGATGATGATGATGATGATGATGATGATGATGATGATGATGATGATGATGATGATGATGATGATGATGATGATGATGATGATGATGATGATGATGATGATGATGATGATGATGATGATGATGATGATGATGATGATGATGATGATGATGATGATGATGATGATGATGATTGATCATCATCATCACTATAACCATCATCATCGTCATCATCACCATCCTCAACATCAATGATCATCATCATAATCATGATGATGTGGGATGATGACGATGAGGATGATGATGGCAATGATGAGGATGACGATGATGTTGAGGATGACGATGATAGTGATGTTGTTGATGGTGACGACGATGATGTTGATCCTCATCATCATCATCATCATCATCATCATTGTCGTCGTCATCATAATCATCATTATCATCGTCATTCCCTTCATCATCATCATTATCATCATCATCACCATCATCCTCATCATCATCATCCCACACCATCATCATCACATGATGACGATGATTGATGATGATGATGTTGAGGGATGATGATGATAATGACGATGATGATGATGATAATGATTGATCATCATCATCACTGTCACCATCATCATCGTCATCATCACCATCCTCAACATCATCATCATCATCATCATCATCATCATCATGATGTGGGATGTTGACTATGAGGATGATGATGACAATGATGAGGATGACGATGATGTTGAGGATGGCGATGATAGTGATGTTGATGATTATGACAATGATGATGTTGATCCTCATCATCATCTTCTTCATCATCATCATCATCATTATCATCATCATTCCCATCATCATTGTCATTATTATCATCATCATCCTCATCCTCATCCTCATCATCCCACACCATCATCATCACATGATGATGATGATGATTGATGATGATGATGTTGAGGGATGATGATGATGATGATAATGATTGATCATCATCATCACCGTCGCCATCATCATCATCATCATCATCATCACCATCCTCAACATCATCGTCATCATTATCATCATCATCATCTTCTTCTTCATCCTAATCATTCATCATCCTAATCAATTCATTCTTCCATTTTGTGTTTATTCATTCATTATTAAACCCTAATTCAATATTAATCAACTACACAATGGTGTCATTATTAACCCTAAGTGCAAATCTTGTACTGATTAAACCACTCACCACACTGGTGGCATTGTAGGCTATGGTGGCGGCACCTGGAGGTGGAGGAGGCCGGTCGGGCTGGAGGTGAGGTAGCCGGTGTTGGAGGTGCAGGCGGTATCCAGTGGTGGTGAGTGAAGCAGGTGAATTAGGTAGTGGTGGTTGGCCTGGAGTAGGTGGTGGGGGCAACGGGAGCAAGTAGTGACAGCCGGTGACTGGGTACATCAATAGCTCCAGGTAGTAGCAGCAGCTTCGGCGTGAGAAGCTTCAAGCTCGTCGGGGCAGCGCACGGAGGCGGCGAGCAGCTTCAAGCTCATCATGGCCACGCGCAGAGGCAGTGAGTAGAGAAGGGAGGTGGTAGAAAAATCGCCAGACCTAGATATGGGGGGAGAAGATTGGGAGCTAGACAGTGAAGGGGAAGAGTCTGGCTCACTCGGTGCTCATAAGTTAACTATTAGCGTCAGTTACTCCTCCAAAACTGATGATAATTAAGGCAATGAATTTTTGCCTCACAAAGTGTATTTAGTCATCCGTTCTTTATTAAAACCAACAACATATGGGGGATGAAAAGTTTTGCGGGACTTGGCACGGAACATGTGTCGTCGGATTTCCCACAACCGACGCTGAATTAAGAATTTTTCGAACCTATTTTTTTCACAAAAAAATTTGTATTTTGCGGGTGATTTTGGATGTCGGTTTGGTTTGTTAACAATGGACGTTAAAGAAAAGTGATACATGTGTCTTTTGTAAATCAGTCAGTGTTCACATATAGGTGTCAGTTGAGTTTATACACAGACGTTGTAGGTCTTTAGCGTCGGTTTTTTCTATTAACCAATGACATAAAATGAGATGTTATACGTCATTTCTGTACTAGTTGTATTTTTAATCGCTTTCTCATCTAATCAATAACTTTCATGTATCTTTGGACAAAATGAGGCTCCTAATCACCCCTTTTGCACATAAATGCCTCTTTTTCGCATGTATGACTTGTTATGAATATTAATAATGTACCATGCCCTAATATGCTAATCATGCATCTTAATGTTGGTTTGTGTTTGATCTCACATTATAATCAGTAGCCAATGCCCCTCCATGATTCAAGAATCTTTTCCTAATTCCTACTTTCTATGTGTGTCTATATGGCTTGAGGTTCTTTAAGTGTGACTCCTTCGTGATGATGTATGTTGACTTGGAGCAAATGGGATCCTTTACCCATTTGATGCATCCAACCTTAGTGAATCTTCTAAATTAGTAGCTTCATGATGCTTCGTGACCCAATTGTCCATGGCCAATCCTATTCATAACATAGTGATGTATGTGCCCCTATTGATCTACATGCCCATATAGGACTTATTTGTGGTTTATTGCGCATTAATGCCTATATGAATCCCCTTTTCCTTGACCCCCCCACTCTCACAAATCAAGGATTTCTCTATCCCTCTTTATGTTTTGGACATGGGTGTCCCACCTAGGTAACATGTTAAATCTTGATGGTATAGGTGATTTGTGTTGATGATCGAATACATGTGATTACATTGATACCAATGTTGGGCTTTAATGCCTTGACCCTTGGGGACATCTATCTATATTCTATTATGCTCTTTATGTCCATACTTTCCTGATCTAAATCATGCTTCACATTTGGATCCCTTGTCTTGTTTGGATCATGACCTTGTATGCCCTATTATGAGTCTTTGACCTTATCATGAGCATGAGCGACCTAAGTCTTGATATGATCATATAAAATGCATGGAACCTCAAAATGACATGAACTTGAACCACACCCTTATGATAGACCCTAAATCACTAAGAGCTCATCATATGCACTAATAAGCAACTTGAACTTAATTTGGTTGAAAACCCTAAAATGAACATAGTTAGTGTAAATGGTGAGAGTCTAATACATGTATGTAATCTTGTTCTTAACTAGGTTTGACTCATGATCTAGATGATCAAGGATAGGTTACGAAATCTCTGAAATTAGGTACATGCTTTGATAATTATATGCCTATGGATTTCTTGCTTGAAATTTGATACATATGTATGCTTGTTTACTTGTTCAAATATTGCCATGTAGTACTCTAGTATTGTACACGATGTTTGTCTTGTACTGTGTTTTATAACTTGAAAACATAATATAGAAACTCCATTATACAAACCTCCTGCACCTGCCTGAAGTTTTAGCGTAAGTACATGAGGATGGGCATCCTACTTGAGTTATCAAGATTGGGCGGATCATTGATAAAAGGGTTAGCTAATCTTGAGCACCCTGATAGACTCTTCCAGTGAGAAGATGTCCATAAAATACCTTACAAATATGTGATATTGATGAATGCATGAAATGATGGTACAATTAAAGTAAAATGACATAAAACATGGGCTCTCACTTTGCTAAATATTTAACTTGTTTATTCTTTCTCATTTACTTCTGTAGATCTTTTCAAATTATGCAAAGCTTATGTATATGTATCTTTTAGCCCTATTCTCATAACCTTGTATGCTTGACCCACCTTGTTTCACATATTTTATAGGTTCAAAGATGGCTAGAAGTGATGGGCTTGGTGAGCTATCAGGTGTACTTGTTGTAGGATCCCTAGCATACATGACCATCTTGCAAAATTGTACTCTTAAATATGTAAGTGAAAGCTTGTAATGAAAGGATGTTGCTTAAATAATAATGTTGAATGTTGAGATATTATTGGTGCCTTTATCTTGTTACTTGTTCATGTATACTAAGCATTTCACACTTCTTCATGTTGTCTTGGTATTTGTTTGGTTCATGGGATTGGGATTCCAGTTCTGTGACAACTGAAATGGATGGTAAAGTATAAACCTATAAGGGCAGATTGGTTGCAAAGGGTTTCACACAAGTTCAAGGGGCTCACTATGACGGAACTTTTTCTCTATTGACCATGGTTAAGTCCACCAGGATGCTTGCTATTGCAGCCAATTATGACTGTGATATTTGGCATATGGATGTTAAAACCACATTTTTAACTGTAATAATTATAAGGATGTGTATGTGATACAACCTAAAGGTTTTATAAATCCATTAATGTAAAAAAGTCTCTAATTTTAAAAGATCAATCTTTGGATTGAAGAAAGCATCTCATAACTGGAATCTTCTATTTGACAATACAATCAAAGAGTTTGACTTGAGTCAGAATGAAGATGGAATCTGTGATTACAAAAGATTCAGTGGGAGCATATCCTGACAAGGAATGTAGCTTCCCTATGAAGGGCTTAGGAGAAGCATCCTATGTGATAGGAATTAAGATCCATCAATAGACATAGATCCGAAAAGATTCTCAACCTAACAAAGAGCACATACATTGGCAAGATAGTGAAGGGTTTAACATGGAAAACTCAATGAGAAAAAAAAAATCCATGTTCCTTGGAGTTAGTCTCTCAGGAGCCCAGTGTCTTGGTTCTTGTGATGAACAAGAACACATAGATAGATGCCATATGCATTCGTAATTGGATCTATTAATGTAATTTTATATACTTATCTTGTTATCTCATATGTATTGGACATGATGAGAAGATATCCAATTATCTCACATGTATTGAACATGATAAGAGGATATCCAGTCATCTCATATGTATTAGACATGATGGGAGGATATATATCTCCCTATCTAGAAATCTTGTATGTATTTGGACATGACGAGAGGGTATATGTCAGATGCCAGTGAGAGTCACTAGACTACCATAATGAACCTCCTCAGGTGCTTTTGAAGCACTAGAAGGATCCATTCCTTGAGTATGGTGATAAGGAAGAGTTGGGTGTAAAGGGTTATACCGGTGCAAACTTCCAAAATTTAAAAATAAAGGATTGCAATATAAAATTAGTGTTTGATGTTAAATGATAACTGTAAGGTAGAAAGGGTTCTGAGCTAATGATAGCTGTTCAAATCTGTAAAAGAAGTTGAGTATCTCTGTGTTATAAAATCAATAGAAGATACTATATGGATCAAGAAGTTCATATGGGTGAACATGTGTAAGGTTCCAACCTTTGATGACACATTAGAAATAATGATGACAAAAATGGATCTTCTAGTTAGGAAGGGAATATCAGATAGCATACTATGACACTTCCATATCATACTAGTAGTCTTATAGTGAAGATATATGAAAATTGAAAATTTTTGACTTGAAGCAAATGTTGTTAAACCCGCTAATAAAGCACTTTCACAACATAAGCATGATGGTCATGTTAGGTCACTTAGGATAAGATTTGTGGGTGATTGGATATAAGTGCAAGTGGGAGTCTATTGATATGTATGCCCAGAGAGCCAATAATATGACGACTGTAATGGCATAACTTATAAATGATTTGATTAATATTAAATGCATGCTTCCAATTTATTATTTGTTAAATTATAAGATAATGAAATAACATAATAAATGTATAGACAGTGATATTACTCAATGACGCATGTATTCAAGTACGTGACTTGGAAGAATGAGATCATACAGATGTTAAGAGTATATGCATTCTTGTTATGTTCCTGATCAGTTATTATTGTGGAAGGTAGATAGGCAACAATAATACATAAGATAAGAGTGTGAGTTGGTTGATGAAGAAATCTAATTAGTTATGATATGGTGATATCAAACAAGCACATAGATACATGTTAGAGAATAGTGTATCGGATAGACCCACCATAAGAGTAATGCATGGAAACCTTAACCAGGTAAAGTGGTGGTTATGGTTCTTAAGACCTAAAATTACTTCACTCATCACATGTCATATGGTATTCTTTGACATCATCAAACACAATTTTGAAACATGGATTGTCATAATGGTGGTGATTGGCTAACTATGACACATGGGGACTGACTTTGAGCGATAGATATGGGATTTGTCCCACCTAAAGGAGTATGATATTATAGGCCTCTTGCTTAGATAGACTAAGAAATGCATGGTTGTGCTCATGTGAGTCAATATGTGATATTGAGCTTACACATATCTCATACAACCTACTCACATTCAAGGAACATATTGAATAATAATGAGGATGACTGCTCCATGACTCTAGTTCAATCTAGATATCAGTGACAAAGGAACTATACAAACACTCTAACACCATAAACATAGTATAGGTTAAAATTGTTCTCAAACTTTCCATTTAATTGGGTAGAAATGATGTGTGACTAGGCACCACTCATTTCTTGTGATGTCATAAGTTATTATGGACATTCACTGCCAACATAATATGGAACCTACAGGGTCACACACATAGGAAATCATCTAGAAGAGGAGTTTGATCTTGAATGATGATTGAATTGATTACTAAAGTATTTAGGTACTCAATTCATGAAACAAATTAGCTGAATAGACTTCCAGACAATCATCTCAAGTGTTGAGACGATTGTTGGAGTGTCAAGTTGATTATAACTTAATTGGCTAAGTTCTTCTTGAACTGGGATTTGTGGTCCTAATATGACCATATCGCAAGAGCGAGACAACCAGTTCATGGAGATATTTGATCACATCAAGGATTACTATTGATGCCATGTGGCACATTAATTGGATTTGAATTGACAATTCATGTGTGATTGGGAAACATTGCAAAATGACCATTTCTCTTAGCGAAACGACTACCTTGCATGAGATACGACTATCTCAATCACGATACAACCATTTCAAGCTTTACAATCTATGAAAATTCAAGATCTTCTGGTCCCTTCCACTCCCGCACAGACTGGGAACCCTGACCCAAACCCTTCCTATAGTATTGGGGGTTTCCCAGAGCACAACATAGACAATTGAGAATCATTTGCTCTGCAAATTATTTTCCTTTATGGTTGTAGTAACCAAGAGAGTTGAGCAAGTCCTACCTGACTATGGAGGGATATGAAGGGAGAGAACAACTCAGGATCATTGTTTAGGGAGAGAAGGTTGGTGACTAGTATGCCAATGAGAAGGACAACTCCTTCCTGTCTATTCTTGTAGGATGACAAGAGTTCTAGTTGGTCCATGTGGACTTCTCTAGAGGCAAGGTGGCCTTTTCCCATCCCTAGGAGGGTAACGTTAGGATGCAGTCTATGGAGGAGTAGTTGCAGACAATAATGTTGGAGGAAAAATCACATGACTCCCAGTGTAACCAGGAGATACACAAACACCATCCAAGAGTGGGCATGTACATTAATGATGATTGTTGTTGGACTTGCAGGACCAAGTATATCTTTGGTTAACCATCATTCACATTGCATAGTTAATGATGCAAATCGTTGGTTAATGGGAAATAAGTCAGTAATTTTTTGTGTTTTTGCTGCCTCTATGATACCATATTTTCCCTAAAATGGGGGTCAAGCCACTCACTCTCATGCAGCATGACTAAAACCCCATCAATGAATAGAAACCTCTCTCAAGGATAACAAGTCAATACATTTGAATATTTTGGATTCCTTCTCAGGTCCAAAGACTTCAAAGATATTAGGAACAAAGAGGATCGACGTAGAACACATGTCATTAACCTAGGCAAGTAGAGTTGAAACCGATCAGGTTTGGGTAAACCTGACTATGTTTGGTTAAATCAGACTGAGTTTGGGTAAACTCAACCATGTTCAACGGAGCTTGACCAGGTTCAAGGCTTAGGTCGGATCTCTCTGACATGTCTTCTATGTTGATCCTCCCTTAGACATCCTTCTCTCAGATTATAGTCCAAACTACCTTCTCTTACCTATTTTTGCCACTAATCTCTCGATCTTGGTAGAAATGTAAGTTCAAACAAGAAAGATATCAACCAAACTAGCAATGATAACTAAAAAGATTATATAGAACATATAAATTACTAGATCTGGAATAAAACTACTTACTTAAGGTAAAGTACATAAACATGCCCAAATAGGCTACATAGCTAGAAGGATCTCAATTGGCCATGGATAAGTATAGTCGGCACCAAACAGAGATGAACAACATCATTTGCATAAACACTAAGGAGAAAATCATAAGAAAGAGGTCGAAAAGAGATTTAGCTCAAGGAAGTGAGGTTGTTGTCACTCCCTAGTCTCTAGGAAGGTTGAATCTCATCCTTGGGTCATCTTACTTGATCTTCAAGACTCCTTGGCCTCCTTTCTCTTTGATTACACCCCAAAAAGTAGCTTGGATGTGTGTATGGAGGTTAAGGTGGCTAGGAATGCATGTAAATGAGTGGATGATAGTGAAAAATGAAAGGTTAATGGAGGAAAAATAAAGGGATGGATGAAGGGTGTTCTCTTCAGCCCTTTTGAACCTTAGAGCTCTCCTATGAGGCTCTCAGAATTGATGGTCACTGAAACTCCAAATCAGACCCAAAATATTCAGAACCCCCCATCTAGGAAGTAGGGGGTAGGTATATATAGGAATTGTCGAGTGTATAGGCTAAGTGGGGTAGACCCCCTGGGTTTGGGTGAACTGGGATGGGTTTAGGTCTTCAAAAGTTGGTTGATACATCTCTGTGATTGTTAGAATTTTGGTGGTGGTTAACTTCTCATCTATCATTGGTGTATTAGTGATCGTTGGCTTCTCAACGGCTATTGATTATTTAGAGTTCTAGCGATTGCTAATTTCTCATCGGCGAAGCCGACCCGGTTCAAACCCATCAGTCACTAGTTGTGTTGATTGGCAATGATCTATGATCTTCATGTATTTAGATGTCACTAACATTTTAACAGTCAATGATTGCTCAATGATTATTGATTTCTAGAGTTTGTTGAAGTCCTTGGTAAATCTCAACGATCGCTGATGGAGGAAACCCCATAGACTGCCAAGGATGAAGGATCAATGATCTCTAAGGGTTTAAGTCTAGAGATTGCTAACATTTTCACAACTACAAAAGTCTAGGGTTGAACTTGAGCAGGTTTAGGTAAACCCATATGGGTTCATAAGGAAGAATCTTAAAGAGTTTATGTCTTTTTTAGTTCAGTACCTACAAGTCCCAAGATTGGCTAGTTGAAAAATTATATCTTTTATAAAATACAAATTACTTAAGGATACTGACCTATAGTTATTTTTTATCATATTCAGGCTATAGTGGCATCAAACTATAAATAAATGCTTAGCATAAACATCTAAATTTGGTTTTGATCACTAATCACGCCTCTTTCTTAATAGTAGGATCGCAGATCCAAAAATCTGATGGCTACGTATCCATAATCAACCTTGGTATGCACCCTATAACACTTCTACAATAGGGTACCTTTGTGAGGGAAATGGGCTTTGTATCTCTATAGTTTGAGAAATTGAAATCCTCTTTAGCTCTTATATCATTCTCCCTTTGAATTTTCTCCCACTTTCCCCTTTGTTTACTCTCTTTTTTGTTGTACTTGCAAGCTATCCAAGCTCCAAGCTTGTTGGTGGACTGACAAAGCTTGGGAGATCTCCCTGGACATGATCGGTGGTACCCAAGACCCTCATATCCTTTGTGGCATCATGTTAAGGGAGACTAGATTTTTCTACTTTTATTGTGGGTCGTTGAGAATAACGGAGCCTCATTGCTCTAGAGATGGTGTTGCCATGCCTAGGGCTCATGTGCAAGAAGATATGTTGCTGAGGGACATATCTATTCTCACTAATCGTGTGGACACATGATGGTCAAGGGTGGGTCGGCCATTGGATCCATCCCAATAGTGGGGGTGTGGAGAATCGCTCCCCTTTGGTGCCACACAACAACCAGTGGGCGTCTATCATGTCTGGTGTCTATGAGAAAGGAATGCTGACCATGAGTGTCTTGCTATAACATGAAGAAGAACCCATCATCCACTATGGTGAAGGGAAGGTGCACACCCATGCCATTCTTCAGGTCAAGGATCCACACCCTACCTCCACCACAAAATAATACAATAACACATGACCCCTTCCTTAAGTTTTCTATTGAAATATTCTAAAATGCAAAACTCACATATATGTTATTCAAATTAAATGAACCAATATTTGAAATTGATCTTCTCAAAAAGATCTACATTGTACTCATGCTTTCATAACCTAATTTTTCTCCTAGTTCTCTTTTTTTTCCAAAATAGGACTTTTGAATATGTTGACCATTTTTGTTGCATGTTTATGATACTTTTGGGAACTTTGATGCTTCATCTTCCTCCTACATCCCAAGTCAATAGCTTGAATGAACCTTATACACTATATAATCCTTATACACTGTAGAATCCTTAATGCACTACTATGACTTGTACTCAGGCTTTAATAAAGAATGTTGACCTTTTATGCTAATTGTGAACATTTTGATTATGAACCCCTTTCTAATATTGAAAACCAGTAGCCTTTTTTCTCCATGACACTATATCTTTCTATGTTTCCCCTATTGCACTTAATGTGTCCTATATGGATTTTATGCATTAATTTGACATAGGTATGACATTTATGGTTAAACCTTAGTCACTTGGGGTCTTTGATCTATCAAGGCATCAATCCATGTTACATCTTTCAAAATTGTAAATTTATGATGTGTTGTGACCCAATAATATGATGTGTTGTGACCCAATCCATTACACTACATCGTTCATGATAAAATGATGTATGTATCCATTTTTGTTTTAAATTTTCATATATTGCTAGTTTTTAATTTTTATGCTCTTTTCCTTTATGTTGATCTTTATCTTATGTACTTACCTCTGAAATTAGAGTTTCTACACTCCTTATGGCCACTTGTATGTGTATGTCCCACATAGCTAAAATGTTTTTCACTAATTGTGTAGGTGAACTATGTCAACTTTTGTATGTATGTAAAATATTCTGGAACCAGTGCCTTATATGATGCCTAAACTTATAGACATCCACCTATAGTGAATATTTTTCTTATGTCCTTACTTTCTTGGTATAAATAATCTATTATTATTGAACCTCTTGACTTGATGAAGTATGGCCCTTCTTTCCCTATTATGAGTCATTGGACCTTAAATGGTACTTAAGTGACATTTCTCTCGTAATGATCATATAAAATGAATGCAACCTCAAAATGACTTGTAATAGAATCAAACCTCATTGATGACCTCTAAATAAGTAAAAAGATCATTAAACATGTAATACACCAACTTGAACCCTAACTTGGTCAAAATCCTAAAATGAAGCTAGTTACGGTTAATGATGACAATGTAATGCATGTATGTAATTTTGCTCTTAATTGAGTTTGTCTTATGATCTAGATGGTCAAGAATAGGTTGTAGATCTCTGAATTAGGTATGGGCTTTAAAAATTATATGATTATGGATTTCTTCCTTGAACTATGATACATATGTATGCTAATTTTCTAGCCCAAATATTGCAAAGTAGTATTCTTGAATTGTACTTGATCTTTGTTTCTTTGGTTTTATAACTTGAAAACATAATATATATAACTTTATTTTACAAACCTTTAGAACATGCTTGTATTATAAGGGTAAGGACGTAAGGCTGGGAACCCTACTTGAGTTGTCATAATAGGATGGACCATCTCGATAAAAGGCTTTGCCCTTGGCTATGGCCTTGAGGTCCCTCACATAGAAAAGGGTTAGCTAATCTTGAAAACCCATTCAGACTCTCCCGATGAGAATTTAGTCAAAAGGCCATACAAATACATGATATCATTGGTATAATTGGAGTAAAATGATATAAAATATGGAATCTCATTTTTCTAATTAATTATCTTATTTGTTCTTCTTTGTTACTTCTACTACTCTTTTTAAATTTTGCAAAGATTATATATATGCCTCTTTTTTTCCCTATACTCAACACCTCGTGTGTTGATCCACTTGTTTCACATATTTTTATAGGTACATAGATTGATAAAGAGTTGATGTGTGATACCATGAACCTAATTAACTATACCCTAGTCTTCCTCTAATATAGATTATTCATCATAATTGTTTGTTTCATTAATATTTGATACCAAATGATTAATAATTGTCCCTCATTTATCTCAATTTGCATGTTTATTGTCCTAGTTTCAAGTTTCCACGCAAGTGGTGGACTTAATTGTAAACTAAATATAGTATGAAGACCTCAATGAAAATTATTTTAAAGTTATTGAGACATGTCTTTTACGTCATCCTCATACATTTTTTATCCATAAAATCAATTGGTTAAAAGTTGACGTTAATTTTACTTCATTTGGATAATGTTAACCTTGATCTTGTAATTACATGTACATTTGTGGATTGGTTTACAATTTCACCCTAATTAAGGTTTTAACTCGAAATTTAATTACATATTAAAACTATGCAGATGCTTCACAATGTGTTCATGAAATTTTATAGAACTTGAACCTTATTTGAGTGACCATAAACCAAGGATGTGGAATATACAATGGTTTAGAGTCTTTTGCAAAAGAAATGGGGGTGTGGGGGTATAGAAGTCTTCTCTCTATATGGTTGTATATGAGACCTTTAGATTCTAACCCTTTCTATTCAAGTACCATTTTGTCTACCTAGGAGGCTTTTGGAATGAGCATGAAGGAAGAGGGACATCCATGGCTTGAGGGAAAGTCATGTATCTATGCTTTTGTTGAAGCGTGTTGAAGAATCAAGACTTTTTTATTTATCCTTGGGTAGATAACCAAATCATGTAAGGTACTTCCTTTTCTTCATCCCCCTTTCTTTTCTCTTCTTATTCTTGTTCCTTGGGCCAAAATCCATGGAATTCCATGGTGTTTCTTGCTCCAAAAAATGAAATCACTCCCTTCTATCCTCTTTTTCCCAAATTTGCCCTAGCGAGCTTCTTTGGGACCTTTGGAGGGTTGTCCATGAAATGTTGTGACTAGTTTGTGGTTTTCTAGAGTGGATCTTGAGTTAATCTTCCAATGAGTCTCATCATCTTGAGGAATGAGTTGTATATGCTTATATGTGTATGCATGTCTATGCATATTGATGATCATGCTTCCGTTGGACATCCCAAGCTTGTTGGCTTCATTTCTAGACTCAAACATGTAATTCCATCCCTTTCTTCTAAATTTTTATTATTGTTATTTACTTCTTATTCCTCTTGGCCAAACCACATGGTCACTCATGGTGGTTTTAGCTTCTTAGAGCTAAAAATCCCACCTTCATTCTCTCTTTGACCTAGGTGAGACTAGATTTAACTAGATGGATCTTAGATGGCGTTTAGGGAGGTTTATGGTGATGTTTGATGGATGATACATGTGACCTAGTCTATAGTCTAGTTTCTTACCCTTGCCTTGATTTAATCATGTATTCGTAGCATAACTAATAAAGAATTGCTTGAATCTTACCTTACATACCTTGATCTTACTTTAGATGATTAAATGTATGATTATTGTAGATTGGTTTGCATCCCAATAGAAAAATCTCAGATCTTATTTCTTATCTTTATGTTCTAGTGCGTATCCATAATCTTAATAACTATCTTCTTGTGGCCTTATGGTTGAAAATTCGAAATATATGTGATTTTTCCCTAAAAATGGCTCATGTATAGCTTTTGGGATACCATAATAATGAAAACAATTTATGATATTTTTGTTCTTGTGTGTCATATCATCTAGACTATATATACCACATTTCTACAGTTCTCGTATTTCTGAAAACATATCGAACATAAGTCCTATAGCTAGAAGTAGCTCATCTAGACTTCAAAATTACATATATGTGCTTAATATTATTTTAACCATAACTTACTCATACTTTTGAATTTGATCATGAAATTTCACATGGTGTTTCATGTCTATTATATGAATAGAAGGGTGCTTTTTGTGGTGAAAATGAAGACTTAATTATGACAAACCACTTTATGGCCAAAAATGGTATTTTGTGCATTAAATGGGTACTTTGGAGGATGTTATGAACCTTATTTGACTCCCACAATTTTATATACATAACCCTCATGGTGACATACTCTTATAATTGTTTTAACCCTTGAAAGTTATTCTACACTTACTTTGTGAACTTTTGCATTGATATGGCCTAAATGGTTATTTGAACCTTATCATAGTATTTGTGTACCATAATGGGTGCTTGAACATATATTCTTGGGATATTATATATCTTGTAAATATTTTCTATGTTCATACTAAGTTAAAAATAAATATTGAAGCAAATTATTTTGCATGCATAACTTCTGATTATGGGATCGTAACTACAATGTAAACATGAAGTGATTTGGGGATTTGTAAATAAAAAACAAACTATATATAATTGAGCGCAACCTAAATTGAAAGATGCCAAAAAATGGAATACCTCATCTTATCAAATTAAATTATATTCTTCTATTCTCTTATATTCCTATAGTTATAAGAATTTGAATAATTTGACCTTATATGATATATTTTGTTTATGTCATTTAGAAATAGTCTTGATGTCTTTGGTCTTTTGCCTTGATAAAAATTATGTGGGTGCCAACATGGGGATAATGGTAGGATCCAATGGTTAGATTTTAGTCTATGATTGGATATAAATGAATTAGAAACTAATGAGAAATATTATCATGTACTTAATATGGGGTTTTCTATGGTCATGTGTGTTGGTACACTTTCCCTTCAGAAGATGAAATATACTTTACAAACAATTAAGTAGGCCCTAGAATATATATGCAATGTAATGTGAATTACCTTGAATTAAATGTTCTTAGAAGGAAAAATCTATGTGATGCACTTAATATAAATGGATACTCTTATAACACTTTACTGACTTTAGCTAATAGCTATTTTGTTCTAAACCAATTTGAAATAGACTTGATAAGTTGATATATTTCATCTATGCTTAGTCTTGTCCTTCATTCACCCTATTATGAATTGATAATAACTTTTATACCCTTTGGGATATTGATCTAAAATTTGACAATTTGCTTGATTACTGTATTTTGATGATATATGCAAAAATCTAGATGGATATGAGATTCCTACTAGTACTTATTCCTATATTTACCTTAATGATATTCTGGCCCTTGTTGTGCATAATAATTAGTGAATAGGTGCCTTGATATGGATAAGGATGGAATGTGAATCCAACTATATGTGATTTGAAATATGCAGATATGTTTTATGTCTAAGGAAGTAGTTAAACTTAATTAATTTATGTATTTATATATCTATTCCTTGTTTGTAAATTGTTTAACATAATTAAAATATGAGTAATTTTCTTAGTTAATCATGTGTAGTCCTAATTATGTAGTGCCTTGTGACTGAGAGCTATCTCAGTGTCACAACTTGTTGGATAGAAAAATGAGTTTCCTTATAGCAATTCATATTTTGAGAATGAGCTCGAATTCATATACTTTTGAGTATATGACGGTGCAGGGAGGGTTTTCTCTGTCATCCTAACCTTAAGGCATTTTGAGAAAAACTATGGTTGTGTCTTGGTTTATATGTGATTGAGAGTAAATGTGGTCATAACTTGTATTTTGGGGTTGTATATCATCTAGTGTCATGACCTATGTTCCAGGGTAGACTAGGTTGTTTTAGTAGTTGGGCCAATGTACCATTATAGTTTGTCACTTGTACTAACTGAGGGGAAGAGATCCTTAAGTTTTTGGTAATCCTAAGATCTTATACAAGGCTGATTATGACTTTGCAGTGCTCAACTAGTTGTTTGAGTGATACACCTCAAACTACCTTGGTCTTAATAAAACATGTAGCTCAACTGTTTAGTATATCTATCTAGGCCTATATTAGTGAACAAAATTAGATGTTACTATTGTGATCTTATTATCTAAAAGTTTAGTTATGCTTTATGAATTTTTCATAGCTGAACGGATTTCCTAAAGCACTATAAGTAATTCTATATTTATTTCACTAAAGATGAAGATACTATGATAAGATTGTTGTTATGACATGAAATGTCTTATACTCTTATCTATTATATGCCTTAAATGAAATTAAGGGGTGATCTGGATAATGTGAATTTGAAATGAATAGTAAATTTCTCTATGTTATTTGTTTTCCATCATAAATGCTATTTGTGTTGTTTATATCTTGATGGGAGTAATCTTTTAGTGGGACTCTTGTAGAGTCTCATGTGTTCTTCCACAATGTTTTTTGGTATGGTAGAAAAGTATAAAGTACATGGAGATCAAGATCTAACAAGATATAACATAGTTGAGTCTATATTGTCCTTATACTGTCACTTTCTGAGCCATGGGTGGGTAGTTTATCTTGAATATGATGATTTTCCTTCCTTGTTTCCTTATGATTATGAATTGTAACTTGAGATAGACATCTTATATTGTTGTGTCATCATAGATATGGATCATCTTGTAAACCTATTATAGTTAAATAGGATATTTAGTTTATTTTCTATCTTTTCTACACTTGATATGATTTTAAATGGTATTCATTGTGCTTTTATATGAGGCCATTTGACATTTGTGATTATTGTTTGTAATCAAATGTTTAAGTAGATTATATTATTTTAGAATTTTCAACTTAGTTTTACTGTTTTTAGTTTTAAGTTGGGTTTTTTTTAGGGACTTTTCCTAATGATCACTTAGGGTTTGATCAAGGGATGGTCCTTCAAGTGTGGAATCAGAGCATAGGTTAGTTGAGATCTACAAGGACGATATAAATTAGGATTGAAATGGTGACTAAGTGATCAACATGGTACAATCACAATGCATACTACCAAAACTTAGTGTTTGGATACCCTGGTTTGGCATTCAAGTTTTGAGGGAAGAGTGTAACGACCCCGCCTCCCAGTAATCCCCACTTAAGGGAGACCAAGAGGTCAGAGCCATTATCCCAATAAACCGGATCAAAGGTTCGACAAATAATCAGTAATAATAATGAAATTCTACCAAACTAAAATGAAATCTGGTATAAAAATAAAACTTTGCATACCTTTTCAAAAACTTGGATATCTACTTCTATCCACATCTGGAGTCAATTCTAACTAATCCTCTATTGTACTTTAATTCTTATTTAATTCCACATATGCCACTTTACTATTTGTCCTTTTCAATCATGTACCTAAAACGCCGAAAAACAAAAGGCCGGTTAGCATAAATGAATATGCTGGTATGTGGGGACAACCAAAATTTTACAAATATGGCTAACAATCTAAATATCACAGTCAAGTTAATTAACAAGCCAATTTACACTTTCAATGTGACATTCTCCACCGCTTTTTCCCTAACCCTGGAATACCCACCTTAGGGTTTCTCTTTTGCCAATGACTTAAGGCCTCCTTCTCAATCCAGAGCTTGGTGCCTGGGGTCACCTCTCATGGTGCCCCTTAGTCATGCAATAAAGACCACCTCACTAGTACAGGAATGGTCTGTAGCGTCGGGTTTTTTAAGCCTACAGTGTCACTTTATAAACGACGCCTAAGTGGTCGTCGCTATAGAATTTACTCTATAGCGTCGGTTTATTTGACCAAATAAAACCGACCTTACAGAGTAAACACTGACGCAAAAGTTGTAAAAAATCCGACCCAGGCGAGAAAAAAGGAGCCTGTAAGGTCAGTTATTCCAAAAAAATCGACCCTGTAAACGATCTCGGTTGAAAAATTTATCGATCGAAAATATTTTCGGTCGACAATTTTCTCGACCGAGATCATTTACAGGGTCGGTTTTTTTGGAATAACCGACCCTAAAGATTGAATAACTACTTCAGCGTAATCCTCCGTCGAGAAACCTTTTGACCGAAAATATTTTCGATCGATAATTTTCTCGACCGAGGGAGTTTTACAGGGTCGGTTTTTTTGGAATAACCGACCCTAAAGATTGAATAACCACTTCAATGTGATCCTCGATCGAGAAAATTTTTGACCGAAATATTTTCAGTCGACAATTTTCTCGACCGAGGGAGTTTTACAGGGTCATTTTTTTTGGAATAACCGACCCTAAAGATTGAATAACCACTCCAGTGTAATCCTCGGTCGAGAAAATTTTCGACCGAAATATCGAGGATTACACTGAAGTGGCTATTCAATATTTAGGGTCGGTTATTTAAAAAACCGACGCTAGAAGTTACGATTTTTTTTAATTTCTACAGAAAATGAAATAGAACAGAAGAACAAGAAGATTCATATATTCTGGGAGAGGGGAGCATTGATGCTCAACCGTCACCATTCAAAACCACACATTCATGAAAAAAATGATTCACAATCACATAAAAAATTATAAAATGATAGATTCCAAGTCTGAGATGATATTAATCAGATACAAAAGTAAATATGAAAGAGTACTCAAATCACATACATAAATGGAGCTGACATATTTAATCCAATACTATATTGACTTCATTTAGAAAAGAATATGGCCACTCTTCTCGGAATTCATTCAAGTCCACAAGTGTGTAAGGCTGAGTTGTAAAGATCTTTAATAGAAAATGCACATGCTAATATTTTATAAAATGACTACAATCACTTGTAAGTTTATGATGTTATTCTTTATTACCTGACTTATAGTCTAAATGTCATGTGATGCTTGTTTGACAATAGCTTGCATATATTTCATTACATAGTAGCCACAAGCCCAGTCATTATTTTGCATAGGACACTACAAATAATGAATTATACTTAATGTTAGTAAACTACTATAAACAGCAGTTGAGATAAGACTATAAGAGTTGACATATTAGAATTGAAAATTAATACATATAAGACTAAGCAGTTGTCAAAGTAGATACCTTGTCATTTTTCAAAGTCAATGTCTTTAATTTTGTGGGTATTTGTCCTCCAGCATCACGAAAAGCCTTTATACCCCTATCAATTAAATAATAGTTGGTAAAATAGAAATTCTAAATAGAAATATCATGTTGAAGCATTGACTAAATTTATACTTACTCCATAGCTGACAATTTCAGTTTGTGACTCCTTGTTGTTTTACCCATTGGGTCAAGATAATAAAGAGTCATCAATTTAGGGGCAATCACCACTAATTCCCAATGTCTAGCTCTGAGTAAGAATAAAACAAACATTAAAATAAATAATTTTATTCATTATTAAAATTATATTGAATAATAATACTTACTGTACGTTAAAATGAATTAGGATAATTTCCTTCCCTTCACTAGCAAAATATTTGAATGCAGTAGAGAAGTACTCATTCACATCCTCAAAATTTGTCTCCACTTGACTAGTGATTGAAGGAACTAAGAATCCAACATTCCTTATATCAAGGTTTGTGATCTCAGTATATAAATGGTTGTAAAACATTTGTAATTATTTCCATATATAGAACTAAGCTA
Source organism: Alisma plantago-aquatica (assembly GCA_963693085.1). NCBI lineage: Eukaryota > Viridiplantae > Streptophyta > Magnoliopsida > Alismatales > Alismataceae > Alisma > Alisma plantago-aquatica. The sequence goes on along the minus strand of OY856411.1, from coordinate 456,573,708 downwards.
AAAATGTGTATTGGAATTTGATATATATATATATATCTATTGATAGATCCTTACCTTATCCATACTTCTATTATCGAAGTATTTAGCCAATCATACCGGAACAACTCTATAATATCATCAAGAAAAATAAAATTCTCAAAGTCCCTCCCAGCTGCATCTTCTGTTAAATTGACCAACATATGTGATCCTGAGCTTTGGTTGGCTAAGTATCGACACAAACATTTACATTTGCTTCCCAATTCGTCGAATGTAGCTTCAGGAATGAAAGATGGCTTGGGCATAGGAGGACAACTAGTATAATTTTTACTTTTTGGTTTACAAACTTGTTAATTAAAATACATACTTATATTACACGAGTTCATATATGCAGTCAAATATGAAAAATATGGTAGAAATAAGGTATACCTTGTCATTGATAACCAAGTGTCTAGACCAACCCACCATAGCACCCTCAGCTTCTTCAACTGTACTATATACAGGATTGGTTATGGGTAGTGGTTTGTCCCCCATTCCGTCATACACAAGATGGATGGACACACGGCAAATGTCATCAGTAATTTGTTGGCAATGAAATGTACCACCAAGGTTGTACACCTTGCCCGCTGCCACAACATTATATTCTGGAACCTCCACTGCAAGTTTACAGTTCATACCAACCTTGATTGAAATAATATAAGTTACTAGAACAGATGCCTATTACAACTATATATAGTATCATATATATCATACTAATAACACACCATATAGAACAAAAACTTACTGCAGATTGTTGTGGTGGGTCATTGGGAGTGCTCCCATGACCTTCTACAACTGGAGCATGGGCTTGTACCTCATCACTTGAGAGACGCACAGTATGAATAGGTTGAGAAGGTTGAGTAGGCTGAAATGAAGACATTATTTCTTTTAATTTCTGCGCTAATAATGCTTCAACCTCCTCTTGTGTAAGACCTCCTGCACGACCTCTTTTAGATTGCGAATGGCCAAAATAAGACTTGAATCCTATGCCATCTCCTAATCCCCTAACACGGACAGGATGCTCCTTCGTACCAAGAGCAACTGATAGTTCATCCATGTGGCCAGTTGGGATGAACTTTCCTTCCTTCCTTTGCTCGTAGAGATCAATCTATTCATAGTTAATAAAAATATTAAATCACAATATCAATTAGATATAAATAAATCTAAGTTTGTGGGAGTTACTCTTTACTTAGTTGGGATATACCTACCATCTTTTGTGCCACCTCCTTAGTTGCAGGGTTGACAATTCACCTGCTCGATTCTTTCTAGCATCAATCCATGTCAAGTGTCGGGGTGGACGCTCAACTTGAGTTGTACTACATTCTTCTCCATAAGAGGATTGCTTCTCTTGTAGTTGGCGGCGGAAGGCATAACCACCGGGCCCCAAGCGATGGTCATGCACATTTTTGGCCCGTCTTTCCTTTTGAGCCTGGTGGATAGTCTGATCATTTAAAATGAGGTATTACAATTTAGACTTGGAAAACATGTATAAAAAGATTCACCTCCTTAATTTTATAAAATTAAAGATTCATTCAATACATCACAATCTTTATTACCTGAAACTCTTCCAATCTCCTAGCTGCAACAAATCTTTCCCACTCCTCAGGATCTATAAAAATATATACATATGTTGCTTTCTTCTTTTGTTTAGGATTATCTATAAATTCCCTTGGGAGATATGTCTTAAAACCCCTCCATCCTACACCACAATGTTGTAGCACTCTTTTCTTGTGATCTTTTTCATTTAGATGAAAAACACCCTATACATACAAAAGAAGCAATTAATAATGTTGTTTTGAAAAGGAATTAATTCCAAGAAAACTAAATTAGAATCAATAGATTAAAAACATAATAAATAATATCACTTCCACTCACAGATATATCTTTCCATATGAGGTCTTTTTTGGCATTAGGAACATCATGCCAATTTTCTATATCTATTGGCACCTTACTGTGTGCAGTCACCCCTACATAATGCTTGAAAGCACTAGCATGTTCCCCAACAGGTGCTCCTGTGATATCAAATTGGATTGGCAATTTGTCCCCTTTAGCCCTGAGCTCCTACAGCCTACGCATCAGTGTGGGACCTCTACTTTTCTTAGCATCACCACTACCATCCTCATGGTGCTCATGCTCATGCTCAGAATGTTCATCTTCACTCGCCATTTTAGAACCTGCAAGTATACATGATAAAAAAATAAGTGATAATAAAAGCACAAGTGATAAGGTATACATGACATATGATGTATATTAAAAAGATTATTTGCTTGAATGATAATAAAATAAATAATTCAAAGAATACATGCCTTTAGTATTGGTTGAGTTGTTAGTCAAGTAAAATTCCTTCAGCATGGTCATGACGTTTATAATATTCATCATTGTTATCTTCAACATTTACACTTGACAAACCAACTGAGAATGGACTGGAATCATCATACTTTTCATAGTATTCTTCTTCATTTATAGGATCTACAATAAACTATCTTTTTCCATGAAGAACGACAAACCAATTTTTATTTGCAGGGTCATTAATATAGAATACTTGTTTTGCTTGGTCTGCCATATTGAATGGCTCATCTTTCTCACCAATTTTTTCAAAATTCACCAATTTGAAACCCAACTCATCCACTAAAACTCCTTTGTTGTTGTCAACCCAATTACACCTAAAGATAGGAACTCTGAAATTTGTATAGTCCAATTCCCAGATGTCCTCAATGACGCCATAATATGACATCTCAGCTTCACGTGGTCTTTTATCTTTGGCACTAGCAAAATACAACGAACAAGCTTGAACAGTAACCCCACTATTTTGGACCACACTACTTTCGTCTTGACGCTTTGTGTAGTATGAAAATCCATTTATGTCATAACCTTCATATGACATGACATCCATTTTTGGCTTAAAGGCGAGCCATTTTATGTTCTCAGCAACATTATTCGGTGATTCAGATAGTTGATTAAATACTTTCTCTTCAAACCACCTAATAAATGTTCGATTATGCTCTCTTGCAAGCCACATTGAACTGGATCGTGGATGATTTCTCTTGATAAGATCATTGTGTTCTTTGATGTAGCTACTAACTTCATCGATGTTGTGTAAAATATACAAATGTGCTTGTTCCCACAACTCACGACGGATTCCTTTCACTCGTCCTCCCAGAGTTCCTTTGCCACAATAAGATCCAGTGTGATGGGAATTTTTCAGATCGCTATTGCAATTCAAAAAATCATTACAAAATTCCATCACCTCCCTAGCCACGTAACCCTCAACAATACTCCCTTCAGGACGATAACGATTCTGAACATCACCTTTAAAAACACTCATGTAGCGTTCAAATGGATACATCCAATGTATGAAAATTGGACCCAACATCTTCACCTCCCTTGTAATATGTACTACAAGATGAACCATGATATCAAAAAATGAAGGAGGAAAGTACATTTCAAGCTGACACATGGTAACAATTACATCTTTCTGTAATTTATCGACAGTATCAGGATGTATCACTTTGTTGCATATTTCATTGAAGAAGAAACAGAGTCTTGTGATTGCAAACCTTACATGCTTCGGCAATATAGATCGAATAGCCACAGGTAAAATTTGTTGCATTAAGGTGTGACAATCGTGAGATTTGAGACCTATCTACTTCAGATCCTTCATTGATACCAATTTACGAATATTAGAAGAGTATCTTTATGGAACCTTAATATTATACAAGCACTCACAGAAAGTCTTTTTCTCCTTCTTTGACAAAGTGTAACAAGCTGGTGGTAAATATGTGCGGCGACCCCTGATCTCCACTAATAATTCTTTTCTTATACCCATTAATTCTAAATCTTTTCTAGATTTGATGCCATCTTTAGTTTTTCCTGGTATGTTCAATAGCGTACCAATGATGTTATCACAAATATTTTTTTCAACATGCATGACGTCAATGCAATGTCTAATTGTCAAAGATCTCCAATAAGGAAGATCCCAGAATATTGACCTCTTCTTGTATAGAGATTTGTCACATGCGAGTGGATGACTACTTGAACTCTTTCCAAATTCATTAACAATATGTTTCACCCTATCATACACAACATTTCCTGGTATAGGTTTAGGATCACTTCGTTCCTCAGTTGACCCATTAAAGGTTTTGTGTTGCCTTCGATAAGGATGAACTGGTGGGAGAAATCTCCAATGACCAAGATATGTGATTTTACCACCATGTTTCAGTCTGATTGAATCAGTATTTTCCTCACAAACAGGACATGCTTTGTATCCTTTTATGCTATATCCAGAAAAATTTCCATAAGCTGGAAAGTCATTAATCGTGCAAAATAACATAGCATGCAAACTGAAGATCTCTTTACGTGAAGCATCATATGTCATAATACCTTCTTCCCATAGTTTCATTAGGTCATCAATTAGAGGTTGAAGGTAAACATCAATATCATTTTCAGGTTTCTTGGGCCCTGATATCAATATTAACAACATCACGTACTTATTTTTCATACACAACCAAGGAGGAAGATTGTATATAACAATCATAACAGGCCACGTGCTATGTTGGCTGCTTAATGTACCATAGGGATTCATTCCATCTGTACAGAGTCCAAGTCTTAAGTTTCTTGGTTCTTTACCAAATTGAGGGTATAATAAATCAATTTTCTTCCATTGTGGTGAATCAGATGCATGTCGTAGGACACCATCATCATTGGCCTTTAACTCCCCATGTCAAGACAAATTTTGTGCATCTTCTGTATTAGCAAATAAGCGTTGAAATCGTGGTATTATTGGTAAATACCACATCACCTTGGCAGGAGAGCCATTTTTAGCCTTAGTTGAATTTGTAGTCTTATACCTTGACGCACCACATTTTGAACAATTTATCAAATTACTATAGTCCTTCTGAAATAACACACAATCATTTGTACATGCATGAATCTTCTTAGCCTCCATTCCCATTGGGCACATTATTTTCTTTGCTTGATATGTTGAAATTGAAAGCTCATTGCCTTCAGGAAGAATTTCCTTTAACAAAGACAACAGTGAAGTGAAACTCTTATCGCTCCACCGGTTTTGAGCTTTAAGAGTATATAATCGCATCACAGCACTCAACCTCATGAACTTAGTACAACCCTTATATAATGGTTTTTCAGCATCATGGACAATGTTTGCAAATAAAGAAGGTGGATCAATGACATTGTCCCGACAACTACGTAGAATCTCATCAACCATATCTTCCTAAATCTGGTCATCTTGAATCGGTTCATCATTAACATTGTCATCATTATCTATATCTTCTATGCCACAACTATTAGTATCGACATTTTCTGATCCATAATTCAATTTCTCTCCATGCCAATACCATTCATTATAACCTTGTATGATCCCATTGCATATGACATGATTCTTAATTTCCTCACCAGTATCAACTTTCAAATTGTTACAATAATTTCTTCATGGACAATATAGCCTATCTGTAGGTAGTTTCCTATGTTCCTCAGCAAATCTGATAAATTCATCAAGACCTTTGGCAAACTCTGGAATGCAACGGTTCTTGATAGACATCCAACTTCGATCCATTTTCTATATCACATTAAAATTAATTATAAAACTAACTTTTTAATATTGATACTATAATAATCTGTAAGTTTTATTGATAGGAAGTTAATTACTTATATACTAAAGTGTACCACCTATCCCATTTTTGAATATTTAATCTCACTAGTAACTGTATATTGTATATTTAGTTTTGAAGAAAATTTCAGCAGCATTTCCCCTAAGTTCTCCAAGTACACCGATGTAAATGGCAAATAACCACTCACATATGTACCCAGAGAACAAATGAAGAAATCCTACTGAAATTTTCTACAAAACTAAACATACATTATACAGGTACATCCTAAGTGAGATTAAATATCCAAAAACAGTCCCAAACTTAGGACTATCCAAAGTTTACTCCTAATGAGTAAATTTTGAATGGGTTTCTAAGTTAATATATAAATGCATTATTTTCATATTTATATATTAAGTTAAACATCATGCATCAACCCTAAAGTGTCAATCTAGGAGTACACATGTCTAATCTCGTATTAATTTCTAGAATTTATATAATGATTAAATATGAAAAAAGACATGTTTTTATTATTGGGTTATCAAATCATATAAAATGGAAAATACTTGTACAAATTAGCAAAGTAAGGTTGTTTCCAACATTCCAAAGATTGCAATCATTATAATATTTTAGAACTATTTGTGAACATTACAGAAAATATGATTAAAACATTTATACCTCCCACATAAATAAGGAGCAGGTCCACTCTCGGTCGACAATTAGTCGACTGAGAGCCCACCTGCGCGCAGCGTCCACGTCCACTCTCGGTCGACGAATTCGTCGACCGAGAGTGGACCTGGACCCTGCGCGCAGGTGGGCTCTCGGTCGACAATATTGTCAACTGAGAGTGGACTTGGACGCTACCATGGCGCCGGGCGGGAACGAAGGAATGAAGGAAGCGGCGAACTTACTTGGAAATGACAGTGACCTTCATGGACGATGAGACGACCTTCACGGAGAGGCGGCGACCTTCGTGGAAGAGTGGAGAGGCGGCAACGACGAGCTCTTTTTGCAGAGAAGAGGCAAGGGCTTTGGCGGTGCGGAGAGGTGGCAACGGCTTCATGGACACCACGATCCTCTTGGCGGTGCGGAGAGGTGGCACGGCTTCATGGCAACGGCTTCATGGAGAGGAGGCAAGGGCTTCACGGCGGAATGACACAAGAAGGCAAGGCTTCGCGGCACCGTGGGAGAGAAAATAGAACCAAAAGGGTTTTCGCGAGAGGAGGAAAAGACTAGGTTTCGGCTTTTTCACAGAGAGAAAGACATGTAGCGTCGGTTAACACAAAAAAACTGACGCTAAAGATAAGCGGTGTCCGTTTCAAGTTATTTAAAAACACTCAAACTCATTCTCGGTCGACGACTTTGTCGACCGAAAGGTTATCGGTCAACAATATTGTCAACCGAAGATCCCTCTAGGGTCAGTTTTAAGGAAAAAACCAACGCTACAGGTGCTTATACAAAGGAAATATGGCTCCTTCTCGGTCGATGATTTTATCGACCGAGTGGTAATCGATCGACAAATTTGTCGACCGAGAAGGAGCCATATTTCCTTTGTATAAGCACATCTAGGGTCGGTTTTTTCCTTATAACCGACCCTAGAGGTTCCTATACGTGTGTGAAAAACTAAATTGGATCCTAAGTTTTATCTCGGTCGACAATATTGTCGACCGAGGAGGACTTTAGGGTCGGTTATAAGGAAAAAACCGACCCTAGAGGTGCTTATACACATGAAATCTGACTCCTTTTCGGTCGACGAATTTGTCGACCGAAAGGTTATCGATCGAAAAATTCGTCGACTGAGGATGTGTGAACTAAATTGGATCCAAAATTCATGTCGGTCGACAATATTGTCGACCGAGGAGCACTTTAGGGTCGGTTATAAGGAAAAAACCGACCCTATAGGTGCTTATACACGTGAAATTTGGCTCCTTCTCGGTCGACGAATTTGTCAATCGAGAGGTTATCGGTCGACAAATTCGTCGACCGAGGGAGCTCTAAGGTGCTTACACAACCCTAATATGGGATGATGTTATGTGAAACCTTAATATATGGTGATGTCGTGTGAAACCCTAATATGGGATAATGTTATGTGAAACCCTAATATGGGATGATGTTATGTGAAACCCTAATATAGGGTGATGTTGTGTAAAACCCTAATATGGGATAATGTTATGTGAAACCTCAATATGGGATGATGTTATGTGAAACCCTAATTGATAAAGATGGGAATAAACTCTAACCCTAATGAGGGAATAGTGATGTTATTTTTGTATTTCATGATGTTGATATGAAATTGATATGGTTGTTATCAAGTATACTAACCATTAAAGTATCATGAGATAATAAGCGTAATTAACCAGGTATGAGCTATGATGGTAATGGGCCTTGTGAGCCATTATTTTATTTGTTGCGTAGTGAAAGGTGACAACAAGAAGTTGAATATGCCTAGTGAGTTATGTGAGATGCTTGTGTAACAAGTATCCTAAATACCTTGGTCAGATGACCTGAAGGTAATAGTTACCTGATAAGTGATAACCATGTTTAGTGATGAACTGAGGGTTTGAATACCCAGATCCAGCAAATGTGATGATGGTGGTATTGAGGGATGTGAATTCCCAACAATGAGACAAAGGATTGAGATCCCAATGCTTTATAACGTTTTGAAAAGTATTAAACTCGATCCAAAATTCATGTCGGTCGATAATATTGTCGACCGAGGAGCCCTTTAGGGTCGATTATAAGGAAAAACCGACCCTAGAGGTGCTTCTCGGTCGACTAATTTGTCGACCGAATTGTTATCGGTCGAAAAATTCATCGACCGAGGACCGACGCTAGTGGTGCTTATACATGCGTGAACTAAACTGGAACCAAAATTCATCTCAGTCGACAATATTGTCAACCGAATAGACTTCTAGGGTCGGTTATAAGGAAAAAACTGATCCTAGAGGTGCTTATACATGTGAAATATGGCTCCTTCTCGGTCGACGAATTTGTCAACCAAGAGGTTATCGGTCGACAAATTCGTCGACCGAGAAGAGCTCTAGGGTCGGTTAAAAGTACAAAATCGACGCTAGAGGTGCTTATACATGCGTGTTCTAAACTGGAACCAAAATTCATGTCGGTCGATAATATTGTCGACCGACCTGCCCTTTAGGGTCGGTTATAAGGAAAAAACCGACCCTAGAGGTGCTTATACACGTGAAATATGGCTCTTATTCGATCGACGAATTTGTCGACCGAGGAGCCCTTTAGGGTCGGTTATAAGCGAAAAATCGACCCTAGAGGTGCTTATACATGTGAAATATGGCTCTTATTCGGTCGACGAATTTGACGACCGAGGAGCCCTTTAGGGTTGGTTAAAAGTAAAAAATCGACGTTAGAGGTGCTGAACTAAACTGGATCCAAAATTGATGTTGGTCAACAATATTGTCGACCGACATGCCCTTTAGGGTCAGTTATAAGGGAAAAACTGACCCTAGAGGTGCTTATACACGTGAAATCTGGCTCTTATTCGGTCGATGAATTTGTCGACCGAGGAGCCCTTGAGGGTCGGTTATAAGCAAAAAACCGACTCTAGAGGTGCTTATACACGTGAAATCTGGCTCTTATTCGGTCGACGAATTTGTCGACCGAGGAGCCCTTTAGGGTCGGTTAAAAGTAAAAAACTGACGTTAGAGGTGTTGAACTAAACTGGATCCAAAATTGATATCGGTCAAAAATATTGTCGACCGAGGAGCCCTTTAGGGTCGGTTATAAGGGAAAACCTGACCCTAGAGGTTCTTATAGATGTGAAATCTGGCTCTTATTCGGTCGACGAATTTGTCGACTGAGGCACCCTTTAGGGTCGATTATAAGAGAAAAACCGACCCTAGAGGTGTTTATACATGTGTGAAGGCAAACTGGATTCAAGATGTCTAACCCGCATTTTTTGTAGGCATATAAGGTTGGTTATTTGGAAACACCGACCCTATAGATCGAGGCGCGAAGCCAAAATCAAGCAAATTTTTTCCGCGAGAAACTGTAATTGACTTTCTAATCCAATTGTCTATAAGGTCACTTATTTTATGAAAACCGACCCTATAGAGATGCACTACAAGGTCGGTTATTTTAAGAAAAGTGACCCAAGAGGTCTTAAGTGGTGCCCACATTTTTTATAGACATATAAGGTCGGTTATTTGGAAAACCGACCCTATAGAGATACACTAAAAGGTTAGTTATTTTAAGAAAAGCGACCCAAGAGGTCTTAAGTGGTGCCCGTGTTTTTTATAGAAATATAAGGTCAGTTATTTGGAAAACCGACCCTATAGAGTTATACTACAAGGTCGGTTTTTTTAAGAAAATTGACCCAAGAGGTCTTAAGTGGTGTTCGCATTTTTTTTAGACATATAAGGTCGGTTATTTGGAAAAACCGACCCTACAGGTAGTGACGTTATAACCCATTTCTATACTAGTGCCTTCTCAATCCCGAGCTTGGTGTCTGGGGTCACCACTCATGCTGCCCATGGGTCTTCCCTCTTGGGCTTGACCTTTTGGCATCATCCATCTGGATGACATGTAGGTGCGAGAATACACACTTATATTATTATTGTGATAATCATAGTGACTTTATGATTTGCAAGTATGAACATCCAAACTGATAGGTTGCATTCGATGTGATGAATTATCCAAAAAACCTTTGACAAACTAATCTGATTAACCATAATTAACCACATACCTGTTTTGCAGATCTTTGAGATAGAATCAACCAATCAATACAAGGAATTCAATAGGCAAGCAAGCACACAAAGAGATCCTAAAATATGTATATAATTTCCTATCATTAATCATGTCATCAAGATCCTAGCTCGCATCCTAAGGTTTCTAGTCCTTTTTAGGGCTTCAATAGCAATTAGGGTTTATCTTGCACTTTTATTATTACAAACCCTAGTTAGGAAAAATAGCTCACAAACCCTAACGATTCTAGCCTATTTTGTCCAATCAGGCTTAGGATCATCTTCTAACAACTTATCATCCCATATTTCAAATTAAATAGGATATTTTCCCTTTTTACCCTAAATTAGGGTTTCTAAGTACTTAATCATTCACATATCATGAAAAACCCTAAATCATGCAAGAAAGAATCTAAATCAGGTTCAAGTTTGTTATTAACTATTCAACGGGTTGCAATTACTCAATTTCATCAATTAAATATCATGAAGTTAACCATAATGTTCAATTAGGCTTTCTAATCAAATCCATAATCACTTTTCATTAGATTAGCACACTTTTTCAAATAGGAACAAAAGTAGGCTTTAAAAGTATTTTTATTAGATTCTTCGCATTCTCCTGATCAATTTTCATATTTTACTTGTCTTAATCAGAGTTACCAATCTTTTACTATGATTTTTGTAAAATATTTACCACTCGGCCAATGGGACGCCGCCACATCAGCATGGTGACTTGTTTTATCCTTTTCCACGCTGGGTCAGGGTCCAGTGAACCGGACCTCTCTTCCTCATCCACGCGCTCTCATGCGAGCAGAGGTCTTCGGACCCGTGATTGTACTCTTTTGCCCTTGGTCTCCATTACATGCGTCAGGGGTAGAGTTGTAAATAGCTATGGACTCACCTTCAACCTCCCGTTGCCTGGTTCGTGAGCCTGGTTCTCCGTCGAGTCAATGTGAGGGTTGACTCCAGGCTTCCAGGCCTTCGAGCAGAGGGCAACGACACCGATAGCTCCGCCTCCACCCCCCCCCCCCCCGAACTCATTGGGGATACAAGCTCGATTGGCGATGGTCCAAAACTAGCAGACGACAAGGAGTTGTCTCCTCTGCGGAACCTGCTCTAGCGGCGAGTCTTCACGCTGAACTGGAAGAAGGGAGAAGGGTCGGGTAATTTGGAAACATCGTGTGAATGTTTTGGACAGAGGGTACTCAAACCCCCCTTATATACCAATCGGTCCCAAAAGGATCTAATGTGAGACCTGAGAATTAGGGAAACCAACTATCCTTCATGAACCATGTCCATCTGGGGATTGTCCTTCTCATATTGGGTTTCTAAACGCAATGGGAAAGTTTCCCATAGGTGCTCGATCCTTGATCAACAAGGAATCTGGCCCCGAAATTTCCATATCCCTGTCTACTTTTCCCGTTCTTCATTGGAGTGTAGCCACCGTCGAATCCTTCATCCACGGCTATTAGCTATGCACCAAGAACAAAGAATATAGCCTAATATTGAAAAATCGTGACATTTAAAGTGACTCCTCTCACTTTAGGGATTCTTCAAAATTCCATAACTCATTATTCCTCTATCCTTTTTCAACCAAATTTTAAGGGTAACTTCCTCTTGGCTTTATCTTCTCGCATACCAAATTTTAGTCCCAAATTCCAAAGGAAAAAGGGTATTATCTTCGTGTGCAAGTTATCCTTTAATAAAGCTTATTTTAAGTATATTTTCTCTCTCTTAATCTTTTATTTTCTTTATTGTGATTCCTTTTTCTATTAGAAACCATGTGAACATGAAATCTTTTCCAAGATGGATCCATTATCCATATTTTCACATATTTCTTATAGTATTATCATTATCTCACATTTCTTCTAAATAAAGCAATATTTAATTAATCCTTTCTCTTTCTTGTTGCATTATCTTTGCAATTTGGACTCCTTGGAACCCAAGGAACCCAAGAGGCACGAAATCTCCCTTTGGGAATATTCCTTTTCCTTCTAGAGACTTCTACTTCTTTCTTTTCTCCATTTCTTAATTATTCATTTACAAATTGAATTTCCTTTTCCTTGTTATTGGGCCCAATAGCCAATAAGGCCCATGAAACAACCATGCAAGGCTATTTACAAACGAAATTCATGCATTCAATCAAATGACATCATTATTTGTTCATTTATCTTTATTAAGAGAAATTGCATTTCTCATCAAAAGAACCCAAAATTAGGGTTGTAACATCCTTCCCCTCTTGTAGGAATTTTGCCCCCAAAATTCCACCAGGCACACAAACAAACAGGATAAGCCTTTCTTATGTCCATCATGGCTCCCATGTGGCCTCACCCTTTCCATGGTGCTTCCCAAGAACCTTCATCATCTCATATTCTTCCATCTGATTTCTCTCTCACCTTGGTATATCGTACCCTCATAGGTGACTCAGGACATTTCAGTCTCTCATAAAGCTAAATAGGTTCATTGCTCAGCACATGGCTTGGGTACCTCACATAGTGCTCTAGATCAGACTCGTGTAACACATCACGTTATCCTGAGGGGTAGACTAAACATAACCATCTCCACCAATCCATCTCAAATGAATCCATATCTCGGGGACTCAGCTTTCTCAATTGTAGCTTAGAGGGGTCATATTTTCACATCACATAATCTCCCATAGTGAACTGCATGTTAGTCTGCTTTGCATCATCTCACGATTCATGTCGCCCCTGGGCTCTCTTTCAGCCATTGCACGATTAAAGCGACTTCATTTGCACACATTGTGGTCCTTTTCTGACCTTTGCGAGGTCCCTTCACCGACATCATCTTAATGAAGTGGTGACCGACACGACCTCCCTTACAGAGCTTCTTTACATCTCGATATTGGCTATGGTGGTTATCATCACATCTTACAGAGGACAAGAACTGTCTCCATGTATCACCCTGAACAAGCACACCTGCTCTTATTAGACCCTCTAGTCTGGATTATACTAACCATTAGTTAGGGGTGATAAATTGTATTAATATCGAGTTCTTGATGTACCTACTTCCACTGCATGGAAGTGGATCTTTAGGTTATCCTCAAGAACTTTTGAGCTCACATCATGGTGTATTTGAACCATCTCTTTCTCATAGGTATGTCAATCGGATCCGTCCCTTAAAAGTATTCTTTCTTTCTCATGTCATCTAGGTAAGGCGATCTACCATAACCCATATTGAATCTTGACCTTCCTTGGTCTTGGGGAGACTTACCACAACATCCATAGTGATGAACTCCCATTCCCTTTTGGGGACTCTTTATCCTCTATATCAATACATTGGGTTACTAGTGTTTGTCCTTCACCTCCTAGCTTGCATGGCGACAAGCCACGTGCAACTTTGTACACTTTTCATCTTAGGCATCAAAGTATTGCTACCATTTATTATCTTAGCAGTACCATGGTGTATGGTGATCTTAAAATCATGATCTCCTGTATGTCATTATTCCTCAAGATTGATTCCTCGGAAACCCTAAACCACTCTAGTTGGGGTATCATCACCTTCATTTCCAGAGAAGTGCATCTGAGGTTCTACAACCATCGTTCTATCATGAAAATCCCTAGGATGGCTAACAAAGAAACCACTAACTCGATCAATGATCTTGTTACATCTGAGTGTTAGCCCAAACATATCTCACAAACTTAAGGTTAACCTAACAACCTTTTCTAGCCTCCAACTAAACTAGGCGGCTGCAACTCAACCAGAGCATCCATTACCACCTCACATCCTTATGTGTAAGGTAATGTTGAAGACATACACCTCCATGTATTCCACTTATCATCTCATCTCGGACTTCATTGCTATCTTGAACAAGAAAACTTAGAGCTCATCTTCTTAGTTATCAAACTCAACCTTGTATAATTTGCAAAATCCACATAGCTCATGATAAAAGCATCCTGATAAGATGACTACCTTAGTTCTCTTGATGTTTGTAAACCATCCACATATCATTCACTCCACAATAGTATGTTAGCATCTCTGTCCTCATACCTCATAGCAATGTTCCAATTCACATCATCTTTATCCTGGGTGTATGGCATGCGTACTATCCTATCTCTCACTCCCATAACAAGAGGAAATAAGCATTTGGCTACAGTCCAAATACACAGTTCTTCCCATTCTAAGAGTAGATATGGTACATCCCACATTGCCAGTACACCATCAAATCTAAGTTGAAACATGAAACACATGTCTCTACATCACGATCATCTTGATATCAAGGTTACTTCCATGGAAAACTGATCTCAAACCTACTTGGGTCACCACACAATCCTTGGTCATTTCCTCTAGTTTTGTAGGGTGCTGGTACTTTTAGGGTCATCCCTCTTCCCTTATGCATCCAGAGAGTGCCCTCCTCATCTGCCCTTTGGGTCCCATGAGTTCATGAAGGTGATCAATCTCCTAACCCATGGCCCTTAGACAATGATAGTTGTTACCTCCTGACCCTATGGTCATGTGCAACTAGGGAATTAGGCAACTCCTACTTCCATCGGTCTTATCCCTACCTTACACTAGGATAGACTTAGGATTCTAACATAGTACACGTCCAACTTAGAACCTTACCCAAGCCTTCATCATTACTCTCTGCATTCCTGAGTTGACTTTCATCCTTTCATAGGGGTCATGGCAACCTGCCTACCTTGGTCAAGCCCCATACCGGTTACCTCCATGGTAACACATCTGCATGCGCGTAGAGATGGTTATCTATGGGTCTATAGGTTCATTCTCATAATATGTACTTTTCACTTAGCTTCTCAAGATCCTATGAGACCTCTTTAGGTTACCTCAAAACCAACAAAACTAGTATACACCCTGCCAAGAGTCCCTCTCCTAGGATGGGAGGAAACTACATCTTGATAACAAAGGTCACAAACGTCCTTAGGTCTAGGGTTTACATCCACATGAGCATGCTTAGCCCTAGCAAACTACTAAGGCACAAGAAGACCACCCACTAAACCATGCTAGGCCATACTTGTTCCCATTCCTCAACATTGGACCAAAAACATACATGCCCATGTCACCAACTTAGCTGTGAGGGGTCCATCAAACATACCTTAGACTTAAGGGGTTTCCCTTTCCTCTAAACATGAGGAGTTCCATGCTCAAAACTATAGAAACTCAAATCTCATCATGAGCATTAGGTACACCACATCCCCTCTTAGGCCTAGGAACCCTAGGTTCACTTTTTGGATGTCCATTGCATGCTCAACCTTTGAACCATGAACTAAGCATGTAAAAAGCATGACATGCCCTTCCTATCATCCTTCTACTCTATTAATCACCTCAAGGACAGACAACTAGGTGTAAGGCTTCACAACTTGTTACTAAATCTCTTCATGGTTTAAGGAACTCTTCTTCCTAACTCAGAAGGTAAACACCTATACCATAGGCACATAGGTTCTAGCAGCCTCATCCTCTCTCTAGGGTTTGGTTCCTCTAAAGGCAACCAAGATATTAGCAACCTCCAGGGATCAAACATGAGGCAACCGCTATCATCCACTTAGGACGCATCATCCTCAACTCCCCATTGTTCCTCATATCTTAGAGTCTAAGTTTCCAACCTTCTTGCTTGATTCCTTCTCTCTCTCTCTCTGGAGCTAACCCTACAAATAGCTTCACTACCAGAGGTCCTCTCTCCATGAAGGATCAAGCTCACAAGTGTACCCCTACATGGGTGAAGCCTATGTTCAAACTTATGTTTGCTCAAGATTATCCATAGCCCTTTATGCTTATCTCATAAGCTATCCGACATACTCTCATGGCCAGGGTTTCAACCTACTGCCCACACTACTAACGTACTCTGGGTGTATACTATGCCATGCTCATATAATCCATGGGGTTCCCATAGGTTCTTCACTAACCTCATCAATGAAGGAGCTATCCCTCACTCTAACATGCACGACCCTTTCCAGGGTTGGTTTGCCAAAGGTACTAGGTCACCCAACCTCACATGGCTCATACGGGTATCTAAAAGCATGTCCACCCACACACCTGGTCTGCCATGACATCTAACTCATCGTGTCATCTCTCTCTCTAACCTTCACTTAGGGTTAGGGTTAGCATCATCCTCAGAGGATGCGCCAGGCTCTACTTATAATGGAGGTCTCTACCTCCAAGACTAACTCTCTCTACTCATCCTCTGGATAAGAAGGTCTAACCTCAAGTCTCTCCTGAGGGCACGACAACATACATCATACGACCTAAGCATGCAACTACTCTTTAGTTTACGCTTAAACTATTAAGCTTATGTCCATGACATCTTATTTACATGCTTTTCATTAATTTTATGGAGGATTCCTTATACCTTATCAACTTTTACCCATACCTCAAAAGGGTGAGGAAGAGATAGAAAACCCTAATCCTTAAAATACTTAACAACATTTGAGTTGAGAAGGGATGGAAAAGATTAGAGAGTCCTAAAGGTATTTTGTTCTGAGTCAAATCTTGAGACATTGTCTAGGCAGTCACACAAATCTAAGAGTCCTCGTATTCCGACTAGAGGTGCGGAGGAAAATATTTCCATCCCCCGGATGTGATCCTTTTCTAGACACCTCTATCTTTCAGAAAATTCTATAATAACTCCCTCAGTTCTATGGAATTTTTAAAATTTAATAATTATTAAAGATTAAAAGAGGAACCTATGCTCTGATACCAAAATGTAATGATCCCGCCTCCCAGTAACCCCCACTTAAGGGAGACCAAGAGGTCAAAGCCATTATCCCAATAAACCGGATCAAAGGTTCAACAAATAATCAGTAATAATTATGAAATTCTACCAAACTAAATTGAAATATGGTATAAAAATAAAACTCTGCATACCTTTTCAAAAACATGGATATCTACTTCTATCCACATCTGGAGTCTATTCTAACTAATCCTCCTTTGTACTTTAATTCTTATTTAATTCCACATATGCCACTTTACTGTTTGTCCTTTTCAATCTTGTACCTAAAATGCCGAAAAATAAAATGTCGGTCAGCATAAATGAATATGTCAGTATGTGGGGACAACCAAAATTTCACAAATATGGCTAATAATATAAATATCACAATCAAGTTAATTAACAAGCCACTTTACGCTTTCAATGTGACATTCTCCACCGCTTTTGCCCTAACCCTAGTATCCCCACCTTAGGGTTTCTCTTTTTTCAATGACTTAAGGCCACCTTCTCAATCCTGAGCTTGGTGCCTGGGGTCACCTCTCATGGTTCCCATCATTCATGCAATAAAGACCACCTTCTCAATCCCGAGCTTGGTGTCTGGGGTCACCACTCATGGTGCCCACGGTTCTTCCCTCCTGGGCTTGACCTTTTGGCATCATTCATCAGGGTGGCATGTAGGTGCGAGAATACACACTTATATTATTATTGTGATAATCATAGTGACTTTATGATTTGTAAGTATGAACATCCAAACTGATAAGTTGCATTCAATGTGATGAATCATCTGGAAAACCTTCGGAAAACTAATGTGATTAACCATAATTAACCACATACCTGTTTTGCAGATCTTTGAGATAGAATCAACCAATCAATACAAGAAATCTAATAGGCAAGCAAGCACACAAAGAGATCCTGAAATATGCATATAATTTCCTATCATTAATCATGTCATCAAGATCCTAGCTCGCTTCCTAAGATTTTTAGTCCTTTTTAGGGCTTCAATAGTAATTAGGGTTTATCTTGCACTTTTATTATTACAAACCCTAGTTAGGCAAAATAGCTCACAAACCCTAACGATTCCAACCTATTTCGTCCAATCAGGCTTAGGATCATCTTCTAACATCTTATCATCACATATCTACTATTACTATACTAAGCGTCAATGTCATTTCTGTCATGTCATGTGACAGGCACGTGCTCCTCCTGTAACCTAGCGGGGAAAACACTATTAATCCCAAGTGATGACTTTCACATAGTAGAAGGAATCTGCCGCCGGGTTCGTCTCTTCTACCCATCTGGAAAATGGAACAGTGCCATGATGAATCCAGTTGTCATTATCAGATACTCTTTATTACCGTCCATCCACAGCACAACATTAATTAGCAAGATCTAAGCGGCTCTATTGAGGGTGATCACAATAATGGGTGAAGTTCTCCTTTGCAGAGCAGTTGCACATTGACGTTTTGAAAGAGCTAATCAAATTTAGAAGGAAGTCAATGTCGAGATACAATATACAATAAAAATCATAATCCATGGTCGAACCTGCATGTACAATTTCAAGGCTATCGTCTGCGTGGGATAACTAACGAGAGCCACTATCATCAACACTAGCTGGTCACTGAAACTAACAATATTGCCTTAGAAATTAACCATATGTTATATACATAGATTCCTTTTTCAATATATGTTACATTTTTTCCACCCACTATGTCTGATCAATGATGTTGCTTGCAATGAGAGTCTATGCCAGCAATGTTATTGTTATGAAGTACTGATGAGGGGGCCTTGAGTTCTGAAACTCTCAGACCATCTGCAACTACATGCATTTATATCTGTTATTCTGAAACATCCACTATCCTTCCTCTTACATCTATGGTCCCATCATTTATATAAACTATAAAAAAAATTATACCACTGAAATCCTTTGGTTCTCTATTCCATTATGCTCATACATGTGTTCGTCATTCAATGCTGTGAAGCTAACCTATATTCATGTGTGTTTCATCTGGATTTCTATGCCAGGTTGCGCGTGCCACACAATTCTCATCTACAACTCTACTTGGTTATCTTATTGCTACTAATACATTATTGTATTATTCCAGATGGTGCTTGTTCACCACAAGAATGCCAGCAAAATTGTAGACACCATACAAAAGGTAGAAATGATGATAGGGGCTCCTGAAGGAACACCTACATCGTTTTTAGTGTGGCCACATCGCTCCCTGCAACTATATTCCTGTCAGGAAGAACATCAAGTGACAGAATTTTGGGCGTGTTGTGAAGGGCCTCCCTGGTGTGCTATGGACACAACACACCCAAGAGAACCGTTTCTGACTTAACCTTAAGAATCAACCACCATGTCTCTCCCTCCCTTGAATACTGACAAATGTCAATTTGTTGGTACCTTACAGAAAATGAGTGGGGGATATTTGCAGGTGTCACTCTTGCTTTCCAATGTCTCGGACTTATATTTCTTATAAAGATGGTATTCCTTTCTACTTCCTCTCATAATAATAGGAAGATTGTTAACTCTTACTGTTATTTGTTTAAATGATGAAGTAATGATGTGGTAGCCGTCCTGGTCTATTGGTATTCCTTATTCTCCACCATGGAGAATTTCCGAAGCTCATAAATCAAAAGGAATGAATTAATGTCATTATTCTTATAGTGTTGTGGTATTATTTCTAACAATATGTTCTGTATGTTTTCTGTTGGTGTCCATATATATTTCTGTATATGCGGTTGAGTTTGTAAGTTTTACGTTCATCTTTTGTCCTCAATGTCATTTACCAAAGATGCAAGCTTGTGCATATTTTTAAACAAGAATGTGAGTGTTCTGTATCATACATGTTTGGAACAATTATCCTGATTGCACAAGGTGTTGTGGACATTAAATGCTCACTTCAGTAAAGCATTTTTTTACAAAAAGGTTACCCTTGTATTATATTTCATATTTGATTACAACGACGTCATCAAGAATTATAGTTGATGTATATAATAAGTTTCTAATCAAATATGAAGAATTTGTTGTTCACTGTCCATTTTGTGAATCAGGCTCAAGATATGCATGTTATACAATACTCTCCTAATTGGTTTCGTGCTATGATTGGCAATCGACAAAGTGACCCCAGCATTTCAGCTAACTTTGTATATGTATATAATTTCGTATAACATGCAGATATATCTATTAACACTCATTTCCATGCAGACGATTACCATATGTTTGGCTTATGTTATCCTTTACAATTTGAACAACCAAATCATCTTTCTTGTGGGGAGCTTGAAAGCAAGAGATAGTCACACCAATATTTCAACTACAAGTTAATGTAAGTTTATTGGATTACATATATGTCGTACAATACCAAAACCATGTCTTTCGGTATACATTATAATATGATTACTTTTGTTCTCCAGAAAAGTCAGCTTGAATCAGATTTTTCTTTGATTTTAGGCCATGTTGCTGTTTACAATTATCCACACTCCTCATGTGTTTTGTTATTAACCTATTAACATTACAATTTAATATGTTAATATCTAAACATGGATTTGTCTCTTTGTATAAATTTAGAAAAAATAATGGCATTTGTATATTGCGTCTCCTAAGAGGTATGTTGACGTCGATGCTTATTGCATAATTATTTTTTATGCTCGTATATTACATTTTTATGTAACATTAAATCAAATAACCAACTCAATGGGGTAGTACACGCTTGTGAATTCTAAGCTTAGGGATTCAACCGCAGATCACTTGTATGATAATATGCTCAGAAAGGAGCATCACAATTTGTTATTGTAGATTATATGAAATTTTAAATATTATAATTATATGTGCAATGTCTAAATAATAATAATAATAATAAGATCAATGCAAGATTACATTGCCAAGAATCATCATCCACATTAATCTTCACAACTGCACAAGGGATACCTCAGTTGATAGAGTGTGTGTCCCTATAAGGAAAATATAAAAATCACAATTTTGGATCCCTATAAATATTTTCCTACTACAAGAACTGATGAATATTGCAAAAATAGTTTGGGGTTCGTGCATATATGGTAGTTGTTCTTCCTAACAATGGCATTGACCTTCAATCAAAATACATGTCATGCTAGTTATTGGTTGGTCCATGATTGCATTTGGTTGTGGAATGTTAGATGGAGAAGACATGACTTACATAACTATAATATGTAAATGCTTTTTCATCATAAAAAAAGGAATGATGATCGATTGTTGAATTAGTTATAGAGTATTTGACTATAATTGTCTATATGTGCATCTTAATTTAATGAGAAGTCCCAAGCCACAAATCTTTTCATTTGGAAATTTTCATAGATATTCACTTAAAAGGTAGGTACCATTTGACTTCATAATTATGTCACATTTCAAATGGGAATGGGTTAAGATGACTTGACACTAAACTAGGGGTTTCTTTGTTATCACAAATTTATAACTTTCCACTATTATGGTGTGAGATATTCTATTTTAGAAAGTTAGGCTCCATCAATAAATTATGTTTCTATTGCTCAATCATATTTCATCTACTGTATTTTCCAATACACTATCACATGATAACCAATGGAGGATTAACTTTGAAGTTATATTCATTACTACAAACTAAACAATAGTACCTTGCCCAGGTGGTACTGATTGACAATATAAACATACATAATGATATAGTTTCTGCCATCCTATATCTCTACTTTTTGACATCACATTGAACGTGTTACTCTTTACTACAAATCAAATTTTTGTAAAATCCTTTACTAATCATATTTAGTGATATATGCATTAGATTTTATATTTACTATGATCATATAATCTCAACATTGATGGCCAGATGATGATTTTGAGTTGAGGAGTATAAATTTATATATGAAGCAATGTATCATTATGTGTGATAATCAAATATATATATGACTATGGAAGAACCTCACAACAAAGATCTCTAAATTCATTTTTGTGCATAACCATTAGTGTTGAACTATGAGGCATGATTATTTTTCAAACTATAAACCATAAACATAATAATGCTTTTGTATTGTATAATACAAGATAGATAAAAATACAACCATAATAACATTCTCTGATGTTTTTTCTATTTTAGAGTCTATCATCTCTAAATTAAATACTTCTTCAAAGAAACCATGTCTAAAAAAATCCATAAGAAATATACTTAATAGAATGAATCTAAAGAATGCAATTCCAACTCAACTATGATACACATTGAAAACATAACATGAAGATGTCACTAGACATGTATTACGGTAAGGTGAATAAAAAATGTATATAGTTTATACACCAATAAATGTAAACATGTTTAGAAAAAATATTTTAAATGTAAACGGAATTATCTCTCTATTATGTGACAACCCTTTAATTTATTTATCTATAACATTCATAGTTTCCTTGTCAATCTCCAAATGCAATGCAATATTTTAACAATTCATGGACAACCTTAAAACATTCATATATGAGGAAGAACTATCACATGATGGAATGACTTGAGATTGCCCAAAATGAATTATATTGTCAACAATAGACACCCACATATGTGCTTAATTGGATGTAGGCTACTAGATGTAAATCAATTTCAACAATTTAAGTGTATATAATATTAAATTAATCTTTATAGTGGTGGTTAATTATGTTAGAAGCATGAAACTGACTAATAATAAAAATTGAATTTCTACCATATTCATTTATAAGTAATTTTGTGAGACAATGGAGCCACTATTTTAAATAAAACCAACGTCTGTGAAATAAACATCTTATATGTATGTATAAATATATTATTTTATTGATACATTATTTACTATTGCATTGAGAGTAAATAAGCTTACAATTTGTCCTTAATTCTTTGTAGAATGGTAATATGTAAAAGAGATACATTGAATCATATACATAAGAGAACAATAGTTTCTACAAATGTGAGGCAAAGTTGATTACTAGAATAAAAAGTATCACTAAATAGTTTGTAGCATTGTTACATCTGTATTTGATGAAACTTTTGTCGTTGTTGATAAGTTTTTCTTTGAGTTATTAAAGTATGTAAGTGAATAACACAACAAAATTTGATCTCATATTTTTATAAAATACATAGTGATGCCTAATCAAGACCACAATTAGACCTAAAACCTTCAAGGAGGGATTATACATAGTGGTGCAGCCAGGAAAATTGGCTAGTGAAGGTGTTATTAATAGATCAACTTATGTGAAAGAGTAAAAACATGTAGGGCATGAAAAGAGTCTTTACTATAAAGAGGTGATCTACATAATGTCAACTAAGGTTAATTTATAAATTAAGGTAGGATGCATGCCCCCACCCCTAGATGAATATGGTTCCACAAATGATTTTACATACACAAATTCATGATCATGTTTGTAAAGAAACACTTCAAGTAAATTCTTATATCAATAAGATGTAGTTGAATATCAAGAACCAAAATGTGAACAAAGTGTACTTAGTTATATGATGTTGAATCTAAGTGTAGCCATACAAATTGAAATAGTTACAATTGGATGTATCAAATCATAATCATAAGTTAGTGATGCTCAGTAAACCTATCTACAACATATGAATCAAATTAGTATGATACTTTTCATTTCTTAGATCTCTCTTAGGTTTCATTAACATTATATGTACTTTTCTAATGAAAATTATACTGAAAATTTTCTTATTTAAAGCATTTTCTATACATAATCATCATGTGTGAAGCACATGCATTTACTAGTTTCAAATTAAATAGGATATTTTCCCTTTTTACCCTAAATTAGGGTTTCTAAGTGCTTAATCATTTGCATATCATGAAAAACCATAAATCATGCAAGAAAGCATCTAAATCAGGTTCAAGTTTGTTATTAACTATTCAACAGGTTGCAATTACTCAATTTCATCAACTAAATAATCATGAACTTAACCATAATGTTGAATTAGGCTTTCTAATCTAATCCATAAGCACTTTTCATTAGATTAGCACACTTTTGCAAATAGGAATGAAATCAGGCTTTAAAAGTATTTTTATTAGATTCTTCGCATTCTCTTGATCAATTTTCATATTTTACTTATCTTAATCGGAGTTACCAATCTTTTACTACGATATTTGTAAAATATTTACCTCTAGGCCAATGGGACGCCGCCACATCAACCTGGCGACTTGTTTTATCCTTTTCCACACTGGGTCAGGGTCCAGTGAACCGGACCTCGCCTCCTCAGCCGCGCGCTCTCATACAAGCAGAGGTCTTCGGACCCATGATTGTACTCTTTTGCCCCTAGTCTCCTTCACACGCGTCAGGGGTAGAGTTTTAAAGAGCCATGAACTCGCCTTCAACCTCTTGTCGCCTGGTTTGCGAGCCTGGTTCTCTGCCGAGTCAACGCGAGGGTTGACTCCAGGCTTCCAGGCCTTCGAGCAAAGGGCAACGGCACCGGTAGCTCCACCTCCACACCCCGAACTCATTGGGGATATAAGCTCGAACGACGATGGTCCAAAACTAGCAGATGGCAAGGAGCTGTCTCCTCCACAGAACCTACTCTAGCGGCGAGTCTTCGCACTGAACTGGAAGAAGGGAGAAGGGTCGGGTGTTTTAGAAACATCGTGCGAATGTTTTGGAATTCTCAGAGGGTACTCAAACCCCCCTTATATACCAATCGGTCCAGAAAGGATCTAATGTGAGCCCTGAGAATTCAGGAAACCCACTATCCTTCACGAACTAAGTCCATCTGGGGATTGTCCTACTCGAATTGGGTTTCTAAACGCAATGGGAAAGTTTCCCATAGGTGCTTGATCCTTGATCAACAAGGAATCTGGCCCCAAAATTCCCATATCCCTATCTACTTTTCCCGTTATTCATTGGAGTGTAGCCGTCATCGGATCCTTCATCCACAGCTATCAGCTATGCGCTAAGAACAAAGAATATAGCCTAATATTGAAAAATCGTGACATTTAAAGTGACTCCTCTCACTTTAGGTATTCTTCAAAAATCCATAACTCATTATTCCTCTATCCTTATTCAACCAAATTTTGAGGGAAACTTCCTCTTGTCTTTATCTACTTGCATACCAAATTTGAGTCCCAAATTCCAAAGGAAAAAGGGTATTATCTTCGTGTGCAAGTTATCCTTTAATAAAGCTTATTTTAAGCATATTTTCTCTCTCTTAATCTTTTATTTTCTTTATTGTGATTCCTTTTTCTATTAGAAACCATGTGAACACGAAATCTTTTCCAAGATGGATCCATTATCAATATTTATACATATTTCTAATAATATTATCATTATCTCACATTTCTTCTAAATAAAGCAATATTTAATTAATCTTTTCTCTTTCTTGTTGCATTATCTTTGCAATTTGGACTCCTTGGAACCCAAGAGGCATGAAATCTCCCTTTGGGAATATTCATTTGCCTTCTAGAGGCTTCTCCCTCTTTCTTTTCTCCATTTCTTAATTATTCATTTACTAATTGAATTTCCTTTTCCTTGTTATTGGGACCAATAGCCAATAAGGCCCACGAAATAACCATGCAAGGCTATTTACAAACGAAATTCATGCATTCAATTAAATGACATCATTATTTGTTCATTTATCTTTATTAAGAGAAATTGCATTTCTCATCAAAAGAACCCAAAATTGGGGTTGTAATAAAGAGTTAGTGTGGAACTCTCTAGATATTCTCTTTCAAAGTACTCTGACAAAAAGCCATCTCTCAACCCCCATTTTGATGACCTGCTCAAGTTGCGGAAGGAACTTAGGAGAGCAAATGAGGCTCATGAAAGTCTAAAGGACATATTAGGATTTGGAAAAATGTGGAACTCTCTGGATATTCTCTTTCTAAGTACTCTGACCAAGTAATCATTTGAAAATAACCTGAAGAGTATAATAGAATATTAAATCATGATGAAAATAATGAGATAAAAGATGACGATATATATGGAACCCTTATTAAATATGGAGATTTTTTTGGTGAACCCAACTTTCCTCTCCCTTTTTATTGCTTTTTTGTAAAAAAATCATATGTACAAATAGGTCAAAGAAAACTGCACAAAGAAACCTATACAAACCTATCTATACATGTTCTCTGAATCAAGGAGAATACAATCCCAAATAGTATGAACCTCCCTAGTCTTATTAAGAAATACCTTATCATTCCTCTCAATCCAAAGATTGTATAAAAAAATAAAGAAAAAATCTTGGCTTTCCTTGACAAATTGAACAGCTGCATTTTGTTCTTCGACCGTCTAGAACTGAATTTCTAAGCAAACAAACTCCAGATATGCAAAGAAAAGGAGTTGTTGAAAAATAAATGACCACCACTATCCTCATCTTCACAACTTAGATAGAATCTGGACACCATAGAATAGCCAAATTTCTAAAGAAGATCAACTATAACCAGCCTCTCCAAAAATAACTTCCAAAGAAACATGGAGACTCTCCTAGGAATCAACTCAGACCAAATCCAACCTCCCCATACAACCTTTGGGTGTTTCCTCCTTGACAATTTCCAAACTTTTTTTATAATAGATTTCAGTGAATCCTTTAGTTCAAGAGCAACCTCCATAACAATATTAGGCTCGGGAATAAAATTAAGGTTCTTTTGGGAAACCTCAACCCCTCTGACCTCTAGGAATAACCACTCACCAACAAAACTAATGCAACAATTGAATTTACAATTCAAACTCTTTCCTAGTCTGAATTCTAGTTGTGGATCTACATTATTCAAAAGAGACTTCTTATTCAGACACCAGAGATCAATCCAAAGAATTAATTTATTACCATTACCAACCTTAAAATTTATAACATCAAGGAGGTCATCTCTGTGCTTAAGCATTTTGTTCCACATTCACGAGAAGTTATCTTTAAGTTTAATTACCCATATATAACTCTCCTCAATGTATCTTTCATGGATCCATTTGACCCAAAGTGAATACTTTGAGTTAGCAATATGCCAAAGTTTGGACAACAAACTAGCCTTCGACCATTCAGAAATCCTTCTCAGGCCAAAACCCCCCTCAGTGTTAGGTCTACAAATGGTATCCATGGATACCAAATGAAGTTTCTCCTTATTATTACTATCTCCCCAAATGAAATTCCTTATAATATTTTCCATATCCCTAATAACAGACTTAGGGATGGAAAAGGTAGAAATGTAGAATATATTGATATAGGAAAGAGTAGATATAGCTAATTCAACTCTTCTGCCCATAGTAAGAAGCATGCATTTCTAGGACTCAAGCTTAATCTTTAATTTGTCAATTAAAGGAGCCCACATTGCCTTTGTAACTCTTGCAATAAAGAGAGGGAGACCTAAGTATTTAACTAGTAGGTCAGAGACATGAATATCAGAGGTATTAGTGAAGGAGGCCTTAGCACTTTTGCTAAAAAACAACTGACTCTTCACATTATTAAGTAGAAGACCAGAGCATTTTCCAAAGACATACATCGCTTCTTTAATCCCTTCAAAATTTTTAGAATCATCTTTTAAGAATATTAGCAAGTCATCTGCAAAAATGATGTGTGATACCCCTGAACCATCTGGCTTAGCAGCATGTAGTGGAACCATCTTCCCACTATTCATGAAGTTGTTCAGAATAGAAGAAAGTCCTTGCATGGCTATGAAAAACAAAAAGAGGGGAGAAAGGGTCTCCCTGTATTACCCTTTAGTTGCTTGGAGGGTCCTCGATGGTGTACCATTAATCAAAACATGAAAAGAGGTAGAGGATAAGCATTCACCAATCCAATCAATCCAACAAAAAGGGGAATTCATATTCTTTAGAAGAAAAAGAATATAGGCTCTATTAATAGAATCAAAAGCCTTGGACAAATCATCTTTGCTTAACAACATTTCCGCATATTGACAATTGAAGGAGCTCAGGATTTCATTTGCCAAAAGGATTGCATCACCAATCTTCTTTCCCTTCACAAAGGCAACTTGATTCAAGCTTATAATATCTGGAAAAATGATCATTTATCTATTGGCTAGAATCTAATCTTCATGATTATCTTATAGATGATGTTACACAACAATATAGGTTGGAAATATTTAATATTGGAGGCTTCCTTGTTCTTAGGAATAAGCACAATAAAGGACCTATTACATTCTTTCAGTAATCTCCCACTTGTAAAGAAGTTCAAGACAACAGCCATAACATCATTACCCACAATCTCCCAACAACTTATAAAAAAAGGGAGTTGAACCCATCTGGCCCAAGGGCATTCTCATCATTAATATTCTTGAGGACTTCGATAACTTCCTCTTTCATAACCCATTTTCTAAGACTATCAACATGCATCTGTGAGACTCTAGACAGAGACCAATTATCATCCCAACATATCTCAATAGGTCTTGATCTCTTAAAAGCATTCTCATAATAAGTTGTAATATGCTTACTGATGATAACATGGTCAGAAGAAAAGGAATAATCAATTTTCAAGTTGTAGATATCATTCCTCAATCTTCTATTTTGAAGATAGGAATAAAAGAATTGAGTATTCCTGTCCCCAAATTTCAGCCATTGGACCAATGATTTTTTCTTTTAGAACGTCTCCTCTTCATGCAAAGCTTTTAAAGCTTCTTTCCTCATACTATTAGCCCTAACTTGAAGAAAAACATCTTTAGATTTGTTATCAGCAAGGGATTGTGTCATCAAGGCTTGTTCTTCCAGTATTTTAGCATTAGAAATAAGTTTTTTAACTTTATCTTTATTCCACTGACTCATATCAATCTTCGCAGAAAATAATCTTCTATATAGTATGTACATAGGAAGACTCAAGATATCAATACTCCAAACTTTAGCAATCTCTTCTTTGAAACCAGGTTGAGACAGCCAACTATTAATGAACCTAAAAGGAGTAATCCTTTTCCTACCTTTTACAAGATAGACCAATATCACTTTTTGTTCACTTACAATATTGGATACCCATTCCCCCTAAGAATTAGGAAAACTTTTCATAAAATCAATATCGTAGAATAGACAATCAATCTTAGAAAAAGTACTAATACCATCCTTATTTGTATTGTACCAAGTGAAGTAAGGGCCTTTAATCTACATTTCCAAAAGGTCCATCTCACCCATAACGTTTTTAAAAGCATTTATACTCACCTCTATAGGAGGTTTCTTACCAAGCTTTTAACAGGAAATCTGAACAACATTGAAGTCACCTACCACACACCATTCCTTAGAAAAGTGACAAGATATATCAACTAATCCCTTCCATAAGAGATTTCTATCATTATTACCATTTGCACCATAGACTGCATGCAGGTGAAAAGCATAGTCACCCTAGAAAACATCACAATTCACAAACTGATCTCCTTTTGAAATCCTAGTAATGTGGATCTCTAGGTTTTCCCATATGAAAAAAAGCCTTGTATAAGAGTGAAAGTCAAAATTATCTATGAAATGAGCATTATGCCAAATAGACTGAACAAAATAAGCAACATGCTTTTTGTTGACTCTAGATTCAATAAGGATAAAAATATCAGGTTTAAGTCTCCTCAGCTCCTTAAAAATGCAAGGGTTGTTATTGTGTGCCCCCCTTACATTGCATGCCATGATGGAGAATGATCTATCCATTTGGAAAACAAGATGACATCCCCCTTCCCTTGGATCCTCTTATAAATAAGAATCATCTATTGTCTGGTCCAGTAATGCAAACTTGTTAGGTGTTACATCCACAATACCCTTAAATCGATCCACAACCTCCATCCCTTGGAAAACATTTGAGACATGCTTAGGCGGGATTCTTGTCATGTGGATAGTTTTCCAATCCGGCATAGACCTCTACACATGAGTTACCATGACTTTATTTTTCCTATTCTAAACCAACATAGAAGATACAAAGTCATCCTCAATCCTAACAACATCATCCCCTATAATTTCCATAACTAGGAACACATAGCTAGGACCTTCCAACACATCAGAGTTAGTCTTAGACTCATTAGGTTTCCAAATTTTATTTGTTGTCTGAGATATTTGAGCCTTCATTTTTTTATTCACCACCACATGTATATCTCTTTGCTTACACAGTGCATATTCATGGCCAAAACTCTTATACTCAAAACACCATTTCAGTTCCCATTCATATTCAAAACTAATGACATCCAGCATTTTGTCATCACTACGAATTTCTAGCTCTTTTGGATATGCAAAATCCACTGGGACAAGAACTTGCATTCTGGCATATTCAATCCTTTTGAAAGAGAGTGTGAGATGATCCGTTCTCATGGGTTTCCTAAGAATAGACCTAGTATATAAGAACATTTATTCATCCCATAACTTTTGGGGG
Organism: Alisma plantago-aquatica; assembly: GCA_963693085.1. Classification (NCBI taxonomy): domain Eukaryota; kingdom Viridiplantae; phylum Streptophyta; class Magnoliopsida; order Alismatales; family Alismataceae; genus Alisma; species Alisma plantago-aquatica. Next base: position 456,543,425 of record OY856411.1, on the reverse strand, counting down.
AGGTTATGGACCTTCAACCAAATAGGAATCTTCATCAACTTCATCTTCTCCATCTGATCTCCTCTTTTACACTTATTGATTATCATCGGCTTACCAGCCACAAACCATGGACCTCCTTCCAATGCCACCTCCATGTCTTCATAATTTGAGAACATAACCAGAAAGAAACTATTTCCCCTCGACCTTTCCTCTAAGAAATCATTGACCTTCCAGATTTATGTTGGGTGAATAACCAAGGTTAGTCAATGAGGATTTGGGCCAATGACGTATCCCAGATATATATTTCTCCATTTCTTCTTAGTTCTTCCTAGAATTCTATTAGGTTATATCAATTTCCCATCCCTTACCTCTATTTGTGTCTTCTTAAGATTGTACAAGAAATCTGCCTTCCCTCTTCTTTTGGTAGATCATAAAAGACTTACCTCTTCTTCGTCTTCATTTGTTGTAGCAATGAGGCATTCTACTTCTTCTTTTCCATCATCACTATCATCACTTGAATCATCCCATGCAGCTTTATATGCTCTTTCTTTCCTTTTGTGAGATGATTTCTTCCCTTTCTTGAGTTTTGGACAATCACCTTTCATGTGTCCCTTTTTGCCACATTCAAAGCACCTGGAAGAAGAAACACTAGAAGTTTTATTAGTTTTAAAACTTTTATATTGCTTACCATTTACAATGAGAGTTTCTTCTTCACTATCATCTTCACTTGTGTCATAAGTGTCCTTGGTTGATGTTTTGAATGCAATGTCCTTCTTTTTGCCTTGTTGACGTTCACGTTCTCTTCTTTCTTCCTCTTCTAAAGTTTCCTCATGAGCTTCTAGATTGCCAATGAGTTGCTCCATTTTCAGTTTAGTGAGATCATTAGCTTCTTCAATGGCTGTCACCTTGGGCTTGTATTTGGGAGGAAGTGATCGAAGTACTTTTGATACCTGGTCTTCTTCAAGAACGATTTTTCCTAAGACATTCAAACCATTAACAATAGAAGAGAATTTTGCAAACATTTCACTAATGGATTTATTTGGATCCATACGAAAGTGTTCAAACTTCTGTTTAAGCATACTAATCTTAGAATTCTTAACTTGAACCGTACCTTCATAGGTTATGGACAATCTATGCCATATTTCATAGGTTGTTTCACAATTTGATATTCTATTAAATTCTCCTACTGAAATTGAACAATAAAGAATACTTACAGCCTTTGCATTCATTTGAGCCGATTTTACCGTATTTGCATCCCACTCTGCATATTGCATTTGAGGAAGCTCGTATGGGGTTGAGACCATCCTCCATAAGTCCCAACTTATGCCTTGAAAGTAGAACTGCATCCTTCTCTTCCAATATGTGTAGTTTGTTCCATCAAACACTGGAGGCCTAGCAACAAATGTCCCTTCAAGATTAAGGTTGTTGAGCACCCCGTCACCCATTCTTCAAGACCTTGTTAGGGTTCCTTGAAGCTTGCTCTGATACCAATTGAAAAAAACACTAGAGGGGGGTGAATAGAGTTTTTAAATTAATCTTAACAATTATTGAACTCAAACAACCAACCACAAAATATTGGACAAGGGGACAAGGATTTAGAGTGGTTCCAACTTTAGCAAATACTAAAGTTGTCAGTCCACTACCCGGTTGCTTACCCAACCGGGATTTGGAAAGAATTTAATTTTATTACCTCGCAAGGACTTTACATAAAATTACAATTCTCTCCCTAAACCCTTCAAGCATCCTTCACCTAGAAGTAATCGCACCAACCTTGAAGCAGCCTTCACCTAGAAGTAATTGCACCAACCTTGAAGCAGCCTTCCTCCTGAAGTAGCTTCCCGTTGTAATAGCCTTCTTGAAGTAGCTTCCCGTTGCGATAGCCTTCTTGAAGTAGCTTGAAGTCCACCTTCTCCTCCGAGAAGAACCTTCTCCAATCCGCAGCCTCCAACCCTAGGAGTAGCAAGGAGAATACAAAGAATAAAAGGAACAAGAAAGAAAACAGAAATTACAACTTATCCTTTTAAGCACAAGGCTTGATTTGCCTATATCAAGCGTATTGATCTCCTAACCAATGAGTGTAGAAGTGTAAATGCTGTGGAAAGGAGATGCTAGCCTATAGGACACGAAAATGGAGCAATGGGAATGAATAGTCAATGTTGGAATTGCTCTATTGCTCAAAACAGATTGCCAATGAGTATTCAAGCTCAAGTATAGCACAAGTGTAGTTGGGGTCTATTTAGGTGTCCTAAGGCATTTCCTATTTATAGGAATGACCTACAAGTGCTTAAGGACGTTCTAGACACTTTCTAGGGGGTTCTAAGTGCTTAACTAGCTGTTAGGTATAAGTTAGGTGCATTAGTAACGGCTAGTTGCTTTATTCTGCAGTTTCTGTCAGAGTCCATCTCGGTCGACAAAACTTCGACCGAGATACCTACTCGGTCGAAGTTTTGTCGACCGACAGGCTCTCTGGATCAACGTTCATTTGCAACTGCCAACTACCTTGTCAGCTGTGTCTAACGGCTACTTGGGTCTTTCTCGGTCGAGAAGTTTGTCGACCGAGAGTGTCTCGGTCGAGGAGTTGGTCGACCGAGATTGACCCTGTTTCAACCTTTCAATTAAGGCACTAAGTGTGTGTACGAGTGTGCATATGTGACACTATTGAAGGGGATGACATGACTAAGTGTGGTGTTTAGCTAGGGAAGATCTAACGCTTGATTTACATGAAGTCTAAGTACTTGTACATTATATATTTGTACAAGTTTACAATTGATTACATTTCATGACATTTACAATCATTCAAGCATATAGATTCCCTAGAGCTTTGTTATCCACCTTATTCCTGCAACACTCAAGTAGCGCGTTAGATCAACAAGAATGAAATGTTTGTCATCATCGAAACAAAGGGATTTATCATAATGTCCAATTTATCCAACAATCTCCCCCTTTTTGAAGATGACAAACATTTCCTAAATATGAAATAAGGAAATATAAAGCATGTGAGTTTCATACCTGAAGATTACCTTTTGTAGCCATTCTTGTTTTGCAAGTGAGTGCTTGGCCATCAAGATGAAACTCATTTATATTTTTGATTTTATATTCTTTCTCCCCCTTTGACATTTCAAAAAGATATCCAGGGTGAATATTTTATATTTCTTCTCCCCCTTAATTTTATACTATGCTCCCCCTTAAATAGATATTCTATTAGGAACATGGATTTAATATCATTTTTGTCTAATTTAGCCACAATTTGTTTCTCAATCATTTGCAAAGGATGTTAAGCTTTGAAATGATATGAGATTCCCTTAAGCTTATTATGAATGTATATTGATTTCTCACCCATTTTATAAGGGATGTTAAGCCCTAACAATGAAATGAGAATCCTTTAAAAAAATGTCTCCAACCAAATGCATGGGATGTTAAGCCCTGATTTGTTTAGAGAGTTCCTTTAAGAACAAGATATATCATTTTTATGAATTTCAAAGATTTCGTCATAACCAAGAGTAAAAGTACTAAGGTCTTAATAAGCTCCAAATGATGATTACAATGTTTTTGTAAGCTTCTCAAGCAAATAATCAAATTTGTTTATATGAGCTCCCCCTTAATCTTACAATTAAAGAAATTTAAAGCTTCTAAGGTCACAGATGATTTTAAATTTTGATTTTGACCTTTATCAAAAGTATACTAAGATAAAATGATGTCCAAATAAGCATTTTGTCAAAGCTTATTTTAGGTCGACCTTGACTTCGACCATAGCGCCCCTTGGTCAAATTTTATTTCAACCAAGAGGCAAAAATTGCAGATTTCCAATTTAAGCATTCATATGTGAAGTACTTGATTAGATATCACTTTTGAAGCATGTTTAGTGATACTCAATATGAAAACATCCTCTTAAAAATGAAAGCACGATCAATATCTCAAGCCTTTTAAAGATGCCAATTGAGAAATTTTTATCTTATGTGTTGCAAGCATTTCTAAGAGAGATATCATCATTGAATTATTTTGCTTGCCTATGTATCATCAAGGATCCATGCATACAATTATCATTATCTATTCTTGCTAACATAGCATCATCATGATGAAAATGATAATTCCATGATTGTAATCACATGATTTCTATATGGGTAGACCATAAAATACTTTAGGAAACATCATTGAATAATGATAAAACAGAAATTTCCTTTTTATTAAGCTAAGCATAATTTCAGTTTTAACTTAAATCAAACCAAATTAATCTCATATAAGTTTTCAGGGATGATTTCCAATATATACAGTCATTAATCACAAATAGATAGCAATTTGATCAATTTCAAAAAGAATTCAGCAATTTTACAGCAGACTGGAAATCAATGACATGCTCGGTCGACAATTTCTCGACCGAGGTTCACTCGGTCGACAGATTCTCGACCGACAAAGTTTCTGGAATATTTTCAGAACTGTTAATTTATTCCAAGCAAAATAAGATTATACAAGTTAGAGCTCGATTGTGTTGAGATATGACATTTGTATATCAAGAATCAGTTTAGGTCAAATCTCATCTAGTTAATTTTAAGCTACTAAGATTTAGGAATCCAAGCTAAATCATCATTCTTTTTCTTATATGGGCATGAAAATGAATAATGTCCAAGACGCATGCAATAATGACAGCTAATAGAGTCAACTTCATTTCTCTTTCTAGGAATTGTGTTCCTAGGTACAAACATAATCTTAGTCTTGGATGCTTTAACTCTTTTGGGTTTATTTCTCCTTGGATCATATCCTAATCCTTTTCTTCCATTATAACTAGAGGAAATTTTCAGAATATTTTCAAGCATGTCATTTCCTCTTAACTCATTTACATTTCTTTGTAACTTAGCAATATCATTCATCTTCTTGTTTATATCTTTCTTTGCTTGATCTAAATCAGATACTAGAGAGTTTCTTTCTTTGACAACCTCATCATAATCTAAATGTGAACATAGAACAGGTTGTTTCTGAAGATCATTCACTTGAGTTTGCAAGTTTAACTTTTCTAAGGAAAGAAGATTGCAATTAGCTTCTACCAATTTTAACTTAAGATCATAATCTTCATTTTCCTTTTTGAGATTTTCATTTTCGGATACAAGAGCAAGAAGTTTAACATTTAAATCATCATTTACTTTATTTGATTTCTTAAGTTTCTTCTTGCACTCAATATATTTCTCATGAGTATCTTGAAGACTAGCAATTAGATCTTCTTTTGGTAGATCATAAAGACTTACCTCTTCTTCGTCTTCATTTGTTGTAGCAATGAGGCATTCTACTTCTTCTTTTCCATCATCACTATCATCACTTGAATCATCCCATGCAGCTTTATATGCTCTTTCTTTCCTTTTGTGAGATGATTTCTTCCCTTTCTTGAGTTTTGGACAATCACCTTTCATGTGTCCCTTTTTGCCACATTCAAAGCACCTGGAAGAAGAAACACTAGAAGTTTTATTAGTTTTAAAACTTTTATATTGCTTACCATTTACAATGAGAGTTTCTTCTTCACTATCATCTTCACTTGTGTCATAAGTGTCCTTGGTTGATGTTTTGAACGCAATGTCCTTCTTTTTGCCTTGTTGACGTTCACGTTCTCTTCTTTCTTCCTCTTCTAAAGTTTCCTCATGAGCTTCTAGATTGCCAATGAGTTGCTCCATTTTCAGTTTAGTGAGATCATTAGCTTCTTCAATGGCTGTCACCTTGGGCTTGTATTTGGGAGGAAGTGATCGAAGTACTTTTGATACCTGGTCTTCTTCAAGAACGGTTTTTCCTAAGACATTCAAACCATTAACAATAGAAGAGAATTTTGCAAACATTTCACTAATGGATTTATTTGGATCCATACGAAAGTGTTCAAACTTCTGTTTAAGCATACTAATCTTAGAATTCTTAACTTGAACCGTACCTTCATAGGTTATGGACAATCTATGCCATATTTCATAGGCTGTTTCACAATTTGATATTCTATTAAATTCTCCTACTGAAATTGAACAATAAAGAATACTTACAGCCTTTGCATTCATTTGAGCCGATTTTACCGTATTTGCATCCCACTCTGCATATTGCATTTGAGGAAGCTCGTATGGGGTTGAGACCATCCTCCATAAGTCCCAACTTATGCCTTGAAAGTAGAACTGCATCCTTCTCTTCCAATATGTGTAGTTTGTTCCATCAAACACTGGAGGCCTAGCAACAAATGTCCCTTCAAGATTAAGGTTGTTGAGCACCCCGTCACCCATTCTTCAAGACCTTGTTAGGGTTCCTTGAAGCCTGCTCTGATACCAATTGAAAAAAACACTAGAGGGGGGGTGAATAGAGTTTTTAAATTAATCTTAACAATTATTGAACTCAAACAACCAACCACAAAATATTGGACAAGGGGACAAGGATTTAGAGTGGTTCCAACTTTAGCAAATACTAAAGTTGTCAGTCCACTACCCGGTTGCTTGCCCAATCGGGATTTGGAAAGAATTTAATTTTATTACCTCGCAAGGACTTTACATAAAATTACAATTCTCTCCCTAAACCCTTCAAGCAGCCTTCACCTAGAAGTAATCGCACCAACCTTGAAGCAGCCTTCACCTAGAAGTAATTGCACCAACCTTGAAGCAGCCTTCCTCCTGAAGTAGCTTCCCGTTGCAATAGCCTTCTTGAAGTAGCTTCCCGTTGCGATAGCCTTCTTGAAGTAGCTTGAAGTCCACCTTCTCCTCCGAGAATAACCTTCTCCAATCCGCAGCCTCCAACCCTAGGAGTAGCAAGGAGAATACAAAGAATAAAAGGAACAAGAAAGAAAATAGAAATTACAACTTATCCTTTTAAGCACAAGGCTTGATTTGCCTATATCAAGCGTATTGATCTCCTAACCAATGAGTGTAGAAGTGTAAATGCTATGGAAAGGATATGCTAGCCTATAGGACACGAAAATGGAGCAATGGGAATGAATAGCCAATGTTGGAATTGCTCTATTGCTCAAAACAGATTGCCAATGAGTATTCAAGCTCAAGTATAGCACAAGTGTAGCTGGGGTCTATTTAGGTGTCCTAAGGCATTTCCTATTTATAGGAATGACCTACAAGTGCTTAAGGACGTTCTAGACACTTTCTAGGGGGTTCTAAGTGCTTAACTAGCCGTTAGGTATAAGTTAGGTGCATTAGTAACGGCTAGTTGCTTTATTCTGCAGTTTCTGTCAGAGTCCATCTCGGTCGACAAAACTTCGACCGAGATACCTACTCGGTCGAAGTTTTGTCGACCGACAGGCTCTCTGGATCAACGTTCATTTGCAACTGCCAACTACCTTGTCAGCTGTGTCTAACGGCTACTTGGGTCTTTCTCGGTCGAGAAGTTTGTCGACCGAGAGTGTCTCGGTCGAGGAGTTGGTCGACCGAGATTGACCCTGTTTCAACCTTTCAATTAAGGCACTAAGTGTGTGTACGAGTGTGCATATGTGACACTATTGAAGGGGATGACATGACTAAGTGTGGTGTTTAGCTAGGGAAGATCTAACGCTTGATTTACATGAAGTCTAAGTACTTGTACATTATATATTTGTACAAGTTTACAATTGATTACATTTCATGACATTTACAATCATTCAAGCATATAGATTCCCTAGAGCTTTGTTATCCACCTTATTCCTGCAACACTCAAGTAGCGCGTTAGATCAACAAGAATGAAATGTTTGTCATCATAGAAACAAAGGGATTTATCATAATGTCCAATTTATCCAACAAGAACATGTTTCACCCATAGGATAAAGCCGATATGGTAGTGTTTAAAAGGAAGGTAAGATTGAAGGACATGCACACATGTCATGGTGAGTTTTATATGGATCAATACCAAAGCTAATGTTGTTACAATAAAGGGGACATAAAAAATAGAAGATAGAAATTATTAATACACAATATACCTAGGATCTCAGAAGAAACTCCATGATGATCATGAACTGATGATGATGGTATAACAAAAGAAATTCTTAGGCTCTTTGAGATAGCTTTATAGGTTGTTGGTTGTCGTTCTCTACCCTTGCTTAAAATTTTGGGGGCTAAATCCTTTTGAGGGGTTTAAGGATGTGTGACCATGAACCTAGATTTACTCTATTCTTCCTATAATTTTGATTAATCATCATAATTGTGTGTTTTATTAATATTTGATACCAATTGATTAAGATATATCTCTCATCTGGTTTAGTTTGCATGTTGATTGTCATGGTTTCTAGTTTCCTTACAATTTGCAGACTTAAATGTAAATTAAATACAATAAGAGGACCTAATTGAAAATTATGTGAAAAATATGTAGACATGTGTTTTAGTTCATAATCATACATGTTCGAGCCTAAAAATAAATTGGTTTAAATATTATGATAATTAAACTTCAATAGGTCAATGTTTACCTTAATCTTGTAATTACTTGTACATTAGTGGATTGGTTTGAAATTTCACCCTAATTGGGGTTTTAACTCGAAATTTAATTCCATATTATAAGTATCCAGATGTTTCACAAATTTTTTACAAAATTTTATAGCATTTCACCTTGTTTGAATGACAATAGACCAAGGATGTTGAATATACAATGGTTTGGAGTATTTGCTAAAAAGGGGGTGTCAGGGTATAGAAGTCTTTCTCTCTATGATTGTTTATGAAATCTTTGGACTCTAACTCTTTCTATTTGTGTACCCATTTGGAGACCTGGGATCCTTCTAGAATGACATTGGAGGAAGACCGACAACCATGGATTGAGGGAAAGTCATCCATCTATGTTTTTGTTGATGCATGTTGAAGGATAAAGTCTTGTTATTTCTCCTTGGGTAGATAACCTCATCCCATACTCAAATCATATAAGATACATCCTTTTCTTCATACCCCTTTCTATTCTCTACTTATTCTTCTTCTTCCTTGAGCTGAACTCCATGGATTTCCATCATGTTTCTTGCTGAAAACAACTAAATCATGGTAGAGTTTCATACCAGAGTTTAGAGAAACCTCCATGATTACAAGTCCAACATCAACACCCGAATGAAAGAAAAAAATCTCCTGTATGGAAATGAAAAGTGATACAAAGTGGGATCTGAAGCAAAATGTGGCCCTCTAGATGAGCAGAAGTCTTTGTTAATGGGTGTTTGGTTCTCTCCCCAGTGGATTCTACAATGGATGGATATCAGTTACGGATAGTATCCCTGGAGAGAGGACTAAGCCCATATATATAATAAATATATTGTCACTCTTTTCATCATGAAGAGACAACATAGTTGTGGGAACTTACCCAACCCAACAGATGCATCCCTTCAGGAAAATACATAATAATAAATATATTTACAACTATTTTGGGCCACACTAAAAGGATATTTTTAACATTTTTCCACTTGGCCCAAAATGCCATGTAAATACTATTTATTCATTTTCAATTGATGCTAAATATGCATAATTCCACACATAAGAATAATATATGAGTCATAGCAATTGATACTTCAAAATATGAGTACTCCCTTATATGCACCACAATATCTAAACATGTCATATGCAGTAATATAAACTTTATGAATAGATTGACCTCACACCTATTCTTTTGTCCAACTTTATGTCAAAATTGACATTCTATTATAACTAGTATTGAAATAGAAATAGTGAGTCAAATATGTGATTGCATAATAAATATTACATTGTCATATCACATTAACCATTACACATCAAATGACTTTATCAGACCCATATTCTTTACATGAGATGTATAAAACACTGGAGCTAGCCCTTTTGTAAGAGATCTGATATCATATATTGTGTACCAATGTGATCAATCATTATCATATTCTTATCAACTCTCTCATTAAAAACTAAGATATTTATGTTTATTTGTCTGGATGTTGCGGTGCTTTAATCATTATTAGAAAAAGTAACTACAACTTCATTATCACTATATATATTTATTAGCTTATGAATTGAATCAACAAATTTAAGGTATTGTATCATATTCTTAAGCCAAATTGCTTTTGATGATGTTTCATACCAATCTATAACCTTAGCTTCCATGGTGGATGAAGTTGTATGAAGATATAACATGTTGTAAACTTCCTACTCTCTAGACGACTAGCAAAATCTGCATCTAAATATCCCATAATCTCAAGGTGGTATTTCCTACTATATGTAAGCATGTAATCATTTGTCCCTTGTAGGTAGTGGACCGCCTTCTTCACAGCTCTCTAATGGACAATGCATAAGCTACTCTGGTAATGACCAAGCATTCCACTAGAAAAGGCAATGTCTGATCGGGTGCATATCTGGAGATATTATAGGCTCCCAACTGCAGATGTGTATGGTATCTTCCTCATTTCGTTCCTTTCAATGTCATTACTAGGAAACTGCTTCGAGTTAAGCTTATCTCCTTTAATTATAGGAGCATGTCCCAGTGAACATATTTTCATTCTGAACTTCTCTAAAGCTTGAGATATATAAGCCTTCTGGGATATTTGAAGTATACCTTTAACTCGTTCTCTATGAATCTCCATACCAAGTACATACGCGGCTTCACCCATGTCTTTCATCTCAAAACTAGAAGAAAGAATATCTTTAGTTTCATGTAATATGTTCAAGTTATTACTTGCTAGTAGAATGTCATCTACATAAAGAATCAATACTATAAATGTATTCCCACTGGCCATGATTACTCTAAAGGAGTCCTTTCATGAGACTGGAGTAAAGGTCTCTTTGTAATCAATGCCTTCATTTTGTGTGAAACCCTTCACAACTAATCTAGCATTGTATCTCTCAATTTTACCATTTGAGTTCCTTTTAGTCTTAAAGACCCATTTGCAACCAATAGGTTTAATACTCTTTGGTAATGGTACCAGGTCCCATACTTGATTCTTATTCATGGATGCTAGTTCTCCTTCATGTCATCAAGCCAATTAGTGGAACTTTCATAATGCATTACTTGTGAAAAGGATAAGGGATCAATATCTTCAAAGTCTATATTTGGCTCTTGCAGGTATACAACATAGTCAGATGTGATGGCAGGCCTCCTTGATCTTGTAGATCTTCTTAATTCAACATTGGGTTCTACAATTTTTGTAGGCTCTTTAGACATGGTAGGTGGCACTCTCTCACTATATTGTGGTGGAAACACTCCCTCATGGATTTGTTGATGCTTCATGTAGAAAGACCTTTAATTTTTATGCTATGTTATTTTGCACAATTGATGGCTTTTCAGCATGTCATGTATGTGAGGAAAATAATGATTCAATAAGACTAAAATATGGTGGAAAGATTGTATGTATTGGTTCATATCCTTATTAGAGGCTATGTAAAGCATTTAATGACTCAACTAAGGAAGTTCTCTGAAACCTATACCAGGTAAGGATGCTTATGAAAGAATAAAACTCATTATCAATGTATATGGTAAGAGACCATGTAGTACTTCGACATGTGATAAATCTTTATACAAGAAGAGGTCTATATTTTAGGATCTTTTTTATTGGAGTTCTTCGATAACTAGGCTTTGTATTAATACCATGCATGTTGAGAAAAATGTCTATGACAAATTCATTGATACACTAGTGAATATACTAGGCAAGACTAAAGATGCCATCAAATTTAAAATGAAATTATGAGAAATGGGTATAATGAAAGAATTAACAATAAATATTATTAGTGTCCACCACAAATATTTACCTCCTCATGTTACACTTTGTCTACATAAGAGAAGAATTTTTTGTGAGTGCTTGCTTAATATTAAGATACCACATGGAAACTCTTCCAACATTTAAAGGTTGGTATCAATGAAGGATTCAAAGTTGACATGTCTTAAATCTCATGATTCTCACACCCAAATGCATAAAATTTTGCTTGTGGCAATTCTATCTATACCACCAAAGGATGTAAGGTTTCCAATGTTGAGGATTTGTTTCTTATTCAACAAAATATGTAACAAAGTTATACATCCAAATAATATTGATAATTTGCAAAGAGAAGTGATCATTACCTTGGGCCAGCTTGAGATGTATTTTGTTCCTTCATTATCGGGTATCATGGTTCATCTTGTTATCTATTTGACTAGAAAATGAAGGTGTTGGGTCCGACATTCTTACATGAGATGTATCCTTTTGAACATTACATGGGTCTTTTAAAAGTTGATTTTTGAAACCTCTATTAGACTTTTGCAATGATTTTTTGAATTGCAATGAAACTCATTCCAATCTAGAGTCTCATCACATTGATACTTATTATGTCAAGGGAACTTTAGGGCATGATTGTAAGAAATTATTGGAATAAGCACACTTGTACAAATTATACAACATTGAAGATGTGGTATTTATATCATAGACCACACTTATTTTATAAAACAAATACACAATCTAGTTTTGTGTGATTTGCTAGAGAGCATAATCAAATGTTTATTAGGGAATATAAATGATTCCATCAACTATATCAAACACAAAATGATGTTGTTGACAACATTAAATGGCTCACCTTTTAACCAAAAATGGATGTTGTATCATACCAGTACCCAATAAATTTTTAATAAAATGGATCATATTTCTATTAATATGTCCCTCCATTGGTTGATCATTCCATCAGTTGATGGTTCATAGACATAGACCTGACAACACATGCCAATACTCCCCCTCCACCATGGGGTGGGGCTTGCATATGTTGAACCATTGGTTGCATAACATTTTCCAAACCATTAGTTTACATTAGTTTTCCCTTCCATCGGTTGATAACCAAAAGAATCCTAGTGCCATCCTACCCATGGTCTCCTTCTAATGGCATCTCTGCACTTAACAACCAATGGCTGACTTGTAATGGAAGCTCTGCACTACCTTTTGATGGTTGTGTTGCACCTGCCTTTTTTTATGGTTGTTTTGACTCTGCCTTCATATGGGATTCCACTGCCTATCTACTTATTGTTCCCTTTTGATGGTAGTCCAACTTCCACCCCCTAACGGAAGTGTTGCTTCCACCTCATGAAGAAACTCTGCACTCAATAACCAATGAACCTCCTGCTTCTGTCTTCTGATGGGTGTTCTACTCTCATCTTCTGATGGAAATCTTAGGCTTGCCTTCTGATGGTTGTGTTGCTTCTGCCTTCTGATGGAAGTTTTGCACCCAACTATCGATGCTAACCTTTTGATGGTTCTCCTACACATACCAACCAAAGGTTTGCCTACACTTAAAAACCAACTAAACTCTAGACTTCATATTTAGATGGATTGCTTGCCCTTTTGCCTACCGATGATCCTCCTAACCCTTCACCTACTAATAAAAATTGTGTGGGTCATGAGACCCATTGTCTTCCTCACACCACTGTTGTCTCTTCAACTCCATGATGGTCAATCTTAAATCAAAGGAGGCTGGGAGGATTCTAAACCCTAACCTCCTCCTATAAATACAAGGCCTTTGCCTCCAAAAAAAGGAATCCACCATTGAGTCTACCAGGCTTCCACTTCCTTTCTTGAGCCTCTACCTTCAGAAACCTTCAACCATTTCCATTTATTGATGAACACCAACCAGAGATCCTTCCATCTCTGCTACAACCAAGGTTCCAAGATCCTAACCTCAAAGGAGTTTGTTCTGTAGAGCCTATTTCCATCAGTTAATGACTTCATCCTTCATTGACCATTGCTCTATCCTTATAGAGATTGGTTCCAACCTTAAAGAAGGAAGAAAAACGCTCCATGTCCAACTTTGATGAACGTTCAGGTGTAGATCTGCTCTGGCATTGTCCGCCATTGACTTCTAGCATGAAGATAGGATTCCACAGACCAAGCTCTGTTTTATCTTCTATTATGATGATGACTTTCTTCATTCTTTTATTGTTTCTCTTGTTATTATTGCTATGAAAAAGTAGTCATCTCTCTAGGATGAGGGAGTATCCTCGCTACCCAATTTTGGTCTCTTTACAACACCCATTATTTTATGAACCTTTATATGAGTGGAATCAATCATTTTGTGATTTTATTCCTACCTTATCATCAAGTTTACATGTTTATTAGATTTGGGTGTAGAGAACTTTGAACCTAGGATCTAGAATATTGATTGTTTCCTATTAACCTTTGAAGAGAATTTTGCATAGTGTTTTCTGAGGCGATAGATCCATGATCTCTAGGTAACATGACGATGAGCTTCAAGTGATATCTATCTAGGCTTTAATCCAAACACTAAAAGGGGATTTTCTTAGCCTCAACATATATATGTTCATGATTAATACAATGCACTGAGAGAGCAAATGATTGTCATTGATGGTGAAACCCATTCCACCCTAGTGTTTCCATCCATTGATAACTAGAACCTTAATCTATCTATTTTGATTCTTGCAACCTTAGTTAATTAAACCAAACAAAATCTTGTTTGGTTACTTTGACTAGTCGATTCTTAAATATGTTTTCCTTTGGGTTCAATTATGAACTATACTACAATAAGACATGTGCGCTTGTAGGTTCTAAGTAATTATGTAGTCTAGGTAAATATCTAGGGACTCTTTAGTAGGTGGATTTTCCTATGCAACAACACACACCAAATTTTGACGTTGTTGTTGGGGGCAATGGAATTTATGATCATTTTAACCAACTTGGAGTAGTTAGGATTTTCCATTTACGATTCAAATTATTGAAAATCATATTGAATTAAACTCATTTTCAACCATCTGAACTTGGTTGTTTGCACTTCTCATGTGATGTCTATTGTGCATGCGGCACCCTTCTAGTATCCACTCCATCATAGAGCTTGACCTTGAGATTGAAAGAACCTACTGCAAGCTCCTTGGCAAATGCCAAGTCAAGATGGATGATGAAGAAATCAACCACATAGTAGAAGAAACACTAGAGGCACAACATGATAGGCTCGTGGTAGAATCCAGAGCTACAGTGCAAGTAGAGTTACAAGTAGCATTAGAAGTTGAATGACATAGAGAAATTCAAGAGTTCTCTATTCCCAAAGCCACAAACATCCACAACCTAATTGTCCAACCAGACATTTGCGGCACCTAACATTGAAATCAAGATAGAATGGGTGACAATGATGGAAAACAACAATTTTGCAAGAAGAACCAATGAGGATGCACATGATCATCTACATATGTGGGCTAGGCAAGCAAGTTAGTGTGTGGATGAAGCAGTGAAGTTGTGACTATTCTACCATTCTCTCACTAACAAGGTTATGGTATGGTACAACTCCCTATATGATCGTAGCATTAGAATTTGGGAGAAACTTCAAAATCAGTTCCTCGAGAAGTTCTTTCCGCCCTCACTCACCTACTGATAAGAGGTTAGATAACTCAGTTCAAACAGTTCCCAGGAGAAACTCTATTTGAAGCATGGGAAAGATTCAAAGATCTTTTGTAAAATGCCCTCATCATGGCATCTCCTCTATAAAACTTATTGAAATGTTTTATTGGGGTTTCGATGATGATATCAAGTAGTTTCTGGATGCTACTTCCAATGTCAAATTCATACAATAAAGCTTTGATGATGCATGGAAGGTTGTGAGTAGGGGAGCAGAGAACCAAGACAATTGGGGTTCCTCATGAAAGAGATGAGTTCTTAAGGTTTCTATGGCGGAAGACAAATATGATCTCAAGGCTATCCAAGAATCTCCAAAGATGCTCGCTCTCAAGCAAGACAACCTTGATTCAAATCTCTTTAGGAATGGGCTAAGATGTCAATCCTCTTTTCTAGATAGGGCATCACAAGAGGTCTTCTAGGTTTTTAGTGTGGAAGGGCACATAATTATGGAGTGTAACCACCTCTACCAAGCCACATTGAGTATGTACTAGCCCAGGTTAGCAGCAATCCCCTCTTTGAAGTAGTGAACACCATCAACTCCATTCCAGGACAGGGGTACTACAACCCCAACAGGTTAAGAAATCATTTAGGTTTCTAGTATGGAAACCCAAAAGGAGCAATGAATGCTCACATATCAAATAGGACCACAATAAAAATCAATTTTGAGGCCCTCTTGTCTTCTAGTAGAATCAAACCTACTGCCAAAATAAAAAAAAAATCTTGAATAGTACCTCAACAAGTTCAACCAAGGTAACAACTACAATCAAGGACAACAACCCTATAGTTAATCAGGAAAACTCCTCATACAATAAGGCAGTCAACTGAATATGCCCATCTTTAGTTATCAAGGTTACATGGATTCTATTAAGAAGATACTAGCTAGCTAGTATGCATACAATAAGTCCATGGAGGGTCAACTTGCACAGATTATTTTGGCCATTTTCCTCCATTATGTTCATTTGTTGGTCAATCTGAGAACAATCCCAAGCACCAGAAGGATCTTAAGGTAGTGACTACATGTTTAGAGTTTGTTCTACTAGAACTTCCATCCCCTATAATCAACAATAATAGGATAATTGTTGAAGATGATAAAGTTATTCATGTGGATATGTCTACTGAACCAATGCCTAAAACTCCTAATCAGATTGACACATCCCCTATAAAGACAAATAGCTCATCCAATCTAACAAGGGCACTAGAAGCTCCACCAACTTCTCCCTCTATTCCCATTGCGTTGATCTATAAACCTTGAGTCCCTTATCAGAGTTGTCTATCCCATACAAGGCTAGGAACAAGGTTCAATAAGTCCAAGGCACTTATGAAGAAGCTACATTTTGATATTCCCTTTCTTGACGCTCTTGTAGAAATTCCTTCCTGGAAAAAAATATTCAAAACTCTGCTCACTCACAAGTACCTACTAGAGGAGTTTGAGACCATAGAAACTAGCACAGATAGCATTAGACATCATCTAGAGAAATATGTGTAAAAAGCTCAAAGATCTAGGATATTTTGGCATCTCTTGCTTTATTGGCAGTCTATGTGCAGAAGTGACCTAGCTGATCTTGGAGAAAGCATTTTTATTATGCCCTAGAGCATGTGCAAAAGACTAGGCTTTGCCACTGACATCCTCCCCACCAACATTGTGATTCATCTTGTTGATTCTTCTATGACCACCCCTATGGTGATCATAGAAGACATTTGTATGAGAGTGGGTCGCAAATATTATTACCCTTGTGATTTTTTCATCATGGACATCAATGAGGATTTTTGATATCGTCTTGTCTTTGGGTGTATGTTTCTTGCATCAAATAGAGCCTTGATTCACGTCAAAGCAGGAATCCTTATTGAAGGCTTAGGACAAGCATGATTGACTTCAAGGTCTTTGAAAGTCTCAAGGGACCTTTTTTTCAAGAGCAATGTCTTCTTATTGATGGCATTGACAAAATGGTGTAGCTGTGATAAAAGATGCCTACTCCTAAAAACCCTTTGTAGACACACTTAATGAACTTAATACTCATGAACTAAATGATGAATAGGTGGAGCAAATTATGTTCCACCTAGACAAAGTTGAGGAAAACCCTAAAGTGAAGTTTGAAGAACTTAAATCAGTCTCTATCATAGAAGAAGAAGATAAGGAACCTTCCACTCCAGAGATGCAGACTCTACTTGAGGGGCTCAAATATGTCTTCCTGAATGGGAAGAAGGTTCACCTAGTCATCATCAATGCATACCTCAAAACCGATAAAGACGACAAGTTATTGACTGAACTACATAAGAGGTAGAAGGCCTTAGGATATAAAATCAGTAAGCTGGCTAGAGTTATCCAAGTTCTTTGTATGCACTAAATAAATATGGTCAATAAATACAATCCCTCCATTGAGCTTCCATGCAAGCTAAACCCAATACTAAAGGAGTTCGTGTGAAAGCTACTACTTTTTGAGATTATCTAACCCATCTTATATTCCCCATGGGTGAGTTCTGTGCAAGTAGTTCTAAAGAAGGGAGGCACCATTGCTGTGTTGAATGATAAAAATGACCTTATCCCCACCTACACTGTAACCGAGTGGCACATGTTCATAGCTAATGCAAGCTCAACAATGCAATTCAAAAGGATTGGTTCCCCCTTCCCTTTCTTGATCAAGTCCTTAAGATACTTGCACACCAAGAGTTATTTTATTACCTAGATGGATATTTTGGCTTCTACAAGATACTCATACACCCCACCAATCAATAAAATACTATTTTCACATGTCCCTTAGACATGTATATGCTCTCCTCTAGATGTCATTTGGACTAGGCAATGCACCATCTACTTTTAAGTTTTGCATGTTTGCCATCTTCTCTGACCTTATAGAGTCCATACTGGAAATTTTCATGGATGACTTGTCATTCTATAGATATTCTTTTTACACATGCCTACCCATATTTCCTTGGTGTTAGAACATTGTGAGTAAGCACATCGGGTGCTTAACTGAGAAAGTTGTCACTTCATGGTGAAGGAAGGCATTGTTCTAGGACATTGTGTCAGCTCTAGAGGCATTAAAGTCGACAATGCAAAGATCAAAGTGATTGCTAAGCTATCTCCTCTAAGCACTATCAAAGAAGTATGGGCATTCCTAGGACATGTTGGATTCTACTGAAGAATCATTATTGATTTTAGCAACAACCCCAAGCCTCTTATAGGTCTTCTCCAGAAAGATGTGGAGTTCAATTTTGACTCTAACTGCATGAGGAGCTTTAAAAATATGAAGGAAGTTCATGTTTCTAATCCCGTCCTTTGTTCCCATGATTGGTCTCTCCCCTTAGAGATCATGTGTGATGCTAGTAACCATGCCATAGGTGTAGTTCTAGGGTTGTGCCTTGATAAGTCACGTCATTTACTACACCAGCAAGACATTGGATGACACATAGAAGAATTATGCTACAATTTAAAAGGAGATTCTCATCATTGTTTATTCCTTCGACAAGTTTCACTCCTATCTAATAGGCTCACAAGTGATTCTCTGCACTGATCAAGTTGCAATCAAGTACTTGATGGATAAGAAGGATGCTAAACCCCAAGTGATCAGATGGATTTTATTGTTGCAAGAGTTAGATCTAGACATCAAGGATAAAAAGGGGGCTAAAAATGTTTTTGTTGATCATCTTAGTTGACAGCACATCCAATTAAGTGATATGGTCCCTATCAATGATTCTTTACCTGATGACCACTTGATGAAGGTATCTACATTCACCCCATTTTATGTTGACTTTGTGAATTATCTTGTTGTGGGAGTCCTTCATCCAAACTACACTAAAAATGAAAGAAAGAAGTTCATGTCAAACATTCAACATTACTATTGGAATGAGCCTTACCTATAACTATTATGCTCAAATTTCCTCTATTTCCAGTGCATCTCTAAAGAGGAATAGCATCTTATTCTAGAATAATGTAATTTTAGCCCAACTGGGGGCCACATGAGTTTTAGAAAGATTGCATTCAAGATTCATCAATGTGAGTTTTTTGGCCCTCTATCTTCAAGGATGCTCACAGCTTTGTAAAGTCTTGCAAACAATCCAATGATATGGTACTCTTTCTAATAGAGATGAAATGCCCCTATATATTTGGCAAGAAGTGGAGATCTTTGACATTTGGGTGTGGGATACATGGGTTCAATTCCCTCTTATTATAGATTCTCCTACATCCTTATAGCTATTGATTATGTCTCAAAATGGGCCAAATCCATCTTTCTAGCTTCTTGCAACTCCAAGTCAGTTATCAAATTTTCAAAGACATCATCATCCCATTCTATGAAGTCCCACACAGTGTCATTTGTGATGGAGGATGCCACTTCCTTGAGTGTAGATTTGAAGCTCTCCTTCACAAGTACATTGTCTCTCACCATGTTGCTACTCCATGTTTCCTGGATACTAGTGTTCAAGTGGAGGTTTCTAACTGTTACATCAAGACTATTCTAAAGAAGATAATTAGCAGGATAAGACAAGATTGGGCTCACAAGATGAAGGCACTTTGAGATTACGAAAATGCCTACAAGATTCCACTAGTCACTACACCTTTTTGTCTCATTTATGGCAAGTCTTATAACCTACCAATGGATCTTGAATATAAGGCCCAATGGCCAATCAAGAAACTCAAATTTGATGTTGGTGCTATCGTTTGCTTCATATAAGATTGCATATATTTATAAGGATTGCACAAAGATGTGGCATGATGGCCACCTAAAGAGGAAGGATTTGCAAGTCAGAGATCAAGTCTGATTACATAAATCTCCTCTTTCTCTCTTCCTAGGAAAGCATAGGACTTGATGGTTGGGCCCATTCATCATCAGACACATCTACCCTCATGGTGTTGTTACAATTTGGAGAAAGAATACTGGTGAATTCAAAGTTAATGGACATCGCCTCAAATGATATTTCATAATGGAGGATATGCATCCCAACCAACATTTCTCACTCCTTCCCCCAATATATTATGATGGAGCTTCAAGCATCGAGCCAACAACGTTAAATAAAGGCTTATCTTGACAGGCCATCCCTACTGTTACTTTCATATCTAGTTCTTTTTATATACTACTTCATGCTACAACTTTTTTAGTTTGTGCATCTCATGACGAGATCATATGTTCTAAATAATTTTGACTATAGGTGAATGACTTTTGCTGAATGGAGAGCAACCACATCTCATGGAGAAACCAACATAGTTCTTCCCCTCCATCTAGGATTTAGTGTTTTCTCAAGGATAATTAAATATATAAGTTTGGGGCAGAGTGTGGGTGGTGTTTATTCCACTCATTACCCAAACCTACCTATTTGTAACTTTAGATCTCTTAACTGCATTTCTACATTGCATTTAGCTTAAAATTGTCAAAATTTTCTTTCTAAAGTAAACAAATCCTTTATCTAGTAGGCTCCAATTTCTATTTGCATCCATGTATTTCATTGTCACTAAACTCCCCTTACAACACCTCACGATGACCAATTTTTGAAACAGTAAATGGATAAATATTACCCTATGTAGCCTAGGACCAAACCATCATGTTTCCCTGGAAAAATGTGTATTTGAGAAACTAAGAGGGATCAAACACATCATTCTTCTAACTGAATAGTGAAACAAATTCATGGAATTATCACTTTTTCCCTTATCATGTCCATATTTGAGCATAAAGAGACTACGAGAACAAACTGGTGTAATGAATTGTGAATAAAGTGGTATGCTGATTTGACCCCTCTTCTACACTTTTTCTACATATTCTTACCTCCCATCGATAGAAAAGAAAATTAAAAGCCATGAAAGGTGTCAAACTCCATGTTCAGGGTGGCACACCTCATCCCTTCTCTATCAGCTTCTTTCATACCCCTCTCTATGTAATAGGGGTGTACCACCAAAAGAAAAGATTCCAATGTACACAAAAAGAAAAAACAATGTTGCAATATATGTATTTGCACAAATAAATGTGATCTCGAGTAGAGGGAGATCTTTGTCCATAATGGATGGCGAGAAGGGGCATGGGACAAGCAAGCAAAGAGTGAGCAGGAGAACAATAGTTGTAGCTTGAGGAGGATCACTTTGTCCATGGTAACAGTGATCTTAGGAGGGTTCATGGTGATCTGTGGTGGCTTGGGAGGAGTGTCCATGAGAAGAAGAAGAAGAAGAAGAAGAAGAAGGGCGAGAAAATCTAGAAGCATTGGCGACTTGAGTTGGAGTGGGCACCCACTAATTTGGACCATGAGAGGAGGAGCAACGACTTGAGGTCCAACAACAATGAAGAGCATGACATCGACTTGAGTTGGAGTCAGTGAGATCAATAGAGCTTCAGCTTAGCAAACTCAATAGGGTGGCAGTGAGCTCAATAAGGAGCTTAAGGGTAGAGGATTTCATAGATCGAGATAGAGAGAGTTGGGTAACAAAGCATTTTTTGGGTGTTATTAGTAGGACTACAATGTCAATTCTAGGGCAAACCAACATCATATCCAAACTGACACACATCTTTTTTATCTTATGTCAATTTTGCCTACAAACTAACGTAACAATTTAGCATTGTAGAGTCAATTTTGGAATCCAAACTGACACCATATTTCAATAAACCCTCATATTTACAACATCAATTTACTGTGCAAAATCGTTGTAACATGCTAATTTGGAGGAAAATTTATTTCATAGGGAGCACCATGGAAAATTGATAACACATTTTGTGCCCAAACTCAACTCTACAATTTATCAAAAAGGCAAATCCATGTCATCAATTCATTTTACCAAAATTGATGCAACATGCATTTTAATGGGAATATTTATTTTATAGGTAGCATAGTAGGGAAGATTATTGCGTCAGTTCACAAAAACTGATGTTACATTTGTTGTACCAAAATTTTCTAATAAATTTAAATTTTGGGGCTACTTGGGACGATTGTTTCTCCTTGGAAACATTACATTGTAATGAATGTGGTGCCCAAATGCTTCCTCAAAGGAAGATATCAAAGGTTTGTGGCACTTTGCTTTATAGAATCGATGCCACATGTTTTTTGTGTCAATTTTTGTTAGGAATCGAGGTCATAATATGTGACTCTAGAGGCCAAAAATATACTAGTCACACTGGAAACCCCAAGCATACATGCAATGTTCTCCCAAACCAAAACCAATCCAAAGATGCAAGCAAGAAAACATGAATAGTTTTAGGAAAGTATCATCATTCTCATGAGAGAAGACATCTTTCTCTCTCTCTCTACTTGTTGTTAGTGTCTTTTTTTTGGAAACCAGAAAGGAAGGAAAGTAAGGAACATGAAGAGAAATATAATGTAAATAAAAAAGAAACAAAAAGATGTCCTACTAGTGAAGTAAAGATCAAATCCTAAAATGGAAGTAAAGGTGGAAACCCTAAAAGGGGAACAAAGATGAAAACCCTAAGGGGAAAGTAAAAATGACAGTGGTGAGGAAACCCTAAAAGAAACCAAACCAAAAAGGAAACTTGATAAAACAAAAGATCAACTTGAATTGTCTAGTACTTCCTTGGTAGAGCCACTGACTATTTTACCCACAAAAATATCCTACAAGAGGCTAGACTCAACTGTCTCAAAAAAGGATAAAAAGAAAAGGTTTTGTGTTGCCACAATGTTTTAGGCAAAATTCATGGAAAATCAAGCATAAGCATTTAAATCAACAAGAAATTTTAAAGACCAAAATTTGACTCCATCGAAGAGTGGAAAAAATTGGAAATCATGGCCAAAGATTGGATTCAAAAACCCTACTATGATTGGGGAAGGTATTAGACACCCCCCTCATTATCAAAAGAATAGATATTTCTATTCATATTATCAAGTTCATAAAATATGCGATTTGGTTGTGATGAAGGGATTCAAAATGGTAAAACATGGGAAGAATCTATCTTTCAATTGTGAATCTTTGGTGAATAGAGATGATCATGGATTTCCCATCTTTATCCATAAAGACTCTTAAGTTTTTAATTGAGAGATCCCAATTGCCTTGGGATCTATGACGGTAAATATCCATCCCATGAAATTGGGATGAAAAGGGTGGGAAATTGAGAGAGATGATAAAGTGGGATTCAATCATAAGCAAGAGTTGTCAAGTGAATCAAACAATAGATATTGGGAACAACTACATTACATAGAAATTGATCTAGATGTAAAAATTATGGTTGAGGAATAAATAGATTGTTAAGAACAATATCCATTTGATTGATCATGATGTCGATATTGTATCAATAGGTGTAGAATAAGATGTTTAGGACAACAATTCAATTAGATAGGCGGTTAAAGAAAAATAGTCAGAACAAAAATTCAAGTAAATAGATGAGCAGTTTAAGTGGAAGTTATAGAAATTTAAGATCATTTCTAAATAAGTACTTCAAATTATATGTAATAAGGAATAAAAGTTGTAGCTATGTTGCCCCCTTACCATCTCACTGGCCTTCTAGTCAACAGGGCAACTAAATTTAAAGAGAAAGATAGTTCGCTCTCTACCTTCAGAAGAGTGGAAGGGAATTTGGAAAATGGTGGGTTTATGGTTATTATAGTTCTAGAATTAGGGTTCAGGGACCCAGCGGTTCAAAAAGATGATTATAGAACAAACCAAGCAGAACATTACGGTTCATGGGGTTATCTGAAGCACATATAATAATTATTGTTTCATGTCCTGATTCGTGTGTTTTATGTGTCAATTAATCTCATTTTCATGCATTTTCATTCATTTATACCAAATTAGGACGTAGATTACTTGTGCATCAATTACTCTCTTTTTACATGTATTTCACATATATTTGTAATATTTTATCATAATATATATTATTTCGAATAATTAATTTCACATTTACATTATAGGAAATTACTATTTTTTGTAGTCAATAGCATTAACATTAATTTGGTGATATCGACATGGTATCAGAATTGCTTTTCAAACAAATTCTACTAAAACTTTAAGTTGATGGTATCAAATTTTAACGTTGATGGTCAAGAGTAAAGTTGTTAAAATCAAAATACTCTTAGTATTAGTTGTGATCTTTATGTTTCCATTTAAAGGATATGAAACCTAAACCGTCAGGACCATATCATTACTCCCACCCCCCATGACTTGGCACAAGGAGGAGAGAGTAAGGGGAAGAGGTGGAGAAACCCTATCGAAAGTTAACACTACATTTTTATGGTAAAAATGGGGGCCAAATGTGATTGTATTCTCCAGATCTCTCCATTAATCACTTCTCTAGGATTTTATATTTCTCTAGCATTGTTCATATTATATATATATATATATATGTGTGTGTGTGTGTACATATTATGGTTATTCTTAGTTCATTTTGAAAAAAGGCACATGGCTCCTATTTTTCCTATTTGTGGAAATGCACATGTAGACTATAGATACCCACATCCATCTCCATCACATTGTGGGAAAAAATCTCCATGTAAATTCATTGTAAGAATAATAGAATAATGGTCAATCCACTTTAATCATCAAAGTTTTATTTGTAATAGAGGTTGGGGATGAGTGGAGAAAATTGAAGTAGTCGATATTGGTGAGGAGGAGTTAGATAATGAAGAGGAATAAGGAAGGATATGATGTTAGAATATGAAGTGTTGTTTCTACCTCCTACCATTGAGCCACCACTCACACTCTCATCTACTAGGACTAATTTTGAATATGATTGAGGATCTAATAGTGAATATGATGAGAATGTCAAAAGAAAGGTGGAAAACAATTTTAATGCATTTGTGTGGGATATGAGTTAAGGAGAGATGTTAGTTGTGTGTGCAAGTCTTAAATTAATAAACTCGAACATTACGCCACAAGTATACATGTGTGTAGAACTATCAAGATCATCTAAGGAGCAAGCTATTGTTAGGCGCAAGAGTGATGAACTTCTAAAATCTATATCTTTTTAAAAAGAGAGTTTTTCTTATGTTAACTAAATAATTTAAAAGAAAACAAATTAAGATAGAAAACAAATTAGGAATTCTGGAGGATAGGGTTTCACTATCATAGCATGCCATGAAACAACAATAAATTCATAGGAAGTGAAATCACAAATGAAGGTTCGAGTACTACACCCCTCTTGGTAGTGTACAATGATTCTACCTTTATGTAGCACCACCATGAATATACTTGCAATAGAACTAGAAAACACCTTGGAATCCCCTTCACTTCCAAGCCCCTCCCATGTTTAAGGAAAAAAGCTACAAAAAACATCTCCTTACTTCAATGTACACCTTTCCAATATGCACAACAAGCATAAGACATACATACAAGATGGCCAATCAAGCATATATGTGAAATAAACACCGTTGCATCCATATAATAGTGGTTAAAACAACATTAAGTAAGAAAATTTGGTATTCTATAAAGCATGACATGGGAGCTACTCCCCATGCCCAAGAAAAGAAAAGATACTCGTCCATGGTTGTAGAAAGCAGATACAAGCAGTAGAAAATAGTGCTAGACATCATAATAGAAGAAAGTAAACTCAGATGTCTGTAGAAGAAGTAAGATAGAATTGTAAATTAGGTCAAGGACTCACAAATATGTCCTTGCTACTAGAAGCTCTCCTGAAACCCTCACTCCGAAGTGAAGAGAAGAGAATGATGGAGATCCTTACTGTAATTGTTGAAGAAGAAGGAAGAAGAAGTTTCCCTCTCAAGAAACCAACTTTTCTCCCTTGAAATGCCCCCAACTCCTCCTAGCTCTCCCTTCCATGAGTCCCACTCCAAATGGTCTGAAATGTTTTATAATTCATGTCCCAAGATGGTTTGGGATCGTATATATAAGTGTGGGGCAGTTACATTCGTGTTTGACTGAAATCTATAGGTGACAGTGCGTTAGATGGCTAAATGGACGTGTTAGATGTTACAATTAAAATTGAACTTCCTCAATCAATGATGACACAATGTGTTGGTTGGCTGACATAGAGTGTTGATTGGCCAACACAGCGTGTTGTTGCAATTTAGTGAGTTCTAGATCTAATTTATGGACCATGACACGGCATGTCAAAATCTTGACACAACGTATTACAACAATTTACGGAGTTCTAGACCCAAGTTTTGGACTGTGACACGGTGCATCTAAATCTAGACAGGTCATGTCTGATGTTTGGACACGACGTTTCATTGATAGTTTCAACAATATTGCTTTTCTGAATGTTTAGATGATTAGGGAATGTGTTGATGGATGATAGATGATTTTTTGCCCCCATTTTGATGCCAAAATGTTGTACCTACAATCCAAACCATAGAGCAAGTAAAAATAATAATAAGGTAGAAAATCTAGCATGATTAAGAGTGATTATTGGGTGAAAGTGATTTGGAAATGCAATAAGAGGGGTCCAAAGGATGATACAAAATATGCTCATCAAATCCCCCTAAGCAAAAACCATTGCTTGTCCTCAAGCAAAAAGAAATAAAGATACTTAATTGGAGAAATAGAATGGCACATACATCCTCTTAATGAGATGAAAGAATTTCATAATAGCATGCCAATCATTGTCAAGATATTGCAACTGGACATGAATTCATTCCAATCACTCAAAATTGGAAATTAGTTCAAAAACATGGTCAAATTGCTTTCGAAACATCAACAAGATAGCAATGAATAGAGGTGTGATGAAAAAACCAACAATATAGTGAATATTCAACCAATCCCTTATTATTATAGGGATGAATAAAATTAAAATTCTAGTTTGACATCAGCAAATCTACAATGACTCCTTCATAAGCATTAGGATTTTAAAAATTAGAGCCTTGGGAACAACACTCAGCTGCTAATGTAGCCTTGCACACATGTGCAATGCCATTTGGGGTTTACTGACCCTCTTTCTGATGTAATTTCCTACCTTCATTAGGTTGAGAGATTACATGGATGACTTAGCCATCTTTTACAGGGATGTAATTTTTTTTAAGTGAACATACACCCCTTTTAAATGTAATCCGGGTCTCTCTTTGAAACCTCACAGTTTTAGGCTAGTAAAATCTTCAAAGAATAGAAGGGTCATGCATATAAGTGATTCAAAACTTGGAATTATTTTATTTCTAAAAAATTCATGATATGGTGGTGGAAAACACACTAAAGATTTGGAAAAATCATCAAAGATGCTACACAAGGCTGTAAAGTTTATTAATCCAAAGCATTTGAACCATTACATGCATTGATATGAGAGTGAGAAAAATAAAAAGCATGCTAGAGCAAAAATATCATGGAAAAATGAGTGATTGACCAATTGTTTTCATTAAACTATTAGATGTACATGCTAGGGTTCTTCAACTGTTACCTCAATGAGTACAACGGTGTAGCTAAAAGCGAGTCATTTTTTACCCAAACAAAAGTAATTCTTTAGAGTCATGCTTAGATTTTCACTTAATAGGGAGAGATAGATAGGAATGGAAAAGAAAAACAATAGAAAATTATAGAATACTATACTACTGACAAGTTGCCTCCCCCTAAGCGTGAAATGTGCAGTGTCCTCACTGTATATAACAAACTCAAGAGGATTGTAACCAGATACCTATCATGGGGAATGATCATGAGGGAGGTTTGGTGCTTTGATTTGAGGCCCAAAATTGTTGTGCTAAGGATCTACACCTCTTTGTTAGTATATATATTAGTAGATATGAAGATCTATACTTGTGTTTTGCAGCAGAAACGGTGTTTTGAACATCAATTTTGTCAGTCTCTACATTCTCCTATTCAAAATAACTAGAATCATATTCAAAAAGAATTTTGTCATCACCAAGTAGTTTTCCAAGGCTATGTAGAAAAATGACATGTGGCTTTCTTGAAGAATCACCATGTGGTTCATGTGCATATTTATTCCATTAAGCTTCAATTTGAATGCCTACATTGGAGTCAACAACTGCATATGATATTGTATTTGATGGTGAATAAGATTCTCATAAAGAATCTCCACTCCTCAAAATAACCACTGTGAGTGTCTCCATTGGGTTCATTTGTGGTTGATTAGGCAAGGAACGGGAAGGTGCTTTTTGATTGGAAAGAGTTTGTCAAGAAATTTGGTTCGCCAACATTCTTTAGTGAATAGAAATCCATCCACCTTAGAAGAGAGAGTGTGAATGCAATCCTTCATGAGTTGCCTTTATTGGGGGAACTTAGCATTCTACTTCATTTGAGGTAAAACAAAATCATCTCAAGGAGTGATTCCAAGTTGGACTTTGAATGCAGTTGTTGTTGACGAACATTTTGTTGTTGAGGATTCTTCCCAAGAACTTCACTTGCTTCACAAACTAGGTTGACCGGTTGAATGGGTTGGGTTTTGGACTTGTCAAGCTTCTGAGACAAGATGTCTATCTTTGCTACAATTAAGTCCACTTCATCAATTGTGCACATGCCAACTTGCATCTTGGAAGAAATATAAGAAAAATAAGGTTGATTGCTTGTTTAAGTGCTCCATTAGCAATGATTTACTTCCATGTCTTAAAGAATAAGCTTCTCTAAAGGATTTGTTTATTAAATCTCCAATTGTGTGGCATCTATTGACATCCTTGTCTTAAAAAAAGAAATTATTATAAAAAGTTTGAAGAAGAAACCAATTGTTGAAACTATGGTGAGGACAAAGGAGTTGGAGATCTTTGAATCTCTCCCATGTGTTGTAGAGAGTCTCTCCATTCATTTGAGAGAAATTAATGAAATGGCTCCTCATATGTGTCATTTTTCTTGGTGGGAAGTCTTGGCTAAGAAGACTTCGAGAAGCTTCTCCCAACTATTAATAAAATTCCTTAGAAAAGAAGAGAGCCACGCCTTGGCTCTGTCCTTGAAAGTGAATGGAAAAAGAATAAGGCAAATCCCATCAGTAGGAATGCCATCTATCTTGAAAGTGCTAAGATACTGACAAAAATTCAGCAATACAGTGGTTTGGATCCTCCATTGTTGTCCCTCCAAACCGATTCTATTGTATCATTTATATAATTTTGCGATTGATAGAAAAATCATTTGCCTTGATTTGTAGGATATTGATAGCCCCAATGATATCCATAGTAGTTGGAACAATGAAGCGCTGAAGGGGAAAATCATCGTCCATGATTTGTTCTTCTTGTTCGGTTGGATGTTCAGGTGAAGATGGTGGTGATGAATGTTGTGATTCCTCCATATATGATTGAGGTTCACTCCACCTTGATTTTTGAAGGCTGCAAACATTGTGCTCAAATTTAGAACTTTTGGATCACCTGATACAGTCATGCAAGTAAAGAAGGTGAGTGAAGTTTAAGAATGAGAATGGAAGATACAAAAATATGACAACGATGATGATCATGATGGGAAAAATTGATGGCATATAAGACAAGTGATGGTGTGATCTAGTCTCTCTTACTATTCAACACTTCTTACTCTAACAAAAATATTGATGCTCCCCGACAACGGCACCAAAAACTTGTTAGTTGTGTGCGCAAGTCATAAATTTATAGACTCAAACACTACCCCACAAATATACAGGTGCACGTAGTATTATTGAGGATGTCCAAGGAGCAAGGTGTTATTAGGCGCAAGAGTAATGAACTTCAACAATCTAGATCTTTTTTAAAAGTGAGCTTTTGTTATGTTAACTAAACAATTTAGAAGAAAACAAACTAAGACATATATCATTCATATTAAGGATCAAATTGGATTAGGAATTCTTGAGGATAGGGTTTCTTTATCATATCATGCCATGAAAGAACAACAAATTCATAAGAAGTAAAATCACAAAGGGAGGTTTGAGATATTCACCCCTCTCGGTAGTGTAGAATGATTCTATCTTTACATAGCACCACCATGCATATACTCAGAATAGAACCACCAAAAACCTTGGAATCACCTTCACTTCCAAGCCACTCCCATGGTCAAGGAAACAAAGCTATAGAAAACATCTCCTTACTTCAATGTACACCTCCCTACAATGCACAACAAGCATAAGACATATATATAAGATGGCTAGTCAAGCATATATTTGAAATAAACATTGATGTGTCCATAGAATAGTGATTAAACCAATATTAAGCAAGAAAATTCATTGTTCTACAAAGCATGACATGGGAGTTACTCTGTGTTGGGTAATATGATCACAGAGTAAGAAGCGGAAACAAAAATTTATCTATCATATTCCCCAGAACAGCAAGATCGTGCCAACAACTATGTAGTGGGAAGGATGGTTTAATGAGTTCATACATGGTCTTAGAGCAAGTCTAGTGACTATTCCTTATTGCAGTATTCATGCAACTGTCTTCTAGTTGCATTAGGACAGAGTTTGCAGTAGCTCTTGTTCTCCACCATGGATAGCAGTCTGACATTGTCCTCCTAACGGCTTACAATAGTCTCCTCACCTCCATGGAAGTTCACATGGACCACCTAGAACTCCAGTTGTCCTGTTAGAACATACATGAAGAGGTTGTCCCTCCCATTGGTGTACAAGTCACCAACTTCCCACATTTGTTCTCCCTTGCTATCCCTCCCTTTATCGGGTAGGACTTGCTCGGGCTCTCTATTGGTTACCACACCTAGAGAGGACAACAATTGTCAGAGGCAATTGATTTGTGTCTCTGTAAAGCCCCAATATCCCTCTATTTATAGGAGGGTCATGGTCAAGGTTCCCAGTCTGTGTGGAAGTGGAAGAGACTAAAATCGCACAAATTTTCACAATCTGCAATAGGTGAAACAATTGATTTACTAGTGAACTGGTTGGTTGGCATGTGAGCTGATCGATTCACCTAGTGAACTGGTCATTTCGTCATGTTTCCCAATCAAAATTGTATTGGCAATTAATATCTAATTTAATTCATAACATGACATCAGCACAAATCCTTGAATCAATTAAATTGATCCACCAACTACTCAGTTCACAACCTGAGCTGGCCGATTCATGAACTTGAGCCGATCAATTCACTTCCTAAACCAGTCGGTTCAATGTCTAGAGTTTCCAAACTTGGTTCTATTGACCTGATACATTGAAACAATCAGTTCAACACTTGAACCGGTCTGTTCAACTGTCCAGTCATTTAATTTTAAACCAATATTGTTTAAATTGAATACCTAAACACTTTAGCAATCATTTTAATTATCATTCATAATTAAACTCCTTTTTAGGTGTATCCTTCGTGTGCGGCCCCATAGGTTCCATGTTATGTTGGCAGTGAATGTCCATAACTAATTTATGACATCATAAGTAAAGTGTGGTGCCTAGTCACACATCATTGCTACCCAAATAATCAGGAAAGTTGGAGAACAACTTCAACCTATGATCTATGTAAGGTGTTATAATGATTGTCTAATTCCTTTGTCTCTGATATTCGGAATGAACTCGAGGCATGGAATCATCATCTTGTCAATGTTCAATTCATGTTCCTTGCTCCAGAGTAGACTGTCTCAGATATACATGACCTTGATATCATATATTGATTCACATGTGCATGTGCATGCTTTTATCAATCTTGCTTATCAAGTGGACATGATATCAAACTCCAGTAGGAGGGAAAAATACCATCTACATCACTCACAGTCATCCCCATGTGTCACAGTGCACCCAATCATCACCTTTATGGCAACCCTTATTCAGGATCATGGTAGAAGATGTCAAAGCACACCGAACAACATGTGATGAGTGTAGTGACTTCAGGTCTAAGAACCACAATCACCACCTTCACTATGGGAAATGATTATGAACACCATGTATGGTTTTCATGTGTCACTCTCAAGGTGGGTCTGTATGATACAGTGTTCCCAACAAGTATCTATGTACTTGCTTTGATATCACATATCAAGACTGATGAGATTCTGTCATCAACCAACACACATTCTAGTCTTATATGTTATTGTTGTCTATTTTCCTTCCACAATAACATCCGACTAGGGAAATAATAAGAATGCACATACTCTTAACATACTTATGATCTCATCATTCAAGTCATGTACTTCAAGACATATATCATTGAGTAGTTGTCATTCTTTAGACATTCATTACATTTCCTCATTATCTCATAGCTGAGTGAAATGAAATGAATTAGAAGCCTGCCTTTATTATTAATCAAATCTTTTATATGATATGCCATCACAATCATCATATGATTGGCTCTCTGGGCATACATACTGAAAGACTCCCACTTGCACTTAGAGCCAATCACCCATGAATCTTATTCTAAGTGATCTAAACATGTCCATCATGTTTCTACTGCACAAGTGATAATCCAGTGGGTTAGCAACATATTGCCTTTAGTTGATATATTGCATATTTCACATCTATTTGTTGAACGATATCTCATTTGAAATGGAATTGTTGTAATATGTTATCTGATACTCCTTGCCTAACCAGTAGCTCCATTGTTTGACATAGTATATCTATTGTGTCATCAATGGTTGGAATGTCCATAAGTTCATTCATATGAACTTCTAGATCCATATAGTACCCATTATTGTGTTCTAAACACAAGGATACTAGGCTTCTATTGTAGAATTTTAAAATAAATGGTTTGTTAGTTCAGAATTATTTCCAACTAATAACTCTTCTATAAGATTAAACACGCACTTTTATATTACGATCATTTTCGATCACTTCGGAAGATTGAATCAATGTAACCCTGTACATCCAACTCTTCCTTACTACCATATTGTAGCAACAAATCCTTAGTTCTTCTCAAGTACTAATTGGTGTTGTTTATGGCTTTCCAATTACCTTCATTGGTTATGACTAATATCTTCTTGTCATGTTCAACATATATAAGATGATGGGATGAGTACACTATATTGTAGATAGATCCAAATGTGAATGTATATGGCAGCTCTTCCATTCTTCACAAGAATTGGAACACCATATTCATGAGAAATCGATCCTATCTTTATGGGTAGATTCTCTCTTACATAATCCTTCATGCAAACCCTTTCAGCATCTCACCAATGTATGTGCTCATTATTAGGTTAAGAAACTTTTATGACTATCTCTATAGTTCCTAATTCATATCATATGGGAAGTTTCACTTAATCTTTCATTATTGAAGGTGTTTTCCATGCCAGGTCTCAATACTTATAGTATTGACATGTTATTCCCTATCAATATGTGGAATATTCATATAAGCTTCCACGAAATCTTTTGTAATCATTGACTCCATCTTTTATCTTGACTCAAGTCAAACTCTTTGACTATCTTGTCAAAATAAAGATTCCAATTCTAAGATGCTTGTTTCAATGTCTAGATTGAACATTGTAGCTTATAGACTTTATTTGCATTTATGGAGTCATAAAACCTTTAGGCTTTGTCACATACACATCCTATTTTTTATTCCTATCAAGGAATGTGATTTTAGTCTTCATATGTCAAATCTTACAGTCCACTCAAACTGTAATAGCAAGCATGAAAATTGGTGTAAAGTGATTTCACCATGTTCAACATTTTAAACTGATTTGAAAAACCTTTCAATCAATCTATCTTTTTATGTTATCCATGATGGTCTCCTTATGAAAACCTAATTGCACCTTATGGGTTTTACCTCTCCAGGTGGTACCATCAAGGTCGTACCTTGTAGATGTTCATGGATTCCATTCTGGATATAATGTTCTCAAGCCATTACTCAGACTTTGGTATCTCAATAGTTATTAGTTGACTGTTGGCTCACCATCTTATGACCAACTCACAACTTATCTGAGTTATAGGATTCATAATCCTTAATCTCATGCGTGTTCTTCCATAACTATTTAGATTTGTATTATAGAGATAACTTGAGATTCCACAACCACTTGTGATTCTATATGTTCCCATTGTACCTCCTTAGGTTTAATTGTTTTTTTTGTTGATCTTTAACTTTTTGAGTTCTACTTCACTCTAGCTAATTCTAATGGAACTCATTCATCCAACATCAAACAATTTTGTTATTGATTTGAGATAAGTAGTGTTCACAAAATTATGATTTATGGATAAATCTTTTCTAAGAAACTACTTTCTTCATATAGGTTTTAATCCTCAAGACATATCGTGTCACTCCCATATCATATCTCATATGATGTCTAAACCCATTTTGGATGGTACATTGTTTTATTGTTTAGCATGTTCCTTGAAGGAGTTTAGAAGATTAGAGTAAATGATAATCATGTCATGACTCATCATGATGTGATTTCTTCATTCTGACACATCAATATGTTCAGGTGGACTTAATTGTCATACACTATCACATTCTCTCCAGAAGGTCCTCAAACTATTCCCGTAAAGTATTTCAACTTTTGATCATATCCAAGTATCTTAATACCTTTTAGGAAGTTATGTACTTCATGTATGAAAATATCCTTGAACACTTCAAGAGATTTATATTTTACCTGAGTTCATATAACCATATTATTAGTAAATATGATGAAAGTGCAAACAACTATCTTGTAGCATTTGTTCCAAAGGTCTTTGTACATCACTATGTACATGTTCTTGTAGAATTTTTATTCTCCACTACACCTACTGAGAGGTGGTTTGTCATGTTGTTCATATATAAGGTTGCATGTCACTTGTTGATTCATTAACCAAAAGAGTATAGATAAACATCAATATGAATTCTAGAAATGCATCTCTCATATGTATTCTCTAGATGACAATGCTATCGATTTTTGATTTTTTGAGCTATCAATTATAATCCTTTGGTATTTACATTATGAGCATTCATCTTTTAATCCAATCACATAAATATCACAAGATATTTGGGGAATTGTCATACAAGATCACATTTTTGAAATAGAAGCATTAACAACTCTTTATTTATAATCATCCTTGTCCATACAAGATGCATAAAGTAAAATATTTCTATTTATTGGCATAATGAAATAGAAATTCAACTAACTCTATTACATGCCCAATGGGCTAAGATAAATTCTAAATGCAGACTAAATTTACAACAAATCTTGCTCATCACATTCCATCCTTGTCCTTTCATAAAGGCTTTACTTCTTATCAGATCATGCACATCAACGTATGTCACATCTACATCCAGTATCATATACCAAGATGAAGAAGTATTCAAATTTATCTTATAATGTTTATACTTGAAGTATAGGCCTCTGCCTCTTCCCTCTTATTCTTTAGTTCCTCTAGGAAGAGAAGGCAATTCCTTTTCTAGTGTTCAACTTGGTGACAATGGTGACATTTGCCTCCCTTCTTCACTCCTTTTTCTTCGAGATCTGAAGACTTAGGCTTTTGTCTAGATTTAGAACTTTTCTTAGCTTTGCCTTTGCCTTTAGACTTTCCCTTTGTCTTATTGATC
Source organism: Alisma plantago-aquatica (assembly GCA_963693085.1). Lineage (NCBI taxonomy): Eukaryota > Viridiplantae > Streptophyta > Magnoliopsida > Alismatales > Alismataceae > Alisma > Alisma plantago-aquatica. Next base: position 456,507,967 of record OY856411.1, on the reverse strand, counting down.
ATCATCACAGACTTGGGTTTGTGTTTCTTCATTTGTACCTCAGTTGTTGAGACATTCCTAGTAACTCTGTTAATGGATTGCCAAAGTCATTCATGTTGTAGTTCATGACAAACTGACTGTATGACTCTGGTAGAGACTACAGAATCACATCAGTGGCCAACTCTTGACCCAAGGAGAATCCCAGTCTAGATAAGTTATCCACATACCCAATGAGCTTCAACACATGAGGACCTAATGGATCTCCTTCTGGCATGTTACATTTGATCATCGCCTTGGAGACATCATATCTCTCATGGTTTGCCTGATCTTGGAACATGTTCTTAAGATGTGTGACCATATCAATTACATCCATGTTCTCATGTTGTCTTTGCAACTCATAGTTCATGGATCACAACATCAGATAATTGACACCAATTACATCTTTAGTATGCTTCTTGTAAGCATCCCTATCGCCTTAGCTGCAATGGAAAGAGGTTCTTCTGGCTCTGGTGTCTCCAAGACATAGAGCTAGAGCACTCCTGTGTGAGAACAATTCTCAATTTCCTGAACTAGTCATGGAAGTTGTTCCTATTTGACTTGTCCTTATCAAGGAGTGATTGCAGAGAAAAGGTGTTGTTGTGTGGTGCCATTTGATTCTATAAAAAGAAATAGCAATTTTATAAAAAACTCCTTTTTGATTTGATTTGATTTAATTTGTAAATGTTGACAATATTCAATTAGGTCTTTAGTTAATTATCGCTCCCACTATTTTATTCAAATTGATAGCCCTCACATTTCAATTCGGAAGATTGTAGTGTACAACCTTCTAGTGAGCCAAGATCCAAAATAATTCAACTATTACCTGGCCAACTCCAACATCCATAGTTAATTATTAAGGTAGCCAACTTTTGCAAATTGCATCATATGCAATTCTTGGATAGATGATATGTGCAACTCCTTGCCATAGTCATCTTCATGCCTTTGGTGCTTAATCCCATTAAGTACACACAGTTAAGCCTGGAAAAATCCAACACAATAAGAGTGCACCCCGCTTGGCAGACCCACATTATTACCATCACACTTCCACGAGATAGGCAATGCACCACCCTTGGGGTGCCCACGCTTAGTCAATCAAGCTTGTGATGTGTGTTGCTTATGGAAATCATTTAATACTTAATATTTTATTTGATGGAGTTTGTATTTATAAGTACATATACTTTATCCAATCACAACATATATAGTAGGTATCATATACATGTTATATCCCACAACATAAACATGCAATATAAAACATTAGTGATGGTTGTGGCCATACTACTATAATTCCTTGGATCCACAAGGAATTACCACCACCTAGGTTAACATCACATGCATGAACCTATTGTTGGTATAGATTTGTGCTTTCCAATCTGGGTTGATCGGTTCAACCCTTGAATGAATTGGCTCGCCTCGGTTGGTCATCTGAAACGGTCATCTGGCCACCTATCCAACCGAGGCATGGACACCTCCAAATTTCAGTTGGGTCTACCAGGTGGTCGATTCTCTTTTCTACATTTTGCTCTCCATGGTCCTCCAGTCGGTCGACTTGTCACGTGAAATGGTTGGCCCACCTAACACTGATCGTCATCTTCGTTGTTGTAAGAAAAGAAACTATCATATTTCTATTAAAATTATTAGATAGTAATGAAAAGCCTCAAGTTACATCTGAGGGGAGCAAAGGTAGGAAAGAATAATACTTTTAAATTGGGAATAAGAAGGTAGAGGCTCGGTATGCAAACTGATATAAAACATACTCAAAAGAAACCATCCAACCACACACAGATATTTAGGTTATTGTCCGTAACCATGCTACACATCCACCATCAAAAGTTGCTTTTAGGGCGATGCATGCAAATTGCATATATATATATATATATATATATATATATATATATATATATATATATATATATATATATATATATATATTGTTGCGTAATATGAGCATAGAGTACAATGACTGCCTTCCACACAACTTCTTCCAGATGAACCAGCACAGCTGGATCACCACTCACCTAAAACAAGGCGAGCAGCAAGTACAGATGTTCATGACAACCGTGTGGTACCTTTGGAAAGCGAGGAACTCCTTTATCTTCGAGAACCAGCAACTACCAGCATGCCTCCTAGTGTAGAGAATCAAGCGCGACTTGTCACTGATGGGCCGTGAAGTTCTGAATAGGTCTCCCCTGAGGCAATGCCTGACAGAACGCCCTTGGAGTAGACCCCAACTTGGGATAGTAAAGATTAACACAGATGTGGCTTGGAACAAATAGAAATCTACGGTAGATATTATCAGACGGGACCACGAGGGTGGTTGGGTCAGCACACATGTGAGGAAGATCCACTCTAACTCTTCCTTGCATGTTGAGCTCGTTGCGGTGGACATAGCTCTTGAGCTTGCCATCTGATCGGGGATACAGAAGGCCTGCATTAAGATTGAATCTAAGGTGCCTGTAGAAATGCTTCACTCGAATGTAAAGGAAAATCCCCACTTTGTTGTCTTGATCGAGTGTATTCAGCAAAGGTTACTCACGCGCACACAGTGGGAGGTTATCTATGCACCTAGATGTTGCAACAGATTGGCCGACTTCATGGCCAAAAACCATCAAAAACAAACCATGAGTTGCTTTACTTATGTAAGGCCACCAGATTGGCTTTCAGCTATTCTTGATGAAGAGTCTTGTAATGGTAGTAGTACTACCAAGTTTATCCTTCCTAAAAGCCTGTCAGTTTGTAACACCTTTCCCTATTGGCTTGCAAGATGAATAAAATAGCCTCCTGGCTTCCCTAAAAAAAAGAGTAGGCAGCGAAAATAAAAATGTATCTATCCATATTCCTTAGAACAACAAGATCACGTCAACAACTATGTAATGGGAAGGATGGTTTAATGAGTTCATACCTGGTCCTGGAGCAAATATGGTGACTATTCCTTGTTGTAGTAGTCATGCAACTATCTTGTAGTTGCAATGGGACAGTGTCTACAGCAGCTCCTGGTCTCCACCATGGACAGTAGTTTGATGTTGTCATCCTAACAATAGACAACAACCTCCTCACCTCAATGGAAGTTCACATGGACCGCCTAGAACTCCTGTCATCCTGTTAGAATGGAGAGGAAGGAGTTGTCCCTCTCATTGGTGTACTAGTCACCAACTTGCTCTCCCGTAATTGTTCTCCCTTGCAATCCCTCCCTTTATCAGGTAGGACTTTCTCGGGCTCTTGATTTGTTACCACAACTAGAGAGGGTAAGAATTGTCAGAGGCAATTGAGTTGTGCCTCTGGAAAGCCCCCAGTACCCCTCTATTTATAGGAGGGTCAGGGTCAGGGTTCCTAGTCTGTGTGGGAGTGAAAAGGACCGGAATCTCATGGATTTTTGCAACCTATAAAACACGAAATAGCCAGTTCACCCAGTGAACCGGTCATTTCATCATGTTTTCCAATCGCAATTGTATTAGCAATTAATATCTGATTTAATGCACAACATGATATCCAAACAAATCCTTGAATCAATCGAATTGATCAACAAACCACTTAGTTCACAACCTGAGTCGACCATTTTATGAACCTGAGTTGATTGGTTTACTTCCTAAACCAGTCAGTTCAATATGTAGAATTTCCAAACTTGGTTCTATTGACATGACACACTAAAATGATCAGTTCAACACTTGAATTGGTTGGCTCAACTATCCAGTCAGTCAATTTTAAACCAATGTTGTTTAAATTGAATACCTAAACACTTTAGCAATCAATTTAATTATCATTCATGATTAAACTCCTTTTTAGGTCCATCCTTTGTGTGTGACCCTATAGGTTCCATATTATGTTGGTAGTGAATGTCCATAACTGATTTATGACCTCACAAGAAAAGAGTGGTGCCTAGGAACACATCATAGCTACCCAAATAATTAGGAAAGTTGGAGAACAACTTCAACCTATGATCTGTGTTAGGTGTTATAGTGGTTATTTAATTCATTTGTCTCTGATATCCAGAATGAACTCGAGGCATGGAATCTCATCATATCAATGTTCAATCCATGTTCCTTGATCCAGAGCATACTTTCTGAGATATATGTGACCTCAATATCATATATTGATTCACATGTGCATGCGCATGATTTTCTTAGTCTTGATTATCAAGTGACCAGGATATCAAACTCCGGTAGGAGGGACAAATCTCATATACATCACTCACATTCATTCCCATGTGTCACAATGCACCCAATTGTCACCTTTGTGGCAACCCTTATTTGGGATCACGGTGGATGATGTCAAAGCACACCGAACAACATGTGATGAGTGTAGTGATTTCAGGTCTAAGAACCGCAATCACCACCTTCACTATGAGAGATGATTATAACCACCATGTATGGTTTCCATGTGTCACTCTTAAGGTGGGTCTGTATGATAACAAGTATCTATGTGCTTGATTTGATATCACATATCATGACTGGTGAGATTCTATCATCAACCAACACACACTCTAGTCTTATGTGTTACTGATGTTTATCTTCCTTTCACAGTAACATACGACTAGGGGCATAATATGAATGTATATACTCTTAACATATATATATGATCCCATTGTTCAAGTCATGTACTTGAAGACATACGTCATTGAGTATTTGTCATTTTTAGGCATTCATTATGTTTCCTCATTACCTCATAATTGAGTGAAACGAAACAAATTGGAAGCTTGCCTTTATTATTAATCAAATCTTTTATATGATATGCCATCACAATCATCATATGATTGTCTCTCTGGGCATACATACCAACACTCCACCATCCCTAAGAAAAGAATATCTACTCATCCATGGTTGTAGAAAGCAGACACAAGCAATAGAAAATAGTGCTAAACATCATAATAGAAGAAAGTAAACTCAGAAGTTTGTGAAAGAAGTAATATAGAGTTAGAACTCCAGTCAAGGAGTCACGGATTTGTCCTTCCTGCTATAAACTCTCCAAAAAGCTTCACTCTGAATGGGAAATAAGAGAACGGAGGATATCTCTAATACAATTGTTGGAGAAGAAGGAAGAAGAAGAAGTTTCCCTCTCAAGAAACCAACTTTTCTTCATTGGAAAGCCTCCAACTCCTCCTATCTCTCCCTTACTTGAATCTTGCACCAAACAGTCTGAAATATTCCATCATTCATGTCTCAAGATGGCATAGGATCTTATATATAAGTGTGGAGAAATTACATTCATGTTTGAGTGAAATATGCAGGTGAAACGACATGTTCAATGGCCAACATGGTGTGTTATATGTGATAACTAAAGTTGAACTACCTCGATCGATGATGACATGACGTGTTGGTTGGCCAACACAACATGTTGCTACAATTTAGGGAGTTTTGGATCCGAGTTATGGACTGTGACACAGTGTATCAAAATTTTGACATGACGTATTGCTGCAATTTAGGGAGTTCTGGACTGTGACACGGTGTGTCTAAATCTGGACACTGCATGTCTGATGTCTGGACACGGTGTGTCACTGGCACTTTCAGCAACACTACTTTTCTAAATGTTTAAATGATTGGGGAATGTGTTAATGGATGATATGATGGTTTTTTACCCCCATTATGATGCCAAAATGTAGTACCTAGAATCCAAACCATAGATCAAGTAAAGATAACAATATAGTAGAAAATCTAGCATGATTAAGAGTGATTTTTGGGTGAAAAAGATTTAGAAATACAATCAAAAGTGGTCTAAAAGATGATATAAAATACATTATCAAAAGTATGAACCACAATATGTTTCATTTGATAGTGATCTTAGAGAGGAGGAATAGAGCAAAGAAGAGGATATTCATAGTGACAAGATGGAGGAATTTCACATTACCCATCACATAATTCATCCAACACAAGATCCACATGTTCATCTCTTTATGGAAGATCCTATATGGGACATGTATTGTAGTGTTGACCTTGAGAATTTCTTAGAGGGTATGAATGAATGTGGGGAAATAGAAACAAAAGAGAAGTCACATAATCATACTATTTACAAAACACATCCATTATGTGTAAGTGAGAGTGGTCCTTTGGGGATGGTCATAGCAGTTAAGGAGCAATCATCACTATACCTTTCACCTCATGGTCATCTTATTTGCATGTGTTCCACATGAAGACTTGATTGCCATTCACATTCATGATAATTACAATTATAATTTACATTTGAGATGGCACAATAATTTTACAATCTAGCCTCGCGAATATTATTTATTTTCCATCAATGTCATAAAGAACTAGTTGTTTAAGATGTAGAGATGGAGAGATACCCTCCTCCAGTCACCTCATTATTGTTGATTGGCATATGTCCAACCTCAAACGTTAAACAAGGGTGCTTGCAGATTCATATTTAATATTTTAAGTTTTCAACCTTTTTTTGCATTCCAATTTGCGATTAATTCATAACTTAGTTTGATACAACTAAAGAAGATGCATTGATGTATTTTTAAGTGTGCATTAATTTTTATGAGTCAATATCACTGAATTGCATGTCAGTGGCACTGATTCTCATTGAAAAGAAATAATAAAATATTTATATCAGTACCACCAACACCCATGTCGGTAGCATCGAGACACAAAACAATGATTGATAGTGGACTCTATTGTAATGTTGTACCATTGACCTCCCACTCTGTGGTACTAACAATGATAGACCAAGAAATGGGTCAATCTTCTTAGAGGGAGAGTTTGAGGAGGAATTTCTACACACCATCCCATATACTCCTCAAATACGAGCTAGTAGACGAGCTCAAGTACTTCAATAGACATTCTTCACTGAGCTAGAACATTCATTGAAGGGTGGATTTTCATGATGATTTCACCCAACTGTATCTCTGACCCCACATCGCAAGACACATTAGTACACCCATTCCAATTCTCTCTCTTTGATTTTGACATTGAGGATATTATCAAATTCAAGCTTGGAGGGAATGATACAACACATATCTTTATCCTTGAATCTTTATCAATCTATCTTTATCTATGCATTATTTGTGTTATCTTAGTTTTTCTCTATTTTAGGATCCACATCTATCTAGTATAACTTGTTGATGTAAATGGTTAGGATAGTCATTCATGTGACACAATATCCAGTGTTGATCTCATCATGCTTGTGCGTTCATTCCTATCCTTTAAGATACACTTGTTTTGATCTTTGATCACATGAAAATTAGGATAAACTTTTTCAATCAAATCTAAGAGTAGTGTTTGCTAAAGGACGAACAACTTTTAAGCTTAATGGATTTTGACACACACATAATTGTCATCATTGCTGTATCCTAATTTAGATGTTATTATGTGTCAATTGATCTCATTTGTATGTATTTTCATTATTCACACTAAATTAGGATATGGATTACTTGTGCATCAATTATTCTCTTTTTGCATGTATTTTGCATATATTTGCAATATTTTATCATAACATTATTTATCTTGATTCCTTACATTTTACATTATAGAATTACCATTTGCTAGAGCAAAAGTCGATATCACTGTTTATTAACTTGATTGTACTGACCTGGTATCAAAGTTAGTTTTTCAACACTATTTCTAGATTGATAAGGAAAGTGAAAGTCTACCTGAAATCTATAAAATTCAAAGGTACAAACTTTAAGTGGGAGATACTGACTTTCAAAGCTGAAGTTCAAAATTAAAGGAATTAAAATCCAACTAATTTTAGTAAAAGTGTTTCATGTTCAGGTTTCTATACAAAAGAGAAGAAATCTATATGTTACAAAAATCTCAGTATTCCTAACCCCCCCGACTTGGCACAAGGAGGAGAGAATAAGGAGAAAAAGTGAAGAAAATCATATCGAAAGCAAAAAAATAACTTGTATAGCAGAAATGGCAACCAATCATGACCATCTTCTCCATATTTCTCCTTTAATCACTTTGACAAGCCTTTGTATGTTGAAATTCATATTTTGCATGTTTAGTATTTAGCGTGATATCGTGTCTGCCATTCTTAGCTAACTTTCTAATCTTTAGTATCCGGGAGTAGCCTAGTTTAATTTATGCTTGACTTTAATTATTTATGAATGAAATTCATTGCTTGAGTTTTCATATATATCCAAAATCATTTCTATGTGCATGGTTGATCACCATGTTCATAATTTCATATAGTTAATTGCTTCAAAAGAATGATTAATTATTGGATAAATTCATATAAACATATTACAAATGTACAATTAAAGTGGGCTTACAACTGTGAGGGAGGGACTTCAAAAATAGGTCATTCATCATAACATCTACTACTTAAACACTATGAAAGTCGATTTTGGACTAGACTAAATGATGTATAGCACTATGAAAATGGGTAATTCAAGGTGTTGATCCCAAAGCAATAATAATCAATTCATTAATAGATAGAATTCAAGTGTAGAATTATATTGTGGTGAAATTGGTTGACCTGGAGATTTCCATTGGTTTAATTCAAACCAATCAATCTTTACGTGCTTACTTACTTTAGTTAAAGGTAATAATATATCAAATAAACCCTTCTCCATTGTCTTAGTTGAATAGTTCTAGTTACTAGTTGTTCGTAGTGCCCAACTCCCTGAGGTTCGAGAACTCAGACTAGCGTCCTTATATTACTTGATGACCATATACTTGTTTTTGCACACATATTTTTGGCACGTCATCGACCACTTGTGGAATATAAGGTTCCACCACGTAACACCCTAGCAGAAAGCAAGATTCCATCAGGTGTCTCTGGGCTTGATAAATGACATGTTATTGAATCTAAGTTTCTAGATTTTCTAAAATGTTCTGTAGATATCTCGAGAAAAATAATAGTCTAGATTGTGACATTGAGTTATATGTCGATGCTACTCAATTGATAAAAGAAAGGGAAGAGGGGGTAAATCCCGAGTATTTTCGTTTATTAATTGATATGGATTTTTGTTAAGATAATGGCAATTGAACATCCTATATGATTGAAAATTGAATAATATATTCAAGATAATAAAATAGGAAACTTATCAAAAAGTCTTGCAAAATGCTCAATTAAAGGGTGAATTGTTGCACCTAAGTCTAGAAAAAGATACTTTCTATATATGAGTCCCTGAATTGTGGCAAATGGGTAGAATGAGTGGATTAAATAAGTAAAAAAAATGGAGAAGTACATAATAAGGGGATATAACTCCATGATTAACTGGAGCAAAGATCTGATCTTGATTGTTATATGAATGACCAAAAAGGGGTGTCAACACTGTCAGATCGATAGCTAACTCCTACAATATTTGTACTTGTGTTGTCTTTTTACATTTTTCTAGAGTTGGGATGTGGCATAACTAATGCCAAAAGAATTGTAGGACATTTTTTCCCCAACATGACATCAAGAAGGATCCTCCTGGTAACATTGTTGACATAGTGAAGTAGCTTTTAGTACTTTAATATATTGCTTCTCTTTTTGGTGAACTTATTATATTTTGTTACCTCTATATCTAGTACAACTTTTATCGAAAATTTTTAACAAATATTGTTTCCTTTCAGCCTGACTTGCTTACAATATAATTTCCTATTAACTCTAACTTGATCTCTTTTTTAGTTAAATAAAGTGCTGCAAATTTGCATTGACAATCTTAACCCTATTAAATCATTATTGGTACACAAATGGTCTATAGTTCCATTCAATTAAGGCCTATAGTATCAGTTAAAAATTGAAATAGAACTGGGTGAGGCTACATAAAATTTTTGTCTATTCATGAGAATCGACACAACAAATGTAGTGTCGATCGAAGAAGGTAATGAAGTTGATGCTATTAACTACACATAGCATCTGTTTTCCAAAAAAAACTAATTCCACATACTCAATTGTCAACAACTTTTATTTCACAAAGGTGTACAACATCGTTTCTAAAATGGAAATTGACACTGAGTTTTTAGCCCGAGTTCTTTAGCAATACCAACACCATAGACTTCATCTTATCAATAGTGTTTTGCATAAGTTTTTAGCATATATTTTATTTGATGGAAAGTAAAGCTATAAATTTATCAACTTTGTTTTCTACATATAATCAATATTATGAATATCCTTTAACAACAAAACAACGCCTATTCAACAAACCATCTGCAAACCTACAAAACATGCAATAAAACACATATATAAGTTGAAATCACATGTGAAATATGTATATACTTAGATTCACTTACCTTCACATGAACTAATGATATCATAACATATTCACTTACATTTACATGCACAAAATCATACACATATTCACTTCCATTTCTCATGCTTCACTTTTTGGATCATCTTCAAAATCACTCACCATCCATATATCATACATGAAAATTCAATAAAGCATAGAAGATGGTATTAACAAAACTTGACATAAAAGAGTGTATTCATGTATTAGTCACCCACAAAAGAACATATAGTTCAAAGTTTTGAACTACATAATAAGCCCAATTTAAAGTCAACTCTTTTACATAGCAATCTGTCAACTCCTCCCAGATGGCATCTAGAGCCACTAGCATGTAAGTATGAGTGTCAAGGACTTGAAAAGGAATGTGTGTGATATACTATGATATTTATAAAATATCTGATTACAATTCAAATGAAATTGTAAACATATGATCCCAGTCTCTGTTACCCTTTGTATATTTTGAGTGTCATGTGATGTTGTCTTAACAATAACATCCATAGACTTTGTAATGTAGTATCAGGATGCACAACCATTATTTCATATAATGAACCCAAAATTAAGAGCTATATAAAATGACAATATCAATAAGCATTTTTGACACATGGTTTTAAGCCATCAAACTACCTTGACATTCTTTCGATTTACAAATTTCAATTTTTTTATCTATTTGTCCTCTGCCTTTACAGATTTCTCATATATCCCTATAAGTTAAATAAATAATATAGTAGATTTTTATACATATCATTATGAAGACATATTAATAAATTGTTATACTTATTGAACAATTATAGATTTTAGTCTTCTCCTCTTGTTATGTTACCTAATGGGTCAAGATAATACACAATCATTAAGCTCAGGGTAATCACCAACAAATCTCAATGCTTAGATTTGAGCAAGAAAAAGGCAAACAAAACAAAATCAAGTTTCATATTGAAGGAAAATTCAAAAGTGAAAATTACAGTTAAGAAATTTAATTACATAATGGAAACTTATCGATACTAAAGGAGTTATAATAATGTCCTTTCCCGTACTAGCAGTAAATTTAAACAAAGATTAAAAAAGTGAAATATAGAATCGTAGTCTCCTTCCATCATGCTATTTACTGTGCTAGAAATGTCACATTTTGTATTTAATTATTCAAAGTCTCCATACATAATGATGTAACAACAATTGTAATTATTTAATATATAGAAAATAATTGCATATATATATATATTCAAATGGACATGTTGCATAGATAATCTCTCACCATAATCATACTTATATATTGGATGTATTTAGTCACTCATATTGGAACGATCCATAATATCTTGAAGGAAGTCAATAACGTCAAAGTCTCTGTCGCGGTATTCTTGAGCAAATGGATCACCATATTTGACACCAATTTTCAATTGGCTAAGTAATTGTATATTCCTTTAAGTTTACTCCTCGTGATGTTGAATATGGGTTCTGAAATCAGGGAAATATAGGTTTTGGAGGAATAGTCGTAGGCGGATATTATATTTTTGGGATTTGGATCTATTAAATTTCCTTGTATCAAATGAATTCATATATAGACAGGTAGAAAATATTGATATATAAAAATGTAAAAGGAATTTGATAAACCTTCTTAAAGATAACTAGGTGTATGGGGCATCCCATCATACCACCTTCTACTTGTCCTGTGTATAGTCTTCAGAATGAGGTACTGATAGTGGTGTGTATCCCATCCCCTCATATACAAGTGTGATGGACAGACATACATCAATTAGCATTGGTTTGCAATATAGTGTGTGATCAAGGTGGTGGTAAATCTTTCCCTCTGCCACAATATCAAAATCAGGCTCTGTAATCACAAGTCAGAAGTTTGTACCCATATGGTATTTATTGTATTATACCAATAACAGAACGTACATATTGAATTAGCATAATAATATACCACTAAAAAACTTACATTGTGAAGCATATATGTCATTAGAAGTACTCCCACAACCTTTGATTCCTTGAGTATGATCTCGTACATTATCATCAAAGTAGCATACTAAGTGTTGAGTCTGAAGGGGTTGATAAGATTGAAATGTACTCATTTCTTATTGTATATTCTAATGCATAAACTCTTCTATTTTCTTCTTTGATATATTGCCTCTTTGACTAGATCTTATTTACTATTGGGAGGAGCCAAAATAAGATTTCAATACAACACTAGCTCCTACTCCCCTAACATAGCCAGGATGCTCTTGAGTACCAAGAGCAATTTCTAGTTCATTCCTTTGTCCCTGAGGGATGGAATTTTTGTCTTTGTTTTCTCTTGGAGCTCCCTCTAATCACAATTAGTACAAATATTCAATAAAACACAACAATAGAAAGAAAATAAACATGTTGTTGTGAGGGTTGAACTTCACCATTTTTGTGCCACTTCCTTAGTTGTGAGGTTGGAATTTTTTCCTAAGCAGGTTGTTCTAGCATCAATCCACTCCTCTTGTCGAGGCGCATGTGGGATTGGAGTTGTTCTTGATTCAACCCTAGACGAGGGAAGCTTTTTCTTATTTTGCATCACAAGGCATAACCATCGGTCCACTTAATGGTCAAGCATATTCTTGGCCTTCCAGATAGTCAAATTAATTCAATGGACTGCACATTCTTTACCAACCTATCGACCTTTCTTTCTAAGACTCGTGGATAGTTAAACTTGTTTAAAAGAAATGGTATATTATGTGTAATAATAAAATTCCATGCTTATATTAAAATACTTAATACCTCGAGCTCATCAGATTTCTTAAAGAAAACAAACTTGTTCCACATCTCAGGGCAACAAAAGTTTACTGCTCAATGGCAGTCTTCTTATTCTTTTTCATTACTTACATTGTATCTAGTGAGATTGGTCTTAAAACCCCTCCACTTCATGAGACATTTTTGTAGCATATTTTTTATGATCTATTTTATATAGGTGAAAAATGCTCTACAAAAATAGTTTTACTATTATTAGAATTTGAAAATGACTGCATGATTCAAAATTGATTAGCTTTGTATAAATTAGAATAACTCATAAATTTGTCCTTCTAGAGGAGGTCTTTTAAGAAAAAACAATTTTATGCCAAGTTTCTATATATGTTGGAATCTTCATGCTCACAGTGACCCCTAAATAGTGCCTAAAGGCATTAGCATTCTCCCTAGTAGGTGCACATGTATCATCAAACTGAATGGGAAACTCGTCCCCTTTGGACCTAATCTTCTGTAACCTATGTATGAGTGTGATCCCTCTAGCCTGTGAAGCATCAACACCAGGCTCCTCTAGAAGCTCAAGTTTAAAGTGATCCTCCTGTGAGGACATGTTTTATCAATCTGTAAATGAATGATAATATAAACATAAGTGAAAGAAACACACACATCTAGCATAAATGATAACAGAAAATATAGGTGAAGAAAACATAAGTTAAGAACTCTTCTATTATTGCAAAATGTAGGTTTATAAATGTTTTATTCAAAAAAATGAAAAAAATGCATGCCTCTATTATTGATTGGATTGCAAGTCAACTAATACTCCTTCAACGTGATCTTTATGCATATAATATTCATAAGTTTTAACTTCGACATTTACACTTGGAAAACCAACTAAGAACTCTAGAGAGTCATCTTACTTGTAATGGTATTCTTCTTCATCTGTAGGGTCTACAACTCAAGAGAGTCATCTTACTTTTCATGGTGTTCTTCTTCATCTATAGGTTTGCAATGAACTGTCTTTTCATCATGAACCTTGACTAGTTTTTTATTTATTGGTTCATTAATATAGTTTTTCCTTGTGAATTTACAATCATACAACAAATGTTCATTGTCTCATCTTCATTTTCACATAACATGCACGTCGTGCTTAACTTGGGGTTCCACATATGGATTTTATCAAACATAAACAAAGCTCCATTCATATCCTTGCATACTCTAGAGTTCCATTCTGACACATCCTTATTTAACCATACATGCTCCATGATATGATTCTTATCACTTTTTTACTTATAAAAATCTGTGTTTACATCTTTGAGTTTCCAACCACCTTTATTATGCGGGATTCAACAAAGGTTTCAAATGTTTCCAGAATGTCATCACCACATTTATTATGCGGGAATATCCTTCTCTGGTCTTGGGAATAAAACCCAACCCACATGGATATCTCTTTCCCATCCATATGCCCCAAATTGTGCTTGACTTCTAAAATTAATAATCTTCTTCATTGTCCCCCATTTAGCATTATCTTTGGGATTTTAAGATTCAAACCACACTCCTCTTTAGGGAGAGAAATTGTAGCATATTTCATAGGATAATATTCACCTTCCCATAAGAAATTTGATATTCTCATCTCCATATTGTCAATCACAAATCTAGGAGTCACACCATATTGTACCCAAAAAATAATAAGCCCATACACTAACACTTAAATGAACATAGCTCTACCTTTATGGATGTTTTTTGCATGAACCATTTATTTAGCATTTCATGCATCCTATCTGCACATTTAGAAAAATATTTCACCATGAGATTGTCCCTGCAAGTGGAAACCCCAAAAAATTTGGGTCAAATTCTCCTATATCAAATCACATAGTTTCTTTCAACCTAAAATACATTTGGTGACATTTGAAAGGAATAATTGTGACTAGTTAATCTTGACGTGCAACCCAGTTTATCCACCAAACTCACCCATAAATTATCTCATGCCCCTAAGAACTCTAATTTTTGCTTCCATAGAAGTCAAGACATCATCAAGAAAATAAGATGACCCATAACCTTCATTCCATGCACAAAATAAGTCTTTTTATCTTTGTTCTTTTCAATTGCATTCATCATCTATATGAAGTACTTCATAACCATAGTGAATACAATTAGAGACAATGGATTCCTTTGTTGTTAACCATTCCTCCCTTGTACTTCCCATTTGAAATACCATTCACAAGCACATATAAACTACTAGTGCCCACACATTGCTTCATCCAATTGATCCATGTATCACTAAATCCCATATGTTTTATTCTCCATTATAACTTCTTCCATCTCACATAAGCATAGGCTTTAGAGACATCCAACTTTAGGCAAGCCTCCCAGATACCCCTTAATACATTAAAATCCCTCTCTAATAGAGCATAGACACTAATACTCCTCCCTATAAGAAATTCTCCTTGACTTTTAGAAATAAGGCAAGGAAGCACCATTTATAGTGTAGCAACCATGATCTTTATAATAGTTTTATATTGTAAAGAGCAAGAAACATAGGCCTAAAATTAGAAATACATTCAATCACCTTTTTTTAATATAAGAACAAGGAAACATGCTTAATGTATCTAACTATATTACCTCATCCCATACACTAGCCAATATATTCAACTAGATCACCTTTGATAATATGCCATGTATTCCTATAGATATAAGTATACTTGTATGTAAATATAAGTATTGAAACACTATCCGGTTCCCGTCCCCCCGTCTCCTGTCGCTCTGGCGATTAGGGAACGCGGCCGTGGACGTTCTCCTACCCTGAGCTACGGTTATCTCTCTTGCAGGTTCAAGTACGTGGTTGTGTTTGGGGTTCTGGTTCATGATGGTGGCGGAGCTTGCGGACAGGTATGCAGGGCTCAGGCTTTCAGAAGACGAGGAAGAACCGATCGATGTACAACCGGTGGGAAGCGGAGATGAGGCGGAGGATCACACTGAGCTTGCACTGGTAGGACGACTTCTCACAGACCGGTCCTACAATTTTAGAGCGCTGGAAAGAACGCTGTCTCAGGCGTGGAGCCTGAAGGAGAAGGCCGACTTCAAGCAACTTGAGGGAGAAGTGTTCATTGTCCAATTCGGCCACTGGAGGGATAAATAGCGAGTTATAGATGGCGCTCCATGGAACTTTGATGGAAAGCTCCTACTCTTCAAGGAGATCTGTAAAGAGGAACAACCGGGGAAAATTGTCATCAATATGTGTCCGTTCTGGGTCCGCCTCTACGGCATCCCCTTGGGATACAGATCAGCAGCGACTATCCGCGAGATAGCGGGGAGGATTGGGGAGGTGATCGGCACAGACATTGACGAACTGGGATGGGACTCTTCTATAAGAGTCCGAGTCGTTCTAGACGTATCAAAGCCTTTGAAACGCATCCAAAAGATCAAGTTGAAAGGGGGCGCAACGGCGGACATAGAGGTGAAGTACGAGAGACTCACAAATTTTTGCTTCTCGTGCGGCAGACTAGGGCACGTCGACCGCGATTGCGTTCTTGTTGACGACGGGAGTGGCAACCAGCAGAGATGGGGGAACTGGATGTGGGCGTCCCCTTGGAAGCAGCGAAGGGCGTCAGACAAGATGGACGGAGGGGCAGGAACAGCGAGGAGGAAGCTCATATATAAACAACACGGCGGGGAGGGAACATCACAGAAGAAGGGGGGGAGGTGACAGTGGTCACACGGAGGGGTCAGGGACTAACGAGACGGAGGGGCGAGATGATCCGGAAGTCGGGAGGCGGGAGTATAGTGGGAGGGGCACGGGCGGGGAAGAAAGTGAAGTACAGGGTTATGTAGTGGGGCGGAGTAGTAGGGACAGGCTGGACGGAAGTGGGGGTGACGGAGGAAAAGCTAGGATGACGGAGAGGATGGGATCGGGTGAGGGGGTGCAGGGAGATCGTGTCGCCATGGCCGGGAAGGTAGTGGGTGCAAGGCGGATCAAGAGGTACTCAGCGGGGGAGCTGCATGAGATACGCGAGCACATCCGGGTCGACGAAGTAGCACCTGAAACGGAGGAAGTCGAAGACTCGGACAACAGGCAACAATGGTCGGGGCAAAGGAGTCTGACAGAAGCATGCGACGTGCACCTTGACATCAATGACGAACTGAGAGGTGTTGAGGGTCAGGGAAAGCACGGGGAGCAACTTATCACCAGAAAAAAAAGGTCTCACCGTGGAGAATGATAACGGCGTCGCCAAAGGTGTTCAATATAGTAGGCACCAACAACCAGAAGCCATCGTGAGGGACGGCAGGGAGAGTAGAGCCATTACCCGGGCACATCAGAAGAAAGATGCAGGGAAAAGGCAAAAACAAGGAAACAAACATATTCGAGGGAAGAAGAAGCACAACCCATGGGTGTATAAAATGAGCAGGGGGCAACGGTTAGGTATTCCTGAAAATGAAGTGGTCTGGGACCAATCAACGGGAAAAAGAAATCGTGAGGTTGAATGTTGTGCTATGGATGTTGATGACACTGCTGAAAAAGAACTGGGAGAGAAAAGAGCCAAACAGGATGTTGCATATGCAGGGGACAGACATGGGGTCGTCATGACTCAAGTAGTGGTGATTGGTGGAGACCAATCCCGCGAAGGCCAATGAAAATTTTAAGCTGGAACTGTCAGGGATTGGGCGACCCTGACATGTGTAAAGCTCTCCGGGCCTGGGTCTGGAGAGAGCGTCCAAACATAGTTTTTGTGGCGGAAACTATGATAGCAGAAACAAAACTGGAGGAGGTCAAGAGAGGTTGTGGTTTTACGGATGGACTGTGTATCTCGAGCAGGGGCAAATCAGGTGGTATCGGCTTTTGGTGGAAAGAATGTAAAATGGAGATTCTCAATTTTTCTACAAGACATGTGACTGGGTTGATAAAAGAAGATAATGGACAGCAATGGAGAGCGATTGGTATATATGGATGGGCTGATCAGAATAATAAAATAAAGATCTGGGAGCTGATGAGAAGACTGAAGGAGGAGGCAGAGGAACCGGTGATTTTCTTTGGAGATTTCAATGAGATTGTGTCTAATGCTGAAAAGCAAGGGGGACCACCAAAAGAGGAAAAATTCATGCAGAATTTCCGGGACGTCATTGACGAGTGTGAGCTGATTGACATGGGCTTTGAAGGAAATATTTTCACATGGAAGAGGGGAGTGACGGAAAGAACGTTGGTTATGGAGAGACTTGACAGATTCCTTCCTGAACTTTAGTGGTGAAATCTGTTTAAAAATTGCAAAGTGTTCCATCTTCCCATATATGAATCGGATCATGCACCTATCGTGTTAAAAGCAGACAACAGGAACAGCGGGAAAAGAAAGAAAAAGAATTATTTCGCTTTCGAACCTATGTGGGCAGGTGAGGAGGAGTGTGGGAAAATTATTAAAGAGGTGTGGGAGAGGGAGGAAGGGAGTGACTTTAGTAACAAATTATTGCGCTGTAAAGATATGTTGAAAGAGTGGGCGACGGAAAAATTTGAAGAGAGGAGTAAGAAGGTTAAAGATCTCGAGAATGAACTGAAAAGAATTCAAGGTCTCCCCCCGGATAATGTTAATCTCAAGAAGGCGGAAGATACATCCAAAGAATTACAATATTGGCTGCAAAAGAATGAGGAATACTGGGCTGCTCGGGCACGGGTGAAAGAAATGAAAGAGGGTGACCGGAACACGGCATATTTTCATCAGAAGGCATCCAATAGAAGAAGAAGGAACTGGATTGAAGGCATATAAGATGATAGTGACACTCTTAGAAAAAAGGAGAGTGAGATCATACAAATTTTCTTGAATCACTTCTCCAATCTTTTCCAAGCTAGCAATACATCGGGGTTTGAGCAGGCAACTAAGGGCATTAGAAGGGTTGTAACCGATGAGCAAAGGTTGGCACTGGAAAGTGAGATAACGGACTAGGAAATCCAGGCTGTGCTATAAACCAAATGCATCCAAACAAAGCACCAGGGCCAGATGGGATGAAGGCGATGTTCTATCAAAAATACTGGGATACAGTTGGACAGGATGTGGCTAGTTACATCAATGGTTGGTGGAAAGGAGAGCACAGTATAAGGGCTGTAAATGATACTTTAGTGGTGCTCATACCGAAGGTGGAAAAGCCAAAGACGGTGGGGGAGTATCATCCAATCATCCTTTGCAATGTGATTTATAAGATTGCCTCCAAAGTGATGACTAATCGGTTGAAGCCTCTTATGAACAGCATGATTTCTGAAAACCAAAGTGCCTTTGTCCCGGGAAGGTTGATTACGGATAATGCTTTGATTGCTTATGAGTTGTTCCATACTATGAAAAGGGACAAGGGAAAGAAGAAGGGCAGCATTTCTTTGAAGCTAGATATGTCAAAGGCTTACGACCGAGTGGAGTGGGAGTTCCTGTTTTTTGTGATGGAAAGGATGGGTTTTGGTGGGACGTGGATAGATAAAGTCAGAGATTGCATTACTACCGTCCAACACGCATTTGCCATCAACGGAGACCAAACCCAAAGCACATCCCCAACACGAGGACTTCGCCAGGGTGACCCTCTCTCTCCTTATCTCTTTCTTTTATGCGCAGAAGCTTTTTCTACCTCACTTACTATGGCTACACAAGATAATCTCTTACACGGAATCCAACCGTGTAGGGGAGCCCCCCGAATCTCACATATTTTCTTCGCAGATGACAGTATTCTTTTTGCTAGAGCTACCACTGCAGAATGCTTGAAGTTAGCTATAATTATCAGCCAATATGAACAGGCATCCGGACAAAAAATATTTTTTTCAAAGACAGAGGTGGTTTTCAGCAAGGGAGTACAAAGAGGAAAGCGAGAGCATCTAAAGAATACGTTGGGAGTGAGGGAGGTGGATCGTCATGCAAATTATCTTGGGCTACCGACAGCAATAGGGAGGTCTAAAAAGCACGTTTTCAGCTTTATAAAAGACAGGATATGGAGGAAGTTCCAAGGGTGGTCGGAAAAACTGTTATCTAAACCAGGGAGGGAGGTGCTTATAAAAGCGGTGGCATGGGCTATACCCACATATGTAATGAACATTTTCCAGTTACCAGTGGGAACCATTGAAGAGATTCAAAGAACTATAGCAAGATTTTGGTGGGGCGCAAAGGACAAAGAGAGGAAAATGTCGTGGATGAGCTGGAACAACCTGTGCAGGCCCAAACGTCAAGGAGGAATGGGATTTAGAGATCTCAACGTCTTCAACCAAGCACTTCTAGCAAGACAATTATGGCGGCTAGCAAACAACCTGAAGGCGTTGGTGACTAAAGTTCTCAAAGCTAGATACTTTCCAAGGACATCAATATGGGAAGCCAGAAGGGGCCATGATCCAAGCTACACGTGGAGGAGTGTGTGGGGCGCCAAAGCACTGCTGATTGAAGGAACACAGTGGAGAGTGGGCAATGGGGCTAATATCAATCTTTGGGAGGACCACTGGTTACCAGAGGAGGATGAGACACTCGCACATCTCAAGAATGAAAGGAATGTGGAGTACAGCCGAGTTAGTGATCTTATGACAGAAGATGGGGCAGAATGGGACCGTCTACGAGTACAGGACTGCTTTCCAGAGATCTATGCTAGGAATATTTGTGCTATCCAGTTAAGTAAACGTCGACCTTCGGATTCTTTGATGTGGTGGCCAGCAAAAAACGGGGATTTCACAGTCCGCTCAGCTTACTGGTTGGGGTTGATGGTGAAAGAGGAGGCTCGACGGTACAAAGCAACACACGGTGACGATCTGTGGAAAAAGATCTGGCAGGACGGTTGGAGCCCAAAGACGGCACACTTCTTATGGAGGATCTGTACGGGAGGACTAGCTATGAGGGGATGGCTTTATGACAGATATTGCATACCGGATTGTACATGCATGCTGTGCTCGGTGGAGAAGGAGACAATAGCGCATATGCTTTTCCGATGCCCGTGTGCCGTAGAGGTGTGGGAACTTCTGCCTAGGGAGGTCCAGAACTGGGTGGATGACGTCAAAGATGGGGAGGTGGCTGCAACTATGAAGGAAGCACTGACGAGACCGTCGAGAGATGAAGCTACGTCTATTGTCGCTGCCATGTGGGCAGTGTGGCGCGGACGGTGCACTCGCGTCTTCAACGACGGCAACGTAAACAGCAGCTTTCTCTATGGTTGTGCGCTGACGACAGCTAGAGGAATGAAGGAGGTGTCACGTTCGTCCATGCATGGGGCAGCCGACGGGCAGAACAAAGGAGGACGGGGCTGGCGCGCACCTAGTGCAGGCCGGGTAAAATGGAACGTGGACGGGTCTTGTGGAGAAGATGGTGTCTCTAGCATTGGAGTAGTGATGAGAGATGCTGCGGGGACTCTTAATGGGATGTTTGGGGAGAAGGTCACTACGGGAAAGGAGATAGCCATGACAGAGGCTTTGGCGGTGCGGGCGGCGTTGGAATGGGCGCATAAAGAAGGTTGTACACATGTGGAAGTGGAATCGGACTCAATGATGGTTGTCCAAGCGTGCAACTCTACAGCATCACGGAGGGACTACCTGGGCGCTATAGTGGAGGACATTCTTCAGTTGAAGCTCCTTTTTTCCTTTTGTAGCATTAGTTATATTAGTCGCTTAGACAATAGGGCAGCTCATAAAGTTGCCAACCATGTCCGTCGTGGACAAGTCGATAGGTTTATTTTACTTCAGCCTTTTTCTCCTAGTAGTCGGGACCTTGTAAACCTCGTTTTAGCATGATTAAAGTTTTGCGGGGAACCCCCATCATAGGGTTTCCCGTCCATTCTAAAAAAAAATATAAGTATTGAAACCATATGATCCTCATGATTTTTTGTGCCTACACTCCATTGTGCCTCCTTTATCTCTTTTTCATTCACTGGCCTTGTAACAATATTATTATGTGTATTTATAAGTTAGATCTTCATCCCATATTGTCTTCTTTTAAATGCTTCTAGAACTTTTCACTATATAAGGCACTACAATAGTCACGCCTAATCTTGAAGGTCATTTTACTTGTTCACCACCCTTCCTTCTCTATAAACTAGCTTAGAAATGATATTTTTTGCTTCTCTTCTTTTCACTGTAGAATTATATAGTAATGTGTTCCTATCATCATTCTCCATCCATCTCTCTCTACTTCTTTGACAATAAATTTCTCTTTTACTTTTTAGATCATCAAGCATTTTCTTAAATATCACATCTCTATGTATGTAAATGTTATATAGAGGATCATATAGACGTTTTTTTCTTACCTACACACACTCCTTTTTTGTCTTAGCAAGCATGTTAGAAATATTGACCTCAATTTTCTCGCTCGGTTTATAAAAGCAACTTTTGTATTCACCAGCTTCTTGCAAAAAATATACATGGGATTTCCTTTTACTTGAATGTTATTATTGTCTCTGATAATGTATTAAAAACCCTTCCAGTAAACATGGATGATTTTTTTTCTACTCTTTTCATTAATCTGCATGAAAGGGGTAGATCTAGTCCTCTTGCCTTCACTTGAGCTTATGGAAACATATAAAACCATTCATCATTCACCAGTACTCTATCATATTTACTTACAATGTAGTCTGCATGCCTTCTCTCATAATTCTAGGTAAATAAGTCATCGCCTATCATTGAAAGTTTAAATAACCTAACCTTATTAATTTCCTGATTAAAGCATTAATCACAGAAGTTAACACATATCTTCCTCTTCTTTATTCAATTGTAATATGACAGTATAAAAAACCACTATCACCATCTAAGTAGAGTTGTAAAACAATACAAGTATACCCATATATCCACAATCCATACCTATTAAAACATGTAACAAGTCTAGATTTTTGTACCCATATACATGCGTACATGTAGACCCATATTCAAGAGGATCCACTAATGGGTGTGTTTGGACCCAAAAACACTAGACATGTACTATTTGAATAATCTATTATTAATGTCATACTTTATCAATCTACTCGATATTATGATCTACTCTAACTAACATAATGGTTGAGATTATGTCACCTAAATGGAAACTAACCATTCTAATTTTAAACCTAAACTAAAGTAACCTAAACCTCAAAGCAAAACAATAACATAGTATTGTGCATAACTCAAACACTAAAAATTTGACTAGAAATATCTAGAAAACAAGTTTGATTTATCTTCAACCTATAAATGTTGCAAATATTACTATAATTAATGTGATGTTAATATCATTTATATCATTACCTTTTATATTATAACCCTGTGAATAAAGGTAGTTGACCGATGTGTTTGTTAGCTATTCCAACTACTAGGTTAGCTGCTTAACTGATCCTCTCTTCCTGATCTACTTCATCATTAGCCATTTTTTTCATCTTTAGATAAAGTTCATTGTTATCTAACATTAGCTTTTTTTAAATGTGTCTTTGCATTGTTAGCTATTCCAACAACTAGGTTGGTTGCTTAATCAATCTTTTCATACTTATTTACTCCATCATTAGAAGTTTTTTTAATTTTTTTTACCTTAGATAAGGTACATAGTAATCTAACATTTTCTTATATTTTCACATCTTCATACATATGAAATTTGTATATGTTCACACATATAACCATTTAGTACGTAATAGTACATTACATTGTTTTAATAGTTCAAAGGGTACAAAAAGTTTGGTTGGTTGTATCAACATTCATTTCTCATAAGCAAGGGATCCAATGTCATGAGAAATGTCTTTGGAACATGCTTTTATTATGACCTGGAGTCAATTTCAAATGTACCCGAGTTAGTCAAACAACCTAATTTTGTAACGATCCATATTCAAATATTTTTACACAATAGTCATTGTGTTGTTAATCGGCATGCACTCTTACCAGATTGTTTATTTAATTCATAGAGAATTCCTTATTGCTGCTTTTGTCATGCTTTATGGGTTCAAAAATGGAGAGAGCGACTGGTCATAATGACAAACAACTAAAGTATGTGTAAAAATATTTTATATGATAGCATAGTATGGTAGTAAAATTACTTTGTAGTCTTGTGTACGACAATGTAGTACCAATCATACACTCGACTTGGTCCATTTCAAAAACATCAATTTTGATTTTATATTTTTTAATCCAGGATGATTACAAGTTTGAAAGTTGATGTTTGAATGAAATCAAGTCATTTCTATGTCTAGATTTTGTTAAACCTGAGTCAGTTCCATGTCGGTAAATTTTGACAACCCATGTCCTAACATGCCTTCCAAATTGATGAAAATCTATTAACGTTTGAAGATAAATCTAATACTATATAAGTTGATTTCATTTTCTAGGTTAGGCATTACAAAACTAGGAGCACTACACAAAAAGTAGGATTTATATCAAGTTGAAACTTAATAATATTACTAGAAGTTATCTATATGGTCTCAAATTTGGGCAATCCGCGTTCTAACATGTTGTGCAACTAAATATTATTTGGATATTTATTGATGACTATATATTTATAATTTTTGTTTTGGTTAGACATTGTAAAACTTGAATTTGACGTGGGGCCTACAACTATGTAGAGAATATGGTTCTAGGTCGATCCTAGATTGCAAGTTGATAGTCATATTGTAGAAGTTGTCTATACACTTACATATATAAATACAGGTCACGTGTCTATTTTCTCTTACAGTACAAACTTCCATGCTTTTGTAAGGACAAAGTTAATGTATGAATTAAATTTAGTCAATTTTGGATCCAAAATTTGTCAATCTGATGTATTTAAGATTGTCATTTTTTGACACTTAAGTTTCTAAAATTTGATGAAAATCAACAGTAAAGCATATTTGTTGAAGATTGTAAATTTTGACTTTTGTTCTAGGTTAGATACTAGAAAACTACGTCCAACTCTGGATTCACCACTACAAAAGAAATATGGTCAAGTGTTAGTCTCAGTTGGAAGTTGATAATTATTTTCTAGAGATATACTTATATCTATGCATGCATATGGGGGATGACATACTTACGTTGTTGCAATGTGTTTGCCTTCTTTGTTTTAGCAAGCATGAGTGACAAGTCTATTTACATAGTTTTGCTTCCAAGCTTCCAGGGTGAATAGTCTTCTTTTCTTAGGATCATTTCCAACATTTTAGTGAAAGTAATCTATATATGATCACACACACACGCACAGATATATATATATATATATATATATATATATAGGTCATTTATTCATTGCCCGCGCGGGTAGCCTGGAGTTTCGCTACCCGGAAGCCAAAAAAGTAATTCTTCTGGCCACAAAAGTAACTCTTCTATCAAAAAATTAACTATGGTGATAAGAAAGTAACTACACGACTAAAAAAGTAACTATGTACAAAATATACAGTAGATATATATAAGGACGGGTTTTTTTTATTTTAGGGGGGCAAATGATATTATTTTTGGATGAAATTTTTTGGAGAGTTAGATAAAATACTCCTATGCAATTGTGAAACAAAAGTGGTGGGAAGGGTGGGCGGGTAGCTACCTGTGTGGGCAATAAATATGGGCATATATATATATATATATATATATATATATATTGTGTATATATGTATCAAATCTAAGAGAAAGTTCCTTCTCCCTCTCTCCCACTAGGGAAGTAGAGTCAAGTTGCTCCTGTGATGGATAAATCAACCTTAGTCCCCCACTGAGATTTGAGTCTAAGATGTTTCATGAGGCACCACCAGACCTGACCAGTTGGCACTACTAAAATAATGGTCTATAGCGTCAGTTTTTTTAAGCCTGTAGCGTCACTTTTTAACCGACGCCTAAGTGGTTGTCACTGTAGAATTTGCTCTATAGGGTCAGTTTTATTGACCAAAGAAAACTGACCTTATTGAGTAAAAACCGACCCAAGAGGCTATAAAAAACCTGACCCAAGCGAGAAAGAAGAGGTTTTAAGGTCAGTTATTCCTAAAAAAAATGACCCTAGAAAGTAATAGAGGTTTGCTCAGTCGAGAAATACGTCGATCGAGAGGATTTCTGTCACGGAACCAGAATCCCAGTCCCATGAACCAAACGTATATCAAAGGAGAAATGTAGAAGCGTAAAGCTTAGCACACATGAACAGATAACAAGATAAAGGCACCAACATAATCTCAACAATCAACAAGATATATTAAGGAACATCATTATATTACATGATTTGAATTACATATTCAAGAGTCACTTTGTACAAGTCTGCTCATGTATACTATATCTGGATCTTACAACAAGTACACTAGCATATCTCACCAAGCCCATCAACCTTCTAGCCATCTCTGAACCTAAAAACAACATACGAGAAATGGGTCAACACACGAGGTGTTGAGTATGGGGCTGAAAGATACACATATATATATAAGCTTTGCATAATTTTGAAAAGATTTTAAGACTAAACGAACAAGAACAAACAAGTTAATTGTTTAACAAATGTGAAACCATATTTTATGTCATTTCACTCCATTATACCAACAATATCAAACATGTTTAAGGCCTTTGACCATCTTCCCGTCGGAAGGGTCCGTAAGGGTGCTCAAGCTTAGCTAACCCTTTTATATGAGAGGGACCTCAAGGTCGCAACCAAGAGCCCTTTATCAACAATATTATAATGGAGTTCCATATATATATATATATATATATATATATATATATATATATATATATATATTCAAGTTATAAAACAGACGAAGCAACCATCGAGTATGACATAGCAATACTACATGGCAATATTTGAAAAAAAATAGACAAACAAGCATATAATATATGTCTTTTCAAGCAAGAAAGCGGTAGTCATATAACTAGATAAGGCCCATACCTGATTCATAGATTTCACAACCTAACATATCCTTCACCATCTAGCCATATGCCAAACCTGATTAACAACAAGATTACATATATACATTAGATTCTCATCATTACCCTAATTAGGTGCATTTTAGGGTTTTGGCCAAGGTGGGTTCCAAGTTGCTTATTGGTTCATTTGATGACCTTATACTGATTTAGAGTCCATCATGCGGGTGTGGTTCAAGTTCCATGTCATTATGACGTTCCATGCACTTTCTATGATCATGTCAATGTTTAAGGCATTTACATGCATTCTAGGGTCAAATGACTCACAATAGAGTAATCAAGGTCAAAGATTATCAATTCAAGGGGACCAAGAATCAAGGATGGTCAAGACCAGAAACATAAAGACATAGAGACATGCATAGGTTATGTCAACCCATCATTGGTTCAAAGTATAATCAAACATTCACATAATAGGGGCATGGTACATTATTAGAATCTCAACACTAATATATATCTACAACTAGAGTAATGTATAAGAAATAGGGAAGATGATGACTCCCATTAAACTCAATATGTACAAAAGTTATTGACTTCAAGGTTAGGAGGGTAGGTATACATCAATATTCAAGATTCATCACAAATATGCATTAAGCATGGTCAAAGAAGTCAAAGATCACATATCTAGCATTATCAGAGATTTAGAAGAAGATTCAGGGTCTGAAACCATTCTCATGTTGAATATCTTTTTAATTTGATCGATTTGATATATAGGTTCGTGCATTTTGGACTTAGGGTCTAGGAGTTATCATATTCAAAGTACTGATCTTGCAAAGGGGAAAAATACCTTATTTTAGCTAGGATTTGACTTGTTCGTTGACTGGGCCTTGGCCGCCCATGGGTGTTGGGCCTCCAGTCTTGCTGGTCCAAGCCCAAGCGGGCGTCTCCCCTACCTCGCGATGCTCTGCTCTGGGGTTGGAACAGAGGAAAAATAAGGGAGCCCCGCTCCCGTTCCTTGGTGCCTCGATGGTTGCGGCCGGCCTAGAGGAGGGTATCGCGGCTGGTTCTGTGGGGCGCTGCCCCTTGTACGAGACCAGGAAGGAGGGTTGTTTAACCCTCGGGCAACCCCTCACGTGAACCCATATTCCGCACGTAGGAACCTGGCAATAAACAGGGGATGGCACCCCACCACTTCCAGCAATCGCTGCCTTTGCAGCAGCCCGGCAGAGGGGTGTGTGGGTGCTCCGGCGGTGTCCTTGCTGTTCCATGGACTCGACCTTGTGACGGCCGGGGAGACGCTGGTTGGGCATCAAGCTATAGACCCGCCATGGCTTCCAGCTTCTCAAACAGGAAATGCCAACCCCCAAGGTTGGGAAGAACCCACACGGAAGATACGGTTTCGTGATGTTGTGTTGGCGGCTACAATGAACTAGGGAAAAGGAAAAAGGGCAACAAGGGGGGTATAAAAGGGACAAGAGTTTAGGGTTTCGGGGTCCTAATCACCGTCTCGTGGACACCTTCCCGATCTAGAAAGTCTGAGGAGGAAGAGTTTGTGTGTATTTTCCTTTCCAAACGTTGAACGAAAAGGAGTTAGAGATAGTCAGGCTGTTGGGCCACGCACTGGCTGGGCTCGTGGATGGGTAGGCCCAACATTTTAAGTCCACTATGAAAGAGACATTAAAAAAAAGGCAACTTCAACCTAGCATAACTAGCACATCAAAGGTCCGTTTGGGGTGATTGTTGCGTTGTTGGAAACATAATTGAATCCTCCATAACATGAAATACATTATAGAGTATGAAGATCATGGTGTTGGTGTTCATAATTAAATATAGGAAGGTGACATGATATAGCAAGATGCTTAGTTAAAAGTACAAATTAAAGTCGCACATTGTAGAATTGACCATGGTAGTCGCCAAATTGGAATATCACAACCATCCAAAAATGTATTTAATATCAAATTGAGTAAGGGGCACTTGATGAGAGAGGAGTAGTACAATAGAAGAGAGAAAAATTGGGGTTGTCACAATTTCGGTCGAGAAAATTTTCGACCAAGAAAAGTACTATCTTAAGCTTCCCAAAGGTCTTATAAGGTCAGTTATTGCTAAAAAAAACCAACCCTAAAAAGCAACAGAGGTTTGCTCGGTCGAGAAATACGTCGACAAGAGGATTTCGGTCGAGAAAATTTTCAACCAAGAAAGTACTATCTTAAGCTTCCCAGAGGTCTTGTAAGGTCGGTTATTGCTAAAAAATATGACCCTATAAAGCAATAGAGGTTTGCTTGGTCGAGAAATACATCGACCGAGAGGATTTCAGTTGAGAAAATTGTCGACCAATAAAGTACTATCTTAAGCTTCCTAGATCATATAAGGTCGGCTTTTCGTAAAAAAACTGACCCTAGAAAGGACCTGTAAGGACGGTTAATTAAAAAAAACTGACCCAAAAGTGTAACAAAAATGAGCTTTATCCCATTGCCTCTAAGGTCGGTTATTCCTAAAAAACCAGCCCAAGAGAGTACAAAAATTGAGCTTTCTGATCCCAGATCCTATAAGGTCAGTTATTCCTAAAAAATTGACCCAAGAAATTTATAAAGTCGGTTTTTTTTTAAATAACCGACCCTAGAGGTTAAAAAACTAACCCTATAAAGCGATAGAGGTACTGTAAGGTCACTTTTAGGTCAATATAGTAACTTGCTCGGTCGAGAAATTTGTCAATCGAGAGAATTTCGGTCAAGAAAATTGTCGACCAAGAAAGTTACTGTCTTAAGCTTACCAGATCATATAAGGTCAGTTTTTTTCTATTAAAAAAATCGACCCTATAGATCTATAAGGTCAGTTTTTTAAAATAACCGACCCTAGAGTTTACAATTTTTTTAAAGAAAAATTATGCAGA
Organism: Alisma plantago-aquatica; assembly: GCA_963693085.1. Lineage (NCBI taxonomy): Eukaryota > Viridiplantae > Streptophyta > Magnoliopsida > Alismatales > Alismataceae > Alisma > Alisma plantago-aquatica. Next base: position 456,478,477 of record OY856411.1, on the reverse strand, counting down.
ACAGAAATCTTCAAAATAATAACCTACAGAACAGAAATCTACTTTACAAAGTTCAAAACCTACAATAGAAAGTAGACTTGAAAATGCAATGATGCAAGCCATAAATTCATTCCAAAGCTATTTGCTAGCTTTTATGTCCAATCCTTTTTGAATTAATGTATCAATTTCCAAACCACACACATTCAAAACAACAATAATTCACATATTCAGTTGAGACATATTCATATACAACACATACTAACATTCATAAAATGATAGATTGCAAGTATAAGATGATATTAAAATTCATGTCATATACAAAAGTAAATTTGAAAGAATTTGAAAAGTACATATATAAATGAAGCTATGCATTTAATCCAATGCGATAGTGACTTCATTTAGAAAAGCATCTGACCACTATTCTCGGAATTCATTTAAATCATCAGGTGTGTAAGGCTGGGTTGTAAAGATCTACAACAAAAAATGCACATGTTAATATTTTATAAAATAACTACATCTCACTTGTAAATTTATGATGTTCTTTTTTACCTGATCTATAGTCTGAATATCATGTGATGCTCCTTTGACAATAGCTTGCATATATTTCATTACATAGTAGCCACAAGCCCAATCATTATTTTGTATAGGACACTACAAATAAAGAATTATACTTAATATTAGTTAACTATTATAAACAGAGTTGAGATAAGACTATAAGAGTTGACATTAATACATTACTATAAGAGGTACATATAAGACTAAGCCCTCAAAGTAGCTACCTTGACATTTTTCAAACTCAATGCCTTTAATTTGTGGGTATTCATCCTCCACCTTCATGAAAATCCTTTATACCCCTATCAATAAAATGATTACGATAGTTGTCAAAATAGAAATTCTAAGTAGAAATATCAAGTTGAAGCATAACAATTGATGTGGTAGAGACTAAATTTATACTTACTCCATAGTTGGTAATTTCAGTTTGTGGCCCCTTGTTGTTTTTTCCATTGGGTCAAGATAATAAAAAGTCATAAATTTTGGGACAACCACCACTAATTCCCAATGTCTAGATCTGAGTAAGAATAAAACAAATATTAAAATAAAGTAGTTTATTCAATATTAAAATTATATTGAATAATAATACTTACTAGACATTAAAAGGAATTAGAATAATTTCCTTTCCCACACTAGCAAAATATTTGAATGCAGTAGAGAAGTACTCATTCACATCCTCAATATGTGTCTCCACTTGACTAGTGACTGAAGGAACTAAGAATCCAACATTCTTTGTATCAAAGTTTATGGACTCGGTATATAAATGGTTGTAAAACATTTGTAATCATTTCATATATAGGAATAAGTTTAAAATGTGTATTGGAATTTTCTATATTGATGGATCCTTACCTTATCCATACTTCTAATATCAAAGTATTTAGCCAATCATACCGGAACTACTCTATAATATCATCAAGAAAAATATAATTCTCAAAGTCCCTCCCAGTTGCATCTTCTATTAAATTGACCAACATATGTGATCCTGAGCTTTGGCTGGCTAAGTATCAACACAAACATTTACATTTGTTTCCCAACTCGTCGAATGTCGATTCTAGAATAAAAGATGGCTTGGGTGTAGGAGGACGACTAGTAGAATTTTTACTTTTTGGTTTACAAACCGGTTAATCAAATTACATACTTATATTACACAAGTTCATATATGTAGTCAATATGAAAAACATGGTAGATTTCAGACATACCTTGTCATTGATAACCAAGTGTCTAGGCCAACCCACCATAGAACCCTCTGCTTCTTCAACTGTACTATATTTAGGATTATATATGGGTAGTGGTTTGTCCTCCATTCCTTCATCTACAAGATGGATGGACACACGACATGTCATCAGTAATTGGTTGGCAATGCAATGTACCACCGAAGTTGTATACCTTGCCCGCTGCCACAACATTATATTCTGGAACCTCCATTGCAAGTTTACAGTTCATACCAACCTAGAATTGAAATAATATAAGGTTATATATGAAGCAGTAAACCAGATACCTACTACAACTGTATATATATATATATATATATATATATCATACTAATATATAGAATAAACTTACTGCAGATTGTTGTGGTGGGTCTTTGGGAGTGCTCCCATGACCTTCTACAACTGGAGCATGGGCTTGTACCTCATCATCTGAGAGACACACAGTTTGAATAGGTTGAGAAGGTTGACTAGGCTGAAATGAAGACATTATTTCTTTTACTTTATGTGCTACTAATGCTTCAACTTCCTCTTGTGTAAGACCTCATGTACGACCTCTTTTGTATTTTGAAGATCCAAAATAAGACTTGAATCCTATGCCAGCTCCTAATCTCCTAACACTGCCAGGATGCTCCTTTATACCAAGAGCAAATGATAGTTCATCCATGCGGCTAGTTGGGATGAACTTTCCTTCCTTCCTTTGCTCATAGAGATCAATCTATTCATAGTTAATAAAAATATTAAATCATAATGAGTTAGATATAAATAAATCAAAGTTTGTGGGATTTACTCTTTACTTAGTTGGTATGAACCTACCATCTTTTGTGCCACCTCCTTAGTTGCAGGGTTGACAATTTCACCTACTCAATTTTTTCCAGCATCAATCCACTACAAGTGTCGGGTGGACGCTCAACTTGATTTGTACTAGACTCTTCTCCAGAAGAGACTTGCTTCTCTTGTAGTTGGCAGCGGAAGGCATAACCACCGGGCCCCAAGCGATGGTCATGTACATTTTTGGCCCGGCTTTCCTTTTGGGCCTCGTGAATATCCTGATCATTTAAAATGAGGTATTGCAATTTAGACTTAGCAAACATATATAAAAAGATTCACCTCCTTAATTGTATAAAAAGATTCATACAATACATCACAATCTTTATTACCTGGAACTCTTCCGATTTCCTAGATGCAACAAATCTTTCCCACACCTCAAGATCTATAAAAATATATTGATTTGTTTCTTTCTTCTTTTGATTAGGATTATCTATATAATCCCTTTTGAGATAGGTCTTAAAAGCCCTCCATCGTACACCACAATGTTGTAGCACTTTTTTCTTGTGATCTTTTTCATTTAGATGAAAAACACCTTTTTTTTAAAAAAACACCTTATACATACAAAAAGAAGTAATAATGTTATTTTAAAAAGGATATGTCTTTCCAAACAAACTAAATTAGAATCAATAAACAAAAAATATATTAAAATAATATCACTTCAACTCACAGATATATCTTTCCGTAAGAGGTATTTTAAGGCATTAGAAACATCATGCCAATTTTCTATAGCTATTGCCACCTATAGGTGCTCGTGTGACATCCAATTGGATTGGCAATTTCTCCCCTTTGGCCCTGAGCTCCTGCAACCTACGCATCAGTGTGGGACCTCTACATTTCTTAGCATCACCACTACCATCCTCAGGTTTCTCATGCTCAGAATGTTCATCTTCACTTACCATTTTAGAACAACCTACAAGTATACATGATAAAAGAAACATAAGTGATAATAAAAGCACACACAAGTGGTGATATGATGTATATTCAAAAGATTATGTGCTTGAATGATAATAAAATAAATAATTCAAAGAATACATGCCTCTAGTATTGGTTGAGTTGTTAGTCAAGTAAAATTCCTTCAGCATGGTCTTGACGTTTATAGTATTCATCAGTGTTAACTTCAACATTTACACTTGGAAAACCAACTGAGAATGGGTTGGAATCATCATACTTTTCGTAGTATTCTTCTTCATTTATAGGATCTACAGTAAACTGTCTTTTTCCATGAAGAACGATAGACCAATTTTTATTTGCCAGGTCATCAATATAGAATACTTGTTTTGCTTGGTCTGCCATGATGAATGGCACATCTTTCTCACCAATCTTTTCAAAATTCACCAATGTGAAACTTAACTCGTCCACTAAAACTCCTTTGTTGTTATCAACCCAATTACACCTAAAGATAGGAACTCTAAAATTTGTATAGTCCAATTCCCATATGTCCTCAATGACGTCGTAAGACGACATCTCAGCTTTGCGTGGTCTTTTATCTTTGGCACTAGCAAAATACAACGAACAAGCTTGAACAGTGACCCCACTATTTTGAACTACACTGCTTTCATATTGATGCTTTGTGTAGTATGAAAATCCATTTATGTCATATCCTTCATATGACATGACATCCATTTTTGGCTTAAAGGTGAGCCATTTTATGTTCTCAGCAACATTATTCGATGATTCAGATAGTTGATTAAAGACTTTCTCTTCAAACCACCTAATAAATGTTCGATTATGCTCTCTTGCAAGCCACATTGAACTGGATCGTAGATGATTTCTCTTGATAAGATCATTTTGTTCTGTGATGTAGCTACTAACTTCATCAATGTTGTGTAAAATATACAAATGTTCTTGCTCCCACAACTCATGACTAATTCCTTTCACTCGTGCTCCCAGAGTTCCTTTGCCACAATAAGATTCAGTGTGATGGGAATTTTTTAGATCGCTAGAAGTTTCATTGCAATTCAAAAAATCATTGCAAAAGTCCATCACCTCCCTAGCCACATAACCCTCAATAATACTTCCTTTGGGACGATAATGATTCTGAACATCACCTTTAAAAACACTCATGTAGCGTTCAAATAGATACATCCAGTGTAAGAAAATTGGACCCAACATCTTCACATCCCTTATTATATGTACTACAAGATGAACTGTGATATCAAAAAATGAAGGAGGAAAGTACATTTCAAGCTGACACATGGTAACAATTACATCTTTTTATAATTTATCGAGAGTTTCAGGATGTATCACTTTATTGCATATTTCATTGAAGAAGTAACAGAGTCTTGTGATTGCAAACCTTACATGCTTCGGTAATATAGATCGAATATCCGCATGTAAAATTTGTTGCATTAAGGTGTGACAATCATGAGATTTGAGACCTATCAGCTTCAGATCCTTCTTTGATGTCAATCTATGAATATTAGAAGAGTATCTTTGTGGAACCTTAATATTATACAAGCACTCACAGAAAGTCTTTTTCTCCTGCTTTGACAAAGTGTAACAAGCTTGTGGTAAATATGTGTGGCGACCCCTGATCTCCACTGATAATTCTTTTCTTATATCCATTAATTCTAAATCTTTTCAAGATTTGACGTCGTCTTTAGTCATTCCTAGTATATTCAATCACGTACCAATGATGCTATCATAAACATTTTTTTCAACATGCATGACATCAATGCAATGTGTAATTGACAAGAATCTCCAATAAGGAAGATCCTAGAATATTGACCTCTTCTTGTATAAAGATTTGTCACATGTGAGAGTACGACTACTTGATCTCTTTCTAAATTCATTGACAATATCTTTCACCCTGTCATATACAACATTTCCTAATATAGGTTTAGGATCACTCCGTTCCTCAATTGATCCATTAAAGGTTTTGTGTTGCCTTCGATAAGGATGCACTTTTGGGAGAAATCTCTGATGACCAAGATATACGATTTTACCACCATGTTTCAGTCAGATTGAATCAGTATTTTCCTCACAAATAGGACATACTTTATATCCTTTTATGCTATATCCAGACAAATTTCCATAAGTTGGAAAGTCATTAATCATGCAAAACAACATAGCACACAAACTAAAAATCTCTTCACGTGAAGCATCATATGTCATAACACCATCTTCCCATAGTTTCATTAGGTCATCAATTAGAGGTTGAAGGTAAACATCAATGTCATTTCCAGGTTGCTTGGGCCCTGATATCAACATTGACAACATGACATACTTATTTTTCATACACAACCAAGGAGGAAGATTGTATATAACAATCATAACATGCCAAGTTCTATGTTGGCTGCTTAATGTACCATAAGGATTCATTCCATCTGTACAAAGTCCAAGTCTTAAGTTCCTTGTTTCTTTACAAAATTGAGGGTATAATAAATCAATTTTCTTCCATTGTGGTGAATTAGATGCGTTCCGTAGGATGCCATCATCATTGGCCTTTAACTCCCCATGCCAAGACAAATTTCATGCATCTTAAGTATTAGCAAATAAGCGTTGAAATTGTGGTATTATTGGTAGATACCACATCACCTTGGCAGGAGAGCCATTCTTAGCCTTACCTAAATTTGTGGTCTTGTACCTTGACTATTACGACCCCCATCTCCCGATAACCCCCAATTAAGGGATACCGAGAGGTCGAAGCCGCACCCATAACTTCCGGATCAAAGGTTCGGCAATTAACCAAGAATAATTATCAAATTTTAACATACTATACTGAAAAGCTGTAAGAAAATAAATTTTTGCATACCTTTTTAAAAACTTGGATCTCTAAACTTCTATCCACATTAGGGATCCTACTCTAACTAATCCTCCTGGCTTTAACTTTATGTATTTCACATTATGACGATTTACTGTTTGTCCTTTTGGCTTGTACCTAAAATGCCGACAAACAAAACGTCGGTCAGTCGAAGCTGGTATGTGGGGGAAATAATAAACGTGCAACTATATTAACAATGTAATCATGCAATTAATCATTTAACATTCAAGATTACATTTTAAGCCATACAACTCAATCCATACATATTCTCTAACTCTGGGTTGTCCCTGCAGTGGACTTATATAATACCTCTATAAAGGTAGAGTCGCATGGCACTACTCAAGGTAGCCCAATATCTAACTCAATGTGACTTGATGGTCCTACCTCAATGGTAGCCATGTACTAAGTCATCCATAGACCTGATGGACCTACCCAATAGGTAGCCATGTACTAGGTCTTCCATAGACCTGATGGACCTACCCAATTGGTAGCTATGTACTAGGTCTTTCTCTAACCTGATGGACCTACCCAATTGGTAGCCATGTACTAGGTCTTTCTCTAACCTGATGGACCTACCCATAGGTAGCCATGTACTAGGTTAGCTATAATGCCACAGAGAGAACCAGGATCTGAGTTTGTAGGCATATATCCTTTGTGATAGTCATATCCACATTATAGTTTACATGAACTAAATTCATCCAACAGTTTATTCAAGTCATCAGTGAAAAACTCGGAAAACCTCGAAAATCTATCTCGAGATATTCATAAGCGTAACCACATACCTTTGGTTGCAGATTTCAAGACAGAATCAAATATGCAGAGAAACCCAATCAAGCAAGCAATAAGGAAGAGAAATCCTGAAATAAAAGTACCAATTTCCTTTTATTAATATTCATCCAATTTCATCACATTACTTAGGATTTCAATTCCAATTTTAGGGTTTCTTTAGGAATTAGGGTTTTTGCCTCCATTATTAATATTATGATCTCTAATTTATCACAACCCTCAATTCCTTTCAATTTTAATATTCTCAACAGTATTAAGATCATTATTTGGCAATTTACTTTCTTAATCCAAAATTTCAAGGTTTTTCTCTTCCTTTATCCCCAAATTAGGGTTTCTATATATATTATCCTTTATTTATGGATTCAACTCTAAATTAGGAAATCTTACATTCAAAACAGTTGAACAATCCACCTTTATCATTAACAGGGTTAATTTTATCAATTTGACCCATTAACTCACCAAAATACGCCCTTCATCTTCAATTAGGGTTTCTCATCAACTTTTAATACATTTTACTAGCAAATTAAAGTACTTTTGTAAAACAGAGCAGAACTAGGTTCCCAAAGTATTTTTATTAGAAACCTGATATTTTTTTACACAACTTTCATGTATAAGGTTTTTCCATTAGACAATCCTATCAATTTCTACAGTTTTTGCAAGATAAACCTATACCGACCAATCGTAGCTTGACACGTCAGCTTATAAACTCGTTTAACAGCGGTCGGCTACAAGAAAGATTACCTTTTTACCCTTATGACTCCCAGCTTCTGATCCCGTACGGATTGGACAAAAGTGTCTTTTAGCCTGATCGTCTTCCTCCCTGCGCTCGGCTCCCGCTCGCGAGTCAGGTTCAGGGACAGGTCAACTCGATAGTTGACCTTGGGCTCTAGTGCGCCGAAGGCTAAAGCAAAGGTACCATCATCGTCACTAGGACCGGACAGACTCGCCGGTGGTCTTCATCTTCTGTCTGGTGGCGGGGATTAGGGACAACCATGGAGCCGCCATGGTTGGCAGGGGAGAAGGAACAACTCCCGCTATCATCGTTTCGTTCAACGATTTGGTGCTAGGGAAAACTACCAAGGCCTTGTGGCACCTTGAGATCGATTTTGTGCCCTCGCAGCAGGGTATAAGGCCCCCCTTATATAGCCTTGGCCTACAGCCATCGTCCATGGAGTCTGACTCCACAAGGACTTTGGGGAAAGGTCCTATGACCTTCCAAAACTGGGGGTCTACCAGGTCTGGATCTTCTTCCCAAAACGATTGGGAGTACAATCTTCCTGAGCCAAGGACCACGAAGGGAGGGAGCAATGCGAGAAAAACGCTCGCTCTGTTGCTCCGACTTTCCTAAACAGACCAAGGTAGGAGATGATGCAAAGCCATTCGATCACAATCCAACGTTCTCCAGTGTGCGCCCAAAAGAAATTGAATTGTGACATTTAGGATAAATCGAGCCACTTTAGGATTTCTAAAAAAATCCATATCTGTCAATCCGTTTATCCAATTGATCCCAAATTTTAAGGGAAAGTCCATAATGACTAAATCCACGTATGTACCAAATTTGGGACTCAAACTCGAAATCTTGAGATGCTTTTCTTTATATGCAAGTTATTTCTTAATAAGGCATATTTTAAGCATATTTTCCATTTCATAATCTTTTATTTTCTTTATTTTTCTTCCTTTTAGCATTAGAAACTATGTGGATGTGAAATCTCGTCCAATATGGATTCATTATCTATATTTCCACATATTTCTTGTAATATTATCATTTTCTCACCTTTCTTCTAAATAAAGCAATATTCAATTAATCCTTTCTCTTTCTTGTTGCATTATCTTTCCAATTTGGACTCCTTGGGACCCAAGGAACCCAAAAGGAACGAAATCCATCCTTGGAATATATTCCTTTGCATTCAAAAGATTTCTACATCCTTCTTTTCCCCATTTCATAATATTCTTTTAATAATTGAATTTCCTTTTCCTTTTCCTTGTTATTGGGCCCAATAGCCAATAAAGCCCACATAACAACCATCAAGGCTATTGTAAACGAAATCTATTTATTCAAAACAAATTATATCATTATTTGTTCAAATATCTTTAATATGAGAAATTGCATTTCTCACCACCCAAAAGTTGGGGTTGTAACATTGACGCACCACACTTTGGAAAATTGATCAAATTACTATAGTCCTTCTGAAATAACACACAATCATTTGGACATGCATGAATCTTCTTAGCCTCCATTCTCATTGGGCACATTATTTTCATTGCTTGATATGTTGAAATCAGAAGCTCGTTGCCTTCAGGAAGAATTTCCTTTAACAAAGATAACAGTGAAGTGAAACTCTTATCGCTCCACCGGTTGTAAGCTTTAAGATTATATAATCGCATCACAACACTCAACCTCGTGAACTTAGTACAACCCTTATATAACGGTCTTTCAGCATCATGGACAATGTTTGCAAATAAACAAGGTGGATCAATGACATTGTTCCGACAACTACGTAGCATCTCATCAACCATATAATCCTGAATCAGTTCATCATTGACATTATCATCATTATCTATATCTTCTATGCCACAACTATTAGTATCGACATTTTCTGATCCATAATTAAATTTCTCTCCATGCCAATGCCATTCATTATAACCTTGTATGATCCCGTTGTATATGACATGATTCTTAATTTCCTCAATAGTATCAACTTTCAAATTATTACCACAATTTCTACATAGACAATAGAACTTATCTATAGGTAATTTCCTATGTTCCTCAGCAAATCTGATAAATTTATCAAGACCTTTGGCAAACTTTGGACTGCAATGGTTCTTGATAGACATCCAACTTTGATCTATTTTCTCGATCACATTAAAATTAATTATAAAATTTAGCATTTAATATTGATACTATAAGTTGTAAGTTTTTATTGATAGGAAGTTAATTACTTTCATACTAAATTGTACCACCTATCCCATTTTTGAATATTTAATCTCACTAGTAATTGTATAATTTATGTTTAGTTTTCAAGAAAATTTCAGCAGCATTTCCCCTAAGTTCTCTAAGTACATCAATGTAAATGGCAAATAACCACCCACATATGTACTCAGAGAACAAATGAGGAGATACTACTAAAATTTTCTTCAAAACTAAACATACAAATACAATCACATCCTAAGTGAGATTAAATATCCAAAAAAGTCCCAGATCGGGGACTATCCAAAATTTACTCCTAATGAGTAAATTTTGAACATATTTCTAAATTAATATATAAATGTATTATTATCATATTTGTATATTAAGTTAAACATTATGCATTGATGATCTCATCTATAAACCCTAAAGTGTCAATCTGGACTATACTATATTTCTAGAATGTATACAATGATTACATATGTGACTGATAATAAAATGTAGATATGAAAGAATACATGTTTTTATTATTGATTGGGTTACTAGTCAAATAAAATGAAAAAAAATAATGTAACTGACCTGAGCCGCCGAGATGAAAATGAGAGAACCGTGAGCAAGAGGATGACTGGTTGGTGAATTGCCCAATTGATCAGTTAAAGACATGCAGTTGAAGAGGTGAGGGTTCAATATATGTGGGTATACGACTGCAATGATGCCGTATAAAATGTGTTGAATAGACTTAAAAAATACATCATTTATGGGTAAACGGCTGCAATGACGCCGAAGCAAAAGCCATCAAATATAGGACAGGGATACCTTTACATAAGAATTCCTAGTTAATCCACTACTCATGTACTCTGTTTTGAAGATCAATGATGAATGATGTACTATTTATAATAAAACGTGTTCAACAAGATTATGAAGCACCTGATTACGTTTTGTGATTGTGAAATCATTTCACGGAAATTGTTTTCCGGAAGAAGAAAACAAGCACTTACGAGTCATAGAATAGATGTAATAAGGATCAAAGCAAGCACCTTCCTTTCATGATTGTGGCAATGTAATTGACGAGAATTAATGCTCAAGGAAGAAAATATTGTTTAGAAGTTTACAATCGGCTAAAAATTATTGTCGTTATCAATGGACGGAATTGACAGAAAATGAAGATCACTAAACCAAATATATGGAACTTGTAACTGAGATGCGGATGATCTCATCGCCTTATGTGGCAGTAGCTGTCGTACCTTGTGTGCAGGACAACAAAGATGAAGCCATTGGCACCTATGGCAATTGGAGGAAAGAAGAAGCTGTCGACGTCGAGCATGTCAGCGCCAGCAAGGGTATCCACGGCGGGAGAGGACGATGGCGATGGTAGACGACGGTCGTGCGGTGATCTAGAGGTTGACGGCAATGGGGGAGCTCGCGGTAGAGGTCGACGGAAGAGTTGGGCGTGGAGAGCAGAGTGGCCACCGGTAGAAGCCCTCCCAAAGAGCCAACTATCAGGCGAGCAGCCAGTACCGAGCTGCAGCGAATGGCAGATGGCAGACCGTGGATTTTTGTCAAAACAAATGGGAAGAGCGAAATGAAGAAGCTCAGCAAACCTAGTAGTCCGCCGAACGACCTAACAGCTCGAGACGTCGGTACCCTTGCGTCTGAGCAAGCTGCTAGTACCTTTGCGTCTGCGCTCGTGGGCGTGGGCCGCACCTCAAGCCGAGACGGCGGTCGGTGCTCAAGATGAGACGGTGGTCGGTGCTCAAGCTGAGACGGCAGTGGGTGCTCAAGGCGAGACGGCGGTGGTGGGTTGTAAATCGGCGAGACGGCGGTGGTGGGTTGTAAACCGGCGAGACGCTCCCTCAAGGCTTGTGTCGTCAAAGCAAAATAACCTGATCTGACGAGGGCTCGCGGGTAACGAAACCCTGGAAGGAGAGAGATCGTGATACATAACCGGGCGCTGTGCTATAGGGACGGTTATTGTGATATAACCGACCCAAGAGATCAAGCAGTCTCCGAACTAAATATCTATAAGGTCGCTCGATGGAGAATTTCGTCGACCGAGAGTGGCCCAAAGGGTCGTCTCGGTCGAGAATTTCATCGACCGAGAGTGGCCCACAAGGTCGGTTAAAAATAAAAAACTGACCCTAGATGTACTTATAGACGCACAAAGGCAAAATGGAGCCAATTTGACCCAAAAAGTCATCTCGGTCGAGAATTTCATCGACCGAGAGTGGCCCAAAGGGTCGTCTCGGTCGAGAATTTTGTCGACCAAGAGTGGCCCTACAAGGTCGATTAAAAGTAAAAAAAACCGACCCTAGATGTACTTATAGACGCGCGAAGGCAAAATGGAGCCAATTTGACCCAAAAAGTCGTCTCGGTCGAGAATTTCGTCGATCAAGAGTTGCCCTACAAGGTCGGTTAAAAGTAAAAAAACGACCCTATATGTACTTATAGACGCGTGAAGGCAAAATGGAGCAAATTTTTTCCGCAGGATTCTCTATTGAGAATTTTGTCGACCGAGAGTGGCCCTATAAGGTCGGTTAAAAGGAAAAAAACTGACCCAATAGAGGTAAGCAGTGCCCGAATTTTTTTGTACACTGTTAGGTCAGTTATTTGGAAAAAAATGACCCTATAGCTCGACACTTAAGGATGCGCAAAGGCAAAATGGAGCCAATTTTAGCCGTGGGAAACATGTTGGGTAGGATTTTAGATAAAACATATGCTATTAAAAAACCGACCCAAAGGGTCGTCTCGGTCAAGAATTTCGTCGACCGAGAGTGGCCCAAAGGGTCGTCTCGGTCAAGAATTTCGTCGACTGAGAGTGGCCCTACAAGGTCGGTTAAAAGTTAAAAAAAACGACCCTAGATGTACTTATAGACGCGCGAAGGCAAAATGGAGCCAATTTGACCCAAAAAGTCATCTCGGTCGAGAATTTCGTCGACCGAGAGTGGCCCTACAAGGTCAGTTCAAAGTAAAAACCCGACCCTAGATGTACTTATAGACGTGCGAAGGAAAAATGGAGCCAATATGACCCAAAAAGACGTCTCGGTCGAGAATTTTGTAGACCGAGAGTTGCCTTACAAGGTCGGTTAAAAGTAAAAAACCGACCCTATTTGTACTTATAGACGCGTGAAGGCAAAATGGAGCTAATTTTTACTGCGGGATTCTTGATCGAGAATTTTGTCAACCGAGAGTGGCCCTATAAGGTCGGTTAAAAAGAAAAAAAACCAACCCAATAGAGGTCGGTGCCCAAATTTTTTTATTCCGACCTACAAGGACGGTTATATTAAAAATCCAACCCAAAAAGTCAACCCTATTAGATTGGTTGTTTTAAAAAACCGACCCAATAGAGTTAAGTGGTGCCCGAATTTTTTTCATAATTTCTAGGTCAGTTTTGCTAGTAAAAGTGACACTTTCGGCAGCGACGTTATTGATCAAAAATGTAGTAGTGTGGGCTATCAACCTCTTGGCATAATGTATGTATCTATGAATATATATATATATGCATACATATGTGGAGTCAGGCTAGAATACACTCGAGTGTATCCGGAGCGGAATACACTCAAGTCGTTTTCCATGATGTAATATTTTTTTTGAAAATCTAATCCGTTGATCTTCTTAAACAACTTGTGAACAACTCATACGCAAAATTTGAGCACATTTGGATATGTATAGCTCATGTTATGAAGACCGCAAAAATTATGCATTTCAAATTAGTTCCGCGCGTTGATTTTGTTGCCCTTGGATGAGTGAGCTACACGCATCCAAATGGGTTCAAAATTTGTATGTAGCCTAGTTATAGTATGACGGTGAAGATCAACGGTTTACATTTTGCAAAAACTAGTCTTGATATGCAAACACACTTGAGTGTATTCGTGCGATCCGTACACTCGAGTGTATTCTAGCCTGACTCTACATATGTGTATTAAATATATATATATATATATATATATATATATATATATATATATATATATATATATGTATGTATGTATGTATGTATGTATGTATATTGACTACCTGTGTGGGTAATTGAGACGATTAAAATTCTAATAGAAAGACTCATTTAGTAATACATAGTAAAAATTTTACTGTTTTGTCACAAATGTCAATTTCAATGCTTTAGGAGAGATAATAAAAATTTCACAATGTATTTACAAAATAAGTCTTTCTATTAAAATTTTAGTCATCTCATTACAATTATGTGCCTTCCTATTATAAAATAGATCTACGGATAATAAAGTTAGTTACATGTGCAGGTAGTGAACATATACCCTACACTATATATATATATATATATATATATATATATATATATATATATATATATATATATATATATATATATCAATATGACACATGATATGCTTACTTTGCTTGCAGCATGTATGGTTATTTAATGGTGCATCACCTCTCAATCTTATTTGTAATTCTGATGTTGTCTTTTATAAAACACATAGATATCATCAGTAGACAACACTAATCATTATGATTGTCAAAGTTTTGTAAGGATCCATAAACCAAACCATGTCTTCCCGAGAATTAATTGATTCTGACTTTAGATTTTGTCAATTAATCTAAGATTTGGTAGTTAACATTCAAATTCAAATTGGATTGGTTCATGGTTTTTGACAATTAGTATTGTCCAATGTACATTCAATACTTTGATTTTGTTGTTGTATCTTTATAGAAAAAAAAGAAAAAATATTAGTAAAAGGTATATTACAAATAAGTAATGGTTATTTAGTGGATTAATTTATGTGTTACATGTGCTCAACATGTTTTCTGCTAGTTAAAATAGATATGACATATTAAAACTTTTCTTATGTTAACAATATGACATTTTGTACAAAGCTTCTTAACTACATATTCACACTGCATATCTATTGTATTGTGGGTACATGCACGATGCAATTTTACAATTTTATTATGAGTGTCTCGACCGTTTCCCATACCCGTTAAATTAAATAGTTAAGGGTATGGGTAGGTCAGACCTGCTTCGTACCCACACAATTTGCATCCCTACATTCAAGGTATAGCCATAATCTTGGGTATATCTTTCAGATGAGCCCATAGTTCTTGCCTTTGATGAGATGGATTGTGAGCAATAAAGCAATGACACTAATATGTAATCTTGCTTTATTAACCAATCCATATTATATCTTGGTCAGAAATCCTCATCATAGTTGTCTTCCACACATTAGGATTCCATGTCATACATTAGGATTCCATGCCACACATATAGATGTATCTATGTATGTGGATTATCTTGATATTATTTTATTACTCAATTCCTTTATTTGGCTGTCTAAACCATTTGTCTAATTTTTTTCCAAAATGATCCAATTGAATTTTCATCAAAATTTCTATTTCTGAACTGTCAAGAACAACACCAAGATCGGTCATTATAAACTATGCCCATATGTGATGCTTGTTTTACATTCTAAAACCAATTATAACATTTTAAATGATGCTTTTATAAATTCTAAAACCAATTTAAACATTTTAAATGACCTTTATATGACGTTTTCAACAAGTTTCACATTTTAAAAAAAAAGTGGCCATTCTATTCATCCCGTAGTTGTGGGTTGAACCTGAGACCTTTTGGTGACACACCAAGAGCCTTAACCAACTAGGTTGTCCTCACTTAGACAACAACAAGTTTTACATTTAAGAATTGTTATGGATGGTTTTTGTGATGTTTTAAATGTTACCTCGATACTCAGTTAGAACCGACAATTGGGTAGGGTTTGATTGGGTTTTGATCTGTAAAGCAGATTTCAGGTTTAATTCTATTCCAAATCACATTTTTATATAAAGTATATGCAATGTCAAAAATCACAATGTATTTAACCATAGCATTGCTTATTGGACATGCAAAAAATATCATAAAAATTAATATTTTATATATTTCAATAAATCAAACAACAATGTTTGGTCATTTCACGTCACTCTTAGGTGGGATGGGTTTTAGCCGCTACAAACTAAAATTTGTGCACATAGGTTTCTAACCAAATGAGTATTTTATAGTTTATTTCGATTCATTCCAAGTCATAACTTTGGGTCATGCTGGGTTGGGTCCATCAAGTTTGGTATGAGATTACCAACCCTAGCCCCTATTTTAGGGATGTATCTTACCCACCACCAATATCATGTAGAGTAAGGGTACGTATAAAAGAACCATTTATTACCAAAAGTATCACTCCTAATGGCTAGACAACCAAAGGTGAGAGGCCTTGGGTGTCCGTCCCTAGAAAGATACATAGTTTCACACAAGTAATATATATGAAAAGGAAATAAAATAACCAACATACATAACAAGATACAATATGGATATGTTATTAAAAAAAGATACAATTTGGATATAGAGACATGTACCCATTTTTGTTTCAAGGATATCAAATTGATGTTTCATTTCCAAGCTAGTTGTTCGGAGTGCAACAGATCTTCATTTGACATCTAAAAGTTTGGATAAACAAAATATATAAGTGTGAGTGCATTGAGTACCCTATGAAAAGGTATGTAAATAAAGTTTAAGATTATGATAAATTTTCTTAGATAGAAATATTATAATAAGCAAGAAGAAAGGACAAGGCCAGAAAAAAAAATCAAGCGACATTCTTATATACAAAGCATATTTTAGGTCTCATTTTCCATTATGTCAACATTAGGCCTTTGACCAACTTCCAGAGGAAGGTTTGCGAGGGGAATTTAAGATGAAAATCCTAAATGTCTTTTTGTTTTTGTGTGAGGGACCATAAAATCAAAGTAAATGAGCTAACCATGTTTCAATTATGGCTTGTGCACTTACCTCGAGAATTCAGCCAGGTATATAAGGTTATATAATGGATTTCTCTATATTATGTTCAAGGTTTGTCGATATAGTGTAATCAAACATAAACATAGTATTCATAGGAATAATAGCTCAAACAAGTAACTAAGTACCCAAGCATCTATAAGAACATACATATAAGCCAATATCATAGTAGGGTCCAGAGATTAAGCATATATTGTGAGTAGTGAGCAAGTTATGATTCTTGAGTAAGATCCTAGCGAAGGTCCACATGAAGGGAACCTAAAATGGAAAAATATATAATATGGGGTCTTAGATCAACATGATTTTGATAAGATAAACATCATATTTGTCATGTGGATGTTTACTAGGCCTAGGTTTCAATTAGTTCATTCTTAGATCCAAGGTTCCAAACATGCATGCAATTATTTAACATAATCCAAGTATCAACATTAGGCCCTAGGTCTAGGTGAACCATCCACATTATGAGTGATAGAATATAAAGATAAACTCTAATTCAAAAATGGGGGGGGGGGGCATGGGGTTGGGGTTATTATCGTGTTTCACGTGCAAGGTCATAATCAAGTCCTATTAGATCAATTTCATGCAACATGGTCATGTTTCCAAGTCATAAGATCATAAAGGAGCTTTAAGTAGACTGATTTGGGAATTAGAGC
Organism: Alisma plantago-aquatica; assembly: GCA_963693085.1. Taxonomy (NCBI): domain Eukaryota; kingdom Viridiplantae; phylum Streptophyta; class Magnoliopsida; order Alismatales; family Alismataceae; genus Alisma; species Alisma plantago-aquatica. Next base: position 456,460,989 of record OY856411.1, on the reverse strand, counting down.
TACAAGTATGGTAAATCTACTGATGTGAAGTCTTAAAATAACATGTACATTAGAGCATGATTCAAACAAGATTAGAGTTCAAAAATTAACATATGCATTTATGCCATGTAAGGTGTCACATGTATTTCATATGTAGTCAAAATAGCATATGAGCATGTTGCATGGGATTTCACATCACATGTCATCTTAAGGGTTGATTTGAATGTTTAGTATAGAGGTTTGAACATTGTATCAACTTTTGCATAATGTTTAAAGATCTAATCATGTAAGTACTTACGCATCACATTGTAGGGAATATTAGTGTACAAAGGTGAGTATTTGGACCATATTAGTTACTCATGGAAAAGTAGCACTAAGGTCATTCAAACTTGACACAAAACATCATAAAGTATATTGATTTCAAAGTTAAATGCTCATATGGTAGCAAAATAGACCAAGGTTCCATCTTTGAATAAGCTCATCATGTAGGTATATAACTGGGGTCATTTTTAGGTCAAAGAAGTCACTAGAGGTGCATCAAGATGATCCAATGCACTATTGAATCCCAAAGTAGAGTAAGGTTACTGATCTAGAGGTTTAGGGTAACATTTGATTATTGGTGACTGAATGAAAGCATACTATGACATGGAGATCATTAAATAAGCATAAAGTAACTCTTTTAGAAAAATCAAGAGAACGCTGAATAGATTTGGGTTTTGAAATCATTCATAGTGTATAGATCTCATTTTTTTGATCAAAAAGTGTATATAACATGTTGGATTTGGCCAAGAGAGTTGTAAGATATGGATATTTGAAGATTACCTTGAAAACGATATTTCTGGATGGTTGGATTTTGATCCAAGGGCCGAGTATGCCTCTGGAAATGGGTGCCTCTCAATCTTGAGCTTCATGGGCCTGGTAAGGTACCGGCCTTGGCCCCGCTATCTGACCAGAGTTGACGCCCAACTACAATCCATGTCCGCCGCTCAGCATGCACCTACGGTTTCCAGTGTTGCTTGACCTCCTTCCATTATTCATGAACGCCGCTTGGCTCCCGTGATTCCACCTCTCATGCATGAATACAACTCGCACTGAGCACTCAAGGAAGAGAGAGGGATGGGGAGGTGTAACCTAGGTCCTTAGCTCGGGGATGCAATGTGCCCCTGATGATCTGACTGTGGTTGCGCTTATCTACATAACCAAGGGAGCTCGAGATCCACACAACAATATCGGGGCGACGACCACATGTTGCTCGCCGGTGTGGGATCAAAATGGGGGAAGAAGGGCTCAGTGGGACCCAGAACACCATTGTGAAAGTTTGTCTCGATGGCACGGAGTCATATGTGGCTTCAAATCATGATGACATGGTGTGTAGGAGAAAAGCCCGAAGTGGGTATGGTGGCGGCGCCACCATGAAAAGGGGGGAGAAGGAGGTAGAAGAGGAGCTACAGTGCGTGAAACATAGTGGAATTAGAATAAAAAAGATGGGGAAGAAGAAAACAAAGTCAAAAGGGGCTCCATTTTGTACAAAGAGGTGTAGAGATGCTAGATTGGCCATGGTAAAAGCATGTTACTTGTCTTACACAAGATACAAGATGACCTAAAGTTGTTCGATAGGATCTAGTGGCCATAAGTCGATCGAAGGGCGGTGAGACTGGATCTATGGTCCTAAAATAGAGCCCTCTCATTGGTCTAGAGGAGCTCCTACATATTGTTGACTTGTTTAAGTCAGGTTAAAAGAGTGTTTTTTTTGTAATATTGCAAAATTCATACCTCCCAGACTGTAACTCTGATTGAGATGAAATTTTCACCTTTGATTCACAAAATTTTCTCTACTTCTTATACTAAAGTTTTGGATGCTACATGATAATTTTGAGGACACTTGATTTTATAAATTAATTTTTAAAAATATAATTATGCACTTAACTATAGTCAAAATAAGCATAAAGTGACATTTAATCAAAATCAATTTATCAATTGAGTATGGTGTTATTCAAAGTCATCCAATTGAAGGTGAGGGAGGTTTTTGAATATAATAGAGCATCTAATGAGTTAATATGTGAATTAGTTTGATTAAAGAAAAAAATCTTAATTGTCATGGTAAGCATGTTCTTTACCAAATATCTGTTTACCCTTTACTTGTTTTACCCACATCCAAAATGGGTAAGGATAAAATGAGAAGTTTTATCCTACCTACTTTACCATTTACCCATCAATATTGTTGGTATGTATGCCCTGAGAGCCAATCATGGGATGATTGGTGGGATACATTAAGATTAATTTGATAAACATCAAAGGCAAGCTTTCTTTCTGGTTCAATCATATGAGATAATGATCGAACAGATTGAATGTATAGATAATGAAAATACTCAATGACGTATGCTTTCAGGTTGAGGACCTGAACAATGAGATCATACAGATGCTAAGAGTTTGTACATTCTTATTATGTCCCTAGTCGGATGTCATTGTAGAAGGTAGATAGACAACAATGACACACAAGACTAGATTGTGGTGTTGGTGGATGACAGAATGTGTTAGTCATGATATGGAGATATCAAACCAAACACATAGGTACTTGTTAGAGAACAAGTGTACCAGGCAGACCCACCGTGAGTTTAGCACATGGAACCATGACATGGTAGTCATAGTCAGTTCTCACAGTGATGGTGGTGAGTGTAATTCTTTGACCTGAAATCACTACACTCAACACATGTCGTTGGGTACACTTTGACATCATCAAACGCAGTCCTGAAACATGGGGTATTATAAAGGTGATGATTGGGTGGCTTTGACACATGGGGCTTTTGAGGGGTGAGTGATAGATATGGGATTTGTCCCTTCTGAGGGAGTTTGATATCCATGGCCACTTGATGAGTAGGATTGAGATAGGCGTGCACACGCATGTGTGAATTAGTATGTGATATTGATGTCATACATATCTCCTCCAGTCTACTCTGAGATCAAGAAAGTGAATGAACGTTGACAGGATGACTATTCCATGCCTTGAGTTCATTCGGGATATCAGTGATAAAGGAATTATACATTCACTGTAACACCGTTCACAGATTGTAGGATTCAAAGTTGTTCTCCAACTTTCCTTTTCACTTGGGTAGCATTGATGTGCGACTAGGCACCGCTCTTTGCTTGTGAAATCATAAGTGTTATGAACTTTCACTGCCAACGTCAAATGGACCTGCAGGGTCACACACATAGGATTTAACCTGGAAGAGGAGTTTATCCACAAACAATGTTTAGATTGATTACTAAAGGAGTTTAGTAGTTCAATTAAACACTCAGTTAATTGATAGCTCAATATCATAGTGTTCAAGGTGTTGGACCGATTGATTAGAGTATCGGATTGATTGAAACTGCAATTGACTGATTTTGAACAATCTGCACTTCCAACCAATCGGCTCATGTGATGAACCGATTGGCTTAGGTTGGTGAACCGATCGGATCAAGTGGTGAGTCGATCGGCTCATGTGTCAATGAAACGATCGGCTCAATTGTTGAACCGGTCAATTCGTGTGACCAACCGAGATCGTTTGGAAAGTCAGAAGACTATTTTGTAAATACAATTTGTTTCACTTGTACAAATTCGATTTGGACAAGGATTAATATTTGATTAGTTGGAAACAAATATGAAAGTCAATTTGAGTTGGACCAGGACCACAAACTGATCGGCTCAGAAGTGAATCGATCAGCTCAGGTGCCCCAACCGATCGGTTGAGGTGTGAACATATCAGCTCAGGTCCCCAACTGACCATTTCATGCTTGAAACGATCGGTTCAGCTGGAGCAGTTGGTTGTTTTGTGGAAAATCTTGAATCCTTCTACTATTGCTTTAGTCCTGCATTGCCTGGGGTAGAAAACCATGTCCCATGACCCTCCTATATATTTAGGGGTATTGTGGGCTTCTCAGGAACAATAACTCAGAACACCAGTTGCTCTACAAAGTTGTCATTCTCTCTGGTTGTGGTAACTGAGAGAGCCCGAGCAAGTGCTACCCGATAAGGGAGGCACAACAAGGGAAAGACAACTGCAAAAAGGCAACTGGTTGCAGGAGAGTGTGTCGGTGACTAGGACACCGACAGGAGGGTGCGACTCCTTCCGATTCCTTGTGGGATAAGGAGATCGGAGTTCTAGGTGGTCCGTGTGGACTACTATAGAGGCGGGAGATTTCTGCCGCTCGGAGGACAATTGTCAATCCCGACAGTCCCGATGAGACCAGGAGCTGCATAGACATTGCCCAATATCGGAGGTGAAGACCGCTCAATCCACGAGGTAATATCATCGACCAAGCCTCGGGACAAGGTATGTCTCCACAAACCATCCTTCCTATTGTATAGACGTTGACTCGATTCTTTATTCTGGGTTTGGGAGAAAATTTTTGTTTTCGCTGCCTTTTCTGTCTCCCATAAAACCCAACAGTGGTATCAGAGCCACATCAACTGCCCTATAGTTTAGGATTATCGATATGATCAATTTTGGTTTGTCGCCTTTATTTATTGTATACGATGTGAATAAAATCGGCTTTATGCATGTCCAATCATATATCCACAAATCCCAATATACATATATGATATTTAATATGAATGCACTTGATACACGTCACCCTTAAACGAGTTTTGTGATGGATGTTGTTGGTATGTATGCCCTGAGAGCCAATCATGGGATGATTGGTGGGATACATTAAGATTGATTTGATAAACATCAAAGGCAAGCTTCCAATTCTTTCTAGTTCTGTCATATGAGATAGTGATAGAACAGATTGAATGTCTAGAGAATGATAGTATTCAATGATGTATGCCTTCAGGTTGAGGACCTGAACGATGAGATCATACGGATGCTAAGAGTTTGTACATTCTTGTTATGTCCCTAGTCAGATGTCATTGTGGAAGGTAGATAGACAGCAATGACACACAAGACTAGATTGTGGTATTGGTTGATGATAGAATCTCATTAGTCATGATATAGAGATATCAAACCAAACACATAGGTACTTGTTAAAGAACAAGTGTACCAGATAGACTCACCGTGAGTTTGACACATGGAACCATGACATGGTAGTCACAGTCAGTACTCACAGTGATGGTGGTGAGTGTGATTATTTGACCTGAAATCACTACACTCAACACATGTCGTTGGGCACACTTTGACATCATCAAACGCAGTCCTGAAACATGGGTTGTTATAAAGGTGATGATTGGGTGGCTTTGACACATGGGGCTTTTGAGGGGTGAGTGATAGATATGGGATTTGTCCCTCCTGAGGGAGTTTGATATCTAAGGCCACTTAATGAGTAGGATTGAGATAGGCGTGCGCACGCATGTGTGAACCAGTATGTGATATTGATGTCATACATATCTCGTTCAATCTACTCTGAGATCAAGAAAGTGAATGAACGTTGACAGGATGACTGTTCCATGCCTCGAGTTCATTCGGGATATCAGTGAAAAAGGAATTATACATTCACTGTAACACCATTCACGGATTGTAGGATGAAAGTTGTTCTCCAACTTTCTAATTTCACTTGGGTAGCAATGATGTGTGACTAGGCACCTCTCTTTGCTTGTGAATTCATAAGTGTTATGGACTTTCACTGCCAACGTGAAATGGACCTGTAGGGTCACACACATAGGATTTAACCTAGAAGAGGAGTTTTGTCCACAAGCAATGTTTAGATTGATTACTAAAGGAGTTTAGTAGTTCAATTAAACACTCAATTAATCGATAGCTCAATATCATATTGTTCAAGGTGTTGGACGCGTTGATTGGAGTATCGGATTGATTGAAATCGCAATTGACTGATTCTGCACAACCTGCACTCCCAACCGATCGGCTCATGTGATGAACCGGTCGGCTGAGGTTGTTGAACCGGTCGGCTCAAGTGTTGAGCCGATCGGCTCAAGCCCAGGGTGAAACGAGCGGTTCAAGTGTTGAACCGATCGGTTCAACTGGTGCAACCGAGCAAGTTGGGAAAGTCAGGTCGGTGAGAATTTTCCTTGCATTTCACTTGCCCAATTTGATTGGAACAAGGATTGGTATTCGATACCAATTAGAAACGAAAGAAGGAAAGTCAATTGGGAACCGACCAGGACCACGAACCGACCGGTTCAGAAGTGAACCGATCGGCTCATGGGTCCCAACCAATCAGTTGGTGCTCCAACCGACCGGTTCAGGTCCCCACGGTTCAGGTTGCGAGTTGGTTGTTTTTGTGGAAAATCTCGAACCCTTCTACTCCTGTGTTTAGTCCCGTATTGCCCGGGATAGAGAACCCTGTCCCATGACCCTCCTATATATATAGGGGTAGTGGGGGCTTCTCAGAGAAAAACTCAGTGCAACCAGTTGCTTTGCAAAGTTGTCGTTCTCTCTGGTTTTGGTAACCGAGAGAGAGACCGAGCAAGTGCTTCCCGCAAAGGGAGGTGCAGCAAGGGAAGGACAACTGTAGTTGCAACTGGAGGCAGGAGAGTGTGTTGGCGACTAGTACGTCAACAGGAGGGTGTGACTCCTTCCACTTCCTTGTGGGACAAGGAGTGTGGAGTTCCAGGTGGTCCGTGTGGACTACTATAGAAGCGGGAGGACACTACCGCTCAGGAGGACAACTGTCATCCGACCGTCTAGTAGGAGGAGGAGGAGTCAGTCCCAGTGCGACCATGAGCTATACAGACACCGTCCAAGACAGGAGTTGAAGATCGCGCATTGCGCGAGGTATTGTCGCCGAGCAAGCCTCGGGACAAGGTATGATTCCACAAACCATCCCTTTCCTAATATATAGACGTTGACGTGTTTCCTCGGTATGGGTTTGGGGGAAAATTTTTTTGTTTCCGCTGCCTTCTCTGCCTCCCCTAAAACCCAACAGTGGTATCAGAGCCACGTCAACTGTTCTATATTTTAGGAATATCGATATGATCGATTTTGGTTTGTCGCCTTTATTTATTGCATACGATGCGAATAAAATTGGCTTTATGCATGTCCAATCCTAAATCCACAAATCCCAATTTACATATTTGTTATGTATTATTAATGCACTCGATACGCGTCGCCCTTAAACGAGTTTTGTGGTGGATGTATAGCGTGGTTATGGCCAATAAACCCTATATGTGTATGGTTGTATGTGGTTGTTTGCATCTCGGTCTGCGCACCGATCTTCCCTCTCTTATTCCTAATGTAACTCGAAATAATTCAAGATTATTTCCTACCTTTGCTCCCCCCGAATGTAACTCGGGATTTCCCTTTTAAGCAATGTAAAAATAGGATAGATTTTATTTCCTATTATGTCGTAGACCGGCAGACATCTGACGACAGTTGAAACGATCGGTTCAAGGTGTGAACCGATCGGTTGACGTTCCAGACGATCGGTTCAAGGAGTGAACCGATCGGTTGATGACCGGTTCGAGGAGCGAGATGAGCGGGTGGCGGCCATGAAGAGATGCACGATGACCAGGTGAACCGATCGGTTGGAGGAGCCAACTGATTGGCTGGTGGCACCCAGACGACCGGCTGGAGAGAACAGATCATTCATGTGATGAGATGATCTACTCGGAAGGCAAAGGCACAGAGTTCATCTTGTATTGGTTGCATGTGATGTAGACCTAGATGACCGTGATTCCTCTTAGCTTGAGGAATCACATTAGGATGGCCATAATCATCACTTTTTATTGTGTGTGCATGTTTTCTGTGGGATATAGCATGTATATGATACGTACTATGTATTGTGGTGATTGGATATGTATATGTATATAAAATCAAATCCCTCATTAAAATATTAAGTCTTATATGCCTTCCATTAGCGGCACACATGAAAAGCTCGATCGACCAAGCGTAGGTTATGCCAAAGCGTGGTGCGCCGTCTATCTTGTGGAAGTGTGAAGGGTAGACATGTAGGTTCTGCCAAAGCAGGGTGCATGTTTACCGTGTCGGCTTTTGGGTTAGACTTAACTGGTGATTCTTAGAGCGTCTAAGCCCAGAGGCAAGGAATGTTCATGGCAAGGTGTTGTGCATGTTCATTCAACAAGAGTTGCATATGATGCAATTGGCAAGAGTTGCCTACCTGAGAGATCTAAGTTGTGGGCGATCAGCCAAAGCTGACTCATGACTTAGAGGATTTCAGGATCTTGCCCACTAGAAGGTTGTACGCTACAATCTTCTGAATTGATGGTGAGGGCTATCAATTTGAAGTAAAATAGTGGGAGCGATAATTAATTAAAGGCCTAATTATATCGTCAAACTTTCAATCAATCAAATAAGTCAAAAAATGAGTTTTGGACTAAAATTGCATATTTTCCTTTTTGTAGTACAAATGGAAAGAAACAACAACAACTTTTCTTTGCGATCGGTCCTTGATAAGGACAAGCTAAACGGGACTAACTTCCACGACTGGTATCGGACATTGAGAATTGTTCTCACTCAAGAGCGAAAGCTCTATGTCCTGGATACTCCAATTCCAGAGGAACCCGCTCCTAATGCACCAAGGGCATAAAGGGATTCTTACAAGAAGCATGTTGATGATGCAATTGATGCTAAGTGCTTGATGCTATGTTCAATGAACCATGAGTTGTAGAGACAACATGAGAACATGGGTGTCATAGAGATGATTCAGCATCTCAGGAACATGTATGAAGATCAGGCACGACAAGAGAGATACAATGTTTCTAGGGCACTGTTCAAGTGTGTCATGAAAAAAGGAGATCCAGTTGGTCCTCACACACTCAAGATGATTGGGTATGTGGAGAAACTGTAAAGACTGGGATTTCCACTGAGCCAAGAGTTGGCTACTGACGTGATACTGCAATCGTTGCCAGAATCTTACAGTCAGTTTGTGATGAACTACAACATGAACAACTTTGATAGGCCACTGTCAGAGTTGTTGGGCATGTTGAGGACAACCGAGTTACAGATGAAGAAGGACAAGCCTAAGTCTGTGATGGTGATCACGAGCAAGAAAGGCAAGTCCAAGCGCAAGGGCAAGGGCAAAGCTAAGAAAGGTTCTGATGCTAGCCATGAGCCCAAGTCATCTTCAGCTCTCAAGGCCAAAGGAGGCGTGACCAAGAAAGGAAATTGCCACCATTGTCAAAAGTTGGGACATTGGAAAAGGAATTGTCCTCTCTATCTGGAAGAACAAAAGAAGAAGGAGGCGACTGAAGCCTCTACTTAAAGGTGTCATGAAAGTAAACTTGTAACACTTTTGAGGTATATGATACCAAGATGTAAAGTGTAAGGCACTCATAATTGGGGCAAGTGTTGCCGCCATAGATAGGAGTACTTTAGTTTATTTTCAGCCTACAAGGCATGTAATACAGTTATGAACTGCTATTTCATATTTGCCAATAGATAGAAACACTTTATTTTTGCATATTGTATGACAATGATGGCAATTAATAAAGAGATGTTTCAATTTATACAGATATGATCTTTGTGGCAATGCCTTGTTTATCTTGTGGTATATGATATGCATGAGATAAAATGATACCTAAAGTTATTGATAACTCAAACAATCTAATTAGCATCAATCATGAGAAATTCATTTCTAGTTTCCATATGATGGATAAATCTAGACTCTTTTGGTTAGAGAACCAGTAAGAGACATGAATATCTTGGACATGATTAATCAATCTTCACTAATATAGTGGGAGAGTGATTATCCTATTAGGTATAATACATGTGATGTATTTACATACCTATTGGAACTAATGCTAATACTTCAAATGGTGTTTAGAGAAATACCAATATGAATATCTTGAAGTGTTCAAGATTATCATAGATGAAGTACAAATTTGGTAAAGTATTAATTCTTGATGAGATCAATGAATGAAATACTTGGACCAAATGTTTGAAATCCTTATGAGTGATTATGATAGTGTATCATAGTGAACTCATGATTAAGGCATGGTGATGTCTAAATCAAGAAGGAATCATACTCTAAGGAGTTAGAGAATGATTATCAAATAACTGAATTCTTCTTAATAAAAGAATGCCCCACACTAATAAAAGAGATTAAGAATCACAAGGGTTGTGAGTTCTTATATCCTTAATAGATACACCTCAATTATCTATGTGATAAGTTGTTCATGTGATGAGTCAACTATCTAGATGAATATGAGGAATCAGATTTTGAGTTATGATATAAAACCATTACATTCTAAATGACTTCCATGTGAGCCATAAGGTATGACCTTGATGGTAGCACTCATTGGATCATATCCATAAGTGCAAATAAGTCTTAAGTGTTGAGACACATGGATAACATTTCAAGAAGGATGATGCTTGTTAATTGCAACTTAAGGACTAAGAAATTTGGCATATGGATACTAAAACCGCATTCCTATGAGGAATAAAACCAGGATGTGTACGTGACACAGCCTATAAGGTTTATGAATCCACTAATGCAAATGAAGTCTAAAAGTTACAATGGACTAATCAATATGATTAATTGAGTACAAGCAACTCAAAATTGGATCTTTACTTTGATGATATAGTCAAAGGGGCCGGGGTGGAATATCTCGGGTGGTGCGGCTCGCAAGCCCCCTGCGAGGGGGCACGGGTTTGACTCCCAGCGTTCCACCGAAGTGAATTAGCCCACGTGTCATCCGACCAATGATGCGACTACTTGGTGGTCCCTGTATGGGCGGGGGGCATCCGGGGGTTTACGCCCCCTGTGGGGGTCACAAAAGTGGCGCTCGTGCGGGAGTGGTTCCCTCGTCATAACAAAAAAGATATAGTCAAAGGGTTTGACTGATATGTCAAAGATAAAGAAGGGATCTGTGATTTAGTGGGAGCGTATTCACATTCCACATGTTGATGTGAAATGGAAATGTTCTAAAATGGAAATCCAAAAGTGGAAATTATCTTTAAAGAAGATAGAGATGTTTCCTATATGATAGGAAAAGAGATCTATAGAGATAGTTCTCGAAAAATCTCTTGACCTGGAAAGAGAAAGCATACATTGGCAATCTGTACTGAAGGGTTCAGTATGCACAGATTCAGTGGGAGAAAACTTGTCCATGTTATATGGATATTAGTATCCCAAGGCCAAGTGTCCAATTCTTATGAAGAATGGTAACACTAAGAATAGATATGGATCTATCATGTATGTAATCATCCCATTGTCTTGCATGTATGACATGGCAAGAATAAAATGCATTCATCATCTTGTATGTAGGACATGGCAATATGATGTGCTCATCCTGATAACTCGTATGTAGGACATGACGAGTGGATGTCTGTCTACTTCCAGTAAGGGTTACTGGAATACCATAAGAACTTGATAAGTACTTGGGAAGTACTAGTTCTATGGAGATAAGGAAGAGTTCGATGTAAAGAGTTACATTGATGTGAACTTCTAAAAGGACAGAAAATTAATCGCAAAATATACATAGGATGTATAAAAGTGAAAGTTTGTTGATAATTGGAAGTGTTCCAATAAAACCATTTAAAAGGGAAGTGTCGAGTATCTGTGTGTTAGTGAACAGCAGTGGATACTATATGGATCTGAAAGTTCATGAGATGAACTTATATTCCACTCATTGATGACAAGTCTGGAATCCTTGATCATGCAATGTGGCTAAAGGTTAGCAAAGGAATACTAGATCGCATATTACGGCAACTCCATCTCATACGTGTGACGTACAGCGAAGAGATGAGAGACATGCAATTTATACATACTTTGGCAAGGTGTTGCCATTACTCACTATGTTGGCACTAGAGCACAGTAACATGTGGGACATGTTTGAATATCACTATGAATATGATTCAAGAGTGATTGGCTCGCAGTGCAAGTGGGAGTCTGTTGGTATGTATGCCCTGAGAGCCAATCATGGGATGATTGGTGGGATACATTAAGATTGATTTGATAAACATCAAAGGCAAGCTTCCAATTCTTTCTAGTTCTGTCATATGAGATAGTGATAGAACAGATTGAATGTCTAGAGAATGACAGTACTCAATGACGTATGCCTTCAGGTTGAGGACCTGAACGATGAGATCATACGGATGCTAAGAGTTTGTACATTCTTGTTATGCCCCTAGTCGGATGTCATTGTGGAAGGTAGATAGACAGCAATGACGAACAAGACTAGATTGTGGTGTTGGTTGATGACAGAATCTCATTAGTCATGATATAGAGATATCAAACCAAACACATAGGTACTTGTTAGAGAACAAGTGTACCAGACAGACTCACCGTGAGTTTGACACATGGAACCATGACATGGTAGTCACAGTCAGTACTCACAGTGATGGTGGTGAGTGTGATTATTTGACCTGAAATCACTACACTCAACACATGTTGTTGGGCACACTTTGACATCATCAAATGCAGTCCTGAAAAATGGGTTGTTATAAAGGTGATGATTGGGTGGCTTTGACACATGGGGCTTTTGAGGGGTGAGTGATAGATATGGGATTTGTCCCTCCTGAGGGAGTTTGATATCTAAGGCCACTTGATGAGTAGGATTGAGATAGGCGTGCGCACGCATGTGTGAACCAGTATGTGATATTGATGTCATACATATCTCGTTCAATCTACTCTGAGATCAAGAAAGTGAATGAACGTTGACAGGATGACTGTTCCATGCCTCGAGTTCATTCGGGATATCAGTGACAAAGGAATTATACATTCACTGTAACACCATTCACGGATTGTAGGATGAAAGTTGTTCTCCAACTTTCTACTTTCACTTGGGTAGCAATGATGTGTGACTAGGCACCGCTCTTTTCTTGTGAAGTCATAAGTGTTATGGACTTTCACTGCCAACATGAAATGGACCTGCAGGGTCACACACATAGGATTTAACCTAGAAGAGGAGTTTTGTCCACAAGCAATGGTTAGATTGATTACTAAACGAGTTTAGTAGTTCAATTAAACACTCAATTAATCGATAGCTCAATATCATATTGTTCAAGGTGTTGGAAGCGTTGATTGGAGTATCGGATTGATTGAAATCGCAATTGACTGATTCTGCACAACCTGCACTCCCAACCGATCAGCTCATGTGATGAACCGATCGGCTGAGGTTGCTGAACCGGTCAGCTCAAGTGTTGAGCCGATCGGCTCAAGCCCAGGGTGAAACGAGCGGTTCAACTGGTGCAACCGAGCAAGTTGGGAAAGTCAGGTCGGTGAGAATTTTCCTTGCGTTTCACTTGCCCAATTTGATTGGAACAAGGATTGGTATTCGATACTAATTAGAAACGAAAGAAGGAAAGTCAATCGGGAACCGACCAGGACCACGAACCGACCGGTTCAGAAGTGAACCGATCGGCTCATGGGTCCCAACCGATCGGTTGGTGCTCCAACCGACCGGTTCAGGTCCCCAACCAACCGGTTCACTTGTGAACCGATCGGTTCAGGTTGCAAGTTGGTTGTTTTTGTGGAAAATCTCGAACCCTTCTACTCCTGCGTTTAGTCCCGTATTTCCCGGGATAGAGAACCATGTCCCATGACCCTCCTATATATATAGGGGTAGTGGGGGCTTCTCAGAGAACAACTCAGTGCAACCAGTTTCTCTGCAAAGTTGTCGTTCTCTCTGGTTTTGGTAACCGAGAGAGAGCCCGAGCAAGTGCTTCCCGCAAAGGGAGGTGCAGCAAGGGAAGGACAACTGCAGTTGCAACTAGAGGCAGGAGAGTGTGTTGGCGACTAGTACGTCAACAGGAGGGTGTGACTCCTTCCACTTCCTTATGGGACAAGGAGTGTGGAGTTCCAGGTGGTCCGTGTGGACTACTATAGAGGCGGGAGGACACTGCCGCTCAGGAGGACAACTATCATCTGACAGTCCGGTAGGAGGAGGAGTCGTCAGTCCCGGTGCGACCAGGAGCTGCACATACGCCGTCCAAGACCAGAGTTGAAGACCGCGCATTGCGTGAGGTATTTTCGTCGAGCAAGCCTCGGGACAAGGTATGATTCCACAAACCATCCCTTTCCTAATATATAGACATTGACGTGTTTCCTCGGTATGGGTTTGGGGGGAAAATTTTTTGTTTCCGCTGCCTTCTCTGCCTCCCCTAAAACCCAATAGATGTATAGTGTGGTTATGGCCAATAAACCCTATATATGTGTGCTTGGTTGAATGTGGTTGCTTGCATCTCGGTCTGCACACCAATTCCCTACCTCCTTATTCCTGATGTAACTTGGTGTGATTCCGCTATAGGTGCAACACACTAGCCGATTTGACTCGAGTATATGCGCCCCATGAGGTCGGAACACACGTGATGGGTTTTTGCTTTCAAAATTTATAAACCTAACTAACACACCTAGGTCTAATAAAACAACTACACCCGCAAGCGCACGGGGTCGTGTCGTAGTATAGGAAGGTGGCAAGTACAGGGTCGATCCACAGGGAAAAGAGGGGGCGCTAGAGCTAGGTTAGTTTGGCTAGGTTCCTACTACGGAGACTAGGGTTAAGGGTTTAAAGGTGATTTGGTTGTTAAACTACTATGAACAAATGAGAAATTAAAGACAAGAATGAAATCTATGTTAACCCTAGACTAGATTAAGACTAAGCGGGAAAGAAAGGACTAAGCTAGGTATGAAAAGGCAAATTACACTAAGTCAAGCAAGAGAGAAGCAAAATATAAATTAAAGATCTAAACTAACATGAACAAGACAAGAGCAAGGCAAAAGCTAATTAAGCAAGGAAAAGGCTAACTAAGCTAAGCAAGCACAAAACTAGGGTTTTAAGCAATAAAGAGATGTGTGGGATATTTAGGGGTATGAACTTATCACTTAAGTTGGGGGTGACATATGAACATTATGATTCCATTTAGATTATCCAAACCAAACAACAAGTTAGAGTCTAATGAATTAACCTAAGATACTAACTGGCCATGTATATGCTAGGTTGTGTATAGGGGAACTAGTCCCTAACACCACCCACTACCCTTACGAGGCTCAAAATCCAATTAGAGTTTAATCAAGTCTAGGTTTCTACATTAGACATTCCTAGGGCAATTAGGGGCCGAGGGTAGTAATGGGGAGGTGAAATTAGGATTCTGGACCCCAATTCCCCCACATTCTAACCTTGAGAAGGCTCCATGCTAATTGCACTAGAATTATCCAATCTAGCTACTTAGATCTCTCACTTAGGTTTAGGGAGATTTATTAGGATGTAGGAATATGGGAGGCAACCTAGGGATCCAAGAATTGGACCTAGGGGCAAATCCCAAAATTCACACATATAAGCAATTTGCCTAAATTCCTAGGTGATTCCACACACAAACCAACAAGAAATCCATGGAGAATGAGATGCAAATAGAATATAATCATTAACAAATGGAATTACAATGTTTACATGTCATCTTCCCCCCAACATGGTATCAAAGTAACATAATATCCCCCAAACAGCCCACCCAAGGGGCCTAGTTACTCATAACAAAGAAAAATACAGAAAGAAAGGAGATAGAGGAAGAAGTAGCCATGGAGCTCGGTGTATATGAGGAATCTCCTTCCTCCAGCTACTGCAAGGACATCCTCCTTCTTATCCTTGGATGGAATGGAGTGGGATGATGGTGGGAAGTGGATGGAAGGCTTAGATATGGGGGGTTATGTGGTGGAGATGGTGAAATGGAGTGGATTTGAGGTGGAGGTGAAGTGAAATGGAGTGGAGGTGACAAGGGAGAGAAAATGGGACTCTAAGCAGCCAACCCCCCGACCTCCAGCCGCCACTAGGGCTTATATAGGGATCTAGGTGGTCTAGGGTTAAGTTAGGGGTAAAATGGGGAAAGCAGTGGAGAAATGGGTGGATTTTGTGAGTAGCACGGCCGTGGTGGGTAGGGTAGACCATGACCGCGGTGGATAGGCACGGTCGTGGGAATTAAAATGTGGAGATCACAGGAATATGTACATGGATGGCCACGGCCGTGGGGGCTCACCACAGTCGTGGTGGTGACCTATGGCCACAGGCATGTTGATCACCATGGTCGTTTTGGCCATTTTCATCCATTTCCGAGAGTTTCGTGATTTTTTGTTCTTAGGGCATGTCCACCACAACCTTTGTGGGGTACCACAGTCGTGGTGGTGTCTCTCCCATCCATTTGAGTTTTGAAATTGATCATCCATGGAGGGTATTGCTTCAAAACATTCTTTGACCACTTGGGGTAGGTTAGAAGTGGTTTTGGCCTCATTTTGGGATCCTCCAAGCCTGAGGAAACCCTAGATTGTACCATCCTCTTTCCATGCCATCAAGTAGTGTACAAAGTACCTATAAAACATGCAAAAATCCTCCATAAGTGCATTTGATAGAAATAAGCATATTGGGGGAAATAACATGTAATCTAACAAGTATAGATGTGGCTGAAATGCAAAATGACATAAGATAAAGCGCTAAAATAGGGATGAATCACCACCCCAAACATAAAACATACTTATCCTCAAGTATGCTCCAACTCAATCTCTCTACAAATTTTTCACAGTCAAGACATGACAAATGCAATGAAAAAGATGATTATCGCTGAATGGGATCAAAGATGACTAAGTGCATGCATTTCACCTCTCTGATCTCCTACTTTCACAATCCAATCATGAAGAGAGAACAAAGCATATGAACTTCAAATATAGCACATCGAATACACAAGTTATCCATATTTCTTCCATAAAGTTTCAGGTAAACCGTTTCATGGTGGCGTTAATCGAGAATGACTAGGAGTGTTGTTTCACCTTCATGCATTCGATCTTATATTTCAAATCACACCAAATGACCCACATGGCTGTGGAAAGGGGAAAAATGAGCTAGGTTTGATGTTTTCTAGCTCAATGGGTATGAAATTGGAAGAAAGGGTTGTGGTAAGATCCTTGGAGTGCTATTACCCACTCATCTTTTCTTCATTTGAATGCTCTTAAACAGGAGCATCCTTTTCTTTTGTTTTTGCTTTTCTTTTTCTTTTCCCTTTTTTTTTCTTTCCCTTGGTGTAGATAGGACATATGGTGGATAGAGTGAAGCGAGGAGATAAAGATATGTCCACCCCAAACTTTTAGAGGTGGCCAAGGCTGATTATGTGCACTAGGGCATCTTTTTATGAGGTGGAGGGGTATGAAGATGGTGGAAGAATAGTCGGATCAAAGAGGGGTCATTGGTATGATTTTCCACATAAGACATCCTGCATGAAAATTAATCCAATACTTCATCCTAGATATCACACCACATGAATGAACAAGATGAAATCGATATATCAATCAAGTGATTCTACAAACACTAAGCGTTCAAAGCTTGCTCAATTTCACAATTCAACCAAATCAATCATCATCATAAGAGAGGTGATTCACATGTAAAAAGTCAAACATTGATACCACTTAGAAATAAAGCATGACATTTCACTTGCATTTGTCAAAGGTCGTCATTTTTATTCAAAACAATAGAGATTGGGTCAAAACACACTTTCTAGGCAAGAAATCTCAAATTTGGGCAAAATTGGCCAAAACGGTGCCAAGTTGCCTTCAATCACATCTAAACCCTATATTATTGAACTTAAAGCAGTAAACAAGCAACTACTAGCTATAACATGCAAGAATTACCAAAAATCTAGATGATATGCAATGCATGGCAAAAATATCAACATTTTTTAAAATTACGCAAAAATAGCAAGGAAGAAAACTACAATGCATGCAAGTATGCAAAATAAGCACACAAAGTATGGATACACAAATATGAGAGATGGTTATACTGTTCAATCATCTTGAGAAAAAACTTAGAACAAGGAACATAGAAGAAAGTGGAGTAAATAGGGGATTACCACCCTACCACCCCAAACTTTTAAGCCATGTTGTCCTCAACATGAAATAGAAGCTCAAAATGGTAGGGTAGAGAGCATGGAGTCGTGGTAGATAAATGCCAAGAGGGGAGAGAGATCCCAATGTTTCCGTTGAGCAGGGGATAGCCTCCACGGTCATGGTGTGCACCATGCCCATTTTGGAATGCATGCAACACAATCGTGTTGTGTGGCACGGCCGTGCTGATATCCTTTCCATAGCTTCTCTACTTATTTGCAATTTTCTCTTCATTTTTGTTCTCCTCCTTGTCAATATCATCCATGCATCACTCTCCTTCCAATGTACCTATCCTAAAATGACATAAACAACAAAAACCATCAAGCATAAAGTGTGTGTGTGTTTTCTTGGAAAGTGTAAAAGCAAATCAAAAGTATCAAAAATTGAAGTTTGGGTGAAAAAAATCACAAACCTAGGTGGGTTGCCTCCCACAAGCGCTAAGTTTCATGCCTTCAGGTGGGCTTGTTGTTCTTTCACCATCAACCATGGTCCCAAAAAAAATGTTTTCACCCCCATCATAAGCAATCCTCTCAAATGCTTTCCTTGATTGATCTTCCTCCCAAGGGTCATGCGAGCTTTGTAAGTCTTTTTCAGCAATTCTCTCTCCTTAGGGATCATCATCATATATCTTAATCAGCCTTAAGACCCTCAGAATTCTCATGCCATAGGTTTTCTCTCTCTTGAGGAATGGGTCTTCATAGGAACTAAAGAGAGGGTTCTTAATCATATCCATTTGCTCATGGGAAGTAGGGGGAGCATGTGATAGTTGTGGTGGTGGCATCGGTGTTGATGGCCGTTGGACTTTAGGTGGAGGTGGGCATTGAGCTGGTTGGAATGTGAATTGTTGGGAGGGTTTTGGTGATGGAGGTGGTAGAATGAATTGAGGTTGGAAGTTGAACTGGTGGAGGGTTGTGGCAATGGAGGTGGTGGTAGTGTGTAAGGCTTAGGATAGCCTTGGAGGTAGGGTAGTGGAGGAGGGAATTGAGGTTGGAAAGTGAAGTGGTGGGAAGGTTGTGGCAATGGAGGTGGTGAAGGTGTGTAAGGCTTAGGATAGCCTTGGAGGTAGGGTGGTGGAGGAAATGGATGGGTTTGCGCATTTTGGCCTTCCATCTTGTCTTCTCCGAGTGGCTTGTCACATGCATAAGGAACAACCAAACAAAAGAAAGCAAGTTAGCAAACCAATATACACAAAGAATGCAAAGAAAAATGAATAAAGAATCGAAATGATGAGGACATTAGGAAAAGTCAAAGCAAAACTAACTAGCTAGGTCGAGCACTTCTAATCCCCGGCAACGGTGCCAGAAAGCTTGGTGTGATTCTGCTAGAGGTGCAACACACTAGCCGATTTGACTCGACTAGATGCGCCCCACGAGGTCGGAACACGCATGATGGGTTTTTTCTTTCAAAATTTATAAACCTAACTAACACACCTACGTCTACTAAAACAACTAAACCCGCAAGCGCACAAGGTCGTTTCGTAGTATAGGAAGGTGGCAAGTACAGGGTCGATCCACAGGGAAAAGAGGGGGCGCTAGAGCTAGGTTAGTTTGGCTAGGTTCCTATTGCGGAGACTAGGGTTAAGGGTTTAAAGGTGATTTGGTTGTTAAACTACTATGAAAAAATGAGGAATTAAAGATAAGAATGAAATCTATGTTAACCCTAGACTAGATTAAGACTAAGCGGGAAAGAAAGGACTAAGCTAGGTATGAAAAGGCAAATTACACTAAGCCAAGCAAGAGAGAATCAAAAGAGCAATTAAAGAGCTAAACTAACATGAACAAGACAAGAGCAAGGCAAGAAGCTAACTAAGCAAGGAAAAGGGTAACTAAGCTAAGCAAGCACAAAACTAGGGTTTTAATCAATAAAGAGATGTGTGAGTTGTTTTGGGGTATGAACTTATCACTTAAGTTGGGGGTGACATATGAACATTATGATTCCATTTAGATTATCCAAACCAAACAACACGTTAGAGTCTAATGAATTAACCTAAGCTACTAACTGGCCATGGATATGCTAGGTTGTGTATAGGGGAACTAGTCCCTAACACCACCCACTACCCTTATGAGGCTCAATTGGGTTAGGGGTTAGGTTCAATCCAATTAGAGTCTAATCAAGTCTAGGTTTCTACATTAGATATTCCTAGGGCAATTAGGGGCTGAGGGTAGTAATGGAGAGGTGAAATTAGGGTTCTGGACCCTAATTCCCCCACATTCTAACCTTGAGAAGGCTCCATGCTAATTGCACTAGAATTATCCAATCTAGCTACTTAGATCTCTCACTTAGGTTTAGGGAGATTGATTAGGATGTAGGAAGATGGGAGGCAACCTAGGGATCCAAGAATTGGACCTAGGGGCAAATCCTAAAATTCACACATATAAGCAATTTGCCTAAATTCCTAGGTGATTCCACACACAAACCAACAAGAAATCCATGGGGAATGAGATGCAAATAGAATATAATCATTAACAAATGGAATTACAATTTTTACATGTCATTTTCCCCCAACATGGTATCAAAGTAACATAATATCCCCCAAACAGCCCACCCAAGGGGCCTAGCTACTCATAACAAAGCAAAATACAAAAAGAAAGGAGATAGAGGAAGAAGTAGCCATGGAGCTCAGTGTAGATGAGGAATATCCTCCCTCCAGCTACTGCAAGGACGTCCTCCTTCTTCTCCTTGGATGGAATGGAGTGGGATGATGGTGGTAAGTGGATGGAAGGCTTAGACATGGGGGGTTATGTGGTGGAGATGGTGAAATGGAGTGGATTTGAGGTGGAGGTGAAGTGAAATGGAGTGGAGGTGACAAGGGAGTGAAAATGGGACTCTAAGCAGCCAACCCCCCAACCCCCAGTCGCCACTAGGGCTTATATAGGGATCTAGGTGGTCTAGGGTTAAGTTAGGGGTAAAATGGGGAAAGCAGTGGAGAAATGGGTGGATTTTGAGTAGCACGGCCGTGGTGGGTAGGGTAGACCACGGTCGTGGTGGATGGGTACGGTCGTGGGAATTAAAATGTGGAGATCACAGGGATATGCACATGAATGGCCACAGCCGTGGGGGCTCACCACGGTCGTGGTGGTGACCTATGGCCATGGGCATGTTGATCACCACAGTCGTTTTGGCCATTTTCATCAATTTCTGGGAGTTTTAGTGATTTTTTGTGCTTAGGGAATGTCCACCACGACCGTGGTAGTGTACCACGGTCGTGGTGGTGTCTCTCCCATGCATTTGAGCTTTGAAATTGATCATCCATGGAGGGTATTGCTTCAAAACATTCTTTGACCACTTGGGATAGGTTGGAAGTGGTTTTAGCCTCATTTTGGGCTCCTCCAAGCCTGAGGAAACCCTAGATTGGACCATCCTCTTTCCATGCCATCAAGTAGTGGACAAAGTACCTATAAAACATGCAAAAAGCGTCAGTAAGTGCATTTGATAGAAATAAGCATATTGGGGGAAATAACATGTAATCTAACAAGTATAGATGTGTATGAAATGCAAAATGACATAAGATAAAGCCCTAAAATAGGGTTGAATCACCACCCCAAATTTGAAACATACTTGTCCTCAAGTATGCTCCAACTCAATCTCTCTACAAATTTTTCACACTCAAGACATGACAAATGCAATGTAAAAGATGATTATCGCTGAATGGGATCAAAGATGACTAAGTGCATGCATTTCACCTCTCTCCTCTCCTACTTTCACAATCCAATCATGAAGAGAGCACAAAGCATATGAACTTCAAATATAGCACATAGAATACACAAGTTATCCATATTTCTTCCATAAAGTTTCGGGTAAACTGTTTCATGGTGACGTTAATCGAGAATGAGTAGGAGTGTTATTTCACCTTCATGCATTCGATCTTATATTTCAAATCACACCAAATGACCCACATGGTTGTGGAAAGGGGAAAAATGAGCTAGGTTTGATGTTTTCTAGCTCAATGGGTATGAAATTGGAAGAAAGGGTTGCGGTAAGATCCTTGGAGTGATATTACCCACTCATCTTTTCTTTATTTGAATGCTCTTAAAAAGGAGCATCCTTTTCTTTTGTTTTTTATTTTCTTTTTCTTTTCCCCTTTTTTTCTTTCCCTTGGTGTAGATAGGGCATATGGTGGATAGAGTGAAGCGAGGAGATAAAGATATGGCCACCCCAAACTTTTGGAGGTGGCCAAGGCTAATTATGTGTACTAGGGCATCTTTTTATGAGGCGGAGGGGTATGAAGATGGTGGAAGAATAGTCGGATCAAAGAGGAGTCATTGGTATGATTTTCCACATAAGACGTCATGCATGAAAATTAATCCAATACTTCATCCTAGATATCACACCACATGAATGAACAAGATGAAATCGATATATCAATCAAGTGATTTTACAAACACTAAGCGTTCAAAGCTTGCTCAACTTCACAATTCAACCAAATCAATCATCATCATAAGAGAGGTGATGCACATGTAAAAAATTAAACATTGATACCACTTAGCAATAAAGCATGACATTTCACTTGCATTTGTCAAAGGTCGTCATTTTTATTCAAAACAATAGAGATTGGGTCAAAACACACTTTCTAGGCAAGAAATCTCAAATTTGGGCAAAATTGACCAAAACGGTGCCAAGTTACCTTCAATCACATATAAACCCTATATTATTGAACTTAAAGCAGTAAGCAAGCAACTACTAGCTATAACATGCAAGAATTACCAAAAATCTACATGATATGCAATGAATGGAAAAAATATCAACATTTTTGAAAATTACGCAAAAATAGCAAGGAAGAAAACTACAATGCATGCAAGTATGCAAAATAAGCACACAAAGTATGGATACACAAATATGAGAGATGGTTATACTGTTCAGTCATCTTGAGAAAAAATTTAGAACAGGGAACATAGAAGAAAGTGGGGTCAATAGGGGCTTACCGCCCAACCACCTCAAACTTTTAAGCCATGTTGTCCTCAACATGAAATAGAAGCTCAAAATGGTAGGGTAGAGGGTGTGGAGTCGTGGTAGATAAATTCCAAGAGGGGAGAGAGAGCCCAATGTGTCCATTGAGCAGGGGATAGCCTCCACGGTTGTGGTGTGCACCACGCCTATTTTGGAATGCGTGCAACACAGTCGTTTTGTGTGGCACGGCCGTGCTGATATCCTTTCCGTAGCTTCTCTACTGATTTGCAATTTTCTCTTCATTTTTGTTCTCCTCCTTGTCAATATCATCCATGCATCACTCTCCTTCCAATTTACCTATCCTAAAATGACATAAACAACAAAAACCATCAAGCATAAAGTGTGTGTGTGTTTTCTTGGAAAGTGTAAAAGCAAAGTAAAAGTATCAAAAATTGAAGTTTGGGTGAAAAAAATCCCAAACCTAGGTGGGTTTCCTCCCACAAGCGCTAAGTTTCATGCCTTCAGCTGGGCTTGTTGTTCTTTCACCATCAACCATGGTCCAAAAACAAAATGTTTTCACCCCCATCATAAGCAATCCTCTCAAATGCTTTCCTTGATTGATCTTCCTCCCAAGGGTCATGCGAGCTTTGTAAGTCTTTTTCAACAATTCTCTCTCCTTGGGGATCATCATCATAGATCTTAATCATCCTTAAGACCCTCAGAATTCTCATGCCATATGTTTTCTCTCTCTTGAGGAATGGGTCTTCATAGGCACAAAAGAGAGGGGTCTCAATCATATCCATTTGCTCATGGGAAGTAGGGGGAGCATGTGATAGTTGTGGTGGTGGCATCGGTGTTGATGGTCGTTGGACTTTAGGTGGAGGAGGGCATTGAGCTGGTTGGAAGGTGAATCGGTGGGAGGGTTGTGGTGATGGAGGTGGTAGAATGAATTGAGGTTGGAAGTTGAACTGGTAGGAGGGTTGTGGCAATGGAGGTGGTGGTAGTGTGTAAGGCTTAGGATAGCCTTGGAAGTAGGGTAGTGGAGGAGGGAATTGAGGTTGGAAAGTGAAGTGGTGGGAAGGTTGTGGCAATGGAGGTGGTGGAGGTATGTAAGGCTTAGGATAGCCTTGGAGGTAGGGTGGTGGAGGAAATGGATGGGTTTGTGCATTTTGGCCTTCCATCTTGTCTTCTCCGAGTGGCTTGTCACATGCACAAGGAACAACCAAACAAAAGAAAGCAAGTTTACAAACCAATATACACAAAGAATGCAAAGAAAAATGAATAAAGAATAGAAATGATGAGGGCAGTAGGAAAAGTCAAAGCAAAACTAACTAGCTAGATCGAGCACCTCTAATCCCCGGCAACGGCGCCAGAAAGCTTGGTGTGATTCCGCTAGAGGTGCAACACACTAGACGATTTGACTCGAATAGATGCGCCCCACGAGGTCGGAACACGCGTGATGGGTTTTTGCTTTCAAAATTTATAAACCTAACTAACACACCTACGTCTACTAAAACAACTACACCTGCAAGCGCACGAGGTCGTGTCGTAGTATAGGAAGGTGGCAAGTACAGGGTCGATCCACAGGGAAAAGAGGGGGCACTAGAGCTAGGTTAGTTTGGCTAGGTTCATACTGTGGAGACTAGGGTTAAGGGTTTAAAGGTGATTTGGTTGTTAAACTACTATGAACAAATGAGGAATTAAAGACAAGAATGAAATCTATGTTAACCCTAGACTAGATTAAGACTAAGCGGGAAAGAAAGGACTAAGCTAGGTATGAAAAGGAAAATTACACTAAGGCAAGCAAGAGAGAAGCAAAAGAGAAATTAAAGAGCTAAACTAACATGAACAATACAAGAGCAAGGCAAGAAGCTAACTAAGCAAGGAAAAGGCTAACTAAGCTAAGCAAGCACAAAATTAGGGTTTTAAGAAATAAAGAGATGTGTGGGTTGTTTAGGGGTATGAAATTATCACTTAAGTTGGGGGTGACATATGAACATTATGATTCCATTTAGATTATCCAAACCAAACAACAAGTTAGAGTCTAATGAATTAACCTAAGCTACTAACTGGCCATGGATATGCTAGGTTGTGTATAGGGGAACTAGTCCCTAACACCACCCACTACCCTTACGAGGCTCAATTGGGTTAGGAGTTAGGTTCAATCCAACTAGATTCTAATCAAGTCTAGGTTTCTACATTAGACATTCCTAGGGCAATTAGGGGCCGAGGGTAGTAATGGAGAGGTGAAATTAGGGTTCTGGACCCCAATTCCCCCACATTCTAACCTTGAGAAGGCTCCATGCTAATTACACTAGAATTATCCAATCTAACTACTTAGATCTCTCACTTAGGTTTAGGGAGATTTATTAAGATTTAGGAAGATGGGAGGCAACCTAGGGATCCAAGAATTGGACCTAGGGGCAAATCCCAAAATTCACACATATAAGTAATTTGCCTAAATTCCTAGGTGATTCCACACACTAACCAATAAGAAATCCATGGAGAATGAGATGCAAATAGAATATAATCATTAACAAATGGAATTACAATTTTTACATGTCATTTTCCCCCAACATGGTATCAAAGTAACATAATATCCCCCAAACAGCCCACCCAAGGGGCCTAGCTACTCATAACAAAGCAAAATACAAAAAGAAAGGAGATAGAGGAAGAAGTAACCATGGAGCTCGGCGTAGATGAGGAATCTCCTCCCTCCAGCTGCTGTAAGGACGTCCTCCTTCTTCTCCTTGGATGGAATGAAGTGGGATGATGGTGGGAAGTGGATGGAAGGCTTAAATATGGGGGGTTATGTGGTGGAGATGGTGAAATGGAGTGGATTTGAGGTGGAGGTGAAGTGAAATGGAGTGGAGGTGACAAGGGAGCGAAAATGGGACTCTAAGCAGCCAACCACCCGACCCCCAGCCGCCACTAGGGCTTGTATAGGGATCTATGTGGTCTAGGGTTAAGTTAGGGGTAAAATGGGGGAAGCAGTGGAGAAATGGGTGGATTTTGTGAGTAGCACGGCCGTGGTGGGTTACCACGGTCGTGGTGGGTAGGGTAGACCACGGTTGTGGTTGATGGGCACGGTAATGGGAATTAAAATGTGGAGATCACAAGGATATGTACATGGATGGCCACGGCCGTGGGGGCTCACCACGGTCGTGGTGTGACCTATGGCCACAGGCATGTTGATCACCACGGTCGTTTTGGCCATTTTCATCAATTTCTGGGAGTTTTAGTGATTTTTTGTGCTTAGGGCATGTCCACAATGACCGTGGTGGGGTACCATGGTCGTGGTAGTGTCTATCCCATGTATTTGAGCTTTGAAATTGATCATCCATGGAGGGTATTGCTTCAAAACATTCTTTGACCACTTGGGGTAGGTTGGAAGTGGTTTTGGCCTCATTTTGGGCTCCTCCAAGCCTGAGGAAACCCTAGATTGGACCATCCTCTTTCCATGCCATCAATTAGTGGACAAAGTACCTATAAAACATGCAAAAAGCCTCCATAAGTGCATTTGATAGAAATAAGCATATTGGGGGAAATAACATATAATCTAACAAAAATAGATGTGGCTGAAATGCAACATGACATAAGATAAAGCCCTAAAATAGGGTTGAATCATAACTCGAGATAACTCGAGATTTCTTTCCTATCTTTGCTCCCCCCGAATGTAACTCAAGGTTTCCCTTTTCAAATTTAAAATAGGATGGATCTTTTTATATTTCCTATTATGTAAAAGAACGGAGGACAATCTCATGATGACTGAGATGATCAGTTCAAGGTGTGAACTGATTGGTTGGTGATACAGACAATTGGCTGGAGGAGCGAGACGAGCGGGTGGAGACCTGAGGAGATGCATGACGACCAGGCGAACCGATCGGTTGGAGGAGCCAACCGATCGGCTGGTGGCACCTAGACAACCGGCCAGAGCGAGCAGGTCATTCATGTGATGAGTTGATAAACTCAGACGGCTATAGAACTTCATCATGGACAGGTTGCATGTGATGTAGACCTAGATGACCGTGATTCCTTTTGGCTCGAGGAATCACATTAGGATGGCCATAATCATTGCTTTTATCATTTCACATGTTTTCTGTGGGATATAGCATGTATATGATACATACTATGTATTGTGGTGATTGGATATGTATATGTACCTATAAAATCAAATCCCTCATCTAAATATTAAGTCTTTTACGCCTTCCATTAACGGCACACATGAAAAACTTGATCGACCAAGCGTAGGTTATGCCAAAGCGTGGTGCTCTGTCTATCTCATGGAAGTGTGAAGGGTAAACATGTAGGTTCTACCAAAGCAAGGTGCATGTTTACTGTGTTGGCTTTTGGGTTAGACTTAACTAGTGATTCTTAGAGCATCTAAGCCCAGAGGGACGGAATGTTCATGGCAAGGTGTTGTGCATGTTCATTCATAAAGAGTTGCATATGATGCAATTGACATGATGGCCTACCTAAATAGTCAAGATTGTGGGCAATCAGCCAAAGCTGACTCATGACTTGATGAAATATGGATCTTGACCCACTAGAAGATTGTACGCTGCAATCTTCCAAATTGATGGTGAGGGATATCAATTTGAACAAAAATAGTGGGAGCGATAATTAATTAAAGTCCTAATTATATCGTCAACTTTTCAAATCAATCAAATAAGTCAAAATTGAGTTTTGGACTAAATTGCATATATTTCCTTTTGCAGAACAAATGACAACAAATAACTATCACTTTTCATTGTGATCGGTCCTTGAAAAGGACAAGCTGAATGAGACTAACTTCCATGACTGGTTTAGGACATTGAGAATTGTTCTCACTCAAGAGCGAAATCTCTATGTCCTGGATACTCCAGCTCCAGAGGAACCTGCTCCTACCGCACCAAAGGCAGAAAGGGATGCTTATAAGAAGCATTCTGAAGATGCCATTGATGCAAAGTGCTTGATGTTGTGCTCCATGAACCACGAGTTGTAGAGACAACATGAGAACTTGGGTGTCATTGAGATTATTCAGCATCTCAAGAACATGTATGAAGATCAAGCACGGCAAGAGAGATATGATGTCTCCATGGCGTTGTTCAAGTGTGTCATGACAAAAGGAGATCCAGTTGGTCCTCACACGCTCAAGATGATTGGGTATGTGGAGAACCTGACGAGACTGAGATTTCCCCTGAGCCAAGAGTTGGCTACTGACGTGATACAACAATCATTGCCAGAATCTTACAGTCAGTTTGTGATGAACTACAACATGAACAACTTTGACAAGACATTAACAGAGTTGTTAGGCATGTTGCGGACAGCTAAGGCACAGATGAAGAAGGATAAGCCTAAGTATGTGATGTTGATCAACGGAAAGAAAGGCAAGTCCAAGGGCAAGTGCAAGGCTAAGAAAGGTTCTGATGCTAGCCAGTAGCCCAAGTCATCTTCAACTCTCAAGACCAAGGGATGTGTGACCAAGATAGGCAATTGCCACCATTGTCAAAAGCCAGGACATTGGAAAAGGAATTGTCCACTCTATTTGGAAGAACTAAAGAAGAAGGAGGCGAAAGACGTCTCCACCTGAAGGTGTCATGAAATAAACTTATAACACTTTTAAGGTATATGATATGAAGATATAAAGTGTAAAACACCCAATACATGGGGCAAGTGTTGCCACCATAGGAGTACTTTACTTTATTTTCATCCTTGAAGGCATGTAATAGAGTTATGAACTACTATTTCATATTTGCCAATGGATAGAAACACCTTAATTTTTGCATATTGTATGACAATGATGGCAATTAATAAAGTTGATGTTTCAATCTTTGTGGCAATGCCTTATTTATCTTGTGGTGCTTGGTATGCATAAGATAAAATGATACCTAAAGGTTATTAATAACTCAAACAATCAAATTAGCATAAATCATGAGAAATTCATTTCTAGTTTCCATATGATGGATAAATCTAGACTCTTTTGGTTAGAGAACCAGTAAGAGACATGAATCTCTTGAACATGATAAATCAATCTTCACTAATGGTAGTGGGAGAATGATTATCCTATTAGGTATAATACATGTGATGTATTTACACACCTATTGGAGCAAATGTTAATACTTCAGCGGTGTTTAGAGAAATACCAATATGAATATCTTGAAGTG
This sequence comes from Alisma plantago-aquatica, assembly GCA_963693085.1. Lineage (NCBI taxonomy): Eukaryota > Viridiplantae > Streptophyta > Magnoliopsida > Alismatales > Alismataceae > Alisma > Alisma plantago-aquatica. The sequence goes on along the minus strand of OY856411.1, from coordinate 456,432,223 downwards.
TTCAAGAATATCATAGATGAAGTACGAATTTGGTATGAGAACCTTGTGAGTGATTATGATAGTGTATCATAGTAAACTCATGATTAAGGCATGATGATGTCTAAATCAAAAGGAATCATACTCTAAGGAGTTATAGGATGATTATCAAATAACTAAGTTCTTCTTAAATAAAGAATACCCCACACTAATAAAGGACATTAAGAATCACAAGGAGTTGTGAGTTCTTATATCCTTGACAGAAATACCTCGATTATCTATGTGATGAGTTGGTCATGTGATGAGTCAACTATCTAGATGAATATGAGGAACCGGATTTTGAGTTATGGTTTATGACCATTACATCCTAAATGACTTCCATGTGAACCATAAGGTATGCCCTTGATGGTAGCACCCATTGGGATGAAATCCATAAGTGTGAATGAGTCTTAAGTGTTAAGACACATGGATGGCGTTTAGAGAAGGATGATGCTTGTTTATTGCAACTTAATGACTAAAAGATTTGGCATACAGATACTAAAACTGCATTCCTATGAGGAATAAAACAAGGATGTGTACATGACACAACCTATAAGGTTTATGAATCCATTAATGCAAATGAAGTCTATAAGTTACAATGGATTAATCAATGTGATTGATTAAGTACAAGCAACTCAGAGCTGGATCTTTACTTTGATGATATAGTCAAAGGGTTTGACTGATATGTCAAAGATAAAGAAGGGATTTGTGATTTAGTGGGAGCATATTCACATTCCACATGTTGATGTGAAATGATATGTTCTAAGAATGGAAATCCAAAGTGGAAATTATCTTTAAGGAAGATAGAGATGTTTCCTATGTAATAGGAATAGAGATCTATAGAGATAGTTCTCGAAAACCTCTTGACCTGAAAATAGAGAGCATACATTGGCAATCTACACTGAAGGGTTTAGTGTGCATAGATTCAGTGGGAGAAAACTTGTCCATGTTACATGGAGTTGGCATCCCAAGGCTAAGTGTCCAATTCTTATGAAGAATGGGAACACTAAGAATAGATATGGATCTATCATGTATGTAATCATCCCATTATCTTGCATGTATGGACATAGCAAAATAAAGTGCATTCATCATCTTGTATGTAGGACATGACAATATGATGTGCTCATCCTGATAACTCGTATGTGGGACATGACGAGTGGATGTCTGTCTAGTTCCAGTAAAGGTTACTGGAATACCATGATAACTTGATAAGTACTTGAGAAGTACTAGCTCTATGGAAATAAGGAAGGGTTCACTGTAAAGAGTTACACTGATGCAAACTTCTGAAAAGGACAGAAAATTAATCGCAAAATATATATGGGATATATAAAAGTGAATGATTGTTGATAAATGGAAACATTCCAATAAAGTTGTTTAAAAGGAAAGGTCGAGTATCTGTGTGTTAGAGAACATTAGTGGATATTATATGGATCTGGAAGTTCATGAGATGAACTTATAGTTATTCCGGTCATTGATGACAAGTTAGGGGTACTTGATCATGCAATGTGGCTAAGGTTAGCAAAAGAATACTAGATCGCATATTACGACAACTCCATCTCATACGTGTGACGTACAATGAAGAGATGAGAGACATGCAGTTAATACCGACTTTGGCAAGGTGTTTCCATAACTCACTATGTTAGCACTATAGTACAGTAACATGTGGGACATTTTTGAAGATCACTATGAATATGATTCAATGGTGATTGGCTCACAGTGTAAGTGGGAGTCTGTTGGTATGTATGCCCTGAGAGCCAATCATGGGATGATTGGTGGGATACATTAAGATTGATTTGATAAACATCAAAGGCAAGCTTCCAATTCTTTCTGGTTCAATCATATGAGATAATGATAGAATAGATTGAATGTCTAGAGAATGACAATACTCAATGACGTATGCTTTCAGGTTGAGGACCTGAACGATGAGATCATATGGATGCTAAGAGTTTGTACATTCTTATTATGTCCCTAGTCGGATGTCATTGTGGAAGGTAGATAGACAATAGTGACACATAAGACTAGATTGTGGTGTTGGTTGATGACAGAATATCGTTAGTCATGATATGGAGATATCAAACCAAACACATAGCACTACTACAGAAACGACCTTTGGCGTCGGTCGTTTAACCCCATTTGGCGTCGGTTTCCGACCGACGCCTATGTGGGCGCCGCTAAAGGTCGAACACTTCGGCGTCGGTTTTTTAACCGACGCCTATTTAATCTATAGGCGTCAGTCGTTTAGTAGATAACCGACGCCAAAAGGGTTCGCGCCACAGAAAACGGCGTCATCTAGGGCACTTTCTGCGTCGGTTATTTACTAAACAACCGACGCCTATATGGAATATAGCGTCGGTCTTTTAGTAGATAACCGACGCATAAAGTGCCCTAGATGACGCCATTTTTTGTGGCGCGAACACTTTTGGCGTCGGTTATATACCAAAAGACCGACGCCTATAGATTAAATAGGCGTCGGTTTGATACGAATATCCGACGCCATTACCATGACTGCTTTGGCCACATCAGGCGTCGGTTTTTTGAAAAAAAATCGACGCTGTAGGTCTTTGCTGACGGTTTTCTATAAATAACCGACGCCTATTTCTATTTTTTTTTCATATCAGTTTGCAGGCCTGCTGTGGCTGGTCAGCAGGATGAGAACCTGCAGTTCAGTTTTCTGAACTGCAGGTTTACGACATCCATTGGTATCATCCTACAAACAGGCCGCAAACCTGCAAAAGTCATAAGGAAAATTTCACACAAGTACATACATTCAGACATCAATTCAATTCTCACATTCACACATATAGAAACATTCAAATACATGTATTAACATTCAGAAATATTCATTTACAAAGTATCATTCATTATCGCTATCAACATCCCAATTATATCTTACAGTTGCCACTGCTTGTATGGCTTTTGCCCATTCTTCTCTTACTTCATTTAATGCTTCCATCGTATATGGAGCATGTATATTTTTTAAGCGTTTACCTATAGTGTGGTCAGTTTTAAACACCTGCAAAGAGAATGATGTATATATAAGTAATAATATAAAAATAAGATTGATATATTTCATACTAACTAATGAGACTATATATAATACCTCATGTATCCTATCGATGTCCAATGCGGCATGTTTGATAATCATCTGCATAAATCGCATCACATAGTATGCGCATGCCCAGCCATTGTCTTGTGTAGCATACTATAAATTGAAACATACAAAATAATACAACTAAGCACAATTCACATCAATAATATATATATTCGAGTCGGGAACTTACTTGTACGTTCTGCCAATTTATTGGCTGGTTCTTTTTCCTTGGGACCATTCCTCCAGCCTTTTTGAATGCATCTAAACCCCTACATGTTAATATAACACAATAAATTGCATAAGTAAATAGTAATGTAATAAAATATGTTAACGGATATAAAAATGAAATATTTCTCACCAGAATAATGACATTCTCATTACGTGTCCAATTTTAGTGTTCAATGTACTCCCCGCAGGATCTAGATAATAAACAGTGAATGTCCCGGGGACAATAACTAGTAACTCCCAATGTCTACCGCTAGAGGTAAGAAGTTAACAATTAATAACTCAAAATACAAAATAAAAATGGAATTTTCTTAAGTCCAAATTATAAATAAAGTAAACTTACTTGACATTAAATGGAGCTATTATTATCGTCTTCTTTTGCTGACCAAAAATTGTAAAAGCATCTATACAGTATTGTTGAACATTATCAGGGTCTTTATCTACCAAACTAATCAATGATGGAATCAAAAATCCCACATGATCAAATGCAAATTGTTTGCAATGATCTTCGACTAAGTAGCTACAAAAACATATAGGCGTATGCATTAATATATAAGAAACCAGATCACTGAATCTTACACAAATGGATGTATAAACAAGATCTCACCTTATCCATGTCTCTATCATTGATGTATTCAGCCAATCATACATAAACAGCTCAATAACATCTTGTATAAATAAAGAGCAATCGTATGATTGACCTGCATAATATGCATCTAAAGAAACTATTATAGGGCAATGTATATTATGTGCCCGTAGCCAACATGCCATTCCCCTACAAGCAGGACCTAACGGGTATGTTAGGTCAGTTGGAACCCAAGTTGGTAATGCGGGAAGTGGAGGTGGAGGCCTAGGTGCTCCTGGTGTCTTCTTTTTAACCTGTATATATAATTTCAGATCAGTTGACATCATATATATACATTAACAGTCTAAATAATATAAATTTATCTTACAATTTCAGTCGTGTAGACGACATCTGCTTTGGGCCACAATATGACCCCGCCTTCTGCCTCACCAAGTGTATCAATATCTGGGTGGGCATATGGCAACGCAACTTCCCTCCAATCGGGTAATACATGTATCAGGCTCACACGAATGTAGCCCTGCGGCATTGGAGTCCCATGAAACGTTGCCCCAGGAAGGGACTGGTAAGCCTGCGCCTCTGCAACAACATAGTCTTGCATTCTTAAGCGGCATGGATTCAATGCCTACAAATTTACGTAAAGAATGTTATACATATATACATATAATCTTGAAAACATATCATCTTGAAAAGACTAGCTACAATGTCATAAACAATACTTACAGCAGACGTGCTAGGCGATGGGTCTCCAGGATTACTCGCAGTCTGTGCATCAGGAGAAGAGTGGGTCGCCATAGGCTGATTGGAAGCCTGAGATGCCTGCCACCGCAGCAATTCTTCCTTGACCTTCTCAGCAACTACATCGTTGACCTTCTTAGCAACTAAATCCTCAAATATCTTATTCTCCTATACATGGATAAAAGAAACATTAGCTTCTTATTAATGAATTTCCTTTTGCAGTAACATTCTAAAAAAAGAATAGGTTACCTCTTCTTGAGAAAGTCCCGCTCTGGGTTTGCGCTGGGATGGCCCAAAGAATGCTTTGATGCCAACACCAGCGCCGGCACCTCTAACACGTCCAGGATGCTCTGGGTTACCCAGAGCAACTGTCAATTCATCCCTTGTGCCCTGAGGGATGAATGTGCCTTGTTTCCTCTGCTCGTGCAGCTCCCGCTAATCACCATAAATAGAAATTGGTAAGTTAACACCACAAATAATCAATATTCAAACGATTTCTCTAAGAGTTGTATTTTACCATTTTTGCAGCCGCCTCAGCAGTTACAGGCTTCTTTATTTCACCCTTCTTGTTTTGCCTGCCAGCTATCCAGATATCATGGCGAGGCATGGGTGTGGCAGACTCCTGAGTAGGAGCAGACTCCTGAGTAGCAGCAGACTGCTGAGTAGCCGCAGACTCTGCCGGTAGTCTTTGGCGAACGCTTGCATAGCCTTTTGGACCCATAGTGTGGTCATGCACATTCAGTGCACGCCTTGCTTTTTGTGCGTCACTGAGGGCCTAGTTAGTATGCACATTAATGATTTGGTTAGTAGCACTAAATGTTAATCTTGAATAGGTGAATACAATGTATATTAATTAAATTGGGAGTGACGCCTAATACCTTGAATTCTTCAGATTTTCTTGAAGCAACAAAATTGTCCCAATCTTCTTTGTCCAAGAAGTTCCATTGTTCAAGGGCTGACTTCTTCTTCTTATCACCCTCTTTTATGTATTCTCTGTTCAGATTTGTCCTATAATTCCTAAGCATCTTTCCAGCACGTTGCATCACACTTTTACGATGCAACTTCTCATCCAATGCAAACAAATTCTGTAAAATAGAAATGTTATTAACTAGTATCCAAAATAGAATTGCAAATAATAGAATTTGTAATCTACAAAATAGAATTGCAAATAATAATAACTCACGCATAAATCCTTCCATATCAAGTCTTTTTTCCCTTGAGGAACTTTATGCCAATTATCATACTTAACACCACAATGGCTCCGAGTGGTACACCCAAGATAGTTTACAAAATTATTGCGGTTCACTCCAATTGCATTTCCTCCATTATCAAACTCCACCACCAATTTGGATCCACTACCACTTAGCGCTAATAACTTCTTCAACAGAGTGATGCCCCTTTTCTTGTTAAGTGTTTGGTGCTGCACATCAAGTTGCTCCAGTGCTTCAGTGGGTACAGGTACATCATCAACCTAAAATTTGACAAAAATAAACACACTAAATTAGCCCAATATAGAAATATAGGATATATGACATAACTAGAAGATAATGAATTTTATAGAAATACAGGATATGTTTTTAGAACTTACATTGGTATCCTCGCCATGCTCGTCATAGACAGCATGCTCATCATGGACTTCATGCTCATCATGGACATCATGCTCATCATGGTCAACCATCTGAAAATGTCATTAAAAAGGCAAACATTTAACATTTGTATTAACTAGAAAAAGGCAAACATTTAGCATTTGTATTAACTAGAAAAAGGCAAACATTTAGCATTTGTATAAACATACATGTCTCTAAAATTGTGATCTTTTATCAATTAACAATCCTTCATTGTGATCTCCGCGCACATATAAGTCATCATTAGCTTCAATATTTTGTGGAGTTGGCAACCCAACTGAGAATGGACTGGAGTCATCATACTTATCATAGTACTCTTCTTCATCTATAGGATCTTCAATGAATTGTCTTTTACCATGAAGAACAACCGACCATTTATCATTCGCAGGATCATCGATATAGAATATTTGTTTCGCCTGTGATGCCAATATGAATGGTTCACCCTTCTCACCAATCTTTTCAAAGTTCACCAAACTGAAACCCAATTCATCCACTATAACTCCTTTGGTGTTATCAACCTAATTACATTTAAAGAGCGGAATTTTGAAATCTATGTAGTCAAACTCCCAAATGTCCTCAATGACACCGTAATATGACATTTTAGTTTCACATGGACTCTTAACCTTTGCACTTGCAAAGTACATAGTCGACGCTTGAAGAGTGACCCCACTATTTTGGATGACACTCTTATCATCTTGGCGCTTTGTGTAATATGTGAATCCATTAATGTCAAACCCTTCATAAGACATAACATTCAATTTTGGTTTAAAGGCGAGGCATTTGATAGTTTCTGTAATATCATTTGGTGTTTGAGATAGTTGATGTAAGACTTTATCTTCAAACCACTTAGTAAAAGTCTTATTATGCTCTCTAGCAAGCCACATTGAACTTGCTCGAGGATGTTGTCTCTTTATGAAATTGGTATGTTCCTCGATATAAATACTCACTTCGTCCATATTGTGTAAAATATACAAGTGAGCTTGTTCCAACTGCTCACGGCTGATTACTTTCACCCGTGATCCCAAAATTCCTTTGCCCTCCTCAATATTCTTGTCATTATCAGGAGTGTCATTACCACTGAGAAAGTCATTGCAAAAATCCATAACCTCTCTCGCCACATAACCTTCAATAATACTCCCTTCAGGCCGATAACGGTTTCGAACATCACCTTTAAAAACGCTCATGTATCGTTCAAAGGGATACATCCAATGCAAGAAAACTGGTCGCAACATTTTCACTTCCCTAGTCAAGTGGACAACAAGATGTACCATGATATCAAAGAACGAAGGAGGGAAATACATCTCAAGCTGACATAGGGTAACAACCACTTCTCTTTGCAAATTATTGAGAGTATCAGGGTCAATAACTTTACTGCATAGACTGTTGAAAAAGAAACAAAGTCTGGTAATTGCAAACCTTACATGCTTCGACAATATAGATCGAATTGCCACGGGTAATATTTGTTGCATTAGAGTGTGACAATCATGAGATTTAAGACCTATCAACTTCAGATCTTTCATTGATACCAATCTACGGATGTTGGATGAGTAACCGTGTGGCACCTTAACATTTACCAAGCATTCACAAAAAGTTTTCTTCTCCTTTCTAGACAACATGTAACAAGCGGGAGGTAAGTATGTTCTTTTACTACCCATTTCACGTAATTCTGTTAATTCTGACCTTATTCCCATTTCACGTAGGTCCAGTCTGGATTTTATCCCATCTTTAGTCTTACCTGGTATATTTAACAGAGTACCAATGATGCTATCACAGACATTTTTCTCAACGTGCATTACATCGATACAATGCCTGACTGTTAAAGAACTCCAATAAGGAAGATCCCAAAATATTGACTTCTTCTTGAATGAAGAATTGTCACTCCGTGTGGCCATACTACATTGTGATTTCTTACCAAATTCATTGACAATGTCTTTTACTCTTTCATAAACAACATCCTCTAGTATAGGTTTAGGTGCACTCCGTTCATCATTCCATCCATTGAATGCTTTGCGCTTCCTACGATACGGATGGAATTTTGAAAGAAACCTTCGATGACCAAGATATACAGTCTTGCCGCCATGTTTTAGTCTTATTGAATCAGTGTTTTCTTCACATACAGGACACACTTTATCTCCTTTGACACTATATCCAGACAAATTCCCATATGCTGGAAAGTCATTAATAGTGCAAAACAACATAGCGTGCAAACGAAATGTCTCTCTTGCTGAAGCATCATAGGTCATCACACCTTCAGCCCAAAGTTTCTTTAAGTCATCAATCAAAGGTTCAAGATAAACATCGATATCATTTCTGGGTTGTTTAGGGCCCGATATCAACAATGACAACATAACATACTTATTTTTCATACACATCCAGGGAGGAAGATTGTATATAACAAGCATGACTGGCCAAGTGCTATGTTGGCTGCTCAATGTCCCGTACGGATTCATCCCATCTGTACAAAGCCCAAGTCTTAGATTCCTATCTTCTTCACCAAATTTGGGGTACAATAGATCAATCTTCTTCCACTGTGGGGAATCAGACGCATGTCGCAGGATCCCATCATTATTTTTCTTAACATCTGCATGCCACCTCAAATTCTTCGCATCTTTTGGATTTGCAAACAAGCGTTGAAACCGTGATATTATAGGTAGATACCACAACACCTTGGCAGGAGAACCAGTTTTGGACTCCCCCGAAGTCGTCAATTTATACCGTGACGCACCACATTTTGGACAATCTTTCAAATCTACATAGTCCTTTTGAAATAATACACAATCATTCGGGCATGCGTGTATCTTCTTGGCCTCCATTCCCATTGGGCACAACATTTTCTTTACCTGGTATGTTGAGATTGGCAGCTCGTTTCCTTCAGGAAGCATTTCTTTCAACAAAGTCAACAATTCAGTGAAGCTTTTGTCGCTCCATCTATTGTTAGCTTTCAACTTATACAATCTCAACACAGCGCTAAGCTTCATAAACTTAGCACAGCCTGTGTATAACGGTATCTCAGCATCATGCACAATGTTTCTAAAGATAGGAGGTGGATCGGTGTGCTCTACCCTACAACTATCCAGCATCGCATCAACGATGTCTGCTGGAACTGGTTCGTTCACATTTACGTCATCGGAGGCAATTTTTTCTTCCACCCAAGCACTGCTATCGACATCTACTGGTTTTGATTTTGAAATCTCTCCATGCCAGTGCCATTCTGTATAGCCTTGTACAATCCCGTTGCACATGACATGACTTTTGATTTCCTCACCAGTGTTGACTTTCAAGTTGTTATCGCAATGCCTACATGGATAGTAGAACCTATCTGTAGGTTTTTTCCTATGTTCCTCGGAAAATCTAATAAACTGATCAAGACCAGATATAAACTCTGGGGTGCAACGATTACGAATGGACATCCATGATCTATCCATTCTATGATCAGAGAAAACAAGTATATATTAGGAAACAAGTATATATTAGGAAAAGATTAGGCAACATTTCCCCGATGTTCTCTAAGTACATATGTACTTAGAGAACAAACGGGGAAATGCTACCGAAATTGTCTTGAAAACCTAATACACATTATACACTTACATCCTAAGTGAGATTAGGTGTTCAAGAACAGTCCCAAACCGGGGACTATCCAAGATTTACTCCTAATGAGTCAATCTTGGACGGGTTTCTAGGCCAACAAACACATTTGATGTCATTCTTATATATAATAAATGTGTACCACCTATCCCATCCTTGAACACCTAATCTCACTAGTAAGTGTATAATGTGTATTTGGTTTTCAAGAAAATTTCGGCAGCATTTCCCCGCTGTTCTCTAAGTACATATGTACTTAGAGAACAAACGGGGAAATGCTACCGAAATTTTTTCGAAAACCCAATACACATTATACACTTACATCCTAAGTGAGATTAGGTGTTCAAGAACAGTCCCAAACTGAGGACTATATAAGATTTACTCCTAATGAGTCAATCTTGGACGGGTTTCTAGGCCAACAAACACATTTGATGTCATTCTTATATATAATAAATGTGTACCACCTATCCCATCCTTGAACACCTAATCTCACTAGTAAGTGTATAATGTGTATTTGGTTTTCAAGAAAATTTCGGCAGAATTTCCCCGCTGTTCTCTAAGTACGTATGTACTTAGAGAACAAACGGGGAAATGCTACCGAAATTTTCTCGAAAACCCAATACACATTATACACTTACATCCTAAGTGAGATTAGGTGTTCAAGAACAGTCCCAAACCGGGGACTATCCAAGATTTACTCCTAATGAGTCAATCTTGGACGGGTTTCTAGGCCAACAAACACATTTGATGTCATTCTTATATATAATAAATGTGTACCACCTATCCCATCCTTGAGCACCTAATCTCACTAGTAAGTGTATAATGTGTATTTGGTTTTCAAGAAAATTTCGGCATCATTTCCCCGCTGTTCTCTAAGTACATATGTACTTAGAGAACAAACGGGGAAATGCTACCGAAATTTTCTCGAAAACCCAATACACATTATACACTTACATCCTAAGTGAGATTAGGTGTTCAAGAACAGTCCCAAACCGGGGACTATCCAAGATTTACTCCTAATGAGTCAATCTTGGACGGGTTTCTAGGCCAACAAACACATTTGATGTCATTCTTATATATAATAAATGTGTACCACCTATCCCATCCTTGAACACCTAATCTCACTAGTAAGTGTATAATGTGTATTTGGTTTTCAAGAAAATTTCGGCAGCATTTCCCCGCTGTTCTCTAAGTACATATGTACTTAGAGAACAAACGGGGAAATGCTACCGAAATTTTCTCGAAAACCCAATACACATTATACACTTACATCCTAAGTGAGATTAGGTGTTCAAGAATAGTCCCAAACCGGGGACTATCTAAGATTTACTCCTAATGAGTCAATCTTGGACGGGTTTCTAGGCCAACAAACACATTTGATGTCATTCTTATATAGTTTCAAACAAAAGGTCTAGGAATCTTTACTAGACATTAAATATGTATCCCTAATCATCATATTTAACATACTACATTATTATGAACATCCAGATCAGATTAAGATCATACTATGTTATAACCATTGGTTTAATAACCCTATTTCCGCATGTACATGTTTATCAACTTTAAAACCCTATAATTCATGAAATCATTCTAATTCAATTTAATATGTTGGGATCACATAATTATACTGGTAGGATTTTAATAGACATGATAAGTACCTAATCTATAGAGCATTATTAAATAATAAATCAAGAATTTAATAGTTTCAAACATGTAATAATTCACAATGCAATGTTATAAACTATAGGCAACATGGATAGATGAGACTAGAGTTCATATTAGAATAAAAATTAGCAACTTAGGACAAAGTCCATCACTAAAGTCGCAAACTCAACATATATGCACAATCAGCATCAAATATAGGACAAAAGGGTAGATTAGAACCCTAATGTATTGTTGTTTGCTTCCTCCATTTGCCCCTCTTGCCCAACAACTGAGTTTAATGAAAGAAACACATCCATATTCATTCTACTCTCTCGTAGGTGGAAGAAGAGGAGGAAGAGGGTACCTGTGACGAGCGACAGCGGCAGCGGCGAGAAGCGAGCAGGTGTCAATCGGCGGCTGCGAGCAGCAGGTGTCCAACGGCGGCAGGAGCGGCGGCGAGCAGCAGAAGGTGTCCAGCGGTGGCGAGCAGCAGGTGTCCAGTGGTTGCGGCGGTGCGACGGCGTGGCGGCGCTGGTTCTCAGGCGCTAGAGCAGCAGTTCTCAGGCGTCGGTTCTCAGGCGCTGGAGCAGCAGGGTGGCGGAGAAGGGGCGCGGAGAAGAGAAGAGGGTAGCAGGAGTGGTGGCGGAGAAGGGGGCGCTGGAGAAGAAATCGGCGGCAGAGAGAAATAGGGAAATCGGCTCGCAATGGAACAGAAGAAAGGGGAAGAGTCGGGCGATCGCGGGATATAAAGTTCCCAAATAGCGTCAGTTGTTTGCAACAACCGACGCCTAAAAATCTTTAGCGTCGGTTGTTTGCAACAATCGACGTCCAATTGGACGATATTTTCATGAAATTGTTTGGCGGGAACCACCTTCAGCGTCGGTTATACAAGGATAACCGATGCTGAAAGTGACACTTTTCGCGCAAATTTTCATCGCACATAGGCGTCGGTTTATACCTACATAACCGACGCTAAAAATGACACTATTTTTTTGATCAAAATTTGGATTTCGCAGGCGACTTTAAGCGTCGGTTTGTTATAAACAACCGACGCTGAATACAAAGCGGTACCCGTGTCTGGCTAGTCTTCGAATATAGACGTCGGTTTGCTTAAACAACCGACGCCTTATATGTTAGGCGTCGATTTTCCTTAATAACCGACGCCCAGAAAAGTGACACTGAATGCTATTTCTGTAGTAGTGTAGGTACTTGTTAGATAATAAGTGTATCGGACAGACCCACCGCGAGTTTGACACATGGAACCATGACATGGTAGTCACAGTCAGTTCTCACAGTGATGGTGATGAGTGTGATTCTTTGACCTAAAATCACTACACTCAACACATGTCGTTCGGTAAACTTTGACATCATTAAACGCAGTCCTGAAATATGGGTTGTTATAAAGGTGATGATTGGGTGGTTTTGACACATGGGGCTTTTGAGGGGTGAGTGGTAGATATGGGATTTGTCCCTCCTGAGAGAGTTTGATATCCATGGCCACTTGATGAGTAGGATTGAGATAGGCGTGCACACACATGTGTGAATCAGTATGTGATATTGATGTCATACATATCTCTCATCCAGTCTACTCTGAGATCAAGAAAGTGAATGAACGTTGACAGGATGATTGTTCCATGCCTTGAGTTCATTCGGGATATCAATGATAAAGGAAGTATACATTCACTGTAACACCGTTCACGGATTGTAGGATTGAAAGTTGTTCTCCAACTTTCCTTTTCACTTGGGTAGCATTGATGTGCGACTAGGCACCGCTCTTTGCTTGTGAAATCATAAGTGTTATGAACTTTCACTGCCAACGTGAAATGGAACTGCAGGGTCACACACATAGGATTTAACCTGGAAGAGGAGTTTATCCACAAATAATGTTTAGATTGATTACTAAAGGAGTTTAGTAGTTCAATTAAACACTCAGTTATTTGATAGCTCAATATCATAGTGTTCAAGGTGTTGGACCGATTGATTAGAGTATCAGATTGATTGAAACTGCAATTGACTAATTTTGCACAGTCTGCACTTCCAATTGATTGGCTCATGTGATGAACTGATCAGCTCAAGTGGTGAGTCGGTCGGCTCATATGTCAATGAAATAATCGGCTCAATTGTTGAACCGGTCTATTTGTGTGACCAACCGAGATCGTTTAGAAAGTCAGAAGACTATTTTGCAAATACAATTTGTTTTACTTGTACAAATTCGATTTGAACAAGGATTAATATTTGATTAGTTGGAAACAAATACGAAAGTCAATTTGAGTTAGACCAGGACCACGAACTGATTGGCTCAGGTGCCCTAACCGATAGGTTGAGGTGTGAACCGATTGGCTCAGGTCCCCAACCGACCGTTTTATGCTTGAAACGATCGGTTCAGCTGACGTAGTTGGCTGTTTTGTGGAAAATCTCGAATCCTTCTACTCCTGCTTTAATCCCGCATTGCCCGGGGTAGAGAACCCTGTCCCGTGACCCTCCTATATATATAGGGGTATTGGGGGCTTCTCAGGAACAACAACTTAGAACACCAGTTGCTCTGCAAAGTTGTCGTTCTCTCTGGTTGTGGTAACCGAGAGAGCCCGAGCAAGTACTACCCGATAAGGGAGGCACAACAAGGGAAAGACAATTGTAGAAAGGCAACTGGTTGCAGGAGAGTGTGTCAGTGACTAGTACACCGATAGGAGGGTGTGACTCCTTCTGATTCCTTGTGGGATAAGGAGATCAGAGTTCCAGGTGGTCTATGTGGACTACTACAGAGGCGGGAGATTTCTGCCGCTCGGAGGATAGATGTCAATCCCGACAGTCCTGGTGAGACCAGGAGCTGCACATACATCATCCAAGATCGGAGGTGAAGACTGACCGGCCTAAATCACACGTCCAAAAGGAGCGTATTTAAAGTAGTCAGACTTTTAAAGAGATAACCCGACTCTTAGGCCCCCGCAACGATAACGGGGCCCGATGTAGCGATCGGGGTCGAACACAGGGATGAGGTTAGTAGTGCCAAGAATGTGAAATCAACACTTCTATACTCCTGTAGGAAAAGAGGATTAAAAGGTGTTCCCCAAGGAACGACAAACTGAAGGCAAAAACGAAAGGGAGAAATAAAAGAAAAGAAAACAAACTATAACGAGAATATGGAAAACTCGAACCGGGGTTCACTTAACTAAAATGTTCCCTTAACCAACATATTATCCCTCTTCCCTGCATGCACATATCAAAATTACGAGAAACCATGCAAATCCTCATTCCACTCTCTCTCAAGATGAGGAAAGAACCAGACTTAAAAGAAGTCTCTCTCTCGTGAAGGCAGCTCAAAAGCCTTCCGGCAAAACATATGGTTTAAAACACCAACAATCTAACACTCTCGTGCATTCATGCTGCACCACGTCACGGATAAAAGCGATATTACTCTCTCAAGATATCGACGATCAAACATCGTAAGATAATATCTAAACATACAAGCGAAGCATTAAAGCAAGCGCATAGAGATAACTTTCATATGGGCAAGGATATACAGACAAGAAAGGATAGATATGCCGCAACAAGGGAACATAGCAAAGAAAAACTATCTCCAACTAGAGTTACAAGAAAGATGATGGTTTTAGGGTTTTCACAGTTTTTAGGGGTTTTGCGCAACAGCTTCCAATGAGATAAAACTATTGTCGAGGCCAAGCACGAAGGGAGAAAACTTAGGAATAACAAGCGGCAGCGGAAAACACCCTGCACCCCTTCTCTCAAAGAGGGTACCTCCAACTAAATTCCAACACCCTCTCTCAAGGGTAATGGACATAGGTTGTGGGAAAGCAACCCGAAGTAGCTCCAACCCTGGGCACTCTCGTACTCCCGGGTCAGACCAAGCTCTAGAGTTACAACGTCCTTCTCTCGAAGGAGTTGAAACGGGAAACACATTTCGATAGCTAGTCAAAACATTATCCAAACATACAAGCTAGAACTCAGATGTTATATAAGAAATCATCCAACAAAAGGGAACCAAACACAGAATAACATGTATTAAACTCCACAGATTCCATAAGCATAGATATTATGTAAAAGGGGTTCAGTTACAATGCGTATTAAATGAAAGTAAATGCTGAAAAAGTAAGATAGCTATCGAACCCCTTGATGTAGGAGGTCGATATACAGTAGTAGACCCCTAAGGTATCGCTAACCCGATACCGGGCGAGAGCTCTGCCCGATATGCCTGCGTCGGGTGGCTAGCCCTGTCGGGCGATATGTTGTGATGGGCAGGCATATCGGTCGAGGCTCTCTACCCGATACAGCCGTGTCGGGGTACCACCCTCTCGGAAAATACATCGTGACGGGTGATCCGTATTGGGTTCGATATCGTGCCGTGTTAGAGATGAGTTAGGTTCTCAGGTTCTTTATATCGGGTGTAGGGGGCGAGCCGTCTCGGGCAGGAGCCCATCTAGGAATCCGGCACATCAGGTGGCCTTCTTGGTCGTGTTGGGCTGCTGCGGCTACCGGGGCGGGTCCTAAGTGAACCACTTCCATCCCTCTCGGGCTGGGATGAACTCACCTAGTATCGCCCGACACACCAACTCCACGTGCTTTCCAAAGTCAGCTTTCGGGAGGTTCCGACCCGTCCTATCGAATTCTTGTAGTTGTTATTTATAGGCAGCAACCGGTGGAGGTTGCGGTTCTTATGGGGCCACATGTCCTTCATCGAACATGCTTATGTGGCCTCGGGGATGATCGACACATGCGTGTCGCCCAGCACAACAGATCGTCGTGTGCTAGGTTTCAAGCGTATCGGGTGACCGTGGCGGTCAGACGCTTCCGATGAGTGGCTCGTATCGCGCGACATGCCATAACGGGCTGTCTAGTCGTGGCAGACAGTGCTCTCTATCAGGTAAGTGGCATACCGCCCGTCAGACCACCCTTCCCGCGCGACACGACCGTGTCGGGCTGCAGCCGTATCGAGCAGCAGTCGCCGACGGGTAAGCGTGCATGACGCACGACCAGTAGAAGGGTCGATGCAGGCTCGCGTTGTAGATGGGTCGGGACGGGCCTTTTTCGGACTTTTGGGTATAAAATAGAAAAAATATGTACAAAAGATGGAAAAAGAGTTAGGGGCGTAGCACAGTTTTACTTTTGTGCAAAAACATGACAAAATTGAGAGGAAAAATAGTTTAGAGGGCAGTTTTGATAATGAAATGAAGGCTATAAACGACCATAAAATGGGTGTTATCAAAAACCGCGCAAGCCGCGAGGTAACGTCGTCGAGCAAGTTCCGGGATAAGGTATATCTCCACAAACTATCATTCCTATTGTATAGACGTTGACACGATTCCTTTATTCTGAGTTTGGGAGAAAATTTTTATTTCCGCTGCCTTCTCTGTCTCCCATAAAACCCAACAAATATAAAGTTGAATTAACAGTTTGGAGATCTAACACATTTCCCAATTCCTAATAGAAACACCAACAAGTTTCACTACTACTTGTTTAATATGTATAATTATTTGATTCCAACAACTTGACAAAACAATAAGTAGCATGTGAAAGCATATATATCATATATTATAGAGAGAAAGAATGGAAGAAATGTACTAATATTATTCCTAGAAGCAAGATGTTGTCAAAGATTTATTAATTAGATATATAACACTAGTAACATAACTTATTGTCATTCAAAATTTGTTTAAACATAATGAATATCATATGAAATGATTGTCAAAAATACTATATATCCATCTTTATTTTGTTTTAATGAAAAATCGTACTCGTTACCAACAATTTTGGCAAGGACATGTGTATAATTAAGCATATATCAATCGGTGCCACCTAACAACTCGAGGATCACCCTGCTGTTTGGAACATGAGCCAAACGGGACTAGATGGGATCATTGTCTTCTTTTTGTTTCACATATGCATCATATGAGGCTATATCTAGATAATAAAACCCAATTTAATTCCCTGTCGTTTAGGGGACGTTTGGTTATCGGGATCTGGAGGGATTGGATTGTATATCATGTTCCAACAAAGCAAATATTAGGTTTGATTTTGTGAAGCGGAGAAAAAAAATCGCTACTGCATTTTCTAACAAGCAAGGAATACGGAATCTAGGAACCCACGTGCGCCGAGCTCCAGCACACGTTCCACATTCCGACACTGCTGCTCAAAAAGGAGAAAAGGAAAAGTGTGCTGCTTCCGTCCCGACAGTTTCAGATAAACCAAATATGAAACTTGGTGTTACATGCTTATACTGGGATTATCGAAATACAATATTTTTGTAAATTCAGATGAATTCATCAAAGTAAACACGCCCTTAGTAAAAATGATACTGAGAGACTCCTTAGAACGTCTCTCCGGTCATCATTATAAATTCCAAACCAAATGAAATCATATTTTATATGTCATTTTATTTGATAGACAATACCAAGAACAGACTAGACTGAGTTGTCAATGAAATTATCAAACACATGAAATCAGAGTACACTGATTCCATTATCCCGGTCCAACTTAGGGCTAATTTGGTTGGATGTAAAACCAACACATACTGGAAATTGAAAACAGGAAACGGAAGTGCATGAATTACAATTCAATATTTTTAATTTGGTTGGATGTAATTCAAGATCATCGTTTTTGTTTGTTACTGTTCGGTACGATGCGGTTTCAGCCTGAGAGTAGCGTTTAAAACATACAAATATTGTATCAATGTCGATCTGATTACCAAGATGAATTTACCGTGCGTGTCTCTATTTCATATGTCCCTCATACATCAACTGCAAAAGATAAATTTGTCATAGGGCATGTTACCGGAAGGTGACTGTAATGTTGGAGCTGCCGCGGAAAACAAACCGCGCCTATTTTCGGCGCGGTCGCTTTTCGTTAATTTTCTACATGTTCCGTCGTAGTCATGCAGTTGGTTTTCAGACATCGGTTTACAGCTGCACAGAACCAAACGGAAGAAATGGAAAACCATGTGTTTTTCAACTCGTTTAGTTTGTTTTCGTCAGAACCAAACGGGCCTTTAATCCCAAACATCTTGCCAAACAGGGGCCTAGCGACGGTTGGAGTGCCCTTCGCTGACGGAGGAGCACCCTGCGACGACGGCTGTGACGGGAGGGTCACCTTGTGGCGACGACTGGATGAGCAAATTCGTTTGGCTGTGGCAGCAACCCACTTGGCGGCGACGTCCTCATTCAGGTAGGTCCAGTTTTCTCCTGTTTTCTTATCCGTGCTCCTCAATTTCTTCTTTCTTCTACTTCTTCCCTTCCTCCCATCGTCCCGTATTCCTCCATCATCGGACTTCCTCCTCATCAACTGCTGTCACCAACGGCCGTAGTTGTGGTTACAGGAGCTTCTCCTCCTGCTTCACCCCACCCCTTCCTCCCCTCCATAGTCACAACTTTAACGTTGCCCCTCCACAATCCCTCACCCCTTTCTCCTCCACCAGCCCACCGTGTCCCCTCTTCCGACTTCTACAGTTCCTCCCAGTCCATCAACTTCCTCCTCCAATACTCGTGATCTCTTCCTTCCAGTCTTCAACTTCTTCCAATTCTTCCCCTTCCTCCGTTGTCCTCTGACTTCAACGTCCCATTACTCAATAGTAACGGCTTCAACGTCCCAGTACTCAGTATTGTCGTAGTGAGTAATGACTAATGAGTTCATTGTTCATCCATTAGTCAATACTAACTTCTCATTCCCTTTCCTTGGGTGTCTTCATTTCACCTTCCTGTGGCTTATACCTCCATTTTCCTTACTCATTCCACTCCCCCTCTTCTCTTTTTGCTTCTTATTTCTCCTTTATTCTGTTGTTGCAGCTTAAGGAGGCCAGTGCCACTTCCGGTGTGACTTTGACACAAGTCACGATCAATGTTGTTGGCAATCTACAATAACATTCCACAACACCGACCATAAGTAACCCTTCTTCCTTATTTCTTATTTGTGAATTGCAATTGCAATCAGTTTATGAGCTGTGAGTCTTCTAAAAGATTTATTTATGAGTTATGATTTGTGAATCGTGTATCTTATATCAATTGCATCATGTTTTTAGATGTATGCCATCAATTTGATCTTTACTAGTTAGGGTTTAAGCTGATACATGTATAATTTCTTATAAGATTTACAACTCATGAACCGGTTGCAATTGTGATTTGCTGATAAGACAAAAAATTTAAGAAAAAGGAAGAAGGGTTACTTACGATCAGTGTTGTAGAATGTTGATGTAGATTGCTGACTACCTTGATCTTGAGTTGTATCAAAGTTGCACCTCCAGTGACAGTAGCCGCCTTCAACAACAACAAATTAGTTAGAAAGATATAAGAAGCAAGAAAAAGGGGGAGGAAGTGGAAATAAATGGTGAATAGGGGATTGGAGGAATAAGCAATAGGATGGTGAAGTGAGGACAATGGAGGAAGGGGAAGAAAGAAATTGAAAGGAAATGAGGAGAAGTTAGTACTTAGTATGGAGGAACTATGGACTCATTACTGAGTGCTTGGATGTTGAAGTTTGTAATACTTAGTAACGGGACGTTGATGTCAGAGGTCAATGGAGGATTTGGAAGAATTGGAAAAAAATGAAGACTGGAGTGAAGAGATCACGGTTGATGGAGGAGGAAGAAGTTGTTGACTTGGAAGGAACTGGAGAAGTTGAATGAGGGGACGGTGGACTGGTGGAGGAGGAAGGAGTTGAGCGGATTGTAGAGGAGCAACATTTGAAGTTGTGATTAGGGGGATGTGAAGGGGGTGAAGCAGGGGTAGAAGCCCTTGTCACCAGAGGTACAAACTTCGCCTAACTCACGACTTCAACAACTTGGTGATAGCCGCTAACGGGGACAAAAGAGGAAAAAAATCAGATGGAAGGTATAGGGGACGATGGAAGAGGGGAAGAAGTGGAAAGAAATGAGAAATTAAGGAGTATGGATTCGACATAAGAGAAAGATGACCTACTTGGAGGACACATCCAGGCTGTCAAGGTGATCCGTCGGGGTCCACTTGGGGTATCAGGACCCAGTGGAGGGGAGAAAGGGCTCGAGGGTTTTGGAAAAACCCCACCATGACGGGAAAAACAACAAAAGGAAAAAAGGTAATGAGGCACACAACAACGTCTAGAATCTATTTAGAAGACGAAATCTTAAAAACACGTATAAAACCCATTTCAAATGGTTTAATCAATATCATTGTTCAGAAAAGAAGTATGCGGCGTATGAGCAGAGAGGACATTGCTTAGAGTATATGTGGTATGCGGGAGTATATATGGTTTGGATTTTTTTAATAAATTAAGTATATATAATTATATATGACTCCAACATGGCCCTACTTGGGAGGGGTTCCTCGACATAAAAAAATAATATATGTATGATATGTATATGTGTGTGTGTGTATATAGAATGTGAATATAGTATATGTACAAATATAGACATGTAAACATATAAATATACTAATATATGTGTAGAGTGTATATATGTGAATGGATCAAGATGTATACTACAAGTATGTGTGAAATTTGTGCATATAAACATAAAAGTATACATATGAATATATCAAAATATATAAATATAAATGTACAAATATGTCTGTGGTAATTTGTCATATACAATAAAATGTATGCATATAAATATGACTTTATATTGGAATATAGTAAATGTATATATCCATATGTATGTGTGTGTCTATGTTTGTAGTATGGGCTTAAGTTGTGGTCTATTCAAAATGCGGAGTTCAATCAGTTGCTGAATCAACATAGGTGTAAGTGGGAGTATATGCGGCCGTGCAGATCAATATTCCAAAGACTGAATTCAGTATGACTGTGTTAGAGTTTAGAGCAGGCGTGACATGTGGGGGCTGGAAAATACACATTTGAAATTGCATTTTTTTCTCTTTTAAAAAACACTGGCGATTGTGACTATGCCTGTGAAGTAGTAAAGACCTGAGGTGCTATCCCTATTTGGGAATCGAGCATCAACATTCTCGAGAAGTGGAATTGGTAGTACCAGTTGTCGTTTGTCGAGCTGCTTTGGTAGTGGTGACCCTTGTTGGTGGTGGAGTTGCCGTAGATGACAAATTACCAATTTATATTTGCCCCAATAGTTCAACGAAGCCTATGATAGGATTGGTAACCTTAGGAGTTGCAGTCATTGTGGAACACCATTCTCTTGTAAATGGTCCTAAGATCTCCCTGAAGCGATCTTTAAACAACCCTAATGTGTCAACCTCATTATTAAAATAGCATGCTCAACTAGTGGGTTGGTATCTTAAAAGGTCCTACTATTCTCATATGATCATATTGTGGTTGAGTTATGGCATCTTGAGTTGAGGTTTGGGTTGCTTTCCCATCTTCACAACATCATTTACGACAAGAGCCCTATTCTTCTCCATCTCGTAATTGGTCCTTAATCATAGCATACAAGATATCCTTTGGAGCTAAGCAACTCTAGATGAGTGCTTTGTGTATAATGATTAATGGTACAGACAAACAAGACAAAGGTCGAACCTCAATGTATATATATTTTATCTCATTTCCAAAGAGACATATTGGCATAAGCAAGAAACCTCGTATGAAGTATTCTCTAGGTGGGTGTTGATGGTGAGATTGAATAGAGGATATGTTGGTTGACAACTTTGTCCCTTGTTGTCACCCACTTTGTAAGTACGCACGACATCAAGGAGCGCTCACCAACTAGGGTTCAACCTTGCACAACAAAGCTCCCAAGTATGGGGGATGGAAGAAGAGCCAATATACTCAAGGAAAAAGCTCTCGTATTGATAGTTGTATTCTTACACTTATTACTCTCGTATAGTTTGGACCACAAGGTCATGAAACCTTTTGGCATATGTTGTGAACGACCAAGTACTACTTCCTTTATATAGGAATGACACACAACCCGTTACAACTCCTTAAGGGACATGAGAGTAGTGGGGGGTTGTGCGAGAACCGCCCATTCACTCCACTAACTCCATTACACTTACAACATCTGATTAACTTCATGCCTGCTGGCGTGGAGTTGCATCTCTTTGGAGGGATGTGGCTCTTGGAAGGCTGCTTGCATACAAGTGTAACTGCCTCTGCACTTGAAGTTTTCTTTGTAATCTCCTACCCTTATTCCTCTAGGTCCGGTCGCTATATGGAAATAATTGCTCGCACCCCTTGCCTCTGCCAAGCACATGGGCATGGGACCAACGACATAACTGCCCCCGTCCCTTCATGGTTGGCCGGTGATAACCACTTGCTTTGTTTTGTGCAAATGTTGCTCGCATCAGTAAGCGGTTGTACGCCTCCCTACATGTACTCACCTCGCATCCTTAGCGGGTGCGCGCCTCCTACGTGTAACTGCATGGGATCGCTTCATTGATGCTTGCTTATTATGAGTCTGTCCCTGCTCTCAAGTCCCGAAGACCTTGTCTTACGCTCCACCCAGTATGGATTGCTAGTCAGGACTAGGCTTCCATGTGCCAAAAAAGTCCTAGGTAGGCTCATTACTCGGTATCAAGGGAAAGGAGCGTAGAAAACCCTCCTTTACTAAAAAGTGTCACCGTTTTCGAAGGCTGCCCTTGCTCATACTCCTAGAGTCTCTCACACTCCCCAAGAGTAGTGTCTCATTCCCAAGAAACTTCGGATGCCGGTGCATCAATCCATTTCACCAAGAAATACCACCATGGACTCTTTCAACTCCTGCATTCAACACAATGAGATAGGATCTTGCCCACTCCTCCCGCAAAATGGTGTCTCACTATCGGGGGTGCACGCTCTGCCGAAACCGGCTCTAGACTGTCCCTATCCTCATGATAAATTTTAGCTTGGAGATGTAGAAGACTGGATGTAACTTGCGTTTGTATGGTAGATCCAACATATATGACATTGGCTCGATCTTCCTCACAATAGTGAATGGACCGTCGTCATAACTCGTTACTAACCCCTTATGTGCAATCTTCTGTCGAATTGTCTTCCAAGTTTGTGGTATACTCAATCTCCTACCAAGTACTCTTTTTCATGCCTATTTTTGTCTTCCTTTTTCTTCATACATTTCCTCAGCGCATCACAACATTGCTCAATGTGGTCCTTGCATGCACAAAACGACATACAGTTGGGCAACAACCCCCGCTCTCACCTTTTGCCAACTCTGTCGGTGTCAGTGGTTGCCTCCTTGTAGCCACCTCGAAAGGACTTTGACCAATTGATGATGTTGTCTGCAGATTGTAACAAAATTGGGCCACGTCGAGCAAGTTGACCCAATTTTTCCTTGTTTGCTTGGATGGTTCGCCGTGGAAAGATTGAGCTCGGTACCTAAATCTTTGAATATTTAGTTGACGATTGTACGTGGTATCCCCTAATGCTTTACCACTTCATACGTGAAAATGTTTGCTGCCACCTCGGAGGGGCAATTCTTCAGTGCTAGTATGAATACTACATACTCGTTGAACCTTTCCACCACCACCGTGATGGATGTCATGCCCTTGATCTCAGACAACCCAATAATGAAGTCCATCGATGCTGACTCCCACTATTGTTCGGGGATCAAAATGAATTGAAGAAGCCCTTGTACCTTGCGCTTCTCTTGTTGGCAAACAAGGCAAGTCCTGACATAGTGCTCCACATCGTCGTCCATCATAGGCCAATAGTAACTGTAGGATAGCATGGCCATGGTGCGTCCACATGGATCTCCTGCCACACCGCATCATGCACATCTTTCAACAACTCTTTCCTAAGTTCACCTGACTTGTTACATAGGGGTGCCTTTGCTTTGTGTAGAGAACTCCATCTTCAAGCCAATATTGGTGTGTAAACCCTCTTGCACTTGTTGCACTAACTGCTTTGCCACTCAGTCTGCCAAAATTGCCTTCTGAATGCGCTCTAGGATGTCGCCGGTTGCGGTCGCTATTGTTGAGATCAACTCTCTTGGTCGCTGGTTGCGGTCACTATTGTTGAGATAAACTTTCTTGACTCATCTTCATTGCTTATCCTTTTGCTAAGTGCGTCTGCAACAAAATGCGACGCCTGGCTTATACTTCACTTCCATGTTGAACTCGATCAAGAGGTCTTGTCAGCGTGCCTATTTTGGCATTAGTTTCTTCTGCCCATTGAAACAACTTGTCGCCACAGTATCTGTCCTCACGGTAAACTCCCCCCCCCACAAGATACAATCTCCACACTCGTAGGTAGTGGATGACAAATGTCATCCCCTTCTTTGAGTATCTCTCCTTAGTCAGATCGAGCTTCCTACTCTCAAAGGCAATGTCATGCCCATGTTGCACGAGTACCCGCTCTGTCAGATGCATGCATACTTCAAATGGCCATTTGAAGTCTGGTAGTGCTAACACTGGCTCGGAGGTGATTGTCGCCTTCAATCTTTCGAGTGTGCACATGCACTTAGGGATCAAGCCCACTTGGCTCCCTTCTTCAGTTGGTCGGTGAGGGGAGAACTAATCTTAGCAAACCCTTTCACATACTTGCAGTAGTAAATGGCTAACCCCCAGAAGGAACATAACTCATTTATGTTGCCGGGCATAGGCCACTCCTTGATTGCTTTGATCTTCGTGCCACAAATCATATGACTAGGATCTTCAAGTTCCTTCCCACAAATCGTATTTACATTCTCCAACTACAAAGTGGGACCTGGTCAAGAGCGGATTTTTATGACTGATGGCTCTCATGCTAATGTGGTAGGAAAAGGGAGTCTACCATTTATGCATGATCTTATACTTTCAAACGCTCTGCATGTTCCCAATCTTTCCCTGAATTTACTTTCTGTTAGCCAAAAAATTTACAAATGATCGAAATTGTTGCCTGAGTTTCTACTCTTATCGATGTACCTTGCAAACACCGATGACAGGGAAGAAGATTGGGATTGGTTTGGAAGCTGATGGTTTCTACAAGATACCCGAAAAGGTTTCTAGTGCTCTTCAAGTTGCTTAACATGACAAATCTAATGATGTTTGGTTATGGCATGCTCGTTTGGGTCATTTGAGTTTTTCTTCCTTAAAAAGGCTTTTTCCTAGTTTATTTCCCAAATAAACAATGAATTTCAGTGTGATATTTGTGAATTGTCTAAGCATCATTGTGCTTCTTTTGATAAATCTAGCAATAAAAGCAACAATGTTTTTCCTTTGATTCACTCTGATATTTGGGGCCCTGCTCTTATTGTTTCTGTAGGGGGATATTGTTATTTTGTGAGTTTTATTGACGATTATTCTCGATGTACTTTTCTATATTTGATGAGGAACGGATCTAAACTCCCTAGGATTGTTCAAACCTTTATTGCTAAGGTGGAGAATCGATATGATACTATTGTTAAAAGATTTCACTCTGAAAATGCACGAGAGTATATTGACAAAACTCTTCTATCCTTTTTTAATTTCAAAGGCATTGTTCACAAAACATCATGTAGTTATACCCTACAACATAATAGGGCCGCTGAACGGAAGAATAGGCATCCGCTTGGAGTTACTAGAGCTTTACTTTACAACGGAATGTTCTGCAATGATTTTGGGGAGAGGCTGTTTGGACAGCATATTATCTTATAAATCACATGCTTCGTAGTGTTCTTAATGGATTTACTCCTATCTCCTCGGTATCCTAAGATAAACCCCGTTTTTCTCTCCCACCAAAGGTTTTGGATGTTTGTGTTATGTTCATGTCTTGCAGCCTGGTAGATCAAAATTTGACCTTCGTGCTATTCATGCTATTTTCTTGGGATATTCTTCTACTCAATCAGGATATAAGTGTTTTGATCCTACCACAGGGTAACACAATGTCATGAAGGATGTAACTTTCATGAAACTGTTGCTTATTGTGTGAAGGCTCCTCTTCAGGGGGAGAAGAATTGTAATGAAGATGAATATAGTATTTTGATAAATTGTGAATCTTCTTCTACAACCCTAAATGAAAGCAACTATCAGGGAAAGCATAAGACCAACCAGGAAGAGTAGAAATGAAAGCAGAAAAAGATTTGCACAAGTATACGAAAGGAGACTGAGAATTCCAACCAATCCCAATCCATCTTCTCTTCCCGAACCAGGTCAATCCTCGAATTCCGATGAGACGCAGGATGACACAGAAAGTATTTCTGATGACCGACCTATTTCCTTTAGAAAGGTGGTTTGTGAATGCAATAGGCATCCTATTCAAAGATATGTTACTTTCTCCTGTCTTAGTACACAAAATCAAAGTTCTTTTGTCATCGCTTGCGGCTTCTTCTATTCCCAGGTGTGTTGGGGAAGCCTATCTTGATCCAAGATGGGTCCATGCTATGAAGGAGGAGATGAATGCTCTAATAAAAATCAAACTTGGGATGTTGTTGATATACCTAAGGGTGCTCGATTGTGGGATCTAAGTGGGTATACACCATCAAATGCAAAGCAGATGGAGCTGTGGATAGATATAAAGCTAGAGTGGTTGCTAGAGGCTTTAGTCAAAAATATGGAATAGATTATTTGGAGATTTTTATTGTTGTTGCAAAAATGAACTCTTTTAGGATTGTGTTGTCCATTTCCATTCATTTCTCATGGAAATTACACCAATTCGATGTGAAGAATGCCTTCTTAAATGGGGATCTGGTTGAAGAAGTTTTTATGCAGATGCCAGCTGGATATGAGCGGGAAGGAAAATGCTACAAATTGAAAAAGGCTTTACGTGGTCTTAAACAATTGCCATGTGCTTGGTTGAAAGATTGAAGATTTTCATGATTAGGTTTCTTGCAAGGAAATGGTGACCACACTCTGTTTGTCAGGAGAACTGCTAGGAATATTACCTTGATGCCTGTTTATGTGGATGACATGATAATTACTGGGGATGATGAGGATGCTATCATGCAACACAAAAATAAACTTGTACAGAATTTGAAATAAATGATTTTGGAAAACTTAAATATTTTTTGGGACATGAGACAGCAAGGTCTAAAGATGGTCTTAGCTTGTGCCAACGCAAATGTACTTTGGATATCCTCAAAGAAATTGGAAAAATGGGATGTAAGCCGGTTGATACTCCTTTGAGAAAAATCATAATATGACTCTCAAAGATCGAATTCCACTTAATGATGAACAGAAGAACTGTTATCAAAAACTGGTTGAAAACTTATCTATCTTACTCTTACCAAACCTGATATAACATATTCTGTTAATATTTTAAGTCAATTTATGCATTATTTGAAAAAATCCCTGGCAAGGGCCTCCGTTACACGAAAGATGATCAGCTAAAGATTGAATGCTTCACTGATGCTGATTGGGCAGGGTCTCAAGATGACAGGCGTTCTACCTCTGGATATTGTGTTTTCTTAGGAGGAAATCTTGTCATTTGGAGAAGTAACTACGAAACAATCAGTTATTGCTCGGTCTAGTGCAGAAGCCGAATATAGAGCCGTTGTTTTGGGGGTCACTGAAGTGCTTTGGGTCCAAATACTTTTATCTGATATAGACATCACTTCAAAGACTCCTATAATGTTATATTGTGACAATAAGTCTGGCATTAATCTTGATAATAATCATGTGTTGTGTGATAAAACCAAGCATGTCGAGTTAGATCAACATTTCATCTGTGAAAAAATTGATGCTGGGATTCTTTGCCTACCGTATGTCAAGACAAGCGAAGCGAGCAAGTTGCAAATGTTTTCACAAATGGCGTGCCTGTCTCCACCTTTGTTGATTTTGTGTGCAAGTTGGGCATGTTATACTTGTATGGCCAACTTGAGGGGGAGTTTTAAATTACTCTCTGTGTGTTTATGGGCTAGAGGGATGGCCCATTTACTGGTTTTATGTTCCCTGTTTGTGGTAGATGGATCTTGGAGGTGGATCCATTTACCATCTTGTATCTATATTGTAACATATCCCCATGTTTTATGTGTGACAAAAGAATAAGAAAAGCCCTAGCCATCAAAGGCTTAGGGTTATCTCCTGTGTTTTTTTCCCTTCCTCTTGAAGGTTTTTCCACGTAAATCTTGTTTTGTGTGGTGTTTGTCTTCTTTGTTCAAGCGTTATGAGACATTGCAAGGTATTAGGTGTCAGGCCAGTGCTCAGGACTTAATACTTGGTTTGTTAATGGAGCATCTAGTATGTTGGAGCATCCTTGGCTATGCACATTTGCTTGTGTGCATGTCTGCACAAATTTCATTTGTAGAAGATCATTCATCCGACCACTGCTTGTTTATCCCTGCTCCATTGACACCGGCTTCAGTGCATCTATCTTGTAGTGCAATGTCTCAAGCACGTGGGACAGCTATTGTAGTGCAATCTTCATGTACCGGTGCTCCAATCCTGACTATTGTGCGTCTTTCCAGTAGTGGTGCATCTTGCTGGGATCTACTTTGACGATGATGACGACTGAGTTGGCGACTAAGATATCTTGTTTACATTTCTTTTCTTGTCTACTGTTCCAGATTCATGATCCAACAAGATCAAGACTCCTGATGCTTATTGCATTTGCTGGTTTGGTAGTTACCTATTTTAGGGGGAGTCTACTCATAAATTGCTGCTTATACACTTTTTTCATAAGGGGGAATTAGTTTTTGGGGTCTAGGATGGGATATTACTGCTCTCATACCTTATGAAAAATTAGTATGAGGCAGTAAGAGGATCTATAAGCTAAAACCGTGCTCCTATATATAGGAGAGGGGACTGATAAAAAAAAGAGTGAGACTAAGACGGAGTTGATGGTGGTAGAGGCGATGGAGACGACAAGGGGAGAGGGGAGGAGACACACCCAATGGTTTGACCTGTCTAGTCTCCTTCTCTAATACCATGTGAGATAAAAGGAGAGAAGAAATTATCTTATTAGTGTCAAATCTGTAACACAGCGATCTTACATTTTTGATTATATTTTCATGAAAAAGTTTAATAAACATGAAACACCAAATAAAGTGGGAGACCAGTTGTTCGAGCATGAATTTTGCAAAACCTCCAACGTGTAGTCATGTGTGACTGATTGATGGATTAGTTATACAACAAATATCGAAAACAAGCAAACACATATGATATGGAAATTGGATGGATAGTTTATATGAGAGAACAAGGCAATTGCTGTTAATACACCCCACTCAGGAAGCCATAAAATACCAACCACAAAAAAATCCACATTACAAGCAAGATAGTGTGACTATGAAATAAATAAATGGTCACATGATTAGTGGAAATGCTAGTGCAGTCATTATTAGATCACACATGACCGGACTTGGTTAGGCTCGTGTGTTAGTGTTGCAGCCTGGGTCAGTGACATGTTTAAGTGCAATTAGGAACCACAGGATGGAAGCAAAATTCACAGTAAACTTGTGCTTTGTCTTGGGATTGGCTGGATCATCATCATCATCATCATCTAAGCCTTGATCCCAACCGTGTTGGGTTCGGCTACATGGATCTTCTTTTCCAACTATCTTTGTTCTGGGTCATATCTGATCAAGTTGTAAAGATTCAAAACCTCTTCTCGTAAGCTCTTCCCAAGTTAAGTTCGGCTTGCCTAGCATTGTTTCAAATATGCATGGTATGCATTGCACGTCCATACCATCTGAGACATCCCTCACACAACTTGTCCTCATTACTCGCCACCCTCACTGTGTTTCTAACATAGTCATTTCTCAATCGATCTTTCCTTGTCTTCCTGCGCATCCATCTCAGCATATGCATTTTGGCTGTAGTCTATTTGTTGAGACATTTTTTTTTCACCGTCCGACATTCACTTCCATATAGCATATAGCTTTTTTTGGATAAAATTCCATATAGCATAGCTGGTCGTATAACTTCTATAAAACTTGGGATGTCCGGATATGAAAGAAAAAAACTGCGTAGGGGAATCCTAAAATCTGTGAAAGAGTGAAAACCCTAAAAATGGCGGTGCTAGTGTGTTTGTCAATAAAGGAAAAAATACAATAAGTGGTGCCTGCTCTAGAAAAAAGAGTTCAGGGTCCCACTGCCCATAGTGTGTTATAGATACAACTTTTATATGTTGTTTGCACATAGGCTCATCATTGCCAAACAACTGGAAACTGTAAGACATTTAGAAAATGAAAACAAAGGAAAGGACGATCTGCATGCCTACTTCACTTACACAAACGTTGCACAATGTGTTCTAAAACATAGCGGAAAAAACAAATTTAAGGAATATCAATCATTAGGCCAGAACTAAAAAAACACAAAATATGGCACGAGCATCTTCACATGTGAGTGACAACTAGAGTTATTAAGGTGGCGGAGCCCACTCATTATGGCTTGACAAGATTTTAGCAAGTGGCTATGATGATACAACACTACTTGAGTGCGGGCTTCCAATTGGAGTTGTCTAAAGCAACGACGTAGAATTTTGATTGTAAAGAAAAATGTTGTAATAAAGAAAGCATTGTCCACACTGCATTCTTATGAAGACAATAAGGAAAACATATTAAAACTATAAACAATGAAAAGAAGATAATAAATGAATTACAAGTTTGGGTTTGATCTCATTTATGATGTAGGAAGGTTTTAAGCACATTTATCTCATACTAAAAGCAATATTTCCTGTCACTGTTAGTGATGAAATCCACAACTAAAACTATAGAAAAAGTGATGACAAATAGGGTTTTCATGAAAAGAGAGAGGTCTAGGTAGTGTCGTGAATGAATATTTAAGATAGACAAGCTGAACATGATCATGAAACGTAAAAGACAAAAAGGAGTGAGGGGAAGGGGAAGGTAGCAACCATGAATGTTGGACTTGCCTTTGGGGGAGGGATTTGGCAATTTAACGACATCACCAATGGGCCATGCCTGAAGTTCGACAAGGTAACAATATGAAGTGGATTTTAGCTGTTGAAGGGGTGTCGCTTGCAGAGTCTAGATTATCATGTATACCAACCTTTCCATGTGACAACCCAATATCACATGAGCGAGATAACTCAAAACAAAGCGCACGATCAACTACTAAGCAACCACATTATCAAAATAACGGGTAAACTAAAACCAATTTTTATATTACCATCACTGTGCCGAAACATATTACAACGAGGTCCACAACCAGTAACATCTCACATATCGTACTAGGTATATACATCTGTTACAAAAGATCTGTTCACATATACAAGCCACTTACACAAGCCATATGTATTGATACCGCTAAGTCAGGCTAAGTGAGTAAACGACCAAAGGATCCATTTCATGGCTGGAGGGGTTATATTTGTTGGTCTGGAGGGTTGCAACTTGTATTCTTTTCCCACCATCTGGAGGAACTGTTATGAAAACAAATTGGCATGCCACTAGGTCTTCAATAGGGGTCCAATCCTGGTTGGATTATGATATTTTGTTTCATTACCTGAGTCGCTTGCTAGTCTGTCATGCTTAGCCAGCAATTGTCACACTGGATGGAAAAGCAAAAAATATGATACCAACTCGGATGAAATACGATGAACTGACATACATGGCTCACCTAACTAGTTTTCCTGCACCATATGCAATCTAGGTGTCAGAATTGCCGGCTA
This sequence comes from Alisma plantago-aquatica, assembly GCA_963693085.1. NCBI lineage: Eukaryota > Viridiplantae > Streptophyta > Magnoliopsida > Alismatales > Alismataceae > Alisma > Alisma plantago-aquatica. The sequence continues at coordinate 456,400,323 of OY856411.1, read as the reverse complement.
CAGTATGTTGTACTATGTAACATATGTAGGTTATAATACGCTTATTGGGGTTAGTCAATCTTGAATCCCGTTTTGCAATCCAAAATGGGGTCCATGTCTGATAAAATTTGAACCAAATGAACCTCATGCAAATCTTATTGGTGAAGGCAGAATGGAGTAAAACTGTAAATGATAAACAACTATGAGTATGAATGTTATCTAGATTTGAACTACAACATAAAACAGGTGGTTGAAAATGAAAATGTCAGTACTTACCTTCTTTCAGCCACTAGTAGCCCTCTCTAGAGGCCGCAATCAGAAGTCCATTATTAAGATAAGGCTTCCAAAGGCCAAACTTCTATGTCTGAGACACCGTAAGCTTTTTTTTATTTGAGGAAACCCCAATTCCATCTCTTTAGTATTCATTGTACCCAATTTCCTTTTTGTTATTCAACCTTTAACTCAAGGTCCCCCTCCTTCCTTCCCTTATTTGTCATCTTCTTTGTCAAGGGGTAGTCCCTACTTCGTCCTCAACCACTAGAACTAGAATGTAGTTTATGGGATATGTAGAGTTAGAGAGTGAGGACATAGTGGAGATAGTGGAAAAAATGATAGAGAAAAAGATTTTAACTTTTCGAGAGAATTTACTATGTTTTCATGGAGTATTGGAGCCTCAACCGTATCCCACTGTTCAGTGCGTCATCATCTGTAACAACTATTTTCCTTTTGTGCTTGCTCCATATATGCATGTGACTTGACAATAGACTGCATCATGAACGATACTGACTCTACTGTTTCTATTCCTACCACAGTTTGGACATTACTGTTTACTTGTGCTCAATCACCAATCAATACTGCTTATAAGTATCTCAACATGCTTTGATTGCTTGCCTATATGCCCACACTCACCTGATTCTCTACCTTTGGCGATGCTGGTGGAGAAATTTAGCTACATCGCCACCATTTCTCTCTGATGTCGGTATTGCTTAGTGTATTTAGGTAGAGCTTCTCACCCCTGTAAAGCTGAATGGATATGACTTTTTTGTTAGTCGACCTGTCTAGATCAATATTGAGATTTTGATGATCTTTACTAGTACTGCTGCTACTATTGTTTCTGCTTTACTAGAGACTGGCTTCACAACTTGCTTCGAGTGGTCAAGAAGCTCATCCATGACAAATATGTTGAAAAACTTGATTTATCAGGCAATTTGTTTATATTTCTCATGCTTTACGGGCAAAGCGGGCAAAGCATATTTCTTGACTTGTCATTCTTTATGTCCATATTTTGGTTATGCGTATTGAATCTAAGCATGAGATACTCCAAATCCTCTAGCTTGAGGGTGTGTTAATCATTGGTCCTAAACATTTCCATTGTATCCGATTAACATATTACTGGTCACTAGTCATTAATGGAGTTTCAGTTGCATGTGATGTGATTGATTGGTCAATGGTAATTGTTCATAGAAATTAATATTTTTTTCTATAGAATGTGGAGCCGCAATGCAACTAGCAATGCAGCGTTGGGAGAGGCAATATGCCTTCTCCCTTTTTATTAATAAGAGAAACTGGATAATTTACATAGAGGTCCAATAGGATATAGAAATTACAAAATAGAATAAATGTGAAATATATTAACACTCGCCCTCAAGCTGGAGTGTACACATCGTGTAGGCCCAGCTTGTGCAAAAACTTTGAAATGTTGCTGGACTCAATGACTTAGTAAGAACATCTGCAAGTTGATCTTCAGACTTGACATGTGGAGTCGCAACAGTTCCATTCTTGATTTGGTCTCTGATAAAGTGGCAGTCAACCTCTATGTGCTTAGTACGTTCATGGAAGACTGGGTTCTTGGCAATGTAGATAGCCGCTTGATTGTCACATCTGAGTTCTATAGGAGACAAAACATGAATCTTTAATTCAGAAAGTACAGATTGAACCCACTGTAGCTCGCAACATGCATGTGCCATTGCTCTATACTCAGCTTCCGTGCTAGATCTTGCCACAACATTTTGCTTTTTGCTTTTCCAGGTAATAAGATGATTCCCCAAAAATGTGCAATATCCAGATGTAGACCTCCTGTCATTCAGATTACCAGCCCAATCTGCATCTGCATAACCCGTAAGAGAAAGTGTGGATACAGGAGTCTTCGACCTATAATAGGTGATTCCCTTACCAGGTGCACCTTTCAGATATCTCATAATACGACAGACAGATGTCCAATGAGACTGTTGTGGAGAGCTCATATGCTGACTCACCACTCCTACAACAAAAGAAATGTCAGGACGTGTGACTGTCAGATATATCAATTTGCCCACAATTTTCCTGTAATATCCTGGATCTGGATAATCAGTATCATCAGTCATCTCCTTCACATGATAGTCCATAGGAGTAGACACAGGCTTGGACTCACTCATACCAATTTCCTATAGTAAATCCAACACATTTTCTCTGAGACAAATTGGTACCTGCATGAGATCTAAGTACTTCAATGCCCAGAAAGTATCTCAATTTTCCCAGATCCTTTGTGTGAAAGTGCCCCTGCAAGCCTTCTTTCACACGATATATGCCTGGGGAATCACTGCTAGTAATAACAATATCATCAACGTACACAACAATAATAGTAGATCCACCAGAAGAAGTAGAATAAAATAAAGAGTGATCAATAATAGAATGAGAAAAGCCCATCTTTTGCACATCACTGAACTTGTCAAACCAAGCTCTAGGAGATTGTTTCAATCCATAGATGGCTTTCTTCAACCTACACACCTTCTGACACTCCCCCTGAGCAACAAAATCAGGTGGTGGCTCCATGTGTACCTCCTCTTGTAGATCAGCATGAAGAAAGGCATTCTTGACATCGAGCTGAAATAGAGGCCAGTCAAATGTAGTAGCTAGAGAAATAAGAATACACACAGAATTCAGACGAGCCACTGGTGAAAAGGTCTCAAAGAAATCAACCCCATATGTCTGAGTATACCCCTTTGCCACCAGTCTAGCTTTCAATCTCTCCACATAACCATTTGGATTATGTTTTACTGTAAATACCCATTTGCATCCCACAACATTTTTATCTGGAGGTAGGTCAACAAGTTCGTAGGTGTTGTTCTGTAACAGAGCAAACATTTCAACATGCATAGCCTGTTTCCAGCCAATATCCTTCATAGCATCAAGATGATTTCTTGGAATGACCACATAATCAATCCCAAGAGCAAATGAGCGAGCCTGCTGAGAGAACTTGGACAAACAACACACATTTGTAATAGGATGCCCAGTGTTTTAAAAAGTGTCCTAGGCGGCCGCTTAATCGCCACAAGGTGATGGTCGATTAAAATGTGCCATAAGCGCCGCTTGAGTGGATTTGAGAAAAGCTGCCGCTTTTTGCCCGCTTAACCCATTTTTTCCCGCTTTTTTCTTACTTTTTGCCCACTTTTTTCCCGCTTAAAAAAAAAACTACTGTAAGCATATAACATTAAGTACATTATATGCCCCGATCAGTATTAACTATAATATATTAAACTAGCATACATTAAATGTTCTATGATATACCTAGTTCTAATTTAGAATGCATACTTTGTATGTAAGCTGTAATGATATGGTACCTTTGTGGTGTATCCAAGTATATTATAGGTAACTATTATCTAATTTAGAATGCATACTTTGATTAAATGTACTACTGTAATGTATGAATATTTGATGATGTGTAAATGTAACAATACATTTGTAAGCTAGCTATGATAGGTTTATTGTATATTGTTTACTATTTAGCTATGTAAACATGTGATGTGATACAAAATTGTTGTCGCATCTTGTATATACACTTATTATTTTATGTGTTGTTTACTATATTATATAGATACAATCATTGTTGTATAGTTGTGTTATACTCTATTGGGTGTTTTGTATTGTCTTGTACAATGTTTATATATGTACAAAAAATTCAAAAATATAAGTATTTATATACATATGTATGTAATTTTGCATAAAAGTTTATAATAATTGGAAATCCGCTTTTCAAATAAGCGCCTGATTAATTGCCCGCCTAGCGATTAATTGGCTACAAGGTCCCGTCCGCACGCTTCCCGCTTTTTAAAACCTTGAGGATGCCGAATAGTACAGGAACAGGTACCTTTGCGAACAACAATGAGAACATCAAGATCAGATGGTTCTTCAGGAGTCCCTTGAGTAGAGGAAGATGGGGAGGGCTCAGAGACTGGAGTTGCTATCTCCTCTGGATCTTGTCTGCCTCGTCTGCTATAAACATGTGGATATTGCTGAATTCGTGGACCATCTGCTGGTTGCTCTTCCTGAATTATAGTATAGTCAGGAATGACAGGAATGATAGGTGACACTCTCTCACTCTGATGTGGTGGTGGCACTCTCTCACTAGCATCTGATGGTGGCACTCTCTCACATAATTGCTCCCCCTTACTGAGAACACTAGAGAAATATGGAATAGATTCATGAAAAGTCACATCTCTAGACACAAACATACGACGAAGACTTGGACAATAACACTTGTACCCTTTGCTAGTGTTGGAGTACCCAAGAAAGAGAGTCCTAATTGACCTAGGAGATAACTTATCAGCCTTAGGATCAAAATTATGGACAAAAGAAGTACAACCAAACACTCTAAGAGGAACAAGGAAAGGTTGATCCTTGGGACGTAAGACAGAGAAATGAGTACGTCCTTGAAGCACAAAAGAAGGTTGCATGTTGATAAGACAACAAGCGATAAGTAGGGCGTCAGACCAGAATCGCTTAGGAACATTAGATTGAAACATGAATGTCCTGGTAATATCAAGAAGATGACGATTTTTCCTCTCTGCTACCCTATTCTGCTGAGGGGTGTGAGGACAGGATGTACGATGTATCATCCCAATAGAACTAATGCCATAGCATTTTGAACATACTCCAAGGCATTATTAGATTGAAGAACTTTAATATTGCAATCAAATTGAACTTTTATTTCTTGATGAAAATGTTTGACAATAAATAGCATAGGCTCTCGACTTTTCAACAAATAAATCCAAGTCATACGCGAAAAGTCATCCACAAAGGAGATAAAATAACGAAAACCATTATAGCTATGGTCTTTTACAGGACCCTAAACATCACTGTGGACCAACTTAAAAGGACATGACGCTCGTTTATTGACACGACCGGGATAAGACATCCTATGATGTTTCCCAAGTTGACATGACTGACACTCTAGAGATGATACTTGAGACAATTCTGGTTCTAACTTTCTCAGGCTCTCTAATGAAGGATGTCCATATCTGTAGTGCCACAGCAAGGGAGAGCCACTCAACAGGACAACTGGAGCAGGAGCAGACACTTGGCGAGGCAAACTGTCACCGTGGAAGAGGTAGAGATCACCTTTCCTAGCCCCCCCCCAATCGTCCTCATACTCTTGAGATCCTGTAATACAAAGCAAGAAGGTCCAAAAGTTACCGTACATTTCACAGTATTAATCAACTTAGCAACAAACATAGCAGACACATAATGTACGGATTTAAAATCAATTCCAGGAGTTAGAGAAACAGATCCACTGGCTAACACTCTCCTCACTGAACCATCTGCTATTGTTACAGATTTGTGAGGAATATGTGAGTCAATGGAGTGAAGAAGTCTCCTCATACCAGTCATATGCTGTGACGCTCCAGAGTCAACGACCCATGATGAAGTAGAACTAGAAGCCAATAAAGAGGTAGCATGATTACCAGTGGTGGACGCCAAGTTGGCTGAAGATGAAGATCCTAAGCTCAGATGCTGAGTAGCCAGAATAAATCTATCATATTCCTCCTTGGTGAGTGTGATGCCAGAAGGACCAGAGCTCGAAGCAGGAGACTCAGTAGACTCAGTTGTGATAGCATAGTTTGCTGCTCCCACCGGTGGTGCAACAGGTCGACCATGCTTCTTCCAGCATTTCTCAACTGTGTGTCCAGGTTTGTCACAGAAAGTGCATTTAGGGCGAGTTCCACGTCCTCGGCCCATACTAGTCCGTCCTTCTCTCACTGCAGCAGCTACAGAAGAATGAGACTCTCCCGGGATGAGACTGCGATAGGATCAATAGGTTCAAAATTTGTCTGTAAAATCCTTGAATAAGCCTCTTCCAAGCTGGGAAGTTTATCAGAAGCTAGGATGACACTGCGGGCTGAACTGCACAAAAAACTCAGACCAGATAAAAATTTAGCTGTAATCGAGTCATCTCTGTCTTTCACTTGCTCCTGGACAGTCACTGGATGGTAGAAACTCAACTCTTGTGCAATACCTTGGATCACTCCAAAGTATTCTTCTAAAGGTCTGTCTCCCCGTTGTTCTGCAAAGAGGCGGTCATATATCATGAATTTACGAAGCGCATTCTCCTCTTGAGAATAATGTTTCTTTACTGCATCCCAGATCTCTTTGGCAGTAGTGTAGAACATGAACCTCGAGGCAATCCCAGGTTCCATGCTCCCCCACAACCAAGTTTTCACCAGACTGTTATGGCGCTTCCATTCAGCATAGCCTTTGTCAGTAGACACAGGAGGATCAGAATCAACATGTCTCGCCTTGTCGCGTGACTCCAATACAATATGGACAACATTCATCCATAAGAGATAGTTCTTCCTGTTCAGCTTGATGGAGGGGATAGGAGACATCTCACTGTAGATGATAGATGCCTTGGTGTCCTCCATGATTTAACGAGAAGAAGAGTGACAGATTGATACGTGTCACAAGAAGATTTGCGTGACGGAGAGATACACATCACGTTACAGAATCAGATGCGTATCTGACGCATCCACAACCCCCAATTGAAATTTCCTAATCACACATGGAGGAGATGTGATTAGGAAATTTCCTACGTACCGACAGACCCTCTGGTTTGGGATTTAGAAATTTGTTGGATCAACCGAAGGACCCGACGATCCGGAGAGAGAGGAGATGGGGGGACTGTAGCTGCTGCGCCTGGCCCGAGAGGCGGCTGCTGCGCCCGCCTTGGGTCAGCGACGACTGTCCTCCCCTTGGGGGCGGCGGCGCGGCGGCTGGGTGAGCCCGGCGGCCGGCGACTGTCGGCCAGTGGCTGTTGCTGCCCTTCGCACTGCCGGCGGCGCTGGGTGGCGGTGGTGCTGGGCGGCGGCGACGCTCGGGCTGGGTAGGGTTAGGTTAGGATCCTCTGCTCTGGTACCATGTAGAATGTGGAGCCGCTATGCAACTAGCAATGCAGCATTGGGAGAGGCAATAGGCCTTCTCCCTTTTTATTAATAAGAGAAATTGGATAATTTACATAGAGGTCCAGCAAGATATAGAAATTACAAAATAGAATAAATATGAAATGTATTAACATTTTCCTTGTAGATAAGTTGACTAATGCTTTCAAATATACCATTATAAAGTACAAGTGGAAGGCTAAATGATCAAACTGCGCTTACTTTTTATCTGGTCCACACATTCTGCAATGTAATATTAAATTCCAAATTTTCAATATATGCTGAATTGTTAATCTATTAACTTGATATGCTTTGTTTCAGTTCGTATGTCACTAATTGATTAACAAGTTTGGACTGCTCGACTCGAGAGACAAGTTTGAATGCTAAAAATGCAGGCACTGGGTAATTTTAAACTGCCCAACTTCTTCAGTTACCCACCCTTCTTTACGTAAGTCTCTTCTAGTTTTTCTCAGATGCCATTGTACATATGCTTGTATGAAGCCAAACTTTCAAAACTCTTCTGTATTGATTTTGAATTGAAATGAAGTTGTTGATGGAACCAACTATAATGCATAAGCGTTTACTTTATTTGTAATTTACTATCAAGGAGATGCGGTGGCAACAAACTTTCACATGACCCATTCACAGATATGCTGTGAAATCCACCTACAACAGTGATCATCATACCATACTTGGAAAGTATCCAAAAGACATTCTTTTGAATCCATTGTTCACCACCCCACTCCTTCCAAAGAATCTAACATCAGTTTAGCAGTAGACTTGGGGGTACTCCCACAATATACTCCCCAACCTTTTGAAAAAGTCGCGTTTGAAACACGATTTTTCACTGGATGTATGGAAGGGTCGGATAACTCCCAATTCCCAAATATTACGTTTTATTAGCATATTAATCCTGAAGTTTAAGGCTACGACTTAGTTTGAGTATACATGTGTATATATATGTGTGTGTGTATAATTTATGATGTGTATGTATGTGATAGATGTATATATATGTATCTATAGAAGCAAATAAGCTTTATTTGATGTGTCTAAAACTGTAAAATAAATACTAGGCACTCTCTTCTATAGGACAAGTTAGTAAGTGGAAAACATAATTAGTAGATATGGGATAAAAGAAAAGCTGAAGACAAAGACAAGTTAAAGCATAAAATAAATATAAAGCATATATATATCAATACTCCCCTTCAAGATAGAGCATAGATGTCAAACATGCCCAACTTGTCCACCAATGTAGTAAAGCGAGTCTTTGAAAGTAGTTTGGTGAAGATGTCAGCAAGTTCTTCTATGCGGGTATAAGGAGTGCAAATGCGACCTGATAGAACAAATTCTCGGACAAAATAACATGCTTGGTGCATTCACGAAAAGTAGGATTGTTGGCAATGAAAATGGAGGTTTTGTTGTCGCAGTACATAGGAATAAGATCTGGATCATATATATCAAATTCCTTGAGGAGTATCAGTTCACAAGTTGTATGAGCCATGGCTCTGTACTCTGCTTTAGCACTAGACTGAGCAACCATAGTACAATAAGTACTGTGCCATGTAACCAGATTGCCTCCAACATAAGTACAATAGCCAGAGGTAGATTTTCCATCACATCTACTACCAGCATATCAGAGTCAGAATAACCAATGAGTTTGTAGTGTCCATGTCGTCGATACAACAATCCTTTCCTTGGAGAATTCTTCAGATATTTAAGAATGTGATAGACAATATCCCAGTGACATTGTCGAGGTTTATGTAAAGCATGTATGCTAATGCTCATTTGACAAGTGAGTAACAACTAACAATATTATTGTGTAAGGTGTATTTTACACCGTCAACAGTGTATGAGTCCGAGCATATTCTCACTATCCAAGATAGATACAAGGATACACGTTTCACTATCCAACCTCTCTGAATACTAGGATGGTTTTTGTAGTGACAGGACACTACATGATTAAGGTTTTACTTGATTAATTTCTTGAGATGTAGCGTGAAGTTACGGGAATCGTCGTGAGGAACACGTCTCTTCTCCTTTATATAATAAACATGAAAAAGGAACGTATACTTACAAGTCCATGTAGTATGAAAGATTAAAATAAGACTTTAAGAAAGACATAATAAGAGAAATATTTAACACCCCCCTCAAGCTGGGGCATAGATATCAATCATGCCCATCTTGTCAAGAAACATGCAAAATTGTTTCTTTGCTAGCAACTTTGTAAAAATATTAGCAACTTGATCTTCTGAGCGAGTGAAAGGAGTACAAATACGTCCAGTAAGGATAGCTTCTCTAATGAAGCAACAGTCAACTTCAATATGTTTGGTCCGCTCATGATAGACAAGATTATTAGCAATGAAGATGGCAGCTTATACAATGCATAGGAATAGGGCCAAAAGTGCTCACACCAAGTTCTTCAAGAAGAGATTTCACCCATAACCGTTTACATGCAGTATGAGCCATTGCACGATACATAGCTTCAACACTAGATCTGGCAACACCATTTTGTTTTTTGCTACTCCTACAAGGATATACGTTTCACTATCCAAACTCTCCGAATACTAGGATGGTTTCTGTAGTGATAGGACACTACATGATTAAGGTTTCACTTGATTAATTATCTTAATTTACTCGGCTTTCAACTTGAATCAACGAAAAGTGCAAACAAGGCATGGAGACATATTATGACCTAAATCAAGTATAATTCCAGAAGATATGAACCGTCTTATAATATATATCAAAGTACCCATAAATGGTAGAAATCACCATTTCTGACCATGACAAGGCCATACCTTTTTAAAAGATTTAACTTAATCACCAAGGGTACATTTCTCTTCACACTATGACCATGAAAACACCATGCATAATTGTGGACAAGCTCCAACGTATGTGAAAGTTATGGCTAATACAAGATTTCTGCTATGTTTTTTTATTTTATCGCTGTTATTCCATCTCAGAGGCCTATTGTTGGGGTGCTTCCCCCGTTTTTAGTACTTACACAATTCATAGTTTTTTTGGCACTCCTGGTGCTACTAAGACTATGATATGGACCACCTACTTTATTACCATTCTGTACTTCTCTAATTAGCATGCGGTTTGTATGTTAATTTTATCTAATATGTGAACTATTTCATCAAAAGAACCTTCAAGTATATAATCTATCGTTTTAAAAAGCAATAAGCGTAAGTGTCTAGACAACACCTTGTAACTGGTTCAGTGGTAAGTGGGCGATTAAGCTGGCGATTTAAAAAAAAGCGGGTTTTAGTTTCCTATATAATTTTATACAAAATCACACATATATGTATATAAATACTGTACTTTTTGAAACTTATATATTTTCTAAACACTCTACCCAACAATATAAAACACCCAAACAGTCTATAACACAACTGTGAAACAGTTTTTATTGCTGTAATGTAGTAAACAAATGACTCGTCATGAATAAACACCCTACATACGTGATACAACAACAATTTTGCTAGCTAAACAGTAAACAAAAACCTTATCAGACACCTAGCTAACTTAATGTTACATTTACATATCATCAATTAATCATACATTGCAACAATACATTTAAGAAAGTATGCATTCTAAATGAGATAGTAGTTACATACAATTTACTTGGATACATTTCAACAGTCGGCTTACATACAGAGTATACATTCTAAATTAGAACTATGTCTTATCGTAGAACATTTCATGTATATACGTATAATATATTATAGTTACTAATACCTGAACCATATGATTTACTTAATGTTATATGCTTGCTGAAGTATTTTTAAAAAAGGGCAAAAAGCGGGAAAAATGGGTTTTGCGGCAAAAAAAACAGCCAATTTTGTTTAATCCGATTAATTGACACCCAAGGGTTTTTTTCAGCGGCTGGCTACTTAAGCGGCCGCTCTGGCCGTTTTTCATTTCACTGATATAATCTACGTCCAACAAAATTCCAGCTGCACAGCAGTTTTGAAAGCATGCTATTTCCACTCTAGAGATCCTCCAAACAGTAAAGAGGATTATATTTTTGTGTTAGTGTTCAACATGGTATCAAATTGTCATAAAAGAGTATTTTTTAGGGCAAAATTGTGCTTATTTTGAAACTTCAGCCTTTTAAGGCATCAAGAGGGCTTCTTATTATCATCAGGAATCATTTTCGAAGATAGGGGAAGGCACGCATATTCGTAACTAGCTCATAATGTCATAAAACGGCCCACAAAAGTTCCACTTTCAGGCAATAGGAGCCAAATCTAAGCATATGAGGGTTTTGCATGCAAATTAGCAGTCAAAGGGTGCCATAAAAAGCTATATTACTCGCTTTAGATGTGAAAAAAAATGCATAAATGAGAACAACTCAAGATAGACACCAAGTCATGTCCAAACAACCCCTCCAAGATCCAAGAAGACACCTCCAAGCAAGATATATGTCCAACTAGGGCAAGAAGGGAGAAAAGGAGGGTTCTTTAGCTCTAGGAAGTGAAAACTACTATGGAAGACCTTGAAGCTCGTCCAAAGTAAGAAGATGAGAGGGAAATCAGTAAGAAAAGAGAGGAGAAGGATTAGGTCTTACATCGTTTAGGGTTGGAAAGAAGCTATCAAGCTTTTGAACCAATTGTGGAAACTTGGTCTTCAGTTTTCATCCTCACGCAAGCTCCAAAGCTTGGCTATCGAGGTCCAAGAGCTCCTCCTTGGCCACCTGGGTCCTCCTTGTCTTTTAGTTGCTCTTGGCGTCAAATGGAGCTCATGGTTGATGGGTTAGGGTTATATAAAGATGGGGGGGGGTCAAAAGTCTAAAACAGCCCCACATAAGTGAAGCTATCAATGTCCAAGCAAGGGAGGGCTATCTAGGCTCTTCACCTTCCACCCATCGAGGGTCTGTTCCCATCGATGATACTTCCCTCTAGATCTATCGAAGGTCCCTCTACGCTAGGCCTATCGAGGTCTAAGCTTAACAAGCTATCGAGGGTCAACGTCATCAAGCTATGGAGCATCAACTCCACTTCACCTATCGAGGTGCAACCTCCACACCAACCACCTATCGAGGGTCAACACCAACATCGCCCACTTTAGCTCTATCAACCTAACCCTATCGAGGTGCTAACCTTGCCCATCGAGGTGGCCTCCACACCTAGGCCATCGAGGGCTCCGTCTACACCTAGCTATTGAGGCTAGTGAGGGTCTAAAGCCATCGAGGCTCGAAGTGGCCCATCGGGGCTAGGTACCTCAACCACTAAACCAAGCTAGGGTTGGGGCTAACACCTAAGGAAGAAATCCTAGATAGCCAAAGTTCAAAAGCATCCAAAGCACATCAAATTAAGCCATACACAAAAGAAAGCATAAGCTTAGATATTTTGCACATAAATTGCAATGTCCTCATAAATGGTGAAATTAGACATTAGCCCTCTTACATCCAAGAAATCACAAAATTAGGGCAAAGAAAGTGCAACTAAATTAGGGTTTTCACTTAATCAATTGATTTCAAAACTTAATCAAGCTTTCATATACATTTAGGAAACATGATTAGAGGTTAAGCTAGGTCAAGGGGCTTACAAAACATGAGATCTGGTCTAACTTTAATTGTTCGTGTCGATTAAGTAATAAGATCATCTTAGCCCTATTTGGCCACTCTGAGAAAAACAATCTATGATCATGACAGGGCAATCTTTTACGAAGGAGAGGCATAGTTACATAATACATTTATATATGAAAAATCAAGATCTAGTGACATAATGAACGGTGTTCCGAAAGAGGAATAAATTTTAGAAGTGTGTTCATTTGATTCAGTATCAATGAAGCTTGGAAAAAGGGTTAAAGGTTAGATTTGAGTGTACCAAGAGTTCTTGAATCCTTGCATTCTGAGGCTTACTCCTTGTTCAAACAAATACGCCCCAGACACTTTAAAACGCTGTATATACTATCTAATCTTATTCAAGTACATCTTTGCGCTTTTTGAGCCCCCCAACTGCAACCTAACACCTTGCTACGTTATGGAGTTTGTAAAAACTGCGGAAAATTATCTTATGTGGCCATCTTTGTTAGTAAGTATAGACATGACAAGTACAAAACAACATGGATAGGAAAAACCATAATTTAAATTTTACTATAGCTGTTACTCTAATATAGAAAGCTCAAAGAAGAAATATATCCCTCATTACTACCTTAAGCTGCAATATTAAAGGCAACCAATACCAGAATGGACTTCGAAAGCAGGACATAGCCACAAAGCAAATAAAGATAGACCCACAACATATTTAAGCCAACCCATCTTATACAAAAGAAAACTGAATGCTTATCCGTAACCTAATAACAAAATGAACATTTTGACAAGATAAGTTATTGCAACCATAATATTTAGTGAGAAACACAGCTAGAATCATCATTGACCCCATCAATAAAATTGAAGTTGATATCACTGAATCATCACACCATTGCTGGAAAGAAGCAAGCAAAATATGCCATGACCAAGGACATCCTAATGTAAAACTACGACTATTTAAAAATAAACTAGGCAATGACTAAAATGATAATTCTCATCCATAAAACTGTGTCTCTACATGGATGCCCATAGAGCCTTTATATAGGCTTCTGAAAGAAAGACTAAACACATGATAGCCAATGTGGGACTAAAACCACATGACTTTACAAAAGCCCATAAGAAGAGAAAAGGCATAATAAAATAAAGCATGCCAATAAAGCCTAACTAATGACACGACGACACCTACGCTCATAAGTGCGTAAAGGTGGGGCCTGTCCTACATCAACTCCCCTCAGCTGTAAAAGACTCGACTTCGTCGAGTCAGTACTGAGGTAGAGCTCCAGAAGATCTACATCAACGCTGCGAAACTCCTCCTCGGTGATCCATGTGGCGTTTGTTGAAGAACGACCTCTCCAACGAACCAAGAAACGACGTACAATGCCCTGGCTGGTGAGGATGGTTTGGTCGTCCAAAACGGTGTCGATGCGCTCGGGCGGCTATTGAGGAAGTCGAGGTAGAGGCAGTAACGTTGTTGACGACGGTGAACTACGGTGACGGTCTGACAAAGCATCTGAATACCCTGTGAGAGTCAAAGTAGATGGAGTCACCTTGGGTTTAGAATAAGTGATCCCCTTACCAGGAGCACTCTTCAGATATCTCAGAATTCGGCAAACTGCTGTCCAGTGTGACTGTCGTGGTGAGTGCATATGCTGACTCACAACGCCTACAACAAAAGAAATGTCAGGTCGTGTAACAGTCAGATATATTAGCTTGCCAACTATTCTCCTATAATATCCTGGATCTGAGTACTCAACATCATCAACCGTCTCCTTGATGTGATAATCCATAGGAGTAGATACCGGTTTAGATTCCGTCATGCCTGTCTCCTGTAGTAAGTCAAGCACATATTTCCTCTGAGATAGATTGACACCTACATGAGATCTAAGCACCTCAATGCCTAGAAAATATCTCAGTTTACCCAGATCCTTCGTTTGGAAGTGTCTCTGCAAACCTTCACACGAGATATGCCTGTAGAATCACTGCCAGTAATCACTATGTCATCAACATATACAACAATAATGATAGAGCCACAAGAAGAGCTAGAGTAGAATAAAGAGTGATCAGCCATGGAGCGAGAAAAACCCATCTGGAGTACAACGTCACTGAACTTGTCAAACCAAGCTCGAGGAGTCTGTTTCAACCCATATATGGCTTTCTTCAATTTACACACCTTCTGACACTCCCCCTGAGCAACAAACCCAAGAGGTTGCTCCATATATACCTCTTCCTGTAGGTCACCATGTAGAAAGGCATTCTTAACATCAAGCTGAAATAGGGGCCAATCAAAGGTAGTAGCCAGAGAAATAATAATCCGCACAGAATTTAGACGAGCTACTGGAGAAAAGGTCTCAAAGAAATCAACTCCATAGGTCTGTATGTAGCCTTTTACTACCAATCTGGCTTCAACCTCTCAACAGATCCATCCGGATTATGTTTGATGGTGAAAACCCATATGTAACCCACTGCTTTCTTTCCAGCAGGTAAGTCAACAAGATCCCATGTGCCATTATGCAAAAGAGCTGACATCTCAAGCTACATTGCCTGTTTCCAGCCACTGTCCTTCATAGCATCATCGTGATTCCTTGGTATATCAACAGAATCAATCCCAATAGCAAATGCGCGGGCCTGCTTAGATAAGTGGGACAGACAACACACATTTGTAATAGGATGTCTAATAGTACAAGTACGAGTACCTTTCTGAACAGCAATAGGAAGATCAAGATCTGATGCTTCTGCAGGAATCTCGTGAGTAGAAGATGATGAGGAAGGCTCAGGGACTGGTGTCGCTACCTCTTCTGGATCTTGTCTGCCTCGCCTACTATAAACATATGGGTACTGCTGAATAACAGGCCTGTCAGCTACCTGCTCGTCCTGAATAAGAGTATAATCAGGAATGATGGGTGGCGCTCCCTCACTCTGCACAGATGGTGCCACTCTCTCACTCTGAAAATATGGTGGCACTCCCTCTCTCAACTGCTCCCCCTAACTCATAGCATCAGAGAAATATGGAGTGGTCTCATGGAAGGTAACATCCCTAGACACAAACATGCGGCAAAGACTAGGACAGTAATACTTGTATCCTTTGCTAGTATTAGAATAACCAAGGAATAAGGTTTTAATAGACCTAGGAGAAAGTTTGTCAGCCTTAGGGTTAAAATTATGGACAAAAGAAGTGCAACCAAAAACTCTAAGGGGAACAAAGAAGGGCTGATCCGTGGGTCGTAACACAGAGAAAGGAGTTTGTCCTTTAAGAACAGAAGATGGTTGTCTATTAATTAAGAAGCAAGCGGTTAAAAGAGCTTCAGACCAGAATTTCTTAGGCACATTTGATTGAAACATGATCGAACGAGCAATATCAAGAAGATGGCGATTTTTCCTCTCAGCCACCCCATTTTGCTGAGGGGTGTGAGGACAAGACGTGCGATGGATCATGCCCACAGAACTGCAAAAATCAGACATAGCCTTTTGAACATACTCTAAAGCATTATCAGATTGGAGAGTTTTTATATTGCAGTCAAACTGAACCTTTATTTCTTTATGAAAATGTTTCACAATAGATAGCACAGACTCTCGACTTTTGAGAAGGTAGATCCATGTCATGCAAGAATAATCATCCACAAAGGAAATAAAATAACGAAAACCATTATAACTCTGGTCTTTAACAGGATCCCATACATCACTGTGGACTAACTCAAAAGGACAAGATGCCCGCTTATTGACACGACTAGGATAAGACAACCTATGATGTTTTCCCAGCTGACATGACTGACACTCTAAAGATGACACTTGGGACAACTCAGGTTCCAACTTCCGTAGGCTCTCTAACGACGGATGTCCATATCTGCAATGTCATAGTAAGGGGGAACCACTCAACAGAATGGATGGAGCTGGAGCAGATACTGGGCGAGGCAGACTGTCACCGTGGAAAGGTAGAGATCACCTTTCCTAGCCCCTCCACCAATCGTCATCATACTCTTGAGATCCTGTAAGACAAAACAAGAAGGCCCATATGTTACCGTACATTTTACAGTGTCAATCAATTTTGCAACAGAAAGAAGATTAAAAGAAAACTCAGGCACAAAGTGTACAAATTTAAGATCAATCTTGGGTGTTAGAGGGACAGATCCACTAGCTAGCACTCTCCTCACTAAACCATCTGCCAGTGTGACAGATTCGTGAGGGATATACGAGTCAATAGATTGGAGCAATCTCTTCATACCAGTCATGTGCTGTGACGCGCCAGAGTCAACCACCCAAGATGAAGTAGAGCCAGAAGTTATGAGAGATGTAGCCTGATTATCCGCAGTAGATGCCAAGTTTGCTGATGACGAAGATGAAGATCCCATACTCATGTGCTGTGTAGCCTGAATGAACCGATCATACTCCTCCTGAGTGAGAGTGATGCCGGTCCCAGAATTGGTGCCCACAGCTGAAGACGGAGAGGAATCTGTAGAGGTGGTACAATGTACTGCCCCCACAGGAGGTGCAGCAGGTCTCCCATGTTTCTTCCAACACTTCTCCACTGTATGTCCCGGATTGTCACAGAAAGTACACTTAGGACGTGTCCCACGCCCTCTGCCCATACCAGGTCGTCCTCTCACCGCAGCAGCTACGGATGCATGAGACTCCCCAGAAGATATAGTAGAGATATGATTAACAGACTCAAAAATAGATTGTTTAATTCTCTAATAGGCTTCCACAAGACTTGGCAATTTATCAGAAGCCCGAATGACACTCCTGGCAGAACCGCAATTGGGATTAAGCCCGGATAGAAATTTAGCAATAACCAGGTCGTCTCCGTCTTTGATCTGTGCAGCAACTGTTACAGGATGATAGTAGCTCAGCTCTTGAGCAAGTGCCTGAATAGCTCCAAAGTATTCCTCAAGAGATCTATCACCCTACCTCTCAGCAAATAGACGATCATATATCATGAATTGCCGAAGAGCATTCTTCTCCCGAGAATAGTGCTGCTTCACTGCGTCCCATATCTCTTTAGCTGTAGTATAGAACATAAACCTAGCCGCAATGGCAGGTTCCATACTATTCCATAACCAAGTCTTCACAAGACTGTCATGACGCTTCCATTCAGCGTATCCTTTATCAGTAGAGTCCAGGGGACCCGAGTCAACATGTCTCGCCTTGTCGCGAGATTCCAAGACAGTGTGAACAACGTTCATCCATAGTAGATAGTTTTTCTTGTTGATCTTGATGGAGGGGATAGGAGACGCCTCGCTGTAGGGAGTCTTGGTGTCCTCCATTGTAGATGGGAACTTAGTGACGGATTGATACTAGTCACAGAGAAAACTGAGGTGACAGAGAGATACACGTCACAGCACAAAAACACGGATAAATGCGTTACTGACGCATTCACAGCCTCCAATCGATTTTCCTAATCACACATGGAGGATATGTGATTAGGAGAGCACTCTAGAAGAGACGAGTCCCTCGGATTGGGCTTTAAATAGCCGTTGGATCAACCGAAGACTCCCAAACAGTAGTTCCGGCTCCCGAAAACTAGCCGAAAACTGCTGTAAATCAACCGGAAGCTTGCTAGCGGCTCCGGTCCTTGGTGGCTAGATCTACAACAGCGAGGGAAGCTGCTATCGATCCAACGATGAAGACGGCTAGCGGATGCTAGCCCAGGGAGGCTGTGGCGGCGACTTGTTGAGGAAGCGGGGCGGCGGATCAAAGCCGCTCTGATACCATGTGAGAAGAGATGAGGAGGAGAGGAGACGAACCCCGAGAGATTTGTCGGCTGCAAGGAACAACTTTCTTGAGAGGGCTATAGCCGTCTCTCCTTGTTTTTATATATTAGGGTAAGATACATTGTGGTACACAGAAGAAAATAAGAGAAAAACAATAAAACAAATAATATAATAAAGTTAGAACCAGGAGACGGGTCGTCAATTTCCACCGCCGATCAACTCTCGATACCATCAACAGGACTGTTGATGGTATCGACGGAATGCTCTTCTGTTGCTGTGATAAAGTCGATACCATCGACCTCCTGTCGATAGTATCAACGGGGATGCAGGTTGTTTCACACCACTCCTTAAGGTACCGTCACAAATTGGAGGCTTTGGGTTAGAATCGGAATGAAGGGTCCCCCAACCCTCCAAATGCCATCCTCTATCAATGGCAGGGAGGCAATCTTCATGGTTGAGCCAGGCTGACCGGAAGGAGAAGCTCAACGGTTGAGGAGTATGCACACGTGGCTTAATAGAGATGAGGAGGGGCAAATGGTCAGAAACATGCCTCCGAGTAAGATGATTCACATGAACCTCTATGGCATGGAAGAAAATGTCCGATTTCGATGCCGTTTCGGTGGCAAAAAAAAACAGAATTTTTGTCTGAAAAAAATTTCGATAAATATGTTCATGGCATTTCGATGACAAAATAATCAAATTAATTTATGAAATTTTACTAGAATGATCTACTAGTGTAGATATACTCAAATATGCAATAATATTATATATTGGATATGGGGTGGGGTCTCGTCATTTGTGAGTGAAGGACCCTGGACTGTTTTGATGGGCATTTCGATGGGGAATTTTGATGTCAATTTCCAATGATGAAAGCATTAAATTAAGTCAAGCACTATATATAGACTTAAAGACACAAAACTGTGCAAAAAAATATGCTCTAGGTAGTAAGTAATATATGAAAAAGCTAAAAAAAATCGACGATCTGCCTGTTTCCAGAGTTTCCACAATCCATTTCGATATCTGATTGCCACCGAAACAGAAAAAAAAATGTCAAAATTTTGAAAGTTTCGACGAAATTTTAAACATTGCTCCAGGGCATCGATGCTCACTAGAGTTCAGGAACCCACGGTCCAATCTCTCTCACGTAGTTGGCATAATCACAAATTCTGTATTCGGGATTCGTTCGGTTGAGCTGAACCATTCAGAATTCAGGAATCAAGAGGGAAATCCGGGTAGAAAAGATCAACATACAGGATTTAATACGGTCGCCGATTTGGGAAAAAGTCGGTAAAAAACCCAGAAGATATATGTATATCTATATTATGTATATATGTATAAATATATACAAATATATATTATATGTACACACACACACACACACACACACACACACACACACACACACACATATATATATATATATATATATAGAGTCAGGCTAGAATACACTCGAGTGTACGGATCACACGAATACACTCAAGTGTGTTTGCATATCAAGACTATTTTTTGCAAAATGTAAACCGTTGATCTTCGTTGTCATACTACAACTAGGCTACATACAAATTTTTATATATATATATATATCTATGTTGCACATATATATGTATATATATTGCATACATATACATATATTAGTATTACATTCATACATATACATATATGCATTTACATATATAAACATACACATATAAACACTCAAACTATCTATAAGCCAAAGTGTTCAAAAGTTTAAAACGGGAATATACGAGAGAAAACGTAAGATGTGAATAATTCGCAAATAATACAAGAATGAATTGTATTTTTCGGAAATCAGGAGTTATTCGGCCGTTTCATACGTTTGGCGAAAATTTGTGTTTTGAACTTGACCTTTTCAAAAAGTGAGTATCTTGTGACAATGGTAGTCATAGTCAAATTTTGTTTATCCACCCATGTAAAGGAATTCCTAGAGCACCGCCATATTGTGAATCCAACAATTGAAATCACCCATTGCTTGGCGATCAGGAAGAAGAATACCGCTTTGTTCCCCTATAAACTGAACAATATTGAAGTCATGTGCAATCACACGAGGTGTATCTGCAAAAGATGTTGATTGAGAGATGAGATCCTCCTAAAGGTTCCTCTAAGCACATAGTTGCATTTAACATAAACAACCGTGATTAAGAAGGTGGCCCTTTGAAGGTTGACCATACTAATAGTGATACACTGTTGGTGAGAACACCCATACCTTACCGCCTTCAGCATGATTAGAGAAGCACCAAGGAAGACGAAGGATATCAATCAAGTCTTCGGCCCTCTCAGCACGAATCATGGGTTCCATCAGTGCAACAAACAACAGCTTGTATTGTCAGCACATCTGTCCTAGGCACCTTCCGATCTTGCGAATGGAAACACCTCTAGAGTTCCAAAAAATAAACTGAGACATAGACTAGATTAATTAGCACCACCTGCCAAGAGCATGCATCCCATTCCTCAGAAGCTCCCTCCTCTCTTGCAAGGCCGCATGCCATCACTATCCCCTTCCCTCTGATCCAAGCACACATCATTAGAGAAACATGATCCTTCCTTGCTACATCATTCCTCCACTGACCAAGAATCATGAGACGAGGATGGCGTCCTGTGTGGATCTTTGTCATTTTGGTGAGCCTTTGTATGGGTCTCCTCTGGATTTCTGCTGTGAATTCTGGAAGATAGATGTCTAGGGATGTTGGCAGTTTGTTGCTCTCCACAAAATCTCTAAGGCGATAATTTCTCAGCATTCTCCTCTGGCCCTCTTGGCCAGTCACCCATCATTTCCTCGGTGGATCCTCATCGTTGCACACCAAAGTAAGACGATCTTCATGTACATACCCAACACCACGAGCTGTTTCTCTCGTAGGGTGACTGGGACAAGCATACACACCAGGATGATTGCACCCATCTACTGCCCTGTCCAGATGACAATCCACTTCCTTACTCAGGGGCAATGGGGGAGCGATGGGGGAAAAGCCTCCATTGGAATAGATAGCCTGTCCGCCATCTTAGTAAGCTCGATTGATGGTCATCCCCTATCTTCATCGCTGCTTTAGATAATTTAGCATAGAAGCGTTGATCTTCAACAGTGACACCGATAAAAGATGGCTCATCTTCATTGAACGGTTTGACAAGAACCGATATACTAGACTCATCCTGCTGCACTCTCTGCCAACCAGATACTTCAAGCAATTGACCAAAAGATTCTAGGATCTCCTACAGGGTATCATCATCACGATAGGATAACAGTAAGTCATCAATCCAGAACCAGGCTAGTTCCTTTACCTTTGATGGTCCATAACCATCCATCTTAGAAACATCAACAACAAGCCCTTTGAAAGATGCCAGCTTCACTTCTAGGGCACGAGTGAGATCTTGATGCGATTCAAAGAAAGCAACAACTTTCCTAGCAGCACAAGAGATAAAACCAATGAAGAACGAGCACTCCATGTTCACAAAATTCTGAACTTCCTCCCATGAAGCATTGTCAGATCATGATACTTGAAGGCCCCCTTTAAGGATCTCTGCTGCAGCCTTCAGAGTGACAACCAAAAACATTGCGGCATTCAATGGAGCAGCTTGCATGCGCTAGAGGCAGTTGGTCGTCTTCAGGGGAGGGAAGGATGTATGCTCATAAAAATTTGGAGATCTATCTACAGGAGGAAGGGGCATGGACCTATCAAATGATTGCTAGAGCAACACCAATAGCACTCCTTCGGCGACTTCACTCCCTCTGCCAATGGGCCCGACAGAGGCATCTGAGCATACATCTCATGGAATATCAAAGGGGGTGCCTTAGGTTGGGGATCCCGCTTGGGTAAGGAAGGCAAACGTCTTTTTCGGTTTATGACAGTGGTGATTCCATTATTGTCTTCAATATCTACCCTGAGTGTCTGACACCATCTCCAGAGAACTTTCCTTCATCACTGGTGCGCCATCATCAAAAAGCGAACCAATTTCCAGGAGCATCTCCTCAGCCTCCACTAGGTTTACCGCCCTGCGCCGGTCGACAGCAATGCTTCAAACAGCTGGGATACCTTGCTGGTGTGAAGCAGTCGGAAGGGCTAGCGTGGGTGGATACTGGATACCCCACAGTCGCCACTCCAGGCACCCTCTCTCCCTACCATCACGGTTGAATCACCTGTGTGCCCCACTTAACTGAGGTTATCTCACTTCTCATTTGGTCAAACAAACCCTGCTGTCCTCTTCATGCGGTTGATATTATGAACAGACAGTGGGAGAACTGTTGTGCTAGGACGGCTGACCAACATGGGATGACGTATGGTTTTAGTGGGACGATGAAGGTTTTTAGAAGATATGCAGCCGCACAGGATCCGTATTGTAAGCAACTGAGGGTTGTGGCTCCCTCTCATCTTTTGTGGTTGATACCAATGAATAGATAAAGAATGATGTCATAGAGCAGAGTCTGTAGGACATGAAGACAGATGCCGCCTCTCTCTCTCTCCCCTTGCTGACATCAACCCCTACCTCTCATGATCTTTCATGTCCATTCTTTGGATTGAAGAAACACTTCTATATGCTGGAGCAGTAGTAGTTGAGAAATGCCGACTCCTCTTTCGACCAGGAGACTGTCATCCTATGACAATATATGGTCTACTGGTATTGCACTTCAAGACATGTCGAAGTGGAGATTCACAGCAGGCTACTACTATTCCATCCCCACCCCATCCTCCCTACAGGACGCTTGTCTTCTGATGGCTAGAAGGCCATCACTTGGAGTGAAGATGCGTGCATTGAACCTCTAGCCATACGGATCAGAGAGAAGACCATCTTTGAGGTGGTACTAACATGAAGATGTGTAAAAGATCCTCTTTTCATTTGATCTGATGCCGCCAGACCATCCTCCATCAGACGAAGGTGTCTCTGTTTTCTTTGTAGTGTTGACTGCTGCACTAAGGGCCTCTCTTGGACAAAGTCAATGATATAACACGGCCAACTCTGAATGCCTGGACTAGGTTGGTTACATCTACTACATCTTAACGCAACGATGTCTGTAGGCGGCCCTAACCAAAAGAGACCACCCGCTAGCTGGGCAAAGAATTTTGTAGTAACCCTAAACTAAGGAAGGCTCTGACACCCTGCATAAAAATAATGATGTTGAATTTCTAGTATGTTGCCGTCCATTTTAATAAGTAGGGGCATGGGGGGAGAGGCACTAAACAACACAGGAACATAAAATACCTGAACCTATTCCAATTTCTGATGAAGAACTCATATTCGGATCTTAACACAAAGATGCAAAACCAAATACAATTTATTTTTTGTCTTATTAGAGTTGAAAGTCTAAGAAATGCACCAAGGGTGGTAGAACTGAAGCCTAAGGTTGGAAAATGGGTTACTGTCTAAATCTTGTTCTGAATTTATCGAACTCACCAGCTTGACCTGGAATCAAAGATAGCACCAGACCAAGAGCCATAGTCAGTCAGACATTTATGCAGGAACCTTCGTATCCCTTTGATGACAATCTCTGTGGTCAATGAACCTTAGGTACAGAGACGGGCATCCAATCATAGATCCTTATTTATGTATATATTCCAATATGCAGAAGGTACTGGAGTCACATCGCAATGGAAGTGTGGATTAGTTAATCTTCATATATATTCTCATTGATATGGGCTATGTCTATATTACTGACTCCTGATGACAGATGAGATTGCTATACTCGGAGCAGGCTGAGTTCTAATGAACTATATATATATCTGGAAACTGTCTTGTGTTTAGTTAGTAGGATATATTAAGCACCTTCTTGTCAGAAATCCTTTAGGTTTTGTTCAGGCAGAATAGATTAATATGAATCTAGGTAACATGAGACTTGGATCCCAAGAGGATATCTCCTCCATCCTCCTACCTCTATTCTTCATTAAACAAGAAAATATATGTCGTTAGGTTTCACGGATAACACTATTTTGTTCTGGTTTGTTAATCTTTGCCCTTTCAGATAACTCTTGGTATAAGTTTAAAGTTTTTCTGTTGTATGTTTTTTATTTATTGATGTTTTCTAAGTAGGACGTGTTTTCTTTGCAATGAAAATATGATATCGGTGCTACTATGCTTTTGAACTGATATTGAAATGTTTTTGCATATAACTGATAGATTGCAGCCAGTAAGTGAAACACGGGAAAAGCAGGTGAATTTGTGGAAGAAGCTGATTATCGACTTCTGTAGAAGCCAAAAGATATTTGTAATAGGAATAGAGGACGACTTCCCTTTATTTAAGAATCCTGTGATTGAAAGTAAGTCATAGCTCGAACCCGAACAAGGATATCTCTACGCTGACTAAATAATTCAAAATTCTAATATGAAATTACTCTTGTTGTCTATTAAAACTTATTAGAGTTGGCATATATTTGTAAAAAGGGTAATTTGGAAGACCCAAATGCCTAGGCATGACAGGCATGCCTGCACTGACACTAGTCAAGGTTTTTGTTCCAGTGGTCATGTGCATACGATATTGACTGCACATATGTGTCTGATTAATGTAGGATCCTTGAACCATGAGGCAAGAGAGGTCTTTCTCGCATCATTGGTCTCTGAAGGTTTGTGACTACTTTTCTGGGAAGGACTGTGACTCTGTTTCTATTTTTGCAAGGATGGTGACTTTCTTTTGATACTTTGTAAAAGTCGCCTCTGTCCAATGTAGGGATGCGAGTGTTGGTATATGGGAAGGGTAAGGTTTTTATCCGTACTCTTATCCACTTAGGATGGTCAGAATGGGTAAGGTAGAGTAATTGCTCACTTATTGATACTCTCATTCATACTTATTATCCTATGGGTAAGTGATATGTGTGAATAAACTTAATGATGGCAAATGGCAGGTATATTAGAAATTCATAAACAAAAGTTAATATACACACCGTTATTTGAATTGCACATCATATCTAAAGAGAAGGATATTCTCACAACACATTTTAGCTTATCTCCAGTGTTAACACACACGTACTAATCACACTGAAATGCAGTTTTTCAAACAGAGGAATATCCTTTTTGACCATTGTACACTTTAATAAGGAAAAACAGCTATCAGTATATGTTAATTAATATTAATATATGGGAACGTGGGGAGGGTTTTAGTATTATATACGCATAGATAAATCAACAATATACTGTGTATCGGTAAGTGGGGGATGTCTATATTATCCTGTGATCCTGCTCCAAATAGTCTGGAAATTGTTTTTGTTTTGGGTGGGGGAAGGTGACGGGTACATGAATAATGGAGGGAAAATTTCTTTCTCATACCCTGTACATATTCCCTCTCTGCATCTGTTTTACGTTATTATACAGTAGTACCTTTGCCAATTGAAAGCCCTAATATTTTAATGATAAATGTTCCTAATTTGTATTTTCGGAATAGGCCATGCTGAATGGATGGATAAAGGGCATAGGAGGTGTCTAATACTCTGGAGAAGTATCCAGGACTGGGCCAATGTTATTGTTGATTTTGTAAGCTCCAAAAGTTTTGCTAAGCCTCCATAGTTATCTGCTGCTTTTTTGGTGCGATCATGATGGTGATTGCCCTTGAGCAGGTCAAAGAAAATGGTCTAGAAGACGGTGTAACCACCTTAGAGGATTTACGTTCTGGGATCGAGTACAGGGGATCAGGTAATTTCTGTACCAAGCGGGCTTCGCCACTCCTTCGTCTCCTCTCCGCGCGACATCCCAGAGTGCTATTTTTCCTTGATTGAAATAACATTACTTTCAAAATGGATGCGATGCTTCCTATCTACATCAACTTAAATCCCATGTCCATTTGCTACACTTTTTGGTCCCAATGTCTGTTTGGATTCCTTTTTAACATGCGCAAGTTTCCAGAGCTTGAAGGAATTGAACGTGGCGTTCTAACACGTGCTCTGAGGCTGCTAGAGCAAAAAGGTAAAGCAGCAATATTTAAGGGATCTGCGGCAGATGACGAGGGTGTCAAATTTTCAATCTGAAGAGCAAGAGCATCGTTGGTTATTACAACTAGCAGTAAGATGTCACTTACGTTACTATCACAGGAAAACCGTTTACATAAACATACTTATTTTCCAGCGTCATACTGGGGTGAAATCTGTGATCCAAAAAATCGGATTGGATTGATAAGTTAAAGTACAGTTTGTGTGTATGCTCGTACATGAGCTTCCTAATTTGTTCTTTTTTCTGATAGGTGCCGTGTGGATTGATGCTTGTTACTGCTGCTTATCAATATATATTGTTTCTATATATCCCGTGCTTTTCCAATGGCAGGTGCACGTGCAAGTAGTCACCTTCTTGCACTTACACTAGTTGATGATTACTTGCACAAACATGCTACGGACATTGATTAACCAGTGACATAGATCTGGGCTCCATATGCTAAGGAACAATTAGCAATGCAGGGAAAGTTCTGTCTGTCTCCTACCAGCTTTTGTGCCTTGAAAAAACAATCTTGGTATCTTAAACCGGTTAGAGACAATGTAATCTTTGGATAGTTCCACTATGCTGGCTAGATACATTTTTCAGAATTGTCGAGGTCTATGTGGCAGTTTTTTTTATTGTTAAATTCAAGAGGTTCGAACCACCTTATGCTATACTCTTGTGATTATCAATCCCTCTTTTAGTGCATGCAAATTTGAGATCTATTGTTTTCATTTAGATATTATTTCCTTTCACAATCTGAGAGATCTATTCACTTTCGGTTCTGAATGAAGTTTTTTTTAAACAGAATCTTCTAACAGAACTTGTACGTTGTGAAGTATAATGAGCATATGTTGATAAGTAAGAAATAAAGGATTGTCGAAGCTAAAAGTATCGATAAACAAGTACAAAGTTGTTCTTCACAGTTAAATAAAAGACACGTAGACTGATAATGGTGATATTTTATACACCAAGTCTGCCGAGTTTGTAAACTAATTATGGTTAGCAATGTTTTAGGTAGGAAATGGTCTCTAATTATCTTGAAAGCTAGTTCCAACTAGCTCCACCAGTCGTTTAGTCAACTTGTTTTAGTTCACATGACCTCAATGCATGGTTAATATTTGTTAGTACATGTCAACAAATATGTTTTGGAGATGAATTCTAGAACCACATGCTCTAAACTACGTGTGAGATTTTTTTTAATTTAAGAGGTATATGTACTATATAATCACACTCAATTATTTGAGCAATGCATAATTTGATAGTAAATATTGTTCTATCTAGAGTGAGGAATATCACACTATAAAGTGGACCAAGATGTTGTAATTATTCTTATGCATTGTAGAATCAAGTCTAAATTTACCTAGGCCTATAGCACATTCGTTGTGTTAGACCTATGCTTGCCCACTTCAATGTAGGATTGTTCTAAGGTCATCCTTGCACTCCCTATTTTAGCACAAGGATGCTTAACAACTATGCTATATTATTGTTACATGTATTGCATTTGAAGTTGAGGCAAAATTATACCAGATGATCGATATGTACAACAATAAAACATGTTGATACCCATTTCAGATATCAATAGTAATATGATTAGGTGACCACTAAATTAGCAGCTGGTGCGATGAAGGCAATGATCTAGAACAATGAAGCGATGTCATTAATAGGTGGCTTGTGGACTTGAAGTGGATCAAGATTTTGACCCCAACTTGCTGATATACATATGAAATATGTTTCATGTCTTTAATCACATTGAGAAATTAATCTAAATTCTCTCTCTCTCTCTTGATGTATGTTGCATTCTCTTAGATCTATATTGAGAAAAGCCTAATTTTCCTATCTCTTGTTGTATGTTGCACACCCCAAACCCCATATTGAGCAGTTGATCCTATTTATCCCTCTCTTGAGCCTCTTTGAGGTATTTTCTTAATGGATTTTTCTTTTCTTGACTTGATGACCTATTTGATTCTAATCTTAATAAATTGGAATTCCTAATAGTCTTGAACTATCTATAATTCATGTTGGACTCTAATTGTACTTTGCATCATGATGAAATCCTAATTTTCCCCACAATTGTGGTGGATGTTTTATATTACCTATTTATGTGATGGAAATCTCATTAATCTATTTTTATGACTATATTTTCACTTGCCTTTACATTTTGGATGTTTTGTGATTAAGTAGCCCTAGAGTTGTGTAAGTGCTTTGGTTTTATGGGGTTATGTCACCTTTATATTTTGCGATGGAGGTTATGTGCCCCATACCTGAGTTTTGCGCCCACCTTATATATTGGGGAGTTTTGTTATATGCCTTACTATGTCAGGTTATAGGTTATGTTCCATAGCAATCATTGCTTATTTATTTTTCACTAGTGCTTTGCTTATCTCTACATGTAGGTTGACTGTTATTGTGATTGGTTATGTGCTCTAAATTCTTTATGTGTGCTTTTGTGGCACATCTTATGTTTGTTTAACAGAAAGTGTGACTATTGTTATCATCTTATTGAAATTCATATTCTTTTTATATCCACTTGGATAGTAATTTCCTCTTGGATGGAAAGTCTTGTTATATTTGATGTCCTTTTTCCATAAAGTTGTTCAATTCCTATTGTAACGACCTCACTTTTCAGCAACCCCCAATTAAGGAAGGCCAAAAAGATGAGAGCCATTACCTACAAAATTTATCCAAGGATCCTTATTTAATCAAACAATATAAAATAGTAGATAATTACATTCATTTTAAAAGTTTGTATACAAGATGCTTACATGAACTTTCTATCCTCAGAATTGAACATTTGAGAAGAAATAACCAGCTAATCCCTCTTAAATCTTTACCGCCTTCAAGTAATTTTCATCTTTATCTTCACGTCCTTTATCATGTATATCAATTTAAAATAGCACGAAACAAGTACGCGATCTGTATGTTGCCATACTGGTATGTGGGGTGCATCCAAAAATGTGTAAGTAACAACATATATTCCAACAAATACTTGTAAATATAAACAAGTATTTTCTTCACATAATCTTTCTTCACGTGATAGTCATAGTGGCATTATAATTGAATAAAACTAAATAAACAACCAACATATTAATTATTCAATCCTCAAGAAAGACCTCAAAAAGCACCTGTAAACTAAGATGGTTATTCTTGGGTGTAACCATGTACCTTGACGGTGAGCCATGTATATTATCATGCACAATACATTTCAAGCATATTATACAATCAACAAGCAAATCAAGCAATCTACATTTTAGTCTGTATGAATATAAATCCTAAAGTGTCACCATCACATATTAATCACATTAAACTTTACTCGACCCTAATCTAGGATTCAGGGTTTGCTTGGTTTTGAGTTATCATCATAGTTATGTTTGATATTCCAAATCTCATGTTAATTTAATGTCTTATGAATCCTAATTCAGTTTAAGTATAACCATGATCATCAAATCTACCATACCCCTTTATTATGAACACTTAGATCAACTTCATTAATCATCATAACAAGATATGGTCTTTAACCCTAATTACACATATGTATGGTTATTCACATTAGAAATCCTAACTACTCATCATCATTATCATGATCACCGTTATATCCAATTCAGTTCATTATCAACATTGTAAGATGTGACCTTTAACCCTAATCATTCATGTGCATGATTATCCACATAAACAACTCTAACTATCATAAATATGGTCCTAATCACCTTTATTGATCTTCTTGATATACAATATCAATCATTATGGCAAAGAAATCACTTTTGACATATTCAATCATCTTTTTACTCAAATCTAGGGTTTAAATGCATTAAACACCACTTAAACCCATCTTTGCACTACTTTTAGAATAAGAAGCCTAATCAGATCTCAATTACATTTTATTTGTGTCTCTCTCGTTCTCCTAATTATTTTTCACATATAACATGTCTTAATCAGAGTTACCAATTATTTATTACGAACATTGTAAGATTTTGATAATCTGACCAATTGGATATTGCCACGTCATTAATGTACTTATTACATGTAGAGGCCACACAAACTGGTAGGCCAATGGGTAGGTGTCTAGACAATTATTAAGCATCCAAGTGAACCCACTCTAATCCGAGGTAGAAAGACACAAGAGCCCTTGCTCTATGAATGTGTACCCAGGGGTTCTTTTGTAAAAGCCTAGTGAGTCACCTTCTACCTCGCACAACACCCGATCCCGCCATGAGAGGTGCGTCCTTCGGTGATCAGTTCCCCATCCCTAGGCATCGGGTGGCGGGGCAAGGTCTCTTCGCCTTTGCAAGGTCCCCGCAAAGTCGATGGCGCTCGTGGATTGATTGAAGGAGGCAACAAAGAGAGGAACATAAGACTTTGTTCATTGGTGGTGTATAGATCTTAAAGTCAGATCGGCAAGACTCTATTCCCTCCTCCTCATCACTGAAGGACCACGAGAGTGTCCAGTTACCTCTTCCCGATCCTCATGAACTCTAGGGTGGGTCTGGCCTTGCCGGAAGGTGCATGGGAGAGAGAGAACATCAGAGGTTTTTTCTATAGATGTGTAGGTTAGAAGGCGGGGTTGAAGAGAAGGACGCACCCGATCATTGCTACAAGGTCAGCGGAATACCATGAAGTTCCCGGTGACCTTTTCTGCCACTCTAGGACTCTCATGGCTACTCACCGAAGTTAGGGAGATCTATGAGGTTGTTTAGTGCAACTAGGGTGGGAAGGTAGGATTTTCTTAGAGGTTGGAGTGTCGCTGCATCACCGACGATGAGTGCCTCTCTACTTCTGAGAGTTCACAACACTTATATAGGCTTTGAGCGCAAAGGAAGGGAGAACTGGTTGTGAAGATCGAGGGAGAAGAAAGGGGAAATGCTCCCATGGGAAGGATGAAGACCCGTACTTATATACATACTAGGACAATGAACATCTTCCTCCCAAACATGCCTTATTGGGGTTTATTTCATAAACACTTGCCATCTCCCTTCTTTTCTTTTGATTACTTTTCAATATCATCGTTCACTGCCATTCCCACAATGGCTTAATCCAAAAATCTTTCTTTTATTAATCTCCCTCCCTTTCTCGAGGTTAAGACTAAAACATATAAAAATGGCATGCACGGTCGTCAAAGGAAGGTATTCACTATCTTTCTAATATAAGAATTCATATATATATATATATATCCATATATGTCTTTCATGTATGACTTTATTGATTGACACACCATAAAGCCCTATAAAAATACAGTACTTTATTGGATAATTTGATTATTGAAAATCCTTTATGACTTAGGATATAGATAATGCTTTGTCTCCTCTTAACTCTCTTATTTGTATTTCTAGAAAACCTACAAATATCCTTTCCATGTTATATTGAGATTTATTGAAAAATCCATCACATTTATTTCATGGAAATTCACCACTACTTTTCTCAATTTGTATTTAGTTTTTATTGGGATAAACAAAACTTGCACTTTTAACTTTTGTTAAAATAGTCACCATTATCTCATGGAATCTCCCAAAATCTAGAATTCTCTTTCTTTTCATTATTATTTTCAAGTATATAAAAGTTAAATGAAGATAATATTATTTGATGCTTAAACATTATGTTGCCAATCTTGGTTAGATAATTATCCATTAATTATTTAAAACACTAAACATCACAGTTTCTCTTGGAAACTTGTATTATCTTATACTTCTATTATCTAAATTTCACCAAAGCCATTAATATTTATTTGTACACATAAACTCCTATTCCTTTGCCATGTGTTTCAAGGACATATTTGCAATGCAAATAATCTCACAAGCACCATGGGTTACACCTACGCCATAAAATATTATTATTCCATCAATAATGTTACCATTGGGGAATTGACAAATAAATTCATTTATATAACCCAAGTTGGGTCTATCTGTTGCAACTTGTTCTCTACCAACTACCTATGTATCTGAGATGATATCTAATATCACGATTAAAAAGAGACACAGTCATCACTCCACATACATAATAGTCTTATGCATTATTGTTATCCCATGACATCCACAACAATAACTAACTAGGCCATAACAAGAATGTGTACTCTTAAATGTACATATGGTCTCATGTTTAGGTCCTCAGTCCGAACCATTTTTCATCAAGTCAAGACATTATTAGGACTTACCCACTCTTGAAATGAGTGTTCAGTCTCCAAGAACTTGCACACTTTTGACTTGGATCTTCCACCTTTGACTTTACCTTCACCAAGGAGAATCTTTTCACCAATAGGCTCTTGTCATTATTCTTCTCCTCTCTTAGCCAAGAGAGAGAATCTTCATCTTCATGAGAGAAAGAGAGATTGGGAGGTAGAGGCATGAGAGCCTCACAAGATATACATGTAAGACTAGCTCTATTATCGATTTCCTACTCACTGTAATGGATGTAGCAAGTGATTAAGCTCATGAGAGTGGATAGGGGCTCTTTGGGGAACTTTCTTTCACAATTGTAGTATAGGGGTATTTTTAATGCTGGGATAATAATGGGTTAAATTCTAAGGGGTCCTATTTACAATTGAAGATGCCTCCTAGCCAGTATAACCATTTAGTATGAATTCTATCCGTTATTGTGGTCTCCAAGTGATCTATTTTCACCTTTTAACCCCACAAATGGCTATATTGCATTGTAGAAAATGCTTTCCATAGTGTAGTCGGTCGGGTTGGTAACTCAAGCGGAAAACTTTGCTGTCTGAGCAATTTCTTGGTTGGTAGAGTTGCACTCTGGAAAGAAACTTGGTTGAAAAGAGGCTCTGGAAAGCCTTACAAATAGTGGTGTCATCCGAGTTATACCCTGGGGAAACTTGACCGGTTGCACTTGATGTTTAGGTAATTACAAGACCATCCTAGTGCAATATTAATTCACCCTAATTGATTCTGTTACACATACAAGCTTAGTGAAAGTTATGTAATCATTAAAAGTGATTTACATCAAAGATCTAATGAGAAAATTGTCTACTCTTCACTCTTGATCTTGATGCATGTATGACTTGATTTATCCAAAATAGGATTTGCAAGTTTAGATAGTTGGAGTGTGTCTATATAATGTGAAATCACTCAAGTAAAAACATTATATACAAATAAGAAGAATGGTTTAGTTATCACAAAAAACAAGGGATTAGTTAATTTATACCTTGAGACGGCATTCTTTTTTTTGAAGATGATAAACCATTACATGAATGTATTAAAAAAATAAAATATCATTATAAAACTATACCTTTGAAGAAACCTAGAGGTTTAAATGGATTGAGTACATATACTCCCCCTTAGTTTATGATTATTGAGTTCATATACTCCCCCTAAATTTATGCTATTTCTTCTGCAAGGTTAGCTTTCACAACAGTTATAGGAACCATATCTTCTCCAAAAATACTTAAATATATCTACTTACATAAGACATGTCTTCTCCCCATTTTTCATATCAAGAGGTGACAGAAAAACCTTTCTGGAACAAGGGGTGGGTAGAAGAGCTTACTAAAAGGGGCTCGTCTAAGCAATGCATGTCAAGAATATTAAGGCATGCATTTGAGAAACCCTAAATGTAGTTCTAGAGAGAATAAAGGAAAGTATTTGCAAGCAAGTAACTCAAAGTAATAGTTACACAAATCAAGGAGCAAGTTTGAGTATTTATTTAACAAGATACAATCATAGAACAAGATAAATAGTATTTGACAAACACTACTAGAACTACATGTTCAAAGATTTATTAGTAGAAGATATCAAAAATCAGGACTACAACTAGGATCTAGGTCATAGGAAAATATCCACTAGTTAAAACAATCCATGATTATGTGTATAGAAATATCCACACAAAGGAATATTTAAATGTAAGAAGCATGGATGGATATTACTCACTATTATATATGCATCAACTTTAGATATGACTACCACTAAGAAACTCAAGGTTTCACTAAGACAAGATATAAAAGTAGAAATATGTATTAAGTTAGAGCACAATGGAAGCAATTTAAATTCCAAACCAATATTTCCAAATAGATTATCATCAAAACAGACATAAAAACTCAACAAAAGTGATTGCATGATATAGAGATATATCACTTGTTCAAAAAACATGAAGATAAAGTTGTAAGCAAGATAGCCAATTTAAAACATGTCAATATGCATATAAAAAAAGGTACTGAGGGGAGTGAAAATAGAGCAAGGATAGTGGTTGAGAAAATTTGTTGAGATGGAAATTCTCATCCAGTAAACCATATGTATATTCAATGCATAGTGTTGTGGGACGAATTTCTGGGTTGAAACTCTCGACCGACAATAGTTGCTAGAAAGTCCCCAATGTGCCTCTTGATTGAGTTTCCTTAGAATGAACTCAACATACAACAACTTTTGATAGATGTCAAGGATGCTTGCCGTTTGAGTTTCCTCAAGACAAACTCAGATGACAACAGATGTAGTCCAAGGCCAGGATATGCATAAAACAATTATACATGCTATAGAAATATACAAACTGTTATAACCTACAATGCTCCCATTTTGTAAAACATATACATTGTTGAGAGGAAGCATGATCCTCAAGGGGGGTGTTATAAAAATGGTAATCATTGTAAATTAGGGTAAATGAGACACCTTGCATTAATTTGAAATAGATTCATACATAGTTCATTGACATGAAACCTAAAACTTGTTCATCATAAAATATAAATCTGCCGAGCTAGATTGGGATAAGATAACTTAGATATGATGTAGATGATATCAAAAGGCATTGGATCAGCTTTCTAGATGGCACCCAACTAGGCTAGAATTCAAATCCTTTTAGTCCTTGCTTGTTTCTTTAAATCTCCAATTGCTCCAAATCCTACGGACATCGCGTCCCCATCCATGCAAAACAAACATAAACGTAAGTAAGCGGTACTTGGCACTTTACAGAACAAAATGTATCTATAAATTGAGATGAAGTAAACTTGACATGAAATAAATTTGACATGAGCTTGGCCATGGATTATGTTAAGCATTCTTTGAATCATATAAACATGATGAATTGGATAAGTGAATATATGTTGCCTCATAGGAGCCCATAATTTCTAGGGAGCCCATAATGCTGGGAAAGCCCATAATGGCCCAAAGGTCCATGATCAAGGTGCATATAAAAACTTAACCGATTCCTTAACTTTGTTGATTATCTTAGATCTTGACTAAATCATTAGTGTCTTTAATCTTAATCAGGACCACGATGAGATTTCTTCTTCTTAGTGCCAAAATGGGATTTCTCCCTTCTTGAAACATAATGGGGTTTCTCCCTCCTTGAGCCATAATAGGATTTCTCCCTCATAATGTCTTAATGAGATTTCTTCCTTCTTGAACCATATGGTATTTCTCCTCATATTGACTTCATGGTATTTCTCCCTTCTTGATTCGTTAATCATAAGTCATATTCATAGTTGGGTTTCTATAATAGAATATAAGTAAACCATCAATCATATAGTGATATCTATACTTGATGTCAATTGAGACATCATTCATAATTTCATGAACATAATATTGTGCATAATATTAAAGATAAAACTACAATAAAACCATATTTAAATGTTTCAAGAATCATGGTCCACTTACCTTTGATAAAGATCCTAGTTGATCTTCTTAGGTTGAAGAAACTCTAATTACCCGACTGAAGGCTGAATAGACTTTTGATAGATATCCCTCCCGACCAAGTAGGAAGGCAGTACCTAGATGGGATTCACAAGAACATAGGCTAGTGTTCTTTTCCTGGGTATCCTAAGATCATGGGGAAGGTCTCTTTTGTAGGTTTCAGGGGTATATAATCTTCCCGTGCAACTGGATTAAAATTGTGAATATATTTTGTCTTTCAATTTAACATTGACTATTATCATGACTTAAATGTATTAAAAGATAAGATAAGGTGAAACATATTTCCCTTTGTTAATTACTAAAGTCCAACTTTGTGGTCAAGCTATTTATCTCTTTTTGGTGTCTTTCCTTTATTATCTTTCAATATCTTTTAAATGAGTTATTTAGAGGTGAGAGGAAAGAGAAAGGGGCTGTTATTATTTCCATACATTAAATAAGTAATTTCCTATATTCAAAACTTCATGTCATTGATCCTTCACTTTATCTCTTCTCCTTATTCCAAGGAGTAGCAGCGATAGAAGATAGAGAGTAATATTATTTATTCTTTACGTGAAAAGTATGTAGAAGGAAAGCATTATCACTATTTCTTATTTAAGAAATAATTTCACATCCTCAAAAGTATGACATTAACTAAATCACCTTTATTTTCTATTTGTAATCACAAAGAAATAGAGTGAAGAGTGATACAATAGTACCATTCCTTTCATAATTACATAATTTCTTGATCAAGCAACAACTTATTTCCATGCAACTAAAATCAAGACATATATATTTCATTCTAGAAATCACATGAGGGAGGAAGGAGATTTTTTTTTAAAACTCAAATCTACACACTAAATGCATAGAAAGAATATAGAATGTGATTTCAATGTGTTATTTAAAAAAATGTTGAATACAAGTACTCACTACCATATAATTTATATGATGTTTTGATCATGGAATAGTAAACCATTTTTAGTTGTCCATATGAAATACACCAATTTTGTTTTTGACTTGCATAACATCTTGCCACCCATAATTGCACATGTTGTTCCATATCACGCTTCCTAATTATGCTGGGAAGGTGACGGGTCAAAACCCACACTTTTCTATAGTCTCCAATTAATATACTACTCTTGTAAATTTGATCACATTGTAGTCAATTATTCAAACCTTAGAACGTTAAAAAGAAAATAATCAAACCCTCCTTCCAGCTTTCCTTCTACCTCTATTTTAAATATATAGTTCCCATGTTGGCTAATTTTGACCAACAATAAATCAATGTTTACATTATTTTGATTTTACATCCATTAAATGGATTGACATTGTGTTTACATTTATTTGAGTGGTCAAACAAAGTCAAAACTGTTCTGAATATGAACCACAAGTTAATTAGGTAGTCTAAATGCTTCATATTCAATAGGATTTTCATTTTTAAAATACATTGTCCATTAATTCATTATGTTTCATTATCTTAATTTATATGCACTAAAGATGAAACAAATTGAAACGAATTTTCTTATTTATTTCTTTGAGTCAGAAAATGAGATGAACAATAATTATCCATTTTATATTTTATGGCTTTTAGAGAAACTAAAAAAAGAGAATAATGATATTTATCTTAAAAACTATTTAAAAGGTAAAGGAAACCTCTTGATCAAACAATCCATTATATATTTTCAAATTCCAATTTCTTTTATCTTTGTCTTTTATTTCATTTAAACATGCTAGGGGATAGGAGAGAAAGAAAGAAAGGAAAATCACCTTTTAAATTAATAGAAACACATTATGTCATATATTAACGAGAAAATGTATTTTGACTTTCCTTTTGATTATATTACAAAGAATATCATTTCATGACCTTTTCACATTAAGCCCCACAATCATCTTTATTAATACAATCACATTCTAAGGTAAAATTTGGGATGTGATAGTTCTACCCGCCTTATAATTAATTTCATCCTCAAAATTTCCTTAGGATACTACCCACCTTAGGGTTTTCTTACCTCTTTCGTTAATGATAGTTAAAAATTCAAGGTTCACTTAGGTTCATAATTTTGCATGAAAAGAGATATGTAACATATGGCATATAAATTTCATAAATGATTTATTTGAAGATGGTTTAACTATTAATTTGCTCTTCTTCGCAACTCAAACTTATCACTACAATTAGGGGATCTACCTTTCATGTTGTCACGACTTTCTATCATTAGATGTAGATGACTATTTAATCTTAGGTCTTTAGGTATCTCCTACATTTATTGATATGTGGCGATCAGACACATACCCAAAGATGTAGGATCTTGCCATTCTACCTCTTATAATCTTACTAATAGATGTGTCTAGTACCACATGGACTAGTAAGAAAGGAGCAATGCACAAAAATGTCTTATGCTTATGACATCCCTCTTCAACTCTCAGTTGGTCGACTAGGACCATTGAGAAGGGAGAGGAATATTTCATTATCTAGGCTCTTTAGATCTAACTAGGTAAACCTCTATCCTTATCATGTCATCCTAGGGCTTGATATCTTTTCTAAAGAGTCCATTCCTAGACCTTAATTTCACATTTTCATTCTAAGTTGATTGTGTCATATTTTCCTAGTGTCCATCTACCTATCCACTCTGATACCATAAAGTATCACCCCCATTTTGTAAAACTGTTTAGCAAAAGTATGATCCTTAAGGAGGAAGTTACACAAATGACAATCCTTACAAATTAGGTTAAATTAAACACCTTGCATTGATTTAAAATAGATTCATGCATAGTTCATAGATAAGAAATCTAAAACTTGTTCATCATGAAATCTAAGGCTACTGAGCTAGACTTGGATAAGATAACTTAGACATGATGGAAATGATATCAAAAGGCACTGGATCGGCTTGATAGATGGAAACCAAACAAGGTAGACTTCAATCCTTCTAGTCCATGATTGTTTATTTAAAAATGCAATTGCTCCAAATTCTGTGGACATCACGTCCCCATCCATGCAAAACAAACATAAACATAAGTAAGCGGTACATGTCACTTATAGAACATAAAATATCTATTACTTGACAAGAAGTAAACTTCACATGAAATAAATTTGAGATGAACTTGACCATGGATTATCATAAGCATTCTTAGAATCATATAGACATGATGAATTGAATAAGTGAATAAATGTTGTCTCTCTTAATGCCCCATAGGAAGCCATAATTTCTAGGAAGTCCTTGATTGAGGTGCATATAAAAACTTAATTAATTACTTAACTTTGTTCATTATCTTATATCTTGACTTAATCATTAATGTCTTTAGTCTTAATCTTGACCACAATGAGATTTCTCCCTCTATTAGTACCATAATTGGAATTCTCCCCTTAAATCATAATGGAATTTCTCCCTTCTTGAAACATAATGGGATTTATCCCTCCTTGAGCCATAATAGGATTTCTCCCTCATAATGTCTTAATGGAATTTCTCCCTTATTGAACCATAATGGGAGTCCTCCCTCATAATGTCTTAATGGGATTTCTCCCTTCTTGAGCATTATTCATTAATCATAAGCCATATTCATAGTTGGGGTTTTATAATAGAACATAAGTAAAACATCTATCATGCACTGATATCTATACTTGATGTCAATTGATATAGCATTATCATTTCATGAAACGTAAAATTGTGTATAATCATAAAGATAAACATCCAATAAAAGCAAAATTAAATGTGCCAAGAAGCATGGCCCACTTACCTTTGATAAAGAACCTATATGATCTTCTTAGGTTGAAGAGACTCTAATTACCTTGACTGAAGGCTGAATAAACTTTTGACAAAAATCCCTGGAAAACCAAGTAGGGAGGCAGTTTCTGGATGGGATTTATAAGAACATAGGTTAGTATTCTTTTCTTGAGTATCCTATGACCACGGGGAATGTCTCTTTTATAAGTTTTAGGGGTCTAGAATCTTCCCGTCCAACTGGATTAAAACTTTGTATATCTTTTTTCCTTCAATTTAACATTGGAAATTATCTTCACTTACATGTATTAAAAGATAAGATAAGGTGAAACGCATTTTTTTTATTAATTACTAAAGTCCAACTTTGTGGTCAAGCTATTTATCTCTTTCTTGTGACTTTCCTTTATTATCTTTTAATATATTTTGAATGAGTTGTTTAGAGGTGAGAGGAAAGTGAAAGGGGGTGTTATAATATCCATACATTAAATATGTAATTTTCTATGTTCAAGAATTCATGTCATTGATCCTTCACTTTATCTCTTTTCTGTATTCCAAGGAGTAGGACAGAAAAAATGTGTACAATAATGTTATTAATTCTTTATGTTAAAAGTATATAAAAGGAAAGAATCATCAATGTTTCTTGTTTAAAAAATTATCTCACATCATCAAAATTATGACATTAACTAAATTACCATTACTTTCTATATGTAATCACAAAGAAAGAGAGAAAAGAGTGAGAGAATAGTACCATTCCTTTCATAACTACATAATGTCTTGATCAAGCGATCACTTATTCCCATGTAACTAAATCAAGACACATTATTTAATTTTAGAAATCACATAAGGAAGGAAAGAGTAAAAGAACATTAATTCACAACTACATGTACTAGATGTATAGAAATAATATAGAACATGATTCCAATGTGTTATTTGAAAATGTTGTTGAATACAAGTACTCACTACCATATAATTCGTATGATGTTATGATTATGGAACAACAAACTATTTTTAATTGTCCATATTAAATACATAAATTTGATTTTTGACTTACATAATAGCATGTCACCCATAATTGTTGGGTTTTGCGGGATAGAACGGGCAGCAATTTTTTTTCTCACCACAAATCTATAACCAACAGATCGCATCAACAACTATGCAATAGGAAAAATAGTTTTAGTGAAGTGTACCTGGTCCTGAGGCTTGCTCAATGACAATACCTCACAGCTAGTGCTGTCTTCAACCACCTCGTCTTCGACGGTGTCTGTGCAGCTTCTATCCTGGACCCGAACTATGGTTGACCGTCGTCCTCCTGAGCAGTAGAAACCTCCCGCCTCTATAGATAGTCCACACAGACCACCGAGAACTCTAGTCGTCCTGTCCTGAATTACACTAGAAGAGTCATCCCCCTCTGTCGGTGTACTAGTCACTAACACACTCTCCCGCCACCAGTTGTCTTTCCCTCACTGTACCTCCCTAGTCAGGTAGCACTTACTTGGGCTCTCTTGGTTACCACAACCAGAGAGGACAACAACTTTACAAAGTAATTGATGTTCTGAGTTGTGTATTCTAAGAAGCCCCCTATACCCCTCTATTTATAGTAGAGGGTAGGGTCAAGGTTCCCAGTCTGTGCGGGAGTAGAAGGGTCCGGATTTTCTACGAACTGATTGCACTATGGGAGTAGAAGGGTCCGGATTTTATATGAACTGATTGCACTACGGCAGGTGAACCGATCGTTTCATAAACGAACCAGTCATTTGGGTAGGTGAGCCGATTGGTTCACTTTTGAACCGGTCGGTTGGGAGTGTGAACCAGTCGGTTCACTTAGTGAACTGGTTGTTTCACTTCCCAAACTTGCCCACAATTGACTTTCCTTATTCGTTTCTAATTAATACAAAGATTAATTCTTGTCCCAATCAAATTGAACAAGTGAAACAAAAATCTTTTCTCACAAATTGGGAAACCCATAACCTGCTCGGTTGGTCCATGTGAACCGATCAGTTCACTAGTGTGAACCAGTCGTCTCACTGACCATGAGCCGATCGGTTCACCCAGTGAACCGATCGGTTGGTGGTCCAGGTTGTGCAGAACTCAGTCAATGCAATTCTCAATCAATA
Organism: Alisma plantago-aquatica; assembly: GCA_963693085.1. Classification (NCBI taxonomy): domain Eukaryota; kingdom Viridiplantae; phylum Streptophyta; class Magnoliopsida; order Alismatales; family Alismataceae; genus Alisma; species Alisma plantago-aquatica. The sequence goes on along the minus strand of OY856411.1, from coordinate 456,358,585 downwards.
TGCCACTCTAATCAATTGGTTCAACATTTGAACTTGATAATTTTGAGTCAAGTCTATATATTGAATGTTTAATTGAGTACCTAAATACTTTACTAATCAATCTAAACATCATTCATGGATAAACTCCTCTTCCAGATTAATCCTATGTGTGTGACCCTATATGCCCCATTTCACGTTGGCAGTGAAAGTCCATAACTCACTTATGACTTCACAAGCAAAGAGTGGTGCCTAGTTGCACATCGGTGCTACCCAAGTGAAAAGGAAAGTTGGAGAACAACTTTCAACCTATAATCTGTGATTAGTATTACCATGATCGTATAGTTCCTTTATTACTGATCATCCAAATTGAACTTGAGGCATGGAACATCATCCTCTTCAACATTCAATCCATGCTCCTTGACCTCTGAGCAGACTGTCTGAGATGCATGTGAGTTCACATATCATATATTGCATCACATGAGTATGGCCATACAATTCTCAATCTTTCTTATCAAGGGGCCCTGGATGTCATACTCCTTATAGGAGGGACAAATCTCATATCTATCACTCACAGTCAAAACCCCATGTGTCAAAGTCACCCAATCATCACCTTTATAACACCTATGTTTTAGGAATGTATTTGATGATGTCAAAGTGTACCCAACAATATGTGATGAGTGCAGTGAGTTTAGGTCTAAGAACCACTATCACCACTATCACTATAAGACATGATTGTGACTACCATTCTATGGTATCCATGTATCACTCTCATAGTGGGTCTGTCCGATATACTATTCTCTAACATATATCTATGTGCTTGACTTGATATCATATATCATGACTAATGAGACTCTGTCATCAATCAACACACACTCTAGTCTTATGTATTACTACTGTCTATTTTGCTTCCACAATAATATCTGACTAGGGACATAACAAGAATTTATGTACTCTTATCATACATATGGTCTCATCGTTCAAGTCACGTACTTGAAAGAATATGTCATCGAGTCTCATCATTCTTTAAACATCTATCATGTATGTGTCATCATCTCATGACTGAGACAAACATAATAGACAAAATTACCTTTATCATTATCAAATCAAGTGTCATATGCCTCATTGCAATCATCATATGATTGGCTCTATGTGCATACCATACCAATAATAATTACATCTACTTTTTGATATCAAGCTTCCTAGTTATGTTGGAAAGGTGACTGGTCAAAACCCACACTTTTCTATAGTCTCCAATTAATATACTATTCTTGTAAATTTGATCACAATGTAGTGAATTATTCAAACCTTAGAACATTAAAAAGAAAATAATCATACTCTCCTTCCAGCTTCCTTTCTATCGCTATTTTAAATATATATTTTCCTTGTTGGATAATTTTGGCCTAAAATTAATCGATGTTTACATTATTTTGGTTTTACATGCGTTAAATGGTGTGAGTGGTCTAACAAAGTCAAATAGTTTCAATCTGAGCCACACGTCAATTAGCTAGTCTAAATTCTTCCTACTCTCTTGGATTTCATTTTAAATATATATTGTCCATTAATTCATTTTGGGTCATCATCGTAATTTATATGCATTAATGATGAAATAAAATGAAACAACTTTTCTTATTATTTCTTTGAGTCCAAAAACGAGTTGAGCAATAGTTATCCACTTTTATATATTTTTATGCCTTTTGGAGAAATAAAAAAGAGAATAATGTTATTTATCTTAAAAGATATTCAAAAGGAAACTAAAACTTTGTATTCAAACAATCCATTATATACTTTCAAATTCCAAATTCATTTACCATTGTCTTTTATTTATTTTAAACTCCTATGGGATAAGAGAGAGAGAGAAAGAAAGGAAAATCACCTTTTGAATTATTTGAAACACATTATGGCATATATGAAGGAGGAAATATATTTTGAGTTTTCTTTTGATTATATTATAAAGAATATAATTTCAAGACCTTTTTATATTAAGCCCCTCATCTATCTTTATTACTAAAATTCACATACTAAGATAAAATTTGGGATGTGACATAACCCCTCCCCCAGTTACCCACCATTGAAGGAAGATCTTAGGTACAAGGATCATAATCTCATTTTTAGGGTTTAGACTTAGGAAATAACAATACTAATTTCATTCATAAACTTGTTTGATACAAAAAGATTCTAATTTCTCATTTGTATAAGTTTATAAAATATTTCAAGTAAAGATTAACTACATGAAGAGACATGCTACATGAAAGTAGATTAATATCTATATAATTATATTTGTGACATTAACTTCAAAGTCTACAATATGTTCATCTGAATCTATCTACCTTCAATCCTTGTATATGTCAGTTAACTAAAACTCTAACAAACCAATACGTGGATCAATATATTGCTCTACTATGTATGTGGGTTGCATACAAAATTATGCATGTACATATATATTCAATAATCAAATAGTTGCACATACGAACTTGTATTTTCCTTTAGATAATATAACCCACAATTGTTATGAAACCTCATGTTTAATCGCTTTTATGTCCATTATTGGATTTATATAATCTACCCCCGGTAGTTCTAATCCTGTATTCTTGATATCATAGTTTCCTTTATATGATACACACTATGACATTATAATTAACTGAAATTAAATAAATATCCAAGAAGTTTATTCACCAATCATCAAGAAATACTAAACAATCCTAGGAAGTTGGTATATGCAATCATTTTTAAGATAACCACATACCTATTTCATGAAGACACATGCTACACAAAGGTTTAAGTTGTATGTTTAAGCAATCAATCAAATGTAGATCCAAGAAAGCAACACGATAAAAAAGTATGCATATCATTGAAATATCACCATGTACCCGTACGATACAAATCAAGTTTGATCGAGTCTAGGGTGTAGGTCTAGGGTTTATTTAGGTTAGGTCTTGAAACCCAAATGTACATGTATATGGTCTAAAGACTTTGGAAATTCTGTAGTTTTATTATTATTATAAGATTCCACTATCATTTAATATGGTTAGACTATAATACAAGATAATCAAATTTTGTGTTACTTATCCAAATTAGGGTGGGATATGGTTTAGAGTCACCAACCCAAATCCTAAAATATTATAAGTCATAAGGGTTAGAAGCCCTAGTTAGGTGTACTCCTAACTAAGATACTACCCATATCACAATCTTATTATTAGACTAGATCTTCTTTCATCAATAGAATAAGATATCATCATCATTTCATGAAATATAGGGCTTGCATACCTCATTATTAACAAAACATGAGATAATACATGCATTTTGAACTAGGGTCAGAGCATTGAAACCATTTTATTTGGTACATACTTTTTTGATAAAAAAGATATATAATATCATTATATTTTGAGTTACCAATTATTTTCTACATTTATCCTAACTTAATCATAAATAGATCCAATCACACCTTGAAACGTCATTCAAGAGAACCTCTTTTATTTAATATTGGGTTGGGTTAGGATTAGAATGATATAACTGCATTGTCCTTCCAATTAAAGCACACCTTCAGGGGTTCTTTGGTCAAATGACCCCAATCACAATTGGGGCCTAATGCCTCACAACGAATCCAGGTCTCACACCCAGTAAGTCAATCATAGGGTTGACATCCACGGTGTCTGTATGCTCAGGCCCATGGAAGACTCAAGAACCTCTGCGTAACTTCACAGGAATTATCCAAGATATGAGTGTGTCCAGTGATGATTGGAGCTGGGAAAAAAAGTAAATTATAGATATCTAGGATTTTCACTAGGTTCTATGACAAAGATAAGAAGGTCAAATGCCTTATCTAAGCACCTCAGGTACATGTTTGAAGGTAGAAACAACTCCCTAGAGCCTTCAATTTTCTTCCTACTCTTTGGGACCCACCTAGGAGATCTGATAGAGAATTCCTTTCTATGAAATGGAAAATCCAGAGGTCGATGTTCTCAGGGTATCCCAGTGTGTTGGACCTTATGGAGGAAGCTCATTGTGCTTCAACTCATTATTTCTGGTCTGTCTAAAGGCCTTTAGTGCCCTTTTATAGGCATGAGATGCATGGCACATGATGCTTCTAGGAAACCCCATCTTAGGAGGATACTCTACATTCAGGATTTTCAAGAGACTCACAGATAATGGCTAAGGTGGTTAAATTGGTGGGGCATGATCTACATGTGATGCTGATGTGAGTTTTGTGTGTTCAAGCCACTTGAGGAGGAAAGGACAAATGATTGAATAAGTTCATACTCATGTTTCTACGGGATAGGCTGGGGTATGGGCAGAGGAGATAACCTTCCCACCCATGAATCAACCCATATCCGGAGTCTGATCCTGGCCCGTATCTCTTTTGAAAACATTTAATTCTATTTTGGTATAACTCCAATTATTAGAGGTAATTCTGTAGGACACATCACTACTCTTTTTAATCCCAATTTTAAGGATAATGATGGTATTACTATCATCCTTCAATGTCTAAAGTATAAATGCTTAACTTTATCATTGATTATCAGAAACTTGGTTTGCAAGCAATAAGTAAGTAATTATTTATTTAATTACCTAGGTCACAAGCCAACATATAATTATATTAAGTTTCTTCCATAATATTATATTTTGACTATCCATCTACAAAACTTATCTTGGGTATTTATTATGATCACGGGATACTAATTTTGATTTTTGTACCCCAAGGACCCATATGTAAACCCCAATTAGCCCAATAGGGCTTATATTGGGTTGTAGGGCCCATGTCCCATTCCTTATATTTCTAAAGAATTGACAAGATTTAGAATCTTCTTAATTACAAAATCAGGGCTTGATATGCTGTAGTTCCTTAGTTGAAGTCTCGTATTAGTTCATTTGCTCAATATTACTTTATTTGAACTGAAGACCTACACTAGGTCTAGAGTTCCAATTCATCAACCAAGGTCCTATTATTATCTTCATTTTTCCTTTTATATATTCACATCATATTTTTGAATTAGATCTCAAATTCCAAAAATTTTGGGACATTACACATACAATAACCAAACATGTATAAACAAGTTACTAACACACTTAGGAAACACAAGAAGTTTTGATCAAGATTGTAATGAAAATAATAATATGTAAAAGATTTTCTCAAAACCACATGTAAAGTGCATACAAACTTGGCAAAATAAGAGATGTTTGGATATGAGCATGAATACCTTTACCTATGTTCATACCATTTCTTTTCCACCTTTTACCAACCCATACACATATCACCTTTACTCTTTTATGTGGATTGAAAAACCAATTTGTAGGTCATGTCAATCTGTTAGCAAGAGATATACAAAAAAAAGATGAAATGGTCCCAATCATATTTTTGGTTTTGTGGGGTTAGCTTAGCCACTGACATCCTATTGCTTTTAGGTGATTTTCTAAAGGGAAATATGTAGAATAGTGATCACTTTCCTTGTAATGATTGTAAGTGTCCTTAGCCTTGGAACTAGACAAGTCTCATTCAAAAGTTGGAGGTCATTTACCTTTTCTATCCCTTTGGATACCATCAAGTCTAATACCATTTCTACTAATGTTTAGTAGTATAGTCAAGGGTTTGATATGATTCCTTTTACCATATAAGGATTTTTGCAAAGAGGATCCCAAGATATGATTATCATGCATAAGAGAAGTAGCTAGAGAAGAAAACTGATTAGTACCATCTCTAGTATGCAAAAGATTGGTTTCTAAGCAAACATATTTAGTCACATAAGAATCCTTTTCAATTTGAGGAGAAAGAATTGTAGCAAAATATGGCACAGAGCAGGAAGTGCAAGTTAAAATTTTATCTACCATATTCCCCATAATCATTAGATTGCGTCAGTAACTATAATGCAGGAAGGATAGTTTATGGGATATATCTGGTCTTAGAGCAAGTCCAATGACAATACTCGTCATTGTAGATGTACAACTCTGAATCCTAGTTGTACTGGGACACGTCTGACTATTGTGCCTCCTGCTCTGCACCACAGACTATAGCCGCAAATGTTATCTTCTTCAATAGCTCATCTTATCACAGACTACTAGTTGACGTTGTCCTCCAAGTGACAAACAATAACTTCCTACCTCTATGCATGGTAGTTCACACAGTCTGCCTAGAACTCCTATAGTCCTCCTAGGATGATCAGGAAGGAATCTTACCTCCCATCGGTGTACTAGTCACCAACTCGCTCTCCCACAATGACAACTCTCAGTTGTTCTCTCCCGTGGTTATCCCTCCCTTGTTAGGTAGGACTTTCCTCGGCTCTTGTGGTTACCACAAATAGAGAGGACAATGGTTGTCAGAGGAACTGATTCTCAGTTATCTGTGTTGTGTTCTAGGAAGCCCCAACACCCCTCTATATATAGCAGAGGCCAGGGTCAAGGTTCTTAGTTGCTATCTGGTACAAGAGTAATGTGAGGGAGTGGAAAGGACCAGAAGAATTCGATTTTTTTGTAGCAATTCTAGAAACTTTGCAACATGTGACAACTAGAATGATTGTTTGGAAAACCCAGACGGTCATCTCACACTGTGAGACGGTCATTTTGTAGTTTTCCAGTTGTACAAAATTTTTTCAAATCAATTCACATCAATGTTAGACAATGATTTTTTGTGCAACAAGTATTGCTCAAGAGAAACAAATTGAGAAATGTCTAAAATCTTTGCCGATCAAACTAGACCATCTTGCCCATGCTGAAACGACCATATCGGTTCACCCAGATGGTTGAGTGACCTGAGTCAAGCCAGTTTGGTTGGGTCCATTCGTTCCTTAGCCAAATTCAACTCACAACCAACCTGACACCTAGACACCCATCTCAACTCTTAAGACGACTGTTTGGCACTTCCAGACGACCGTCTTAACATTTGAGATGGGTGTTTGGAGGTGCTGTCAGTCTATTTGTTGCTTGAATCAAATGCCTAAACACTTTAGCACTTAATTCAACTATTGTTATGACCCACTTTGTGATTATCAAGTAGGCACAATGATTAGTGCGCAATTAAGTTAATTGAGATAAGTTAAGTGCTCATGTGATGGTTAATGCATCATCAAGTTGATTAAGTTAAATTAAATATATAAGATGCAATTAGTGCATAATTAAGACGATTAAGTTAAGATTAAGTGATTGCAGATGCAACTAGAGTTTTGATCCAGTGAAACAGTCTAATTAGCATGATTTCATGCTTTGAGGGTGTAAAGGACCTCGTTCTGGAAATATTGCAAAAAAAGAATCGTTTCATTTGGACCTTCGAGGCAATACTTATGCCATTTTTAGTTCTCCTGGACTTGGATGCAATTTTTCCAGTTTACTTAGGTTATTTCTTTTCCTTTCTTTGGTTTTTCCTTTCTCTCGCTTATCTGCTTCTTCTTTCACGCGGACAACCGCTTGAATAGGCGCCGACCTGCTCTCGATTTCAGTCGCGAAGGGGCGATCTTGGGCGATGTCTTGAGCCCTAGAACTCCAAGCTAGCTGCGCCCCTATCTCCTTTTCCTTTTCTCTTCTTCTTCCTCCCCAACCTCGCCCTAACCGCCCGCCCTAGCAGCGCCGACCTGCAGAGGAGCTGCGGCCAGCAGTAGGTCGATCAGCAGGCAAGCCGCAGTGTGGGATGGCAGCCGTTCAGGGCTAGGGATGGGCCGATTCCGCGGCGTCTTGCTCCTCTACCCACTCCTTCCTCCATTTATCCTCTACTTCACCTCGTCCCTGCCCCAACAGCAGGGGCGGCACCCCTTTTTGCAGTCGCAGCTAGCAGCGCCGACCAGCAGCAAGGTAGCTGGTCAGAGGCCGTTTTGGGCGAGCAAACACCGCGGAACACTGCCTGAAGCCCGATTTTGAGGTCCCAGCTTGCAACTGCAGCCACAACCAGTGGTGACCACCTAGGGTGGCGCCCCGTCAAGAAGGCAACAAAAGTTGCGTGAAGCTGCAACCAGATGTTCTTGGGCGCAATCAACAACCCGATTCATCACCTTGGAGGCTGACCTCGAGGTCCAGACACAAACTCGCTGCTCATAGCCACGATTCAGTTGCCAAACCAAGCCCCCTCTTCAACCTGTAGAAGTGCAGAGTTGCTCGCGTGAAGCATGTTTAGATTGGATCTGTTCTAAGGTAGAAAAAGACCAGAAATCGCCCGAAAATTGGTCTCTGGACGCGTTCCTAGAAGGATCCAGACGAATTCAGACATCCCGAATTAGGTGAGTAGGATCTCACTCATTTATCACTTTTAACTCAAAACAGGATGTTTTGGTTGAATCGACATTAGTTGCGGGTAACATCGTGTACCCGGGTGCCGGGCAGTGCCGACACCGCTTGATTTTTAGGTTGCACGTTTCAATTATTAATTTCTGCTCGACATTAGTTAGTTGATTAATATGCGCGAGGTAAATTAGTAAAATTGAATGATTTATTGAAACTCAACTTGTTCGACTAAATGTCAACCAGTAGCACACGACCAGAAACTAGATAGTTTGGGAATAAACTCGGGTTGTATGATTTTTAATAAATTAATTGAGCATGATTTCAAAGAAATGACGACGAGGTGAAAAATATCAAAGAAACCCTAGATGCACGCTCTAGGTTATGTCTAATGCGAATAGATTAATATTTTCTCAAATTGACACGCTTCTCAAGGATATCAGTAGAAATTTCTAATTATTAATAATAATTCATGTTATGATACGTAAGCAACTCTTAATTGAATTATGTGATGCACAAACCAGGATTAGAGTTCATGTGCACGTTCTTCGAGAAATTCTAGATAATAGATAAATACTACGGATGATTTCTTATTTGAGAAGTTAATTACTCTTATCAGTGCAATAAGATGTTCAATTACATGAATTCAGTATGTATATGCCAAATTGACATGAGTTTGGGTTATTTATGAATTTTAAATCTGCCTGCATGCATGGTATGAGAATTTCTCAGAAATTACAATGATTTGAAATATATTGCTCTGTCGGTTTAGAATGACAGTGTATTGTGATCTGATATGAAATCAGTAAATGTGATATTCCTGTTTAAATTTTTATATGTTAATCAGTTAATAGACTTAGGTGCCCTAACACCGTAGAACCCCTTTGACAGATCTGCTTCTTAGGGGTGAAACTCGTGTTGCAACATCATCCGTGCTTGTGTCACGGACAAACGAGGAAAGAGAGGCAGTGTCTAACAACAATCGTGCTTGTGTCACGATGGCACTGGGGAAAAAGGGGGTTATCCAACACCATTCGTGCTTGTGTCACGAAGGTAACCCTGTGAGATTCTCCGCCTGTGTGCTCAGGTTTGTCAGGAGGAGTCTGGAGCACACGTGGTTGTGCAACACACGTGGTTGTGCATTGAGGCCGTGGAGCCTGGGGTCCTGTAGCAGAACAGGGCTGGCGTCAGACTTAGCATTTCCCGGGTATGTCGCTAAGTCTTATACGGTGGGATAGTAGCATACCCCTATCCGTTGTTCTATCGGCGCCGCTTCTGTCGGTTCTCTGTTTCAATCGGGAAGAAGAAGATAAGTAATAAACGAGAAAGGGCTAGGGGGCGGAAATGCAATTTGCCCACCAACTATCCGAATTTACAATCTAGTCCCTCAAAGCTCCAAAAACTCGTAACTCATGACCTGAAAGTCGGATTCAAATGATTCTTTTTGCAAACTCTCAAGCACGAGATTCTCTATCATCCCAGGGCATAAAATTATTTTAACTAGCTTGTTACAACTGGTCAAGTCACTTAATTGCAACAGTGAGTACTCAACTCAACTTAATTAACTAATTAATCAACATTGATATCATTAGTCGCCTCAGGTAATTCAAACTCAACTATTGATTCACAAATTAACTTATTTTGATTATCCATGATATTTAATTTGATGTTCAACACTAATTGGGGTGTTTCACGTAATTCGAGGTATTTATCGTCTAATCATGGAGTGGGTCATAACAACCTTTTCCCCTTAAAAGAATTTCGTCCCGAAATTCCTAAAAGAGAAAAGAAACTGGTTACTCATCTCTGACTCATATTCCTACGTAGCTTCCTCTAGGTTAAGATTTTTTTTTTCCACAAAATTATCCCTAATGATATATCACGATTCTTGAGTTTCTTGATCCTCTGATCAACCATCTGCACAGATCTTTTAACCTAGGACACATCTGATCTGATTCCAGATCAACCATAAAACATTGTCTTTCCAGAACCGTTATAACAGTATCTCAATTTATGATAACTACTGAGAAATTATTATACTATTCATGCAAACAAACATTTTAAATTCTTAAATAAACAGAATGCATGTCAACTTGGTACAAAAATTAAATGATGCAATTTAACTGTTACACGTCACTACATCTCATACTGAGAATTGATAACAAAACACTTGATTCCACGTACACCCTATCCTTAGGGTTTCATTTGCCTTATTCATCCATCACATGCCAACACCCTACTCTTAGGGTTATCTTATTCAGTAATCACATGACAACACCCTATTCTTAGGGTTTCCATTATCTCATCTGTTTGATTGTAATTCAAATCACAATACGGTATCACTCTACAACTAGCAAAGCAGTATAATTCAAATCATTGTAATTACTGAGTAATGTTTATATCCTGCATGCAGACAGATTAAAATTCATAAATATTCCAAACTCAAATCAATTTTGGCACAAACATACTGAATTTCATGTAATCGAACATTTTATTACACCAACAAGAGTAATTTACTCCACTTATAAGAAACCATCTGTAATATTTATCCATTATCTGAAATTCCTCGATGTACGTGCATATTAACCCCAAATCCTGGTTTATGCATCACATAACTCAATTAAGAGTTGCTTACATATCATAACACAATTAATTAATAGTACTTGAGAATTTCTAATAATATCTCAGAGAAATGTGCCAATTCATGTAAATGTCAAGTCACGCACATTAACATAACAGGAAGCATGCAATTAGATTTATTTACATATTTTAATGCTATCTTACTATCTTGAAATCATGCACCTAATGGTTTACCACATTTGTATTGCCTGGGTTTATAATCAAACCGTACCATTATCAGTTGTGTATTTCTAATCTCAACATTCACATCAAGAAAACTCTATAAGACTTAAATGTTCTTCCCAACTTCCACTGAGATGCATAACACATGCTCTCAGCATGTCCTTAGGAGTCCGAATGGTCCTCTCAGACTAACCATCCGTCTGCGGATGAAAAGATTATACTGAATCTTAACTTTGTGCCCGAAGCACGATGCAACTACTTCTACAATTCTAAATGTGAGCTTAGAATCTCAATATGATATGATTGAAACTGGATCATCAGGCAACTTAATTATTTTATCCATGTATATCTTAGTCAAGTCTCGAGACATCAAAAGTCGACTTAATATGAAGAAAGTGAGCAGACTAAATTAGTCTATCCACAATTATTCATATCGAGTCACAACCTCTAGGTGTCTTGGGTAATTTTACCACAAAATCCATTGTGATAATTTCCCATTCTCATTCAGGCATAGGAAAAGATTATAAGGTAGATATAGATTTCTAGGGTTCAGCCTTAACCTACTGGTACACATTACTTCTAACCACGCACTCAGCTACATCCTTCTGCTTATCTGACTATCCATTTCAACTTCTTGAGACTCATATACATATAATGTCTCCCGAAAGCATAGCATACATCAATACATACACTTCCATAAAAATCTTTTCTTTCAACTTTTCCCCTTAAAAGAATTTTACAGTATCTTGAGATACACACAACATGTCATGTTAATACAACACCTTATCATCATAAAAACTTAAACGGTAGTCTCTTTTCCTCCTATCATGTCATGCATAGTCTGGTTTAACTCACTATCACCCAATCAAATCACTCTGTGTTATTACCCCTAAGTCTAAGTCCAACTCTCATATTTCTACTAACAGGTCTCTATTGAAACCTGCCATAGAGAATGCATTAACTGTTGAACTTGACTTTCTGCTGAAAGCATCAACCACCACATTCTCTTTACCAGGGTGATAATCTATTGTCACATCATAAAGATAGTGACGCCATGTCTTAAAAACATGAACTTCATCAGCTATCTTCATATCTTAATCGGATAATATTCCGCTTTCTATGTTACTTACTTATTGTTACATTTTAGGTTTATATCTTACTCTTTTCTCTAAGTCATCTCATGTTGTTCATGTACCGATCAGATTATCTACTTCAAAACCCTAGATCACTATCAAAGCCAGTTTACTTTTCGTAGAACATATCTCAAGATCTTATTTTACAGAGATACTAACATTCAAGGTTTAATCACTAATGAGATCCCTTTAAACTACTACAACTCTAATCATTCTAGGGTTTTGATCTATATCAGTAACATAGCTTTATTGTGTGTATGTGTGATCGATCATATAGATCAAATTGAGTTGCTTGGGTCAATAACATATTAACCCAGCACTCAACTTTAATCAAAAGGCTGAAAATTCAGTTCTCACAATATTTTCTGTAATTTGTTTATTAAACTGCTAACAGAAGCTCCAAAAATTTTGAAAATTTTATATGTTGTGCCTAATAAAGTTTTAGACCTCCAGTAAAAATTTGAGATCATTTCAAGTTACCAATAATTAACTAAAAATCAAACAGTGCGCTGCTATATAGCAGTCTGCAGCAGATTCGGTCGAGTTGCAACTCGACCGACACCTTACTGTAGAGATCAAAAGTCATCCAAAAATTACGCCAAATTAATAGAGTGTCTAAAATTTGTGATTTTCAAACATAGTTAAAATTTGAGATCAATTGGATATACCAATAAAAAGATAAAATTCAATTACCACACTGCTATATAAATCTGAAAATGTGATCGGTCGAGTTTGAAACTCAGCCGATGAACAGGTCAGAACATTCTTCAAAAATTTTGATATTCTCTAATGTTGTTTATATTTCATACATCCAAATCATATCCAAAATTGGGCTAAATCAGAGTCACACATAAAATACTAAAAATCATTTAGTGAGACATTATATTTATCAAATTCTGTATTCATATGTCATTAAAATCCTAATTTGGGCCAATTAGGGTCTATGCTTCTCAAACCCAAATTTTCAAGATAAAAGAACATTTAGACTTCTATTCATATTTTACTTGTTAATAGAAGTCGTTAGATCCCAGTAACGCATCCTGCCATCCGGACCAGGCCGAACCTGTAGTCCTGAAGCCAAGAGCTACTCGGGATTAATCAACCCCTATTAACCTTAAACATGTGGAAAGAATATCCACCTAGGGCAAACTCATATAAACATAATTTCGGGTCTACATTAATACAAAGAAAACAAACATTAAACAATTCACTTCATGACACAACAATATAAAAGAATCATGTTTACTTTACAAACTGGAAATTTCATTTCATGCATATAAAAGCATTTCCAGTGATCTTTAAATTAGATAAACAATATAAAGTAGGAGTTATATCACATTCCTTATTTAATCTCTTACTCCTACATTAATTTCTTATTTCTTGACCCTAAGATTTCTAGGGTTTCTCTCTAGCCTATCCTTCCTCTGCATACCTGGCCAGGGCATCCAGAGAAGAACAGACAGAGTAGCTTGATACTGGTCAATCTAAGTATTCAGACACCTGGCCAGGGTATCTAAACACTCAGACCTTCCAGAGCTAAAACTCATCATTCATTATTCGCCTTACTTATAACCTTATCTTTGACCTTAATGATTGTTTTTCTTAAGTACTAAAGTAGACCCAAATCATGTATCATTGAATTTGCCCTGAGTGGATATTCTTTCCACATGTTTAAGATTAATAGGGGTTGATTAATCTCGAGTAGCTCTTGGCTTCAGGACTACAGGTTCGGCCTGGTCCGGCTGGCAGGATGCGTTACTGGGATCTAATGACTCCTATTAACAAGTAAAATAAGAATAGAAGTCTAAATGTTCTTTTATCTTGAGAATTAGGGTTTGAGAAGCATAGACCCTAATCGGCCCAAAACAGGGTTTTGATGATACATAAATACAAATTTGACAAGTAAGGTGTTTTAGTAAATGATTTTTAGTATCTTATGTGTAACTCTAATTTGGCTAAAATTGGGATATGATTTGGATATATAAAATGTGAACAACATTAGAAGATATCAGAATTTTTGAAGAATGTTCTGACCTGTTCATCGGCTGAGTTTCAAAACTCGACCGATCACATTTTCAGATTTATATAGCAGTGTTGTAATTGAATTTTATCTTTTTATTGGTACGTCCAATTGATCTCAAATTTTAACTATGTTTGAAAATCACAAATTTTAGACACTCTATTAATTTGGCATAATTTTTGGATGACTTTTGATCTCTACAGTAAGGTGTCGGTCGAATTCCAACTCGACCGAATCTGCTGCAGACTGCTATATAGCAGTGCACTGTTCGATTTTTAATTAATTATTGGTAACTTGAAATGACCTGAAATTTTTACTGGAGGTCTAAAACTTTATTAGGCACAACATATAAAATTTTCAGAATTTTTGGAGCTTCTGTTAGCAGTTTAATAAACGAATTACAGAAACTATTGTGAAAACTGAATTTTCAGCTAATGTAATTAAAGTTGAGTATTGGGTTAATATGTTATTGACCCAAGCAACTCAATTTGATTTATATAATCGATTACACACACACAATAATGATATGCTATTAATAAAGGATCAAACCCTAGAATGACTAAAGTTGTAGTAGTTTAAGGGATCTCATTAGTGATTAAACCTTGAATGCTAGTATCTCTGTAAAATAAGATATTGAGATTTGTTCTATGAAAAGTAAACCGGCTTTGATAGTGACCTAGGGTTTTGAAGTAGATAATCTGATCGGTACATGAACAACATGAAATGATTTAGAGGAATGAGTAAGACATAAACCTAAAATGTAACAATAAGTAAGTAACATAGAAAGCGGAGTATTATCCGATTATGATCTAAAGATAGTTGATGTAGTTCATGTTTTTAAGACATGGCGTCACTATCTTTATGATGTGACAATAGATCACCACCCTGGTAAAGAGAATGTGGTGAATGATGCTTCCAGCAGAAAGTCAAGTTCAACAACTAATGCATTCTCTATGGCAGGTTTCAAATTGAGACCTGTTAGTAGAAATGTGGAAGCTGAACTTAGGCTTAGGGGTGACAACACAAAATGATTTGATTGTATAGATGTAAGTTAAGCCTACTTCTTATGATCAAATCAAGGAACTACAAAAGGGTGATAGTGAACTAAGCCAGACCATGCATGACATGATAGGAGGAAAAGAGACTAAAGTTAAAGTTTTTAGATGATAAGGTGTTGTATTAGCATGACATGTTGTGTGTACTTCGAGATAGTGTAAAATTCTTTTAAGGGGAAAAGGCTGAAATTTTTTTTTTCTTATGAAAGTGTATGTATTAATGTATGCTATGCTTTCAGGAAACACTAAGATATATATGAATCCCAAGAAGTTGAGATGGATGGTCAGATATGCAGAAGGATGTAGCTGAGAGTGTGGTTAAAAGTAGTGTGTATCAGAAGGTTAAAGCTAAACCCTAGAAATCTATAGCTACCTTGTAAATCTTTTTCTATACCTGAATGGGAATGGGAATTTATGACAATCGATTTTGTGGTAAGATTACCCAGGACACCTAGAGGTTGTGATTTGATATGAATGATTGTGGATAGACTAATTTAGTCTGCTCACTTTCTTCATATTAAGTCGACCTGTGATGTCTCGAGACTTGACTAAGATATACATGGATAAAATAAATAGGTTGCCTGGTAATCCAGTTTCAATCATATCATATTGAGTTTAGATATACACAACTGATAATGGTACGGTTTGAGTATGAACCCAGACAATACAGATTTAGTAAATCATTAGATGCATGATTTCAAGCTAGCAATATAGCATTAAAACATGTAAATAAACCTAATTGCATGCTTCCTGTTATGTTAATGTGTGTGACTTAACATTTACATGGGCATAATTCTCTGAGATATTATTAGAAATTCTCAAGTACTATTAAATATTTGTGTTGTGATACGAAAATAACTCTTAATCGAGTTATGTGATGCATAAACCAGGAATTTAGTTAATATGCACGTTCTTCGAGAAATTTCAGATAAACGATAAATATTACAGATGGTTTCTTATAAGTGGAGTAAATTGCACTTATTGATGTAATAAGATGATCAGATGCATGAATTCAGTATATATGTGTTAAAATTTATCTGAGTTTGGGATATTTATGAATTTTAAATTTGCCTGCATGTATGATATAAAGATTTCTCAGTAATTACAATGATTTTGAAATATACTGCTCTGCCAGTTTTAGAATGATGTCGTATGGTGATTTAAATTGCAATCAAACAGATGAGATGATGAAAACCCTAAGAATAGGGTGTTGCCATGTGATTAGTGAATGAGATAACCCTAAGAGTAGGGTGTTGGCATGTGATGAATGAATAAGGCAAATGAAACCCTAAAGATAGGGTGTACGATGAATCAAGTATTTTGATATCAATTTTCATTATGAGATGTGATGATGTTTAACAGTTAAATTGCATGATTTTATTTTAGTACCAAATTGACATACATTCTGTTTATTTAAGAATTTTAGTTTGAATGCATGTATAGTATGATAATTTCTCAGTAATTACCATAATTTGAGATACTGTTATAACAGTTTTAGAAAGACCATGTATTGTGGTTTGATCTGGAATCAGATCAAGATGGGTCCTATGTTGAAGGAACAATACCGATAGTTGATCAGAGGATCAAAAGGTTCAAGAAACTCAAGAATCGTGATATACCATCAGTGAGAGTTCTGTGTAGAAATCTTAACCTAGAAAAAGATATGTGGGAACACGAGTCAGAGATGAGTAACAAGTTTCCTTTCTCTTTTAGGAATTTCGGGACGAAATTCTTATAAGGGAGGGAGATTGTTACGACCCATATCAGGGTTAGTCAATAAATACCTCGAATTATGTGAAACACCTCAATTAGTGCTAAATTTTTGTTAAACATCATGGATAATCAAGATAAGACAACATGTGAATCAATAGTCAAGATTTAATCATCTGAGGTAATTAATGATAACAGTAATGATGATTGTTAAGTTAATTGAGTTGAGTTGAGTGCTGACTAATGCAATTAGTGTTGAGTATCAAATTAAATATCATAGTTAGTCAAATAAGTTAATATGTGAATCAATGATTGAGATTGAAACCTCTGAGGCAATTAATGATAATTGCAGTGTTAATAATTAAGTCAATTAAGTTAAATTAAGTACACTGATGCGATTAGTGTTTTGGTGAAGTGTTACTAGTTGATTAGCATGTTTTCTCACTTCGAGGGTGTAGAGGACCTTGTGCTTGAAGTTTTGCAAAAGAAATCGTCCAAATCGGACAATCGAGATGAGAGTTAAGGCGTTTTCAAGACTTAGGGGCTAAGATGCAAATTTTCCAATTTATTTTGGTTTTAATTTCTTTTACCATTTCTTTCCTTCGTTATCTGTTCTTCTTCCCAAATAAAAGATCCTGTGACAGGGGCAACCGACAGAGCGGCACCGATAGAACAGTAGCTCAAGGCAGCGGCCGATTAAGGTTCAGCAAAGGCCGATCCAGCGGCGCCTTGATTCCTTGCCATCACTCCTCATCTCCTTCTTCTACCTCGTCCACCAGCAGTGGAGCAACTGAGTGGCTAGGGCGGCGCCCTTGAACTAGCGGCCAGCAACAGGAGTAGCGGCGCACGGCCAATGGCAAGGAGCGACCGTTTGGGCCCTTGGGTGCGAGAAGATGCCTCAGATCGGCGCCATCTCCTACCTTTCTCCTTCCCCTTCCTACCTCCTCCTCCACGCCTTAGCAGCTTCACCAGCTGCGCCCCCACCTGTCCCAACCTGCAGAAGTACTCATGGCCGGCTAGCATAGCTGTGGCTTGTCCAGCAACCACTTGAGAGGGAGGGACGGGGTGTTTCTTGGCCCCACAACATCGGCCAGCACCAAGCAACAACAACCCTACCTTCGTTCTCCTTCCACCTCCTTTTCTCCTCTATTTTGTGCCCTAGCAGCGGCATCCAACCTGCTAGGGGCGGCGCCTCAACAAGCAGCTTCAGCTGCGTGAAGCGGCAGCCAGTAGTAGTGGCCCAAAGCCACTTTGGGCGCAGCAGTAGCCCCAAGCAAGGTCTCTGAGGGTCCCAAACCCGGATTCGTAGTCAATTAGCCACAAGAAGCAACATATCAATTGAACTCTTCAACGTGCTGTACGTGAAGAAGCTCCTGCTGCTTGCAGCAGGTTCAAACCTAAAGTTTTGGGCACAAGAAGCACCATGGAAATGGTTCTTTGGCTCTGATTTTGAGGTCCAAGTAAGCTTCTGCAGCCCCCTAGCCACGAGCAACTCATAGTCCTTGATTCGGCTTTAATCTAGTTCATCTTCAATAAGTTTTTCATTTCTGCACAGGTTGCACGGCGTGCAAATCAATTTGCACGGCGTGCAAATCAATTTGCACGGCGTGCAAAGTTACAGATTGCAGAACGAGTTTCTGCCCAGGTGCACGGCGTGCAGCCCAGGTGCACGGCGTGCACTCTGCTGTAAAGGGAAGAATTAGGCGTGGTTGTGGACGTTTTTCGGTGTATACGAACACACCGAAGTGGGTGAGTAGTAGTTCATTTAGAAATCATTATTTAACTCAATTTAAATGCTTAATTACTTATGTATCAGTTAGTATAACTTTTAAGTAGCGTAGTACATACAATAGAGTATGTTAGTTTCATTGGAACTTGAAATACCTAATATGCTTAGTGGAATGGATGAAATTTCCTGTATTATACTTGCAATGTATTTGCTGATTTAAAAATAGATGTTTAACATCAAAAGTGGATAGATGATACTGAATCATGTTTAATGATGATAAAGGATATATATTTGCTTCATGTGTTATTCAGATTGTTCAATATGCATGAAATGTGATATTCTTGTTTAAATGTTTATTTGTTAATCAGTTAATAGACCTAGGTGCCTAACACCGTAGAACCCCTAAGAGGTATCTGCAACTTAGGGGTGAAACTCGTGTTGCAACATCATCCGTGCTTGTGTCACAGACAAACGAGGAAAGAGAGGCAGTGTCTAACAACAATCGTGCGTGTGTCACGATGGCACTGAGAAAAAGAAAACTTGGTTATCTAACACCATTCGTGCTTGTGTCACGAAGGTAACCCTGTGAGACTCTCCACCTGTGTGCTCAGGTTAGAGGAGGAGTCTAGAGTACTAGAATACTGCAGAGAGGCCCCTGAGTGCCTAGGACCTGCGGTGAGGCCCTTGAGCGCCTGAGAGTACAGTGAGGCCCTTGAGTGCCTGAGAGTCCTGTGCAGACCAGGACAGCAGTCAGACTTAGCATTTCCCGGGTGTGTCGCTAAGTCTTGTACGGTGGGACCGTAGCATGAACTTGCTGCGGATCTTTATATGCAGAGTACACTGCATATATTTAGGGCATAATAATAATGAAATGAATAAATAATCATGTAGGTTCACAGTAAATTTATATAACTGTTTATTTACCTGAAATACCTGTTGATGATTTAAATGTGATTATTATCTGTATATTTGTTATGTTATTAGAACTGCCTTGCTTAGTTATGCATTTATGTTTTATTTCAATTTATAAACCTGATGAGTTGTTTAATGATAGCTAAGTGAAATGCTATTCACTGAGCGAGTAGGCTCATACCTCTACTCAAAACATTTTCAAGTCAGCGACAGTTTCAGGAATCTGAAGCATCTTACCACCCTAGTCAGTTGAAGGTATATGTAGTTAGTTTAGTTAAAGGTCTCTTAGTCCTTTCCCCTCGGTCCTTGGGACATGGTGTGGGTGAGAGAGAGTGTGTATGTGGAATGTGTATAAAGATGTAAATTAACTGTTATGTTTACTTTCTGTTAAACAATGTTACATGTTGTAAACTCTGTTTACGTACTATAGCCAGTTTAATTGAAATGCTTCCGCAATAGTTTATTTTGTTTTAGTTTACAACAGAAATCCGGATATCATTACGAGGTTTTAAAAAGAAAAGGTTCTCAGTGATTTGTTATGTGATAATCCCTCCGTCGCGCCCTAATCTTGTGATTAGTGGTTAGTGTGAGATCGGGGTGTGACAGTTTTGGTATCAAGAATTGTCACGCCCCAATCTCACATTAACCACAAACCACGAGATTAAGACGCGACAGGATGGGATTTACACATAAGCAAACCACTCTTCACTTTTATAACATTTTAAAGACATTAATAGGATAATCTGGTTTATGCTATAAAATGAAACTAAATAAACTGCGGAAGCATCTTTATTATCTGACTAGCAATATAACAGAGTCTACAACATATTACATTGTTTGACATAAAATAAAACATAACAGTTAATTTACATCTTTATACACATTCACTCTCTCACTCACACCTTGTCCCAAAGATCGAGGGGAAAGGACTAAGAGACCTCTAACTAGACTAACGACAAACCTTCTATCAACTAGGCGTTAGGATAAAACGATCCTTCCAACTCCTGATGCTGATGTTGACCTGAAAATGTTTTGAGTAGAGGTATGAGCCTACTCGCTCAGTGAATAGCATTTCACTTAGCTATCACTAAACAACTTATCAGGTTTATAAATTGGAATTAAACATAAATGCAGAACTAAGCAAGACAGTTCTAATAACATAACAAATATACAGATAATAATCACATTTAAATCATCAACAGGTATTTCAGGTAAATAAACAGTTATATAAATTTACTGTGAACCTACATGATTATTTATTCATTTCATTATTATTATGCCCTAAATATATGCAGTGTACTCTGCATATAAAGATCCGCAGCAAGTTCATGCTACGGTCCCACCGTACAAGACTTAGCGACACACCCGGGAAATGCTAAGTCTGACTGCTATCCTGGTCTGCACAGGACTCTCAGGCACTCAAGGGCCTCAGGCACTCAAGGGCCTCACTGTACTCTCAGGCGCTCAAGGGCCTCACCGCAGGTCCTAGGCACTCAGGGGCCTCTCTGCAGTATTCTAGTACTCTAGACTCCTCCTCTAACCTGAGCACACAGGCGGAGAGTTTCACAGGGTTACCTTCGTGACACAAGCACGAATGGTGTTAGATAACCAAGTTTTCTTTTTCCCAGTGCCATCGTGACACACGCACGATTGTTATTAGACACTGCCTCTCTTTCCTCGTTTGTCCGTGACACGAGCACGGATGATGTTGCAACACGAGTTTCACCCCTAAGTTGCAGATACCTCTTAGGGGTTCTACGGTGTTAGGGCACCTAGGTCTATTAACTGATTTAACATATAACCATTTAAACAGGAATATCACATTTATTGATTTCAGATCAATTCACAATACACTGTCATTCTAAAACTGTCAGAGCAATATATTTCAAATCATTGTAATTTCTGAGAAATTCTCATACCATGCATTCAGACAAATTAGAAATGCATAAATAACCCAACTTATTTCAATCTGGCATATACATAGCGAATTTAAGCAATTGAACATCTTATTGCACGAATTAAATAAATTTACTTCACATACGAGAATCATACTCAACATTTGTCAATTCTCTAAAATTCTCGAAAAACGTGCACATTAACCCTAATCCTGGTTTGTGCATCACTTAACTCGATTAAAAGTTAATTACCTATCACAACACAATTTAATAACAATACTTGAGAATTTCTGGTAATAATTCAGAGAAATGTGCCATTTCATGTAAATATCAATTTACACATATTAACGTCAAAAGATATATGCAATTAGGGTTTTATTGCATATTTTTATTTATTCATATCAACTTTGAAATCGTGCTCAATTAATTTATTAAAAATCATACAACCTGAGTTTATGCCCAAACTGTCCTATTTCTGGTCGTGTGCTACTATTTCACCATTTAATCAAGTAATTTAGTTTCGATTGATCGTGTGGTTATACTATTCTAATTCACACACATCAATTGCTAATTATCGATGTACAAGCGTTAATAATTAAAGCGCGTGATTTGGTAATTTAACGGTACCGACACTGCCCGACACCTGAGTATACGCTGAAAACTGCGTCAAACCGGATCGAACTAAAATCACTCATTTTATCGAGTTAAATGGTGATAGATGAATGAAACGCTACTCACTGTTGTTCGGGATGTCCGGATTTGTCTGGAAATGTGCCCAAGGCCTGTTTCCGGGTAAAAATTGGTTGTCTTCAACTTTTGTAAAAGTCTTGTTCACGGTCCAGTTGGTTGACGCTTAGCTACAGGTTGACGGACAAGTCTTGAATCGATGGCTCTGAGCTGCGAATCCTACTGGGACCTCAAAATTGAGCTCCCTCGCACCATTCCCTGGTATTGGCCGCCCCAAACGGCTCCTGGATGATGGCCGTACATAGCAGCTAGCTGCTGCAAGCTAGCCGTCCAAGCTGCTAGGTAGGGGCGTCGCCCAAGGTGGTCGTCTCGTTCGTGGCTGCGGTTGCAAGCCTGGACCTCAAAAACAAAATCATAGACGGTGTTTGGTGGTGGTGCTCACGCCTGAAGGGCCCCTGGCCGCTGGCCGCACACCTGCAGGTGTTGCTGCCGGAACAGATATAGAGGGCGCCGCCCTAGGCGCGTTTGGGGTGAGGAAGAGGGAGGAGGAAGGAAAAGGTGGGCGGAGCTCGGTGCTTGTTGTGATGCCCTAAACGGCCGACGATGCTGCTGCTAATTGGCTGCTATTGCGGCTCTGCAGGTTGGCGATTTCTGCTGGGCACTGCCTGCTCAAGCAGGTCGGGGCGCCCCTAGGGCGAGGTGGATGAAGAAGAAAAGGGAAGGGAGGAGGTGGGTGAGAGTCGTGTTGTTGAATCAGAACCAAGGAGCCTAGAATCTTCCGTCGACTCTCCCTCTTTGCTGGGATCCCCCCCTGTTGAGCGCCGCTAGGGCGGTGAATCCTATTCTATTAATCGCGTATTGAAGAAGGATAAGGAAGAAAACGGAAATGGAAAAGATATAGCCAAGTTTTTGTGAAAAATTGCAGATTGGGTCCTTAGAAAAATAAAAATAGCATAACTATTGCCTCGAAGGTCCAAATAACATGATTCTTTTTGCAACGTTTCAAGCACGAGGTCATCTACACCCTCAAGACAAGAAATCATCCTACTTGGATTATCTCACCTGATCAAAATTCTAATCGCTTCTTGGGCACTTATTAACTTAATGATTAACACTGCAATGATCATTAATTACCTCAGATGATTGAATCTCAACTATTGATTCATCACATAGCTTATATTGATTATCCATGATGTTTAATTTGATACTCAACACTAATTGAGGTGTTTTACGTAATTCTAGGTATTTATTAGTTAATCAAGGAGTGGGTCGTAACAACCTTTTCCCCTTAAAAGAATTTCGTCCCGAAATTCCTAAAAGAGAAAGGAAACGTGTTACTCATTTCTGACTCGTATTCCTACGTAGCTCCCTCTAGGTTAAGATTTCTACACAAAACTATCACTAATGGTATCTCACAATTCGTGAGTTTCTTGATCCTCTGATCAACCATCTGCATAGGTCCCTTAACCTAGGACACATCTTGATCTGATTCTTGATCAAACCACAAAACATTGTCTTTCCAGAACTGTTATAACAGTATCTCAATTTATGATAACTACTGAGAAATTATTATACTATTCATGCAGACAAACATTTTAAATTCTTAAATAAACAGAATGCATGTCAACTTGGTACAAAAATTAAATCATGCAATTTAACTGTTACACGTCACTACATCTCATACTGAGAATTGATAACAAAACACTTGATTCCACGTACACCCTATCCTTAGGGTTTCATTTGCCTTGTTCATTCATCACATGCCCACACCCTACTCTTAGGGTTATCTCATTCACTAATCACATGGCAACACCCTACTCTTAGGGTTTCCACTATCTCATCTGTTTGATTGCAATTCAAATCACAATACGGTATCATTCTAAAACTGGCAGAGCAGTATATTTCAAACTCAATCAATTTTGGCGCATACATACTGAATTTCATGTAATTGAACATCTTATTACACCAATAAGTGTAATTTACTTCTCTTATAAGAAATCATCTGTAATATTTATCAATTATCTGAAATTTCTCGAAGTACGTGCATATTAACCAAATTCCTGGTTTATGCATCACATAACTCAATTAAGAGTTATTTTCGTATCATAACACAAATATTTTATAGTACTTGAGAATTTCTGTTAATATCTACAGAGAAATGTGCCAATTCATGTAAATTTTAAGTCACACACATTAACATAACAGGAAGCATGCAACCAGGTTTATTTGCATATTTTAATGCTATCTTACTATCTGGAAATCATGCACTTAATGGTTTACCAAAATTGCATTGCCTGGGTTTATATTCAAACCGAACCATTATCAGTTGTGCATTTCTAAACTCAACATTCACACTAAGCAAACTCTATAAGACTTAAATGTTCTTCCCAACTTTCACTGAGACGCATAACATATGCTCTCAGCATGTCCTTAAGAGTCTGAATGGTTCTCTCAGACTGACCATCCGTATGCGAGTAAAAAGGTTGTACTGAATCTTATCTTTGTGCCCGAAGCACGATGCAACTGTTTCCACAACCTAGATGTGAACTTAGGATTTCAATGAGATATGATTGAAACTGGATTACCAGGCAATCTAACTATTTCATCCATGTATATCTTAGTCATGTATCAAGACATCAAAGGTTGACTTAATATGAAGAAAGTGAGCAGACTAAATTAGTCTATCCACATTCATTCATATCAAATCACAACCTCTAGGTGTCTTGGGTAATCTTACCACAAAATCCATTGTGATAAATTCCCATTCCCATTCAGGCATAGAAAAGATTGCAAGGTAGCTATAGATTTCTAGGGTTCAACCTTAACCTACTGGTATACACTACTTTTAACCACATACCTAGCTACATCCTTCTGCATATCTGACCATCCGTTTCAACTACTTGAGATTCATATACATCTTAGTGTTTCCTGCTAGCATAGCATACATCAATACATGCACTTCCATAAAAATCTTTTCTTTCGGCCTTTTCCCCTTAAAAGAATTTTACTCTATCTCGAGGTACACACAACATGTCATGCTAAAACAACATCTTATCATCTAAAAACTTAAACTCTAGTCTCTTTTCCTCCTATCAGGTCATGCATGGTCTGGCTTAACTCACTATCACCCCATAGTAGTTCCTTGATCTGGTCATAAGAAATAAGCTTAACTTACATCTATACAATCAAATCACTCTGTGTTATTACCCCTAAGTCTAAGTTCAATTTCCACATTTCTACTAGCAGGTCTCTATTGAAACCTGTCACAGAGAATGCATTGGCTGTTGAACTTGACTTTCTGCTGAAAACATCATCCACCACATTCTCTTTATCAGGGTGATATTCTATTGTCACATCATAAAGATAGTGACACCATGTCTTAAAAACATGAACTACATCAACCATCTTCAGATCATATCTCGGGTAATACTCCGATTTCTATGTTACTTACTTATTGTTACATTTTAGGTTTATGTCTTACTCTTTCCTCTAAGTCATTTCATGTTGTTCATGTACCAATCAGATTATCTTACTTCAAAACCCTAGGTCACTATCAAAGCCAGTTTACTTTTCATAGAACATATCTCAAGATCTTATTTTACAGAGATACTAGCATTCAAGGTTTAATCACTAATGAGATCCCTTAAACTACTACAACTTTAGTCATTCTAGGGTTTTGGTCTATATCAGTATCATAGCATTATTGTGTGTTTGTGGTCGATTATATAAATCAAATTGAGTTGCTTGGGTCAATAACATATTAACCCAGCACTCAACTTTAATTACATTAGCTGAAAATTCAGTTTTCATAATAGTTTCTGTAATTCGTTTATTAAACTGCTAGCAGAAGCTCCAAAAATTTTGAAAATTTTATATGTTGTGCCTAATAAAGTTTTAGACCTCCAGTAAAAATTTGAGATCATTTCAAGTTACCAATAATTAATTAAAAATCAAACAGTGCGCTGCTATATAGCAGTCTGCAGCAGATTCGGTCGAGTTGCAACTCGACCGACACCTTACTGTAGAGATCAAAAGTCATCCA
The DNA here is from genome assembly GCA_963693085.1 of Alisma plantago-aquatica. Lineage (NCBI taxonomy): Eukaryota > Viridiplantae > Streptophyta > Magnoliopsida > Alismatales > Alismataceae > Alisma > Alisma plantago-aquatica. The sequence continues at coordinate 456,332,425 of OY856411.1, read as the reverse complement.
AAAATTACACCAAATTAATAGAGTGTCTAAAATTTGTGATTTTCAAACATAGTTAAAATTTGAGATCAATTGGATATATACCAATAAAGAGATAAAATTCAATTACCACACTGCTATATAAATCTAAAAATGTGATCGGTCGAGTTTGAAACTCAGCCGATGAACAGGTCAGAACATTCTTCAAAAATTTTGATATTCTCTAATGTTGTTTATATTTCATACATCCAAAACATATCCCAATTTTAGCCCGGAATCAGGCCTTGGACGCATCTCCGGACGAATCCGGACAGTCCAAATCACTGTGAGTGGGGTTTCATTTATTTATCATTAATAAACTCAGGCGTTTGAATATTTCCAGTTATGTGCGCGAATTTCACTGATAACAGGCGTTATCAGGCGTCGGGCAGCGTTTGGCGTCGCCCGACTTTTTATTTCATAAATTGCTTCTAGACGCTGTTATATGATTAAATTTAGCAATTGATCAGTGTGGATTGAATCGGTAGATTTATATGGTTCATTGGAACCTAAATTGCTCATTTGAATGTTGAAATTAGAAATTCATGTCTGAAAATGGTATAATTTGGGTATGAACCCAAACAATGAAGATTTCTGATAAATTATCAGATGTACGATTTCAAAGTAGATATGAATAAATAAAATATGCATGAAAACCCTAATTGCATATATCTTTTGACGTTAATATGTGTAAATTGATATTTACATGAAATGACACATTTCTCTGAAATATTACCAGAAATTCTCAAGTATTGTTATTAAATTATATTGTGAAATGTAATTAACTCTTAATTGAGTTAAGTGATGCACAAACCAAGATTTGGGTTAATGTGCACGTTTTTCGAGAATTTTAGAGAATTGACAAATGTTGAGTATGATTCTCGTATGTGAAGTAAATTTCTTTAATTTGTGCAATAAGATGTTCAATTGCGTAAATTCGCTATGTATGTGCCAAATTGAAATAAGTTGGGTTATTTATGCATTTCTAATTTGTCTGAATGCATGGTATGAGAATTTCTCAGAAATTACAATGATTTGAAATACATTGCTCTGTCAGTTTAGAATGACAGTGTATTGTGATCTGATATGAAATCAGTAAATGTGATATTCCTGTTTAAGTGTTTATATGTTAACCAGTTAATAAACTTAGATGCCCTGACACCGTAGAACCCCTTTTGGAGGTCTGTGCCTTAGGGGTGAAACGACCTACCTAGCGTGAGTCTAGATGGTCGGTGGCTCGTGTTTAACAATAATCCGTGCGTGTGTCACGGTGGCACGAGGACAGAGAGGCAGTGTTCAACAATAATCCGTGCGTGTGTCACGGTGGCACTGGAGTAAATAGAGGTTATTCAACAATAATCTGTGCGTGTGTCACAGTGGTAACCCAGACTCTCCGCCTGTGTGCTCAGGTTAGAGGAGTCTAGAGTACACTCTTTGAGAGTGCAGTGAGGCCGTGTGAGCCTGAGAGTCCTGACGCAGACCAGGACGGCAGTCAGACTTAGCATTTCCCGGGTGTGTCGCTAAGTCTTGTACGGTGGGTTCGTAGTTCGCTACGAGACTTTATATGCAGAGTACACTGCATTTGATCAGGGCATAAGTTAAAAGATGATTACTTAGAATTAAGGTAGATTAATATGAAACTTGTGTATGTTCAGATTTAGAATTTATAATACTTGTTCTTTAAATGTTCATTATACTTTTCTGCGATAATTGCACTGTTTAATTAGAACTGCTCAGTTTGTTATTTTATTCACATATTCCTGTTAAAGGTAAAATACGGAGTTGTTTAGTGATAGCTAAATGGCCGATGTTGTGGGGCCAAGAAACACCCCGTCCCTCCCTCTCAAGTGGTTGCTGGACAAGCCACAACTATGCTAGCCGGCCATGAGTACTTCTGCAGGTTGGGACAGGTGGGGGCGCAGCTGGTGAAGCTGCTAAGGCGTGGAGGAGGAGGTAGGAAGGGGAAGGAGAAAGGTAGGAGATGGCGCCGATCTGAGGCATCTTCTCGCACCCAAGGGCCCAAACGGTCGCTCCTTGCCATTGGCCGTGCGCCGCTACTCCTGTTGCTGGCCGCTGGTTCAAGGGCGCCGCCCTAGCCACTCAGTTGCTCCACTGCTGGTGGACGAGGTAGAAGAAGGAGATGAGGAGTGATGGCAAGGAATCAAGGCGCCGCTGGATCGGCCTTTGCTGAACCTTAATCGGCCGCTGCCTTGAGCTACTGTTCTATCGGTGCCGCTCTGTCGGTTGCCCCTGTCACAGGATCTTTTATTTGGGAAGAAGAACAGATAACGAAGGAAAGAAATGGTAAAAGAAATTAAAACCAAAATAAATTGGAAAATTTGCATCTTAGCCCCTAAGTCTTGAAAACGCCTTAACTCTCATCTCGATTGTCCGATTTGGACGATTTCTTTTGCAAAACTTCAAGCACAAGGTCCTCTACACCCTCGAAGTGAGAAAACATGCTAATCAACTAGTAACACTTGACCAAAACACTAATCGCATCAGTGTACTTAATTTAACTTAATTGACTTAATTATTAACACTGCAATTATCATTAATTGCCTCAGAGGTTTCAATCTCAATCATTGATTCACATATTAACTTATTTGACTAACTATGATATTTAATTTGATACTCAACACTAATTGCATTAGTCAGCACTCAACTCAACTCAATTAACTTAACAATCATCATTACTGTTATCATTAATTACCTCAGATGATTAAATCTCGACTATTGATTCACATGTTGTCTTATCTTGATTATCCATGATGTTTAACAAAAATTTAGCACTAATTGAGGTGTTTCACATAATTCGAGGTATTTATTGACTAACCCTGATATGGGTCGTAACAATCTCCCTCCCTTATAAGAATTTCGTCCCGAAATTCCTAAAAGAGAAAGGAAACTTGTTACTCATCTCTGACTCGTGTTCCCACATAGCTTTTTCTAGGTTAAGATTTCTACACAGAACTCTCACTGATGGTATATCACGATTCTTGAGTTTCTTGAACCTTTTGATCCTCTGATCAACTATCGGTATTGTTCCTTCAACATAGGACCCATCTTGATCTGATTCCAGATCAAACCACAATACATGGTCTTTCTAAAACTGTTATAATAGTATCTCAAATTATGGTAATTACTGAGAAATTATCATACTATACATGCATTCAAACTAAAATTCTTAAATAAACAGAATGTATGTCAATTTGGTACTAAAATAAAATCATGCAATTTAACTGTTAACATCATCACATCTCATAATGAAAATTGATATCAAAATACTTGATTCATCGTACACCCTATCCTTAGGGTTTCATTTGCCTTATTCATTCATCACATGCCAACACCCTACTCTTAGGGTTATCTCATTCACTAATCACATGGCAACACCCTATTCTTAGGGTTTTCATCATCTCATATGTTTGATTGCAATTTAAATCACCATACGACATCATTCTAAAACTGGCAGAGCAGTATATTTCAAAATCATTGTAATTACTGAGAAATCTTTATATCATACATGCAGGCAAATTTAAAATTCATAAATATCCCAAACTCAGATAATTTTTAACACATATATACTGAATTCATGCATCTGATCATCTTATTACATCAATAAGTGCAATTTACTCCACTTATAAGAAACCATCTGTAATATTTATCGTTTATCTGAAATTTCTCGAAGAACGTGCATATTAACTAAATTCCTGGTTTATGCATCACATAACTCGATTAAGAGTTATTTTCGTATCACAACACAAATATTTAATAGTACTTGAGAATTTCTAATAATATCTCAGAGAATTATGCCCGTGTAAATGTTAAGTCACACACATTAACATAACAGGAAGCATGCAATTAGGTTTATTTACATGTTTTAATGCTATCTTGCTAGCTTGAAATCATGCATCTAATGATTTACTAAATCTGTATTGTCTGGGTTCATACTCAAACCGTACCATTATCAGTTGTGTATATCTAAACTCAATATGATATGATTGAAACTGGATTACCAGGCAACCTATTTATTTTATCCATGTATATCTTAGTCAAGTCTCGAGACATCACAGGTCGACTTAATATGAAGAAAGCGAGCAGACTAAATTAGTCTATCCACAATCATTCATATCAAATCACAACCTCTAGGTGTCCTGGGTAATCTTACCACAAAATCCATTGTGATAAATTCCCATTCCCATTCAGGTATAGAAAAAGATTTACAAGGTTGCTATAGATTTCTAGGGTTTAGCTTTAACCTTCTGATACACACTACTTTTAACCACACTCTCAGCTACATCCTTCTGCATATCTGACCATCCATCTCAACTTCTTGGGATTCATATATATCTTAGTGTTTCCTGAAAGCATAGCATACATTAATACATACACTTTCATAAGAATTTTTTTTTCAGCCTTTTCCCCTTAAAAGAATTTTACACTATCTCGAAGTACACACAACATGTCATGCTAATACAACACCTTATCATCTAAAAACTTTAACTTTAGTCTCTTTTCCTCCTATCATGTCATGCATGGTCTGGCTTAGTTCACTATCACCCTTTTGTAGTTCCTTGATTTGATCATAAGAAGTAGGCTTAACTTACATCTATACAATCAAATCATTTTGTGTTGTCACCCCTAAGCCTAAGTTCAGCTTCCACATTTCTACTAACAGGTCTCAATTTGAAACCTACCATAGAGAATGCATTAGTTGTTGAACTTGACTTTCTGCTGGAAGCATCATTCACCACATTCTCTTTACCAGGGTGGTGATCTATTGTCACATCATAAAGATAGTGACGCCATGTCTTAAAAACATGAACTACATCAACTATCTTTAGATCATAATCGGATAATACTCCGCTTTCTATGTTACTTACTTATTGTTACATTTTAGGTTTATGTCTTACTCATTCCTCTAAATCATTTCATGTTGTTCATGTACCGATCAGATTATCTACTTCAAAACCCTAGGTCACTATCAAAGCCGGTTTACTTTTCATAGAACAAATCTCAATATCTTATTTTACAGAGATACTAGCATTCAAGGTTTAATCACTAATGAGATCCCTTAAACTACTACAACTTTAGTCATTCTAGGGTTTGATCCTTTATTAATAGCATAACATTATTGTGTGTGTGTAATCGATTATATAAATCAAATTGAGTTGCTTGGGTCAATAACATATTAACCCAATACTCAACTTTAATTACATTAGCTGAAAATTCAGTTTTCACAATAGTTTCTGTAATTCGTTTATTAAACTGCTAACAGAAGCTCCAAAAATTCTGAAAATTTTATATGTTGTGCCTAATAAAGTTTTAGACCTCCAGTAAAAATTTCAGGTCATTTCAAGTTACGAATAATTAATTAAAAATCGAACAGTGCACTGCTATATAGCAGTCTGCAGCAGATTCGGTCGAGTTGGAATTCGACCGACACCTTACTGTAGAGATCAAAAGTCATCCAAAAATTATGCCAAATTAATAGAGTGTCTAAAATTTGTGATTTTCAAACATAGTTAAAATTTGAGATCAATTGGACGTACCAATAAAAAGATAAAATTCAATTACAACACTGCTATATAAATCTGAAAATGTGATCGGTCGAGTTTTGAAACTCAGCCGATGAACAGGTCAGAACATTCTTAAAAAATTCTGATATCTTCTAATGTTGTTCACATTTTATATATCCAAATCATATCCCAATTTTAGCCAAATTAGAGTTACACATAAGATACTAAAAATCATTTACTAAAACACCTTACTTGTCAAATTTGTATTTATGTATCATCAAAACCCTGTTTTGGGCCGATTAGGGTCTATGCTTCTCAAACCCTAATTCTCAAGATAAAAGAACATTTAGACTTCTATTCTTATTTTACTTGTTAATAGGAGTCATTAGATCCCAGTAACGCATCCTGCCAGCCGGACCAGGCCGAACCTGTAGTCCTGAAGCCAAGAGCTACTCGAGATTAATCAACCCCTATTAATCTTAAACATGTGGAAAGAATATCCACTCAGGGCAAATTCAATGATACATGATTTGGGTCTACTTTAGTACTTAAGAAAAACAATCATTAAACAATTCACTTCATATCACAACAATATAAAATAATCATACTTATTGTACAAACTGAAAGTCTAAATTCATGCATATAAGAGTGTTTCTAATGATCTTTAAATCAAATAAACAATATAAAGTAGGAGTTATATCACATTCCTTATTTAATCTCTTACTCCTACATTAATTTCTTATCTCTTAACCCTAAGATTTCTAGGGTTTTCTCTCTAGCCTATCCTTCCTCTGCATACCTGGCCAGGGCATCCAGAGAAGAACAGACAGAGTAGCTTGATACTGGTCAATCTAAGTATTCAGACACCTGGCCAGGGTATCTAAACACTCAGACCTTCCAGAGCTAAAACACACCATTCATTATTCGCCTTATTTATAACTTTATCTTTTGACCCTAATGATTCTTAACGACTCATCTTAAGCTCATTACTTGATTCTCGTGACCACATCCTCTTCCTGCTATCTGCAATAATATAACAGAACACTTCCTGTTAGAAAATTACAGATAGAAGAAAGACACCTAAACCTTAATCCTATTGGTCTCTTCTTCTTCTTCTTCTTTTCTCCTTCCTCTTCCTTTCCTCTTCCCCTTCCTCTTCCTTCCTTGGCTAGCGGCTACCTGCTGCTTGGCCAAGCGGCACCTGCAGCAGCCGTAGCTGCGATTTGCAGCAGCTAGGCCACCTTGGACGCCAAGGCTACAAAAGAGGTTGTTTTGAGCCCCGTCTAGAAGGTTCAAGTGTGAAGCAGTAGCTTCTATCCAAATTCAGCCATCAATTGAGCCTCTCCGCCAACCTGCTGGCTGTGTGCGTGAAGCACCTTGCAAAGGAACAATAAACCAATTAATCCAAGATTGAAGGCAACCAATTTTTGCCCGGAATCAGGCCTTGGACGCATCTCCGGACGAATCCGGACAGTCCAAATCACTGTGAGTGGGGTTTCATTTATTTATCATTAATAAACTCAGGCGTTTGAATATTTCCAGTTATGTGCGCGAATTTCGCTGATAACAGGCGTTATCAGGCGTCGGGCAGCATTTGGCGTCGCCCGACTTTTTATTTCATAAATTGCTTCTAGACGCTGTTATATGATTAAATTTAGCAATTGATCAGTGTGGATTGAATCGGTAGATTTATATGGTTCATTGGAACCTAAATTGCTCATTTGAATGTTGAAATTAGAAATTCATGTCTGAAAATGGTATAATTTGGGTATGAACCCAAACAATGAAGATTTCTGATAAATTATCAGATGTACGATTTCAAAGTAGATATGAATAAATAAAATATGCATGAAAACCCTAATTGCATATATCTTTTGACGTTAATATGTGTAAATTGATATTTACATGAAATGGCACATTTCTCTGAAATATTATCAGAAATTCTCAAGTATTATTATTAAATTATATTGTGAAATGTAATTAACTCTTAATTGAGTTAAGTGATGCACAAACCAAGATTTGGGTTAATGTGCACGTTTTTCGAAAATTTTAGAGAATTGACAAATGTTGAGTATGATTCTCGTATGTGAAGTAAATTTCTTTAATTTGTGCAATAAGATGTTCAATTGCGTAAATTCGCTATGTATGTGCCAAATTGAAATAAGTTGGGTTATTTATGCATTTCTAATTTGTCTGAATGCATGGTATGAGAATTTCTCAGAAATTACAATGATTTGAAATACATTGCTCTGTCAGTTTAGAATGACAGTGTATTGTGATCTGATATGAAATCAGTAAATGTGATATTCCTGTTTAAGTGTTTATATGTTAACCAGTTAATAGACTTAGATGCCCTGACACCGTAGAACCCCTTTTGGAGGTCTGTGCCTTAGGGGTGAAACGACCTACCTAGCGTGAGTCTAGATGGTCGGTGGCTCGTGTTTAACAATAATCCGTGCGTGTGTCACGGTGGCACGAGGACAGAGAGGCAGTGTTCAACAATAATCCGTGCGTGAGGTCTCTTTTCCTCCTATCATGTCATGCACGGTCTGGTTTAACTCACTATCACCCTATAGTAGTCCCTTGATCTGATCATAAGAAGTAGGCTTGACTTGCATCTGTGCAATCAAACCACTATGTGCTGTCATCCCTAAGTCTAAGTTCAACCTCCACATTTCTACTAACAAGTCTCTATTGAAACCTGCCATAGAGAATGCATTAACTGTTGAACTTGACTTTCTGCTGAAAGCATCAGCCACCACATTCTCTTTACCAGGGTGATAATCTATTGTCACATCATAAAGATAGTGACGCCATGTCTTAAAAACATGAACTTCATCAGCTATCTTCAGATCATATATCAGGTAATACTCCGATTTCTATGCTACTTTCTTATAGTTACATTTTAGCTTTATGTTTTACTCTTTCCTCTAAGTCATTTCATGTTGTTTATGTACCGTTCAGATTAGCTACCTTTAAACCCTAGATCACTATCAAAACCAGATTACTTTACATAGAACAAATCTCAAGGTCTTATTTATAGAGATACTAGTATTCAGGGTTAAATCACTAGCGACATTCCTTGAACTATTTAAACTCTAATCATACTAGGGTTTGGTCCTTATCAATATCATAGCGTTATTGTGTATGTGTGTGGTCGATTATATAAATAAATTTGAGTTGCTTGGGTCAATAACATATTAACCCAACACTCAACTTTAATTACATTAGCTGAAAATTCAGTTTTCATAATAGTTTCTGTAATTCGTTTATTAAACAGCTAACAGAAGCTCCAAAAATTCTGGAAATTTTATATGTTATACCTAATGAAGTTTCAGACCTCCAGTAAAAATTTCAGATCATTTAAAGTTACCAATAATTAATTAAAAATCGAACAGTGCACTTCTATATTGCAGTATGCAGCAGGTTCGGCTGAGTTACAAACTCGGCCGACACCCTTACTGTAGAGGTCAAAAGTCATCCAAAAATTTCACCAATTTAACAGAGTGTCTAAAATTGTATTTTTCAAGCACAGTTAAAATTTGAGATCAATTGGTTATACCAATAAAAAGATAAAACTCAATTACCACACTGCTATATTATTCAGAAAATGTGATCGGTCGAGTTTGAAACTCGGCCGATAAACAGGTTAGAATATTCTTCAAAAATTCTGATATTTTCCAAATGTTGCTTACATTATATATATCCAACTCATATCCCAATTTTATCCAAATCAGAGTTACACATAAAATATTAGAAATCATTTAGTGAGACATTCTATTTATCAAATTCTGTATTCATATGTCATTAAAATCCTAATTTGGGCCAATTAGGGTCTATGCTTCTCAAACCCAAATTTTCAAGATAAAAGAACATTTAGACTTCTATTCATATTTTACTTGTTAATAGAAGTCGTTAGATCCCAGTAACGCATCCTGCCAGCCGGACCAGGCCGAACCTGTAGTCCTGAAGCCAAGAGCTACTCGGGATTAATCAACCCCTATTAACCTTAAACATGTGGAAAGAATATCCACCTAGGGCAAACTCATATAAACATAATTTCGGGTCTACATTAATACAAAGAAAACAAACATTAAACAATTCACTTCATGACACAACAATATAAAAGAATCATGTTTACTTTACAAACTGGAAATTTCATTTCATGCATATAAAAGCATTTCCAGTGATCTTTAAATCAGATAAACAATATAAAGTAGGAGTTATATCACATTCCTTATTTAATCTCTTACTCCTACATTAATTTCTTATTTCTTGACCCTAAGATTTCTAGGGTTTCTCTCTAGCCTATCCTTCCTCTGCATACCTGGCCAGGGCATCCAGAGAAGAACAGACAGAGTAGCTTGATACTGGTCAATCTAAGTATTCAGACACCTGGCCAGGGTATCTAAACACTCAGACCTTCCAGAGCTAAAACTCATCATTCATTATTCGCCTTACTTATAACCTTATCTTTGACCTTAATGATTCTTAACGACTCATCTTAAGCTCAATACTTGATTCTCGTGACCACATCCTCTTCCTGCTATCTGCAATAATATAACAGAACACTTCCTATTTAGAAAATTACAGATAGAAGAAAGATACCTAAACCTTAATCCTATTGGTCTCTTATCGTCCCCTGACCTTGAGTAACTATGTACTCAAACCTCGCTCTGATACCTAAATATTAATTTGTGAATCAATAGTTGAGTTTGAATTACCTGAGGCGACTAATGATATCAATGTTGATTAATTAGTTAATTAAGTTGAGTTGAGTACTCGCTGTTGCAATTAAGTGACTTGACCAGTTGTAACAAGCTAGTTAAAATAATTTTATGCCCTGGGATGATAGAGAATCTCGTGCTTGAGAGTTTGCAAGAAGAATCATTTGAATCCGACCTTCAGGTCATGAGTTACGAGTTTTTGGAGCTTTGAGGGACTAGATTGTAAATTCGGATAGTTGGTGGGCAAATTGCATTTCCGCCCCCTAGCCCTTTCTCGTTTATTACTTATCTTCTTCTTCCCGATTGAAACAGAGAACCGACAGAAGCGGCGCCGATAGAACAACGGATAGGGGGGGGATCGCGTGGGCGATTTGGGCGCCCATAGCTCCGCCACCTTCTCCACCCTTCCTCCACCCTTCTTTTCTCCTCATCCTCACCATGGAGGCGCCTCGGCCTGCAGCCCGACCTGCTGCACAGAGCAGCGCCGGCCAGCAGCCGCAACAGCGGCCAGGAGCAGCTGGGCGTGAGCTAGCAGCACCAAAACTGCCGCCCCGACTTCGGCCAAGAGCCTCGTGCACGAATCCGTAGCCCCAACCCAAGCTTTAGCTATCAACCGATCTCTCTCATCCATCTGTGCGTGAGATTGTCACCTGCTGCTTGCAGCAGGTCTGAGCCAGAAGCAGTTGGCGTGAGAAGCACCTCCAAAACAACACCTTCAACTCGGCCGTGGTGCCAAAGCATGAATCTGCCACCTTCCAGCCAAAATCATCAACCAATCGAGTTCCCTTTTCAACTTGCACATGAAACAGGTTCGCATCCAGGCTATGCCAAGGTAGAAGAAGACCTGCGTGTGCCTGAAAACTGGTCTCTGGACGCATTGTTAGACGAATCCAGACGTTTTGAACCACGGTGAGTAGCATTTCATTCATCTATCACAATTTAACTCGATAAAACGGGTGATTATAGTTCGATCTGGTTTGACGCAGTTTTCAGCGTATACCCGGGTGTCGGGCAGTGCCGGCACCGTTAAATTACCAAATCACGCATTTTAATTATTAACGTTTGTACATCGTTAATTAGCAATTGTTGTGTGTGAATTAGAGTAGTAAAACCACACGATCAATCGAAACCAAATTACTCGATTAAATGGTGAAATAGTAGCGCACGACCACATTCTGGACAGTTTGGATATAAACTCGGGCTATATGATTTTTAATAAATTAATTGAGCATGATTTTAAAGAAATGACGACGATGTGAAAAATATCAAAGAAAACCTAGATGCACGTTCTAGGTCGTAGTTAATTTAAATGATTTAATATTTTTTTCTCAAATTGACACGCTTCTCAAGGATATCAGTAGAAATTCCTAATTATTAATAATAATTTGTGTTATGATACGTAATTAACTCTTGATTGAGTTAAGTGATGCACAAACGAGGATTTGGGTTAATGTGCACGTTTTTCGAGAATTTTAGAAAATTGATAATTGTTGAGTATGATTCTCATATGTGGAGTAAATTTCTTTAATTTGTGCAATAAGATGTTCAATTGCGTAAATTCGCTATGTATGTGCCAAATTGAAATAAGTTGGGTTATTTATGCATTTCTAAATTGTCTGAATGCATGGTATGAGAATTGCTCAGAAATTACAATGATTTAAAATATATTTCTCTGTCAGTTTAGAATGACAGTGTATTATGATCTGATATGAAATCAGTAGATGTGATTTTCCTGTTTAAATGGTTATATGTTAATCAGTTAATAGACTTAGGTGCCCTAACACCGTAGAACCCCTTTGAAAGATCTGCTTCTTAGAGGTGAAACTCGTGTTGCAACATCATCCGTGCTTGTGTCACGGACAAACGAGGAAAGAGAGGCAGTGTCCAACAACAATCGTGCTTGTGTCACGATGGCACTGGGAAAAAGAAAACATGGTTATCTAACACCATTCGTGCTTGTGTCGCGAAGGTAACCCTGTGAGACTCTCTGCCTGTGTGCTCAGGTTTGCAGAGTCTGGAGCACACGTGGTTGTGCAGCACACGTGGTTGTGCATTGAGGCCGTGGAGCCTGGGGTCCTGTAGCAGAGCAGGGCTGGCGTCAGACTTAGCATTTCCCGGGTGTGTCGCTAAGTCTTGTACGGTGGGACCGTAGCATGAACTTGCTGCGGATCTTTATATGCAGAGTACACTGCATATATTTAGGGCATAATAATAATATGAATAAGTAATCATGTAGGATCACAGTAAATTTATATAACTGTTTATTTACCTGAATTATCTGTTGATGCTTAGAAATGTGATTAATATCTGTATATCTGCTATGTATTTAGAACTGCCTTACTTAGTTCTGCATTTATGTTTAATTTCAATTTATAAACCTGATGAGTTGTTTAGTGATAGCTAAGTGAAATACTATTCACTGAGCGAGTAGGCTCATACCTCTACTCAAAACATTTTCAGGTTATCGCCAACAGCAGGAATCAGAAGGATCATTTCATCCTAACGCCTAGTTATTAAAAAGGTTTGTAGTTAGTCTAGTTAGAGGTCTCTTAGTCCTTTCCCCTCGATCCTTGGGACATGGCGTGGGTGAGAGAGAGTGTGTATGTGGAATGTGTATAAAGATGTAAATTAACTGATATGCTTTATTTTATGTCGGACAATGTAATATGCGGTAGACTCTGTTTATATTGCTAGTCAGTTAATAAAGATGCTTCCGCAGTTTGTTTAGTTTCATTTTACAGCATAAATCAGATTTTCCTATTAATATCTTTAAAATGTTTTAAAAAGAAAAGAGTGATTGGCTTATGTGTAAATCCCATCCTGTTGCGTCCTAATCTTGTGGTTTGTTTGTCACACCCCGATCTCACACTAACCACAAACCATGAGATTAGGGCGCAACTGGATGAGATTTACACATAAACCAACCACTCGTCATTTTTTTTAAAACGTATTAAGACATTAAAGATAACCAGATTTATGCTGTAAACAAAAACTAAACAAACTGCAGAAGCATTCCTATTAAACTGACAGAAGGTACAAAGCAAAGTCTACAACATATTACATTGTTTAACATAAGTAAAGCATAACAGTTAATTTACATCTTTATACACATTCGCCATACATACTCTCTCTCACCCACACCATGTCCCAAGGATCGAGGGGAAAGGACTAAGAGACCTCTAACTAAACTAACTACATATACCTTCTACAGACTAAGCGTTAGGATGAAAGGATCCTTTAGATTCCTGCTGCTGGTGATGACCTGAAAATGTTTTGAGTAGAGGTATGAGCCTACTCGCTCAGTGAATAGCATTTCACTTAGCTATCACTAAATAACTCATCAGGTTTATAAAATTGAAATAAACATAAATACAGTTCAAGCAGGGCAGTACTATTGACATAGCAGATATACAGATAATAATCACATTTCTATGCATCAACAGGTATTTCAGGTAAATGAACAGATATATAAATTTACTATGATCCTATATGATTACTTATTCATATTATTATTATTATTATGCCCTAATCATATGCAGTGTACTCTGCATATGAAGATCCGTAGCAAGTTCATGCTACGATCCCACCGTACAAGACTTAGCGACACACCCGGGAAATGCTAAGTCTGACGCCAGCCCTGTTCTGCTACAGGACCCCAGGCTCCACGGCCTCAATGCACAACCACGTGTGCTGCACAACCACGTGTGCTCCAGACTCCTCCTGACAAACCTGAGTACACAGGCGGAGAGTCTCACCGGGTTACCTCCGTGACACAAGCACGGATGATGTTGAATAACCCCCATTTCCTCCAGTGCCACCGTGACTCCGCACGCGTTGTTGTTGGACACTGCCTCTCTGTCCTCGTGTCTCCATGACTCCGCACAGATAATGTTGCAACACGAGTTTCACCCCTAAGAAGCAGATCTGTCAAAGGGGTTCTACGGTGTTAGGGCACCTAAGTCTATTAACTGATTAACATATAACCATTTAAACAGGAAAATCACATCTACTGATTTCATATCAGATCACAATACACTGTCATTCTAAACTGACAGAGCAATATATTTTAAATCCTTGTAATTTCTGAGAAATTCTCATACCATGCATTCAGACAAATTAGAAATGCATAAATAACCCAACTTATTTCAATTTGGCACATACATAGCGAATTTACACAATTGAACATCTTATTGCACAAATTAAAGATATTTGCTTCACATATGAGAATCATATTCAACAATTATCAATTCTCTAAATTTCTCGAAAAACGTGCACATTAACCCAAATCCTGATTTGTGCATCACTTAACTCAATTAAGAGTTAATTACATATCACAACACAATTTAATAACAATACTTGAGAATTTCTGGTAATATTTCAGAGAAATGTGCCATTTCATGTAAATATCAATTTACATATATTAACGTCAAAAGATATATGCAATTAGGGTTTTCATGCATATTTTATTTATTCATATCTACTTTGAAATCGTACATCTGATAATTTATCAGAAATCTTCATTGTTTGGGTTCATACCCAAATTATACCATTTTCAGACATGAATTTCTAATTTCAACATTCAAATGAGCAATTTAGGTTCCAATGAACCATATAAATCTACCGACTCAATCCACACTGATCAATTGCTAAATTTAATCATATAACAGCGTCTAGAAGCAATTTATGAAATAAAAAGTCGAGCGACGCCAAACGCTGCCCGACGCCTGATAACGCCTGTTATCAGCGAAATTCGCGCACATAACTGGAAATATTCAAACGCCTGAGTTTATTAATGATAAATAAATGAAACCCCACTCACAGTGATTTGCACTGTCCGGATTCGTCCGGAGATGCGTCCAAGGCCTGATTCCGGGCGAATTTCTATTGTCTTCTTCCTTTGGTATTTGGATTTCACGGTACTGTTGCTAGCAGCTTCACGCACACACCTAGCAGGTTGGCGGAGAGGCTCAATTGATGGCTGAATTTGCTGCGAATCTAACTAAGCTTCCAATTTGAGCTCCAAATAGCAAACCGCTACTGCTGGGCGCCCCTAAAACCTTCCCCAAGCTGCTGCAAATCGCAGCTTGCTGCTACCGTAGCAGCTTGCTACTTCAGCTGGCCGCCTAAGCAGCAAAACGGCTGCTGGCCAAAGGAGAAAGGGGAAGAGGAAAGGAAGAGGAAGGAGAAAAGAAGAAGGGAAGAAGAAGAAACGGACTGCTGAAAAAAAAACGGAGCCAACTGCTCCAGCCGATCGATCGCCTGCTGATCGCCACTGCGGGCCGCAGTGCACCGCCAAAGAAACGAGGAAGGAGATAAGTAAGAAAGGGAAAGAAAAGAAAAAGGATCCTTTATAAGTAAAAACTTTGGAAAAATTGCTAAATTGACCCCAGAAACTGAAAATCCTTATAACTTTTTCCTCGGAGGTCCAATCAGCATGATTTCTTTTGCATCTTTTCAAGAATGAGGCCCACTACACTCCCAAGGCATGAAAACATGCTAATCACACTGTTTTACTGATTCAACATTCCAATTGCATCCAATTATTACTTTACTCAAATTAATCATCTTAATTATGCACTAATTGATCTTATGTGCTTAATTCAACTAAATCAAGTTAATGATTCACTAACTACCTCATAAGCACATATGTTAGCTCAATTAACTTTAATTAGGCTCAAATCATACTGCTTACCAATAGGCTTTAAAATGGGTCATAACAATCTCCCTCCCTTATAATAATTTCGTCCCGAAATTCCTAAAAGAGAAAAGGAAACTTGTTACGCATCTCAGATTCAGGCTCCCACGTAGCTTCCTCTAGGTTATGATTCCTCCATAAAACTTTTACTAAAGGTATCTCGCGATTCTTAAGTTTCTTGATCCTCTGATCAACTATCTGAACTGGTCCTTCAACATAGGACACATCTGATCTGAGCTGTGCAGGTTCTGGGTCAACTATCTTTTCCGTACCAGGGTAACATTTCTTAAGCATAGACACATGAAACACATCATGAAGATTTGCCAACTCAGACGGCAAATCCAACTTGTAAGCTACAGGTCCAATCCTCTCAACAATAGGATATGGGCCCATGTACCTAGGGGTCAACTTACCCCTCTTGCCAAACCTTAACACTCCCTTCCACGGTGAAACCTTTAGATAAACCTCGTCACCAACCTCAAACTCAAGAGGTCGACGTCGTCTCTCTGCATAACTTTTCTGTCTGTCTTGAGCAGCTTTCAACTGATCCCTGATCACAGATATCTTCTCTGTAGTTATATCAACTATCTCAGGTCCAAGAATTTCTTTCTCGCCAACCTCGTACCAACAAACTGGTGATCTACACTTCCTGCCATATAGAGCTTCATATGGGTTCAATAAGAATAGAAGTATTTTTACTCAACCGGTTGAGTAAAAATAAGAATAGAAGTATAAATGTTCTTTTGTCTTGAGAATTAGGGTTTGAGAAGCATAGACCCTAATTGGCCCAAATTAGGATTTTAATGACATATGAATACAGAATTTGATAAATAGAATGTCTCACTAAATGATTTTTAGTATTTTATGTGTAACTCTGGTTTGGCTAAAATTGGGATATGTTTTGGATATATAAAATGTAGACAACATGGGAAAATATCAAAATTTTTGAATAATGCTCTGACTTGTTTATCGGCCGAGTTTCAAACTCGACCGATCACATTTTCTGAATGATATAGCAGTGTGGTAATTGAATTTTATCTTTCTATTGGTATATCCAATTGATCTCAAATTTTAACTATGTTTGAAAATCACAAATTTTAGACACTCTATTAATTTGGCGTAATTTTTGGATGACTTTTGATCTCTACAGTAAGGTGTCGGTCGAGTTGCAACTCGACCGAATCTGCTGCAGACTGCTATATAGCAGCGAACTGTTTGATTTTTAATTAATTATTGGTAACTTGAAATGACTTGAAATTTTTACTGGAGGTCTAAAACTTTATTAGGCACAACATATAAAATTTTCAGAATTTTTGGAGCTTCTGTTAGCAGTTTAATAAACGAATTACAGAAACTATTATGAAAACTGAATTTTCAGCTAATGTAATTAAAGTTGAGTGCTGGGTTAATATGTTATTGACCCAAGCAACTCAATTTGATTTATATAATCGATCACACATACACACAATAAAGCTATGTTACTGATATAGACCAAAACCCTAGAATGACTAAAGTTGTAGTAGTTTAAGGGATCTCATTAGTGATTAAACCTTGAATGCTAGTATCTCTGTAAAATAAGATCTTGAGATATGTTCTATGAAAAGTAAACTGGCTTTGATAGTGACCTAGGGTTTTGAAGTAAGATAATCTGATTGGTACATGAACAACATGAAATGACTTAGAGGAAAGAGTAAGACATAAACCTAAAATGTAACAATAAGTAAGTAACATAGAAATCGGAGTATTACCCGAGATATGATCTGAAGATGGTTGATGTAGTTCATGTTTTTAAGACATGGTGTCACTATCTTTATGATGTGACAATAGAATATCACCCTGATAAAGAGAATGTGGTGGATGATGTTTTCAGCAGAAAGTCAAGTTCAACAGCCAATGCATTCTCTGTGACAGGTTTCAATAGAGACCTGCTAGTAGAAATGTGGAAATTGAACTTAGACTTAGGGGTAATAACACAGAGTGATTTGATTGTACAGATGTAAGTTAAGCTTACTTCTTATGATCAGATCAAGAAACTACAATAGGGTGATAGTGAGTTAAACCAGACTATGCATGACATGATAGGAGGAAAAGGGACTACAGTTTAAGTTTTTATGATGATAAGGTGTTGTATTAACATGACATGTTGTGTGTATCTCAAGATAGTGTAAAATTCTTTTAAGGGGAAAAGCTGAAAGAAAAGAATTTTTATAGAAGTGTATGTATTGATGTATGCTATGTTTTCAGGAAAATACTAAGATGTATATGAGTCTCGAGAGGTTGAAATGGGTAGTCATATATGCAGAAGGGTGTAGCTGAGTGCGTGGTTAGGAGTAAGGTGTACCGGTAGGTTAAGGCGGAACCCTAGAGATCTATAGCTACCTTGTAATCTTTTTCTATGCTGGATTAAGAGTGGGAATTTATCACAATGGAATTTGTGGTAAGATTACCCAGGATACCTAAAGGTTGTGATTTAATAGGAATGAATGTGAATAGACTAATTTAGTCTGCTCATTTTCTTCATATTAAGTCGACCTTTGATGTCTCGAGACTTGACTAAGATATACTTGAATTAAATAATTAGGTTGCTTGGTAATCCAGTTTCAATCATGTCATATTGAGTTTAGAAATACACGACCGATAATGGTACGGTTTGAGTATGAACCCAGAAAACACAGATTTGGTAAATCATTAGATGCATGATTTCAAGCTAGCAAGACAACATTAAAATATGTAAATAAACCTAAATGCATGCTTCCTGTTACGTTAATGTGTGTAACCTGACATTTACATGAAATGGCACATTTCTCTGAAATATTATCAGAAATTCTCAAGTACTATTAAATATTTGTGATTTGATACGTAAATAACTCTTAAGTGAGTTATGTGATGCATAAGCTAGGAATTTGGTTAACATGCACATACTTCAAGAAATTTCAGACAATTGATAAATATTACAGATGGTTTCTTATAAATGGAGTAAATTACTCTTATTGGTGTAATAGGATGTTCAATTACATGAAATTCAGTATGTATGTGCCAAAATTGATTTGAGTTTGGAATATTTATGAATTTTTTAATCTGTCTGCATGCATGATATAAACATCACTCAGTAATTACAATGATTTGGAATATACTGCTCTGCCAGTTCTGGAATGATACCGTATTGTGATTTGAATTGCAATCAAACAGATGAGATAATGGAAACCCTAAGAGTAGGGTGTTGCCATGTGATTAGTGAATGAGATAACCCTAAGAGTAGGGTGTTGGCATGTGATGAATGAACAAGGCAAATGAAAACCCTAAGGATAGGGTGTACGATGAATCAAGTATTTTGATATCAATTTTCAGTATGATATGTAGTGATGAATTTAACAGTTAAATTGCATGATTTTAATTTAGTACCAGATTGACATGCATTCTGTTTATTTAAGAATTTTAGTTTGTCTGCATGTATAGTATGATAATTTCTCAGTAGTTATCATAAATTGAGTTACTGTTATAACGATTCTGGGAAGACAATGTTTTGTGGGTTGGTCTGGGATCATATTAGATGTGTCCTAGGTTAAGGGACCAATACCGATAGTTGATCAGAGGATCAAAAGTTCAAGAATTCGCGAGATACCAGTAGTGAGGGTTTTATGAAGGAACCATAACATAGAAGAAGCCATGTGGGAATACGAGTCAGAAATGAGTAACACATTTCTTTTCTCTTTTAGGAATTTCGGGACGAAATTCTTATAAGGGAGGGAGATTGTTATAACCCATAACTAAGTTAACTAATAAGTATGATGGTAATAGCATCATCATGTTAATTAAGTTGAATTAAGTACACAGATGCAATTAGTGTTTTGATCATTCATTACTAGTTAAGTAGAATGATTTCTTGCTTTGAGGGTGTAGAGGACCTCGTGATTGAAATGTTGCAAAAAAAAGAATCGATTGAAATAGACCATCGAGGCAAAAGTTATCATACTTTTAAAATTCTGGGTCCTGGCTGCAATTTTTCCAGAATTTGGCTATTTCTTTTCCTTTCCCCTTTCTCCCTTATCCCCTCACCCGATTGTTTTCCAGAACAACAGAAGCGACGCCCAGCACCGCCTCACAGTCATAGCGCTTGATCGCAACAGCAGCCTAGGGGGGAAATCGTGGGTGATTTCTTGTGCTTCCACCTCCGATAGCTGCGCCCACTCTTCCTCTACCCTTCCTCCTTTCACCTTTCCCTCGCCCTAGCAGCGCCCAAGCGCCATCCTACCCAGCAGCAGCGGCTGATGATCTGTTGGGCTGCGTTAGCAGCCAAGTAGCAGCATCAACGACGACCTTTGGGGCTCGTGAGGGGCCGCTTCAGCGGTGCCCCTTCTTCCTCTAACCTTCCCCCTTCCTTTCTCGTCTAGATGCGCCACCTGCGCCCAAGTAACAAGGGGCGGCGCCCCATCCAGTTCAAGTAACAGCAGCTGCTGCAATAACGGCCAGGGGCCCATTTGGGCGGGCAGCAGCCCCAAGCAATGCCGCCTTGAGTCCGATTTTCAGCTCCAATCATCCATCCGCATCCACGAACACCGACGCCCAACCAGCAGGGACGACACCCTACCTTGCTACAGCCACAACTGCACGAAGCAACAACCCAGGGACCGTTTGAGCGCTAGGAGCAACACGTAATCGACACCCTTGGCTTCATCTTTGAGGTCCATGCTCAAATCCGCAACCACAAGCATCACCTAGCTGCGTTTGTAGCTTGTTTCCTCCACCTGTGTGTGAGAAAGTTATTGTTTGTTTGCAACTGGTTGACATTCAGAATAACCGAGGTTGAAGATGACCCCGTGAACGCCCAGAAACAGGCTTTGGATGCATTTCCGGACAAATTCGGACATCCTGAACCACGGTGAGTAGCATTTCATTCATCTATCACAATTTAACTCGATAAAACGGGTGATTATAGTTCGATCTGGTTTGACACAGTTTTCAGCGTATACCCGGGTGTCGGGCAGTGCCGGCACCGTTAAATTACCAAATCACGCATTTTAATTATTAACGTTTGTACATCGTTAATTAGCAATTGTTGTGTGTGAATTAGAGTAGTAAAACCACACGATCAATCGAAACCAAATTACTCGATTAAATGGGGAAATAGTAGCGCACGACCACATTCTGGACAATTTGGATATAAACTCGGGCTATATGATTTTTTTAATAAATTAATTGAGCATGATTTTAAAGAAATGACGACGATGTGAAAAAGATCAAAGAAAACCTAGATGCACGTTCTAGGTAGTAGTTAATTTAAATGATTTAATATTTTCTCTCAAATTGACACGCTTCTCAAGGATATCAGTAAAAATTCCTAATTATTAATAATAATTTGTGTTATGATACGTAATTAACTCTTGATTGAGTTAAGTGATGCACAAACGAGGATTTGGGTTAATGTGCACGTTTTTCGAGAATTTTAGAAAATTGATAATTGTTGAGTATGATTCTCATATGTGGAGTAAATTTCTTTAATTTGTGCAATAAGATGTTCATTTGCGTAAATTCGCTATGTATGTGCCAAATTGAAATAAGTTGGGTTATTTATGCATTTCTAAATTGTCTGAATGCATGGTATGAGAATTGCTCAGAAATTACAATGATTTAAAATATATTTCTCTGTCAGTTTAGAATGACAGTGTATTATGACCTGATATGAAATCAGTAGATGTGATTTTCCTGTTTAAATGGTTATATGTTAATCAGTTAATAGACTTAGGTGCCCTAACACCGTAGAACCCCTTTGACAGATCTGCTTCTTAGGGGTGAAACTCGTGTTGCAACATCATCCGTGCTTGTGCCACGGACAAACGAGGAAAGAGAGGCAGTGTCCAACAACAATCGTGCTTGTGTCACGATGGCACTGGGAAAAAGAAAACATGGTTATCTAACACCATTCGTGCTTGTGTCGCGAAGGTAACCCTGTGAGACTCTCTGCCTGTGTGCTCAGGTTTGCAGAGTCTGGAGCACACGTGGTTGTGCATTGAGGCCGTGGAGCCTGGGGTCTTGTAGCAGAGCAGGGCTGGCGTCAGACTTAGCATTTCCCGGGTGTGTCGCTAAGTCTTGTACGGTGGGACCGTAACATGAACTTGCTGCGGATCTTTATATGCAGAGTACACTGCATATATTTAGGGCATAATAATAATATGAATAAGTAATCATATAGGATCACAGTAAATTTATATAACTGTTTATTTACCTGAATTATCTGTTGATGCTTAGATATGTGATTAATATCTATATATCTGCTATGTATTTAGAACTGCCTTACTTAGTTCTGCATTTATGTTTAATTTCAATTTATAAACCTGATGAGTTGTTTAGTGATAGCTAAGTGAAATACTATTCACTGAGCGAGTAGGCTCATACCTCTACTCAAAACATTTTCAGGTTATCGCCAACAGCAGGAATCAGAAGGATCATTTCATCCTAACGCCTAGTCGATAGAAGGTTTGTAGTTAGTAGTTAGAGGTCTCTTAGTCCTTTCCCCTCGATCTTTGGGACAAGGTGTGAGTGAGAGAGTGAATGTGTATAAAGATGTAATTAATTGTTATGCTTTATTTTATGTCGAACAATGCAATATGTTGTAGACTCTGTTTATATTGCTAGTCAGTTTATAAAGATGCTTCCGCAGTTTGTTTAGTTTCAATTTACAGCATAAATCAGATTATCCTATTAATCTCTTTAAAAAGTTTTAAAAAGTGAAGAGTGATTGGCTTATGTGTAAATCTCATCCTGTCGCGTCCTAATTTCGTTGTTTGTGGTTAATGTGAGATTGGGGCGTGACAATTTTTGGTATCAGCAACACACGTGGTTGTGCATTGAGGCCGTGGAGCCTGGGGTCCTGTAGCAGAACAGGGCTGGTGTCAGACTTAGCATTTCCCGGGTGTGTCGCTAAGTCTTGTACGGTGGGACCGTAGCATGAACTTGCTGCGGATCTTTATATGCAGAGTACACTGCATATATTTAGGGCATAATAATAATATGAATAAGTAATCATGTAGGATCACAGTAAATTTATATAACTGTTTATTTACCTGAATTATCTGTTGATGCTTAGAAATGTGATTAATATCTGTATATCTGCTATGTATTTAGAACTGCCTTGCTTAGTTCTGCATTTATGTTTAATTTCAATTTATAAACCTGATGAGTTGTTTAGTGATAGCTAAGTGAAATACTATTCACTGAGCGAGTAGGCTCATACCTCTACTCAAAACATTTTCAGGTTATCATCAGCAGCAGGAAATCAGAAGGATCGATTTATCCTTACGCCTAGTCGATAGAAGGTTCGTAGTTAGTAGTTAGAGGTCTCTTAGTCCTTTCCCCTCGATCTTTGGGACATGGTGTGGGTGAGAGAGAATGTGTATAAAGATGTAAAATAACTTTCATGCTTTAATTTATGTTGATCAATGTAATATGCTGTAGACTCTGTTTATATTGCTAGTCAGTTTAATAAAAATGCTTCCGCAGTTTGTTTAGATTTAGTTTACAGCATAAATTAGATTATCTTTTTAATGTCTTTAAAATGTTTGAAAATCTCAAAGTGGGTTGGCTTGCGTGTAATCCCTCCGTCGCGCCCTAATCTCATGATTAGTGGGTAATGCGAGATCGGGGTGTGACAGCTTTGGTATCAGAGCATAGGTTGAGTATGTGAATATTCTAAGTCAAGGTCAGGGGACGATAAGAGACCAATAGGATTAGGACTTAAGTGTCTTCCTTTTAACTGCAATTTTATAACAGGAAATGTTTTGTTATAGCATTGCAGATGGCAGAAAAAGGACGTGGTCACGAGAATCAAGTTGAGAGTTTAAGCTGAGTTATCAGGGATCATTAGGATCAAAAGATAGTATTATAAATAAGTGAGATAAATAGGAAATGATGTGTTTTAGCTCTGGGAGGTCTGAGTGTTTAGATACCCTGGCCAGGTGTCTGAATACTTAGATTGACCAGTATCAAGCTACTCTGTCCATTCTTCTCTGGATGCCCTGGCCAGGTATGCAGAGGAAGGACGGGCTAGAGACAAACCCTAGAAGTCTTAGGGTTAAGAAATCAGAAATTAATACAGGAATAAGAGATTAAACATAGAATGTGATACAACTCTTGCCTTATATTGCTTATTTGATTGGAAATCACTAGAAATGCTTTTATATGTATGAATTTAGATTTTCAGTTAGTAGAATAAATATGATTCCTTTATATTGTTGTGTGTCATGAAGTGATTTATTTATTGTTTATATTCTTTGTATTAAGTAGACCAGAAATTATGTTTAAATGAGTCTTCCCTAGGTGGATATTCTTTTCACATGTTTGAGATTAATGGGAGTTGGTTAATCCCGAGTAGCTCTTGGCTTCAGGACTACAGGTTCGGCCTGGTCCGGCTGGCAGGATGCGTTACTGGGATCTAATGACTCCTATTAACAGTATAATTAGGATAGACTCTGGATGATTTAGACCTAAATCATAGTAAGAATGTATATACGTTGAGATATTGAGATGTAAGAGAAAGATTAGAACTGCTAAGAAGTAGCTGGAATTGATATCAGAAGCCCAATGTTGGAGTCTCATTTGAGCAATTCTTAATTTGGAAATAATGGAACACGATATAAGGTTCGAATTAAATTTACTGATTTGTATTATATGAACCCTAAATATGAGAATATGGAAAAGAGTTGAGTATACAATAAGTACATAGAAATAAAGAGTCTTATGTAAATCATAAGACCAGGACGAGAAGCTTAGTTGAATCAAAAGAAATGTTAGAAATAATGACCTTGATTAAGGAACGACAATTACATGACATAATTGAGAGTATGGAATGCATATCTTTATCATAAAGTTTAATACATTCATACATACTACCTTGGAATTCTGAGTCTCTATAGACTAACAAATTCGTTCCTAAAATAAAGAACAAACACATAACTTAGAAAGTGAATGCATCATATATGTTGTATAGCTACCATGGTAGAGACGTATAAGTGAATGAAGTAATGGCACACAATACGATGATGAAACCCTAGCAGGGTAAATTCAGAATGTAATGTATCTTAATGTCCAAGTAAGAGAAAGAAAATTCTAATAATATGATTAGGAAGAATTTAGTAAAACTTATGAGATCTAAAGTTTGAATTTCAAACTAAGGGAACATAGTCACATCACAATAACGCTATGTTATTGATAAGGACCAAACCCTAGAATGTTTAGAGTTGTAGTAGTTCAAGGGATATCACTAGTGATTTAACCTTGAATAATAGCATCTTTATAAAATAAGATCATGAGATTTGTTCTATGAAAGGTAAGCTAGAATTAATAAAATCTAGGGTTTAAAGGTAGATAAACAATATGAAAATGACTTGGAGAAAAGAGTAAGATATAAATTTGAAATGTAACTTAAGTAAGTAGCATAGAATGAGGAGTATTACCTGATACATGATCTGAAATTAGTTGTTGTAGTTCATGCTCTTAAGACATGGTGTCACTATCTTTATGATGTGACAATAGATTATCACCCTGGAAAGACGAATGAAGTAGCAGATGCCCTCAGCAGGAAGTCAAGTTCAACACTTGATGCATTCTCTATGGCATGTTACAAGAGAGACCTGTTAGTAGAAATGTGGAAGTTGAACTTAGACTTAGGGGTGACAGCACAAAGTGGTTTGATTGCACAGATGCAAGTCAAGCCTATCTTTTATGATCAGATTAAAGGAACTTTAGCAGAATGACAGTGAGTTACAACAGATCATGCATGACATGACATGGGGTAAAGACCAGAGTTTAGGTTTCAGATGATGTTGTGTTGTATCAGCATGACATGTTGTGTGTACCTCGAGACAGTGATTTGAAAGAAAGGATTCTTGAGGAAGCACATGCATCAATGTATGCTATGCATTCAGGTTACATTAAGATGTATATGAATCTCAAGGAGTTGTATTGGTGGCCTGGTATGAAGAAGATATAGTTGAGTATGTGGCTAGATGTAATGTGTGTCAGCAGGTTAAGGCTGAGCACCAGAAACCTATAGGTACCTTGCAATCCCTTCCTATACCATAATGAAAATGAGAACATATCACAATGGATTTTGTGGTAGGGTTACCCAGGACACCTAGAGGTTATGACTCGATATGAATGATTGTGGATAGACTAATTTAGTCTGCTCGCTTTCTTCATATTAAGTCAACCTTTGATGTCTCAAAACTTGACTAAGGTATACGTGGATGAGATAGTCAGGTTGCATGATATCCCGGTTTCAATTACATCTGATAGAGATCCTAAGTTCACATCCAGATTTTTGGAATCAGTTACATCGTGCCTTGGGCACAAAGTTGAAATTCAGTACAACTTTTCACCCACAGACGAATGGTCAGTCAGAAAGGACTAATCAGGTTCTTGAGGACATGTTGAGAGCAGTTGATAGTTGTACAGGATAGGCAGAAGAGCTATGTTGAGAAGAGGCGTTGACCTCTTGAGTTGGAGGTTGGTGATGAAGTGTATTTGAAAATTTCACCATGAAAAGAAGTGATGAGGTTTGGTATAATAGACAAACTGACTCCTAGGTTTATGAGCCTGTATCCTATCATTAAGAGGATTGGACGTGTAGCCTATAGGTTGGAATTGCCATCTGAGTTGTCTAATCTACATGATGTGTTTCATGTATCTATGCTGAAGAAATGCTATCCTGGTACAGAAAAGATAGTAGACCTAGAACTTGCATAGCTCAGGACAGACGTGTCCTATGTTGAAGGACCGGTTCAGATTGTTGATCGAAGGATCAAGAAACTAAAGAATCGTGAGATACCTTTAGTGAAAGTTTTGTGGAGGAATCATAACCTAGAGGAAGCTACGTGGGAGCTTGAGTCAGAGATGTGTAACAAGTTTCCTTTTCTTTTTAGGAATTTCGGGACGAAATTCTTATAAGGGAGGGAGATTGTTATGACCCACTTTGTGATTATCAAGTAGGCACAATGATTAGTGCGTAATTAAGTTAATTGAGATAAGTTAAGTTCTCATGTGATGGTTAATGCATCATCAAGTTGATTAAGTTAAATTAAATATATAAGATGCAATTAGTGCATAATTAAGACGATTAAGTTAAGATTAAGTGATTGCAGATGCAACTAGAGTTTTGATC
Source organism: Alisma plantago-aquatica (assembly GCA_963693085.1). Classification (NCBI taxonomy): domain Eukaryota; kingdom Viridiplantae; phylum Streptophyta; class Magnoliopsida; order Alismatales; family Alismataceae; genus Alisma; species Alisma plantago-aquatica. Next base: position 456,305,311 of record OY856411.1, on the reverse strand, counting down.
CAGTGAAACGGTCTAATTAGCATGATTTCATGCTTTGAGGGTGTAAAGGACCTCGTTCTGGAAATATTGCAAAAAAAGAATCGTTTCATTTGGACCTTCGAGGCAATACTTATGCCATTTTTAGTTCTCCTGGACTTGGATGCAATTTTTCCAGTTTACTTAGGTTATTTCTTTTCCTTTCTTTGGTTTTTCCTTTCTCTCACTTATCTGCTTCTTCTTTCACGCGGACAACCGCTTGAATAGGCGCCGACCTGCTCTCGATTTCAGTCGCGAAGGGGCGATCTTGGGCGATGTCTTGAGCCCTAGAACTCCAAGCTAGCTGCGCCCCTATCTCCTTTTACTTTTCTCTTCTTCTTCCTCCCCAACCTCGCCCTAACCGCCCGCCCTAGCAGCGCCGACCTGCAGAGGAGCTGCGGCCAGCAGTAGGTCGATCAGCAGGCAAGCCGCGGTGTGGGATGGCAGCCGTTCAGGGCTAGGGATGGGCCGATTCCGCGGCGTCTTGCTCCTCTACCCACTCCTTCCTCCATTTATCCTCTACTTCACCTCGTCCCTGCCCCAACATCAGGGGCGGCACCCCTTTTTGCAGTCGCAGCTAGCAGCGCCGACCAGCAGCAAGGTAGCTGGTCAGAGGCCGTTTTGGGCGAGCAAACACCGTGGAACACTGCCTGAAGCCCGATTTTGAGGTCCCAGCTTGCAACTGCAGCCACAACCAGTGGTGACCACCTAGGGTGGCGCCCCGTCAAGAAGGCAACAAAAGTTGCGTGAAGATGCAACCAGATGTTCTTGGGCGCAATCAACAACCCGATTCATCACCTTGGAGGCTGACCTCGAGGTCCAGACACAAACTCGCTGCTCATAGCCACGATTCAGTTGCCAAACCAAGCCCCCTCTTCAACCTGTACAAGTGCAGAGTTGCTCGCGTGAAGCATGTTTAGATTGGATCTGTTCCAAGGTAGAAGAAGACCAGAAATCGCCCGAAAACTGGTCTCTGGACGCGTTCCTAGAAGGATCCAGACGAATTCAGACATCCCGAATTAGGTGAGTAGGATCTCACTCATTTATCACTTTTAACTCAAAACAGGATGTTTTGGTTGAATCGACATTAGTTGCGGGTAACATCGTGTACCCGGGTGCCGGGCAGTGCCGGCACCGCTTGATTTTTAGGTTGCGCGTTTCAATTATTAATTTCTGCTCGACATTAGTTAGTTGATTAATATGCGCGAGGTAAATTAGTAAAATTGAATGATTTATTGAAACTCAACTTGTTCGACTAAATGTCAACCAGTAGCACACGACCAGAAACTAGATAGTTTGGGAATAAACTCGGGTTGTATGATTTTTAATAAATTAATTGAGCATGATTTCAAAGAAATGACGACGAGGTGAAAAATATCAAAGAAACCCTAGATGCACGCTCTAGGTTATGTCTAATGCGAATAGATTAATATTTTCTCAAATTGACACGCTTCTCAAGGATATCAGTAGAAATTTCTAATTATTAATAATAATTCATGTTATGATACGTAAGCAACTCTTAATTGAATTATGTGATGCACAAACCAGGATTAGAGTTCATGTGCACGTTCTTCGAGAAATTCTAGATAATAGATAAATACTACGGATGATTTCTTATTTGAGAAGTTAATTACTCTTATCAGTGCAATAAGATGTTCAATTACATGAATTCAGTATGTATATGCCAAATTGACATGAGTTTGGGTTATTTATGAATTTTAAATCTGCCTGCATGCATGGTATGAGAATTTCTCAGAAATTACAATGATTTGAAATATATTGCTCAGACAGTTTTAAAATGACAGTGTATTGTGATCTGATATGAAATCAGTAAATGTGATATTCCTGTTTAAATGGTTATATGATAAATCAGTTAATAGACTTAGGTGCCCTAACACCATAGAACCCCTAAGAGGTATCTGCAACTTAGGGGTGAAACTCGTGTCCAACATCAACCGGTTGAGTAATTCTGGTGGCACGAGGGTTGATAGACAGTGTCCAACACCAACCGATTGAGTAATTTCGGTGGCACTGGGGTAAATAATAAGTAAAATAGAGGGCTATCCAACACCAACCGGTTGAGTAATTCTGGTGGTAACCCTGTGTTGACTCCCTGCGCCTGTGTACTCAGGTCAGGAGGAGTCTGGAGCACACGTGGTTGTGCAGCACACGTGGTTGTGCATTGAGGCCGTGGAGCCTGGGGTCCTGTAGCAGAACAGGGCTGGTGTCAGACTTAACATTTCCCGGGTGTGTCGCTAAGTCTTGTACGGTGGGACCGTAGCATGAACTTGCTGCGGATCTTTATATGCAGAGTACACTGCATATATTTAGGGCATAATAATAATATGAATAAGTAATCATGTAGGATCACAGTAAATTTATATAACTGTTTATTTACCTGAATTATCTGTTGATGCTTAGAAATGTGATTAATATCTGTATATCTGCTATGTATTTAGAACTGCCTTGCTTAGTTCTGCATTTATGTTTAATTTCAATTTATAAACCTGATGAGTTGTTTAGTGATAGCTAAGTGAAATACTATTCACTGAGCGAGTAGGCTCATACCTCTACTCAAAACATTTTCAGGTTATCATCAGCAGCAGGAAATCAGAAGGATCGATTTATCCTTACGCCTAGTCGATAGAAGGTTCGTAGTTAGTAGTTAGAGGTCTCTTAGTCCTTTCCCCTCGATCTTTGGGACATGGTGTGGGTGAGAGAGAATGTGTATAAAGATGTAAAATAACTTTCATGCTTTAATTTATGTTGATCAATGTAATATGCTGTAGACTCTGTTTATATTGCTAGTCAGTTTAATAAAAATGCTTCCGCAATAGTTATTTATGTTTTATTTTACAGCAATAATCCGGATATCATTACGAGGTTTTAAAAAGAAAAAGTTCCCAGTGATTTGTTTATGTGATAATCCCTCCGTCGCGCCCTAATCTCGTGATTAGTGGTTAGTGTGAGATCGGGGTGTCACAACTATCATTCGAGATCTAAACTCCTCTTCTAGGTCAAGACCTATGTGTGTGACCCTATATGTCCCATATTACATTGGAAGTGAGTGTCCATAACAACTTATGACATCACAAGCAAAGAGTGGTGCCTAGTCGCACATCATTGCTACCCAAGTAAATGGAAAAGTTGGGGAAAATCTTCAACCTACAATATGTGTATGGTGTTGGAATGTTTGTATAGTTCCTTTGTCACTGATGTCCAAATTGAACTAGAGACATGGAGCAGTCACCCTCATTGTATTCAATCTTATTTCTTGAACCAGAGCAGACTGTCAGAGATATGTGTAAGCTCAATATCATATATTGACTCACACGCACATGGTCGTGCTTTTCTCAGTCTCGCTGATCAAGTGGCCTAGGACATCAAACTCCCATAGGAGGGACAAATTTCATATCTATCACTCACAGTCAATCCCCATGTGTCAAAGCCACCCAATCACCACTGTTATAACAACTCATGTTTCATGACTACGTTTCATGATGTCAAAGTGTACCCAACGGCATGTATTGAGTGCAATGATTTTAGGTCTAAGAACCAAAACCACCACCATCACTGTGAGAGCTGACTACGACTTCCATATGGCTTCTATGTGTCAGCCTCACAGTGGGTCTGTCTGATACACTATTCTCTAACATGTATATATGTGCTTGATTTGATATAGCCATATCATGATCAATGAGACTCAATCATCAACCAACTCAGAATCTGATTTTATGTGTTATTATTGTCTATCAACCTTCCACAATAACAACTGATTAGGGACATAATGAGAATATCTTTATGTACTCTTAACATCCGTATGATCTCATTTCTCAAGTCTAATACTTGAAGACATATGCCATTGAGTAATATTATTCTCTAGACATTTATTATGTTATTTCATTATCTCATAACTGAATAAACAAAATAAATCGGAGGCTTACTTTTATTAATAATCAAATCGTTTACATTTATGCCATTACAATCATCACATGATTGGCTCTCAGGGCATATATACCACATAATCCCACTTGCACTTAGAGCCAATCACCTACGAATCGTATTCCAAGTGATCTTACATGTCCATCATGCTTTTGCTGTGAAAGTGCATTTGTTAAGGGGTCATCAACATTGTTGTTAGTTGGTACTTTGCAAATATTTACATCTCCTTACTGTACGATTTCTCGTATGAGATGATACCGCCTTTGTATATGCTTTGAGAGCTGATGCGATCTGAGTTCCTGAGCTTGGACAATAGCTCCATTGTTGTCACAATATAGACCAATTGACTTTTTGATGCAGGAATGACCCCAAGTTCTGTGATGAACTTCTTGATCCATACAATCTCCTTTGCTGCACTCAATGCAACTATATACTCGACCTCTGTTGTAGAATATGCAACTATTTCTTGCTTGGAACTCTTCCAGCTCACAACTTTGTTGTTGAGGCAAAACATGAATCCCGATTGCGACTTGTAATCTTCTTGATCAGTATGGAAGCTTGCATCGGTGTAACATCTTACCACCAACTCTTCTTCTCCCCTATAGATCAAGAACTGATTCTTCGTCCTTCTCAAGTATTTGAAGATGTTCTTCACAGCTATCCAATGAGAATCACCTAGATCTGATTGATATCTTCTCATCATTCTCAAGTCATACAAGACGTATGGACGGGTACATAACATTGCATACATGATTGATCCAATGGATGAGACATATGGAATAACACTCATGTGTACCCTTTTTTTTATAAGAACGAGGACATTGAGCTCTAGAGATGGGGACACCATGATGCACTGGAAGGTTTCCTCTCTTTGAGTTCTCCATGCTAAACCACTTCAACACTTTATCAATGTATGTTCTATGACTTAGTTTGAGAAGTCCTCTGGGTCTATCTCTATAGATATTTATCCCCAAGGTGTAGGATGCTTCTCTAAAGTCTTTCATAGAGAATGTATTTCCAAGCCATACCTTTACATTTTGTAAAGTAGGAATGTCATTCTCCATCAATAGTATGTCATCTACAAACAATATGAGGAATGTCACTATGCTCCCACTATTTTTCTTATAAATACAAGGTTCATCTTCATTTTGAGCAAAGACAAACCCTTTGACTGTCTCATAAAAATGAAGATTCCAACTCTGAGATGCTTACTTCAATCCATAGATTGACCTTTGTAGCTTACAAACTCTATTGGCAAACTTTGGATCTATAAACCCCTCAGGTTGTGTCATATACACATCCTCCATAAGATTTCCGTTAATGAATGCGGTATTAACATCCATTTCCCAAATCTCATAGTCATGATAAGCTATAATAACAAGCATGATCCTGATGGATTTAACCATGGCCACTTGATAAAAGGTTTCGTCATAGTCAACACCTTGAACTTGTCTGAAATCCTTTGCAACCAATCTACCCTTATAGGTTTGGACCTTTCCATCCATGCTGGTCTTCTTATTAAAGACCCACTTGCACCCTATGGAGTTTACCCTTTCAAGTGGATCCACCAAAGTCCATACTTTGTTGGTATACATGAATTCCATCTTAGATCTCATGGCCTCAAGCCATTTCTCAGAATCTAGTCCCTCAATAGCATCTTTATAGGATATTGACTGATCATCTATGACCAATTCACTACCTTTCAGAGTCACAAGATATCCAAATCTCTCAGGTTCAAGGTGTGTCCTATTAGATCTATGAGGTTCCTATGTCACCTGAGGAATTTGAGTCTCCACAACACTTTGTGATTCTTCGAATTCCTCTAGCTCATCTATTGGTTCTATGTTCTCTTGTTGGACTCGAACTTCTTCATGGTCCACTTTCCTCCCACGGTTTTCTTTGGAAATGAATTCCTTTTCATGAAATACAATATTTTTGGCAACAACTATCATGTTGTCAGTTGGGTGGAATAAGTAGTATCCCCTTGTCTCTTTGGGATATCCAACAAAATAACACTTATCAAACTTTGGGCTAAGCTTTTCAAGAAATATTTTTCTAACATAAGCTTCACATCCTCAAATCTTCATAAAAGACACATTGGGACGTTTCCCATACCATATCTCATATGGTGTCTTTTGAACCGATTTATATGATACATGGTTAAGTGTAAACATGGAGGTTTGTAGAGCAAAACCCCAGAAGGAAGTTGGAAGATCAACAAAACTCATCATAGATCACACCATATCAAGTAATGTGCGATTACTTTTTTCTGATACACCATTATGCTATGATGTTCCAGGTGGAGTCCACTGGGATACAATCCCATGGGCTTTGACAAGGTCCTCAAACTCTTGGATTAGGTATTCTCCACCTCTATTAGAACAAAGTTCCTTAATACTTTTGCCAAGTTGGTTCGGTACTTCATTCATTAACTCTCTAAACTTTTCAAGAGTTTTTGACTTGTGTCTCATTAGGTAGACATAGCCATACCTACTGAAGTCATCAATAAAGGTAATGGAGTACTTGTACCCACCTCTAGCATTTATTCTAAAAGGCCCACATACATCAGTATGTATGAGTCCTAATAGAACACTAGCCCTTTCACTCTTGCCAGTAAAGGGAGTTTTTGTCATCTTGACCAACAAATATGATTCATATGTCTATATTGATTTAAGATCAAAAGAGTCTAGATAACCATCTTCATGGAGTTTGTATATGCATTTCTCATTTATGTGCCCCAGACGACAATGCCACAGGTATGTTTGGTTTGAGTCATTAAGTTTTTCTCTTTTGATATTTACATTATATACACTTTTTTGTTGATCTATCAAGTGTAGACCATAAGACATTGGTGCACTACAATAAAAGATCCCATCTTTACGAATAGAACATCTTCCATTCTTTATACATAATTCAAATCTATTATTGTCCAAACAAGATACATAGAAGGTACATAATAGCAGTTCTCTAACTCTATTACAAGCCCACTTGGTAGAAATAACTCTTAGGTTCCAACTGTCCTGGTTGCAACTCTTGCACCATTAGCAACACGTAGTTCAATCTCACCTTTCTCTAAAGGTCTACTTCTTTTCAGATCCTTCACATATGAGCAAATGTGTGATCCACATCCAGTATCTAGTACCCATGATGAGGAAGTAGTGAAGTTAACCTCAAAAATGTATACACCAGAAGTAGAGATCTCAATCCCTTTATTCCTAGGTTCCCTTATACTTCTCCTAATTTTGAGTGTTGAAGAGTTGGACCTTAGCTTAACCACAAAATGCTTCTTGACATTTCCCTTGTCCTTGGACTCAACTCTACTAATCATCATCACATATTTGTCCTTTGACACTTATCAAGATGTCACGCAACTCTGACAATGGTCTAGCCATGTTAATTAAGTAATAACACGATAAACTGGCTATATGATTTAGGTAATGATTGCAAAATAATATCTGTGGCCAACTCTTGACCTAAAGAAAATCCCAGTCTCTCAAGATGATTCATATGCTAAATCATATTGAGCACATATTGCTCTACTGGATATCCTTCTATCAGTTTACACTCAAATAGAGCCTTCAAGACATTATAACTTTCATACTTATCATGTTGTTTATGAAACTCATAGTTCATACAGCCCAGCATAAGGTTCTTGATGTTCACAACATCATTGGCATGCTTCAAAGAAGCATCCATGTTAGTCTTAGGCAAATTTGGAGTGGACACTTTCACTGGTATTTCAGGATCATGCAGAACACTTCTCAAGGTCCTGAACCAGTTATGAAAATAAATCTCATTTAATTCATCCAATTGCAATGCATATTAGTTTGTCATTTGATTATACAAGAGAATATTTGCATTTGTCAGAAATTCCTTTTTGATTTGATTTGATCGGAAAAGTCAATATTAATTAGGTCTTTAATTAATTATCACTCCCACTATTTTATTCAAATCAATAGCCTTCAATATCAATTTGGAATATTAAAGCGTATAATATTCTAGTGGGACAATATCTTGATTTCATCCAAATCATGAGCCAGCTAGGGCTGTGACCCACAAATTGATTCTATTAGGTAGGAAACTTTTGCCAATTACATCATATGCAACTCTTGATAGATGATATGCACAACTCCTTGCCATAAGCATCTGCATGCCTCTAGGTACTTAATTGAATTAATATCACCTAGTTAAGCCTAACCCATAAGCCAACATGATAAACTATGCACCCTGCTTGGGCAGACACACATATCTATCATCACAGTTCCACGAGATAAATGATGCACCACGCTAGGGCATGCCCATGCTTGTTCGATCACGCTTTTAATGTGTGCCGCTTTATGGAAAGTATCTAAGACTTAATATTATAATTGAAAGAGTTTGTATAAATATATATACTTTATCCAATCACCACATATATATAGTACGTATCATATACATGCTATATCACATAATGAAAACATGCAAGCGATGGTTATGGCTAGTCCTAATGTAATTCCTTGGAACCATAAGGAATTACAGTCATCTAGGTTTACATCACATGCATAAACCTATTGTTGATGAAGATCTATGCTTGCCAATCTGGGTTGATCGATTCAACCCTTGAACTGATTGGCTCACCTCCTGGTCAGTTGTTTGTTCATCTCATCGATTGTCTGGTCCTTCTATCCACCATCGGCTGGCTCCTCCTGCTGATTGGTCGATCCCACCAGGCGATCAGTACGGCTTGTCCACCATGTCCTCCAAGGTCCTTCAATCAGTCAACTTGTCTTAGGGACGCCTTCATCTTTGTCATAACAGGAAAGTAAACTATCCCACTTTTACATGATTATAGGGAAACCTCGAGTTACATTTGAGGGAAGTAAAGATAGAATAGAATTTTACTTTACATTGAGAAAATGAGATAGAGGCTCGGTAGGCAGATAGAGATAAAAAGATAAACCAACCACATACAACCATGCACATATAGGAGTTATTAGCCATTACCATGCTACACATCCACAATCAAAATCACTTTTAGGGTGATGTGTGTAAATTGCATATATATATATATATATATTAGTTTAGGATTATTGTTACGACCCATATCAGGGTTAGTCAATAAATACCTCGAATTTTGTGAAACACCTCAATTCGTGTTGAGTATCAAATTAAACATCATGGATAATCCAGATAAGCTAAGATGCGAATTAATAGCTAAGATTGAATCACCTGAGGCAATTAATAATGTCAATGTTGATTATTTAGTACATTAAGTCGAATCAAGAAATCACTGTTGTAATTGGAGTTTTGATCCAGTGAAATAGTCTTTTTTAGCATGTTTTGCACTTTGAGGTTATAGAGAATTCCGAGCTTAAACCGTTGCAAGAAAAATCACTCGAAACTGACTTCCGAGTTAAAAGATACAGACTTTTGAGTGTGTAGGGACCTAGTTGTAAATATTGGAACTGTTTGGGGAATTTTCATTTCGCCCCCTAGCCCTTTCTTCACTTATCCGCCTTCTTCTTCACTCACTCGATAGAACAGTGAGCGACCGCTTAGAAGCGGCGCACACCAGCAGGGTGCGATCGACCGAGAGGAAGCGTAGGGGGGGATTTTGGGCGATTTGGATTCCTTGGCCTCGATTCAACGGCGTCGACCTCCGTCCTCCATCCCTCCACCTTCCCTACCTCCTCCCATGCCCATCCGTAGCGCCGGCGGCCAGAAGCAACATCTGCAGCTGCAGCGGCGCCGACCAGGAGCTTGTATGGGCGCAGCTAGCATCTCAAAACGATGGCCCCGACTCCGACCTTCAGGTCTTAGATGAAATTCGTAGCTCTAGCTGCGTTTAGTATTCCAATCAAGCTCTTCTTCAACCTGTATGTGGGGGAAACAACTATTTGATTGTTGCAGGTCCGAACCAGGAGCTTTTGGGGGCAACCAGTATTCCATAACATCGCTTTGACTTCGGTTTGAGGTCTAGATCAGGAATCCGTAGTTGTTAGCCCACGATTCAGCTCCTAGCCGAGCTCCTCTTCAACCTGAACCTAGTGCGTGAAGCTGCTGTTGCAGCAGGTTCGTGAACTGGAAAAGTCCAAGGTAGAAGACAACCGAAATTGCCCAGAATCCGGCCTTAGACGCATTTCCGGACGAATCCAGACAAACCAAATCGCGGTGAGTAGGACTTCATTTAGTTATCATCATTTAACTCCTTCGTTGGAATTTTTCGGTAAATTGTGCATTTTTGCACTGATATCAGTGGTTATCAGGCGTTTTATCGATATTTGATGAAACTTGAATTTTATTTTATAAATTGTTTCTGTATGATTATACATGATATAGAATAGCTTCTGATCAGTGTAGAACAGTTCAATGATTTTATTTGGTGCAATGGAAACCAAAAGTGCTTGATACAATTACTTGAATACAAATAGTGTTGTGTATGTTTAGGATAATTTAGATATTTGACTAGCTCTGAGAATGCTTTTGTACTGGTTGAGTAGTTTGTTGAATGTGAGTAGTAGTTCATTCAGTAATCATTAATTAACTCAATTTAAATGCTTACTTGCTTCTGTATCAGTTAGTATAACTTTTAAATAGTATAATACATGCATTGGAGTATGACAGATTCATTGGAACTTGAAATATTTATTATGCTTATTGAAAATGATGAAATTTCCTGTATTTAAGTTGCAATGTATGTGCTGATTTAACAATAGATGTTTAGCATTGAAAGTGGATAAATGATACTGAATCATGTCTAATGATGATAATGGATTTATATTTGCTTCATGTGTTATTCAGATTGTGCAATATGCATGAAATGTGATATTCCTGTTTAAATGTTTATTTGTTAATTAATTATTAGACTTAGGTGCCCTAACACCGTAGAACCCCTAAGAGGTATCTGCAACTTAGGGGTGAAACTCGTGTCCAACATCAACCGGTTGAGTAATTCTGGTGGCACGAGGGTTGATAGACAGTGTCCAACACCAACCGATTGAGTAATTTCGGTGGCACTGGGGTAAATAATAAGTAAAATAAAGGGTTATCCAACACCAACCGGTTGAGTAATTCTGGTGGTAACCCTGTGTTGACTCCCTGCGCCTGTGTACTCAGGTCAGGAGGAGTCTGGAGCACACGTGGTTGTGCAGCACACATGGTTGTGCATTGAGGCCGTGGAGCCTGGGGTCCTGTAGCAGAACAGGGCTGGTGTCAGACTTAGCATTTCCCGGGTGTGTCGCTAAGTCTTGTACGGTGGGACCGTAGAACTTACTGCGGATCTTTATATGCAGAGTACACTGCATATATTTAGGGCATGATAATAATATGAATAAGTAATCATGTAGGATCACAGTAAATTTATATAACTGTTTATTTACCTGAATTACCTGTTGATGCTTAGAAATGTGATTAATATCTGTATATCTGCTATGTATTTAGAACTGCCTTGCTTAGTTCTGCATTTATGTATAATTTCAATTTATAAACCTGATGAGTTGTTTAGTGATAGCTAAGTGAAATACTATTCACTGAGCGAGTAGGCTCATACCTCTACTCAAAACATTTTCAGGTTATCATCAGCAGCAGTAAATCTGAAGGATCGTTTCATCCTAACGCCTAGTCTGTAGAAGGAATATGTAGTTAATAGTTAGAGGTCTCTTAGTCCTTTCCCCTCGATCTTTGGGACAAGGTGTGAGTGAGAGAGTGAATGTGTATAAGATGTAAATTATCTGTTATGCTTTATTTTATGTCGGACAATGTAATATGCTATAGACTCTGTTTATCTTGCTAGTCAGTTTAATAAAGATGCTTCCGCAGTTTGTTTAGTTTCATTTTACAGCATAAATCGGATTTCCCTATTAATGTCTTTAATATGTTTTAAAAAGTGAAGAATGGTTGGCTTAAGTGTAAATCCCATCCTGTCGCGTCCTAATCTCGTGGTTTGTGGTTAATGTGAGATCGGGGCGTGTCAATTATTGTGGTGTTTGGATTTGACAAGATGTTATTCACATTGCATCTAATAATAGAACGACAAAACTAAAATATGATCATATTGATTATCCCCGTAATATAGTAAATTGTCATTTGCTTTGATACCACTGTAGGGAAATATGGCATAGAGCAGGAAGTAGAATTTAAAATTTTATCTACCATATTCCCCATAATAAGTAGATCGTGCCAATAACTATAGCACAAGAAGGATGGTTTATGGGATAAACCTAGTCCTAGAGCAAGTCCAGTGACAATCATCATCATTGTAGATGCGTAAATCTAAATCCTAGTTGCACTGAGACATGTCAGACTACTGCGCCTCCTGGTCTGCACCACAGACTACAATTATGAACATCATCTTCTTCAACAGTGCCTCTTGTCACAGACTACTGGTTGATGTTGTCCTCCAAGCGGCAAACAGTGTCTTCCTACCTCTATGGTATCCCACACAGACCGCATAGGACCCCTATCGTCCTACTAGGATGATCAGGAAAGAGTCATCCCTCCCGTTGGTAGTCACCAACTTGCGCTCCCACAATGACAACTCTCACTTGTTCTCTCCCGTGGATATACCTCTCTTGTCGGGTAGGACTTGGCTGGGATCTTGTGGTTATCACAACTAGAGAGGACAACAATTGTCAGAGGAACTGATTCTCAGTTGTCTGTTTTGTACTCTAGGAAGCCCCTAGTACCCCTCTATATATAGTAGAGGCCAGGGTTAAGGTTTCCATTTGCTATCCAATACGAGAGTAATGTGCTAGAGTGGAAAGGATTGGAAGAACTCGAATTTTCATAACAATTCTGGAAACTTTGCAACCTGTGACAGTCGAAATGGCCATTTGGAAAATCCAGATGGTCATCTTCCACATGAGATGGTCGTTTTACAGTTTCCCAGTTGTACATGAATTTGAAAAATCAATTTCCATCAATGTTAGAGATTGATTTTCTTGTGCAACAAGTATTGCTCAAGCAAAATGAATAGGGAAATGTCTAAAACCTTCACCAATTGAGCTGGACCATCTCACCCATGCCAGACAGCCATCTCGGTTCACCTAGATGGTCGTCTGGTGACCTGAGTCGAGCCAGTTTGGTTGGGTCCATCCGTTCCTTAGCCAAATTCAACTCACAACCAGCCTGACACCATGACGCCTATCTCAACTCTTGAGATGTCCATTTGGCACTTCCAGACAGATGTCTCAACATTTGAGATGGGAATTTGGAGGTGCTGTCAGCCTATTTGTGGCCTGAATCAAATGCCTAAACACTTTAGCACTTAATTCAACTGTCATTCGAGAGTTAAACTCCTCTTCTAGGTCAAGACCTATGTGTGTGACCCTATAGATCCCATATTACATTGGTACTGAGTGTCCATAACAACTTATGACATTACAAGCAAAGAGTGGTGCCTAGTACATCATTGCTACCCAAGTAAATGGAAAAGTTGGGGAACAACTTCAACCTACAATCCATGTATGGTGTTGTAGTGTTTTTATAGTTCCTTTGTCACTGATGTCCATATTGAACTGGAGGCATGGAGTAGTCACCCTCATTATTATTCAATATTGTCTCTTGAACCAGAGTAGATTGTCTAAGATATGTGTAAACTCAATATAATATATTGACTCACATGCACATGGCCATGCTTTTCTCCATATCACTAATCAAGAGGCCTAGGACATCAAACTCCCCATAGGAGGGACAAATCCGATATCTATCACTCACAATCAATCTTCATGTGACAAAGCCATCCAATCATAACTTTTACAACAACCTATATTTTAGGACTGCATTTGATGATGTCAAAGTGTACCCAATGACATGTGTCGAGTGCAGTGATTTCAAGTCTAAGAATCAAAACCACCATCATCACTGTGAGAGCTGACTATGACTTCCACAAAGGCGGCTTTCATGTGTCAACCTCACAGTGGGTCTATCCGATACACTGTTCTCTAACATATATCTGTATGCTTGGTTTGATATAGCCATATCATGACCAATGAGACTCAATCATCAACCAACTCACACTCTTATCTTATGTGTTATTATTGTTTATCAATCTTGCACAATAAGAACCGATTAGGGACATAATGAGAATATGTATATGTACTCTTAACATCCGTCTGATCTCATTTCTCAAGTCTAATACTTGAAGACATATGTCATTGAGTAATATTATTCTCTAGACATTTATTATGTTATTTCATTATCTCATAACTAAAAAAACAAAATAATTTAGAAGCTTGTCTTTATTAATAATCAAATCGTTTACATTTATGACACTACAATCAGCACGTGATTGGCTCTCAGGGCATACATACCAAAAAACTCTCACTTGCACTTAGAGCCAATCACCTACAAATCGTATTACAAGTGATCTTGCATGTCCATCATGCTTTTGCTGTGAAAGTGCCTTTTTTTAGTGGTCAACAACATTGTTGTCAGTTGGTACTTTGTGAATCTTTACATTTCCTCACAGTACAATTTCTCATGTGAGATGAAACCACCTTTGTATATGCTTTGAGCATTGATGCGATATGGGTTTCTTATCTTGCACAATACCTCCATTGTTGTCACAATATAGCTCAATTGCCTTGCTGATGCTACGAACGACCCCAAGTTACGACCCCAAGTTTTATAATGAGCTTCTTGATCCATACAACCTCCTTTGATACACTCGATGTAGCAATATACTTGACCTTTGTTGTAGAATCAACAATTGTTTCTTGCTTGGAACTCTTCTAGCTCACAACTCCATTGTTGAGGCAAAACAAAAATCTCGATTGCAACTTGTAATCATCTTGATCATTCTAAAAGCTTGCATCGATGTAACCTTTTACCACCAACTCTTCCTCTCCGCTATAGACTAAGAACTGATCTGTAGTCCTTCTCAAGTACTTGAGGATGTTCTTTACGGCTACCTAATGAGCATCACTTGGATCTGATTGATATCTGCTCGTCATGCTCAAGGCATATGAGATGTCTAGATGGGTACATAACATTGCATACATGATTGATCCAATTGCCAAGGCATTTGAAATCACACTCACACGTTCCCTTTATTTACAAGAACTGGGACATTGAGCTCTAGAGATGGGGACACTATGATGTGCTGTAAGATTTCCTCTCTTTGAGTTCTCCATGCTGAACTGCTTCAACACTTTGTCAATGTATGTGCTATGACTTAGTACGAGAAGTCTTCTAGATCTATCTCTATATATCTTTATCCCTAAGATGTAGGATGCTTCTCCCAAATCTTTCATTGAGAATGTATTTCCAAGCCATGTCTTTATCTTTTGTAAAGTAGGGATGTCAGTTCCCATCAATAGTATGTCATCTACATACAGTATGATAATTGTTACTATGATCCCACTAACCATCTTGTACACACAAGGTCCATCTTCATTTTTAGCAAAGACAAACCCTTTGAATGTCTCATCAAAATGATGATTCCAACTCTGAGATGCTTGCTTCAATCCATAGATTGACCTTTGTAGCTTACAAACTCTATTGGAAAACTTTAGATCTATAAACCTGTCACACCCGCATCCCATAATTTCCACTAATCATGAGATTAGGGCATGAGTTTGATGATTATACTTGATACAAAGTTCACTCCTAACTTTTTTTCCTTTTATTTTAAACTCTTTATTTTCTCACATCCAATCACATAAACAAACTTTACAAGAGAATTAAACTTTCATTACTCTAATATGATCTCAACATTAATGATACACATCCATACATTCATTCTGTTTCTCATACTTCCATGTACATATGACATGACAATCAGATACATTCCCTCTTATCAAGGAAACAAAGATACAAAACATCATTTACAACTCTCTCACATCTATACAAGGACCTAGAGTGACAGGGATTGACTTAACTCAACTAATCTCATACTTAAATTCTATGGTAGATCTACTCTGATGCTTTGACCTTCTTCAATGTCCATGTGATTTCCCTAAAAAATGTGAGTAGAGGGGTGATCCTACTCACTCAGTGAATGAGTACTTCAAAGAAACAATTTAAAGCACTTATATAATTACATATATACTTTTGAGCAACTGATATCAATTATAACAGCAGTAGTCTTTAAAGAGACTGATCATTGACAATCATTAATATGGTAGGATACTGTAGATATCAAAAAGAGTAAATTAATATATGAACATGCTTGATTAATTTCAAAGAGAACTAATAACTCAGAAACATACAAAGGATAATTGAATAACTGTGCACACTTGTTTAACCTCTCATTCATCTTATTATGCCCTAAACCCACATGAGGTGTACCACAACATGTCAAAGAATCGCAGCAAGCTACGATCTCACTGTACAAGGCTTAGAAGCATGCCCGATTTCCTAAGCATGTATCTCGAGTAAGACCCCGTCTGCAGTGGGCCTCGACACGTCTGCCTCTTGATGGCTCATGGAAGCAGCCATATATCTCAGACTCCACCTCTCAACCTGGGTACTCAGGTGGTGAGTCAAAGGCCTCAAGCTTACTGTGCATCAGTAGACCTACTGACCACTGTTCACTTACAACATGTAACATAGGTACCACCGACATCCCCGATTGGTGTTGGGTACCACACAACTGTAAGGAGTC
Organism: Alisma plantago-aquatica; assembly: GCA_963693085.1. NCBI lineage: Eukaryota > Viridiplantae > Streptophyta > Magnoliopsida > Alismatales > Alismataceae > Alisma > Alisma plantago-aquatica. The sequence goes on along the minus strand of OY856411.1, from coordinate 456,288,771 downwards.
TGCTCTACTGGTCAAGACCCCCGCACCCTACTGGTGTGCTCCAGCTTACCTCAAACTGGACTACCTCCAGTCGGGAAACCGTTTCCTCCCCACAACATAAACATCATCTTGTGAAGATTCTATAGTGTTCAGGGCATCTAAATGTCTAATTCACTCTTTACATTCACAATTCAATCATCACATCAACATATCTTAGTTTAGCTTTATAAACCATTCTTTTCATAGACCATCTGATAACATTTACCACAACTGAACTATTAAGCATCACCACATCTCATACTGATAACATTGATATCACAATACTTGATTAATTGAACACCCTATCCTTAGGGTTTCATTTACCTCATTCACTTATCTCATGGCTCTCATGAGGATTTAATGTGTCATAAACATTCACCGAATAAAGACTACTTTCAACAAATCATATACAATCAATATATGTATGAAACCTTGGAACTGAGCTAAATTTGGGTTTCCATGCCATTCACTGAGATATCATGCATCAAGAATAAAATTGAATAAATAAAGTCTATCATGTCAAGAAAATCCCTTCAAATGTATTTCACGATATCTATTCACAAATATCCAACTTTCCTCGCATGTAGGGTTTCACCCTCTTTTATGATATATCAAACAAACACTATTCACCTAAAATGAAATCTAAGATAATATCTGACATATATGTACTACGTATTCAGATAAACAATCATTCATAACTAAGGGGATCTAGATAAGCAAATTTCTCTATTTAATTATACAACAATTTCAGTCAGAGACAAATCCCCTATATTTCCATTTACTCTTATAACCTCGGTGAATACTTAGGGAATTCTCATTAGGATGTATTGTATACATTTTTAATATGATTTTATCATCTAAATTTCATCCAAACAGAGGAATAATCCATTTCATATCATTTTGCAACAACTTAGAACAAACAGACAATTCAGGGTTTGTAGTCGCATACTAAGCAATTAAAGATTATGGATGATTTAACCAATTTTCATGCAATATACTATTTAAAGGAAGTTCCCACTCACCCTAAGGTATGAAAACACCTTAAAAACACAGCTCATCCCTAAAAATCTCAATCTCATATCAAATCCCTAGCAATTCACTTGATTCTTCTTCCTTTCAACTCGGAAACCCTAGAAATGAGGGATTATGAAGAAAGAGTGAGAAAAGGGGAAGTTTTGATACCATTTTGGATCAAATTAGAGAAGGGAAAGAATCTTGACATGTGAGAGAAGATTCACCATGAAAGGCTATGCAAAGAAGCTAAACTTACTTGATTTCATCATATCTCGGATAGAGAAACCCTAGATCAGCAATTCCACCACTTTCTCATCTCAAACCCTAACTCTCTCTCTCCCTAGGATTTCATTTCTCTGGAATGAATTAAAAATTATGAGAGCTCCTAGTGTGTTAGGTTGACCATATAGAATAATTAAGCTTCTTGGGTGAATTGCACAATGACCCCTCACTAAACTTTTTCTTATTTCAACATATGTTTTTGTCATAAAAAGTTACTATAATTCGTTTATTTAAGAGATCAAACCTTCTCCAAAAATTATGAAAATTTATCATGTTGTTTGTAACTGAGGTATAAATCTTCACCTAAAATCTCATATTATTTTGACTACCATTAAATAACTAAAAATATAATAGCACACTACTATCTAGAAATTTGCAGAACAGTCGGTTGAAGAGAAAATGCCCAAGAACGACCATGCTAGCTACCACGACCATGCTAAGATGGACCCAGCACGTCCGTGCTACCTACCACGGCCATGGTGCATTGGTTTCATCAGATTTGAGTACAAAAGTTGGTCAACAGTTCATTTCTTTCAAAACGGATGTGTGGCCTAGAATGCCCGTGCCACCAATGACCCGCCACGACCGCTCTACCCACCACGGTCGTGCTATCATAGCCTTCAACTACTATTTTCATTCTCCTTTGCATACCTCTCTCATTCCTCCCCAATATGAGCCTATTTGGTGAAAACCCTAATTTTAGCTGACTAGGGTTTATATTTTCTCAAACCCTAATTATACAAAGAGATATCATACTTGGGGTTCTCATCAGGTTTAACATATCATGATTGAGATATCATCATTAATCATGTTTAAGTAATTATAAATCTAGTAAAGCATGTAATCATCTACATAAATCCTAACTTACTGATTAAGCTCAGATACTGTCATAACAATCCCCCCCCTAATAAGGTTTTGCCCCCGAAACATAAATATGCAAGCAAAGTACTTTCAAGGTTTATTTTAAGCTTCTGATATCTTACATGTCATTATATTCTTATATTTCATTCTTGAATGTATCTTTCAACATTAAGTCCTTTATTTCTTTTCTAATCACAACATGTTTAAATCATGAATGCTCAATGATAACAAACAAATTCTCTATGCCACAATCAATCATAGGAAAGAGAAAGAGAAACAATCATTTCAATATTTTCATACTCTTGAGGTGTTACCTCAACATTGATAATCTGATCCAACTATCTCAATTCATTCGACTTAATATGTACTATTCTTCTGTACTACCTCTGAGTCACAAAAGAGAGTTCACCATGTTGTTTTGAATTTTACTATTGTGCTACTCAAATAACAAAACAGTCTTGAGTTGGAAGACTAGATTCAACAAAAATTGTACAATACTACTCACGACATCCCCATTGGAACATGGATGCATAAGGTGAAGCATCACCATCACATTCCATACTATTCTTAAGTATGAACCCACACATAATTCAAGGTGTAACCATCAGATTATAGCATACTAGGATTTAAACAACAGTAACAGAGTACTCCATGATTGTATTAGTCATTCAAGGACTATTCATACCCAATTACCATCACTTAGTTATATTAAAGCTGGATATAACAAGCTATACCTCATTACGGCTTCATATCAATACAATATGGTTATCATCCCTTCTATTCTATTGAGCGAATAGGTAAGACTACCTTATTCAGGATAACCCTTCATTTGTTCCATCCTTATTCAACCCATATCACCATACTATAATTGTACAATAATAATATGGGTTACTGGTAAGAATGACTACAACTATCAGACACCTTTAATTAACATATTTCTTGCACATGTACAACTGAAATCATATGTAAAACAAATTTACATCCCTTCATATACCTTCAACAAATTACACTTCTAAAAACAAATTCACATATTACTGAAAGCCATTGTTTTCTCTTATCTCCTCATTCATTACTACTTACTTATTGTTACTTATCCTTCTCATTTTGATCATATAGAATAAACATCCCTAAAATTGAAACACACAAGGTAAGAATAGATTCTTCATCATTCTTGCTATCACTGCAAGAATTTATTTCATATCACACTTCACTCATATTGTATTTCTCCTTTTGTTCAAAACACACTTGTTACATTTCAAATTTATATTTTACTCTTTTCTCTGAATCATTTTCATATTGTTTATCTACCTTTCAGATTGGCTACCTTTAAACCCTGGATTACTATCAGTGCTAGTTTACTTTTCATAGTGCAAATCTCATGATCTTGTTTTATAGAGATGCTAGTATTCAAGGTCAAATCACTAGTGACATCCCTTGAACTATTACAAGTCTAAACATTCTAGGGTTTGGTCCTTATTAGTAGCATGGCATTATTGTGATGTGACTTTGCTCCCTTAAGTTGAAATTCAAACTTTGGATCTTGCAAGCTTTACTATAGTTTTCCTTATCTTATCAATTGAATTTCCTTTCTCTTACTTGTCCATTTAGGTATATTACATTCTCAATTTACCCTCCTAGGGTTTCATCATTATATTGTGTGCCATTATTACATTCACTAGATGTCTCTACCATGGTAGTTATGCATCATATATGATTCATTTTCTTATTATTTCATTCCCACATTGCTCTCATTAAGTAATATACAAAAGAGAAGATGATTCTGAGACTTAGAATTCTTATTTTCAAACATTCCCTTAATACATTTCTTGTATGTAGGTTTAATTGGTTATCAACAAGGATACTTGACTAATTAGCACTTTCCTGAATCTCCTAACCTCTTTCTTTTATAATATATATTACTCCATCATGTTTCAAACCCTTCCTTACTTTCCATAATCCTCTTACCATATACTATTCTTCCACCTGACATCTTTAACTTCTATTTTTCTCTTATGATCATGTTGCTTATATTTCTTTTTATCCTTCTACTAATGTGAAGTTAAAATTCTAAATCAATAATATCTCTACTAGTTTCACCTCATGTTTAATACATTACATATCCTTCATTTTAAATCAAACGGCTCATGCATGCGTCAAACTTAGTTTCTCTTTCAATCAAGTTTTTCCTTCCTGAATATAGTCTACCTTTGTATGAATTATTCATTTGTTAAGCTACACTTTTGTTCTTATTTTAGAAACTAGTTTGTTGTTCTATAGAGACTTAGAATCCAAAGGTAGTAAGGATGAATGTATTAAACTTTATAATAAAGGTATACATTCCATGCTCTCAATTATATCATGACCCTCATTCCTTAATCAAGCTCATCATTTCTAACATTTCTCTTTAATTCAAGTAAGTTTGTTATCCTAGTCTTATGATTTACATGTTCATCTAATTCTCTTTATTTTGACTCTTCTGAAGACTCTTTACTTCTATGTACTTATCATATACTTAACTCTTTTCTTCTATTTTCCCTTTGCTTTGGAGTACATAAAAACATTGAACTCGATTATATGATCCATTCCTCATGACTAATTCTTACTATCTTGAACCTTACATACTTTTCTCATATCTTCTCCATATTTCATATTTAGAGTTCATATAATACTAATCATTAAACTTAATCTGAACCTTATGTCATGTTCCTTTATTCCCAATTAAGGGTTTCTCATATGAGGACCCAAAGTTGGATCTCATATATTAGTTTCAACTGATTCTTAGCTATTCTAATCTTTCCCATATGTTTCAACATCTTAGTTTATGAACATTCTCACTGTGATGTCGGTCTAATTTATCTATAGTCTACTCTTATTATATTTTCAATAGGAGTCATTAGATCCTAGTAACACAACATGTTAGTCGAACCAAGCCAAACCTATAGTCCTGAAGCCAAGAGCTACTCAAGATTAACCGACTCCTATTAATCTCAAACATGTGGAAAGAATATCCCCTTAGGGCAAACTTATTTAAACACAACTTCTGGTCTACTTGATACAAAGAATATAAACAATAACTAAATCACTTCATGATACAAAACAATATAAAAGAACCATATATATTCTACAAACTGATAATCTGAGTTCATACATATAAGAGCATTTCTATCTATCTCCAATCAAAGAAGCAATATAAAGCAAGAGCTGTATCACATTCTATGTTTAATCTCTTACTCCTTCTGTCACACCCCGATCTCGCATTACCCACTAATCACGAGATTAGGGCGCGACGGAGGGATTATCACATAAAAAAATCACTGAGAACTTTTTCTTTTTTAAAACCTCGTAATGATATCCAGATTATTGCTGTAAACTAAAACATAATAAACTTTTGCGGAAGCATTTCAATTAAACTGGCTAGAGAACATAAACAGAGTTTACAACATGTAACATTGTTTAACAGAAAGTAAACATAACAGTTAATTTACATCTTTATACACATTCCACATACACACTCTCTCTCACCCACACCATGTCCCAAGGACCGAGGGGAAAGGACTAAGAGACCTCTAACTAAACTAACTACATATACCTTCTACTGTCAAAAGCTAGGATGGAAAGATCCTTCAGATTCTTGATGCTGTTGTTGACCTGAAAATTATGAGTAGAGGAGTGAGCCTACTCGCTCAGTGAATAGAATTTCATTTAGCTATCACTAAACAACTCATCAGATATATAAAATTGAAATAAAGCATAAGTGCAGTACTAAGCAGGGCAGTTCTAATGACATAGCAGATTTACAGATAATAATCACATTTCTATGTAACAACATATATTTTAAACAAATAAACAGTTATAGAGAATTGGCACAGAAGTTCAAATCTCTTAACATATTAAATTTACTGTGATCCTATATGATTACATTTTAGTTATGCCCCAAACATATGCAGCGCACTCTGCATATGAAGATCTGTAGCGAACTACGATCCCACCGTACAAGACTTAGTGACACACCCGGGAAATGCTAAGTCTGACTTCTCGTCCTGGTCTGCACAGGACTCTCAGGGTCACAAGGGCCTCACTGCACTAACTCTGAGTGCTCTGGACTCCTCCCGCAACCTGTAGTGCACAGTCAGAGGGTCTGGGTTACCACCGTGACACACGCACGGATTATTGTTGAATGACCCCTATTTACTCTAGTGCCACCGTGACACACACACAAATTGTTGTTGAACACTGCCTCTCTGACCTCGTGCCACCGTGACACATGCACGGATTATTGTTGAACATGAGTCACCGACCATCTAGACACACGCTAGGTAGGTCGTTTCACCCCAAAGGTACAGACCGCGCAATGGGGTTCTACGGTGTTGGGGCACCTAAGTCTATTAACTGATTAACATATAAACACTTAAACAGGAATATCACATTTCATACTCATTCCACATTCTGAACATTTCTTGAAAACACATATACATCATTTTTCATCCTAAAACATGACTCAGTATCACTTATCCAGTTTTGATGCTAAACATCCATTTATATTCAGCGTATACATTGCAGTTGTAATACAGGAAATTCTATCATTTTCATCAATCATATTCGTATTTCAAGTTCCAATGAATCTATCATACTTCATTGTATGTGCTACACTGTTTAGAAGTTATACCAACTGATACTGAAGTAATTAAGCACTTAAATTGAGTTAAATAATGATTTCTGAATGAACTGCCACTCACAGTGGTTTAGGATGTCCGGGTTTGATTGAAATTGCATCCAGGGGTTGTCTTCAACCTCCAAATAGCCCCAATTTGAATATACAGTAACAGTACCATGCTCACACATACATGCTGGAATTAAGCACCCTGGGTTGCTAATTGGGGACTGGAAGCAGCGGAATCCGGTTTGGATCTCAAGGACGAACTCAAAGCATTTGATTTGATGTTGTTCTTTGCTCAGAATGGTCCTGGTTCGGACCTGCTGCTGCAAGCAGCCGTTCCTCTCACATACAGGTTGAAGGAGGAGCTCGGATGGTTTGCTGGTCGTGGCTAGGGCTACGGATTTTGCTCTGGATCCATGACCGAGCTCCATGGCAAGCTCCCCTTGCAGCTTTGTGCGCCCAAGAGGGCCCTTGGCCGGCCGCAGTAGCTGGCCATCGGCCATGGCTTTCTGCTGGCCGCAGCCCTGCTAGGGGCGCCGTCCTAGGGCGTAGCTGAGGTGAAGTTGGGGAGGGAAAGTAGAGGAAGGAGAAAGGAGGTTGGCATAGCTCTCTCTCTCAAGCTCTAGGTCGCGCCGTGACCTTCTTCTTCCTTGGCGGATGAAGCTGCTACTGCAGCTATGGGTCGACGCCCTAGATGGGTGGCTGAAGCTGCTGTTGGATGAGCTAGAGAAGAAATAAAGGAAGAAGGAGAAGAAAGGAAAGATGGCGGGGGTGTAGGCATGCTGAATCGAAGCCAACGGGTGCCAAAACGGTCGCCCTCTCGACCTCAATCGCAGGTCGGTCGACCTGCGCCTGGGCGCCGCTGCGCAGCCCTGTTCCATCGGGAAGAAGAAGAGATAAGCGAGAATAGGAAATAAAAGAAAAAGGAAAGGGTTTATAACCCGGATTTGGAAAAATTACAACTTAGGTCCAGAATTCTTATAAATGCCATAACTCCCGCCTCGAATGTCCGTTTATGGCAATTTCTTTTGCAAAATGCCAAGCACGGAATCCCCTACAATCTCAAAGCAAATAATCATGCTAATTTGATTGTCTCACTTGATCAAATAAATAATTGCATCTCGGCATTTAACTGAACCTAAATCACCTTAATTATGCACTAATCATGATACTTACTGGTTAACTTTAAAATGGGTCATAACAATCTCCCTCCCTTATAAGAATTTCGTCCCGAAATTCCTAAAAGAAAAAGAAAAACTTGTTATGCATCTCAAACTCAAGTTCCCACGTGGCTTCTTCTAAGTTATGGTTCCTTCATAAAACCTTCACTAATGGTATCTCACGATTCTTGAACTTCTTGATCCTATGATCAACTATCTGTATTGGTCCCTCAACATAGGACACATCTGATCTGATTCCAGATCAAACCACAATACATTGTCTTTCTAGAACTGTTATAACAGTAACTCAAATTATGGTAATTACTGAGAAATTATCATACTATACATGCAGACAAACTAAAATTCTTAAATAAACATAATGCATGTCAATTTGGCACTTTATACTAAAAATCATGCAATTGAACTGTTAAGCATCACCACATCTCATACTGAGAATTTTGATATCAAAATACTTGATTCATTGTACACCCTATCCTTAGGGTTTCAGTTATCTCATCTATTTGATTGCAGTTCAAATCACAATACGGTATCATTCTAGAACTGGCAGAGCAGTATATTCAAAATCATTATAATTACTGAGTAATCCTTATATCATGCATGCAGGCAGATTTAAAATTCATAAATATCCCAAACTCATATCAATTTTGGCACATACATACTGAATTCATGCAATTGAACATCTTATTACACCAATAAGAGTAATTTACTTCACATATAAGAAATCATCTGTAATATTTATCAATTATCTGAAATTTCTCGAAGAACGTGCACATTAACCCAAATCCTGGTTTGTGCATCACATAACTCAATTAAGAGTTGCTTACGTATCATAACACAAATAATTAATAATACTTGAGAATTTCTAGTAATATCTCAGAGAAATGTGACAATTCATGTAAATGTTAAGTCACACACATTAACATAACAGGAAGCATGCAACTAGGTTTATTTGCATATTTTAATGCTATCGTACTTTCTTGAAATCATGCACCTGATGATTTTACAAAATCTGTATTGTCTGGGTTTATACCCAAACCATACCATTATCAGTCATGTATTTCTAAACTCAACATTCACACTAAGAAATTTGGGTTTCGATGAACTATGTAAATTCACTGGTCCAATCTACACTTTCTATCATACAAAGCTTCATACGGGGCCAAACCAAGACTGGAATGGTGACTATTGTTGTATGCAAACTCTATAAGGCTTAAATGTTCTTCCCAACTTCCACTGAAATGCAAAACACATGCTCTCAGCATGTCCTCAAGAGTCTGAATGGTTCTCTCAGACTAACCATCCGTCTGCGGGTGGAAAGCTGTACTGAACCTCAACTTAGTGCCCAAAGCATGATGTAACTGATTCCAGAACCTGGATGTGAACTTAGGATCTCTATCAGATATAATTGAAACTGGAATACCATGCAACCTGACTATTTCATCCATGTATATCTTAGCCAACTTTGGGACATCAAAGGTTGACTTAACAGGAAGAAAGTGAATAGATTTAGTCAATCTATCCACAATCACCATATCGAGTCACAACCTTTAGGTGTCCTGGGCAACCCTATCACAAAATCCATTGTGATGTGTTCCCACTTCCATTCTGGTATATGAAGAGATTACAATGTATCTACAGGTTTCTGGTGCTCAGCCTTAACATGCTGACACACACTGCACCTAGTCACATACTCAGCTACATTCTTTCCATACCAGGCCACCAATACAACTCATTGAGATTCACGTACATCTTAGTGTTACCTGGATGCATAGCATACATCGATGCATGTGCCTCCTCAAGAATCTTTTCTTTCAAATCACTGTCTCGAGATACACACAACCTATCATACTAATACAACACACCATCATCTGAAAACCTAAACTCTGGTCTCTTTCCCTTTGTCATATTATGCATTATTTGGTGTAACTCACTGTCACCCTGCTGTAGTTTCTTGATATGATCATAAAAAGTAGGCTTGACTTGCATCTGTGCAATCAAACCACTCTGCTCTGTCACCCCTAAGTCTAAGTTCAACTTTCACATTTCTACTAGCATGTCTTTCTTGAAACAAGCCATAGAGAATGCATCAACTGTTGAACTTAACATTATGCTCAAAGCATCTGCTACCACATTCGTATTTCCAGGGTGATAATCTATCGTCATATCATAAAGATAATGACGTCATGTCTTAAGAGCATGAACTACAACAACTAATTCCAGATCATGTGACGAGTAATACTCCTCATTCTATGCTACTTACTTCTTATTACTACTGTAAGTACTTATTTCAAAATGCACTTCAGTTATCTTATATTTCTCTTTTTGTTCAAAACACACACTTATTACATTTTAAATTTATATCTTACTCTTTTCTCCGAGTCATTTTCATATTGTGTATCTACCTTCCAGATTAGCTAACTTTAAACCCTGGATTTTATTAATGCTAGGTTACCTTTCATAGTGCAAATCGTATGATCTTGTTTTATAAAGATACTAGTATTCAAGGTCAAATCACTAGCAACGTCCCTTGAACTACTTCAACTCTAAACCTTTTAGGGTTTGGTCCTTATCAGTAACATAGAATTATTGTGATGTGACTTTACTTCCTTAGTTTGAAATAAAACTTTAGATCTCATAAGTTTTACTCAAGTCTTCCTTATCTTATCACTAGAATTTCCTCCCTCTTACTTGAACATCCAGATAAGTTACATTCTCAATTTAACTTGCTAGGGTTTCATCATCATATTGTGTTTCATTATTTCATTCACTTAGACGTCTCTACCATGGTGGTTATGCAACATATATGATGCATTCATTTTCTAAATTACGCATCTGTTCTTTATTTTAGGAACTAGTTTGTTAGTCTATAGAGACTTAGAATCCATAGGTAGTATGTATGAATGTGTTAAACTTTATAATAAAGATATATATTCCATACTCTCAATTATGTCATGCAATCTTCATTCTTTAATCAAGGTCATCATTTCTATCATTTCTCTTGATTCAACTAAATTTCTTATCCTGGTCTTATGAATTACATAAGGCTCCTTATTTCTATGTACTTATTGTATACTTAACTCTTTTCTTCTATTTTCCCTTTGTTTTGAGGTACATAAAAGTATTTTACTTTATTACATGATCCATTCCATGGTTGATTCTTACTATCTTAGCCCTTACAGACTATTCTCATATCTTTTCCATATTCTCATATTTAGAAATCATATAATACTAATCATTAAACTTAATCTGAACCTTACATCGTATTCCTTTATTTCCAATTAAGGATTGCTCATATGAGGTTCCAACGTTGGGTCTCCGATATCAGTTCCAACTAATTCTTAGTTGTTCTAATCTTTCCCTTATATCACAACATCTTAGTGTATATACATTTTTCACCATGATTCAGGTCTAAATTATCCAAAATCTACTTTTATTATATTTTTAATAAGAGTCGTTAGATCCCAGTAACGCATCCTGCCAGCCGGACCAGGCCGAACCTGTAGTCCTGAAGCCAAGAGCTACTCAGGATCAACCAACTCCTATTAATCTCAAACATGTGGAAAGAATATCCACTTAGGGCAAACTCATTTAAACATAACTTCTGGTCTGCTTAATACAAAGAATATAAACAATAAATAAACCAATTTATGATGCACAACAATATAAAAGAATCATTTATATCTTATAAACTGAAAATCTAAATTCATACATATAAGAGCATTTCTAGTGATCTCCAATCAAATAAGCAATATAAAGCAAGAGTTGTATCACATCCTATGCTTAATCTCTTACTCCTACATAAATTTCCAGTTTCTTAACCCTATGATTTCTAGGGTTTCTCTCTAGCCTATCCTTCCTCTGCATACCTGGCCAGGGCATCCAGAGAAGAATAGACAGAGTAGCTTGATACTGGTCAATCTAAGTACTTAGATACTTGGCCAGGGTACCTAAATACTCAGACTTTCCAGAGATAAAGACACACCACTTATTATTTTACTCACTTATAACTTTATCTTTTGATCCTAATGATTCTTAACGACTCAACCTAAGCTCTATACTTGGTTCTCGTGACCACGTCCTCTTCCTGCCATCTGCAATAGTATAACATAACACTTCTTGTTAGAAAATTACAGTTAGAAGGAAGACACTTAAGTCCTAATCCTATTGGTCTCTTATCGTCCCCTGACCTTGACTTAGAATAACCATGTACTCAACCTATGCTCTGATACCAAGATGTCACACCCCGATCTCGCATTACCCACTAGTCACGAGATTAGGGCGCGACGGAGGGATAATCACATAAACAAATCACTGAGAACTTTTTCTTTTTTAAAACCTCATAATGATATCCGGATTATTGCTGTAAACTAAAACATAATAAACTATTGCGGAAGCATTTCAATTAAACTGGCTAGAGAACATAAACAGAGTTTACAACATGTAACATTGTTTAACAGAAAGTAAACATAACAATTAATTTACATCTTTATACACATTACACATACACACTCTCTCTCACCCACACCATGTCCCAAGGACCGAGGGGAAAGGACTAAGAGACCTCTAACTAAACTAACTACATATACCTTCTACTGTCAAAAGCTAGGATGGAAAGATCCTTCAGATTCTTGATGCTGTTGTTGACCTGAAAATGTTTGAGTAGAGGAGTGAGCCTACTCGCTCAGTGAATAGCATTTCATTTAGCTATCACTAAACAACTCATCAGATATATAAAATTGAAATAAAGCATAAGTGCAGTACTAAGCAAGGCAGTTCTAATGACATAGCATATTTACAGATAATAATCACATTTCTATGCAACAACATATATTTTAAACAAATAAATAGTTATAGAGAATTGGCACAGAAGTTCAAATCTCTTAACATATTAAATTTACTGTGATCCTATATGATTACATTTTAGTTATACCCCAAACATATGCAGCGCACTCTGCATATGAAGATCTGTAGCGAACTATGATCCCACCGTACAAGACTTAGCGACACACCCGGGAAATGCTAAGTCTGACTTCTCATCCTGGTCTGCACAGGACTCTCAGGCTCACAAGGGCCTCACTGCACTAACTATGAGTGCTCTGGACTCCTCCCGCAACCTGTAGTGCACAGTCGGAGGGTTTGGGTTACCATCGTGACACACACACGAATTATTGTTGAATAACCCCTATTTACTCCAGTGCCACAGTGACACACGCACGGATTGTTGTTGAACACTGCCTCTCTGACCTCGTGCCACCGTGACACACACACGGATTATTGTTGAAAACGAGTCACCGACCATCTATACACACACTAGGTAGGTCGTTTCACCCCAAAGGTACAGACCGCGCAATGGGGTTCTACGGTGTTGGGGCACCTAAGTCTATTAACTGATTAACATATAAACACTTAAATAGGAATATCACATTTCATACTTATTCCACATTCTGAACATTTATTGAAAACACATATACATCATTTTTCATCCTAAAACATGACTCAGTATCACTTATCCAGTTTCGATGCTAAACATCCATTTATATTCAGCGTATACATTGCAGTTGTAATACAAGAAATTCTATCATTTTCATCAATCATATTCGTATTTCAAGTTCCAATGAATCTATCATACTTCATTGTATGTGCTACACTGTTTAGAAGTTATACCAACTGATACTGAAGTAATTAAGCACTTAAATTGAGTTAAATAATGATTTCTGAATGAACTGCCACTCACAGTGGTTTAGGATGTCCGGGTTCGATTGAAATTGCATCCAGGGGTTGTCTTCAACCTCCAAATAGCCCCAATTTGAATCTATAATAACAGTACCATGCTCACACGTACAGGTTGGAATTAAGCACCCTGGGTTGCTAATTGGGGACAGGAAGCAGCAGAATCAGGTTTGGATCTCAAGGATGAACTCAAAGCGGTTGATTTGATGTTGTTCTTTGCTCAGAATGGTCCTGGTTCGGACCTGCTGCTGCAAGCAGCCATTCCTCTCACATACAGGTTGAAGGAGGAGCTCGGATGGTTTGCTGGTCATGGCTAGGGCTACGGATTTTGCTCTGGATCCATGACCGAGCTCCATGGCAAGCTCCCCTTGCAGCTTTGTGCGCCCAAGAGCGCCCTTGGCCGGCCGCAGTAGCTGGCCATCGGCCATGGCTTTCTTCTAGCCGCAACCCTGCTAGGGGCGCCGTCCTAGGGCGTAGCTGAGGTGAAGTTGGGGAGGGAAAGTAGAGGAAGGAGAAAGGAGGTTGGCATAGCTCTCTCTCTCAAGCTCTAGGTCGTGCCGTGACCTTCTTCTTCCTTGGCGGATGAAGCTGCTGCTACAGCTATGGGTCGGCACCCTAGATGGGTGGCTGAAGCTGCTGTTGGATGAGCTAGAGAAGAAATAAAGGAAGAAGGAGAAGAAAGGAAAGATGGCGGGGGTGTAGGCATGCTGAATCGAAGCCAACGGGTGCCAAAACGGTCGCCCTCTCGACCTCAATCGCAGGTCGGTCAACCTGCGCCTGGGCACCGCTGCGCAACCGTGTTCCATCGGGAAGAAGAAGAGATAAGCGAGAATAGGAAGTAAAAGAAAAAGGAAAGGGTTTATAACCCGGATTTGGAAAAATTACAACTTAGGTCCAGAATTCTTATAAATTCCATAACTCCCGCCTCGAATGTCCGTTTAAGGCGATTTCTTTTGCAAAATGCCAAGCACGGAATCCCCTACAATCTCAAAGTGAATAATCATGCTAATTTGACTGTCTCACTTGATCAAATAACTAATTGCATCTCGGCATTTAACTGAACCTAAATCACCTTAATTATGCACTAATCATGATACTTACTGGTTAACTTTAAAACGGGTCATAACACCTCCATTACTTATCGGTATCCTAACCCTAATATTTCTAGGGTTTCTCTCTAGCCTATCCTTCCTTTGCATACCTGGCCAGGACACCCAAAAGATACTTTAATTCGTTTATTTATGAGATCAAACCTTCTCCAAAAATTATGAAAATTTAGCATGTTGTTTGTAACTGAGATATAAATCTTTAGTTAAAATCTAAGATCATTCTGAGTTACCATTAAATAACTAAAAATATAATAGTGAACTACTATCTAGAAATCTGCAGAACATTCGGTTGAAGAGAAAATGCCCCAAAACGGCCATGCTAGCTGCCACAACCATGCTAAGATGGACCCAGCATGGCTGTTCTGCCTACCACGGCCGTGGTGTATTGGTTTCATCAGATTTGATTACAATCGTTGGTCAACAGTTCATTTGTTTCAAAATGGCCGTGTGGCCTAGAATGCCCGTGCCACCAATGACCCACCACGACCGTTCTACCCACCACGATCATGCTATCCTAGCCTTCAACTACCATTTTCATTCTCCTTTGCATACCTCTCTCATTCCTCCCCAACATGATCCTATTTGGTGAAAACTCTAATTCCAGCCGACTAGGGTTTATATTTTCTCAAACCCTAATTATGCAAAGAGATAGCATACTTGGGGTTCTCATCATGTATAACATATCATGATTGAGATATCATCATTAATCATGTTTAAATAATTATCAATCTAGTAAAGCATGTAATCATCCAAATAAACCCTAACTTACTGATTAAGCTTAGATACGGTCATAACAAAACCCCTCAAGTTGTGTCATATACACATCCTCCACAAGATTCCTGTTAAGGAATGCGATTTTAACATCCATTTTCCAAATCTCATAGTCATGATAAGATGCAATAGCAAGCATGATCCTGATGGATTCAACCACGGCCACTGGAGAAAATGTTTTGTCATAGTCAACACCTTGAGCTTATATGAAACACTTTGCAACCAATCTTCCCTTATAGATTTGGACCTTTTCATCTGTGTCAGTCTTCTTCTTGAATACCCACTTGCACCCTATGGGTTTTACCCTTCTGATGGATCCACCAAAGTCCATACTTTGTTGGTATATATGGATTCCATCTTAGATCTCATGGCCTCAAGCCATTTCTCAGACTCTGGTCCCTCAATAGAATCTTTATAGGATATTGCCTCATCATATATGACCAATTCGCTACCATCCTGAGTCACAACATATCAAAATCTCTTAGGTTTAAGGCATGTCCTATTAGATCTACGAGGTTCTTGTGTCACCTTAGGAATTTGAGTCTCCACAACACTTTGTGATTCTTTGAGTTCCTATGGTTCATCTATTGGCTCTATGTTCTCTTGTTGGACTCAGAACTTCTTTGAGTTCCACTTCCCTCCCACAGATTTCTTTGGAAATGAATTCCTTTTCAAGAAATACAATATTTTTTGGCAACAACTATCTTGTTTTTAGTTGGGTGGAATAAGTAGTATCCCCTTGTCTCTTTGGGATATCCAATAAAATAACACTCATCAGACTCAGGGCCAAACTTTTCAAGAAACATTTTCCTAACATAAACTTCACATCCCCAAATCTTCATAAAAGACACATTGGGACGTTTCTCATACAATATCTCATATGGTGTCTTTTGAACCGATTTATTTGATACACGGTTAAGTGTAAATATGGCGGTTTGTAGAGCAAAACCCAGAAGGTAGTCATAAGATCAGCAAAACTCATCATAGATCACACCATATCAAGTAATGTATGATTCCTTTTTTCTGATACACCATTATGTTGTGGTGTTCCAGGTGAAGTCCACTGGGATACAATCCCATGGGCTCTCACAAGGTCCTCAAACTCTTGGCTTAAGTATTCTACACCTTAATACTTTTGCCAAGCTATAACTGCACTTCATTCATAAACTCTCTAAACTTTTCAAGAGTTTGTGACTTATGTCTCATCAGGTAGACATAGCCATACCTACTGAAGTATCAGTAAAGGTAATGAAATACTTGTACCCACCTCTAGCATCTATTCTAAAAGGGCCACATACATAAGTTTGTATGAGTTCTAATAGATCACTAGCCCTTTCACTCTTGCCAGTAAAGGGAGTTTTTTTCATCATGGCCAAAAAATAAGATTCATATGTCTCTATTGATTTAAGATCAAAAGAGTCCATATAACCATCTTTATGGAGTCTGGATATGCATTTCTCATTTATGTGCCCTAGACGACAATGCCACAGGTATGTTTGGTTTGAGTCATTAAGTTTTTCTCTTTTGGTATTTATGTTATAAGCACTTGTTTGTTGATCTATCAAGTATAGACCATAAGACATTGGGGAACTACAATAAAAGATCCCATCTTTACTAATAGAACATCTTCCATTCTTTATAAGAAATTCGAATCCATTCTTGTCCAAACAAGATACACGTATGATGTTCCTATTAATGGTAGATACGTAATAGTAGTTCTCTAATTCTATTACAATCCCACTTGGCATAGACAACTCCTCATAGGTTCCAACTGTTATGGCCGTAAGTCTTGCGTCATTTGCAACACACAGTTCAACCTCACCTTTCTCTAGAGGTCTTCTTCTTTTCAAATCCTTTACATTTGAGAAAATGTGTGATCCACATATGGTATCTAGTACCCATGATGAGGAATTAGTGAAGTTAAACTCAATAATGTATACACCAGGAGTAGAGATCTCAATCCCTTTCTTCCTAGGTTCCTTATCCTTCTCCTAATTTTGAGTGCTGAAGACTTAGACATTAGCTTAGCCACATAATGTTTCTAGGTGTTGCCCTTGTCCTTGGACTCAACTCTGCTGATCATCATCATGTATTTGTCCTTCTTCATGTGTGCTTTGACACTTATCAACATGTCAAGCAACTCTAACAGTGGTCTAGCCATGTTAATCAAGTGATAACACTCGATAAACTGGCTATATGATTTAGGCAATGATTGCAAAATAATTTCCGTGGTCTACTCTTGACCTAAAGGAAATCCCTATCTTTCAAAATGCTTCATATGCCCAATCATATTGAGAACGTGAGGCTCTACTGGATATCCTTCTGTCAGTTTACACTCAAATAGAGCCTTAGATACATTATACCTTTCATGCTTATCATGCTGTTTATGCAACTCATAGTTCATACATCCCAAGATAAGGTTCTTGATGTTCACAACATCATTGGCATGATTCAAAGAAGCATCCATGCCAGTCTTAGGTGAATTTGTAGTTGATATTGTCACTGGTATTTCAGGATCATGTCGAACACTTCTCAAGGTCATGAACTAGTTATAGAAATAAATCTCATTTAATTCGTCCAATCGCAATGCGGATTTGTTTGTCATTTGATTCTACAAGAGAAAATTTGCATATGTCAAAACCCCCTTTTTGATTTTATTTGAAAATTCAATATTAATTAGGTCTTTAATTAACTATTTCTCCCACTATTAAATTCAAATTGATAGCCCTCGATATCAATTTGAAATTTTGCAACATACAATATTGTAGCGGGACAAGATACTGATTTCATCCAAATCATGAGCCAGCTAGGGTTGTCACCCACAACTTGATTCTATCAGGTAGGTAACTTTTGCCAATTGCATCATATGCAACTCTTGATAGATGATATGTGCAACTCCTTGCCATAATCATCTGTATGCCTCTAGGTGCTTAATTGAATTAAGATCACCTAGTTAAGTGTGACCCAT
Organism: Alisma plantago-aquatica; assembly: GCA_963693085.1. Classification (NCBI taxonomy): domain Eukaryota; kingdom Viridiplantae; phylum Streptophyta; class Magnoliopsida; order Alismatales; family Alismataceae; genus Alisma; species Alisma plantago-aquatica. The sequence goes on along the minus strand of OY856411.1, from coordinate 456,270,180 downwards.
AAGCCAACACGATAGACTTTGCACCCTGCTAGGGCAGATTCACATATCTACCATCACACTTCCATGAGATAGATAACACACCATGCTAGGGCGTGCCCACACTTGGTCGATCAAGCTTTTCATGTGTGCTTCTTTATGGAAAGCATCTAAGACTTAATATTATAATTGAGGGAGTTTGTATAAATATATATATACTTTATCCAATCATCACACATATATAGTATGTATCATATACATACTATATCCCACAATGAAAACATGCAACCGATGGTTATGGCCAGTCCTAATGTATTCCCTTGGAGCCATAAGGAATTACGATAATCTAGGTCTACATCACATGTAGAAACATGTTGTTGATGAAGATATGTGCTTGCTAATCTAGGTTGATCGGTTCAACCCTTGAACTAAATGACTCACCTCCTAGCTGTTTGTTCGGTCGTCTCACCGGTTGTCTGGTCCTTCTGTCCACCATCGACTAGCTCCTCCTACTGATCGGTCGGGTCCACCAGGCGATCAGTCCAGCTTGTCCAACATGTCCTCCAAGGTCCTTCAGTCAGTCAACTCCTCTTAGGGATGCCTTCATCTTCATTATAACAGGAAAGTAAACTATCATACTTTTACATGATTACAGAGAAACCTCAAGTTACATTTGAGGGAAGCAAAGATAGAAGAGAATTTAACTTTACATTGGGAAAATGAGATAAAGTCTCGGTAGGCAAACTGAGATAAATAGATAAACCAAACACATACAACCATGCACATATAGGGGTTATTGGCCATAACCATGCTGTACATCCACCATCAAAATAGCTTTTAGGGTGACATGTGTAAATTGCATATATATATAATGGGATTATCATGGTGTTTGGATTTAACAAGTTGTTATTCACATCACATCCAATAATAGAATGACAAAACCAAAATCCAATCATATTGATTATCCCCGTAATATAGTAAATTGGCATTGGCTCTGATACCACGGTAGGGAAATATGACACAGAACAGGAAGAGAAATTTTAAATTTTATCTACCATATTTCCCATAATAAGTAGATCACGTCAATAACTATAATGCAAGAAGGATGGTTTATGTGATATACCTGATCCTAGAGCAAGTCCAGCGACAATCCTTGTCATTGTAGATGCACAACACTGAATCCTAGTTGCACCGGGACACGTCTAATTGTTGCGCCTCCTGGTCTGCACCACAGACTACAACCACGAATGTCGTCTTCTTAAACATCTCCTCTTGTCACAAACTATTGGTTGACATTGTCCTCCGAGCAGCAAACAACAACTTCCCACCTCTATGGTAGTCCATACAGACTGCCTAGAACTCTTGTCATCCTGCTAGGGCGATCAGAATGGATTCATCCCTCCCGTTGGTGTACTAGTCACCAACTTGCTCTCCCACACCGACAACTGTCAGTTGTTCTCTCCCGTGGCCATCCCTCCCTTGTCGGGTAGGACTTTCCTAGGCTCTCATGGTTATCACAACCAGAGAGGACAACAATTGTCAGAGGAATTGATTCTCAGTTGTCTGTGTTGTGTTCTGGAAAGCCCCTAATACCCCTCTTTATATAGTAGAGGCTAGGGTCAAGGTTCCCAATTGCTATCCGGTACAAGACTAATGTGTGAGAGTGGAAAGGACTAGAAGACATCAAATTTTCACAACAATTCTAGAAACTTTGCAACCTGTAGCAAAGCTAGATGGTCATCTTACACACGATACAGTCATATCACACTGTGAGATGGTCATTTCATAATTTCCCAATTGTACATGAATTTGACAAATCAATTCTCATCAATATTAGACATTGATTTCCTTGTACAACAAGTACTGCTCAAGCAAAATGATTAGGGAAATGTCTAAAACCTTCCTCAAATGTATTGGACCATCTTGCCCATGCGAGAAGGCCATCTCAGTTCACCCAGACGGTTGTCTGGTGACCTGACTCAAGCCAGTTTGGTTGGGTCCATTCATTCGAAAAATTCAACTCACAACCAGCCTGACACCCATATGCCCGTCTCAACTCTTGAGACGGTCGTTTGGCACTTCCAGACGGCCGTCTCAACATTTGAGATGGGTGTTTGGAGGTGTTGTCAGCCTATTTATTGCCTGAATCAAATGCCTAAATACTTTAACACTTAATTCAACTGTCATTTGAGATCTAAACTCCTCTTCTAGGTCAAAACCTATGCGTGTGACCCTATAGGTGTCATATTACGTAGGCAGTGAGTGTATATAACAACTTATGACATCACAAGCAAAGAGTGGTGCGTAGTTGCACATCATTTCTACCCAAGTAAATAGAAAAGTTAGGGAACAACTTCAACCTACAATCTGTGTATGGTGTTGCAATGTTTGTATAGTTTCTTTGTCACTGATGTCCAGATTGAACTAGAGGCATGGATCAGTCACCCTCATTATTATTCAATCTTGTTTCTTGAACCAGAGCAAACTGTCTGAGATATGTGTAAGCTCAATATCATATATTGACTCACATACACATGGCCATATTTTCTCAGTCTTATTAATCAAGAGGCCTAGGACATCAAACTCCTGTAGGAGGGACAAATCCCATATCTATCACTCACAGTCAATCCCCATGTGTCAAAGCCACCCAATCATCACCGTTATAACAACCCATATTTCAGGACTGTGTTTGATGATGTCAAAATGTACCCAATGACATGTGTTGAGTGCAGTGATTTCAGGTCTAAGAACCACAACGACCGCCATCACTGTAAGAGCTGACTATGACTTCCATGTGTCAGTCTCACGTTGGTCTGTCTGATACGCTGTTCTCTAACATGTATCTATGTTCTTGGTTTGATATAGCCATATCATGACCAATGAGTCTCAATCATCAACCAACTCACACTCTGATCTTATGTGTTATTGTTGTCTATCAATCTTTCACAGTAACAACCAATGAAGGACATAATGAGAATGTGTATATGTAATCTTAACATCCGTATAATCTCATTTCTCAAGTCTAATACTTGAAGACATACGCCATTGAGTAATATTATTCTCTAGACATTTATTTGATTTCCTTTATTCATAATCAAATTGTTTACATTTATGCCATTACAATCATCACATGATTGGCTCTCAGGACATACATACCAACAAGAATATCATTCTATCTACTCGTCAGACTATAAATTGATTCAAGTACATCAATTTTTGCAAGCAAGGAAGCCTTTTCATCCACAAGTAGAATAATCTTAGATTGATGAATACCATTTTCAGATTTTGTTCCTTGCAAAACAAAGTCTTCCCTCATTTTCAGTATTAAGAACATCAATATCAAAAATGATGAATTAACAAAGTTAGCATGTTCTTCACTAGAACTAGACATAAACGATTGAGATTTCAAAAACTGAATCTTATCAAGCATGCTAGAATTTCCAAATTTAAGTGAATTTACGTATCTAAGATAAGCACTGTTCTCAGTCTCAACACCATTGGATTTCAATTCAAGTTCAAGATAAAGCTTTTGGATATTGGAAACATCATTTCAAAAATAAATATTAACATGTTCAATATCATCTTTTTCTTATGCGTCGACACGAAACAATGCTATTGAGTCAAGCACAATAAATAGAAGAAGAGGAAGGCCTAAATTAACATGGGATTAGGTTATAAAGAGAGATTTGAAATCTCTACATCTTAACCAGAATATGGCCCATGATAGAGCTGAATGGAAATGAAGGATCCATGTAGCCGACCCCAACATAGTTGGGAGTGAGGCTTAGATGATGATGATGATGATGAATATCATCTTTTTCTCCGTGCAAGTTGTTGGCAATCTTAGCAAGCTTTTTCTTTTAATTCTTAGTATACTTAAGAGAGGCATGAGTAGCACAAATAATTGCAATTCAAGATTATTTGTCTAAAGAGGTTAGATTACATCATTTGAATCTTCAATTGAGCTTTCAATAAGAGCAAAGTGGCATTCTCCAACTACACTTCCACTTCAGCTCGTGTTGGAGGAGTTACAAGAGCTTTTGCGTTCTTTCTTCATCTTCTCATGCTTCTCATATCTTTTCTTGTCTCCTTTATGATGACCAGTCTCTTATCCATGTGGGAAATCATCCATGTAGTGACCCTTCTTTCCACATGTGAAGCAATGAGAGGAGGAATAACTTGCCTTTGTAGAATCTACATTTGGAGTACATGACATCTTTTTCACCTTGAGAGGATTTGTGACCCGATGAAGAATGGAAAGTAGTCACCTTTTCCTTCTTATTTTGATTCTCTTCTTCAAGATCCTCTTCTTCATGTGAGTTGAGCCTTATCTCATAAGCTTGGTGATTTCATGTAAGTTCTTTCAATAGGAATAGTGAATAGCATTTTTTTCTCTTTTTTGACCACCACCTTCTTTTCCCACCATTAAGGAAGAGAGCAGACAATATTGGGGTTCACCTTACCATTTTATGGCCTAGGATAGAAAGGTAATTTATAATGGTTTTGAGCCTTGAAAACATTTCAGCCACACTCTTTGTCTTTCCCATTTGAAGCCTTCAAAGAGTTGATGAATCATGTATACTTTGCTTTCCTTCACTTGCTTTGTTTCCTCATAAGAGACACATATCTCTATCCATATCTCATAGGCCATATGATGAATGCATATTTATCCTAGTTTTGGTCACACTTTTAATCTAGCTTGAATTTAGGTCTCTTATTTTGCCTTCAAATAGTTTCATTTAGTCTTATTTAAGTTTTATTTAATTGGTAAGGTTTTAATAATTTTTCTCGACTTCATTTGCATGTTTGGAGTTTTATCTCCCCATACTTCCCACTTGATCAGCTACATGTTAATTGTAACAAACTCAAATCTAAGCTGATAGCTTCACCCTTTTTATTATATTATAATTGGTTTCTTTTTCCCTATTTTAGATTAAATTACAAACATTTAAAGTTAAGAAATATAAGGTTTTAAAAAAATCATTTTATACGAAGTCTAAGAATTGATTAAATAATTAATTAGTTAATTTGTTATTATCTTTGACTCTAATATGACACTAAATAATCCTAAGTCTAATCGATTAAAGGAATTAAAAATATACAGAATAATTAGTTAAATTGAATAAAAGAGAATAATAAATCATTAAGTGAGTAATTATCAGTCAAATAAAGAAATAGAATATAAAACATTTTTTAAAAGATGAAATTAATGTTAAAATTGAGTCTCTTACATCTTGTTTAGTCAACATGTAAAATTTTAGATTAACCAAACATTGTTTGCCTTCCATTTAAATACATGAATATACAAATTGTATACTTATAGACATTTGAGGTTTCAATTAAACCTAAGATTTTGTTTCATTTAAACTTTTAACGCATGATCCCCATATGTGGTTACTTTTTTTCTTCTTACCCACACCTATTGGCCATTGTCACTATGCCTCAAAACCAACATCCATCCTCTTGTTCTCCTCAATGTATCCGTTCTTTTTCTTCTCATTTTCTTTCCCTTATCCTCCACAAGGCCTAGCCTCTGGTCCCCATTTTATCCTTGAGTGCCTAAGAGCCTAAACCACAATCATTGCTACCAAGTTGCTCTAGTAGCCGCTGATGAAGCTCCGCGACGGAGCAGAGATGACCACCTCCTAAACCAAACTACACAACTGAATTTCACCTTTGACCTATAGACAGAAGGGAACCATAGAAAGATTGAGGACCCTTAATTGATGTTTGTAAGTTTATTTACCATATGGTTTCTGATCCTGTAGGAAAACATTGAGATCAACCTTTTCCCCCTCATAGGTGTTGACTGTATTGCTTTAATCTTGTCAGTTTTTTCTTGTTGTTCATGATGGTCCTTTATCGTCGAGTTCACTGAATTCTTTCTAAAATGTAGAGACATATATTTTTCTGTAGTTTTGGAATCCATGTAGTTGTTGATCTTCTCCCTTTCCTTCCATTATAGAAGGATATCTTGGTCTCTAGATCATTTTAGAGTCTATTGTTAGATCTAATAAATCTGGAAATAGGGGAGCAAGCCTCAAGGAATAATGGCTAGGATTGAGGAGGAGCAATTTTTAGGTTGTCATTGATGTTTGTGAGCTTTCATGGTTCTTGTTAATTTTCTTGGGGGATCGTCAAATACAAAACATCTTGCTGATAACCCTAACACCCTTAAGCCCTTCACTCTGAGTCACAATCAGAGGAGCACCTTTTGGAACTAAGTTTTGAGGCCAACTCATTGGTTTCCATAAGAAGAGGAAGATTCTAGTCTGCATGTCGAGCTATAGGAAGTAGGGATACTATAGATGGGAAGATGATCATGGAAGGTGGATTTCTATGTTTGCCCTTGAAGCCATTTTTTCCTTCACAACCTAGTGTATATTGGTCATTTGGATTTTTGTTTCTGGTTTAGTCATAAGGCCTCGACATTGTGTTTTGGTGAAGATGCCTTGTCACTCAAAAAAGGGTGAAGACCTTATGCAGTGGTATAAAAGTCTTTTGAATGAGTTTATTCTGTAATTCAATAAAATATATTGATATATAGAAATTGACAATTAATTATTATAGCATCAGAAAAACATAAACATATATGTTTTTTCAATCGTAAAAAAATCCTTCAATTTGTTGGTCATGTTTTCAGATCCAAATTTGAGCTTTTAGGTGAGGTTATGTACATGATTAATGCATTAGTCGAAATAACTAATAAACATTGTGTGCATATATATGGTAGAAAGGTTTGGAAGACCTGGCCCTAAATATGAATACTTTTGGGGATATTTTGACCTAGTGAGAGATATGTACAATCCCTGTCAAGAATTTACATGACTAGAACCCATTTTCCCATAATGAGACGTGTTTGGGATGTATATTCTTCTTGAAACAATTTTCAAACCTCATCAGATATGATTCTTTTCTTGCTTCTAAAATGTGAAATTATTAGGTGATTTTGGGATTATTACCCCCACTTTCCATACTCATCTTGTACATTTTTGAATATCTTGTGTATGGAATCATTTAATATTTCCAAATTATATTTCATGCTTATTACACTAGTAATCTAGAGTAGCAATACTTTTGCATTACTATAAATATGGGGCATGTGTCCCACTCTAGATATATTAGGTATTAGGGTTTTGACCCCCTTCCCATTGGGGTGTCAGGGTTGTAATCCCCCTTGTCCTTATAGGATTGGGGTTCTAATCCCAATTGCTTCCTGGTTCGAGATATTGTGGTGTCTCGGCCCTACAATAGATTGACTTTAACATGCATGCATATTTTAATATTGTTGTGATTTATTGGGATAGATTTTGAAATGATTATATTGATCTTATAATTTTTTTGCTACCTCATTCCTTTGTTATTACCCTTTTAATTATATCCTTTTCAACTTACCTACATGATGTAAGCACCTAGTTTTATTGGAAACAACCCTCTTTCTTCTTACACACATACTAAGGCTTAAATTTATTTATTATGCATATAATTAGTGTTTACTGAACCATACCTTTGCTTATCTCTTCTCAGTTATTGTTCCCAAACCACCCAGGTGTAGGTTCTTTAAAGGACTTGACTCATGGAGATCAATTGCAAGAGTATGGAGTTGAGGATCGCTTGGGATGGCTAGGTTTCCCTCAACAATTGGCCTTGTGTACAATTAAATGTAGCCATTTTATTTTGTATTGATACCTTTAAGTGAGGAACAATTGTATATAGATTATTTTGTAACTTTGTAAAAACTTTGTTTTGCTTCTTATTAATCATTTTTCTCTGTGATATATACCATTTGAGAACATTTATTCAATGAATGTATTATGCTTGTATTTGTATTGTTTCATTCCTCAATTAAGGGGTGGATCCCCTCTCAGGTGCCACTCTTTACAATATGGTATCAGAGACAAAAATAGTTGCTAATCTTACTATTTCAAGATATCATCTTTTGTTCCTTAATTAGGTAGTTAAGTATCCCTATATAATTTATTGATATATCTAAACCTTAGAACCTGGAATACTAACTTAGCTTTCATTCCCTATACAAGTTGTGTCATGACCACTCCCCAGATCACTTCCGCATATGAAACATAGTTTCTGGAAATCATAATCAACTCTACAATTTTATGGTGGTGGAAAACCTTCCTACATGAATGTTGGCCCTCCTAGTGATTATTTCCTATCTCATGTTTTAATGAGGAATTAGCTAGACCACTACAGAGTGTAGGCTACCATGAACACTTTAATATATACTTACCATAGTTCCTGCCTTAACCCCTTTTCCATGTTATCTTTCAAGCATGCCTCAACTATGTTCACTTTGGGTACTGAGCATGCATGGATAACAAGAAAACCCTGATTTGCACTTCAGAATTCACATTATAATTACATGATAGTTAGACAACTCTTTCCTTTAACATGGAGTTACTCCAGTATGGTTTCACCTAAAACTCTTTCCCTAGGAGTCTATCTACTATTTTCCTTGTATCACAATTCTCTCATATGATTACTTTGAGAAGGTTATAAGTTTTAAGTGAAAACCCTTAGGAGTTCATGTACAAAACCTTCACAATGTTTATGGTTTACCTAGATAATTTTGTTAGGGTATATGGATACATAAATACCTAACAAGACCAAGTGTTTGATGTCCATATAGTTCTGTTGGTCTTGTAAATGCTAATATCTCCCTAGGATATTTGTGTGCTCCTCCAAATGGGGTTATATGTCCCTCCTATGATCGTGTATTATCAAGGTGAAATGGTAAATATTGGATGTAGTAACCTATAAGAACACGGGGCAAGTTGACATCATGTCATAGTAAATACCATTCATATCTCCTATGCTATGAGTTAGAGATGCTCTTAACATGTCTCTTTTATACTTGAATAATTCACTCTTTTGGTGGAATGAAATGATGATGGAATAATATTTTAGGCAAGTGTAGAGGAAAGTGGCTAACTTGGTTTTTACATTCATTTTGGAGCCATTTCTTTGATTCCATTGGATTGTTTCCATCATTAAACTTAGTTTTATTATTCAACTATCTATATGAAAATAATTTTTTCTTAGATTTTATCAATGGTTTTCGGAAACCAAGTCACCACCATTAGTAAATACTTAGTTATGGAGACACACATTAGTGAAGAATCCTATGATTTTCTAGGTCAATCATTTGACTCTAGGCTTATGTGAGGAAAAAAATAAGAAGAAGAAGTTCTGGATATGTATGACCTAGTTTACCTACTTTGTTGTCTCTCTAGATAATTAGATAGATTATAGGTTATACCTTTTATGGGGTGGAGAATATTACACTTTATTCACTAGTTGTGTAACTCCATCTAAGGAATGTCTGCACTTAATAGTAGTTGTAAGAAGAAATAAGGTTATTTCTATCATTGATTTAAAATGAATATAACTATCACTTTATCAATTTAATGTGTAGGTGTTGTCAGACCACCATGAGTGTTACTTATATAATTAATTTTTTATCTTCACTTATGTAAAGCAGTATACAAATGTAAGATAAATTATTTAGTTAAAATAGGGGATGATCCATTTTGAAAAGTTTCAACTTAATGCCACAATACATCCGTAAAAAAATATGAATGTCATTTGCTGAAGCCTCTTGCCTAATGCAAGGGGAATTTGTTTAAAACCATGTTTCTTCCCTTTTCATATCCTTTCTATACATGGACCAGATTCCTAGTTGGTTTATGTGTGTTATTGCACATGCATATTCATCTAGGGAAAAGTCCCTAGATTTTAACCAAAACTAAGTACAAAATCACTACCTGCAAACAGAAATATCTTATTGTAGCATAGTACAATTTTGAACCCAAAGAAAAACATATATTAGCAATAAACTGATCAACGTAATAGAGCAACAACTGGTACATATCACAAAAGGTTGACTGTTGATTATTCTAAGGTTGCAAATAATAAAAGGGCTGAATTAAGGGATGATTATCAGATGGTGGGAACCCTAGGGTGGAATGGGTTTCACCACCACTAACTATTATTCACTCTCACACTATATCATATTAAGCATCAAACCTGAACAAATATCACTCTAAGCTCATCATCACATTACCTAGAGATCATACAACAATTGCCTCGAAAAACACCTATCTAAAATTCTCATCATGGGTTTAACAGAATTCAACCAATATCCTAGATCATAGGTTTAAAGTTCTCTACACCTAGCATTTGATAAACATGTAAAATTTATGATCATGCAAGAATACAAGCATAAAAACTATTAATTCCTAACATATAATGGTTCATATAGTTATAAATGCAATAAAGAAAAACAAATTGAGTAGCGGGGGTACTTGCTGCACTCTAGAGCGGGGACTACTCACTTATGGCAGTAAATACATATACAATAAGGAAGAATAGAAAAGAAGTCATCATCACTGGAAAAAGAGGAAAATCATGTTTGTGGTGTGTAGTAGTGGTTATTTAAAATTTAAGACAAAGAGACCTAGGTAATGTTCGTCAGAGATTGATTGAAGGAAATCGAATTTCTTTCCCTTGTGGGTTGTATCTGCTTCTATGGAGGTGAAGAAGGTGGAGGATGAAGATGGGTCACTAGGCAAAAGACACCTTGATTCTAGCTTCCTTTCAAATCAAAATCTTGGAGCCTTTTTGGAGGTTGAGTTTGCATCATGCAATAGACTGGTGGAAGGGGGTTGATGGAACTAGATATGGTTGTTGTGGAGTGAAAATGGTAGCTAGAGGTGTAGTGGGAAAATACCCTTCTCGATGGTAGTGGTCTTCTTTTTATAGGTGGGGGCTTGGGTTTTGAATCCCTTCTAGACGCCTTGCATTTGAGTCTAAAAAACAATGGACATGGAGGGTCGATAGAGGGAGGTATTCACGATGGGTTTCATGACTGTTCAATATTCTTCTTAGGCTATGTGTGTAGAATGGTCATCGACGTGGAGGGTTAGAGTGAGCATTAGTGTGGATTGCAGGTTCCTCATCAGTTGAATGCACAACTTTCTTCGACATCAAGGTCTACCCAGCCATCAAAGGTTGTGCATATCTCTCATCAACTAGTGAAGCTAGGTTCTCATTGATGGATCCTGTGGGAAGCTCATCAGCATTGAGGGTGGATTCTTCATCAAAGGTGATGCCTACCTGGTAGTTGAAGGATGGGAGAAGGATGCTTCTTGTGCAGAATTGTTTCCAGGTTAGATTCTCATCAGGATGAATTTTCATCTGGGGTATGTCATTGATGTTAATGCATGTAGGACCATATGAGCATGGGTATGAATTTCGTTGATGGCATGACTCCTAATTTCCAATCTAGCCTGGGCATCAGAGGTGGATTCAAGAGTGATCATCGGGTAGGGTTTTCACCGAAGGTCAACTAACAAAGGAGTAGAGGAGTCATTGGTCTCTCAACAATAGTTTTTTTTCTAATAGTTAGTCATTGAATGTAGACCGACATGAATTCTAAATGATGGGGTCGACAACAGTTTAGTTTAGAGACAACACCCGGGGGATATTGGCGTGGGTCATCGAGGCTACAACGATGAAGCTCCTGACTAGTGAGATGTGGCTGATAATCTGGATCAATGAAGCGGTCTGATGAAGGCCCAAATCAATCAAAATCTTATCAATTTTACCATTTCCTACACACTTCTCATGCTATTAAGTTCAATCCTTCCATGCAAACCACGAATTTGGATCACAACCTTATACGTTATCATAAAATTAAGATAATCTAAATGCAAGCTAGTTATAAGCTAATGAATGAATTAAGTGTAAAACCAAGCTAAAATGCGAACTAAACTAGTATGATATGCATTCATCAAATAAATCAGAACTTAAACATTGCTTGACCTCAAGTAACACTAAATATGAAATAGTTGCCAAAGGAATACTTTCTATCCATGTGATTGCCTCACCTTCACATCATGCTTATTCTATACACATAATGTGGCCAAGCTTCCAAACTTCTTGAGATCACAAAACATATATATCATTGTCTTCATTTCCAATTTTACTTCCGAGAAGCATTTCATCTTCATTATCTTCAATACCAATCATGTCTAAGAGTTTCATGAAAATTTAGAGAATCCCGCATAACACAAGTATGGATATGATCCGACACTGGAGGTGCATATAAAGGATATCAATAGGAGATATGCATCGTGTCTCTAGGTGGGAAATGGAGGAAAAGGGGGTTACCAAAAGAATATGTGAATCTCTCCTCTATTCAACTCAAGATTGCATTGATTTGTGCAAATATGCATATTGCAACATTTGTTTTTCTTTTGTGTGCACATTGGCTTCTTTTCTTTTTGATGATACACCCATATTACATAGAGAGGGGTATAAGATGTAGATAGAGTAGGGAGGGGTGTGCCACCCCAAACTTGGAGTTTGACACTTTTGTGGCTTTTTATTCTTTTTAATGGATGGAAGGTAAGAAGATGGAAGAAGAAGTGTAGAAGAGGGGTTAGATTAACATGAAGCATGATTTACAATTCAGTGCATTGGTTGTTCTCGGAGTTCCACTATGCTCAAATAGTGACATCATAAGGAGAAAAGTGATGATTCCTTAATTTATTTCACTAGTATGTTAGAATAACTTTGCCTTTCATGCCTCTCAGTTCCTCAAGCACCCACCATCTTTTCTATAGAAACATGATATTTGGATTCCCAGGTGGAATAGGGTAATTTCTATCCATTTTCTTGTCTTGAAAATTGGTCACTGTGAGGTGTTTCATTGAGTAAGGGAAATATAGATGAAAGATACATATATGCAAGCATAAAATTTGAATCTAATCCGACTAGATAATTGCTCTGATAACTCTATATTTTTATTTTATTTTTTAAGGTAAGTGCAATGAAGATTTACAATGATGAGATCATAAGTTATAAATAGGTAGGTGTGGGTAGAGAGTAGAATATATACCACCCACCATCCACACAACACATAAATATTTGATCATCCTTGAGCAAACACTAAATTCAAGATGGAGGGGATGAAATTTGGCAGTTGAATCATGAGTCGTGGTTTCTCTCCATTCAACAAAAGTCATTCACCTACAAATAAAATTGATAGAATGTATGATATTAACATGAGATGCATTAGTCTGCGCATTAAGATGTAAAAACAACTAGAAATAAAAGTAACACTTGGGTTGCCTCCTGAGAAGCACCTTTGTTAGCGTCGACGGCTCAACACCTGAGAATTGATCATGATATGTTAGAGGGAGAAGTGTGAGCAGTTGGTTGGTCTACATATCAACAATAGTGAAATAACATTTGAGTTGTTTTCCATTGGCCATGAATTTTCCAGTGTTTTTCCTCCAAATTATAACAACTCCATGAGGTAAAATGTGTTTGAAGATGAATGGGCCTAACCATCAAGTCTTGAGATTTCCTAGAAAGAGACAGATAGGAAAGTTGTGTAATAGTACTTGGTATCCAATCTGCAAATCTTTCACCTTCAGGTGGCTATCATTCCACTTCTTGGTGTGTTCCTTGTAAATACATGTATTTTCATGTATAGTCAGATTGAGCTCTTAGTTGAAGTAGACAATTTTTCTTTATTGTACATAGGTTTAAGTTGATATGATTTATGGCCCATTGATCTTTGTGTTCAGGATCCAATGATAGGTGACACGAATTCCCATATACTAAGCAAAAATGTGTAGTGTCCGATAGAGTCTTGTAAGAAGTTATGTATGCCCATACATTTAGCTTGTAATACCAACCTTGCCTTATTCTGCTCACCATCTTCTCCAAAATAGTTTCAATTTGATGGTTGGATACCTACACTTGACATCTCATCTAAGGGTGGTATGGAGTAGCCATATGATGAGAGAAAACATACTTGCAAAAGAGTGATTGACGTCGTCCTCAAGGAAATGAGATCCCCCATCGGAAATGACAATGTGGGTAACTCCAAAGTGTGGGAATATAATATCTTTGAATAGCTTGATGATTGGCTTGGAGTTGCAAGAAATTGTGGGGATGTCTTCTACCCACTTGGAAACATAATCAACAACAACAAGGATGTAGGAGGATCCATAAGAAGAAAGGAAAGGAACCATGCAGTCAACACCCCAAACATCAAAGATCTTAACTTTTTGTCAAATATTGAGGGGCATCTCATCCCTCTTGGAGATATTACCTTATGACTAACACTGGTCATAGGGATTGTCATATTTGTGAGCACCTTCAAGTTGGAGGGTTACAAGAATCCATAGTGGAGAACTTTGAAAGTAGTTTTTTTGGAGCTCATGTGGCCCCCAATTGGGTCAGAATGATATTGCTTAAGGATGAGTGGAGCTTCCTCTTCAAATATACGTCGACAATATAGGCCATATAAACATAGATAGAGTCAAATAATGTTCATCCCAATAGTAATGATGGATGTCAATAAGAAACTTCCTTCTTTCATTTCTGATGTAATTAGGATGAACAAACTCCCATTGCTAGATAATTCACAAAATTAGCATACCACATGGTAAATATAGTCACACCTTCAGCAAGTGGTCATCAAGAAAAGAATCATTGATAGGAACCACATCACTATCTTTGATGTGCAATCATTTCAGAAGAACAACAACAACATTATCAAGTTCCTTCTTGTCTTTGATTTCTAGATCAAACTCTTGTAGCAACAAGATCCATCTAATCTCTCTTGGCTTTGCATCCTTCTGCGACATCAAATGCTTAATAGCAACATGATTATTGTACACAATAACTTGTGATAATATGAGAAAGGAGTGAAACTTTTCAAAATCATAATCGATGGTGAGGAGCTCCTTTCCTATGGTCACACAATTCTTCTATGTGTTGTCTAGTGTATTGCAGGCATAGTAAATGGTGTGGTGTTTCTGGTCAACACGTTTCCTTAGAACTACATCTACATCGAAGTCATTGGCATCACACATGAACTCAAATGGAAGACTAAAATGGGGTATGAAGGATGGGGTAGTGATGAGAGAGTCCTTTAGATTGTTAAAGTTCTTCATGCAATCATAGTCGAAGATGAAGTCCACATCCTTCTAGAGAAGGTTTCTAAGAGGCTTGGTGATCCTACTAAAATCACAAATAAAACTCCTATAGAATTCAACATGTCCCCAAAAATCCCAAACTTCCTTGTGGTGGTTGGAGGAGATAGCTTGGTAATAAATTAAATCTTTTCTTTTTCGATTTCAATGCCTATAGAACTAACACAATGTCCTATTACAATGCCCTCCTTCATTGTAAAGTGACATTTTTCCAATTAAGCACCATGTGTGCTTCTTCACAATATTCTAGAACCAGCTAAAGCTGGTGTAGGAAAGCATCACAAGAGTTTCCATTGACTGAGAAGTCATTCATGAAGATTTCCATTATCATCTTTATATGGCTGGTGAAGATGGCAAACATGCAACACTTGAATGTAGTGGGTGCATTGCATAACCCAAAAGGCCTCAGGTGGAAATCATATGTGCCTAAGGGACAAATAAAGGTAGTCTTTTCTTGATCACTTCCATGAATGGATGATAATTTATTAGAAACCAGAGTACCCATCCAGGTAACATAAGCACTCTTGATGTGCAATACTCTACAAATCTTGATCAAGAAAGGGGAGTGGGAAATGGTCCTTCGGAGTTGCATTTTTAAGCTTGTGATAGTTGATAAACATACACCAATCGGTCATAATGTGGGTGGGGATAAGCTCATTCTTCTCATTTGAAACAACTTGCACTACTTCCACTAGACTCAACCTTGGTGAATTAGAGATGTGATAGATGATCCTAGAAAGTAGTAGCTTTATCACCTCCTTACACAACACCTCCTTTAGAATAGGATTCATCTTGCATTGAGGCTTAATGGAGGGCTTGTAGTTGTATACCATATTGATTTGGTGCATGCAAAGGGATTGGCTTACCCCAATTAGGCATGTCATTTTGTATCACAATGCCTTTTGCCTCTTACATAATTCAATCAATAGCATGTATTCTTGCTTGGCTGTGAAATATGCATTGATGATCACAAGGTAAACCTTCTTCTCATCTAGGAAGACATATTTTAGCCCCTCGGGTATAGGCTTCATCTCTGGTGCAACATGATCCTTGTGTTCTTCTTCAATGATAGAGGTAGATTTAAGCTCTTCAAACTCAACCTCAAGGTCTTCTTTTGGATTGTCCAAGTGGAAAAGAATTTTCTCCACCTGTTAATCATTCAACTCATGGGAATTGGTTCCAATGAGTGTTGACTCATGAGAATCTTTAGAGGTAAGCGTACCTTGTCTTAGTTGTGCCATTTTTTCAATGCAATTGATGAGGAAGCATTGTTCCTGGAAGAAATGACCCTTTAGACTCCAAAAAACCTTAAAGCCGACCAAGTTTCTTCCTAGTTTCACTAGATACCAACTTCAACGTCAATCAGTGCACTGGTAGTTGTAAGAAAAGGATGGACAATGATGAGGGGATATCAAAAATCCTCCTGGATGTACATGACAAAAAAATCCATTGACAATAAGATATTTTGGACCCACTCTCATAGGGATGTCCTCTACGATACCCATAGGGGTATTCATAGAGAAGTTAGCAAGTGGATTCACAATGTGAGTAGGAAGGATTTTGATGGTGAATCCTAGTATCTTGCACAACTTGTAGTTCATGATAGAATGCTTGCCCCAAGGTCAGTTAGGTCTTTTCTACACATGGAGTCCCCAACAAAGCAAAAGGTGTCGAAGAATCCTGGATATTTGAGTTTTTTGGTCATTTTGCTTTGGATGATGTTTTTGATGTTGTTTGTGCTAAATTCACAATCTTAACTTCTTTTGTTAGGTACTTTCAAGTGAGGAGAGTCTTAAAGAACTTTGTCCATAAGGGAATCTCTATCAGAGCATCAAGGAAGGGAATGTTGACATATAACTTTTTCATTTCTTCCTTGAACTTCATGAATCTCATGTCTAGCCTTATTTAGACTAGCTGGATCTAGTAAGGGACACATGGTTTGTAGAAAGGAACCATAGTGATAGAGGGAGAGGTTGGTGTTGCTTTTTCTATCTTTTTAGGTTCGGGCAAGATGTATGTCACTATATATTCAACCACTAGTTCTACTGGTATAGATATTGGTATAGCCATTGTATTGACTTCTTCATCATCACCATCTTTGAGAACCAGTGTATTGTTGTTGGTGAATGGGGCTAGAGAATCTAGTAGCACAAACCTAGAGTGTTTGGTCATTGACTTTAGTCCCTTTTGGTGCTTGGGATTGTTCTAGGGTTGATCGACGAATGACTACATTGGAGGACAAATTGTTGTAACAATTTGTGCAAGTTGAGCCTCCATAGACTTATTATACGCTTGCTGCTTTGCTAGAATTTTCTCACTATTGTCCAAACAACTTTGATCACTGGAGGTGGGCATATTCTGTTGATTTCCCTATCCTAGGAGAAGTTGTATTTGTTGATTATAGGGTTGTTGTCCTTGATTATAGTTGTTGAGGTATGGTCCATAGTTGTAGTTCTTCCCGTGGTAGTTTTGGTTTTACTAAAAGCTAGGAGGACCCCAAACTTGATACTAATTTTGGTCGTGCTTTAGCTAGTGAGTGTTTCTTCTCCTTCTAGGTTTCCATATTGGGAGCCTAGATGATTTCTTGGCCTATTGAGGTTGTAATACCCTTATCTTGGAATGAAGTTTATAGAAGTAATTTCTTCAATATCTGGGTTGTTGTGAAATTGGGCCAGGTGCATGTTCAAAGTGGTCTAGTATAGATAATGCCATTGTAGACTAGTGTGGCCTTTTACACTACATACTTGGCAAACTTCTAGGACTACCCTAGCTTGAAAATTGGACATAACTCTCTCCCTGGATGCTTAGTAGGTCCAGAGGGGACAAACATCATAGGAGGTTTTCTGGCCTGGTGTGGACCAGCCTCATGTTCCATATATGGCATTAGAGGAACAGCAGAACCCATGGGAAGAGGGGGAGGGATATAAGTACCAAGTTTTTGATGCTTTTGTAAATAGGCTGGCTTGGCATTGTAAAGAGAACCCGGGTTGCCTGTTGAAGGTTAATCTTGAGTTCATTTTGAGGTGGGGTCTTAAGTGACCGTGTATAGTATATGGGGTGGTTTACCCCTATACACTTTTTTTATGATCTAGTAATATTTTACCTTATCCAAAAAAAAGAAATTTATCACATTTTGGTATATCTACTCCATCCAACTTGGCTCCATCATTCACACTGTGGGATTGGCTGAAATTGCAACTATTCATACACTCATTTTTGCTCCTACTAATCATCAATCTATTTGATTCCAATGCCTCTCTCCACCATTAAACTTTATCATTTAATCCATCTTTAGTTTCTAGATTACTTTGACTTTATCAAATTAAACTTCCAAACCTTCCACCAAGTCTTGAAAGGCTACCCAATTTTACCTACATGTCGTGTGCTCTCATGATGAAATGGCATCTAGATTTGTGTCATTCACTCCGGACTGATACGCATGCTCATGTTCATTCAATAGTTACATCCTTGAAGGGCCTCTAACTTAGTTTGATCCTTTCAAGACAAAGCTTCACCATTACGTTGTAGGTCTACTCAATCCACAATCTCAGATATAACTTCCAAATCATGAATGAAATATTGGGTCATGCCGCAAGCATACCAATTCCATTTGATCTAAACACTTTCCATCTTGACCGAGAAGTCACCTAGTAGCATGTGGTATGTCATAATTTCAACAACTTCGTTACACTACTTCCATTTTCATATTTGTACAAATTCTAGACCAAGACCTAAAATGAGACCATGCTCCCACTTATATCACTTTCATATCTATACAGTCCTTTACCAAGACCTAAAATTAGACCATCACCCCACTTATGCTAGTTACCATACGGTCTTGGACCATGACCTATAACTCGATCATTACCCCACTTATATCCATGTTTGCATGGTCCTTGATCATGACATAAAATTGGACCATCACACCCCTTTTTTCCTTGTGAATATTTCTCTCATGTAATCTCCCTTGAGTAGAGAGGAATCTCACACACACGTGTCCAACCTCAATTTTTGGTCCTAAGAAGGTCACCTTATCCCTTAATATCCCTTTTCCTTGTGGGGATTTATCTCATGATATCTCCCCTAAGGAGAGAGGAATCTCATACAGTATCCAGTCATAGTTTCTAGTCATGAGTGGGTAACCTTGTCCCTGAATACCCTTTTCCTTATGAGTATTTCTCTCCAAAAATCTTCCCTAAGAAGAGAGGAATCTCAAAAGACCATATACATCAACAAATCAGGCCTTGAGAGGGTCACCTTGTCCCTGGTCATCTTTTTATTATGAGTAATTATCTCATAAAAATCCTTTGAGGAGAGAGGAATCTCACACACGTGTATCCAACCACAATCTCTGTCCCTAGGTGGGTCACCTTATCACCATATACCCTTTTCCTTGTGATTATATTGCTCATAACATCTCCCATGAGGGAGAGGAATCTCACACATCAATCTCCAGCCACAACCTCTAGCCTTGGGTGGGTCACCTTGTCCTTAGACACCATGCCAACTTCTCCTCTAAAACTAACTACTAAAATTTGCATGATTTATCTTGGTTCTACTGGACATATTTCATGACAAGAATGGAACATTCATTTCGTATCAGTCAACTAGGGTCATGCCCCTCTCTTCACTTAATTGGATCTAATAATCTATGTTGATACATGAACAATCCCTTCCCACACAAAGGATGAACTTTCATATTTTGACATGATCATTGTACCTTTCTCCATTCAAGTGAAAGTTTACCTTTTTCAATCATGATTTTGGACACCCTCTTCCATGGAAGGATCAATTTTTGTAAAACCCTATTGGAGATGTTAGGGACATAACCTATTGATTGGGATTTTACAAGGAGTACGCAATCGAATGTAGGGTTCCATTGGGTGTGCCTACTTAGATGTAGGGCTTGAGTTCAAGGATACACCTATTCGTGATAGGGCTTAAATGTGGATGCCCATTCATATATGAAGTGGTTCATAAAGAATGCCTATTCAACATAGGACTTCTCAGATCAACATAGTTTGTTAATATATGCTAATTTGGAATAGGGCTTTAGCGTAGATGTCTATATGAGTATAGAGCCTTGGTTTGAATGCCTATCTGAATGATGGGATTTTGACTAAGAGGGATGCCTCTTCACAATAGGTCTTAAAACCAGGGGCCTAAAAAAGAGCAAGGCTTATACTGGAGGGAATGTCTATTTTGGATAGGGCTTGGGAGTTACCAACCTAAATGTATGGCTTTAACAAAGCAAGTTTCCTACTTAGGATAGGACTTTCATAAGAGAAGATGCCTATTGAGGATGGTGCTTTAACATGGATAAATCAGGGCCATATCTTATCATGGGATTGTGAATTTGAGTAGCATGGGCCAGATTTTGGTATACAAGATTCATACGCCATTTAAGCCTTAGGGACAACCAAGAGATTAATTTGGGAGTCCCTACATGATGTGGATCCTAGATTGTGTAGATGTCTACCTAAGCATAGGTCTTTGATAGATGAAGTGACAATTCTTGATAAGATTTTGAGATGCAAGTTTCCTATAGAAAGTAGGGATTCAATGTTGGTTCCTACATGAGTGTAGGGCTTTATGGTTATAAGGAAAGGTTCCTATTCAAGATATGGCTTGTGGTTTAGTTTAAGGTCTTGGTATAAGACCAAAAAATATATGTTAATGGACATGGTCTAGTT
Organism: Alisma plantago-aquatica; assembly: GCA_963693085.1. Taxonomy (NCBI): domain Eukaryota; kingdom Viridiplantae; phylum Streptophyta; class Magnoliopsida; order Alismatales; family Alismataceae; genus Alisma; species Alisma plantago-aquatica. The sequence continues at coordinate 456,249,482 of OY856411.1, read as the reverse complement.
AGTTCCTAATGAGGTAAATCTTTCTTGTATTAAATTAAGATTACTACCAGACAATAAAATTCCGTTAACATACATAACCAAAATTATGAACATACTCCCACTGATCTCGAGATATATGCAGGGGTCAATAATGTTTCGTTTGAAACTGAAATTAGCAATGGTTTCATTAAACCTTATATACCATTAACTCAAAGAGTGTTTCAATCCATCTAGTGTGTTTCTATGTTTGCATACCATGCCTTCCTAACCTTCTATAATGAAAACTTCAAGTTTATGCATATGGACATCTCATGAGTACTCATTAAGAAAGGAATTTGTCACATCCAATTGATGCAACTCAAGCTCATAATGAGCAACTAATCCATGAAAATTCAAAGAGAATCATTCCTGAACACATGGAAAAACCTCATATAATCAATACCCTTTTTTAAGTGAAACCATTTGGAAAAACTATTGATTTATGTCATTCAAATTTTCCTCTACAATCACATTTGGTCTTGTAGATCTACTTTCAACCGACTACTTTGTGTCCCAAAGGCAACCGAATGGATTTCCATAATTGTTTTTAATCTATAGAGTTCAACACATCTTCAAGGAATCAATCCATTTAGTATAACTAATATATGTAATGTCTATCAACCAAGAAACCAAATCCTTATTTCCACTTTTTCAAATTCTATTTGGTAAAAAATATTATCACTAAAAAAGGTAGATTTTGTTTCTCTAGTAGATCTTCTTAATGTTGGTTCTTGTGGTGCTTCAATATTCTCATTGGTGATGGTACCATTTTGGTACGGTTGGTTATATAGTATTGTCTCCTCATTGTGAAGTGGTTCAACACTAGGAGAGTTCTAAATATCTTTTGGAATAGATGATATATATATATATATATATATATATATATATTGCTGAGACCCCATTTTTCTCACTCAATTGAAAATCACGATAATGTAGACACCCTATCTAATGATGTAGTTTGTTCCATTTTCTAACATTTCCCACATTTACCCACATTTTTTCACATTTTCTCACAATTATTTATATTTTTTTGTCTATTTAATATATTTAGTTTTCACCCACTTTTACCTAGTTTGGGGCTTTCTATATAGAAATATCTTGTCCCATGCTAAACTAAAATCTACCCTCAGTTCTACTTTTTATAAGACTTTTTCATAAATGCCTAGTTGAATGTATCAAATAAAATATTCCCTTTTCCCCACAAATATTCAATTGTCTTTTTCTCTCAAAAGTACATACCTTTTTACACTAATAAAGGATAATGTTGGATCAATATCTTTGTCTCTTTCCTTCATTATATTATTCATTTTTATTTAGATTCTACATTTCAACAGGTTCCATCTTAAATATCACCCAAAACATTCCAGCATATCCAAATTCTAGAAACAAACCATCATTATCTCTACTTGATGACCCCTGGTGGATCCATGCTTTTCACCAAGGTGTCATATGGAAAAATCCCAAATTTCTATGCAATAACCTATGGTGCATCACATAAATCCACAAATGAATTTCCCTTCAAGTAATCTATTTTTTTATCTTTCAATTTTCTTCCTTCTATTCTTCCCAAGAACCCGTCAGATCAGAGCCATCCGCATGTGCCATGTGGCAAATTTCATCAATCCATAGACCACACCTCTGATGCATCATTGCAACACACAAACACTTCTAGAACCTTCCAATTGGAAACCCAAACCCTAAAATCTACCTATAAATAGACCCCCACACCCATTGTATTTTGGGCTCCTTTTAACCCTCCTAAAGCCAGAGGATCAACTATTTCCCTCTTTATTTTTCTACATTGTTTGTGATCAGAGGATACTTTGTCTTACACCACCTGCTCTCTAAATGTCGACATGATGCTAAACAATATACAAATGTTGCTTTTTGTTCTATTTTCAAAATTGTTATTAGTTAATTGAATTGTTTAATTCTGCACAGTTTTCAAAGACCGATATCTTATTCTATTAAATCTTTCTCTCTCCCTCCCTATGCATCAGTCCAAACCTACAAGGACAGATCGACCCTATTAGAGGTCTTGAGGCAATTGGGACCTTGACATATAAAAACCAAGACCTTTATGGAAATGACAAGAAAGTGAGGCCATCCCAAGCCTCAAAGGTTCACCAACAATAAACACTTTTTTACGTTTTTCACCATTTTTCCTTCATAATAGCATTAATCACTATAGTATTAATCTAAGATGTCTGAAAGGGATGCAATACTATTATTGGGTGATATGGGTTGCTAATACTTCCTCACTTGTAATATGATCATTGAGTTTGATTTTTGAAAACATGCATACCTTTCTTATCTGCTCTTGGGTAGAGTCAAAACTGGGTCTTTTGTATTTTCCCACTGATTTAAAAACCGACCTCTATTTTTCCCTTTTTATAGCTGGGTGGTGACTCCTAAAGCTTTGTCATTCATCATTTTCTTTTGCTTCTCAGTTGTTTCATATGAACTTAGGACCATCCTCGATGAGGCGATTTTGCGAGTTGGGTACAAAAGTTTGGTGACTCCACTAGGGATAGTCATATAGTCTAAGTTGCATTTTCCTTCTATTCGTCTCATGTTTTACATTGTTTTCTAGTAGTTAATATTTTTGTTCTTTTTATTTACGAAAATCTAGAGTTTTTTTGAAAAAAGATTGATGAAACATTCGAGGAATTTTCCAAAAAAAAATTCACAAAAAACTTTGTTGCAGAACACTATGTTCCATTAGAAGAAAAAAAAATAAGTTTTTGTTGCTTTCTATTCCCCTTTGCTTTACATTTTTTGGCAGTTTGTCAACTGCCATATTTTCTAAACAATATTGTTAATTTAAGATTAGCTTCCCCCCCTCTAGGGTTAGCTTCTTCTTTTATATTAGGATTATCCTCTACTTCCTTCCCTTTTTCTTTCTTCTCTTCTGCTTCCTTTTTTTAAAATAACAAATATATAAGGAAAAGAGAGAAAAGGATTAGACATGTTTTCAGGATGATCAAGATCTTTTCTTTTCTAATTATTGGATAATTGTTCTTGTGTGTTCTTATCATTTATCCTTAATGCTTTTTTATTGTTGACTTATTCTAGAAAAATATAATTATCTTACTTTCATAACAGACGGATTCCAACACTCATGTTGGATACCAGAAAGTCGAAAGGCACTAGCAGTATTAAATTGGATTTCCAAAGTCCACTAGGACACCCCCCCTTATAACTCACAACTGATTGTGGTCTTCATGGTCATGAGGTCTATCGGGAGTAGTACCCATAGCTGAAGAACCTACTTTACCCCAACAATGATTTTTATCATGTTATCCAACTTAAATGCATGTGCTAAACACAATAGTATGTGTCAGAGTCATAAAGGGACTCAATGAGTCTTGAATGTTAGTTTCAGGGAATTAGGAATACTAGTGAATCATCCTAAAGTTTCACATATATAATTTGAATTTCTTAATAAAGTTTTATGATAAAAGTTAAACAATGGACTTAATGGAAATAGCCACAATTTATAAAATTGCATTACATTATCAAAATGATAGATCTAGTTCTTAATTACACTAAATAACTCACATTTATTTTAATATGTAAAGAAATAAGAAATAACTCTTATATTTTTTATTTTCAAGATAATTCCTCAAGTATACATAAAAAGAGAGTAAGTAAGTCCTTGATTGGATAATCCCTCTGAACCACTAAATTGGACTCAACTACTTAACTAAGGAAATGAGAATTCACTTTATGTCATATTTTAATACATATACACTAATATAAGGACCCATGTGAATTTTATGAACAAAAGATGATCAATACCTAAATATAAATGGATAAGAAGATTCTAGAATCCTTCATCATCTTGTACTTCAAATTTGAGGTCATTAGAATTATTTTAACTACCTAATTTAATTTGTAAAGATTATATAAAGTTTTAATAAAAAAATCATCAAACAATCCTTGCCTAACCTAAGTGCCAAATTAATCAGCTATCAAGCATGGAGGTTGTCTCCCTTACCCGAGTCCCAATTTTTTTTGGGACTCTACAACACTGCAACCCATCCTCCCATCCAATATCTCTCTAGAAAATCCCAACAGCACCAAAATCCTCCCTCACCTTGTCCTCATCCTCCCAAATAATTAGAACCCTAACACATAGGATTATAGTGCCCTAGATCACTCAGAATCCCATAATCAAAGCATATATCCCCTTTTATAGCGTGTCCATGTTTCTCTCACTTTCAGACCCTAAAACTCATATAAATGATGTCCTAACAATATCCAACTTTGTGAATGTTACATATCTATTTTAACCTCATTCCTCTTAACATTTCTGGATTTATGCTTACATATCCCTATTGTTGCAACATTTCATGAATGGATCCATTTCTACTAATGTTTCCTATCTTTTGTAGGAAAAAGCCCCAAATCAGCATAACCATTAGCATGACGTGATGGACCTTCTAATCATGAGGGAAGACTGATGGGACTCCCATGAGATCATTTAGTATCCAACTGACAAAGCTATGCCCAACCACTCAACATCAAAGAAGCCAAGACCTAGGTCAATCATCAGTCGATTGAAGGCAAAGCAACCCACTGTCCCAATGGCTGACCTACACTCAAATCATGTTTGAGCATCGACCACCCGTTGATGGGCATTCAACCCCAAGGACCATAGCATCTGAAGACTTTCCTACAACTAAGCCACAAAGGACCCATTGGGTAGCCAACACTTGATGGCTTCACATCTTGACTAGTGGTCAACCATCTACTGCTGAAGAACCTGACATAGTGCATTGATGGATGGTTAGAGCCATCAACCAATGACGGCACAAGCAATCACTCATGGCACAACAGAGATGTAGATGATGATGAAACAAGCCTGTCGATTGATGGGACCTCTATAAAGGACATTGCCACTATAGTTAGTTAAAGCAGTTCCCTCATAAATGCATATTTAACTATTTTATTGCATCTTGTAGATCATTACTTACATTTTTTTGAAAATTTCCTAGTTTTAGAATTAATTGTATTACTTTATCTTTTCTCTCTTTAATTAGAGTTTTATTAAAATTGATTGGATTTTAAAGGAAAATGTCCCCATCACTCCAAGCCCCAAAAGACCCAGGAATTAGATGCTTCACTTGCACATTCAGCCTTCCAGACTTTCCAGTCGATCGACTGTCATCCCAGTCAATCGACTCACAAGCAAAGTCTAGAAACTCCAACCAATTGACTTGCATTCCATTCATCACCTCAGCAAAAAGAGTAAGCCAAAGTTAAAATTGAGAAGGTTCATTATACAGACAAAGAGATCGGTTGATCACTAATCGGTCGACTGACTTGCCTTTGGGTCAAAGCAAGCATTAAAGGCAATCGATCGAGTGGCATCCCAGTTGATGGACTCTCCAACAAGACTTAGTCAAAATCCAAATTGAGAAGACTCATTATTACAAACAAACAGATCAATTGATCACCAAACATCAACTGACTTGTCCTCGGGTTAAAGCATACATTTAATCCAATAGAATGACCAGGATTCCAATCAACTGACTAGCATCATGGACCAAGTCAATCCAACATCCCATAGAATCAACATTTAGGGTTCATGCCTCATCCCGCTATAAAAAGAAGGGGATTGTAACATACTGAATCTCAGGGTCTTTCCTGCAATTTACCCACTTTTGAGATTTTCTTTGCCTTCTAGTCCATTTGGACCTTTTTCATAAATTTCCCATCCTTTTCGATCATTTTTGGACTCCTTGTGTAATTTGAGCACAATTCAAGATTTAAATTACCTTTTTACCCCCATTTATGATAATAAAGGGGTGTTTGCACAAATAACCCTCCTAAGGTAATAATTAAGGGCCAATAATGCAAAATGTAGTTTTATGAGATATATAAGTAGATAATGTTAATTTGGAGCTTTTTGGATAAATATATTAGTAATAATGTGTATTTGAATTAATTAGGAGAACATTAACCTTAATTGTTTCTCTCTCCTCGAAATATGATTTTAATTCATTAAAATATGTTATTTAATTAAGAAATGATTATTGAAATTTTAATGTGCTTAATATCTCGAATTTTACTCACATAATCCATTAAAAGAAGACTTTTCATATAACTCATTCATTTTAATATATTAATAAACACTTTAATGAGCAATATATTTATTAAGGGACATATTATGAGTAAAATGAGAATATAATTGCATAGAATGGTTCGACACATTAAGTTGTGCATGTGGTTAAAATTTGGAGTTAATTGGAGTTGATTTGACCCTCCAAATATACTTTTAGAGCTTTTAATATAGTGTGATATAGTGGTTGAATCGATTTTCATTCATTTCATTTACATGTCACGCGTAACGTTAATGTTCGGTTCGATTTCCCTTGTCACACAATGAACCACGCTGGACGCTCATCCAACGGCCGTGATCCGCTTCCCAATTGATCCAATGGCCCTCCCGCCGTCTTCTTCCTCCGGCCATCTGAACAGACGAACCGCTCTAGCCCCGTCGACTCGTTCTTACTCTCCTCTCAACCATTTTGCGTGATTCTTGTCCTGTTGGCTTCGTCTCCTGCCACCGGTTCGAACAAACCCTAACTCATCGCCTACTTCGTTGATTTGGCAAAACGCCTAATCAGGGCCTCCTTCTCTTCTCTGTCGTGAGGTTACAGAAGGGACTAGAGCCCTCCTCACGCCTATATAAGGCTGTAGAAAGGACCTACGAGCTTCGAGCTTTCTTCCTCCTCCTCTAATTTCTTCGCACCCTGCCCCGATGACCCTGACCTACTCGAAGTACCCCGCCGGCAATGGCGAACCAATGCTACCTGCTCCGACCACCTTGGGACAATTCAACGTTAGGTGAGCATCCTCCACTTATGTTCTTCCTTTCCATTGCACCTCCTCGCCTCGCGATGCCCCCGAACGTCGGGTCCTGTAAGCTCGCCGTCGAGCTCCGCCGCCACCTACTAGTTTGTGTTCTTGTGCACCTCCGCCCGTGCAGAGGGGAGGGTTTGACTCACTTTTCCTCTGCGAACTCGATGGAGTGCCTAGCTTTGGCCTTCCTCCTCGTGTTCAAGTCTTTTGATTGTGTTTTCTTCCCTTGCTCCTTTGTTGTTTCCGGTGAGTTTGTGAGCTACTGAGGTCCCCGCCATGTGACAAGGGTTCCTCCAGCTTCGTCTAGTCTCAGAGGACCCATTCACATCGTCCCTTGGTTGAGCTTTGGCCTGGTGAGGCGAGGCAGTGCTAGAGTCGAAGCTCCAGGAGACACTGCTCGCACCATGGCCTGGCTGAGGAAGAAGCCAGGTCAGTAAATGACCAGGGCAACCCTCGCCCCTCTGATCATATGATTCATGTCACAAGGGCAGAAGTGTCCTCTCACACTCTTGTTGTGTTTTCTCGCAAAGAGCAAGGGTTATGTCTGCATGCCTCTTTTGTCCTTGACATTTTAATTGAATCAGTTAGCCGATGAAGGGTATTTTGGTCATTTCACCTGCTATTTACATCGAATTGTATTTTCATTTAATGACTGTCACACTATGGTTTTCTTGCATTCTGATTGGCCGATTTTACTTAATTCATAGTAAATTGGTCCTTGCTCAGAAAAATGCAAATAAATAGTCAATGGAAAGGATTTTTCATGTAGAACCTGGTTTTATAGTTTTTGAGTCCCAATTATGATTCCTTTTTCGAATTTTTCTTTGAATGACTTTTTAAGTGTATAAAATGTTCTAAAATACATAATTAATTCATTTAACTCCAATTTGTAAAATAAAATATGTTTTATTATTCAGGAGAATATGACTAATGTATTGGACTGGGTTTTGAACCTTAAATCGTGGTTTTGTAAAATTAGGATTTTCCTATGCTTTAAGCCTTATATATACTAATACATGATAATGTTTGTAACTAGGGGAATATGGAATGGTGATACAATCAGATTGGTGAATGTGATGGTAATTAATTAAAAAAGGTACGTGTCTCCTATGTATGTGAATCATATTATGTGAACATCTATGATGAATGTGAAATCTATGTGGAATGTATATTGTGTAATCAACCTACTCTTTAGTTGGGATCTTATCCAATCCTACAAACATTATGTTCTAGCCTTGATATCCTCCAAAATGCCTTTATTTGGCTCTTTACATATTTGATGCTTTTGTTGCCATTATGGCTCATCTATTTGAACTATGTGAATCTTGTTGTTGCCTATGTTGGCTCATCTTTTTGAAATACTTGGAAACATTGTATATTGTTGTTGCTTATGTTGGCTCCTTTATTTCTTGTGTTTTATTCCCAATGCTATGTCGCAATCTTGTTATATTTCTCAATACTGCCAAGTGACTATTTAAGCATGATGTATTTTAGGCCAAATGACAATGTAGTGTACATTAGTACAAACCACCCATAGGGCACTGAGGTTTTAGTCCTCCTGCCGGGCACTGGGGTTTTAGTCCCCCTGCCATTTTATATATTAGGGACTGGGGTTTTAGTCCCCCTACCACTTTTTATAGGCACTGGGTTTTAGTCCCCCTGCCACTGGTGAGGTCCAGTAGGTGGCTCACCCTATATTGAGATGACTTTGTGTCTTAATATATATTCATTCTATGTGATTATTATTGTGGTGATTGTTTATGGCAGTTTTCTCTCTCTTATTCATATACTTGCCTCATTTCTTTTAAAATCTCTTGATGTAGAGAATCTTTTATATTGCAATGCTTTAGATTATTTAATTGTCCTATTTCTCTTGAATAACACATACTTTTATCTTTCTCTTGCTGGATGACCCCAACCATCCAGGCTAGGATCAGAGTGCGCATGGAAGCTTGGTGAACCTAAGGCTAAGGATAGGACAAGAAGAAAAGGGAACATATAGCTTGCATGATCATAGTTGCTTTTATATATTAAGTTGTTTTGTTTGGAGACAATATTGGTTTAGTGTAAGTCTTACTCTACCTAGATCCTATGTTTTGTATAAAGATGTACCCCATTTGGGAAAAAAAATTTATTGTACTCTTTATACATTTTGAATAAGGTCAAGTTTTATTTCTTCCGCTGCCACACATTGGTGTTTTTGTTTGCCGTGATTTTTAGTAGAGACTTGGTCTTTACAGGGATTCCAAGTACAAAGGAGGATCTTCTGCACTTCATTCTTGGTAGTCTTAAAGACCCCCTAGGGTGCACGAAGCAAGGATGGGAGAAAATGAGCCATTATCATTCTCATAGACATTGCTTCACTATTTCATCTTGGCAACATTACTATTTCTATCCCTATACTTCTATATTTGTGTCTATTATGTCTAGGTAGTTTCTCTACTAGTGCATGGGGAGTAGCCCAAAGCCCCTTTTACTTTAATTGTAGTTAACCCCAACATTTTCATTTTTACATTTTTTCCACCTAACTATGCACTTTTTTTTGTTAGATAGATTATATTCTTTGTAAGGTGATGAGATCACTTGATACCAATAAGAACAAAGGATAAATCTCCTAATGAGATTCGTTGATGGAGTTTATGATCTTTTTACCTAGTTTATCTTGTCTATTATAATTCATGGTGACAAGATCACTTGATCCATGAGTTTGAACACCGGATTAGAAATCACAAATTCTTGATGAGATAACCTAAAACTTGTTGGACGGTTGAACAAGGATCCTCAAATTTTGAGATCTTGGGTTTGAGAGAATTTTGACCCTTGTGAAATTTGTGCTATTTAATAAAAAATCCACATGGTCCTGATTTAATCATTAAAATTTAGGAGTTGAAATAGTTAAAATAAGAATTTGGTCTATCGTGGTAATCCCCAAAACCCACAATATTTGTTAGAATTTTAAATTGGAATCCATTTTAACTAGTTTTACTTTTGCAATTTTCATTCTTGCTTAGTCTAGATTGCTATCTTTAAAAATGGATCTTAAATATTGTTCATTGAAATTAGTTCAAACTTAAACTCTTAAAAATGTTGTCCCATGGGATCTATACATTCCTATATGAAAAGTAACTTTCTTGTGAGTTGATAGCCGTTAAAAGGTTAAACTTGGGGATAATTTCCCTAGTGAATTTGATGTGCCAACGGCGTGCGTCAAATTTGGCTGATATGTTTCTTATTTTAGGTCATTTATTTAGGATGATATGTTGCTTCTTTTAGGTCATTTATGTAGGTCATAATTTCACTAGTGAATGCATAAATAATCTTTTTATCGCATCTTTTATGTCATTTATTTAGGACATTATGTTGCTTCTTCTCAATTTAGGAATTAATTGCAATTACCTTACTTTTGTCTCCTTAATTAGAGTTCTTAATAGTTTTTTTAACATTTTGTAGGTTTATGCTTATTCTAGCTCCTTCAACCCCAAAGTCCAAGAATATACATGATCACCCAAAGGATTAGAAGATCAAGAGACTTTAATTGCAAAACTTCAGGCTCTCAAAAGACCAGTGGGTCAATTGGCCCCCTCCAGTCGACCAACCTAGTAGAAGAATGGGAAGGAGTCACAAACACAAAAAAATCAACTGAACATCCATATGATTGACTCAACCCCATCCAGGAAGGCCTATTTCATGACCGAACTAGTCAACTCACATTGAATTGGTCAACTGCCCTCCATTCACGTTGATGTATCATATCATCCAGTCACCCGATTGACTTCCAATTGGATGGTGGCCCCACTTGAAATCCATGTAACCACTTAATCTATTCGACCGATTGGGTTGCCAACCGATTGACTGAGGCAACGAATCAAGATAATTCTAGCTCTTACATGAACTGTTTTTAGGTTTCCAAGGCACTTTCTCTACCATAAAAGGAGGGCATTACAAATAAGGGACCAACCCCCTATTACCTCATAACCATGTCCAAGATAATAGAGCAAGGATAGGCGAGATTGATTCACATTCTTCCTTGTATAATCTACAAGTGTTGCTAACAACATGATTTTTCCCCCTATCTTTATTAATATTTCTATGAGAAATATAGAGTTGTTTCCTTTTGCTGGGACATGGGGAGTAGTCCCATGAGCTTGTAACATGTCATAGCCAATGTTGATTCCATCAAATAAATAAAATATGTGTCCTCAATCATTTAAAAATGTGAATTATGAAATGATCCCTCTTTCTTCATGATGGTTATGATCCATAACGATGAATCCTACACTTATGGACCAAAACTTTGAATGAGACTCACAAGTTTCCCAATCATATTTGGATGGAAACTTGTTGAATGATTGACCATGACCCACAAACACCGAAATCACTGTGCCTATGGGTATCCTTATCCATGTGATCTATTTATGAATGGAAAGTATGTTTATGATCCTATTCTATATTTATCTAAAAATAATTAAAATTGCTAAGAACATTACATAAACTTGTGGCGGTGAATCCCAAACTCCCAACAATCGCTTGAATTGAAGTTAATTCTTGATGATTTAGTATTACTTTGCAAGTTTACTTTCTGGTTTTAGTTATAATTCTTTTGATAATTTAGTTTTATTTCTACCATTTTACTTTCTTGTTTTAGTTTTAGTCACTCTCCATGAATCAGATTCTAAATATGGTTCATTGTGATTGGTTCAATTTAATCTATTAAAATTTTTGTCCCACGGGATTAATATCTTTCTACACAAAAGTTAACTTGCTTGTTTAAAAGTGAGTTGATAGGCTTTAAAAGGATAAACATTTGCATTAATTTTCCTAGCAAATTCGTTGTGCCGATGATGCACATCAAATTTTGACACCATTGTTAGGGACAACAGAGTTTCTTTCAATCCCCAATTTATTTCAATAATTAGGACTTTTTATTTCTAATTGATATTCTTTGTTATCTTCTTGAATCATTCCCACCTCAGAATCAACGTGTGTTGATCTTTTTTCTAGGTACTAACGGTTTATGTGACACTCTCAAGGTGTTTACTCTAAATCATTTGTATTCAACTTCGAGATCAAATACAACTGGTCTAATTCTATGGAGGGAGACATCATCACCACATGGGAGGCCTTCCAAGAAAAATTCTTTGAAAATACTTTTCCCCGTTCTTCACTTATCAAATTTGGGGGAAAATCACCCAATTCACCATGGTTCCAGGAAAAATCTTGGGTGAATCTTGGGAGAAATATAAATAACTCCTTCTCTATTTTCCACATAATGGCATCTCCCATGTGCAATTGATTGAGAATTTTATGGAGGTGTTCAGAAAGGATACCAAGACCTTCCTCGATACCTCATCTGAAGGTAATTCAATGTTGTAAAATTTTGACAGTGCTTAGGAAGTTGTAAAAAGAAGTACAAAGACCCAAGCCCAATCTAGTCAAGGGCAAGGGTGATTTCTCAAAGTAGCCAAAGTAGAAGATAGCTCCAAGCTCAATTTTATTTCCAAAAGCCTCAAGATGCTTGCCTTGAAGAAAGATCGACCAGAGTCCTCTTCCAATGCCTATGAAAGAAGAGGGAAATCACAACAACCTCAATATCTGCAAAAATAAGTAATATATGCAAATTTGCTTTGGTGGAATTTTCCAAGGCTATGATCACTTCACACAATAGTGCAAACTTCTCTACAATACTCTCATGCAACTGGAAGATGGGCAACATATGGAGGATCTCAACTCCATCCATAGCATTCCTGACCAAGCCTATTACAATCTGAATTAAACTAGAAATCATACCGGTTTCCATTATGGCATCCCAGCTGGTGCAGAAAATGCAGCTGAATAATGATTGTAAATGAACTACTAAGGTCATCCACCCCCAAGGTTCCAATACAATAATCAACAAAATTTCAGGAACCAATAAAACTATCAGAATAACTTCTAGAACCATGGGCAACAACTTCAAAATCTAAATCAAGCACCACAAATGCCACAAATAACCCTCATTTACTCCACTGATGAACAAATAGCTAATTTAAGACAATTTATCCAGTCTCAGATGGTCCATCAAAATTCAATTGATTCCCAGTTGCCTCAACTCATATCTAATCAATGCCCTCCTACAAGAACTTTGTTAGACAACCTAAAAATAATCCCAAACATGTCAAGAAATTGAAAGTCACCTCCACACATTTTGGGAATGTGCATTCTCCTCCTCTTCATGATAAGCCCCATGTTGTTCCTATTGATTTCGATGATGATAGTACTATGATGATTGAGAAATAACAATTACATGAGGTAGTAGCCAATTCTAGCATTGAGAAGACTCGTGTTGTCGGGACCCCACACATTGAGGCCATTGTACCCAAGATTCCATCTATAAGGCACACCTCCACATACCAAGCATGCCTCAAGTAGACAAATCTGGAGGCTAGATTCGTGATATTTAAAGAAGCCATGAAGAATCTTCATGTAGACACCCCCTTCTTGGATGCACTTTTTGAAATGTAAGCATGGTCAATGTACTTCAAGTCTATCTTGACCAAGAACTACACCACTATCGTGTGATTTCTACATCATCTTTTCACATACTATCACACACAAATTTGGTTCATTCTGGTTTTATTTAGCCTCTTTTCATATTAATTTTTCCATCTTTTTATTAATTTACTTATCGCATAACTTGCACTGTAGATATGTCTTAAAAGAACTGATTTCAGAGCTTAATTCTGCTAAAACAACAGAATGCACGTCGTGCAAGACAAATGCATGACGTGCATCACACAAGATGAAGTTTTGTTTCAACCAAAATAGTAGAATGCATGGCGTGTTCGGGCCTTGAACATGGCGTGCGAGTTTCCAGAAATGTACAGAAAAGCATGTGCACGACGTGCACCTGGAGCGTCAAGCAACCAAGAAAACTTCTGGAAAGTCGCACAACGTGCATTATTTATGTGCACGCCGTGCGTAGTTCACCTGGAGCAAATCATTAGTGTTGGTGCACGACGTGCACCCAGAATGCACGACGTGCACCTGCCATTTTTAGAAATTTGAAAAATACGAGTTTGAGTTTAAAGAAAGGAGGGAACAGAAGGGGCAGTTATGCTCGGTCATTTTGTGTCAGTTCCCTGGTCCCAGAGCAAGCCTAGAGAAGAGGAGGGCAATTTGGAGGAGAAAAGAGGTGGTTCCTTACCAAAGAAGCTCATCTCTTCCTCTCTTATTCACCATTGTCTTCTCCAAGGTGCAGCCAAGCTTCCCCAACTTCGTGCAGTTTCTTGGGAAAGGAACTAGTCCATTTTGGAGCAGCTAAAGAAGGAAAATTTCATCCCCAAGCCAGAATTCCTCCTTCTTATAGTTACAACTTTAGATCTCTTTGTTTTTCCTCCTCTAAATCATGTTTCGAACTGAATTTTCTGTAACAAATCTACAAGGCGTGGTTATGGATGAATAATTCTCTTTTTCTTAGGCATGTGAGAGTAGCTCCCATGTCATACCATGTATGGAAAAATGATTTCATACTAAATACTATGCTTCTTGTTTTTCTACCATGAATGTACCGGTTTATTTATTCTCTTGCATGTATTGTTGGCCACTTTATATGCATGTTTTCTGCATTCTTACTCGATCTGAGAAGATAGGTAAGAATGTATGGAGGTACCCTTCTTGGCAACTCTTTCTCTACCATGGGAGTGGAGAGAGATGAGTTGAGGAACATGTTGTGATCAAAAACAAAATTTATGCACCAGAGTTCATCTTTGAGTTGCGATCGTTACACTTGCATCAAGAGGTGAAGTGTAACAAGAGCTTATGTATGTTTAAATTATCATGTTCCTATGATATGCTATGATATGTGAGTGAAATCCTAATGTCCAAGATCCATTAATATTTGAACCTAAACTTTTCTAGTAATATTTTCATTGTTAGATTTTAAATCTGAATTTTTTGCAATTAGATAATCTTCACCATATCTTTTAAATCGATCTAGATTGTTGAACTATAGTTCTGTTGCACTCATTTAATTGCCTAAGCTCCTTGTATTCGACCTCGACTACAACTACTCTCGTATACTTGCGAGATATAACTAGTTGATTAAAAGGTCATTCCTATGATCGAAACTCGTTAGTGTAAATAACCAACAAGTTTGGGCGTTGTTGCTGGGGAGATAAAGTAGTTTATTTGGAGTAATAAGTACTAATAAGTATTCGAGACTAGATCATCATTTCCATATTTGAAATTTCATATACCTTTTAGTAGTGTTCTCAATTCCTCTTTTTATTTTTTTTCAAGTTGTATGTGTTGCTCACAATGAGGTCTTCAAACATCCGCATTGTTAGACCTTGAAATCGAGCGTACTCTTTCAAGCTTGAGAAGAGTAGAACAACCACTGCTAGGAGGTACTATGCCATCACCATCATCACCACCATCATCTTCTTCACTCTTTGAGGAAACTACACCAAGCGATCCAGCCATGGAGGATGACCGCCCTTTAAAGGATTTCGTGATGCCAGTCACCACAAACATCTGTGGGTCCATTGACTTGCCTGTTGTAGAAGCAAAAAACTTCTCAATTGTTCCTTCTATGATGCAAATGATACAACAAAATCATTTTGGAGGCACAGCCAATGAAGACCCAAGTCTTCATGTTGCCGAATTCTTGGAATATCTGAATACCTTCAAAATTAACGGGGGTCTCCTGAAGTAGTGAGACTTATGCTTTTTCCCTTCACTCTAAGAGATAGAGCTAAGGTGTGGCTTTTGTCTCTTCCAAAGAAGTCAATCAAAAGTTGGGATCAACTCTTAAATGCTTTTCTTGCAGAATACTTCCCACCCAGTAAAACAACCCAATTGAGGAATCAACTCACCAATTTCTCTCAAAATGAAGGAGAAACTCTTTATGATACATGGGAACCGTTTAAGGATCTTCAACTCCTTTTCCCACACCATGGTTTAACTAACTAGTTTTTGTTTCAAACCTTCTATAATGGACTATTCTATAACATTCAGTTGACACTAGATTCCGCAGCTGGTGGTGCATTAATGACTAAGTCCCATAGAGAGGCTTATGACATTATTGAAGACATATCACTAAATCATTGCCAATGGGGAGGAGATAGGGGAGTAAAATCAGCCTCTACAACTAGTTCTTCTACCGGGAAACAAGGAGGGAAACATACTGGTTGATGTCGTTGATCTTATTGTTGCTAAACTGGATGTTCTTACACAGAAGTTTGAGAAGATGACTACTATGCAAATCCAATCAGTTGAAGTTATATGTGAAGCTTGTGGTAATGCAGGACATACTTCTTCTTCATGTTTTGCTCCTAATGCAATTGAAGGGAATTTTGAACAGGTGAATGCTATTGGAATGCAAGGGAATAAGCAATACAATCCCTATTCCAACACATACAATCCTGGATTGAGAAAGCATCCTAATTTCTCCTATAGGAACACAAGCAACACTCAAAACTTCCAACAAGGACAACAACAACCACAACAAAAACATGTAAACCATCAAGGGAATCCGCCAAGTTTCAACAATAGGGGTTACCAACAACCACAACAACCCCAAGGTTCTTCCCTAGAAGCTATGATGGAAAACTTTATATCTACACAAATGCAGCAGAATGAAGAACTTCGAGGAAATGACAAGCTGTTGAAAGATGCCATTGCTCAACTTTCTGCAAAGGTGGATGGTATTTCCACTCACACCAAGATGTTGGAGAACTAAATAGCACAACAAGATTTAACTCAACAAAGGACTCCACAGTCCGGTTCTCTTCCAAGCCAACCGGAAGTAAACCCAAGACAACAAGCTAATGCAATTATTCTAAGAAGTGGAGCTGAGATTGAAAGACCCTCTCCATCCAAAGAGAAGAACATGGAGGTAGTCAATGAAGGGGAGTCCAACACCCCTAATTGCAACAAGGAGAAAGGTAAAATTGAAACACCACCTTCTTTTAAGGTAACTACATCTTTTCCTCAAAGGCTTACCAATAAGAAGGAGGACCTCAAGTTTACGAAGTTTATGGACATTATTAACCAATTACATGTCAATCTTCCTTTTGCTGAAGTTATTGCTGAGATGCCTTCTTATGCTAAATTCCTAATAGATATCTTGACTAAAAGAAGAAAAGTTGATCAGGTTGAAATAGTAATGCTTTCAGAAAGAGTGAGTTCTATTATTCAAAACCGCCTTCCACAAAAGCTTGATGATTTGGGAGCTTTTACACTGCCATGTAAGATCAACAATACCACTTTTGACAAAGGTCTAGTAGACCTTGGTGCTAGTATTAGTCTTATGCCATCCACCTTATGGAAAGAATTGGATCTTGGAGACTTGAAGCCAACAAAGATGGCTATTGAGTTAGCTGATCATTCTATTAAATACCCAAAAGGTATAGTGGAATATGTACTAGTGCAGATCGAGAAGTTCTATATACCGTGTGATTTTGTTGTTCTTGATATGGTGGAGATCCCTTCCAACCCAGTTCTTTTTGGAAGGCCATTCTTGAGGACTGTCGGATGTCTTGTTGACATTCGGGAAGGAAAGCTCACTCTACGTGTTAATGAAGAAGCAATGGAATTCTTTATTCATGATGCAATGAAAGCACCTGCATGTGTTGAAGAAATATGTTTGTTAGATACTACTAATCCAATTGAGGATGATAATGAAGATATTTCTGATTTGATGATCAATATTTATGATAATGATATGACTGAACTCAACAATTCAGAAATTTCTGGAGCACTTTCTATTTCTAAAGCACAAACTAATAATCAAGATGCTCCACTAGTTGATGATAAAGTTGATGAAGGTACAATAGGGAAAAAGGTAGAACTAAAAGCCCTTCCACCTGGGCTAAGGTATGCATTTCTTGACCCAAACTCTACATCCCCTGTTATAATAAATAATGAATTAACCAATGACCAAGAAAATAAATTACTTGCTGAATTGTGTTTGTATAAAGACGTCATTGGTTATTCCATAGATGATCTAAAAGGCATTCATCCTTCAATATGTATGCATAGAACTAATATGGAAGATGATGCTAAACCAACAATTGAACCACCTAGGTGTCTTAATCAAAATATGCTTGAAGTGGTAAAGAAAGAGATTTTCAAATTAATTGATGCTAGAATCATTTATCCCATCAGTGACAACCCTTCAATTAGTACCATTCACGTGGTTCCTAAGAAGGGAGGTGCAACTATCATCAAGTGAGACAATGATGAGTTAATACAAACATGTATGGTTACCGGTTGGCGTATGTGTGTTGACTATCGACGTCTGAATAAGGCAACCCACAAGGATCATTTTCCATTACCTTTTATTGATTTGATGCTTGAACGCCTCGCTAAGCATTCTTATTTTTGTTACCTGAACGGGTATTCCAGATTTTTTCAGATCCCTATTTATCCATCCGACCAAGAGAAAACCACATTTACTTGTACTTATGGAACATATGCCTATCGTCGTATGTTGTTTGGTCTTTGCAATGCTCCCGCTACTTTTTAGCGGTGTATGATGGCCATATTCTCTGATTTTATTGAAAATATAATGGAGATTTTCATGGATGATTTTAGTGTATACGGTGATTCTTTTGATCAATGTTTATTGAACCCGTCTTTAGTCTTAGCTCACTGTAAAAAGGTTAACCTAGTGCTAAACTGGGAGAAGTGCCATTTCATGGTACAATATGGTGTAGTACTAGGACATGTTGTATCTAACAAAGGTATTGAAGTGGACATGGAAAAAGTTGAAGCCATTGAGAAGATGTCTACTCCATCTTCAGTTAAAGACATCCGAAGCTTTTGTGACAACCTCAATTTTTTTCTCTCTCTTCTATTGTACTACTCCTCTCTCATCAAGTGTCTCTTACTCAATTTGATTTTAAATATAGAATTGGATGGTTGTGATACTCCAATTTGGCGACTACCATAGTCAATTTCGCAATGTGCGACTTTAGTTTATACTTTTAACTAAGCATCTTGCTATATCTTGTCACCTTCTTATACCTATTTATGAACACTAACACCATGATATTTTGTCTTTTAAATATGCCCCACATTGTAGTGGACTCAATTTCGAATCCAACAGCCCAAAAATCACCTAAATCAGAGTTATAAATCACTAGATATGGTTATTTGAATGTTTCCATCTATTGTATTATTTTATTTGGGTTTGCAACCTTATTGGACCCAAATAAAAATCGAGGCCCAATTTCAACTTGTGGCTCAGCGGCTTGATTTATCCTCTGCTCCATCCTCTTCAGGAAAGCTTTTGACCACCGCCACTATTTATGGAAATGGGGGTGAGGGATGAAATACCCCATTATAAACCGCCCCCCAACCTAACCCTAGTACCTCCTATTCTTTCTCTTGGCTCTGTTACCCCGCTGCCTTGCTATTTTATAGCCAGCACCACCACCCGTTTTGTTCTTGTATGTTGTCGCCACCCCCAAGGAAAGCAGGAGTCCCTGCTCCTCCCAACTGAGCTATCCCGGCATCGTCGGCCCTGGGGATCACCTTCATGCGTCGTCTACCTCCTTCCCGCACTATACTTGGCAGCCAAGGATCCTTCTTCTCCTCTATAACCGCCCCCTCATCCGTCTCCTGCTCCCCATGTCTGAGCCACCTGGGAGGGGTACAGAGGCCAGCGATGGCCCCGACGCATCCTGGTTGCTGCCGGCCTCCCTCAGACCCCCACCTTCCTCCTACCGCCTCCATGGATAGCCGTCATGGTTTGGCTTGGGCGTGCTGACCGCTGAAGATGCCAGGGCGCCGTCCCCTGTCTCTGCTCTGTTCCCGCCCGGGAAACAGAGTTGCGCGAGAGCGGGTGAAGGAGAAGAGCCAACTGTAGGCTTCGTTCTTGGGTGAGAGTGGCCCAATAAGAAGATTTGGCCCAAGTCTAGAGCCCAGATCGCAGATAGGAGAGTGGTTGTAGGATCAAGGATGAACGACCGAGATCCTTCACATGATTAGCATGGTATGTTACTCATTACCCTATAGTTCTTGTTTTAATCTTCTAAAATTGATATCTCTCAAATCCCTTGGTCAAATTAGACAAATAAATATACCAAATTGATCAGCGCGACGAGACCTACACATTGAGTCTAGTCCCAGACCCTAAATCAAATGTTTGTTCCCTGATTTCTTGAAAACTCTAACATTAGTCATGTTTGAGCACATTTATTCACTATTATGTATTTAGTGTCTATTCGATCTCCTAATCATGAAATCAGTAATATTTATTCACCTTGAACAAAGTTGAGCTCGTAAGCTCCCCTTTTGATCCATGGTTGTCCCTAATGCATGTTGTAGCTTGTTCATGAACTTTAATGCATGATTATGATGAAGTTTGAATCTTTGATGTACTTATAGCCTCCTAAGCATCAAATTAGTAGTTCTTTTGCTCTTGTGACCCTAATGGAATCCCTAATCACCCCTATTGCTCATAATTACTCCTTTTTGTACATATGTACTTAGTTTGGACTTAAATGAGGAACGTTACCCCAAATTGCTAATCTTTTTGCTAATGGACATCCACTTAATCTTGTCATATGTTTCTAATGACTTAATATTGCTAATCTAGATCATCTTTTCGATATATACCTCTTGACTTGATGAATCATGATCTAGGGTTCTCTATTGTGAGTCTTTTGACCCTTTAATGCATGTAAATGCTTTAAACCTTGATATGATCATAGAAAGTGCATGGAACGTCATAATGGCATGAAACTCTACCCACACCATCATGATGCCCCCCTAAATCAGTATAAGATCACCTAATGAACTAATAAGAAACTTGTAACCTAACTTGGCCAAAACCCTAAAATGAAGATAATAAGGGTTAATGATGAGAATCTAATGCATATATGTAATCTTGTCCTTAATCAGGTTTGGCATGTGGCTAGATGGTGAAGATATGTTAGGTTATGAATCTCTGAATCAGGTATGGGCCTTATCTAGTTATATGACTATCACTTTATTTCTTGAAAAGACATATAATGTATGCTTGTTTGTCTATTTGCTCAAATATTGCCATGTAGTATTGCTATGTCTTACTCGATGTTTGTCTCGTCAGTTTTATAACTTGAACACATATATGTACAAAACTCCATTATAATATTGTTGATAAAGGGTTAACTCTCGGTGACATCCTTGAGGTCCCTCTCGTATAAAAAGGGTTAGCTAAGCTTGAGCACCCTTACGGACCCTTCCAACGAGAAGATGGTCAAAGGCCTTAAACATACTTGATATTGTTGGTATAATGGAGTGAAATGACATAAAATATGGTTTCGCATTTGTTAAACAATTAACATGTTTATTCTTGTTCATTTAGTCTTGAAATTTTTTCAAAATTATGTAAAGCTTATATCTATGTGTATCTTTCGGCCCCATACTCAACACCTCGTGTGTTGACCCATTTCTCGTATGTTGTTTTTAGGTTCAAAGATGGCTAGAAGGTTGATGGGCTTGGTGAGCTATGCTAGGTGTACTTGTTGTAAGATCCAGATATAGTATACATGAGTAGACTTGTACAAAGTGACTCTTGAACATGTAATTCAAATCATGTAATATACTGATGTTTCTTAATATATCTTGTTGATTGTTGAGATTATGTTGGTGCCTTTATCTTGTTATCTATTCATGTGTGCTAAGCTTTACGCTTCCACATTTCTCCTTTGGTATACGTTTGGTTCATGGGACTAGGATTCTGGTTCCATGACAGATGGTATCAGAGCATGAACAATAACTACACCAAACATTGCTCACATGAAACACAAACTAAACTCACCCTACATCTCAACCCTAGAAACTTAATAATATGTCCTTTGTGGACTAGGTTGACTCAGCCTCTAGGTTAGAACCTAGATGTTTTAAAACTAGGTGTATACTTGTGTAAATTACCTCCCTAGACATGATTCGTGACATGTGCTTAGGATGTCTACACAAGTGTGCACCATGTTCTTACTAGTTCTCTAGGTGTCATGATACTAGACTGCCTAATGAGTGTGGTAACTCGTTTTGGTTTTGGTTTTATTCGGATGGAGTATGGTGGTTTTCATCTCCTGTTTAAACATTGGAGAAAACATATTTCAAGTATTATTATATGTACATATGAAAAATGTTAGCACACACAGAAAGGCAGTGAGTTTCCATGCAACCTAGGAGAAAGAGATGTAACATCAAGTCTAGATAAGAGAGTTTAGATGATAGTGATAGTCTCTAGAGTTGTCTAGAGCCATGATATAGGTTTAGGTCAGTGAGTAACCTAGAAACCTAAGATGATGATAATGATATTTTTGATGATGTTGATGTTGATAAGACCCAAGTTTGTCCTTGAGAGGGCCAAGTAGTTTGATGATATGAAATGAGTTTGACCATGCAACCCTAGCTAAACCTAGCACCTTATACGATACATACCACTTGGTTGACGTGCTAAACATAGCTAGTGGGTTGACATGCTTACTTATACCTAGTCTTGTAGGTGTGGAGATATGATATATGGTTCGAGATCAACACGGGCCTCAATCTCTTTACAAAGGAAGACCTCTAGCTTGGGACATATGAATAGGGTGACATGTTGATATGAGTTGACCCGTATCGGGAGAAGGTTAGAGTACCAGAACTCTAGAATATTTGAAATGTTGAATAATATGAATGATGAAATACTTGATGTTGCGTCCCTAGCTAGACTACTTCTAAGTATATGAGTTGAGTGACCTAACGTGTGGTTTCCTTGAAAATGTTGAATCCTAGATTTCCTATGAAAATATCTAACCCTAGAGAAAGAGGAAATTGAATATTTGATGCTTGATATATAGGTGAGGGAGATATCCCAAGACCTAAGATGATGTATATGATGTGTGATATCCATGATGAGCCTCATACTCGGGTTGGTAGTTACATATAAAGGAATCTAGTGGTTACCCTTAAGATGGGTAGAAATTTATGTTACGGGTAGAAATTGTGGTTAACATGTCTTGTTGGACACATATATGTCTTAGCTTGAGTGGCTTGAGCATGTGGAGCTCTTTCTAGATACAAGTGAGAAAGCTTTAAAACCTCGAAGTTGATGATAATGTTGTTCCTCATATGGTGCTTGATATATATGAAATACCTCACGTACATTAAAAATTTAACATATGCACGATAAGCCACTCTCATAAGCTACACCTAATATGAAATCATACTATACATAAAAGAGGTAGCCTTGAAATCATGAAAATAATATGATGATGTCATGTAAACCTAGCTTGAATAATCAGGGGTAATGTGCCTAATCTCATACTCAAATGATCAACTTTATATGACAATACTCTTGGAGTCATAACTCAGATGAGCATGATGAATAAATTGTTTAATTTTAGATTTAAAATGAAAAAGAAATAACATAATTGATTAGAGTTGGTAGAAATTTTGGGGAAGGCTAAATCATGCATGGAATCTAGAATAAAGATGAGATGCACACTCGGTGATAGCCATGACCATGAATATATTTGTTTCAGAATTGATAACACAAATTTTGATGATACCCTTGGTCTCATATGAAGATATGAACAAAAACCCTAATGTATGGATGTGAGGTGATGGAAAGCTCTAATGCCATAATGATGTCATTAAGTGATAAAATAAAAAGTAACACATATATGATCGTTATGAGTGCACCTTTGATAATGATAGCCTACATCTGCATCCCATGGTGGGGAATGCCTTGACAACCATGGTTCAATAGCCAGACCCGATGGATCCTGACTTGACTCTTGACTTAAATCATGGATGAATTTCGAGGACACAATTCCTTGTAAGGAGGGAAGGATGTGACAACCTCAATTTTTTCTCTCTCTTCTATTGTACTACTCCTCTCTCATCAAGTGTCTCATACTCAATTTGATTTTAAATATAGAATTGGATGGTTGTGATACTCCAATTTGGCGACGACCATGGTCAATTTCGCAATGTGTGACTTTAATTTATACTTTTAACTAAGCATCTTTCTATATCTTATCACCTTCTTATACCTATTTATGAACACTAACACCATGATATTTTGTCTTTTAAATATGCCCCACATTGTACTGGACTCAATTTCGAATCCAACGGCCCAAAAATCACCTAAATCGGAGTTATAAATCACTAGATATGGTTATTTGAATGTTTCCATCTAATGTATTATTTTATTTGGGTTTGCAACCTTATTGGACCCAAATAAAAATCGAGGCCCAATTTCAACTTGTGGCTCAGCGGCTTGATTTATCCTCTGCTCCGTCCTCTTCAGGAAAGCTTTTGACCACCGCCACCGTTTATGGCAATGGGGGTGAGGGATGAAATACCCCATTATAACCCCCCCAACCTAACCCTAGTACCTCCTATTCCTTCTCTTGGCTCTCTTACCCCGCCGCCTTGCTATTTTACAGCCAGCACCACCACCCGTTTTGTTCCTGTATGTTGTCGCCACCCCAAGGAAAGCAGGACTCCCTACTCCTCCCAACTGAGCTATCCCGGCATTGTCGGCCCTGGGGATCACCTTCATGCGTCGTCTACCTCCTTCCCGCACCATACTTGGCCGCCAAGGATCCTTCTTCTCCTCTATAACTGCCCCCTTATCCGTCTCCTGCTCCCCATGCCCGAGCCACCTGGGAGGGGTACAGAGGCCAGCGATGGCCCCGACGCATCCTGGTCACTGCCGGCTTCCCTCAGACCCCCACCTTCCTCTGACCGCCTCCATGGATAGCCGTCATGGTTTGGCTTGGGCGTGCTGACCTCCGGAGACGCCAGGGCACCGTCCCCTGTCTCTGCTCTGTTCCAGCCCGGGAAACAAAGTTGCGCGAGAGCGGGCGAAGGAGAAGAGCTGACTGTAGGCTTCGTTCTCGGGTGAGAGTGGCCCAATAAGAAGATTTGGCCCAAGTCTAGAGCCCAGATAGCAGATAGGAGAGTGTCTGTAGGATCAAGGATGAACGGCCGAGATCCTTCACATGATTAGCATGGTATGCTACTCATTACCCTATAGTTCTTGTTTTAATCTTCTAAAATTGATATCTCTCAAATCCCTTGGTCAAATTAGACAAATAAATATACCAAATTGATCATCTCGACGAGACCTACACATTGAGCCTAGTCCCAGACCGTAAATCAAATGTTTGTTCCATGATTTCTTGAAAACTCTAACATTAGTCATGTTTGAGCACATTTATTCACTGTTATGATCAATCTTGCATCTTTAGTGTCTATTCGATCTCCTAATCATGAAATCAGTAATATTTATTCAGCTTGAACCAAGTTGAGCTCGTAAGCTCCCCTTTTGATCCATGGTTGTCCCTAATGCATGTTGTAGCTTGTTCATGAACTTTAATGCATGATTATGATGAAGTTTGAATCTTTGATGTACTTATAGCCTCCTAAGCATCAAATTGGTAGTTCTATTGCTCTTGTGACCCTAATGGAATCCCTAATCACCCCTATTGCTCATAATTACTCCTTTTTGTACATATGTACTTAGTTTGGACTTAAATGAGGAACGTTACCCCAAATTGCTAATATTTTTGCTAATGCACATCCACTTAATCTTGTCATATGTTTCTAATGACTTAATATCGCTGATATAGATCATCTTTTAGATATAGACCTCTTGACTCGATGAATCATGATCTAGGGTGCTCTATTGTGAGTCTTTTGACCCTTTGATGCATGTAAATGCTTTAAACCTTGATATGATCATAGAAAGTGCATGGAACGTCATAATGGCATGAAACTCTACCCACACCATCATGATGCCCCCCTAAATCAGTATAAGATCACCTAATGAACTAATAAGAAACTTGTAACCTAACTTGGCCAAAACCCTAAAATGAAGATAATTAGGGTTAGTGATGAGAATCTAATGCATATATGTAATCTTGTCCTTAATCATGTTTGACATGTGGCTAGATGGTGAAGATATGTTAGGTTATGAATCTCTGAATCAGGTATGGGCCTTATCTAGTTATATGACTATCGCTTTCTTGCTTGAAAAGACATATAATGTATGCTTGTTTGTCTATTTGCTCAAATATTGTCATGTAGTATTGCTATGTCTTACTCGATGTTTGCCTCGTCAATTTTATAACTTGAACACATATATGTACAAAACTCCATTATAATATTGTTGATAAAGGGTTAACTCTCAGTGACGTCCTTGAGGTCCCTCTCGTATAAAAAGGGTTAGCTAAGCTTGAGCACCCTTACAGACCCTTATGACGGGAAGATGGTCAAAGGCCTTAAACATACTTGATATTGTTGGTATAATGGAGTGAAATGACATAAAATATGGTTTCGCATTTGTTAAACAATTAACATGTTTATTCTTGTTCATTTAGTCTTCAAATCTTTTCAAAATTATGCAAAGCTTATATCTATGTGTATCTTTCGGCCCCATACTCAACACCTCGTGTGTTGACCCATTTCTCGTATGTTGTTTTTAGGTTCAAAGATGGCTAGAAGGTTGATGGGCTTGGTGAGCTATGCTAGGTGTACTTTTTGTAAGATCTAGATATAGTATACATGAGCAGACTTGTACCAAGTGACTCTTGAACATGTAATTCAAATCATGTAATATACTGATGTTTCTTAATATATCTTGTTGATTGTTGAGATTATGTTGGTGCCTTTATCTTGTTATCTGTTCATGTGTGCTAAGCTTTACGCTTCCGCATTTCTCCTTTGGTATACGTTTGGTTCATGGGACTGGGATTTTGGTTCCGTGACAGATGGTATCAGAGCATGAACAATAACTACACCAAACATTTCTCACATGAAACACAAACTAAACTCACCCTACATCTCAACCCTAGAAACTTAATAATATGTCCTTTGTGGACTAGGTTGACTCAGCCTCTAGGTTAAAACCTAGATGTTCTAGAACTAGGTGTAGACTTGTGTAAATTACCTCCCTAGACATGATTCGCGACATGTGCTTAGGATGTCTACACAAGTGTGCACCATGTTCTTGCTAGTTCTCTAGGTGTCATGATACTAGACTGCCTAATGAGTGTGGTAACTCGTTTTGGTTTTGGTTTTATTCGGATGGAGTATGGTGGTTTTCATCACCTGTTTAAACGTTGGAGAAAACAAATTTCAAGTATTATTATATGTACATATGAAAAATGTTACCACACACAGAAAGGCAGTGAGTTTCCATGCAACCTAGGAGAAAGAGATGTAACATCAAGTCTAGATAAGAGAGTTTAGATGATAGTGATAGTCTCTAGAGTTGTCTAGAGCCATGATATAGGTTTAGGTCAGTGAGTAACCTAGAAACCTAAGATGATGATAATGATATTGTTGATGATGTTGATGTTGATAAGACCCAAGTTTGTCCTTGAGAGGGCCAAGTAGTTTGATGATATGAAATGAGTTTGACCATGCAACCCTAGCTAAACCTAGCACCTTATACGATACATACCACTTGGTTGACGTGCTAAACATAGCTAGTGGGTTAACATGCTTGCTTATACCTAGTCTTGTAGTTGTGGAGATATGATATATGGTTTGAGATCAACACGGGCCTCAATCTCTTTACAAAGGAAGACTTGTAGCATGGGACATATGAATAGGGTGACCTGTTGATATGAGTTGACCCGTATCGGGAGAAGGTTAGAGTACCTGAACTCCAGAATATTTGAAATGTTGAATAATATGAATGATGAAATACTTGATGATGTGTCCCTAGCTAGACTACTTCTAAGTATATGAGTTGAGTGACCTAACGTGTGGTTTCCTTGAAAATGTTGAACCCTAGATTTCCTATGAAAATATCTAACCTTAGAGAAAGAGGAAATTGAATATTTGATGCTTGATATATAGGTGAGGGAGATGTCCCAAGACCTAAGATGATGTATATGATGTGTGATATCCATGATGAGCCTCATACTCGGGTTAGTAGTTACATATAAAGGAATCTAGTGTTTACCCTTAAGATGGGTAGAAATTTATTTTACGGGTAGAAATTGTGGTTAACATGTCTTGTTGGACACATATATGTCTTAGCTTGAGTGGCTTGAGCATGTGGATCTCTTTCTAGATACAAGTGAGAAAGCTTCAAAACCTCGAAGTTGATGATAATGTTGTTCCTCACATGGTGCTTGATATATATGAAATACCTCACGTACATTAAAAATTTAACATATGCATGATAAGCCACTCTCATAAGCTACACCTAATATGAAATCATACTATACATAAAAGAGGTAGCCTTGAAATCATGAAAATAATATGATGATGTCATGTAAACCTAGCTTGAATAATCAGGGGTAACATGCCTATATAATCTCATACTCAAATGATCAACTTGATACGATAATACTCTTGGAGTCATAACTCAGATGAGCATGATGAATAAACTGTTTAATTTTAGATTTAAAATGAAAAAGAAATAACATAATTGATTTGAGTTGGTAGAAATTTTGGGGAAGGCTAAATCATGCATGGAATCTAGAATAAAGATGAGATGCACACTCGGTGATAGCCATGACCATGCATATATTTGTTTCAGAATTGATAACATAGATTTTGATGATACCCCTGGGTCTCATATGAAGATATGAACAAAAACCCTAATGTATGGATGCGAGGTGATGGAAAGCTCTAATGCCATAATGATGTCATTAAGTGATAAAATAAAAAGTAACACATATATGATCGTTATGAGTGCACCTTTGATAATGATAGCCTACATCTGCATCACATGGTGGGGAATGCCTTGACAACCATGGTTCAATAGCCAGACCCGATGGATCCTGACTTGACTCTTGACTTAAATCATGGATGAATTTCGAGGACGAAATTCCTTGTAAGGAGGGAAGGATGTGACAACCTCAATTTTTTTCTCTCTCTTCTATTGTACTACTCCTCTCTCATCAAGTGTCTCTTACTCAATTTGATTTTATATATAAATTGGATGGTTGTGATACTCCAATTTGGCGACTACCATGGTCAATTTCGCAATGTGCGACTTTAATTTATACTTTTAACTAAGCATCTTGCTATATCTTGTCACCTTTTTATACCTATTTATGAACACTAACACCATGATATTTTGTCTTTTAAATATGCCCCACATTGTAGTGGACTCAATTTTGAAACCAACGGCCCAAAAATCACCTAAATTGGAGTTATAAATCACTAGATATGGTTATTTGAATGTTTCCATCTAATGTATTATTTTATTTGGGTTTGCAACCTTATTGGACCCAAATAAAAATTGAGGCCCAATTTCAACTTGTGGCTCAGCGGCTTGATTTATCCTCTACTCTGTCCTCTTCAGGAAAGCTTTTGATCGCCGCCACCGTTTATGGAAATGGGGGTGAGGGATGAAATACCCCGTTATAACCACCCAACCTAACCCTAGTACCTCCTATTCTTTCTCTTGGCTCTGTTACCCCGCCGCCTTGCTATTTTACAGCCAGCACCACCACCCATTTTGTTCCTGTATGTTGTTGCCACCCCCAAGGAAAGCAGGAGTCCCTGCTCCTCCCAACTGAGCTATCCTGGCATCGTCGGCCCTGGGGATCACCTTCATGCGTCGTCTACCTCCTTCCCGCACCATACTTGGCCGCCAAGGATCCTTCTTCTCCTCTGTAACCGCCCCCTCATACGTCTCCTTCTCCCCATGCTCGAGCCACCTGGGAGGGGTACAGAGGCCAGCGATGGCCCCGATGCATCCTGGTTGCTTTCGGCCTCCCTCGGACCCCCACCTTCCTCCGACCGCCTCCATGGATAGCCGTCATGGTTTGGCTTGGGCGTGCTGACCGCCGGAGATGCCAGGGCGCCGTCCCCTATCTCTGCTCTGTTCCCGCCCGGGAAACAGAGTTGCGCGAGAGCGGGCAAAGGAGAAGAGCCGACTGTAGGCTTCGTTCTCGGGTGAGAGTGGCCCAATAAGAAGATTTGGCCCAAGTCTAGAGCCCAGATCGCAGATAGGAGAGTGGCTGCAGGATCAAGGATGAACGGCCGAGATCCTTCACATGATTAGCATGGTATGCTACTCATTACCCTATAGTTCTTGTTTTAATCTTCTAAAATTGATATCTCTCAAATCCCTTGGTCAAATTAGACAAATAAATATACCAAATTGATCAAATCGACGAGACCTACACATTGAGCCTAGTCCCAGACCCTAAATCAAATGTTTGTTCCCTGATTTCTTGAAAACTCTAACATTAGTCATGTTTGATCACATTTATTCACTGTTATCATCAATCTTGCATCTTTAGTGTCTATTCAATCTCCTAATCATGAAATCAGTAATATTTATTCACCTTGAACCAAGTTGAGCTCGTAAGCTCCCCTTTTGATCCATGGTTGTCCCTGATGCATGTTGTAGCTTGTTCATGAACTTTAATGCATGATTATGATGAAGTTTGAATCTTTGATGTACTTATAGCCTCCTAAGCATCAAATCAGTAGTTCTTTTGATCTTGTGACCCTAATGGAATCCCTAATCACCCCTATTGCTCATAATTACTCCTTTTTGTACATATGTACTTAGTTTGGACTTAAATGAGGAACGTTACCCCAAATTGCTAATCTTTTTGCTAATGGACATCCACTTAATCTTGTCATATGTTTCTAATGACTTAATATCGCTGATCTAGATCATCTTTTAGATATATACCTCTTGACTCAATGAATAATGATCTAGGGTGCTCTATTGTGAGTCTTTTGACCCTTTAATGCATGTAAATGCTTTAAACCTTGATATGATCATAGAAAGTGCATGAAACGTCATAATGGCATGAAACTCTACCCACACCATCATGATGCCCCCCTAAATCAGTATAAGATCACCTAATGAACTAATAAGAAACGTGTAACCTAACTTGGCTAAAACCCTAAAATGAAGATAATTAGGGTTAATGATGAGAATCTAATGCATATATGTAATCTTGTCCTTAATCAGGTTTGGCATGTGGCTAGATGGTGAAGATATGTTAGGTTATGAATCTCTGAATCAGGTATGGGCCTTATCTAGTTATATGACTATCACTTTCTTGCTTGAAAAGACATATAATGTATGCTTGTTTGTCTATTTGCTCAAATATTGCCATGTAGTATTGCTATGTCTTACTCGATGTTTG
The DNA here is from genome assembly GCA_963693085.1 of Alisma plantago-aquatica. Taxonomy (NCBI): domain Eukaryota; kingdom Viridiplantae; phylum Streptophyta; class Magnoliopsida; order Alismatales; family Alismataceae; genus Alisma; species Alisma plantago-aquatica. The sequence goes on along the minus strand of OY856411.1, from coordinate 456,218,490 downwards.
CCTCGTCAGTTTTATAACTTGAACACATATATGTACAAAACTCCATTATAATATTGTTGATAAAGGGTTAACTCTCGGTGACGTCCTTGAGGTCCCTCTCGTATAAAAAGGGTTAGCTAAGCTTGAGCACCCTTACGGACCCTTCCGACGGGAAGATGGTCAAAGGCCTTAAACATACTTGATATTGTTGGTATAATGGAGTGAAATGACATAAAATATGGTTTCACATTTGTTAAACAATTAACATGTTTATTCTTGTTCATTTAGTCTTGAAATCTTTTCAAAATTATGCAAAGCTTATATCTATGTGTATCTTTCGGCCCATACTCAACACCTCGTGTGTTGACCCATTTCTCGTATGTTGTTTTTAGGTTCAAAGATGGCTAGAAGGTTGATGGGCTTGGTGAGCTATGCTAGGTGTACTTGTTGTAAGATCCAGATATAGTATACATGAGCAGACTTGTACAAAGTGACTCTTGAACATGTAATTCAAATCATGTAATATATTGATGTTTCTTAATATATCTTGTTGATTGTTGAGATTATGTTGGTGCCTTTATCTTGTTATCTGTTCATGTGTGCTAAGCTTTATGCTTCCGCATTTCACCTTTGGTATACGTTTGGTTCATGGGACTGGGATTTTGGTTCCGTGACAGCTTTCTTGGACATACAGGTTTTTATTGAAGATTCATTAAGGGTTTCTCTAAAATTGCAAAACCATTGTGTTCCCTACTTGCAAACGATGTTGAGTTTGTGTTTGACAACGACTGCCATACAACCTTTTCTAAGCTCGAAGAGGCCCTCATTTCAGCCCCAATTATTCAACCTCTGGATTGGGATTCCCCTTTTGAGCTAATGTGTGATGCAAGCGATTATGCAGTGGGGGCTGTTCTAGGACAGCGTAAAGACAAGAAACTCCATGCCATCTATTATGCAAGCAAAACCATTGATGAAACACATATCAACTATACAACCACGAAGAAGGAAATGCTAGCCATCGTTTATGCTTTTGACAAGTTCTGACAATATTTAGTGGGTTCAAAGGTGATTGTATATACTGATCATGCTGCCATAAAGTATTTGTTGAACAAGAAAGATGCCAAACCACGTCTTATTTGCTGAATTTTTCTTCTACAAGAATTTGATCTTGAAATCTGAGATAAGAAAGGTACAGAAAATAATGTTGTTGATCATCTTTCTAAACTAACCATAGAGGCTGGAGACCAATTGCCCATTGAAGATCATTTTCCTATTGAAAAGCTCTATGCATTGTCATCTACTCAAGTGCCATGGTTTGCGGACATCACCAACTTTCTTGCTACTGGACAATTCCCACATGATTTGACGTATCAACAAAAGAAGAAATTCTTTCATGATGTGCAATTTTACTATTGGGATGATCCATTGTTATTCAACCATGGAAGTGATTGACTGATCTGTCAGTGTGTTGTTGAAGAGGAAATTCCAAATATTATTGTTGAATGCCATGCCTCACCTTATGCAGGACACTTTGTAGGAGAAAAGACTACTTCTAAGATACTACAAGCTAGTTTTTATTGGTCCACATTATTCAAATATGTCAATCTATTTGTCAAATCTTGTGATAGATGTCAAAGAACAGGAGGTATATCTCGTCGTGACAACATGCCTCTCAACTCTATCCTAGAGGTTGATGTGTTTGATGTATGGGGAGTAGATTACATGGGACCATTCCCATATTCTTGTGGATATCAATACATTCTTGTTGCTTGTGAATATGTGTCCAAATGGGTTGAAGCCATTCCAACCCAAGCGCCGGATGCTAAATCAGTAATTAAGCTTTTTCAAAAGATTATTTTCCCTCAGTTTGGAGTTCCTCATGCTGTAATTTCAGATGGAGGCACACACTTTGTTGAAAAACAATTCAACAACCTTCTCTCTAAATATGGTGTGACTCATAAGATCTCTACACCCTATCATCCTCAAACATCCGGGCAAGTAGAGGTTTCAAACAGGCAACTGAAGAATATTCTTGAAAAGGTTGTTTCTAGTTCAAGAAAAGATTGGGCCTTAAAAATTGATGACACATTATGGGCATACCGCACAGCCTATAAGACCACCATAGGGACTACTCCATTCAAGCTAAACTATGGAAAATTTTGTCACCTTCTGCTAGAATTGGAACACCGTGCTTTGTGGGCAATTAAGTTCTTGAACTTTGATATGAAGAAAATAAGAGAGAAACGCTTTTTGCAGCTGCATGAACTTGAAGAACTCCGCCTTGATGCTTTTGAGAATGCAAGGTTGTACAAGGAAAGAACAAAGGCTTGGCATGATAAGAGGATCCACAGGAAAGGTTTCCAAAAAGGAGATAAAGTCTTGTTGTTCAACTCTAGATTAAAGCTATTTCCAGGGAAACTGAAATCAAAATGGTCTCTGGCCCATTCCTGGTGCTAAAATTTTTTCCATATGGAGTTGTGGAACTCCAAGGCAAAGATAGAAACTTCAAAGTGAATGGACAATGTTGCAAACTTTATTCTTGTGGAGATGAAGTAGAGAAGGGAGCCTCTTACTCCCTCCAAGATGCTTGAAGAAATTGAAGAGTCTTACTCCAGACTCTAAATGGAGGACCTTGTGGGAGTTGACCCCACATTAGGATAGATTTATTTTATGTTCTTTGAGTCAAAAACACATTTAAATTTGGTTAATAATCCTGTCATGGATGAATGTAATAATTTAGACTTGATTGCTGTGATATCTATCTCTGTTTCGTGTTGACTGACTGCTATTTTCTGCAGAAATTCCAAAATGCACAGCGTGTCTTTCTTTGACACGGTGTGCACCTAAGCAGGAAATACACTGAACGATGTTCTGGAAACATGTACGATGTGCATTTTTGGACGCACATCGTGCACCTGGGAGTTGTAAACACGAAAAATGTTTCTGGAATCTCCCACGTCGTGCATTTCTGGACGCACGTCGTGCACCTGAGTGCTGTAAATATGAAAAATTGTTTCTGGAATCTCGCACACCGTGCATTTCTCAATGCACACCGTGCACCTTATTTTTTGAATGACAAGAAAAATGTTCTGGAAACATTCACGACGTGCAATGATAAACGCACACCATGCATCTGAGCGTAATAACTAGTTTGTAATGTATTTTCAACCACTGCATGCCATGCATCATCATCGCACACCATGCACCAGAGCATAAAAGACAGTCCAAGCTGAAGAGGAACACACCGTGCATATAGCATGCACGCCGTGTCATTTTTATAAAAGACTATTCAAATAGGGATGGAGTGCATGACCTAATTTACCACTCCAGCCCTAGCAGCCATGCACTCCAGCCGTGTGCCGCCATCTTCACTGTGCATCTCTACACGCCGTTCCCCCTCTCTGCAGTTGTGCATCGTCAAGCACAGAGCATCAGTCTTCACCACCTCCTTCTCTCTCAGCCGCCGCCCTAGCACCGACCCCTAACGATGTCGCCACCAAGAAACCACATCCATATGCCACTCACTAAAGCTTTAGGGTGAGTGCCCAACGCCTTCCTCCGTCCGCTTTCTTCTCTCCGCCGAAGCCTAACATCACCACAATCAAGCAAGAGGAATACTCCACCGTAGCTTTCTCCTTCACCCCCAGTTGTGCTCCCAGTGGCGCCGTCAAGCAGCAAGAGGAGAATTTCGCCGATCTACCCCAAAACCATCCTTCGCAACCGGCACCAGCTCCTTCATCTCCTTCCACCTCCTCTCTACAACACCCGACAGCAACAACACTCAAAGAATTGACACCGCAGACCTTTGTCTCCAAAAAACCCCTAGCTGCCAACCCGACAGCGGCGCCCAATTCTGTCTGTTGTTTATCTACAGGTGCACGCCATGCACTCATTTTGCACGCCGTGTAGTCGTCTTCCAGGGCAGACAAAGCAACTTTGTGGTGCATGTCGTGATAGTAAACTGCATACCGTGCAATATTAAAAAAACATGTCACCTATCAAGATAAGCACATGCAGACACCATGTAGGACCTCCTTCATCTAGAGCACGCCCATCTACAAGTGCAACACCTTCTGAGATGGCACCAACATCATTTGTACCCTCCACTCAATTCCAAGTCACCCTAGAGGAAGATGTTGATTATCAGTTCCTCATCACCAGGCACGTTCTACCTTCCCGCTATGTCTACGAGGAAACCCTTGACAAGTTGGGTTTCAAAAATGAGGTAATAGAGCATCTACAGTTCTTAGGTCTACACCTTATTTGTACTAGAGTGTCAAAGACCTACCCCCACCTGGTTTATGAATTTCTGACCACCTTCAAAGCAGAAGATGACCCACAAAACTGTCGTGAGCCTTATCTAAAAATCAGTTTTTGACTTTTGGACAAATTCTTTTCTATGGATCTTAAACAGTTTTGTGCTTTACTTAAGTACAACTATGGAGGGTATACTGATTATCCACCCGCCTTCCATAGTCACACTTTTTGGTCTGAGATTACTAGTGAAACGGTGCATAGATCTAGAAATGCCTGAGCTTCTTCACTCCATAATCTAGTTTTTAGAGTTATGCATTGTCTTTTAAGCATAGGGCTCTTTGCTAAAAATGAGACTCAAGGTGTCATAGGAAAAAATGATCTTTTCTTCTTATGGTGCATAGTAAAGAGAGAGCAAATAAGTTCTGGCTACTACATTGTAAATAAGCTTCTAGAGACTAAAAAGAAGAAGCAAAGAGAGGCAGGTGACATCATGTGTGGTGGGCTGATCAGTATACTTACAATGCAGGTAGGATTAGAGGTGGGTGCCCTAGAACCTGCACCTGGGAAAAACCTTATAGACATCAACTATGTTATTTCTTGTGGCTTGATATCAAGACATGGCGATAGCACAAGTAAATTCAAGGTTTTTATCACAAAGAAGCAGTTCATTGTCATCCCCGATTCAACCAGCAATGATATCGGGAACAAAGCCACTTGGAAGGTGGAGTTATAGCCTGAAGATGATGAAGAGACACCCACCCCCGGCACCAACAACTTTACACCAGCAGCACCTACTCTACTTCCACCCTCCACCAGTACTCAGACGGAGTACACTTGGACGATGCCTGACATGAGGCACCTTTACGGTTACGTTCAGTAGAGGTTTGACCACATCGACAACCGTTTCGACTAGCTGAGCACACAGTACACTGCGATGTACGACATGGTCAATTGGATGGACACTTGGCATATCTCTCAGGTCCATTACCCCGCCCCACCACCGTATCAGTCATTGCCTCGACGACAACTCGAGTTTCTGCCGCCTAAATGCCCACAACAGCCACCTCAGTTTTGAGAGTAGCATCCCGACTCTTCCACCCAACCGATGGACATCCCCGACATGGTCAGCCAGTTCTTCCCTGATCAGGAGGGCGGCGGCTCTTATTTCTGATCACATCGATTACAGGTACCCAGTTATGAACTCCATAAGTTCGATTGATGCAGTGAGGACACTGTTGATTTCAAGCTTAGGGGGAGCACAACCGGCCGATAGTTGTAGTTTTTCTTTCAATTTTTCTTTATTTGAGTCAGTTGTATCATGTGTTTTCCTTTTTATTCCTTATTATGTCCCTTGATGGTAAAAATTAATATGACTTGAGACTATCTTGTTAGAATGAACCCCCCCCCCCTATATGCTGGAATTATTATGTCCTTTATGTGTCTTGGCTACATGAAAAGAAAAATCAAGAGCATGTATGAATGAGATGGAAACTAAAAAATCACCATGTACATGATTTTGCCTTGTGTTTGTTGTTTGAAATCTCAAATTTTTTTGTACATCCTTGATTTCTCAATACATGTAACAGTTCCAAATTTTAAGCGAATGAACCAACTTGGCAACATTTAATAGAATATGGGATACTCTAGCCAAACCTTTAGTGCATCTACAATAATTTTTTCAATGAAAAACTTTCAAAAGATTGATTTAAATCTTGCTAGCTTGAACATTCTTGTTGACTCTTTGGTGTTATACCATCAATAGTTTATCTTGAACCCATCAAATATGGCAAATGGCCCACATATTATGCTAGCCTAGTGTGAGTCCGATCTGGCAACGATGGTTAGGTGATATGAAAATCAAAAGAGGGTAAAAACAACACCCCAATCGGCATTCCTCGTGAGCGTAAGCCTAAATTAGTAGCCGAATGCTGGAACCCAAAAATTCCATCATCATATCCTTAAGAAAAAGAGTGCAACTAAGTATTATTAATGTTAGCATTGGTTTCATCATCATATATCTGTACTAGCTGAAAACTTTGTTATGTACATGCACTGATTGTTTGGCTTGATTATCCAAATTCTATTTAATATATCCTAGTTGATCATTTTGTTTGTTTTGGAACCAACCCTGCTGAACTTAATTTCTCTATCTTGGATGTTGAAAATTTGAGATGACAACAAAGAACACAAGCACAATGTGCATGGTTGGCTGAGCTAATTGTGTACCTTCTTTTCTTTTAATCCATGCATAATCTCGATTTTTCTTCTTGAATGTAGCCATGTTCTTTTTGCTTGAGGACAAGCAATAATTCAAGCTTGGGGGATTTTTTGTTTGATTTCTACATCATCTTTTCACATACTATCACACACAAATTTGGTTCATTCTGATTTTATTTACCCTCTTTTCATATTACTTTTTCCATATTTTTGTTAATTTACTTATCTCATAACTTGCACTACAAATATGTCTCAAAAGAACTGATTTCAGAGCTTAATTCTGCTAAAACAGCAAAATGCACGACGTGCAAGACAAATGCACGACGTGCATCACACAAGATGAAGTTTTGTTTCGACCAAAACAACAGAATGCACGACGTGCAGGACAAATGCACGATTTGCATCACTTTAGCAGAAGTTTTGTTTCACCTAGTCAGCAGAATGCATGATGTGTTCGGGCCTTGAACACGGCATGTGAGTTTCCAGAAATTTACAGAAAAGCATGTGCATGACATGCACTCAACTGTACGGCGTGCACCTGGAGCGTCAAGCAACCACGAAAACTTTTGGAAAGTCGCACAGCGTGCATTGCTTATGCACACGCCGTGCATAGTTCACCTGGAGCAACTCGTCAGTGTCGGTGCATGACGTGCACCTAGAATGCACAGCGTGCACCTGGCAGTTTCAGAATTCGAAAAATATGAGTTTGAGTTTAAAGAAAGGAGGGAACGGAAGGGGCAGTTATGCTCAGTCATTTTGTGTCAGTTCCCTCATCCCAGAGCAAGCCTAGAGCAGAGGAGGGTGATTTGGAGGAGAAAAGAGGTGGTTCCTTGCCAAAGAAGCTCATCTCTTCCTCTCTTATTCACCATTGTCTTCTCCAAGGTGCAGCCAAGCATCCCCAACTCCGTGCAGCTTCTTGGGAAAGGAGCTAGTCCGTTTTGGAGCATCTAAAAAAATAGAATTTCTTCCCCAAGTCGTAATTTCTCCTTCTTGTGGTTACAACTTCATATCTCTTTGTTTTTCCTCCTCTAAATCATGTTTAGAACTGAATTTTCTGTAACAAATCTGCAAGGTGTGGTTATGGACACGTAATTCTCTTTTTCTTGGGCATGGGAGAGTAGCTCCCATGTCATAGCATGTATGGAACAATGATTTCGTACTAAATACTATGCTTCTTATTTTTCTACCATGAATGTACCCATTTATTTATTCTCTTGCACGTATTGTTGGCCACTTTATATGCATGTTTTCTGCATTCTTACTTGATCTGAGAAGATAGGTAAGAATGTATGGAGGTACCCTTCTTGGCAACTCTTTCTCTACCATGGGGGTGGAGAGAGATGAGTTGAGGAACATGTTGTGATCAAAAACGAAATTTATGCACAAGAGTGCATCTTTGAGTTGTGATCATTACACTTGCATTGGGAGGTGAAGTATAACACAACTTTTCCTTTAACAAGAGCTTATGTATGTTTAAATTATCATGTTCCTATGATATGCTATGATATGTGAGTGAAATCCTAACATCTAAGATCCATTAATATCTGAACCTAAACTTTTCTAGTATTCTTTTCGTTGTTAGTTTTTAAATCTGAATTTTCTGCAATTAGATAAGCTTCACCATCTCTTTTAAACTGATCTAGATTGTTGAACTTTAGTGTTGTTGTGCTCATTTAATTGCCTAATCTCCTTGTGTTCGACCTTGACTACAACTACTCTTGAATACTTGTGGGATATAGCTAGTTGAGTAAAAGGTCATTCCCATGATCAAAACTCGTTAGTGTAAATAACCAACAACCACCAAAGAATACAAAAACTATGAAGCTTGTGACAACTGCCTCCAATACTGTTCTGAACAATATACCCAAGAAGCAGAAGGACCCCAGATCCTTTGGGATCAATTGTTATCTATGTGATAACACTTGTAGAAAGGGACTTGTAAATTTAGGCACAAGTATTTCCATCATGTCTTATAGTCTATGTAAAAGATTTGGTTTTGTAGATATGCTTCCCACGGAAATGACTGTCCAATTGTCTTACTCATCTATGACAAAACCCATGGACATCATAGAGTATGTATCAATGAAAGTCAGTAAGGAATCCTATGTCACTTGTGACTTTATTGTCTTGTACATTAAGGAGGATCTTCTCTATCCCTTCATCTTCAAATGTTCATTTCTATCTACATCATGTGCCCTGATCGATGTAGAGGTGGGCATCATTCTCCTACAATTAGGAAGGCAAACTATGGATTTTTTTGTTTTCTGAAGCATGAGAGGCCCAAGCTTCAAGGAGGAAGGTTATCAAGTAAAGTGCATGGACAAGCTCTCCCAGCTTAGACAAGATTGTGAACTATCAGTAGATCCAATACAGATAGCCCTAAAGGCTCTAACTGAATCAGACTTTTGATGATGAACAAATCATTCAGGGTAGATACCATCTAGATACTTTTGAGACTGTATCTCACACTAAATTGAAGACCTAAACATGGTCTCTACTGTGAGGGAGAAGGTTGTGCCTCCAAAAGCCCTAGAAATGAAATCCTTTCCTAAAGGACTGAGTGTGTCTGACCAAGAGACTTTCCTGATGATCATCCATTGTGGCCTCACACCCAAACAAGAAGACAAGTTAATGATAGAGTTAAAGAAAAGAATAGATGCCCTAGGATACAAGATCACTTACCTAATATGGGTTAGTCAAGACATATGCATGCATAAGAACCCCATGGTCAAAGAATACAAACCATCTAGGAACCCTCAGTGCAAGGTAAATACAAATATGAAGGAGGTTGTCCATCTAGAGGTCATCAAACTTCTCACTACAGTAAGGATTATCTATGCAATCTAAAACTTTTCTTGGGTTATCCCTATTCAAGTTGTTCCCAAAAGGGGAGTCACCACAGTCATGAAGAATGATAACAATGAGCTCATCCCCATCCAAACTATCACTGGGTGGAGGATGTCTATTGATTACAGAAAACTGAGCAAGGTCATAAGAAAAGACCACTACCCTCTCCCCTTTCTTGATCAAGTGTTGGAGCATCTCACACATCAAGAACTCTTTTGCTACCTTGATGGCTACTCGAGATTATGCCAAATTCCTATCCATCTTGATGACCAATAAAAGAGCATCTGTATCTACCCTTTTGGTACTTACACTTTTAGGATGATTCCATTTGGCCTATGCAATACCCCAAGCACTTTCTAATGATGCATGATTGCCATCTTCATCGGGTTGACAAAAACTATGATGGAAGTATTCATTGATGACTTTTACATTTATGGAGATTATTTTGAAAGATTCTTATTTGGATCACCTATCTATTGTATTAGAGATGAAGCACATCTTGTGCTAAATTGGAAGAAATTCCAGTTTATGGTGAGAGAAGGCATCATCTTAGGCCATATAGTGAGAAGTAGAGGGATAGATGTTGACAAGGAAAAACTTTAAGTCATCACCAAACTTCCACCCCCTCCTCCATCAAAGGAGTTTTTAAATTTCTCAAGCATGTCGTATTTTACATAATATTCATTTGAGACTTATCCAAGACTACCAAGCCCCTCACTAACCTCTTGTTGAAGGTAGCCATCTTTGATTTTAACCAGGCTTGCATGACTAGTTTTAATAGCCTGAACGCAACACTCACCTCCACCCTTGTCATCCCCCCACCGGATTGGTCGCTACCATTTGAGGTAATGTGAGACACAAGCAACTGTGCGGTATGAGCTATTCTTGGCAGTGGATTGACAAGAACCGCCATGTTATAAACTACACCTCAAAGACTTTAGATGACACATAGAAAAACTACACCACAACTAAAAAATGCTAGCAATCATCTCATGTGATAGTATGCACAGATCATGCAACCATTTGTTATCTCATGATGAAGAAGGGTGCCAATCCCAGACTCATTCTTTGGACTTTAGGAATCTGATTTGGAAATCCACAATAAAAGGGCTCCGAGAATGTCGTTGCCAACCACCTTAGTTACCTTACTCTCCGTGATGATGGCAAAATTCCTATCGATGATGCTTTATTAAATGACCAAGTGCTAAAATATGAATCTCATTTTCTTTGGTTTGTCGATTATGTGAACTTTCTCACAGTTGATACCCTCCATCTTGAATATAAAGGGCACGTAAAAGTAAACTATTTTCATGACATCAAGAATTTCTATTGGGATGACCCTTGTTTGTTTAAGCTATAAGCAGATAGACTCTATCATAGATGCAACACTAAGGAAGAAGTTTGGGATATTAGGAGCAATATCACTAAGGCCCAATCAGTGGTCACATGAGTTCCTAAAAGACAACAATGAAAGTATTCCAATGTGGATTCTACTGGTCCACTGCTTTTAAAGATGCCTATGACATCATTTTTGCATGTGATTGATGTCAGAGATGTTGAAACATTAGCAAGAGGGACTAGATGTCTATGACTTCATGAAAAGAGCTAGAAATCTTTAATTTTTGGGGAGTTGACTATGTGGGAACCTTCCCCTCTTCATGTGGGTTCCTTTATCTTCTTGTGGCATTGGACTGTATGTCCAAGTTGGTGGAGCTTGTTCCCAAAAAAACTTGCAATTACGAATCAATGATGGAACTTTTTATGGATACAATCTTCCCTAGGTTTGGGGTCCCTCACATTGTAATTTCAGAAGGAGGATCACATTTCTTAGAAAAGAACTTTGAGACATTGTTAAAAAGATATGGTGCTTTCTATGAAATTGCCTCCCCCTGCCATCCTCAGTCCAGTGGTCAGGTAGAAGTCTTTTTCAGAAAAATTAAATCAATTTTGGAGAAGACATTGAATTGCATAAGGAAGGATTGGGCTTTGAAGCTCAATGATGTTCTATGGGCATATTGAACTACCTTCAAGACACCCTTGGGAACCACACCCTTCCGACTTATTTATGGGAAATCTTATCACTTTCCCATAGAAATGGAACCCATAGCCAGTTGGGCTATTAAAGTCTTAATTTTAACTTAGTAGAAGCTAGCTAAAACCACTTTCTCCATATTCAAGAGAGCTTGAAGAACACCAAATGTCTGCCTATGAGAGGGCCAAGATTTACAAAGACCAAGCCAAGATGTGGCATGATGGCCATCTGAGGAAAAAATATATCCAAGTAGGTGACAAAGTCTTAGCATACAACTCCAGACTGAGATTGTTCCCTGGAACACTCAAATCTAAGTGGTATTGGTTGTATCTTGTGAAACATGCCTATCAATATAAATCATTTATCCTCTAGGACAAAGTCAAGGGTGAATTTGTAGTAAGTGGACACAGGCTCAAGTGCAATGACACTATTGATGATTTTGTTGAGAAGGGAGTAAGATGTCACCCTCCCACAGTAGATCTAGAGACAAGGGAACCCCAACCCTTTCTCCTCTCACAATGTGAACTGCTCATGACTTGATTACAAGCGTCATACCTTTGATGTTAAATAGGGCACTTGTTAGGAGGCAACCCTATACTCCAATCCCCTTTATGTTTAGATATTTTCCTTTTTCTTACTTTTGACAACTAATTTTCCCATTTTCCAAATCAGGGGGGGGTCTTTGAACTGATGGATTGGTCGCCCAACCGATCAAATGGTATGGGTGGGTGAAATTGGCATTTGAAACGGTTCACCTTCCCTGTAACATCCCTGACCTGGGTTATGCTTTAACCGTAGGTGTTTTTCTTAATAAAGTTGATTATATGCTTGTTCTTATCTTTTGAAAAGTAATTAAGGCTCAAGAGGAACTTATATTTCAATTTTAGTCCTTTTTGAACAATATTAAAAACAATGTTTTGATTGTTGTGAACTAAAGTGCAATTTACCCAAGTTGAGGGGTTAATTTGCAAATGTTACATGATAATATGTCCCTCATGTTTTGAAGCATCATGAGAATGAAGATGATGTAGAGATATGGCTAGTGAAAGCATGGGTACCAAGAAAGAGCTGATTAATCAATGTTTATGCATTAAAACCTAGTTTTGGTGTAATATGTAATTTACCCAAAACCTAGGGTTCAATATGTAAATTACCACTTCAAAATGGTCCCTAATATTTATTGGCATCATGTAGAGCAAAGCAAATGAGAGGGGCATCTCATTTGTATCACTTTGAAGGAAAGAGAAGCTTGATATTAAAATAATCAAGATTTAAGCATAATTGAAACCTTTTTTTTCAGAAAGTCGGAGGGCTATTTATTCATCCTGCCCCTCTCCTGCAAGCCATATCAAGTGCAGTTACATTATACACATCATACATATTCGTGGTAGTATTGCTACCGCCATTTCCAGATTCCCGGTTGAGGATTTCAACCGGATCATTAGGTGGACTTCTATAGTGATAGAATCCACTGTGGTTTTTTGGTGATGCTTAGCTAGTCGGTCAGCTGCTTCGTTCCCCTCTCTTTTGATACTTGAGAATTGCCACTTTGTTTTCCACTTCCTCTTCATTTCCACCAGCCATCTAGAAATCTTTGTATTGTCAGAAATCTCACCCTGGATAGCCTCGCACGCCCTTTTTGAATCTGTTTCAAAGTACAGCCCGTCACAATCCAACTTTTGTCCCACTTCCAATTGAAACCTTAATTCAACTTAATGCAAAAATAAATAAAATAATTGAAGGGCCTTCAACCAAAAATGAGATGGTTGGATTTTCTCAAATGTGAACGTCCTTGTGCCTTGCAAAGGCAAAGGAAATATCTACGTGAGTGGAGAACCCACTCACATTAAGATAATAAAAAGAAAAATCCACTAACTTTAGGATATTAATATTATAAGGGTTAAGGTGCTTAATTTGCTTTTCTTTAAATTGTGGATAATTGAAGGGAATAAGAGGCAAAGATGATAGCCCCGTCTCTAAGGAAGAGAAGGGGGCAAGTGGCAAGAAAAAGGAAGAGATAATTCCTACTTTCTCTCTCTTAATTGAATTTCAATAAAATTCACATATATGCTCCTTTATCCATAGAATGAAAGGGTAATTTCGAATCCACTTCTTCTCTTTGCTTGCAAAACGACCAAGGAAGCTTTGAAGGACCAGGAGGACGACCCCCAACCTATTGGTAAGCTTCTTGACTTCCTTTCACCTTGAATTCATGGTGGAAATCATAAAATAATGCATGATTTCTTCTTATCTCGATCCCATCTTCAATTCTAACCATTCCTTTTCACTCAAAGCTTTAGGACGAGCCTTATAATAGTGAAAGGAGTTTCATCCACCATTGTTTACGTGATCTTGAAGATTTGAAGCTCAATTGGAGGCGGGTTTTATAACTTGAACTCCTCTACATTGTTATTCAACTATCAATCTTGCAATTTCATTGATTCCTTCATCTTCTTGATTAATTGTTTGTTGTAATTGGTAAATTCATGAAATCAGAAGTACTATAAGTTACAGGGTCGAAGGTAGATGATGATGACATCATATTGGACACTTTTCCCAAGGAATTCCTATTCCAATCGGTTTCAACAAGTTGTCCATTCGGTTTCAACAAAACCATTTGGAATTAAACGGTTTCATCAAACTGTTAGGAATTAAACATTTTCAAACCATTTGGAAGAGTTGACCACAGTTGATCATTTGGAGATTTGATGCTAATGATGATGGTTTATGATCCATTAAATTTATTTTATTAATTCCAAAGGGTTCATTAGTTGAGGGTTCATCAATTACCAAACCCTAATCGAGTTAAGTGCTGAATTTCAAATTGATTGATTTAGATTTTTGGGTTGTTTAACCCAAACGGTCTCAAGGCCATTTGGGGGTCACCCAAACGGTCTCAAGACTGTTTGGATGTCAACCAATACCGTTTGGAGGTCTAGGGTTGAGTATGGTTGAGTAATTGAAGGTCCAGAGATACCAAATTGAAATGCAATTAAATGTTGAATTGATGATCAATCCAATGATCTAAACCCTAATGAAATTTCACAAAATCCAAGGATAGGATGGGGAAAACGGTCTCAAGACCATTTTTAGGTCATCCAAACGACCTCAAGACCGTTTGGGGTCAGGTCATATCAAAAATTTGATGATGATTCAATAATTTCAATTGAATCAGTTCCACAATGTTGATCATTGATGGTTCCTCGATTTCAAAACCCTAATTGAAGGTTTCTTGAGTGGAAATCCTAGATCAATTGGGTTCAAAACCCTAATTTATGGTTCAATAGAAGGATGATTCAATAGTTCAATTGATGAAGAAGTTAAGGATTCAATTGTTAATCAGATCATCTATTAAAACCATGAATTGTTTAAGTGTTGATAAAACATTTTCGTCCATTCGGTTTTGAGAGGGTTTGGTCCAAACGGTCTCAAACCGTTTGGAGACCCAAAGTTCAATCGGTTTCAAGGGCAATTTGCCCAAATGGTTTTCTACCAATTAAATTATGAGAATTAAAACCGTTTAGGGTCTAAGTAATTAAATATTTTGAAGATCAACATGGTTAATCCATTTGGATATCTTATATAATTCAAGGTCCAATATGATTAATCTATTTGGATACCTAATGCATGTGAAGATTTAATTGGTCAATCCAATTGATTACCTAATGTAATTGAAAGTTTAATTGGTCAATTCTTTTGGATCCCTCATATAATTGAAGGATCAATTGATCAAATATTTTGGATACTTGATGTACTTAGATAATTGATACCCTTAATGGGATAAATTATTGATGCATAATGATGTAATAATTCAATATATCATGCTATTCCTAAATGCATGTATTTGAATAAAGAGTAGGCTCAATCTAATCAAGATTGAGTAGTGGACATCCTGAGTAGGATGAGAGAGAAATATTCATACATGAATGATAATCATGTAGAAATTAAATCTAAAATAATCAAAATGATGTGATATACAATTAGGGTATGATCCTTGATAATGAGATCATAAAACCCTAATTGAGTTGATTAATGAATTCAAACCCTAATTTAGGGCAAGTTTGAGTGAAACCCTAAACTAGGAGGAAGATGTGATATAAATTTAGGGTAATGGCATGAGTAACCCTAATTCAGGGTATCCATATGATAAACCCTAATTAGGATGAATAGTAAACCCTAATTATTGGTAATGGAATATGAAACCCTAATTGGGAGGAATAGTAAAACCTAACCCTAAATTGGGTGCTAGTATATGATAATCCTGATGTGATGTGAATGGTAAACCCTAATTCTAAAATGGGGTGACGGTAAGAGAAACCCTAATTCTGGGTTATATTATATAGCATGAAACTCTAACCTTGGACAATGAAATGATAAATCATTGGTCCTAATTGTGCAAAGGGAATGAGTAACCCCGATTGACATGAAATGGGAAACCCTAACTCTAGTAAGGGAATAGTGGTGTTACCCTTGAATAGTATGAAACTGAAATATGATTGATATATCTATTATCATGTATGCTAACCATGCAGGTATCCTGAGATGATGAACATAGTTAGGTATGAGCTATGATGTTTTATTCATTGGGCCTTGCATGCCATAATATACCTTGTTGCTTAGTAAATGGTAACAAGAGAGTTAATGAGCCTCAAGTGCCATAAGAGATGCTTGTGTAGCAAGTATCATGTTTACCTTGGTCAAATGACTTGAAGGTGATAATTACCTAAAAAAGTGGTAATATTGCTCAGTGATGAGCTAAGGGTTTGAATACCCGGATCTATATAATTATGGTATTGAGATTTTGAAGGGATGATAATTCCCAATATTTAAATGAAGGATTGAGATTCCAATGTCTTATAAAGATTGAGAAGTAACTAATGAAAACTAGACATGTTTCTAGTAGCACTTGTCCTAATAAGTTATGTTTGAAAACTTGGTTGATGCTAAAAGAATATGATAATGTACTTAATTAATCAAGTGATACCATAGAATGTAGTTGCCCTGACCACAGACCCATCAGCATCAGAATTAGCTGAATGGTGAAATGAGTTTTACTCGGAATGCGTATTTTTGAATATGTGGGGGTAATTGAGAAAATATATCCTTATGCCCCATAGGAATGGATACGGGCTATGTCCTATGTATGGGATTGATTTCAGGCCATACCCCGATAAGAGTATGGCTATGGGCCATAACTTCTAAATATAATACCAGGCATTGGCTATGGGCCATAACCCTGAAGAGAGTATATGCTATGGGCTATAACTCTATAGTGAAGATGCCAATATACCCTGGCAAGCTAATTGCAGTCTGACACATGATGTCTCTGCTAAAGTAGTCTCGTACTGATCGAGACAGATGAGGTCATGGAATCTGACTCTCCCATTGACCTTGTGTGGTACCGATGCTTTACGTAATCGAGGTCGGTTGGAGTATGAGTGGTATATCTCATCTCCTCAGGGCTTAAGAATGTTTGTCAAATGTAATCAGCCGTGTAGCATATTTCCATAAGCTTGAAATACGAGAATCATTGGTTGATGTTATTCTACTTAGCATGTTCTAGATACATAAATGTTATATATGTTCTTCAACTACTTATTGAATAAGAGACATGCTGCTTTAACAAGTTTTAGCTTAAATGCTTGAATAGAAATGTTTCTCTAATCTACATAGATACTGAACTATCTGTTGTTGAATATATGATTCCATTATTCAGTTTATTTCTATTAAACTATAATAATAATGTTTTCGGCAAAGAGTTATATCTCTCGCTGGGGCAATTTTATAATTGTCTCACCACTGTGGAATCCAACATTTTTAGGTGGACGCGGATGAGGTAGAGACAGAAAACCCACAAAAAGGGAAGAGTAGAAGTAACAATAAGGACAACAATAGATCCTAAGGTGGAGATACTGGTCAAGGCTTGTATATATGTAAATAGAGTCCTATGTGTCATCTTTGTACTCTCAGGTCCTAGGAATCAGTAATAGTGTTTTTGTAATCGATCTGAGATTTTGGCATGATGCCTCGAGGATTTTGTTACTTGAACTTTTGATAACGCAAATGATGTATATATATATTCCTCAAGAAGAAACGGTATAGAGAATGTACTATGTGAACCAGGATGTGAATGTGATATGATGGTTCTTATTGAAAGAGTTTTCCGGAGAATGAATCTCCTTGCAAAAAAATTTAATTTTTAGTGATTTTCAATAATCCATTGTTAATCATACACTTCCGCATTAGTTAATCTTGTTTTTATAAGTTGGACGCCACAAATTTAGTGGTATCAGAGCTCTAGGTTCACTGAGTCTATAGAGACATAGGATTAAGGTCGTTGAGTCTGTTCTAATGTTTTCTAGTTTATCTGATAGTGTCTTTTGATCATATAGGAGAAGAAGAACTTGAAGATGTCTGGATCACATGATGAACATGCTACTGAGAGCAGCGTTGCTACACCAGGAGGAGGTGCAAGAGACCAAGATAGGGAGGAGCATGTACCTGAACAACCCCAGTTCAATCAAGATGATATTGGGAACCCAGCCTTCCAAGCCATGCTTGGACAATTTATGGCAGCCATGACTCATATGACAGATAGGATGCCATTACCTACACCTAGGGCACCTACCCACCATGAAGGATAGGGAGCCGACAACACATTTGAACAACTTCGTCGGGTAGGAGCCATAGATTATGTTGGTACAGCTGATCCAGGTGATGCAGATTTATGGCTGACTGAGCTGGAGAAAGCCTTTAGGATCCTTAATATCCCTGAGGATGAGAAGGTGAGGATGTATGTATACCTCCTTAAGGGAGTGCTGGTCACCGGTGGACCATTGAGGACGGCAAGAGGCCAGGTGCTGAGATTGGATGGGAAGAGTTCCGACGAGAATTCGTTGTAGATACTTTCCCAAGACTTTTCTGGATGAGAAAATTACTCAGTTTGAAAGGATTAGGCAGGGACAAATGAACATTAGCGAGTATGAGGCTAAGTTCATGGAACTTTTACAGTTTTTTCCGCATATGGTATCTACTGATGAGGAGAGAATTTGGCGTTTTGAGAAGGGGCTAAACGCTGAATTGACCACTCTGGTGTCTGCTTTAGAGAACCGGGAGAGGTTTGCCACCTTCATGGAGTCTGTAAGATGGATAGAGAGGTCTGTGATGGAGAAGCGACATACCAGTAATAAGAAAGTGTATCCTCAATTTCATGGGCAAAGGTCTGAGGGTTTCAAGAAACCAAGGTTTTCACACCAACAGCACCATAGAGGTTCAATACCCAGACACAGTGGACGTCAAGTAGGGGTAGAGGGCATATTTTTCCTCCGAGTAGAGCCCCTAGCATAGCATCAACATCAGTAACTGGACAATCTAGACCACATCAAGAGAATAGCACTTGTCATCGATGTGGACTAGTAGGACATCTGGCAAGGGATTGCCCAACGGGGAATGCACTGGTGAATCAACCCTCGAGACAGAGTCAGCAAGGCTCTCAAAGAAAGTCATTTTCTAGTGGTACCTGAGGACATGGACAGGCGTCCCAGGCAGGATCTTATGCATCCAATAATAGAGCATAGGGTCAACAACAGGCAACGGAGAGATTCTATGCAATGAATCAGCCCGAGGCAGTGGTTAATCCATGAGTTGTGATAGGTCAGATGGAACTATTTCATTCGTATATGTCTTCATCCTATTTTATATCTATTTTAATTGATCCGGGTGCTACACATTCCTTTATCACTTGAGAAGTAATTCATGACTGTAATATGATTGTAAGACATAGAACGGATAGTTTGTTTTTAGAAACACCTTTGTTGGGATCTACAGCGTTGTGGGAAGTGTGTTCTTCCTGCATTCTTTCTTTTTCTGATCATCACATTCAGGTGGATCTTATACCACTTGAAATGCATGGGTTTGATATAATTCTTGGGATGGATACCTTAGAAAAGTATAAGGTGGTCTTGGATTGTGATTCCAAGCATGCTTGTTCAAAGACAACAATGACACATGGATCTTTCAGGGAGACAGAAAGATTCTTCCAACTTGCTTCGTGTCAGCCATGGTAGCTGAGAAGTTGTTGAGACAAGGATGTTTTTCTTCTTGGCTCATGTGATAGATACCACAATGGAGAGTTCTAAACTTTTTGAAGTTCTAGTTGTTAGGGAATTTGAAGATGTATTCCCTGAGGAACTTCCAGGTGTTCCACTGCCCCGAGAGATTGATTTTGAGATCAATCTAATCCCGGACATACAACCAATAGCACAAACACCGTATAGAATGGCACCTGCTGAGATGGCAGAGCTCAAGAAACAACTACATGAGTTGCTTGAGAAGGGTTTTATCCGACCGAGTACTTCACCATGGGGTGCTCCGGTCCTCTTTTTTAAGAAGAAGGATGGGTGTATGCGATTATGCATTGACTATAGGCAGTTGAATAAAGTAACCATAAAGAACAAGTATCCTCTGCCAAGGATTGATGACTTGTTTGATCAGTTGTGTGGTGCATCTATCTTTTCTAAAATAGATTTGAGGTCGGGATACCATCAGTTGCGTATTAAGGAGAGTGACATACCTAAGTCTGCCTTTAGGATAAGGTATGGTCACTATGAGTTCATAGTTATGTCATTTGGACTAACTAATGCACCGGCTGCATTCATGGAACTCATAAATAAAATCTTTTGACCTTTTCTTGATCAGTTTGTAGTAGACTTCATAGATGATATTTTGATATATAGTAGAGATGCTCAACGGCATGAGCAGTACCTCCGTCAGGCTTTGACTTTGCTAAGAGAGCATAAGTTGTATGCTAAGTTTAGCAAGTGTGAGTTTTGGTTACCAGAAGTTTCTTTTCTTGGACACGTAATATCTACCTCAGGTATTCGTGTTGATCCTAAGAAGGTAAAATCTATCCTACAATGGGAACAACCAAAGACACCGATGGAGATACGTAGTTTTCTAGGACTGGCAGGCTATTACAGGAGGTTCATTGAGAACTTCAATTCTATAGCTTTACCCCTAACCAAGTTGACCAAGAAAGAGGTTCCTTTTGTCTGGAATGACTAGGGCCAACAATCTTTTCAAATGATGAAGGAAAGGTTAACAAGTGCACCTGTGTTAGTATTACCTGAGCAAGGGAAGGGGTACATAGTCTTTTGTGATGCATCCAAGAACGGTCTAGGATGTGTGTTGATGCAGGATAAGCAAGTGATTTCTTTTGCTTCTCGACAGCTTAAGAAACACGAGGAGAATTATCCGACACACGATCTAGAGCTAGCTGCTGTGGTCCATGCCTTCAAGATCTGGAGACATTATCTCTATGGAGAGACATTCCATATTTTCACAGACCATAAAAACCTAAAGTATATCTTCTCACAGCATGGGCTAAACATGAGGCAACGCTACTAGATGGAGTTAATCAAGGACTACGATTGTACAATTGATTATCATCCAGGGAAAGCTAATGTGGTTGCTGATGCTTTAAGTAGAAAATCAGCAACACTAGCCTTAGATAAAGCACAACTAAACTCCTTAGTGTGCTCCAAGAGAGATATGCTTATCTCACTAAGGCAAGATAATGTACAGCTTAAGGTATCATTGTTATCTGGGTTGTTAGCGGAGATGCAAGTGAAACCTACTCTGAGACAGCAGATTACATAAGCACAGCAGGCTGATGTTGTGATTCAACAGATCAAGTCAGAGTATGGTAGCGAGAAACGAGATGGTTTCCATGATTCAGATGATCAGGTAGCCTGTTATCATGGTAGGATGATAGTACCTGATGTCGATAACTTAAGAAAGTTAGTCCTAGAAGAAGCTCATTCTTCAATGTATGCTATGCATCTAGGAAGCACCAAGATGTATCATAACTTGAAAGATATGTATTGGTGGCCTGGTTTGAAGAAGGATGTTGCTGAGTTTGTTATGCGGTGTCCAGTGTGTCAGTAAGTTAAAGCTAAACATCAAAAGCCCGCAGGAACAATGCAACCTCTGCCTATACCACAGTGGAAATGGGATCATGTGACCATGGACTTTGTGGTTGGTTTGCCTAGAACAGCCAAAAGGCATGATTCCATTTGGGTGATAGTTGATAGGTTGACTAAGACAGCACATTTCATTCCTGTCAAAACAACCTACACTGCTGAGAAGCTTGCACAGATATACATAGATGAGATAGTGTGTTTACATGGGGTTCCGACCACTATTGTATCTGATAGAGGTCCCCAGTTCATGAGTCATTTTTGGGCGCGACTCCATAAAGCTTTGGGTACATAGTTAAGGTTTAGTACAGCCTTTCACCCACAGACAAATGGACAATCTGAAATGACCATACTAACTTTGGAGGACTTGGTTAGGGCATGTGTCCTTCAATTTGTAGGAAGTTGGGATCTACACCTGAGCTTGATAGAATTTGCTTATAATAATATCTATCAGCATAGTATTGAGATGGCATCATATGAAGCATTATATGGTAGACATTGTAGATCTCCTTTATGTTGGTATGAAATAGGGGAGTACCAACTTTTGGGTCCTGAGCTAGTTCAGCAGACAATAGAGAAAATTAAAGTAATACAACAACAGTTGAAAGCTACTTAGGATAGACAGAAATCTTACACTGATAAGCGTCGTAGACCCTTAGAATTCCAAGTTGGAGACAAAGTATACCTCAAGGTATCACCTTGGAAGGGTATCCTTAGATTTGTAAAGAAGGGCAAGTTAGCTCCTAGATTTATGGGGCCTTATCCAATTATTAAGAGGATGGGAAAGGTAGCCTATAAGCTGGAGTTGTCATCTGAGCTGCATAGATTGCACCCAGTGTTCCATATCTCTATGTTGAGAAAGTGTCATCCTGACACAGAGTTAGTTTTGCAACCTGTGGAGGTAGAACTAAATGATGATATATCTTATGTTCAAGGACCTGTGTTGATTCTTGATAGGAGAATCAAAAGGCTAAAAAAGAAAGATATATGTCTTGTGAAAGTTCTTTGTCATCATCGTGGTGTTGAAGAAGCTACGTGGGCGCTAGAGGAAGAAATGAGGAGGAAATACCCTACTCTTTTCTCTTAAATGTTTTTGTTGATGATTTCGGGGACAAAATCCTTATAAGGGGTGGATAACTTGTAACATCCCTGACCTGGGTTATGCTTTAACCCTAGTTGTTTTGCTTAATAAAGTTGATTAGATGCTTGTTCTTATTTTTTTTAAGTAATTAAGGCTCAAGAGGAACTTATATTTCAATTTTAGTCCTTTTTTAACAATATTGAAAATAATGTTTTGATTGTTGTGGACTAAAGTGCAATTTGCCCAAGTTGAGGGGTTAATTTGCAAATGTTACATGATAATATGTCTCTCATTTTTTGAAGAATCATGAGAATGAATATGATGCATAGATATGGCTAGTGAAAGCCTGGGTACCAAGAAAGAGTTGATTAATCAATGTTTGTGCATTAAAACCTAGTTTTGGTGTAATATGTAATTAACCCACAACCTAGGGTTCAATATGTAAATTACCACTTCAAAATGATCCCTAATATTTCTTGGCATCATGTAAAGCAAATAAAATGAGAGGGTTGTCTCATTTGTATCACTTTGAAGGAGAGAGAATCTTGATATTAAAATAATTAAGATTTAAGCATAATTGAAACCTTAATTCAATTTAATGCAAAAATAAATAAAATAATTGAAGGGCCTTCAACCAAAAACGACATGGTTGGATTTTCTCAAATGTGAAAGTCCTTGTGCCTTGAAAAGGCAAAGGAAATATCTACGTGAGTGGAGAACCCACTCACATTAAGATAAGAAAAAGAAAAATCCACTAACTTTAGGATATTAATATTATAAGGGTTAAGGTGCTTAATTTGCTTTTCTTTAAATTGTGGATAATTGAAGGGAATAAGAGGAAAAGTAGCCTCGTATCTAAGGAAGAGAATGGGGCAATTGGCAAGAAAGAGGAAGAGATAATTCCTACTTTCTCTCTCATAATTGAATTTTCAATAAAATTCACATATATGCTCCTTTATCCATAGAATGAAAGGGTAATTTTGAATCCACTTCTTCTCTTTGCTTGCAAAACGACCAAGGAATCTTTGAAGGACCAGGAGGACGACCCCCAACCTATTGGTAAGCTTCTTGACTTCCTTTCACCTTGAAATCATGGTGGAAATCACAAAATAATGCATGATTTCTTCTTATCTCGATCCCATCTTCAATTCTAACCATTCCTTTTCACTCAAAGCTTAAGGACGAGCCTTGGAATAGTGAAAGGAGTTGCAGACACCATTGTTTATGTGATATTGAAGCTCTTAAGCTCAATTGGAGGTGGGTTTTATAACTTGAACTCCTCTACATTGTTATTCAACTATCAATCTTGCAATTTCGTTGATTCCTTCATCTTCTTGATTAATTGTTTATTGTAATTGGTAAATTCATGAAATCAGAAGTACTATAAGTTACAGGGATGAAGGTAGATGATGATGACATCATCTTGGATACTTTTACCTAGGAATTCCTATTCCAATCAGTTTCAACAAGTTGTCCATTCGGTTTCAACAAAACCGTTTGGAATTAAATGATTTCATCAAACCGTTAGGAATTAAACGGTTTCAAACTATTTGGAAGAGTGGACCATAGTTGACCATTTGGGGATTTGATGCTAATGATGATGGTTGATGACCAATTAAATTTATTTGATTAATTCCAAAGGGTTCATTAGTTGAGGGTTCATCAATTACCAAACCCTAATCGGGTTAAGTGCTGAATTTCAAATTGATTGATTTAGATTTTTGGGTTGATTAACCCAAACGGTCTCAAGACCATTTGGGGGTCACCCAAACGGTCTCAAGACCGTTTGGGGGTCAACCAAGACCGTTTGGAGGCCTAGGGTTGAGTATGGTTGAGTAATTGAAGGTCCAGAGATACCAAATTGAAATGCAATTAAATGTTGAATTGATGACCAATCCAATGATCTAAACCCTAATGTAATTTCACAAAATCCAAGGATAGGATGGGGAAAACAGTCTCAAGACCGTTTGGATGTCATCCAAACGACCTCAAGACCGTTTGGGGTCAGGTCATATCAAAAATTTCAATTGAATCAGTTCCACAATGTTGATCATTGATGGTTCCTCGATTTCAAAACCCTAATTGAAGGTTTCTTGAGTGGAAATCCTAGATCAATTGGGTTCAAAACCCTAATTGATGGTTCAATGGAAGAATGATTCAATGGTTCAATTGATGAAGAAGTTAAGGATTCAATTGTTAATCAGATCATCTATTGAAACCATGAATTGTTTAAGTGTTGATAGAACTTTTTGGTCCATTCAGTTTTGAGAGGGTTTGGACCAAACAGTCTCAAGACCATTTGGGTCCAAACGGCCTCAAACCATTTGGAGACCCAAAGTTCAATCGGTTTTAACACATTTCTTGTCCAATCGGTTTCAAGGGCAATTTGTCCAAATGGTTTTCTACCAATTAAATTATGAGAATTAAAACTGTGTAGGGTCTAAGTAATTAAATATTTTGAAGATCAGCATGGTTAATCCATTTGGATATCTTATATAATTGAAGGTCCAATATGGTTAATCTATTTGTATACCTAATGCATTTGAAGATTTAATTGGTCAATCCAATTGATTACCTAATGTAATTGAATGTTTAATTGGTCAATTCTTTTGGATCCTTCATATAATTGAAGGATCAATTGATCAAATCTTTTGGATACTTGATTTACTTAGATAATTGATACCCTTAGTGGGATTAATTATTGATGCATAATGATGTAATAATTCAATATATCATGCTAACCCTAAATGACTGTATTTGAATAAAGAGTAGGCTCAATCTAATCAAGAATTGAGTAGTGGACATCCTGAGTAGGATGAGAGAGAAAGATTCATACATGAATGATAATCATGTAGCAATTAAATCTAAAATAATCAAAATGATGTGATCTACAATTAGGGTATGATCCTTGATAAAGAGATCATAAAACCCTAATTGAGTTGATTAATGAATTCAAACCCTAATTTAGGGCAAGTTTGAGTGAAACCCTAAACTAGGAGGAAGATGTGATATAAATTTAGGGTAATGACATGAGTAGCCCTAATTCAGGGTATCCTGATGATAAACCCTAATTAGGATGAATAATAAACCCTAATTATGGGTAATGGAATATGAAACCCTAATTGGGAGGAATAGTAAAACATAACCCTAAATTGGGTGCCAGTATATGATAATCCTGATGTGATGTGAATGGTAAACCCTAATTCCAAAACAGGGTGAAGGTATGAGAATCCCTTATTCTGGGTTATATTATATAGCATGAAACTCTAACCTTGGACAATGAAATGATAAATCATTGGTCCTAATTGTGCAATGGGAATGAGTAACCTTGATTGACATGAAATGGGAAACCCTAACTCTAGTAAGGGAATAGTGGTGTTACCCTTGAATAGTATGACACTGATATATGATTGATATATCTGTTATCATGTATGCTAACCATGCAGGTATCCTGAGATGATGAACATAGCCAGGTATGAGCTATGATGCTTTATTCATTGAAAATAATCATTGGGCCTTGTGTGCCATGATATACCTTATTTCTTAGTAAATGGTAACAAGAGAGTTAATGAGCCTCAAGTGCCATAAGAGATGCTTGTGTAGCAAGTATCATGTTTACCTTGGTCAAATGACTTGAAGGTGATAATTACCTAAAAAATTGGTAACAGTGCTCAGTGATGAGCTAAGGGTTTGAATACCCAGATCTATATAATTATGGTATTGAGATTGTGAAGGGATGATAATTCACAATATTGAAATGAAGGACTGAGATCCCAATGTCTTATAAAGATTGAGAAGTAACTGATGAAAACAGTACATGTTACTAGTAGCACTTGTCCTAATAAGTTATGTTTGAAAACTTGTCTGATGCTAAAAGAATATGATAATGTACTTAATTAATCAAGTGATACCATAGAATGTAGTTGCCCTGACCACAGACCCATCAGCGTCAGAATTAGTTGAATGGTGAAATGAGTTTTACTCAGAACACATATTTTTGAATATGTGGGGGTAATTGGGCAAATATATCCTTATGCCCCATAGGAATGGCTACGGGCTATGTCCTATATATGGGATTGGTTTCAGACCATACCCCAATAAGAGTATGTCTACAGGACATAACTTCTCAATATAATACCAGGCATTGGCTACGGGCCATAACCCTGAAGAGAGTATATGCTACGAGCTATAACTCTATAGAGAAGATGGAAATATACCCTGGCAAGCTAATTACAGTCTGACATATGATGTCTCTGCTAAAGTAGTCTCATATTGACCGAGACAGATGAGGTCATGGAATCCAACTCTCCCATTGACCTTGTGTGGTACCGATGCTCTACATAATCGGGGTCAGTTGGAGTATGAGCGGTATATCTCATCTCCTCGGGGCTTAAGAATGTTTGTAAAATGTAATCAGCCATGTAGCGTATTTGCATAAGATTGAAATACGAGAATCACTGGTTGATGTTATTCTACTTAGCATGTTCTAGATACATAAATGTTATATATGTTCTTCAACTCCTTATTGAATAAGAGACATGCTGCTTTAACAAGTTTTAGCTTAAATGCTTGAATAGAAATGTTGCTCTAATCTACATAGATACTGAACTATCTGTTGTTGAATATATGATTCCATTGCTCAGTTTATTTCTATTAAACTATAATAACAATGTTTTCGGCAAAGAGTTATATCTCTCACTAGGGCAATTTTATAATTGTCTCACCACCGTGGAATCCAACATTTTTAGGTGGACGCATACGAGGTAGAGACAGAAACCCCATAAAAAGGGAAGAGCAGCAGCAACAACAAGGATAGCAGTAGATCCTAAGGTGGAGATACTGGTCAAGGCTTGTATATATGTAAATAGAGTCCTATGTGTCGTCTCTGTACTCTCAGGTCCTAGGAATCAGTAATAGTGTTTTTATAATCGATCTGAGATTTTGGCATGATGCCTCGAGGATTTTATTACTTGAACTTTTGATAACGCAAATGATGTATATATATATTCCTCAAGAAGAAATGGTATAGAGAATGTACTATCTGAACCAGGATGTGAATGTGATATGATGGTTCTTATTGAAAGAGTTTTCCAGAGAATGGATCTCCTTGCAAAAAGTTATAATTTTAGTGATTTTCAGTAATCTGTTGTTAATCATATGCTTCCGCATTAGTTAATCTTGTTTTTATAAGTTGGACGCCACATTCCCCCCATGAGGCATGAGTCATGCAACTCAGAAACCAGTCAATCGACTGGAAGGCCATATTTCCCCCATAAAAACATGACCACTTGAGGGGTCGAGTCATCCTTTTCAACTTAACCCTAAACACCACCCCCTAGCAGTAACACCCTTTGCGCCACTGCCAACCCAGTTGGTCAACCTGCTCCTAGGTGAGCAAACTTGGAACCTCTAGAAGCCACTGCTTCTCCACAGTCATCCACTTAATGGCCCATGATGTTAGCCACTATAGTAGGACTACATATCTCCTGACTCAACACTGACCAATGACATCGTGACCCATTAGACTCACAGCTGAGAAGTAGCACCAGTGTGTCAGCTTCACCATGAGTAGAAGATCTCCTCTGATAAGTTCATGGTCGCCGCTTCTTTGTCAGAGTTGACCTCCACCAAGCACACCATTTCCATCACCAATGTGAAGCTTAGACATCTCCCTTCCCCACACCACCAATAAATTGAATGGTAAACCAACCGATCAGTTAACACCACCCACAGTCATGACTGCCTACTTCATGTGTTGATTGACTACTCCCCAATCAACTGACTAGTTCTCTAAAGTAGCAAGACAACGTCTCAAGACAGCTCTAGTCGGGGGTTCTTCAACCACCTTCACAAGGGAAGGAGAAGGAGACCATCTAGAAACTCACCCCTTACAACCCTCACCACCATCATGTTCTTGGGGAATTCACATTAATGAGCCCCAAAACATTGCTCACTCTTTTATCTCTGACGACATGGTAGTTGACATTGACACGATCGATGGGCTTATTGACCTAGATGTAACTAGCTGGCCCACCTGACTAACTTGTCACCATCCTCCTCTATCAGGAAGTGTATTGCCCTCCATCTGGGCAAATATGTACAGTTCACCAATGATGACTATTACCAGTGCTATGAAGATATTGCAACAATGGGTGTTGTTCTTCCTTGATGGGCATGCAGAGCCACTCTCTTTACCTTGGGAATTTGTGACTCGATCGAAATTGTCTTATGATGGAACCACATATCACCCTTCCCCTACTAGATCCTTTTGGTCTATTCTGAGATGACACTATATTTCCTCATGAACTTTCAATGAAACTCCAATTCACAAGAGGGATTCAGTTGCTTCTTTATGATCTTTGGAAAGAACTACTATCTCAAGCTAGCTAGATTACGTCTCTCATCCTCAATGGCTAGGACACTTCATGGGATGTGAACTGTAATGTGCGCTCCCACCTCCCCTTTCATCATTGATATGATGTCAAAAAATTCTAAGTAGAACTCATTGGCATGCATCCCTCTCTTCCTTGAGGGTTGAAGGCCTCAAGCATGTGCAACCTGGTGGTCTTCTATATATGTAGGATCCTTTCCTACATCATCTACGATGGATACAACATGTAGGGAAATGTGACCACCACAGATCTCTATACTCTTTGGTGTTTTCTTAATGGTGATCCTATCAATTGGGAGAGTGCTATCATTGACCACATCCATCTCCAGATGACCAACAACACTAGTTCTATATTTATCCTGGGCCACATCCTCACGACCATCACCATCTCCCTAGGATAAACCCACACCCTCTTTGAGGACATCTTTCCTAAGGGGACACATCACTTGATTGATTTACCTTATCTACAGTCATGTTATGTCGTGTGCACTAGCATCTAGGTAGGTACATATTCCCTCATTTTTTGTGGCCGCACTGTTCAGATTCCCCTTTCACTCCAGGTTAGGTGCAATGATGCTCTGTTGTGATATCAATGACCTATCATCTCAAATAGATTGGCTTTTCCATGAGCATCCACTTCACAAGGATGTCATTCATGATCCCACAACTCACATCTAGAGTGTCTCTTTGGAGGCAGATGATGATGAGATAGGACCTCTCCTATCACCATCACACCACCTGGTTCCACACCATTGATTATGTAGGTCCCGAGGAACCTTAGGGATTCTACAAGATCCAGTAGTATTTGGACCACATTGAGAAGTCTAAGGTGCACATGGAGCGTGTGCAGTAGTGACAAGGCCACCAACTCAACCACTTATATCTCATGCAATTTTCTCAAGAGATTTGGCATGTCATCCGCAACTATTACCCACTCACCAAGACAGACTATGAGTGATATAGAGATCCTAGTCATACCCCCGTACTAATTTTGAGTACTGGGGATGAGACTATGATGAGCCCTCTTCCAAGAACTGACCCACCTCGGGCATTACATGTCACCTCATCTGATCCCAATGCATCACCTACCCCCAACCTCCCTCCACCTCCTCCTCCACCACCAAGAGATCATGGTGCATGGTGTCCACCACAATAGTTATCTTCCCTTCATCTCGGGCCTAGGTTTTTCTCAAGGCATGTAAAATTCTAAGTTCGTGGTGGAGGTGGGTGGTACGTATCCATTCCACCCACCCTATCTTAGTTTTTCCTTTGAGTATTTCTAGTTAATATTTTGCTTGCATATAGTTTTTTTTTCATTTCCTTTCCCTTATTGTATGAATTAAGGCCTTTATCTAGTTTGCCAACAATTTAATATGCATGTATCAATATATCCCCTTTTTTGAAGTAAATTTCTTACAATAATTTCATAAAACCACCTTTTCTAGAAAGTATTTGTTAACTAGAACCTTAATTAGCACTATTCCTAGGAAACATTGTCAAGCCTTAATGGATAGATAGTAAACTAAACACAATGTATATTCATTTGATTTGTGGAAATAGCTTGTAAAGTTTCTAGAATTTTTCTTATTATAGAATGGTTTGAACTGATGTTATAATACTCCAAAAGCACTAGAATTAGAAAAACAATAATACAAAAGTTCATTCTCTTTTACACTTCTTCTACCATCTTTCTATCTCTCCATCTCGCCAAAAAAAGAGATCAAAAGCCACAAAAGATGTGCCAAACTCCACGTTCAGGGTGGTATATCCCACCTTTTCTCTCGACCACTACTTCCATACCCCTTGTAAATTTAATAAGGGTGTACCACAAAGAAAAGATGCCAAAGTGCACAACAAAAACATCAATCAATGTAATTGCAATCAAAGAAAATAAAAGATCTCAAATCAAATAGAGAAGAGATCGCATCCTTCCATACTTCCCTTAACTCCATTCTTCTACCTAGGGGAATCAACATACCCCTATTTCATCAATAAGCACACCCTAGTCTTGTGCAAATCCTCATAAGAATACGTAGGAATACCATTAACTGAAAGGGATATAACATTTATTTCTCTACAAGTCTGGAAATGGAAGAAAGTTGTGAAGCAAACACGAGTGAAGAACGTGCAAAAATTGTGTTTTGTGGTTCTATGAAATTAGGGTCGCTTGGTTATGAAAGGTGGTAAGGACATAGTAGTTATATGCAAGTAAGGAGGACAATATTTCAGTGTTAATTGGTGGGTGTCTATGATTTTTTTTGCTCGAGGATGAGAAATGATCAAGATTGGGATATTTTTATGAATTCGTACAACTTTAGGTCATTTATTTAGTACATTAAGTTGCTTCTTCTCAATTTTAGGAATTAATTGAAATTACCTTGATTTTGTCTCCTTAATTAGAGTTCTTATTAGTTTTGTTCACATTTTGTGGGTCTTATGCTCATTCTTTCTCCTTCAACCCTAATGTCCAAGAATTCACATCATCACCTAAAGAACTAGAATATTAAGAGGCTTTAATTACTTAAATTTAGCCTCCCAGAAGACCAATTGGTTGATTGGCTCCCTCCAATCGACTAGCTCAGTAGAAGAATTGGAAGGAGCTACAGATGCCAACCAATCTACTGGCCATCCAAATGATCGACCCGAACCAATTTAGGAAGGCACATTTTCATGACCAGACTGCCCGACTCACATCAAATTGGTCTACTACCCTTCCTTTGTGTTAGAGTATCATTTTATCCAGTTGCCTAATTGACTTCCAATTCGATGAAGAGCCCACTTGAAAGCCATGCAGCCACTTAATCCACTCGATTAGTTGGGTTTCCAACTGATCGATTAGGTCTAGATTTCAAAAATTCCAGCACCTCTAGGCACTCTTATGAGGGTTTCTAGTGCACTTTCTCTACCATGAAAGAAGGGTGGAGTGCCAAACAAAGGATCAACCCCCTATTGTCTTAGAACCTTGTCTGGGAGAACAAAGTAAGGGAAGGGGAGACAGAGTCACTTTCTTCCTCGCGAAGTCTATGAGTGTTTCTAGAAACATGATTTCTCTTCTCCCTATATTTGTTCCTACTTCTATAAGAATAATGGAGTAGTTCCCCTTTAATGGGAAATGGGTAGTAGCTTCATGAGCCCATAACTTGTCTTATTCAACTTTGATTCCATTAAATAAATAAAATATGTGTCTTCATTTGTTTAAAAACATGAATTATGAATTGATCCCTCATTCTTCATGACTGTTACAATCCATTATGATGGGATCTCGAACTTATGGACCAAAAACTTGAATGAGATTCACAAGTTTCTTAATGAGGCCTGAAGAAAACTTGTTGGATTATTAAAACATGACCCACATGCACCGAGGTCACCAGGTCTATAGGTAAGCTATCTACAAGATCAATTTTCGAATGGAATAGATCTACATGATCCTAATCTAATGTTTATTTATAAAAGATTAAAGATAACTACACAAGCTTGTGGCTGTGAAACCCAAGTTCCTAGCAATCTCATTAATTGAATTTTTTTTCTTAATATTTTTTTTTACTTTGCTAGTTTATTTTCGTGTTTATTTTAAATTCTTTCAATAATTTAGTTTTATTTCTTCCAGTTTACTTTCTTATTTTATTTTTAATCACTCTCCATAAATTAGATTCTAAATGTTGTTCATTGCAATTGGTTCAATTTAATCTGTTAAAAACATTGTCCCATGGAATCGATACCTTTATATACTAAAGCTAACTTGCTTGTTTACAAGTGGATTGATAGTTGGTAAAAGGTTAAAGTCTGGGGATAATTCCTTGGTCAATTTGTTGTTTCGACGGCAAATTTTGCACCATTTCTGGGGACAATTGAGTTTCCTTCGAACCTCCATTGCTCTGGATAAATAGGAGTTCTTCTTTTTAGTTTGTATTTATAATTTTAGTTTGTTTATATATTTTTAGTTTATTTTATTTCTTAGTTTCATTTTGCAATTTTTAGTTGGGTTCTGCAATTTCTTTTTAGTCTAGATATTTGTCCTTCTATTTTAGATTTTTTATTTCTTTCCTTAAAAAATTATTCATTTAAAAAAATCTTGAGCCTAATGGTAACATTTTCTATTCTTCATACATTCATATAGTGGTTGGAACCATAGAATGTACATTGTGAGAGATGTGGATCCTACTATCATAATATATGGGAGTGACCTAAGATGTCTCCACATGAAGTAAACATGTGATGTCTCTACCTCGCACAATATATTAGACCCCCCCAAGATGAGATATGAAGTAGATTGAAACCAGAAAAAATTCATATGCTATAAAGCATCATGCCTTAAAAGTTAGGAAGAAGGCAACCTTCGTATATAACATGCACTCTCCGTACATGAGGCCATAATGGTCAATGAAAGAGTGTATGTGATTGCTAAATGGGAGGCTAGAGAAGCAAAGAAGAAATTTGATGCCATAGAGATGATGGTAGTTGAAGAGAAGGCACAACCCTCTCGGATAGTTGTTCCCCTTGAGGGGAAATCAGAGAGCTCCCCCAAGAAGTTAGAGCAGCCAAGTATGATTATAATGGAGGACAATGAGGATACCATCCTCATACCATCTATGTCATATCAAACAGATAACCTAAAGCTCCACCGACCAACCCTATTGTAGGCATTGATACAAGCATTATTTATAACCAAAAAACTCTGGTTGAGCCTATTCTGGATAATGTACCATCACCCCACCCATCCTATGGTGAACCGATGGATTCTTTTAAAGAAAGTCCTTCTCATCAAGAGCCTTACACCATGTCACAATTGATTTTTATTCCACATACAGATGTTCTAGATGGGGAGCCACCACTTTAAGAAAAAGTCTACATACCCCCACTCTTTGATTATAATGATGATATTCTTGTTCAAAATCCCACTGGAACCACATATGATCAAAGTACATTTTGCAAGGTGGAACTAGAATGACATGATGGGTTAATAATGATCCCCACTGCCCCATTGATCACAATGTTGACTCTGTGATTCTTCATGAGGACACACAACCAAATACAAAGTTGTAATCGACTGATAAGATATTTCTCCCCATGTCAGAACCATGTCTACTACATTTATATCCAGGTGACAAGGAGAAACCTGAGCCAAATCCTCACTTGGGTTACCACATCCAACACTGCATAGAGTGGATTCGTCTTACACCACCTTCTCCCTTGAAAAAGGTGATCTCCCATAGGTTTCTGGAGAGGATTTAACCCCATTGAAAAAGTACCATCATATCCCATTTCCACACACAACAACAAAACTTACTCCACTAATGAAGAAATATATATGAATCCTCTTGGAGGGACTGTGAGGTGAAAAGCAACATTCATTTCATCAATATGAAAACCCCTTCGAGCTTATGTGACCACCCAATTACTAGATGCATCATGAAGATCCTTTATACATGCTCTTGATCATGTCAACATCCCCTTCAAATGAACATTTTTTGAGTTATCAGGGTCTCCTGGTGATCTCTATGAAATTCTTCTCTCCATTTCATATTTAAGTTTTACTCAGGATGAGTAAAATATTATGTTCAGGGTGGAGGTGGCTGGTACGTACCTATTTCACCCACTTTATCCTCCCTTTTAGAATTTTTCATCATGTTATGTATCTAGCATTAAATTTTCAAAAAAAATCTTGCTTTAGTTTTTGTCACTATCTAGTTGGCCATTTAGGCATGTTAGCCAAGAAACCCTCCTGAATAAGTAAATCTTTTTGCAACATTTTAACAAATTTCCATTTCTAGAAATCATCTACTCCTCTATGACCTTTAATGGCACTACTCCTCGGAAAAGGTGGTAAAACATAATGGATAGATAGGAATCAAACACAATGTGTCCCTACTTTAAAATTTTCAAATATCTTGTAAATGTTTCTAATTGACACAAGTTATAGAGAGAATTGAACTGATATTGCAATACTCCTAATGTGTTGACTTCCAAACAAAAGTTGCACAAGTCTAGCCTTTTCTACTTTCTTCCACCACCTTCTTACCCCTCCATTTTCCAAAAAATAATCAAAAGCAAAAAATGTGCCAAAATCCAAGTTCGGGGTGGTACACCCTTCCCCCTCTATACCCCTCATAAAGTTAACAGGGGCATACCACCTAGAAAAGATTCCAAAGCACACACAAAAAATGCAAACAACATAATTTCAATAAGAAAATAGTAAGATCTTGAGTCTAATAGAGGAGAGATTACCTTCTTCCATATCTCCATTCACTCCGCTTTTCAACCCAGGGGTATCTACATAACCTCAAGCCATTCAATAAATTGTGTTCTTGACTAGAACATGTGAGCATATGCGGGAGTACCAAAGAGCATAAGGGATATGGAATTGTTTCTTTGTGGGTCCTGAAATGGAAACAAGTCATAAGCAATTTCGAGTAGGGAATTAAAAAAATGTTTTGTGTTTCCATGAAATTAGGTTTGCTTGGCCATAAAAGGTGGGAATGATTCAAGTAGTTCTAGGTAAGAGAGGAGGACTAGATGAGAATATTATTTGTTGTTGCTTATGACTCAATGTTGCTCAATGATGAGTAACATTCAAGTTTGGGGCATGTGATAAATGCATATTTATCCATTTTTATTGCATCTTTTAGATCATTACTTAAGAGCATTTTGTTGATTATTCCCAAGTTTTAGAAACAATTTTACTAGTTTAGCTTTTCTCTCTTTAATTAGAGTTTTTACTAGAACTTCTTGGATTTTATAGGAAAATGACATAATCTCTCCAAAGCCCAAAAAGACCCAAAATCTAGAGTCTTCAATTGCACATTCATCCTCCCAAACTTTCCAACCAATTAACTCGCATGCAAGAGTTAGTCAAGTCCAGAAACTCCAATAGATCGACTGGCATTCCAGTCGATTGACTCATTGGCAAGACTCAGTCAAAGTCATAATCGAGAAGGTTCATCGTTATTGACAAAAATATTTGTTGATCATCAATAAGGAGACCGACTTGCCTTTGTTGGATCAATGGGCTCAAGAGGGAGGGTGAATAGAGCTGAAAATAGTTGCAAAAAAATTTGTTAGACCTTCAAGTTACTACAAGATATGAATTTGCAAATATTGAATTTGTAGTGCAACCAAGCATACATAGCAAGGATAAAAGAGATTGAACAATCACAATGAGCAAGCTATGTAGAGTGAATCCAATCTCCAAACTAGGAGAAAGTCAGTCCACTACCTAGAGAGGTCAAGCTCTAGGATTTTGTAACCCATGTATACTTATATTCCATTATAAGACATACAAGATGACCTTCCTTTTCTTGGGACAAGGAAACTTAGTCTCCTATTTAAGGACCAAAAGGAGCCAATAAACTTGCACAAAGGGCCTACCTATCCTTGAGCAAGAGTCTTCTACCTACAAGGACTTACCCACTTTTGTAGCTAGATAGAGTCCTTCACCAAGGTGATGTACTGCTGCAACAAGTCTTTGGCCTTGAGAATTTACCCACTCTCCTCATGTATCTTCTGCCTTTGCCTTCTCCTTCCACTCAGAGAAGCTTTATCACCTTCTTCTTCAACCTTGAAGAAGCTTTGCACCTTCTCCTTCACTTGGAGAAGCTTGCACCAACTTGATCTTGAAGAGAGGGGTTGGGTAAAAGGAAGCTTTGAGAACTTTACATGCATACAATGAAGTATCTCTCTCGCACATATGATATTTCACTTGCATGGACATTTTGTTTTAACAACAAGAAAAAGAAAGGGACTCAAGTAGACTGGATGCACTCAACTATATCTTAGATCTTGAATAGCATGAAGGATCAACCTTGGAATAAACTCTAAGAGGTCCTATTTATATTTGGGGGTGCCACTAGAGGCTAAGGAGCATGAAGGAACATTTTATAGCCATTTGGGGTGTTGCGATGGATATAATTTGAGTTTGCAACGCTCCAATGGTTAGAATTATGTTTTTTGCATTCTCCAAATAGTGCATTTGGTCAAGTTTTAATGAAGTTAACTCGATCGATTGCACTATATGACATAGGAAATTTGAAGCATCGGTTGATTTTATCCTAGATGAAACTCATTTGAACTCTTAAATTTTATTTTATCTAGTGTAGGGATTGATCTATTTTTGTGTATAGGAAACTCGACTGAACCTGGATATTCTCAAAATACATCAAGGGGATCGGTCGAGTTTGTCACAGGAGAAACTCGACCGAAGAGCACCCTGTTATGAATTTTGGAAAATGTCATTAGAGTGATTAAATGTTCAAATTTAGGGATCCTAATTTTTATCATCTTAGTTGCAAGTCATTACATCAACGCAATATTGCAAAAATCATCCTAAGGGTTTTAGGGTGTTTTCCACAAAAGTGCATTTGCATTGCTTTTGACTTGAACTTGATAAAGCTAGGGCTTGATTGAATTGACCCTTTCCATATACCTAATGCCTGAAATCAATCTCAAATAGACATATTAGATACATATGAATTGAATGGTTAAGTCATTATCAAAATACAGACAATTTATAACTCTCAGGTCAACATTGCCCTTTTTGACAATGACAAACCATTCCTTGGCATATTGAAAAGGATCTAAAAATTTAAACCTTTACCTCGTGAATTGCAAGGGGATACATGAATAATGTTATTTGCTCCCCCTAAATTCATGCTTACTTTTACCTATATGGTTAGTATGTCCACAAACAACCATAGCACCTACATTGTTCTCTAGTAAGTCATATGATGTTTTAGATAAATGACTAGAAAAGGATCACTTAAGAAATTAATTCAATATAACTGAGCTCATTTTCCCCCTGTTGGTACCTACAGTACATGAGCTCTCATATTCTTCGCCCCCTTTGTTATTTCAAAAAGGCAGGGGGTAGAAGAGATATAAAAGCATGGGTCCCTCACCACAGGCATGAAATAAATAAGCAACCACTAAAGCAAGCACCAAATAGAGACAAAAAAGAGAGAAATAAATAGTCTACAGTCATAATAAAAATATGGGAGCACATACCATCAACTCATAACATGGGACCAAACAAAAAGTTAAGGTACATAAGATTAAGATTACAACACTAGATATGTCCTCTCGATATGAAAACTAAAAGCCAACGAGAAATGATGATAGAAGAAAATATAAACCTCAATTACAATGCCTAAATGTTCAATGCATAAAAATTATACATAAATATATCTAGATAAGAACACGAAAGACCAAAAACTAAACATCTAGGACATATATGTCAATTGCATTGTCATCAACGTCATCATCCTCAATTTCTAGTTGTTGGTCATTGTCTTCATCTGAGGGTGTAGGAGTGGAAGCAATTGTGGCCTCACCATCATCAACATCAAAAGATCCATCATCACTAGCATCATCACCATCCTTAGCATCCTCACCATCTCCAAATTCTTCCTCAACATCCTGGTCAAGCATCTCCTCATCATCATGAACTCCAAAAGCACGAGTACCAAGCCATCTGGCGTTCTGCTTAGCCCAATGCATGCCACATGCATGTAATGCATTTGGTTGTGGAAAGGTGGGAGTAGAAACTCCATCATAACCAACAAGCATAGAGGTTGTAAGGTCAACAGGAAGAGCCAAAAGAAGAAGAGCCCCAGGGGCAGGGGTAGGGGCAGGTCCACCATCAGAATCAATAGGGAGCACAACATAAGCAATAGGTGGAGGGTCAGGGTAGAACTGACTATATGTAAAAGAAGCATAGTCAGTGTCAGGGT
The DNA here is from genome assembly GCA_963693085.1 of Alisma plantago-aquatica. Classification (NCBI taxonomy): domain Eukaryota; kingdom Viridiplantae; phylum Streptophyta; class Magnoliopsida; order Alismatales; family Alismataceae; genus Alisma; species Alisma plantago-aquatica. The sequence continues at coordinate 456,179,987 of OY856411.1, read as the reverse complement.
ATGCTCAGTAGGGGGATGGATGCAGGACAAGTTCATGTCTGACATGATTTGAACAAGATCCTGGTGGATGTGATCCTAAACCTAAAGGTCGTAAGCCTGTTGATGTATCATATATCCCACGAGGGCTTTATTGGATACAAAAAATGAGGCGCAGTCAAGTGAGGGTGGAGGTGGTGGAGGATAAGCCTAGGTGGAGGTAGAGGCACCAAATATGGTGGAGGAGGTAGGAAGAAAGGTTTTCTTAATGGTTGTCCCATTAATGCAAACTCCTTTCTGACTTGGTTTGTAGCCAAGGTCATGGAAGAGATTTTTTTCAGAATGGTGAGCAAGCACACCACATATTAGGTTTGGATAAGGGATATGGCTACCGATGGTATTCTTCCCCGAGTCGAAGTAGGTCATACGATGAAGAATATAATGAGCCCACTTGACTCTGATATTATTCAACAGATAGTACATGATTGTTGTAGTATTCTTTAAAATTTTTGTTTGACTTGGGATGGATATTTAAATTGACGAATAAAGCAATTATATGTTTCTTGATATCAATGGAAGAGGATGGTAAGGTGGAATTATTTCGGTATGGGACATCAGGGTTCTTCAAGAACTTATGGATATGATGAAGGGTAAGAGAGGTTTCAAAGATCTTTTAGAAACCTCCAAGGTCCAACAAGTCATGGAAAGAGGGATAGGAAGCCACCCAAGAGGCGGCGATGTCAGTACCAAAGAAATAGGTATTCAAAAAATCCTCAGAGATTGTTATCTTGGTACCAGCTATCATTGATGTCAGGATGATCTGTGTATTAGGTGGTGGCATATGGGTGTTGTAGTTCCTCATAATATTGGCATAAAACTTGTGGACAACCTTCATACTAGACATAAAAATTTTGAAGCACATATGCTCTAAACAAAAAGCACTAAGATGATGTGCTTTGAACACCCTAGAAACCTCCTTAATCACCTAAGTCATTGCAAAATGAGGTTCAAACAAGGCACAAAAAGGAAAGGGATTCCTAGGAAGGATTTCCTTGTACCTATTCACATCTTGAGATGATATGAAGGAGGTTCCATCTAAAGAAACATGGTGAGGAGCAGAGCAGGAAGATGGAGCTCCAGCTGGGGTGGATTGTTTCCTACAATTGGAGGCCATCTCGGTCAAAAAGAGATGTAATGATCACCAAAAGAGAAGGAAAACACCACAAGAAGGTTGCCAAGCCACCTAGGTCACAGTTGGGAGAGGCAAGGAGGGTTGAATGGATGCTAGGAAGGGTGCAGACGAGGTTGGGCTAGCCTAGGGTTGAAGGATGAGCACTGGAGGTTAGCAATCAATTGACTTTCTCCAGATGAGGGGGAGAAAATTCGATCGATTGCCCTTTTTAATTTGTGTCTAGTCACATGATCGGTCGAGTTCTATGTGTCAGAAACTCGATTGATGCTGAGATATAGCTCGGTCCTCAGCCAAGGATTAGTCGAGTTGTATCAAGACAAACTCGATTGATTGGCCAACATGTCTAAAACATAGAAAATTTAATTATAGGACTCTAGAGTGCTATATAAAATTATTTCTCTAGCTATTCATGAATTTTGAACATACTTAGGCACATTCCACTCTTCATTGGCTACTATTTTGTGATAAAACATTTGTTTGTGAAAAATAGCTAAAAACAAGTGAAACAATGCATGAAAACATGGCAATTTAGCACTTTCAAGTAAAACATGACCAATTACGAGCAAGAAACATATAGGAATGATAACATCTAGCTAGATTACATGTATATATCATCAAGAGCAGTTTTAATCTAATGAAAGTAAGTTTCTCTTTAGCTAGAGGTTTAGTGAAAATGTTCGCAAGTTGATTCTTCGTATCCATATGTGTCATACAGATATCCTTCTTGGCAATGTGGTCATGAAGAAAGTGATGATGGATCTATATATTTGAAGCTCTACTATGTACTATAGGATTATGAGAGATATTAATTACACTAGTATTGTCACAATAGATAGGAGAAACATTAAAATGAATGTTAAAGTCTTGGAGCATTTGCTTCATCCATAGGACGTGGGCACAACAACTCCCAGGTACAATGTATTCAGCCATGATAGTTGAAAGAGCCATTGTTCTTTGTTTCTTAGAGAACCAAGAAACCAAGCATGGTCCTAGGAAGAAGCAAGGTCCACTCGTGCACTTTTTATCAATCAAACAACCTGCATAATCAACATCACTATAGGCATGAAGAGTAAAGTCCCTTGACTTGGGATACCACAGTCCAAAATTTTGAGTTTTGGCTAGATACCTCAAAATTCCTCTTAACCACTATGAGATGTGATGTTCATGGAATTGAATGAAAGTGAGCACACAAACTAACACTAAACATTTTTTTAGGTCTAGAGGAATTTAAATAAAGTAAACTTCCAATCATACCTATGTAGAGCTTCTCATCCACTTTTTCACCTTCTTCATCTTTGTCAAACTTGGCAGAGTTTGACATGGGGTGTCCATCGGCTTAGTGTTCTCCATCCCAAAGCTCTTAAGTAGTTCACTAGTGTACTTTTCTTGATTGATGAAGTTATCCTCTATGGTTTGTTTGGTTTGGAAGCTGAGAAAGAAAGTAAGCTCCCCCCATCATGCTCATCTTGAACTCACTCTACATAAGAGAACTAAACTCCTTGTAAAGATCAAGATTAGTTCTGCCAAAGATAATATCATCAACATAAATTTGAACGATCAAAAAGTTTCTAGAAGTGTGTTTTAGAAATAGAGTAGAATCAACTTTACCCATGATATAGCCATTGTCTAGGTAAAAGTTCTTTAGTTTCTGATACCAAGCTCTAGGGGCTTGTTTGAGTCCATAGAGAGATTTTTGTTAACAAGTAAACATGGTTAGGCAGTTTATCCTATTCAAAGATTGGAGGTTGAGCCACTATACTTCCTCTTCTATTATACCATTCAAAAACACACTTTTAACATCCATTTGATAAAGATGGAAATTATTGTAGCTAGCAAGAGCAAGTAGAATTCTAATAGATTCAAGTCTAGCAACAAGGGCATAAGTTTCAGCAAAATCAATACCTTCCTGTTGGTTGTAACCTTGAAATACTAACCTTTATTTGTTCCTTACCACTTTGCCATTTTCATCAAGCTTGTTGCAGTAGACCCACTTGGTGACAATGATCTTCCTATCATTTGGTCTTGGCATTAAGGTCCACACCTTGTTCTTCTTGAACTACTCTAACTCTTTTTTCATGGCTAGGATCCATTCATCATCCTTGAGAGATTCTTTGACATTCTTTGGCTCAAGTTGGGAGATGAAGGCGTTGTTGACTTGTTCCTTATTGTATGCAGCACACATGTTCACCCTTTCAAAAGGATTACCTATAATGATCTCTTTAGGATGATGCTTTGCAAAGTAGGGAGTTGGGTCCTTCTTTTCTTCCTCCTTTTCTTCTTCATCAACTAACATCTCTTTTCCTTTATCAACAATGTTGAGCTCTTTCAAGTGAGGAATCACCTCATCTGCAACATCATAATTAACAAGAATCTTGGAAATAGAGGGGTTAGTATCAACAAATTTAACATTGATAGATACTTCTAATTTAGACAAATCAATGTTAAATATTGTATAATCCTTTCTAGTAGTTCTATAGCTAAGATAGAAAGCCTTGTACAATTTTTCATCAAACTTATCGAGAGAATCCTTGGTGTTCAAAACAAAACAAGGACAACTAGAAACATGAAAGAAATTAGTTGAAGGATTTCTACCATGCCATAACTTATAGGGGGTTTTCTTTGTAGATGGATGAGTGAAAACCCAATTTTGCATAAAACTTCAAGTGCTAATGGCTTCGGCCCAAAATTTCTTTAGAGTATCATACTCTAGAAGCATAGTCATAGACATTTCCTGTAGTGACCTATTCCCTCTTTCTACAACCCCATTTTGTTGAGTTGTTCGAGGTGAAGAAAAGTTATGTGCATACCCAGATTCCTCACAAAACTGTTCAAACAAGTCATTTTCAAACTCTCCCCCATGGTCACTGTGGATAGAGACGATCTGGAAAGAAGCTTCATTTTCAACTTGTTTGTAAAAAAGCTGAGAAAACATCAAGTGTGTCACTTTTTAAAACAATAAAGAAGGTCCAAGAATCGATGTATCACTTTTTGAAACAAGAAAGAAGGTCCAAGTGTAGCAAGAAAAGCCATCGACGATCACGATGCAATACTTGCTACCACAAAGTAAATGAGTTCTCATTGGTCCAAATAGATCAATATGAACAAGTTTAAGATATCTTTTGGTAGTAAGGACTCCTTTGGATTTAGAGGAGGATTTGGTTTTCTTTCCTTGAGTACAAGGTCGACATTCCTCATCCTTCTCAAAATCCAATTTAGGAAGTCCCTTTAACCAATTCCTTTTTGCTCAACTTCTTCAATTTTGATGCATATTTACATGACCAAGCCTATGGTGCCGCAAAGAAATATCATTCGAATTGACAACAAGGTATCTACCAATAATAGGCTTAATAGAGTCAAGAACAATAACATATAGATTACCATTTCTAGTTCTCTTATAAATAACATTGTAGGAGAGGGAATCTAGAAGCAATCATTCAAGTGAGGTAAAACGAACAAGATAGCCATTATCACATAATTGACTAACATTAATTAAATTGTGATGTAATCCATCTACAAGAAGAACATTCTTGATTCATAGTAAATCACCTACATCACCCTCACCTATCACTTTACCTTTGTTGGTGTCACCAAATGTCACTAATTCTCCCTTTTTCTTTGTGAATTGGTTGTAGTGGCTGATTTCACATGTCATATTATTTGAGCAACATATATCTACAATCCGTTTTCCTTTTACCTACAAGAAAGGAAGATGTCAGTGCCCAATTGGGATCCAGTTTTATCTTTGGGACCCATTTCAACTTTGGCTTGGTCCCCTTCTCTCTATAAGGACAATAAGTAGAGTAATGGTCATCACTCTTGCAATGCACACAAACCATAGGGTTATTAGAGTCGTATGAATCTCCATGGAATATGGGAGGTCCCTTTCTCTTTTTCTTACCCTTACCCTTACTCTTGCTCTTTGGATCTCCCTCATATCCCAACAAATTTTACCACTATGTTTGGTAGAGTGATCTATTATTTCATTGAGGGACTTTTACCCTTTGAGGGGATTTCTACAAGGAAGCTATAAGGTTGTGATTATCATCACTAATAGTAATGACAATATAAGATAAACTAGCAAGATCATCTTGTGCATGAAATAAGTTGGCCTCCAAATAGAGGGCTTTAGTATGATAGGAATCTCTCTCAAGATTAATGCTAGCTACCTCATTACTAGGAATCTCTCTAGAAGAACGATCATTAACTTGAGCAAGCCATCTAGCATTTTCAGTTCTAATCATGATAATCTCATCAAGATAAATCCTATTTTCATCTTTAATAGCATCACAAGCATGTGTAAGATCATCATTTTCAGTTCTAAGTAAAACAAGCTTATCAAGTCGGGCTTGGTTTTCCTCCTTAAGACTATTGATGTTCTTAAGGTAGATACCATTCTCTACTTCAACTCCATTGTATTGGAGCTCAAGATCAAGAAACTACCCTTTCAAATAATCAATACTATCAAGATGTGTTTTCTCATTTTGATCAAGGATATCAAGCTTAACATAAAAGTCATCAATGATTTTCCCTAACCTCTCCTTCTTAGATTTGCATTTAGAAAGAGAAGAGCAGGAAGTATTAAGCATATTGGTGAGAGTTTCTTTAGATAACTCATGAAAACTTACCTCACTTACCTCACCAATGTCTTCATTAGTTGAGGCCATGAGTGTAAGGTGACATTCTCCCTCATTGGAGCTAGAATCACTTGAAGATGACTCCTCCCATGCGGCATAGGCTACATCTTTACTCTTCTTGTGCTTCCTCTTGTACTTTCCTTACTTCTTGTAGTCCTCCTTCTCCTTGTAGCTTCCTTTGTGGTAGGAATTCTTTGCCTTGGGGAAATCATTCTTGTAATGACCTTTTTGACAATATTCATATCACCTTGGAGAGGAGGAGGAAGAAGACTTTCCCTTGAAGTGCTTTCCCTTAGAGTAGTTTGCTTCATGGTCACTAAGGGATTCATATTCACTTGATGAGGGAGGAGAGGACCGAAAAGTAAGTTGTTGTTGGATAATCATTGACTGTGATTGAGATTTGAAGGCATTGTCTTTGATCTTCTTTTATTCTTTCTCTTCTTTCTTTTCATCTTCTTCTTGCTTGATAAGTCTTAGCTCATGAGATTGAAGGTTTCCAATGAGATCCTCGGTGGCTATGACACCAAGGCTTCTAACTTCTTCAATGGAAGTCACTTTGGATTCCCATCTCTTGGGAAAACACCTTAGAATCTTGAAGTTGATGGTTCCTCTATCCATGGTGTGACCCAAAGAAGCAAGTTCGTTGATGATGGTGTTGAGCCTTATGTACATCTCTGCCTCTTTCACCTTCTTACCCATGTTGAAGTTTTCAAGGAGACCCTTGAGGATGTAGATCTTGGACTCCTTGACTTGCTATGTGCCTTAATAGGTGATGCACAACTTGTTCCATGTATCATGGGTTGAGTCCCAAGAGGAGATCTGGTTGAACTCAGAGGGAGTGAGGGCAACATAGATGATGCTTATAGCCTTCACATTGAGTTGCGCCTTCATGAGTGTAGCTTCATCCCAAGTAGCTAAATCTCCCCCATCTCCTTGTAGAGAATGATGATGACTTTCTACATGTTGTATCTCATCCTTTGAAGGTAGAACTGCATCTGTCACTTCCAATAAAAGAAGTTTGTGCCATACAAGATTGGGGGTCTCATGGAGAAACCACCTTCCAAGTTGAGAGATCCAAGTAGGTCATCCCCATATTCTCATCTCATATGAGATCTTGTCGGAGAAGACTATGTCTCTGATACCACTTGATGGACCAATGGGCTCTATAGGGGGGTGAATAGAGCTAAAAACACTTGCAAAAAAATCATTTGACCTTCAAATTACTACAATATATGGGATTTGCAAATATTGAATTTGTAGTGAAACAAAGCATGCATAGAAAGGATGAGAGAGATTGAAAAATTACAACGAACAATCTATGTGGAGTGATTCCAATTTACAAACTAGGAGAAAGTTAGTCCACTACCTAGAGAGGTCAAGCTCTAGGATTTTGTAACCCATGTATACTTATATTCCATTATAAGACATATAAGATGACCTTCCTTTTCCCAATACAAGGATACCCAACCTCTTTTTTAAGGACCAAAAGGAGCCAATAAACCTTACACAAAGGTCTTACCTATCCTTGAGCAAGAGTCTTCTACCTTCAAGGACTTACCCACTTTTGTATCTAGCTAGAAACCTTCACCAAGGTGATCTACTACTGCAAAAAGTCTTGGCCTTGAAGATTTACCCACTCTCCTCGTGGATCTTCTGCCTTTGTCTTCTCCTTCCACTCAGATAAGCTTTAGCACCTTCTTCTTCAACCTTGAAGAAGACTTGCACCATCCCCTTCACTTGTAGAAGCTTTCACCAACTTGATTTTGAAGAAAGGGGTTTGGGAAAAGGAATCATTGAGATCTTTACAAGCATACATAGTAGTAGCTCTCTCACACATATCCTATCTCTCATATGGATGTTTTGATTTGCAAAAAAGAGAGAGAAAGGGGTTCGAGTGGACTATATGCACTCAACTATATCTAGGAGCTTGAATAGCATGAAGGAGCAACCTTGGATGAACTCCAAGAGGTCCTATTTATAGTTGGGGGTGTCCACTAGACTAGGATCACTAAGGAATTTTTTTAGCCATTTGGAGTGTTGCAATGGGTTTAATTTTAAGTTTTGCAACACTCAAATGGTTAGAACCACTTTTTATGCATTCTCCATACAATGCATTCACTCGAGTTTTAATAAAGGTAACTCAACCGATTGCACTATATCACACAACAAATTTGAAGCATTGATCGGGTTTATCCCAGATAAAACTCGGTCGATCGTTTAAATTTACTTTTGTCCAGTATAGGGATCAGTCTATCTCTGTGTATAGGAAATGTGGCCGAACCTGGACATTCTCAAAATGCATCAAGGGGGTCGGTCAAATTTGTCACGAGAGAAACTCAACCGAAAAACACCCTATAATGATTTTTTTAAAATGTCATTAGAGTGATTAAAACATTCAAATTTAGGGCGCCTATTTTTTTCCCATCTTAGTTACAAGTCATTACATCAAAACAAATGATTACAAAATCATCCTACGGGTTTTAGGGCATTTTGCACAAAAGTGCATTTGCATTGCTTTTGACTTAAACTTGATGAAGCTAGGGTTTGATTGAATTAATCCTTTTCATGTACCTAATGTCTGAAATCAATCTCAAGTGCATATATTAAATACATATGAATAGAATGGTTAATTCATTATCAAAATATGGATAATTTATAACTCTCAGGTCAACAACCCTCATGTCAAAGCAAACATTAAAGCCAATCGATTGATTGACATCCCAGTCAATTGACTCTCCAACAAGACTCAGTCAAACTCCAAATTTAGAAGGCTCACTATTACAAATGAATGGATTGATTAATCACCAACCAAAAGACTGGCCTACCTTCAGGCCAAAGCATACATTTCAATCAATTGACCGATTGGGCTTCCAGTTGACCGACTAGGCTTCCAATTAATTGAATTGCATTACAAGTAGCAATTTTAGGTTTTCATGCCTCATCCCCCCATAAAAGGATGGGGATTCCAAGCACAAAGGGTGATCTTTTACACTTTGTTCTCAGTCATCTTAGATACCCATAGGGTGCAAGGATCAAGGACATGAAAGAATGAGGCGTCGTCATCCTCACAGACATTGCTTCTTTGTTACATCTTGGCAATGTGACTCTTTCTATCCCTATCCTTACTTCTATATTTATTTTTGTTATGTCTTGGTAGTTTCTCTACTAGGGAATGGAGAGTGGCCCACTAGCTCGTTTTCACTTTAATTGTATTTAAATCCAATATTTTAATGATTAGAAGTTTTCTGCTTGATTGTGCACTTATGCTCTGGTTGGATAGAATATTTTCTTTATGGGGTGACGAGATCACCTAATCCCAACAAGAATGAACACATTATCTCCTGACAAGATCTATTAATGGAGTTTATAATATTTTTACCCAGTTTATCTTATATGTTATAACTCATGGTGATGAGATCACATGTTCCATGAGTTTGAACACTGGATTGGTAATCACAAATTCTTGATGAGATCACCTAATAGAACTTGTGGCACGGTTGAACAAGGATCCTAAAATGTTGAAATCTCGAGTTTGAGGGAAGTTTGTCCCTAGTGAGATTTGTGATACTAAGGACACAAATACACATGGTCCTAATTTAATAATTAAAATTAAGGAGTAAAATCTATTAAAGTAAGAATGTGGTCTATGGTGGGATACACTCGGACCTCTAATATCTCTAAACATTTGAATTAAAATCCAATTTTACTTCTCCAATTTCCATTCTTACTTAGTCTAAATCACTCTCTGCAAAATAAGATCTTAAATATTGTTCATTGTAATCGGTTCAGACTTAAACTCTTAAAAATGTTGTCCCATGGGATCAGTACCTTTATATACTAAAATAAACTTTCTTGTGAGTTGGTAGTTATTCAAAATTTAAATCCTACTAGATAATTTGCCAAGTGAATTTGCTGTGACGATGTTGAGCATCAAATTTTGATTAGTGTGTCAATTGACTAGAATGCCAACCAACTGGTTGGAGTTTCTAGACTTGACCAATTCTTGCATGTGAGTCAATCGACTAGGATGTCAGTAAAGAATGATGCCACTATAGTTAGTTAAAGTGGCACCCCCAGGCATGTTCTTCAAGTTTTTCAGCACAAGCAAGGTACCTTGCACTCAGGTGCCTTAGGTACACATGCAGTGCCTATAAATAGATGGCTAGAGGCTCCATTAGGGACACATTTTGTTTCCTCCATGAAGTGATGCCATTTTATCTCTAGTTCCATCGATCAATGGTGCCAAGGATGAGAGTCAAGGCTTTCGTCGATCCCACTGTTCTCCCCCAGTCTTGAAGGACCTTCTTTCAGAGAAGGAGTGCTTCGAGACATCGACATCATCATGCCATCACCAGATCCATTAGAGAAGGAGGTCATCATCGACATTAGTGCAATAGGGGATGTTGTTTGTTGTATCTTCCTCCTTTCCTGATATATCTGACTCCATATGTATCACAATATCTATGTCTTCTTCATTTGTAAATTTGAATCGTCTCTCATCACCATGAGTTGTTAATTTGTTTTATTGGGTTGGTAGTATCTAATAAGGTCTCTCACATGTAAATACTTATATCCATTGATATATATACTCTTAGTAATGTTTATCTCCATACTCTTGGTCTTTAATGCTTCACTTGAATGATTAGCTACCATCTTGTGTTGTTTGATTGCTAATTTCTTGAGAGAGTAGTATTAACCTATATTTAAGAGTTATGGAGTAGTGTGAATGCATGATAATGTTGGAATTATAATGATAATGATCATATGATTGTATGTTTAGTTTTTTGGTTGACATCTCAAGAAAATATTATAATGATCTAGATCTATACCAAGCTCGAGAGAGGAGGGAATAGACACTTATGATGATTATTTGTAAACTATGTTAAGTGTATACAATGGGTGTGAGTATTTCATGTTGTAGAGTGTATTGATGGTGAAACACAATCAAAGTTTCTATTTGTATCTTCAAAACACATCTAAAGATTCTGTTTAATATTTTTTCTATCTATATAGTCTTAATTTTTCTTCAAATAGTGTTGTACAAATACCATCATCTTGTAAGGAACACTTATATCCTTTTTAGAAAGGTGTAACTAAGTTGTGGCTTAGGACTCTTTGCACTTGTCACCCTTGTCCCTGATATCAACCCCATTTACTACACAAGGTCACGTTATTATTTTTACAGGTGCCCAAGTATCGGGCTACAAATTTAAAGTTTGATTACTTTGTAATTTGCATCCATTTTGACGCGCACTTGAGGTGGTCAACTTTTAGAGCCCTTGTAAAGACCAAGTCTCTACTAAAAATCATGGCAAACAAAAACACCAATGTGTGGCAGCGGAAGAAATAAAACTTGACTTTATTCAAAATGTATAAAGAGTACATTACCAAAAATTTCCCAAATGGGAGTACAACTTTATACAAGCATAGGATCTAGGTAGAGGAAGACTTAGACAAATACAACATTGTCTCCAAACAAAACAACTCATAACATAAAAACAATTATGATCATGCAAGCTATATATTCCTTTTCTTCTTGTCCTATCCTTAGCCTTAGGTTCACCAAGCTTCCATGCGCACTTTAATCCTAACCTGGATGGTTGGGGTCATCCAGCAAGAGAAAGATAAAAGTATGTGTTAATAATAGGATAAAGGCAATCATAAAGTTAAGCATTTCATAACAAAAGATTCCACTAAGGAATTTCAAGAAGTGAGAGGCAAATGAGTAAATAAGGTTTTAGAAAACTGCCACAATTCAATATCAACAAATATCACCTTTGCATGAATATAAATTATGACTCAAAATCATCTCAATGTAGGGTGAGGCACCTACCGGACCTCACCAATGGCAGGGGGACTAAAACCCCAGTGCCTAAAAAGTGGCAGGGGGACTAAAACCCCAGTGCCTAATATATAAAATGGCAGGGGGACTAAAACCCCAGTGCCCGACAGGGGGACTAAAACCCCACTGCCCTATGGGTGGTTTGTACTCATGTACACTACATTGTCAATTGGCCAATAACTATATCATGCATAAACATTCACTTGGCAGTAGAGTGAAATATAACAAGATTGCAACATAGCATTGGGAGTAAAACCCAAGAAATAAATAAATAGGCCATCATAGGCAACAACAATATCCAAGAACTCCAAGAAATAAAGGAGCCAACAAAGCAACAACATTATACAATGTTTCCAAGTATTTCAAAAGGATGAGCCAACATTGGCAATAACAAGATTAAGCATTTCCAAGTAAATGAGGCAACATATGTAGTAGCAAGATTCACATAATTCAAATGAATGAGCCACAATGGCATTAGAAGCATAAAATAAGTAAAAAGCTAATAAATGCAATTAGAAGGATAACAAGGCTAGCACAATAATGATTGTGGGGTTGGAAAAGACCCAACTGAAGGATAGGTAGTTTGCACAATAAACGTTCACATAGATTTCACATTCATCATGGATGTCACTTACTAAAATAGGCTTTGCATACAAAATAGGGTGCACATACCTTAGTTTTCATTCATTACCATCACATTCACCAGTTTGATTGTATCCAATTCCATATTTCCCTAGTTTCAAATATTACACATGTATTAGGTTACTTAAAGGTACTTTAAGTGTAAAATGTCCATATTTATAAACCATGGATTAAAACTTTAGATTTTGGGTCTGGAAATAGGGCAAAATGATTCCTAATATTTTTCTACTCGAGAAAACATATTTTCTTTTCAAAAACAGAGTTAAAACACTATTATAATCATTTTATAACACTTTATACATTTAAATTAGAGTTTGAATTAATTATCAGATTTGGGATGCAAAACAGGACTCAAAAACTGGAAATTCGGATTCTACTCAAAAAATACTTTCCAACGACTATTTATTTATATTTTTATGATAAACGAGTGATTTCCTATGAATTAAACAAGATTAACCAATCAGAAATTAGATAATTGCTACATGGGCCAAAGACCAAAAGGGCCACGAATAAAAAGGGCGAACTGAAGAGCACGGAGGGGCAAAACCGTCAGAAACCACTCGACCTTCTTCTGCCTTCGGCCAGCGACATGGCTCCGAGGTCCCAACTTGCGAAGTTGGGAAAATCCACAATGCTCAACCAAATTAAGCGTATAGGTACTCGAAACGTAGGGAATTGAACGAGGAACGTACGTATGGGTTCAATTTTGCTTCTAGTCGCTCGTAGCTCCATGAAACAGCTCCTCAAGCTCGGAATCAGTTTGGTGTTTGTGGCGGCTTTCGGTGGTCTCTTCGGGAAAATTATTTGGAGGTAAAGCTCTCTTGGGATCTGACAGAGGTAGGAAGGGTGGTATTTATAGGTGAGGTGGTGTGTGGAAGTGAGGAGGTAGAGGAGTAGAGAGGTCACGGCCAGCGCATAGTGGCATTTAGGCTACAGTTTACGGGAAAGGATAAGCCATGGCTCGTTCGATTCATTGGAGAAAAATGAAGCCAACGCAAGTAAAATCATTCAAAACGATGTTGTGTAGAGGGAGAAAGGAGGAGAGGAAGCGAGCGGCGGCTACTCAGTTCCTGTTTCGGGTGTCCGGAGGTGGAAGACAAGGCGTCAGCCGTCAGATGAGGTTTGTGTCCATCCTAGACCATTGGATTGCGATCCACAATGGGCCGCGCACGTGACAGATCAAATAAAGCCAAACCTTAGCTTAAATGTGCATGTAGCATTGATATCATAATGTTATAATGTCACACTTTATTAAAAACTTGTTAAATGCATTTGGAAGGTCAAATGAACTCCAAAGGACCTCAAATTTTAACCCTAGGTTACTAATTACGTCTAGATTCATGCTATATAATTATATTTTCATTTCACCCAACCTTTGGCCTCCAAAAAATTTATTTTATTATTAAAGCATATATTAATATAATGCTTGGGCAAATAATTATGTGTTGCTTTATAAGCAACCCTTGGTTCCCAAATCCGATATTTGGAGTCCAAGAGTCATCCACTCACTAATAGCATGCATTTACAAATTTTATTAGCCCATATGAAGAGTGAGGTATGTAGGTGGGTTATTATTCACCATTTTAATTTACACTATATTAAAAGCGTATTAAATAGTTTTGAGGGGTCAAACCAACTCCAAAAGCCACCAAAATTTAGCCACATGCTTATATTAAAGTCTAGAACAATCCTATGCAATTATATTCTCATTTTACTCATAATATGGCCCTTAATAAATATATTGCTCATTAAAGTGTATATTAATATATTAAAATGAATGAATTATATGAAAAGACTTCTTTTTATGAAACATGTGAGTAAATTTCGAGATATTAAGCACATTAAGATTTCAATAATCATTTCTCAATTAAATAACATATTTTCATGAATTAAAATCATATTTTGAGGAGAGAGAAACAATTAAGGTTAATGTTCTCATTAATTAATTCAAATACACATTATTACTAATATATTTATCCAAAAAAACTCCAAATTAATAGTATCTACTTATATCTCTCATTAAACTCCATTTTGCATTATTAGTCCTTAATTATTACCTTAAGTGGGTTATTTGTGCAAACACCCCTCCATTTAAACAAATGAGGGAAAAAGGTAGTTTAAATCTTGAATTATGCTCAAATTGCACAAGGAGTCCAAAAAGAATATAAAAGAATGGAAATTTATGAAAAAGGTCCAAATGGAATAGAAGGCAAAGAAAAGCTTAAAAGTAGATAAATTGCAGGAAAGACCCTGAGATTTTGTATGTTACATCCCTTTTCGAGGACAAGGTAAACTGACACTATTAAGGATGTGTGGTCCACTTACCATATGTCAATTCCTTATATCTAGCAATAGATTTGATTGTACAATCTTAAATCTGATAACTTAATTCATCTTGGAAACCTCATTTCACATGTTTGGTTTCTAACCTTGATCATAGGATTTATCTCAGGAAGTCTAGTATTAAGAGAATCTCATTCCTTTTGAGAAAAGAATAGTGCCTCCTTGGAGAGCCAGGATTATTGGGAACAAGGAGGGAGTAGATCATCGTGATGATCAACCACATCGTGAAGAGGAGGAGGAAGCATTTAATGAGATGGAAGATAACAACCTTCAATTATAAGGGCAAGATGATAAAGAAGATGGTGGTCCCTCTCTCAGATCTTTGGAGGCAACACGATAAAATGAATCTAGGATCCTAGTTAATCTACTAAGTTTTAATGTTGCCAACTTTGAGTTGAAGTTGTTCCTCATTAAAATGATAGAATAGAGAACCTTTGGCAAAACTCATTGGATGAGAACCCTTATCACCGTCTCAATGCTTTCAAAAATATATCTGATACCCTTAAGATGAACAAGGTTTTCTAGGAGGCGATATACTGTAAGGGATTTAACTTTTCTTTGAGAGACTAGGTGCCAGTATGGTATCTTTCTCTAAAGGACATGAGCATTCATGGGTAGCCAGCTCTAGATGATGCCTTTGTTACAAAGTTCTATCATATAGAAAAAAACTTTGTGCAATAGACACAAGATCATTGGTTTTAGTCAGAAACCCAGTAAAAACTTATATGAAGCTTGGGAAAGGTACCAATAGTACCACAGGGACTGACCCCACCATAACCTTTATATGGATTTATAGTAAACACCTTTTACGTTATATAGACATCAGCTAAGAGAAGTTTTCTTAATGCTGCTACTGGTTGTGATTTGCTGGCCAAAAACCCAAAAGCTTCAAAGGTCATAATTGACAATATGGTTTCACTGAAATATGACCTTGATCATGAAAAAGGACCTACCAGTATAATCTATGCAATGGGGACAACTACATATTCCAAGGCACTTGAACCCTCAAGACCAAGATAGAGAAGGTAAACATTGATGCTTGTGAGATGAAGGATGATGGAACAAAGGAAAGAACCAAGTTGAGACCATAGTGAAATGTGTCACCTGTAGAGAGGGTGGTCATGGCATAGATCATTGGACATACACTCATGAGGAAGAAGATGGTCAGGATGTTTCTACTTTAAATGTCTCCTATGCAAGATTTAAGAGACATACACACATAGAACATACGTGTAAAACACAACTGCACGTGTCGTGTAATATAGGCCAAAAGAGGCCCGAGTTGTCGAACTCAGGGAATCATACACTTGAGACTACTAATTACTAAAATGAAATCATCTAGACATAGAGAAAGAGTTGATTGGTTGTTTAAGTGACTAGGAACAAAAAATAAAGCTAACTAAGTTTGTTGTGATCAAGAATGGATGAATTCCTTAGGATTTTTGGTTTCATCATGGTGTATACTATATTTAACATCATTTATTAATATTTATTTCTCCTAACTTGGACTAAGAGCCTGTAGAAAGAATTACTTGCTCTCACAACGTAATTCACTACCTAATCTAATACCAATCACACTCTTGTATCGATTGTGTTATTAGTTAGGTGTTTTATCAAAAACTCTGAGTAATCTCTTGACATTCGCAAGCCACATTTCTCAAAGGGCGATATAAAACATGTATTTCTATATAGTTCCAACATCATTCCTCACAGGTATGGGGTGCCATGGCAAAGGCATGGAATGCAGTAGGGCATCATTACGAGGAGGATGGTGATGGTTTCTATGCGCTGGTGAGCCAATAGAAACTGTGGATCCAAACAGAGGCGAGTGTACAGGCCCCCTGGGTCAATATGTTGTGGGGAATGGCCATATTCCCAAATGGAGTGTAGCCTGTTATAAGGCAATTCTCGGGAAACACATCACGAGGGACAGACTCGCGAAATGGGGCTTGCAGGTTAACCCAAAATGTCCGTTTTGTACTGAGGAGGAGTCCAACCATCATCTGTTCCATACGTGCCCCAAGGCTCGTTACGTCTGGGCGTTGGTTTGGTTAAAGAACGGATGGGGGTAGTGGTTATCCGACAACCTGGTGGATACGCTCGAGTTGGCTAGGAGGAATGCCAAGAACAAAGAGGAGGAGAGGTTCGCGGGGCTGTGCTGCACGAACATCTGCTTCAATATTTGGAAAGCTCGCAATATGGTGGTTCACGGTTGTGTGTCTTCAAAAGACATCTTCCATTTTGTAAAAGTAGATATCACTAACGTTGTAATGGCCAACCATACCCTGAGTAGGGGACTTAATCCCACAGCAAGGTTATACTAGGTTTTTTTGTAGTTACATACACCCCGTATACACTCACCTTTTGTTTGTTGTATAGCGTAGCTTAGCTACCCTTTCTCTTTTGGCAATATATTTACCTATTTCCAAAAAAAAACTATTGATTCCCTTTTTCAAAGCAATTATAGGTCTAATTAACTACCTATAGTGATCAAGCATGGATGGTTCATAACAATCTCATAGAAATAAGTCCAAAAATCAGGAAGAAACATATATATCAATTCATAATGTAATATACAATGCAACATTGGGCTACTCCCGGGTCCTAAGGAATATGTTTTTATCTAAAAATAGATGACATGGTACCACTGTAAATTGAAAAGATGTAAAACACAAATTTTGAGATACAATAAATTGGAGATAGGGCTAAAGAATGGATCTGGAGAAGATGGAGAGGATTTTCCATCATTTCTGCTGCCAAAATGCCTCCTAGGTTTGTCGGGTAGGTTTCCTTCACTTTTCTCTCTCCTTTCACCATTCGTGTCGTCCCCATGTGATAGATCTCAACGATGCCATTCTAATGTTGCCCTTCCAACCTTTATATATGTTTAGATTAAGAGGAAACCTAATTGTATTGAAACATAACAATAACAGTTGGATTTAGTGCATTTAATCTTAGCCGTCAGCGCCCGTGTCAATACTACCAACTTCGAAGTCAGTATTACCAAGTTCTTTGCAGTAGAATTCCTTTCCTTTTTCAATCTGGAACAATAATAATTTTTGTACTTTAAATCCATGTCGTTACTACCGAGTTTCATGTCGGTGGTACCGACATTTCTCTAGTATATAATAATTATCTACAATAATATAAGTAGTGGATTAAATCAAATAATTAATATAATAATTAAAATATGTAAAATATATGAAAAAATATAAGAACTGATGCACACATGATTTACACTAATTTGGTGAAATATGTATTAAAAGATATACAACTAAGACTGATTGGAAATGAAATCAACCAAATTAGGCAATCAAAATAGTGACAATTTGTGCACACATCACACCCTAAGCTTGAATATTGCTCATCCTCGATAAACATTACTCTTGGATTTGTTTAAAAAAATCCAACAAGAAGACAAATACCTATGAATGACTTTTTCTAACAGCCCTCCACGAGTCGGTCCCAACCCGGTTCTTGCCACCCACTAAACAAGTAACTACTCTAAAGCGATCAATAATGTTCATAATAGATGTCCACAATAAGATCAATAAAAAATAGTATCAATATGAAGCAGTTAATATCATGGCCAGTAGGACACATGCTTGATGCACCATGTGATCTCTCTATCTACATTGCTCTGATCTACCTAAATAAACTACTTGGAAGTAGATCCCCAAATAAACATCGATGAGGGGAACAATTATGATGGTGGCCTACCTTTTAAAACAATGGGTGAAAAAGATGGGTGGCTACGAAAATAGATATACCACATTATATATGCGAGAAGTAAAAATATGATGCACCTATATGATGGATAAAATGTGAATGTATGACTTCTAATGGCTATTTTTTATTTGGTGGAATGATGCATGTAATGGTTGTCTCATCCTAATGATGAGTATAGGTGTAAAGGTGTTTACAAAAAAAATCCAAAATCCCCTTCTTTGTTGCTTAGAGAGAATATGGAATTTAACTTAAAAATCATTTTCCTCCTATTCTCCTCTTTTTTTCTTTTTCAATAACTCTTTTTTTTGCCCTTTTATTTTAACAAGATAAATAGTCCATGCTTGGGATTTTTTACTTTTTAATTTTTATTTTGGAGGAGTATGAGAGAAGATCATAGAAGATAACAAATATGTAACACCTTATGAAATATGCTATGCAAATGCAACTATATGCAATTTTGTTATGCAAACTACAAATGCTAAAAAGATGATATTGAACCTTTTATTTTCATTTTCTAATGCACAAGAACATGAAGTAGATATATGCTTCCTATCATGCAATGTAATGCAAACAAGAGGAAAATAACTCAGATTAAACTTGATCATCCTATGGTTGTGAATGAAGATGAATGGAAGGTGGATGAGATCACATGACTAAAAGATAGTGTATTTCCCAACCATGATATGTCCCTCTCCTATCAACTTGTGTAATAGGGCAACCTTAGAGTTTATTTCTAGAATTCACATTAAAGATCGTGTTACTATTTGGTTGGTTTGGACTGAAACATCATCGTCATAACACAAGCCATAGGGTTGAGTTAGGTTTTTCATTCATTCAATATGTCTTGAAGCTGACTAATCAAAACAATTCCTCTAGTTATCTACTCTTAAACATAGCAAATTTAGCTTAAAGAGCAAAGCATAAGAGCAAATTCAGTTTTCAACAATTTTCAAAACTGATACCACATCATCAAGAAACGACTAATCCTAACTAAAATTTTATATTTTGTCCACAATTACACTAGATAGGAATGGACCCTAAAAACAAAGATGGAAGATCTATCTTTTTTTTAAAACAAAAACATGTAGATATATGATAAACAATAAAGATGCAAGAGATGCAGATAGAAGAACTACTCCAATCCTCCCCCTAAGCTTGAATACGACATTGTCCACAATGTCAAAAGTAAAGGAAGACAAATGAAATGACTATACCGATATGTGAGATGAGATCCGGGGCAAAAGATGGGTGGGTGGGATCCACATAAAGACTGACTCGGTGCCACCAACATAGTGTCAGTGGTACCAACTCAGTGTGTTCATGCACACTGAATACACATATCAAAGCACCCTTTTTACTTACATCAAAACTAGATATCAACAATCTACAAATAGGAATGTAAAAGTAGAATTGAAAGTTTAATGGAATAAACATGATTGGTGGTTTTCCTCCCACAACCTCCCTTGTTTAACGTCCTAGGTTGGACACATGTCAATCAACAATAATTAGGTGGTCGTAGAGGAGGGTGAAGTTCTCTTTGCCTCTTACTTCTAAGCATCTGGTTCCTTGCAACAATGATAAAAAACAAATAATAGTCAGAAGACTAGCATGTATGGTTGACATTCCATTTCAAAATTAATTTATTATTGTAATGATCATGAACATGAATCACAACCAAGTCTAGATGTGGGAGCACATGCAGAAATAGGTATCCATGAGGTGAAAGGTATAATGATGATTGCTTTTTAATTTCTATGACCATCTCCAATGGATTACTCCTATATGCACATAATGAAGGGGTTATATCAAAGGTGAATTTGTGTGTGTCCTCCTCCTCTTTTAATAATTCGATCTTCCCACATTCATTGATATCCTCACAAAAAATTTCAAATTTATCATCTGGATATATATCCCATATGGGATCATCCATAAGGAAATAAAGAGATGGATCTTGTGGTAAAGGAATTATGTGATGGGTAATGGGAAATTCCTCCACCTTTTCACTCTTAGTATCTTCTTCCTCACTCTCTTCCTCTTCTCTAAAATATTTATCAAATAAAACACCTTCTGGATCCTCCTCTCTTTCACTCATATCCCAAACACATGTATCAAAATTGTCTTACACCGTATTTGCATCATTCTCCTCATCTTCCTCATTAGATCCCCAATCATATTCAAGATCAATCCTAGGAGTCAAGGGTGTGGGTATGGTCTCATTGGAAGGATGGGGTAGAGGTGATTCTAAAATTTCTTCCATTATGTTATCCTCACTCTCTAATTCCTTATCTTCAACCTCAACTTCTTCTATTTTCTCTACTCTACCCCAACCTCCATTAGAAATAGGACTTCAACGATTTAAAACTTATTGAACCATAATCCTAATATGCTCATGATGAACTTACTTGAAGGTTTTTCAATGATGTGATGAAGGTGGACTCATACATATATAAACTGCATGTGAATTTCCACACTCAGGACAAATAGGAGCCATGTGCTTTTTTTAAAACCTTTTTTATAAAAAAAGGCAAGAAGACTAACTACAAAGAAATATCTAGATGAATATGAATAAAATGGAAAGAAAAAATAAAAAGAAATGCAATGTCTAGAGTGGTCGATCTCAGCACTCGTAGTGCTGGTGATGTCGATTCCCCAACAATGACGCCAAAAACTTGACTCGCTTATACATATAAAATGCAAGTGCATGTGTCGTGTAATATAGGCCAAAAGAGGCCTGAGTTATCGAACCCAGGGAATCGTACACTAGAAACTACTAATTACTGAAACCAAATCAGCTAGACCTAGAGAAAGAGTTGATTGGTTGTTTAATTAACTAGAAACAAAAAGTAAATCTAACTAAGTTTGTTGTGATCAAGAATGGATGAATTCCATAGGATTTTTGGTTTGACCATGGTGTATACTATATTTTACATCATTTATTAATATTTATTTCTCCTAACCTTGGACTAAGAGCATGTAGCAAGAATTACCCGCTCTCACAGTGTAACTCACTACCTGATCTAATATCAATCACACTCTCATATCGATTGTGTTATTAGTTTGGTGATTTATCAAAAACTCTGGGTAATCTCTTCACATTCGTAAGCAACCTTCTTAAAGGGTAATATAAAACATGTATTTCTATGAAATTCCAACTATTAATTCCCTTTTTTAAAGCAATTAAAGGTCTAATTAACTACCTATGGTGATCAAGCATGGATAGTTCATAACAATCTCATAGAAATAAGTCTAGAAATTAGGAAGAAACATATATATCAATTCATAATGTCAAATACAATGCAACACCAAGCTACTCTCGAGTCCTAAGGAATATGTTTTTAGCTAAAAATAGATGACATGGTATCATTGTAAATAAAAAAACATGTAAAACATGAATGTCGAGATAAAGTAAATTGTAGAATTGGCTAAATAATCGATCTGGAGAATATGGAGAGGATTTTTCATCATTTCTGCAGCCAAAATTTCTCTGAGGTTCGCCGGGTAGGGATCCTTCACTTTTCTCTCTCCTTTCGTCGTTCGTGTCATACCCATGTGATGGATCTCGATGGTGCCTTTCTAATGGTGCCCTTTCCAACTGTTATATATGTTTAGAACTGTATTGAAACATAACAATAATAGTTGGATTTAATGCATTTACTCTTGGCCGTCAGTTCCTGTGTCGGTACTACCGATTTGGAAGTCAGTAATATCGAGTTCTTTGTAGTAGAAATCCTTTCCTTTTTTGATCTGGAACAATAATATTTTTTTTACTTTGATTCCATATCGGTACTACCGAGTTGCATGTCGGTGGTACCGACATTGCACTGGTAAATAATAATTATCTATAATAAATTAATAAATAATGGATTAAATCAAATAATTATTATAATGATTAAAATATGTAAAATACATGAAAAATATAAGAACTGATGCACACATGATTTACACTAATTTGGTGAAATATGTATTAAAAGATATACAATTAAGAGCGATTGGAAATGAAATCAACCAAATTAGGCAATCAAAATAGTGACAAGTTGTGCACATATCAGAGACCAGACCACCTTGGGTTTTCTTATGGAAATAGGAACTCCATTGAGAATTCCCACCAACTGGATAATCCAAACAATCCACACCAAAGACCATATGTTTTTGGGAGAGGAAGTGGACCTTCTTCACCTGCAACACTAACTATCAGCATAATATGAACAATTTCCAAGATCAGAACCAAAACCAGAATCAAAACCCTGGAGGCCCAAGTCAAGGTCAGAACTAGACCCCCAAACAGTAGGACTTAATAATATAAATGTTTGCCTCCACAAAGAGACATGCTGATATAAATGACAAACTGAATCATAGCACCATCATCAAACACAAATTGTTGAATGTGATGCAGTCTGAGATGGGGAGTTTAACTGAGCAGATGTCTAATTTGTAGGCAACAAAATGATTGACCAACATCTTGAGAATCTATCCAAACTAATCAAGAATCCTCAAGTAAGAATCTCTTCATTGATTTAGTATAATCCTAGAGGCCATGAGACTACAATGCTTTTGTAAGTAACATAGCTGGAAAAGCCAAAAACCAAGGCTCATCAAGAAGTATTCCTATCCCTGAGTCCCAACCTAGGACTATTGTAGTAGAGGAAGAACCTAAAATTGAAGTAATTCCTAAGAGGATGATGTCAAAAGAAAAAGGTAAGAGGAAGAATCCATCTAAATAGAAAAAACTTGATACTTCTAAAAAATCGATAGATAACAAGGATCCTTATGCACCAAGGATACCCTTCTCATACAAACTCATTAAATATCATCTTAAGAAGAGGTATGAGAAGTTCATTGAGTTTGTGAAGAATCTTCACCTTAAAATCCCTTTCTTGGATGTCATTGATGAAATGTGACCTATGTGGAGTTCTTCAATGACTTGATTAAGAAGAGAAGGTGAGGTGATGAAATTGAAATGCTAAAGCTTGTGATTATCTGGTGCTTTTGTGCAAGCCAAGATGACAAACAAACAAAAGGACCCTATAGCCTTCACAATCCCATTTAATGTGGGAAATAATGAGGAAAGGAAATGATTAGAAGATTGTGGAGCAACTCTCACCTTATCCCACCGTTATGCTTTGTGTGGCACCATTAAGGTGTTTCAAATGATGAGAAAAGTTCTTTCTATAGAATTTCTAGTTACATGGCATGTGGATCACTTCACACGACGTGTACAGATTTATAGCAAAAATTTAGTTTCTTCAAGAAAGATTCATTACGATGTGTAACCCAATCGTTATGTCATGTTAACTGTAGGAAAACAATGGCCAATTCTACAGGAAACCCTTGTTACGGCATGTGTAACATTTATTATGTCGTGTACTCTTCAGCAAAGATTTTGGGAATTCTATAGATAATCTCCTCTACGATGTGTCACCTACCTATTATGGAGTGTGGGATTCAGGCCGTAATACACCAACACTCAGCCATTACGGCGTGTTAATTGTGCACTATGTCATGTTGCAACTGGCTTAAACTGATCAAACTCTATACACCAACTCATTCCTTTACTTCCCTCTCTCAACCCTACAGCCGACTCCAACCAGGCGACCTCACACCCTATGTCGTAACTACCATCTCATTGCTATGCCATGACCTAAACCCCACATGTCATGGTCATGCCTGAACAACTTCGCCACTGAAACCTTCATCGTCATCTTGCTCTAGATCTCATCAAAGCAAGCCCCACCACCTACCATTGTCGCCTGCCTTTTCCCCTCTCCAGCAAGGATCGACAACACAAGCTAATCCAAACTGCGTCACCATTCAACCATAGTAGGGTGCCGCCCTTGCTTTCACCCTTTTCCGATCTCACACCCTATGTTGTAACCACTGCATCATTGCCGCCATCATCCACAGAAGCACCTTCCAGGAATCAAGGAATAAGCAATTGACTAGTTGCATCAAAGCAAGCACCATTGGTGACCTCCATTCCACTACATAGCATGCCACCTTCAACTGCCCAGTGCCACAGTTGTTAGACTTTCACATGGTGTAACCGCTTCTGCTACATCATGTTAGATGTGACTTGTAGTTGTGAAAACAGACCACATCTTACGTCGTGTCACCTACCTTCTACGGCATGTTCCCCCTTCCTGCAGCAATCAAGATGTCATGAACCAAGACCCCAATCATCAAGGGACCTCGGACCAACCCTGAGGCATCATCCTCAAGTGCACCATACATCTCGACGATGCAATTTACACTAAATGTTGAGGAGGATGTCATCTTCCATCACCTTTCCTCTTATCCGGTGGTCCCAACCAGGTTTTTTGATGAAAATATTATGCTTGATCTTAGGATTCTCGATGAGGCTAAAGAATATTTGTATTTTCTCGGTTTGACCTATTGTTGTTTCAATCACAAAGCCACTTACCCATGGGTTACTTATGAGTTTTTTACCACTCTCAACACCGCAACAGATCCTCAACATAAATCTGAGCCATTTGGACTGATTACATTTAGGATAATGAATAAACCTTTCAAATGAACTTTCAAACAATTTTGTGAGTTATTGGAGTTTGATTATACTGGAAGTACTATTATTCTTAACAATTTTGTGTCAGACACTTTATGGAATCAAATTACCAAGCAATCAACTTTTAATGTTGCAAATGTCATGGCATCAAAAGTGCACAATCCTATCTTACACTACATACATCGTCTATTCAGCACATGTATCTTTGCAAAGAAGGAAACACAAGGTGTCGTTGGAAAGGTAGAACTGTTCTTTTTGTGGGCCATGCTTCACAAATTCAAAGTAAATATAGGATATCATTTCCTCATTAGAGTCTTGAAGATACAAAAAGAGCCAAAGGGTGACATCATGATAGGGGGCATTATCACCAAACGGATACATCTTTGAGATTGAACTTGACCACCTCAAACCCTCTGGATGGAAGCATTTTTATGGATTGTGAAGCCCTCATTTCTACAGGCATGTTATGCAAAGACAAAGATGAAAACCTCTATCAGAAAGTCTACAACAAAAAGTCAGTCATCAAGTTTCCCAACCCCTCCTTGACAACTCTTAAGAAGACAGACAACTAGAAATACTTTCAAAATGAAACAACTGCCAAAGGTGAATAGTTTGAGCCCTCCTCTTCTAGGTCTGATGCACCACCACCTACATCTCCTTCTACTGGCACTCAGAGTGAATTCACCTGGAGGTACACCAACATGAGGTGGTTGTACGGCTATGTGCAACATAGTTTTGATGATTAGGACACCCAAATTGCCCTACTGTCATAGCTATATGTCGACCTATCCTAGAGTCTCCAGGACATCCACAACATGGTGACCAGGATGGAATCCTATCACATCTCTCAGGGCCACTACGACTACCCACCTCAGCCACCTCCACCCACAAGATGTAGTGATCCAATGAACTTAATCAACCCCAGCAACCTATAGTATTAATTCCCACCCTCTAGAGAGGGTTTTGATCCACTAAACTGATGCACATGAGGTGCCCAGTTGTACGCCATTAGGTTTGTTATGAGCAGTGAGGACACTACAATTTCAAGCTTGGGGGTGCAATCGGCCGGTAGTTTTAGTTTTCTTTTACATGTCATTTGCTTCTGTCATTTGCTTATGTCATTTAGTTAGTTAATTGCACTTTCCCGCCACATCATTGCATGATAATTGAGTGAAATTTTTTTTTCAATTCTCCTGATTGGTTGAACCAATTGCTTTCGAGAGGTAAAGTCTATATGATGAAATATTTGGACATGAATTATCCCTTTTGAAATTCTTGTCTATTCATCTCCATATTTAGATGTTTGACTAAACATGATTTCCAATTCTCTCACTCACAATCTTAAACCATGAAATCTTTCAAATTCTTTGAATATTTCAACTTTAAAGCTTTCAGTAATGATAAAGATGACTTTGACAAACTTATAATGCATTTTTCAGTGCTCTATTTGAAAATCCTTTCAAATGAAAATATTCCTGTATGACTTGAAATAATAAGGTTGTGAATTAGCACAAGACCACATGGTTCCAAAGCAGATCTCGAATCACATAAAAGGGGAACCATGATCTTCAATTAAAAATCTAAACCCCACAAAAGATGGCTAAGTTGCCCTCATTTCCACCAACCCAATGAACGTTGGGGATAACATCTGAAAGAGGAAAATTAATCACGAAAGGGTATTCCATGTGCACGTAAGGCTAAATTAATACTCGAGTACCATATAAAAAATAGAATAACAATGTAATTGTAAGAAGATAGGTATTTGTCATTTTCAGGGAGCTGTGTGGAAAATCATTATATTTTTTTGGCTTTGTCATCTTGTTTTTGCTGATTGCTCTCTAGTTGACTCTTTCAAAGCAAATTGAATATCAAATTGAACTTAAACTCTTATCTTGAGAGTTAGAATGGACTTCATGTTTAGTCACATATCTAAATGATGAAAATTGCAATTTTGAGATCCATCAATTCACATTCAATAGGATCTGAATTCTAACCATCTATTCATTTTTAGCCATTTATCTAGTTCTTTTTGCTTGAGGATAAGCAATGGTTCAAGCTTAGGGGGATTTGATGTGAACAAATCGCATCATAATTTCATGCCACTTTAGTTGCATATTTCACTCAGTTTAACCATATTTCTATCCAAATTCATGCTAAGATTTCTTGTTGGTCTTACTCATCTCATGGTTTGAATGGCATGTACTTCATATTTCACTCTAAAAAGAAGGAATATGCCTAATTTTCCATTTATTTGGCATTCTCCAAAATGACCCAGTTTCTACGATCAAGAAATGTAGTAGGTTAATGCTCTTACGGCGTGTTGATAGTGTCACACACCGTGTGACTCTCAGGAGGAGGACACTCTACAACAAACACGTCTTACGGCATGTTGGTTCCTTCCTACACTGTAACAAAGGGAGCTTGGAGTTCAACAGAAAACACATCATACACTGTGCTACTTATATCACATGGCGTGTCGCTTGTGTACGCCACTATTGTTTATAGAATTCAATACTTACATGCTATAAGACATGTTTGTTATGCCGTAATAGAAGCCGTTTTTGCAAAATTCTTATTTTTAATCAATTATTCAAAAATATAAAGAACCTCCATCCCTTGGGAAATAGATCATACATCATTTGAAGTGGTTAGAGACTAAGGACGAGGCCAGAGCTCTAGAGAGGCAATCTAGGAGAGAAATCTAGGGTTTCTCGAGAGAGAATCCATTCCTAGCCCCATTTCTCTTTTCCTATCTTCCTAAAGATGAAAAGAGAAGGTTGCTATTGTTGGAGGACATTTTCAAAGACGGATCTCCATCTCTTGTGTGGATATATCACTTGTTTCTTCTCTTCTATGGATCCATTTGTTATTCCTCTCTTTTTTCTCATGCTTGTTTCATTGATTCATCATTTGTTCCTGAATTTTCTCACCATGAGTGAGTAAACTCCATTTCTTAGATGTGGGAGAGTAGCTCCCACATCATAACTCAATGAGACTCCAATTTCATATCTAATATCAGTTAATCTTCTGATTCAAAATGAATTATGGTATTTATTTCCTAGTTTGCATAGTTGGCCATCATGTTTACATGTTATATGCCTCTATTATTTCTGGAAAGACATATTAGGAGGTAACGAATAATCATTTTGACAGCATATCCTTGAGCATGGGAATGGCTTGGATTGGTTGAAGGTTTTAGGTTGTAGTTTAAATTCGAGTATGTGCATGGGAATGCTATATGAGGGTAGAACTATCTCATATCATCAGGAGATGTATTAGATGTGATCAACCTACATTAGAAGATTAATCAATGTTGTTGAAATTCATAATTATTGTTGAGTTATGATTTGGAGGTGAAATCCCATATCTAAGATCATCATAATCTGAATTCAATCATTCTCAAGTCACGTGTGAATTTCATTTCTTTATTTAAATTTGTAATCAAGTTGACCCCAATCAATCATTTTAATTGTAACTGACCTAGATTGTTGAAAGTTAAAGTTTGTGTGCCTAACTAGCCTAGCTCCCTATGCTTTGACCTCAACTAAAATTGATCTCGTTTCCTTGCGGGTGATTGACGAGTTGGGACAATTTATCTTTTATAACTCACTTGACCTTTGGCAATCAACGTTGACCATAGAAACCCAAAGTCACAAGGCGTGTTCACTTGCGAACACATGGTGTTTCCTACAGTTTTGGTTCAATTCAAAAGAGAATCATCCCACACTTTATATATGAATAATGCCTACTTGGGACACTTATCATGGGTCATTTGGAGCTAAAGTCATCTAGAGTAAAACCAAGAAGAGGAGAAGGTGATTTTATAGGAAAAGGAGTGGTTACTTAAGAGAGAGCCATCTTCTTCCCCAATTATTTTTCATCCATTACAGCAGAAGTCTCCATTCTCCATTCTCCATTCTAGCCATTCCGAAGAGAAGTTTGTTGGTGAAAGAATTGTAGTATGAAGAATTGTGACTCTTAGCCAGAGTTCCATTTCATTCTACTTTTTCCTTGGAGATTTTTGTTCTTTCTTCCCTATTACTATGTTCTATTCCATATTTTACTTCTTGTATTTGTGATCCCTAGCCACAAACAAGTAGAACTTTTGTTTTTTGGCATGGGGGAGCAACTTCCATTCATGATTTGTTAAAGCATGAATTTCATGTTAAATGCTAATTATTTCCATTGTTATAAGGTTCATTAGAGTTGATTTCTTCTTAAATACTTGTATGGCCACATGGTGTGTTTGATTTATGCTCCTTGTATGATCTAGGAAGATATTCATAGGAGTAAGAAGATGTATCTTAGAAATATAGCCATAACCACGAGTGTAGTTGGGAAGTGTTGGGGAGAAAGGTTTGCAATCTTAAATTTAGTATAAGCATGGGAGTGTTATGTGAAATTAGGATTATCCTTCACTACCAAATGTGGGTATAGGACACAAACCTTCCTTGTGTTGTTTCTCGCATAGTTGATTTTTGTAGTTCATCATGTTATGATATTGATGTGAAACCCTTTTCTCAAAAAAAATTAATCAATTGAAATATTTGAATCAAGTGATACATGCTCTTATTTCATTCTCTCTAGTTGTTATTTAGCTTGTTTAAAAACCAAACTATCCTTTAAAACTAGTCTAGATTGATGAAATTTAATACTCTTGCATTAACTATACCCTGCTCCTTATACGACCTCGATAATACATCATGCACGTATATACTTGTAGGGTAGTGTTTGAGTTATAAATATTAAGTCTTAGTGCACATGGATAACAAGTTTGTGGCACCATTTTTGGGGAGCATCGGTAATTATGCTAAAATAATTAGTATTGAACTATAAGAAATACTGGATCACACCTTCGCTAATCATTTTTGCATCATTTCATCATTATCTTTACTATCTATTGTACCTTCCATTTTTTTGGTGTTTCTCACTCACTTTTGTGTATTTGCAGGGTTTTATGTGCCATTCCAAGAGGAGTCTTGAACCATCAATATGTTTATACCTATTTATTGAACACACCTTCAGTATTTGGTAGAGAGCAAGCAGGAGTGAAACAAATTTATACTTAGAGAACTCACATCTATCATCACCTTCATCTTCACCTACATCTTCACCCGAACATCAAGAACCAATCATGGAAGACAATCCTCCTATTTAGGACATTGTCATTCCGACTTCTAAAAACAGCGATGGGCTATCAACAGCTCACAAATCAAGGTGAAAAACTCCTTCATCAGCCTGACAGTCATGTAGATGATACAACAAAACCACTTTGGAAGAACTCCCATGGAGGATCTAAGCCTCCAAAATGTTGAATTTTATAGTATCCAATACCTTCAAGATTAATGGAGTTCCTACTATGGGATTTGCCTACTTATTTTCCCATTCTCAGTAAGGGAAAAATCTAAGGCGTGGATCTCATCACTGCCAAGGAATTCTATAAGTAGTTGGGAGGAGCTTATGAAGGTTTTTATAGCTTAGTATTTTCTACCAAGAAATATTGCTCAGTTGAGAAGCAAGCTTACAAACATTTCTCGAAGAGATGGGCAAACCCTTTTTGACCCTTGGGAGAGGTTCAGAGACCTACAATGTCTTTGTACTCACCATGATCTCAGCAATTGGCTCCATAGATGTTGCATCCAGTGAATCTTTGATGATCGAGTCCTATAGGGAAGCTTATGCAATCATAGAAGACTAATCATTACCAATGGAGGATTGAAAAGAACAACCAGTCTTCTTCATCTTCTATTACTTTTGTGAAGAAAGTTGGGATACATGATGTTGATATTGTGGATTTGATAGCAGCAAAGTTGGACAGTCTTTCCAAAAAGTTTGAGAAATTAAGCACTCAACATGTCCATCCAAACAATCTTGTTTGTGAAGTAAATGAACTTCAGGGTAGGTAGCTTTTTCAAGATGCCCTTCTTTTATTACATCTGAGGAAAATAGGGAACAATGCAATGTGATGGGGAATTATGGGAACAAACTTCCTTACAATATATACTTGAACACCTATAATCCAAATTGGAGAGATCATCCCAATTTTTCCTATAACCACAACAATACCTAAAATCCTAAACAGACACATAGACAACAAAAACCACACATGGGGAGCATGCCACCAATGGAAAATAGTCCACAAGGCTTCAATAAAAATACAAATCGAAGTTTTCTATCAACAACAACAACAACCACCAAATTCCAATTTGGACTCCCTTTTAGAAAGTTTTACTTCATCTCAAATGAAGAAAAATGAGGAGTTCCACCAATAGGGACATCTCATGAAGGATGCTATTCACCAACTCTCTTCTAAGTTGGACGGTATTACTACTCACATGAGAATGTTAGAGAACCAAATTGCCCAACATGCCCTTGCTAATCGGAAAGCACCTTCCAATTCCTTGCCTAACCAACAAGAGATGAATCCATGAGAGACTTGCATGTTCGTGACATTGAGTGCATTTGTAATAGGAGGATGCACACCGCTGTCAAAGAGGAAATCTAATGAAGTTGTTGATGTCGATGAAGATGAGGTGGCTGAAAATCAAAGAAATCCATTACAAATTTTCAACAAGGTGATTCTTATAGAAACCCTAATGCCCCTTCCCCTCACAAGTTTTATAACAAGAAAGATGACATCAAGTTCAACAAATTTATGAATATTATGAACATGCTTTATCTTAACCTTCCATTAGTAGATGTTATTGTTGAAATGTCAACATACGCTAAATTTCTCAAAGACATTTTGACAAATAGAGGAGGCTGGATCAAGTCAAACTGTTATGCTTTCTAAAAGAATTGTTTCTATCATTCAAAATAGGTTGGAAAAGAAGCTAAATGATCTTGGACCATTTGAGCTTCCTTGTAAAATTGGTGATTTGAATTTTAACAAAGGATAGTAGATCTTAGTGGTAGCATTAGTTTAATTCCTTTTTCTTTATGACGAATACTTGATCTGGATATACAAAATCCACTTCAATGGCATACCAACTAGCTTATTTGTCAATAAAATATCCAACAAGAATTATTGAAGACATTCATGTGCAAATAGAAAAGTTTTACATTCCATGTGATTTTGTAGTCCTTGATATGCATGAAGACCCAGCAAATCACATTCTTTTTGGGAGACCATTTCTCAGGACTTCTATATGTATTGTGGATGTTAGAGAATGGAAGTTGATTATTAGAGTCAGAGATGGAGACTTAGTATTTTCTATTTATGATGCTAAGAAAGCACCGAGTTCAAAGGAATATATTTACTTGATTGATAGTATTGACACCTTTTTGGAAGATGACAAGAATCTCATAGAATCAATCTTTCATGATTTTGAAGATGAGGAAGACAACTCAAATTTGAGGAGTGATCTTCACAAAGAAGATCCTATAGCAACTCCAAGCTCAAGTTCTGAAGAAGCATCACAATAGAAGGAGGCAAGTGACACCATCACACCAAAGAAAAAGGTATAGATTAAACCCCTTCCATGGGGATTGGGGTTTGCATTTCTAAACACAAACTCTAATTATCATGTCATAATAAATTCTGAATTGACCCAATAACAAGAAGAAAAATTTTCTAAAAGAACTTTGGATTTTTAGAGATGTAATTGGTTATTCCATTGATGACTTAAAAGGAACCAAACCTTCTATTTGTATGCATTGCATAGATTTTGAGGAGGATAACAAACCATGCACTAAACCACCTAGATTATTAAATCAAAATACGATGGAGGTGGTAAAGAAAGAAATTTTTAAATTGAGAGATGTTGGAATAATCTATCCAATTAGTGGCAACCCTTGGGTTAGTGATATTCATGTTGTACCTAAGAAATGGGGAACCACTATAATAAAAGGAAACAATAATAAGCTAATCCAAACATGTGTAGTCATCATATTGTGCATGTGTATTGACTACAGAAGGGTTGAATAAAGCCACTAGAAAAGAGTATTTCCCCTTGCCCTTTATTGACCTCATGTTAGAGAGACTTGCAAATCATTCATACTTTTGCTACTTAGATGGATATTCTAGATTTCTAAAAATTCCTATCTACCCAATGGAACAATAAAAAACCACCTTCACATGCACTTATGGGATGTATGCTTATAGGGGGTGTCCTTTGGATTATGTAAATCACCCACTACATTTGAAAGATGCATGAAGGTCATATTTTATGATTTCTTCAAACATATCATGGAAATATTTATGAATGATTTAGTATGTGTGGCAATTCCTTTTATGATTGCTTAACAAATTTCACAAAAGTTTTACAGTGTTGCAAAGAGGTCAACCTTATTCTAAACTAGAAGAAGTGCCATTTATGGTACAATCCAAAGTTGTGCTTGATCATGTCATATCAAACAAAGGAATTGAAGTGGATAGAGTAAAAGTGGAATCTATTGAGAAGATATCCACACTAATAATATAAAAGAAGTTTGAAGTTTTTATTGGGACATGTGGGGTTTATAGATGGTTCATAAAGGATTTTTCAAAAATTGCAAAGCCACTATGTTACCTACCAACAAAATATGTTGAATTCATACTCAATGAAGATTTCTAGGAAGCTTTATTGAGAAGATTCATACTCAACAGAATATGCTCTTATTTCAGTGCCTAATAATCAACCATTTGATTGGAATTCTCCATTTGCAACTATGTGTGATGTCGGTGATTACACAGTATGGGAAATGGTAGGACAAAGGTGAGACAACAAGCATCATTCCATTCACTATGCAAGAAATACTTTAGATAAATCCCAAATCAACTATGCAACCAATGAGGACATGCTTGTAATAGTATATTCTTTTGATAAGTTTTTTCAATACCTTTTTGGCTCCAAAGTTGTAGTTTATACTAACCACACTGCAATGAAGTACCTCTTGAGCAAAAAGAATGCAAAGTCTAGACTTATTCATTGGATTCTTTTACTTTAAGAATTTGTTCTAGATGTCAAACACAATATAGGGATGCAAATAATGTAGTTGGTCACCTTTCCCGTCTCAACATTGTTGCACAAGATTCTCATCCTATTGATGATTTCTTTCTTATTGAAAATGTATACATTGTGGGATCTCTTCATGTGCACTGGCTTGCAAATTTTGCAAATTGTATTACAATTGAAAAGTTTTCCTCAGACCTTACCTATCATCAAAAGAAAAAATTTCTTCATGATGTGAAGTCCTATCATTGGGACGATCTGTTATTGTTCAAGCATGGGACTGATGGGCTGATTAGAAGATGCATTCAGGATGAAGAAATTCTAGGTATCATAAGTAAATGTCATGTTTTCCCTGATGGAGGACATTTTAAAGGAAATAAGGCAGTAATAAAGATTCTTCATGCAATCTTTTATTGGCCTACTTTATTCTATCATGTTTGTGCACTTGTGAAAACTTGTGATATATGCCAAAGGGCAGGAGGAATTTCAAAAAGAAATGATATGCCTCTCAATTCAATTCTCAAAAATGAATTCTTTGATGTATGGAGAGTTGATTATATGGGTCCATTTATGTCATCATGTGGTTACAAATGCATCCTTGTTGAGTCCATTCCTACCCAAGTTCGTGATGCCAAATCTATGAATAAATTATTTTCAAAAATTATTTTCCTCATTTTGGTATTCCAAGAGCTACAATTTCATATGATGGAACTCATTTAATGAGAAGAACTTCAACAATCTATTGCGAAAATACCTCCATACCATCCATAGATAGTTGAGCAAGTTGAAGTCTCAAACCAACAACTGAAATGGATACTAGAGAAGATGTTGTCTATCTTAAGGAAAGACTAGGCATCAAAACTAGATGACACATTGTGGGCTTAACCTGAAAACATAGAAAAGCACTATTGGCACACCCCATTCAAGTTTATTTATGGCAAGTTGTACCATCTTCCCCTGGAGTTAGAGCATAAAGCATTGTGGGCAGTCAAGTTTTAAAATTTTACATGCAAAAAGTTGGAGAGAAAATATCGTTGAAGAACTAGAAGAACTTCATCTTGATGCTTATGAGAATGGAAAGATACATAAATAAATGACCAAGTCATAATATGAAAAGAATATTTGAAGGACTTCTCGTAAGGATACCTAGTTCTACTCTTGAACTCTGGGATGAAGCTCTTTCTAGAGAAGTTGTGATCTAAGTGGTCTGGCCCTTTCTGAGTTTTGAAAAAAATTCTAGATAGAATGTTAGAACTTCAAGGAAACGAATCTACATTTAATCAATGGGAAGATATGCAAGTTTTACACTTTAGGAGACAAGGTTGACAAGGGAGTTTTGTACCCCCTTTTTTATGCAAGTTGATGGAAATGAAGAATCTCACTCTGAACCCTAAATAGAAGAGGACCATTGTGGGATTTGACCCCACTGTTAGCTTAGATTTATTTCATTTTATTTCCTTCAAGAATATTTCTTTTCAATAAATGTTGTCATGGATGAATGTAATAATCTTAGTCCCTTAAAGTTTATATTCAAATAAAATTTCAGGTACAGCTAAAAACTAAAAAATACAAAATTCTTTTACAATATTGTTGCAACACGGCATGTTAGTCAAGAAACACGGTGTATATGTATCAGAATAGTGTTCCAGTGAATTTGAGTCTAGAAAAAATAATGTGTTCCAATACAAACATGGTGCATCCTCAAGAGGTTGAACATCCTAGAGTTCTTGTGAAATAGATACATGGAGTGATGCAAAAGTTGCATGACATGTCAATTTCAAAGAAATGCTCAAGCATTCATCAGGAGTTGTGCACGGTGTGCTCATATTTTCACATGGCATGTGGTGTCCAACTACAATATTTTAAAGCTTTCGGGACCTATAAACATGGCGTGTACCTTTTTTACATGGCATGTCTAAAAAGATCTAGAATTTACACTTTCACCTGGAGCAAGACACATCGTGCATTATTATAAATGTGGTGTGTACCTTAATATTTTGAATTTACAGAGTTTGACAGCAAAGGGAAACACAACATGTTGTTATCTCAACATCTCGTGTTACATGTGAATAGGACAAAAAAATGAATAGCCATCTATTCGCACACAAACACGGTGTGTCATTTGGAAATATGGGGTGTAAGTGGGTATTAAATGGGGTTTTAACTCTTTTTTGACTCATTTTCCCTACTCCCCCCATGTTGTGTTGTCCACCTACCCATGTAATTTTTTTCCCAATCACAAGTCCATCACCTCCTCGAGAAACTCCAGATCTCAACTTTGCCACCATTGGTGTTCTTCCCTTCCACCAATCAACTTTGAGAGCTCCACCAGGTAGTCATCATCCACGATGGATCCAAATCTTCAAAGTGTATCCATCGAGCAGAATAGGGCAATAGATCCATTCCCAGCCTCTATAGTCATCAAAAAATCAACGAAGTTCCACGCCCTATTGAATAGCATCTATGATATATTTCTTCCAACCAAGCAACTCGACCAGCCACCACCAATCTCCATTGCACCATCGATCTTTCATCTTGCTAGCATAGCCTGAGCCGATGTATGTCCCATCTCCTGCAGCATCTCTCCCTCAACAACCCCAATCTTTAGCAACTGGTTTCTGCTACAAAGCATAAAAAACAACAAGTTCTTACCATGACAAACACATTGTGTGGAGCATGGCACACGTCATGCTTACTGATATAGTCCCTACTTCATCTTGTTCGGTATCACCAATGGCCCCAATCAAGCAATCTTCTAAGAACCAAAGGGGATAAAGCTCTTCAGTAGCCACTGCCTATGTATCCACCACCCAAATTAATGTCACTCAGAAGAAGATGATATCTACAAGAAATTGGTGACATGTAGGGCCTTTCCTATTCACTTTGTTTGCATTGATACTATGCATGCACTAGTCTTTCTTGATGAAGTACAAGCTCTCCTTCAAAAGCTAGAAATTTTGAACATCTATTACAACATCAACTACTCATATCTGTGTTTGGCCTATGAATTTTTGACAACCTTGCGAATGGAGGTGAATTCAAGGAAGCCTGATGAACCCTTTGGTATATTACATTTCACATTCTTTGGTAATTCCTACAACTAACTTTTAAATAGATTTGTGAATTAACAGTGTGTATTTATGGTGGGACTATGTGATGCCTAAAAATTTCAATCATGAATTATGGGGTGTGATAATGTAAGACATGTCACACCCAGCCACCTTTGTCAGGGAATCCCATATTCACAATTCGATCCTATTTTATATTCGTAGATTTCTTAGTACTTGTATTTTTGCTAGGAAAAAAATGCAAGGGGTGGTTGGAAAATAGGATTTATTCTTCTTATGGGCAATGTTGCATAACTACAAGTTCAATGTTGCTTATATGTCCTCCAATGTTTTTCAAAATCCAAAGATAATCTATTGGTGACATAATGATTGGGGTTCTAATCATCATTATTGCTTACAAGTTGAAAGTGGACATATCTGGATTGGAAGCTATTTTTGGAAAAATTAAACTTGATCTTCAATTTCTTATTGCTTCAAAATTTATTCTAGAGGCCCTTCTGATACGAGAAAATTTATACAATACTTCAGTAATCATGAAGAGTACATTGAACTACCAAATCTGGAAGCAATTACTTTAACCAATCTTAATAACTACAAGTTCTCTTCTGATTATGTGGATAATGTTGATGACACTCATAAAGATAGATTGCAGTCTTCTATTGTAGCTTAAGAAATTAAATCACCACCTAATCCTCCTTCCATTGGTATGCAGACTGAGTATATATGGGCAATGCCAAATGTAATTCACATGTATCATTATGACTGACAGTGCTTTGGCTAGCAAGACACCAGGATTGACCAGCTCATCCAGTAGTACACGAACATGCATTCTATGAGTATGGACATGTGGCACATAGCTCATGGACACTACACCATGTCGGCACAGCAACCTCTGCCATCACTACCTAAGTATTCCTTTCCAGACATCGCTGAATATGGCACTTTGGTGCAACACTATTTGGCTATTGATCAGGGCACTGGACCTCCCTTTTGATCATTCACCTTGATAGGTATTCGGATACAATCCTCTTGAGTTTGGTATATGCAATTAGGACACTACTGTTGGGAAATACAAGCATAGAGTGGGCAACAAAAACAAAAGTTGTATCTATCTTTATTCCCATAACAACAAGATTGTATCAATAACTATGAAATAGGAAAGATGGTTTAACGAGTTTATACCTAGTCCTAGAGCAAGTCCAGTAATTATAACTCATTGAAGTGCAACTATCTATTAGCTCTTTTTGGACGGTGTCTTTGTAGCTCCTAGTCTTCACCACGGATAGCATATTGGAACATCGTTTGCAACATATCTTGTGGTCTCACCATGGACTACAAAATGATGTATCCCTTCTAGTGATAGGAAAAGGCCTCTTTGCCTATTGAGAAGTCCACACAGACTAACTAGAACTCCTATCGTTCTAGTAGAACATACAGGAAGGAGTTGTCCCTCATGTTGGTGTACTAGTCACCAACTTTATCTCCCACAATTGTTTCTCCCTTGCTATCCCTTCCTTTAGTGGGTAGGATCTGCTCAGAGTCTCTATTTATTACCACAACTACAGAGGACAACAATTTTCAGAGGCAATTGAGTTGTGTTTTGGGAAGCCCCTAATACCCCTCTATTTTTAGGAGGGGTTATGGTCTGGTTTCCCAATCTATATGGGAGTGGAAGAGACTAGAAGATCATGAGTTTTCACAACATGCAAGTCTCAAACTGGTCGGTTGGTAACCAAACCAGTCATTTCACATGCGAGTCAGTCGGTTCACAGCCCGAATTGGTCATTTTTTCATGTTTCCCAATCACATATGAATTAGCAATTTGGTTTCCAATTAATGCATAAAATTAATTCTTGTACCAATCAAATTGAACAAGTGAAACGATCAATTTATCTCATGAATCTGAGAAAGTCACTAGAACCTTCGATTGGCACGACTGAGCCGATCATTTCACTAGGTGAACCAGTCATCTCACCCAACCTAAGCCAATCGTTTCACTCAGTGAGTCGATCGGTTGGTGCCATGATTCATGCATAACTCAATCAATTCAGTTTCTAATCAACCTAACACTCCAAATGGCCTTCTCAACACTTGACTCGTTGACATAATATGTGAGTTACTCATATTATGTACATTAAATATTTATTAGGGTTCAAACATCTGAACTATTCATCAGGTGACCATTATATGTTCTTTAGGATACCAACAAGCATGTCAAGTAATAACTATAAATTGTTTGGTCAATTCTAAGGATCCAAGCATGCTAAACTCCTAATCATGGAGTTAGGGTTTCTAAAGTCAGAGTAGCTAATCTTACAGGTCTCCATCCCCTTAAAGAGGATTTTGTACTGGAAATCAGCATATCCATGATCTATCAAGGTTCTACTACTACCCCTCCACCCCATAAAAAGGTTGACCTACCAAGTCACACTAAAACTAGAGGTAAAAGGGTGAGTCTAACTAAACCATGTATAAGATCTATCACTTGACTAATTAATGCCACCAAACCTCAAAGTCTATCTTCGAGGGATAATCTACCTAAACATGGGGTCCTATGGGACATAAGGGAATTATATCAGGTATCCATCTTCATACAAGTCACAAGGTCATCATATTAGATTCCCAAGAGTATCTAATATAGATGTCTAAGGCTAATATTACCTATAGGTATGCTATTTTGGACAGTCAGTATCATCTTAGGCTAGGTAGGTATCATACGTATCCAGGAGTCCTTATAAACCAAACTAGTGGAATGGAGGAAAATCTTGCCTACCCCAAATCTGGATCCTT
Source organism: Alisma plantago-aquatica (assembly GCA_963693085.1). Taxonomy (NCBI): domain Eukaryota; kingdom Viridiplantae; phylum Streptophyta; class Magnoliopsida; order Alismatales; family Alismataceae; genus Alisma; species Alisma plantago-aquatica. The sequence goes on along the minus strand of OY856411.1, from coordinate 456,140,318 downwards.
TCTAGACACCCTTGCTTTCAACTTATGCCCTAGTAGCTACCTATCAGGCTCTGATACCATGTTGTAAGAGTGTGAGATCACCCCTTACTAAAATTTAATGAAAAATACACAACATATGTATATTTTGAAAGAACTTAGATAATGAAGGATGCATGCATAATAATTCCATTTAAATAAGCATGATTCAGATACAAAATTGTCAACAATAGAATCAAAAAGAAAAGACTAAGCTATTACACAGCTTTGATCTTAGGTCAGTACATGAGTTCCATGAAACATAAACTAGAAAGGAAAATACAAGATCTAGTTGTGGCAACCTAGACATCTCAGTGAAGTCTCCTTGAATGTACTCCTGGGGAAGTCCTCCTTGGTCTTGTTCCACTCCTTGTCCTAGGTCTGGGTGGTTGCGATCACCCAGCAAGAGGAGAAAATAAGGTATGTGTCAAATAAGGAACAAGACCAATACAAAAACAACAAAGGAAAATATAGAGTAAAGATTCATCAAGAACATAGAGAGTTAAGAGTTTGAGGCACATAACAAATAGGAATCTTGTGATAACAATCAATAAGAAAATTCTACATGAATGATTAAGTTAGACTAAATTAACTAAGTAGGGTTGAGGAATCTATCGGACCCCAACTATTAGGTGAGGGGAGAGTAAACACATATCCAGTCACCTACAAAATATTTATGGGGAGTGTAACACATTCCCCTGGGAAAATAACACATGCCCAAACTATGGGTGGTCGTACATAAGTACCACTACATCAGCTGATAAGTCAAACATATATTCATTCTTAAAGAAATGATATGGCAAGATTAAGCAACAAATAATATTGATATTACAGGTGGGTTCAAGACCCAAGCAAGTAATGAAGTAATTGTACCAAAGAGATCGACAATAGGAATAATGGTTATAGTCCATGCCTCATTGGGAAATTAGGGTTTGGATATTAAAAATGCCCAACTTAAGGGATAAGATGCATATACCTCGATTTGAGCATTCCAATCAGAGTTCAAGTTCTACCCTTCTAAGTCTGAAGTCACTCAAACCTACATCTTATGTTTTATTCATTAGTTAAGGTTTAATGTATGTTATGTAGGTGAAAAACCCTCAAAATCCAAATGTTCAGAGAAGTTGTAAACTGACTCTTGATCTTGACATGTTCTTGGGTTCAGAGTTTATTTCTAATATCTTGACTCAAAATCCCAACTTTATAAATCATTATGTTGTCTATAATTATTATTAAGATCATAAGTAAAAACAAACACTAAAACTATAGACTTTAAAACTTGGAAATTATGCGAAAAACCAATGCCAAAAGATAGAGAAAGATCTCATGATTCTAGAACATATTTTATTATAATTTTTGGAGATTCCACTAAAAATTTATGCATTTTACAGTTCTATATATTTTTACTGATTTTATTATGTAAATGATATTCTAAAGAATATATTGGTCTCATATTATCATTCTAAACTATATACCATTTTGTGATATTACCATACCATCATTTAAATGACAAAAAAAGATGGAGAATCTAAGAAGACGGAAATACTCATACGGCAATAACATCAGTAATAAGGCCATGAGGACAAATCGGAGAACACGTATAGGAGCCTTCTGCCAGCTTTGTCCATGCCATGACAACTGACGTAGAGCAGGTCTGGGTAGATGAAAAATCAGGAAAAAAATTGTTTGGGTAAAATCAAGCAGCATCAACAACTTAGAAACAAAGAAGAGGATATAGAAAATCTTATCCAAAGATCTATTGAACTGTAGTGGAGTGAACTATCGTGGAGAGAACTTCCGTCAGTAAGACAGTTTATGGAGGAGAGAAAATCAACTTGGCGGCAGCATATGACGATGTATTGGGTTCAATTAGTGCAAGAGAAAGAGTGTACAAGGGCTAGCGGAGGTCTGGGTACATGTATATTGATATGGGGATATGGGGTTTGATTTTGGTTCTTCAAGAAATAGAAACTTCTAGAGCCTTGGATAACAAGTTTATGTGTTTCTCAAATATGAGATTTTAGGGTTCGAATAGGGTATGGATGGATGCAGAATTCAATTTGCAATCTAACGCGGCTTGTTTCGTGAAATTTTGTTGAGAAACAAGAGAGTTATGCCCAAAATGCCAGACCCCTTTAGTCCACAGTTACTGTTCACGCGACGAATCTGCAATGAAAGTATTTAATACAACCTTCCAACTTTGATCTTTTAATACATTAAATGTACAAAACTTTCTATAACTTTTTGAGGGTACAAACGAAGTCCAAATAAACCCAAATTTGGTAGGTTAGCTAATATTAGGGTGAGGAATCCGATTTTGTTATTAGTTTTTATTTCTAAGGACTTCTAGTATTTTATTAAATACTTCTAATCTTATTACTTATTTTATTCCTTTAATGAATGATTGGCATCTAGAAACTCTCTGAAAATATGAAACTTGGCTCACAAGCAATATTTAATATCCAGAATATTATTTTTTCATTAAAAAAATACAGCATATTATTTAATATTTTTGGTCTTTAAATTATATTCTCTCTCCTAAATAAACTAAATATTTAAGATTGTCCAAATTAGATGAAAACTCACATCTAGGCTAATTTTAATGTGTAGATTACAAATCTGACATTAGTTGCCACTTTTGAAGTCATTTAATAATTTATTTGATATTTTTGGCTCTTATTCTTATTTTCTTTCCAAGTTAGAACAAAAATAGTTATATTATGCAAATGATGCGAAACTTGGCACCCAAAGAATTCATATCTGAAGTTATTTTTATCCAATGAGTTTTCTTTTTATGATTTTTAGCCCAATACTCATTATTATCACTATTTTTCACATTAAAATTTATATTGCCACATTATCATTTTTAAAGCATTTATTATTCATCCCTTTTTCTCTTTCTTTCTCCATAAAGATAAGGGAAGTTCTTGAACAAAACCATTTTATCAATGTATCACTGAAGTAGAAATTTTGCATCTTGGACCCTAATTGAAACATTAATTGAGGTATTTGTGCACAAACCCATACATTGGCATGAATAGAGATCAAATATACTCCAAGCTACTAATAATTCCACAAATTCAACATCAAGGATAAAACGGATAGAAAGGATAGGAAAAACTTAGGAAAAGGACTAAATTGAGAATATATCTAAGTTTTGGTTTGTTACATCACTCCACCCCTTAAAGAGGATTATGTCCCCAGAATCTCAAGCAAAGAGAGAAGGGTGAGTGTGCAACATCTCTTATCTAAGCTCCTAGGTTTTTTTCCTTCCAATATATGGTATTTCTAGAAACTCCTCATAGATCAAGTTCTCATGGATCACTAAGGGTTTCACTTTTGAGATTTCCTTTTATTAGATATAGCACAATCAACATTTTAGGTTTCTTAGCATTATATTTATTATCATCCTTATTATTCTTTTAATTGTGTCCTATTATATTCATTTTGTTGCCAAAAGAGTTACATTTCATTATTATGTATTAATCCTATATATTTCTTATTTATATCATTAAAAGTTTAGCACAATTAAAGATTACTCAATTATCTCAATATTTATTAATATATGACCATAATCCTTAATACTTTGGATTCAGACTCCATTATCCTTATATTATCACCATATTCGATTATATCTAATTATTTTTCATAAAATAGGCAATTTTATCCAATTTGTTATTATGTCTTCAATTAACCAAAATAATGTCACAATAAATTACCTCCACCTACATGAAACATTTATACATTGTCACATTACCTTTGTTACTCACATTAATGTCCCCATAAATCATCTACTCATGTTTATACACTTCATATTATTGATTATGCACATTTAAACATTAGGAATGCATGCATGTTTATGTGATTCAAATTACTCATTAACCATATTTGAGTCATTAGGTGGATATTAGCGAACAAGGTGAAACATATTACATATTAATGAATTGATATATATATTTATTCAAGATTACGTGGTTTTATGTGTATCAATATATCGTATTTTATTATGACAACTAATGTCACTAATGTATCATGAATGTCATTAAGGATGCATACATCGGTGTTAGATGATTACAATTTAGGATTCAGGTTAATGTGATCATTACACTTCAATTATACATTTTTAGCATGCATTAAGTTCGGGGTTAGGTTCCATTTATCTTACTTATCATAACATTAGGGTTTACTGGTCCATGACATGGTCAATATCATGTGTATCCACAATGAGGATTAGTATGTGAGTTACTAATATTATGTACACTAAATATTTATTAGGGTTCAAACATGTAAACTATTCATCAAGTGACCATTATATTTCTTTAGGATACCAACAAGCATGTCAGGTAATAATTCTAACTTGTTTGGTCAACTCTAAGGATCCAAGCACACTAAACTCCTAATCATGGAGTTAGGGTTTCTAGAGTCAGAGTACTAATGGATGTCTATAAATGACATTCCAATAACCTTTATTGGAAATTAATATCATTTTTTCATGTCCAACACATACAAGATTATATGGGATAAGTATATTTATAGCATTCATGAGAGATCCATTGCTACAGCATATGGCATCACAGTCATGTCACTTCCATTATTCACAAGAATTAGAATATAGGGTTCATGAGAGACTAATACAAATTCTCTCTCAATGAATCCTTCCTTCTGAACTCTTTCAGTATATTACTATCATATGTGCTCACATTTAGATCATGAAACTTTCAAACCTATTCATAGATCGCAGTTCCTATCACATACAATGTTTTACCTAATCCTTCATTGTTGAAGGTGTTTTACATGCCAGTTATCAATACTAACAATATTGAGATGTTATTCCCCATCACATGTGGAATATTTACATGTTCTCTTGAAAAATCTTTTATAAACATAGAACTCATCTTTTATCTTGATTCAAGTCAAACTCTTTAGCTATCGTGTCAAGAAAAGATCTCATTTTTTAGGTGCTTGAACTTTGTGGCTTATATACTTTATTTGTATTCATGAAGTTATAAAACCTTTAGGTTGTATCACATACACATCCTCTCACATATTCCCTTGAGGAATCTAGTTTTAATATTCATATACTGAATCTCATGGTGTATTTTAGTTGCATCAATAGGCATGACTATTGGTAAAGCATCTCTTTCATGATCAATAACTTGAACTAATTTAAAGACCTTTCAAACGAATTTGTCCTCTCATGTTATCCATGTGGGTTTTTGTAACAAAATCCTTTGGCACCCTTTGGGTCTTACCCCTTTAGGTAGTACTATCAAGGCCATACCTTGTTAGTGTACATGGACTCCATAATGGTATTAACCCATTTAGTAGATTATGGTTCTCAAAAGCTTGTAGTTGATTTGTTGACTCATCATCTTATGACCAACACATCTGAGTTTTTGGATTCACAATCCTCCAATTTCATGTGAGTTCTACTAGACCTGTGAGGTTCTATGTTACATGGAAAATTTGAGATTCCACAACAACTTGTGATTCTCTTAGTTCTCATTGGACCCAATGTTGATCTCTAACTTTTCGAGTTCTACTTTTGCTCCCACTAATCCTTATGGAGTTCAGGTATCTTAGAAACAAACACTTTATTGTTGGATTGGGATCAATAGTAGTGTTCAATAGTCATGGTTTGTGGATAAACCTTTTCCAAAAACTACTTTCTTTATATAGGTTTCTATCCTTAAGACATATTGGGACATTCCCATTTCATATCATATATGATGTCTTTTAAACCATTTTGATGGTACATTGTTTTAGTGTAAAGTATACATCTATGAGGAAATTAGGAGATTAGATTATTGTGAAAATCATATCATGACCTATCATGATATAATTCCTTCATTCTGACACATCATCATGTTCATATGGAATTGACTTTGTGATATATTATCACAGTCCTTTCCAAAAGGTCCTCAAACTATTAATGTAAAGTATTTCAACATTGGATCATATCAAAGTTTCTTAATACTTTTATCAATATTATACTTCATTTATAATATTCTTGAACACTTCAAGAGATTTATGTTCGTATTTCACCAAATACAAACCCACATATCAACTAAGATTATTAATTAATATAATGAATTATTAACAGTCACCTTTTGCATTTATTCCATAAGATCATCACATATTAATGTGTATAAGCTCAAATAGAATGATAATCCTTCCACTACCTCTAGTGAAGGGTGTTGTGTTATATTTCTCATATTTAATATGTGCATGTCTAGTATTGGTTCAATAACCAAAAGATCCTTGATAACCATCAATATGGATTCTAGTAATGCACTTCTTACATATTTGCATTGGATGAGTATGCTAAAGATTTTTTGATTTATCTATTATAATCCTTTGGTATTTACGTTATAAACATTCATCTTAAGATTCTTTCATATAAGATGGTTGGGCATTGCCATACAAGATCTCATCTTTTGAAATAGAAACATTAACAACTCACTTTATTGATTTACCATCCTTGTCATACAAGATGCATAAAGTAAATGTTTCTATTTATTAGCATAATGAAATAGTAGTTCAACTAACTCTAGTACATGCTCATTGGGCTAAGATAGATTTATATATATACTAAAGCTTCAGCAACTCTTTCTCTGCCTTGTCCATCTTTATCCTTCCTTGGTGGCTTTATTTCTTATCAGATCATGTACATCATGTGCGTCGGATCTCTACTGGTATTACATACCAAGATGAAGAACTAATAAAATTTATCTCATAATGTTTATGCCTGAAGTGGAGGCTCCTATGACCTTCCTTCTTCTTATTTAATTCCTCTAACTAGAGTGGTATTTCTTTTCCAATATCCAGACTAGTGACAATGGTGGCAATCGCCTCTTTTCTTTACTCCTCCCCTTGCCTTGAGATCTAAAGACTTGGGCTTCTGGCTAGCTTTATAACTCTTCTTAGCCTTGTCTTTACCTTTAGACTTCCCCCTTTTCTTGTTGATCATACTCATAGACTTGGGCTTGCCTTTCTTCATTTTCACCTCTGTTGTTCTTAACATGCCCAACAACTCTGTCAATGGCTTGTCAAAGTCATCCAAGTAGTAGTTCATGACAAACTGACTGTATGACTCTGGCAAGGACTGTAGAATCACAATAGTTGCCAACTCTTAAACCAATGGGAATCCCAGTCTAGATAGGATCTCTACATATCCAATAAGCTTGAGCACATGAGAACCTATTGGATATCCTTCTGCCATGTTGCACTTGAACAATACCTTGGAGACATCGTATCTCTTATCTTGCCTAATCTTAGAACATTTTCTTGAGATGTGTGATCATCTCAATCACATCCATGTTCTCATGTTGCCTCTGCAACTCATAGTTCTTGGAGCATACCATCAGATGTTTGACATCTATAGCATATCCAGTATGCTTCTTGTAAGCATCCCTGTCAGCCCTTGGTGCATTGGGAATGGGCTCATCTGGCTCTAGCATCTCTAGGACATAGAGCTTGTACACTTGTGTGAGAATGATTCTCAATGTCATGAATCAATCATGGAATTTGTTCCCATTTAGCTTGTCCTTCTCAAGGACCGGTCGTAGAGAAAAATGGTTGTTGTTTGTTGCCATTTGATTGTACAAAAGGATTTGCAATTTTGTCAAAAACTCAATTTTTTTTATTTGATTTGAAAAATTTTGATGATTTTGATTAGGCATTTAATTAACTATCATTCTCACTATTTTTGATCAAGTTGATAACACTCACATATCAATTTAGAAGATTGCAGCATACAACATTCTAGTGAGCCAAGATGCAAAATAATTCAACTATCACCCAACCAATAAGCAAGCATCCATAGTTAATTATTAAGGTAGAGAACGGTTGTCAATTGCATCATATGCAATTCTTGGATAGATAATATGCACAACTCTTTTCCATAGTTATATACATGCTTCTAGTGCTTAATCTCATTAAGACCACACAATTAATCCCGACCTAAAAGCCGACACAACAATAATGCACCCCGCTTGGTGGGACCACACTACTACCGTCACACTTCTACAAGATAGATGATGCACCATCCTTGGGATGCCCACACTTAGTCGATCAAGCTTTTCATGTGTGCCACAAATGGAAAGCATCTTAGACTTTATATATTTGACTAAGGGATTAAATATATGCAATATATTACATACAAATAATGTATCCAATCACCACATATATAGTATGTATCACATACATGCTATATCCCATAATGTAAACATTCAATATAAAAAAAGGTGATGGTTATGGATATATCTACTGTAAGTCCTTGGATCCACAAAGAATTACCAATACCTAGGACATTCATCCCATCATATGCATGAACCAGCTGTTGGTGCAGATTATGTGCTTGCCAATCCAGGTTGATCGGTTCAACCCTTAAACCAGTCATCTCACCTCTTGGTCAGTCGGTTGGTCCTCTAAAATGGTCGGTTGGCCTCCTCTCTAACCTATGTCTAGACACCTCCAGATGGTTGATTCGGTCCACCATCCAGTCAGTTTGCTTCTATGGTCATTCCTCCTTGGTCCTCCAGTCAATTGGCTCGTCACGTGAAACATTCGGCTTGCCTGACGTTGATCATCATCTTCTTTGTTGCAAGAAAGAAAAGTATCATATCAATATTAATCTTATTACATGGTAGAGATAAACCTCAAGTTACATTTGAGGGAAGCAAAGGTAGGAAATAATTAAATGTACATTGGGAAAAGGAGGTAGAGGCTCGGTATGCAAACTGAGATATAATAAGAATAAAACCAAACAATCCAATCACACATAGATATTGGGTTATTAGCCATAAGCACGCTACACATCCACCACCAAAACCACTTTTTGGGTGACACTATAAATTGTATGTGTGTATGTATGTATATATATAAATATTAGTTTGGGATTATGTGGTGTTTGATCAGATACATGTATAAAATAGTTTACGTATTCACATCGTATGTAATAAATAAACTACAAAAACCAAAAATTTGATCATATCGATTATCCCTAAACATAGTAAATGGACATGGCTCTGATGCCACTATTGGGAAATATAGGCATCGAGTAGGCAGTGGAAACAAAAATTTAATCTACATGTATACCTATAACAGCAAGATCATGTCAATAACTATAAAATAGGAAAGATGATTTAACCAGTTTATACCTGGTCCTAGAGCAAGTCTAGTGACTACAACTCATTGCAATATAATTAACTTCTAGTTGCTCTTAGATGGTATTTGTGCAGCTCCTGGTCTTCTTCACCATGGACAGCGGACTGGAACAACATCCACAACGGCTCCTGCGGTCTCACCACAAACCGCAAGCTGACATTGTCCTCCTAGAAATGGGAAAAGGCATCCTCTGTTGGTAAGGTATGCCCATAGAGCCAATAATATGATGATTGGAATGGCATAATTACCTAAAAGGATTTGATTAATAATAACATAAATAAAGACAAGGTTCCAATTCAACTCAGTTATGAGATAATGAGGATACAGAGTGAATGTCTAGAGAATTATATTACTCGATGATGTATGTTGTCAAGTTACTATCCATGTGGATGAGATCACGCGGATCTTAAGAGTACATATACATATTGTCATTATGTCCCTGGTCAATTGCTATTGTGAAAGGGTGATAGACAACAATAACACATAAGATCATAGTGTGAGTTGGTTGATGATTAAATCTCATTAGTCATGATATGGCAGTATCAAACCAAGCACACAGATACATGTTAGGGAACAGTGTATCGGATAGACCCACCTTAAGAGTGACACATGGTTTTGTCATCACAGTCATCTCTCATATTGAAGGTCGTGATTTTGATTCTTAGATCTGAAATCACTACACTCGTCACATTTTGTTGGGTATGCTTTGACATCATCAAATGCAATCATGAAACATGGGTTGTTATAATGGTGATGATTGGGTGACTTTGACACATGGGGATAGACTATAAATGATAGCTATGGGATTTATCCCTCCTACTGGAGTATGATATCTTAGCCACTTGATAAGAGAGATTGAGAAATGCATGCTCATGCACATGTGAATCAATACATGGTATTAAGGTCACATTATCTCAGACATGCTGCCCTTGGTTCAAGAAACATGGATTGAACATTGAGAGGGTGATCAACCATGCCTCGAGTTCATCCTAGATATCATAGACAAAGGACTTATACAATCACTACAACACCTTACACAGATTGTAGGTTGAAGTTGTTCTCCAACTTTCCATTCACTTGGGTAGCATGGATGTGTGACTAAGCACCACTCTTTGCTTGTGATTTCATAAGCTAGTTATGGATATTCACTACCAATGTGACATGGGACCTATAGGGTCACACACATAGGAACTCATCTAGAAGAGGAGTTTGATCTTGAATGACAGTTGGATTGATTACTAAAGTGTTTAGGTATTCAATTCACACAACAGATCGCTTGATTGGCTGACCAGGTCAGCCAAACAACCATCTCATTTGGTGAGATGACTATTTGGGTAGCCATACGGGCATCTCAAGTAGTTGAGACGGTCGTTTGGGGGTTAGGATGATCAAAGTTTGAATTGGCTTAGTTATTCCTTTGAACCGACCAGCTCATCTCAACTTACCAGACGGCCATCTGGGTGAGTGAGATGGGTGTCTCTCCTAGGTGAGACGGCCCGATTGCATCAAACAAAGGTTCAAGATGTTTCTCGAATAGTTTTGATTGCATATACTTGAAGAGAAAGTAAAATCAATATGTATATTAATTGAAATCAAAATTGTCAAATTTGTGTGAGATTGGGAAACTATCAAATGGTTGTTTGGCAATGTGATATGACCATCTTGCACACTAGGTGACTGTCTAGGTGTGAAAAATGGTCATTTTGGCTATCACAGGTTGTGAAAGTTCAAGTTCTTTTGGTCCTCTCCACTCCCACACAATCCCATACATATTGGGAACCCTGACTCTAACATCGCCTATAAAAGGAGGGGTATCGAGGGCTTCCCAAGACACAACACAGACAGTTGAGAAATAGTTCCTCTGACAACTATTGTCCTCTTTGGCTGTAGTAACCAAGAGATCCCAAGAAAGTCATACCCGGCAGGGAGGGATAGCCAATCAAAGATAATAACTAAGAAGTTGTCATTGTGGGAGAGCAAGTTGGTGACTAGTACACCAACGGGAGGGACAACACCTTCATGTCTGTTCTTGGTGAATGACAAGAGTTCTAGTTGGTCTGTGTGGACTACTCTAGAGGCAGGAGTCCTTTGAATGCTGCTCAGAGAGAAATGTTAACATGTAGTATGTCACCAGACCATCAAAGTCATTGTAGAGGTTACGCAGATAGCTCTTTGTGGTGGAGACCAAGAGGTGCACAACCACCATCCAAGAGAAACTTGTCAGCAGTTGCAAAGAAGTGAGTTTTGTCACTAGACTTTCTCCAGGACTAGGTATAACTCACTAAAATCATCCTTCCTATTTCATTGTAGTTGACGCAATCTTGTTGTTATGGGAATACAAATAGATAAAATTTTGTTTCTATTGCTATACTCTATGCATGTATTTCCCAACATTCTCACCTCTAGAGAAGTCCACACAGACCAACTAGAACTCCTATCTATTCTAGTAGAATAGATAGGAAGGAGTTGTCCCTCCCATTGGTGTACTAGTCACCAACTTTCTCTCCCACAATTTTTTCTCCCTTGCTATCCCTCCCTTCAGTGGGTAGGAGTTGCACAGTCTCCCTATCGGTTACCACAATGAGAGAGGACAACAATTTTCATAGGCAATTGAATTGTGTTCTAGGAAGCTCCCAGTACCCCTCTATTTATAAGATGGGTTAGGTTTTGGGTTCCCAATCTATTTGGGAGTAGAAGGGACCAAAAGATCATGAATTTTCACAACCTACAAATCCCTAATCGGTCGGTTGGCAACCAAACTGGTCGATTCAAATGTGAGTCAATCAGTTTGCAGTCAGAACTGGTTGTTTAGCCATGTTTCCCAATCACATATGAATTAGAAATTTCATTTCCAATTAATGCACAACATTAATTCTTGTACCAATCAAATTGAACAAGTGAAATGATCAACTTTTCTCACAAATTTGGGAAATTCACTAGAACCTTTGGTTGGTACAACTGATCCGATCATTTCACTAGGTGAATCAGTTGTATCACCAACCTGACCCGATCAGTTCACTCAGTGAGCCGATCGATTGGTGCCTCAATTCATGCAGAACTCAGCCAATTCAGTTTCTAATCAACCTGATACTCGAAACTGTCGTCTCAACACTTGAGTTGTTCAGCTGGCAGTCCATTCAGCTGATTTGTTGCTTATATTGAATACCTAAACACTTTAGTAATCAATCCAATAATCATTCATTATTAAACTCCTCTTCGAGATGAGTTCCTTTGTGTGTGACCCTATAGGTCCCATATCACATTGGTAGTGAATGTTCATAACTAGTTTATGACATCACAAGAAAAGAGTGGTGCCTAGTCACACATCAGTGCTACCCAAGTGAATGGAAAGTTGAAGAACAACTTCAACCTACAATCTGTGTAAGGTGTTATGGTAATTGTACAATTCTTTTATCTCTAATATCCAGAATGAACTCGAGGCATGGAATCATCATCCTCTCAATGTTCAAACCATGTTCCTTGAACCAAGAGTAGAATGTTTGAGATATATGTGACCTCAATATCATATATTGATTCATATGTGCATGGGCATGTGTTTCTCAGTTTCTCTTATCAAGTGACCAGGATATCAAACTTCAGTGGGAGGGACAAATTCCATCTACATCACTCACAGTCAGTCCCCATGTGTCACAGCTACCCAATTATCACCTTTATGGAAATCATTATTCAGGGTTATGTTTAATGATGTCAAAGTACATTGAATGACATGTGATGAGTGTAGTGACTTTAGGTCTAAGAATCACAATTACCACATTCACTGGGAGAGATGAATATGATCACCAATGATGGTTTCCATGTGTCATTCTCAAGGTGGGTCTTTCTGATACATTGTTCCATAACAAGTATATGTGTGTTTGGTTTGATATCACATATCATGACTAATGAGATTCTATCATCAACCAACCCACACTTTGGTCTTGTGTGTTACTGCTATCCATCTACCTTCCATAGTAACAACCAGCCAGGGAGATAATAAGAATATATATACTCTTAGCATCTTTATGATCTTATTGTTTAAGTTACATACTTAAAGACATACGCCATTGAGTATTGTCATTCTCAATACATTCAAGTTCCTCATTATCTCATAACTCAGTGAAACATAATGAATTGGAAGCTTGCCTTTATGATTATTAATCAAATCATTTACATTATATACCATGTCAATCATCACATCATTGGCTCTCTAGGCATACTTTACTAAAAAAATACAAATTTCAAGCTTAGAGGTGAATAACCAGATGGTAGTTGTAGTTTTCCTTTTCATTTTTATATTATTTTTAAATTTTTCCTATTTGTTTTCTTTTCCATTTTTTTTCTTAGATCAGTGAAAATCTATGCATGATCATGATAATTCATTCTTTTTTGGGTAGAAAATGACTCCCTTCTAGATAAACTATTATAAACATTGAATATTATAGTTGAAGAACCCTAGCATGCACATTTAGCAATTTCAATGAAAACAATTGTCCAATCAGTCGCGTTGCCATGATATTTTTACTCTAGTACGTTTTCCATTTCTTATCACTCTCAAATCAATGGATGTAATGATTCAAGTGCTTTAGATTAATCAACTTTACTACCATGTGTATCATTTTTTATGATTTTTCCAAATTTTTAGTGCATTTTTCTACCAACCTTATGATGAAAATTTTTACAAATAAAAGAATCCCATTATTTGAATCATCTATCTACATGACTCTTCTACTTTTTGATATTTTGACTAGCCTAAGACTGCAAGGTTCCAAATGGGACCTGAATCATGTCTAAAGAGGGATATTTATTTTACTCAAATATTTTTTTCTAGATTCCTACAAAAAATGGCTAAGTCGCCCATGTGATCTTCCAACCCAATGGAGGTCGGGAATTGCATTAGCAATATGGTAAATAAACCCCAAAGGAAATTCCACATGCGAGTAAGCCTATATTAGCAGCCTAGTGTCATACCCAAAGTTCATAATTTAAAATATTAATGCTTATGAAGAAGTCATTGCCTATTTGTTGATGCCAAAACGGAACTTTATTTTATTCATCCATGTAATCAAAAGAGTTTGGTTGCATATTCGCTACATTTTTGGCTCTATCATCATAACTTTATTCATTTCTATCTTGTGATTTTTCCAAATCAAATTTCCACCTTTATGAACTTAATTTCCAATTTGAAATGATTGAAATGAATTCATGTTTATTTGCAATATCTTGACAAGGATAGGTGTGTTATAATTGAATTCTTCCATTTCATTGAATTGATGTATGTGTCATGTTGGTTGTTGTACTATGTATCCATGTTTCTTTTTCTTGAGGGCAAGCAATGGTTCAAGCTTAGGGGAATTTAATGTGCTCATTTTATATCGTCTTTTGGGTCACTTTTGGCTACAATTTCATATCAATTTCACCCAAATACGTGCTAGATTCTTCATTTTTAGTGCTTTACTTATTCCATGGTTTGGACTAAATGTACCATTATTTGACACTAAAATGGGGATGAATTGGCCATAATTCGACTTCCACCACATTTCACAAATGATTCCTCAAAGTTGGAGAAATTTCCTTAAGAATCTGACAGAAACACATCGTGTTGATCAACCAACACAATGTGTCGATAGCGGGAAACACTCATTCTACAAAGTAAGCAAATAACATGTTGTGTTGGGCAACCAACATGTTGTGTCACCATCATATGTAGAGAAATCCTAAGTCATTGGATTCTAGAAACATGGAGTTTTTACCAACCAAAATGTGTGTCCTCTTGTTCTAAAAAATCATGGAGTTCCCTGAGCTGTAGCAAAATAATGTGTTAGCCAACCGACAGACTTTGTCCACTCATTCCAAAAATGTCTAGAATTCCTTGACTTGTTGTGACACAGTCAAGTTGGCCAACCAACTCACTGTGTCATCTTCAATCAAGACAGTTTGATCTTGGAAACTACAAGTTACATGGTGTGTTCACTTGCCAACACGCTATGTTTCCAATAGTTTTAATTCAAATTGAAAGAAAACCATATCACACTTTTAAATACCAACTGGACTTACTTGGGATGGTTATCATGGGTCATTTAGAGCCAAAGACGTCTAGAGAAGAGCCAAGAAGAGGGGAAGGAAATTTTAGAGGAGAAGAAGTGGTTACTCAATAGAGAGAGACATCTTCTTCCTAAATTCTTTTTTAGCTATTGCGGCAAAGGTCTCCATTCTCTATTTTAGCCACTCAAGAGAGAAGGTTTCTGGAGAAAGAGTTGTATAAGGGTTGAATTGAGACTCCTAGATGGAAGTCCATTTCATTCTTCTATTTCCTTAGATATTTGTGTTTCCTCCCTCCTACAATGTTTTGTTCTATATTTTATTGCTTGTATCAGCATTCCTTATCCATGAACAAGTAAAACATTTGTTCTTTGGCATGAGGGAGTAACACCCATGTCATAATTTGTTAAAATGTGAATTTCATGCTAAATGTGAGTTATTTACACTATTCTAAGCTTCATCAGATTATATTTATACTTACATGCTTGGTTTTCCACTTAGTGTGTATAATATATGCTCTTTGTATGATCTGGGAAGAAATGCAAGAGTGACTGGGAAGTGTTGGGGAGCAAGGTTTGTAGCCTGAAATTTAGTATAAGCATGGGAGTGCCAATATGAAATTAGGACTATCCTACACTAACGAGAGGTGGGTGTAGGACACAAACCTCCCTTCTGTTATTTCTATCATGGTTGATTTTTGTAGTTCATCATGTTATGATATGGATGTGAAATCATATTTTGAAGACCTTTTAATCAATTGAAATATTTGAAACAAGTGATACCTGATCTCACTTCATTCTCTCTAGTTGTTAGTTTTCTTATTTAAAAACCAAACCATCCTTTGAAGCTGGTCTAGATTGTTGAAATTTGATACTCTTGCATTTAACTATACTCTGCTCCTTGGATGACAATGATTATACTACACGCACTCTTATACTTACGGGGTAGTGTTTGAGTTATAAATATTAAGGCTTGTGCATATGGCTAACAAGTTTGATCTATTGTTTCTAATGTTTTGGCATTCCATAAAGGATTCATTCCTTTCTCAGCCACAGTGGGGATGTGGTTTGGGCACCCCTAAATACCAGACTTTCCAAATAAGGGCTCATTGTCTCCACGATAATGAGATGAACTCGTCAGTGACCTTTCCTTCCTAAAACATATCAAAGATTGCATCTTGGATTAAAGGATTTTTTGCAATGTTCTTCATATCACGTTGTTCTGGGTATTGTAGTTGTATGGTTTCTAGTTTTTCCCTATGTGAACAATAATTGGTATTTTACACGTATGGGTAACATTGGGATTTGAGACACCAACTTTTCACACAACCACACACTCTGGATGGGGGGGCTACATGTGGCCATGACCTATTGGGCCACATCAGAGTGAGCCCCAATCTGAGGTAAGCCATTGGATATTGGATAGTGGTGTACGACACATGGATTTTTGGTGTTTTATGGTTGGTCAATTATTTGGAAATTCATAGTAAATAAATGATTTATCAGAAAATTCTTAAAAAATACTCATTAGAAAGTTATTTAGATAAGGAAACTCATTGGTCTAGAATCAAACTCTATATCACAACCTACTTCCCTTGATTTATTTAGAAATCCTAAACCTATGATAATCAAGTGTAATTAATTCATGATTATGTTACATAGAAGACTTTAGGATTGATCAATACTCAAGCTACTGTTAATTTATCTCCTTAAGATCAAGTGAGTGGATCATTCACATCGAGTATAATTTTACAGTTGAGGGTTTACATTTTTTAATGTATTTATGGTCATTCGATTAAATTGTAATTATTCTATTACTCACTTTATGCTCATGAAAATCATCCACATGCTATGAATTGATGTTTATACTAATTTAATGATTATGTTTACAATTGGAACATTATGAATCACTACCATGCTAATTAATCATATTGTCATGATAACCATGTTTAAGTATAAGAATTTTTTTTCTATGTTTATATAGTCATATCAATCATGTTATGTGAACCTTAATCAATCTTATGTAAGCCTTAATCAGCCTTATGAGCATAGTGAGATCATTATCTGAGACTTTAATGGCTTAATGTGAACCTTAATTGGCTTTATGAACATTGTGGGTGCATTCAGGAGAGTGACTATATCAACTCAAGTAAAAATCTAGTCCAATACAAAAATCATGTCAAGCTAATTAAGTTCTCTTTTGATCATGTTAACCATGCTATGTAATTAAGTTTCTAATTTATTTCATGTCATTTAAATTTTCTTGTTTTCATGTTATAACTACTCAGTACCACTCAGGTAGTTTTTATGTTGCTTTGCATGGATGGGGATGAGATGTTTCCCATGTGAGGAGAAAGAGAAGAAGTAAAGACAAAGAAATTATCTCTAAGATAGTTACCAAGTCCTACTGGGTGGGGTTCTAGATGTTTATCTTTTCCTTTTAGTTATGTTATTTTGGAGTTTCATTTGTTGAACTCTTTTGTGGTGTACTTAGAGTCCCTTATCTTTTGCATATAATAAAGTACCTTGTGGTTTATGTTATTCAGTGGATTTTTCTTGGTTAATGATATCACTTCATGATTTTTCATGATCTCCAATAAATTAAATGGTTCCTCTAAGGTTGTGTTGGTATTAGAAAGGAGGTTGTGACATCTAGAGATTGCTACTAACTAAAATAGAATATCTTGGCCTAAGAAATTGTGTTGTTTGAGTAGTTAGATTAAGAATAATAATTAAATTGCAAATAATTAAAGTGGATGAAAGATCAAATTAATGAATATTTTAGGATATTGGTTTCACCTGGTATGATTTATGCATGCATTCTATATAACTAATGCAAATTACTGTACTTCTTTGGATTAAGTGTTTGTAGCTTGTACTGCCCGCTTTTTTAGAATAGTACACTATTTAGCCTAATTACTAACCTACTTTCACGACAGTAATATAGATATATAAATGATAAAATCTTTGTCTAGACAAAATAATTCACTGTAGGTAGTCTTCTTTTGCAACACGTTAATGACTGTCATGATAACTTCTTTTATAGCAACTATTCCTTCTCTTGAAGCAATATATAACCTATCACATTTTCATGGTGGACAAGAATAAATATGTCAATAAAGCATTTCCGTTATCCAAATCACAAGATAACTTATATTTAATCAAAAATAAACATGCATACAGTCAACATCGGGATACTCTCAGTACCTAAAGAATAAAGGTTTAGCCCCCATGATAAACATTAAATCAAAGGAAGGGGATAAGGAAGAGAAAGCCATAAACAACTCATATAACATAGTGCAAGGTTGATTCCCTATGAAGATTGTGGTAGCATGATGTTGTTGTGGTTTTCGAACTACTCCTCGAGAAGTGCCTTACTCCATGTCTCTTCGTCTCCTTCTCCTTTGACTCTACTCCCTCACATAATGGTAGATATTTGATGGGATGGGATGGGATGGATGGGATGGGATGCCCTAGAGGACTCCTGGGCTGCCACCTTATGGCTTCTCCCTTGGGATTATAAAGGAAGAGGTAAGGCACAACTTGTCCAGCCAAATGTTGGATGTTGCATTGCTAAATCTCAATAATCAGACAATCAATGCCACTGACTTGGAAGTTGGTGGTAAATATTATTTAGGGCTTGTGATCTCAGTGACACTAAGATTAGTCAGTGGTACCAAGATTTCTTTGATGCTTATTCTTCTTTTAATCTCAATTCTTCTTCTTGTGTTGTTTATTTCTATTCTTATCATGTCAGTTCCATTGAGTCAAGTTAGTGGTATTGCTTTTTCTAGTTTGTGTGTGATTTTGTCGACAAATAAGCAAATATTGTATAAGGAAATAATAAAATGCAAAAAAAATCAAACCAAATACATTAAAAATAGATTAAATGAATGCTAAAGAACTATTTTAGGCAATTTAGAGAAAATGTACATAAAGCACGTGAATATGAAAGAAATCTTCATGAAAACATGTCTAAATTAGTCCCAAATTTGGTAGAGCAATCATGAGCATCAAAATATTCTAATATTGAATGTTTCTCACCCTCAAGAAATGCTACTTTTTATTTGGTTTAAATAGTCAAAAGAGAGACATATATGTGAACTAGATCATTCTAATATTCCTTGACTCAACAAGGCCAAATTGGTCCTCTTCCACCATAGAGAAAACAACTACTATACAAGCAATCAACTGTTAGAACAAAACATTGTAATTAGATTACTTGAAACATAAGTAAGGTGAAGTAGAGAGATATCGTGAAAATTCTAAGATAATGTCGAGTGTGTCACAAGATCTTCCTATCTACATTACTCTACTCAAAAATTTCATCTAATATAGATATGAGTCCATGAAAATGATTGAAAGAATGGAATAAGTATTTATTGGTGGCCTACATTGTAGAGAAGTGGGTGAAAAATGGGTGGCATGAAATAGAAATCATACATGACCTAAGTCATTTATGCAAGAAACAAAATGGTGAACGTAAATGATGGATGCAATGAAATTGAATGTCTCCTAATGCCTACTATTTTTGGTAGAATGATGGATGATATAAATGCCTCATTCTAATGATCAGTGGATGTGGCACACTGACGCCACACAATGAGATAGCTCAAAACCAAAGAGTGCTATTAACAACTAAACAAGCACATTACCACAAAATAGGGTAAATTAAAACTGAACTTATATAACCATTATGTGTGGAACATAGTACATCAAAGGTCCACATATTGTACCATATCACATATCAGGACATGTATGTACATTTGTATAGTGGCCAATTGCCATGTACTTATTACAAAAGATAACTTTTTCGTATGTACAAGCCATATATACAACCAAGGTGTACTGCCAAAACACGTATCGAAGTACATATCATCTACAAAATACAACCCTCTAGAACCTAAGGGTATAGGGAAGACACTGAGGACTCTACTACACAACACAACAGCTTATCTAACCTTCTGCACTCACTGATCTCTGAGTTTCTCTTCCTCAACAGCATGATCTCTACCACATTTTACATGACCACCTAAAAATATGTGGTGAACCACGAGGGTGAGACACATGTCCCAATGACAAATATAACTCTCCACCAACAACTATTATAAACACAAATTATGCTTAAGCATGAATTAACATTATTAAACAAGATGAGATAATTTAACTAAATGAATAGATTAAAACTGATTGCACATACTAAGCAGATTAAGAAGCTATAATAGATAAGTAGAACAAGTTACAAACTTAGAAGGAATATGAAGAATATGTATAATAGTTGATTTCTCCTATCGAATTATAATATGACTAAGAAGTACAAGAAACAAGGTAAGAGTAAACATCCAATGTGAAGTGTGTTTAACCCTAAACAATTATACTACACTATTGTATTACGTCTTTTATTAAGCCCTAGGGAATTTGAGTTGTACCACCCAAATTCCAACTAACCACTGCTTGGTCTCAATTAGTTCCATTCAAGATCAAGGAAGAGTCAGACTCCAAGATCTTCTCCAACATTACTCGGTCAGTATGAGTCTACAAATCAATGACATATTAGTCAAACTACCAACAGTGACATATAGTCAAGTTGAAAACACCTAGCCCACCATGGTACATGTTATGGAGCTAGAAACCAGGGTATATAAACCCAATCACTGAGGTACAACTGTAGTTGTCCTCCAATAACATCCCCTCATTGATACATGACTTTAGTTATTCTCAAACAATTGATGTCAAGATTACAAGGACTCACAATCACTTGCACCTTGCATACTCAATAGCATGTGCTTTGAGTTTCCCTTAGGAAGACTCATTTCACCATCCAGCAAGTTCTGACACTAGGATGGATCTATGGCACAAGGCACTACATGATTAGTGTTTCACTTGATTAGTTAAGCCAATTGGGTGTCTTTTATACTACATCAATAAAGTTACAAGAAAACCCTAAAAAAATGCTACAACATAAGGTAGAGCACAACTTCATAAGATATAAAATGTTTGAAGTATAAATTTGTCACATCACCACATGGTATTGTTCACTGCCATTCATAAGCCCATCATCGTTGTCACGTCATTATGGGACTCCAATCCCTTATCACATCACTGGGGGATTCACCTCTCTTTACACAAGGCCATTGCCAAGGTCATGAGACCATTCACAATCTATCATGCAAGAACACCATTATCTTTCCACATCATAACAAGGCTCATCAGTATAACCATTCATGTGTTACACATAAATTCATCACCATATTGAAATTGAAGGCTATGATGCTCAAGATATACCGAATCAAAGCTAAAATAGTTTAAGAGTGAGAAAATAATTTTTCATGATGCTAATGGATCAAACAAGTTAGGCACTTTATTATATACATTACAATGAGAACTAGAGTTTCACATAGTTAACTATATTAGGGTTTCAAACAGCCATAAGAATTAGCTCTAATTATCAGTGCTTCCTACAATCTCAGAGGTACATTAGGTCAAGATCATTATCACCAAGTTTAACCACACACAAACCATTGAAGATACATAGCATGACCACTAAAAACTAGGGTAGATGGTTGCTAAAAACTATACCACATGGGTTCATCAATTGTTGAAGATCATGCACAAGATTGATAGATAAAAACAAAAATATTGACCGTTGAAAACAAAAATCTTAACCACTAAAAGGTGACCATCTTCAGCGACCATATGGCCAAGTTATACATATCTTCGACCACATAGAAAACCAAAGTTTAGCGAACAACATAGGTCCATCTTTGATGACCAAATCCGACAGAAACATCATCAACAACCTACAAGAAAATTCATTATCACATGAGCGACCATCAAGAAGATAAAGAATTCATCGACCACAAGATTAACAAGATGATCACCACCATAAAACCAAAACCAACAAGGATCAAAACTCAAGGAGTGGTTCGTCATTAAAACTCTAAATCCAACCACCAAACATGGGGGAAACCAAACCATCAAGGTGTAACCTCGTGAAGGAAAACATCACCAAACCCTAAATCTGATCATCATAAAGACTTAGGCAAAACCATGTATGAGAAGAAAACCTTTGTTAAACACATGCATGTAAGAATAAACACCTCCAACATTATCCAACAGACAAAACCCCAAATATAAGCAATGAAATCAAGGTTAAGCACATTCTTGAAAGGATCACCACTTCTACCATCAAATGAGAATTTAGTGACATAGATTAAGGTTTATCAAGGGAGATTATCTACTCAAGATCATCATGAAAACTAAACCCTAGAGTATACATATTATCACCAATCATGATTTTAGTGTACATCATTAACATGCAAGATGAGTGCAACAATAATTGAGGGGAAAGTTATATAACTCGCCTTGATGAAACAACTTCCAAGCAAAGAAGCTCCAAAGAAGAGAGAAAAAGAGAGAGACATACCTTTATCACCTACACTTCCAAGCTAGTCATTACCTCAAAAGAGAAACAAACCCTAGGTTAAAGAACAAGAAAGAGAGATCTAAGGCTTCTAAGCTGAAAAGAACAAGAGGGAGAGAGGAGATCTCCAACTCTTAACACTACCATGGAGAACCATGGATTTGTTCAAGAGGAGAGGAGTTCCTTAAGAAGCACCACCTTGAAGGACCATGGATTCGACTAAGAGGAATAAGAGAGGGTAGGGTTTGCAAGAAAACAAAACCAAGAAGGATGGATCACTTTCCCAGATCAAAGAACACCAAAGGATCGCCGAAGGAGAGTTTCTCCAACCCTAGGTCACACATGTAAGGGTTCGGCCACCTTGCCCAAGGTTGAGCTCTTCTTCACAGCCAATATCACAAGGGACAAGCTCCAAGGATGAGAGAGGGAAATAGGGTGTAAATGGATCACTACGATGCAAAATAAGGGGTATATGTATTCAAGGGTAGAGAGAGGGATAGAAGGTTAGGTGTCCAACCAAACATGCCACTTGTCCATCAAAACTCGACCATGCAAGCACTAAACTTATGCATGCATCAAGGGTCGTTAAGACCAAGGAAGCCCATCAACCACCCTAGTCTAGAGAGGCCATCGCTTGAAGGAAAACTGATCTAAAAACTCAAATGGACAAAGAGAAAATCAAGTTAATCGGTCGCATAGAATCCTATCTAGGGTTTCTTGGCTCATCGACCAAAGAGAACCCTAGGTACATCCAAGAACTTCATTGACCTAAGAAACCAAAGACAAAGGTATGTCATGATGTTTGTTGGAAAAAAAGGAGATTATCGATCAACCCTTAAAGTCAACACCAAGACTAGGGCATTCGGGCAAACCCTACACATCAACACATGGTGTCAACACCTCTCTCCACATCACATCAAGGTGCAAAAAAATTCCCAAGGGCTTCACTCTCTCCAACATGATGCCAAAGACATAAGAAGCATATAAAAATGTGACAAATTGCAAGATAAACCCTTCACTTGGGTAAATTGCAACTTGGCCCAAAAGAACACACATCTAGCATAACTAGCTCAAACAACATTCAAGATGGATCAAACTAAAAACATAAGCATGTCACATGTTATTAAGGCACATCACATGATTATATTAAGGTTTCAAGCATCTTGTTATGTTAAGCAATCAAGATCAAGCAAAAGTTATGTCAGGGTTCTTACAACCATAAACCCCTAATAAGGATTTTGCCCCTGAAATCCTACGTAAAAAGAGATGGGTACTTCCTACGGATCTTGTCCTCCAAATCCCATGTGGCTTCCTACACACCATGGCGATGCCATAAAGTCTTAACAAGAATTATATCCTTCTTCTTCAACTTCTTCACTTTCTGATCCAAGATCAACATAGGACTTCAACATACGATACATCCTCTTCCAACTCAACCTCCATAGGCTACAACACTAACTCAGTATCTAGATGACACTTCCTCAACATTGAAACATGAAGGATTGGATGCAACATGTGCAACTCTATAGGTAGTTCCAACTTGTACTCCACCTTCCACACACGTGCCACCATAGGGTAAGGTCACATAGACCTTGGAGCCAACTTACCCTTCTTCCCAAACCTCAGCATGCCTTTATAAGGAGAAACCTTAAGATACACCTTCTCTTCCACTTGGAACTCCAAAGGCCTATGACGATCATTAGCGTATGACTTATGTCTATCCTAGGCTGACTTCAACTAATGTTGTATCACTTTGATCTTTTCTATAGTCTGATATACAAGCTCAGGACCCAAAAGTTGATACTCACTGGTCTCATACTAACAAAGTGGAGACCTACAATGTCTCCCATACAAGGCTTCATATGGTGCCATGTTAATACTCCTTTGATAACTGTTAGTGTAGACAAACTCTATCAAACTGAGGTGCATGTCCCAACTACCCAAAAACTAAAAAACACAGGCTCTCAAGAGATCTTCTAAAAACTAAATGGTTCTTTTTGACTGACCATGTGTTTGTGGGTGAAACATTGTGCTGAACCTCAACTGTGTACCTGTGGCTATGTGCAGACACTCCCAAAAATGACTGGTAAACTGAGGACCTCTGTCAGACACCATTTTCACTGGGATGTCGTGTAAATAGACTATCTAATCAACATACACGTGTACCAACTTCTTTGTTATATACCATTTCTCAGGCAATGCTAACATCGGTACATTGGTCAGCTTCTCCTTCAAAAGATGGAAGGAATGATGACACTTGTCGTCCCAAATGAACATTACACCTTTCCTTGTCAACTTCATTAGGGGTAACACCACAACACTGAAGTTCTTGATAAACCTACTGTAGTAGTCTGCAAGGACAAGGGAAATGCAAACCTCCATCAGTGTCTTAGGCTGCTCCCACTCTAATACTGATTCTACCTTCTTAGGATCCATATGAACACCTTCAGTAGATATCACATGCCCAAGAAAAGACACCTCCTTCAAGCAAAACTTGCACTAGTTGAACTTAGTGTATGAATTACGTTGCCTCAACAATGTTAACGCTAGGCATAGATGTTGCTCATTTTGTTGGCCGACTCTAGAGTATATCAAGATTTCTTCAGTGAACATAACCACAAACTTATTAAGATATGGTCTGAACACCCTGTTCATCATATCCATGAACGCTTCTGGTGCATTGGTTAGCCCAAATGGCATAGCCACAAACTCATAGTGACCATACTGAGTCCTAAAATCTGACCGGGGTATGTCATTCGCCTTGATCTGCAACTAATGGTAACCTAACCTCAGATCAATTCTCAAAAACATAGTGGCACCTCTCAACTGATCAAACAAATCATCTTTCCTTGGTAAAAATTACTTGTTCTTAATCGTCACCTTATTCACTTGTCGGTAATGTATGTGCAGCCTCATGGAACCATCCTTCTTCTTCACGAGCAACATGGAAGATCCCCAAGGGGAAGTTCTTAATCTGATAAAGCCATTCTCTAACAGATCATGCAGTTGCCTCTTCAACTCTTGCATCTCTATTGGTGCCATCCTATACGGCGACTACTCTATTGGTTGTATACTAGGGATAAGATTGATCTCAAAATCAATCTCTCTAGGAGGGGGAACTCCAGGAAACTCATTGACGAATACATCCTCATACTCTCAAACAATGGGCAACTACTAAACACTCAAACTCCTTACCTTGGTATCTACCACATGTGCTAGAAAAGCCACGCACCCTTGCCTCTTCATCCTCTCTACTTTCATCGCTGAAACCTAGCATGTCAGAAAAATATTCCTATATCCTTGGAATACCCACAAAACATCACCATCAAAGAATGTCGCTACCTTAGAACTAGATTCCAATACTACCCAGTACTTCTCCAAGGTATCCACTCCAAGGATTACATTGAATCCATGCATGTCAAGTGGCATAAGATCCACTTGAATGTTGTGTTCTGAGAAAGAAAGAATGTAGGATGGACACACTTCCCGCAACTCAGCAGAACCAACAAGAGGGGTTTCTAGAAGAAGAATATCAAATCTACGACTAACAAGAAAAGAACAACTATCTATCACTTTTCTGGTGATAAAAGAGTGTGTCTCACCCGGGTCAACCAAAACATATACAAAGGAAGATGCAGACAAATTAGAATGATATAACTCCATCTAACCTATCATGACTCATTGATTGACCACTTATTCTGGGTGACTCGTGGCATAGAATCAAGTCTTCGCCTATTGTCACCCTTGTCCTCTGCTGGCCTGCCTAGAAGATCTTTCCTGTGATGCTTAACCATGTCCTCTGCCACTACCACTGCTAAATTGTTGTTACTGAGACCCTTGTTGACTCTGCCTCAATTATTGTATCACCTCCTGATCCTTCATTATATAATACCACTTTGTATGCCCTATCTATCCATAGTTGAAGTATGTCTTACTCTCATACCATGGCCAAGATAGTCATGTCACTAAAACTGATGTTGTGTTGCGAGCTCCTATCGACAGAAAAGTACAGCATATGCCCTTGCTCAGTGACCATTGAGATGGCACTCCACGTCTATGTTACGACTGAGGTGATGAAAACCTAGGCTTCTTGAAGCCTCCAGAAGACTTCCTCTGAAACTAAGTCAACATCTTTGAAGCTTCAGCCTCACACTTCTTCACAGTTGACTTCTCTATCTGTCTCACAGACTTAACAAAGGTAGAAAACCACTCTCAATTCTCCAAAGTAGACATTGTCGTCGTCAACTCCTTACTTAAACCCTTCTCAAACCATTGGATACTCTCCTTATCAATCGATGCAATGCGAGGACAAAACCTCAAAAAATCCATGAACTTAGCCTCGTCCTCGTTGATCGTCATTGATACCTATTGAATCTTCTCAAACTATGAGGTCTTCTCATCAAGGTATGTCTCTGGAAAGTATTAGCTCACAAACTCTCGTCAGAAGTCTTCCCAACTGATCACTACACCAGGCCTCTTATCCTCCTCAATGGCCCACCAATGGCTAGAGTTTCCCTCCAGTAGGTAAACCAAAGAAACCAAAGTCAAAGGTATGTCATGATGGTCATTGAAAACCAAGATATCATCGGTCAACCCTTGAAGTCAACACCAACACTAGGGCATCCAGGCTAACCCTAAACATTAACACATGGTGTCAACACCTCTCTACATGTCACATCAAGGTGAAATAAAACACCCAAGGGCTTCACTCTATCCAAAATGATTCCAAAGACATAATAAGCACATAAAACATGTGACAAATTGCAAGATAAACCCTACACTTGGTTAAATGCAACTTGGTCCAAAACAACACACATATAGGATAACTAGCTCAAACAACAATCAAACTAGATCAAATTGAAAATAGAAGTCTTTCACATGTTATTAAGGAACATCACATGATTAGATTGAAGTTTCAAGCATCGTATTATGTTAAGAAAAAAAAGATCAAGTAAAAGCTAGGTCAGGGATCTTACAGTGGAGGTGGAAGGTGATTTAACAAAGAATTCCACAATCTTATTCCTTATACAAGAGAGATATGATTTATTTCTCCTCCTTTTCCTCCATTATCCTTTTTCTTTCTATTTCTATGTTTTCTTATTTATTCTTTTGCAATCTTTTCTTATTTTCTTTTTCCCTCATTTAGATACACAAAACAGATATGTAAGTTTGGGATTTTTACAACCTAGAGAGGTTGTAAGGATATATACTACTTTGTTTCTTTATATATTTAGAAAATATGTGAAAAACATATATTACATCCATAATAATCATGCAACACAATACGCAACTATATGGAATTCTTCATGCAAACTAACATATATGCATGAGCTACTCATGTGACTATATTTATTTTTTGATGTGAAGCTAAACTACATGTTTTCTATCATGATGAGATGTAACAAAGAGAAAAAATACTTGAATCATGTATGAAGTCTATAGTGGTGATGGAATGAAGTGAAGGTGGATGAGATCAAGTGACTAAGAGAGACACTCTTCTATTAACTCAAGTGTTAGGATATTTAAAATTTTTTCTTGAATAAAATAAAAGGTCAAGCTAATGATTAATTAGATCATATTATAACACCATCTTGATTCAAAATCCCAAGGTAGAATCATTTGTTAAGTTTGTTACATATGTATCTCGATTGACTTATACACTCAATTCACCATGGAGTGCACTCTTAAATAAACAATATTAAATATTAATAATAATGGTACACATATACCATTACTTCAATCCATTCATGTGTGCATTTTTTTAAATCCACTTTTACACTATATAGATGTGTATACATGCAAGAAAATGGAACTAAAATAAAGGAAAACATGAACTAGCTAATATTCAAAAGAAAACTAAGATGTAAATTAAGATAAAAATAGAAAAGTAAGATGGATACATGTAAGACAAGATGAAGAAAGATACATCTCATTCCATACCCCCTCCTAAGCTTGAATTAAAAAATGTACTCATTATTGAAAACAAACTCAATGATAGAATGAGTGTACTTAATGATCGGGCTCCAAAGGGATAGAATGTTCTGAACTACATATTTGGTTCATGTAGGTATAATGTGTCAGTGAATAGGGGAGGGTCGAAAAACATGGGTGTGGCTATGGGAACTTGGGGAAATGCCTCTGGATCTATTGGTGGCCATATATAGGTTTCTGTGTGTACTCCACGCATTGCAGGTGTTGATCGAAGTTCTCCTTATTTCTCAGGAGAAGACACTCATTGGTGAACACCACGTGTTGATGTGTGAAGATCTACTCCTAGTTGTAAAAGATCCTCTCTTGATGGGAGGTGAGTTGAGTCATCATCATATTGTTGATGTTGATTTAAGTGGATGGTGTTGTGCATGTTATGCTTGCCCTCAAATGAATAAGAATCATCATGTGACAGATTTAAAGTGGAAGAATATGTGCTATAGGCATGTGGCATATATGGTGTGGCCTCTTGTGAGTCCCTGGAAGTATTGCCACTACCCCCTCAACCTCATTGTCATCCTACTCTTCACCGTCTTCCTCCTCCTTCTGGTCCATGTCACTCACATCGTCATTTGGCCAATGTAGGTGACCAAGGTCCGTGATGTTGAAGATGGGGGTCTTGAACTTCTCATGCACCCATTTTGGAGATGGAATGAATGCTTCCTCCATATCTAGAAAAGAGCTTGGGATTTTGAAAATGCTAAATTCAAATTCCCTTTGACTTCACTATTAAAGATGACAGAGATCAAGATTCAAGTGGATGACAAGTCTCATGATAACGCTGCCAAAGTGGATGGGAAATTTCTTCTTTGGATGTTGTCCACCGAGTACACATGTCCAGGGAACAATGTGCTAAGGTTGACCTTCTTTTTCCATAGTGAGAGGAATGCCCAAAGCACATACAAGTCTATAGCTTGGACCTTCCCTTGCCCCTAAGTGGACATGGAAAACAAGGTGTTTATTAAGAGACAGTGAAAAGGTTGGCAAAGGGATGCTCGATTTCAGTGACAAAAGTGTGATGCTAGTTGAACTTTGTATGGGGTGACACTCCCACTCCATGCCATGAAGTTACTAAAATCATTGGGGCAAGACCTCACTCTGCAGTTTGCATATCTAATGATGGCATTGAATGCCTCTAGAGTAATATGGTGGGTGGGGCTGTAGAGAATGAACTTCACCCAACTGTCCTCATACTTGTGTCCATGGGTGTGTTGTGCTAAGAAGCACACCTCCAATGATTCCATAGACTCCAATGTAATCTCAAAGTACATCCCCCCCAAAAGGAGGTTAGTAGTAGAAATCCTCTGGCTTGCACACACCCTGCATAGACGTTTTATGAAGCCAAGTTGCTTGATGAAGTTTGTGACGCGTATCAAGTGGCCTTGAAGTTGTGCTTTGCAAGTTCAGTGTATCTTTTTCTTTGCTCATGATTCCCAAGTTCTAGGTTTGGCCTTAGGATGAATTGGGAAGAAGATACTTATAAATAAGATGATTTATGTCTAGGTCACTTGCTCACCATAGAGAGAGAGAGAGAGAAAGGGAGAGGCTGAATTGGTATCACAATTTATCAATGAAGAAGTGTTTGGAGAATCTTGTAGAAGAGTGTTGGGGGAAGGGATGTTGAGATGTGGAAAAATCAATTGAATCATCCACCTTATATAAGAGAAGTGATGCCCCTCACAGAAAAGCCAATATTACCAACTTGGAAGTTGGTGGTACCGACATGCATCCCTATGTGGGTGCTCTCAGTATCAACCATTGGTACCTACAATTGTGAGCAGTGTAGGTACCAACTCACAAATCTGCAATGTTGGTTGTACCAAAATGATTTGGTGGTACTGACTTTCCAAACTTGTGTATTGGTCATTTTTATAGTTAGATTTACTAACTTGTGATCGTAATAGTGGAGTACACTGATCTAGCTTCCCCCTTATTTCACAAGTAATGACTTGGATTGGTGTCACTGACTTTTTGTTTTAGTCCTGCATCAAGGGGTTAGTAAAAATCAAGCATGCGTGTCAGTGATACCGACAAGAAGTTGCTTCCATCAAGTTTTCCCTATAGCTTCATGAAAAAAATTATGTGCCCCTTGAGTTTGAGTCAGTTTCACTGACTTTAGGGTTGGTGGTATTAACTTTTCATTGTGCATGCACAGTAAACATAATTATCATGCATCATCAAATTGCATAAAAAATACTTAACAAGTACGAATATAAAAACTCAAAACTAAATCTATTGAATACTAAAAAAACATGTGGGTTGCCTCCCACCAAGCACCCCTGTTTTATATCTTATGCTCATCAAGATTCTTACCTATATCCTAGGTGGTCACAAATTGGTGGTGAACAGTGATTTGGTGATCAACGTTCTACTCTATCTTCATCAATCTCAACCGTTCGATAACCGCAAACCATAACAATGATCATTCCACTTTGTTTTGAAATGGTCACCCTAAAACAATTCTGATCCCTTCTTTTCCTAAATGTCCACTACCACAAAATCAATTGGGTATATAAATTTTTCTACTTTGATCATCACATCTTCACATATTTTGAAAGGTATAACAATGGGACCATCTTTTAATTGTAACGTAAAGCTAGTCTTGGTAGGCTCCTTCAATCCAAGACTTTTTAATGTGGCAAGAGGCATCAAGTTGATGTTTGCCCCAGAATCACAGAATGCCTTTCCAAACTAAATGCCACCAGTATAGCAAGGGTTGTTAAAACATCCTATCTCCTTTTTCACTAGGAGTAGTCATCTCTAGATTAGTGCAATGATAACTTCATCAACAATTATATGATATGAATATTTTGTTGCTTGTTGTTGATGATTTTCTTTAGGAACTTCCCATATTCTAGAATTTGCTCAATAGCCTCCACAAAAGGAAGGTTGTGTTGAGTTTGTAAAAATGAATTCCTTGAATTGATTATCCTTGTTCCATAGATTTAGGATGTATGTAGTATGAGTTTCACATTTGTGAATGGTGGTTGGAGGTAGAGAGACTGGATGCCTATGTGGAGGGATATATGATTGCTTGAGGTTTTCCTCCCCTAAGTTTGAATTGTGATCACCCTTCACTACAATGGGACTTTTCTCAATAGGAAATGTCCATGCCTTCTCAAATGTGGATGCCTCCTTACTAATCATGATTGTTCCACCATGGAGTGGAACTTTCACATGCTCTTATTGCATGGCCATCTCCTTGAATCAGGAGTGCAGTCATGGCAGTGGTGGAATTTTCAGATGCAACCCCTTGGAAACTTGGTGCAATTGGAACTTCTTTTTTATCTTCATGGTTTCCACAATGGTGGAATCACCACCTCTTCACCTATGTCTCTCTATATTCCATCCATCCAAGCATCGAAATCCAAGTTTTGTGACTCAATTTTGTATGTGCCTCAAGAAATTTGGATTTGGTTTGTACTTTGTAGTGTAAGCTTTATCAAAATTAATAGCACAACCATTATTTCCATAGAAAGAAATGCTTTTGTCCAACAAGTTCTTGTGTGTTGTTTGGATATTTCTAGGATAACCTTGTTGATAGGGTCTTTTCAACTGTGCTACATCTAATGTCCAACTATCCAAACTCCTGAGTTTGAGCCTTCATGTTTTGCTTCTCTTTGTTTTACTTCTCAAAATATGTACATTTTTGTTAATGAAATTCCCTAGAATATATTTCAGGTCATCCTCTTGCATTGGTCACTATTCATGCTGAAATTATCGAGTACCATGTTGTTGTTGCATATGTGATGGGTCATGCTGAAAATTATTGGGATTGTTCTAAGAAAATTTCAGATTGCTCCTCAATAAGTATGCATTCCTTTTATTATGTTTTTTAATATACATGGTATCCTATTCCTCTCCTCAAGATAAGAGCGTATTTTTTTCTCAATTTCTTTGCCAATTGGGCCTTATGTGTTTTGAGTTCCATAAACTAATGTCATTCCCTAGATCATTTTTTGGCTGAGATAAGGATACTCACGCTCCTTTCCCCAAGATTGGTTTCTAGCCATATTCTTAAAAAAATTATGGCACATTTATGCCTTATTATTTAGAAAAAAATCACATCAGCACTATTAAGTGTGGTCCTCTCTCCTGTATGCAAGCCATAGTTGAAATTGTTGGTTTGACAACAATCAATCTTATGGTTCGACACCTTTCTCAACATGTTTTGATATCTTTCCCAAGCCTCCTAATAGGAGATTGAATCCACAACTTTTTCTTGCTAAATCATTGGTCTTCTGGGGAGGAAAGTATCTCTCAAAGAAAGCATCATTCATGTCTTCCCATGAGCCTAATGATTCATAAGATAGGTTAAGAAACCATATCTTGGACCTATCCATCAAAGAATAAGGGAATAATTTTCAATAGACCATAGCGACTGAGATGTGGTCTATCTTACTCATATCACAGTCTCAACAAAGAAATTAATATGCTACATCGGTGCTTCATTGATGTGCTCATGGAATGCTTGTGACTTGATGAGAGAAAAAAGTCATAGATCAATCTTGTAGCTTCCCATGTTGACTTCCTATCACTTTATGGGATTCAACTACACCATGATAGATGACACTTTGATCTTTTCCCTTATGGTCTATTAATCATATGAAACTACCACATCATCATTGTTCTCCTTGGTGTTTGACATCTTGTCAACTTCTACCATGAGATCTTTTGGAAAAATCATGTACTCCTTCTCAACCTCTATATCGCCTTCAAGTTTTGATGGTGTAGACTCACCCCAGTCTATGGTCTGTGTATGGACCATAAAAAGTACATAAAAGTAAGCTAAATGTGAGAATCATAGAAAAATAACCAAAAGCATCAAAGAGATTTTGCAATTTATTGTTACAAAAAAGAAAATGAAAAGTGGTCTAGAGTGGCTGGTTTTAGCTCTCATAGTGCTAGCACTATCGATTTCAAAGAAATGGCACCAAAAACTTGACACGACTTAAATGTATGTGCTAAACACAAGTGTATGTGGTATAGTAGTAAATGAAATCAAAGAGGCTCAAATGGGAATACTAAGGAATTGGGACTATTATAGACTAATACTAACTAAATATATCATCTAGGCCTAAGAAAAAGTGTTGGTTATTGATTATACTAAAAACAAGAATTAAAATGGAAAAGAAGTAAAGTGGATGGAAGATCAGATGAATGAATTCTTTAGGATACCAGTTTCACCATGGTGTGATAGATGCATACATTCTATTCAATTAAATACAAATATTGCTTCTCTAGATTAAGCTTATGTAGCTTGTAATAACCGCTTTCATAGTGTAGCATACTATTTAGCCTAATTACTAACTCACTTTTGTGGCATTAATATAGAATTCTAAATGATAAAATCCCACTGGACAAACTACTTCATAGTGGTTAGCTTGCTTTCACAGCATGTCATCATCATGTAATGATAATGGCTTTTCTAATTATTAATCTTGATCTCACAAGAACAAACAATGTATCACATATTCATGGTGATCAAGCATAAATTAGGAAATAAAGCATTTTCATTATCAAAACCCAAAGCAATCGATAGTTTATATTAGACAAATATAAACATGCATAGAGTCAACAATGGGAAACTCATGGGTCCTAAAGAATAGGGGTTTAGCCCCTCATGATCAACATGGAATCAAAGGAAGGGGAGAAGAAAGAGAAATCCATAAATAACTCATGTAACATGATGCAAGGTTGCTCCCCTCTGAAGATAGTTGTAGCTTGATGGTGTTGCAACTGGCAAACTGCTCCTCAGGAAACACATTGACCCATGTCTCTTCACTCCATCTCATTTGAATTTTGTCCCTTGTATAACGATTGGGATTCAATGGGATGGTATGACATGTAACTCCTATGATGCCTCCTTGTTGCTGCAATACCAACTATCTAATTTAATGCATCATATGACTGAGTAAATTTGTTCTTGTTAATTATCTAGGAATAAATATATGTAACAAATTTAATATTTGATTGATTCAAAATCCAACACTTTTTTCATTGATATTGGTATGTAATTGCAATGTGTGAGAGATATCTACAATGTTTTTGAGTTCTATCAAAATGATGTCAATGTCCTCAGATAATAAATGAGATTTAACACATGAGGTTCAAATGAGGACATATTTAGAATATTTCCAAAGAGGTGAAATGACATATTTATATCTATTGAGAACATTTGATTGTGTCACAACTCTTCATCCCCCTAAAAGAGGATTTCACATTTGAAATCACTAAAAGAGTATGTTAGGGTTTTAGAATCTCATCAGGAAATTCCTAGGTGGCTTTTCCAAGTCATAATTCTTCCACAAAAATTTTCACTAGATAAAACTTGTTATTCTTCAAATATTTCATTTGAAAATCCAAAATATTCATTGTGTAATCCACATATGTCAAATCTTTAAGAATATTGATAATCTCCAAAGTTTAGACATGCAAATAATCTTTATCATAATGATACATGAAAATGCCATGTATCTTCTTGTATGATGGTGGTAAGGCTAGTCGATAAGTACTATCTCAAAGGGTTTCACATATCTCATACTCAAATTCCCTTGATCTTTGACTAACTAATAGCTTTTAGGGGTTTCACCTTCGGAGACACATAGTCTCCCACTAGGAAACACATATGCATAATAAATTATGTGCATCTTGAGTTGTTTTCATTTTCTTTACCAGTTTTACATTCTTAACATACAATTGAAGTTCTTCAAAGTTTAATAGTGATTATTCTCCAACATTATTCTAGTACAAAGAGGATAGACATTATCTGTCATATAAGGCTTCATAAGGTGGTCTCACATATTGTTTCGATACATATTATTGTATGCAAACTTAGTCAATGGTAAGTGTTTTCCTCATGGTGCACTCCAATCCAAATCACGTGGTCAAAGTAAACCTTCTAGATCTTCATGGTTCTTTCTTATTGGCCATTTGTTTTTCTTTTGCATGACATGTGGTGTTGAAATCCAAACGAGTCCCCAACCCTTCATGTGCATGCTTCTGTAACCTTGAGGTGAACTAAGGATCTCGGTCAGAAACTATCATCATGGGTGTATTGTGTAATCAAAATTTCTCTCAGATATATAAATTGAATATCAACAGCATATCCATTGTAGTTCTAAAAGGAAATCAATGAGTTGACTTAGTGAGATGGTTGATAACGACCATATAGCATCATAAATTTTCCTTGTATACATAAATCATGTGATCAAGTCCATAGTGAATTTGTCTCATTTCCACTTACGAATTTATATAGTTGCAACATATGATCTGGTTGTTGGTTCTCAATTGTGTCTTATTATCAAGTAAGACTTCTCCACAAACCAAAAATACAATTGCATGTTCTTGTATATCTTTGTGGTTCATGATGAATAATCTACTTCAAACAAATGCCTTATTTCATATTCTTCTCCTTACACCATCAACATCAAAAACCCACAAGCATTGTCTGAATCGAATAGTGCCATCCAGTCCTACTTAGATGTTAGTTTGAGGGTTCTCAATCGGCTTTAAAATCCTTCTAATTCACACTATTATTTTCTATAGAAATCATTTATGTCACCCAATCAATATTAACAATAAAACTTACCATATTGTCTTGTATTTCCATGAGTTCCTAAGAATACTATCATGCTAGTGTCTTTAAGTTCTCCAATTTAGAAAGTCTGAATGCAACACACAATATGGGCTTCTTTCTTTTTAAAGCATCAGTTACTACATTTGCTTCAACAATATGGTAAGAAATTTTAAAATCAAATTTCTTCAAGTATTCCTCCCATTATCATTATCAAATATCCAAATATTTTCGTGTAAAAAGTATTCTAGACTCTTATGATCTAATACTACTTCACATGTGACCCCATGTAAGTAATGTGTTCAAATTTTTTGGTGCAAGTATTATTGATGCAATTTCAAGATAGTGGATGTGATAGTTCTCTTCATTTGGTTTAATATATTAAGATACGTACATGATAATGTTTCCTTCTTGGATAAGAACACATCCCAATCTTTTTTTAGAGCCATCATTAATTTTGATGAAGTTTTATTTTCAACCGGTAGTCTCATAATAGGTGTAGAAATCAATTTCTCCTTTACCTATTAGAGATTTTTATGCCATTATTGTGTACAAAGGAAACTTGCATTCTTCCTTGTCAATTTCATCAAAGGAAGAGAGATCTTGAAAAGATATAAATACAACATCAATGGTAACCTAGTATATCCAATAAAATTCATATCTCAAAAGGATTATGTGGTACTCACCATTTCAATATTTCTTAAACTTCAATGGTGACATTGACTATGTGAACAATAGATATGACTTATCCAAGGAACATCACCTTGGTGAGAAAAGGCCATACATGCAAAAAACTTGGCATATATATTATGTTCCTTTTGGGTGCTTATGACAATTTTTAGGTGTTCTATTATTATAGGGTTTGTAAAAAGATGAGAACATCATCAATGAAGACCAATATGAATGAGTTGAGGTAAGGTTTGAAGGCTCACTCATTAAGGTCCATGTATGTAGCTAGGCCATTGGTCAATGTGAACGTCATGACCAAAAAGTCATAATGTCCAAATCTTCACAGTTCTATGTAAATCAGCTACCTGAACTTCCATCTAGTGAGAGCCACTTCTTAAGTCAATCTTTAAGAACATTTCAGTACATTAGATTTGATCAAAGAGGTCGTCAATTCTTAGAAGAGGGTAGAAATTCTTGATGGTCACCTGGTTGAGCTTGTGATAGTCAATATATGTGTTCAATAACCCATTTGTCTTTGTCACAAGTGCCATAGGTGCTCCCTATGGATGAACACTTGACCAAATAGTCCCATACCAAGCAATTCTTGAAGTTGCTTCTGTTGACTTAAAGGCTATACATTGTCCATATTTTAGTAATGACTCAACCATTAAATTCATATGTATCTAATATGTTTGTTCAAGATTGATTTCAGGCTTTAGGTACATGAAAAGGATCAAATTACACAAGCCCTAGCTTGTCCAAGTTCAAGTCAAATGCAATGCAAGTGTGCTAATTAGGAAATCACTTCAAATGACCTTAGAAGATTTTTGTAATCACTTGTATTGATGATATGACTTGTAACTAAGATAAGAAAAATATGTGGACACTTTATACCAAGTTTTAATCACCCAAAAGTCAATTTAGAAAATTGATCACATGTTGTTCATCGGTCGAGTTACAATCTCGACCAATTCTATGATAGATTTTCTAAAGATGACCCATCAGTCGAGTTGTGCATTCACAGAACTCGACCGGCTGACTCAATGAGAAAACTCAATTTTAGCTCATCGGTAGAGTACCCCATAACAAACTCGACCGACAATTCAAAAATTGGCTTTGTCTTTTAGTTGATCGGTCGAGTTACCTTTATTGAAACTCGACCGTCTGTACTGTACGAAAAATGTAGAAAAAGTGATTATAACCATTGGTGACTTGGTTTGGGTGAAAAAAGATATGTTACCTTGTGCAAAATGGCTACATTTCAACACAAAGTGATCCCAAACTCAAGGGAGCACCCCCAGCTATAAATAGGACCCCTTGGAGTTCATTCCAAGTTTGCTCATTCAAGATATTCAAGGTCCTTGCTATAGTTGAGTGTGCTACTACTCCTTGAGCCCCTTTCTCTCTCTACTTTACACTTCATTTCGTGATTTGGGAATAAGTTAGGCATATTGTAAGAGAGCTCCACCCTTGTGCATGTAAAGCTCTCATCTTCTCCTACTTCCCTATCCCCTTCCTACATGAAAAAAAGGTGAAGCAAGCTCCATCGAGTGAAGAAGGAGCTGTAGCTGGTCCTCTTCAAGGTTGATGAAGAGGTGGTGATCTTCTCCAGGTGAAGGTGAAGTGAAGGCAAAGGCTGAAGATCCAAGAGGATAAGCAAAGTCCTTCAAGACGGAAGACTTGAGCTTGAGTGGGTAAGACCTTGGTGAAAACTGAAGACTCAAGATAAGTGGGTAAGCCCTTTGGTAAGGTGGATATCTCCTTGTGGTTGGATGGGTAAGTCCTTTTGTGGTCTTGTGTTGTAACTCGTATTGGTGGTAATATAGAGAAAAGCACTTGCAAAGTCCTAGAGGTTGACCTCTCTAGGTAGTGGACTAACTCACTTCTAGTTTGAAGTGTGGAACCACTCTACATCCCTTTGTCAATTGCTTGCTATCAATCTCTCTCATCCTTTCTATGCTTGTTAGATAGGACTTCAAATTACAATTAAGGTATTTCTTTAAACTTGATATAATTTGAAGGTCTAATCTATTTTGTGAGAAATTTTCTAGCTCTATTCACCCCCCTATATAGCCCTTAGATCTAACAAGTGGTTTCAGAGCTAAGGATCTTATCCAACAATCTCCCATGAGACAAGAAGATGGGCGATAACCTACTTGGTTCTCTCAACCTAGAGGGGGGCTTCTCCATGCGTCCTCCGGTCTTTGATGGCACCAACTTCCTCTATTGGAAGAGTTGTATGCAGTTTTACATTCAAGGGATGAACTTTGATATGTGGAAAGTTATGGTTGCACCTTACAAGGAGCCAACCAGAGCTATTGCAATATGGAGTGAAACTGCACGCAAAGAAGCTCAACTCAATGCCAATGCCATTAGCATCCTTTATGCATCCCTCACCCCTACGGAGTTCAATTGGATTCACCTTGGGACACTGCCTATGAGATTTGGGACAAGTTGTACATCACCTACAAAGGCACAAAGCAATTCAAGGAGGCAAAGATCTACATGTTGAACAACCATTTAGAGAACTTCGAGATGGGTAAGAAAGAAGGGATTGCGGAGATGTACTCAAGACTCAATGTTATCATCAATGGGTTGGTTGAATTGGGCAACACTTTGGATAGAGGTGTACTCAACTCCAAGATCTTGAGGACTCTACCAAAGAGATGGGAGTCAAAGGTCACCTCCATTGAATAAGTAAGGAGCCTTGGTGACATCCCAACTGAAGAACTCATTGGCAACCTTCAAGCTCATGAGTCTAGACTTGACAAGCAATAAGAAGCAAAGCAAGAAGAGAAGGAAGCCAAGATGATCAAAGATAGTGCTTTCAAAGCACAAGTGGAGGTCGTCATCCTTCAACAACAACTTGCTTGTCAGAATTCTCCCTCATCCTCTAGTGAAAATGAAGGCCCTAGTGAGCATGAAGCCAACTACATCAAGGGAAAACACTTCAAGGGAAAGCAATCCTCCTCCTCTTCTACTTCGAGATGCTACAAGTGTGTTCAAAAGGGTCACTACAAGAGTGCATGCCCCAAGTCAAGAAAGTCACACCATAAGGGTAGATCAAATAAGGAAGAGGAATACAAGAAGGAGAGAAAATACAAGAGGAAGGACAAGAAGGAGAAGAGACACAAGAATGCAGCTCATGCAGCTTGGGAAGCTTCATCTTCAAGCAGCTCAAGCTTGGAAGAAGATGGAGAGTGCCACCTTGCTCTCATGGCCTCTAATAGTGAAGATATTAGTGAGGTAAGCAAGGTAAGTCTGCATGAATTATCTAAGGAAGTTGTTATTGACATGCTTATTTCTACCTGTTCATCATTTGCTAAATGTAAATCTAAAAGAAAATGGCTAGGAAAAATTATTGATGATCTTTATGCTAAGCTTTAAATTCTTGAATTGAATGAGAAAACCAACCTTGAGAGTATTGATAATTTTCAAGGGCAATACCTAGATCTTGAACTCCAATCCAATGGGGTTTAAGTGTAGAATGGTATCAACCTTAAGAGCATTGAGAATCTTAAGGAAGAAAACCAAAATTGCCTTAAAGAGTTTGAATTGCTTAAAACTGAAAATGTTGAATTTAAGCTCCTTATTGATGCTCGTAGAGAAGAGAGAGATGTCTATCTCAAAGAGATTAAAATGCTTAAATATGAAAATTCTAGGTTACTTGCTCAAGTAAATGATCTATCTTCTAGACATTTATTGCCCAGTGTTAATGTTGCTTCTATCTCTCTTAGAAAAGACTCATATTTAACTAAAGCTTTATGTCTTGAGGCTGATCTTGTGCATGATGGGGATTACATATCTAGTTTATCTTATACCATTGTTTCTTTAAATGATGATAACCATAGATTTAGAGCATCCCTACAGAAATTCCTCAAAGGGAAGAACTCCTTAAATGAAATCCTTGACCATTCTACCAAACAAAGTGGTACTAGTGGTTTGGGATTTGAAGGGAGAGCATCAAAGGGCAAGAACAAAGCCAAAGGTAAGAAAAAGAGCAAGGAGACCTCTTTTTTTGTAGGAGAGTCTTCCAGCACTAACTATCCTATGGTGTGTTCTTATTGCAAATGTGATGATCATTACTCTACTTATTGTCCTTACAAGCCCAAGGGAACCAACCCAAAGATGAAATGGGTCCCTAAGCTAACTCCAGATCCTAAAGTTTAAGTTGGGAACTAACATTCTCCTTTCTTGTAGGAAAAGGATAGATGGATTGTTGATAGTGGTTGCACAAAGCACATGATCGGTGACATAATCCATTTCAACAATTTCACCAAAAAGAAAGGAGGATCGGTCACCTTTGGGGACAACAAGAAAGGTGAAGTCAAAGGTGAGGGTGATGTAGGTGAATCCCTATGTATCAAGAATGTTCTTTTTGTGGATGGACTACATCACAATTTAATAAGTGTTAGTCAACTTTGTGATAATGGTTACCTTGTGCTATTCACTTCTTTTGAATGCTTGATTCTAGATTCCCTCACCTACCAAGTTATATATAAGGGAACTAGAAGTGATAATCTTTATGTTATTATTCTTGACTCTATTAATCTTGTTGTTGGTAGATGCATAGTAGTCAACTCGAATGATATTTCTCTTTGGCACCTCTGACTTGGTCATGCAAATACGCATCAGTTGAAGAAGTTGAGCAAAAAGGACTTGGTCAAGGGTCTTCCTAAATTGGATTTTGAAAAGGATGAGGAATGCCAACCTTGTACCCAAGGAAAAAAAAACAAGTCCTCCTTCAAATCCAAAGGAGTCCTTAGTACTAAGAGAGCTCTTGAGCTTCTTCACACTGATCTATTCGGACCAATGAGAACTCAATTGCTTCATGGTTCCAAGTATTGCCTTGTTATTATCGATGATTTCTCTAGATATACTTGGACTTTATTTATCATTTCTAAAAGTGATACACTTTATGTTTTCTCGAGCTTTTGTAAATGAGTTGAGAATGAAGCTTCTTGTTGCATTGTTTCCATCTGTAGTGACCATGGGGGAGAATTTGAAAATGAGCTTTTTGAGTGGTTTTGTCATTAATCGGGTTATGCACACAACTTCTCTTCACCTCGAACGCCTCAACAAAATGGGTTCATAGAGAGGAAGAATAGGTCTTTACATGAGATGTCTAGGACCATGCTTCTAGAATATGACACTCCTAAGAAGTTTTGGGTTAAAGTTGTCAGTACCTCATGTTTTGTGCAAAACTAGGTTTTCACTCATCCTTCACTGAAGAAAACCCCCTATGAGCTATGGCGTGGTAGGAAGCCTTCTATCGATTAT
Organism: Alisma plantago-aquatica; assembly: GCA_963693085.1. Classification (NCBI taxonomy): domain Eukaryota; kingdom Viridiplantae; phylum Streptophyta; class Magnoliopsida; order Alismatales; family Alismataceae; genus Alisma; species Alisma plantago-aquatica. Next base: position 456,098,161 of record OY856411.1, on the reverse strand, counting down.
TTCTATGTTTTCGGATGTCCTTGTTTTGTTTTGAATATGAAAGATTCTCTCGACAAGTTTGATCTGAAATCTCACAAGGCTTTCTTTCTTGGCTATAGCACTACTAACAAGGCTTGTAGAGTTTTTAATGTTTATCTTGCTAAAGTAGAAGAATCTATTAATGTAAAGGTTATTGAGACTAACCCCTCTATTCCCAAAGATATTGTTCTAAATGATTATGTTGCGGGTGAAGTAATTCTCACACTAAAAGAACTCAACATCACTCAAAAGGGAAAATAGGTAGCTACTCAATAAGAAGATAAAGATGATGAAAAGAAGGATCCAAGCCCCCTGTTTGCAAAGAATCATCCAAGGGAGCTGATTTTAGGTGATCCCTTTGTAAGAGTGAAGACACATGATACTTTCAACAAAGAACAAGCTAACAGCGCTTTCATCTCACAACTCAAGCCTAAGAATGTCAACGAAGCTCTTGGGGATGAAGAATGGATCCTAGTTATGCAAGAGGAGTTGGAGCAATTTGAGAAGAAAAAAGTTTGGACCCTTGTGCCAAGACCAAGTGATAGAAAGATCATCGGCACCAAATGGGTGTACCGCAACAAGCTTGATGAAAGCGGCAAAGTGGTAAGAAATAAAGCAAGGTTAGTGGCTCAAGGCTACAATCAACAAGAAGATATAGACTTTGATGAGACATGTGCACCTATAGCTAGACTTGAGTCAATCCATATGTTGTTTGCCTTTGCTAGTTATAAAGACTTTATTTTGTATCAAATGGATGTTAAAAGTGCATTTTTGAATGGTACAATTGAGGAGGAAGTGTATGTTGCACAACCTTTGGGCTTTGAACATGATAGACTACTTAACCATGTTTATTTGTTATAAAAAACTCTCTATGGACTCAAACAAGCACCAAGGGCTTGGTATGACAAATTAAAGAACTTTTTGTTAGATCATGGTTATATCATGGGCAAAGTGGATTCTACCTTGTTTCTAAAACACACTTATAACAATTTTCTTATCATTAAAATATATGTTGATGATATCATTTTTGGCAGAACTAACCTTGATCTTTGCAAAGAATTTAGTGATCTTATGTAGAGTGAATTCAAGATGAGTATGATGGGTGAACTCACATTCTTCCTTAACTTTCAAATCAAGCAAACAAAAGATGGGAACTTCATCAACTAAGGCAAGTACACAAATGAACTACTTAAGCACTTTGGGATGGAGAACACCGAACTGATGGATACACCCATGTCAAACACCGCCAAACTTGATAAAGATGAAGAAGGTGAGAAGGTAGATGAGAATCTCTATAGAGGTATGATTGGAAGTTTACTTTACTTAACTTCCTCTAGACCTGATATATTGTTTCGGGTTGGCTTGTGTGCTCACTTTCAATAAAAACCTAACAAATCACATCTTATAGCTGTTAAGAGGATTCTAAGGTACTTAGCCAAAACCCAAAATTTTGGACTATGGTATCCCAAGTCAAGGGACTTCACTCTTACTACCTATAGTGATGTGGATTATGTAGGGTGATTGATTGATAGAAAGTGCACAAGTGGCGCTTGTTTCCTCCTAGGACCATGCTTGGTGTCTTGGTTTTCCAAGAAATAGAGCACAGTGGCATTATCAACCACCGAGGCTGAGTACATTGCAGCTGAGAGTTTTTGTGCCCAGGTCCTATGGATGAAGAAAATGCTCCAAGACTTTAATATCCATTTTGATGCTTCTCCTATCCATTGTGATAATACTAGTGCAGTTAACTTGTCATACAATCTTATCTTACATAGTAGAGCTAAACATATAGAGGTTCACCATCATTTTCTTCATGATCACAATGCCAAGAAGGATATATATATATATATATCACACATGTGGACACAGAAAATCAGTTGGCAGACATTTTCACTAAATCTCTAGCTAGAAAACAATTTAATTTTATTAGATCAAAACTGCTTATTACTACTTTGAATGAATCTAATATGCCTTCTATCTAGTTGTTATCTATCCTATATGTCTTGACTATATTTTGGATCATATTTGTTTGCTAATATGCTTAAAATATTTTTTTCATGTTCTTTTTGCCTTATTTTTCTCTTGTTTTTGGGTATTTTTCACAAATGCATGTTTTATCGCAAAATAGTACCCAATGATGAGTGATATGTGCCTAAGTATGTTCAATATACTTAATGGACTTGAAAAATAAATTAAATTAGCTTTCAAATGGCTAGAAATTAAGTTTGATGGTTTTAGGTCAGGGTGACCATCGATCGAGCTACCCCAACACAAACTCGATCGATCGATGGCCAAGAGCTTTTTTAAAAAGCCAATCGGTCGAGTTTCTGAGTTCACAGAACTCGACTGATGGCCGAGCTGGAGCACACTTAAGTTGGGTTCAGCTGACTATTCTCCCTCTCAACTAGAGAAAAGTCGACCAATTCCATCTCCCTTAGCCCTAAGCTCTCCACCCTTGACCTCCCCTTCCTCAACCTAGCCCAAATCCAACCTAGGTAGACCATCCTTGACCTTCCCCCTTGTTAAACCTTGGTGTGTGAACGTTTTTGGTGGTGTGTTATGTGCTTTTTCTTTCTCCTTCCTCTATATTCTATCTCTATGGCTTCAAATAGAAGGAAGAGAGACACCCCCAGAAATGCACCATCTTCCTCTTCATCTTCCCACTTGATCCCCTTTAATGAGACTCTCTTTGTCTCAAATGAGGCTGTTAATAGGTATAAGGACCTCCTCTCGTGAAGTCCTTTCCCTTTTCGTGCCCTCTTTGAGCCTAGACCTATATGATAAGAGGTCATCGATCAAGTGGCAAGGGTGTAACACATTCACCATATCTTAGCCTTGGGTGTTGAACGTGTGTGCTACCACAATTCCATGCCTAGCACGAAAGCAATTCACAAATTCTATGCAAACTTGCATTGGAATTATGACACCCTTGTACCCCCTACTAATACTCCAGTGATCCTAACATCTATGATAGTCAGGAAGAAATTCTAAGTCTCGGAGGATACCTTAAACATCTTCTTCTCTAGTACCGATGAGGCCGACACCTGGTGTAAGGGTTACAATGAGTATTTTAACCTTCTAGACCCTGAGGCTTTCTACAAGTAATATGATCTCACTCTTCCTAAAATCCATCATTACTTGAAGAAACCTCAGTTCCCCTATAATAAGAAGAGAACCCTTCCCTCCTCTGCCTTGGATCTCAAGAGGTGTATCCTTGACCTAGTGGTCAACTGCAACATCCATCTGAAGAAAAATCAAACAAATATTGTATAGAACATTGTGGTAATCATGTATTGCCTCTTAGAGAATGTCAAAGTTAAGTGGTCTAGATACATCCTTCACCATATGACTTACTTCAACTCAGGCAATAATACCAATGGAACCTACCCTCCCTACCCTACCCTGATATGTGGTCTTTTTCAATTTGCCACTGAGAAATCTCTCTTCCATGACTTCCATTACAGACCTACCCAAAAGGGAGTATGTATCAATGAGACCATCATTCAGAAGTGTGTGCCTATCCTTTCCTCTACCACACCCAATGCCTCTACCTCTGCTTCTGCACCTACCTCGACCTCTACCCGAGCACCTCCACCTCCTCAGCCTACTTGACCTGCATGTGCCTCATTTTGTGTATCCAATGAAGCCCTCATGGGTTACATGATACATCAACAAGCATACCACCTCTAGGTCCAGGAACACCTGCATCAGGATTTATGTTCAATCATGTCAAACATGAACATATCATGTGTACATCCCTACCCATCCTACCTGACATACCCGGGAAGTGATTATGCATCCTATGCATACAATCACTTTTACCCTGCCCCTCTGCATGCACTTGCACCTTTCGTTGATCCCACACCCTCTGTTGCTGGTGGACCTACTCCCGTTATCCTGCCTCTACCTATTGGCCCCTTGGTCACTTTTCTTTCCAGCCTTGGTGATTCTTCTCCTTCCTTCCCATAGGCCAATGAGCTCTATGCTTTTGGTATGTCTTGGGATGAATAGAATGCTCATTGGCCCGGTTGTCACTTCGTTCCCTCTGTTGATGAAGAGATGTCAGACCAAGATGATGAGGATTCTGCTGATGCTGATGAGGTTGTTGGTGATGGTGAGGATGATGGTGTTGCATCTGACGATGATGATGGATCTGATGGTTTTGTTGGTGACTCCGGTGATGAAGGTGATGTTGTTGCACCTTTAGACAGAGATGATGACTACGATTCTGATGTTGATGATGTTGTAGATGATGTAGATATAAATGACCTAGATATCTAGATGTTCTTAGTTTTTAGTCTAGTTTGTTGATCATTTATATCTTTCTAGGCTATTTTGTATTAGAAACATATGGGCACATGATCTGAGTTGTACTATTTTATCATCTTAGTTTTCATCATTTTCACTTGTAGTTGTTCTATAAGAACTTGCATTCTAGGTTGTAATCTATATTTTGTGCACTCTTACTCTTTAACCTATTATATCTTATGAGTTGGTACCATGTTTCTCCATATTTTGATTATGACTTATCTTGGTTGTTTCTCTCATCTCTATTTGGTATATGTTTTGAGATTGCATGTTATGGATATTTGCTTGGTTGTTCTTGGAGGAAACCTATTTTTATGCTCTTCTACCCCCCTTCCTTTTTTATAATGTCAAAAGGGGGAGAGAATTTCAGTGGTTTGAAGCCCAACCATATTGTTTTTATTACCTATGTGGTCCTTTTCTTGTTCATTATATGCTTTATCATGTGACTTGCTAAAGGACCATATAGAATGTATGTGTTATATTGATTTGTGTAGATAGACTAACTATGCAGGTTAGAGTAAGCATAGATTGAGGGGGAGCAATTCACATTGTTCAAATCTTAAATCCCCTTACAATTCACAAGGTAAAGGTACAATTTCAATATCCTTTTCAATATGATTGAGGAATGGTTTGTCATTGTCAAAAAGGGGCAGAATGTTGACCTAAAGGTTATACATTGTCCATATTTTGAAAATGACTCAACAATTCCATTCATATGTGTCTAATAAGTTTGTTCAAGATTGATTCCAGGATTTAGGTACATGAAAAGGATCAAATTACACAAGCCCTAGCTAATCCAAGTTCAAGTCAAATGCAAGCAAGTGTGTTAATTAGGAAATCACTTCAAACGACCTTAGAAGATTTTTGTAATCACTTGTATTGAAAATATGACTTGTAACTAAGATGAGAAAAATATGTGATAAACATTATACCAAGTTTTAATCACCCAAAAGTCAATTTAGAAAATTGATCACATGTTGTTCATCAGTCGAGTTACAATCTCGACCGATCCTATGATAGATTTTCTGAAGATGATCCATCGTTCAAGTTGTGCATTCACAAAACTTGACCGACTCACTGAGCAAACTCAATTTGAGCTCATCGGTAGAGTTTCCCAGAACAAACTCGACTGATAGTTTTAAAATTGGCTTCGTCTTTTAGTTGATTGGTCGAGTTACCTTTATTGAAACTCGACCGAATGTACTATATGGAAAACACAGAAAAAGTGATTATAACCGTTGGTGACTTGGTTTGGGTGAAAAAAGATATGTTGCCTTATGCAAAATGGCTATATTTCGACCCTAAGTGATCCCCAACTCAAGGGAGCACCCCCATCTATAAATAGGACCCCTTGGAGTTCATTCCAAGTTTGCTCATTCAAGATATTCAAGGTCCTTGCTATAGTTGAGTGTGCTACTACTCCTTGAGCCCCTTTCTCTCTCTACTTTACACTTCATTTCATGATTTGTGAGTGAGTTAGGCATATTGTAAGAGAGCTCCACCCTTGTGCATGTAAATCTCTCATCTTCTCCTACTTCCCTATCCCCTTCCTACATGAAGAAAAGGTGAAGCAAACTCCATCGAGTGAAAAAGGAGTTGTATCTTGTCCTCTTCAAGGTTGATGAAGAGGTGGTGATCTTCTCCAGGTGAAGGTGAAGGTGAAGGTGAAGGCAAAGGCTGAAGATCCAAGAGGAGAAGCAAAGTCCTTCAAGGTAGAAGACTTAAGCTTGAATGGGTAAGACCTTGGTGAAGGTTGAAGACTCAAGCTAAGTGGGTAAGCCCTTTAGTAAGGTGGATATATCCTTGTAGTTGGATGGGTAAATCCTTTGGTGGTCTTGTGTTGTAACTCTTATTGGTGATAATATAGAGAAAAGAACTTTTAAAGTCCTAGAGGTTGACCTCTCTAGGTAGTGGACTGACTCACTTCTAGTTTGAAGTGTGGAACCACTCTACATCCCTTTGTCAAGTGCTTGCTATCAATCTCTCTCATCCTTGCTATGCTTGTTAGATAGGACTTCAAATTGTAATTAAGCTATTGCTTTAAACTTTATATAATTTGAAGGTCTAATATGTTTTGTGAGGAATTGTGTATCTCTATTCACCCCCCCCCCTCTAGAGCCCTTAGATCGAATAGCTTCTTCAATTTGTTCAATTCAGTAGGTTCCATTTGGTAAGGTGCCTTAAATATGGGTGTAGTTCAATAAAACTTTAATATTAAACTTTTCTTTTTTTTCTAGAAGGTAGACTTAGAATTTCATCCAGAAAGACTTCATTGAAGTCCCAAACTCTCTATATATCTTTAGTACTCATGGGTTTGGGTTCTATTGTTATAGTAGCGAGGAATGTCGTAAACTAAGATTTGATAACCTTGTGATATGTCATGGAAGAGATATGATCTTTGTTGCACTTCCTTATCCCAGTGATGATGATCTAACTCTTGTCAGGGTGAGTATGTACACCTTCTAGCACAAAACTGAAATAAACAAACCAACCCATCCCAACATGACATGAAAGTCTACCATTTCCAATAAGATGAGGTTTACATGAAAATATTTTTCCAAAATGGTAATGAATATCATAGATATTTTCTTATAAGAGGTATTGACTTGACCACTAGGAGTGTCTACATCTAGGAGAAATCTCATATAGTCTAGTTCTAGATTAAGGTTTCTTAGAAGACATTTAGAAATAAATGAATGTGTTGATACTGAATCAAATAGAGCCCTTGTAGATTCTCATGTAATTGTGATCATGCCTTCAATTACTTCATTGTTGTTTTTAGCTTCTTCCATTTTTATGGCATAAACCCTTATGGATCTTTTATCTATTGGCACTTGGTTATTTTCTCTAGGTAATTGTGGACTTGGGCTAAGTTCACCCTGATCTTGCTTATATGGGCAAGGGCATCATCTCAGTTATGGGTTGACATTGCTCATATGCCTTAGCTTCTGACCATTGAAGCAAACTTGATTCATATATTGGCATTCTCATGTGTATGGTTTTTCATAGTTGTTTTGGTGAGGTTTGGTCAGCTTCTCGATAGGGGATTGATTTTGAGGTGGTGCAAGAGGTCCCTTTTTTGTTATTTTTCATGTGTCTAGGTTGATTCACATGATTGCTACATCCATATTTTTGTTGTGTTGGGGAGATTTGTATGATTGTTTTTGTTATTTACTCTATAGATGCATCTCAGTATATTGAGTCTTCAGGACAAGCTTTTCACACATTAGAAGCATTTTTGGTGCTAGAGAATCACTCATTTGCCTTACTAATCCATCAATGAGCACTTGTATCTTTATTTACTCTGTTAAACCTAGTTGCATAGCACTCTAAGAGTGTCAATCACCATAAGCACTCAACCACCGAACCACTTCCTTTTTGGTTTGTGTTTAACTCATGTTCCTTTTCGATCAAGGTAGTGACGGTATGTACTCATTCATGAACACTTCAAAAACTTCTTCCTTCTAAAATGAACAGTTGTTTCTGGCTAAGTGTTGGTGAAGTTTTGCTCCATACCTTGGTAGGTCCTTTGAGCATGAAGAATGTGTATTTCACTGAATGTTTACTTTCTTTTGAAGATGTCTATTATTTGTAAAAGTCAATCTTTGTCTCATTCATAGATGTTTTCCTCATTTTTCCCTTCGAGTTCTTTTTGCTTCCTCTTGAAGAAATCATTCTTCGATGTTGATAATCTAGTGATGAACCCTTACATGCTAGATCCTTGTATTCCTTATAGGAGTTCAAGTATCCTCTCAACTTGAACTAAGGGAGTTGGGTATGAGGGACATTCTCACCGATGATGATTGTCCTACTAATGTCATTCAACTCTCTCTTTTCAAGAGAAGTCCCTTTCGTATTTTTTAAATTCATCATTCAAATTATGACTACAAAATGAGAAGTTATTAGAATTCTACATCTAGGGTTTTGGAAGGCTTTTTATGAGGGCATGTGATGTCAGTTTTTGTTGTCTTTTGATTCGTTTCTTGTGATTACAAGATCCTAGAAATCAACATGATATGGAAACCATTACATTTTTTAACAATTTGAAAATTAAATCAACATGTTATAAAAGAACAATACCCAAACGGGACTACAAGAAGATAGTAAAAAGTATAGAAATTCTTAGAAAAGAGAACCTAGCTATCATGCAAGATGTATTCATCCATCCTTCTAGGGTTCTTCAGGTGGTACTTCTTCAAGTCTGGTCCACACACATGAACCAAAGTGAAAAACTTACTACGCCCTTCCTTGTCTCTGGGTGACATTTTTGCTATAATGGAACCTTGTGTGGGAGGTGACCATGCACTATGTCAACTCTTTGATTAGCACCCTGGTTCCCCCACCTATAATGGATGGTAGATTGAAAGTGGCAGGTTGTTAGATGTACTTGGTTCTTTACCCGTAGATGCTTCTTCAGCTCTTGCAAAAGGGGGATGTGGTGTAGAAACATATGGATAGGGATGTTGATTTATTTAGGCCCAAAAGACTCACTTGATTGGTTCATCAACCCTCATCAAGATAAACAAGCAAGGGTTATTTATGTGACACCCTGCCACACCAATGAGATTACTCATAACAAAAAATATGATCAACAGTTAAACATTCACATTACCAGAAAAGTGAATAAATTAAAACTGATTTCAACATTACTTCCATTTCCAGAAAACATTACATAAAGGTCCAACAACATGTGTCACATCACGTACCATACCAGGTTTTTACATATATGTCTAGTGGCATCAGCCACAACCTACATATAAAAGATATGTTTCACATATACATGCCATATACAGAACATAGGTACACTGCCAAAAACCATGTGTCCAGATATATATCATCTACAAAACATCCATTGCCCAGACCTCAGAGTACATAGATGATTCTAGGACTCCCAGAACTACTATCCAACCTTCTACTTCTAATGCTCTCCAAGTTGCTCTTCCTCATCACCACGATCATGACAACATCACTGATCACCATCTAAAAGATGTGGTGACCCACGAGGTGAGACCCATGTCCCAACGAGAGATATAACTCTCAACCAACAGTTATTGATTACAAAAAGTTATACTAATAAGAAAGTTAAGCAGATTAAGAAGTTTCAATAGATTTAATAGGTTAAGCAGATTAAGTAACTAAATTAGGTAAATCATGAGTAGCACAGTATATAAGGAAATAGGTAAGGCTATCTCTTTCTATATTGTTTATTTCTCTTACCACATTATATAACAACTAAACATTATAAGAAAAAAAAAGACAAGGGTTGACATCCAATGTGAAGTGTGTTTAACCCTAAGCAGATATATAACATGACTGTATTATGTCTTTTCTTAATCCTTGAGGAGTTGAGGTATACCACTCAACTCCAACTAACCATTCCTAAGACAAAATTATACAAGATCTAGGAGAGTTGGAATCCTATGATCTCATCCACCCTCAGTCGGCATGAGTTCACCGCACTGACATATAAGTCCAATTGCAAAACAACCTAGTCCGTCCTTGGTATATAGGACACGGAACTAGCTAACGAGGGTATACAAAACCCAAACATCTGAGGTACATCGCGGTTGTCCTCATTTTGATCGTATACATAAATCTCTGAGGTATGACCGTAGTCATTCTCCTATCAAGTTATGATTGCAACCTTCCTCAAAAATCTTGAGATCACTATGACATGGGCACACAGTCTCAAGCACCCTGCATACTCAGTAGTATGCGCTTTGTGTGTCCCTTAGGAATACTCATTTCACCATCCAGCATGTTCTAATACTGGAATGGATCTATGGCATAGGGAACTACATGATTAGGGTTTCACTTGATTAGTTAATGCCAATTGGGTATTGTGGGCTCTGATCTCCAAACCATGATATAAACACGATTAAAACTCAGCGGAAGCGAATCGGTAATCAGCGGAAGGCAAAAATCACGGGAAATTAAAACTTTTCGTGACAAGAGCTTGAATCCATAAAAGCTTCTTTCATAAAGTGAGGTAAATTGTTTACATCTCAGGATAATTACTTCTTGAGTAATTATATACATCAAGATACAAAATCTCAAGATCACTATACAAAAGATTCCAAGACCTGAGAGTACAGAGGACACATAGGACTGACTCTAACTACACCATATGGCAGGACAATCTCCACCTGAGATTATTGTTGCCCCTGATGCTGTTGCTGAGACTGATCACCTGTAGGCTGGTTCCTTCGTCTCCGACGTCAACCTAAAAAGTTGAAGCCTACGGGGTGAGACAATTATACATAATTGTCCCAGTGAGAGTTATAACTCTTCGCCAAAAGCTTTATTATAACATCAAAGAATATCTTAAACAGTAAAGCCTTCAAAGCATTTTGTAACAGTTGCAGGTATAACAAGATCTCTATAATTTAGGAGATGTGGAGAATATAAACATTATTGTAAGTTAACATCAATCAACTAACTTGGAGTCATTTCTAACAAGTTATACTACATGGTTGATTATGTTTTACAAACAACATTATGCCCTGTGGAGATGAGGCTTACCACTCATACTCCAACTGATCGCTGAGAAGCCGCATCAGTATCATACATAGGTCATTAAGAGAGCCGGATTCTCATGACCTTCACCTTCCTCAGTCAGTAAGAGGATCACTTGTAGGACATCTTCTGTCTCTACTTAATATAGCTCACCAGGGTAAATTGGTCCTTCGCTATTCTAGAGTCACAGTGGCGTTCTGTACTCTCTTCGTCATCAGGAGGTTTCATATTTACCTACCACTGATACGGATATCTGTGCTTTCTTCGTCATCAGGAGGTTTCATGTTTACCTACCACTGATACGGTATGAAAATATAGTGAAGGATGGATGGATTCCACATCTACATCACTTTCCTACACTAGGATGTAAGGTTCTACACATCCATGTACCCCACATACTCAAAAGTATGTGCTCCAAGAGTTCCCTGACAAATACCTGTTTCACCATCACTTAATCTCTGACAATGATGGATCTATGATCAGGGCTCTACATTATACTTGATTAGTTAGGTACATTCAGTATTCTTTAACAGCATACATTGTTCTTCAAACAATAACAGTAGCATAGCAGTTATAAAAGAAGAATACTAAATGTAACAGGCCTAACTCATATCAGTCATCATTTCTCATTATCCTCATCTCAAGTCATCTCTAAGGCATGACTTTGATGGTATTCATGGCTCTCACATCCCATTATCAGTATAGGATGCCACTGACAAGACATCAGATTACTTTACTTATTCATAAGGCTAACAACATGCCTTCAATGAATATAACATCATCATTCATACCTGGATATGATTACCTTCATATCAGAACCTGCATGGTTAATACAACTGATAAAGGTAATACAAAAATGAGGAATATCCTTCCTACTCTTGTCATAAGAGTTTAAATCTCTAATTCTTATCAAATAGAGTTTAATATTCAAAAGCATGCCATTACCCTTAAATTAGGGTTTACTATTCACATTAAGGTGAATTGAACTCATAACATCATCATGTATGAGTAACATCTTCATTGATGATCTTAGTTTAGTTAAAAGTTCATCATTTATCATAATTAGGGTTTCTATGATCTCACACAGGTGGATCATACCCTAATTATGCTCATTTCTGTGTATTGGGGATGCTTCAATTGAGTTTCCACTTAAAAAGGGTACTTTCTCTCTCTAGAAGTACTTTCTCTCTCTAGAAGTACTTTCTCTCTCATCATAAGGTTAGGTGATGTCAACATCACCCTAGATCAGGTCGGATTAAGTCATCATAGGCTAACATGGCTAAAACATCATTATCATGTGATTAGGGTTTGAATTGAGCAAGATATAACTCAATTGGCCCTTCAGGGGTATTTTGGTAATTCACCCCATTGATCATCATCATGATCCAAACCTTAGTCAATTAACCCCCTAATATCCTAGGTTGTCATTAGGGTTCGATTAGGGCAACATTGGATCATTTATATCATCAATTGATTGAATGAAGTCAACCTTGAATCACATTGATTGATTTCAATTATCAACCTTCAATCGAATTGAGATCGTTTGAAAGTGTTGACCGTTTGCCCACTTTGACTTTCCAAGACCGCGAGCCCTCTTCTATCTTCAAGACCGCGAGCCTCCTTAGGCTTCAAGACCGCGAGCCTCTTCAAGTGGTTCAAGACCGCGAAGATCAAATTGAAGTTGAGACCGCGAAGAGATGTTGACCGTTTGCCCATCTTGACCTCAGGACCGTGAGGCCCTTCACGGTCTTGAGACCGTGAGCCCCCTCACGGTCTTGAGACCATGAGCCCTCTCACGACCTTGAGACCGTGAGCCTCCTCACGACCTTGAGACCGCGAGCTCACATGGTCTCAACCGCTTGGACCATCAACAAGATTCAAAGATACAACCAATAATGTCAACTCATGTTGAAGCCCTCAAAAGGTCAGAGCCATGTTGACCACTTATGGATTGGGTTAACTTATATTATGCTTGACCACTTGGTCATTCAATTGACCCTTAATGGTTGGCCAATTAGGGTTGAAGTCGATTCAATTAGGGTCTATCAATGTTCACCCATCAACACTCAACAATGTGCATCAACACAAGGTTGAACCCTTCAATTGAGCTCCAATTGGGCCCAAACTTGGCCCAAACGGTCTTGAGGTCATGTGGGTGGACCCCACATGGTCTTGAGACCGTTTTCCCAAGATTTCATTAAAATATAAGGTGATTTGATAGAGATTGAACCATGATTGGGTCACTAAATCAGTATTTTAATCAATTGGTAACTTATTTGCAATTGGGTCCTCAATTGGTCAAAATACTTAACCCTAGACCTTCAAACGGTCTTGGGTGATTTTCCTCCCGGTCTTGAGACTGTTTGGATGAGTTCCAAACGGTCTTAAGACCGTTTGCCCATCCAATTTTGGATTCTAGTGCAAATTCATCAAGGTCTGACCCATTGAGTTGATGATCATGTCAATATTTTATTGCAATGTAATTTGGTGTAATTGTACCTTCAATTGGTCAACTAATCTTGACCCCAGACCTCCAAACGGTCATGGTTGATTGCCCTTGCGGTCTTGAGACCATTAGGGTGACCCCTAAACGGTCTTGAGACCGTTTAGGTCAATCAACCCTAAAAACCCTAATTAGGTCACCATAATTTCAGTACTGATTTTATCTAGGGTTAGCCCTAGTATTCACCCTTCAACTCTTATCCCGTTTGGAATTAGACCATCAAACTTGGTGAGTTGTTAATTAACATTATTTTGAACAGTAATCTCATACGGTCAACGCTTAGTCAACGACCTTACACGGTCTTGAGACTGTTTGCCCAAAAAGGCCATTTCAGACCGTTTGAAAATCAGGAATAAATTCAAATAAAGTTGTTACTTAAAAAGGTCATATCTCCCGATTCCCTTGGAGTTAGCCTCCCAAATTTTGAGGGTAATTAGCCTATATACTGAGGAACAAATTTCTTATACGGTCCACGCTCGGTCAACGGGGCCAAACGGTCTTGGAGACCGTTTGCCTTGTCGCGGTCTCGAGACCGTTTGCTCACCTCGCGGTCTTGAGACCGAGAGAGCAAACTGGTGGGACCGTTTAAGGAAGTGAAAAGCGGTGGGTTTTTCTTGGAAATCACGCCTTCATCTCCTAGCTCAAGAACAGTACGAATATCCCATGGATTTGCTTGCAAAATAGCAGGGAAAAGTAGGGAAACACTAAGAGCTATCATCAAAACGCATATAAAGATGCACATAGTAAAGCATGGGTTTAGAGTTATAAAACCCGCCTATAGCTTGCTTCTTGAGCTCCAAGCTTTCAAGCTCCAAGCTCTAATGGCTTCCTTGAGTTCTTACAGGTTGGCCAAGGTGAAAACTCCAAGGAAGGATGAAAAGAGACGGCTAGAAAGGTAGGGTTTCAAGAGTTAGCCATGAAGATGACCTTGAATTCGAGTTTTAACCATGGAATTAGGCAAGAAGAGGGGTTTAAACCTACCTTGCACCCCTTGGTCGTCCTCCTTAGCTCCAAGGCAGTCCTTGGTCATCTTTGGTGAAATGAAACAGTAAGGGAACGAAGGGTAAGTTCCCTTACAACTAAGGGAAGGAGGGCTTATATACATGGGGTAGGATTTTCAACATTAGTTCATAAGTTGTCCATAATTCCAACTAGGTCCTTCCTTCTTTACTTGATCGTCCCTTCCTCTTTATTCTAAGGACAACCTTCTCTTAAGGTATTAGGAAAAGAAGGTAAAGGAGATCAAGCTAAGAATGAGGTACATACATAAAGAGATATTACACATATACCCTGATTATTCAATCACAAGGCATATCTCATAACTTGATAATTCAATTGAGGTGACTTCCTCATCATTTCTTCTCTTAATGATGGCAAGAGTCTAAAAAGATACATTAGATGACATATTTCACAATTTGTATCCCTTAATTTGGGTAAATTGCATTTTACCCCAAACTAGGGTTTCAAGCACCGGGATTGCTTCCACAGCTGCACCTTGGTGCCCTAGCTTGGGAAATCCCTCAAACTTTAACAAAAAGATTATCATGATGTCTCAACATCAGAGGAACATCTCAACATGTGCAAATTGCAAGCTAACCCTTTTAACTGGGTAAATTGCACATAGGTCCCTGTATATCAAAACAATGCTACAACTTTAAATAAAAGGAGCAAATACTGAAATATACGTTTCTGAGAAACTTAATTACATGCTCAGAGTTAATCACAAAGATTTAATTACATATTTAGGCAAAACACCTAGGGTTGACTCATAACCCAGGTCAGGGATGTTACAAATTATCCACCCCATACAAGGATTTCGTCCCCGAAATCGATAAAACATACTACGAGAAAAGGGCAGGATACTTCCTTCTCATCTCATCCTCTAACTCCCAAGTGGCTTCTTCAATACCACGATGGTTCCAGAGGACTTTCACAAGACTTATATCTTTCTTCTTTAACTTTTTAGTTCGTTTATCAAGGATTGACACTGGTCCCTCCTCATAGGATATGTCATCATTCAATTCTACCTCCATAGGTTGTAGAATGACTCGGTGTCTGGGTGACATTTCTTCAACATAGAAATGTGAAACACAGGATGTAACCTCTGTAATTCTGGGGGAAGCTCTAGTTTATATGCTACCTTTCCAATCCGTTCAATGATTGGATAAGGCCCCATATATCTAGGAGCTAACTTCCCTTTCCTTCCAAAACGAAGGACCCCTTTCCAAGGTGAGACCTTAAGATACACTCTGTCTCCAACCTGGAACTCTAAGGGTCTACGACGTTTGTCAGCATAAGATTTCTGCCTATCCTGAGCAGTCTTAATCTTATGTTGTATAACTTTAATCTTTTCCGTGGTTTGCTGTACCAGGTCAGGACCTAACAACTGGTGCTCACCGGTTTCAAACCAACACAAGGGTGATCTACAACGTCTACCATATAAGGCTTCATAAGGTGCCATATCAATACTATGTTGATATCTATTGTTATAGGCAAACTCTATCAAGCTTAGGTGTAGATCCCAACTTCCGGTGAACTGGAGAACACATGCTCGCAACAGGTCTTCTAAGGTTTGTATGGTCCTTTCCGACTGTCCATCAGTCTGTGGATGAAAGGCCGTACTAAACCTTAGCTTGGTGCCTAAGGCTCTGTGCAACTGTTCCCAAAAACGACTTGTAAACTGAGGACCTCTGTAAGAAACTATTGTGACAGGAACTCCGTGCAAACGCACTATCTCTTGAACATACAACTCTGATAACCTTTCAGCAGAATAGGTTGTTTTGACAGGTAAGAAATGTGTTGTCTTAGTCAACCTATCAACAACTACCCAAATGGAATCATGTCCTTTGCTTGTCCTGGGTAGGCCAACAACAAAGTCCATGGTCACATGGTCCCACTTCCACTGTGATATGGGTAAAGGTTGCATTATTCCTGCAGGCTTCTGGTGTTCAGCTTTAACTTGCTGACACACGGGACACCTCAGAACAAACTCTGCAACGTCCTTTTTCATCCCAGGCCACCAATACAGATCCTTCAAATTCCAATACATCTTGGTTCTCCCTGGATGCATAGCATACATGGAAGAATGGGCTTCTTCCAGGACTAATTTCCTCAAGTTGTCCACATCTGGCACTATCATTCTTCCATTATAACAAGCTACTTGATCTTTTGAGTCATGAAAACCATCTTGCTTCTCATTTCCATACTCAGATCTTATATGTTGAACTGCAGCATCACCTAGCTGTGCCTCTTTAATCTGCTCCCTTAGGGTAGGTTTAATATGCATCTCAGCCAACAAACCGGCTAGCAATGACACCTTCAACTGTACATTGTCTTGCCTTAAAGAGATAAGAATATCTCTTCTAGAGCATACTAAAGAGTTTAGTTGTGCTCTATTCATGGTTGATGTTGCTGATTTCCTACTTAAGGCATCTGCAACAACATTGGCCTTGCCTGGATGGTAATCAATTGTACAGTCATAGTCCTTGATTAAATCCATCCAGCGACGTTGCCTCATGTTGAGCTCATGTTGAGAGAAGATATACTTAAGGTTTTTGTGGTCAGTGAAAATCTGGAATGTTTCTCCGTAGAGATAGTGCCTCCAGATCTTCAAAGCATGAACCACAGCAGCTAACTCCAGATCGTGTGTTGGATAATTCTCCTCGTGTTTCTTAAGCTGTCGGGAAGCAAAAGAAATCACTTGTTTATCCTGCATCAACACACATCCTAGTCCGTTCTTGGAAGCATCACAGAAAACTATATACCCTTTTCCTTGTTCAGGTAGCACTAGCACAGGTGCATTTGTCAACCTCTCCTTCAGCAACTGGAAAGATTGTTGACACTTATCACTCCAAGAAAAAGGAACATCTTTCCGGGTTAACTTGGTCAAAGGTAAAGCTATAGAACTAAAGTTCTTAATGAACCTTCGATAATAGCCAGCTAACCCCAAGAAACTTCAAATTTCCGTCGGTGTCTTTGGTTGTTCCCATTGTAGAACAGATTCTACCTTTGTAGGGTCAACACGAATTCCCGAGGCGGATATTACATGTCCAAGAAAAGATACCTCTGGTAGCCAGAACTCACATTTGCTAAACTTAGCATACAGCTTATGTTCTCTTAGCAAGGTCAAAGCTTGGCGAAGATGCTGCTCATGCTGCTGAGCATCCTTACTATAAATCAGAATGTCATCTATGAAGACGACAACACACTGATCAAGGAAAGGTCGAAAAACTCTATTCATGAGTTCCATAAATGCAGCCGGTGCATTGGTTAGTCCAAACGACATAACCGTGAACTCATAGTGACCATATCTTGTCCTAAAGGCAGACTTGGATATGTCACTATCCTTAATACGGAGTTGGTGATATCCAGACCTCAAGTCTATCTTTGAAAAGATTGTTGCACCACACAACTGGTCAAAGAGATCATCAATCCTCGGCAGAGGATACTTATCTTTATTGTTACTTTATTGAGTTGTCTGTAATCAATGCACAACCGCATTGACCCATCTTTCTTTTTAACAAACAAGACCGGAGCACCCCAAGGTGAAGTACTCGGTCGGATAAAACCTCTCTCAAGTAGCTCTTGAAGCTGTTTCTTGAGTTCTGCCATCTCGGCAGGCGCCATTCTATACGGAGTTTGAGCTATGGGTTTCGTATCTGGGATCAGATTAATTTCAAAATCAATCTCCCGAGGTGGTGGTATACCAGGAAGTTCTTTAGGAAACACATCCTCGAATTCCCTGACTATGGGAACTTTAGCAGGATTGGTCCTTTCCTTGGTAACATCTACCACATGGGCTAAGAATGCATAACATCCTTGCCTCAACAGCTTATCAGCAACCATAGCTGACACAAGACAGGTGGGCAGAATCTTTCTTTCACCTTGAAAGATCCATGTGTTGCTTTCATCAGCAAACACAGCCAACTTGGACTCACAATCCAAGACAACTCTATACCTTTCTAAGGTATCCATCCCAAGGATTATATCAAATCCCTGCATATCAAGTGGTATAAGATCCACTTGAATGTGATGGTCAGAAAAGAAAAGGATGCAGGAAGAACATACCTCCTGCAAAACGGCAGACCCACTCAACGAAGTCTCTAACAACAAACTATCTGCTCTATGACTAACAGTCACATTGCAGTTACGAATCATTTCATGAGTGATGAAAGAGTGCGTAGCACCCGTATCAATCAGAACGGATACAACACAGGATGTAGACATATCTAAATATAAAAGTTTCATCTGACCTGCCACTACCCGTGGATTAACCACTGCCTCAGGTGGGTTCATAGCATAGAATCTCACAGTCGCCTGGTGTTGAGGTGGTGCTGATGATCCATCTTGATATGCTTGTCCACGTCCTCGAGCTGCTCCTTGATGTTGTCTATTCTGAGATCCCTGTTGATTCTGTCTCGGGGTTTGTTGTGTCACACCGACAGGCCTAGAACGGAAATCCTTCATCAAGTGTCCCACCTTACCACAGTTGTAGCAACTCCTCCCCTGTTGTTGTGGTCTGGGTGGTCCAGTGACTGACTCAGATGCATAACTGTGCGTCCCTTGAAGCGGTTGACTCCGTCCTCTACCTCTGCTTGGTGTCCATTGAGTTTGAAAACTCGATCTGGGTGGTGGGGGGTTAGGTGCAGAGAATCTAGGTTTCTTGGAATCCCTAGATGAAGAACCCTGGAACTGTGGATATCTTTTATGGGTTTGTCTTTTCTCAATCACAGATCTCTCTATCCTTCGGACTGACTCAACAAAGGTAGACAATCTCTCTCTATTTTCTAAGGCAGACACAGGGGTTGACATATCAGAATTCAAACCCTTTTCGAATCTTCTGATTCTTTCCTCGTCCGTAGCAGCCATGTGCGGACAGAACCGCAACAACTCCATGAACTTAGCTTCATACTCACTAATGTTCATCATACCCTGCCTTAGTTTCTCAAACTGAGAGATCTTCTCATCTAGGAAGGTCTTTGGAAAATATCTATTGATAAATTCCCGACGAAACTCTTCCCATGAGAACTCTACTCCAGGTCTCTTCTGCTCTTCCATGTTCCACCAGTGACCAGCACTGCCTTTGAGAAGATAGACAGCATGTCTAACCTTCTCAGCTTCCGGAATCATAAGAATCCTGAAAGCCTTCTCCAACTCTGTCAACCATAAGTCAGCATCTGCAGGGTCGGCAGTTCCGAAGTACTCGGTAGCTCCGACACGACGAAGTCGTTCGAATGTCTTACCAATACCTTGTGCTTCAGGCTGGACAGGTGCCCTAGGTGTAGGAATGGGCATCCTATCGGTTATATGTGTCATGGCAGTCATGAACTGCCCGAACATTGTCTGTACAGCTGGATCACTCATGTCAGCTGGGTCAAACTGGGGCGGCTCTCTTGGCGACTCAGGTGCAGGTTGTTCTATTCTCGAAACTCTTGTACCGCCTCGAGGTGCACTAGCACTACTCTCTGCCACGTGCTCATCACGATGTTCTGACATTCTTATGTATCTTCTTCTCCTGAGGAGCAGAAGATTCTATTAGATGAGGAAGGAGTACTAAAGGTAGACTCGACATCCTAAGTCATATGCCTCTGTAGACTCAACTGAACCTGGAGCTCTGATACCACTAGTTGTGGGCTCTGATCTCCAAACCATGATATAAACACGATTAAAACTTAGCAGAAGCGAATCGGTAATCAGCGGAAGGCAAAAATCACGGGAAATTAAAACTTTTCGTGACAAGAGCTTGAATCCATAAAAGCTTCTTTCATAAAGTGAGGTAAACTGTTTACATCTCAGGATAATTACTTCTTGAGTAATTATATACATCAAGATACAAAATCTCAAGATCACTATACAAAAGATTCCAAGACCTGAGAGTACAGAGGACACATAGGACTGACTCTAACTACACCATATGGCAGGACAATCTCCACCTGAGATTACTGCTGCCCCTGATGTTGCTGCTGAGACTGATCACCTATAGGCTGGTTCCTTCGTCTCCGACGTCCACCTAAAAAGTTGAAGCCTACGGGGTGAGACAATTATACATAATTGTCCCAGCGAGAGTTATAACTCTTCGCCAGAAGCTTTATTATAACATCAAAGAATATCTTAAACAGTAAAGCCTTCAAAGTATTCTGTAACAGTTGCAGGTATAACAAGATCTCTATAATTTAGGAGATGTGGAGAATATAAACATTATTGTAAGGTAACATCAACCAACTAACTTGGAGTCATTTCTAACAAGTTATATTACATGGTTGATTATGTTTTACAAACAACATTATGCCCTGTGAAGATGAGGCTTACCACTCATACTCCAACTGATCGCTGAGAAGCTGCATCAGTATCATACATAGGTCATTAAGAGAGCCGGATTCTCATGACCTTCACCTTCCTCAGTCAGTAAGAGGATCACTTGTAGGACATCTCGTGTCTCTACTTAATATAGCTCACCAGGGTAAACTGGTCCTTCGCTATTCTAGAGTCACAGTGGCGTTCTGTACTCTCTTCGTCATCAGGAGGTTTCATATTTACCTACCACTGATACGGATATCTGTGCTTTCTTCATCATCAGGAGGTTTCATGTTTACCTACCACTAATACGGTATGAAAATATAGTGAAGGATGGATGGATTCCACATCTACATCACTTTCCTACACTAGGATGTAAGGTTCTACACATCCATGTACCCCACATACTCAAAAGTATGTGCTCCAGGAGTTCCCTGAGGAATACATGTTTCACCATCACTTAATCTCTGACAATGATGGATCTATGATCAGGGCTCTACATTATACTTGATTAGTTAGGTACATTCAGTATTCTTTAACAACATACATTGTTCTTCAAACAATAACAGTAGCATAGCAGTTATAAAAGAAGAATACTAAATGTAACAGGCCTAACTCATATCAGTCATCATTTCTCATTATCCTCATCTCAAGTCATCTCTAAGGCATGACTTTGATGGTATTCATGGCTCTCACATCCCATTATCAGTATAGGATGCCACTGACAAGACATCATATTACTTTACTTATTCATAAGGCTAACAACATGCCTTCAATGAATATAACATCATCATTCATACCTGGATATGATTACCTTCATATCAGAACCTGCATGGTTAATACAACTGATAAAGGTAATACAAAAATGAGGAATATCCTTCCTACTCTTGTCATAAGAGTTTAAATCTCTAATTCTTATCAAATAGAGTTTAATATTCAAAAGCATGCCATTACCCTTGAATTAGGGTTTACTATTCACATTAAGGTGAATTGAACTCATAACATCATCATGTATGAGTAACATCTTCATTGATGATCTTAGTTTAGTTAAAAGTTCATCATTTATCATAATTAGGGTTTCTATGATCTCACACAGGTGGATCATACCCTAATTATGCTCATTTCTGTGTATTGGGGATGCTTCAATTGAGTTTCCACTTAAAAAGGGTACTTTCTCTCTCTAGAAGTACTTTCTCTCTCTATAAGTACTTTCTCTCTCATCATAAGGTTAGGTGATGTCAACATCACCCTAGATCAGGTCGGATTAAGTCATCATAGGCTAACATGGCTAAAACATCATTATCATGTGATTAGGGTTTGAATTGAGCAAGATATAACTCAATTGGCCCTTCAGGGGTATTTTGGTAATTCACCCCATTGATCATCATCATGATCCAAACCTTAGTCAATTAACCCCCTAATATCCTAGGTTGTCATTAGGGTTCGATTAGGGCAACATTGGACCATTTATATCATCAATTGATTGAATGAAGTCAACCTTGAATCACATTGATTGATTTCAATTATCAACCTTCAATCGAATTGAGATCGTTTGAAAGTGTTGACCGTTTGCCCACTTTGACTTTCCAAGACCGCGAGCCCTCTTCTATCTTCAAGACCGGGAGCCTCCTTAGGCTTCAAGACCGCGAGCCTCTTCAAGTGGTTCAAGACCGCGAAGATCAAATTGAAGTTGAGACCGCGAAGAGATGTTGACCGTTTGCCCATCTTGACCTCAGGACCGCGAGGCCCTCCGCGGTCTTGAGACTGTGAGCCCCCTCACGGTCTTGAGACCGTGAGCCCTCTCACGACCTTGAGACCGCGAGCCTCCTCACGGCCTTGAGACCGCGAGCTCACATGGTCTCAACCGCTTGGACCATCAACAAGATTCAAAGATACAACCAATAATGTCAACTCATGTTGAAGCCCTCAAAAGGTCAGAGCCATGTTGACCACTTATGGATTGGGTTAACTTATATTATGCTTGACCACTTGTTCATTCAATTGACCCTTAATGGTTGACCAATTAGGGTTGAAGTCGATTCAATTAGGGTCTATCAATGTTCACCCATCAACACTCAACAATGTGCATCAACACAAGGTTGAACCCTTCAATTGAGCTCCAATTGGGCCCAAACTTGGCCCAAACGGTCTTGAGGTCATGTGGGTGGACCCCACATGGTCTTGAGACCGTTTTCCCAAGATTTCATTAAAATCTAAGGTGATTTGATAGAGATTGAACCATGATTGGGTCACTAAATCAGTATTTTAATCAATTGATAACTTATTTGCAATTGGGTCCTCAATTGGTCAAAATACTTAACCCTAGACCTTCAAACGGTCTTGGGTGATTGTCCTCTCGGTCTTGAGACCGTTTGGATGAGTTCCAAACGGTCTTAAGACCGTTTTCCCATCCAATTTTGGATTCTAGTGCAAATTCATCAAGGTCTGACCCATTGAGTTGATGATCATGTCAATATTTTATTGCAATGTAATTTGGTGTAATTGTACCTTCAATTGGTCAACTAATCTTGACCCCAGACCTCCAAACGGTCATGGTTGATTGCCCTTGTGGTCTTGAGACCGTTTGGGTGACCCCTAAACGGTCTTGAGACCGTTTAGGTCAATCAACCCTAAAAACCCTAATTAGGTCACCATAATGTCAGTACTGATTTTATCTAGGGTTAGCCCTAGTATTCACCCTTCAACTCTTAGCCCGTTTGGAATTAGACCATCAAACTTGGTGAGTTGTTAATTAACATTATTTTGAACAGTAATCGCATACGGTCAATGCTTAGTCAACGACCTTACACGGTCTTGAGACCGTTTGCCCAAAAAGGCAATTTCAGACCGTTTGAAAATCAGGAATAAATTCAAATAAAGTTGTTACTTAAAAAGGTCATATCTCCCGATTCCCTTGGAGTTAGACTCCAAAATTTTGAGGGTAATTGTCCTATATAATTAGGAACAAATTTCTTATACGTTCCACGCTCGGTCAACGGGGCCAAACGGTCTTGGAGACCGTTTTCCCTGTCGCGGTCTCGAGACCGTTTGCTCACCTCGCGGTCTTGAGACCGAGAGAGCAAACTGGTGGGACCGTTTAAGGAAGTGAAAAGCGGTGGGTTTTTCTTGGAAATCACGCCTTCATCTCCTAGCTCAAGAACAGTACGAATATCCCATGGATTTGCTTGAAAAATAGCAGGGAAAAGTAGGGAAACACTAAGAGCTATCATCAAAACGCATATAAAGATGCACATAGTAAAGCATGGGTTTAGAGTTATAAAACCCGCCTAAAGCTTGCTTCTTGAGCTCCAAGCTTTCAAGCTCCAAGATCTAATGGCGTCCTTGAGTTCTTACAGGTTGTCCAAGGTGAAAACTCCAAGGAAGGATGAAAAGAGATGGCTAGAAAGGTAGGGTTTCAAGAGTTAGCCATGAAGATGACCTTGAATTCGAGTTTTAACCATGGAATTAGGCAAGAAGAGGGGTTTAAACCTACCTTGCACCCCTTGGTCGTCCTCCTTAGCTCCAAGGCAGTCCTTGGTCGTCTTTGGTGAAATGAAATAGTAAGGGAACGAAGGGTAAGTTCCCTTGCAACTAAGGGAAGGAGGGCTTATATACATGGGGTAGGATTTTCAACATTAGTTCATAAGTTGTCCATAATTCCAACTATGTCCTTCCTTCTTTACTTGATCGTCCCTTCCTCTTTATTCTAAGTACAACCTTCTCTTAAGGTATTAGTAAAAGAAGGTAAAGGAGAGCAAGCTAAGAATGAGGTACATACATAAAGAGATATTACACATATACCCTGATTATTCAATCACAAGGCATATCTCATAACTTGATAATTCAATTGAGGTGACTTCCTCATCATTTCTTCTCTTAATGATGGCAAGAGTCTAAAAAGATACATTAGATGACATATTTCACAATTTTTATCCCTTAATTTGGGTAAATTGCATTTTACCCCAAACTAGGGTTTCAAGCACCGGGATTGCTTCCACAGCTGCACCTTGGTGCCCTAGCTTGGGAAATCCCTCAAACTTTACCAAAAAGATTCTCATGATGTCTCAACATCATAGGAACATCTCAACATGTGCAAATTGCAAGCTAACCCTTTTAACTGGGTAAATTGCACATAGGTCCCTGTATATCAAAACAATGCTACAACTTTAAATAAAAAGGAGAAAATACTGAAATATACGTTTCTGAGAAACTTAATTACATGCTCAGAGTTAATCACAAAGATTTAATTACATATTTAGGCAAAACACCTAGGGTTGACTCATAACCCAGGTCAGGGATGTTACAGGTATATTATAACTGCATCAATCAAGTTATGTACAAACCCTAAAAGAATTCTACAAAAGTATGGGTATATTGCATCCTCGGGAGATATAAAACATATGAAGTATAAAGTTTGTCACATCACCACGTGGTACTATTACATTGCCACACTTGTAGCCATTCTCATCATCATACCATCATAGGATTTCAAATCCTTGTCACATCATGAAGAGGATAACACCTCAATTAGGGCATAAATCTATTTCCAAGGTCATAAGACCATTCACCTAGTTCCCTTCAAGAACATCATTATCTTTCAATGCCTCGTCAATTCTCATCATTCCATCACCATACATGTGATACATAAGCTGATACAACATTACATTCAATAGTCCTGATGTTCATATGATAGCAAATTAGGGCTACAACAAGCACAGTGAGAGAAAGTTATCCATTATCATACTGATTACCCAAGCGGCTACGTATCATCGTCACTTACTTGTATTAAAGTTAGGTTTAACAGGGATAGTTGAATTAACATTTCCAGACAACACTTCACAAAAACCTTAGGTTTGTATTCATTCAAGGGATAAGGTAAAATTGTTGGATCATGTGTAACCAAGAACCAACAAATTAGAGTTACTAAATAGCCTTAACAGATAAACCCTAATTCTCAACATCACTATCGTATCATGGAAGCATAAGATCAGTAGTCACCAATCTTTAGTTAGGAAATATAGCGACCATGAAGCCAAAAATTTTCATTGACCTCTAAGGGTCAGAGGTGTCATCGACTGCTAAGAGTTAAGGGGATTGGTGATCACTAATGTTGGGAAACACTAGAGTCATGTATGGTTGAGTGACATTGGTGAGCGATGAAGACATCAACCATTGGCGACCAATTGAAAACAAATCCTTCATAAACTGCTAAAGGCCCATAACTCAGTGGCCACATAGCTTAGAAGCCATTGGCCAACATGGAGTAAAAACCTCAATGACAACATGAGGAAAATCTTGGCGACCATAGGTGATACAAAAACTTAGCAACAACTAGTGGATGTAGAAATTGTTGGCTAAATTGGACATTAGCATACCCTTTGTTTTGATGATGACAAACATTTCATTCTTGTGGATCTAACATGTTACTTGAGTATTTTAGGGTTCATGGAAATAAGGAGATCATACTAAGTGGATAATTGAAGATCAATGCGCTTATGTTAATATTTTGATGATTCTACTCAATGTAAAAATTCAAACAAGTATATAATGTACAAGTACTTAGATATCATGTAAATCAAGCATTTGATTTTCCCTATCCACCCAAAACCCTTTTTTACACTCACATGAAGACTTTAGGGTTGATAGATTTCATATGAGTCATCAACAGGACCTCACATACATTGCAAATCCTTGCAAAAAGTTCTTCTCAACCGACAAAATTGTCGACCAAGATTCACTCGGTCAAAGACTCAAACAATTGAGAAATAACCTTGCAAATCTTTAATTCTGAGTAAACTTTGATCGACAATATTGTCGACTGAGATATAGCCATTGTAATAGGTTTAAACAAGAGTGAAACAAACATATAGCCAGATCAACCATACAGTCATCCGGTCGATAACATTTGTGGACCGAGAGTCATCCGGTCAATAATATTGTCGACCGAGAAAAGTTATGGAAACATCACATTTAACGAACAGTTTAGTCGTTGCAACCCAACTACTTTCTACCTAACGGCTAGTTAAGCACTAAGAACACTCTAGAGACTCCCTAAAACATCCTTAGACACTTGCAAACCATTCCTATAAATAGGAGAGGCCTTAGGACACCTAAATCACACAAGATACTATTGGTATATATACCCATATAGCCATCTCGAGTGATTGTATGGAGTCAGATATTAATTAATCAATTAATATAATTATTTAGTTAAATAATTAATTTTATAATATTCTAATTAACGTAGTCTTTCTATTTACCGATGGGTTTAGGAAACCTTGCTTCCTTTTGTCTCCTATTTAAAGGGGCTTGACTGCCAATATCTAGACAAGATATTGAGAGAGGATATTTAGTTTATGCTCATGTATGTAAACCCTATCTATCACCATCCTCAGGAGAGAAAGGAGAGCACCACGACGCTAGCACGTCGCCGCACAAAAACTACTTCTTTCACGATGACTTAGGAAGCGTGACATGGAGTTTCAGTCCATCTGCGTGGACGAAGTAGAGACGTAGACGCTAACATGCCTTCGTTCAGAGGACGTCAACGACCATCCATACGCACTATGAGCGGCATACATCACCACATAAAAGGAGTGTCGCCGAATCTTCCCGCAACGCACTCAGTGAATGGGAGAGAAATACCGTCTGTGTAGGCCAGCATCGTTGCACACCATCATGTAGCGGGACATCGCCAGACTTGCTCCGTGATAAGGTATATCCCGCAAACACTCTTTCTGAATATGCTATTGTCGACGAGATCCTATTTCAGGTTGCGTGGAAATTTATTTTTGTTGCTTCTGTCGCGCATTATTTCTCCACAAAACCCAACAATGGTATCAGAGCAGCGTCGATATATAGCATATTTGGATTCATTTTGATATGATCAAACCACTGTATACTATTTTCTATGTTGCATTTGATGTGAATTAAAATTGTTTATGTGCAAATCTAAACCTAATTCTACATACACCGCAGGCTTATACTTTTGGCATTTCGGACGGGGTCGACTATGGAAAATATTGATTTTTCTAAGTGTATGGAAGTAAAATTTTGTAGACCTTTCAGGGGCTCTGCCCCTGAGACTCCGTGAGGGGCATCCTCCCCTTGACCCCTGCCTGCTGACCAGGCAGTAGGATCCCCGCACAGGGGTGATGCCCCTGTGTACCCCGCATAGTCTGTGTGGGAGTCGATAATTTATTTAATGGAGAATGTCTCACATTAAAAGGATTGTAATTTTAATATGTGTATATGTAGATATACCTATGATACACGTCGCCTTAGAAATCTATTTTATGTGGTGAATGCATGCATGGTTATGGCCTAGAATCCCCTTTTTTGGATGTTGTAAATGAATGTGGTTGTGAATCTTGTGGACATGTTTGTTTGAGAATGTTATGGATGTATAATGTTTGTATGTGGATCTTTTGTATAAAGTATTCATCTTGCATGTTGAGCCTCATCACTTATTTCAAAGTGTAATTAATTCTATCTCTTTATATTTTTACTCATATGATGTATTAGAGATAGGATTAGTTTTAGTTTTTGTAAACTTGATGTAAGGAGGCCACTTGAAGATCCAACTCCATGGAGCGTCCTTAGAGAAGCACCATGAAGGTCCAATTCCAAGAAGCAAATTGAAGATCTAACTCCAAGGAGCATCCATGGATAAGCAACATGAAGATCCAATTCCAAGAAGCAACTTGAAGTTCCAACCTCATAGATCATCCATGAAGTTATTCATTGTAATGTTGATCCTTATAGGTTGATTCACATGAGTTGTTGCATGAGATGCATAAGACCTTAGGTTGATCATAATCCTTTGTTGCTCCAAAGGATTACAATAGTATGGACATAACTAATGTTTTTGTATTTGTGATTGCATGTCTATCATTTGTGATTGTGGATATAGTAGTATATGATACGTACTATAAAGTATGTGGTGTTTGGATATGTATATGTATTAATAAAACCCCTCAATTAATAATATTAAGTTTTAGTTGCCTTCCATAAAGAAACACACATGAAAAAGCTTGATCAACTATGTGTGGGCAAGCCTCCGTGTGGTACACTGTCTATCTCATGGAAGTGTGATGGTGGGTGTGTGGGTCTGCCTCCGCAGGGTGCACACTCATCATGTTGGCTTTTGAGTTGGACTTAACTAGGGAACCATGATAGGATCAAGTACCTAGAGGCACATAGATGCATCATGGCAAGGAGTTGCGCATGATCATCTATCCAAGAGTTGCATATGATGCAATTAGAAAAGCTTGTGTACCTTAGTATTTGGTCTTTGACGTCGGCGTTGGCTGGGAATTGATCCAATTATTTTGGATCTTGGCTCACTAGAAGGTTGTACGCTGCAATCTTCCGAGTTGATAGTGAGGGCTATCAATTTGAATAAAATAGTGGAAGTGTAATTAATTAAAGACCTAATTAATCTCTTTTATCAAATCTTTACAAGTCAAAATGTTTTGGACTAAATGCAAACTTTTTCTTTTGTAGCAATCAAATGGCAAACAACACTCACACTTTCTCGTTGCGATCGGTCCTTGAGAAGGACAAACTTACCAGAACCAACTTTCAAAACTGGTTTAGGACATTGAGAATTGTTCTCACACATGAGCATAAGCTCTATGTCCTTGAAATACCAGAGCCAGTGGAACCTGCCTCAAATGCGCCCAAGGCTAAAAGGATACTTACAAGAAGCACCTTGATGATGTCGTGGATGTCAAGTGCCTGATGTTGTGCTCAATGAACTATGAGTTGCAAGAGCAGCATGAGAACATGAATGTCATGGAGATGGTAACACATCTCAAGAACATGTATCAACATCAAGCAAGACAGGAGAGATATGATGTCTCTAAGGCTTTGTTCAGAAGGAAGATGAAAGAGGGAAGCGCAGTTGGCACCCATATACTCACTTTGATTGGGTACGTGAAAAGCCTATCCAAGTTGGGATTTCCCTTAGGTTAAGAGTTGGCCACTGAGGTGATTCTGCAATCGTTGCTTGAATCATATAGTCATTTTTTCATGAACTATAACATGAACAATCTTGACAAACCATTGTCAGAATTGTTGGGCATGTTGAGAATAGCTAAAGCATAGATGAAGAAAGACAAGCCCAAGTCTGTGATGATGATCAGTAGGACAAAGGAAAAGTCAAAAGGCAAAGGCAAGGCTAAGAAGGGTTCTAAAACCGGGCAGAAGCCAAAGTCATCCGCACTCAAAGCTAAAGGTGGGATCTCCAAAGAAGGCAGTTGTCACCATTGTCACCAGGCTGGACAATAGAAAAGAAATTGTCCTCTCTACCTGGAGGAACTGAGGAAGAAGAAGCAGAGGATAGAGATCTCCACTTTAGGTATATACGTTATTGAGATAAACTTAAATACTTCTTCATCATGGGTACTGGATACCGGATGTAGATCTCACATATGTTCAAATATGTAGGATCTAATAAGAAGTAAGCCTTTAGGAAAGGGCCAAGTCGAGTTGTGGGTCGCTAGTGGAGTAAGAGTTGATGCCACCGCAGTTGGAGCTATTAGTTTATCTTTGCCTACAGGCCTTATAATAGAATTAGAGAATTTCTATCATGTACATACCATTAATAGAAATATTATTTTTGTATCTTGTATGGACAAGAGTGGATTTGAATTTCACATTAAGAATGGAATGATTCCTGGTTCTAAAGATGAGATCTTTTATGGAAATGCCCCTATGTCTTATGGTATCTACTTATTAGAACTTGAGACTAGAATATACAACATAATACTAAAAGGATAAAATTTGACAACTCAAACAGAACATACTTATGGCACTGTCGTCTTGGGCACATAAACGAGAAGTGCATATCTAGACTCCATAAGGATGGTTATCTAGAATCTTTTGATTTTGAATCATTAGAGACATGTGAGGCATGTTTATTAGTGAAGATGACCAAGACTCCTTTCATTGGAAACAGTGAGAGAGCCAATGATCTTCTAGGGCTCATACATATTGATGTATGTGGACCTTTTAGATCAAATGCTAGAGGAGGCTATCAATACTTCATTACCTTCACTGATGACCTCAATAGATATGGCTATGTATATCTTATGAAACACAAGTCAGAAACTCTTGAAATGTTTAAGACTTTCATGAATGAAGTAGAGAAGCAACTTGGTAAGAGTATTAAAGCACTCCGTTTAGATCGAGGTGGAGAATACTTTAGCCAAGAGTTTGAGGACCTTCTGAGAGACTGTGGTATTGTATCACAATGGACACCACCCGGTACACCACAGCATAATGGAGTGTCAGAAAGAAGGAATCGTACATTATTAAACATGGTACAATCAATGATGAGTTCATCCGAACTCCCAATATTGTTTTGGGGATATGCTCTTGAAATCGCAGTGTTTACACTTAACCATAAACCTTCAAAATCAGTTCAAAAGACACCATATGAGATATGGAATGGGAATTGTCCCAATATTTCTATATTAAAGATTTGGGGATGTGAAGCTTATGTTAGGAAATAATTTCCTGAAAAGCTTGGACCCAAATCTGAAATATGTTATTTTGTTGGATATCCCAAGGAAACTCGGGAATACTACTACATACCAACTAACAACAAAGTGTTTGTTGCTAGGACTGTGGTATTTCTTGAAAACGAATTTATTTCCAAAGGAATCAGTGGGAGGAATGTAGAGCTCAAAGAAGTTTGAGATCAACAAGAAAGCAGAGAACCCAATGAGGTACATAAGGAACATGAAGACTCACAAACTGTTGTGGAATTTCAAGTTCCAAATGTAACACGGGAACCTTGTAGGTCTAGTAGGACATGACTTGAGCCTGAGAGATTTGGATTTCTCATGACTCAATGAATTGGGCATAGCATATGAGCCAACTTCCTATATAGAAGCTACTAAGGGACCAGAATCTAAGAAATGGCTCAAAGCCATGAGATCTGAGATGGAATCCATGTACACCAACAAGGTATGGACCTTGGTGAATCCACCCGAAGGGGTAAAACCCATAGGGTGCAAGTGGGTCTTCAAGAAGAAGACTGACATGGATGGAAATGTTCAAGCCTATAAAGGTAGATTGGTTGCAAAAGGATTCTATCAAACTCAAGGTGTTGATTATGATGAGACCTTCTCACCAGTTGCCATGGTTAAATCCATCAGGATCATGATTGCCATTGCAGCTTATCATGAATATGAGATTTGGTAGATGGATGTTAAAATAGCATTCCTTACACTCGAGGATGTGTACATGACACAACTTGAGGGTTTTATCGATCTGAAGGAAGCCAATAAAGTTTTTAAACTACGAAGGTCAATCTATAGATTGAAGCAAGCATCTCGGAGCGGGAATCTACATTTTGACGAAGTAGTCAAAAAGTTTGGCTTTAGTCAAAATGAAGATGAACCTTGTGTTTACAAAAAGGTTAGTGGGAGCACAGTCGTATTTCCCATATTATATGTGTATGACATACCATTGATGGGAAATGACATCCCTACTCTTCAAATAGTAAAATCTTGGCTGGGGAAGACCTTCTCTATGAAGGATTCAGGCGAAGCATCCTATATACTAGGAATCAAGATCTATAGAGATAGATCTAGAAGGCTTCTAGGCCTAATCCAGAGCACATACATTGACAAGGTGCTAAAGAGGTTTAGCATGGAGGGTTCTAAGAGAGGTAACTTGCCCATGTCCCATGGGGTTATGATCTCTAAAGCCCAATGTCCTAGATCATGTGATGAACGGGCATGCATGAGTAAGATTCCATATGCATCAGTAATTGGATCTATCATATATGTGATGTTATGTACTCATCTTGATGTATCGTATTCTTTGAGCATGACGATCTGGTATGAGTCAGATCTAGATAAATGTCACTGGTCATCCGTAAATAACATCCTAAAGTACTTGAGAAGGAATAAGGATTAATTCTTGGTATACGGTGGTGAGGAAGAGCTTGTGGTAAAGGGATACACCGATGCTAGCTTCCAAATTGACAAAGATGACTACAGATCACAATCTGGATTTGTGTTTTGCTTAAACAATGGAGCTGTGAGCTGGACTAATGATGTAATCTTCATGCTATTAAATTATATTGGTGTTATTGGTTAATATTTCATTAAATTGGTAAATGATAATTAGGTTCGGCACCCCAATAGTATGTGATGCCTATGGTTACCTTAGGCTCACCTCTATTGTTTGATTATTCACCCCAAAAGGGATATTGATTGATTGATTGGTTCTTCTTCGGGGGAGCACACTTTGTGGCAATATGTCCACTCAGACTCGACCGACGTCTATTGATTGATTGATAGGAAAGCACATGGAATCCATCAATAAATTACAAACTAATTGATTCATTGTTAATTTTAATGGATAGAAAGGTGGAGTTGGCAAGTTTGGACCAAAGGACTGCATGTGACGTAAATCTATAGAACTCCATCCCGATTGACAAAGATTTCGATCGAGAAGTCTTCTGGTCAAAGAAATTTTTGATCGAAGGTAACTCTGTCAAAACTATTTATTAAGAATAAAATTATTTGCTTGTAATTAAATTTGATGACCAAATTTGTAATTAATTCTTCATATTAAATTGTTCTAAATAGTTGAAATGATAAAATATTTATATTAATGTTCCTAACCAAAAGGACCACTATATGGGACCAAAAATTGCATACTTTGCATGTTTGTATGGTCTTGGAAATTACTCTAAAAATCACGGGACTGAAAATAAGAAGATTTTCATACCTTGGAGAAAAGGTAAATTATTGGTCACATGTGAAGAAAGTTTTAAAGGTAAAACTATTGGCATAAGTGATGTTGGTACAAATTTTTAAATGTGATATTTGTAAAGGAACTACATCATAAGTACTATAACAATGGTTATGATTCATAGGAAAATATCAAAAGGGAAAATGATTGTAAACCTCTTAACTCTATGGACACTATTTGAAAATAATGAATTGTTTATGGCATAAAAAGATTGTTCATACAAGAAACTTGCTTAGAATACAATCATTACCTAATTTTTTGTGATAAATCTGAGATTTATGTATTCTAGGCAAGAAAAAGTAAGATTTCTTTTCAAAAATTAAAACTTTGCTCACTAGAACTCATTCAAATATATTTATTTGGCTCTATGTGAATTCTATATTTAACAAAAGATGGTAAAGACAAATTTGATCCTTAGTTACAAAAAGACTTTATCCTGGAATATTCAACATCTAGAAAAGTATCTAGGATTTATAAGTCTACATAAATGATGATTATACACAACAAGACTTATTCATATCCCAAAAGAGTTGATTACTGGACAATTGCTATATGAGCTTACCAAGAACAACGAATAAAATTCAGTTCCTAGACCTAAAGGTAAAACATTCATTGGAAACATATGGGCATGATGAAATAAAGTTAGGATATAATGAGAAGAAATAGATTTTTATATGAATTATGCATTAATGGATAAGACTTGAGGCCATTTAACTCTAGCAACTCATAAAGACATCAGATTCTTCAAATTGAGGTAACAATTGATTCTAAAATAGAATCATAAGAGAAGATATCTATGTTGCTTAAACCCATGACTTGAAACATAATTAAATATGCATAAAGTTGATTGTTCACTTATGATGATATAGAGGAAAATGTTATATTGTTATCATACTAGATAAACTGCATTAATTGGAAATATGCAGAACTACCTCTTGGTCGACAAATAGTTTGACTGAGGGGCGCCCTGGTGAAGTCATGGTCGACAGAAAATAAGCCTGACAAAAATGCTTATCTATAAATCAAATCATTCAATTGCACCCAACATTGGTACATTAAATTTGTAATTTTCTCATCATGTTAAATACTTAGAATGAGAGAAATTTCTAAATCAAAATAGTGCAAGAAATAAGATTGCTTAAAGATCATAAAAATTGACTCATAGTTCTGCTTGATCAATTGATTTTAAAATTGGTTATGATTTGAAATATTTTAAAATTTTTAGCTCACTTTTGTTATGAGATTAAGGGGGAGCTCAAAAATCTTGTATATAATATGCATATCTTTTTTATCTTGCTCTTAATTGGATTCTCTACACAAATATGGGCTTAACATCCCTTATAATTGGTCAGAGATACATTTATTGATCCCACTACGAGCCTAAAGAAATCTCATATCATTTTAGGGATTAACATCCCTTATAAATAGTTGAGAAATTAATAGTGGCTTTTAAATTGTGGCTAAATTTGACATATTTCTGAAGTAAACAATTAAGGGGGAGTTAAAAATTAAGAGGGAGTCTTATTGACTTATACATATGATTATCTTTTTGAAATGACAAAGGGGGAGAAATAAAATAAAGCAAAATAAAGTGAAATATTCTCAAGAGTTTCATGATCTCTTTGCTTGACATTAATTGGTGCTACATTACCGTAAGATATGGATATCATGTTATATATCTTTTTAGGTATATTAGCACACATTTTATGAGATCAAAAGAATATATTCATCTCAGGTACATCACACATATGAAACTCATTTAATTTCTAATATTTTGCTTATATTTTGGGAATGTTTGTCATCTTCAAAAGGGGGAGATTGTTGGCTAAATTTGAAATTATCATACCCTTTGTTTTTATGATGACAAACATTTCATTCTTGTGGATCTAACGTGCTACTTGAGTATTTTAGGGTTCAAGGAAATAAGGAGATCATACTAAGTGGATAATTGAAGATCAATGCGCTTAAATGTTAATGTTTTCATGATTGCACTCAATCTAAAACTTGTACAAGTATTTAATGTATAAGTACTTAGATAACATGTAAATCAAGCATTAGATCATCCCTATCTGTCCAAAACCCTATCTTACACTCACCTGAAGACTTCAGGGTTGGTAGGTTTCATATGAGTCATCAATAGGACCTCGCATACATTACAAATCCTTGCAAAACGTCCTTCTTGGCTGACAAAATTGTTGACCAAGATTCACTCGGTCGAAGACTCAAACAATTGAGAAATAACCTTGTAAATCTTTAGTTCTGAATTAGTTTCAGTCGACAATACTGTCAATTGAGATATAGATGTTGTAATAGGTTTAAATAAGAGAGAAACATACATATAGCCAGCTGAACCCAGATAGTCATCTGGTCGACAATATTGTGGATCGAGATTCATTCGATTGACAATATTGTCGACCAAGAAAAGATTTAGAAACTTCACATTCAACGAACATTTTAGTTGTTGCAACCCAACTACTTTCTACCTAACGGCTAATTAAGCACTAAGAACACTCTAGAGACTCCCTAAAATGTCCCTAGACACTTACAAACCATTCTTATAAATAGGAGAGGCATTAGGACACCTAAAACACACAAGCTACACTTGAGCATCCATTCTAGAGAGTCTTCTTCCTTGTGCTCTAAAGTTGTGTCCTATAGATACAATCTCCTAGACACCACATATAGCCATGTCCATCTTAAGTGGATAGGAGATATATACGCTTTATATAGGATCAAAGTGTTGTACTTCATTGGTTAAGTATTTTCTTTATTCCAATCTATTTTTTTTATATTGTATGTTGTTCTCCTTGACTACTCCTAGGGTTGGAGGCTGTTGAAAGGAGGTTGCTTGGTGCTACTTCAACATAGTGAAAGCTTCTCCAAGGTGTGATTGAGGTTACTTCAAGAAGGCTACTTCAAAAGAGGTTGGAGCTACTTCTATGTGAAGGCTATCTCAAGGTGGCAGAGCTACTTTAAGGAAGTGAAGGCTACTCCCAGGTTGCTTGAGGTTACTTCAACAAGGTTGCTTTAAAGGATGTTGGAGCTACTTCTAGGTGAAGGCTATCTCAAGGTGGTAGATCTACTTCAAGGTGGTGAAGGT
Source organism: Alisma plantago-aquatica (assembly GCA_963693085.1). Taxonomy (NCBI): domain Eukaryota; kingdom Viridiplantae; phylum Streptophyta; class Magnoliopsida; order Alismatales; family Alismataceae; genus Alisma; species Alisma plantago-aquatica. The sequence goes on along the minus strand of OY856411.1, from coordinate 456,061,649 downwards.
TGCTCCAAGGTTGCTTGAGGTTACTTCAAGAAGGCTTCTTCAAGGAGGTCGAGGCTACTTCAAGGTGAAGGCTACTTTGAGTGGAAGGTGGTTGTATTTTGTTATAACATCCTTTCAAGGTAAATAAAATAAATCACTTTCAAAATCCCAATTGGAAACAATTGGGTAGTGGACTGAAAACCTTTGATTCAAAGGTTGGAACCACTCTACATCGAAGTGTCTTCCTTGTTTCATCCTCCTTCTTTGCCTTAAAGTTTTAATTAAATTTTAGAAGTATCAAAACCTGGGTGATCCCACAAAGAGAACAAAATCTCATCGACCACATGAGATCAAACATGTTGCTTTTCATCAAGAATCCAAAATGTCATCAAGTTGCATCACTAGAGAAAGAAGATCAACTCCATAACCCTAATTTAGCAACCATCATATGAGAGATTAACACCATCATTTGAGAGAATAAAACCAACATTTCCATAAGCATGCAAGAACCAAACTTCCTTAACTAAAAAAGAATTCATGCATAAGGGATTATGGTTCATCCAAGAAGAGTTATATACTCAAGATTACCATGTAAACACAAACCCTAAGTAAAGGTTATTATCTTTCTACTTGTAACAACATTTTTAGGGAAAGATTATGTGCATGTAAGGTATAAGTAAGAAATAATCATGGAGAAAGATATATAACTCTCCTTAGAGTTGAAGTAGGAGCTCCGAATAGCAATATATCTTGAAGAAGAAAGGTAGGAACCCTATCTTGAGCACTCTACTTTGGCCAGGCTAGCTCCTCAACCAAAAGAAGGCAACCCCTAGGAAGAAAAGACAAGAAAGAGAAGTTCTTCTATCTCCAACTCATGCACTACCATGGAACGCCATGAATTTGGCCAAGAAGAGAACAACAGAAAGTAAATCATAGGTAAAGAGGTATATCCCACTTACCAAGACCAAGAAGAAGAGCAAGGATGTACCAAACGTTCACAAGAAAGGGGACATCCAAACTCTAGGTCAGCATGCAAGGAAGGTCGACCTACCTTCTTCAACCTTGAGCTCCTACTTCACCACCAAGCAAGAGGGGACGAGATCCAAGAGAAAACAAGTAAAAAGAGAAAGGAAACTAGGTGTGTAAAGAGGTTATTTGCATGCAAATAGAGGGGTTTATATAACTTAGGTTTAGAGAGAGGGAAAGAGGGTTAGGTGTCAAGATAAACATGCCATGTGTCCAACAGATCTCGTCCATGCAAGCACCTTACTCATCCATGCAACTAGGGAAACCCCACCAAGAAAAACCATTGACCAACTTGTCCTGAAAAAGCAAACAGTCGTTGTGAATCTTTGGTGACCAACTGATCAAGGAAAGCAAATGGTATGTAACCCTAGGATTGTTGGCGACCATGATGAGTGGGGAACCTCATCGACCTCCAACCCTATGTAGAACAAGGAAGCGCCATTGTCCGCCAAAAACCAAGGCCAAAGAAAAACTTAGCGATCGCCAAAAACTAGGGTTCATCAGTCAACACACTTCAAGGTCAATATCAACTTAGGGCATCCATGCAAACCCCAATCTCAACATGAGATGCCACCACATCAAACCAAGGTGTGACAAGGCACCCTAAAGATTAACTATATAAAACATGATATAAAAATATGTGAGGCACAAAAAGAATGTGACAAATTGCAAGAATAACCCTAAATGTTGGTAAATTGCAATTAGGTCCAAAACAAGCACATATGTTCATAACTAGCTCAAACAGTGTCCAAAGTGGAGAAAACATGAAACATAAGCTTGTCACATTATATTTAAGCACATCACATGATTTCATTAAGGTTTTAAGCATATAATTATGATAAGAAAGCATGTTTAACCAAAAAGCAAGGTATGGGGTCTTACATCTAAGTGTTTACTGCTTGCCAAAGATCCTAATTCTACAATTGGTGGGTCACTGGGTTAGGCTAGATGAAAAGGAAGAGAAAGGGAGTACACAAGGGAAGATCCCAGTAGGCGGTTGCATCAACCTACCACCAGTGCATGAAGTTCCCTCACAGGGGTTCTCTCTCTGTATATGGATCATTTGATCAAGGTGAACAGTCAAATAATCAATACAAAATCATTATTTGAAAGTTAGTAAATATGAACTAATATTTAAGAATTTTCAATAAGCACAGACAAGGAATCAATCATGTAGGCAAGTATAGATAACCATGGTTTGCAATATGGACAAGATTCAATTTTGATATTAGAGATTGGGACTTTTATCTTTTTGTAGGTATAACATGTCAATGTCTATTTTATTAGGGAAGTCATGTGTTATTTTCATGGAGAATGGCAACACATCAATTGGTTTACAATTGGGGGCATCATGTACCTTCTCTAAATAGACTTGTGGAAGAATAATTCTACTTAATTGGTAAGCACTAGCATGTCCTTTTTGACATTTGAATAGTGTGTTACTACTTTCCAGGAATAATAGTGGTAGTGGTCTTTCAAATAGGAAAGATTAAAGTTTGAAATCAATTTTGGTCAACCATCCTAAGTAATCATGAATGGTTCAACTATGGAAACAGTTTTCCAAAAAAATATAGTAATTTTTTACCTTGAATTAAAATGTAGTTGAATTCAAATGTGTGAGTATTGAGGTTTAGAAATTAGTTAAGAAGGATCTACAAGTGTAGAGAGAAATGGGTTGCCATTGGCTATGAATCATTCATTTCAAAATGTTTATTTACTACTCTATGAACCACCACAATATTGAATACTATATCTTGGTGAATATAGGTGTGGCACTAGAAAAGGGGCTCGCACAACTACTTTGCTTCACTTGTTGTACCTATTTCAGATGAAATCACTAAACTGAGTTTAACCATTAGGATTAATGTCACATGGTGCATAGTCGGACTCAATGAGCTACCTAGAGTAAAAGCAATTAAAAGAGTGAATTATGTTTGCACGTTGTAGAAATTTGGGAAGTAATGTCGTAATTGTTCACAAATATTTTTACTTAATTAGTGTTTTGCAAAGTATATATTCTACTTTGAAGGGTTTTATAATTGTATCATTTTGTTTTGGGTTGTATCAGTCAAAATTACATGTGAATCTACATATTTATGGAACCCACAAAAAAAATTGAATTGTGGTCTTTTTGAATTAAATTTGAATGGTTCGGCTTTCTCTGGGATAATCATCAAGAGGGAGACAACTTTGTCACTTCTCTTATCCACATAATTATCTATAACATTAATTTTTTGAAGGATTTTCCCTAGTTTGAAGGTTTTCTTATATCTAATACTATAAGTGATCATAAAATGTTGAGTTTGTAGATTGGGAATAGAAGAAAGATCAACTCTCCCTTTAGGTTCATTAATACATGGACTAGTAGGGATGATTTTCATGATGCTGTGAAGGAAGGATGGTTACCGTAAAGTGATGGCTCGCCTCTTTTCATTGTTTATTCCAAGATGAGGACATGAGAGGTGTTTTATCTAAGTGAAATAGATTTGTTGTGGTTAATTTTAGTGATAGTGCTCATTTTTGTGTAAGGAAATCTCTTGATGCTCATATGATCTTGACGCCAATCTGAATAACCCTAGTTTGCAAATATATATTATTGTTTTAGGAATGATGCTCAAAAGGCCGCCAAGCTTGAAGAGTCTATCATGAGATAGAAATGTAGAGTTCTTTGGATTAAAGAAGGAGATTTTAATACTTAGCTTTTTACTCTTCTATCAGAAGTAAGGAGGCAGATTAATCACATCAAATCTATTGAAATTGAAGGCAGACTCACTGTGAAGCATGAAAAGATCAATGAGTATATAGTGAATTATTTTTATAATATCTTTAACATTGGACACAAGGGTAATACTATAGGCTTGGATGGGTCGAACTTCTCAAGACTGGATGATGTTCATCGACTTGCCCTGGATAGAGTGGTTACGCCGAAGGAAATAGAGGATGTGATCAATGGCTTGAATCCTGGTAAATGTCCGAGTCCAGTTGGTTTCAATGGCCATTTTTTCAAGAACTGTTGGACTACTATTAAAGTTGATGTTACTAATGGGATTCTGCATTTCTTTAATACTGGAAGACTAAGAGAAATGAATAGAACATTCATAACCCTTATTCCTAAATCTAAATAGTCTCATCTTCTGAAAAATTGGAGACCCATTGCATTGTGTAATGTCCTTTTTAAATTCGTCACAAAGATCATGAGTAACAAACTTCAACATGTTAATTCTTCTATCATCAGCACAAATCAATGTGCCTTCATCCAAGGTAGAAGCATACGTAATGCTATCCTTTTATCTAATGAGTTAATTCATGACTTTAACAACAAGGAGAGGAAGCATAAAATGTGTCTTAAGCTTGACATTTCTAAAGCTAATGATTCAATTCAGTGGGAAGTTTTGTTCAAAATTTTAATCTCTTGGAATTCCCTACATGTTGGAGTGTGTGGCTTAGAGAAATCTTCTCTACTACTTCTTTTGAGATCCTGATCAATGGAGAGGCATCCAAGCCCTTTAAGATGAGTAATGGATTTACGTAAGGAGAACCCTTGGCTCCTTACCTCTTTGTTTTGGTTATGCAAACATTCTATCATCTTGTTGATAAAGTAGTAGCAGAAGGAAAAATTACCCCCTTGAAGGCTTCAAGCATCTAGAGATCTCACACTTAATTTTTGTTAATGACCTTATGGTTTTCTTGGATGCTAATGAGATGAATGCTAGGGAGATAAAGGTGATTCTTAATGATTTATATGACATCACCAGTTTGAAAGTTAACTTTGAAAAGAGATGAATTCTTTTTAGCAATGGTGCTGATAACAACCTGATCTGTGATATTTTGGGAATTGAAGAAGGTAATTTGGGTCAGAAATATCTTGGTATTTTGTTATTTAGTGATAAGATGTTGAAGAAATAATGTAGTCCTTTTATAAATAAAGTTAAGAGTAGAGGGATGGAAAACCAAACAGCTTTCTATGTCTCTGAGGCTTGAGCTTGCTCATTCTACCTAATCTGCAATTCATCTATAGTGGACAACTTCTTTTCCTTTGCTATGTTCTATCATTGATGAAATTGAGAAGCTAACAAGGGACTTCATCTGGGAAGCTTCTGAAAACAAGTCTTGTGTTCATATTATCAAGTAGGAGAAAGTTACTAAGCCTAAGGGGGAAGGAGGTTTAGGCATCGGATCAATTAGAGACATGTCCAAAGTTGTCTTAATCTACCAAGCCTGGAATATTGCTAGGAAGGGATGTTCTTTACATATTAAGTGGTTACAAGAGAAATGTTTTAATAAGTGTTCATTTTGGTTATTCACTGAGAGTAACACTTTGGCACTTGAACGGGATAATTAGGTTGAGAGATAATCTCAAGAACTTTATAATTTACGAGGTTGGTGATGGCAGGAATATCTCACTCTGGGGTGACCCTTGGATTCTGGATTGCCTTCTTCTTATGGATAAACTTGGTAGGTAGAGCATTATTGGACTTGGTTTCTCTACCAATTGTAAATTGAGTCATTTTATCAACAATGGAAGATGGATCCTTCATTATTCTTGCCTGCATAAAGAGATGAAAGATATCTTACTGAGTTCAGGTGATCCTAGTGAATCCAAAGATAAAATCTTGTTCAATGGTTCAACCCAAATCAAACTCAATGTCAATTTGGGTTGTAATCTGTTCCAAGGTTATTGTTTCTTCTCTCTTGAATGGGTCTGGAAGTTTAAAGTCTCAATGTGCCTTCATGTACATGCTTGGAAGGTAGGGCATGGTAGACTCCTCACCACCAATCATGTTAGAAATATGGGGATTGTAACTCCGTCCTTTTGTTTCCTTTGCAAGAAAAGTGAGGAGTTGAAGACCCATTATATGTTCTCTTGTGAGTTTTCTGCTAGAATATGGGTCGAAGCTCTGAAGATTGACTTCCCTTGTATTCAAGTGGTTTTTAGTGATTTGTTGGTGTGTAAAGGTAGGAAGGACCATGCCCTTGCTTTGTGTATCTGAGACTGGGTGTGGAAAAAGAGGAATGCCAGAGTGCACGAGAACGTGGAACTCAATTGGGTTAAGCTCTGGGAACTTATTTACAAGGATTTCATTATGCCGACTGATTGATTCTTCTTGATTCTCCTGTCAACATTGGGGTGTTGTCCTTTTCTTTGTTTTGAGATGGGCTTACACAGAGCTTAGTTAGCCTGATTCTACCTTTTTTTGCTAAATATGAGTCTAAGATTACTTTGGTTTTAGATGTTGAAAGAATCATGTTGATCGAGTGAGACGGAGACTCGTGTGGTTCAGTCCTGCTTCTCCTAATCTTTAGTTTTATGAGTTGCTTGATTCTTCTGCTGGGATGACGAGTCTCTGATATCTGTTCTTTTTCTTTTTTGCCCCAAGGGGTCCTTCATTTGTATAGTTTCTTTTCTTTTTCTCTGTATAGTCTATGTTGCATTGTAATTAGCAAAAACAAAAATAGCAATACTAAGGAGCTTGTTTCACCCAAAAAAAGGATCCTTGTAAATGGGATCCATGGATTCAAAAAAATGTAAAATTCAAACTCCTGGAAAAATCTAGTAACTAGTGGATTTCATATATTTCAAGAATTTAAGGTCATGTTGAAGGGAAAAGATAAATTCTTGGCATTGTGCAAATATTTGGAGCTAACTTTTTAGAATACAATGTTTGAGTAACCTAGCTAAAAATACAATCAAACATGCCCTATTCTCGGAAGGCTCTAATTTATAAAGTTAAAATTCTTTGGACACAATTTGCAATGGAAACAAGCAAAAGAGACAATTTTATATGGTTTTCCTAGAGTGTTGTAGCCCCTACTTAAGGAATGGAGGATGAGGTTTCGGTGGTGTTGACAACATCCTCTTTCATCCAACTCTCTTACCATATTTCCTCCTCACCGTTCTCAATATTTTTTAGATTTCAATATGTAAAGCATGGCCAATTGGGAGAGTGATTTTCAAACCTTAATGCTCACTCTCCTAGAAATATTGTTTCTTCCCTCTCATTGGGACAGAATCCCTCTATGAGAGTTTTATGACTAGTGTATTTGGTTTTCTCATAAGTCTTGGTTGATATGTTCAAGTTGTTCTTCATGGTGGTGTATGATCATGTCTATAGTCTTCAAGACCTCCTCATGAATGTCTATGCTATGAGGCAACGATGAGCTTACAAATGTGTCAAGTTTTCTCAATAGAAAGGATAAGTCTAATTCACAAGTGTTTGGTATTTTCTGTAGATGTCGTGTTGCTCAATGTTACTCCATCAATCATTCTGTTAAATAAAGTTTCAAATTTAGTTTATATACACATCATCAAAAATCTATAACCATTTGGGACTTTAAATTCTTAAAATTATGTTCATAAATACCTACGAACCAAACAATTTCAGCACCAAATGCTACCTTGCAAATAGGCTATGGAAAGGGCATTCTATGAGACTAAGCACCACATGGTTCTCATCCCCTCTTCCCTCTTTTAAGTTTGATAACCACCTCACTACCACTCAAGGAAAGTCATACTTTTTTGCAAAAAGTGCACAGACGATGGGTGGTGAATGGGTCAACCACATGCCTCATCTTCATAAGATGAGCGACAAGGAAAACAACAGGAAAGGCGTACCATTTCGACCTATAGTAGCTATATCTCAAACTTGAGCAAAAATTAACAGCCACCATAATCGAAAGCAGCATAATTGTCTTATCCTTTGAACCTCAGATTGTCAATCCATATGTCGTTGCCTGACTAGGCTTACAACAAACACAACTTTAAATGAAAATGCCTGGAGGCTGATATCTCTTGACAGTCTGATGGATCTGAAATAAGGAATGATGGGACAAAGGGAGGAAGGAAATGCAATGAACTATAAAGGAATCGATCTACATCAACCCAACTGTATCATCAGCCTCCATATATCACAAACAAAAAATTGATTTAGACAAATAAATAATATTGGGAAGAACCATCATCACAACTTTACAGAATTGCCATCTGCAAACTAACCCCCATCATGTTTTACATCCCCCTTCCCCAGCCTGAAAGAAAGGCTCTTGAAGGAATCCTCCACAACAATCAAAAATTGAATCTAGTCGTGATTCTGTCTTGGGATTACCCAAAAACAATTTTCTCATCTCTTCTTACATCTTTATTGTCAGACAAAGATTCATATGGCACAGAATAGGGCCTCCTAGCAGATTCACCCACCAGCAATCCTGGACAGTGATGATGACGAGGTGCCACTTCTCCACTAGGGAATGATAAATCTTCAAGTGAGGAACGAAATTATCTTCTCAGTCACTACGGGTTTACATTACACTCGTCCATGAATCGATTATGTCGTGTTAGATACTTCCTCCAGTACGATTTATACCTAGGAACTCCAAGCTCAAACCATGGCTTCATGTTTCCATTGTAATGTAGAACAGATGACTTTGATAACACATCTGAGCTGACTCCATAATCCTTACCAAGGCCCGAGGCAACCAATGAATCCTCAAGAGGGTGCACCAGATCATGAAAGGCAAGCAGACTTACTGGAAGTGCTGAGGATCTCCACGATGCCTCACTTCTATTCTTCACCTGCATAGGAAAATATGTCAACTATTTCACTGAAACATGACTATACCAAAATTATAAGGGCAATCGCTACAAGGATCAAACAGAGTGGTGGTTGCTCTTATATTGATATGCTAGTAAGAAAAAGATATACAGGATTTTTGCAAAAACGAAAAGGCACGCGCAAATCAATGGCAACCTATATTGAAACAAAATGATAAGGACAAACTTTGTGAATGTCTTGCAAAAGTTCCTTTATATGATTACATATTACAAATTTGCAACTTTACTAAGAAATGTTACTATTTATTCTATGGATATAAAATCAAAGCAATAGAATTTGATTTAGAAACATTTACCTCGTGAATAAGCTTTTTGTAGGTATAGGTAACATCGTGTTCCCTCCACTTCTCTAGATCAATGACATTTATTCCAGACATCCAAGTACATGACTCAGAATTGTAGCTGGAATTACCCAGATAATTTTTCAGCTGACCTAATCTCACTCGACAGAATTGTACAGCTCCCAATACCTTGTTGTCCAAGTCCAGACTCCACAAGTGTGACAAATCCTGCTGAACAACTACATCATCATCCAAAACTATGACCTTTTTCAGATTCTCAAATATTTTAGCAAGAAGGAAATGTGAGTGACCGAAAACTGAGGTATACTCAGTTCTCAATTTTGATGGAAGATCTTCACTAGGAACTGCAATTCGGAACTCCTCAGACAGAGACAAAGTCGACCCAGAACCGGACAGCTTATTTGCTTCAAGATCTTCAATATTCAGGACATGAATAGCTGCCTCCTTATAAAAATTATTCAAGAACCAGAATTTCATAGCAAAATAGTTTTGCTTATCAGTTAGCAGGTGGAAAACCATATTTCCACTTTCCTATTACCAGACAAAAGCTGTAGTTAGTATCAATGGGCATAATACTAATTTCAAGTATGCATGCAGATGCTAAAATTCAAGTTTATGCAATCAAATGAAGTTAATAAAAAACAAAACACACCTTAGAATTCATTACAGTAGAATTAATGGTGACAGATGAAGCTAGAACATTTGTTGAGAAAATAACATAGTGTAGAAAAGCAGGGTTCTCGACTTTTTCTGAGATCAATATATCTGCATCATCTGAAGGCTGTCTGAAATACTCTAAAGTTAGCCTCATAGACAAGCAGTGCTGGCTTTTAGGCATAGTCTGAACACCAAGGTGATAAAGGAAAGCACTCTGTCTCCTATGAAAATGAGCTTCGTCTTCAGTCAGATCAAGAATTTGCCTCAATTTTTTGTCAACGTTGCTGCATTCTACATGAAATGATTTTGCTCTGGCAATAGTTTCATCCATTTTCTCAACCTTGGTCAAAACTCTGCGTAAGTAGTTATTGATTGCTCATTTTATTGTAATGGAAGGAATAAACAAATGCTTTGTTGAAGAGCGGGTTTGGAGATGATATCAGGGAACAATAAATATAAGTGAAAATATGCAATGGGCGTATAATTGATTGCAAGTTTTAAGAAGCAAGTTCAGTAGATTTTAAATGCCAAAAGACTTTTTAAAAAATGTAACACTACTATTGTAAGTTGTAATAAACACCAGTTCCCACTACATTTATGTAATATCCTTCTGTTTTATTCTTTGTTTTAGAAGTAACCTAAAAGCACTCCAAGTTTATGCAGTTATGAGACAGTATGATATAAAAATACAATGAAAATTTGAAACAACACAATTTCATTTTTAATTCAAGAGTGTAAGATAGTCTAAAATAGAGAGTTTCCAGCAGAAGCAGATCCAATCTAAAAAGTGCTTCAACACTGAAAATATTCTCTATGGGATTGATTGCATTAAGGGACACCATGTCACTACCGAAACAAATTCTGCTATCTGCACTAAAAATCTTCTAGTTGATGTTCGTTCAAATAATTTGGTATCATGCCACAGAAAGGAATTTTTTTTAATGTCACTATAGTCAATTTGTAACAGCAGCGGTGGGAACATGTGATACAAGAACATGTTGATATGGCATATATTTCAAAAGCACTGAATTGGCATAGTACATCATATCTATCAATGTGCATATAGATCTTTATTACAGTATCATCATCATCTAAGCCTCCATCCCAAAACAGTATATTGTTAACTTATTTCCTTGTATATTGTGTATTATTATGTCTCTCTTTTGTTTATCCCATAGTTAATTCTGCTATTCCCTCATCTCTCGTCCTATAAAAGAGAGGGTATTGTACTTCTCTTAATATATCAAATAATCATTACCAACTACTTAACATGGTATCAGACAGTTTTGATCCTCCTTAAACCCTAAACTTGCGCCACCTCACCCCATCCCACCTTGTGCAGCCATTCCCTCTTCCCTTGCCCGAAGCCTCCAATGCTGCCTACCCCATGCCGCCGCCCCTGCTCCTGTGCCCGCCAACCTCCGCCCTCTCTCGCTCTCCCGCCCTCTCCACACCGCCGTTGCTCCTCCCGTCCTCTCCTGCTATCCCGCCACTCTCATTTCCTACTGCCCTCTTCCACCTCTGTCCCCTCCCACCTCTCTTCTCCACTATCGCCACCCACACCTAGCCTAGGGGGATCTCTTCTCCCCTGTAGCCCTATCCTCTTCTCCAACAAGAGGATCTAGGGGCATTGCATGCGGTCTTTTCGAACGGCCTTATGCCTGAAGAGTGTTTTTCAGATTGTCGAATGGCATTTCTTTGTGGTCATCAATTGCCACCTATTATAGGGTTTTCCCTGTTTCCTTATTGATATGATTGGATCTCACCAACACTCTTTCTCTTCGTGATCCATAGTGTTCCCCACCTATTATGGGTCGTTTTTCGACCTTAATCTATTGTTGTGCTGCCAAACACGATGTGTCATAATCACCTGCTACACCGAGTATGTTGTTGCACCATCTAACATGGTGTGTCCAAACTTTGACACGGCATGTCACTCTGAGTCTGATGTATTTGCCAGCACGGCGTGTTGATCCAAGACACAAAGTGTCATCCCCATGTTGCTGATGTGAAGAAAATGTTTGCAATCCAACACAGCATGCAGATCCAAGACACAGCATGTCTCGTTATTGTTGGTGCTTCACATAGCCGCCATCTACGTTATTCTCCGTGCCTTTTTGACATCAACGGATCCCTTCCGCACGTTGTGCGTCACGACTATCGGGTTGGATGGCTCCAACTATTATACATAGTCTGCCTCCTTCGAGTTATACGTCAAAGCCTACAAACGTTACTCGCACCTCACCATTCTGCTTGTACCTACTGCCGCTGCTGATGACAAAGCCAAGTACGCTAATGATCTATGGGTTAAAAAAGACTCAGACGTCATGACATGGATGGTGAATATTGTTGAACCAAAAATAAGATCAATCTCTTTTGTCTCCAGACTGGCAAAGCAATGTGGGAATAACTCTCTCATGTCTATTTTCACCAGTAGAATCATAAGTTGATTTGAGATCTTCAAAAACCTTATTAAGAAGGAATACTCCTCTAATGGTATGTTGAGGTCTACTATAACCAATGATGTGCATTCTGGGATGAGTATGAGGTTTATCATCCTCTCTTTGTTGATATCAAAGAAGTTCAACGTCAACGCAATGAACTCCAATTGGTCCAATTTATTGTAGGCTACCCATCTTCATTCTCTGGAGTTGCTGATCAAGTCTTGTCAGTGATCTCTTGCCTACTCTAGGAGATGTTCTCAAGTGGATCCAGTGCCTACCGTATGACCTTTTGAACCCTCAGAAGATTTTTCTTTGGTTGTTCACTCAAGGGACTCTGGTCGTGGTCATGGTCGTTCTTCTAGAGGTTCTAGACAAGGTACGCCCCCCATGGCCCTAGTCGTGGATAGCCCCGTCCTGGTCAAAGATATGGTTACTTCTAGTCAAACCAACCAGATTGTTGTTGAGCCAAACATGAAGAAACAACATCGGCCAATCAGGTTACTATAGAGATTGTTGACACTACTTCACTGACCCAATCTATTCAGCCCTCTGTTGAGTGGGTTCGCTCCGAGTTTGAGAAGCTTCTTCAATCTCGCCTTCCTCCTACAACTACTAATGTGCATCCTGACAAAGGTTCTTCTTTCCTTGCTTCTTCAGCTTCATATGGTAAAAAGAAATTAGTTATTGATTCTGGTGCTTCCTCTTATAAATCTAGAAATCCTACCTTGTTTATTGAGCTCATGAAAACAACGATTGTTCCGCCAAGCACGTTGGTTGATGTTTCTCAAACTCTAGTCCGCGGCATCGGGAGTAACACCTACCAATTTAGTTTTGTGCTCTACTCTCTATGTTCCCATATTCCCTTTGAACCTTGTTAAATAATAAAAGAAGGCAACTCGTTGTATTAGATAGGAGAAACCCTGCTCCTATAAATAGGAGAACAGGGAAGCATACAGACTTAACTAAACCCTAATGGGCCAAGACACAGTGAGGCCCATATTACAAGGACAATATAAATAACTAATAAACAGACTCTCTAACACTCCCCCTCAAGCTGAAGTTGGGAGAATCCCAAATCAGCTTGCAGATAGAGAGTCAAACTAGAAAACAAATAGACAGAAATAAAAGGATAAACCAAGCCCATACAAGAAATTGCTCCTCCTCAATATTACAATAAAGCACACAAATACTCATACACTCCCCCTCATGTAGATACTCCAAGCAAGCAGGCAAGAGGTCACAGAAGCTTCTTGATCATCATAGTAGAATCTGGAGCAGTAGTAAGCATCACAGCAACATGGTCTTCAACATAGTGGCTAACGTCGCATCCCAGAGAGTGCCGGGTCACAGGCAGCAAAGTCCAGAGAGTGCTGGCACACAGAAGTAGGCAGTAGAAGTCGACGTGCAAAACAGAGCACGGACGAGTCGACATGCACAAAGCATGGACAAGCCAAAGAGTGTTGGCAACACAGCAGTAGAAGACGTAGCCGGATAGAAGACATCAACTAAATAGGTAGCAGAAATAAACTCCAGATGTGAAAAACTCAAAGAAGCAGGCAGTAGTATCAATGAAGTCCAAGTATGTAACTTCATAGCAGCAGTCGAGGTAGATGATGATTGAACAATAATAGCAACAGAAAGCACTAAATAGCAGCAGAAAAATCCATATATCAGCAGTTAATGTGGCATGAAGCAGCATAACATAATTCTTCTCTTTTTTTTTCTTCAACTCTCCTCCATCTCATCTCTTCCCTCTACTCTTTCTCCTCTATTCTCCCCCTCACGCCAAGCACGGAAAGAGTAAAGGAGTGGTTGGCGTGGACAGTTGTGAAGAAACACCGCAGAAAGAAAAGATGGTTTTGGTTTTGATAATCAGATTGAAGAAAAGATGGGATGAGACTTGTACAACCATTGAGACTTGATACATAAGAGGAGCAGCAGCTTGACTTCAACAGGCAGAACAATTGCCGTATTTAAGAAATTAGACAAGATAGCCATGACACAAGCAATCATGTATGGCATACATCTGTTAAATAAAAAGAACTGATGGCAAGGATGGTGGTTAAAAAAAAATTGGCATTGTTGTGGTATGTCACTCCCGCACTGCAGCAGCAAATTGTGAACTAAAAAAAATATGCCACATGGTATGTGAGTGGAGCAAGGCGATAGTTGTCTTCTTCCTTCGTTTGGACTCCAGCAAATTTTTATTGTAAAATAATTGTGACCTTTTCCTTTCCAGAAGCAGCAGCTGGCTAAAGATTAAAAAAATAGGAAAAAAATGTCTGTGCCGCAGATTCTCCACTCGCGTAATACTAGCAACAAAAGGCAGAAGGCATGGTGTGAGTAGTCAAAATTTTACTCCCACTTTGTTGTGTTTTAATATTAAAAAAGGACACTTTGGACACGTAACCTTGCGAAGAAGAAAAGCTTTCATTCTCTTATGTTTCGCTGCTACCATTCACGCAGCGGCAGGCAGGGCAAACGTGTCAATTCCGAACAGCGGATTGCTACGCAGTTGCAAATTAATATGTTGGTCCACACGAAAAAATGTGCATGCAACAATTGTTTTCCGACACCGCAAATCAGAAGTCACAGGGAAAGGGTGAAAAAAATACGCAAAGCACAGACCCCGCTGTGAAGCAATGAACAAGCATCGAACAGCGTACAACGGCCAGCTAGGCTACAGAAACATATTCATCCCAGATCCATTCCTAAGCAGATCGGAATTGAGCAAGGACAGTAGCTTCAATTAGACAGAGTGCATGGAGCATACCAACGGCTGAAACTCCCATTGTAAATAGAAAAGAGAAACTAGATACAGAGAGTTGGCCACTGTAGGGGGATGTGCGTCCTTGAAATTAGTGACGTTTTTTTCCTTTCACGGGGGGTGATCGTCAGTTGGGCAACAGGCAGCAGATCCGGCACCCGTCAACTATCAGGGATCAATGATGGACAGGGACGATCATAGGAACAGATAGGAGCAGCGGAAAATAAAATTGGAGAAACAAGAGCTACGAAAATGGAACAGCCCGCGGGCAGCCGACCCACAAGGAAGAAGGGTGGCCGCCCGCCGGCTACATGTCACCCCTTTCTCTCACGTACGGCGGCTCAGGGTCGCTGCTCTGATACCATGTTAAATAATAAAAGAAGGCAACTCGTTGTATTAGATAGGAGAAACCCTGCTCCTATAAATAGGAGAACAGAGAAGCATACAGACTTAACTAAACCCTAATGGGCCAAGACACAGTGAGGCCCATATTACAAGGACAATATAAATAACTAATAAACAGACTCTCTAACAAACCTTTTATATGTTAGTAGAATTGTTAAGAGCCTTCACCAAGAAATATCTCAAAGAGATAGGTCCATGTTGGAAGCTATGTTCTCCTTGGTCAGGGTCAACACCTCGATCTAAACCTGAGTGGTTGGGAAATCACCCAACAAGAGAGAGAAAAACAAGGTATGTTTCAAATAATGAACAAGAATAAATATAATGAATAACATGAAAGTAAAGGCTAAGATTTCATCATAAGATGAAGAGAACAAGAGTATGAGGCATAATCAGATAGATGCTTGTCGTATCAAGAAAAGCAATACAAAGTTTTGCATGCATGATTAATATTGACTACATTAACGATGTAGGGTCTAGGCACGTACCTTACCTCAACCTATAGGTGAGGGGAGAGTAACACATTCCCAGTCACATACACAATTTTATAAGGGGAGAGTAAACACATTCCCCAGGGCGAAAACACATCTCCTATCTATGGGTGGTTGTACAAAAGTACCACTACTATAGCTAATTAGTATAATAAAATCAACATGCTAAAGAGATATTATGGCAAGTAAAAGCATCATATATTTGAAACATGGCAGTGGGGTACAAAACCCAAGAAAAAGAATATCATTACTGGTTTTGAGGCAATTTAAAAGAATTATGAATAGAGGAAATACGGTTTAGTAAAGCCTCATTAGGAAAATATAGGGTTTGGTTGCAATTATCCCAACATAGGGTGTAAGGAATGCACATGCCTCTCTTACTACTGTCATATTCTCAAGTATCAAAAAAGCTCTCTTGCGAAAGATCTACAATATAGGTGACGCAGCCACTGCAAACTTACTACTTACTCTGATTATGACTATGCTGGCAGCAAAATTGATAGCAAATCTACATCAGGTTACTGCACATGTGTGGGAAGAAATCTAGTCACATGGCATAGTACAAAACAGTTTGATGTCGCATGATCAAGTGTCAAAGCTAAGTATAGAGCTATGCCTCATACTACCTATGAATTAATGTGGATTAGAGGGATACTAAAGGAATTTGACATTTGTGAACCTGGATCTATTCCTATGTATTGTGATAATAAAGCTTCAATCTTCATTGCTAGCAATCACACCTTCCATAAGCGCACTAAACACATAGAGGTGGATTGTCACTTTGTCAGAGAAGCCATTATATCTGGACAGATTTCTACTCCTTATATCCATAATAATGATCAGATTGTAGACATCTTCACCAAGCCTCTTCTAAAGGCCAAATTTGCTACAATGGTGGACAAGTTGGGATGAAAGATATCTATACTCCAGTTTGAGGGGGTGTTAACTTATTTCCTTTTATATTGTGTGTTGTTGTTTTTCTCTCTTGTATGTTATTCACTTATTCCCTCATCTCTCTTGTCCTATATAAGAGAGAGTGTTGTACTTATCTTAATATTATCAAATAGTGATTACCAACTTAACAAGTATAATAAAAAAATTATAAAGATATATATTACATAATATAGCATGAGTAGACATGTAACATTAGTACATAGTCCAATGATGCATAAATGCCACGTATTACATGGACGTAGCATGTGTTTGATTTTCGTAATGTGGCAATGTGGATATATTAAGGGCTTGTTTGAGTGTAGTCCGATGAGAAATTGTGAATTTATAATGTATATTTACACAACAAAATCACAATTTGCAACCTAACTACACTCTACCAAACTAGACCCTAAAGATCAAACATGTCTTTGACATGCCAAATTTCTTGCAACTTGATAATCAAAAGAATTCAATTTAATAAAACTTAGCATTGTAATATAATAGGCCTACGAATTGTGTTTAACTCAGTTTATATTAATGTCATTTTCATCTCTTTAATAGTCGGATCATAATATAAAAGTAATCTGGCCTTGTCAAATGTCTGAATTGTATTAACTTTCAGTTCAACCTCACTGGTTCAAGAATTCGACTGAATAGATATATTAAACCCTTGTTGGGCCTCCCTAGTAATTTGAGGCTAAAGCATGTCATCATGTTAATGAAATTGGTCTATGTTTCTGCTCATTAGTCATTACAAATGCTATCAAAGGAAAACCCAACAGCAAGTTTAGGAACTTAGTTCCGAATGGAAATAAGTCCTAGTGAAAAAAAATGAGAACCAGCTGTAAAGTCTATATGGACCTCTACAATCCTACACATCATAGTATGAATTTATATGACATGAATAAGAACCTAATGAGGAAGTCAGAGTCCCAAGTTGGTGAAATTACAACACTGAATATGAAGTGTGGAATTACAAATGCTCTCAAAGGAAAAACCAACAGCAAGTTTGGGAACTTAGTTCCGAATGGAAATAAGTCATAGTGAAAAAAAATGAGAACCGGCTGTCAAGTCAATATGGACCTCTACAATCCTACACATCATAGTATGTTTTATATGACATGAATAAGAGCCTAATGATGAAGTCAGAGTCCCAAGTTGGTGAAATTGCAACACTGAATATGTAGTGTGGCTCTAGAAACTTGTGCCCATATATTTGATATGGACTACTTGTTCAAAATGCAAGTTTTCATAGCATGCCATGTTCCATATGTTTAACAATGAACTGAGTTTGTCTGGCCTAGTTCACTACAGGTTAAAGCTAAAAAATGAGTTGAAATGTGGCCTGGTTAGCTTCGGAAGCCTACATCTGTGTCCATCATGGTTTTACATTTCACCAGAATTCTTGAAATTTTGACCAAAATTTCAATTTCCATGGGGATCGGAAATAGCAATGCACCTCCCCTTCGTGTAGGGATAGGGATGAAATTTACCCAAAACACAGTGGCTTCAGTGGGAAAAAAAACCAGTTCAGTTTGGGACTTTATTTAACAAGTCACATCCAAAATGGGTTCACTGTTTCGCTAAACAACTGCCAATGCATGTTGATCATGGAGGGTCTCTTCTTTAGCCGTTTTGTTTTTTGCATTATCTTGCTCTTGGAGATTATTCTTATCTGGATCTGAAGTAAAAGTTTACTCTATCTCCTTCCCATCTATATTGATTTCTTCCATTTTCGTACCGCTTCTATCCAATCTAAAAAGTCTATTCCAAAAAATTGCAAGATAGATCATTACCCAGATCCTGTGATCTACCACCTAAACTTGTAAATTTATGAAATTATGCTATAAACTACATAGATCTAGAATTCGTTTACAAATTTAGCTTTATATATAGAGTTTGCAAAAAATAGTCTTGATATGCAAACCCACTTGAGTGTATTCGTGCGATCTGTACACTCGAGTGTATTCTAGCCTGACTATATATATATATATATATATCATAAATGGATAAATATTCCAAAATTGAGCTTTTTCTTGAAGATTTTCTTTTTTATGTTAATATACATCATGTAACACTTAACAAATGTTAAAATTATACATATATATCATACATGAGGTGATTTTAGTAACATCGTTTATAAATAATATCTCAAATTTAAAACAATTATTATTAAAATTTCATACTTTAAAATGAAAAAAATTATAATTACAGGGAAAATAGAATACGTATTTATGATGTTTATAATCTATATGCATCAAATCTCAACTACTAGTGAGAACAATATGTAGTCAAGTGCATTCAATTATTATATCAATATATTATAGACTATATGCATAAACTATATGTAGTCAAGTGCATTCAATTATTATATCAATATATTATAGACTATATGCATAAACTAATTTCAGTAATTTTAACATGTTATGAATATTTCAGACATAAATTCAGAACAATTTTAATATTTTCACTCTCAGGTGATAAGCTATCAAGTATAATTGAAATTGATTAATGGCAAGGAGATAATTGTTTCTTGTTTTAAAAAAAAATCAGGAGATGGCATCTTCAAATGATAGTAATGGTGGAGCTTCCTGGGTTGGCAGGGGGGAGGGTGATCTATAAACTAAGTTGTAATAGAATATGCTTGAAAAAAATCTATAAACTAATTCCTTCATCATGTTATAAAAACCCCACAAACAGATCGGTTTCTTTTTATGAATATTTCAGATATAAATTCAGAACAATTTTATTATTTTCGTTCTCAGGTGATAAGCTATCAAGTATAATTGAAATTGATTAACGGCAAGGAGATGGCATCTTCAAATGATACTAATGGTGGAGCTTCCTGAGTTGGCAGGGGGGAGGGTGCTCGATAAACTAAGTTGTAATAGAATATGCTTGATAAATTCTATAAACTAAATCCTTCATCATGTTATAAAAACCCCACTGAAACAGATCGGTTTCTTTTTACTCACACATGCAGGAGAATCCCCTTATCAATATATGAATTCATTGAATAGGTGTATGTATGTATGTAGATTATTCAGGTAAATTTCATGACTTGATTACTTTATTTATCGTAAAATTGTGTCAAAATCGTTTGTCGACAGAAATGCATCTATTGAAAGTTCCGTCAAATTTGCAATAAATTTATGTTTCTGAACCATCGGGTCTCGGCGTTGAAATCGAACACTTTTAAACTATGGTGTTCACCACATTGAAAGTAATGAAGAAATTCTGCTGACATCTCTGAGAAGACAAGCTTAGTTTGTCAGCCTACTCAAGCTGAAAAATGGTCAGCGGTGCAAGCCAGAGTCCATTGCAAAATAAGAGTTAGGGGAGATGAAAGATATTGTACTCGTTGGGTTTCCTAGGACACAGATTGTTTGGTGTCAACTACAATGCTACCTAGTTTCATCAATGGCAATGCAATTACTGCAAAGCACATAGGTAGGGTACCTTGGCTCAAATCTCGCTATTGTGCTCAGCTATAGACGATAATCTAATGTTTGCCTTTAGTTTTCTAATTTTATAAACAAATCAAATATTCATAAAATGGCATAAGTGCCTTATGATTTTTAACTACAACTAGGTTGGCACGGCATTGAACCAGAGAACCCAGACCTAGGAGCTATACCTGGTCAGGATCTTTTTTAGAAATAGAAATCATGGGTATAACTTGTTTCACTTCCCTCTGAAGATCCACTATCAGATGTTAATGCCAATTTCAGCCACAAAATTAGTAAGGCACCTCAAGCTGTAGCAGTAGGCTGTGAAGCAAAAGCACGGCATGGAAAAAAAGAAAAATGTTCAAATATATGCACACACTTGGGGATGATCAAGCAACAAGAATGTTCTAAGTTTAAGATCAAATAAGATAATCTAAACTCTTAATGTTCTCAACATGTCTCATTTATCGTTAGTTAAAGGCCACTGTCACTTTTCGCATAATAATACTTCTGAAACAGGCTACAAGAAATAAGCCTCGTGTCTCATTTATCGTTAGTTAAAGGCCACTGTCGCTTTTCGCATAATAATACTTCTGAAACAGGCTACGAGAAATAAGCCTCGTGTCTTACATTAATCAAAGCACTTTCCTTCATTATGTTACTTTTCTGTTATTATATGCTATATGTTTTTGTCCAGACAACATATACAAAAGGTATAACATTTGTGAACAATAAACATCAGAATATTTAACAACAAAAACATGTTGATCCTAGCTTGTGCAATTTTATGTTTAGAATACATCAGTAAAAATAACATTATTGAAAAGTAATAAATGTGTAGACAATGATGAAAACCAAAGCACAAGCAGGCATAGCAGTAGAACTATTTGCAATTGCAACAGTTGTTGCAGAAGCAGGAGCACAGCAGAAGTCAGCAAGAACAGCAACTAAAGTTATAGGTTGGGTCCAGCCGTATCTCAAATGTGTCCTAGCAATGTCATGGTCCATCAGACACGACATCAAAATCAGACATTTTAATATTTACGACCCTAACAATGTTGACGACCAAATAAGCGAATCAAATCATGAAAATTTATGAGGACGATCTAAATGCCAAGATGCACTCAAATATGCAATTTCGACAGAATTTTGATGGCAGTTTTGATGACAAAATGAAGGAATTAAGTAATGAAATTTTGAAAACAAAATGTTTAAACATAGACACACTAGATTATATAATAAATTTATATGTTTAGAGGTTAGAGTGGGATTCATGTCTTGATGAGTGAGTGCACAAATGAACAGAAATGTCAAGTCTGTTAGACAGTTACTGTTACAAACTTCAAGTTTAAACAACTAGAGTATTAGACTTTAAAACTTTGAGTTACAACTTACAAGTTACAATATTGTAGGTTAATATATTTATTGTATAAGTCTATTATTATAATATATTTAGGGTTACATAGTGAAAAATAAAAATATATATTTAGGGTTACAAGTTACAACTTACACTTAACATTTTGTATAAGGCTACTATTATAATATATTTAGGATTACATAAGTGAAAAATAAAAATATATTTAAGGTTACAAGTTGCAGCTTACACTTAACATTTTGTATAAGGCTACTATTATAATATATTTAGGGTTACATAAGTGAAAAATACATAATATAAGAACTTTCATTAAAAAAGCTTTTTTAGCCATTTTGTGTATAAATACGAAATATATTGTGATTAGATTTTAGAAATAAGTATAGGTATACGTATTTCACAGTTCACACTATTGTTTCTTAGATTTACAAGTTCACTTCAAGATCTTGGGTTTTTTAAGAGAAATGTCACTTAGAAATTTAGGATTTTCGGAGTATTTATTAAGATATGTCTAAAAGGGAGTAGAGATAGAAGGAGTAGATGGGCTAGGGAGAATAGCCAACGAGAGAAAGATATCACAAAAAAATCGCCAAAAGATCAAGTCACAGCATATCCAGTCAGCAGAACATTGTTTCGCAAAATACGTGTTGCATTTCGCAGTGATTTCGCAATATCAAGGCCCAAACTGGACTTTTTGCATGGAAATACCCCTTGTTTGGCGAAATTTTGACTGTAGCTACGAAATTTTTGCAAAATTGCAGACCAATTCCTACGTACTGACATTTCAATGTCCCATTGCAAAAAAAAACAAAATTTGGAGCAAAATTTCGCAATTTCAATCTACATTTTGTTCCATGGTGTGGAGGGTTTATCATGTGGGAGGTAGGGAACATATCCTATTTTGGGGGGATTTTGATAAAGGATTTCAATGAAAAAATGTGGGAATTAAGATTTGGAATTTTACTAGCACAAACCACAAGCATAATAAATACACACAGTTATGCAATAATATCCAATTTACAACACATGAATTGCATAGTAATTTACTAACTCATATCAGTTGTATGTTGAGTTACGCACTGATTCTCCATACAGTATTGAGTTGATATGGTAGACATTGCTCCCATGACATGTACATTATGTAAGGTTAGTTGTATGAGTTACGTGTTACACGTATCAACAATATTATAAGTGTACGATACTCATTTGTATTATGTAATAAAACACGACATATTTCGAATTTTATTGAAAATTAAGTTTCTAAAATAAAGTCTAGAAAATAATAAAGAGGTGTTATTTAATGATTCAAAACATTTTTGAAAGCTTATCAAGTAAATATTTTAACTTATACAGCATTAATACACACAAATATTTAGAAAATTAAATAACTCATCAATTTTTATTACTTCCAAAAACAAAAATATATAGTTCCACAATATTTTATTTTATATATGTTCACATTACTCTTTAAAAGAACGTCTTTCACTAAACATAAATAACTAATTATAACAGTACTTATTGTAATAGCACTAGTGATTAGATAAATTGCATGATAAAAGTAATTAATAGTGTTGTAATTAGGCATACACAGTGATAATAAGTAGATCTACATAATATACTTATAGATATATGTATAGTTAGCATTAAATATCAAAATTGTAGGCAGTAGAAAATAACTTTTTTAGGTGAAAGTGGAAGAAAATATTAAGAAAAAGAGATGGAGAGGCTGCAAATGGTAGAAAATGGAAGAGATTGGTTATACTTACCTTGATTTGGGTTGATTTTAGCTCCAATCACCCAAATGCACCTTCTCTCTTCCCAAGAAGTAACATCAGTCATTCTAGCAAAAAACGGTATACCCATCGTATATACCTTCAATTTCAGTCTGTACTGTGAAGTCAGCAGGCATTTTGCACCAAAACCATTGAAACATGGCGATATTGGCGGTATAGTCGTTGATATACCGATATCTGCATGCCTATCGATGCGTGCACATGTCTCCATATATGATGGCGTCAGTATCCAGTATTTCGGTCGAAGAATCATCGATATCAATGATATCTCGTTCCTTGCTTCCAAAACCAATAAGCAATGTTCTCCTTTGAGCTCAAACATTCAACCCATGCTCATATCACCGAACTTAGTGACATGATGTTCACCCGTGAGATGAATAGGTGGGTGTGATATGTCTCATTTATATAGATGGTGATATCTCCACATGACCGCATTAGAGGCCTTCAATTCAAGCAGAATGTACTATCTTCAAAAAGTAAAATGATACTTTGATATTATACTGCAGGTCATCTCATCCCATGGCATGTTTTCTTAGTGGAAATAGATACTCGATGAGTAAGACATGTTCTTGCAGTTAACATACTCAATAGTTAATCATCATCATCATCATCTAAGCATCAGTCCCAACTATGTTGGGGTCGGCTACATGGATCCTTCATTTCCATTTAGCTTTATCATGGGCCATATTCTGGTTAAGATGTAGAGATTCAAATTCTCTCTTTATAAGCTCATCCCATGTTAATTTAGGTCTTCCTCTTCTTCTATTTATTGTGCTTGACTCAATAGCATTGCTTCGTATAGGCGCATTAGTCGGTTTGTGTTGCACATGTCCATACCATTTGAGTCGGCCCTCGTGCAACTTGTCCTCAATGCTCACCACCCCCACTTCAACCCTGATATAATCATTTCTCAAGCGATCTTTTCTTGTCTTCCCACACATCCATCTCAACATTCGCATTTCAGCCGCGTTCATCTTGTTGAGACCTTGTTTCTTCACCGCCCAACATTCACTCCCATAGAGCATGGTTGGCCGTATAATTGTTCTATAAAACTTACTTTTTAACCTGAGAGGGATCTTCCGATCACATAATACTCCAATTGCACTCCATTTCAACCATCCTGCAGTGATCCTGTGACAAACGTCATTTTGGACATCCCCATCTATATGAATAATAGAACCCAAGTAACAAAATCTATCACATTTTGGTATTTCTACTCCGTCCAACTTGGCTCCATCATTCACACTGCGGGATTGGCTGAAATTGCAATGCATATACTCAGTTTTGTTCCTACTAATCATCAATCCATTTGATTCCAATGCCTCTCTCCACCGTTCAACTTTATCATTTAATCCATCTTTAGTTTCGTCAATCAAAACAATATCATCAACAAATAACATACACATACTCAATAGTTAATAACCTCCTAAAATTTAATATGACAACCTAAATTGCATTGATCACTTACCTCGAGGTACTTCCCAAAAAGTGAAATAATGGTAAGAAAAATTACTAGAACATACTAGACAGGACCGAATATACAAGAAATATCACGGTATTTTTGTTCGTCATTTCATATATTATTCCCTTAAATCACCCTAGTAGACTATAACTAGTACTATGTCAAATGAACTTAAACCAAGATGAGACATTTTATGTTAAAAACATGGTGAGATAACTCATTGATACGCATTTTAGGAGCTTCTATATAACAATTGCAATTTAGCATCTTGAAGTAAGAGCAAATTATAGTTACTTATGGAATCAAAGTATAGAGTGTGGGCTCTACATGTGATGAATGTGACTAACTTTTTTTCCATCCTACCCCATGGACTTGTAGAGTTGATTGTGACAACAAATCCACAATTTATATAACCAATAAGTTATTGTTCCATGAGAGTTGTTGAAGCTTTTTATCTTTGTCTTGGTTAACCTCAGCTTAAAGACAAACTTGCAATCTCTTTCAAGTGAGATATCCATCTTACAAGCTTGGAAGTTGGAACCTATGTTTTATATGCTCCACCTCGACAGGGAAAGGGGGGTATTAAAATATGTGCATATTTGTTGATGAGTCACACTATGAAGTTGGGGCTTGAGTTGATGAGTCACACTATAAAGCTTTGGGAGAGGATTATTGAGAAACAAAGATGTCAAACAACTAATTTGGTTTTATGTAGGGAAGATCAACAACAAATGCTATTTTTCTGATAGGGAGGCTTATGGAGAAGTATAGAGAAAACAAAAGAGATCTTCATATGATTTTTATTGATCTGGAAAAGGCCTACGATCGAGCACCCAGTGAAGTGTTATGGAGGGTTTTACATAAAAAGGGTGTGCCAATACAACACATTGACTTGATTAAAGTCATGTACGACGACTCAACTGCAAGTGTTAGAACTGGTAGAGGAGAGACACACTTTTCCTATCACCTTTGGGGTACATCAAGGATCGGTACTTAGCCCATATCTATTCATTCTTGTTATGGATGAGTTGACAAAGTATGTTCAAGACGATATCCTTTGGTGCATGTTATTTGTTGATGATATCGTGTTGATTGATGAAAGGAAAGAAATATTGAATGATAAAAATAAACTTTAGAGGAATACATTGGAATCTAATAGATTCATGCTCAGCAAAAGCAAAACATATATGCATTGCAATTTCAGCCAATCTAGAATTTTGAATGGTGGGGTCAAGTTGGACGGAATGGACATACTAATATCTGATAAGTTGTTATGGAAAGGGAGGGTGAGGTTCAAGATGATGTTTTTCTCAGGATCACGATAGGATGGTTGAAGTAGAGGAGTGCAACTGTAGTATGTGACCAGAAGATCCCTCTGAGAATAGCTATATGACCACACATGTTATATGGGAGTGAATGTTGGACAGTGAAGAAATAAGATCTCAACAAGATGAATGTGGCCGAGATACGTATGTTGAGTTGGATGTGTTGGAAGACAATAAAAGTTTGTGTAAGGAATGACTATATCAGAAACAAAGTGGGGGTGTTGAGCATCGAGGACAAGTTGTGTCAAGGCCATTTAAGATGGTATGGACGTGTGCAGCACAGACCAACAAATGCACTTATTCGAAGCAAGGTTATTAAGTCAAGCACAATCAAAAGAAGCAGTGACAGACCTAAATTTACTTGGGAAGAGCTTATAAAGAGAGATTTTGAATCATTACATCTTGATCAGAGTATGACCCATGACAGAGCAAATTGGAAAAGAAGGATCCATGTAGCCGACACGGTCATGGTTGAGATGAGGCTTAGATTATGATGATGATGATGTGCATATTGTGTAGGGCTTGAAGTACATGACTTAGTAATACCCATGACAGAGCTGATTGGAAAAGAAGGATCCATGTAGCCGACACAGTCATGGTTGAGATGAGGCTTAGATGATGATGATGATGATGATGTGCATATTGTGTAGGGCTTGAAGTACATGACTTAGTAATACATATATAAATGTGGTAGTAGAAGCTCAAGAAGCTTGAAAAGTTCTCATGACAACTGTATAACTAACATGCACCCACAACCCAGTGATTTAATTGCTGTTTTGATCTCCCAAAACCCTTTCAATGTTAGCTTTAAGTTCAATTTTGCTGGCTTTAGTATTTTTCAATCAACTTTGTCAATTTCGTAATTTATACTTGGGTCTAGATTGAATTAAATATTGGCCTACAATGAAGTATCCAAGATCTTCCATAGTTTCTCTGCTTCACTCATAACCTGTCAAGGTTCTGTTATTAAGCTTGAGGCTTGAGTTGCCTTACCTGCTTAGAACTATGCTGAGAGTCAAATGAATATAAAAAAGAACATGAGAAAAGTTCAATGCTGAAGGGAATTAGATAGAGAGTACAAAATAGTAAAAACATATGGGTTGCAAAGGCAAAATGATTCTTATAACTCTAGTATCTGAGGACAATGCTTCAAAATTGTTGATAAGCATACCATCCAGGTCATACAAAAAGTTGGATTAATAAATCACTTACAGCTTTGGAAGATCAGCGTCGACAATAGCTTCGCTTAGCATTTTCTCATGATCTTGGATGTTCATTTTCATTTCACGAGTTAGTTTTTCCTGTGAGGGAAGTTTTGCAATGCTTGGATAATAAGCTCTTGCTACAAAAAGCTGATCTTTTAATCTCTTCACCAGTGCATCTTTCATTTCCTCTTTGTGCTCAACAGCCCAAAGGCAGTAACTTCCAAACTCAAGCTGGCACGATTTCTTAGTTTCTTCGGCAGCAAGCCCTTTGCTTAAAGTAACACTTTTGACATTTTCCGCAGAGTTGCCTTCCTGGAATAAACCAAAAGAAGAAGAGAAGAGAACATCCATACGAATTAAGTTGACCTTCGAGAAAAAGCAGGCAAACAAAATGGATATAATAAGCCAACCACCAAAAGAAAGTGGAACAACGGGACTAAATCTACTGAGACTGATTTGATTTATGAATAAGTGACGAGAATTGGAGATAACAAATTGGATGAGCTTTTCACATAAAAGCCACTGACATAACCCATTCCAAACAGATATTGGTTTCATAAACTCAAATAAGTATATGCTAGAAAAACTTTTGTAAATATAAGATATTTAAGCCAATCATAATTGTAGGACTTACGCTGGCATGAGACACAGGAGTTGTTTTCGGAGTAATTTTTTGAGAGCTATGACTATCTGCATGGAATCATTTCAACGAATAAGGTAGGTTTAATGTGTTTAATGATTCGACTTTATAGAGAATATAAATGGGGTCAAAATTCCGTACCTTTTGGATGCAATGAAATTTCCCCTTCCCTTTTATGGGTATTGATCATCACATCTCCACCTTTTGTCTTTACTGCATCAGGCTTGGTATCCTGGCACAGAACTAGACAGTCAATAAAAGGCACAATAAAGCATTACTGGTAACTTATAGTAGCAATAATGCAAACATCACTGGACATATTTTTTATCAGATTAGCAAATAGGTTATATACATGAGAACCATGCATTTATTCAACAAGGAAAAGAATAGGCAAGCTAATACTTAATACTAAGGAACTAAAGGATACAACTAAAGAAACAAAAAAAACGATTATTGAAGAATAAACAGCCCAAACTGCGGCAGGGAAAGGCAATCTCCTGACAAGTGTAGAAAGGTAAAAGAGAAGGACGTGCAAGGAAGTTAAATGCAGCAGGTGTGGCAGATAACACAATGTTAACCTTAAAGTATTCACATCGTTTAAGTTTTTCTTCTCTTGGTAACAATTGCATTATAGCAGCATTGCACCATCCTTGGAGGAACCAGTATCTACATTTAGCTTAAAAGTAATGGTTTGCTACTATTTGAAAATGACCACTATCAAATAGTAAAAACAATCATCTACGACAACAATTCTGAATCAGAAGCCAAGACACGTGTGTTCAACTATCATCTGAAGGCATTAGGACCTACTTACAGGTTAGGCAAGAATAAGCCCATCCCCGGTTAGCCTTGTACCATTTTTGTTATATCTTCACAAAGGCATGAACGCATGGAAAACAGGTGCCAGATACGGATTTACACATCCCCTCTTCATTGGAACAAGGTCAAGATATTTTCCTTTGTCTCTATTGTCAACATTGGAAACTTATGGAAGCATTATTCTCTCGGATGGCTTAACAGTTTCAAGGACACTCGGAAGTGGCAGACAAGGCCTCGACCAAGAATATCCACTTATGCCGACATGAGCGTTTTCACCTTAATTCACTACTAGAACTATAAGCTCATCTTTGACAGCATATGATTGCAATTCAACACCACCCTGAAAATTCCAGATAATCTATGTTTCTCCTCTGAAGTCAGCACAATGATAAAATGTAAGAACATTTTCATTTATAAGTTTTCTATTTGACCAAAGCCCTTAATGTCTTTACATGATGACCCAATATGCATATGCATGTTACAAGCTTGCAAGCTAAGATGGGTAAAAGACAACATGGAAACAACATATCACGGAGAAACTTTTAACGTCTCAATACCTTTCAATAGATGTGTCTCAGTCATATATTGTTTTTTCTTTGAATTGTATTATAGTTTTTGCTTGACATATGTGGTCATCAATCATCATCAACTGAGCCTTATTCCAAACATTTGTAATATAATATGTAAAAAACAATGGGCGTCAATGGGAAACAAATTCAAAAATAAACCAAATATGTAAATCAGCTATTTGCCCCAATTTCAAGGTCCAAAAGGATTCAAATGTATGCGTACCATTCTACCAGAAATTAACATACTGCCACATTATATTGCCAATTACGTAACTGAAATCTAAAAAGCAAACATAAGTTATGAAATACTTTCAAACAATATATAAAAAATAGAATTGGACTCTTTGTAGTATCTATTTCAAGAAAGTTATAAAGAATTACTATTTTGTGTATGTAATATAAACTATAGTTTTACTTTACCATACATACACCGTAGAGTTTAAAACGCTAGTCACATGAGGTGAAAGTATGACATCTAAATATATCTACTTGTCTGTGGGTTGCAAACTGAGAAGATGTTGGTTTCCAAAAACATGAATCAGATGAATAAACATATATTCTTATTTCTTTCGTTGTAAGCTGAAGCTTGTCAACAACTATAGCAAGAACAAAGGTATCAGTACTTGTCAAGGTGCGTGCCTACGAGGCAAGGCACTCTAGGGAGGTGCCCCTTGCCTAATTTGTCATCTTATGTTATATTTGTTGATCCTATTACATATTAATGACTTTTGATGGTCTATTTTCTTGCCATAGTGTTCAAAAACATATATTGTTGTCTATGTTATGTGCCAAATATGGTTTTCTTTTAGGATTATCTTTCTTTATACACATTTGTCGGTTTTTCATTTTTGCGCCTTACCACCTTCAATTCAAATTCTAATTTGAGAGTTATGTTTTCGGAAAGTCGCTATAGATAAAGTTATATTTCTTTATTGATTCTCTATCCTTTCAATGTTTAGTAGTATTCTTCTTGATTGGGCGATATTGATCAATAATATTACAAATGTAATAGGTTATGTTCTCTTAGTGTAAAATATGTATATATCAATGAATTAATCGTATATTTATGGATTTAGCTACAAACACACGAATATATATGAAATATAACATATATATGAATGGAGAAATGTTATTAAAATCATAACACATGTATACATATAGGTAAATTGTAGAGAAATTTTATTATAAAGCCGATAGGCACAAGGCGCCCAGCTCATCCTCCTTAACAAGTATGGGTGCCACCTAATAATATAGAAAGCAAAGGATAATATGTATAATCTTAGGCAGTTGTCAGTTCGTCACTCTTAGGAAACATAATTTAGCTTTTCACCTATAAGCCCTGGGGATTAAATTGAGCAATGATTTGGATGGCTGGTTCACATTTCGGAAAGGTTTGCATGAATACCACGAAGACTAAATTATTTAAGTATTGAGAGGGTTGTAGCATGATAAACTGAAATGAGAGTGAATAGATCATATGAGTGTTGTCAGAGCTGTTGTGTGATAAACTGAATGAGGACCTGGCGTGGTTCAGGACTTCAGGGTAACCAAGTTCAAACCCCTAATCGCTTCCATAAGTAAAATCGTCCTATTTAGAACCTCTTTGGACGGTTAAAAATAAATAAACAATCAGAGCTTTATCAAAAGAAAAATTAATTTACAAACTGAATGCAAAGTTTTAAAAATCAGTTTGAAGGTTGGAAAAAAAATAGCTGAGAATTTTGTTTTATTTTGATCAAAGATAACATTATTGAGCAAATATTTTCCCTTAAAGAAATATGGAAACCTATATTTGTTAACTACAGATTGGAACGAGAAGATTAATGCTGGGACTTTGTCATGATACTTGAAAATTTGCAAGAACTCGGAACACTAGATGGACCGCTAAACCACAAGATACAAGTATCATCCAAACAATAGTGTCATCAAACAAATACAACATTTGGCATCTAGGCTTGTAGACTGCATCCGTTGCATTGAACGATTAGCATATACATCGATCAATGATTTCCTATCATTATCTCAAAAAATCATGATATTGACATATACATATTTGCAACCGTGGTACAGGACGTCGACTTTGACAGGTGTAGAACTAAGCTAAAAAATTGTGAGATTCTGATTCAAATTGGTAAAATCATATCACCTTTAGCTGAAAAAATCATATATATGTAATTTCTTCAGCAATAAATGTGAAACATGTCTGAACATACATATTCTTAATTTGTATCTAAATTTGACTAAATTAGACTTGGTCTGCCTTAATTTGACCTAAGTCGGACCTAATCTGGCAAACAAGACCTAGTCAGACCTACCTTCATCTAATTGGCCTTACATTGACATATTAATTTGGCAAAATCAGACCTAATTAAAATAGACTTGTTCACCCCCCCCCAAAAAAAAAAAATCAGACCTGATTTGCCATTAGACATGTTTTGGCCTATATCAGACATATTTCTTTCCTAAATTGACTAAACTTGATCTAATTTGACCAAACTAAGAACTGATCGGTGCTAATTTGGTCTTTAAGTGTCTTGAGTTGAACCTAAACGTCTTCAGTCATATTAAAATTTAGGTGCCCGGTATAAGTGGCCTACCTCGAGCTTTTGTTGGGTGGGGGGGTGGGGGGTGTAGGTGTGCCTAGGTGGCAGCCTTGATAACTATGCCTAAAATTAGACCAAAATCTTCTAGACAAAAGGTAGATCGAGTAGAGGATGGGTAAATGCAGTAGCTTTATCTAGAAAACAAACAAAAAATAACCATAAAGATACTAATTATAAGTTCCAATAGGTTTTTTCCAAGATATAAGTAGCAGCAAAGTTCTTCCATCAAAACAGCTGCAACATCCTCAAAGTTGGTCAGGATCTAGGTAAGTCGTCGACTTTTCCAACTTTTCTATTGGATCGGGCAGGCATCATCGACATGTGGGTCGATAATGTCATCAAAGTATCTAAATGTAGAAGTTTACCCAGATTCAACATCATTGACAATCAACATCGACAATGTCAATATTGTTTGCTCAATATTGTGTTTGCAATACATGTCAATGACAAGTCGACAACACATGGCATACACCTTTGACACTTTTACACGAAACTTTGACCACCCTAGAAAGCAAGCAGTTTTTTTGATCTCGTGATGGCGGATTGGAAAACCATAAGGCTATGTATGAAATGAAAAAAATGCCAAAATCTTAACTCTGTCAAAACCCCAGATATCTCACTCTTAAAATCAAGCCAGCGTGGATCAGTTAGTATCATTTCATCAAAGCAAAGATACTTAGTAACTAGAACCAGATTTCATGAGAAGGCCTAGATTGTCTTAAAACTGGTCTGCATGATTTGAGATCTTATGTGCAGTTCTATTCGGTATGGCTTTGGTTATTTTTGCACAGCCCTAATTATCTGTGCAATTCTATTCGGTATGGCTTTGGTTATTTTTGTACAGCCCTAATTATCTACGTAACAAACATGTAAGTCAAATAAATAAATAAATCTAACAATGGCTGATTACTTTGCTATATTTAAGTATAAATGAATCAATTATTAGCAAGAATTAACCAAAAGTGCCTTAAGACATTCACTCAATCAACTGTACGGTAGATAATCTTGACAAGCGAATAAGGCGGAGTGAGCAAGCAATCAGCTGACAGGGCAGTTCATTGTCCCCTCAAGCCCACATGAAGAAGACAAACACCCACCCACCCACCAGTTGGATTAGAGGTGGACTAACCTAGCCTAAATTTCCATCAAGAGCATCAACTCACTGAACAGGGCATGTAAGTTTTCAAATCATGTTGTAGCCTCCTCTATTTTAAATTTGTTGAGCATTATATCACTGTCATTAAGGATATTTCTTTAGACATGGTTCGGTTTCCTAATCCCTTCTCATGTCAAGCACTGCCGCAATGCCGATCTTAGGCATTTGCCAAAATACCATAAGATAATCTTTATTGTTCAGTTCTGTGTTTTATAAAGAATGCATAGCTTGGATATAAAACCAAGCTGGGTGACGTTTAAGATAGAATTCATTGGAGATGGTAGGACTGTTAACTGTTGTGAGGCAAATAATGGCACTGCAATGGCCGTATAGAGGAAATCACTTATACATTATAACGAAAAACATACATCATGAACAAGTTGGCTTAGTTTCAAATTTGCAGCAAGGAGACAAGTTAAACCCATAGAAGCATCTAGTTGCCTCAAACGCTCAGGCATCCCAGGAGGACTTGCCTAGTATTTTTCTACCTACCGCCACTATACAGTTACTTTAACTTGACCGTGATTTGACGATTGTGAATGCAAAAAGCAAGAGACGAAGTAGCGTGAGTGAACCTTTGGAACGGCAGGTGCATAATTCCTGGCATCCTCCTCAACTATGTTTTGCCTAGCATCCTACAGAGCAAGGAATACACCTATCGTGAGAGACGAAGTAGGCAAACAGTTATTGTCGGTTGGATCTGAGAGGCCACATTCGACAGGTGACTGATGCAAGATCCGTGTCATCTTAAGGACTAGTAATAGTACACACGATGGACGTGTTGGAATGCGACCTTGGAGTAATTCTGGAAAGAACTCGCAGGGCTGTCATTATAGCCGTTGAAGTCAGCGTCCTGGTTAGACCGCTCATCCGTCAGATAACCTGAAAAGGAAACAGACGCAAGCAAGCACTCAGCGCATCAGTCAGGATTGGGAATGAATCTCTAATGCGAATGAACAGGGCCCGGTAAAGAATTCGACCCCCACACTGTGGCAGCAGCAGCATTTACCAAACACTCAAAACACTAAACACGGGAACAGAATGACAGATGCCACCAAACCCTCATTCCACGGGAGGCGGAATCTAGCGCCCCCGGGCCAGCCCCACGGGCGGGCGCGAGGCGCATTGACGCCGCCAGATCTCGGGGCGGGAGGGGAAATCGGGAGCCCGCAGCGCCAGATCTGAGGACGCGGGAGCGTATACGGCGGTTGGAGGTGGGAGTGTGTGGGAAGTGTGGAGGAGTTTGGGACAGCGTACCGGTTGGGAAGCGGTTGTGGAGGCCGAGGAGGAAGGCGAGCGGCACGAGCAGCGAGAAGAAGACGAGCGCGAGCACGGCGGACGCGAACCATTTCCACCTCCGCTTAGCCGGAGGGGCTGATGCGGCGACATACGACGCCTTCATCCCTCCCCACCACCTCCTCCTACTCCCCGGGATCGATCCCGTTCCACTCGCGCTCAGTTCTATTCACGGCACATCGGCGGCAGAGACCGGGTGTCTCCCCATCCGGCTCGGCACTGGCACTCCCTCCGCCACGACCCACGCATTCGGTGCTGGTTCCCGGATCGAATCTTTGCCGGCCGGTACGGCTCCTCTACATCAGTCGACCGTCCTTTTCCTGCCCCGTCGTCGTCTTCTTCTTCCAATTCGTCGCCTCTCTCTTTCCAAAATCTTGCTCTCTACAGAGGAATGAGAGTGACGGAGACCGAAGGAAGGACAAGGAAAAAGAGAGAGGTGAGGAGGCAGTGATAGAGAAAGAAAAGAGGTTGCTGGTGTTGCTAGGAGGAAGGGGAGGTGAGATGAGGAGATCAGGGAGGAGAGATGAAAATACTAAGTGCGAGAAAGCAAAAGCAAGCAAGAAAGAAATAAACAGTTGATTATGACTATTTTTATCAGCAGTGTGGGGGCTGTTGTGTAATGTTTTTTTATCCTGCCTATCCACCTTTGTCCGGAATTTTAACTTATAACTGACTCCCGTGCGTCGGCGGGCAAGCACACCTGCATTAGGTGATTTCCTGGTTCAAATGTGCCTACAGGCTACAGCTAGGCACGCCTGTAAGATTTTGCAACATTCATTTTTCACTTTTCCGTAGGGTGGACGCATGTTTATGAAACACACACGAAGTGACGTTCTGGTTATATTAATTAGATTTAGATGACGCTCTAATAATACAAGCGTCAATTTGGCATATGTTGTCCCCTTCTTTAATTTAGAAAAATTAAAGTCAGGAAAAACTAATTAAATGCTTTGTTGATTGGAGGCATCAGCATCTACTTTTTTCATTAAACAAAGTCATTATGCTAGCATATCAATCCAATACTAACCAGACTTCCAATTTATGTCTACACTCCAAATTAAGGTCATGATGTTAAAAGTAAGATAAAAAAAATTTAAGGTTAATTTGACATCAAACCCTACCATAATTGATGAATGCACAAACTCGTCACATAAAATTGTGAACAGTAGGCATGTGGGCATTCCGTTTCAAATTAGCTTCTATGAGTAGCAAATTGATATCTTACCCATATTTATGGGTATGCTTAACAATTTTTTGCCCCTTGGCTTGGAGTGATCTTAGGCTACATTCGGCTAACAAAATGACTAAGTTTACCAGTAGAATCAACTCATAAGTGTTGGCATCTCTATTGTTATGTTTCCTTTATGTTTTGTTGTAATGATCCAATTGTCCTACTTATCTTGCAAAGGATCGCCACCATCATAGTTGTATAGCCATCAAAATAATACAACAAATGCAATTGCTAGATAGTGATCAGTGTGGTCAAATTGAGGTGTGAATTGGTCCTTTGTGTTGTGTGGAAATGGCTGAGTGGGGTTTTGACACCTCATTTTCAATCACCAACAAGTCGTCATGTTCACATTAGCGAAAATCATATAACAAATGTGTCACACAAAAAGAATTAGTTGTACGTTAAAATCAAATCAATCAAGTCTTGACCCATTTCTTATTTGTTGTCATGTTTAGCATTAGTTAAGATGGGATTATGATAGGATATAAGTTTGTATTATAGTAAATTGTGGATTTCCTCTATGGTTCAAAAAATATTTTGTTTTGGAAATTAGTTTCATTTTTTATCACAACACAATGACCACATGTGAAGATCACTCCATGCAACTTGCACGTGCAAGCTGAGCATGACCTTCATGAACATAGTTGATGATTTTGGATCGAGCCGGATAAGCAGTAGAAATCAACGTTATGTGTGCATGAAGGACATGTATCCTCATGCACCTCATGCAACAAAATAGTTGCTCATAAAATTGTGAATGTAATCATGTCTTTTCAACCAAAATTGTGAATATGTATTGTCCCTTGAAACCATGACACCTCCATTCTTCTCTTGACATATTTTTTCAAGAGCCATTCCTCTTTACCATCTACAAAGGCCTAAAAACATTTTAAAGACTAGCCCAAAATCAATGAAATGCTAATGCACTCCGTAGTCTTTATTGCGATGGAACTATCTCAATATTGGGATATCTTCATTTTGTTGTGAGCTCAAAATGACCCTATACACCTGACCTAGCCTACACGGTTACCACTGTAGGGGTATATTCACAATGCCTACTTGCAATCAACTCACGCCCCCCATATATATAAACACCATGGCTCATGACTCTATATCGCATGTCCATGTACACTCCACCCATAATGTAAAGAGTATGGCTCGGATACCACGACTTATGTGTGGAGCTACATTCCATAGCACTAGATAATAGTTAGGGATGTTGATTGTCCCAACAAACCAACTTAAGCATCATTCATATATTTAAATTACACCTCAAACACCCTTGGCAAGGACTCCCCAAAAATTGCCCATCATCCTAGTACTCCATCTAAGCCTGCTAACTTGTTAGATCCTTAGGAACGTTCTTAATTATAAGTGATACAACTTGTTGATATGTGTAAAACCAGACATTCTATCCGAGACAAATTTATTCAGTGCCTAAAATCATGATACTTTATAGCATTTGGCACCCCCAAATCACCTGATAGAGGTGATATTAACATAACTTAATTATGAAAGGACGTCGAATATGGGTGAAGATGAACACATAATGGTGGGGCAATATGTCCACAAAGAAGGGAGAGGGATAAGGTCACAACCCTTTATAATGTTCCTTAGATGTTGTAATCTCAACAATCCTTTGTATAGTAATACTTTTATGTGGTTCTAATAAAAAAATCGGTGGAAACTGATATTGTAGTAAATGTTGGTGAAAGAAAACTATTGCTACCTAACTTAGATCAAATTTTTGGCCCTAGTGTCATTGGAATACTAGATCTACAAGGTATGACTTCTAGAGAAATCACAATTCTATTGTCTAGGTATGCCTAGTAGAGATCTACAATACTTTTCTATGGTTGATTATAAGTGTATGTACATACAAACTTAGGCCATATACCACAAAATACACCTAGTTTGGTTGAAAATGCATTTATGGTTTAGAATTGGAAAATAAATAGGACAAGAAAGTTCCAGTGGTAATATGATTATATTTTTCACCCACATAAATCCTAAATCCAAGGTATGTATCAGGTGAAAAAAAAAATTCAAGGTATCATCACCAACCACCGTAACATCGTTTGACCCATTGCTTCACATGTTTATTAACTACTACCCCTCAAGTCCGAGCATTTCCCATACATGCACCTCCTTTACAGTTACTTCCAATCTTATGTTTGTCATACCACTTACACTAGTCTTACAACTCCAATATTACTATATAAAACAATGGCAACCCTATAAATACACAAGAGGTGGGGTTTTTGGAAAGATGGGTAGAAGATGGGCAATACATGTTAGGATGGTGGTTAAGGGGGGCAAATATTTTAAATGAAATCGAACAAGCAAGGTCTTTCAAACTGCCCTTTTAGTTTAAACAACTCAATGTAAAAGTTAAAAAAAACTTGTATAATCAATTAATTTTATCCTTATATCTTTAAGGCTCAGTGTTGTATGTATTTTTTTGAAACACAGACATGTGTATTTAATAAAAAAACTATCACACACACAACCACGTTTTCTATTTGGTTTAAAATCGTATTATCTTGAGTATACTTTTTAAGCATGGGTTTAGTCATTTCAATTCACTAGATTTCAATTCTATTAAATTATGTTCCACTTAAAGTCAAAACAAGCAACCCTAGTTCTACAAGCATATTTATATTATAGACTACAACTTAACTAGTCGAGGCATATATACCTTATAATTGTCTTTCAGTGAACTAGTTTACATAGTTCACTAGTTTACATAGTTCAAATTGTTAGGGAAGACACTGTAGCGGGTTGTGGTGTTAGGGATCATGAATTATGGCATCCACGACACACTCAACAGCCTTGCATTTTAGCCACTTAGTATATCTACATCAGACAGACAGTGAAAAGTGAACGATGCATGTTTGTTCCCTAGTATGACATGACCACATAATCCCCCTTGTCACGACAATGGAAAGGATTAGATACAACTACTTAATATGGAACGTGTATCATCACTTCTCAAGGATGGCGAAGATGCCTCCCACCATTTGAGGAGTATATTGTTTAGATTTTAGAATGTTTTTGACTGTCCTTATATTAGTTCGGTTAGACAAACTCAAAGAGATATAGATTTTCGTAGTGTCAATATACATGGTAGAGTCTAAGATCGGTGGTTCTTGTGGGGCGTTCTGATTTTTTAATGTACAAAAACCACAACGGAGTACTAAATTTCGTTCTTTGTTTGTTGAAGAACGAGATGAATATAATTCCCTTACATTATTTTTTTTTTAAAAACATACGGTGTCCATATTGTTTCCATTAGTCAACATGACACATGAAGCAAAGATGCACATGGTCTCCGAAATAGTTAGAATACTCGATTCAATCATCATTATGAATTGAGCCCCAAGTAAAACCCAGATCACCAGCTAGTTACATCAGTTGTTTATCAATCAATCATCCATGGTATATGATTGGAGGAACGAGGATAATCTCGGGATTTTCAGACATAATAAGAATCTCGCATTTTGGTCTTCATCAAAATTTTTCTGAATGTCAAAATTCATGGTAAGATGGTAGACACGAAAAAAAAATCTCACACTTACAAAATCCAGCAAACCAAACATAAAATTTTACTTTGCGGAATTTTGAAGATGTAACATTTCAGTAATGCAGGATGGACAGAATACAAGATTTCAGTAAATCCTGCTAACCAAAATTCCTAGAGAAGGATCACTCAAGTATGGTGCCATTCGGCTGACGTTGTTATGCTTATTCACTACTCAATAGACAATCCAGGTGCGATTTTTTTCTTGCTACTGTCAATATTCAGCTGAATCCGTGACGCGCCTGTGTTGCGTTGGCTACGCTGGAAATACGTGTGGCAGACGCGGCGGTCGGTCGGCTGGGTTAGCAAACCGTTCTACCTCACACCGAAACAAGCAGCCCGACGCGGGAACCAATTGTCATAACGCCATCCGCCGTTGCCGTTCTCCCGATGTGCATCCAGCTGTTTTCACCGATGCATACAGCAATGCATCACTCACAATTCACTCTGATCCATTATAAACCATGCTGAGGAAAAGCCCTCCTGGTCGACTTTCCCTTTTTAACACGCATCGCCATACGGTTTTATTGTGGTGGTCCATCGTCAGTTCGTCACGCCTTATGTCGGCGTTTCGTCGGCTAGTGTTTTTTAGGAGGGTAATCTTGAATTTAAGTTTTATTTTAATAAAGGGGGTGTTGTAGGAAGAGACGACCTTCCAAATTCTTACAGATCAGCCGTCCGCTGGGAGTCCATTACAAATGTGGGGAGTGCAGAACATGGTTAGACCAAATTTTTTGATCCCTAACGGGGGAGAGTATAAATTAATTTCGTCACCTAAAATGCACCCTTGATGCCGGCTGCCGCCATGCTCTCGTCCCATTCTTCAGCAAAGGCATTTCTGTGTAGTTGACTATTCACGCCTTTGAACATGACGTTTCCATAACGTGCATCTTTGGTAGACTACGTCCAAATCATTGTATGATGAAAATGAATCTGGTTAGTCCAGATCTGGTCCCATTGTTGTTCAGAACCCAGTTTGACTTTTGTTAAGATCATATCAATTTTTTTTATAAGTTTTGTTAAGATCTTATCATGTGGATTCCTTTTATTTATTGTCATATTCGTATACGCTAATTAGTTTTGGATTTTTAACCCGGTCAGCGTTAGCGCAGCTGGTAAGGCACGGTGTCCCCCTCCGGGGGGAGCCGGGTTCGAACCACGTTGTGGAACGCTGGATTTATCACCCGCCAGTTATCCAGACTATGGCTGGAAAAAAGATGCGGGCTCTGCCTAAGACAGTGAAAAAATTCTTTTTTTTTTGTTTTGGATTTTTAATTCATGGGCGTGACTTGCCTAGTCTGGATTCGGAGATTACGTAGATTGGTATTATTTGTGGGTGTGAACTCATTTTACTCCAGATTTATTTTGGAAACCACACGTTTGCTTTGCTGTATTTCTAAGAATCATGTATTTATGTCATCCTGTATTTGTAAATTACTGAATTCTTAAAATTCAGTAAATACATATTTTATGTTTGGTTTCCTGGATTTGTAAATATATGCATTAATTTTTTTAAGTCCACCTGCTAACGGTAGTTAGATTTTGACGTCCGGAAGAATTTTGAAAGAAACTAAAACGCAGAATTTCTATTATGTTGGAAAATCTCAAAATTTACTACGTTTTCCGAATCCTAAATTGATGCTAAAATACAATCCAATACAGTAAAATTTTAGAAACCAAACATGCCCTATGTGGCAACCCAAACAAGAACTGGTGAAAACCGAACACATCTGAGGCCAAGGGTCTATTTGGTACAGTACAATTGTAAATGCTGATGTTTGAACGGCACAGACTTTTGCTTGAACTGTTGTTCAGTATGATGTTGCACAGTGCAGTTCTATGATTTTCAGGTACAGTTCACTGCTCCCTTCATCTGAAAAACAGGAGGGAATATGTACCGCGCGCGCCCAAAGAAGGCTGCAATTGGCTGCTATAACTGCTGCATTACTCAGCTGTGACCCACCATACACATGTACACACTCATCACCAATAAACAAATAACGAGCACCTTTTTCATTTAAGGTAGCACATACATTGATTAGCTTACGCTGTTTTTTATTCTATTCTTGCACAACTAATCGTACAATGTAGAAATAACGCACAACTTAGCATTTTGTGGCTTCAATTGACTTCACTTAAAATCATTCCATCAAATAAGAGAGAACAAAAGCAATGAATCTGATATTCATGTAACTAAACAAAGCATTCGCACTCTAATATACATAGTTTATGTTTCAATGCTTTGCAAAACATGCTTAGGATACCTAATACATCTTACCAAACAAGTCCTCAGTCCAATACCAATTGACAATTAATGTTTGGTTGAGGTCTCAAGGTGGCATTCTTGTGATGTAACTGTTAGCTATATTCGCCTAGCTAATATTAGTTAGCATGCATTAAGCCCAATGTAGGTGCAATTAGTGCGTTTTAGATGCGGAGAGAGTAGTTTTCTTCTTTTGTGCAAATAGGAACGTATTTTAGTTCTGCATTACCCACTTTTAATTTGGTTGTGTTCTTTATATGTGGGAGTGCATGTGACACTAGTGTCCAAGAACTCTAGGGGAGAGTATACTCATCCATGTGGTAGGTATGTTATCACAAAACACACAAATGTGTGCACACCTCACCTCATCGAACTGGGCTCATGCACGTATCTCAGGGCCGGTCGTGGAAATATCTTTTGTCACAATCAGATAACTACTTAAATAATTATTTAATTAATACTTTCAAAACTAGAAAGAGACTCTTCGTATTATTTTTATGTGTACAAAAGTGGTCTTATGATCGTGTCAAATTAGGAATAAAATTTAGCTTGGAAGTGATATAAATAAGGCCACCCAGGTTTAGGGTTAAACATAGATCCAAGAAAACAAAGTATGACATTTGTATTTCACAAACCTACTGTCTACTGCCTGCTGTCTTCCTTAACTGCTTCGTGCTATGCAGATTTTTCTTGTGGAGTTTGTCTCCTGAACATGAGAAATCTTCTTCTTCGCCCCCTTTTCTTTTGATACGATCTCATTGGGTGGCGATGTCTAATGAGTGTTGAGTTGCATCAGTGGTGTTGTTATTTGTCATACTTGTGTGAACAAAAGGAGGCTCTTCACAGGCTCGTGACCGGATCAATATTGGAAGGATAATGTGCATCCAGAATATAGCAAAATACTAATTTCTTTAAGTAATCTCTCTCTTATTCAAGAGAAGGATATGATTCAAGTTTCTAACTCACTTTTATTGTTTCTCCGACTCTGTTTGTTGTTAAGTTTCTAATTTGATTCTTAAATTTGGTATGTAAACCTATAAAGTAAATGTAATTGACTACTATTGCTTATAATGACATTCTAAAATCTAACAGGTATATACAAATTGTTTATGTCGTTAATTAACATGGCTGGCCATGTTATTTACCATCTTATGATTGACACTTCTAGTATGCTAGAAAAATTCAATGGCACCAACCTTGCACTTTGGTATCCATATGAAAAATTGACTTAGGATGATATAATTTCTTGACTATCTTGTAAAAGATGAACCAAAACTTGATGAGAAAGATCATGAAAACACGAAGAAAATCATTGTCTGAAGGGAGGTTGATCAGATGTGTAGAAGATGTATTCGTTTCGTACTGACTAATAAGTTGTATGATCTATACTCCAAACTTCATGTCATGGCTAACAATGTTCCATAGGGTATTTTACATAAAAAATACAAAACAGAGAACATGGTGTTGAAAAATATTTTCTCCCTAAATTTATTAACTTTTGGATGCTAGATAGTATATATGTTTCTAATCAGGTAAATGATTCTG
Organism: Alisma plantago-aquatica; assembly: GCA_963693085.1. Classification (NCBI taxonomy): domain Eukaryota; kingdom Viridiplantae; phylum Streptophyta; class Magnoliopsida; order Alismatales; family Alismataceae; genus Alisma; species Alisma plantago-aquatica. The sequence continues at coordinate 456,018,731 of OY856411.1, read as the reverse complement.
AATCTTGTTTCGTAACATCTCTAAAGAGGATATGTCGTTACCTGAAAAATTCAATGTTATGTATATCATTGAAAATTTCCCATGTCTTTGGAGGCTTTTGGCCTGGATCTCAATCACAATAAGGATGGCATAAACCTAACTAAATTTATGATAGATATCTCAATAAGGGAGGAACACTTGAAAGAGTATGTGGTTAAGGTACTTGTCGATGTCAACCCTACTATCAATCTTATAGCTGCTAAGAATAAAGATAAAAAAAATTAGAGCATACATTAATTCTAAGGCCAAGATCCAGGAGAAATCAAAGAACAAACCGTGTTGGACTTGTGACAGGTTGACCATTAGAACAAGGATTGTCCTACAAGGAAGGAAAAGAAAACTACTACATCTAAGGCAGTGGTCAACATGATGACTACTTTATTGAACCTAAATTATGACTACATTTCTATAAAATATGAAATTCTTGTTACTTTTTAATAGCTTTATTAGATCACATACACTGGGGATAATGTACATATTTGTTTTGATAAGTCTCTATTTGTGTCTTACCAGGCCTCTTCAGTCCCATCCGTGAGTTTGGGTGATCCAAATTCTATAGAAGTCAAAGGTGAAGGACTGCTGCATCTTTAGTTTTCTTTGGGAAAGGTTCTGATACTTCATAGAGTCAGACATGTTCCATCTATTCATCACGATATAATTAGTTGTGAAATTTTAGTTAAATATGGATTAAGGATAGATTGCAAATATAATAGAGTAAATATTACTTGCGTTCAAGATGGTTTATTCTTTGTCAAGGGGTACTTATGTGATCTAGAGATCTTATTTAACTTTCATGTAGAACCAATTGTTTCAAGTCCCATTCTTAATTTGAATGATACTTTTGTTTGCTTATATCTTGTTTCATGTGATATATGTCGTTGTTGTTTGGGTCATGTGAATGTTATCCCAATAAAATGTACAATGAATCTTGATTTGATCTCTATATTTGAAATTAATATTAGTAGATATGAAGTTTTTGTGTAAGATAAGTTGCCTAAAACCCTTTTTATTTTGTCGATAGGAATTCTAAAATTTTGGATTAGTGCATATTGATATATGTGAATTTATAGGATTGCAACTAGGGAAAGCAAATGTTATTTATAACTTTAGTTGATGATGCTAGGAAAAAATGTTATGTCTATTTTCTTAGAAGTAAAGATGAGGCACGAAAACATACAAAATATATAAGAACAAGTGAAACACAAACAGGTAAGATACTTAAAAGATTGAGGTCTGATAGGGGAGGATAATATACCTCAAACTTATTAGTGTAGTTCATGAAGTTCTTGCTCCTTATACACCACAATATAATGGGATCAGTAAACATAATAAGAAAACCCTTATAGACATGATAAATACTTTACTTCAAACTTTAGTAATCTTTAACTTCATGTGAAGGGAAGCTTTTAATAAAACTTGTTGTATTCTGAATAGAGTTTCCCATAAACATGAAAAAAATCAGTCCATTTGAGTTATGGATGGGATGAGGGAAAATTTCAAATATTTGAGTGTGGGAGTGCCTTGAAAAGGTACTTGTCCATGAACACAAAAGTAAAAAAATTGGGAGTGAAAATAATAAATGCCTTTTTTGGTTATGTAGAGACAAATTATGCATATAGATTTTTACTTGTGAAAATATGAAATATCAGGCAATTATGTCAATATGATAATGGAACTTCATGTTGAATTTTTTAAATATGTTTTTGTATAAAATCTAGCATTCCCAAAGAAGTTTCTCAATAGGATCCCATTACCACATGTTCTATTCCCAAGAATGTAGAAAGGATGAAAAATATGGGGGATGACTCAGAACATGTCACTCTTGAATCTAACAATTCTGAGGAAATGGTTAAACCAAGGAGGAGTAGATGGCCTAGGACATCTAAGGACTTTGGAAGTGAGTTCCTCAGTTACAATGTTAAGGATGATCATGTTGGGTTTTACGTGGTCAGAGTAGGCAGTGGAAACAAAAAATTACTTGACCATAAACCCATAACCAGTAGATCGCATCAACATCTATGTAATGGGAAGGATGATTTTAGCAAGTTATACCTGGTCCTGAGGCTTTCTCAGTGACTATACCCCACAGCAAGTGCAGTCTTCAACCACCTGTCTTTGATGACATCTGTGCAGCTCCTTGTCTTGACCTGGACTGCGATTGACTGTCATCCTCCTGAGCAGCAAAAATCTCCTACCTCTATAGATAGTTCACACAGACTAGCTACCGGGAACTCTAGTCATCTTGAAGAATAAACTAGAAGGATTTGTCCCCTTCTGTTAGCGTACTATTCACCAACACACCCTCCCACAACTAGTTGCTTTTCTACAGTTGTCTTTCCCTCGATGTTCCTCCCTGGATGGGTAGAACTTGCTTGGGCTCTCTTGGTTACCGAAACTAGAGAGGACAACAACTTTGCAGAGCAATTGATGTTCTGAGTTGTGTCTCTGTTGTGTATCTGGAGAAGCCCCCGGTACCCCTCTATTTATAGTAGAGGATAGGATCAGGGTTCCTAGTTTGTGCAGGAGTATAAGGGTCTGGATTTTCCATGAATAATTTGCATTGTGGCAGGTGAACCGATCGGTTGGCATAGTGAACCGGTCGGTTCACAAGCCAGACCTACTTGCAATTGACTTTCCTAATTCATTTCTAATTAATGCAAAGATTAATTCTTATCCCAATCAAATTGAACAAGTGAAACAGGAAACTTTTCTCATGAATAGAGAAACCCAACACATGCTCATTTGGTCCAAGTAAACCGATCATTTCACCCAATAAACCAGTTGGTTGGTAATCCAGATAGTGTAGAACTCAATCAATACAATACTCAATCAATCTGAAACTCTAATCAGTTGGTTCAACACTTGAACTTAATGATTATTGAGTCAAGTCTATTGATTGAATGTTTGATTGAGTACCTACACACTTTAGTAATCAATCCAAACATCATTCATGGATAAAATCCTCTTCCAGGTTAATCCTATGTGTGTGACCCTATAGATCCCATATTAGGTTAGCACTGAATGTCCATAACTAGCTTATGATATCATAAGCAAAGATAGGTTCCTAGTCGCATGTCAGTGCTACCCAAGTGAATGGAAAGTTAGAGAACAACCTTCAACCTACAGTCTGTCAAGTGAATATGTAAGGACCCTGACCTTCGTTTAGGGTTTACCCTGTTTGCTTTGCTTAACCCTGATGCTTTGATGCTTGTTAATCACCTTTGGTGGTGATTAGGGTTTGTTTGAGCCTTGTTGAGAGTTGGAGGGGCTACTTGCATATAACCCAAGTCTAAGGTTTTGTGGGCAAGTTTGTCACCTTGTGAGGTGTTCCTCTATCTCCTTGCTTCCTCTAGTGTTGAGAGGAAGGTTTGGGCTCATTGCCTGAGTTCTTTTGGGCCTGGTTGAGCTTGTTAGGACATTGTTGAGTGTTGCCTTTGCTTCTTTATGCCCTGTGTCGGGCAAGAGCAAGTTGTGTCGCCCTGGTGGTATATCGCCCATGTGTATCGGCCAAGGAGTGTGTGTGTCGCCCATGGTGCTGGGTGTTGTGTCGCCCATGATGTTTGACCTAGCTTTGACCTTGTTTGTGTCACCACTAGTGGACACTTGGTGCATGATGCTTGCATGTGGCAATGACCTTGGACATGTGTTAAGGGCTTGTTAGAATAGTGGATCGTGTACTAGGACAAGTGTCCCTAGGTGGGCGACACCTTGCTTGGTTCTACCTTGTTTTATCCTCCCTTTCCTTCTATATAGGTGGTTCCTTTCCTTAGCTAGGAGTTCCTTTGGTCCCTTGGTTCCTCTCCACCTTGGTGTGCACGACACACCCTTCTTCTTTGCAAGTGGTGGCCGATACCCCCTTGGAGGAGCAGCTGGTGGCCGATAGCCTTGGAGTCTTCTTCTTCCTTGCTTGGTGGAGCTTGGAGCTTGCTTAAGGCAGGTTGCATAACTTCTAACCCTAGCTACATTATCTCCTTTTCTATGATCTTGCTTTTATGTTGTGGATAGTTTTACATCTTGCTTAAGCACCCTTGTTGGCCGATCCCTCTTGTGGTTTAGAGTTTCTTGGTGAGCTTGTATTCTTGACCCTCCAAGGTTTTGGGTGCCTTGTTCTTGAGGTAGAAGATGACCTTGTGTGAGTGTATCTTGGATGATATGGGTTTGGGGAGGTGCTGCCCGACAACTCTCTTGACCTAGTTTGTTGGGCGATAGGCCTGCTATGACGGTCGATATGTTTTGTTCTTGTGACGGGCGTCACATTATCTTCTTGTCTTGTGACGGCCGTTAGGCCTTGGTCCAGTGAGTTGCACGACAGGATTGATAACTACCTACCTTGAACGTTATCTCCCTTGGGCGTTATTCTTGGTGGGTTGACCTGGCCGATATTACCCTGTGACGGGCGTTGTTGGGCTTCCTTGTGATGGGCGTCATGCTAGCCTATGTCGGCCAATAGTCATAGTTGTGACGGGCGTTTCCCGATAGTGTGGAGTGCCTGACACCCCCCCCCTAACGCGTGATACTCCTCATGTGACACCGCGTTGCGCGCTTGGTTGCCTTAATGGCAACACAGCGTTGCGGGATGTGGTGTGTTGATCTTGGGTGAGGGCAGGTGGCCCGATACACCCCTTTTAGTGAGGGTTCTTGGTATATTTTGTGAGGGTCCCTCGTTTCATGAAAAACAGCCTAGTTGTATATATATATATATATATATATATATATATATATATATATATATTGTTACGACCCCATCTGAGCTTAATTGGTAAACTAGGGTTTACCTAGACAATTGCAAAGATTAATTGGAATAATCATTCTTGAAATCTAATTAATGACGATAACACAATTAGGATGTTTTAACTATGATAAGAAGTCTAAATGTTCTTTTGTCTTGAGAATTAGGGTTTGAGAAACATAAACCCTAATCGACCCAAAAATAGGGTTTTGATGATGCATGAATACAGAATTTGATAAGTAGAATGTCTCACTAAATGATTTTTAGTATTTTATGTGTAACTTTGATTTACTTAAAATTTGGATATATAAAATGTAAACAACATTGGAAAATATCATAATTTTTGAAGAATACTCTGACCTGTTTATCGGCCGAGTTTCAAACTCGACCGATCACATTTCCAGATTTATATAGTAGTGTGGTAATTGAATTTTATATTTTTATTGGTATATACAATTGATCTCAAATTTTAACTGTGCTTGAAAAACACAATTTTAGACACTCTGTTAAATTGGAGTAATTTTTGGATGACTTTTTGATCTCTACAGTAAGGGTGTCGGTCGAGTTCTGTGCAGGACAAACTCGGCCGAATATATTGCAGACTGCAATATAGCAGTGCACTGTTCGATTTTTAATTAATTATTGGTAACTAGAAATGATCTCAAATTTTTACTGGAGGTCTGGAACTTCATTATGTATAACATATAAAATTTCCAGAATCTTTGGAGCTTCTGTTAGCTATTCAGTAGGTGAATTATAGAAGCTATTGTGAAACTGAATACTCAGCCAATATAATTAAAGTTGAGTGTTGGGTCAATATGCAATTGACCCAAGCAGCTCCAATTGACTTATATGATCGACCACACACACACACAGCTCTCATTCATCGTCATCCATCCCATAGAAATGAAAATCTAGAGAGAGAGGGAGAGTTAGGGCTTGAGTGGAGAAAGAGGAGGAATTGCTGACCTAGGGTTTTGCGGTCCGAGGAATGGTGAAATCAAGTAAGTTTAGATCCTTTGCATAGACTTTTATGGTGAATCTTCTCTCTCATGTCAAGATTCCGTCCATGCTCTGATTTGATCCAAGATGATTCCGAAAGTCCCTCTTTTCTCACCCTTTCTTCATAATCCCTCATTTTCAAGGTTTCCTAGTTGAATGGAAGAAGAATTGGGAGATTTGCTATGGATTTGATATGAGTTCGAGATCCCCTGAGTTGAGCTGCAGTTTTGAGGTGTTTTCACACCTTGGGGTGAGTGGGTTCTTCCTTTAAATAGTGTAATGCACGAAATTTGATTATAGCATCCAAATCCCTAATTGCTTAGTATGTGATTCTAAAACCTAAAATGTCCGTTTGATTTAAGATTGTTGCAAATTGATATGATATGGGTTCCTTCTCTATTTGAATGATTCCTAAATGGTAGATTCATATCAGAAATGTATACAACACTTCCTAGTGAGAGTGCTTTTCAGATTTATATCAAATGATGTGATTAGGGTTTAACCTAATTGAGACATCACTAGAGTTTCAACCTTATTGAAAAGGGACTAGTAATCCTATAAGTGGTTAGGATGTACCTCATGGGTTATCTTAATTGAATTCTATTCTTGATACATGATATCTCAGTGAATGGTATGAAAAACCTAAATTTAGTTAAATTTCCATGGTTTCACATCTATATTGATTGTATATGATTTGTTGGAAACAATCTTTATTTAGTGAATGCTTATATCCTATGAAATCCTTATGAGAGCCATGTGACAAGTGATGAGGCAAATGAAACCCTAAGAGTAGGGTGATGGCATGTGATGAATGAATAAGGCAAATTAAACCCTAAGGATAGGGTGTTCAATGAATCATGTTAAGGTGATATGAAAGGTTTCAATATGAGATGTGGTGATGCTTAATTGTTGAATTGTATGTTTCTAGTGCATTTAACTTTATATGCTTATTCTCTCTGAGTTGATATCTGCATACTGCAGGGCTACTTATTTTCAATACATATCTCGTAAATTGCAGGTGATGAGATATGACATGCCCTGGAAAGGGATGTTACTGAGACATGATATATGTTGAATACATGAGTTATGATGCTTCTTATGATATGATATGGCAGGCCGTGTGAGCCTTGTGAGAAATGTTAAATGAATTATGATTTCTGTTTAAAATGTACCTATAATGTTAATGTTAGACTTAGGTGCCCTGAACACCGTAGAACCCCTTTGGGAGGTCTGCGCCTTAGGGGTGAAACTCGTGTCCAACATCAACCGTGCAGAGTCATGGTGGCACGAGGAAAGAGAGGCAGTGTTCAACAATAATCCGTGCGGAGTCACGGTGGCACTGGAGAAAATAGGGGTTATTCAACATTAATCCGTGCGGAGTCACGGTGGTAACCCAGTGAGACTCTCCGCCTGTGTACTCAGGTTAGAGGAGGAGTCTAGAGCACTCGGAGTAGTGCATTGAGGCCGGAGAGCCTGTAGGCCGGAGAGCCTATGCGCCTGTAGCAGAACAGGACTGGCGTCAGACTTAGCATTTCCCGGGTGTGTCGCTAAGTCTTGTACGGTGTGGTCGTAGTGCACTGCGAGTCTCTATGCAGAGTACACTGCATAGATCAGGGCATAATCTAAAATATGATCATATAGGTTCACAGAGTTCCTTATAAATGAAAGAGTTAAGGAAGACTAGAGCATAGTCTTCTAGTAGTTATTCTTTGGATGCAATATTTACATTCTTTGTTATTTCAATCATATTGTTTTAGAACTGCTCAGTGTAGTATTTATTGTTGTTAAATTTCATATCGTTTACTCAAATTATATATGTAATCACATTAGTGCATTAGTCTGTTTCCATGAAGTACTCATTCACTGAGCGAGTAGGCTCACCCCTCTACTCAAACATTTTTAGGGTTAACCGCGTGGACTTGGAGATGGTCAGAGCTTCAGTGTAGATCTGCCACAAGAGTTGAGTACAAGATTAGTTGAGTCAGTCGTTCCTTGTCACTCTAGGTCCTCAGTAAGAGATAAGAGAGAGAGTTGTAATTACGATGTGTAATATTGTTCCTCTTTGATATGTATGCTAATTAACAAGTTTTATGTGCACAAGTTGTGAAAGACATCATGAATGTTTATACATGTATCTTTTCTATTGAAGTCTGATTAGTAAAAGAAATGTTCAAATTCCTTTGTTAAGATGTTATGTGGTTCAATGCGGGGAAACAAGAGTTTTAAAGAAGAGAAGAAAAAGTTAAGGGTGTTCTTTGTGTTACATATAAATCCTATCTTATGCCTTAATCTCACAATTGAGGAAATTGTGAGATTGGGGTGTAACATATATCCTTTCTTAAACAATGGTGGCTCCTTGCTTATATAATGATGATGGTAATGGTAATAGTAGTGGTAATGATAACGCTTGTCTCTTATATTCAACATGACTATATGCATGAAGTGATCACCTTGATTATTTGTTTAATACTGAAATGAGGATAAGCACAAATATGGTTTGCTTAATGATGTGCTTTATGCACATGATCATCAGTTGATGTATAATTGATAAGTATAGAATCTTTAATGTCACCTTTTGTTGATAACATGGTCCTTCTGTTAAAACTATGATTATTGTGTACAGTGACCATGCAGGTGATGATTAGACATGAAAAGGCTATGGGAAATAGGTGATGAGTAACATCACTTTAATAATTACTCTTGTGGAATAGATTGCATATATGATGTGTTTGTCCCATGATGATGATGTGAGCCTTGAAAGGCAGTGGCAATATACGATGAGGGATTGAGATCCATCCTTGAGATGGATCCGGGTGATTGGCAAGAGGCCAAGTGATAACATATGATGATTGGATCCCTGAGATGGATCAAGTTGATGTGATTACAATAAAAGCATAATGTTGAGTTTTATATTGTTTATTCTGTTATAGTTGCATGTTATAAAACTTGGTTGAATCTTGCAATCCATATAAAAGACACTAATTAATTACAGTGGAATATATCATATAGTTTGCCCTGGCCATAGATCCATCATCGTCAGGAGCTGGTGATGGTGAAATGGGTTCTCGTGCGGGTTAACCCGGAGCGCATATTTTTTAATATGCGAGGTTTCTCCTAGCCTCAAATAGAAAGGAAAATGAGTGCAGCTGCGGTTGCAGACTCGGGATATGTGATGAGCGTGGTGAACATGCCCATGGCTCCAGATATGTGATATGATGAGCATGAATGCATTCATGGCTCAGAGCACGGTGATAAGGCCCATGGCTCAGATTTACTAGCGCCGTGACCTGTACCAAGACAGGCTAGAGGAAGGGTAGCCTGTGGAGCTAACCCTATGGCTGAGGCCACTTGAGCATGAGACTGCGGTCCTGATTTGGTTCTCGTACACTGACCACGAGGGGGAAGGTTGTGGATTCCGACTCTTCCATTAACCTTGTATGGCACCGGCTATGGGCTTCACAGCCAAAGGTTGGATTTGAATGATACAGTTCACTTTCTCAGGGCATAATAAAATACGTAATCCAGCCGTATAGTAATTACTGCTTAAGGCAAAACACGGAACATTAGTTGAGGCCTTGTTTGTGTAGTTAATCGGTTATATGTTGTAGTTACTTCTATATACCTCATGTTATGTGGCAATATATCTTATATTGTAATCATGTTCCATTGAGAAATACTTGGTTATATGCCTTCTGTACATCTGGTAAGTTTGCTAAGAATGAACAACTTTAATTTGTAACTGCTCTTGTTATACTTCTTGTTAGTTAGATGCCTTATATATACACATCTGAGGTTTTGTAGCTTCGACGGGGAGATATGTTTCTCGCTGGGACAATGTTCAATTGTCTCACCTCGCTACTTTACACTCTTTTTAGGTGGTCGAGCTAGACGTGGTGGTGGTGGTCATGGAGTTGCGGCCGAGCAGTAAGAAGAGCAGTAGAAGGCAAGCGTTGGACATGCTGCTGTTTTGGATGTTTTGGTGATAGAGTCTAAAGTCATCCCTGTACTCTCAGGTCCTTGGCAGTGTTTTGGCAATGTTTCACGATGTACAACTATAGATGTTTTGTATATCCTGTTGTTGGCCGGATGTGGGCCTCCATATATGTATAAACATGTGATGAACTCATGTGATGACAAGACAGCTGTTACTCTAAGTTGTGGACACGTATCGACACGTATCAAGGCTTGTACATATGTATATAACTTGTTTTCTTGCAGGATGTGGACTGGAATGTAATAGTTTCTCAGTTTATCAGCTTTCCGCAATCAGTTTTATTTAACCCGTGTTTTTGGTAATCTGTGGTTATGGGGATTTCCACACATTTTCGCATAGCACCTCGCTATCTATGTGATAGTGGGATGTGTTGCCACAAGTTTTTGGTATCAGAACTTTAGGTTCTCTGAGTCTACAGGGATTTAGGACTAGGTTGAGTCTGTTCTTATGAGTTTTCCAGATTTTCTCATAATCATCTTCTGCCTCAGCAGAAGAAAAGCCAAGATGTCTGGAAACCATGAAGAACATGTTGATGAGCACAACGATGTTGCATCAGTTGATGGATCTTTTGGGCAAACACATGAAGATTGGGTGCCTGAGGTCCCCCAACCTGACCCAGCCATTCTTGAACATCCTGCCTACCAACAGCTTATGGCACATATGATGGCTACAATGAATCTCATGGTTGAGTGACTGCCATCGCCTCCTCCGAGAGCACAGGCTCCCCATGGAGAAGCATCAGGTATTGGGAAGACCTTCGAGTGGCTTCGCCGAGTCGGCGCTTCAGATTATGCTGGAACGGCTGATCCAGCGGATGCAGATCTGTGGTTGACAAATCTTGAGAAGGCTTTCTGGATCCTCGACATCCCCGAAGCAGACAAAGTAAAGCACGCTGTCTACCTTCTGAAGGGTAGTGCTGGTCACTGGTGGACCATTGAGGAAGAGAAGCAGCCTGGTGAGGTGATCTATTGGGAGGTTTTCCGGCGCGAGTTCGTCACCAGGTACTTCCCGAAGACGTATCTGGATGAGAAGATCAGTCAGTTTGAGAGCCTGCGATAGGGAACGATGAACATCACTGAGTACGAGGCCAAGTTCATGGATCTGTTGAGGTTTTGTCCTCACATGGCAGCGACAGATGAGGAGCGGATCAGACGTTTTGAGAAGGGTTTGAGTTTTGAGCTGACAACACATGTGTCTGCGTTGGAGAACCGAGAGCGGTTCGCTACGTTTGTAGAATCCGTCCGGAGGATCGAACGATCAGTAAGGGAGAAGAGAGAGTCTATGGATAAGAAGAGATCTGCTCAGTTCCAGGGGCAGAGGTTTGTTGGCTTCAAGAAGCCAAGGTTTGTGGCACCATCAGTGACGAAAGGTTCCAGTGGACCGTCTCAGTGGTCTCCGAGTAAGGGAAGAGGTTACGTTTCTTCACCATCGAGGGCTCACAGTACAGCTTCTGTAGCGGTGACATGACCATCTAGGCTACGGTTTGACGTTAGGACATGCTATACCTGTGGTCAGATAGGGCATGCCAAGTCGAGTTGTCCCTACAGAGATGATGAAGTGACACAGCAGCCGAGACAGAATCTTCACGGGTCAGATAGACAACAACCTAGTGGTAGCAGAGGTCGAGGATGCGGCCAAGCGTCTCAGGCAGGATCGTCTGCTCAAGGAAGCAGAGGGTGTGGACAGCAAGCAACGGCTCGATTCTATGCTATGAGTCAGCCGGAGGCGATAGTCAACCCGCGAGTAGTGACAGGTCAGATGGAGTTATTTCATTCTAATATGTCTTCTTCTTGCTTTATATCTGTTCTGGTTGACCCGGGTGCTACGCACTCTTTTATTGCCCATAGTATGCTTGAAAACTGTCGTTTACCTGTTAGTCGTAAGAAGGATAGCTTGTTGTTAGAAACCCCTCTTGATGGTTCCTCGTTGCTTCGAGAAGAGTGTCCATCTTGTGTCTTGTCTTTCTCGGGACACCGCATTCAAGTGGATCTCATACCACTTGATATGCATGGGTTTGATGTTATCCTTGGGATGGATACCTTAGAGAAGTATAAGGTTGTTTTGGACTTTGGTTCCAAGCAGGCAGTGTTTGATGATGATGGGGAGAAGTGGATCTTCCAAGGAGTTAGGAAGATTCTCCCGACGTGTCTGGTATCAGCTATGATGGCAGATAGGTTGTTACGACAAGGATGTGAGGCATTCTTAGCTCATGTGGTGGATATTGCTGTGGCTACCAAGGCAAAAGGTCCTAGTCTCGAGGAGGTGACCGTTGTCCGGGAGTTTTCAGATGTGTTTCCTGAGGAGTTTCTTGGTGTTCCTCCACCCCGAGAAAATGATTTTGAGATCAATCTGGTCCCAGGTACGCAGCCAGTTGCATAGACACCGTACAGAATGGCTCTAGTAGAGATGGCAGAGTTGAAGAAGCAGTTACAAGAGTTGCTGGACAAAGGTTTCATCCGACCGAGCACGTCACCTTAAGGTGCTCCCGTGTCGTTCGTCAAAAAGAAGGATGGTTCGATGCGGTTGTGTATAGACTACCGGCAGTTGAATAAGGTCACAATCAAGAACAAGTACCCGTTGCCAAGGATAGATGATATGTTCGATCAGTTGTGTGGTGCTACCGTGTTTTTGAAGATCGATCTATGGTCCGGATATCATCAGTTGAGGATTAAAGCGGATGACATACCAAAGTCAGCTTTCAGGACGAGGTATGGTCACTTCGAGTTCGTGGTTATGCCGTTCGGGCTAACCAATGCACCTGCCGCTTTCATGGACTTGATAAACAGAGTGTTCCGTCCGTTCCTAGATTAGTTTGTTGTAGTCTTTATAGATGACATCTTGATCTACAATCGGGACAGACAAGAGCATGAGCAACATCTTCGGCGAGCGTTGACTCTCCTTCGTCAACATCAGCTATATGCCAAGTTCAGTAAGTGTGAGTTCTGGTTGTAAGAAGTGACTTTCTTAGGTCATGTGATATCTGCTGAAGGAGTCAAAGTGGACCTGAAGAAGGTGGAATCCGTTGCAGATTGGGAACAACCGAAGACGCCAACAGAAGTTCGTAGTTTTTTGGGTTTAGTAGGATACTACCGGAGGTTTATCAAGGACTTCAGTGCGATTGCGTTACCGATGACAAAGTTGACGAGAAAGGATGTGCCTTTTGTCTGGGATGATCAATGTTAGCAAGCTTTCCAGAGTTTGAAGGAGAAGCTGACTAGTGCTCCAGTGTTAATCCTGCCAGAGCCTAGAAAGGGGTACGTTGTTTTCTGTGATGCCTCCAAGAAAGGTTTAGGTTGTGTGATGATGTAGGAAGATCATGTGGTTTCTTTTGCTTCTCGACAGCTTAAGAAACACGAGGAGAACTATCCAACTCATGACTTGGAGTTAGCAGCAGTGGTTCATGCATTAAAGATTTGGAGACACTATCTTTATGGGGAAGTGTGTCAGATCTTTACGGATCATAAGAATTTGAAGTACATCTTTACGTAGCAAGAGTTGAACATGCGACAACGACGATGGATGGAGTTGATCAATGATTATGACTGCACTATCGAGTATCATCCTGGTAAGGCGAATGTGGTAGCTGATGCGCTTAGTCGAAAGTCTTCTTTTTCTTCCAAGAAGGCATAATTGAGTTCCCTGGTATGCCCTAGGTGGGATATGTTTGCTTCTTTGTGGCAGATGAATGTGCAGATGGAGGTTTCCTTGTTAGCTGGACTTTTAGCACAGATGCAAGTTAAGCCTACGTTAAGACAGCAGATCAAAGATGCCCAGCAGATAGATGATGCAGTACAATCAATCAGATCAGAGTTCGGCAGTAAAAGACGTGATGGGTTTCATGAATCCGAGGATGGGCTAGTCTGCTATCGTAATAGGATGGTGGTTCCTGATGTTGATGATCTGAGAAATTTGGTGCTCGAGGAAGCACACACGTCGATGTATGCTATGCATCCAGGTGTCACCAAGATGTACCATAGTCTGAAGGACTTGTATTGGTGGCCCGGCTTAAAGAAAGATGTAGCTGAGTTCGTGGCTAGGTCTGCAGTGTGTCAGCAAGTCAAGGTAGAACATCAGAAGCCGGCAGGTACGTTGCAACCCTTGCCGATACCGCAGTGGAAATGGGATCATATAACCATGGATTTCGTAGTTGGTCTACCCAAGACAACTAGGAATCATGATTCCATTTGGGTGATAGTGGACAGATTGACGAAGTCTACCCATTTCCTACCCGTAAAGACAACGTATACCGTTGAGAAACTCGCTCGAGTATATGTGGATGAGATAGTACGTTTGCATGGTGTGACAACGACGATAGTTTCTGACAGAGGTCCACAGTTTACAAGTCATTTTTGGGAATAGTTGCACAAGGCGTTGGGAACGCAGTTGAGATTCAGTACCGCCTTTCACCCGCAGACAGATGGACAGTCTGAGAGGACTATTTAGATTTTGGAGGATCTTCTCTGAGCTTGTGTTTTACAATTCCTAGGCAGTTGGGATATACATCTCAGTTTGATAGAGTTTGCTTATAACAACAGTTATCATCGGAGCATTGACATGGCTCCTTATGAGGCCTTGTATGGGAGGAAGTGTAGATCTCCTTTGTGTTGGTATGAGTCTGGTGAGCATCAGTTGTTGGGTCCTGAGTTAGTGAAGCAGACAACAGAAAAGATCAAGGTGATACAACAACAGTTGAAAGTGGCACAGGACAGACATAAATCTTATGCGGACAATCGCAGACGACCTTTGGAGTTTCAGGTGGGAGACAAAGTGTATCTTAAAGTCTCACCGTGGAAAGGTGTGCTGAGGTTTGGACGGAAGGGTAAGTTGGCACCCAGGTATATTGGGCCTTACCCACTCACAGCACGAGTTGGTAAGGTAGCTTATGAGATAGAGTTGCCTCCAGAGTTGCATAGGTTACATCCAGTGTTCCATGTCAGTATGCTGAAGAAAAGCCATCCGGATTCAGGAACAGTGATACAACAAGTTGAGGTTGAGCTTGATGAAGATGTGACCTATGAGGAAGGTCCTGTGGCAATCCTTGACAGAAGAGTTAAGAAGCTGAAGAGGAAGGACTTGGTTCTTGTGAAGGTTCTTTGGCATCATCGTGGCGTTGAGAAAGCCACATGGGAGCTTGAGGAAGAGATGAGGAGGAAGTATCCCTCGCTTTTCTCTTCAGATTTTGGGGACGAAATCCCTTGAAGGGGGTTAGCTTGTAAGGACCCTGACCTTCGTTTAGGGTTTACCCTGTTTGCTTTGCTTAACCCTGATGCTTTGATGCTTGTTAATCACCTTTGGTGGTGATTAGGGTTTGTTTGAGCCTTGTTGAGAGTTGGAGGGGCTACTTGCAAATAACCCAAGTCTAGGGTTTTGTGGGCAAGTTTGTCACCTTGTGAGGTGTTCCTCTATCTCCTTGCTTCCTCTAGTGTTGAGAGGAAGGTTTGGGCCCGTTGCCTGAGTTCTTTTGGGCCTGGTTGAGCTTGTTAGGACCTTGTTGAGTGTTTCCTTTGCTTCTTTGTGCCCTGTGTCAGGCAAGAGCAAGCTGTGTCGCCCTGGTGGTATATCGCCCATGTGTATCGGCCAAGGAGTGTGTGTGTTGCCCATGGTACTGGGTGTTGTGTCGCCCATGATGTTTAACCTAGCTTTGACCTCGTTTGTGTCACCACTAGTGGACTCTTGGTGCATGATGCTTGCATGTGGCAATGACCTTGGACATGTGTTAAGGGCTTGATAGAATGGTGGATCGTGCACTAGGACAAGTGTCCCTAGGTGGGCGACACCTTGCTTGGTTCTACCTTGTTTTCTCCTCCCTTTCCTTCTATATAGGTGGTTCCTTTCCTTAGCTAGGATTTCCTTTGGTCCCTTGGTTCCTCTCCACCTTGGTGTGCACGACACACCCTTCTTCTTTGCAAGTGGTGGCCGATACCCCCTTGGAGGAGCAGCTGGTGGCTGATAGCCTTAGAGTCTTCTTCTTCCTTGCTTGGTGGAGCTTGGAGCTTGCTTAAGGCAGGTTGCATAACTTCTAACCCTAGCTACATTATCTCCTTTTCTATGATCTTGCTTATATGTTGTGGATAATTTACATCTTGCTTAAGCATCCTTGTTGGCCGATCCCTCTTGTGGTTTAGAGTTTCTTGGTGAGCTTGTGTTCTTGACCCTCCAGGGTTTTGGGTGCCTTGTGCTTGAGGTAGAAGATGACCTTGTGTGAGTGTATCTTGGATGATATGGGTTTGGGGAGGTGCTGCCCGACAACTCTCTTGACCTAGTTTGTTGGGCGATAGGCCTGCTGTGACGGCCGATATGTTTTGTTCTTGTGACGGGCGTCACATCATCTTCTTGTCTTGTGACGGCTGTTAGGCATTGGTCCAGTGAGTTGCACGACATGATTGATAACTACCTACCTTGAACGTTATCTCCCTTGGGCGTTATCCTTGGTGGGATGACCTGGCCGATATTACCCTGTGACGGGCGTTGTTGGGCTTCCTTGTGACGGGCGTCATGCTGGCCTGTGTCGGCCAATAGTCATAGTTGTGACGGGCATTGCCCGATAGTGTGGAGTGCCTGACACCACCCCCCCTGACGCGCGATACTCCTCATGTGACACCGCGTTGCGCGCTTGGTTGCCTTAATGGCAACACAACGTTGCGGGCTGTGGTGTGTTGATCTTGGGTGAGGGCAGGTGGCCCGATACACCCCTTTTAGTGAGGGTTCTTGGTATCTTTTGTGAGGGTCCCTCGTTTCATGAAAAATAGCCTAGTTGTATATATATATATATATCCTTGCTTAAACGATGGTGGCTCCTTGCTTATATAATGATGATGGTAATGGTAATGGTAGTGGTAATGATAACGCTTGTCTCTTATATTCAACATGACTATATGCATGAAGTGATCACCTTGATTATTTGTTTAATACTGAAATGAGGATGAGCACGGATATGGTTTGCTTAATGATGTGCTTTATGCACATGATCATCAGTTGATGTATAATTGATAAGTATAGAATCCTTAATGTCACCTTTTGTTGATAGCATGGTCCTTCTGTTAAAACTATGATTATTGTGTACACTGACCATGCATGTGATGATTAGACATGAAAAGGCTATGGGAAATAGGTGATGAGTAACATCACTTTAATAATTACTCTTGTGGAATAGATTGCATATATGATGTGTTTGTCCCATGATGATGATGTGAGCCTTGAAAGGTAGTGGCAATATACGATGAGGGATTGAGATCCCATGGTATGTGATGATCCTTGAGATGGATCCGGGTGATTGGCAAGAGGCCAAGTGATAACATATGATGATTGGATCCCTGAGATGGATCAAGTTGATGTGATTACAATAAAAGCATAATGTTGAGTTTTATATTTTTTATTCTGTTATAGTTGCATGTTATAAAATTTGGTTGAATCTTGCAATCCATATAAAAGACACTAATTAATTATAGTGGAATATATCATGTAGTTTGCCCTGGCCATAGATCCATCATCGTCAGGAGCTGGTGATGGTGAAACGGGTTCTCCTGCGGGTTAACCCGGAGCACATATTTTTGAATATGCGAGGTTTCTCCTAGCCTCAAATAGAGAGGAAAACGAGTGCAACTACGGTTGCAGACTCAGGATATGTGATGAGCGTGGTGAACATGCCCATGGCTCCGGATATGTGATATGATGAGCATGAATGCGTTCATGGCTCAGAGCACGGTGATCAGGCCCGTGGCTCAGATTTACTAGCGTCGTGACCTGTACCAAGGCAAGCTAGAGGAAGGGTAGCCTGTGGAGCTGACCCTGTGGCTGAGGCCACTTGAGCATGAGACTGTAGTCCTGCTTTGGTTCTCGTGCACTGACCACGAGGGGGAAGGTTGTGGAGTCTGGCTCTTCCATTAACCTTGTATGGCACCGGCTATGGGCTTCGCAGCCGAAGGTTGGATTTGAACGGTACAGTTCACTTCCTCAGGGCATAATAAAATACGTAATCCAGCCGTATAGTAATTACTGCTTAAGGAAAAACACGGAACATTGGTTGAGGCCTTATTTGTGTAGTTAATCGGTTATATGTTGCAATTACTTCTATATACCTCATGTTATGTGGCAATATATCTTATCTTGTAATCATGTTCCATTGAGAAATACTTGGTTATATGCCTTCTGTACATCTGGTAAGTTTGCTAAGAATGAACATCTTTAATTTGTAACTGCTCTTGTTATACTTATTGTTAGTTAGCTGCCTTATATATACATATGAGGTTTTGTAGCTTCGGCGGGGAGTTATGTTTCTCGCTGGGACAATGTTCAATTATCTCACCCGCTAGTTTACACCCTTTTTAGGTGGTCGAGCTAGACGTGGTGGTGTTCGCGGAGTTGCGGCCGAGCAGCAAGAAGAGCAGTAGAAGGCAAGCGTTGGACATGTTGCTGTTTTGGATGTTTTGGTGATAGAGTCTAGAGTCATCCATGTACTCTCAGGTCCTTGGCGGTGTTTTGGCGATGTTTCACGATGTACAACTATAGATGTTTTGTATATTCTGCTGTTGGCTAGATGTGGGCCTCCATATATGTATAAACAGGTGATGAACTCATGTGATGACAAGACATCTGTTACTCTAAGCTGTGGACACGTATCAAGGCTTGTACATATGTATATAACCTGTTTTCTTGCAGGATGTGGATTGGAATGTAATAGTTTCTCAGTTTATCAGCTTTCCGCAATCGGTTTTATTTAACCCGTGTTTTTGGTAATCTGTGGTTATGGGGATTTCCGCACATTTTCACGTAACACCTCGATGTCTATGTGATAGTGGGATGTGTTGCCACAAAATATATAATTCCTTTATCTCTAATATCATGAATGACCTCAAGGCATGGAGTTGTCATCCTTTCAATGTTCATTCATGCTTCTTGAACTAGAGCAGACTGTTTGAGATATATGTGAACTCAATATCATATATTGATTCACATGTGCATGCACATGCTATTCGCAGTCTCGCTTATCAAGTGGCATGGACATCATACTCCCTTAGGAGGGACACATCCCATTTCTATCACTCACACTTTATATCATGTGTCAAAGACACCCAATCATCACCTTTATAACAACCCATGTTTCAGGATTGTGTTTGATGATGTCAAAGTGTATCCAATCACATTCAACGAGTGTAGTGATCTCAGGTCTAAGAATCACAATCACCACCATCACTATGAGAGATGATTCTGACTACATGTCATGGTTCCATGTGTTACTCTCATGGTGGGTCTGTCTGATACATTGCTCTCCAACATGTATCTATGTGTGTGGTTTGATATCATATATCATGACTAATGAGACACTATCATCAACCAACACACACTCTAGTCTTTATGTGTCATTGTTGTCTATCAACCTTTCAAAATGACATTCGACTAGGGACATAACAAGAATGTACATACTCTTATCATCTCTATGATCTCATTGTACAAGTCCTTAACCCGAAGACATACATTATTGAGTATTGTCATTCTTTAGACATTCATTCTGCTCCATTATTTATCTCATAATTGATTGAACTAGAATAAATTGGAAGCTTGCCTTTGATATTTATCAAATCAATCATGATGTATGCCAATCCAATCATCATATGATTGAATCTTAGGGAATACATACCAACAGACTCCCACTTGCACTTAGAGCCAATCACCTTAGAATCATATTCTTAGTGATCTCTAAACATGTCCAACATGTTTCTGTTGCGCTAGTGCTAATCCAGTGAGTTAGCAACATTTGCTTTAGTCGGTATATTGCATGTTTCACATCTCCTCATTATACGACATTTCGTATGAGATGGAGTTGTTGTAATATGCTATCTGATATTCCTTGCCTAACAATTAGCTCCATTGTTTGACTTAGTATTTCTACTTTATCATCAATGGTTGGAATATCTATAAGTTCATATGTATGAACTTCTAGATCCATATAGTATCCTCTGATGTTAAAAACACAAGGATACTCGACATTCCTTTTATAATTAAATAGCCTTTTAATTTTACTCAAAACATTTCCACTTAACAATACTTGTTCACTTTACAATTGAATATAACTTTTATATTTTGTATTTTGTGATCAATTTCTATCATTTCGGAAGCTTGCATCAGTGTAACTAATTTACACTCAACTCTTCCTTTTATTACCATAGAACTAATCCTTTAATACTTGATAAGCACTTAAATAAGTTCTTTATGGCATTCCAATGATTCTCACTGGAAGTAGACATACATCCACTCGTCATGTCCATTACATACAAGATAACTAGATGAGCATATCATATTTTCATGTCCAATACATACAAGATGATAAATGCATATATATTTTCTTGCCATGCCTAATACATACAAGATAATGGGATGATTACATACATTATAGATCCAATTGTGAATGCATAAGGCATCTATCTATGTGTGACTATTCTTCACAATAATTTGGGACGCTAGGCATCTGGGAGACTAACTCCATGTAATATGGACAAGTTTTCTCCCACTGAATATTTTCCTACTGAATTCTTCAACATAGACTGCCAATGTATGTTCTCTTTTATCAAGTTAAGAGGTTTTCGAGAACTATCTCTATAGGTCTCTATTCCTATCACACAGGACATTCCTCTTTATTCCTTAAAGAAGGTATTTCCACACCAGTTTCTATTCTTAGAATGTTTCATTCCTCATCATCATGTGGAATATGAATACGCTCCCACTAAATCTCTATAATCACAGATCCCTTCTTTATTTCGATATATCAGTCAAACCTTTTGACTATATAATCAAAGTAAAGACTCTAGTTCTGAGGTGCTTGTATTTAATCAATCATATTGATTAATCTCTTGTAACTTATAGACTGCATTTGCATTAACATAATTATAAAACCCTTCAGGTTATGTCACATACACAACCTCATGTTATTCCTTCCAGGAATGTGGTTTTAATATTCATATTCCAAATTTCATAGTCTTCAAGTTCCAATAGCAATCATGATCCTTATGGCCTATAGCCACTGCAATTGGTTAAATAAATTCATCAAGTTCAACACCTTGAACTCACTTGAATTCATCTCAACCAATCAGCTCTTCAAATGTCATCCGCGTCAGTCTTAACTCTTAAGACCCAATTGCACTTATGGGTTTTATCCTTATAAGTGCTACCATTAAGGTCATGCCTTATTTGGTTCACATGGAAGTTATTTTGGATCTTATGGCTTCAAGCCATAACTCAAAATTTGGTTCCTCAATATCATCTAGATAGATTATTGGCTCATCATCATATGACCAATTCATCACCTTTGAGTTTGTAGGATATCATTATTCATCAAGCTTAAGGTGTTTTCTACTAGATATATGAGGTGTATCTATTACATAAGGAATTTGAGATTCCACAACACTTGTACCATATCAGGTTTCAATGTTATTATGTTGATCTCAAACATTTCAAGTTCTACTTCTCTCCCACGGATTTTTTTGGAATTCAGATATCCTTATAACAAACACTTTGTTATTGGATTGAGATTAGTATTCAACTAACATTATATGATTTGTGAATGAAGCTCTTTCTAAGAAACGGGTTTCCTTATATGAGCATTCAATCACTAAAAGACATATTGGAACATTTTCAATACCATATCTCATATGGTGTCTTTTATACCTTTTGAATGGTACATTTATTTAGTGTAAATCATGTTCTTTAGAATAATTCTAGAAGATTAGTTACTTGTTTGATGATCATGCTCTTACTATTTAGAGTATGATTCCTTCTTTGATTTAGACATTATTATTCCTTAATCACAAGTTCTCTATGATACACTATCATAGTTACTCACAAGGTTCTCAAACATTTAGTTTAAGTATCTCATACATTGATCATATCAAAGAATTAATACTTTTACCAAATTTGTTCTTCATTTATGATATTCTTGAACACTTCAAGATATTCATATTTATATTTCATTAAATACCATATCTGACATTCGTATTTATTCCAATAGGTGTGTATATACATATATATGTATTATACCTAATAGAATAGTCATTCTCCCACTACATCTAGTGAAGATTGACTTGTCATCATGCCCAATAAACAAGACATTCATATCTCTTAATGGTTCATTAACCAAGAAAGTCTAGTTTATCCATAAACATGGAACCTAGAGATGAATTTCTCATTCATTTGTTTAGATGATAATGCTAATTTATTGTTTGAGTCATCAATAACTTTTAGGTATTATTATTTTATCTCATGCATACCAAGTATCACAAGATAAATAAGGCATTTCCATAAAAGATCATATCTTTGACATTGAAACATGAACTTTATTGATGGACATCCTTGTCATTACAAGATGCAGAAATAAAAAATGTTTCTATTGGCATAAATGAAATAACAGTTTATAACTCTATTACATGCCTCTTGGGCCAAAACAAACTAAAGGTACTACTATATATGGTAGCAACACTTGCTTCATTCTTGATGAGTGTTCCTTATTGGTCCTTGCATAAAGGCCTTCACTTCTTTTTAGATTATGTACATCAAATATGTCAAATCTATCTCCTGGTATCACATACAGGTGATAAAGAGGTATTTTTAGTTTATTTCATAATACCTGAGGTGGAGACTTCCATCCCCTCCTTCTTCTACTTTAGTTCATCTATGTAGAGAGGGCAGTTTCTCTTCCAATGTCCTGCTCATGACAATGGTGACATTTGCCTCCCTTGTTCACCCCTCCCTTGGCTTTGAGTGTTGAAGATGACTTGGGTTGTTAGCTAGCATTAGAACCTTTCTTTGCTTTGCCCTTGCCCTTGCCTTTAGACTTTCCCTTCTTTCTACTAATCATCATCACATATTTGGGTTTGTCTTTCTTCATCTGTTCCTCGACTATCCTCAACATGCCCAACAACTCTATCAGTGACCTGTCAAATTTGTTCATGTTGTAGTTCATCACAAACTAACTGTAGGATTCTGGCAACAATTACAGTATCACATCAGTAGCCAACTCTTAGCTCAGAAAGAATCCCGGTCGAGTTAGGTTCTCCACATACCCAATCATCTTGAGTGTGTGAGGGCCTACTGGGTCTCCTTCTATCATGACACACTTGAATAGTGACTTGGAGACATCATATCTCTCTTGTCGTGCCTGATCTTGATACATGTTCTTGAGATGTTGAACCATCTCAATGACGTCCGTGTTCTCATGTTGTCTCTGCAACTCATAGTTCATTGAGCACAACATCAAGCACCTCACATCAATGGCATCCTCAGTATGCTTCCTGTAAGCATTCCTTTCAGCCTTTGGTGTGGTGGGAGCGAGTTCTTCTGGCTCTGGTGTATCTAGGACATAGAGCTTTCACTCTTAGTGAGAACAATTATCAATGTCCTAAACTTGTCGTGGAATTTTTTCCCATTCAGTTTGTCCTTGTCAAGGACCGATCGCAATAAAAAGTGATTGTTGTTGGTAGCCATTTATTCTACAAAAAGGAAATTTGCAATTTTAGTCCAAAACTCTTTTGATTTGATTTGATTTGATTTGAAATTTTATGATGTTTAATTAGGTCTTTAATTAATGTTCACTTCTCACTATTTTATCTCAAATTGATAACCCTCATTATCAATTTGAAAGATTGCAACATACAACCTTCTAGTGAGAAAGATCCTTATTTTATCTAAGTCATGGACCAGCGAGGGTTGTTACCCACAACTAGAATCTTTCAGGGAGGCAACTTTTTCCAATTGCATCATATGCAATTCTTGATAGATGTCATGCACAACTCCTTGCCATGTTCATCTTTATGCCTCAAGGTGCTTGATCTGATCAAGGTCACCTTGTTAAGTCCAACCCAAAAGCCAACACAATGAATACGCACCCTGCGAAGGCAGACCCACATATTCACCATCACACTTCCACGAGATAGATAGTACACCACGCGAAGGCATGTCCACACTTTGTTGATTAAGATTTTCATGTGTGCTGCTTTTGGAAGGCATCTTCAACTTAATATGTCTGTTGAGGGGTTTTAATATGCTTATATATGCATATATGTATCCAATTACCACATATATAGTACATATCATATACATGTTGTAATGAGTCCGCCTCCATGTAACCCCCAATTAAGGGAGACCAAGAGGTCACAACCATTATCTCAATTAATAGGATCAAAGGTTTGACAAATAATCAATAACAATTATCAAATTTTACCAACTAAACTGAAAACTGGTATAAAATAAAACCTTGCATACCTTTTTAAAACTTTGGTAAGCTACTCTATCCACAACCTAGATTCATTCTATCTAATCCTCCTTGCACTTTATCTCTTATTTCCACAATGTGTCACTTTACTGTTTGTTCTTTCAATTGTTGTACCTAAAATGCCAACAATCAAAACATTGGTTAGCATATAGGAATATGTTGGTATGTGGAAACAATCAAAATTTCACAAATATGGCTAACAATTTAATCTTCACAATCAGGGTAATTAGTAAACCAATTTACATTTTCAATGTGTCATTCTCCACCCCTTTTGCCCTAACCCTGGAATACCCCTCTAGGGTTTCTCTTTTGCCATTGACTTAAGGCCACCTTCTCAATCTCGAGCTTGGTGCCTGGGGGTCACCTCTCATGGTGCCCCATAGTCATGCAACATAGACCACCTTCTCATTCCTGAGCTTGGTGTCTGGGGTCACCTCTCATGGTGCCCATGGGTCTACCCTCTTGGGCCTGACCTTTATGGCATCTTCCATCAGGGTGGCATGTAGGTGCGAGAATACACATGTATTTATAATTGTGATAACCATAGTGACTTTATAATTGCAGTATGAACATCCAAACTGTTTAGTTTCAATCAATGCGATTAACCATCTGGGAAACCTTCGGGAAAACTAATGCGATTAATCATAATTAACCACATACCTGTTAGGTTGAATTGAGATAGAATAGTCCAATCAAGCAAGTACAAGAGTCCTAAAATATGCATCCAATATTCCTATCATTAATCATGCCATCAAGATCAATTAAACCTAGCTCACTTCCTAGGGTTTCTAGTCTACTTTTAGGGTTTCCATAGCAATTAGGGTTTCA
The DNA here is from genome assembly GCA_963693085.1 of Alisma plantago-aquatica. Lineage (NCBI taxonomy): Eukaryota > Viridiplantae > Streptophyta > Magnoliopsida > Alismatales > Alismataceae > Alisma > Alisma plantago-aquatica. The sequence continues at coordinate 455,993,879 of OY856411.1, read as the reverse complement.
TTTCATTTATAATATTTTAAACCCTAATTTTATACAATTACTCACAAACCCTAGTTATCTCATCTATTCTTTACAAATGATATTAAGGTTACCTTTTAACAACCTATAACCTTACTTTCGGATTAAAGGCACTATTAACATCAATTAAGTCCATTATGCCTTTTTAACATTATAACTACCATTTTTATCCTTTTAATTCATGGCAAGACCCTTAGGCCCAATTATCATCTTTGGTTCCTTTCAAATTAGCAACTTATCTCTTTTAAACACTAATTCTGCCTTTATTCATTAGAAAAATCCCAATTACCATATTAAGGGTGTTTATCCACAATTTAGAACTTTTATACTTGAATTAGCTTAGAACCATCATATTTCAGCTTAATACCTGAATTTAAACAATTAAAGCCATTATGAATCATAATTACTAACATTAGGGTTTTAAGGCCCATTAATGCTCATGGAACCCTAAATTAAACCAATTATATGCAAATACCATCCTTTTAGATTTACTATACCCTTTTTATTAACCACATGTTAAGATCAACTTTAATCATCCATATAACCCTTCCAAATCATTAATCAATAAAGATTAGGGTTCTTTTAATAGATAAACCATTAAAGATAGCATCTTTACATACTTTTTGAATTGAAAGCAGAATTAGGCTTCAATTACATTTTTATTTCATTCCTCATTTTCTTCTGATCAATTTTCATGTATTAAGTTCCTCCATCTGACCTTCCTACTAATTACTACACTTTTTGCAAGAAAAAGGTATTTTCTGGATTTTCTAGTTACAGAGGCTAATTACCTTTCTTTTTGGAAAAACTAGGGACGTCAGATCACTGTCGCGGTCAGCGGTTGACCCGATCTTATAGCTGAGGTCGTTCACATCCACTTTCTCAAAACTGAAGGCGCACACAATCCTGGGTCGTGGATATCCTTTGTGTGTCTATCGTGGACCTAGATCTAACACCCCCCCTCTTTTCTTCTTCCTCGCGCTAAAGTGAGCAGCAAGCCCACAGTCAACCCGGTGGTTGACTCTGAGGTTCTGGCCACCTGCGAGCGTGCCGATCGCCTAGGGAGCTTCGCCTCCCTCTTTCGAACTCGACCACCACATCAATTGCTCGCGAGAACCCTACTACGATCACCTCCTTCCTACCAGACTCCGACGAGGTTCTCTCAGATGACATGGGTGCTGTTCAGGGTAGAGGACGTAATTGAAGGCACAGAAACGCTCCTCTAGGCTTGCCACAAAGCTTAGGGTAGCAAGAAATCACGCTGGTACCCCCTTTCGTCCTCCCCTATATATAGGGTCAACTGAGTAGTCCCGCAGTTCGGGGACTTCTGTTCTTGTCGATGAACCCACCCAAAGTCGGGTTAGTCCTTCTCGAAAAGAACTCCTGAGGGTGATGGACTCATCCACACCTCAGGTTATGGCCTAAAACACGAGCAATTGGGATTTAAAAATCCCGATATCCCCTCCCTTCTTTGCTTTTGTAAAACTAGGAGGAAGATGCACATCTAGCATTGGATCGCTGGTCCTCTGGACCACGCGGGGTATCCAACGGCTATCATTGCTCCCCAATTTCCAAATTCTTAAAAACGAAGGAAAAAGGGTTTTTAACAAGGAAACTTGGGAAAATCATATCTCTCTCCTTGTTTAATATTTTTCACTCAAATTTTAGAAGAAACTCTATCTTGGCATTATCCACTCGAGTATTAAATTTGAAACCCAAATTCTAAAGAAAAAGAGTGTTTCCTTCATATGCAAGTTATTCATTAATAAAACCAAATTAATTGATATTTCCTCTTTCTTTTTCCATTATCTTATCATTTTGGATTCCTTGGACCTCAAGGAACCTTAAAGGCATGAAATCCCATCTTGGGGAAATATTCCTTTGTTTATATCTCTTATTTCTTTATCCCTTCCTTACTTAATCCTTTTATTAGATAAATTCCTTTTCTTTTCTTTTTCTTTTTCTTATAATTGGGCTCGATAGCCAATAAGGCTCACAAGCAACCAAAAAGGCTATTTGAAATGAAATTTATCTAATTGTGACCATTAATGCCACTTTCTAGATATTTCCAAGTATTTCTCAAAAATACTTTGCTTTTTATCCAATATCTTTTATCTTTTTCCATTATTTGGGCTTTTCTTCTTATTTGACATTATTGGATTAATTTATTAATAGGAATCACGAAATTCCTATCCAAAGGAATATTTGCAAGCAAACCCATCCTTTGAAGCAAAGCTTACAACCTTTTTAATCAAGCCCAAATTCACAAAATCATTATATTTCAATTATGAAAACACATGCAAAATTGAGGTTGTAGCACATGCTATATCCCACAAATGAAAACATGCAATAACGATAAAGCGATGATTATGGCCATCCTATTGTAGTTCCTTCGAGCCACAAGAAACTATGATCATCTAAGGTCTGCATCACATGCAACCTGTTATTGATGAAGATCTGTGCTTGCCAGTTCAGGTTGACTGGTTCAACCTTTGAACCGGTCGACTCGTCTCTTGGCCGGTCGGTTGGTCTTCTCTAGCCAGTCGTCTGGCTCCTCCAGATGGTCGGCTCATCTATCAAGCAGTCATCTTTAGTCTTCATCATAATAAGAAATAAAGCTAATCCTATTTTACATAATCTTTGTAAAACCCTGAGTTACATTCGAGGGGAGCAAAGGTAGAAGAGAATCTCGAGTTATCTCGAGTTACATTTAGAATAGAAGAAGAGAGATCGGTGTACAGACCAAGATGCAAATAACCATAACCAACCACACACATGCACATAGGGTTTATAGGTCATAACCATGCTACACATCCACCATCAAAACCATTTTAGGGTGACGTGTATCGATTGCATATATACCATATCATATATGTATATATTAGTTTGGGATCATGTGGTATTAATTGAATTTCACATTAGTCATTTAAATATTTGTATTGTATGTAATAAATAAAAGATGGTAAAACCAAAATCTGATCATATCAATTATCCCAAAACACAGAGTATTGACGTGGCTCTAATACCACTGTTGGGTGTTACGTGGTCAGAGTAGGCAGTGGAAACAAAAAATTACTTGACCATAAGCGCATAACCAGCAGATTGCATCAACATCTATGTAATGGGAAGAATGGTTTTAGCAAGTTATACCTAGTCTTGAGGCTTTCTCAACGATTATACCTCGCAGCAAGTACGGTCTTCAACCACCTATCTTCGACGACATTTGTGTAGCTCTTGGTCTTGACCTGGACTGTGGTTGACTGTTGTCCTCTTGAGCGGCAGATTTCGCCCACCTCTATAAATAGTCCACACACTACCGGGAACTCTAGTCATCCTGAAGAATGGACCAGAAGGAGTTGTCCCCTTCTATTTGCGTACAAGTCACCAACACACTCTCGGTTGTTTTTCTGTAGTTGTCTTTCCCTCATTATTCCTTCCTGGATGGGTAGAACTTGTTTGGGATTTCTCAGTTACGAAAACCACATAGGACAACAACTTTGCAAAGAAACTGATGTTTTGAGTTGTGTCTCTGTTGAGTGTCTGAAGAAACCCCATGTACCCCTCTATATATATTAGAGGGCAGGGTCAGGTTCCCAGCCTATGTGGGAGTATAAGGGTCTGAATTTTCCATGAATAATTTACACTGTGGCAGGCGAACCGGACGGTTCACTAGTGAACCAGTTGGTTGGCATAGTGAACTGGGCAGTTCACAAGCTAGACCTTCTTGCAATCGACTTTCTGTGACGTCCCAGATTTTCTAAAATTTAATTTGATGTGTGACGTCCATCATGAAAGAGACCATGAACTCCATAACAAAAGATTGAATCCTTCTCATGTAGCCTCATCTCTTCTTCTCATCTATTTAGATCCCTAATCTGACCACTCATTTATTCTCATCATCTTCCTCTTATGGTCATCTACAGCATAATGGAGAGGGGGGGGGGCGAAGTGGGTGTTTGTTCTTGCTCCTTCTTCACTCCCACACTGCAAGTAATGGCTCCTGGGATAGCTCGTGATGTGAGGAGGAGAACCACTCAGACGCCAACTTCCCTCATCACACGATTTAGGCGAGTGGTGGTGGGGATGGTCACGACATCAACTGCTCCCATTTCCTTGCTCTAACTGCAAGGTTGGAGAGAACTAGACAACCATCTGATTCGAATCCAAGGGCTACAATTTTCTCAACACCCCACTGAATCCGTGGCTAACTCAAGTCAAGGGTTCCAACCACTAGATTAGCTTTAAACAGTCCAGATCTGTTCACGCAACCCTCCCTTAGCCAAAGGGGGTGTGACACAAGCCCAAATATTGTATCTTAGGTATATAAATCATCAATAAAGCATATTATTTCACAATAATTCAAACCTAAATAACTCTCTCTAGGATACTCCAATTGCCACCCAATTTTAACCATAGATTTTTCATCACTTAAGCTACATTCCATTTCATTTTGGTGTCAAAACTTGACTATCTGACCATTCAATTACATACCTCACAAAGGCATAAACATAGGGATTTTAATCGTGATATAAACATCCATCACCACTACAACTCAAGATAACTCAACATATGAGTTCTAAATGAGCACTCTATCACATCCTACACACCTTAAAAGATATTTCGTTCTTGAAATTAAGACAAAATTCGGGTCTATCACATCATATACATCTTAAAAGAATTTTTGTCCTCAAAATTAAGCCATTCTTGTACTCCAAGGAAAAACCAAAAGGTATTCATACACAACTAGGGCACTACTCTAGGTGCAACATTCCCATAAACATCACGTTCAATACATATATGTACCACTCCTAGGAGGCTATTAAAGCATCTAGGGTGAACTACTCCTTCAAAAGGGTTTGGAAACTCATGTTCAGTCATGACATATGTCATATGTTAGGGTTGCATCCTTATCTTTACCCATGCATTAGGGTTCCCATAACATATTACCATGTTCTAAAGGAGTTAACTAAAATTAGCCCATTACATTAAGGTGTCACCACCATTTTATTGAGCTAATTGTTAGAACATGTTCAACATTAACATATGCCTTTTAGGAGGGAGTTAACTAAATTTAACCCTCTTTATCCATCTAGATCATATCAAGGCTTCATAATTGTTATGTTTTGCTAACTGTCAAACTATATTTTTCATCTTTAATAAGCACTAAGATTAACACCTCATGTAACTTGATTCATTCATATGATCTTATTTCATTGCTCATAGTAAATTGCAACATTTGCTAGTGACTTCATAACAAGATTAACCCGCAATATCACATTATCATCATTATTCATATATATGGTTAACCATCTATGCATTCATATCTATTAAACCATCTTTAAGTTTTCCATCATGTCATATCCACTATCATATCTCAGGATTGGATCACATATTACGATCAGATTTACATATATTATATCATGGTTGTGCTACACAAACTTATGTGAGTGGCTTATCAAACATATATCAAAACTTTATCTAGTCCAATTAAGGTTCTCGTGACCCATATCATGAGGGTAGTGTCATGCTCAGTCTCTCTGAGCTCACTCATCTCTTTGAGTATCATGTACACACTAGCTTTATCTTCCCTCTTTGGTCTAGGGTTATCAGGTCTATCTCATTGGCACTAGTTGATCAACTTCACAAAATCTAGCCACATAAGCACAGATAGGGCTGTAAACGGTGCAGGTACGGTGCATGTATGATCATACCCAAAACCATACTCATTTAGTTTAGCGGGTATGGGTATGGGTCTGGACCCGTATTAATAACATACCCAGACCCGCATATCATGAGGGTATAAGGTGTGGGTCCACGGGTATACGGTTCTACAAAGAATGTCATATTCTAAAATAATAAAAGTGTCATTGTTATATGAACATTATATTTAATATGTTCATCTTTTATCATTGTTTGTGTAGCTGTCATAAATAAATCATGTCCATTGTTTATTCAAAAAATTGATGGTTCATTGCTTTTGTAGTATTTTGTTACCGGATTGTCACACAAAGATAACATACATCTCACTAAAACTTGAACCTTACATCATTTGAAACTATATGATATACAAGAAACATGAAGCAAAAGATAGTATCAACTACAATCAAAGACAAAAAAACTAAAGGAGTGACCTTTTGGAACTTTGGGATTTACTCAGGGAGCACTAGACGCCGGAAGGATCTGGGAAAATTTCGCTTGGATCACGACGCTGGCAGGATAAATGCATCCAGGTTCGAGATGGTAGCGGGATTTCTGTGCTTTTGATGATCTGATGACGGATGAATCCGGAGGTGGTTGGGCACCGTCACTGGTGTCTAGGTGTTGTCAGTGTCGGGGGTGGCAATTCTGGTGGGTGTCTGAGTCGGCGTGCCGGGGCTAGAGGCAAGAGTTGGATGCCCGTCTAGAGTAACAATGTGTGGAATCTGGGCATCAGATCGAGCAAGAGTTGAGTCTTGGGTGGCAGCAGGGGACTCGATGGGCGTCAACATGGGAAAACATGGGTGCACTAGACTTTGGAGCTGGTCGGCCTAGACTCTGGAGCTCATGTCGGTGTTGGTAGGGTTGCATGGGAAGTTGTGCTGGCTAGTGTTGATGGACCAGTCACAGCTGCCCACCGGAGTGCTAGAAGTCGAAGGCTAGTCGGCTGGAATCAGGGCATGGTCGACTGGACCAGACCGAGGGAGGTTGGAAGCTGGGATGATGGAGTCGAGGTCCTAGGCTGTTGATCCGGAGGTTGGAGGTAGCGAGTCGATGCATTGAGAAACTCATGGCATGGAGATCAGAGAAGATGCCTGTGAGAGCAGTGAGCACGATGGTCTGAGAAAGCGATGCTCTGGATCGGCTGGGACCCTGAGAGCGGCAACCCTAGCCCAAGCATCAAGTGACTGTAGCTAACCCAGAAACCCTAGCTTGTGTCACCGTCGTCGCTGACACCAGAGAGAGAGGAGAAATGTGAAAATATGAATTGAGTTACCGAGTAACCAAGAAAGGGTAGAAGTTTAGAAGAACAGGCTAATATGAAAGTAGTGGCACATTGACCGTTAGATGATGTCTAGGTGGTCTTTTGACCATAGATTCTGACAAATATACATGTGTATATAAAATATATATTTATTTATTTACTAATGCGGGTACATGGGTATAACGGGTGTGGGTACGAGTGTACCCATTATTGGAACCGCTCTAATATGGGTATGCGGGTAAGCGGGTCTAGAAATCTGAACCCGTGATGGGTTTGAGCGGGTAAGGAATTGCGGGTATATGGGTAGACCCGTACCCATTTACAGCCCTAAGCACAGATCCAAAACATGATATGATATCACCATAAAAGATCTCTATCCATGATACACTATATATCATCTCTCTCTTACACGTACATCACTAGAGTCCTAGAAGGAACCACCAACCTGAGCATGAGGCTTCACAGAAACTAACATAGTTTTACCTCCTCCAGGGTCTTGGGACTCTCTCCCTCACCCAGATGGTAGGTTCTCATATTCATGTTCACATATGCACATATAACCAGCCTCTATTTGACTCTAGGGTTTGGTCCTCCCAAGGACATCTAGGGTTCAACAAGACTATATGAATCATGCATAAAGTAACTCAACCCATTCACTTAGTATTCTAGTTTAGGACACATCATAACACATATTTCTCATATTTCTCATATCTTGGAGTTTAGGTTCCCTGACCTTCTCCCTCTGGGTATCACTTTTTCTAGAGTTAACCCCAAACTGGTCCTAATACTAGAGGTCCTCCTTTGTAAAAGAGCTTGAGGCTTATTGACCGGCCTAAATTGCATGCCCAAAAGGAGTGGATTTAAAGTAGTCGGACTTTTAAATAGATAACCCGACTCTAAGCCCCCCGCAAGCATGAATGGGGTCTGATGTAGTGATCGGGGTCGAACACAGGGATAAGGGTGGTCGTGTTAAGAATGTGGAATCAAACACTCTTATACTCTAGCCGAAAAAGGGTGTAAAGAGATGTTCCCTAAGGAACGGTATCGTAAGAACAAGAATAGAAAAACAAACAAGAAAAGGAAATGAAATGTAAACAAGTATATGGGGAAACCCGGGTTGGGGTTCACCTACTAAGGTACCTCTCCAACACATACATCTTCTCTCTCTCTCGCATACTCGTATCAAGATTACAAGAAACCATTAAAATGTCTATTCCACTCTCTCTCGAGAAGTGGATAGATCTAAGTCTAAAAGAAGCCTCTCTCTCGAGATGACAACTCAAAACCTCATAGCAAAACATATGGTTAAAGCTTTAGCATTCCAACACTCTTGTGCATTCATACCACTCCATGACACGGGATAAAAGAAATATTACTCTCTCGAGATATCAACAATCAAACATCACAAGATGGTAGCTAAGCATACAAGTGAATCATCAAAACATGTGCATGGAGATAATCTTGATAATAATATGCATATTCAAAAGAAAGAGACAATATACATGTTGGGAGAGCCTTAGTGGCTACTCCCAACCCAAGTTAAGGTGTTAGCCGCTCATGCTAGCGGACAACATGACGACGCTACATATAGACAGATCGATAAGGTTCACGAAGAGGGGAAGGGGTACAGCGGATGAAGCGATAGATCTGGAAGAGAAGAATGTGATACTACATACTACTTCTTCAAATTTGGATCTACCATGTGGATGGCCTTCTCCTGTTGAAGAAGGGGTGGACGATAGTCTTCTCTCTCCTCGGCTTTCACTTCTAGAGATCCAAGACTGATGGATGGATGGTCAGAGACGAGTCTAAAATGCAGCAGCACTTCGTGGCCTCGAGATCTGATCTGTATGATCTGATGATTTAACAAGACAAGTGCGGGTGCTATTTATAGGCGCCTTCCACCGACTTAGAACCACGGTCGCGGTCTTTCCTTTAAGTGAAGGCAAGACCGTGGTCGTAGTCTCCACTTTATTTCTCCTTGGTCGCAGTCCTTCTTGGTCGTGATCCTCCCAAAACCTCGGTCACGGTCTTTGAATGACCGTGGTCACAGTCGTGGTATTTGGATGATCACGATCATGGTCTTAGTTGGTCACGATACATGTCACAGCCGCGGTTGTGGTCTTGGAATAACGGCAATCACAGTCTATGGAATAACCACGGTCGCGGTTTCTGCTTATTGCCTGAGGCTTCGAGATGTCCGGTACTCTGGAATCATGGTTGCGATTCCCAAAGACCGCGACCTGATGTCGTGTTGGTCCCTAAAATCAATAAAACAAGGCCGGAGTCAAAATGATAGAGAAATTATGTGAAAAGCTAACTAAAGTTATACTAAAAGTGATGTAAAATATATATAGAAAGTACGTAAAGTATAGTGTTGTCAAATCCCCCAAACTTAGAATCAAGCCTATCCTCAGGCTAAGTGCAGGTTCGAGAATTCAGAGAGAGAAAGAATGAACAAGCTTAAGAGACAACATAAAAGCATGACTGAAATATCCCATCCTTGCATCAAGACTGTTGTAGAGTGTATTCAATCCCTTAGGTCTCAATCTTCTCCTTTAAACTTGGAGTTTGCATAACTTCATCTTATCTGTCATAACCTTCTGTTGTAAAAGGCTTCTCCTTCTCAGCTCATCACCCCTCCCTTAGATAATATCCATACTAATGCCACACCTTTTCAAAAGGTAGCTTTCACAGCTATTCTTTATTTTCAGCCGGCCCTATGCTAATGTGTATAGGCAGGCTTGAAGCTTTTAGGTGTTTTCTCCTCCCTGTGAACTCCTCACCCACAATTGTTGTAAGAACAGTGTTTCCCTTTTTGGGCTTTTGACTTTAACTCAGGTGGTATGTGAGGTTCCATTCAGGATTGGATGTGTGTAAGCTTGGCTTCAAGTTTCCACTTACGGGCACGACATATCTGCATTCATGAGTGCAGCAATACACTGACCGGGTAGAAAATTTTGGCATCCTTTAGAGCACATCTCTCATGTTCTTTTCTTTATTTGATTTTTGGCTTTTTACCTCTCCGTTCAGGCTTGGGGTTGAGGATTTTAGTTGGTTTTCTGGGCGGCCAAGCCTCATTTTAGATATTTTCTTTGAATAGGGCAGCTTTTTCCTATCTATAAAGACTAGGATTTTCTGGATGAGAGCGTCGGGTGGGGGTGGTTGTTTAGGAGTATGACTAAGGTTCTCTTAGTTTGTAGGGGTTTCATGAGTTAAGGTTGTTACATTTATAACGTCTTATTGCAAGAATGAGATTTATCAATGTTGTTATGACTGTTGTTTTACTCATGCATTCTTGTGTATGTTGCTCATATCCTTCTCTCTTAGAGGGATGAAACACTACATTTTGAAAATTTTAGCGAGAGAAAGCGAGCTTCTAAAAGGTTAGTTGTGACAAAATTTCAAATTTTCAAAAATTATTGGTAAAAGGGGAAGTAAATGTATTAAAGGTAGTGAAAAAGGAAGGTGTATGTACATCTGTAGCCCGTTTATGAATCCTCCCCCAAACTTATCCTGCACCCCATCCCGGGGTGTCAAAATTTGAGTAAGTTGTATAAACAGGCCTTCTTTGTTTGTTTATTTGGCGGGGAAGGCCCACTTGGACTCTAGGAGCATGCTGGCGTAGATACCCCTAAGTGCATGGTATTTCTCGTACTACATATTCTCCACCTTGAGGCCGATAGTTGCGATAGCTACCATCCATGACAAGCAGAAGAACCCACATTCATTTGATAGGGGTACATGCTGAGGGCTTCAGTGGAAATATTGAGTTTTCTTGAAGTCCTTGCCTTTCGTGATGACGTACCCTCTGCAGTGATGCTTTATCATCTGGACGATGGCTTCCGTGCAAGTATTTTCCTTCTCTTTTGTAGGAGACTTTGGTGTTGTCATGTTTGTCTTTTGTTGACAACAAAGACTGCGTCGGAGCTATTATATAGAACCACAATCTTCTTCAGAAGGTTGACATGTAGCAAAGTCCAGTGGTTATTGTGAAGAATCGGCAGAAAGATATGCTCCAGCGTGGCTGCTTCAAGTCGTCATTGTAGCCGCTCCATATCTCCAATTTTCTTATCCTTTAAGATGTCGTCTACTAATAAGAAGTATGCCATGTGGGAGTTTGGCATTGAGTCCCCTAACAACGTCTAGTAGGCCGACATCGTGCTTACAGAAAGATACCCTCCTATTTTCAAAGTTTCACGGAGGTCGTCTTTTAATACGCAGATGTCATCACTTTGAAATATGACATCTCCCAGTGAGTCATCTTCTTTCAGAGAACTCATAATTATTGTGAGTTCTTACATCGACAGACTGAAGCAGCTCCATCTGTCGAAGTTCTCGAAAGAAGGCACGATTTCTCCTGTCGGCCCGTCTGGTCCATCGTCCCCCAGGTCTTCTTCAGCTTCTGCTTCTGTGGGCCGTGCTTCTACAGGAGGAACTTCGGGAGATTTTATTACTGAATGTTGATGTTCTTCTTCTATTTTCTTCACAACTTCTTTAGTCTCTATAGTCCAACCCGCCTTCTAAGCTGTAGCTCTACCCGGTTCAGACGGGTCGACCCACATGGTCTTGAGCTGTTCCCTCCGAGATATGTTCTCGGGGAGAGGGATGTCCATGTGGATCCTGTGGGGAACAATATATGCAACCATCGCCGGATCCTTGAAGAATCGGTGATCGTAGATGACCTCCATGACGTACATGCCCCGCAGTCCATGCAGGTCTTCTGCATTCAGATCTTCCAGGGGAATGCACTTGTTGATGGCTTCCATCATGTGCAGAACGATGAAGGCGCAATCCCCTGAACCAGCTTCCTCCTGGGGAACGTTCTTACTAATAGAGAACAACTTCCAGGACCCTTAGAATCTTATGCCCACCTCTTTGATAGCCCGTTGTAGGCATATTGGGATTTTTAAGGCATCCTTGGCGTCCTTCTTCTTGCAAATAAGTGAGGTGTTGTCCATCTCAGCTGTGCAAAACTTGAGCACATTCATCTTACGTTCTGAAAGATCGATGATGATTAGGGCCCAATGCTTTGCATTACGAATGGGAAGCACCACGGTTCTGGTTTCAGATCTCTAGTTAGCCGTTTGTAGCTCAGCCACGTCCGTAGCCATGTATTCTTCTTTATATAGAAGGCTTGTCAGGCGCGTGGTCTCGTTGAAGACCGGCTGCGGCTTGTCAGGGTGTAAGAATTCTTCCAGGAGGGTGGCGCAGAGTACTTTAAACATTTTCTTCTGTACCTGCACCCTCTTTGAGAAAACCCTTCGGAAGTCGTCTCTGGTCAGACGTCTACCCTTGTTGTTGTACATAATGTCTGATCCGGGTAGATTGTCATTGAGGACATTTGCCAGGACATGGATGTCTCTACAGGAGATGCGTGATACGGCCGACATGTCCATATCCTTCATCTTATAAGGCAGAGGGGGAGCTGCTGTAGGTAACTTCATCCTGGCTTTAGCTTGTCTCTCCCTAGCAGGCTCATTTGTGAAGAAGGCTGCTAGCTCACCATCCTCATCCTCAGACATTGCCTCTTTGCTATCGGTACCGAGGCTTCCTATATGGTGGGCATAGCCTTGACCACTTGCTCAGTACCCTTGAGCACGGGTTGTGTTGTGGCTCCTGGTCCATCTTCCTCTAAGGAGGCTTCAGCAGTAATGTCTTTGGCATGACTTTCCTTAGAGGTCTATCCCATCTTGGCTTATGCCATTATCTTCAATGTTTCCTCCATCTTCCCATCATAAAAGTAGTTGTGTTGCTTGTCATGAGGCGAGAAGAGGAGGAAATCGTTATTTTCTTCAAACCCAACACCCAGCTCAGCAATCATTTTATCCAGTTCTGTTGCCCTTGCTGAGTTGAGCTTTGTGACCACTTCCTCCCGATGAGCAGCTGCAATATGCTCTTCTAGAGTAAGAGTGTGTGCCAGAGAAGAGAGGTGATGTTCCGTCAGATGTTGTCTTTCGACGACAACTTCATCCATTGTCTCCTGAGGGTCGCAGATGAGGTTGAACCCCTTCATTTATGCTACTTGCTTTTTAGTCTGGGGGCTCGACCTTTTGGATGACTGGGTTCCTTGTTGCTCAGCCACAGGAGATGGCTTCTTGCTCGTGCTCCCGTCCTTTATTGCGCTGACTCCTACGCCCGACCCCTCCACGTTGTCGTCATGGCTTGAGGGGCTAGCTTGTGAGCACACAGGGCTGGCTGAGCGCCTAGCCTTCTTTTTCTCCCGCCGGGCCTCAAGTTTTGCGTGCTCCTGGTTGAGCTTCCGGCGGTCTTCTTATACGCCCTGGTGCTCTTCTTCAAGGGCGGCAATTGCTTCTTTGTATTCCTTGCGCATTTGCTCGTTGTCTGCGCGGATGGCCTACCTTCTTTCCGTAGGAGTGCCATCTCCTCCTGCATCTTTTGCATCATTCTCATCATCATCCATTGGTTGCTTAAGACTTCTTAGAAGAAGTCAGGGAATGCCGTCGTCCTTTCATCCAATGCTTGTACCTGCATTGTTAGAGATGACAAGGATGTAGAGATTTTATCATTAATTGCATTGGTTTGATGCATGTGTTCCCACATTGCATCAAACCTTGTACATAGAGCACCCCCAAAAGAGGGTGCCTGTCGTTCTTGCTGATGCAGCTGCTGCTCCACACATGTCGTTGACAAACTCGACATGAACAACTGCCTAAATGGTGGCAGTGGGGGCATCTCCCCTGATTTCTCTATTTCCGCCTCCGGTACGGCATGGGAGCCTTGTCTTTTTGGCCCCGCCTCCGGTACGTCTGTTGGCTATGGGGCTTCTGGATGAGGTTCGCCCTCTCCTGCCTCCGGTACGGCTTGGGATCCTTATCCTTCTAGCTCTACCTCCGGCATGCTGGTGGGCCATGGGACATCTTTTGTAGCCTTGTTCTTCTCCGCCTATTCCTCCACTACAATCGTTTCCTCTTATGGCGTGTGAGAGGTGGGGTCTACAGGTTTTGCATCTGGTTGTTGTTCTGCGGCTGTCTCTTTCTTAGCTGGCTTGATGGTGGCTTCAGTTTTTCTTTTTCTCCACCGCCAGTTTCTTTCTTGGCTCCTGGTTCTTCTTTGTTTTTAGTGCTGGGGCACTGCTTTCCCCTATTGTGGGTGTTGGATCCGTTGGTGTGCTGGCGTGTAGTGCCCCATATCTCATCTTCTCGATGTCGTCAAGAGTTGGCCGCAGTTTATGGGCGTCGTAAAATGCCATCTCAGGGAGGGGGAGTGGTTTACTTGATCCTTTATGTTTGGAATATGCCTTTTCCCCTTCAGTTCCAAGATTCCTATGCTGGCGAGGGACTTGATGTCTATGCTTTGCTGTCCCTCCATTTCTTCATATTTTTAGACTTCTCCTTCTTCTAGCAGGTAATCAGGGATCATCGTTATTTGACCGCCCATACAGAATCTTTTCGCATCACCGCCTACTTCCACCACCAGTCTCTTGATCAGAATTCTGTCTATATTCACTGGGCATTTTTTTTATCATTGACCATATGAGGAAAATGTCTCCTTTTCTGACGGTCTCGGTCTCTGATCTAGCATCTATAGTGAAGGCAGTGATCTTCTATATTATCTTGATGAAGTAGGAGGTGATTTGGGAGGATTTGGAGTTCTTTGTGGTGTGCTTCTCCTCCCTAGTCAATTTGTTCCACATGGTGTTGCTGTTGTATTTAGCTATTTCTCTTTTTCCTAGAGTAGCTAAACATAGTTTGGCTTTTCCTTCCATTATAGTGAATATCCTGTTTAGGTCTGCCTCCATCACCCTGTTGGTTTTTCCCTCTAGTCGTACTTAGAGCATGAAATCTACACCTCGTACTGCTCTTGTCTCGCTACCGGAGGTGATCTTCATCAGGAAAGACAAGAATTCCAGAGTCAGCCTCCTGTAGGACCTTACTTCAGGCATGCAGATAGTTCAGAGATTAGTGTCTTCCAGGAACTTCACCATCCTTTCGTAAATCCCCAGCTTTTTGAAGTCCTCCATGTTGAAGTAACGTGTCGGGATGCATTCTTTGTTTAAGGACATCCAGTCATAGGTAGACTGGTGCACTATGTCCCGGGGCACGAACGGTGGCTCCTCCTTAGGTACAGAGGTTTCTTCCACTGCCTTTTCTACCCTTCCTTTCTTACTGGGCATGGGTTCCTTCAGTGCAGATTTTCACTTCTTCCCATGCAGTGGACTCCCCAACTCTTCTAGCCGGTATTCAAAGGTTTCTATCTCCTTCCGTTTGTCCTGTTTCTTCCAGGGACTCCTCTTGCAGTACCCCCCCCCCAAAAAAAATCCTCTAATACTACTCCAATCTCAGCTGTATCTCCATACATTTTGGCACTGGTAGAGAGATGTTCTTCTTTAGTTATTCTGTCAAGCCCTTCACTTTCATTTCTACCACCTTTAGGGAAGTAGCCTTCTTATAAAGGGGGTCGTTGGTTGTTGGAGAAGACATTCTACAAAATTAAAACACTAAAGGAGTTTAGGTTCTGATAAGGTATGTGGAAAATTATTTTTATTGTTCTGGGCACAAACATAATCAATTAATAGCTTATCTTTATTCATCAGGATAGTTAGGTTTCAGTTTTATGAAGTAAATAATAGGAACCGCGGTCGCAACTTTAATTATAGTCACGATTATGGTTACTTTAGAGCACACCACAGTCGCAGTTATGGGTCATAAGGGAGAATCACGGTCGCGGTTTTCTTTGAAGGAACCACAATCGCGGTTTTACTGGTCGAAGGGAAAGATCACGATCACGGTCTTTTGGAACGACACGAAAAACTTCAGTCGCAGTTTCTTTTAAGAAAAAGTAAAACCGCAATTGCAATTCTTTTGACGATAATTATTTTACCCCGGTCATAGTCTCCTGAAAAAGGATCGTGGTCGTGATTTTTGCCATGGTCGTGATTTTTCTTCAGGAAAGGCTAAACTTGTAAAGATTTTTGGGTTTCTTATCAGACACCGTGGTCGCAGTTTTGTTCGTAGGTCGCGATAATTGTTCTCAAGGGAACCACAGTCGTGATTTTGACGACCGCGACCGGTTCGTCTTCTTCTGACTCTTCAACTTCTCGATTGTTCTTCGTTCATTATTATGTTTTTAGGGTTTTTAAGAATTTTCCTCTTTTAGAGGGCAACGAACAGACTGCCAAAGGGGTCGAAAAAACTAGAACAAATGATAGACGATAAAGAAATTAGGTGCAGCGGCAATCCACCTGTGAATCTGTGATGGCCGATAGTCGGTCAATCGTCAGAAGCGGAAGAGAAAGGTAGGGTTTTTGAGAAAGCTCTGGCGACGAGAAGCACAAAGAAAATGAATGGTTACCTTGCTGACAGTTTTGGATGCGATGACGGCAACGATCTCAGGCAAACCAAGTAATTCGAGGCGGCGTCGAACGACGTACTTGTGGTTTCGAAACGAAGCAGAAGTTTTAGGGCTTAAGATGAGAGTGACGAGAATGTAAAGAACCAAATCATTCAGGATTTAAGGTATTTATAGGATCCAAACCGTGACCAAACTAACTGATGGAAAATACCATGGTCACAGTTATGATCGTGATCACGATCTTCCTGGAAGGAACAATGGTCGTGGTTTTATTGGTTGTAAGGGAACAATCGCGGTCACGATTCCTCAGGATCACATGAAAAACTACAGTCGCGGTTTCGCTTAAGCAAAAAGCAAAACCGCGGTCCCAGTTATAATTGCGACCAAATCAAACAAAAGTTGGTTTCTTGGAGATTAAACCTAAACTAATAAAATTCAAAAAAAAGAAAATGAAAATACTCAGAAAAAGGGAGAAAAACTTAAACTAAATGAGAGAAAGAAAGAGAAAACAAAGGTAAAGAGAAAGCAGAGATGAAAACTTGGGTTGCCTCCCAAGAAGCGCTTGCTTTAAAGTCTCTTCACTAGACTTCATTAAAACCTCATTCTTTGGGCATTGTAGCAGGGTGTGGCATTTCTTCATTGTTTATCTCCTCTGTCTGGCTTGGTTCCTCCAAATCAATCTCAGATCTTCTCAAAAGGTCTGATCTTCATAAAACCTTATTACCCTGTGTCTATTAACCTTGAAGACTCTAGTTTTCTCTCCCTAGATCTCCACTACTCTAGATGGGTAGATTTTGACCACAGTGAAGGTACCCGACCACCTGGTTCTTAGCTTTCCAAGGAACAGATGAATGCTGGAGTTGAATAGGAGTACCTCATCTCCTTCATGGAAATCCTTGTTTTTCAGGTGGGTGTCGTGCCACACCTTGGTCCTCTATTTGTAGATTCTTGCGTTCTCATAGGCATGCAGCCTCAATTATTCTAACTCTTGCAGTTGTAAGCAGCGTTCTTGGCCAGCCTTTTCCATATCCATATTCAGAAACTTTATTGCCCAGAGGGCTTTGTGCTCGAGTTCTAAAGGTAGATGACATGATTTCCCATATAAGATTCTATAGGGTGTAGTTCCAATGGGGGGTTTGTAGGCGTATCTATATGCCCAAAGAGCATCATCCAGCTTCATCGCCCAATCCTTTCTTATTTTACTAATAGTCTTTTCAAGGATTTGCTTCAATTATCTGTTTGACACCTCCACCTGCCCTGAAGTCTGTGGGTGGTAGGGGGTAGCAACCTTGTGTCTGACTTCATACTTTTTCAGCAACTTTTTAAACTGCCTTTCCCCAAAGTGGGACCCTCCATCACTTATAACAGTTCATGGTACACCAAACCTTGGGAAAATAGTTTTCTCAAATAACCTTATGGCAGGTTTGGTGTCACAAATTTGGGTGGCAACAACTTCCACCCATTTTGAAACATAATCTACAACAATGAGAATGTATTTGTACCATTGGGATGGCAGGAAATGTCCCATATAATCGATCCCCCATACATCAAAAATTTCAACTTCTACCCACTCTGCCATAGGCATTTCATTTGTTTTTCTGATATTCCCTGTCATCTGACATTCCTTGCAGGTTTTTACATATGCTGCGGTATCCTTGAATAGTGAAGGCCAATAGAAGCCTGATTTTAGGACCTTGGCTGCTATCTTGTCACTCCCCAGATGTCCTCCATAGGGTGAGGAATGACATTCCCTCAGAATATCATGCACTTCTTCTTCAGCAACACATCTTCTGTATAGATTATCTGAGCATATTTTGAAGAGCATAGGATCATCCCAGTAGTAATTCTTAATATCGGAGAAGAGTTTCTTTTTCTAGTGGTAGGTTATTTTTGGTGGTAACTCTCCGCAAGCAAGGTAATTGCAAATGTCTGCAAACCATGACAATTCTGTTCTTCGACTTCTATCATGAGCAAAGCCTCATCTGCATAGTTATCATTTACATGTGGCTCATGTTGGTATGTATGCCCTGAGAGCCAATCATGGGATGATTGGTGGGATACATTAAGATTGATTTGATAAACATCAAAGGCAAGCTTCTAATTCCTTCTGGTTCAGTCTTAAGAGATAGTGATAGAACATATTGAATGTCTAGAGAATGACAGTACTCAATGACGTATGCTTTCAGGTTGAGGACCTGAACGATGAGATCGTACGGATCCTAAGAGTTTGTACATTCTTGTTATGTCTCTAGTTGGATGTCATTGTGGAAGGTAGATAGACAGCAATGACACACAAGACTATATTGTGGTGTTGGTTGATGACAGAATCTCATTAGTAATGATATAGAGATATCAAACCAAACACATAGGTACTTGTTAGAGAACAAGTGTACCGAACAGACCCACCGTGAGTTTGACACATGGAACCATGACATGGTAGTCACAGTCAGTACTCATAGTGATGGTGGTGAGTGTGATTCTTTGACCTGAAATTACTACACTCAACACATGTCGTTGGGCACACTTTGACATCGTCAAACGCAGTCCTGAAACATGGGTTGTTATAAAGGTGATGATTGGGTGGCTTTGACACATGGGGCTTTTGAGGGGTGAGTGATAGATATGGGATTTGTCCCTCCTGAGGGAGTTTGATATCCATGGCCACTTGATGAGTAGGATTGAGAAAGGCGTGCACGCATGTGTGAATCAATATGTGATATTGATGTCATACACATCTCTTCCAATCTACTCTGAGATCAAGAAAGTGAATGAACGTTGACAGGATGACTGTTCCATGCCTCGAGTTCATTCAGGATATCAGTGACAAAAGAATTATACATTCACTGTAACACCATTCACGGATTGTAGGATTGAAAGTTGTTCTCCAACTTTCTATTTCACTTGGGTAACACTGATGTGTGACTAGGCACCACTCTTTGCTTGTGAAGTCATAAGTGTTATGGATTTTCATTGCCAACGTGAAATGGACCTGCAGGGTCACACACATAGGATTTAACCTAGAAGAGGAGTTTTGTCCACAAACAATGTTTAGATTGATTACTAAAGGAGTTTAGTAGTTCGATTAAACACTCAATCAATTGATAGCTCAATATCATAATGTTCAAGGTGTTGGACACATTGATTGGAGTATCAGATTGATTGAAACCGCAATTGACTAATTCTGCACAATACACTCCCAATCGATCGGCTCATGTGATGAACCAATTGGCTGAGCTTGGTGAACCGGTCGGCTCAAGTGTTGAGTCGATCGGCTCATGGACAGGGTGAAACGATTGCTTCAAGTGTTGAAACGATCGGTTCAACTGGTGCAACCGAGCAAGTTGGGAAAGTAGGATTGGTGAAAATTTTCCTTTCGTTTCAGTTGCCCAATTTGATTGGGAAAAAGGATTGGTATTCAATACCAATTAGAAACAAAAGAAGGAAAGTCAATCGGGAATTGATCAGGACCACAAACCGACCAGTTCAGAATTGAACTGATCGGCTCATGGGTCCCAACCGATCGGTTGAGGTGTCAACCGACCGGCTCAGGTCCCCAAGCGACCGTTTCAGTTGTGAAATGATCGGTTCAGGTTACGAGTTGGTTGTTTTTGTGGAAAATCTCAAACCCTTCTACTCCTGCTTTTAGTCCTGTATTGCCCGGGATGGAGAACCCTGTCCCATGACCCTCCTATATATATAGGGGTATTGGGGGCTTCTCAAAGAACAACTCAGTGCAAACCAGTTGCTTTGCAAAGTTGTCATTCTCTCTGGTTTTGGTAACCAAGAGAGCCCGAGGAAGTGCTACCCGATAAGGGAGGCACAACAAGGGAAAGACAACTGCAGTTGCAACTGGTGGTAGGAGAGTGTGTTGGCGACTAGTACACTGACAGGAGGGTGTGACTCCTTTCAATTCCTTATGGGACAAGGAGATTGGAGTTCCAGGTGGTCCGTGTGGACTACTTCAGAGGCGGGAGGTTTCTGCCGCTCGAAGGACAACTGTCAATCCCGAAAGTCCCGGTGAGACCAGGAGTCGTCAGTCCCAGTGCGACCAGGAGCTGCACAGACACTGTACAAGACCGGAGGTGAATACCGCGCAAGGCGTGAGGTATTGTCACCGAGCAAGCCTTGGGACAAGGTATGATTCCACAAACCATCCTTTCCTATTGTATAGACGTTGATACGTTTTCTTGTTCCGGGTTTGGGGGAGAAAATTTTTGTTTCCGCTGCCTTCTCTGCCTCCCCTAAAACCCAACAGTGGTATCAGAGCCACGTCAACTGCTCTATATTTTAGGAATATCGATATGATCGATTTTGGTTTGTCTCCTTTATTTTTTGCATACGATGCGAATAAAATTGGCTTTATGCATGTCCAATCCTAAATCTACAAATCCCAATTACATATATGATATGTATTATTAATGCACTCGATACACATCGCCCTTAAACGAGTTTTGTGGTGGATGTATAGCATGGTTATGGCCAATAAACCCTATATGTGTATGGTTGTATGTGGTTGCTTGCATCTCGGTCTACGCACCGATCTTCCTTCTCCTATTCCTGATGTAACTCGAAATAATTTGAGATTTCTTTCCTACCCTTTCTCCCCTCGAATGTAACTCGAGGTTTCTTATTTTATAATGTAAAATAGGATAGAATTTTATTTCATGTTATGTCAAAGAACAAAGGACATCCCAACGACAGCTGAGACGATCGATTCAAGGCGTGAACCGATCGGTTGACGTTCCAGACGATCGGTTCAAGGTGTGAGCTGATCGGTTGATGACCAGTTCGAGGAGCGAGACGAGTGGGTGGTGGCCATGATGAGATGCACGACGACCAGGCGAACTGATCAGTTAGAGGAGCCAACCGATCGGCTGGTGGCACCCAGACAACTGGGCCAGAACGAGAAAATCATTCATGTGATGAGTTGATCTACCCAGAAGACAAAGCACAGATTTCATCTTGTACAGGTTGCATGTGATGTAGACCTAGATGACCGTGATTCCTCTTGGCTCGAGGAATCACATTAGGATGGCCATAATCATCGCTTTTATCATTTTGCATGTTTTATGTGGGATATAGCATGTATATGATACATACTATGTATTGTGGTGATTGGATATGTATATGCATATAAAACCAAATCCCTCATTAAATATTAAGTTTTAGATGCCTTCCAAATGCGACACACGTGAAAAGCTTGATTGACCAAGTGTGGGCACGCCCTAGCGTGGTGCACCGTCTATCTCGTGGAAGCGTGAAGGATGGATATGTGGGTCTGCTCTAGCAGGGTGCATATTCATCGTGTTTGCTTTGGGTCAGACTTAACAAGGTGATCTAGATGGGATCTAGTACCTTGAGGCATGGAGATGATCATGGCAAGGAGTTGCATATGACATCTTATCAAGAGTTGCATATGATGCAATTGGCAAGAGTTGCCTACCTGAGAGATCTAAGTTGTGGGTGACAGCCCTAGCTGGTCCATGACTTAGAGGATTTCATGATCTTGCCCACTAGAAGGTTGTACGCTGCAATCTTCTGAATTGATGGTGAGGGCTATCAATTTGAAGTAAAATAGTGGGAGCGATAATTAATTAAAGGCCTAATAATATCGTCAACTTTTCAAATCTATCAAATAAGTCAAAAAATGAGTTTTTGGACTAAAATTGCATATTTCCTTTTGTAGTACAAATGACAACAAACAACAATCACTTTTCTTTGTGACCGGTCCTTGAAAAGAACAAGCTAAATGGGACAAACTTCCACGACTGGTATAGGACATTGAGAATTGTTCTCACTCAAGAGCGAAAGCTCTATGTCCTAGATACTCCAATTCCAGAGGAACTTGCTCCTAATGCACCAAAGACAGAAAGGGATGCTTACAAGAAGCATTCTGATGATGCCATTGATGCAAAGTGCTTGATGTTGTGCTCTATGAACCACGAGTTGCAGAGACAACATGAGAACATGGGTGTCATTGAGATGATTCAGCATCTCAGGAACATGTATGAAGATCAAGCACGACAAGAGAGATACAATGTCTCAAGGGTACTGTTCAAGTGCGTCATGACAGAAGGAGATCCAGTTGGTCCTCACACACTCAAGATGATTGGGTATGTGGAGAACCTGTAAAGACTGGGATTTCCACTGAGCCAAGAGTTGGCTACTGACGTGATACTACAATCGTTGCCAGAATCCTACAGTCAGTTTATGATGAACTACAACATGAACAACTTTGATAGGCCACTGTCAGAGTTGTTGGGCATGTTGAGGACAACCGAGATACAGATGAAGAAGGACAAGCCTAAGTCTGTGATGGTGATCATGACCAAGAAAGGCAAGTCCAAGCGCAAGGGCAAGGGCAAATCTAAGAAAGGTTGTGATGCTAGCCAGGAGCCCAAGTCGTCTTCAGCTCTCAAGGCCAAGGGAGGCATGACCAAGAAAGGCAATTGCCACCATTGTCAAAAGCCATGACATTGGAAAAGGAATTGTCCTCTCTATCTGGAAGAACAAAAGAAGGATGCGACCGACGTCTCTACTTAAAGGTGTCATGAAAGTAAACTTGTAACACTTTTGAGGTATATGATACCAAGATGTAAATTATAAAGCACTCATAATTGGGGCAAGTGTTGCCGCCATAGATAGGATTACTTTAGTTTATTTTCAGCCTATAAGGCATGTAATACAGTTATGAACTGCTATTTTATATTTTCCAATAGATAGAAACACTTTATTTTTGCATATTGTATGACAATGATGGCAATCAATAAAGAGATGTTTCAATTTATAAAGATATGATCTTTGTGGCAATGCCTTATTTATCTTGTGGTATTTGATATGCATAAGATAAAATGATACCTAAAAGTTATAGATAACTCAAACGATCAAATTAGCATCAATCATGAGAAATTCATTTCTAGTTTTCATGTGATGGATAAATCTAGACTCTTTTGGTTAGAGAACCAGTAAGAGACATGAATATCTTGGACATGATTACTCAATCTTCACTAAAAGTAGTGGGAGAATGATTATCCTAATAGGTATAATACATGTGATGTATTTACATGCCTATTGGAACGAATGCTAATACTTCAAATGGTGTTTAGAGAAATACCAATATGAATATCTTGAAGTGTTCAAGATTATCATAGATGAAGTGCAAATTTGGTAAAGTGTTAATTCTTGATGAGATCAATGAATGAAATACTTGGACCAAATGTTTGATATCCTTATGAGTGATTATGATAGTGTATCATAGTGAACTCATGATGAAGGCATGGTGATGTCTAAATCAAGAAGGAATCATACTCTAAGAAGTTAGAGAATGATTATCAAATAACTGAATTCTTCTTAATAAATGAATACCCTACACTAATAAAGGACATTAAGAATCACAAGGATTTGTGAGTTCTTATATCCTTGACAGATACACCTCAATTATCTATGTGATGAGTTGTTCAGGTGATGAGTCAACTATCTAGATGAATATGATGAACCAAATTTTGAGTTATGGTTTATGACCATTACATCCTAAATGACATCCATGTGAACCATAAGGTATGACCTTAATGGTAGCACCCATTGGATGAAATCCATAAGTGCAAATAAGTCTTAAGTGTTAAGACACATGGATAACATTTTGAGAAGGATGATGCTTGTTGATTGCAACTTAATGACTAAGGCATTTGGCATATGGATACTAAAACCGCATTCCTATGAGGAATAAAACAAGGATGTGTACGTGACACAACCTATAAGGTTTATGAATCCACTAATGCAAATGAAGTCTATAAGTTACAATAGACTAATCAATGTGATTGATTGAGTACAAGCAACTAAGAATTGGATCTTTACTTTGATAATATAGTCAAAGGGTTTGACTGATATGTCAAAGATAAAGAAGGGATCTGTGATTTAGTGGGAGCGTGTTCACATTCCACATGTTGATGTGAAATGGAAATGTTCTAGAATGGAAATCCAAAAGTGGAAATTATCTTTAAGGAAGATAGAGATATTTCCTATGTGATAGGAATAGAGATCTATAGAGATAGTTCTCGAAAACCTCTTGACCTGAAAAGAGAAAGCATACATTGGCAATATGTACTGAAGGGTTCAGTATGCACATATTCAATGGGAGAAAACTTGTCCATGTTACATGGAGTTAGTATCCCAAGGCCCAGTGTCCAATTCTTATGAAAAATGGGAACACTAAGAATAGATATGGATCTATCATGTATGTAATCATCCCATTATCTTACATGTATCGATATGGCAAGAACAAAATGCATTCATCATCTTGTATGTAGGACATAGCAATATGATGTGCTCATCCTGATAACTCATATGACGAGTGGATGTCTGTCTGTTTCCGGTAAGGGTTACTGGAATACCATAAGAACTTGATAAGTACTTGTGAAGTACTAGTTCTATGGAGATAAGGAAGAGTTCAATGTAAAGAGTTACATTGATGCGAACTTTCGAAAGGACAGAAAATTAATCGCAAATTATATATAAGATATATAAAAGTGAAAGTTTGTTGATAATTGGAAGTGTTCCAATAAAACCATTTAAAGGGAAATGCCGAGTATCTATGCGTTAGAGAACAACAGTGGATACTATATGGATCTGGATGTTCATGAGATGAACTTATAGATATTCCACTCATTGATGACAAGTATGGAATCCTTGATCATGCAATGTGGCTAAAGGTTAGCAAAGGAATACTAGATAGCATATTACGACAACTCCATCTCATACGTGTGACGTATAGTGAAGAGATGTGAGACATGCAATTTATACTGACTTTGGCAAGGTGTTGCCATAACTCACTATGTTCGCACTAAAGCAAAGTAACATGTAGGACATGTTTGAAGATCACTATGAATATGATTCAAGGGTGATTGGCTCGTAGTGCAAGTGGGAGTCTATTGGTATGTATGCCCTGAGAGCCAATCATGGGATGAATGGTGGGATACATTAAGATTGATTTGATAAACATCAAAGGCAAGCTTCCAATTCTTTCTAGTTCAGTCATAAGAGATAGTGATAGAACAGATTGAATGTCTAGAGAATGACAATACTCAATGACGTATGCTTTCAGGTTGAGGACCTAAACGATGAGATCATACGGATGCTAAGAGTTTGTACATTCTTGTTATGTCCCTAGTTGGATGTCATTGTGGAAGGTAGATAGACAGCAATGACACACAAGACTAGATTGTGGTGTTGGTTGATGACAAAATCTCATTAGTCATGATATAGAGATATCAAACCAAACACATAGGTACTTTTTAGAGAACAAGTGTACCGGACAGACCCACCGTGAGTTTGACGCATGGAACCATGACATGGTAGTCACAGTCAGTACTCACAATGATGGTGGTGAGTGTGATTCTTTGACCTGAAATCACTACACTCAACACATGTTGTTGGGCACATTTTGACATCATCAAACGCAGTCCTGAAACATGGGTTGTTATAAAGGTGATGATTGGGTGGCTTTGACACATGGGGATTTTGAGGGGTGAGTGATAGATATGGTATTTGTCCCTCCTGAGGGAGTTTGATATCCATGGCCACTTGATGAGTAGGATTGAGAAAGGCGTGTACGCATGTGTGAATCAGTATGTGATATTGATGTCATACATATCTCTTCCAATCTACTCTGAGATCAAGAAAGTGAATGAACGTTGACAGGATGACTGTTCCATGCCTCGAGTTCATTCGGGATATCAGTGAAAAAGTAATTATACATTCACTGTAACACCATTCACGGATTGTAGGATTGAAAGTTGTTCTCCAACTTTCTATTTCACTTAGGTAGCATTGATGTGTGACTAGGCACCACTCTTTGCTTGTGAAGTCATAAGTGTTATGGATTTTCACTGCCAACGTGAAATGGACCTGCAGGGTCACACACACAGGATTTAACCTGGAAGAGGAGTTTTGTCCACAAACAATGTTTAGATTGATTACTAAAGGAGTTTAGTAGTTTGATTAAACACTCAATCAATTGATAGCTCAATATCATAATGTTCAAGGTGTTGGACACATTGATTGGAGTATCAGATTGATTGAAACTGCAATTGACTGATTCTGCACAATCTGCACTCCCAACCGATCGGCTCATGTGATGAACCGATCGACTGAGCTTGGTGAACCAGTCGGCTCAAGTGTTGAGTCGATCGGCTCAATGACAGGGTGAAACGATTGCTTCAAGTATTGAAACGATCGGTTCAACTGGTGCAACCGAGCAAGTTGGGAAAGTAGGATTGGTGAGAATTTTCCTTTCATTTCAGTTGCCCAATTTGATTGGGAAAAAGGATTGATATTCGATACCAATTAGAAACAAAAGAAGGAAAGTCAATCGAGAACTGATCAGGACCACGAACCGACCGGTTCAGCCGATCGGCTCATGGGTCCCAACCGATCGGTTGAGGTGTCAACCGACCGGCTCAGGTCCCCAACCGACCATTTCAGATGTGAAATGATCGGTTCAGGTTGCGAGTTGGTTGTTTTTTTGGAAAATCTTGAACCCTTCTACTCCTGCTTTAGTCCCGTATTGCCCGGGATGGAGAACACTATCCCATGACCCTCCTATATATAGGGGTATTGGGGGCTTCTCAAAGAACAACCCAGTGCAAACCAGTTGCTCTGCAAAGTTGTCATTCTCTCTAGTTTTGGTAACCGAGAGAGCCCGAGCAAGTGCTACCCGATAAAGGAGGCACAACAAGGGAAAGACAACTGCAGTTGCGACTGGTGGCAGGAGAGTGTGTTGGCGACTAGTACACTGACAGGAGGGTGCGACTCCTTCCAATTCCTTGTGGGATAAGGAGATTGGAGTTCCAGGTGGTATGTGTGGACTACTTTAGAGGCGGGAGGTTTCTGCCTCTCAGAGGACAACTATCAATCCCGACAGTTCCGGTGAGACCAGGAGTCATCAGTCCCGGTGCGACCAAGAGATGCACAAACACCGTCCAACACCGGAGGTGAAGACTGTGCAAGGCGCGAGGTATTGTCGCCGAGCAAGCCTCGGGACAAGGTTTGATTCCACAAACCATCCTTTCCTATTGTATAGACGTTGACGCGTTTCCTTATTCTGGGTTTGGGGGAGAAATTTTTTATTTTTGCTGCCTTCTCTGCCTCCCCTAAAACCCAACAGCTCATTCTTGTCTTCGACGATAATCCTTGACAAATGGCCGACAACTACATTTTCCACCCCTTTCTTATCAATGATCTCGTGATCGAACTCCTGGAGTAATAAAGCCCACCTCAGCAACCTAGGCTTAGTGTCTTTTTCTGCATTAGGTATCTTATTGCTCCATGGTCAGTGTAGACCTTTGCTTTTTCCCCAATAAGATAAGACCTAAATTTGTCGAAAGAAAAAACAATAGCTAGCATTTCTTTCTCCGTGGTAGTGTAATTTACTTGTGCCTCATCTAAAGTACAGCTGGCATAGCAGATGACATGATGTTTCTTATCCTTCTTCTGCCCTAGGACTGCCCCCACGACATAGTCACTAGCATCACACATCAGCTCAAAAGGTAGCTCCCAATTTGGAGCTTAAAGAATAGGTGGGGTTATGAGTGCTTCCTTCAAAGTCTGAAAAGCCTTCAAACAATCATATGTAAAATCAAATTCTGCATCTTTGATCAGCAGATTTGAGAAGGGTTTTGAAATCTTCGAAAAGTCCTTTATGAATCTTCGATAATAACCAGCGTGACCAAGAAAACTTTGCACTCCTGTCACTGACCTAGGTGGAGGCAATCTAGAGATAGCCTCGACCTTACCGACATCTACTTCAATTCCTCTCCTTGAGACCTTGTAACCCAGGACTATGCCTTCATGCACCATAAAATGACATTTCTCCCAGTTGAGGACTAAGTTCTTCTCTTCACAGCGTTACAGGACTAACGATAGGTTTTTCAAACAACCATCGAAATCTCTTCCATAAATAGAAAAATCATCCATAAAGACCTCCACAATTTCCTCCAGGAAGTCTGAGAACATCGAGATCATGCAACGTTGAAATGTTGACAGAGCATTGCATAATCCGAACGACATTCTTTAGAAGGCATAGGTACCATATAGACATGTGAAGGTAGTTTTCTCCTGGTCGTTAAGTAGGATAGGAACTTGGTAAAATCTGTAATAACCGTACAAGAAGCAAAAATATTCGTGATGTGCAAGTCTTTCCAACACTTGGTCGATAAAGGGAAGAGGGTAGTGATCTTTCTTTGTTGCTTGATTCAACTTTCGATAATCGATACACATTCTCCACCCGATGATAGTACAGATGGCTACTTCATCTCCTTTATCACCTTTCACAACTGTCATCCCCCCTTTCTTTGGTACAACATGAATCAGGCTCACCCAATTGTTGTCACTGATTGGGTATATAATACCTGCATCTCTCGGCTTGATGACTTCCTTCTTTACAACTTCTTTTAACATATGATTCAGCTTCCTCTGAGGTTGAACAAGGGGTTTATGTTACTCTTCCAGATTTATGTGGTGCATACATAGGGCAGGGTTTAGCCCCTTGATATCATCCACCAAATACCCTATAACTTGCCTATGGAGCCTTAGCTCCTTAATAAGTCTTTCCATTTGCTCTTCAGTCAGACTGGCATTGACTATGACATGATTCCTTTCTTCATGATCAAGAAACTCATACTTCAAACCTTTCGGTAATTGTTTCAGTTTTGGTTTGGGTTTTGGTACTTTCTCTTCTTCTATTATCAGCTCTAGAGAAGCATACTTTACTGTCTCAACAACTTCCTCTTTGTTGCTCAATTCTTCTTCGTCTTAACTTAGGTATTCGAGGATCTCAGCAACCTCAGGGTCATCGATTTCTGAATCTTCTTTGTTTAACACCCTCATAAGAGGGTCTACCACTGCTGTGTCTTCTTCTACTTCTTCACAATATTGGTTGTATCTATCCACAAAGTAAGCTGATTTGAGTAGGGATGGTCCTTTCATGGCATCTTTCACCTTGAAATCAATGTGGTCATTTCGACCCTCAGATTTATGATGCCATCAGTGACATCAATCAGTGCCCTCCCGGTCGCCAAGAAAGGACGTCCGAAGACGATAGGGTATTTAGGGTCTTCAATAGTGTCAATGATAAAAATATCACATGGGATGAAGAATCTCCTCACGTGAATCGGAACATCTTTGACTACTCCCACTGGCCTCTTGAAGGTGTGATCCGCCAACTCGATTCTCATATTAGTCCTGACCATATTAGTCAGTCCTAATCATTGCGTGAGGCCTAAAGGCATTAGACTGATGCTAGCCCCCCAGTCGGCAAGACCTTTCCTTTTGATGTTATCCCCTACAACAAAAGGTATAGTAAAGGCTCCAGGATCCTTCTTGGTAGGCAATTCCGCATTTACGAAAGTAGTTGACATACTGGAAAGGTGCACAGTTTCAATCCTTCTTCCTCTTCTTTTCTTTGTGACTAGATCTTTGAAGAACTTGGCATATGTTGGCATTTCTTCTAAAGCATCTAGAAATGGAACTTCCAGGTGGAGCTTTTTCACCGACTCCATAAACTTCTCATACCTCTTCTTGAGGTGCGCCTTTATAAGTTTGTACAAAAAAGGTAATCTCAAGGATTATTGACTTCTTTTGACGAATATTTCCTGCTCAAGTTCTGATTCTCTAACTTGAGCGTGCTCATTCTCTCCTTTGGCTGGTTTCTTTGTAACATTCTCTGGCTCTGGTTCTTCCGGTCTTGTCACCTCAGGGCACTCTATTGTCTTTCCCGATCTAAGGATCTCCATCTTGGCAGATTCTATGTTAGAAGGAATCTTCCTTGAGGGGTTCTTCACGAGCTCGGCCAACTGAGCCAGCTGCTGGTCTATCTGGCGTTGATGTGTTTGCATGTTCACCATTTGGACCTGCTTAGTATTCAGAATGCCATAGTTGGACAGTGCACTTTGTGCAAGTTGATTGTTTATCACGTCCTGTCTCTTGGGATGATCACATGACATCTTGAGTTGTTGTCTTTTGTAGCTGCCAACTCCCGAAGAGTCTTTTCTTCCTCTTCATCATCTTCACTGGCACTGTCCCTGTGATTTCACTCATGGTGGTTTCTTCTGTGCCTGCGGCGATGACGACGCTCCTCGTGGTGATAATCGTCTTCAGGTTGTTCTTGTTCTTCATAGAGATGATCGTCATTATAACAGTCATTTCTATCTTCATCGATTCCTGGCGGAGGTGGGTGTTGTCCAATCCTCGTGTTTTGCTCGTCTACTGAAAGGGGACCTTCCACGTGAGGCGGCATGATGAATGGGAGTTAAGTCGAACAAATCACTTCTTCCTAGGTACTTGAATAGGTCAAATAGTCAAGTTAGGAAACCGAACTGGTAAAACAAACTATCCTACACAAATTCAGATTAGAAAGATAAAAATCATTGTGTTGTCAAGCTTATTGCTAAGCTTGAGGCACATGAGTATAGTAAGTGGACTCAAATTCTTAACAGTATCGTTTTGCCTTGTCCCTGGCAACGGCACCAAAAAGTTGACCGGCTTAAATCGCACACCCAAAAGGAGTGGATTTAAAGTAGTCAAACTTTTAAATAGATAACCTGACTCTAAGGCCCCCACAAGCATGAACGAGGTCCAATGTAGTGATCGGGGTCGAACACAGGGACAAGGGTGTCCGTGTTAAGAATGCGGAATCAAACACTCTTATACTCTAGCCGAAAAGGGTGTAAAGAGATGTTCCCTAAGGAACGGTAGCATAAGAATGAGAACAAAAAAACAAACAAGAAAAGGAAACAAAATGTAAAAAAGTATATGGGGGAAACCTGGGTTGGGGTTCACCTACTAAGGTACCTCTCCAACACATACATCTTCTCTCTCTCTCTCTCTCTCTTGCATATGCATATCAAGATTACAAGCAACCATTAAAATGTCTATTCCACTCTCTCTTGAGATGTGGATAGATCTAAGTCTAAAAGAAGCCTCTCTCTCGAGATGACAACTCAAAACCTCGCAACAAAACATATGATTAAAGCTTTAGCATTCCAACACTCTCGTGCATTCATACCACTCCATGACACGGGATAAAAGTGATATTACTCTCTCGAGATATCAATAATTAAACATCACAAGATGTTAGCTAAGCATACAAGTGAAGCCTTAAAATAGGTGCATGGAGATAATCTTGATAAGAATATCTATATTCAAAAGAAAGAGACAATATACATGTTGGGAGAGCCTTAGTGGCTACTTCCAATCCAAGTTAAGGTGTTAGCCGCTCATGCTAGCGGACAACATGAAGGCACTACATACAGACAGACCCATAAGGTTCACGAAGAGGGGAAGGGGTATAGCGGGATGAAGCGATAGATCTGGAAGAGAAGAACGTGATACTACACATTACTTCTTCAGATCTAGATCTACCACGTGGATGTCCTTCTCCTGTCGAAGAAGGGGTGGATGGTAGTCTTCTCTCTCCTCGACTTTCGCCCCTGGAGATCCAAGACTAATTGATGGATGGTCGGAGATGAGTCTGAAACACATCAGCACTTCGTGGCCTCGGGATCTGATATGTATGATCTGATGATTTGGCAAGACAGGTGGGGGTGCTATTTATAGGCGCCTTCCACCGACTTAGAACCACGATCGCGGTCTTTCCTTTAAGTGAAGGCAAGACCGTGATCACAGTCTCTACTTTATTCCTCCTTGGTCACGGTCCTTCTTGGTCACGATCCTCCCAAAACCTCAGTCGCGGTCTTTGAATGACCGTGGTCGCGGTCTTTGGATGGTCGCAGTCGCGGTCTTAGTTGGTCACAATCCATGTCACAACCGCAATTGCGGTCTTGGAATAACTACTGTCACGGTCTATGGAATAACCGCGGTCGCAGTCTTTGGATGATCGCAGTCGCGGTCTTGGATAACCGCGGTCGTGATTTCTGCTTATTGCCTGAGGCTTCGAGACGCCCAGTACTCTAGAATCGCGGTCACGGTTCCCAAAGACCACAACCTGAGGTCATGTTGGTCCCTAAAATTAATAAAACAAGGCCGGAGTAAAAAAGATAGAGAAATTATGTGAAAAGCTAACTAATGTTATACTAAAAGTGATGTAAAATATATATAGAAAGTACGTAAAGTACAGTATTGTCACTCATGTTGACTCACAACCTTGTCTTAACTTATCATATCTTATCATATGAAAGCCTAGTTACTTATGTCATCACAACTTATCTCAAATACTCTAAACTCGTGTCCTCAAAGACAAACATTAATCATCATAACCATCTTATGTCATCTATATAAGACTGACATCATATCATCAAAACTTACTTCATCGATTTCATCTATCATATATTCCAACAAGGCTCTAGACATCTAATCTAGAACTATTCTCTCTTCTAGACTAATGTCATTCACTTTCACTTAAGTTGCATGACCACCTCCTACTCGTACATGTGTGGGGACACGTTTTTGTAATACATATATATAATAAAATATTATATAGTTTTTCTCCGATAAAACAAGCATAAGAGAAAACTATTGAGGTTTGATCTGATTGGAATAAAAAACCGAATCTAGAAAATGAGTGTCCCACACGTAGTAGAGAGTACAATGCCACAAAAACTAGTGAAAAGGGTGAGAACATGGTGTAGACTAGTGTAGCTACCCTAGACAATGAGCGCTATATGTCTAGGATTTCTCTTCTCTTGATGCACATCATTTCTAAATAATGCAACTTCCCATACCACTACACTATAAGGAAAGAACTAAGGACCTGCTATACAACAAGCACCAATCTAGACCTAGTTCTCCGACATCTAGGTGCTAACCTAGAGGCTAGGTCAGATATAGTCTCTAAAAGATGACTGATCTAACCCTAAGGATTATTAAGTTCAAGGTTCTTTGATTTTGAGTTGCATAATGAGCAAATGTTAGGCTTTGCTATTGTTCATGCTCTGATAGCCACATGTGATGTCCCTAAATTTTCTAAAACTTAATATGATATGTGACATCCATGATGAAAGAGACCACGAACTCCATGGAAAAATCCTGAATCCTTCTCATGTAACATCATCTCTTCTTCTCATCTATTTAGATTCCTAATCTGACCACTCATTTCCTCTCATCATCTCCCTCTTATGGTCATGTGTAGTGTAATGGAGAAGGGAGGCGAAGTGGGTGTCTGTTCTCGCTCCTTCTTCACTCCCACACTGCAAGTCATGGATCCTGGGATATCTCGTGATGTGAGGAGGAGAACCACTCAGACGCCGACTTCCCTCGTTGCATGATTTAGGCAAGTGGTGGTGGGGATGGTCATGACGTCAACTGCTCCCATTTCCTTGCTCTAACTGCAAGGTTGGAGAGAACTAGACAGCCATCTGATTCGAATCCAAGGGCTACAATTTTCTCAACACCCCACTGAATCCGTGGCTAACTCAAGTCAAGGGTTACAACCACTAGATTAGCTTTAAACGGTCTGGACCTATTCAAGAAGCCCGCCCTTAGCCAAAGGGGGCATGACACAAGCCCAAATATTGTATCTTAGGTATATAAATCATCAATAAAGCATGTTATTTCACAATAATTCAAACCTAAATAACTCTCTCTAGGATAGTCCAATTTCCACCCAATTTTAACCATAACTTTGTCATCACTTAAGCTACATTACATTTCATTTTGGTGTCAAAACTTGACTATCTGACCATTCAATTACATGCCTCACAAAGGCATAAACATGGGGATTTTAATCGTGATATAAACATCCATCACCACTCCAACTCAAGATAACTCAACATGTGAGTTCCAAAATAGCACTCTATCACATCCTACACACCTTAAAAGATATATAAACCTCGAAATTAAGACAAAAGTCAAGTCTATCACACTTTCCTAATTCATTTCAGTCTTGCTTATCAAGTGGCCTGGACATCATACTCCCTTAGGAGGGATAAATCCCATTTCTATCACTCACAGTCTATATCATGTATCAAAACCACCCAATCATCACCTTTATAACAACTCACATTTTATGATTGCGTTTGATGATGTCAAAGTGTACCCAATCACATTCGACGAGTGCAGTGATCTCATGTCTAAGAATCACAATCACCACAATCACTATGAGAGATGATTCTGACTTCCATGTCATGGTTCCAAGTGTCACTCTTATGGTGGTTCTGTGTGCTTGGTTTGATATCATATATCATGACTAATGAGACAGTGTCATCAACCAACACACACTCTAGTCTTTATGTGTCATTGTTGTCTATCAACCTTCCACAATGACATCTGACTAGGAACATAACAAGAATGTACATACTCTTAGCATCCGTATGATCTCATTGTTCAGGTCCTTAACCCAAAGACATACCTTATTGAGTATTGTCATTATTTAGACATTCATTCTTTTTTTTGGTCGGTCAAAAAGCGTGTTACTATTAATACCAAAAACTTCGGGCACTAAGTACCCCATTACATCGACGGGATCTATAAAAGCTCAAACAAGGAATAAAATCCCCACGCAAGGGGACATACCTTATTGAGTATTGTCATTCTTTAGACATTCATTCTTCTCCATCATTTATCTCATAATTGATTGAATTAGAATAAATTGGAAGCTTGCCTTTAATATTTATTAAATCAATCATGACATATGCCAATCCAATCATCATATGATTGGCTCTTAGGGCACACATACCAATAGATCATGTATCCTTCAAACAAGCTATGGCTTCTCTAGAGGCTAAGTTATAGAAGTAAGCCATTAATGATGAAATTTAGTTACTTCCATTGAATGGAACTTGGAAATTGATGGATTTGCCTCTTGGTTGGTCTATATAGTTGGATGTAAATAGATCTTTAAGAAGAAACTCAATGTAGATATGACTATCAATAAGTATAAGGCTAGATTGGTTGTAGAGAGGTACACACACAGGGAGGGAATAATTATTTTGATACATAATCTCATGTTTCTAGCATGACCACAATTCATGTGCTCATAGCACTGACTTCCATTTATATTGTTGCTATTCATCTGATGGATGTGTAGACTATGTTCTTACATGATGATCTTTAAGAGGAGACATACATGGAACAACATGAGGGTTTTGTGGGATGCGGTAATGAATAAAAAGTGTGTGAATGCATTAATTCTTTATATGGCATAGAATAACTAGGTATGCGGTAATGAATCAAAAGTTTGATTCTTTGTGGGATGTGATAATGAATCAAAAGTGTGTGATGTGGTAATGAATCAAAACTATGAAGGTATACCTAATAGTAGTTAATCGTAACCCTAATATGTTAATGCATGAATAAATCACCCTAAATATATGCATGAAAACAATTATGACCTAATGCTCTCATAATAATCAATAGATCAACAAAATATGTCACATGAGATAATGTTGATTAAGGTATGATGTTAAGAGAAATAATTTGCATAGAATAACTAGGTGTCCATAATTGAGAATATCGATACATCATTCATACAAATAAGGAATTGATAAATTTAATGAGTGAAATGATAAACATAAAGAATTTCATGCAAAATAATAATATGTAATGCCTTTGGTTGTAGTGTGAAGGTATGGGACAAAATTGGAAGAATGATAATAATAATGTTGAAATAATATGATAACTAAAACAATGATGGGCCACATATATTAATTATGCATAACTCATGATAGGAAATCTTAAAAGTAAAATCTAATATGAAAATCGTGTTCCTTGGGTCCCAATTAACTTGGAAGTCAAGTTTCACCTTATTTTCACCATAATAACTACCATGATTTCTTTTAGGAAAGAAAATATGATCTTTTCTCCAAAATAACAATTAAATCACTAAATGACTCCAAAAGAGTAAATAAATCTCAAATTCATAATATACATTTTGAAATTAGTCTATGTGAAAATTTTCATCTAATTTGGACAATCTTAAATGCTTAAGTGAAGTTTAGGAGAGAGAAAGTGTATAAAAGCTATAAACATTAAATAATGTGATAAATAATATCAAAAGACAAAACTAATGGAAACATTGTATTCCTTATGTTATATTTTTCTTGAAGATGGAGTTTCACATTAATTGAATTAATCTAGATATCTTTAATACATTAGGAAATAGAAAATATGATTTGCTTTAAAAGAATTAAATAGGATATCAAAAGTCTCCATATGTGAAAATTAATGCCAAAATTGGAATCTACATGTCTCAATTAGCCCAGGTATAAAATTTGGTATTAATTGAATGATGTTTGGTCCCTCAAATAAACAAGAAAATAAAAATGCATTTTAATTGCTTAATAATCAATATAATTAATGGATACATTACCTTTTCCATAGTTTATCCAATTTTGAATTTCATGCGCCCCTGATTTTCTGACTTATCTAGTTTTCTATTGCCACACAGATGTGGGTCTTCCACCTACCCTTAGAACTTCATCCTATGACTTTGAACTTGTCTCCTACCTTGAGTAGGAGACATTGGCTCGCGTATGAACAACACTACCAGACTCAATTTTCTCAGCATGATCTCTCTCCCCTTTCTTTATTAATTTGATTTTTCTTTCCTTGCACACTACTCGTGTGTGACTGAGTTGGTTGACTAGGGATTAATTGGGTTTTCTTTCCGCACAACCCCAGTAGATGGAATATTTTGCAGTTCCCCTATTCTCTCCCTTTTTCCCTTTCTGAGCTGTCTCCTCCTCTCATTGGGGTTGTTGGATCTAGGGCTCTAGAGGGGGGGGGGTGAATAGAGATTCACAAATTCTCATGTGATAGATTAGACCTTCAAATTATATCAAATAAAAATGAATGGTTTAATTGCAATTTGAAGTCCTAACTAACAAGCATAGCAAGGATGAGAGGAATTGATAGTAAGCACTTGACAAGGTCATGTAGAGTAGTTCCACTCTCCAAACTAGGAGAGAGTCAGTTCACTACCTAGAGAGGTCATCCTCTAGGACTTTGCAAGTGCTTTTCTCTATATTATCACCAATAAGAGTTACAACACAAGACCACCAAAGGACTTACCCATCCAAGAACCAAGATTACTCCACCTTACCAAGGACTTACCCACTTTGCCAAGAGTCTTCAGCCTTCTCTAAGGTCTTACCCACTCTAGCACAAGTCTTCTGCCTTCAAGGACTTTTCTACTCTTCTTGGATCTTCATCCTTTGCCTTCTCCTTATCCTGTAGAAGCTTTTCACCTCTTCTTCAAACTTGAAGAAGACCACCAACAACTCCACCTTCACTCGGAGTAGCTTGCTTCACCTTTTCTTCATGGAGGAAAGGGGGTAGGGAAGATGAAGAAGATGAGAGATTTACATGCATAAGGGAGTATCTCTCTTACAACATGCCTAAATAACTTATAATCACAAAATGAAGTGTAAACTAGAGAGAGAAAGGGGCTCAAGGAGTTGCAACACACTCAACTATAGCAAGGACTTCGAATAGCATGGATGAGCAAACTTGGAATGAACTCCAAGGGGTCCTATTTATAGTTGGGGTGTTCCCTTGAGTTTGGGATCACTTAGGGTCGAAATATAGTTGTTTTCCAAGAAGCAACAGATCTATTTTTGCCCAAAACAACTCACCAACGATTACAATCAATTTTTTTACATTTTTTGTACAGTACATTCAATCGAGTTTCAATAAAGGTAACTCGACCGATCAACTAAAAGACAAAGCCAATTTTCAAACTATCGGTCGAGTTTGTTCTAGTAAACTCGACCGATGAGAAAAAAATTAGATTTTCTCAGTGAGTCTGTCATTTGAGTTCTATGAGTGTACAACTCGACCGATGGGTCATCTTTAGAAAATCCATCATAGGATCGGTCGAGTTTCCAACTCGACCGATGAACAACATGTGACAAATTTTCTAATTTGACTTTTGAGTGATTAAACCTTAGTATTAAGTGTCCCAAATATTTTTCTCATCTTATTTATAAGTCATGTCATAAATACAAGTGATTATAAAAATAATCTAAGGTCATTTGGAGTGATTTCCCAAATTGCACACTTGCATTGCATTTGACTTGAGCTTGAACAAGCTAGGGCTTGCGTAATTTGATCCTTTTCATGTACCTAAAGCCTGAAATCAATCTTGAACAAACATATTAGATACATAGGAATGGAATGGTTAAGTCATTATCAAAATATGGGCAATGCATAACTCTCAAGTCAACATTCTCCCCCTTTTTGACAATGACAAACCATTCCTCAATCATATTGAAAAGGATATTGAAGTTATACCTTTGCCTTGTGAATTGCAAGGGGATTCAAGATTTGAACAATGTGAATTGCTCCCCCTCAGTCTATGCTTACTCTAACCTGCATGGTTAGTCTATCTACAGAAAGCAATATGACATATATATACTATTAAGCAAGTCACATGATAAAGCATATACTGAACAAGAAAAGGATCACATAGGCAATAAAAGCAATATGACTGAGCTTCAAAAAATTTGAATTTCTCTCCCCCTTTTGACATTATCAAAAAGTAAGGGGGTAGAAGAGCATAAAAATAGGTCTTGTCCAAGAACAACCAAACATACATCCATAACATGCAGACTCAAAGCATACACCAAACAGAGACGAGAGAAACAAACAATCTAAGTCATAATAAAAAAATGGTAAAACATGACACTAACCCATGAGATATCGTAAATCAAAGAGTAAGTGTGCACTGAATGAAGATTGCAACCCAGAAAGCAAGTTCTCATAAAACATCTATAAGCCGAAATGATGATAGTTAAGATGATAAAATAGTACAGCTTAGAACATGAGCCCAGATGTTTCTAATATAAAATAGCCTAGAAAGATATATATGATCAAAAATTAGACTAAAAACTAAGAGAAACTAGACATATAAGCTATCTATGTCTACAACATCATCATCAGCAACATCAGAAGCATCATGCTCATAGTTGTCATCTCCATATGAAGGTGCAACAACATCGCTGTGAGAACCCGTTACACTAAACAAGATTACTCAAAACATAAAACACAATCAATCACTAATTAATCACATACCCAAAAATATGGGTAAATTAAAACCGATTTCAACGTCAACACCCGCTCAGAAACATTTGCATAAGAGCCCAACATCTTTCTTATATCCATACTATGCCAAGAATTTTATACAAATTGTTCTATCATCTTAGCCACCACATATATACATAGGAGAACAATATTCATATATGCCACACAAACAAGTATTAATATGCTAACAAAAGTCTAATTCGTTTGAAACACCATACACAAACTTTTTCTCACCTAGACTTGAGAGCACATGTATGAATCTGGGACACACTAGACATCTAATCAACTTTCTCATAGATTCATTACTATAGCTCCTCTTTGTTGCCACATGTTTTTTTGTCACTTCAGATTACCTAAAAATATGTGGAAAACCACAAGGGTGAGACCCATGTCCCATAGAGAGATATAACCTCCAACAACGATTATTGATTACAATATTTTTAAGTATTTAAATCGTTAAGCACTTTAATTAGATATAACAAATAAGCCCAGCAACAATGATGATTAACAAATTACATAAAGGAGCAGATAATAACTATCATCATTAGCTAGACTATCAAATTACATAAAGGAACAGATAATAACTATCATCATTAGCCAGACTATCATCCTTTATCTTGTTGACAATATAAGCAATTCAGTAGCATATGCATATCTAGCATCATGAGCAAGTCTAGTAACATAGAATCTCTATCATTATGAATAAGTATAGCCACATAAGCATAGATAACAACATTAGCATGTCTAATAGGTTGAACATATCAACATCATAAAAATAGCTAAAAACATAAGCACAATTATCTAGATAAGCATGGTTAGCAGTATATGCATCTCTAGTTGCAAAGGCATGGCTAGCATGCTAAACATAACTAACAACATGAGATAGCTAGCATCATGATTATAATCATCCGTAGCAGTATAGTTATCAGCATAATCATGGCTACTGTATGTACACATCTACAATCTTAAGCATATCCACAACATAAGTATATCTAATATCTCTTAATTGCAATAAGCATCATCTTTATGTAAAGAGAACAAACAAGGGTTATCATCCAATGTGAAGCGTCGTGTATAACCCTAAATAGATATGCTATAGAGTTGTATTACATCCTTTATTATGCCCTAAGGAAATTGAGGATACCACTCAAAATCCAACTGACCACTGCTAAGTCGAAATTAGTGCTATACAAGATCTAGAAAGAGCCGGACTCCTAAGATCTTCTCTACCCCCAGTCAGTACGGATCCGCCACAATGACACATAAGGTCAAGCTGCTAACAGCCTACTCCTTCCTTAGTACAGGTCACGACACTAGTAAAAGGAGGTGGGTACGCATACCCTACCATCCGAGGTACAACCACAGTTGTCCTCTAATATCATCACATATATAATCACCGAGACATGACCACAACCATTCTCAAACTAAGGGCTAGGTATGACCACAATCATCCTCCCTAAACACTTGAATTCAGGATGACAATCACCCCTCATACTCATCAATATGCACTCTGAGTTTCCCTTAGGAATACTCATTTATCCATCTGGCAAGTTCTGACACTCAGATGGATATATGGCACATGGCATTACATGATTAGAGTTTCACTTGATTAGTTATGCCAATTGGGGGAATTAAGGCTGCATCATACAAGTGGACATGCAAACCCTAATTCACTTCTAACAAGCATATAAATATCACAACTTCAAAAGATATAAAATGTGTGAAACATAATTTGTCGTCTCATCATCACATGGTACTATTCACTTACCATTCATGAGGATACACTAGTCATCATACTATCACAAGACATAAATCCTTTTTACTATATCACAGTGTATCAACCCTTATCAACATAAGAGGATTACACCTCATTCAGGGCTCAACCATGCCCAAAGGTCACTAAGGCCATCATACTATCATAAGATATAAAATCCTTTTCACAATATCACATGGTATCAACCCTTATCAAAACAAGAGGATTACACCTCATTTAGGACTCAACCATGCCCAAAGGTCATTAAGACCATCATACTATGCCCTGTAAGATCATCATTATCTTTGCATGCCTTATAACAAGGCTCAACAACATCACTTACATATAATACACCCGATCAATACAATACTGCATTAATGAGCTAGGAGATATTCATAAACAATCATAGAAGGGTTATATTAACATTAAGAACATTCCTTTATTACATCAACATGAAAGGGATCTAGATATGATTAACCCTCATCATATTCATAATGCACATGTTTAGCATAAGAAAGTATCAACCATGTGGCTATGATAACCACCAATTAACACATTAGGGTTATGATCATATTAAGGAGGTTATTCCACCATAATTCCATCATATAAGAATGTTAAACATGAATACTCATCTTTATCTATTTGGATTAAAGTTAGGTTCAACATGACAAATTATATCAATGTTACTAATCAACACTTATACCCAAACCCTAAGACATACCCATTGGATCATGGATGCATAAGGTGAAGCATCACCATAACATTCCATACTATTCTCAAGTATGAACCCACATATAAATCAAGGTGTAACCATCAGGTTATATCATACTAGGGTTTCAACAACAATAAGAGAGTACCCCATGATTGAATTAGTCATTCAAGGACTATTCATACCCAATTGCCATCATTTAGTTATATTAAAGCTAGGTATAAGAAGCTATACCTCATTAGGGTTTCATACCAACACAATCTGGTTACCATACCTTCTATTCATATGAGTGAATAGGTAATACTACCTTATTAAGGGTAACCCTCCATTTGTTCCATCATCATTCAACCCATATCACCATACCACAATGTCACCCAGAACCATTGGATGTTTAAAAGGTAAGACCATTGGTTGTTTACATAAGTAAACACCTTGGATAAACCACCTATGAAGTACTTGATTTGTGCTCTATAAAGATTCACTATCTAACCCTATACATCCCTTAATTAACAACACAAAAAGTTCCACTAAGAGTAGGGTAAAACCCATAATCGACTATTCATTTCAAACAAGCCATCCTTTGTCAACAAGTAAGCTCCTTAAGTTGATCATATAAAGGAAACCATATAAATCACATTATTAGGACCAACATATTACATTAGCCATCATTCCACTTTATAGTAGGAATAAACATTAGATCTTGACCATTGGGTCAAGTTCATATGTTAAAACCATCAATTACAGTATAGGTCCGGCCATTGCATCAAGTGACCCAAGAAACCATTGGTCTAAGGCTTAATTGTTGCTAAAACTACAATGATTAACTTACCATGGGTTATAGAGACCTGATCCACCACCATTAGTGACCATTAAATCACCATAGGTTGTTAGATCAACACTATATTCATTATTCAACATCAAATATTAAGCTAATGTCATCATTGATTGATAATATCAGTAGGGTACTTAATGATTGATCATTAAACTTCTAATTGATCCAAAACTTGACCTAAGGGGGTGACTATAGGCTGTCACCATCATTTGACACATTTTATTACGACCATCAGTTGTCATGAAGACAACACTATAGCGTTGTTGCAATGGTGACATCATCGGGTCATGGATTTATATAAGAAATCAGCTTTAAATCCTAAAATTGACCATTGGTTGATAGGTGCTTAGCACCATAGGTTGTCAAACCAACTTGATCCAAGTCATATTATACCTTAGTAATAACGTACACATGATCACAAGTTCATCTATAACTAAAATAAGAACAGGGAACATTATAAAAATCGAAATCCAAGTCAAGCATAGCTTTTTAGTGAATGAATCATCATTTTCAAGCAAGAACAAGAGCTAGCAAGCTTATGGTAAGAAATAAACGTGGAGCAAGTTATAAAACTTGCCACTAATGAGAAGATGAAACCCCACAAAGAAGAAATCTCAAGTAGGTAGCATAGAAAATCCAAGCATAAGCTATGAACTCGTCCATCTAGCACCTTTCTTCATCAAATGAGCAAACCCTAAGCATAAGGAGCAAGAAAGGTAGGGTTTTAGAGATTTAGAGAAAATTCTACCATGGAACAGAAAGGTTACGACCTGTAGGAAGGTATAAGGAATGATAAGAGCAAGATAAATGGAGAAGTAAAGAAGAAAATAACTTGCCTTGGTCAGAATCCCTAGAAGATGACCTTGGAAATCCTAGGTAGGGCTAAATGGAGCTCTAGGAGACCTTCTTCTCTAAAAAGAGGCTATCTTCTACCTTAGAGCACTTGGTTCCATAGAAAAATAGCAGGGGGTCATTTCTCCAGGTTAAAGGAAAGAGAAAGCAAGCATAGTTTCGTACTTGGGCAAGGAAGAGGTAAATATAGCCCATGGATAAGGATGGAAGGAAGCATGAGGTGTAAAAGTAGCTTCCCCATGTTTCTATGGCCTTAAACTATTAAGAATATACAAGAACACACACAAGAAGCTCCCCCACCGTCATTATAGACCTTTTTATGTTTCCTTTGTTGAATTTCGCAGCCAAACACATAATTCATTAGTTGATAGCTACTAAAGGTAGCTCATCTGTGAAGGGGTAAACCCTAAAATACCTTTGGAGAAAACACCTTCAAACCAAGGTTTAAATAGGTGCCCCATGGCTCAAAATGCTCAAAAATGATGAAATAATATCCAAGGAACATAATGCAAGTGATAAATTACAAAGAACAACTCTCAATTGGGTAAATTACATAAAAGTCCAAAATGTTCATAACTTGCTCAAACAATGTCCAAATTGGACCAAATTTGAAACTTAATATTGTATTATGATTTCAAAGCATATCACAATATTAATTAGGGTTATAAGAATTCAATTATGATAATTAATCTTATTCAAATCATTAAGAATGTTTAGGGGCCTTACAACTATAAATCCCTGATAGGGATTTTGCCCCCGAAATCCAAGGTAAACAAAACTGTGTACTTCCTTTGCACATCATCATATTACCTTCACATGGTTACTTGCATATCATGATGATGTCAAATAATTCATACATATATCCTCTTGGGTCATCACAAAAACCCCAACCGAAGAAGACATTCTCAATATGGAGTGTAGAAACTTGTTGTGTCATCTATACAACTCTAATAGTAATGTTCAACTTTAAATTCTAGCTATCATCCTAAAATTATATGTATTGTATGAACACATTACTCAAAAGTCATACTTACTAGCTTTTTACCAATCTTGACATGTGTCCCATACCATTCCT
This sequence comes from Alisma plantago-aquatica, assembly GCA_963693085.1. Lineage (NCBI taxonomy): Eukaryota > Viridiplantae > Streptophyta > Magnoliopsida > Alismatales > Alismataceae > Alisma > Alisma plantago-aquatica. The sequence goes on along the minus strand of OY856411.1, from coordinate 455,949,336 downwards.
TGAAGCATTAAAAAAAGTGATGTATCCATCCTTTTTTTTTTCTAGATACACTGACACTGGAACACTTGTCAGTTCTTTTTCAGCATTTCATACAAGGAAACATCATTCTTAGTCAACCTTGTTAGGGGTGAAACAACAACACTATCTTCACCTTACTAGGATTTACACAACCTACTTATAAGACATATCATGATCCCATAAAGAAATTTAATCAACCCCATCTCACTCTTGTTCAACTTATCTCATAGCTATTATTGCTTCGGAAACCCTAAGGTTTTTGAAGAAATATTGATCATATTTTTGACCATATTTGAAATACTTTGACATGTCATCATTCAAAGCTTGATATAACTTGTATGACATGACTGGAACACTATGTTCCTCCTATTCATAAATTCTATTTGTACATTGGTTAGTCTAAAGGACATAACTCTAAACTCATCATGGTCATGCGAAATATGTAATCCAATCTAACTCTTATGCATTGATATTTGATCATAGGTTTATCTTAAAGGAACACGATATCACATATCTATTAACCAACAAACAATCTATCCTTGATAGTGGTCTTGCCCAGCTATCACTAAACCATACACAACATTATAGAATCACTTTTATTTTTTCCTTCCAAACAACATTTATAGGATCATCATCAACTCTCTCTCTCTCTATGGGAGATGAATACTTGGAATTTTCATTTAATAAACATCTCCAACCATCACATATTTCTCATATTATTGATACATCATGGATACTAGGATTCATTACCTTGGTATCCACCTCATGTGCTATAAGGAACTCACATCCTTATATCATCTACTTTTACCAACATAACAAATATCAAGACATATAATAGGAGTCTTCCTAATTATTGGAAGGCTCAAAAGCAAAATCATCACAAACTTTATGATCTTGGAACCATAGTCCAAACAACCTTATGCTATAATATGCTATCCACCCTCATGTTTGTAGCAAATCCACACGTACCAAGTGGCAATGATCCACTTGAAAGATGTGCCCTAGAAATGAAAGACACAAAGGGAAACACACTTCCCATACCATAGCAACATTTGTTCAAGGGTCACTAGTAGAAAGGTAACCAATTCTATTTTCATTATGCAAGTTACAACTTCTTATGTGTGGGCTCTGATCTCCAAACTACGATATAAACACGATTTAAACTTAGCGGAAGCGAATCGATCAACAGCGAAAGACAAAAATCACGGGAAATTAAAACTTTTCGAGACAAGAGCTTGAATCCATAAAGCTTCATTCATAAAAGGAGATAAACTGTTTACATCTCATGATAATTACTTCTTGAGTAATTATATACAACAAGATACAAAATCTCAAGAACTCATAACCAAAAGACTCCAAGACCTGAGAGTACAGAGGACACATAGGACTGACTCTAACTACACCACATGGCATGCTAAATCTCCTCCTGAGATTTACTGTTGCTCCTGGTGCTGTTGCTGTTGGGACTGGTCACCTGTAGACCTGTTCCTCCGTCTCCGACGTCCACCTAAAAAGTTGAAGTCTACGGGGTGAGACAATTGTACATAATTGTCCCAGCGAGAGTTATAACTCTCCGCCAGAAGCTTTATTATAACATCAAAGAATAACATAAGTAGTAAAAGCTTACAAAGTATTCAATAGAAGATGCAGTTGTAAACAAGAGTTCAACCATTTATCAAGCATGAAGAACATATGCACTATACAGTGTAACATCAATCAATTAGCTCATAGTTACCTTTAACAGGTATACTACGCTGTAGATTATGTTTTTCAAACAGTCTTATTATTATGCCCTGTGGAGATGAGGTTTACCACTCATACCCCAACCAATCACTGTTAAGTGCCTTAGTATCATACTAGGTCATCGAAAGAGCCGGATTCTCATGACCTTCACCTTCCTCAGTCAGTAAGAGGATTACTTGTAGGACATCTTGTGTCTCTACTATTATAGCTCACCAGGGTAATCTGGTCCTTCGCTATTTTAGAGTTACAGTGGCGTTCTGTACTCTCTTTGTCATCAGGAGATTTCATGTTTATCTTCCACTGATACGGATATCTTTGCTTTCCTTGTCATCAGGAGGTTTCATGTTTACCATCCACTGATACGGTATGAGTTTTGTAGTGAAGGATTGACAGATTATACATCTACATCAAATTCCTACACTAGGATGTAAGGTTCTACACATCCATATACCCCACATACTCAACAATATGTGATCCAGGAGTTCCCTTGGGAAAACCTGTTTCACCATCATTTGATCTCTGACAATGATGGATCTATGATCAGGGCTTCTACATTACACTTGATTAGTTAGGTACATTCAGTATTCTTTTAACATCATACATTGTTCTTCAAACAATAACAGTAGCACAACAGCTATGAAAGTAGAATACTAAATGTAACAAACCTAACTCACATCAATCATCATTTCTCAGTATACTCATCACAAGTCATCTCTAAAGCATGACCTTGATGGTATTCATGGCTCTTACAACCCATTAAAACATAGGATGCCACTGACAAGGCATCAAGATATTTTACTATTCATTAAGCTAACAACATGCTTTCAATGAATATAATATCATCATCCATACCTGGATATGATCACCTTCATATCAGAACCTGCATGGTTAATTCAACTGATAAAGGTAATTCAAAACAAGAATATACTTTTCACTCTTGTCACAAGAGCTAAGTTCTCTGATTCTCATCAATTAGAGTTTGCTATTCATATTTCATGTCATCACCCTTGAATTAGGGTTTACTATTCACATCACATGTCATTACCCTTGAATTAGGGTTTACTATTCACATCACATGTCATTACCCTTGAATTAGGGTTTACTAATCACATTATGGTGAATTGAACTCATAACATCATCATGTACGAGGAACATCATCATTGATGCTCTCAGATTAGTTCAAGATTCATCATTTATCATAATTAGGGTTCCATGATCTCACATAGGTGGATCATACCCTAATCATGCACATTCATGTGTATTGAAGGTACTTTACTTGAATTTCCATCATAAAAGGGTACTTTCTCTTTCTTAAGATACTTTCTCTCTCCTCATACTTGTAGATGGTGATAACACCAATCTAGATCAGGTTGGGTTAAGTCCTCTTTGATTAACATAGACCAAATCACCACTATTGAGTGATTAGGGTTTGATTAGAACAAGGTTTCACTCAATTGAACCTTTCAAGGGTATTATGGTAAATTACACATTGATCATCATCATGGTTTAATTTACTAACCACTTGACCCTTAATGTCTTTTGGTATCATTAGGGTTTAGGTTGAACAACTATTAAACCATTTAAGCCTTCAAGGCATTAGGCAGACTTAACTTCAAAAGTCTCCAATAGGTTTCACACCTTCAACCTTCAAACGATCCTGAGATCGTATAAGGTTGTAGACCATTTAAGATTTGTAGACCATTTAAGGTTTGGTTGACTTCAAGACCGTATAACACTCAAGACCGTTTATCCTCATTCGGTCTTGAGGTCGAATGGTCTCATTCGGTCTTGAGGTCGAATGGACTCATTCGGTCTTGAGGTCGAATGACCTTATACGGTCTTGAGGTCTAATGACCTTATACGGTCTTGAGGTCGAATGACCTTATATGGTCTTGAGGTCGAATGACCTTATACGGTCTTGAGGTCGAATGCCCTCAAAAGCTCAAGATCGTATGGACCTCCAAGGTGGTTCAAAGGGGTAAACTCGATTAGGGTTTCCTATGTTGAAGCCTTCAATTGGTCTCAAGCTTGCTAACCACTTATCAATTGAGACAATTAGGGTTAGCCTTAACCAATTGGTCACTCAATTGACCCTCAATTGATATCCAAATAGGGTTGGAGTTGGTTCAATTAAGGTCTATAAACGTTCAACCATCAACACTCAACAATGTGAATCAAATCGAAGTTGAACCCATCAATTGACCTCCAATTGGGCTCAAACTTGGCCCAAACGGTCTTGGGATCGTTTGGATATACTCCAAACGATCTTGAGACCGTTTGCCCAAGAATTCATCAAAATCTAGATTGATTTGATAGAGGTTGAACCTTAATTAAGTCACAAATCAGCAATTTGATTATTTTAATAACCCATTGTAATTGGGCCCTCAATTGATCAAACTACCTTAACCCTAGACCTCCAAACGGTCTTGGGTTGTCACCAAACGGTCTTGAGACCGTTTGGATGAGTTTCAAACGGTCTTGAGACCGTTTGCCCATCCATCCTTTGGACTCTAGTGAAAATTCATCAAGGTTTGATTTATTGAGTTGATCATTACATCAATACTTAATTGCAATGTAATTTGGTATCTTTGTACCTTCAATTGGTCAACTATACTTGACCCCAGACCTCCATACGGTCTTGGGTGATCCCCAAACGGTCTTGAGACTGTTTGGGCTAATCAACCCAAAATCTCAAATTAGCTCATTGTGATTTCAGCACTGATTTCAATTAGGGTTTGCCCTAGTAATCAACCTTCAATTCTTAACTCGTTTGGAATTAGTCCATCAAATTTTGTGAGTCATTAATTAACATCATTATGAACAGTAATATCATACGGTCAACGCTTAGTCAACCATCTTATACGGTCTTGAGTCCGTTTGCCCAAAAAGGGCAAATTAAGCAGATTGAAAATCAGGACTAAATTCAATTGAATTTGCTAATTGTTTTGCCTATATCTCACGATTCCTTTGGAGTTAACCTCTCAAATTTTGTGGGTGATTAACCTTCATAATTATGAACAGGATTCCCATACGGTCCATGCTTGGTCAACGTGGACATATGGTCTTGAGACCGTATGCCTTCATACGACCTTGAAACCGTTTGCCCACCAAACAGTTTTGTAAACCGTATGGGCAATTGGTTGAGGTCGTATGGTAAAGTGGAAAACTGTGGATAAGCATAGGAAATAATGCCATCATATTCTAGCGCAAGAACAGCAACAGTTTCTCATGGATTTGCTTGCAAGGAAGCAAGGGAAGATAGGGAAGAAGAAGAACTAGCAACTAAAAGCATAGAAAAGATGTATATAACAAAGCATAGGTTTAGAGTTATAAAACCCGCCTAAAGCTTGCTCCTTGAGCTCCAAGCTTTCGAGTTCCAAGCCTTTAATGGCGTCCTAGAAGCTCCACAGGTCGGCCAAGGTGAATCCTCCAAGGAAAGTTGAGAAGAGATGGCTAGAAAGATAGAGCTAAGTGAGCTAGCCATGAATTTGACCTTGAATTCGAGTTTCATCCAAGCATTTAAGCAAAAGGAAGGATCCAAACCTACCTTGCACTCCCCTGGTCGTCCTCCTGAGCTCCAGAGCTCTCCTTAGTCGGTTTGAGCAAGGGGAACAGTGAAGGAAACGAAAGAAACATTCCTTTGCTAAGTGAGGAAAAGGGCTTATATACTTGGGGTGGAATTTCAACATAGGCACATAGGTTTTCCTCACTTTCAACTAAGTCCCTCCTTTCTTCTTTGCTCGTCCCTTCTTCTTATTTCTAAGGACAACCCTCTTCTAAGGTCAATAAATGAAGGCAAAGAAGATTAACCTATTACTAAAGCACACACATAAAAGGCTATAGTACTTACACCTTGATTATTCAATCACAAAGGTGTTTTTCATTATATTATTATTCAATTGAAGTGACTTCTTCATCATTTTTTCTCTAAATGATGACAAGAGTCTTACAAGATATTTTAGATGGTGTATTTTACAAGTTGCACCCCTCAAATTGGGTAAATTGCACTTTACTCCAATTTAGGATTTCAAGCACAGGGATTGCTTCCACAGCTGCACCTTGGTGCTCAAGCTTGGGAAATCCCTCAAACTTTACCATAATCATTCTTATGATGTCTCAACATCAGAGTAACATCTCAACATGTGCAAATTGCAAGTTAACCCTTCTAACTGGGTAAATTGCACATAGGTCCCTGTATTACAAAATAATCAATTCAACATTGTTTAAAAGGGACAGAAAAGGAAAAGTATGTTCCTCAGGAACTTAATTACATGCAAAAAGATAATCACCAGTATCTTAATTACATATTTAGGCAAAACACCTAGGGTTAACTCATAACCCAGGTCAGGGATGTTACATTATGTATCATTTTACCTTTTTCATTTTGGGTTCCTTGCCATTAGCATATGAATCATCATGATTAACAGATCTCATTACTCCTTCCTTGATGAATATTTTTCACACTTGGTTATTTTCTCTTATTTTATTATGTTTTTCAACCAATTATCAATAGGTAAATCATCATATTCTTCACTAAACATGGATCATCTCCCTTAATTTCTTTCACATGCCATGTTGATTTTACATTAACACTTTCTTACACACATAGGTTGGTCTAAGATTAACTCAGGTTCCACCTTATTCCTTTGCCATTGTTCTCATTTATCTTCTCATTATATACTTATCATTGAATTTCTCTCCATCTTATGTGGATTTCATACCTTGAATCACTTTATAAGCATAGACTTATCTGTCTTTTACTTTATTATCTTATTGAATCAAATCTTCAAGAACTCCTCTTTTCCTTATTTGTATTCAAATTTAGATTTCATGGTGTTGTATCTTTATCTTATAGTTACCAAACATTCAAGTTTTGATTGATAATGATGCAATTCTCATCTTCCTTAAGGTAGGATTGAGATATTCACACCATGATTTCAAATTCGTTATGCTCTTTAGATTGTCTCAAAATGACTACTTGATCAGAGTAATCAGAAAGATAACAATCTAAGAGTTCCATACTTACCTTTTCTTCAATAATTGAATACCTGGCCAGGGCATCCAATTACTGAGATTAGGCAGTATGCACCATGTTTTTGTGTCAAGTTCCTAACTTAGATATCATCCTAGTCTTAAGTCCTAGTGTCCCTGTAAACTCAGTGAACCTAGAGCTCTGATACCAACTTGTGAGAACCCGTTACACTAAACGATATTACTCAAAACATAAAACACAATCAATCACTAATTAATCACATACCCAAAAATATGGGTAAATTAAAGCCGATTTCAACGTCAACACCCGCTCAGAAACATTTGCATAAGAGCCCAACATTTTTCTTATATCCATATTATGCCAAGAATTTTATACAAATTGTTCTATCATCTTAGCCACCACATATATACATAGGAGAACAATATTTGTACATGCCACAAAAACAAGTATTAATATGCTAACAAAAGTCTGATTCATTTGAAACACCATATACAAACTTTTTTTCACACGGACCTGAGAGTACAAGGATGACTCTAAGACACACTAGACATCTAATCAAATTTCACATAGATTCATTACTATAGCTCCTATTTGCTGCCATAAGTTTGTTTTCGTCACTTTAGATTACCTAAAAAGATGTGGAGAACCACAAGGGTGAGACCCATGTCCCAGTAAGAGATATAACCTCCAACAACAATTATTGATTACAACATTTTTAAGTAATTAAAGAGTTAAGAAATTTAATCAGATATAATAAATAAGCTCAACAACACTGATGATTAACAAATTACATAAAGGAGCAAATAATAACTATCATCATTAGCCAGACTATCATCCTTTATCTTGTTGACAATATAAGTAATTCAGTAGCATATGCATATCTAGCATCATGAGCAAGTCTAGTAACATAGAATATCTATCATTATGAATAAGTCTAGCCACATAAGCATAGATAACAACATTAGCATGTATAATAGGTTGAACATATCAACATCATAAAAAGAGCTAACAACATAAGCATAATTATCTAGATAAGAATTATTAGATGTATATGCATCTCTAGTTGCAAAGGCATGGCTAGCATGCTAAACATAACTAACAACATGAGATATCTAGCATCATGATTATAATCAATAGTAGTAGTATAGTAATCATCATGATCATGGCTATTGCATGTACACATCTACAATCTTAAGCATATCCACAACATAAGTATATCTACTATCTCTTAATTGTACTAAGCATCATCTTTATGTAAAGAGAACAAACAAGGGTTATCATCCAATGTGAAGCATCATGTATAACCCTAAACAGATATGCTATACGAATGTATTACATCTTTTATTATGCCCTAAGGAAATTGAGGATACCACTCAAAATCCAACTAACCTCTACTAAGTCGAAATCAATGCCATACAAGATCTAGGAAGAGCTAGACTCCTAAAATCTTCTCCACCCCTGATCAGTACGGGCCCACCACAACGACACATAAGGTCAAGATGCTAACATCCTAGTCTGTCCTTGGTACAGGTCACGACACTAGTGAAAGGAGGTGGGTACGCATACCCTACCATCCGAGGTACAACCACAGTTGTCCTCTAATCTCATCACATATATAATCGCTAAGACACGACCGCAACCATTCTCAAACAAAGGGCTAGGTATGACCGCAGTCATCCTCCCTAAACACTTGAATTTAGGATGACAAGCACCCTCATACTAATAAGTATGCAGTTCGAGTTTTCCTTAGGAATACTCGTTTCACCATCTAACAAGTTCTGACACTCAGATGGATCTATGGCACATGGAACTACATGATTAGAGTTTCACTTGATTAGTTATGCCAATTGGGTGAATTAAGACTGCATCATACAAGTGGACATATAAACCCTAATTCACTTCTAGCAAGCATATAAATATCACAACTTTAAAAGATATAAAATGTGTGAAACAGTATTTCTCATCTCATCATCACATGGTACTATTCACTTACCATTCATGAGGCTACACTAGTCATCATACTATCACAAGATGTAAATCCTTTTCACAATATCACAGGGTATCAACCCTTATCAACACAAGAGGATTGCACCTCATTCAGGGTTCAACCATGCCCAAAGGTCATTAAGACCATCATACTATCACAAGATATAAAATCCTTTTCACAATATCACAGGGTATCAACCCTTATCAACACAAGAGTATTACACCTCATTTAGGTCTTAACCATGCCCAAAGGTCATTAAGACCATCATACTATTCCCTACAAGATCATCATTATCTTTGCATGCCTTATAACTAGGCTTACCAACATCACTTACATATAATACACCAGATCAACACAATGTTGCATTAATGAGATAGGAGATATTCATAAACAATCATAGCAGGGTTATATTAACATTAATAACATTCCTTTATTACATCAATATTCAAGGAATCTAGATATGATTAACCCTCATCGTATTCATAATGCACATGTTTAGCATAAGAAAGTATCAACCATGTGGCTATGATAACCACCAATTAACACATTAGGGTTATGATCATATTAAGGAGGTTATTCCACCATCATTCCATCATATAAGAATGTTAAACATAAATACTCATCTTTATCTATTTGTATTAGAGTTAAGTTCAACATGACAAATTATATCAATGTTACTAATCAACACTTATACCCAAACCTTAACTCACGACATCTCCATTGGATCATGGATGCATAAGGTGAAGCATCACCATAACATTCTATGCTATTATCAAGTATGAACCCACACATAAATCAAGGTGTAACCATGGGGTATAGCATACTAGGGTTTCAACAACAATAAGAGAGTACCCCATGATTGAATTAGTCATTCAAGGACTATTCATACCCAATTACCATCATTTAGTTATATTAAAGCTAGGTATAAGAAGCTATACCTCATTAGGGTTACATTTCAACACAATATGGTTATCATCCATTCTATTCATATGAGTGAATAGGTAATACTACCTTATTAAGGATAACCCTCCATTTTTTCCATCATCATTCAACCCATATCACCATACCACAATGTCACCCAGAACCATTGGATGTTTAAAAGGTAAGACCATTGGTTGTTTACATAAGTAAACACCTTGGATAAACCACCTATGAAGTCCTTGATTTGTGCTCTATAAAGATTCACCATCTAACCCTATACATCCCTTAATTAACAACACAAAAAGTTCCACTGAGAGTAGGGTAAAACCCACAATCGACTGTTCATTTAAAACAAGCCATCCATTGTCAACAAGTAAGCTCTTTAAGTTGATCATATAGAGGACACCATCTAATTCAAATTATTAGGACCAACATATTACATTATCCATCATTCCACTTTATAGTAGGAATAAACATTAGATCTTGACCATTGGGTCAAGTTCATATGTTAAAACCATCAATTACAGTATAGGTCCGACCATTGCATCAAGTGACCCAAGAAACCATTGGTCTAAGGCTTAATTGTTGCTACAACTATGATGCTTAACTTACCATAGGTTGTAGAGACCTGATAAACCACCATTAGTGACCATTAAATCACCATAGGTTGTTAGATCAACACTATATTTATTATTCAACATCAGATATTAAGCTAATGTCATCATTGATTGATAACATCAGTAGGGTACTTAATGATTGATCATTAAACTTATAATTGATCCAAAACCTGACCTAAGGGGGTGACCATAGGTTGTCACCATAATTTGACACCTTTGATCACGATCATCAATTGTCATGAAGACAACACCATAGGGTTGTTGCAATGGTAACATCATCGGGTCATGGATTTATATAAGAAATCAACTTTAAACCCTAAAATTGACCATTGGTTGATAGGTGCTTAGCACCATAGGTTGTCAAACCAACCTGATACAAGTCATATTATACCTTAGTAATAATGTACACATGATCACATGTTCATCTAGAACTGAAATTAGAACAGGGAACATTATAAAAATCAAAATCCAAGTCAAGCATAGCTTTTTAGTGCATGAATCATCATTTTCAAGCAAGAACATGAGCTATCAAGTTTATGGTAAGAAATAAATGTGGAACAAGTTATAAAACGTGCCTCTAATGAGAAGATGAAACCCCACACAGAAGAAATCTCAAGTAGTTAGGGTAGAAAATCCAAGCATAAGCTATGAACTCATCCATCTAGCACCTTTCTTCATCAAATGAGCAAACCCTAAGCATAAGGAGCAAGAAAGGTAGGGTTTTAGAGATTTAGAGCAGATTCTACCATGGAACATAAAGGTTCCCTCATGGAGTAAGGTATAAGGAAGGATAATAGAAAGAGAAATGGAGAAGGAAAGAAGAAAATAACTTGCCTTGGTCAGAATACCTAGAAGATGACCTTGGAAACCCTAGGTAGGGCTAAATGGAGCTCTAGGAGACCTTCTTCTCCAAAAAGAGGTTGTCTTCTACCTTAGAGCACTTGGTTCTGTAGAAAAATAGAGGGTAGTCGTTGCTCCAGGTTAAAGGAAAGAGAAATCAAGCATAGTTTCGTACTTGGGCAAGGATGAGGTAAATATAGCCCATGGATAAGGATGGAAGCAAGCATGAGGTGTAAAAGTAGCTTCCCCATGTTTCTATGGCCTTAAACTATTAAGAATATACAAGAACACACAAAAGAAACTCCCCCACCATTCTTATAGACCTGCTTAGATTTCCTTTTTCGAATTTCCCAGCCAATCACATAATTCATTAGTTGATAGCTACTTAAGGTAGCTCATCCGTGAAGGGTTAAACCCTAAAATACCCTTAGAGAAAACACCTTCAAACCAAGGTTTAACTAGGAGCCCCATGAATCAAAAAGCTCAAGAATGATAAGAGAATATCCAAGGAAAATAATGCAAGTGATAAATTGCAAATAAAACCTCTCAATTGGGTGAATTGCATAAAAGTTCAAAATGTGCATAAAATTGCATAACTTGCTCAAACAATGTCCAAATTGGACCAAATTTGAAACTTAAGCTTGTATTATGATTTAAAATCATATCACAATGTTATATTAGGGTTATAATAATTTAATTATGATAATTAAGCTTATTCAACTCATTAAGCAAGTTTAGATGCCTTACAAGCACCTTCATCACCGGAGTCACTAGCAAAGCCATCTGAGCCATCATCATCAGATGCAACACCATCATACTCATCATCACTAATAGCCTCATAAACATCAAAAACCTCCTCATCATCCTAGTCTGGCATCTCTTCATCAGTAGAGGGACTAAAACCATGACCGGGCCAACAAGCATTCTTCTCATCCCAAGACATACTAAGAGCATAGATCTCATTGTCATGTGGGAAGGAAGTATCAGAACTATCGAGGCTGGAAAATAGAGTGGCCAAGGGGCCAACAGGAAAAGATAACACACCTAGAGTATATCCAATAGTAGTAGAGGGTGTAGCAGGTGGAGGGGCTGGGTAAAAGTGATTATATACATAGGATGTATAATCACCTCATGGGTAGGGCTGGTAGGCTGGGTATGGATGTGCACATGACATGTTCATGTTGGACATGATTGAACATAAGTCATGATGCAGGTGCTCCTGAACCTGAAGGTTGTATGCCTATTGATGCATCATGTAGTGCATAAGGGTTTCATTTGATACATGAAACGAGGCACATGCAGGTCAGAAGGGCTGAGGCAGTGGAGGTGCTCGGGTAGAGGTAGAGGCAGAGGCACCAGGTGTGATGGAGGAGAGGATAGACATGGACTTCTGAAGAGTGGTCTCACTTATACAAACTCATTTTTGGGAAAGTTTGTAATGAAAGTCATGGAAAAGAGATTTTCCAGTGGCAAGCTGGAATAGACCAAAAATCAGGGCATGGTAGGGAGGGTGGGTGCCACAGGTGTTCTTGCCTGAGTCAAAGCAGGTCATATGGTAGAGGATATATCTTGACCACTTGACTCCGACATTCTTTAAGACACAGTCAATGATCACCGCAATGTTTTCTGTAATCTCCGTTTGATTCTTTTTGGGGTGGATACTGCAGTTAACAACTAGGGCGAGGATGTGTCTCTTGAGATCTAAGGCAGAGGAGGGAAGGGTGGACTTCTTCTCATAAGGAAATTGAGGCTTCTTCAAAAATCTATGAATATCAGGGAGAGTGAGATCATATTGCTTGTAGAAGGCCTCATGCTCAATAAGGTTAAAATACTCAGGGTAATCCTTACGCCAGGTGTCAGTCTCATCGGTACCTGAGAAGAAGATGTTTAGGGTATCCTCTGAGACTTGGAATTTCTTCCTAACTATCATGGACGTGAGGACTACTTGAGTATTAGGTGGGGGTACGAGGGTGTCGTAATTCCAATGCAAGTTAGTGAAGAATTCATGAACCACTTTTGTGCTAGTGATGGAATTGTTATAGCATGTGCATTCAACACTCAAGGTAGAGAGATGGTGATGACTAAGCAACTCCTCTACTTGATCTATGACCTCTTGTCTTCTAGGTCTAGGCTAAAAAAGGGTGTGAAAAGGGAAATGATTCTAGGGAAGGAGCTCCTTATACCTATTTACAATCTCATTTGAGACAAAGAGAGTGTCATCAAAAGGAATCAAGCGGGAATTGGGCGAAGAAGATGGCACATTAGATGGGGTGGCTCTCTTCCTCCTATTGGATGCCATAGAGATGAAAAAGAGAGGAAGAAGAGAGCAAAAGATAAAAACTCACCACCAAAAATGTCTACAGACCTAGGTTGGCAAAGGGGAAGGTCAAGGGTGTTCTATCTAGGTTAGATTGGGGCTAGGTTGAGGAAGGTTAGGGAAAGGGTAGAGAGCTTAGGGCATATGGAGGTGGAATCGGTCAACTTTTCTCTAGTTGTGAGGGAGAATAGTTGGTCGAACCCAACTTAAGATTTCTCCAGGCTAGCCATCAGTCAAATTCTATGAACTCGGAAACTCGACCGATAGGCTTTTTTAAAAAGCTCTCAGCCTCCGATTGGTCGAGTTGGCAACTCTACCGATGGTCAACCTGACCTAAGCATAAGAAACTTAGTTTCTAGCCATTTGAGTGCTAATTAAATTTATTTTTCTAGTCCATTATGTATTTTGAACATACTTAGGCACATATCACTCATCATTGAGTACTATTTTGCAGTAAAACATGTGTCTGTGAAAAATACCCAAAAAAGAGAAAAACAAGGCAAAAAATGAGCATGAAAAACTGATTTTTAGCATAATATCAAGCAAAGACGATCAAAATAGAGGCAAAACATATAGGATAGATGACAACTATATGGAAGGCATATCAGATTCATTCAAAGCAGTTATAAGCAATTTTGATCTAATAAAGTTAAATTTCTCTCTAGCTAGAGGTTTAGTGAAAATGTCCGCCAACTGATTTTCTGTGTCCACATGCGTGATATAGATATCCTTCTTAGCAATGTGAACATGGAGAAAATGATGGCAAACCTCTATATTTTTAGCTTTACTATGCAAGATAGGATTATATGACAAGTTAATAACACTATTATTATCACAACATATAGGAGAAGCATCAAAATGAATGTTAAAGTCTTGGAGCATTTGCTTCATCCATAGGACCTGGGTACAACAACTCCCGACTGCAATGTATTTAGCCTCGGTGGTTGATAATGCCACTATTCTATATTTCTTGGAGAACTAAGACACCAAGCATGGTCCTAGGAGGAAACAAGTGCCACTTGTGCACTTTCTATCAATTAAGTATCCTGCATAATCTGCATCACTATATGCAGTAAGAGTAAAGTCCCTTGACTTGGGATACCATAGTCCAAAATTTTGGGTTTTGGCTAAGTACCTTAAAATCCTCTTAACAACTATAAGATGTAATTTCTTAGGATTTGATTGAAAGCAAGCACACGAGCCAACACTAAACATTATATCAGGTCTAGAGGCAGTTAAGTATAGTAAACTTCCAATCATACCTCTATAGAACTTCTCATCTACCTTCTCACCTTCTTCATCTTTGTCTAGTTTGGAAGTGTTTGACATGGGTGTGTCTATAGGCTTGGTGTTCTCCATCCCAAAGCATTTGAGTAGTTCACTTGTGTACTTGCCTTGGTTGATGAAGTTCCCATCTTTTATTTGTTTTATTTGAAAGTCGAGGAAGAATGTGAGTTCACCCATCATACTCATCTCGAATTCACTCTGCATAAGATCACTAATTTATTTCCAAAGATCAAGGTTAGTTCTGCCAAAAATGATATCATCAACATATATTTGTGTTATAAGATAATTGTTAGAAGTGTGCTTTAGAAATAAGGTAGAATCCACTTTGCCCATGATATACCCATGATCTAACAAAAAGTTTTTTAATTCCTCATACCAAGCCCTAGGTGCTTGTTTGAGTCCATAGAGAGCTTTTTGCAACAAATAAACATGGTTAGGTAAACTATCATGTTCAAAGCCCGGAGGTTGTGCAACATACATTTCCTCCTCAATTGTACCATTCAAAAATGTACTTTTAACATCCATTTGATACAGAAGAAAGTTTTTATAACTAGTAAAGGCAAGTAACATACAAATGGACTCAAGTCTAGCTATAGGTGCATATGTTTCATCAAAATATATACCTTCATGGTGATTGTAGCGTTGATCCACTAACCTTGCTTTGTTCCTTACCACTTTGCCGCTTTCATCATGCTTGTTGCGGTAGACCCATTTGGTGCCAATGATCTTTCTATCACTTGGTCTTGGCACTAGGGTCCAAACTTAGTTCTTTTCAAATCGCTCCAACTCTTCTTGCATAGCTAGGATCCACACGTCATCCCTAAGAGCTTCCTTGGCATTCTTAGGCTCGAGTTTTGAGATGAAGGTGTTGTTGACTTGTTCCTTGTTGAATGTAGCCCACGTCTTCACTCTTTCAAATGGATCACCTAAAATCAGCTTCTTCAGAGGATTCTTAGCAATCCGGGGGGTTGGATCTTCCTTTTCATCATGCTTTTCTTCTTTTTGAGTGGCTGCCTCTTTTTCCTTTTGGGTGATGTTGAGATCTTTTAGAATAGGAATTACTTCACCTGCAACATCATCATTTAGAACAATATCTTTGGGAATAGAGGGGTTAGTCTCAATAAACTTTACATTTATGGATTCTTCTACTTTATAAAGATCAACATTAAAAACTCTATAAGCCTGTCTAATAGTGCTATAGCCAAGAAAGAAAGCCTTGTAAGATTTCAGATCAAACTTGTTGAGAGAATCTTTCATATTCAAAACAAAACAAGGACATCTGAAAATATGGAAATACTCGATAGAAGGCTTCCTACCATGCCATAGCTCATAGGGGATTTTCTTCAAATAAGGATGAGTAAAAACCCAATTTTGCACAAAACATGAGGTACTAACAGCTTAAACCCAAAAATTCTTTGGAGTATCATAGTCTAGAAGCATGGTCCTAGCCATCTCTTGTAAAGACCTATTCTTCCTATCTACAACCCCATTTTTTTGAGGTGTTTGAGGTGAAGAGAAGTTATGTGTATAACTAGATTCTTGAAAAAAATGTTCAAAAAGTTCATTTTCAAATTCTCCCCCATGGTCACTACGGATGGAAATAGTGCGGCAAGAAGCTTCATTCTCAAGTCATTTACAAAAACTCGAGAAAACATCAAGCGTATCACTCTTAGAAATGAGAAAGAAGGTCCAAGTATATCTAGAGAAATAATCGATAATAACAAGACAATACTTGGAACCACGAAGCGATTAAGTTCTCATTGGTCCAAATAGATCAATGTGAAGAAGATAAAGAGCTCTTATAGTACTAAGGACACCTTTGGATTTGAAGGAGGACTTGGTTTGCTTTCCTTGAGTATAAGGTTGGCATTCCTCATCCTTTTCAAAATCCAATTTAGAAAGTCCCTTGACGAAATCCTTTTTGCTCAACTTCTTCAACTAATGCATATATACATGACCAAGCCGTCGGTGCCAAAGAGAAATATCATTTGAATTGACTACTAAGCATCTACCAACAATGGGCTTAATAGAGTCAATAATAATAACATAAAGATTACCACTTCTAGTTCCCTTATATAACACTTGGTAGGCGAGGGAATCTAGAATCAAGAATTCAAAGTAAGTAAATAGCACAAGGTAACCATTGTCACATAGTTGACTAACACTAATTAAATTGTGATGTAGGCCATCCACAAAAAGGACATTCTTGATACATAAGGATTCACCTACATCACCCTCACCTTTGACTTTACCTTTCTTGTTGTCCCCAAAGGTGACCAATCCTCCTTTCTTTTTGGTGAAGTTGTTGAAATGGCTTATATCACCAGTCATATGCTTAGGGCAGCCACTATCAACAATCCATCTTCCTTTTTTCTACAATAAAGGAGAATGTCGGTTCCCAACTCAAACATTGGGATCTGGGGTTAGCTTGGGGACCCATTTCATCTTTGGGTTGGTCCCCTTAGGCTTGTAAGGACAATAAGTAGAGTAATGATCATCACATTTGCAATAATAACAAACCATATGATTCTTAGTGTCGGAAGACTCTCCTATAAAGAAAGAGATCTCCTTTCTCTTTTTCTTACCTTTGGCTTTACTCTTGCCCTTTGATGCTCCCCATATAGATCCCAAACCACTAGTACCACTTTGTTTGGTAGAATGGTCAAGGATTTCATTTAGGGAGTTCTTCCCTTTGAGGAATTTTTGTAGGGATGCTCTCAATCTATGGTTATCATCATTTAAAGAAATAATGATAGAAGATAATCTAGCTATGTCATCCCTAGCATGAACAAGATCAACCTCAAGACATAAGGCTTTAGTTAAATATGAATCCTTTTCAAGAGAGATAGAAGCAACATTATCACTAGTCAATAAAGGTCTAGAAGATAGGTCATTACCTTGACCAAGTAACCTAGCATTTTCAGATTTAAGCATTTTGATTTCTTTAAGATAGACATCTCTTTCTTCTCTACGAGCATCAATAAGGAGCTAAAATTTAGCATTTTTAGTTTTAACTATTTCAAGCTCTTTAAGACAATTTTAGTTTTCTTCCTTAAGATTTTTGATATTCTTAAGGTAGATACCATTCTCAACTTCAACCTCACTGTATTGGAGCTCAAGATCAAGGTATTTCCATTGCAAATTATCAATACTCTCAAGATTATATTTCTCATCCAGCTCAAGAATTTCAAATTTAGCATATAGATCATCAATGATTTTTCCTATATGTTTTCTTTTAGATTTACATTTAGCAAAAGATGAATGGGTAGAGATAAGCATGTCAATAACAACTTCCTTAGATAATTCATGCAAACTTATCTCACTTACCTCATCAATTTCTTCACTAGTAGATGCCATGAGTGCAAGGTGGCACTCTCCATCTTCTTCAGAGCTTGAGCTGCTTGAACATGAAGCTTCCCAAGCTGCATGAGCTGCATTCTTGTGTCTTTTCTCCTTCTTGTACTCCTCTTCCTTCTTTGAGATGCCCTTATGGTGTGACTTTCTTGACTTGGGACATTCACTCTTATAGTGTCCCTTTTGCCCACACTTGTAGCATCTAGGTGTGGAAGAGGAGGAGGCTTGCTTTCCCTTGATGTAGTTGGCTTCATGCTCACTTGGGCCATCGCCTTCACTAGATGAGGAAGGAGAAGTCCGGCAAGCAAGTTGATGTTGAAGGATGAACGCCTACACTTATGCTTTGAAAGCACTATCTTTCATCTTCTTGGCTTCCTTCTCTTCTTGCTTTACTTCTTCTTTATGCTTGTCAAGCCTTGGTTCATGGGCTTGGAGGTTGCCAATGAGCTCTTCGGTTGGGATGTCACCAAGGGTCCTCACTTCTTCAATGGAGGTGACATTTGACTCCCATCTCTTTGGTAGAGTCCTAAATATCTTGGAGTTGATTACACCTCTATCCAAAGTGTTGCCCAAAGCAGCCAGCTCATTGATGATGACATTGAGTCTTGAGTACATCTTTGCAATCCCTTCTTTCTTTCCCATCTTGAAGTTCTCTAGAAGGCTGTTCAACATGTAGATCTTAGCCTCCTTGACTTTCTTTGTACATTCATATGTGATGCACAATTTGTCCCAAATCTCATAGGTGGTGTCCCAATATGAGATCCGGTTGAACTCCGTTGGGGTAAAGGATGCATAGAGGATGCTTATGGCTTTGGCATTGAGTTGGGCTTCTTTGAGAGAAGCTTCACTCCATGTTGCAACAGCTTTGGTTGGCTCCTTATAAGTGTGACCATCACCTTCCACATGTCAAGGTTCATGCCTTGAATGTATACTTCATACACCTCTTCCAATAGAGGAAGTTGGTGCCATCAAAGACCAGAGGATGCATGGAGAAGCCTCCCTCTAGGTTGAGAGAACAAAGTAGGTTGTCACCCATCTTCTCATCTCGTGGGAGATATTTTGAGAAGATCCTTAGCTCTGATACTACTTGTTGGATCCGAGGCTCTAGAGGGGGTGAATAGAGCTTCAAAAATTCTCACAAGATATATTATACCTTCAAATTATATCAAATAAAAACCAATAGCTTAATTGCAATTTGAAGTCCTAACTAACAAGCATAGCCAGGATGAGAAAAAAATGATAGCAAGCACTTGAGAAGGTCATGTAGAGTGGTTCCACTCTCCAAACTAGGAGAGAGTCAGTCCACTACCTAGAGAGGTCAGCCTCTAGGACTTTGCAAGTGCTTTTTTCTATATTATCACCAATAAGAGTTACAACATAATACCACCAAAGGACTTACCCATCCAAGAACCAAGAGTAATCCACCTTGCCAAGGACTTACCCACTTTACCAAGAGTCTTCAGCCTTCTCCAAGGTCTTACCCACTGTAGCACAAGTCTTCCACCTTCAAGGACTTTTCTACTCTTCTTCGATCTTCAGCCTTTGCCTTCTCCTTATCACGGAGAAGCTCTTCACCTCTTCTTCAAACTTGAAGAAGACCAGCAACAACTCCACCTTCACTCGGAGTAGCTTGCTTCACTTTTTCTTCATGGAGGAAAGGGGGTAGGGAAGATGAAGATGATGAGAGATTTACATGAAAAAGGGAGTAGCTCTCTTACAACAGTGCCTAACTCACTCATAATCACAAAATGAAGTGTAAAATAGAGAGAGAAAGGGGCTCAAGGAGTTGCAACACACTCAACTATAGCAATGACCTAGAATAGCATGAATGAGAAAACTTGGAATGAACTTCAAGGGGTCCTATTTATAGTTGGGGGTGTTCCCTTGAGTTTGGGATCACTTAGGGTTGAAATATAGCCATTTTCCAAGAAGCAACAGATCTAATTTCACCCAAAACAACTCACCAATGGTTACAATAACTTTTTCTACATTTTCCATACAGTTATTTGGTCGAGTTTTAATAAAGGTAACTCAACCGATCAACTAAAAGACAAAGCCATTTTTTATACTATCGGTTGAGTTTGTTCTGGTAAACTCGATGGATGAGCCAAAATTCGATTTGCTTAGTGAGTTGGTCAGTCAAGTTCTGTGAGTGTACAACTCGATCGATGGGTCATCTTTAGAAAAGCCATCATAGGATTGGTCATGTTTCCAACTCGACCGATGAACAACCAGTGACAAATTTTCTAATTTGACTTTTGAGTGATTAAACCTTGGTATTAAGTGTCCCTAATATTTTTCTCATCTTAGTTATAAGTCATATCATCAATACAAGTGATTAAAAAATCATCTAAAGTCATTTGGAGTGATTTCCCAAATTGCGCACTTGCATTGCGTTTGACTTGAACTTGAACAAGCTAGGGCTTGTGTAATTTGATCCTTTTCATGTACCTAAAGCATGAAATCAATCTTGAACAAACATATTAGATACATAGGAATGGAATGGTAATGTCATTATCAAAATATGGGCAATGTATAACTCTCAAGTCAATAGGGGTTTCAAGCCCTATAAAACTGCTCCCATCTCTTTGCCAGACCTCAAGTTGTTGAGTTTCAAACTTGGTTATGCCTCGTTTCCCCGTGACCATTGTGCCCCACCTCCGATTGATGTGTTGAAGCAATCTTGAGGCTGATTGGGTCCCTCTAGATCTCGGCATGACATTTAACCCTTCAGATCATATTTTGGTGATCATGAAAAGCTTCTAACACCATCGATTTGGTTTCAAGAGTTATGTATTGGTTTTCCCTCTTTTCTAGGTCTCACTGATACTCTCATGAGCTATAAATTGATTTGCTTCTTTTTTATATGACCTTGCTTTGTATGAATCCGTCAGAGCTTTCTTGAGTATTGGTTTTCCCCTGTGTTAGTTGGTTGCTTGTTTTACATCTTCTACAACCATTATAGTAGTGACAGAGGTCTTGGGTCGAGAGTATTAAATCTAGGGTTTTGATTTCTTGAGGTCTTTGGGTTTGTCAGAGTCTTCTGGACTTGTCGATGACGCTTATAGAATACTGCGAAGCTTGGATCTCGACATTGAAACTCTAGTTTTTGGGTATGATGAACTGTAATAGGTCCTTGTTTGTCGTGTGATCAGGGAAAATAAAGAATATGTTAGCCACCAATTTTACAAAATTTCCCTAGCTCTGGTCTCTTGTTTGATCACGACTTGGAGGGAAAAGTCATCATTTTTCTCTTGACCTAATTTGCTTTATCATGATGAGCATTGTGCCTCACTGGATGCTGCCTGGCCCATTGGCAGAAGCTGATTGGGCCAGGTCATTTTGTCTTTAAAACGCAATGTGTTAAATACATGGCCTTTTAGAATTTTCTAATTGGTCAGAATTCTAAAACTCATATCTAATTATATATATCTAAAAAAATATGATTTGGAATTATAAAAATACAATCTACACAATGGTACAAGTTTCATCACTTAGATCCAATGCAATAAATATATGATTTTCATTGAATTTCCTAATTGGCTAGATTTTGTAAAATTCATTTCTAATAATCTGTAAATCAGAAAAATAAAGTAAAATATGATATGAACTTAGAAAAATGTAATCTATAAGATGAAATATTTTTTATAACCTAATTCAATAATAATAAAAAGTCAAATTTTAGAGTTTAAGAAATCAATGTAAACCTGACCCTAATTCTATATATATGTTTGATAGGTGCTTTGGTGACTTAGGCTTGGATCTAGGACTAACTTTGGACTTGTTTAGACTCTAAAGTGAGGTATAATTGCATCTCCTATTATTCTATATTGAGAGACTAACCTACTTTTATCCTCTCTTGTAGTATGTTTGCATCCCCAATTATTCTATATTAAGCAATCATCCTAAATTATCACTCTTTTGATAGCCCACACAATATCTCTATTTTGAGAATTTATTCCATGTGAAATATTCTACTTGATTATGATATTATGATCATCCTATTTTGTTGGAATTTCTTTTAACTCCAACTTATATTTTATTCTTGAAGAAACTCTAATTTTGCCACTTATGTGGTGGATGTTTATATTGTCCAATTATGTAATGGCAATCTTATTTATTCTGACTTTACTTTTAACTTGCCTTTACATTAAGCATGTTGTGTGATTCAATAGCCCTAGAGTAGTGTAAGTACATTGGTTTTTGGGTTGTGTGCCCATGTATTATTTTTGGGATGGAGGTTGTGTGTCCGATACCTAGGTTGTGTGCCCACTTTTATATATATTGAGGATTTTAGAAGTACATCATTCTCTATCAGGTTTCAAGGTTGTAAGCCTTGGCCGCCATTGTTATTTATATTGGTCTAGTGCTATGCTTATCTCACATGCATGCATGTTGATGTTATTGATGATGGGCTGTGTGCCCTATTTCTTTAAATTTGCATGTGTGGCACAAACTTCTATGATTTATTTATGGCAGGTATCTCTTTTATTCTCATATGATTGTAATTCATTTCTCTTGATACCCACTTGGGGTGTTCTTTTCTTTTCTATGGGAAGCCTTGTTTACTTGATGTCTTCTATATATTGCTCAATTTCGAATTCATTATGCACATACCAACCTTTTGCTAATGTCATCTACTTTTCCTCATCTTACTGGGGTATTCTTCCAACCCCAAGTGTAGGATATGGAGGACATGGCATGCTGAGATGGACCTAGCTTAAGGATTTGATGCTTGGAGAGAAACTTTATATGGTTTAGATTTACCTATACTAGATCCTTATGATGCAATATCCATGTAAACCCAATATGGGAGATGATGATGTACTTTTATAAAATTGATTATAGTTGTGTTTTATATTCCACTAATATAGTTTGGTCTTTTGTATAGCATTATTTGAGATTTGAAAATTTTACACCTATTGCAACATACCTTTTAAGGGTGTTTGGAATGGATGTTTTATCTTCAAATTCTAGAGGGGAGTGGATCTCCTCTCGGGTCCCACTCTTTACAACATGGTATTAGAGCCCATGATTGTCAGAATCTGACTATTTCAATTTTGTCTTCCTAATTAGAACCTTTACCATATATAGTTACCCTCTAAGTACCCTAGAATTGACCTATGATATTCATGGATGATAAAAGGTCGATTTAGGGCCATGGGAAGTACACCCAAGAATCATAGTTAGTAAACCCTAATGTGTTAAGAAATTAGGTGCTCTTACCCTACAATGTAGGTTGGTGGTGATATATCCCTTTAGATGTTAATATATAACTTTTGGATGGATATATGTTATGAGAATGAAGAAATAGTTGATAAGAATATCACTTGTGGATAAAATTGTGACTTGGTTTCTCACATTGATTTTGAGCTCATTTTGTTTTTATGTCCATTGATTTCTCAAAGAAAAACTTATTTTCAATTATACTACAATATGTACAAAAACAAATTCTCTAATTTTGTTGATGATTACTTAAACTAAGTCACAATGAAGAGATATGTGATGCTTACATGGAGAAACCCTATATTTAGTTGCAGTGGATATCATAAACCCTAGTTTTGGCAATATGGTGACTAGGAATATGTGGAATAATATAAAGGTGTAGTGGATGTACCCTTTGTACCCTATGACTTGGGTTGATAATGTGAACCTTAAGGTTTTTAGGTTAGAGAAACAAGGACCTAAAGCACAACCCTAGGCTGATATGACCTGCTAGTTAGATGCTTGAACAATAAACAACACAAAAAGTATTCACAACTAAAAGATTCATATGAAACCCTAATATCTTTAAGAGTTGTTTAGTTTGGCTTATTAGGTTAAACCTTTTAAGGGGTGGAGATTAGTTGGTTGATGATGTATGGACGTTTAGATTTCAAGGACGAAATCCTTTTAAGGGGTGAAGTGTTATATCATACCGAAAGCTAGCCTCTTGACCCCAATCTTATGCCTGGGTGGATCTTAGCCAAACAAGGATGAAGGTATACCTAATATTGGTTAATTGAAACCCTAATATGTTAATGCATGAATAAATCACCCTAACATATGCATGAAAATACTTATGACTAGATGTTGTCATTATAATCTATAGATCAACAAAATATGTCACATGAGATAATGTTGATTAGGGTATGGTGTTAAGAAAAATAATATGCATAGAAGAACTTGGTGTCCATAATTGAGAATATTGGTAAATAATTCAAATAAATAAGGAATTGATAAATTTAAGGAGTGAAATGATAAAAATAAAGAATTTCATGCACAATAATAATATATAACCCTTTTTGTTGTAATGTGAAGGTATGGGACACAATTGGAAGAATGATAATAATAATGTTCAAATAATATGATAACTAAAATAATGATGGGCCACATATATTAATTATGCATAACTCATGATAGAAAATCTTAAAAGTAAAATATAACGTGAAAATCGTGTTCCTTGGGTCCTAATTAACTTGGGAGTCAAGTTTCACCTTATTTGCACTTAATAACTACCCTAATTTCTTTTAGGAAAGAAAATATGAGTTTTTTATAAAATAGAAAATAAATCATTAAATGACTCCAAAAGAGGAAATAAATCTCAAATTCATAATATACATGTTGAAATGAGTCTATGTGAGAATTTTCATATAATTTGGACAACCTTAAATGCTTAAGTGGAGTTTAGGAGAGAGAATGTATAAAAGCTATAAACATTAAATAATGTGATAAAATAATCTCAAAAGACAAAACTAATGAAATTTTTTTATTCCATATGTTATATGAAGTTTTACATTAATTGAGTGAATCTATATATCTTTAATACATTAGGAAAGAGAAAATATGATTTTCTTTAAAAGAATTAAACAAGATATCAAAAGTCTCCAAATGTGAAAACTAATGCCAAAGTTAGAATATGCACATCTTAATTAGCCCAAGTATAAAATTTGGTATTAATTGAATGATTTTTGGTCCATCAAATAAATAAGGAAAGAAAAATATATTTTACACTACTACAAGAAGTGCTTTTTACAACGGGTAAAACACAACAGTTCTACGGGTTGTGTTGTAGTTAGCATATATTTTACAACAAGTCTATTTGCATCTTGTTTATTGTATATATTATACAACACAAGTTATATACAACATGTCAGAATCATTGTAGTACACATGATCCTACAACGGGTGTTAAATTGTTGTAATATTCTATAATATTACAACATACTCAAACCCATCGTGGAAGGCTATAATTAAACAACATGCTCTAACACATTATAATAGTCAATACAATAACTCATTGTAATAGACCATAATTACACAATATACTCTGACCCGTTGTAATATACCATAATCTTACAACATGCTTCACATGTTGTAATAGTCGCCTGTTGTAATAAACCACATTACAAAATAGGTGTATACATGACTCACTATATACGTACAATAAAGAATGCACGTGGTCCATAAAAATAAAGCAGTTCAGTGGTTTGAGCTGTGCTTCACTTTCATGTAGTCTCAAGTTTGAAACATGTGTCTACGTGTTTTTTTTTCTCAACATGTTGTATAAAAACCCATATTACAATGGGTGTGTTCAGACTACAAATGCATTAATTGTTGTATAAAACACATATATTACAACATGTGAAACACCCATTGTGTAAAGAACCCCCCCATAAGATCACAAGATCTAATACAATGATTGACACATGTTGTAAAATGGAAAAATAAACTATTGTGAAAAGCATTTTTTGTAGTAGTGTTAATTGCTTAATAATCAATATATTTAATGGATACATTACCTTTTCTACACTTTCTCCAATTTTAAATGTCATGTGCCCTTGATTGTTTGATTTATCTAGTTTTCTGTTGTCACACAAATGCATGTCTTCTAACTACCCTTAGATCTTCATCCTACGATTGTGAATTTGTTTCCTACCTTGAGTAGGATATAGTGTCTCGTGTATGAACAACACTACCTGACTCGATTTTCTCAATATGATCTCTCTCCCCTTTCTTTCTCAATTTGATTTTTCTTTCCCTGCACGCTACTCGTGTGTGGCCGAGTTGATTGAACTCAGGATTAATTGGGTTTCCTTTCTGCACAACCCCAATAAATGGGATATTTTCGTAGTTCCACTATTCTCATCATGTTTCCCTTTCTGATCCATCTCCTCCTCTCTTTGAGGTTTCAGAACCCTATAAAACTTCTCCCATCTCTTTACTGAACTACAAGTTGTCAAGTTTTAGTCTTGGTCTTCCCTCGTTTGCTTGTGACCATCACGCCCCACCTCCGATCAACGTGTTGAAGCAACCTTGAGGTCGACGATGTCCCTCTGGCTCTCAGTGGGACATTTAACCCTTCAGATCATATCCCGGTGATCATGAAAATCTTCTGATACCATCGATTCAGTTTTAAGAGGTATGTATTGATTTTCCCTCTTTTCTGCTTCTTCTTGCCTTTTCTACTTCTCACTGATATTCTCACAAGCTACAACTTGATTTGCTTCTTTTCATGTTACCTTGCTTCATTTGAATCAGTCAGAGCTTTCTTGACTGTTGGTTTTCTCCTGTGTTAGTTGGTTGCTCATTTTCTATCTTTCACACCCATTTTAGTAGTGACAAAGGGCTTGGGTGGAGAGTATTGAATCTAGCATTTTGATTTCTTGAGGTCTTTGGGTTCTTCACAGTCTTCTGGACTTGTTGGTGATACTTACAAAAGATTGTGAAGCTTGGGTCTCACCATTGAAGCTCTAGTTTTTGGGTATGATAAACTTTAATAGGTCCTTGTTTGTCGTGTGATCAGGGAAAATAAAGAAGACTTTAGCCGTCGATTTCACAAAATTGCCTTTGCTCTAGTTTCTTGTTTCATCATGACTTGGAGGGAAAAATTGTCATTTTGTTCTCGACCTGATTGGCTTTATTATGATGAGTGTTTTGCCTCGCTGGATGCTACCTGGGCCAATTGGAAGAAGCTAATTGAGCCAAGTCATTTTATCTTTAAAACACAATGTGTTAAATATGTGGCCTTTTAGAATTTTATAATTGGTCAGAATTCTAAAAATCATATCTAATTATATATATCTAAAAAAATGATTTGGAATAAAAAGATATAATCTACACAATGGTACAAGTTTCATCACCTAAATCCAATGCAATAAATACAATATTAAATGAATTTCCTAATTGGCTAGATTTTCTAAAATTCATTTCTAATAATTTGTAACTCATAAGAATAAAGTAAAATATGATATGAACTCAAAAAAAAATCTAAAAAATCGAATATTTTTCATAACCTAATTCAACAATAATAAAAAGTTGATTTTTAGGGTTTATGAAATTAATGTAAACCTAACTCTAATTCGATTTATATGTTTAATAGGTGCTTTAGTGACCTAGGCTTGGACCTAGGACTAACTTTGGACTTGTTTAGACTCCGAAGTAAGGTATGATTGTATCTCCTATTATTCTATATTGAACAACTAACCTAATTTTATCATCTCTTATAGTATGTTTGCATCCCCAATTACTCTATATTGAGAAATCATCCTAAATTATCACTCTTTTGATAGCCCACACATTATCTCTCTTTTGAGAATTTGTTCCATGTGAAATATTCTACTTGATTTTGATATTATGATCATCCTATTTTTTTGGACTTTCTTTTGACTCCAACTTATATTTTATTCTTGAAGAAACCCTAATTTTTCCACTTATGTGGTGGATGTTTATATTGTCCATTTGTGGGAGAGAAGGTTGGTGACAAGTACACCAACAAGAGGGACAACTCCTTCCTATCCATTCTAGCAGGACGACATCAGTTCTAGTTGGTCCATGTGGACTTCTCTAGAGGTGAGGTGGCCTTTACTCGTCGCTAAGGAGGACAACTTCAGCCAGCAGTCCATGATGAGAGGAGCTGCTGCAGACAACCACGTTCGAGTCTGTTGTTCATGGAGGAGCAGTCAGATGAGTCCTATTGTAACCAAGAGTTGTACATACACCGTCCAAGACAGAGTATGGATCTACATTGATGAGTATTGTCACTGGACTTGTTCTAGAACCAGGTATATCTTTGTGAAACCATCCTTTCCATTGCATAGTTATTGATGCGATTCGTTGGTTAATGGGAAATATGTCAATAAAAAATTATTTCCGCTGCCTACCTCATGTTATACTTTGAAATTTTTGAGAAGTTACAAAATAATAATGACAGAGTTTGTTGTCTTAGATTGATGTTTAACCCTAGTCTAGGGGCTTTATTTATAGCACTTCCACCCTCAAACCTATTCTAAATTTGATACAATCACAAGACCACTCTTGTCAATGTAAAAAGGAATATGAGGAGTCCATTTCCAATCTAAAAAATATTAATTATATAGTTAATTAAGCAGTTATCTAGTGGTGTAAAAATAAAAAAATGAAAGACAATTGCCACAAGCCACATGCCCGTGCTTGAGCTTGGCCTAGCCCGACAAGGCAAGGTGAGGCTTGGTGTGTGGTGTGTGTGCATGCATGTGTGTGTGTCATGGTCACCATACCCACCATAATGGTGAGCATACCCTCCCCTAGATCTCTTATCCATTAGTGTCACATGCATTTCTAGATATAAAAAGCACATAAGCTTTAGTAGTGGGCAATGTGGGACTAAAACGCCTTCCCATTTGCATAAAACACAAAAGGCACTTTTTTCTCCACATTCCAAATGTACTAGTTGTGCCCACATTGTGCTTAATACATGTTAACTAATATTATCTAGGATAATATAGATAACAATACCACACAAAGTCCAATGTATAGTATGCTCTTCCACTTATTATTCCATATTGTGCTTTCAACAAGTGTTTTTTAGCTTGAACCATGCTTGAGTTATCCAACATAGACTCTTGTAGGAATTAGGTGAACTAACATCTTGAACCTGAACTTGGTTACAAGAGTATCAATAGGAAACAACACAATAAAAGACAATGGCACAAAGAAAAACGATGCATTAAGCATCTAAATCAAGAATCATAATTTTTATCAGAAAACAATCCAATTCCCTTGATGCGACCTATACAACATCAACCACTTAGTTGGAGTCTCCAAGGATGTATTGGTAGCATCCTATCCTAGGACTTGACACCATTTAGAGTCTAATCTCTTACTAATTTGTAGTCATGACACAAAATGCTTTCAGGGGACAAACACATAGACGCTAAATCATCAAGTAAATTATATAGTGTCAACCAATTCACTCAACAATTTGTTATTACCATATTGAACCCAATTTGTGAGATATCCACTCTTTTGGGTTGTGTTGCTATTTCATGTAAAAAATAAGGGGTTCTAGTCCCATCCAAAACCTAGAATTATCAATGAAAGCTAAGGTAAGAGTTTTAGTCAAAGGATTAGATGTATTATCCTTGTTACCTACATAGTCCACAACCATGACCCCATTACACACTAGCTCTCTTATAGACTTGAGTCTAAGATAGATGTGTCTATGTGTAAAGAGTGGGACCCGATAAGGAATCCACTCCCTACTAAAATTTGAAGAATTAAACATTCATTCCAAACACCCTCAAAAGGTATGCTGGAATAGGTATAAAATTTTCAAATCTCAAATAATGGTATACAAAAGACCAAAGTATAGTAGAAGAATATAAAACATGATTGTAATCAATTTTACAAAAGTACATCATCTTCTCCCATATTGGGATTACATGGATATTACATCATAAGGATCTTGAAGAGGGAAATCTAAACCATATCAAGTTTGTCTCCAAGCATCAACTCCTTAAGCTAGGTCCATCTCAGCATTCCATGTCCTCCATGTCCTACACCTGGGGTTAGAAGCATTTCCCGACGAGAGGAGGAAAAGAAGATGACATCAACAAAAGGCTGGTATGTGCATACTAAATTGGAAATTGAGAAATATATAGATTAAAGGACATCAAGTAAACAAGGCTTCCCATAGAAAATAAAAGAACAACCCAAGTGGGTATCAAGAGAAATGATTTGCAATCATATGATAATAAAACAGATACTTGCCATAGATAAAAACATAAAAGTTTGTGCCACACAAGCACATAAAAGGAAATAATGGCACACAACCCATCATCAATAACATCAACCTACATGCATGTGAGATAAGCATATCACTAGAACAATGTAAATAACAATGGCGACTAAGGCTTACAACCTTGAAGCCTGATAGAGAATGACATACTGCCAAACTCAACAATATATATAT
The DNA here is from genome assembly GCA_963693085.1 of Alisma plantago-aquatica. NCBI lineage: Eukaryota > Viridiplantae > Streptophyta > Magnoliopsida > Alismatales > Alismataceae > Alisma > Alisma plantago-aquatica. Next base: position 455,919,048 of record OY856411.1, on the reverse strand, counting down.
AAGTGGGCTCACAACCTGGGTATGGGGCACACAACCTCCATCCCAAAAATAATGCCTGGGCACACAACCCAAAAACCAATGTACTTACACTACTCTAGGACTACTAAATAGCATAACATGCTTAATGTAGAGGCATGTAAAAAGTAAAGTCAGAATAAACAAAATTTCCATCATGATCCTCAGTTGTTTCTCTCCGGTAGCTATCCCTCCCTAGTTGGGTAGGACTTTCTTGGGCTCTCTTTGTTAACACAACTAGAAAGGACAACAATTATTAGAGAAACTAATTATCAATTGTATGTTTGTGCTCTGGGAAACCCCTGATACCCCTCTATTTATAGTAGAGGCCCGGGTTAGGGTTCCGAGTCTATGCGGGAGTGGAAGGGACCAGAAGATTTCAAAATTTTGCAATAATTCTGGAAATTTCACAACCTGCGCCAGCCGAAATGGCCATCTGGAAACTCATATGGTCATCTGGCATGCGGTACGGTCGTTTCGTAGTTTCCCAATTTTGTACATATGTCGGCAATTCAATTCCAATTAGTACATGTCATGCCATCAACACCAATCCTAGATGTAATCGAATTACACCCATGAACCAGCTGTTTGGTGCAGATGAGATGGTCATCTCGCACCATGCCAGATGGTCATCTCACACAAGCAATATGGGCGTCTCACATCCAAAAACAGGTTGAATTCCAACCAATGTACAATACAATCAACCTGACACTCTAAATGACTGTCTCAACACTTGAACCAATAATTTGGTAGCCTAGTCAGCTAATGTGTTGCATGAATTGTTTACCTAAACACTTTAGTAATAAATCCAATCATCATTCAAAATCAAACTCCTCTTCTATATGAGTTCTTATGTGTGTGACCCTATAGGTCCCATATTATGTTGGCAGTGAATGCTCATAACAACTTATGACATCACAAGCACTGAGCGGTGCCTAGTCACACATCATTACTACCCAAGTAAATGGAAAGATGGAGAACAACTTCAACTTACAATTTGTGTATGGTGTTACAATCTTTGTATAGTTCCTTTGTCACTGATATCCAGATTGAACTTGAGGCATGGATTTATCATCCTCTTTAAGATTCAATCTATGTTTCTTTCTATAGTAGACTGTATGAGATATGTGTAAGCTCAATATCATAGATTGACTCACATGTACACGACCATGTATTTCTCAATCTCACTGACTCAAGTGGCCTTAGATATCATACTCCCATAGGAGGGAAAAATCCCATCTCTATCACTCATAGTCAGTCCCCATGTGTCACAATCACCCAATCATCACCTTTATGACAACCCATTGTTCAAGATTGCATTTGATGATGTCAAAGCATACAGAACGACGTGTTATATAGTGTAGTGATTTTAGGTCTAAGAACCACAAACACCACCATCACTATGGGAGCTAAGTATTACTACCATGGTAATGGTTTCCATGTGTCAGTCTCGTAGTTGGTATGTCCAATACACTATTCTCCAACATGTATCTGTGTGGTTGGTTTGATATTGCATATCATTACTAATGAGATTATGTCATCAACCAACTCACACTATGATCTTATGTGTTATTGCTATATGTTTACCTTTCACAATAACAACTGATCAGGGACATAACAAGAATGCATAAACTCTTAACATATGTGTGATCTCATTGTTCAGGTTCTCAACCTGAAGACATACGTCATTGAGTAATATCATTCTCTAGACATTTATTATGTTATTTCATTATCTTAAACATTGATTAAACAAAATAAATTGGAAGCTTGCCTTTATTATCAATCAAATCATTTACAAGTTATGCCATTACAATCATCATAAGATTGGTTCTCTAGGCATACATACCAACATATTCCCACTTGCACTTAGAGACAATCACCCACAAATCTTATTCTGAGTAACCTAACATGACCATCATGCTTCAGCTGTGAAAGTTCTTTAGTTAAGAGATCATCAATGTTGCTCTCAGTTGGTACTCTACAAATCATTACATCTCCTTGTTGTACAATCTCTTGTATGAGATGGAACCGCCTTTGTAAATGCTTTGAGGGATGATGCGATCTGGGTTCCTTAGCTTGTGTAATAGCTCCATTGTTGTCACAATATAGCTCGATTGCGTCACTGATGCTTGGAACGACCCCAAGTTCTAAAATTAACTTCTTGATCCATACAACCTCCTTTGCCACATTTGATGCATCAATATACTCGACCTTTGTTGTAGAATCGACAACTATCTCTTACTTGGAGCACTTCTAGCTTAAAACTCTATTGTTTAGGCAAAACACAAATCTTGATTGTGATTTATAATCATCTTTGTCAGTCTGGAAGCTTGCATCGGTGTAACCTTTTACCACCAACTCTTCCTCTTCATCATAGACCAAGAACTGATCCTTAGTCCTTCTCAAGTACTTGAGGATGTTCTTCAAAACTATCTAGTGAGCATCACCTGGATCTGATTGATATTTACTTATAACAAGACATCTAGACGGGTACACACTATTACATACATGATTGATCCAATTGCTAAGGTATATGGAATCAAGCTCATGTGTTCCCTTTCTTCATAAGAACTAGGACATTAAACTTTAGAGATGGCAACTCCATGTAGCATGGTAAGGTTTCCTCTATTTGAGTTCTCGATGCTAAACCGCTTCAACACTTTGTCAATGTATGTGTTCTGACTTAGTCTAAGAAGCCTTCTTGATCTATCTCTATATATCTTTATCCCCAAGATGTAGGATGCTTCTCCCAATTCTTTCATAGAGAAAGTATTTCCAAGCCATGTCTTTACCTTTTGTAAAGTAGGAATGTCATTCCCCATCAATAGTATGTCATCCACATACAATATGAGGAATACTATAATGCTCCCACTAACCTTCCCGTACACACAAGGTTCATCTTCATTTTGAACAAAGCCAAACTCTTTGATTGTCTCATCAAAATGAAGATTCTAGCTCCGATAAGCTTGCTTCAATCCATAGATTGACCTTTGTAGCTTACATAATATATTTTCATCATTTGGATTGATAAACCCTCAGGTTGTGTCATATACACATCCTCAAGAAGATTCTCGTTAAGGAATACAGTTTTAACATCCATCTGCCAAATCTCATAGTCATGATAAGCTACAATAGCAAATATGATCATGATGGACTAAACCATGGCCACTGGATAAAAGGTTTTGTCATAGACAACACCTCGACCTTGTGTGAAACCCTTTGCAACCAATCTGTCCTTATATGTTTCTACTTCTTCATCCTTGTCTGTCTTCTTCTTGAAGACCCACATGCACCCTATGGGTTTTACCCCTTCAGGTGGTTCCACCAAGGTCCATACCTTGTTGGCATACATAGATTCCATCTCAGATCTCATGGCCTCAAGCCATTTCTTAGACTCTGGTCCCTCAATATCTTCTAGATAGGTTGTTGGCTCATCATCTATGACCAACTCACTGCCTTCCTGAGTCACAATATATCTAAATCTCTTAGGTTCAAGGCGTGTCCTACTAGATCTACGAGGTTCCTGTGTTACTTGAGGAATTTGAGATTCCACAACATTTTGTGATTCTCTGTGTTCCTCTTGTACATCTATTAGTTCAATGATCTCTTGTTGGTCTCGAACCTCTTCAAGTTCCACTTTCCTCCCACTGATTCCTTTGTAAACAAATTCCTTTTTTAAGAATATAACCTCTCTGGCAACAAACACTATGTTGTCAGATTTGCAATGAAAGTAATATCCTTTGGTCTCCTTAGGATATCCAAAAAAATAACATTTATCAGACTTAGGGTCAAGCTTTTCAGAAAACAATTTTCTAACATAAGCTTCAGATCCCCAAATCTTCATAAAAGACACATTGGGACGATTCCCATACCATATCTCATGTGGTGTCTTTTGAACCAATTCAGATGGTACTCGGTTTAGTGTATACACGACAGTTTCAAGAGAATACCCAAGACGGAAGTTGGAAGATAAAAAAAACTCATCATAGATCACACCATATCTAGCAATGTGTGATTCCTTCTTTCTGATAAACCATTATGTTGTGATGTTCCAGGTGGAGTCCATTGTGATACAATACTACGGGCTTTCAGAAGGTCCTCAAACTCTTGTCTTAAGTATTCTTCACCTCGATAAGAACAAAGTGCCTTGATACTTTTACCAAACTGGTTCTGTATTGCATTCATAAACTCTTTGAACTTTTTAAGAGTTTCAGACTTATGTTTCATCAGGTAAACATAACCATACCTACTGAAGTCATTAGTGAAGGTAATGAAGTACTAGTACCCACCTATAGCATTTGTTCTAAAAGGGCCACACACATCAGTATGCATGAGTCCTAATAGATCACTAGCCCTCTCATTATTTCCAATGAAGGGAGTCTTGGTCACATTTCCCAACAAACAAGATTCATATGTTTTTATTGGTTCAAACATATTATAAGAGTCCAAATAACCATCTTTATGGAGTATAGATATGTGATTCTCATTTATGTGCCCTAGATGAAAATGCCAAATGTATGTTTTGTTTAATTTGTTGAGTTTTTGTATTTTGGTGTTTATGTTATATACACTTGTCTCAATATCTATCAAGTATAAACCATAAGACATTGGAGCACTACCATAAAAGATCCCATCTTTACTAATAGAACATCTTCCATTCTTTATAAGAAATTTGAATCCATTCTTGTCCAAACAAAGTATAGATATGATGTTCCTATTAATGGAAGGTACATAATAGCAACTCTCTAACTCTAGTACTAGCCCACTTGGCAGAGATAACTCATAGGTTCCAACTACGTTAGCTGCAACTCTTGTGCCATTTGCAACTCGCAATTCTACCTCACCTTTTTGTAAAGGTCTACTTCTTTTCAGATCCTTCACATTTGAGAAAATGTGTGATCCAATACGGCATCTAGTACCCATGATGATGAAGTAGTAAAGTTAACCTCAATAATTTATATACCATAAGTAGAGATCTCAATCCCTTTCTTCACCTTCTTAGGTTCCCTTATCCTTCTCCTTATTTTGAGTGCAGAAGACTTGGACTTTATCTTAGCCATAGAATTCTTCTTGGATTTGCCTTTGTATTTGGACTCAACTCTGCTGATCATCACCACAGATTTGTCCATCTTCATTTGTGCTTTGACATTTATCAAAATGTCAAGCAACTCTAACAGCGGCCTAGCCATGTTACTCAAGTGATAACACTCGATAAGTGGCTATATGATTTAGGAAACAATTGCAAAATAATATATGTGGCCAACTCTTAACCTAAAGGAAATCCCAATCTTTTAAGATGCTTTATATGCCCAATCATATTGAGCACACGAGGTTCGACTGGATCTCCCTCTTCTATTTTGCACCCAAATAGAACCTTAGAGACATTATACCTTTCATGCTTATCATGTTGTTTATGAAACTCATTGTTCATACAACCCAAAATAAAGTTCTTGGTGTTCACAACATCATTGGCATGCTTCAAAGAAGCATCCATGTCAGTCTTAGGTAAATATACAGTGGATACTGACACTAGTGTTTCAAGAACATGCAGAACATTTCTCAAGGTCCTGAACCAGTTATGGAAATAAATCTCATCTAATTCATCTGATTGTGATGATTGAGTGTTTTCCATTTGATTCTACAAGAGAAAATTTGCATTTGTCAAAAATCATTTTTGATTTGATTCAATTTGAAAAGTCGATATTAATTAGGTCCGATATTAATTAGGTCTTTAATTAACTATTACTCCCATTATTTTATTCAAATTGATAGCCCTCAATATCAATTCAGAAGATTAAAATGTACAATCTTCTGGTGGGACAAGATCCAAAATAATTCACCAAAATAATTCAGTTAATACCCAACCAAAGTTGGCAGTCATGATCAATTATTATGGTAGGAAACATTTTTCAGTTGCATCTTATGAAACTCTTGGATAGATGATATGCACAACTCTATCCATAACCATTTGTATGCTTCTGGGCTTAGACTCTCTAAGAATCACCAGTTAAGCCTGACCCAATAGCCAACATGATAACAATACACCCTGCTTTATAGGCCCACATTATTACCATCACACTTCCATGAGATAAACGATGCACCACCCTTGGGGTGCCCACACTAGTTTGATCAAGCTTTTCATGTGTACTGCAAATGGATAGCATCTTAGACTTAATATTTTATTGAGGGAGCTTGTATAATACATATACATTAACCAATCACCACATATATATAGTACGTATTATATACATGCTATAACCCACAATGAAAACATGCAATAAACAAAAAGCGATGGTTATGGCCAGCCTAATGTAATTCCTTAGGGCCACAAGAAATTACCACAATCTAGGTCTACATCATATGTAGAAATATATGGGTTGCCAATTTGGGTTGACATGTTTAAACTTTGAACCGATTGGCTCGTCACTTGGCCGGTCAGTTGGTCACCTCCAACTGGTCGTATGGCTCCTCCAAATGATCGTTTGGTTGTCCTATAGTTGATCATTTGGCTCCTCCAAATGGTTTTCTCGTCTGGTCTGATCCTTCAAGCTCCCAGTCAGCTCACCAGTCAGTCATCTCAACCCATTTAGACGGTCATCTCAGCTCCACCAACCAATCGTCTCAGCTCCTCTGTACTATCAGTTAGTGTCTTTCTTCTTCGTCAAAAAAAGAAAGAACTCTATCCTACTTTTACATAATTATTGTGAAACCAAGTAACATTCGAGGGTAATAAAAGTAGAAGATAATAATACTTTTACATTGGGAAGATAAGAGAGAGGCTCGATTCGCAGACCAAGATAAATAAGATTAACAAACCATACAACCATGCACAAATAATAGGGGTTATTGGCCATGACCATGCTATACATCCACCATCAAAACTCGCTTTTAGGGTGACATGGTTAAATTGCATATATATACATTTGAGTTCTTATGTAGTGATTCGTCATACGTGTGCATCAACCAGTTTAAATATTCACATCACATGCAATAAATAAACTCGATAAAATAAAAAATTTGATCATATCAATTATCTCAAAACATAATTAATTGACCTGCCTCTGAGACCACTATAGAGAAATACGACATCAGGCAGGCAGCAGAAATAAAAATTTACTGACATATTTCCCATTAACCAGTAGATCACATTAATAACAATGCAGTGGAAAGGAATGTTTCACGAAGATATACCTGGTCCTGGAGCAAATCTAATGATAATCCTCATCTATGTAGATGCAAAATCTGTCTTGGATGGTGTCTATGCAGCTCCTGGTTGTACTAGGACTCACTTGACTTCTCCTCCATGGACAACAAACTTGAACATCGTCGTCTGCAGCAGCTCCTCTCGTCACAGACTGTTGGCTGAGGTCGTCGCCCTTTGTGACGGGCAAAGACCACATCGCCTCTAAAGAAGTCTACACAGACCAAATAGAACTCATGTCGTCCTGTGAGAACAAATAGAAAGGAGTTGTCCCTCTTATTGGTGTACTACTCACCAACCTACTCTCCTACAACAGTGATCCTCAATTATTCTCTCCCGTAGCTATCCCTCCCTAGTCAAGTAGGATTTACTTGGGCTCTCTTGGTTACCAAAACTAGAAAGGACAATAATTATTAGACCAACTAATTCTTAATTGTCTATGTTGTTCTCTGAGAAGCCCCCAATACCCCTCTATTTATAGTAGAGGTCATGGTCAGGGTTCCCAGTCTATGCGGGAGTGGAAGGGACCAGAAAATCTCAATTTTTTCGCAACAATTCTGGAAATTTTCAAAGACTATAGCAGCTGAAATGGCCATCTGGCATGCGATACAGTCATCTTGCACTACGAGATGGTCATTTTGTAGTTTCCCAGTTTTGTACATATGTCGGCAATTCAATTCCAATTAGTACACATCATGACGTCATCACCAATCCTAGATGCAATCAAATTGTACCCCCAAACTGGCCGTTTGGTGTAGATGAGATGGTCTTCTAGCACCACACTAGATGGTCGTCTCACACAAGCAAGATGGGCGTCTCATAGCCCGAGTCAGGTTGAATTCCAACCAATGTACAATTGAATTAGCCTGACACTCCAAACAACTATCTCAACACTTGAACTGATCATTTGGTAGTCCATTTAGTTGATTTGTTGTGTGAATTGAATACCTAAACATTTAGTAATCAATCCAATCATCATTCAAGATCAAATTCCTCTTCTAAATGAGTTTATATGTGTGTGTCCCTATTGGACCCATATTACGCTGGCGGTGAATGTCCACAACAACTTATGACATCACAAGCAATAAGCGATGCATAGTCACATATCATTGCTACCCAAGTAAATGAAAAGTTGGAGAACAACTTCAACCTACAATTTGTGTATGTGTTATAATGTTTGTATAGTTCCTTTGTCATCGATATCCATATTGAACTCGAGGCATGGATTTGTCATCCTCTTCAACATTGAATCTATATTTCTTGCTATAGCAACCTATATGAGATATGTGTAAGCTCAATATCATATATTGACTCACATGTACATGGCCATGTATTTCTCAGTCTTGCTAACTCAAGTGGCCTTGGATATCATACTCCCATAGGAGAGACAAATCCCATATCCATCACTCACAATCAGTCCCCAGGTGTCACAGTCACCCAATCATCACCTTTATAGCAACCCATGTTTTAGGATTGCGTTTAGTGATGTAAAAGCATACAAAATGACATGTGATGAGTGTAGTGATTTCAGGTCTAAGAACCACAAACAACACCATCACTATGAGAGCTAACTATGACTACCTTGGTAATGGTTTCCATGCGTCAGTCTCATGTTGGGTCTATCCAATACACTATTATCTGACATGTATCTGTGTGCTTGGTTTGATATTGCCATATCATGACTAATGATATTCTATCATCAACCAACTCACACTCTGATCTTATGTGTTATTGTTGTCTATTTACCTTACACAATAACAACCGATCAAAAACATATCAAGAGTGAATATACTCTTAACATTCGTATGTTCTCATTGTTCAGGTCCTCAACCTAAAGATATACGTCATTGAGTAATATCATTATGTAGACATTTATTATGTTATTTCATTATCTCAAAAACGGAATAAACAAAATAAATTGGAAGTTTGCCTTTATTATTAATCAAATAATTTACAAGTTATGTCATTACAATCATCATATGATTGGCTCTCTGGGCATACATGCTAACATAATAGGGGAATAATATTTCATGACTGTATTTAATTTTAAAAAGTATATCATTATCTCCCATATAGGGTTTACATAAAAGTTACAACATAAGGATCTAAGTAGAGGGATATCTAGCTATCTCAAATCTATCTCACAAAAAGTTCCACTTAGCATATCTAAGTCACCATATCCAGTCTTCCAAGTCTTATACATGGGGTTGGAAGCATATCGTAAATGAGAAGACAAAATAGAAGATATCAGCAAAACATCGATAAGTGCAAATAAAATATGAATTGAGCACTATACAAACAAGGACATCAAATATAAATATGCTTACCATAGAAGAGGAAAGCACCACCCAAGTGGGTATCATGAGAATATGATTTCATAATGATGATAAGAAAGTTAGTATATAAGGCATTTACCAAAAAGGAAAATATTACATAAGAATTCTATCCATATAACAACATTAACATATCATCATTAGTGCATGTAAACTAATTAAACCACTTTTACTTATGTAGGACTGAGACCCATAAATTTTGAAGCTAAGTCAGGTGGAAAGGTGCACCCAATATATATAATACAAGTGGAAAGACGCATTCAGGGTAGAAAGGCGCACCCAAATATTATGGTAGTACATATGTACATGCTACTATAATTTTTTTAGTATATTTGCACACACACCAAAATATAAAGGCAAGAAAAAGTCTAGTCAATATGAAATAAAAAGATGAGAACATCCAACAATTATAATGTGGGGTCACTGGACCCATAAACAAATATTCAACAATCTCCACAAATAAAATGTGTAAGAGTTCACATTTAATTGAATATCTCAAATTAAAGTTCTACAAGGAATGAGAAGAAAATTATACAAATGAGAGTCCAATAACGATATCCCACAAAGTAAGTTGATCATAAGATCAAAATCAACATAGAATCTTTCTCATGAAATAAATTCTCAGAAGAGAGAGAACATTATGTTGGGCATATTTGTTCATAGGACCAAGAGAGAGGGAAAATAGGTTTATTGCTCAACGAGAATAATATGGAATAAAACAAACCTTATATAGAGTCTATATAAGTCCAAAGTTAGTCCTCGGTCCATGCCTAGATCTTCGAATCACATATGAAACATATATGTAGAATTAGGGTTAGGTTTACATTAATTATATAAACCCTAAAAATATCCCTTTTTTATTAGTTAATTAGGTTACCAAATTGTAGATTAATGTTTTTGATTTCACAACATATCTTACCTTATTTTTCTGACTTATATATTATTAATTATGATTTTTATAAATTTAACGAATTAGGAAAATCCCTAAAAATCATATATTTATTATCTTGGAATTATACAATGCAATTGGTATCATTATATAGATCATATATATTTGAGTCTAAAACATATTTTATTTTATTTTATTGACTTACAATTGATTTATAATGAATATTAGAAAATCTAACCAATCAAAAAGTCCATTGAATCCACGTATGTACCTTATCTAGTTTATACATAAAACAAAGTGACATGGCCCAATAGCGATTAGCCATCTGGCATGGGCCTTCAGCCAGTCAGGCGCACAACTAGAAAAACTAATAGATTGAAAAGGTAGAATTTCCCTTGGAAGAAAAAAAAAATCAAAGAAGGGAGATCACGGTAGAGAAGGAAAAACATAGTCAATCATCTTCTTCGCATTACCAGGGTCGAGCTCCAAAAACTTACTTACCCATCTCCAGCCATACGATTTGATGAGCCCTTTAGGTAGAAAATCGAATGAAGATCATCAAAAGGAGTCCTAGAAGGCCAACAGAACCAACAAGGATAGACACAACATGAAACCATAATCCCAGATTCATGAAGGTCGATGGTAGCAGATGACAAAAAAAGGAAGAATCACTACTTTACCTCAAATGGGGGAAAACTAGGAGGCAGATGACTTTGATTTATAGCCATGAAGCTCTAAACATGACCAACATGTCTCGTGATGGAGAATAGCCAACCCCGACCCAGCGACGATGCCCAAAATCGATGGAGTGGGGGTAGCATTCTCAAAGTTGGATGAGGCTGAGCTAATAGACATAGGGATCAAAGATGCACTGAGGGTCACGGAAGGATCTCCTGATGGTCTGACTAGCCAGGGTTGCAAGAAGACGGAGAAGAGAAGAAGAACGATGGTGGAATAGGGGAAGAATAGACGTGTCCAGGAAACCAGAAGGAGGAAAAAGAGGCATCTCCTCTATAGTATATGTTAGGGTTTGGATCATGGTTTTAAAGTCACACAAAAACCTCTCAAATACAAAGGAGAAAGAACATCAGACAATCATTGATGGAGGAGGTATAATCTGCTGAGAGAAAATTAGAAACCAAATGGCTTGCAAAATGGGGAAAGGAAGCCAGGAAGAAGAATGTAAAGCTGCCTTTCGATCTAAATCCAATGGGTGATGTTGGATTTCAGTTTGGTAATTTAGAGACCCGTGTGAAGTGAAAACTTTGAGAAACATTGCCAAAATGATTTAGACTAAAGTAAAATCAATTATATATGTCTTTTATTTCCTATTCAAATTAGGAGAGGACAAAGATTCCAAATGAGATGAAAATTGACACTTAGATTAAATAATACATGTAGATTCTGATTTTAACATTAATTTTAGTTTTTGGAGAATCTGTTAGATTATTTAATATTTTATGGTTATAACTTATATTTTCATTCCTTAATGAAATGAAGGCAACTAGAAACACTCAAAATATGTGGAACTTGGTCTACAAGCAAACCAAAACATGGGGAGTCCAATTTTGACATTAATTTTCCCTTTTGTAAATGTTTATTATTTTATTTAATATTTGTAACTTTAAGTCATATTCTCTCTCCTAAATTACACTAGGGTCGGCGAGCAATAGCTTAGGTGGTTGCAGCACGGGCCCCCTCATGAAGGGTCCCATATTCGAATCTCCCTTGTGGTGCTGTTCGAAATTATTTCTCCCGTGGCACAGCCGACCTCTGCGTGACTTAATGGGATATGCTCCTTACAAGGTGGGGCTAAGCTCCCCAGGTTGGGCTCGACGCAAGTCTTATGAGTCTCCTGGGTTACCAAAAAAATTACACTAGGATAGATAACTTTGTCCAATTAATGTGAAAATTCACACACTGACTAATTTTGGTATTTAGATTTCGATTTTGGTGTTTATTTTCACTATTGAAGATATTTAGTAATTTATTTAACACTTTTGACTTTTTCTCATATTTTCATCTCTAAATAAAATTAGGATAGTTATTATTATTCAAATATTATGAAACTTGGCACCCAAGCTAATTGGGACACAAAGGACAAGATTTTCACATTACATTTGGGTTTTGAATTTTTCTTTTATGAATTCTAATGCAATTAGGATTTTTATATCTTTACCAATATATTTATCAAAACATTATACCATTGATATCAACATTCATTTAATTGAGTCATATTATATTCAAGATATTTCTAAAAGAGTTGTCTTATATTATTATGCATGAAATTCCATATTTTACTCATTTAACATATCTAGTTCATTAATTTATATTTATTTATATAATTGAACATTATAAATATTTATGGACAAAGAATTACCAATTGTTACTCCAAATCATATTATTCATTTTTGTTTATCCATTATGGGAGTCTTAGTTAGCAAAGGAAATATATGTAACATATTTCATGAATTAACTTACATGTTAGTATATATTGAAATTATTATGTAAATGTGTTTTTATTTTGTCCTTGTTTGGTCAAATTTATTGAGCCAAACATTCTAATCTTCTAATTATGGGAATAAGATAAGATCCTTGATTTTGGGACGTTACACCATGAGCCACTACCTATACCCTATTTGGATCCTTGGGTGTTTATAAGAACTCCATTGATTCTCTTAAAAGAAGGTTGAAATGGTTCCAACTTGCCTTCTAGACACCTAACCTCCCATGTAGAAATAAGGGTTTGACAAACTGCTTGGGTCCATTATTGGTGTAGCCATAAATGAGAAGGAAAACTACTTTTAAATGATGGTTTTAATTTGGAAATATCCCACGTAAACCCGCTCCTCAACCTCTCTCTATTTCATCCATTTTCCTTGCAACTAGCAATGGAAAGAAGAAATGAAGCAAGAGCTTAATCTCCCTCATCACTCCATGATTTAGAGCAAGTGAGGGATTTTTGAAGACGACAGGGAATCCAATAAATGCTTCATCAATTCGACGATCAAACAATTTCATGCCTTACCATTTAGCCCCCGATTTCTTCTCCCACTATATGTTCCTAGCCTTTTTGAGCTAGAAGGTGACTCATGCACCCTAGGTTCATTAGGGATCAACGATCAAGGTTTGGCCAAACCTTAGGTCCTTAAATTGGCACCTTATCTACTCCACACATGGCTAGTTGTCAAAATGTGAGATTACATAATAATTCAACCTAAAATAAAATCATGTGAAACTTTTATCATTTAAATCAAAATGGAAACATTGATCTCTCTCAAACTACTAATCCAACAATAAAATTTATAACTACAGATGAGGAGATGGATGGGTTTGTATTCGTCTCTATGTTTTGAGTTTTTTCTTCTTAGGATAAGGGCAAGGTGTGTTGCATTGATTTTTATTGGAGGTAGTGTTGATTGGGATGAGAGTGTGGGGAGTTCAATTTTTTTCATGAAAGATGGATATAAGTGTTCCAACATATGCATAAAAGGAACTAGAGAAGTCATCATGGATAAGGGATTTGTCAAGATTTATGTCAAGAGAAGCAACATGTATCTCCTCGTGTGTGAAGGGTTAGAAGAGGGAGTTGGGATCTAAGATCATCCAATCTTTAAATATAATGTTGTGAATAGAGAAGGAGACATGGTCATCAATTGGGAACCTTGATTAAGAAAGTTGTCAAATTGTGTGGCAACATGATTGATGATTGATGATCGATGCTCTATTACTGGTTCGAAGCCCATCACCTAGAAAGATAATTGGTAGTATTGTGCCTTTTGTGGGATGAACATTTTCTATGAGAAAAGCATGTGTTTTTGTCACCTTCATCCAATCTGCAGAAATTAAAGTCACCACCAATAACCCACGAGGTATTTTTGAACATGATGCTCAGACCATCAAGTTCTTGTAGGAACATGAGTTTACTAGATGAAGGTTCATCATAGAGGCTGGACGGGGAGTTTGTGAATAGGTCAAGAAAGGTAATGGTGATAGAAAAAAAAAAAAGAATAACATTGGATGATGAAAGAAGAAATTTTCTAGCCTTTATAGGACCTTAGCTAAGGCCCACCCCCTAGTATTTGAAGTCATTTGTTAATATGGTAAACTCTGATACCACATAGGTTTTGCTCAGTAAGAATGATTAAGAATTCTTGGAAAATGATAATATGCAACTTGAATTTTCTATAGACATTTTTATCTATTGCGAGCGGCAAGACGGTTGATATTCCAAGTTTATATAATCATTGAAACATTGTTGAGATTCCAAGTTTATGAACAAGATATGTAAGCAAGAAAAAATAAGAAAGAAAAATTAACCACGGCTATATGAACATAGAAGCAAACTAGGCGCCCCGATCTTCAAATAAAAACCATCTGTAGCCGGCCAAAATTTGTTTGTGAAATTCTGACAATCAATTGCGTGGAAGCAATGTAATCAGGAACTTGTTTCTCCCTCAAACAAAGAAATACGAGAGACTTGCTCCTCCCAGGACCCAAAAAAAGACATTTGAACAAGTCAGAATATAAGGTTCTCATGTCATATATGTGCAGTTTGTCACTATATTCACGTATTGGTACATAGATATGATTGGGAAAGAGAGCACCACTAGCTCAAACTATGTGAAAAGTTGGAGCTGGTGGTGTTATATACACCCCTTTGTTTTATTTTTCGACCGCCAAAATACATGTTGAAACCCGCAACTTTTTTTATTTTGAATCACATTGTACACTTTCACCCCTACCACCACCGTATGTTTCTTGTTAGTTGTTCCTAGCTTATTTGCTGTTCGGCAGCCTCCTTGATTGGGGAGGAACCGGCGCCGGGACTGCTGGCTCATGTGTATGGGGGAGGCTTGGGTAGGCTGCTGACGAGGCCGCAAAGGAGCTGAGTGTCGGGGAGGCTGTACTCGTCCCTGAGTGATCTGGCGGGTGAGACGACGCTGAAGTAGAGCTGCTGGCCCAGGTAGCTCCTCTCCAGTATCTCGGATCTCAGGTTCCAAATGCCAGCGTTGTCGAAGGTGAGCATGATCGCCGTCCACGACCGAGGGTAAACCTGGATTGTGTGCCTGCTCACGGCGTCAAGAAGGTTGTACCCCTTCCTCTTCTCCGGCGTCCATGCACCGCTGCCCATCCTGGAATGAACAGCAAACTTAGTCAGCCTCTGTTTTTGATGTTCATAATACAACATTATATATGGTGTTATCAAGCGTAGAAGCGAACAAGTTAGAGCAGGCATCCATACCCGACGGGGAAGAAAGAGTAGCCGTTGAGGTGGTAAGACTGGATGCTCCTCTCGGGGTTCTCCAAGATCACTTCGACGAAGTCCCTGAAGGTGGCGTTCATGACAACCGGCTCCACTCCAAGGGGCGCCTTGGCGGCAGCACCAACGGGAGGCACGTCACCAATCTTATTGTATTGGAAAACCTTGTCCTCCACCCCGTAGTACTGAGCGAGCTTCAACGGCATGGTGGCATCTTCGAAGGACTTCCCGTTGATACCGAACCTTAGCTTGCCGGAGGCGTCGGCCCCGACAGAGTTCGCGAGCTTGATGGTGCGGGTGATGTTGATGCTTCCGTAATGGTATGATCCCTGGGGGTTCGGTCGGGCGGCACTGGCGGTGAGATTCCATCTGAAGGACCGGAACTGATTGAGTGACCAGGCCCAGCCAACAGGGGCGTCGGGGAGGACGGGCGATGGAGGTGAGTTGGAACCGGCGTAGCGGACGACACCTGTAGCAGTGAGCATGTACTTGGTGAACCGTGAAGATGCCACCATGTAGTAGTCCCCGGGTGCCTTGTCGGCGGTGACGAGCACGGAGTAGCACTGCCCAACATGGACGTCTAGAGAGTCGTAAATGTTCTGCACGACGTGGGAGCCGTCCATCTCGACCAGCTTCATCGAATGACCCTGGAACCTGAAGTTGAGGGACGTCTTGACCCCGACATTGCAGACGCGGAAGCGGTAGGTCTTACCTGCCTCCATGTTGAACAGCGGCAGGTCGTCCTTCCCCGCGGCATTCTTACCGGTCTTTCCATTGATCAGGACACCGGAAGGGTGGCCCAAGGATCGCCCTCCATCCAACACCTTCTGCAAGGCGGTGTGGGACTTGGTGTACCAATCGCCGATGAGGACGGTGTAGTCATCTGCGGGGTCTGCGAACGGGACGGGGATGAGCAAGCGGCTGTTGATACGGAGACCACCGAACCCACCAGACGCCTTCTGCATCCCAATGGACGGGAAGTAGAAGAAGGAACCGATCTGGTCCTTGACCTGGAAATGGTACGTGTAGTTCGTTCCGGGAAGGATGGGGCAGTTAGTCCCGGGCATGCCATCCTGCCATGAGTTCTTGCGCTGCTGGATGCCGTTCCATGAGAACAATAAAGGTTCGTCAAGTTTGTTAAAGACGTTTATGACGACGTTGTTGTTGGTGGTGGAGTTGATGTTGGGGCCTGGGAACTGGTTGTTGATCATGATCACCTGCTGCGGTACGCCCAGAGGGGAGACCGTGCCATAGGTAACGTTCCAAGTGAAGAACAGGTACGGGTCCTCCGCCACAGCCAAGCCCAGAAGGGCGGCCAAGAGGACGGCTGACAGTGCCGGCGAGAAGCGGGCTGTCATGGCTCCGGGAAGCTTCTTGATCTGCTTACCTCGCTCGCCCGCTGGCTAGGTGGAACTTAGATGTATTAGTAGGGTTGAAAGCGTTGGAGTTGCCAAGGGTTGATTTAGCGGGAGGCCATAGATAATTATAGATGCAAGGGGAATTCGTTCACTTCCCGGCCGGTTTTTGCCGGCGTTGAAGGTCGACGACGGGTTATGCCAACCGGGGAGCTTCTAATCGCTCTCTTCCAATTTCAACGCCTCGCCAGCCCAACCTTTTTATACCCGATCGGACCAACCACGCATGAAAAATGGAGTAGCCCCAAAATAGCCGCCTGAGTCTAACACACATGACACTTCGGTCGGTGCTGGTCTGTCCGCCGGTCGTGTTCCTCTGGTCACCCCTGTTTCTCGTTTGCCAATTGCCATCCTGGACTTCGACCAGGTTACTTCGCCCCAACATTCTTAACCTCCCAAAACAGGGGACGGTTGATGCAGCGCCTACAAGCCTACAAGGTGCTGCCGGTTTGCCAACTTTGGATCGGGCGGTTTCTCCTGCCTTTGACCGTTTTGAAGTTTTTCAAGGACGAAAGATACATGTGTGGTTTTCTTTCGCAGAATTTTGCTAATGAGCTATACAACCAATATATTTTAGTTTTATTTTCTGATTTCCGCTTCAGTTTTCCGTACCAAATTTTGGTTCGAACCAATAAAGTTCGAATTCAGATTTTAGGACTGTCAATGGGGAGGTATTACCTGTTTACGTTTTATCCATACCTTGTAGGATAAAGATAAGGATAAAAGTTTTTGTTCCCTCTTCCCGTATGTCTTTTCTCCATTTCCCCATCGAGGGTAAGGTATGCACATTATCCATACATTCTTACCCTTTTATCAACATTTATTTAACAAAGATATATAATTATAGAGTAACTTGTAGTTCAATTTTCACTCTATTTTTTCCAATAGAAAAACTTATGGGTTGTGGATTGCTTCCCACCTCCACTCACACTCAATACTTGTAGTACATTATTATTAAGTGTTGAACAATTGAAAAAGGATGACCACACTACTTTAAAATAAGTTATTCTTGGACCAATGTCTAAACATATTATTCAAATATAACATTGTCCTGCTTATATTCACATTTGTGATCATGCAAGTAAAAAAAAGATGTGATGTAATCCTTATCACCCTACACACCACCTTAAAATAAGTAAGCTTTTTATAAAATTCATTTTGTATCAAAATTACTCTGTTACCCTTTACCCTCCTCGTTTACCTTGTGGGGAAGAGGGTGAGGGTTAGGGTAAGAGGAGGGAAAGGGGTTTGCTAAGAAGGGTAATTACTCTTATCCTTACCTGCTACATTCTGGAGGTAAGAATAAGGGTAGAGCCTTACCCTCCCTATTGACAACCCTAACATATTTGTTGTTCCTGCTTTTACGAGGAGCATGTTGTTCCTTTTCTTATCAATCATCATGTGTCACTACCCACCGAATTGTAGGGTGCAAATTGTATTTACTTAACAAGTGGTTTAATCAAACACAAGGTGAAACATACGTCTTCTTTTATTAAGAACAACAAATCCTGGGGGATAAAGCTCTCACCTCTTTGTTTTAGACCTTTATCAATAACCTCCAAGAGTTTTCTTTTAATAAAGCCCCTCATTTTTATTAATAAAAAGGATACATAACACTCGCTCTACACCCTCTTCTACTCTAGAAGATACATCAAACTGCACATTATTCAACTAATATAAACACAATACATAATGTATAAATGAGCTGCATACAAATGAGACTCAGCAGCCGTACGATAAAGAGTTGAAGTCATTATTGGAAAGTAAGCTGAAATTTAGATATAGATTCTACGGTACGCAATGATGCGAGGATTTTGAGTCGCTTTTATAGACTAGTTTTACATGCGTTCTATGTGTTTATTAGTCACATTTGTGGTTAGTATCACATGATTCATTCGCTTTAGTCTATAATCTCATTTTGTATCAAATCTACAATATTTCATCTTTTTGGTTATAAATGATCATATTGAGCAAGGCTGATTCGAATGTATCTTGGATTTAAAAAAAACAAATATATACAGCTGTCGATAGTATCGACTCAGCCACAGTGAGACAGCCGCAAGGAATCAAGATGAGTCGATACCATCGACACTAAAGTCGATGGTAGTGAGATACCTACAACGAGCCAGCAGTCAACTGGTCGATACTATCGACACAAAGTCGATACTATCAACCTCGCCCAGCTTCAGCGTCAGATTGGTGATAAAAGTGACGCCTAAAGGTGTCGATACCATCGACACTGAAGTCGATGATATCGAGTTTGCATCAGCACGAAACATCAGAAAAAGGAAGACGGGTCGATGGTATCGACGTCGTCAGATCATGTTTTATTACAGATCATTTCTAATCGGACTGTGGTGATCTTTTGGCGATCTAAAGTGGTGCATATACCTAATTACGGCGGCTCGAAGGAGGGTATCACATCATTAGTCATTGCACAAGTCTCAAGGAGGAGAGAAGAGAAGAATGGAGCCCAGAGAAATTCTGAATACATGCCACTACCCGGAATGAGAGACGAATTAGGATAACTATGTAGGAATTAATACAATGAGAACCTGTGGTGAAACCGCAATCCTAATGATTCCCATTTGAATTGATTAAACCAAACATTTAATCGATTGCTCTGTTTTCTCTTATTTTTCCTTTTCTTTTCAATCAAATCTCAAATCATTTCAATCAGTCTAGCTGATTGCAAGTAGTTAGTAGTAGTTTACCAATAATTATGTTTCCCTGAGTTCGACTCGGGCCTTACAAAGGCCTATATTACTCTGACGCGTGCACTTGCGTTCTATGCACGGTAAATTCGTGTCAAGTTTTTGACGCCGTTGCCGGAGAAACGACAATTATTGGCACTACGAGTGCTACAAGCGGACACTCTAGGCCACCTTTTTCTTTTAGTTACATTTTTAATTCTTGCAATTGATTATCTATTTTTTAGAAATCTATATTTGTCCAGCACTGTACTTAATTAAATATATCACTTTACAGGTACCAATGCATGGTGAGCACGCGTAGCATAGGCTACGCGTAGTCATTACCAGAGGTCCCATCTTCGGGTTCAGACGACGAGGACCACTAAATTCAGAATCAATCCGAGAGAGTAAATTCAGATTCTGAACAAGAAGAGATGGCTGAAGAAAAGACGATATGGGAAAAGATCAAGGCGTATTCTTCCTCCGCATCAAAAGGGCCGATCAAGAGGCAGGTAATCAACATCCCGACTTATAAAATTAATCCGACACTAATAAATCTAGTCAAATCTCAAGCATTACATGGACTAAAGAATGAAGATCCAGTGGCCCACATAAGCACCTTCGTGGAGAATTGTGACATGATCAAGATCGATCGTTTTCTACAGGAAACTGTTCCCAAGTTCTCTAGCAGGAACTGCAAGGGAGTGGTTTCATAATCTGGATGATGAGATTGTTGAGACTTGGGATTAGATGATCGAAGTTTTTTTCGAATGTTTCTTCCCACCTGAGAAGACTAATGATTTAATCAAGAAAATCCACAACTTCACTCAAATGCAGGGGAAACTTATTCGGAGACCTGGGAAAGATTTCAGATAATGCTGAGAAGATGCCCTCATCATGGGTTAGACAAGGAAAAATAGGTGAATATTTTCTATTTTGCGCTTAATGGGCATGACAGAAGCAACTTAGATTCAACAAGTTCAGGATTCTTTCTGAACAATACTGATACAAGGTGTTGGGAGATTCTTACAAACATGGCAAAGAAGCAGTCCTGGGGTACCAGAGATGCACCGGAACAAGCCAGAGCTACAGGGGAATCAAGGGCAATTAAAGAATTTAAAGACAAAATGGATCTCATAGCCAAGAAACTTGTAGAGAAAGAGGAAGAGTTTGATGAGGAGGCCCAAGTTAAATTCATTCAACAACAGGGTTACATGAGCAATGATTATTCTTGGAGAAAGGATATACAATTCTCATAGAAGGATCCAAACAACTTCCTACAAGACCCAGATGCAAAACCACAGCCCACTGCAAAGGACAAAAGTACCGAATTGCTCAGCCAAGTAGTGAAACAAAATCAAGAGTTGATGAATATGTTCGATAAGCAGTTACAGTACCAGGGCGAGATTTTGAATAAATTTGGGCAGACGTTGCAAAGTCATGGAGCACAGATCAGGGCACTGGAGCTGACTATGGACCAAATTGCCAATGAAGTGGCAACCATGAAGCATAAAAATCAACAAGGACCGACTGGTAATGCAGAGGCTGCTCAAGTACATCATCAAGTGAAGTATATATCAGTGATTAAGGAGACAGAGCCACCGGTGGAGGAGGTCCATGAAAAGGGCAAAATGCATTTTGAAACAGAGGCTAAACCCAGTGTGCCATACCCCCGTAGGTTATATGGACTACTAGGAGGATGTCGCCCATTCAACAAATCCCACCAAGAACCCATCACAGCCGTGCCCACACCTAGGCAAGAGGAGCAGGTGAAGGCCATACTTCACAGTGGAACTACTACCACCGAGAAGGATGAGCAGCCACGAGCCACACCAACCGTGCATGACGTGCCAAAGCCTACGCCAGAGGGTGACATTGAAGCAAGCTTAGGGGAGGAGACCCCAAATAGCCCATATGTGCCACCGCACAAGCATATAAAGGAGCCAAACATGCCATTCCTAGATAGTCTAAAGCTGAGGAAAGAGCAAAGACACTTTAAGAAATTTCTTGAGATCTTCTAGAAGCTCCACATTAACATTCCATTGGTAGAGGCTATAGAGAAAATTCCTTCATATGGAAGATTCATGAGAGACATCATCAACAAGAAACGGAGGATCAAAGATATAGATGTTATGTGTGTTGATGAAATAGTGAGTTATATAATCACAGGAAGGCTGCCAAAGAAGAGGAAAGATCCAGGATGTTTCTACATCCCATGTTCCATAGGTGACCAAAATTTTCCACAAGCACAGTGTGACTCAGGGGCACATATTAATCTTATGCCACTTGCCACTTTTCAAAAGCTGGGATTGAAGAAGCCAACACAAATTTCCATGACAATTGAGTTGGCAGATGGATCCATTGTAAAGCCACAAGGTATATGCGAGGATGTGATAGTCAAGGTTGGCAAATTCATCTTACCTGTTGACTTTGTGGTCATGGACATGCATGAGCTGGAAGGAGGTGAGATGCTATTGAGAAGGCCGTTCCAAGCTATGGCTGATGTAATTACTGCCATTGGGCGAGGTTACTTGACACTTGGAATTGGTGATGATAGAGTTGAATTCAAATTGCCAAAGGAATCATTAGAAACATCCCTTGACAACCCAGGTTAAAGGTATCTTTATGTCAAGCCTAGGATAATAAACAAGGGCACTTGTTGGGAGGAAACCCAACCATCGGTAGTTTTAATTGTAGTTCCTTCATTTTCTTTCACATTTGCAAGTTAGTTTTGTTTAATTTCATTTTTAGTGTAAAAATGATACCCTAATCGGTTTGCTCAGTGTGCAGTACTGAATCAAAGTCGATACCATCAACCACAATGTCGATGGTAGCGACATGGGTGCAGGGAATTGACTATAGAAATTTTTTTGAGTCGATACCATCGACGGCCTCGTCGATGGTATCAACATGCTATCAGCGAACAAGAGAAATGGAGTTTATAGTATCGACAATGAAGTCGATGCTCGTGAGATCCCTGAAGATTTACAGACGAATTCTTCTCAGTGAAGTCAATACCATCGACAACCCAGTCGATAGTATCGACCCGGGGTCAGTAAGAAAGCGGCGCCCGCGCCTCACGAGGGTAATCGAACCATAAAGAGTCGATACCATCGACATCCTATCGATGGTATAGACGTGACACGTCATCGATCCGCAAGAAGAAATCAACGGTGCTCTCCAAATTCAGAAGTCGATCCATGGGATGTGTCGATACCATCGACCCTTGTCGATGGTATCAACACATAATCGATCCCCCCACATCAAGCAATTGAAAACCGTCGATGGTCACGAAGAGCGGATTGTGCTCCAGGTGTCGATACCATCGAATCCCTGTCGATGGTATCGACAAAGAGACAGTGGGTACGGGTTCAACTATAAAAGGAGGGGTAGTTTCTCGTTGATATTCACACCTTAAGAGTGAATCCCCTAAACTCTTGTGCCAAACATCCCGAGCAACCAGAGATCTCCACCGAGCATATATCAATTGAGCGATCTTCTCTGAGCTCTTCATCGACATTGGAGATCATCTTCTCCGAGCATCCCCAAACTTCACCGAGCTCTATTTTTTTGTCTCCTTTCTTTCATAATGGTGAGGACAGCATGAGCTTCTTCCTCGCGGGTGGCTCCCATGGAGATTGACACATTTGTGCCTCCACCACCGGGCTCTATTCTCCGTCCGAGGATTGTCCACCCCTCGGCGGACGTGAAGAAAATATTTGATGAGTTGATGAAGTGTCCAATAGAGCCTACCCAATATGTTGATCAGGCTATGATCTGGGACCTTGGCTTTGAGGACAACCTCAACCATGTCCTCCTTGGGCAAGTTGGGAGGAGGGAATTCACATGGCAGGAAGACATTCCTTACCACGTCGAGGGTCATCCTTTCTTTGGTGAGTGGCCAACTTATAAGGAGATCATGGCGGAATTCATGGCCTCCCTCGACATCTGTGTTGTGCCCAATGACCTTATTGCCACTGATTGTGAGTGGATCAAGGGCCGTGTTTCCTTCCATTTGTTCAACTGCGATTATACTATTATGCTCGACCAATTCAACTCGATCTACAATTGGTGGAACTCACCCGAGCAATACCGACAACCAGATAATCGAGCCGATTATGATGCGATGTTTGCGGCGCTGGTAACCACTCATGCGGGAAAATCTATCAGCTATCACAATGCAGCGGTGGCCGACTTCGAGCACCCGTTCATGCAAGTTTTAAACCGTATGCTTTGCATCACCTTCTTTGCTCGCGGAGAGCTTTCTTTGAGAAAATTCTAGGAGACAGATTTATTCTTCCTATACAAGCTGCTGAAGAGAGAATAGTTAAACTGGGGCGTGTTTTTCTTGACGCACGTGATGGTCGTGAAGAGAAGTACCAGAAGAGTCCCTATTCACTTTGGGGGACTTAACACACCACTAGCCCTCTACCTTGGGCTAAATCTGTCATCACTTCCCCCACTGGTAAGCAAAAATCTGGTGAATCTTTCTCATTTCCACCGCTCCAACCTTCGGACAGTTCGTGACAGCGTGGTATATGCACATTGCCATGTAAACAAAGAATATTAAGAGTGTGCCCTTCTAGACCCTGTCTTCAACATCCAGGGGGCCCAACATTTCTGATGGCCCATAATTGCCATTGACGACTTTGACAGTGGAGAAGACGAGGACGACAACGACAATGATGACAGTGATGAGCAGGAGGAGGAAGAGGAGACTTTCACTCCTCTTCGGGCATGAGTGGCACCCAAGAAGCGGCCATGCTTCTACCCAGGTGCATCATCATCCTCGCAGACTCAACCACCACCACCCTCTCAACAAGGAGAGGATGTTTATTCTATACAAGGCATGTACACCATGCTACAGAGCATTCAGGAGACGCAACAATAGCACACTGCGTCATTTGCTGATATCCAGGATACTACGAATCAGCTGTATGTTAATCAACAAAATATATTCAAGAATGAACGTCAGCTGTTCACCAATCAACAGCTGGTCTACAACCGGTTGGGGAGGATCGAGCAGTAGCAACAACTGTTTTATGATCACTACTGGAGCCAAAATTACTTTGGGGGATATCCTCAACCTTCTCCCATGCCCCCATATGATCCAAACTTCCAGGGGAAATATCCATCATGGGATCCCAGCGCCCCACAGTATCCACCACCTGAGCAGTAAATGGTATCACTGTTCCACATGTTGAGATTGTTTTTGACTATGAGGCCATATGAGGGGGGAGATGGAACCGTTTCTATCTTTTATTTTCCTTTGTTTTTATCAGTTATTGCCTTTTCTTTTACTTTAGCAATTTTCTTAGCTTTTAGGATCCACATGCTATCTAGTGTATCCGTGGATGTCTAATGTAAGTTGTCATCTCTATGTTTTTCACATGGGAGTTATGGGTAAATTTGAAAAATTTTCATGTAATTGCATGCTTGCTTTGTTTGAACTTGAGCACTTAACTTATGAAAATAATTGGGTTTGTCAACTTTAAAACATAAGACCACAACTGTAAATGCCTATGATTCAATGAGAGTGGACGGAATTGGATGTTGAGCCTAAACTGACCAAATGGTAATGGGACTTTAATCTGAAATAAGAGAGAGAAACCCCTTGATTTTACACATGTCAGTAAGGAGGGACATAATATCTTCCGATGGTTCTATCAATTAATTTTGTGATCTATCCACCTCATCCCACTTACACTCCACCATAAGAATTGGGAGCACTTTACAGTTTGTCATCTCTTGATTGTATATCATGTAGATAGGATTGCATTGTAGTAGTTTTTACATCTGTTGTCTCTTAAAAAAAACAATGTTGCATTATAGTCATGCATGCACAAATTTTAGAATGCATGTCAATGTCATTTTAGTTTCATTTTGCATAATTTTAATCATTTTTTTACATGATGTGACTTGCTTCTTGATTGAAAATAAGGAACTTGTTTCATACTTTCTGAAAAATAAAATACAATGAACAAAATATAGTAGTGATGAGAATAAGCCCAAGATGAAGATGTGAAAATTTCATCTTAGTTCATTAAGCAAAATAAGGGCTGAAAAAAAGAGGAAAAAAAATAAGTAAGTGAAGATCAGAAGGAGGAAGGAACTTGTTCACATGCATTATAAGAAGAACAAGCACATGTGTAGTTTTGTAGATATTCTTTCTCTCATTGGGATGGAATGATAGTGCATGCATCATTCCACCTAAAATGTAAGCATTAGGTCATTTCCATATGCATGAGCATCATATAGGTCATTTTTGTACTGTTGCATGTCAAACTTTATTGTGCTACTTTTTCTTACATAAACTTCCTATCCCATCCAACCGTTGTTCAAAATGGTAGGCCACCCGTGATTATCTCCTCACTTTTGTATTTCAGGAGATTTGCTTCCATGTATATGGTAGTTAGGTCATGAGCAACGTAGATAGGAGATCACAAGATGCACCAAGCCTGAACCGGAAGATTTTAATATATTAAATGCCTTATTTGACAGTGTTCACCAATCTTGGAGTGGATATCTATTATGAATGATCATTGTCACCTACATGGTAGTTACCATTCTGTGGTTAGTGAGGGCCAATATGTGAATGTCTGGGGGGAATCATACGGTAATGTCTGTTGTGATAGTATGTTCTTTAGTTGACCCTCGCAATTTTATTCTATAGTTTTGTTGCTCGAGGCCGAGCAATGTTTAAGCTTAGGGGAGTTTGATGTGAAGATTTTGAGTCACTTTTATAGACTAGTTTTACATGCGTTCTATGTGTTTATTAGTCAAATTTGTGGTTAGTATCGCATGATTCACTCGCTTTAGTCTATAATCTCATTTTGCATCAAATCTACTATATTTCATCTTTTTGGTTATAAATGATCATATTGAGCAAGGCTGATTCGAATGTATCTTGGATTTTCAGGAAAAACAAATATATGCAGCTGTCGATACCATCAACATCTGTCGATAGTATCGACATGGCTACAGTGAGACAGCCGCAAGGAACCAAGATGAGTCGATGGTAGCGAGATACCTACAGCGAGCCATCAATCAACTAGTCGATACTATTGACACAAAGTTGATACTATCGACCTTGCCCAGCTTCAGCGTTGGATTGGTGATAAAAGTGATGCCTAAAGGTGTCGATAACATCGACACTGAAGTCGATGGTATCAAGTCTGCATCAGCACGAAACATCAGAAAAACGAAGACGTGTCCATACCATCGACCCGCGTCGATGGTATCGATATCGTCAGATCAGGTTTTATTACAGATCATTTCTAATCAGATGGTGGTGATCTTTTAGTGATCGAAAGTGGTGCATATACCTAATTACGGCGGCCTGAAGGAGGGTACCATGTCATTAGTCATTACACAAGTCTCAAGGAGGAGAGGAGAGAAGAACGGAGCCCAGAGCCACACCCCAAGCATTCTGAGAGCTGCAGAAGGAGTTTCCCACTACCGAAAGGTTGTAGATCGCTCATCCTATGCCGAGGAACACCCAGATCTCCTCCGTTTAGGGGTTACATCACTTCTATTCACGTTTTCTCCATGTTTTCCCTTTTTCTCATCATGTCTTTCATTGAGATGAACATGCGGGGGCTAATCCCCTTTATCTTTAGGATCGGGAGTAGCCCGGGTGATCGTTGTATGACATTTTTACCATACTATTTCATAATTTGTCTCTTAAATCTGTGGTATGATTTCGTTTTCTCCATTATATCATTATGATTGATCACCCTAATGATAATCTAATACCTTTAATTACTTTGAAAGAAGAATTAACGGTTGAAAAGAGATGAAATTCATATTAACTATTGATCCTTTGAATAAGGCAATGTACAGTTAATGGTGGACACCCAGAGTATGGTCTTCATGCACCTAGTTTAGGGTATATGTTACTACTACAGTGAAACCGACCTAAATTTAGGTAGTGAGTTGTATCACGAAAGTGAGCAATTCTGAATACATGCCACTACCCGAAATGAGAGATGAATTGGATAACTGTGTAGGAATTAATACAACGAGAACCTGTGGTGAAACCAAAATCCTAAAGATTCCCATTTGAATTGATTAAACCAAACATTTAATCGATTGCTCTGTTTTCTCTCATTTTCCTTTTCTTTTCAATTAACTCTCAAATCATTTCAACCGGTCTAGCTGATTACAAGTAGTTAGTAGTAGTCTACCAATAATTACATTTCCCTAAGTTCGACTCGGGCCTCACAAAGGC
Organism: Alisma plantago-aquatica; assembly: GCA_963693085.1. Classification (NCBI taxonomy): domain Eukaryota; kingdom Viridiplantae; phylum Streptophyta; class Magnoliopsida; order Alismatales; family Alismataceae; genus Alisma; species Alisma plantago-aquatica. The sequence goes on along the minus strand of OY856411.1, from coordinate 455,891,009 downwards.
CTATATTACTCTGACCCGTGCACTTGCATTCTACGCACGGTAAATTTGTGTCACACAACTATAAGAAATAATTGTTGTAAACCATTGTTATTGTGATGTGCTAGAGCTAAGCGATCAAGAATAATTCTTATGATAAACATATTAGAATGTGTGGTATTAAACCCAAAACCAATTAGCTATGGGTGAAGGGACCACACACCTCATAAGACCAAAGATCACTCCAGAGTTCATAGGTGTGGAATTATTCTAACACCCCCTTCAAGTGTAACCACTTTTGTATGCTTACACTTGTTATTTTAGATAGGGTGTGGTCCTCACACTTATTTCATAGAGTCCATTTTGATACCATATTAGAATGTACGGTATTTAACCCAAACCCAATTGACAATGGGTGAAGACCACACACCTTATAAGGCCAAAGATCACCCAGAGAGCTAAGAGATGTGGGATTATTCTAACAAAACACATATACAAAGAACGATACATGATGTACATAATACTAGACAATGATACACAAAAAATATGACTAGTTGTAGATGGTTAATGGATTACTTGAGGACTAATCCGGTTTGTTTGTAGGTTCATTTCAAGGTTGTGTATTACATCCTTTCCTTTCAGAAAAATCCCCTGAAATATGATTTATTAGGTATCTTAAAATAAAAATATGAAAATGGCCCAAGCCCTTAGGTGATTGGAATGATGACATGGAGACGGGTGATGTTTTTGTTATTCAATACATTGTGTCATCCCACACACACGCACGCGCATGCACACACACATTATATATATATATATATGCTATTCATTTGTTGCCCAGTGGGTAGCCTGGATTTTCACTACCCATGCTACCCAAAAAGTAAATATTTGATCAGTAAAGTAACTATTTGGACAAAAAAGGTAACTATATGACTAAAAATGTAAAACCGGACAGAACACACAACAAATATATATATATATATGTAATTATATATTTATTATAGTTGATACAAATGTACTAACCATTTACATGTGTAAATTAAGAAACTCTAAAAAAAGTAACCAAAAGAGGAGGCAAGTAGCTAACCGCGTGGGCATTGAATATGGTTCTATATATGTGTGTGTGTATATATACACACACATACACACACACACACACACACACACACACACACATATATATATATATATATATATATATATATAGTACATTTTCATTGCCCGCACGGGTACTGTAGAGGAGCTGCATGTTTTAGAAAATGCGGTGGCATCTATTATAAATAATCCAAAAAAGCAAGGACGCGCTAGTACTTACAGAAAAACACATTCACGACTCATTCTCTGCCCGAAAACCCCAATTCCACCTTCTTCCCGCTCTAGAACTCCCGAATTCATCCACCTTGGTCTCTACTCCCCAACCCCAACTGCCGAATTCTTCGGCCCGTGGTCTACATTGCCCATAATTTGGGCGATTTGGTATGTACTTGTACTGCTGTGTGTGGTGTTCTTATCTGCTACATCATTCACCGTTGTTTCTGCCGCAACTACTTTTTCCAGTCTCTGCCGCTGAGATCAAAATGGGGAAAACAAAGATAAAAGCAAAGAAGGCGACATGAAAGGGAAGTACAAAAATAACGGATAGTGAATATTTGTTGAGAAAGCACTATGAAGATGTAGACAACATGGTAGAAGAGGTAGTTGCAACCATACTGTAAGGAGATGAAACGGGTAAGAGTATTGAAGAGCACAGTGAACATGCTATGCAGAGAAAAGAAAAGAAAGTTAAGAAGAAGAAATACAACGTTGAGAAAACTGACACTCTCCAGAAGACTGCTGGAGATGACAACGCATCAGGGGAGAAACTAGCTAATGACGTTACTGAGAAACAATTGGCTATAGTGAATGAAGAGACTGAAGAGCCAGAAACTGACAACGCATCAGGGGATAAACCAGCCGATGACGTTACTGAGAAATGATTGGCTGTAGTGCATGAAGAGACTGAAGAGCCAGAAATAGAAGATGCTGAAGAAGCTGAACATGATGAAGCAGAAGATCGCAAAAGAAACCAGAATAAGACTTTAGAACAAAAAACCAAGCAAAAAGGAAAAGTAAAAATTGCATAAGAAGGTAATATTGATTATTTTTACACTTCTATACGAAAGTGTAACTTGCTGGACTAAAGAGTAACGGTGCTGACAATAGAGTAACTTTGATCACAGTAATTATCCTTAAAAGTAACTTTGATCCAAGAAAAGTAACTAGATGAACTAACAAGTAACTATATCGACATGAAAGTAACTCTCTGGATAAAAAAATAACTGTTATACATCAAACAGTAACTTTGATCCAAGAAAAGTAACTAAAGTAACTGAAAAGTAACTTTGATCCAAGAAAAGTAACTAGATGAACTAATAAGTAAAGTAACTCTCTGGATCAAAAAGTAACTGTTATACATCAAACAGTAACTTTGATCCAAGAAAAGTAAACCACATTTGCAAATCTAATACTGTACTATGTGAGAAGGAAAGTAACTAGATGAACTAACAAGTAACTATATGTACTTGATCTATTGAACTGAAAAGTAACTTTGATCCAAGAAAAGTAACTAGATGAACTAACAAGTAACTATATCGACATGAATGTAACTCTCTGGATAAAAAAGTAACTGTTATACATCAAACAGTAACTTTGATCCTAGAAAAGTAAACCGCATTTGCAAATTTGATACTGTAGTATGTGAGAAGGAAAGTAACTAGATGAACTAACAAGTAACTATATGTACTCGATCTATTTATGTACATTTCAGGGAATTTTATGTTCATAATGTACTTGATCTATTTATGTACATTTATGTTAGCATAACCAATCTAATACCCCACAAACTCACCTGATCTACAAACGATGACTGAAAAGTAAATTTACTAAATATGACGTAACTCTAAAAAATGAATAGTAACTCTGAAAGTTAAAAAGTAATTACCTAAAAACAAGAGTAATTGTGACAGATAGAAAATAACATGTTGAACTGAAAAAGTAACACTGAAAGCTAAAAAGTAACTAGACAAATTAACACAAACCTTTTCATATAGATGCAGGTACAAGAAAGCTTTTCCATAGATGCTACATAAAAAGTTACAACAGCATACAAAACAACATGCTGTTTAGCACAAATCAAATGAGGATGATGAAGTCAACCACATTTTCAAATCTGATAGCCATGCCTCATCTTACTGTAGATGTAACTCTTTTAGAAGATCTGATAGAGAGATATGTTGAAGATGACAAGTTCATGTTAGTACTAGGTTTTGAGGCGAGGATGGCTGTAGACGATGTATGAGTGATACTAGGTTTGCCTAGTAAAGGTATGGATATAGTTCCACGAAAGAAATCATAGATTGTAAGAAAAATATGGGAGGATTTTGCTATTGCAACAAGAGGAAAAGATAAAGTTGGTGAAAGTAGTAAGAAAATAAGAGAGAAGGATGTGTTACACAAGGAGAACTTGAGTAAACTCTGACAGGAATTTGCAAAGAACGACTCCGAAGAAAACTACCAAAATATGTGGCGTGCATGGATGTTGCACTTGTTAGCAACATTCCTTTTACCAGACACTAGCTATTGTGCCCCCATTTACCTTCTACATTATTTGGATGATATAACTGCTACTGGGTAGTTAAACTGGGCAAAGTTAGTGCACGGCAGCATATTCAAGAGAATGAAAGTTTTAAGTGAGAATATAAGGATGAGGAGAAGAGGGGAAACCAGAAAAAGAACACTATACACAACTGGATGTGTAATGTGCTTGTGTGTAAGTGACACATTGCATAGTTACTTTGGTTACATTAAACAACCATATATGAACATTTAAAACACTGATTTATACTTTTCTTGTCAACACAGGTCTGGGCTTATGAGTTAACAGGGATAGCAGAGCCTACATTCCTTGAGGCAAAACCACGAATAAAAAGATGGGCAACTCCTGTTAAGATGGTGAAGGATTTTAAAAGTTTGGACAATGACAATGTAAGAATCAGTGTGGGTAAAGTGAAAATAAATATGCCAATTAATATAAGAGCTTTATAATAAATTGATAACTTTTGTGCACAAGTTTCTGCAGTGTTGAAGAAGGATGACAATGATGATTGGGAAGCTACAAAGGCAGTGAAAGATTTGCCTTATTATCTTGCAGCAAATAAAGCCAAGAGCAAGGTAGTTAGTAAGAAGATACTTACATCAAATAACACAAGCAGAGAAGTCTCAGGAAGCTTGGAGAATAGAGTATTGATTCTTGAGGACGAGATGAGACTGCAGAAGGAAACATGCAACATAATTTCCCTAGAATCTTTTACTGCTCTAAGAGAAGAAAACGAGCAGTTGAAGAGAAGACTAGAGGAAGTTGAAGCTGAAAATAGATTGCTAAGGATGCAAGCTCACAGTTACAAGCATTCACAATCTACAGCTACACCAACTCCCAATTTCATTGAGAATGAAAGTTAGCATTCAGATGATTTAAGTGTAATAAGACAGAGGATGCATGATATGAAGAAAAGGTTGTTGGAAATGGACCAACATGGACCTACACAAGAAAGACCAAGATTGAGCAAGCTTCGACTAAGGAGAAAAGTAGTGGAGAAAATGACAGAAAATGTACCACAAGATTCAAAGAAAGTAGAAGAAGATCAATCTGAAGAAACCAAAGAAACAGTACAAGATGAAATGGAAAAAGATCCATCTAAAGAAGATCCAAATGAAGAAAAATACACAGAAGAAAAAGAAGAACTAGCAGATAAAAAAGATCCAGCAGAAGATGTAATGGAAAGCATAATGATGGATATAGACAATGAAGTTGGAGTGAATGAGAAGGAGATAAATTCGGGTGAAGTTGAGATGAAAACAACTAAAATATTGAGAAAGAGGAAGGGGAAGATGCAGACGGGCATTGGGAGCATAGAGGAAAATATCAAGATAAGAAGGAATTCACAGGTAAAATTTGTTTTGTAATGGTGCTCGTTCCATCAATGAAGCAACTGTCTGATCTGAAAAGTAAAATATGTCATCCATAAAGTAACTATGTTAATATAAAAAGTAATTGTGATAATGATAGAGTAATATTATGGAATGTAAGGCAATATTATGGACTAAACAGTAGAGTAACTATAATAATATATGCCTTTTACATAGACTACTAACCAAAATTTGTACTTCAAAAATAGCAAAAGAATTCGACATTCATAGGATTTGAGCACTTTAGACCAAAGGAAATGAAAGAGGATGTCAAAGAATTTATTGACAACATTGATGAAGTGTAAGTAGATACTTTTTAAAGTTCTATCAGTCACATATTTATTATAAATTAGTTGATCAATACATAAATTTCGGTCTCACATCTTCAATATGAATTCTTTTGAAGAAAAAAATAAAAATGCACAGGTCAAGAAGAGAATGGATTTTTGGAAAGGAAGCATGGTGCACGTGAAATGACTTATTAGCGCTGTTGTTTAAAGATAAGATGATGCAGTCACCTATAAGGAATGGAATGTTAAACATTTATTATGAAATTATAGATTGCTAATTGATGTTTGTTCATTTTCAGATAATGGATTGCTTTGTACAAATGTTGAAAGAGACAACAAGCAGAAAGAGGAAGAAGGGACTGCTTTCATGGCATTGCTTGAGCACTTATGTTCTGGTAAGACAAACAGACTATCACACTAGATTACATTTATCACAACAAGGCCACTAAAGGTTGTAAAAAAGTAATTCACAATATTGTTTTTACAGCAAAAGCTAAACATGATGGTGGATGAGATAACACTCAAAGAGATCGATATGCTGTCACCACTCTTCAATGTACCTGACAAGGAATTCATGACAATGGACTATGTGTTTACAATACTTAACAATGACAATCACTGGCACTTGCTTGAAGCAAGTTTTAGGGATGGGGTGCACATGTCTTATAATTCAATGTTAGGAAGTTCAAAATCTGAGAAAGAAGTTAATAGATGGGTAAGGAACAAAAAAGAAACATTGTTAGAAAATACTTGAATGAAATAGTGTAGGTTACATTATACTTATGAATGTTTTGTTGTGCATGCAGGCGGGGTTCGTTCATGAATTCTTCAGGGGGGTGCTTGAGCGTGGAAGTCAACTGTCTCAATGGGCAATAGAGTACCCTGTTTTCCCCCAGCAAGAAGATGATGATGTTGACTGTGGAGTCTACATTATGAAGTATTTGGAATGCTTAGTGAATGGAAAGGAAATGAACTTCATGAGCAAAGACATCCCTACAATAAGGACAGAGATCTTCCAAACAATAATGAAGAAGGGGAGACAGCAGCCAGTTGAAGAACATACTAGAGATCAACAAGAGACCAAAGAAGGAGCAGGTGATAAGCAGAACAAAGAAAAATCAGAAGATGTTGTGCCAAGTCTGAATGCTTGGCTTATGTCAGATTAAAAAGAACTCTTAGATAAACAATGTAGTATCACAATGAGAAGTGTATGTTACAGAATCTGAAGGATAATTATAATTAGCTGAACTATGTGAGAAGGAAAGTAACATACACTTTGATCCAAGGAAAGTAACTAGATGAACTAACAAGTAACTATATCAACATGAAAGTAACTCTCTGGATCAAAAAGTAACTGCTACACATCAAACAGTAACTTTGATCCAAGAAAAGTAAAGTAGCGTTACACATTTTAGTAGGAAGTGATTCTTTAGTGCGGCCGTTTTTCAATAAAAAGCATCATATCTCCTAGACATGCCCGTTCTTCAGTGCGGTCGTGGTATTATCAAGAATGAAGATAATAAAGATTTGTATTTCTATTTATAAAGTAATTCTGTTGACCTTTAAGTAATTATATGGACTGTAAAGTAACATGAACAAATAAAAAGTAACTGGTGCACACAAAACGTTTGATTTAGATAGGAAGAGTAACTCTGAGATATAAAAAGTAACCTTCGAAAATACAAGTAAGTTAGTGATTAAGTATAGGAGAATGACCCTAATCTTAAGCAAGGATTAATTTGTATCAAAAAGGAATTCTGAAGTATGATGCTAATATAAAGGAAATATGAGACTAATTAAGAAATACATATATAACATAAAATGGAAAAACATATCACACAGCAAACAAATTTTGGATGATCTTTATAATAGATTTAAATTCGATACAATTGAAGCTACCTATAAAATAGTACCAATAAAACTAAAGTATAATCAAATATCAATTACAACTGTCACACAGTACATCTTGGCCATTACAATTACATCAGAATTTGACATGACTCACACACTAAACAATTGGATACCATTATAGTAAAACTAGTGAATAAATCAACTTCAATAACAACATTGTCAGCAGTAGCAGAAAATTCGCAGCTTCAGGATGCACAACAGGAAGACCACAGCAGACCACAGTAGCAGTAGCATCAAATCCGCAACTTCAGTAAGCAATAAAAAATGAAACCCACAGCAGACCATGATAGCAGTAACATCAGTACCATTACAGATCAACCAAGAGAAGAAAACTTATCAAGTCAGGAACACCACGATTCACAAAAAGTAACTCTGTAAATATAAAAAGTAATCATGAGAATATAAAAATAACTATGTGAAATAAAAAAAAAGACAAAAAGTAACTCTGTAAATATAAAAAGTAATCATGAGAATATAAAAATAACTATGTGAAATAAAAAAAAATAGAAGAAGAAGCTGAATTCAAACACACACCTATTTCTTTAATGGGCAGTTTCTGCTGTCATGGTTAACACCATATTATAAACAATTCTTACACTGTCTCATTTTAGATTGAGAAATTTCAACTCCAGATTTAAACCGCACATCAGTAGATCTAGGTCTACCTTTAGTTTTACAAATACTAGGAATATGGACCTTGACAGTAGAAGAAGAAGCTATATTCAAACCAGTTACACCAACATCAGCAACATCTAATTCTAACAGCTCCTTTCGCAAAGCAATGAGTTTTTCAAGACACATATCTATAACATTGTTCCTACATGCTATATTAACAATTGAATTGCAAGTAGATACCAACTGCAGTCTCTTCCCAGTGGATAGCTGCATGACAGATGATTTGCCGAAAATCAAAGGATGATCTCTATATCCTTTAGTCCACCTCTTCAGTATATATGGCTCAGGAAGAGTGCAAAAATCACGACTTTTTAGATAAGTAAGTATGTGTCTACATGGAATTCCTTTGAATTCTAACATGAAACAATTGCATGATACCATACCAGTGGATGAGTCTTTCTTCAAAAGATGAGGAGAACAAGAAACACCATGACGATATACCTCAAACACAACATCATTAGAAGTTTCCTTTACATTATACACCATACTTTGATGACCTTCAACTTGAAAGATCTTAAAAATTGCCTTGGTGTATATACCTCTCATTTGCTCCTCCAAAGGCCACACTGATGACAAAGGAAGATTACTGTAATCATCATCAAAATCTTTGAAATTTTCAATCTCCCGCACATGAGAGTAAGCAGTCTCTAAGCAACATACAAGTTCAAAAAGCGTTTTCCTATACTTCGAATGAAAGCATTCAAGCTCTCACTTCTTTGTGTTATCCTCATACCAGAAAAGAAAGAATCTTGCATAAAATATGGAACCCAATCCCAACGCATAGCATACATATCAGAAAGCCAACTAATATATAATAGGTCATTCTCTTGAACTACAGAATTCCACCTCTCTTCAAATGTGTCTGTATCGTCTGTATTCCATACACAATCATTCAAAGAGCTAATAATTTGATCCTTGTTTGGAACACCGCCAAGCTTAGATGGAAGCTTTTGTAGGATGTGCCAGCTGCAGAAACGATGCTTACAATTTAGAAAAACAGTAATGATACCAGCATTCATAGACGGGTCTTGGTCGGTTATAATGGAAACTGGCTCTTTGCCAAAATAAAGTAAGTATTGCTTGAAAACCCAAACAAAAGAGTCATACTTCTCATCAACCAACAGAGCTGAAGCAAACAACACCGTCTTGTGATGGTGATCCACACCACCAAACATTCCAAAAACCATGGAATACTTGTTGGTACGGTAAGTGGTGTCACATACAATAGCATCTCCAAATAATTCACAGTCATCAACAGAAACCGGATCAGACCAAAACAAGTGTGTCAAGCAACCATCAGAATCATTTTGATAAGAGTAAAAGAATTTAGAATCTAAAACCTTCAAGCTTGCAAAATGATCCAAAACCATGTCTACATCATATAAAGATGACTCCTTCCTCTTGCTAATGAGATGTCCATGAGTTTGTCTACTTGTAAATGTCAAGTTTTCATAACCACCAGACTCAGTTGCTATCAATGCAAGTTGTCTGGAGACAAGTATATTTGCTTGACTCATAGAAGAAAGCATCTCTTTCTGAGTTTGGTCAAGAGATGAATTACACTTCAAGTAGCGCAAGTGAGAATCATCGACAAGATCATGATTGTGCTCATCAACAAAAGCAGTAACAAACCATACAGATAAAGACTTATCTAGTGTAAATCAGATCATTGCTTTACGACCGCACCTTTTCACAGAACGCTTGTGCTTCTTAGATAAATTCTCATGCAAATCACCAATATTGTCACACACAGGACTAAGAAGACCTTTGGATCTCTTAGAACAACTACTCTGACCTTGCTTATCACATACCAAATCTTTAGCAAGTAAGATCTTAGTACCTCGTTCATAATGATTATCATCTTTCCTAACATTAAACTCAATCAAACCAGCATACCTATAGTAAAATGATATGCCATCATCTAAACTTCTAAATTGTAATCCAATTCTAGGGACATCAACTGAGGAAACAGTATCAGTAGCAACAGATGAAGAAGAATGAACATTATCATCGTCAATGTCAATAATAGCATTAGCAGCATCAGTATCAAGACTAGCATCCAATGCAGAGATCGAAAAGTAACTATGTAAACAAAACAGTAACTATATAAATATAAAAGGGACTAATACAACATGAAAAGTAACTACAACAAACAGATCATATAAAAGTAAATAAAAAATAAAACAGGTAGTACGACTGTGTTACTACTAAATAGACAGATACATATACATTGAAAAATACTAAAAAACTTTATTTAAAAACATATAGAACGAAAAAATGGAAATAGAAGGGATTATACTTAGCTAGATAATCAAATGCTCAACACAGAATTTGGTATCAGGCTGTAAACCAGAATTCAAAAACACACCTACTTCTTCAATGTGGGTTGCTGGTCAGCTGCTGGCGGGGCAAGGCAGTTTCCGGCTTCGAGCACTTTTACCCCTATCCTGCCAAAAAGCATTTTGGGAGGGAGCCTACTAGTCGATTGCCGGATACATCCACAAACTCGAGCACCTTGTCACATGTGACCACATCCGCACTACCGGATGTTCCACTGAATTTATGTGTAGCAATGAATGCGATTACCTCCAAGGGACGTCGCCGTCGAGCTACCTTGGTTCTTCAAGTTCTTCTTCTACAGAACCCATCCCTTGCTCTCTGAATCGTCAGTCCCTGTCCCGTGTGACAAAAGTGAAGACTGCTACACCGCCGATGACTCTGATGACGGCGCAAATGAGCTTCCCGTGGTTTCCTCCCTTGTGCTCCGCTTCCCCGACTTTGGCTTCAATTTTGGCAGTCCGACGGCAGAAGACGGGAAACAGGAGATTTGAAATTAATTACAAATACTGCCACCACATCAAGCAGACAGGTAGCGTAACTACAGTGCCCGTGTGGGCAATAAAAAAACTGCCTATATATATATACACACACACACACACTTATATATGTGTGTGTGTTTGTGTGTGCGTGATTTTGAAGGATTAGTTGTAGTAGAAAATATAAAAAAATTCTAACAAAACTCTTAGTCTACGAATCCGTTCTAGTCATAAAATATTAAAATATTATACATAAGAAAATTGAATATTATTTAGCTGACACTAGTTATCTAACAACTAGGAACATTTTATATCTATGTAGAACTTACACGTTTGGTTTTAAATCCTAAGTATTTGTTTTTTTTGCCACATTGTTGTCTCAACAACACCTTCTCTTCTCCTTGGATTAATTGATTTTCCTCAAGCCTATGCCCAAGGGCATTTTTCTCTATGTCATTCTCACATATACATGAACGAATGGTACACCACCTTGGTAGCCAAAAGAGAGTAGAACTCTAAGTCACTGTCATGCTAGAATCTATTGTTCTCCTTCTCCTCTAATTATATATTGTGTTGATCAAACATTTATACATTGTCCATTTTTTGATGATGGATTAACCATTCCATTCATGTACATCTAATATGTCTAACTTGACTGATAGCCATTTAGGCTTTTGACAGAACTCACTGTCAGCTGAGTTTTCCCCTGGGGTAACTCAATTGACTGTTCAGCACTAGCAAAGCCAATGCAGTTGTCGGTTGAATTTCTTATTAGTTAGAAACTTGACCGCCAACTACTTTTGGCGAGACATTGAACTCTGTTGGGGGAGTTATCTAAAGGGAAGCCCGACCAATATCATGGTATCATAAAGTGCTAAAGAGTGTTTGTAGTCATTTAGAAGGTTGCAAACTTAAAAAATAGATTCATTGCAACCCACTAAAATTGATAGAATTCAATGCAAGTGTTTCTACTGACTAGTAGGCGGCCTCAATTATAAACAGAGACCCTCAGACTTCATTACAAGTTATCTTTCTATGCTCCCTTGCTATATTTGAGTGTTTGATTCTTCAAGAGCCTCTAATCTTCCTTAAGCTTGATTACTTCTCTACATACAATTTAAGTGAGATTGGAATTATGTATGAGAGCTTCTCCATTGTACACTTATTTTAACTCTCAACTCTCCCTCCCAATCTCTCTCTAGAAAAGTGGTGTTTTGAGGATTGCTTCCTTGAAGAAGGTAGTAGTGGATGCAAGGTTGAAGATCTTATACAAGAATTAGTCAGACCTTGACGAAGATTGAAGATTCTTGATAGATAGATAGGTAAGACCTTGGAATGGTTTTTGGCTCCTTGATCGAAAAGGAATGCTATTTTGTCCTTTGTTCTTGAAAAGGGTGGTCACTTGTTATATTCTTCTTGTGGAATATAAAGAGTAAAACAAGGTTCAATATCTAAGAGATTGACCCCTCTAGGTAGTGGTTGTAGATCTCCTAGTTTGGAGGTTGGAACCATTATAAATTTTTAGTCTTCTTTGGTGTTTTCTCAATCTCTCTCTTCCTTGCTTTTCATACTTGCAATATACTTTTACCAAATATCTTCAAGGTCTAATGAATTTTGTTTAAGTGGTTTTAGCTCTATTCACCCCCCTATAGAGCCTATTAATTCAAGAAGTGGTATGAGCACTCAGTCTTCTCCAACAATATACTCCAACTAGTAAGAGAAATGGGTGAATATCTACTTGGCTCTCTCAACATAGAGGGTGGTTTCTACGTGTGTCCACCTATCTTTGATGGTACATACTTCTTCTACCAAAAAGAAGGGTACAATTATACATTCAATATATGAGCTTTGACATGCAAAAGATGACTAGTCTTCGCTACACCGAGTCAGAAGGATAACTATCTACTTGGAATGATTGAAACATGAAGAAAGCATAATCCAATGCTAGGGTTATTAGCATCATCTACTATGTCCTTACTCCACATAAATTCAACCGGATTCCCTCTTGGGACACAACTCATGAGATTTATAACAAGCTTTGTGTCACCTATAAAGGTACGAAGTCACTCAAGGAAAGCAAGGTATATACTCAATGGACTCTTTGAAGGCTTCAACATAGGGTAGAAAGGAAGTGTGGCTGAAGTGTACTCAAGGCTCGTGGACAAAGGAAAGATCAATTCAAATATTCTTAGATCTCTTCCTCAATGTTGGGAAACAAAAGTGGCTGCCATAGAAGAAACAAAGTCTCTCTCCAACATTCCTATTGAAGAACTCGTCCTCCAAGCCTATGAAATGAGACTTGAAAAGACATAGGAAGAAGAAAAATAAGAAGAGAAAGATGTCAATAGGGAGAAGGAGGCTTCATTCAAAGACAAAGTTGAAGATATTATGCAATACAAGTCATTAGACAACCTCCTCCATCCTCAAGTGAAGATGTCTCTCATAGTAATCTTGAAGCTCACTACTCTGAGGGTAAGAACTTCAAGATAAATACTCCTCCTCCTCTTCTACTCCTAGGTTCTATCACTGTGGAAAAAGGTGGCACTACAAGAATGAATGCCCAAAAGCTAATAAGCATCACCACAAGAGTAGACATGGGAAGAAAGAGGACTATCACAAGGAGGGTAGATTCAAGAAGAATAAGAATAAAGAAAGAAAAAAATAACGAAAGAAAGGTAAAGATGCAGCCCATGTCGTATGGGAAGAGTCCACTTCAAGTGATTCTAGGTCACATGAAGATGAGTGCCACATGGCCCTCATGGATAGCACAAGTGAGAAAGTAAGTGAGGTACGTGAGGTAAATCTTAATGAACTTTCTAAAGATGCTCTTATTCATATGATTCATACTCATTCTTTTATTCAAAATGCAATTCTAAAAAGAACGCATTAGGAAACATTATTGATGACTTGTATACTACAATAGAATATCATGAACAAAATGAAAATAATTTTAAAAGTAGAATTTATTATTTGAAAGAGAAGTTTCTAGATCTTAAACTTCAATATAGTGGTGTAGACGTTGAAATGATGTTTATATTAAGAAAATCAATGGTATTAAAGATGAAAATCAAATGTATCTTGATGATCTTATTTTGATTAGGATTTCTTTATAAAGTAAATGATCTAGAATCTAAATCTATTTTTCCTGAAAAAATAGCTAGTATTACTCTTGAAAGTGATTCTTATCTAACTAAAGCCCTCTATTTGGAGGTCGATCTATTGCATGCTCAAGATGATCTTTCTAGTCTTTCTTCTACTATTATTACTCTTAGTGATGATAGTCACATGCTTAGATCTTCCTTACAAAAAATTTATCGAGGGGAAGAACTGCCTAAATGAAGTCCTAGAATACTCTAGTTGACAACATGGTAGTAGTGGTTTGCAATATTAGGGAGGCTCAAAGAGAAAGGGAAACCGTAAGAAAAAGAGCAACAGACCTCCAATATTCCATGTAGAGTCTTCCATTTCTCTAGTATATATGGTTTGTGCCCATTGTATATGTGGTGATCATTATTCTAATTTTTGTCCTTATAAGAAGGGCACCAACCTAAACATGAAATGGGTCCCCAAGCTTACCCCGAATCCAAATTTTAAATTGAGCATTGGAATTTCCTTCCTTTATAGGCAAAAGAAAAATGGATTATTAATAGTGGTTGCTCCAATCACATGACGGTGAGAAGATCCACTTCAACAACTTTATAAGGAGGAAAGGAGGTTTAGTGACTTTTGGGACAACAATAAAGGTAAAGTGGTAGGTAAGGGTGATGTAGGTGATTAACTATACATAAAGAATGTACTTATTGTGGATGGCCTACATCAAAATTCCATAGTGTTAATTAACTTTGTGATGATGGTTATCATGTTCTCTTTACATCACTATAATGCTTACTTATAAATTCCTCTCTTACAATGTCATATATAAGGAAACTAGAATTGGAAATTTTTATAGTATTGTACTTAACTATCTTAAGCCTATTCTTGGTATATCCCTTGTTGTGGATAAGAATGATATATCTTTGTGGCACCACATGCTTAGTCATGTAAAATGCATCAATTGAAGAAGTTGAGCAAGAAGGAATTGGTCAAAGGACTTCCTAAATTTGATTTTAAAAGGATGGGGAATTCCAAAAATGCACACAAGGTAAGCAAAACAAGTCCTTCAAATACAAAGGAGTCCTTAGCACCAAAAGAGGTCTTGAGCTTCTTCACATTGATATATTTGTACCCATGATAACTCAAGTGCTTTAGTGATATATATGATTTATCTCGTTTTACTTGGACTTCCATTTTAGTTGCAACGAGTGATACTCTTGTTGTTTTCTCAATTTTTTGCAAACAAGTTGAAAATGAAGCATCTTTCTTAATTGTTTCTATCCATAATGACCATGGAGAGAGTTTGAAAATGATTTATTTGAAATATTTTGTGAAGAATCTTCTTACATGAACATATTTCACCCCCCAAACACCTCAAAAAATGGGGTAGTAGAAAGGATGAATATGTCCTTGCAAGATATGTCAAGGACAATTCTCCTGGAGTATGATACTCCCAAGAAGTTTTGGGGCAAATCCATTAGTACTACATGTTTTATGCAAAACTGAGTTTTCACACATCCTTTTCTTACGAAAACCCCATATGAGTTATGTCTTGGTAAAAAGTCTTCAGTTGACTTATTTCATGTTTTTGGTTTTCCATGTTTTGTTTTGAACATCAAAGTTCCCTCAACAAGTTTGATGTGGAATCATACACAACCTTCTTTCTTGGCTATAGCACCGCTAGTAAAGTTTATAGAGTCTTAAACATTACTATCTAAATTAGAGGAATCTATCAATGTTAAATTTGTTGAGACTACCCCCTCTATATCCAAAATTATTATTTATGATGATGTTGAAGATGAGGTGATTCACATATTAAAAGAACTAGACATCATCAATAAAGGTAAAGAGGTGGCTAAGCTTGAATGCTCACATGAAGATGAGAAGAAGGATTCTGATCATCCAAAGGAGCTCATCTTTGGCAACCCTTTTGGAAGAGTGAAGACTGGGGCTTCCTTCAACAAAGAACAAGTCAACGGTGCCTTTATTTCATAACATGATCCAAAGAATGTCAAAGGAGCTCTTGACGATGATGATTCAATCCTAGCAATGCAAGAAGAACTTCAAATTTTTGAAAAGAACAAGGTGTGGACTCCAGTGCCAAGATAAAAGGATAGAAAGATCATTGGCCTATAAGAACAAGCTAGATAAAAGTGGCAAAGTGGTAAGAAACAAGTCAAGGTTAGTAGCTCAAGGTTACAATCGACATGAAGGTATTGCCTTTAATGAAACATATGCTCATATTGCTGGACTTGAATCTACTAGAATGCTACTTGCCTTTTCTAGTCATAAAAACTTCTTGATTTATCAAATGGATGTAAGAGTGCATTTCTAAATGGAGATATAGGGGAGAAATTTTATGTAGATCAACCTCCTACCTTGGGACATGACAAACATACAAATCATGTTTATCTATTACAAAAGGCCTTTTGTGGACTTAAATAAGACCCTGGAGCTTGTTATGAGAAGTAATAAAACTTCATAATGGATATGCCATGGAAAAGTTTGAATCTACTCTCTTTTTGAAACACACTTCTAACCATTTCTTGATTATTCAAATTTATGTTGATGACAATATATTTGGAGGTACTAATCTTGATATTTACATGGAGTTTAGTTCCCTCATTTAGAGTGAATTTGAAATGAGCATGATGGGGGAGACTACTTTCTTCCTTGTGTTTCAAATCAAGAAAACACAAGATGGCAGCTTCATCAACCAAAAAAAGTACAAAAGTTAACTCTTGAAGCACTTTGGGGTGGAGAATGCAAAGCCAATTGATACTCCCATGTCCAACACAACCAATCTAGACAGGGATGAAGAAGGTGAAAAGGTAGAAGAGAATCTCTCTAGAGGTACTAATAGTAGCATATTATATTTGACTGCCTCTAAACCAGATATCACTTTAGTGTTTTCTTGTGTGTTAGATTTTAATCAATCCCTAAAAAATCATATATGTATCTATTAAGAGGATTTTAAGGTATCTAGTCAAAACCCAAAATTTTGGACTATGGTATCCTAAGTCAAGACACTTTACTCTTCCACCTATATATGTAAGTAAATATGAACATGTGTCCCACACAGAAGAGTAGGGGATAGTCAAGCAACCCAGATGAAAGGGAGTGACATCAATCTAGAAGAGTGAGTAGATCTAGATTATATATCTCGAGTCGTATCATTTATGGAATAATCAGAGTAGCTAATATGTTGATAGATGATATAAGCAAGGATTATATCATATGAGTTTGATATATGATTATATAAGTTTCTTTATAATGATACCAGTTGTATATGAGGTTTGAATCCAAATTTAAAAATTTGAGTTAAGTCATGATGAAATTATGTAGCCTTTTCTTTCATAAGGTAATCTAAGTTAGGACAAGGTTGTATATGCATGAACCTCAAGCTCTTTTACAAAGGAGGACCTCTAGTATTAGGAAGAAATACTAGGTGAACTCCAAAGAGAGTGAAACCCATAGGGAGAAGGCTAAAGAACCTAATCTTCAAAATATGAGAACCATATGAAATAATTTGTCCTAAGCTAGATAACTCCTGAGTAAAGGAGTTGAGTCATGATGCATGATTCCTATAAATGATATAAATTCTAGATGTGAGAGTTGGGTAAAAAAGGGGGATGTTATGGGTAGAAGATGCAAATGTGAAAGTAAATTATTTAACTAAGTTAGGTCCTCCCTTGTGTGACTTATGTTTGTGAAGCTTGTCATAAACTGCAAGTGAGGTAAAATGTGAAATACAATTTTGGAGTGTAAAGTGTCTTGTGCATAAGATACTCATACATATCATTACTTCTATTTCTCTTATTTAAAATTTGATGCTACAATCCTCAATTGAGATATATAGATGATTATCTATGAAGAGTCTCTCAAATAGGCTTGAGCTACTCAATATTTCCCTCTATCATATATGAATCGTATAAGTTTGAATTCATGATCTTGAAATTGAGACATTTTTGGATAATAGACTACATGATCACAAAATATAGTTCTAACCTCCAATATTTTAGAATATAAGCTTCTAGTTTAATGACAACTCAAATAATGAGATGAAATGTTAATTTGCAAAAATGAAACAAAATCCCTATAATGATGAAATTCTATTTTGATGTTGATCATAAACTATAATAACAATGTTGAGTGGGATAATACTTTTATATAATGACATGAAATATTCATATCACCTTACACATGTGAGTAGGGTGAAAGATGAAACCTAGAATAATACCTTCTTAACTTCATATGTATGAATAGAACCCTATTTTATTAGAGATATATGGTATGTAAATCTTCATTCAAAAGAACTTCATGTTATGATTGAGCTGAGAAATGAGGCTTTTATCTATATAAGGTGGGGTGTGTCCCTAGATGCTCTAAATCATAAGATGAAAACTTAGGGTATGTCCCATACTATGAAATCCTTGGTACCAAAATGTGGTTCCCTAAAGGTAGAAAAGACTCCTTGATATCACCATGAGAATGCTAGAACTTGAATTTCGAGGACAAAATTCTATATAAGGTGGGTTGAATGTGATGACCCTGAATTTTGGAGTTTGATATCTAATATAGTATTTTAAGACATGTTTGGAGTAAAAATGATTTCATAATGTACCTCGAGGTGAGATGTGGGTAAATGATGAAAGTTGCAATTTTTTTATCTAGAGTTGATCACGAGTTGACTAGTATTCAAGGTTTGCACATTTCTTTATGGGGTTATTTAAGGAAATAAGTTTAATGAATGAATATTGGATTTTTGGTATCAAACTAGTCTGGAAGCTAGTTTATGTATTGAGGAACTAATGATTAAAAATTCATGACTTTGGATTCATTTGTTTAAAAGATATTGAGTACAAAGTTTTGACAAAATTATGATTGATTAATTGATTTCGACCTAAGTTTACTTTTCATCTATGTCACACTATCAGTTGGATTGGTCGGCTGCATGGAACGTTCTCAGCCTCTAATCCATGCATGTTGAATAGCTACCCTTTCATCCCTAACCTCTAGATATGGAGGAACAGAACAACATAGTAGGTGTCCTGTAGGTCCTGTGAAGGGGGGCAATCAAAGGGAACTTAGATAGAAGAACCACAATCTGTGAAACATTCTGAACAGACTGACCCCTAATTCAAGACTAGACACCCATGGTTCTGAGAGATAATAGCCTTCTCCCCTCAATACATGTCTTGAATAGGTGAGGCAATTGTGGGAGAATGTATCCCCCGAACTATGGTACACTCTTATGTCGCTCTAAGCTATATGCCATGGTGAAGGTTGTGGTACTAGAGTTTTTCTGATAAAAATGTTGACTAGATTCGTTGATGGTGCTTGGCACCTATGTGTCGTGCAAAAATAGTGGAGGCTCAAATAGAGGTTATCACATCAACCCAAAGTCACATACAAAGTAGAGACTCACATTCACTAAGAAGGAAAATTGGAGAGATCATGAGGAAGGGAGGTGAGACCATGATATGGCTAGAGAGTTATTTCCTTTTTTCCATCAATCTATAGAGACAGTCCCAGCAGAGAAGCTCTCTGACATATATGGGTCCCTTTGTCCTTGTGAGGTATCACGATGAGAGGGGGGTAGACGAGAGTAGAGATGGACCGAGCCCAATGCCCTTGTGAATCAGCCAACTTAGCAACAAGTTGGATCCATGCTCCAAAGCACCACATGTAATGGATCTAAACTTCCCAATTGAGGAATCTGATGGCCTCTATTTCTCCCTAAGAAGGTAAATCTCAATTAATTTGTATATGCAAACTAGATCTTAGAAATGTGATTGAAAACAAACCCATTACCAATAAATTTCTTAAAATATCCTCAAATTCAGAAACATATCTACTTTATTGTAAAATCCCTAGATCAAATTTTCAAACATTCTTATTAATGATACTTTATTTATACTATAAAGTCTCTTTGTAGGGTCCAAACATTGTGAATAATTAGCAAACAATATATATCAATTATGTGGAAATTACTCTTAAAACCTAATATCATACTATATCTAATAATATATTTTATGGTAAATATTTGGTCTTCCCTCATTAAATGACTAATTATATGATTTTAGATATATTTAAAATTAGGAAATAGACCAAGCGTCAAAAAGTTCTAAAACTTGTACCAGAGCCTAAATCTGACTTGTGACTAGTATAAAAATACTATATACAAGTTTAGGTTAGTTTTTAATCTAGGATTGGCCTAAACCCTATATTGTACCTAAAATATGAATAATATAATGAACAATGTATTATTGATGATTAATTTATATTGATCGTGTAGTGACCAGAGATGTAGTGCCCTAAAATATAAAATAATTGTTGCGTGCATTTGATCTGCAAAACTATTTATTTTATACAGGTACTAGAGCATCATGTTTTCCCAGGAGATGAAGGAATTAATGAAACAATTGAAGGTGTATTCAAATCAGTTGGACACCTTGAACTTCAACAAAACACGAGTTGCAAAAAAAATTGCAACTATTGTGGATAGCAGATTAATTACATGTTTAATGATAAACCATGGGGGTGATCCCTATTCATCTTGAAGGGGTCTAGATTGTTTTGCACATGATTCATTTGAATATGGGAAGACAAAACTACTTTATGGTAATGACGGTCGAGACTGAAGTAAATTAGATAGGTTAGAGGATATGTGTGTACTCATGACCAGGAATGAAGCATATTTGGACCAATCATAGAAGGAATAGAAAATACATATCCAATTCTCACAAATTGTTGTAGATAACCTGGAGTTGAAGAAGACAGAACAACAAAATTTTATGTGGAACACTGAGCCAACCCATTATCATCAACAAGTAAAATATGTTTCTATTTCCACGGAGAAGGAGTATGACATTGAGGAGACACTAGATTCACACATTCTACAACATAAGTGTGCCTATGTGCCATAAGTTCTTTTTCCCAAGAGCTTGTATGGAAGACCGTGGGATTTAGAGCACATGTGAAGTCTGCAAAGATGAGCTCTCTTGTCCATGCAGCAATTGTGAGGAGCGGTAAAGAAATTCTAGTCACACATGATTTTCAAGTGGAGGCATCTAAAGGTTCTACTATCACCATGTCTACTCCCATAGAATAAATTTAATCTTAGGGGATGAGATCCCCACGGTGTTTTACATTCCTCCACATAGTCATAAAGAATAGCCAAAGGTTCCAATCATGAATAGTCTGAAGTCAGGAGTGAAGTCATTTTAGAAATTTTGTGGTTACTTATCTTTAGGGATTGATGATGACATGGTGGAGTGCATCTTGTCAAATGATTATTTACCACCTTTCCATGATAACCCAGGATAGAGGTAAGCATCGCGCTGAGCCTAAGACATAAAACAAGGGTGCTTTGTGGGAGGAAATACACCAATCAGGATCTTTAGATTAAATTTGCTTTTGAAAAAAGTTATTGTTTTTGCTAGGATTAGTTCATCTTATTTTGTAGATTTTTTGTAAGTAGTTTTGTTGCAATTAAAGAAGGTGTCATGATATATGTATCCAGTGTGTAGGAACTCACTGAGTTGGTCCATCGACATCCTATCGGTGGCACTAAGTCTCTCATTATATCATTATAGGAAACTCTAACATCAACTTGGTATTACTAACACCCATGTCATTGGCATCAAGTTTCCATCATCAACATCTAGGAGGCTATAGGTTCATCTAGGTCACACTGACTGCAAGGTCAGTATCAATGACTCATATGTCAAATAGATATAGTAAGTCTCCAGTTCATTCTTAATGGCACTAATGGATGTGTCGGTGGCACCATCTTAGGAGGCAACTTTTACAGTAAGTGGTAGAGTTCAAATCGATACCATTGATCGGCCAATTAAAGGCATTGAAATTTATACAAGTTGAGAAAGTATTGATGCTGACAGTAGGTATGGAGAGACAACTTGGTACCACCAACTTTAGAGTTGGTGGCACCAACACAGTTTGCTTGATCAATGTGCAGATTATAGGAAGGAGAGTTTTAGGATGTCCTTCTTTGTGCTAGCACCTACACTTATCAAAGATAAGATCATTGATGATATCAAACATTTCATGGAGCTCAAGTGCTTATTGAAGGCATATTTTGATGTGGATCTCACCCACCCATCTTTGGCCCCATATATTCCTCAAATATCGATATAGCCCTTCCATTTGTCTTGCTTTGCTTTTGATATTGGATACAATGTCATATTCAAGCTTAGGGGGAGGAATGGTACAATGATTCTATCTTTATATATTGTATCCTTTCTTTTATTATATGTCTGCATATTTTTATTTTCAGAAAAAATGATTTTCCATTTTTTAGGGTCCCCTTCTATCTAGTGTAATTGTGGACAAAATAAAAAAATTATTTAGGATTACCAGATCTTTAATGATGTGGTGTCATTAAGTAAAAAATTTCTATGTTTAAGAGTACATAACTGGATGAATTGTTTGGAATAATCAACTTGAAGACATACTTACTGAATGAAAACTTAACTCATCGCTAAGTCTTGTATTATGACGATGATGTTTGAATCCAAACCAATCAAATAGTAACATGATCTCTAATGTGAATTTTAGAACTAAACTCTATGGTTACCCTATTACACAAGTTGATAGCAGAGGTGCATATCATGGATGAGGAAGAAATTGTCTCTTAGTCATGTGATCTTATCCATCCTCCATTCACTTTCACTCACCACCATCATAGGATGATTAAGTTTAATCCAAATGATTTCTTCTTGATTGCATTACATAGAATGATAGGAAGCATGTAGATATTTCATCTTATTTTATAGTAGAAAAAGGAAATAAAAAATTGCATATCATCTCTTGAGCATATGTAGTCTCATAACAAAGAATTACATATATTTGCATTTGCATTGCATATTTTGTAAGGTGTTACATGTTTTTTAGCTTCCATATTATCTTCTCATATAAGAAAGTAAAAAGCACATCCCTACTCCTTCTCCAGATAAAAATAGGAGAAAAGGAGAAAATAATTTCTTAGTTCAGTGTCATATTCTCTCTAACCAATAAAGAAAAGGATTGTGCAAGTTTTATTTGTAAACAAATTTCCATCTATACTCATCATTAGGATGATACATCCATTCCATGCATCTTTTTACCCTTATAGTAGGCATTAGAAGGCATTCATTTAATTCCATTCATTTGTAGGTGCATCAAAGTTTATTTCATACGTAAATAATTGAATTATTCTTGTAATTCCTATTTCATAGACACCCATCTTTTCCACCCATTGCTCTGCATGGTAGGCCACTTATATGATTATTCCCCTATTTAGTGCTTATATGGGGATCTTCTTCCAAGTAATTTATTTAGGTAAATTTGAGAAATTTTGATAGGGAGATCACATGGTGCATTGAGTGCATGTACCGACCATGATATTAACTCCTCTATATTAATAGTGTTTTCATTGATATTGTTGTGGACATCTTCTATGAGCATTATTGATTGCTTTAGAGTAGTTATTTGTCTAGTTGTACGCGAGGGTTAGTTTGTAATTGAAATATGGAGAGTATTTAGGAAATTAAATTCATTTGTATTCCTCATATTGTATGTAGATTAAATACTATTTATGGGGAATGACATCCCTATTTTACAAGCTGTAAAATCTGACTGGGAAGTACATTCTCTATGAAGGACTTAGGTGAAGCATCCTATATCTTAGGAACCATATCTATAGGGATAGATCTAGAAAGCTTCTTGGCCTAAGCTAGAGCACATACATTGACAAAGTACTAAAAAGGCTCAACATGGAGAACTTGAAGAGAGAAAACTTACTTATGTCTCATGTTGTTAGTATCTCTAGAGATAAATGTCCTAGTTCTTTTAAAGAATATAAATGCATGAGTAAGATTCCATATGCATCTATAATTGGATCTATCATGTACACAATGTTATGTACTCATCCTAATGTCTCATATGCCTTGAGTATGAGGAGCAGATATCAGTCAAATCCTAGTGAAGGTCACTAACTTCCATGAAGAACATCCTTAAGTACTTGAGAAGAACCAAAGATCAATTTCTTGTTTACAGTTGTGAGGAAGAGTTAGTAGTAAAGGGTTACACTGATGCAAGCTTCCAAACTGACAAAGATGACTCTAGATTGCAATATGGGTTTGTATTTTGCTTAAATAATAGAGTTATAAGTTGGAAGAGTTCTAAGTAAGAAATAGTTGATGATTCTACAATAGAAGCTAAGTACATCACTTCCTCCAATGTAGCAAAGAAAGCTATTTGTATCAAGAAGTTTGTCACTGAAGTTGGGGTGGTTCCAAGCATTACCAATGCACTAGAGTTGAATTGTGACAACAATGGACCTATTGCACAAGCTAAGGAACCATAATCACATCAGTGTTCCAAACACATACAATTGTGGTTCCATCTCATATGAGAGATCATACAGTGAGGAGATCTGAAGATTTGCAGAGCACCAATTGAAAGCAATGTTGTTGACCCCCTGATAAATGCACTTTTGCAATAGAAACATGAAGGTTACGTTAGATCATTTGGGATTGAATTCATGGGTGTTTGTCTCTAAGTGAAAATAGGAATTTATTGGTATGTATGCCCAGAAAGCCAATCGTAAGATGATTGTAATGATGCGTCATGTAATAGATTTGATTAATAATAAGGGAATCTTTTGTTTATATGTTTGTACAATTATGAGATGATGGTATAATATGATAGATGTTTAAAAGAATGATATTACTCTATGACATGTCTTTAGGTTGAGTACCTAAACAATGAGATCATATGTAAGAAGGGTATACATACATTCTTATTATATCCTTAGTTGGATAATATTGTGGAAACAAAATAGACCGCAATAATACATAAGACTAGAATGTGTGTTTACTGATGACAAAATCATTTGTCATGATATATGATATCAAACCAAACACATAGGTCTTATTAGAGAACAAGTCTACTATACAGACCCATTATGAGAGTGATACATGGAAATCATTGAATGGTAGTTGGAATCAGCTCTCATAGTGATTGTGGTTCTTAGACCTAAAGTCACTACACTCATCACATGTCATTCAATGTAATTTGACACCATCATAAGTGACCTTGAATAAGGGTTACCATACATGTGATGCCCAGTTACATTGTTACACGTGGGAATTGACTGTGAGTGATGTAGATGGGATTTCTCCCTCCTGTATAAGTTGAAATTATGCTCATTTGATAAGTGAGACTGAGAAATGTATGGCCATACTCTTGTGAATCAATATGTGGTATGTGAGATCACATGCATCTTAGATAGTCTACTCTAGCTCAAGGAACATGGATTGAATATTAAGAGGATGGGGATTACATACCTTGAGTTCAATCTTGATATTAATGACAAAGTAACTATACAATTATGATAAAAATGATCACATATGTAGGATAAAATTAGTCTTCATTTTTCTAGTTACTCAGGTAGCAACGATATGTTGCTAGATATCTCTTATTGTTTAATGCCATACTCTAGTTATGGACATTCACTACCAATGTAATTTTGGGACCTATATAGTCACACACATGGGATGTACTTAGAATAGGAGTTTACTCATGTATAAGGTTTGTATTGATTACTAAAGTATTTTGGTAATCAAATTAAACAACATTGGTTGATATTTGGCTGAATTAATTGTCTGCTCGACCGACTGAAAAATGTCAGTCGACCAACTGGAGTGTCCAGTCAACCAACTGAAAAGTACAGTCAACCGGTTGGATGATAAGTAGGACTGGATCAAGGATTGATGCGGACTGATGTTGTGCATTAGTCATTACATTGAGAGTCAATATGTTTTCAAATAGTAAAAATAGCTAGTCAACCTACTGGCCTGGCAATAGATTGACTGGAAGTCTATTCGGCTGACTGGTGATTTGCATCAGCCAAAAATTCATGAAATTCATCTTGTTGTGTCCCCAAGTTTGTGAAAACCCTAGCCCATCCACTCCTATATAAAGGGGAGGTGGCCAATGATCTCATGACAGACCTTCCTCATCTCAACATTTGGTGACATGAGTGCTACATGCATCTTACCCATAAAAGTTGATGCTAGCATGTTGACAACACCGAGGGACAACTCCTTCACATCAGTTCTAGAAGAAGTACATGAGTTCTCGATGTTCCATGTGGATTACATAGAGGCGAGGAGGTTGTTGCCACCATTCTAGGAGGACATCATCAATCGTTGTTCATGGTGCTATACCAAGACGCTGCAGCAGACAACCATCTAGGTGTTGCTTGAGAAACAAGCACATTGTTGTAAGGATTATCATTGGACTTGCTCTAGGACCAGGTATTTACCTTAAAACTATTATTCTCATTCATATTTATTGACTTGATTCATTGGTATATGGGGAATATTGCAAGAAATTTGTTTATAATGTTGTCTTTCTCGATATATTTCCCTACAGTGAGATCAGGGTCATGTCAATTTATTATATTTTGCGATTTAATTGATATGGTTGGTTTTTGGTTTTATCATTTATTTCATTACATGAGGCGTGAATATTTAAATGATTAATGTGCATATCTGATTAAATACCACATATACTAGGAATGTCACATAGATCATATATATGATATGATATATATGCATTTTATAAGTGTCACTCTTATACTTTTTTGATGGTGTATATAAGTGTGGATATGGCCAATACCCTTGAATATATATGCATGGTCAAATGGTTTATTTCTTTCAATCGAGCCTCTCTCTCTCTTTCTCCATATGTAAGTTAATTCTATCCTCCCTATACTCCCCTCAAATGTAACTCGAGGTTTCACTTGTACAATATAATACATTTCATAGGATAGTTTACTTTATGTTTCCGAAAGAGAGAAGACACTCTCCACTAGTCTACTTGATCAACTTGAGGAGTGAAGAGGACACAGATTGAAGGAGTGAAATGATTGACTAGAGGCTTAATCAACTGACTGAAGGAGTCCAGACATCTGCTTGTGCCAGGAGCCAGTCGACCGGTCGATAGAGGGCAATCGACGGACAGGCAGACAGATTGATTGAATGGAAAAGTCCAACCGACTGATAGGCTTGTTTCCAAAACAATTTTTAAATAGGTTGCAACATGTGATCTTTGACCTTAGGTGGATAGAAATTCTTTGTGTCTCCAAAGAATTACATCATTGTGGTCATAACCATCTCTCATATTTTATGAATCCATGTTTCTTTTGTAGATATAATATGTATATGATACATATTATAAGTGTGTGGTGATTGTATATGTATATGTATTTATATATAAATAAATTCCTTCAATCAAATATTAAGTCTTAGATGCTTTGAATAAGAGCAAACATGAAAATATTGATCAGAGAAACGTGGAGATGCCAAGCATGGTTCACCATCTATCTCGTGGAAATGTTATGGTATTATGTGGGCTTGCCAAGCAGTGTGTATTACTATCGTGTTGGCATTTTGGTCATGCTTAACTAGGTGACCTTAATGAGATTAAGTTCCTAAAAGCATACATATATAATATAACAAGGAGTTGTGCATATCATCTATCTAAGAATCACAAGACATACACTTGGCAAAGGTTGCCAGCCTTAATAATTGGTTATGGACATCGGTGTTGGTTGGGTAATAACTTTTTTATTTTGGAACTTGTCTCACTAGAAGGTTTTAGGCCGCAATCTTCCAAATTGATACTGAAGGCTATTAATTGGAGAAAAATAGTAGGAGAAATAATTAATTAAATACCTAATTAATATCATCAAAATTTTCTTTTAACCATATCAAATCAAAAGGATTTTGACAAGATACAAACTTTCTTTTATAGAAACAAATGGAAAACAAAAATATGTTTTATTTACAATCGGTCCTTGACAAGGATAAGATGAATGGGAATAACTTCCATGATTGGTTAGGATTTTGAGAAACATTCTCACACTTGAGCGCAAGCTCTATGTTCTTGAAACACCAAGTACCAGGTGAACCCTCTCCAAATGCGCCTAAGGCTGAAATGAATGCTTACTTGAAGCATACAAATGATGTCGAAGACATAAAAGACCTTATGTTGGATTGTATGAAGCATGAGTTGCATAAACAACATGAAAACATGAACATTCTTGAGATGGTAACACATCTTAAAAATTATGCAGAGAAAGAAAGGTATAATGTCTCCACAACGTTGTTTGAGTGTAAACTGATAGAAGGAGATCCAGTATAGCCCCATGTGCTCAATATGATTGGGCATGTGGAACATCTAGATAGACTGGGATTTTCTTTAGGACAATATTTGGAAATGGATATGATTCTACAATCATTGTCTAAATCATATAGCCAATTTATTGAGTGATATTACTTGAGTAACTTGGAAAAATCTTTGTCTGAATTGCTTGGCATGTTGATAAATGTTGAAGCATGAATGAAGAAGGACAAACCTATAATGGTGATCAATAGAGGGATTCCAAGGGCAAAGGAAAGGTCAAGAAAAGTTGTGAGGCTAAGATTAAGTCCAATTCTTCTACACTCAAGAAAATGAAAAGGGCAAGTGAAAAATGAATATGTCATTTTCACTTAAAAGAACTAAGGAAGAACAAGCAGAGGATAGAGATCTCCACTTCAATTATATAAGTTATTGAGATAAATATGTCTACTTCTTCATATTGGGTATTATAAACTAGATTTGGATCTTACATATGTCCAAATAAGCATGATCTGGAAAGAAGTAAGCCTTTGAGAAAGGGTGAGGTTCAAGTACGTGTTGCGCATGGAGCAAGAGTTGTTGCCACTACAATTAGAACATGTCATGTATTCTTGTGATAGAGTTAGAGAACAACTATTTTGTACATGTCATTAATAGAAACATCATTCTTGTATCTAGTATGGAAAAATATGGATTGAAATTTCAAATAAAGAATGGTCAATGTTCTATATCTAAAGATGAGATATTTTATGGCAGTTCTCGATGTCCTATGGTCTTTACTTATTAGATGTGGAGACAAATGTTTATAACATAAATACCAAAAAGGTTAAAACTCAATAACTCAAAAAAAACATACCTTTGCATTATCGTCTAGGGCACAATAATGAGAAACACATTTATAGACTCCATAAAGATGGTTACGTAGACTCTTTTGACCTCAAATCAATAGAGATATCCAAATCATGTTTATAGGGTAAGATGACAAAATCTCCTTTCACTGGTAACAGTGAGAGAAGTGATGTATTAGGACTCATACATATTGATGTATGTGGCCCTTTTATAACAAATTTTAAATGTAGTTATCAATACTTCATTACCTTGACTGATGACTTCGATAGGTATGGCTATGAGTACTTGATGAAACATAAGTCAGGAACCCTTGAAAAGTTCAAGGATTCCACGAATGAAGTACAAAACCAACTTGGTAAAAGATTAAAGCATTTTGTTCTGATCAAGGTGGATAATACTTTGGCCAAGAGTTTGAGGACCCTTTGCGAGACCATGGTATCGTATCATAATAGACTCCACCTAGACCACCACAACATAATGGTGTGTCACAAACAAGGAACGATACATTACTAGATATGGTGCGTCAATGATGAGTTTTTCTAGTCTTCCGACTTCCTTCTGGGGATATGCTCTAGAAACTACATCATTTATACTAAACCATGTACCATCTAAATTGATTCAAAAGACACCATATGAGATGTGGTTTGGGAAGCATCCCAATTTATATTTTATAAATAATTTGAGTATGTGAAGCTTATGTCAAAAAATAGTTTCTCGAAAAGCTTGGGCTCGAATCGGATCAATGTTATTTTGTTGGATATCCAAGGAAAATCAAAGCATACTACTTATACTCCATCTAAAAACAAAGTGTTTGCTTCCAGGGATGTTCTGTTCCTAGAAAAGAAATTTATTTCTAAAGGAATCAGTGGGAGAAAAGTAGGACTCAGAGATGTTTGATACCAAAAAGGAAGCAACCTGTAGAGGTACAAAAGGAACATGGAGAGTCACAAACTATTTTGGAATTTCAAGTTCCTCATGTAACACAGAAACCTCGCATATCTAGTAGGGCATGCATTGAGCCAGAAAATTTTGGTTATCTTATGACTCAAGAAGACAATGAGTTGGTCATTAATGATGAGACAACAACCTACCTAGAATATTTTAAGGGATCGGAGTGTGATAAGTGGCTTGAGGCCATGATATCTAAGATGGAATTCATGTACACTGGCATGGTTTGGACCTTGGTGGATCCACATGAAGTGGTAAAACCCATAGGGTGCAAATGGGTCTTCTAGAAAAAGACTAATGTGGATGGTAATGTACAAACCTATAAAGGTTGATTGGTTGCAAAGGGCTTCAAACAAGTTCAAGGTGTTAACTATGTTGAAACATTTTCTCCATTTGCCATGATTAAATTCATCAGGATCATGCTTTCCATTTTAGCTTATTATGATTATGATATTTTGCATATGGATGTCAAAATGGCATTCCTTAATGAAAATGTATTTGAGTATGTGTACATGACACAACCTGATGGTTTAATAAATCCAAAGGAAGCCAATAAAGTTTGTACGCTATAAATTCCAATCTATAGACTGAAGCAAGCATCTCAGAGTTGGAATCTTTGATTTGACAAAATAGTCAAAGAGTTTAGCTTTAGTCAAAATGAAGATGAACCATGTGTTTATAAGATCGTTAGAGCGATCATGACCATATTCCTCATGTTATATGTAGATAACATACTATTGATGGAAAATGACATCCTTAATTTACAAAATGTGAAAACCTAGTCGGAGAGTACATTCTCTATGAAGGACTTAGGCAAAGCATCCTATATCTTAGGAATCAAGATGGTAGAGATAGATCTAGAAGGATTCTTGGCCTAAGTCAGAGCACATACATTGACAAAGTGTTGAAAAGGTTTAGCATGGAGAACTTGAAGAGAGGTGTCTCATGGTGTCAGTATCTCTAGAACTCAATGTCCTAGTTCTTGTGAATAGTGGGAACGCATGAGTAAGATTCCATATGCATCTACAATTAGATCTATCATGTACGCAATGTTATTTACTCATCATGATGTCTTGTATGCCTTGAGAATGATGAGTAGATATAAGTCAGATCCCAATGAAGGTCACTGGACTGCCATGAAGAGCATCCTTAAGTACTTGAGAAGAACTAAGCATCAATGTCTTATCTATGGTGGTGAAGAAGAGTTGGTAGTAAAGGGTTACATCAATGCATGCTTCCAAACTGACAAAGATGGATCACAATCTAGATTTGTGATTTTTCTAAACAATGGAGTTGTAAGCTAGAAGAGTTCCAAGAAAGAAAATAGTTGTTGATTCTACAATAGAGGTTGAGTACATTGATGCCTCCAATGCAGCAAAGGAAGCTATTTGGATCAAGAACTTTATCATTGAACTTGGGATGGTTCCCATCATTAGCAATATAGTAGAGTTGTATTGTGATAACAATGGAGCTATCTCACAAGCTAAGGAACCAAGATTGCATGAATGTTCTAAACACATGCAACGGTGGTTCCATCTCATAGGAGAGATCATATAATGAGAAGATGTGAAGATTTGTTGAGCACCAACTGAAAACAATGTTGCTGACCCCCTGACAAAAAGCACTTCTACAGTAGAAGCATGAAGGTCATGTTAGCTCACTTGGGATTAAATTCATATGTGATTGGCTCTAAGTACAAGTTGGAGTATGTTTGTATGTATGCCTATTGAGCCAATCATACAATGATTGCAATGAGGCACATGTAATAGATTTTATTCATAATAAAGGCAATCTGTCATTTATATGTTTGTTTAGTTATGAGATGATGGTATAACATGATAGATGTTTAGATGAATGATATTTCTCGATGACATTTGTCTTCAAGTTGAGGACTTGAACAATGAGATCATATGTATGATAAGAGAATACATACATTCTTATTATGTCCCTAGTCAGATATTATTATGGAAACAAAATAGATAGCAATAATACATAAGACTGGAATGTGTGTTGACTGATAATAGAATTTCACTTGTCATGATATATGATATCAAGACAAACACATAGGTACTTGTTAGAGAACAGTTGTATCGAATAGACCTTCCTTGAGAGTGATACATGGAAACCATTAAATGGTAGTCAAAATTAGTTCTCATGGTGATAGTGGTTCTTAGACTTAAAGTCATCAAATGTCGTTCGATGTAATCTGACACAATCCAACATGATCTTGAATAATGGTTACCATACAAGTGGTGTTCGAGTACATTGTGACACATAGGGATTGACTATGAGTGATGTAGATGGGATTCGTCCCTCCTGCCAGAGTTGATATCCTGGCCACTTGATAAGCGAGACTGAGAAATGTATGGTCATACTCATGTGAATCAATAAGTGATATGTGAACTCACATGCATCTCAGAGTCTACTCTAGTTCAAGTAACATGGATGGAATGTTAAGTGGATGACAATTCCGTGCCTAGAGCTCAATTTGGATATCATTGAAAAAGGAATTATACAATTATGATAACACTGATCACAAATCTAGGTTGAAGTTAT
Organism: Alisma plantago-aquatica; assembly: GCA_963693085.1. NCBI lineage: Eukaryota > Viridiplantae > Streptophyta > Magnoliopsida > Alismatales > Alismataceae > Alisma > Alisma plantago-aquatica. Next base: position 455,858,698 of record OY856411.1, on the reverse strand, counting down.
TCTCTAACTTTCCAATTACTTGGGTAGCAATGATGTGTTTCTATATACCGCTCATTGTTTGTGATGTCATAATCCATTTATAGACATTCACTACCAATGTAGCTTGGGACCTATAGGGTCACACACATAGGATGCACCTAGAATAGGAGTTTACTCGTGAATAAGGATTGAATTGATTACCAAAGTGTTTAGCTAATCAACTTAAACAACATTGGCTGACAGTTGGCTCACTGGAGTGTCCAGTGAACTGATTGGGAATGTCAATCGACCGACTGAATTGTCTAGTCGATTGATTGAAAAGTCTAGTTGACTGACTAGACGGCCAGTTGGATTGGATCAAGGATTCATGTTGACGTCATGTCATGCACTAATCATTGCATTGAAAGCCAATATATTTGTGAATTGGAAAATAGCCAATTGAGAGATTGGAGTGTCTAATCAACCAATTTGCAAGACAATCGATTGACTAAAGGCTAGTCGACTGACTGGTGATTTGCAGTAGTCAAAATCCATGAAGTTTGTCTCCTTGCGTCCCTGAGTTTGTGGAAACCCTAACCCATCCACTCCTATATAAAGGGGGAGTGGTCAAGGCTCTCATGATAGACCCTTCTCATCTCAACATTATGGTAACATGGGATCTAGAGTCATTTTACCCATAAAAGGGAGAGATAGCCAAAGGGGAGAAAGTTGAGACCAGCATGTTGACAACATGAGGGACAACTCCTTCTTGTTAGTTCTAGAAGAGCGACATGAGTTCTCAGTTGTCTATGTGGACTACATAGAAGCATGGAGGTCATTGCCACCATTCTAGGAGGATGTCATCAACCATTATCTATGGTGCTACACCAGGAGGCCACCACTGATAACCATTTGGGTGCTACATGAGAAAGAAGCACATCACTTCAAGGATTGTTGTTGGACTTGCTCCAGAACCAAGTATATGCCTTGAAACCTTTATTCTCATTCAATAGTTATTGATGTGATTCTTTAGTATATGGGGAATATGGCAAGGAATTTTTATTTCCTCTTCCATCTTTGTCACCATTTTTCCCTATATGATCATCCAATCGGTGGCACCAATATCTATACAAGATGAGCAAGTGACAACATTGATAGTAGATATCGAGAGACGGTTCAGTACCACCAACTTCAGAATCGGTGACACTGACACATGTTTCTTGATCGATGTACAAATTATAGGAAGGAGAATTTTAGGAGGTGTTTCTTCGTACTAGCACCTACACTTCTCAAACATGAGCTCATGGATGATACCAAACACTTCAATGAGTTCGAGTGCTTATTGGAGGGCATATTTTTTATGTGGATCCTACCCACCCATCTTTGGCCCCAGATCTCACCTCATGTATCATTACAACCGCTCCATTTGTGTTCCTTTGCTTTTCACATTGGATACAATGTCATATACAATCTTACGGGGAGGAATGGTATGATACTTCTATCTTTATCTCTTACATCCTTACTTTTATTATATATCTATATTTTTTTTCAAAAAAATCATTTTCGTAAGCTCACTTATATCTAGAAAAATTTTGGATAAAATACTAAATTTTAGTTAGGATTATCTATTCTTTGACAATGTGGTATCAATTTTGGGAAATTTTGAAATCTAAATGTGCTCTTATGCTTTGTTTATTAGCAAAATTTTGGTATGTTTAAGAGTACATAACTGGAGGAATTGTTTGGATTAGTCAATCTGAAGACATGCTTAATGAATGAAAATCTAACTCAACCCTAAGGCTTGTGTTATGATGATGATGTTTGAGTCCAAACCAACCAAAAGATAACATGATCTCTAATGTGAATTTCATAAATAAACTCTATGGTTATCCTATTACACAAGTTGATAGGAGAGGGACATATCATGGTTTGGAAAGACATTGTCCCTTAGTCATGTGATATCATCCACCCTCCATTCATTTTCATTCACTGCCACCATAGGACGATCAAGTTTAATACAAATTATTTCCTCTTGATTGTATTACATATCATGATAGGAAGAATATAGCTATTTCATCTTCTTTTGCATTAGAAAAAGAAAAGTAAAATTTGCATATCATGTCTTGGGAATCTATAGTTGCATAACAAAGTTCATATAATTGCATTTGCGTTGCATATTTTGTAAGGTGTTACACATTTTTCTATCTTCCATATAATCTTCTCATGTAAGAGAGTAAAAAATCACATCCTTACTCCTCCAAAGAAAAACAATATAGTGAAAAAAGCCCAAGAAAAAAACTATTTATATTGCTAAAATAAAGGGTAGAAGAAAAGAGTATACAAAAAGGAGACAAGTAGGAAAAATATTTCTAAGTTCAGTGTCATATTCTCACTAAGCAATAAAGAAGAGGAATGTGGAAGTTTTATTTGAAAATACATTCCCACATATAGTCATCATTAGGATGAGACATCCATTGCATGCATCTTTTTATTCTTATAGTAGGCATGTAGAAGGAATTCATTTCATTTCATTCCATTCATCTAGTAGGTGCATCAAATTTTATTTTTTACATAAATAATTTGTATTATTCTTGTGATTCCTATTTTATGGCCATCCATCTTTTCAACCCATTGCTATGTATGGTAGGCCACTTATATTATTATTCCCCTCATTCATGATTATATGGGAAAATGCTTCCAAGTAATTAATTTAGGTAGATCAAAGCAATGTAGATAGGGAGATCACATGGTATATCAAGTGGGTGTCTTATTGACCATGATATTAATTTCTCTATATTGATAGTATTTTTATTGATCTCGTTGTGGACGTCTTTTATGAGCATTATTGATTGCTTTATAGTAGTTATTTGATTAATGGTTGTTGAGGGCCGGTTTGGGATCGGTAGGTGGAGGGAGTATAGGAAATTAAATTCATTTGTAATTGTCTTCTTGCTAACTTTTTCAAAAACATCCAAGAGTATTATTGCTGGAGGACAAGCAATATTCAAGCTTACGGGTGTGATGCACACACAAATTGTCATTTGGTTGTTTTCATTGTCATTTGATCTTACTTCAATACCTTTTCAAATATATTTCACCAAATTAGTATAAATCATTTATGAATCATTTTTCTACTATTACAAGTATTTTACATTGTCAGTAAGGAGTGGTCCAAGTAGTCGACCACGGTGTCCCCTCATGAAGGTGCCCATGTTCGAATCCCAGTAGCCACCTTGGTTTACCACCCTCCCGGGCTTACGACCTCCGCCCGGGTAAGGGGGAGGGGGAGACAATCCTTCTCTTCTAACCCAAGTATTTTACTTATATTTTATATATTTTAATTATTATAATAGTTATTGGCTTAATTCATTGCTTATTTTATTGTAGATAATTATGGTTTACTGGAGAACAGTCAATACCACCAACTCTAACTCGATGGTATCGACATGGTATTGGAGTACAGATATATTCTTGTTCTATATCAAGAAGAAAAGGGAATCTTACTATAAAAAGTATGTGCACCGACCTTCCTAGTTGGTGGTACCGACACAGAAGTTGATGGTCAGGATTAGATGTTTTAAATCCAATAGTTATTGTTGTATTTCAGTACGTTTAGGTTTTCTTTAACCTAAATATGGGTGACAGATGAAAATTATACTATTAGAACCAAATTGTCAAGATCTACCAAAGGGAGATGACACAAGAGGAGAAAGGAGGGAATAAAACAAAGAAACCCTACTCGACATTGTGGAGGTGTTTTGATGGTGGAAATAATGGCAGAATGACTACATCTTCTCCAAATCTCTTCCTTAACTCATTCTCCTTTTTATAGTATCTTGATATCAATGTTTTACATATTTTTTATATACTATGATACCATGTCGTACATGTTAGGCTAAGTTCCTTCTTCCCCAAGATGTGGATTTATCCCAATGTACTATTGTAACTAGACTCATGAATTTATAATATGATTTTGTTACTCTAAACTTAAAGTTATGATCTTGATATTGATTTGTTTATGCTTGATCACCATAATTGAAGTGTTCTGTTTCTAACTACTTCGGGAGAGTGATTAGAAGTTTGAGAAATCATAATTTCACATAGATAATAAAGTTCTTTAGGAGAGGGATAACATCTATGAGAGGATAATCCAGAGATAGTTACTACTTGTCTAGGTTATGTTCCTAAATTGCTATGGAGTGGGATTTGGCTTAATTAGATAGTGCATTATGTTGCGGGAGTGGGTAATTCTAGATACAGGTCTCTAGTTCAAGAATAATAATTAAATATAAATGAAGAATATCTAGTTGCAATGTGCATTGTGGTGACATTTTAAGTTCTAGGGAATCCGTCAAATCTTACTCACATCCACTTTTAATTCAGTTCTCTCAATTTTTGTTCCTAGTTTAATAATCACAATTCAAATCTTTCATTTGGTCTAGCTGATTGATCTTAGTTAGTAGCAGTCTTTAACCTCACAACTCCCCATGTTTGATAACTTAGGACTCCTAATCTCATATTACTTCAACACATATACTTGCATATTACATGCACGTCATACAAGTGTCACATAGTTGGTCCATAATATAAATAGGAATCTCTAAACTCAGGTATGTGGGTTTATTTAATTATGACTATGGCTTTTGTGGTTGAATTATGATATATGTATATGCTCTTTTATTTGCAATTATTCCATATAGTATTACTATAAGTACTTAGTGTTTTGTCACTTGAAAATATAAATTATGAGTACATATTTTGTAGTTATTAAGGTGTTCATTATCCCCCTTATGATGGAATGGATCAATGTTGACTAGTACACCTCCCTAGATCACATAGTGTATGGAGTTCTCAAAAATACTTGGTACACAAAGTTGGTCTCGACATATATGTTTTGGTACTAGTCCACCTTGATAATGTAACCAAAAATGACTAAATTGGAGTATTTTGCTTGTTAAGGAACTATTTACATTGATATTCATTCATTCTTTCTAAAACATTTTTCAAGTTATGAAAACCATATATATATGAATCTTTATACCCATGAATAGAACAATGTGTGTGTTGTCTTATTGTTTTGCTTATGCTTTAGGTTCTGAGTTAACATGGGAGAAAAGATAGGAAGTGAGCAATGTATATGTTGTACCGATTGTGTAAGATCCTAGTCAGCATACATCATTATACCAATGTAAAATTTTAATTTTTATGTGTAAAGGTAAATTGTAATAATTCATTTTTTAATATTCACATGTTGATTGTTGAGAACCCTACCATGTCTGTTATGGTTGTATGTTCATGTAAGTTTTTGCTTCCGCATCGCACTCTAATATGATCTAATGTTTTCATATTTGTTCTCTCACACCCTTAGGGTTTTGGAGAAGGTGGAATCCACATACATTATAGTTGGTATCAGATGAACAATAGCTATACCCGATAATTTCTCATCATGAGACACAAAACTAAATTTAACCTTCCATTCAAAATTTTAGAAACTTAGAATTTGTTCCATAGAAACTAGGTTTGACTTAGCCTCCCGGTTAGAACCTAGATGTTTGAGAACTAGGCCTAGATATATGTGTGAAATTCTTTCCATACAGAGTTCATATGTATTGGGTAACTACACTAGTATACACCATGTTTTTACTATTTTAGTAGGTGTTGGGATCTAGACTCTCTATTGTGAGTAGGACATTCAGTTTTTCTAATTTGGTTTTCTTTTCCAATCGAATGTAGATCCAATCATTTTCTTTGACTCTTTCATATTTGTAAAAGAAATATGTAATATTATATATATGTAAGTAAATATGAAAATGTAACCCCACACACAAAAGAGTAGGAGGTAGTCCTGCAACCCAAGTGAAAGGGAGTGACATCAGTCTAGAAAAGAGAGTAGGTATATATTAGATGTCTGGAGCCTTATCAATTATGGGATAATTAGAGTAAATGATATATTTATAGACGATATAAGAAAGGATTATCTTAATAAGTTTGATATTTGATAATCTTTTCTTATATAAGTGAAGAATTATCTTACTTCATGAGGTAAGGGAAAGGTGCCCATCTATTTCTTTATGGGTGGAATTTTTATATGGTCAAGCAGAAGGTTGTACATTGGGAATGAATATATTTGGTCATACACTGGTATGCAACAAAATGATCCTTTGGGGACACCTTTTTCTCCCTTGTACTACATCCACTTGTTCGTGATATTGAACACAACTACAACCTTCTACTTCATGCTTGGTATCTTGATGGTAAAATTATTATTTGTGACACAGAGGAGGTGTCAAAGGTGCTTGACATCATTCAAAGGATTGGTTTAGGTTTGGGTCTTGAGTTGAATATTCATAAAACTGAGCTTTTTTGGCCTACATGTGATGGTAGGAAGCTTCATAAGGGGTTGTTTCCAGCAGACATTGGGAATCCTGTGTTGGAGTGAATCTACTTGGAGATGTTTGTAGGGATGGAAATTTTATTCAAGGGTTATCCATGAGGAGGGATGTCATGGTTGTTGATTCAATGCATCTCCTTCCACAATTGCATGATCCACAGAGTGAGCTCCTCTTTCTTTGATCATGCACGGGTATTTCTAAGTTTTTTGTTCAGCCTACGAACATGCCAACTATACATATGAAGGATGTAGCTATCTTTTTTGACTAAGTTTTACAAGATTATATTGAGAACATCGTGGTTTGTAGAGGCCCTTTATTCAGGGACCTTTAATGGTGGATGGCTTACTTACCGATTCCACTTGGCAGCTTAGGTCTATACTCAGCTTTGTATGTGTCTGTGTACACTTTTATGGCCTCCATGGCTCAATCTTGGGGGCTTAAGATCATATTCTGTGCAACAGTAGAGTTTATGGTACGTGTTTTGATTTTGATAGGAATTTGGATTGTCTTCATGCTATGATACCAACTTTTAACTTTTATATTTTTGTCAACAAGGACATTGTCCCCCCCCCAAGCCTAACATGATTTGGTGAGTCCCTTTTTAGAAAAATTATTGAGGAAATAGAAGTTATATTCGAAATGATTGTAAAACAAAAGGTAGTGTATGGATGTCTACAAGATGATCGTGTACAAGATTTTCTTATTGCTATTCCTAATGATGGTTTGGGTTGCACATGTCATTGTTGGAGTATTGTACTATCCTTAAATATCATCTTATGATTCCTTCATTTCTTGTTGACGAGGTACGCCCAATTTTCCATAAGGCATGCTTAGATGTTTTTGAATAACTTGCGGTTCACTGTGAGTGCTCCATGGTTTCCTGTATAGGCATGATCTTGTTAGGGGTGTTCTCTATGATGTACTCTGACATGTGGTTGTTTCTGCAAAGAAAGAAGTGCCAGTGAACTTTTTGATAAATCCTTATGAGGGGAGATCAATACTTAGACCAGATGATGTCTTGGTGTTTAGATAGGCTAGGGGGAAGCATGCATGTGTATATTTGACTGGGGTTTCTCCATTGGTGGGCTTGAGGGGTGGATTTTTTTATTGTGGGACATGTTGTCCTCAACGCTTCCTTAGCCAAAGTGGGAAAGCATGAGAAAGCATGCACTAAGAATCAACACATTTTTATACCATTTGCATTTGATACTTTTGGCCATTTAGCACTAGATGCCTTAGAACTTCTCAAAAGGGTTCAAAAGGTTATGAATACTAATTTTATGACCCCAAACTTATAGACATAGTTTTTCAAGGAATTGGTGTTGACATTTAGAAAGGGGTTGCAGTGCAGCTTGTTGTCTGCTTACCGTCTTAGTATTTTCATTTCCATTCTTAATTTTTGTATTTGCATATAGTCATAATATATGAACATTTTAAGTGCATAACAATGTTGTTTTGTTATCTAATCATGAATTTGGGCTCTCCAAGACAATTAACCACTATAAATATGTGATTATATAAGTTTCTTTATAATGACCTTAGTTGTATATGAGGTCTAAATCCAATTTTGAAAATATGGTCTAAGTCTTGATGATGAAAGTATTTAGGGTTTTCTTTCATAAGTTAATTTAAGTTAGGATGAGGTTGTATATGCATGAGCCTTAAGCTCTTTCACAAAGAAGGACCTCTAATGTTAGGATGAGATATGGGGTGCACTCCAGAGAGAGTGAGACCTACAGGGAGAAGGCCAGAAAACCTAATCTCAAAAATATGAGAACCATAAGAAATAATGTGTCCTAAACTAGATAACTCTCGAGTAAACAAGTTGAGTCTTTATGTATGATTCCTATAAATGATCTAAATTTTACATTTGAGACTTGGGATAAAAAGGGGGGGATGTTATGCGTAGACGACTCATGATGTGAAAGTAAATTCTTTAACTGAGTTAGGTCCTTGCTTGTGTGACTTATGTTTGCGAAGTTCACCATTAACCGCAAGTGAGGTGATATGTGAAACACTTGTTTTGAGAGTAAAATGTCTTGTGCATACGATACATGTTTATATTGTTCCTTCCACTTCTATTTCTTAAAATATGATGCTACAATACTCACATGAGTTATACATATGATTATCTATGAAGAGTCACTTTGATAATCTTATCCCATTTGACATTTCCCTCCATCATATATGAATGATATAACTTTGAAATCATGATCTTGAAATAAAGATATTTTTGGATCATAGACTAGATGATAGCAAAATATAGTTCTAACCTCAAATATTTTAATATAAGTTTCTAGTGTAATGAAAACTCTCATAATGAGGTGAAACTTTAATATGAAAAAATTAAAACAAAATCCTATAATGATGAAATTATATAATGATGTTGATCATAAACTACAATAATGGTGTTAAGTGGGATAATTCTTTTTTACAATGACATGAAAAATTAATATCACCTTATACGTGTGAGTAGGGTGAAAGATGAAAACTGGAATAATACCTTCTCAACTTCATATGTATGAAGTGAAACCCTATTTTCTTAGAGCGATATGGTATCTAAATCTTAATTGAAAAGAATCTCATGCTATTATTGAGTTGATAAATGATGCTTTGACCTATATAAGGTGGGGTGGTGTACCCCTATATTTTCTAAATCTTGAGATGCCAACTTAGGGTATGCCGTACTATAAAATCCTTGGCACCTGAAATTTGTGGCATAAAGGTAGAAGGGACTCCTTAATATCACCATAAGAATGGTATAACTTGAATTTAAAGGATGAAATTATATCTAAGGTTGGATTAATTTGATGACCCTGAATTTTGGAGTTTGATATCCAATATAGTATTTGAAGATGTTTTTGGAGTGAAAATGATTTTATAATGTACTTTGAGGCATGATGTGGACAAATGATGAAAGTTGCACTTGTTTGATCAAGAGTTGATTATGAATTGACTTGTATTTGAGGTTTGCGCACTTCTTTATGGGGTTGTTTAAGGTAATAAGTTTAATGAATGAATATTGTGTTTTTGGTATCAAACTTGTTCAGAAGCTAGTTTACATGTTGATGAAACTAAAGGTTAAAAATTCATTACTTTTGATTCATCCATTTAAAATATATTGAGGTTCAGAAACTTGACTAAATGATTATTTATTAATTGATTTAGACCTAAGTTTACTTTGCATCTATCTCACATGGTCGGTTGGATTGGTAAGATGTGTGGAACCTTTCCAACCGCTCATTCATGTATGTTGAACCCTACCTTGCATCCCTAACCTCCATAAATGGAGGAACAGAATCACAGACGAAGTGTCCTGACCGACCTAAATCACACGTCCAAAATGGAGCGGATCTAGAGTAGTCGTACTTTTGACTTTATAACCCGACACTCAGGCCCCCACAACTATTATACGGGGTCTAGTATATTAGATCAGGGTCAAACCATAGGGACAAGGAAAGTTAGGTGTGTTGGGTTTTTAGGGGAGGCATAGAAGGCAGCGGAAACAAAAAAATTATTCTCCCAAATCCAGAATAAAGGATTCACGTCAACGTCTATACAATAGGAAGGATGGTTTGTAGAGGCATACCTTATCCTGAGGCTTGCTCAGCGACGTTACCTCGCGACTTGTGCAGTCTTCACCTCTAGTCTTGGACGGTGTCTGTGCAGCTCCTGGTCACTGGGACTGTCTGGAATGAAAGATGTCCTCCAAATGGCAGAAGTCTCCCACCTCTGTAGTAGTCCACACTGAGAACCTAGAACTCTGATCTCCTTGTCTCATAAGGAATCGGAAGGAGTCATACCCTCCTGTTGGTGTACTAGTCACCGACACACTCTCCTACAACCAGTTTCCTTTCTGCAGTTGTCTTTCCCTTGTTGTGCCTCTCTTATCGGGTAGTACTTGCTCGGGGGCTCTCTCAGTTACCAAAACCAGAGAGAATGACAACTTTGCAAAGAAACTGGTGTTCTGAGTTGTTGTTCTTTTAGAAGCCCCCACTACCCCTATATATATAGGAGGGTCATGGCACATGGTTCTCTACCCCGAGAAATGCAGGATTAAAGCAAGAGTAGAAGGGTTCGAGATTTTCCATAAAACAACCAACTGCGTCAGCTGAACCGATCATTTCAAGCATGAACCGATCAGTTGGGGACCTGAGCCGATCGGATCACCCCTAAACCGATCAGTTGGGACAACTGAGCCGATCGATTTGTGGTCCTGGTCCAACTCGAATTGACTTTCCAAGTTTGTTTCCAACTAATCAAATATTAGTCCTTGTCCAAATCGAATTTGTACAAGTGAAACAAATATGTTTTGCAAAAAGAGTCTTCTGACTTTCCAAACGATCTCGTTTGGTCACACAAATCGACCAGTTCAACAATTGAGCCGATCATTTTATTGACACATGAGCTGATCGCTCACCACTTGAGCCGATCAGTTCATCAACCTGAGCCGATTGGTTCAAGCCTATGAGTTGATCGGTTGGAGTAGCAGACTATGAAAATCAGTCAATTGTAGTTCTAATCAATCTTATACTCTTAATCATCTGGTCCAACACCTTGAACACTATGATTTTGAGATATCAATTGATTAAGTGTTTAATTGAACTACTAAACTCCTTAAGCAATCAATCTAAACATTGTTTGTGGATAAACTCCTATTCCAGGTTAAATCATATGTGTGTGACCCTACAGGTCTATTTTACATTGGCAGTGAAAGTCCATAACACTTATGACTTCACAAGCAAAGAGCGGTGCCTAGTCACACATCAGTGCTACCCAAGTGAAAAGGAAAGTTGGAGAACAACTTTCAATCCTACAATATGTGAATGGTGTTATAGCGAATGTATAATTCCTTTGCGACAGATATCCCGACTGAACTCAAGGCATGGAACAATCATCCTTTCAATGTTCATTCACTTTCTTGATCTCAGAGCATATTGGAGGAGATATGTATGACATCAATATCACATACTGATTCACACATGCGTGCACACGCCTATCTCAATCCTACTCATCAAGTGGCCATGGATATCAAACTCCCTCAGGAGGGACAAATCCCATATCTATCACTCATCCCTTAAAAGCCCCATGTGTCAAATCCACCCAATCATCACCTTTATAACAACCCATGTTTCAGGACTACGTTTGATGATGTCAAAGTGTACCTAACGACATGTGTTGAGTGTAGTGATTTCAGGTCAAAGAATCACATTCACTGCCATCACTGTGAGAACTGACTATGACTACCATGTCATGGTTCCATGTGTCAAACTCACGGTGGGTCTGTCTGGTACACTTGTTCTCTAATAAGTACCTATGTGTTTGGTTTGATATCTCCATATCATGACTAATGAGATTCTGTCATCAACCAATACCACAATCTAGTCTTGTGTGTCATTTTTGTCTATCTACCTTCCACAATGACATCCGACTAGGGACATAATAAGAATGTACAAACTCTTAGCATCCATATGATCTCATCAATCAGGTCATGAACCTGAAAGCATACGTCATTGAGTACTGTCATTCTCTAGACATTCAATATGTTCTATCATTATCTCATATGACCGAACCAGAAAGAATTGGAAGCTTTCCTTTGGTGTTTATCAAATCAATCTTAATGTATCCCACCAATCATCCCATGATTGGCTCTCAGGGCATACATACCAATATATTCCCACTTGCACTGTGAGCCAATCACCCTTGAATCATATCCATAGTGATCTTCAAACATGTCCCACATGTTACTATGCTCCAGTGCTTATGTCGTGAGTTATGGAAACACCTTGCCAAAGTTAGTATTAACTGCATGTCTCTCATCTCTTCACTGTACGTCACATGTATGAGATGGAGTTGTCATAATATGTGATCTAGTATTCCTTTGCTAACCTTTAGCCATATTGCATGATCAAGTACTCCTTACTTGTCATCAAAGGTCAGAATATCTATAAGTTCATCTCCTGAACTTCAAGATCCATATAGTATCCACTAATGTTCTCTAACACATGGATACTCAGCTTTTCCTTTTAAATGGCCTTTTGGAACGATTCCATTTATCAACAAACATTCACTTTTATATATCTCATATATATTTTGCGATTAATTTTCTGTCCTTTTTGGAAGTTCACATCAGTGTAACTCTTTAGAGTGAACCCTTCCTTATTTACATAGAACTAGTACTTCTCAAGTACTTATCAAGTTCTTATGGTATTCCAGTAACCCTTATTGGAACTAGATAGACATCCACTCGTCATGTCCCACATACGAGTTATCAGGATGAGCATATCATATTGTCATGTCCTACATACAAGATGATAAATGCACTTTATTTTGCTATGTCCATACATGCAAGATAATGGGATGATTACATACATGATAGATCCATATATATTCTTAGTGTTCCCATTATTCATAAGAATTGGACACTTGGCCTTGGGATACTAACTCCATGTAACATGGACAAGTTTTCTCCCACTAAATCTATGCACACTGAACCCTTTAGTATATATTGCCAATGTATGCTTTCTCTTTTCAGGTTAAGAGGTTTTCGAGAACTATCTCTATAGATCTCTATTCCTATCACATAGGAAATGTCTCTATCTTCCTTAAAGATAATTTCTACTTTGGACCTCCATTCTAGAACATTTCCATTTCACATCAACATGTGGAATGTGAATATGCTCCCACTAAATCACAGATCCCTTCTTTATCTTTGACATATTAGTCAAACCCTTTGACTATATTATCAAAGTAAAGATCACAGTTCTGAGTTTCTTGTACTCAATCAATCACATTGATTTATCCATTGTAACTTATAGACTTCATTTGCATTAATGGATTCATAAACCTTATAGGTTGTGTCACATACACATCCTTGTTTTTATTCCTCATAGGAATGCGGTTTTAGTATCCGTATGCCAAATTTCTTAGTCATTAAGTTGCTATCAACAAGCATCATCCTTCTCTAAATGTCATCCATGTGTCTTAACTCTTAAGACTTATTCGCACTTATGAATTTCATCCCAATGGGTGCTACCATCAAGTTCATACTTTATGGTTCACATGGAAGTTATTTAGGATGTAATGGTCATGAACCATAACTCAAAATCTGGTTCCTCATATTCATCTAGATAGTTGATTCATCACATGACCAACTCATCACATAGATAATCGAGGTGTATATGTCAAGGATATAAGAACTCATAACTCCTTGTGATTCTTAATGTCCTTTATTAATGTGGGGTATTCTTTATTTAAGAAGAAATTAGTTATTTGATAATCATCATCTAACTTCTTAGAGTGTGACTCCTTGTTGATTTAGACATCACCATGCCTTAATCATGAGTTCACTATGATACATTATCATAATCACTCATAAGGATCTCAAACATTTGGTTCAAGTATTTCATTCATTGATCTCATCAAGAATTAACATTTTACCAAATTCGTACTTCATCTATGATATTCTTGAACACTTCAAGATATTCATATTGGTATTTCTCTCAACACTGTTTGAATTACAAGCATTAACTCTAATAGGTATGTAAATACATCACATGTATTATACCTAATAGGATAATCATTCTCCCACTACCACTAGTGAAGATTGATTAATCATGTCTAAGAGATTCATGTTTCTTACTGGTTCTCTAACCAAAAGAGTCTAGACTTATCCATCATATGGAAACTAGAAATGAATTTCTCATGATTTATGCTAATTTGATTGTTTGAGTTATCAATAACTTTTAGGTGTCATTTTATCTTATGCATACCAAGTACCACAAGATAAACAAGGCATTGCCACAAAGATTTAAACATCAACGTTATTAATTGCCATCATTGTCATACAATAAGCAAAAATTAAGGTGTTTCTATCCTTTGGCAAATATGAAATAGCAGTTCATAACTCTATTACACGCCTTCAAGGCTAAAAATAAACTAAAGTACTCCTATCTATGGCGGCAACATTTGCCCCATTTATTGGGTACTTTACACTATATATCTTGGTATCATATACCTCAAAAAGTGTTATAAGTTTATTTCATGACACCTTCAGGTGGAGACGTTTGTCGCCTCCTTTTTCTTTAGTTCTTCCAGATAGAGTGGACAATTCCTTTTCCAATGTCCTGGCTTTTGACAATGGTGGCAATTGCCTCTCTTGGTCACGCCTCCCTTGGCCTTGAGAGTTGAAGACGACTTGGGCTGCTGGATAGCGTCAGAACCTTTCTTAGCCTTGCCCTTGCCCTTGCCCTTCAACTTGGACTTGCCTTTCTTGTTGCTAGTCATCATCACAGACTTAGGCTTGTCCTTCTTCATCTGTGCCTCGGCTTTCCTCAACATGCCCAACCACTCTGTCAATGGCTTGTCAAAGTTGTTCATGTTGTAGTTCATCACAAACTGACTGTAGGATTATGGCAACGATTGCAGTATCACGTCAGTAGCCAACTCTTGGCTCAGGGGAAATCATAGTCTTGTCAGGTTCTCCACATACCCAATCATTTTGAGCGTGTGAGGACCAACTAGATCTCCCTCTGTCATGACACACTTGAACAGTGCCCTGGAGACATCATATCTCTCTTGTCGTGCTTGATCTTCATACATGTTCTTGAGATGCTGAATCATCTCAATGTCACCCATGTTCTCATGTTGTCTCTACAACTCGTGGTTCATGGAGCACAACATCAAGAACTTTGCATCAATGGCATCATCAAAATGCTTCTTATAAGCATCCCTTTCTGCCTTTGGTGCGGTAGGAGAAGGTTCCTCTGGAATTGGAGTGAGAACAATTCTCAATGTCCTAAACCAGTCGTGGAAGTTAGTCCATTCAACTTGTCCTTTTCAAGGACCGATCGCAATGAAAAGTGATTGTTGTTTGTTGTCATTTGTACTACAAAAGGAAATATATGCAATTTAGTCCAAAACTCAATTTTGACTATTTTGATTGATTTGAAAGGTTGATGATATAATTAGGACTTATAATTAAAATTCGCTCCCACTATTATTAGGACTTTAATTAATTATCGCTTCCACTATTTTTGTTCAAATTGATAGCCCTCACCATCAATTTGGAAGATTGTAGCGTACAACCTTCTAGTGGGTCAAGATCCGTATTTCATCAAGTCATTATTCAGCTTTGGTTGATCGCCCACAATCTTGACTATTTAGGTAGGCCATCATGCCAATTCCATCATATGCAACTCTTGATGAATGAACATGCGTAACACCTTGCCATGAACATTCTGTGCCTCTGGGCTTAGATGCTCAAAGAATCACCAGTTAAGTCTATCCCAAAAGACAACACGATAAACATGCACCCTGCTTTGGCAGAACCTACATGTCTACCCTTCACACTTCCATGAGATAACGGCACACCATGCTTTGGCGTAACCTATGCTTGGTCGATCAAGTTTTTCATGTGTGTCGCTAATGGAAGGCGTAAAAGACTTAATATTTAATGAGGGATTTGGTTTTATAGGTACATATACATATCCAATCACCACAATATATAGTATGTATCATATACATGCTATATCCCACAGAAAACATGTGAAACGATAAAAGCAATGATTATGGCCATCCTAATGTGATTTCTTGAGCCAAGAGGAATCACAGTCATCTAGGTCCATATCACATGCAACATGTACAAGACGAACTTTATGCTTTTCTATTCTGGGTTTGATCAACTCATCTCCATGATTGATCGGCTCGCCATCAGGCCAGTCGGTTGGGCACCCCCAGTCGATCGACTGACGCCTCTAGCCGATCGGTTCACTAGTCGTCATGCATCTCCTTAGGTCGTCACCCGCTTGTCTCGCTCCTCAAGCCGATCGTCTGGATCGCCAATCGATCGGTTCACGCCTTGAACTGATCGTCTCAATTTTCATCATATTGTCCTCTGTTCTTTGACATAATAGGAAATATAAAAAGATCTATCCTATTTACATTTAAATTGGGAAACCCCGAGTTACATTCGGGGGGAGCAAAGGTAGGAAAGAAATCTCGAGTTATCTCGAGTTACATCAGGAATAAGGAGGTAGGAATCGGTGCATAGACCGAGATGCAAGCAACCACATTCAACCAAGCACATATACATAGGGTTTATTGGCCATAACCACACTATACATCCACCACAAACCTTGCTTAAAGGCAGTGTGTATCAAGTGCATTCATATAACATATCATATATGCATATTGGGATTTGTGGATTTAGGATTGGACATGCATAAAGCCAATTTTATTCTCATCGTATGCAATAAACAAAGGCGACAAACCAAAATCGATCACATCGATAATCCTAAAGTATAAAGAAGTTGACGTGGCTCTGATACCACTATTGGGTTTTTAGGGGAGGCAGAGAAGGCAGCGAAAACAAAAAATTTCTTCTCCCAAACCCAGAATAAAGGAATCGTGTCAACGTCTATACAATAGGAAGGATGGTTTGTAGAGGCATACCTTGTCCTGAGGCTTGCTCGGCGACGTTACCTCATGGCTTGCGCGGTCTTCACCTCCAGTCTTAGATGGTGTCTGTGCAGCTCCTGGTCACTGGGACTATATGGATTGACAGTTGTCCTCTGAGCGGCAAAAGTCTCCCGCCTCTGTAGTAGTCCACACATACCACCTAGAACTTCGATCTCCTTGTCTCACAAGAAATCAGAATGAGTTGTACCCTCCTGTCGGTGCACTAGTCACTGACACACTCTCCTACAACCAATTGCCTTTCAGCAGTTGTCTTTCCCTTGATGTGCCTCCCTTATAGGGTAGCACTTGCTCGGGCTCTCCCGGTTACCACAACCAGAGAGAATGACAACTTTGTAGAGAAATTGCGGTTCTGATTTGTTGTTCTTTAAGAAGCCCCCACTACCCCTATATATAGGAGGGTCATGGGACAGGGTTCTCTACCCCGAGAAATGCAGGATTAAAGCAGGAATAGAAGGGTTCGAGATTTTCCACAAAACAACCAACTACGTCAGCTGAACCGATCATTTTAAGCATGAACCAATTGGTTGGGGACCTGAGCCGATCAGTTCAAGCATGAGCTGATCAGTTCGTGGTCTTGGTCCAACTCGAATTGACTTTCCAAGTTTGTTTCCAACTAATCAAATATTAGTCCTTGTCCAAATTGAATTTGTACAAGTGAGACAAATATGTTTTGCAAAAAGAGTCTTCTGACTTTCCAAACGATCTCAGTTGGTCACACAAATCGATCGGTTCAACAATTGAACCAATCATTTCATTGACACATGAGCCGATCGAATCACCACTTGAGCTGATCGGTTCATCAACCTGAGCTAATCGATTCAAGCCTCTGAGTTGATCAGTTGGAGCAGCAGACTATGCAAATCAGTCAATTGTAGTTCCCATCAATCTGATACTCTTAATCATCTGGTCCAATACCTTGAACACTATGGTTTTGAGCTATCAATTGATTAAGTGTTTAATTGAACTATTAAACTCCTTTAGCAATCAATCTAAACATTGTTTGTAGATAAACTCCTCTTCCATGTTAAATCCTATGTGTGTGACCCTACAGGTCCATTTCACGTTGACAGTGAAAGTCCATAACACTTATGACTTCACAAGCAAAGAGAGGTGCCTAGTCGCACATCAGTGCTACCCAAGTGAAAAGGAAAGTTGGAGAACAACTTTCAATCCTACAATCCGTGAATGGTGCTACAGCGAATGTATAATTCCTTTGTCACTGATATCCCGAATGAACTCAAGGCATGGAACAGTCATCCTTTCAACGTTCATTCACTTTCTTGATCTCAGAGTAGATTGGAGGAGATATGTATGACATCAATATCACATACTGATTCACACATGTGAGTGCACGCCTATCTCAATCCTACTCATCAAGTGGCCATGGATATCAAACTCCCTCAGGAGGGACAAATCCCATATCTATCACTCACCCCTTAAAAGCCCCATGTGTCAAAGCCACCCAATCATCACCTTTATAACAACCCATGTTTCAGGATTACATTTGATGATGTCAAAGTGTACCTAACGACATGTGTTGAGTGTAGTGATTTCAGGTCAAAGAATCACATTCACCACCATCACTGTGAGAACTGACTGTGACTACCATGTCATGGTTCCATGTGTCAAACTCACGGTGGGTCTGTCTGGTATACTTGTTCTCTAACAAGTACCTATGTGTTTGGTTTGATATCTCCATATCATGACTAACAAGATTCTGTCATTAACCAACACCACAATCTAGTCTTGTATGTCATTGTTGTCTATTTACCTTCCACAATGACATCCGACTAGGGACATAATAAGAATGTACAAACTCTTAGCATCCATATGATCTCATCGTTCAGGTCTTGAACCTAAAAGCATATGTCATTGAGTATTGTCATTCTCTAGACATTCAATATGTTCTATTCTCATATGACTGAACCAGAAAGAATTGGAAGCTTGCCTTTGATGTTTATCAAATCAATCTTAATGTATCCCACCAATCATCCCATGATTGGCTCTCAGGGCATACATACCAACAAAGTGTTAAGAACATAGGACCTTTGACTTAGATACATCAAATGAAAGGGTGGGTTAAGGTGGTGTTCCTTATGGAACGTTGTCACTCCAAACAATCAAAACAAGCAAAGGAAAAGTAACAAAACAAAACAAGAGAATAAAAGTAAACAAACACATGTTAACAAAATATGGATAGGAACTTGGATTGGGTTTCACATACTAAGACCTCTCTCCAACATACAATACTCACACCCTTTGTATACCCTTAGCAAGATTACAACCAATCATTATATATGTCTATTCCCTCCTCTCTCGATCTTAGGATAGATCTAGATTATAAGGTTGTCTCTCTCTCTCTCGATGGAAAACAAACAATCACAATTATAACCATATGATCATTAGCTTTGGCATTCCAACATTCTCGTTCATTCATGAAACTCCATAACACTTAGATATAGTTAGAACTACTCTTTCGAGGCGCTAACAATCAAACATCACAAGATGGTAGCTAATCATACAAGTGAAGCATTAAGATCAAGAAGATTAAGATAATCTTTGCTAAGAGCATATGTATTCAAATGGATGTAAGTATATACATGTTAGGAGAGCCTTACTGACTACTCCCAACCCAAGCAATGAGTTTAGCCACTCATGTTAGTGAGTAGCGTTATGAATTTAAAACACTAAATATACATTGAGATAGACAAATATGATGGATGAAAAACATGAGAGGGATGATAGATTTGAAGAAGGAGGAAGGAAATACACCAACAATACTCCTTCAGTTCTGAATTTTTTGTTAGTGTAGAGGATGGAAACTCCTTCTCTCAAAGAAGAGGTTGATGATCTTCTCTCTCCTCAGGACATTTGTCTTTAGAGGTACAAGATCAATGGATATGAACGAGGGTGACTCTGGAATGCAACAACACTTCAACGTCTCTCGACGTCACAATCCCCTCAAATGGATGAGGTGGGGGTCTATTTATAGGTGTTGGTCATTGACTTAAAGATTGTATAGGTTGCTACATTGAGCATGTGTCGATCGCAAATAGCAATGAACTCCTTTGAATGCAATACCCAGAAAATAGTGATTGTAGGGGCTTTTAGGAGCCATTGGTCACAAGGGCAGATGTATTTGTAGCAACCGCAGAGTATTTGGCTTCGACTGGTTCATCGGTCACAAGGGGCCAGTGGCTTCGGTCGCTACACTAGTAGTAGCAACCACAGAGGCTTTAGCCCTTATTGATCGCTAGGTTTAGCAACTTGTAGAGATCATGGGTTTTGCTTCACTTGACCTTTGATCGCAAGGTTGACTGCATTGGTAGTGACCACAATGTTGACACAGTGTTGTCTTTATTGAATGTTGAGTTGTCTTCAAGTGTAGTGACTGATGATAATTATGTATAAAGCAAAAAAGGAGTTCTGAGTTTTAGGTAGAAGGTAATCATATCAAATCTTGTCAAAAACAATCAAGATTGATTATGTAAATCATAAGAGAAATGTCATTACAGAGATAAAATAGATGCATAAATGCCTACAAAATAGGATGTTATCATGTCCTCTAGATCCAATGAAGGTGGGGGAAATCAAAAGGAATTTAGATGGAAAAACCACAACCCGTGGAACATTCCAAGCAGACTGACCCCTCACTCAAGACTGGACACCCATGGTTTTGAGAGATAGTAGCCTTCTCCCCTCAACCATTCTCCATCATCTATCACAATTGGTAGACACAATGGATGTGAGAGACTTAAAACCACCCTTTTCACCATGATAGGTTCAGTAGAAGTTGAAGGAACCTCCTTGAACTTGCATATATGGTTCCAATTCTAGTGTCGATTTCACTGCCTTTAGTCAATGGCGGAAAAGGCCATGTCCTATTGTAGCATCTAGAGATAGGGAGACTAGGTAAAGGCTTCACGGTGATTTTGGAGACATTAGGGGTTTTGAAGGTTCCAGTCTTCACCTGAATATATTTCTACTTGACTTGGTTGTCTAGAACTCGTTCCCCGCTTCCACCTTCTTTGTGGTGGTGCCATTTCCTCCAACCAGATTTGGAGCTCAAAGGGATCTCACGGGCCACATGGAGGATACTATGACCATTGTTCAGTTATGGCAAAGGCAAAGGAGCATCCAAATATCTCGAATAGGTGAGGAAATTGTGGGAGAATGGATTCCCTAATTTTTTCTACACTCTTCTACTACTCTAAGCTATATGCCTAGGCAAAGGTCTAGACTCCTTCATGGCACTTGAGTTTGTTGAACAATATTGCTGACTAAATCTATTTATGGTGCTTAGCACCTATGTACCATGTGGCAGTAGCAAAGGCTCAAATAGAGGCCATAGCATCAGGCCCAAAAGAGTAGATAAAGTAGAGACTCGTGGTAACTGAGAAGGAAGATCAGAGAGATTGTGAGGAAGTGATGTGAGACCCAGATATGGATAGGGAGTGCCTTCCTCTTCTCCATAAATCACCGAAGATGGTCCTAGCATAGGAGCTCTCTGATGGATACTGGTCCCTTTGTCCCTACGAGGTATCACAATGTAGACGACCACAATGAGAAGGGGACGAGTGAGAATAGAGTTGGACCGAGCCCAATGCCCTTCCAAACTGGTTGGCTTAGTAGCAATCTAGAGCTGTGCTCTAAAACACCTCGCGGCAAGGATCTAGATTTCCCAAGAGAGGAATCCGACACGCTCTATTTTTTTCCTAAAAAGGTGAATCCAAATTAATTCTGATATCCAGAGTAGATCTTCGAGTTGTGATTAAAAATAGAACCCATCATAGATAAATTCCCCAAAAATATTCTCATATTTACAAAGATGTTTTCTTTATTATAAAACTCCTAGATCATACTTTTTAGACATCCTTATTGTTGATATATGATTTATACTATAAATCCTCTTTGTAGGGTCACACATTTAAAATAATTAGCAAAAAATCTATATCAAATCTGAAAAACATACTCTTAAAACCTAATATCATCTAGTAACTATTATAGAGTATGGTCTGATTATTATTGAAAACTATATGGTATTTCCTCATTAATGATTAATTAGATAATTTTGTGCATATATAAATTCTAGAAAATAAACCAAGCATCAGAAAATTATGAAACTTATACCAATGCCTAAATCTGACTCGTGATTAGTAGAAAAATAGTATAGACAAGTTTAGATCAGTTGAATCTAGATTTGTCCTCAAACCTAAGTTGGACCTAAAATATAAAGAATATAATGAACCATGTATTAATGATGATTAATTTATATTTATCAGATAATGACCAAAGATGTAGCTGGTCCAAAATATAAATAGGAATCTCTAAACTCAAATACTTGGGTTTATAAAATTATATGATTACAGTATTCTTTGTTGAGTCATGATATCTATGTATACTCTTTTATTTGCAAATATTGGATGTAGTATAACTGTAAGTACTTGGTGTTTTGTCACTTGAAAAAATAAATCATGAGTAGATGGATTATAGTTATTAAGGTGTTCATTGCCCCATTATAAGAGAACCAATTAATGTTGAATAGTTGTAACATATCAGATCTTGAACCCTACCCTAGAAGTTTGACCTTTTGGTCTTAGCCAAACAAGGTTAAGGTTTAGATCTATATGATGTTTAGTATAATCCTAATAAGATAATGCATGTATAAATCACTCTAATGTAACCTAATGTTCTCACATTAGTCTTAGGCTAATAATGGACACATAAAAATATGTCACATAAGGTTGTAATGAATTATATGAATTTCATGCAAATAATCATACATAATTCTTTTGGTGATAATATTAAGTTATGGAACATAATGGAATAAGAATATTGATAATAATGAAATAATGTGATAATAATGGTCACAAATATTAATTGTAACATAACTCATTAAAAGAAAAACCAAAAGTGGAATTTAAGTTCAGAATCATGTTCTTTGGGTCCCAATTTCCTTGGGAGTCATGTTTCACATTATTTACATAATAGTAATTAATTTAATTCAATTTGGAAAGAGAAGATCTATTTTTTTCCCCAAAATATCAAATGAAACAATAAATGACTCCAAAAGAGAAAAATGATCTTGTATTTGTAATCTACATATTAAATATAGCCTTTGGGTGAATTTTCATCCAATTTAGAAGATGTGTGAGTGAAAGATGAAATCAGGAGAGAGAAAGTGTAGAATCTTCAAAGTATTAAATAAATCCACAAATAACTCCAACATGTAAAATAGATGACAGATTCGTACCCAAAACATTAAAAATGATTAGTTGGTGAAGTTTCATAAAATTTAGAGAATCTTAAAGTCATTTATGAAGGAGGAAATAGAAAATAAGAATTGATTTATTTAACACATCAAAAGTTCCCAAAAGGCAAATCTAATGTAAAAATCAGAATCCACATGCCTTAATTGGACTATGAGCAAAATTTCATATTAATTGGACTATGTTTGGACCCTCGTTTTGATTTGGAAAGTAAGTACATAACGAATTTCATTTCACCTTATTCGATTTAAATTTCGACTATGATTTTTGATTTATTGATTGTCACGCTTTTTTTTATTCTATCTGATTTAAACCCATATCGCAAGATCTACTCCTGATGTCATCCCCCTGACCCAGAGCCCTGACATATTTGGACTCTATAGTCCCAACATTTTCCTCGCGATCTTCTTTCCTGATTCTCCCTCTCAACTCCCAATCTTTCCTCCTGATTTCCTTTCCCTCACCTTCCTTGCTTGTTCCTGAACCCTTAGACCCTACAAAACCTTGGGCTTGGGGCATCATTTCCTTATTCCGTGAGGCAATGATCACCTCTCATATTTCTCCCCTATTCTCCCCCTTTTTTCCTTCACCTCACCAACACAGGCGATCGGACCTTGAGAAGACCAATTTCTGGCATTCACCACTTTGCCCAGAGTTGTCCAATGGCTTTGGTTGGTTTTTGCTTGCCCCCAAGCATGGTTCCCCTACACTGAGTCACCGGTGTCATGTATCCATGTTTGGGTTTTGGACTCCAGATCACTGCGGAGACTTGAAGTCAGTCTGGGTCCCTTCCTCTTCATCTCTTTAGGCTTTCCTGACCTTTGATTTCTAGTTTGAAGGTCTGTCACCGTTTCCCCTCTTTTTCCTTCTATTTTGACAATTTGAGTTGCTTTCTAGTATTCTTGCTTCAGTGTGTTGTCTTTTCTCTATCCCTTGCGTTTGGATGGACCTATGGTAGATTTTCGAACTCTTTATTCTTGGTTTCACCTCTGGGTTTTCATCTTTCTATTTCATTCGCTTCTACTTCCATGGGAGAAGAAAGAATATGATGGTTTGATCACCATCACGACCAAGTCAGAGGTCATTGACTACGAAAATGTAACACCCCTCCTTTAGACATATATTATAACTGAGTGGAAGCTTTCATCTTGAAAGGGGAATGTCACATTTATGAAATCATAGCAAATAAATACATAAATAATCATTGAGATTCATACATTGTTCTTTATATTAGAAACTATAGTTGAGTTCTATTGCATGTCTAAATATTTCTAAGCATGGAAAACTACACATGAAAGTAAACATCTCCATGTAATTGGATCGCCTAGTATGGATTGCACCCCACCAGTTAGTTCTTGAAGGTCTTCTAGTCCTTGCTTGCTTCTCTGGAGTCCTTACTTGCTCCAATTCATGGGGACATCGCATCCACAGCCATGCAAAAGGGGAAAATCAACACATCAGTAAATGGTACTGGCACTTTATAATATGAATAAAGTAAAGTATACTTGACATGTAAGAAAACTTGACACGAATTAAATAAAACTTGACATGAATTAACTATAAGCATTCTTGAATCATTATTAACATGAAGAATTGAAAAAGTAAATGTATGCATCCCTCTATAGCACTCCATGGGAGCACATGATTTCTAGGAAAGCCCTTGATGACCCCTTGAGGTCCATGATTCGGGAGCATATAAAGACTATTTCAATTCCAATTAACTTGATCATTAGCATAATCATGATTCTTGAACTTAACATGATGGGATTTATTCCTATTAGCATGATCTATTAAACATGATGGAATTTCTCCCTCGTGATCATTAACATGATTTTCATGAGTCACTAATCATAAGCTATAATTATAGTGAACATTATAAACATAGGAGATAGTATATAACAATCATCAAGAAGTGATATAGTGAACATGATTTAAACATTAAACTTGAAACAATAATGTCTACTTTATACTTAACATGCAAACAACCAATAGTACTTGTGCTCAGCAACATGACCCATTTACCTTAGAGAAAAGTTGGTCCTAATATAGTCTCTCTAATGTTTGAGGCAGCGCCTAGATGTGATTTACAAGAACATAGGCTAGTGTGACTTTCCTTGGTATGCTAGGATCATGGGGGTACCTTTTATAGGTGTTAGGGGTCTAGAACTTTTTAGCCCAAGTGGATTTAAAAAATCTTAATATCTTTTGTCCTTTAATTAAACATTGGCCATTATCTTCACTCCAATATATTAAAAGGTAAGAATAAGTGAAAACATATTTCTCTTTGTTAATTACTAAAGTCCAACTTTTTGGTTAAATTAATTATCTTTTATTTGTGAATTTACTTTATTATCTTTCATATCTTTTGTATAAGATATTTAAGAGAGAATGTATTATCATTTACTTTTATTTGTCTATCAAAATTATTACATTAACTAAATTACCATTGCATTTTATTTGTAATCACAAGAAAGAGAGAAAATGTGAGAGAGTTGTACCATTCCTTACATAATTACAATAATGTCTTAATTCCATGGAACTAAGGCTGAGACACATTATTTCATTAAAAACACAAAATCGAGGAAAGAGAAAAAGAACATTATCTTACATCTACATGAACTAATTGTATAGCAAGAATATACAACGTGATTTCATTGTGTTATTTAAAAATTGTTGAATGTCATTACTTACTCCCATATGATTCATAGTTTTTTAAAACAATATTATAACTATGTAACAATAAACCATTTTTAATTGTCCATATCAATTACATAAATTTTATAACATCTTCTCAACCATAATGACATTTCTGTTTTCATATCACGCTTCCTAGTTGTGTTGGAAAGGTGATGGGTCAAAACCCCACATTTTTGTAGTCTCAAATTAATATATTTATCACACTGTATTTATTCAATTTTGGAACGTTAAAAAGATAGTAATCAAACTCTCCTTCCATCTTTCCTTTCTACTATTTTAAATATATGGTCTTAGGCTGTCTAATTTTATCCAACAATTAATTAATGTTTACATTGCATGTGTTAAATGGATTGGCATTGTGTTTTATATTTATTTGAGAGGTCAAACGAATTTGAAACAAAAACCAAATTTGGATTACACATTAATTACATACTCTAGATCCTTCCTAGCCAATAAAATTCGAGTTTTGAATATCATTTATTCACAATTTCCATATTTGTTATTTACTTCATTTTCATGCACTAAAAGGTGAGATAATGTGAAAAGATTCTCCTTAATTTTTTCTTTACTCTAAAAATGAGATGATCAATATGTATCCACATTTAAGTCTATTATGCCTTTATGGAAAAAATTATTGAAGAAAGAGACTCGAGAGAAGATAACGTTACATGTATTCTATAGGGGAAAGCAAGTAATATCCACATCATTTGATTGATGAATATTCTTTTCCATGCATCCAAAATTAAGATGTTAACTACATTGCATTTTTCTTTATATTTTGAGTATTCCAAAGAGGAGAGAGAAATAGTGAATTATGTTTTACCCATTTAATGTTAAAAGCTATAAAAGAAAGTAGACTTCTTGTTCAAGATATATGTTAACCGTTTCAAATTCTACTCCTTTTATTTTCCAATTATATTTCTTTTAAACATTTTCAAGGATGAGAGAGAGAAAAAGAGAAGGGAAATTATTCATTCAACATTTTAAGTTAATTGCAATACATGATGGCATATGAATAGAGAAAGTGTATTTTTCATTTTATTTTTTTATTATTTGTCTTACTTTTAATTTTCTATAAGGAATATCATTCAATGGCCTTTTACATTAAGCCCTTAAATTATTGTTATTTAAATAAAATTCATTTATAATTTTTAAAGTGTGAAAAAATGGGGTGTTACAATTCTACCCACCTTAAAAAATAAATTTCATCCTCAAAATTTTCTAGGGTACTACCCACCTTAGGGCTAATTTCTAATTTCATCTTAAAGTCTCATTCTCATAGTAAAACAATATCTAGACCTTGTTATTAAAACCAAAATGTTGGTAATCCATTTCATATCATCATTGATATAGCAAAGGACCTCTCTTCTCTATGTATTTTGATTCATGCATATCTATGTCAAACATCTACTCTTCAAATGCATGCTTAGTTATACTATGAATCAGATTGTATTTAGGTGATTATAAGTCTCAAACTTTTAATCCAACTCTTATTTTATTTATCACCATTGAATACATGTCGGTCGCTCACATATTCAAATATGACATGATTTATCACACTTGTCTTAGCACCTATCTCATGCACATGTCTCATACCACATGCACTTGAAAGGACTAGATAAGTATGATTTTACACATAACATTCTCTCTACAAAATCCCAAAAGCATGTGTCCCATACCACAAATATATGGGAAAAATAGATAGTTTGTTATATACAACTAAAATCCAAAACTTTTAGGCACATAACCGTAATCCTTATTTGAAATATACCTCTACTTTGATTTCTAATATCATACACTTACTTTTTCTATACCTACGGTTAGAACATATGAATCAGATTGTTTCCCAGTGGCCATCCATTTGTCTACTATGATACCATTAATGTAACACCCCTCCTTTAGACATATATTATAACTGAGTGGAAGCTTTCATCTTGAAAGGGGAATGTCAAATTTATGAAATCATAGCAAATAAATGCATAAATCATCATTGAGATTCATACATTGTTCTTTACATTGGAAACTATATTTGAGTTCTATAACATGTCTAAACATTTCTAAGCATGGAAAACTAAACATGAAAGTAAACATCTCTATGTAATTGGATCGCCTATTATGGATGGCACCCCACCAGTTAGTTCTTGAAGGTCTTCTAGTCTTGCTTGCTTCTCTAGAGTCCTTACTTGCTCCAATTCCTGGGGACATCACGTCCCCATCCATGCAAAAGGGGAAAATCAACACATCAGTAAATGGTATTGCACTTTATAATATGAACAAAATAAAGTATACTTGACATGTAAAAAAACTTGACATGAATTAACTATAAGCATTCTTGAATCATTATTAACATGAAGAATTGAAAAAGTAAATGTGTGCATCCCTCTATAGCACTCCATGGGAGCACACGATTGCTAGGAAAGCCCTTGATGTTAGGAAAGCCCTTGATGACCCCTTGAGGTACATGATTTGGGAACATATAAAGACTATTTCAATTCCAATTAACTTGATCATTAACATAATCATGAGAACTTAACATGATGGGATTTCTCCCTATTAACATGATCTATTAAACATGATAGATTTCTCCCTCTTGATCATTAACATGATTTTCATGAGTCGCTAATCATAAGCTATAATCATAGTGAACATTATAAACATAGGAGATATTATATAGCAATCATCAAGCAGTGATATAGTGAACATGATTTAAACATTAAACTTGAAACGATAATGTCTACTTTAAATTTAACATGCAAAAAAATAGTAGTACTTGTGCTCAGAAGCATGACCCATTTACCTTGGAGCAAAGTTTATCCTAAGATGGTATCTCTAATCTTTGAGGCAACGCCTGGATGTGATTTGCAAGAACATAGGCTAGTGTGATTTTCCTTGGTATGCTAGGATCGTGGGGTACCTTTTATAGGTGTTAGAGGTCTAGAACTTTCTAGTCCAAGTGGATTTAAAAATTTTAATATCTTTTGTCCTTTAATTAAACATTGGCCATAATCTTAACTCCTATATATTAAAAGGTAAGAATAGGTGAAAACATCTTTCTCTTTGTTAATTACTAAAGTCCAACTTTTTGGTTAAATTAATTCTCTTTTATTTGTGAATTTCCTTTATTATCTTTCATATCTTTTGTATAAGATATTTAAGAGAGAATGTATTATCGTTTACTTTTATTTGTTTATCAATAGTATTACATTAACTAAATTACCATTGCATTTTATTTATAATCGCAAAGAAAGAGAGAAAATGTTAGAGAGTTGTACCATTCCTTACATAATTAAAATAATGTCTCATTTCCATGGAACAAAGGTCGAGACACATTATTTCATTAAAAAAACACAAAATGGAGGAAAGATAGAAAGAACATTATCTTACATCTACATGCACTAATTGTATAGCAAGAATATACAATGTGATTTCATTGTGTTATTTAAAAATTGTTGAATGCCATTACTTACTCCCATATAATTTATAGTTGTTTAAAAAAATATTATAACTATGTAACAATAAACCATTTTTAATTGTCCATATCAATTACATATATTTTATAACATTTTCTCATCCATAATGATATTTTTGTTTTCATATCACGCTTCCTAGTTGTGTTGGAAAGGTGATGGGTCAAAACCCACAATTTTGTAGTCTCAAATTAATATATTTATCACACTATATTTATTCAACTTTGGAACATTAAAAAGAGAATAATCAAACTCTCCTTCCGGCTTTCCCTTCTACTATTTTAAATATATGGTCTCAGGTTGGCTAATTTTGTCCAAAAATTAATTAATGTTTACATTGCATGTGTTAAATGGATTGGCATTGTGTTTTATATTTATTTGATAGGTCAGACAAATTTGAAACAAAACCCAAATTTGGATCACACATTAACTACATACTCTAGATACAAAGCAGTGAGAATATCTCTCCCCGCTCTCTCACCCTAGCACCGCTAGGGTTCTTCCTCCATAGGCGGCTGGCTGGGGGAGGGGGTTTGTCTGCCGCAAAGCGGTGCCCCTCTCCCCCTCGGCCTCTTCTCGCCCGTCATCAGCGGGGTCTCTTCTTCGGGAAGTGTGTGGGCATGGTGTCTTTGGAGGCAGCAGTCTTCTTCCTCCCTGTCGTTGAGCCCGGCTGCGACGAGTTTCCTATCCCCATTCTCTTTTAGTGGCCTTCTGTTTAGTTTGTTCTCTTGTTTTGTCTATCTCGCTGTTAATCAGCGCTGCTTTCTCTTCTCGTGGTAGATTTTTCTTTCTCGATCAATTTTATTGTGGAATTTGTATGGCAGCAAGTGCGGAAAAAACATCCTTTTGGAACACCGATTTGGTGCAGATACTCTACCACATATACATACTCAGGTTGAAGGTATTCCTCATAGAAAGCTGCCTTAGTTAGCAAAGGAGAAGAGGGATCTATACATCATTGTCCTTATCAGATTCCAATATGAGTTTTTGTGGTGGTTTGTATCTGCTCTTGATCTTTGTGTGGTCTTTTAGTTTGTTTTTCTCCTCATGTAGATGCCGTATGGATCCTCCATAATGAAATTTGTTTGTTTAACTTCAAAAAAAACTACATACTCTAGATCCTTCCTAGCCAATAAAATTTGAGTTTTGAATATCTTTTATTCATGATTTCCATATTTGTTATTTACTTCATTTTCATGCACTAAAAGGTGAGATAATGTGAAAAGATTCTCCTTAATTTTTTATTTGACTCTAAAAATGAGATGATCAATATTTATCCACATTTAAGTCTACTATGCCTTTATGGAAAAAAACTATTGAAGAAAGAGACTCAAGAAAAGATAATGTTACATGTATTCTATAGGGGAAAGCAAGTAATATCCACATCATTTGATTGATGAATATCCTTTTCCATGCATCTAAAATTAAGCCATTAACAACATTGCATTTTTCTTTATCTTTTGAGTATTCCAAAGAGAAGAGAGAAATAGTGAATTATGTTTTGCCCTTTTATGTTAAAAGCTATAAAATAAAGTAGACTTCTTATTCAAGATATATGTTTATCATTTCGAATTCTACTCCTTATATTTTTCCAATTTTATTTCTTTTAAACATTTTCAAGGATGAGAGAGAGAAAAAGAGTAGGGAAATCATTTATTTAACATTTTAAGTTAATTGCAATACATGATGGAATATGTATAAGAGAAAGTGTATTTTTAATTTTATTTTTTTCTTATTTGTCTTACTTTTAATTTTCTATAAGGAATGTCAATCAATGGCATTTTTACATTATTCCCTTAAACTATTGTTATTTAAATAAAATTCATTTTATAATTTTTAAATTGTGAAAATTTGGGGTGTTAAAGGAACAATCCCAGAAACATGATTTAGGAGTTGGTTTATTGAGTTTTGCGATGAGGAGCATGGTTTGATCCATGAACCGAGCCTCCAAAAATCTCAGTTCTTTCAACTTTGCAAAGAAGATGAGGTGTTTGTGTTTTATGATTTTGTCCTGGATTTCATTTGATTGCGTCACGCGCCTCTAAGGGCATTCTGGACATTTGATCCCCGTTTTGTTTTATTTGAACATAGACCTCGCCGCTCGCCCATTCGATTGATTTGGCGTCTGTTTATTGGGACAACTCAGTAGCATTGACCGTTGACTGGGCTTTAACTGTTGATGAGGATTTTTGTTATTAGCTGATTGGTTCGTTTTTTGTAAAATTCATAATAATTCATTTATAGCTCAGAAAATTGATATAAAATATGTTTTGGAATCAAAATAATATAAAATATCTAATGGTGCTAATTTTGTCACTAAAATCTATTATTTTAAAAAGGTGATTTTTAATAAGTTTTCCTAGTTGGTCATAAATTGCAAAATTGGTAACTAATAATCTATAATTCAGAAAAATATAATTAAATATGTTTTGAACTTAAAAATATAACCTAAAATATGACATGGTTTTGATAACCTAATTCACTAATATGAAAAAGGCGATTTTAGGGTTTTGAATAATCAATGTAATTCTAACCATAATTTCACATACATGATAATAGGTGCTTTGGAAACCTAGATTTGGATCTAGAAGTGATCTTGTACTGTTAGACTCTGTGAAGAGGTATGTTTGCATCACCTATTATTATTTTTGAGCAATTGACATATTTTCTTTTTTCTCTAGGTGTTATGGACATTAGCCTACACCATGTCTTGTTCTTTTGGAAAATATGCTTCATGTGAAGTACCTTATATTGTTACTAATCTAGTGATCATATTTGGACATTTTCTTGGACTTTTCTTATGCTTTGTTCATGATAGAACTCTATATGATGACATGTAATGTATTTTGCCCACTTATGAGGTGAATGTATATGTTGGTCACTTATGTGGTGACTAGTTTGTATAATCTGACTATACTTTCTACTTGCCTCTACATTAAACATGATATGTGATTTAGTAGCACTAGAGTAGTGTAATTGCATTATTTTTTGGGCAGATGTGTATTTCCTGCTCGGGGTAGTATGCTTCTGTTATTTTTGGGATGGAGGTGGCCCCATACACGGGTTTCAAATTTGTGAGGTTTGGCCCACTTTTATATATATTGGGAGTTTGGCAGTACGTCATTCTCTATAAGGTTTCAAGTTTGTGAGACATGGCCGACTTTGTCTTTATATTTCTCTAGGGCTATGCTTATCTCACATGCATGCAGGATGATGTTATTTTGTGTGCCCTAATCTCATGATATGTGCTTATGTGGCATAAGTTTATTGTTTTATTCGTGGCAAGTATTCTTTTGTTATCATATGATTGCAATTCTTTTTCTCTTGATACCCATTTGGGTGGTCCTTACTTTTCTATGGGAAGCCTTTTATATTTATTGTCCTATATTCCATATATATTGCTCAATTTCCTTTTTAGTTTGCACATACCAGCCTTTACTGATGTCTTCTGTTTTTTTCTCTTCTTGTTGGGGTATGCTTCCAACCCTAGGTGAAGGACAAGGAGGACATGGCATAAAGATATGGACCTAACTTAAGGAGTTAGAGCTTGGAGACAAAGTTGTACTAGTGTAGATTTCCCTCGACTTAGATACTTATCCTGTACCTTTTATGTAAACCCTTCGTGGGAGATTATGATGTTCTTTTGTAATCTTTTAAAAAATTGAATATAGTCAATATTATTCTTCCACTGCTAAACTTTGGTTGTTTTGAATACCATTAATAAGATTTGAAAATTCTACACCCACTCCAACATATCTTTTGGGTGTGTTTGGACTGGAGGTTTTATTCTTCAAATTTTTAGTAGGGAGTGGATCCCCTCTGGGTCCCACTCCTTACAATATTACACCTTCCTAGATAACACATGTACATGGAGTTTCCCAGAGTACTTGATAAATGGGGTTGGGCCCAACATATATGTTTTAGTACTAGTCCACCTTGATAATACAAGCGGTCTAGAAAAATGATTAAAGTGGCATATTTTGCTTGTTAAAGATTTGTTTTCATTGATCTTCATTCTTTATTTCTGTAAAGTTTTTTAAATTATGAAAACCATAAATATATGTATCTTTCTACCCATGTACAAAACACATTGTGTGTTGATCTACTATTTCATGTATGTTTTCGGTTCAGAGCTAGCATGGGAGAAAAGACAAGAAGTGAGTAATGTGCAGGTTGTGCATATTGTGTAAAATAGTAGTTAGCATACATGGACATACATTTGTAAAATTTTATTTCTAATGTGTAAGGTAAACTGTAATAACTCATGTTTTAATATGTACATGTTGATTGTTGAGAATTCTATGGCGTATGTTATGTTTGTAATTCATGTATGCTTTTTCTTTTGCATTGCACTCTGATATGATTGTCTGACATTTTTAGCTTTTGTTCTCTCATGCCCTTAGATTTTTAGAGAAGGTGGAATCAAAGACGTTACAATTGTATAGCAGTTGTTGTCACCTGAGTTACCTTGAATGCAAACTTGATCGAAAACTATGTGTTGCAACTATAAAATGGTCCATCCGGATGAGTTCTCTCCCTCACAACTAGAGAAACTCAACCAACTACCCTCCTTTCTAGTTTGTCCTTAAGCCCTATACCTTCTCCTACCCAAACCCTAGCCTATCGACACCCTATTTGTCTCCTTTCATAACCCTAGCCCTCCAAATGGCTTTGTTGCTCTTCTTCTCTGTGATTTTGGCCCTCCATGGTGTCAAGCATGCAGAAGAGAAGCTCCTCGGTCAGCACCTTAGTCATCCCTCCTTATGCTAGGTCCTCAAGAACCTTTGTCCATGATGGCATCACTTTTATCAACCCTCAAGTTGTCACTATGTACAAAGAATTGCTTCCTAGACCTCCTTTTCCCTTTACACCCTTTCTAGACTTTGGGATAGAGGACCTAAAGATTAAACATGTCTTTCTTGATCAATGTCTTGGTTCACTATGTATTTAATGTCTTTACTTTTCAAATTCTTTCTATAGCAGAAAAGTCATTCATGAGTTCTATGCAAATCTCACATGGAACTATACTATATTGGTGCATCCACCTGATACCATGATCACCTTAAATTCCATGATTGATGGAATCTGAATCCAAATCATAGAGGATTCTCTTAATTCCTATCTTATTGAATCAACTCCATATGATTCTTGGAGGACTACCTATCCCAATCACGTTGACTTGCTTTACCTTGAGAAGTTGTATAAGAGTTTTGACCCTGAATTATTTCTTTCTGATATTCACAAAATCCTGAAGAAACCTAACATTCCCTATAGGAAGAAGGCAAACATTTACTCATCATCCATTGACATCAATACACACATCATTTCCCTAATTGTCAATTGCAATGTCCATCTGAAGAAAAACCAAATGGATATTGTGGAAAATGTTGCAGTTGTTGTATACTACCTTCCTAAGGGGATTAGAGTCAAGTGGGCTCACTACAATCTTCATCATATGACATGCTTTTACTTTGAGAAAAATACCAAGGGCGTGTACTACCTTCTTAAGGGGATCAGAGTCAAGTGGGCTCACTATAATCTTCATCATATGACCTGCTTTTACTCTGAGAAAAATACAAAGGACTCTCATCCACCCTATCCTAACCTATTTTTGGTCTTTTTCACTTTCTTACTCAAAAATCTTTCCTAACTGATTTCAGCTATCCTTCCAGTATGAGAGGTGATTCAATAAGTGAGACCTCTGTAAAGAAGTCTTCAACAACTCTAGCTCTACCACACTTGGTGCCTTCTCCTCTCAAATTGGTCAGGACAACCAGCCCCCTCCTGTACCACCTAGACCCAATATGGATTCTTTATATGTATACAATGCCTCACACAAGGGATACATGATGTACCAGAATGCCTACCATATGTCGGTTCAAGAACACCTTCATCGGGACCTAGTTCACATTATATCAAACGTGAACCTATCATGCCCTTGTCCTTATCCACCTTATCGGTCTTTCTTTTCTTCTATTGACTATGCTACATATGCATATGATTAGTTCAACCCAACATCAATATGCTCATTCCACTACCCACTCTACACCTACCATTGGACCTCCTCTGATCTTGTCTCACCCACCTTCAAGCATGACTGGGTTTCTAGATCTTCCACCTAGTCTAGACTCTACTTCTCTGACATATTTTGATGAGGTTTCTAAGCCTACCTATGACCTGACTATCGTGTTGGTCTCCACTGGTTAGATAACCAAGCATGACCTAAAATATGTATGACTAGCCACGCGCGCTTTTACTCCTACGGATGTCTTCATGGTGGAGGAAGAGTACGGCGGTGATGTTGAGGGTGGTGAGGAAGTAAATGAGGAAGATGTTGATGATACACATGTTTCATCCACATGACCAGAGTCAAATAGTGATTATGACTATGACCCGGTCCAGGACGACCCGGCTCAGGATGACTAATTTCTTAGAGTGGTCGTGTACTTGTATTTTGTGAGCTTAGCATGTATTACATGGGGCACCTTTATCTGAGGCTGCTAATTACTTTTTATGTCGGTCTTTGTAGTTTTTTATCCTCATAGACCTAATTTTACTTTTTGTAATCATCATCTCATTTACTTTAACTATGGTGCTACACCTTATTCTATAATTTTTGGTGTATGCACTCTCATATTTTGATTATGACTAAGTGATATTAGTTCTCTCTCTAGATTTTTGTGTCTTTTTTGGTGTGGTGATTGTGGTTGGATAAGACCTGAATTAGATTTTTTACCCCCCCCCCCATTTTTGATATGAAAAATGGGGATAAAAATGTTGGTTACAAATTTAAAATGATCTAACTGCATATCTTTTTGCTTATGGAAAATTGGTTGGTATAGCATATATATATATATATATATATATAGAGTCAGGCTAGAATACACTCGAGTGTATCCGGAGCGGAATACACTCAAGTAGTTTTCCATGATGCAATATTTTTTTTTAAATCTAATCCATTGATCTTCTTAAACAATTTTGAAATACTTAAACATGCATATCTTAAACATATATGTATAATTTGAAATTGTATTGTAAAGTGATAAAAAGTATTTCTTGACATATCTTAAACATGCATATCTACACTCGAATGCATAATTTGAAATACATATATATATATATATATATATATATATATATATGTATGTATGTATGTGTGTATGTATGTATGTATATATGTGTGTCTATATATATGTATGTATATATAGGGTGTTCATTCAATACCCACGTGGGTAGCCTGATTTTTCGCTACCCACACATCCAAAAGTGTAACTATATGGTACACAAAAGTAACTCTAAGATCAAAAGAGTAACTATATGACTAAAAAAGTAACTGCGCAGAAAATATACAGTCTGTAAATATATGGACATATTTTTTTATTTTGGTGGGACAAATGATATTATTTTTGGATAAAATTTTTTGGGGAGCTAGATAAAATGCTCCTCTACAATTGTGAAAAAAATAAAAAAAAGTGACATGAAGGGTGTGCGGGTAGCTACCCGCGCGAGTATTTAAGATGAACCCATATATATATATATATAGACATATATATATATATATATGTGTGTGTGTGTGTGTGTGTGTTTCTGTGTTGTGTGTGTGTGTGTGTTGGTTGTGTTTTTGGAAGAACTAACCATACATGTTATTATAAGCATGAATTGAGGTGGACCGATTGCTATCAAATATTCATGTATCCTCATAAATTTAAAAGTTAAAGTATCTACAATTTCAACTCTTTTCAATATGTTTAGGAATGGTTAGTCGTCTTCAAAAAGGGGGGAATGTTAACCTAATAGTTATACAGTGTCCATATGTTGTTGATGATTTAACCATTCCATTCATTTGTATCTAGTATGTCTATCTGAGATCAATTTTAGATATAAGATATATCAGGGGATGAAATTAGCAAAGCCTAGTTTGCCCAAAAACAAGTCAAATTCAACAAAAATGCAAGAATTGAAGAACATATAGTATTTCTACTAGAAGTGTGTTGTACATCATTTATGTTGAATGTATGACTTGTAACTAATCTTAATAAAATTTAGAGAACTTAAATTGAATATTTATACACTTTTGGGGTACTTGTCATAAGCCTTCATAGGGAGAAGTGTCAGTTGAGTTTCCCCTTAGGTAACTCGATTGACAGCCATTTTAGGCTTTTGACGGAACCCATTTTCGGTCGAGTTTTCCCTGGGGTAACTCGACTGAGATCTTAGCATCTGTAGAGCTAATTTAGCTATTGGTTGAGTTTCTTATCAGTTAGAAACTTGACTGACAACTGTTATTGGAAAGATAGTGAGCATTGTCAGTCGAGTTATCCAAAGGTGGCTCGAGTGACAAAATTGTATTGTAAAGTGATAAAAAGTATTTCTTGACATTTAGAAGGTTGTAAACTTTAAAAATAGATCTATTGCAGCCCCCTAAAATGTCTAGAGTTCAATCCAAGTGTTTCAAGTAGCTAGTAGGCAACCTCAACTATAAAAAGGACCCTTCAACTTTGTTCCATATCAGTCTTCTGTGATCCCTTGATATAGTTGAGTGTTTAAGTCTTCAAGATCCCATAATTCCCCTTGATCTTGCTTACTTCTCTACATATAATTTGAGTGAGTTAGGAATTTTGTAAGAGAGCTTCTCTGTTGTACACTTGTTAAATCTCTTAACTCTCCCTCCCAATCTCTCTCTAGAAAAGTGGTGTTTTGAGGATTGTTTCCTTGAAGAAGGAAGTGGTGGATGTAAGGTTGAAGGTCTAATACAAGAATGGTTAAGTCCTTGAATAAGATCAAAGATTCTTGGTATGTAGATAGGTAAGACCTTGGAATGGTGTTTGTCTCCTTGGTTTGAAAAGGAATGCTATTTTAGCCCTTATTCTTGAAAAGGTGTTCGTTTGTTGTAACTCTTCTTGTGGAATATAAAAAGTGAAACAATGTTCAAAATCCTAGAGATTCACCCCTCTAGATAGTGTGTGCACATCTCCTAGTTTAGTGGTTGAAACCACTACAAATCTTAGTCATATTTGGTGTTTTCTCCATCTCTCTCTTCCAAACTTTTCATACTTGCAATATCCTTTCAGAAAATATCTTGAAGGTTCAATAGGTTTTGGTTAAGTAGTTTTATCTCTATTCACCCCCACATCTAGATCCCATAGATCCAATAAGTTGTTGTCCTTAGGGTGACTTTTCTCTCTCCAAGAGGGAGAACTCTTAGACAGCTTGTCTTACAATGTGTGCATCTTCCCTCGGATGCCCACACCTTTATATAGGAGAGTCATGAGCTTGGATTTCTTAAAAATCAAATATCATACTAATAGAAACTCATAATTGGAATCAAACTAGAAAGATCAAATAGACTTCCCAGTCGTCTGGTTCATTAACGAATCAATCAACTAGACCATCCAGTCACCCAATTTTGTTAGTCAGCAAGTCATGTTCCAGTTTGATGTGCTCAATTTGTTTCTAAATGAATTGAATCTTTCTAGTTCTTGATCAACCCTAATTTCACCCAAATTCTAGAATGGACTATCTAGTCGTCTGGTTTGTC
The DNA here is from genome assembly GCA_963693085.1 of Alisma plantago-aquatica. Classification (NCBI taxonomy): domain Eukaryota; kingdom Viridiplantae; phylum Streptophyta; class Magnoliopsida; order Alismatales; family Alismataceae; genus Alisma; species Alisma plantago-aquatica. The sequence goes on along the minus strand of OY856411.1, from coordinate 455,819,898 downwards.
ATTTATATAATTGGTGATTAGATGGCAATTGACATATAATCCACCCAGCTAATTCATACCATCTGAATGGTTGACTGGCTTTCCCATCCACTTGATTGGGTAGATATCAATTTGTACATGATTTAAAATCTTTATAATCATATTTATTATTGTGAACTTCAATAGTCATTACAGTGACTTTAGGTCTAAGGATCAGAGTCACCATTATCATATTGACATGACTTCAATTGCCATGACATGGCTTCCATGTGTCATTGTAACGACCCCGCCTCCTGGTAACCCCCCAATTAAGGGAGACTCGAAGGTCAGAGCCGTTATTCAATTAACAGGATCAAAGGTTCGACAAATAATCAATAATAATTATGAAATTCTACTACTAAACTGAAAACTGGTATAAATAAAAACTTTACGTACCCTTTAAAAGTTGGGATTTCTAAACTTCTATACTAATCTAACTAATCCTCTTGTGTACGTTATTTCTCATTTAGCTCCACATATGCCACTTTATTATTTGTCTTTTCATTTGTACCTAAAACACCAACAAACAAAACGTCGGTCAGCAAGAAGCTGGTATGTGGGGGAAACAATAATTGTGCAACTATGTTAACAATGTAGTCAACCAAATATCATTTAACATCCAAGATTACATTTTAAGCAATACTACTCAATCATTGCCTATCCCATATCTCTATACCGTCCCTGCAGTGGACATGGATACTACCTCTATCATATGGTAGATCCTTACCCCCATGGCCCTACCACACAGGTAGCCAATTCCTAGGGTTACGGAGTCGCATGGCCCCACCCAAAGGTAGCCCAATCCCTGACTCATGATGACTTGATGGTCCTACCCCATTGGTAGCCATGTACTAAGTCATTCAATGACCTGATGGGCCTACCCCACTGGTATCCATGTACTAGGTCAATCCATTAGGTTACAGAGGGGACTAGGATCTGAGCTAGTAGGCACATCTCTTATGTGATAGTCATATTCACATTATAATTTGCATGAATTAAATGCAACCAATAGTTTAATTCAAGTTATCGATAAAACATCGAAAATCCTCGAGAAACTAGTTTAGGATATTCATAGGCGTAACCACATACCTGTCAAGTTGATGTGAGACAGAAATAATCCAATCAACCAATAGGCAAGCAAGCATTCAATAAGATCCTGAAACAATTATACAATTTCCTTTTATTACTCATGTCATTAAGATCTATTAAATCTAGCTCGCTTCCTAGGGTTTCTAGTCCACTTTTAGGGTTTTCATTGCAATTAGGGTTTCCCTTCATCTTTTACTATTTTAAACCCTAATTTAACACAATTGATCACAAACCCTAATTATCTCAACATCTAATCCTCAGTTTCGGATTTAAGGCATAATTAACCATTAAATAAGTCCATTAAGCCTATTTTATATTAAAGCTACAATTTTCATCCTTTTAATATATAACAAGATCATTATGCTCATTTATCATCAATTCATAGTTCATTATGATTGAATTCACATGTGAACTCTATTTGTCATTAATTCCATCTTGATTCATTCAAAAACCCTAATTTCTATATTAAGGTTATTTATCCACAATTTAGGAACTTTAATGCTCGAAATATCCTAGGATCATTATGTCTCATCTTTATTCACCACTTTGAATAATTAAAGCTATTAAGAGTCGAATTTACCAACATTAGGGTTTCAAGGCCCATTAAAGTATTATTCATGCACATTAAACTCGAAATTAAACTAATTACATGCAAAGTCCATCCTTTTTGTTCTTAATGTTCCCTTTCATAATTAACAGGTTAATATCATCTTTAATCATCAATTAAACCCTATGAATCACATTAATTATATCAAAATAGGGTTTCTTAATCATCTTAACATTAAAGTTAATAACTTTCATTACTTTTCGAATTGTAATTAGAATTAAGCTTCAACTATATTTTTAATGGATTTCCCTCATTTTTCTGAGCAACTTTCATATTTTATGTGTGCTAATCCGAGCTACGAATATTTAGTTACGATATTTGTAAGATTTCACTTACCAGAGCCAATCAGCAAGTGCCATGTCGCCCCCTTCCCATGCAACTCGCTCAGTTGGTTGAAACATAACCAAATTACAAAATTGCCCCCGCGTGATGTCCCGGCTCTTCAAGCCTTGGAAGGGTGTTTTTGTCAAACGGTCTAGATCACCTTCTTCCTCACGAGTTCCTCTAGGCCATCGCACTACTGTCGCCATGGTGATCTACCATCGCCTTCAGGAGGCCCTTTTGAGGTGTGGGAGGACTCCACAAAGGTCCCCAACCCTCCACAGCCCCCATTCGCACGCACCCAAGGTGCAGGTCAAGGCCGAGACTGCCTGAGCGGCCAGATCCAGAGCTGAGAAAGGATCACGTTTGTAGGGAAAAGCTCCTTGGCGGAGGTCGCATTTGAAGAAGGAAGAGGGGGGAGAAGACTCTGTTTCTCCCGACGCCTCCCTGGGAACCAAGAACCTTCGCATAGACCGTCCATGCCGAGTTAGGTCCTCCACGCAAGAGCAGGTTTTTCACGTAAGGAGAGGTCTATGAAAGTCCCACGACCGTAGTTCTTCCATGGTCTACAAGACGCAGAGTTTTGATTCTGGGATAGGGGTGAGGGTTCCTTATATAGGTCCTAAAAGAACCATCTAGAACCATGAAAGGAACAAAACGTAGAGGAGTGGGAAACCATCCCTTCTAGGCAAGACTTTCCTTTGTAACCAATATGCCTCTTGAAAAATGGACGTTTCCATGTGGTCCATATCACTTAGGGTTTGAGAGTCCACATGGTCCCGGTTTCCTATAATTAGTAGTGCCAACGTTAACCAAAGAAAGGATGGAATACAATTCCATCATCCTTTCCTTATTTACAAAGCAACCGCTCCTTTTTAATAATCTCCTTAATAACCCATATTCCTTAGTCATTTAGGAAATCCGAATGTATCTCCTTTATCTCTTTTCTTTTTATTCATTGGGATCCTTGGACCCCAAGAATTATAATATTTTGAAATTCCTTTTCAAGGACCCTTATTATCGTTCTAGATGCATCTATATGCATTATTTCTCATTATCTTGTTTTATTCTTATTAAATATCTATTTTTGAGGATTTCTCTTTATTTCTCTTTTATTTTCCTCATTGGTATTCCTTTTATCATTAGGAATCCTTGGAATACGAAATTCCACCAAGAATAACTCAATTACACCTCTTTTCACTGGTTTTCCACATTTTACCATTGTTTTCAATTTCTTTCTTAATAAAGAAATACTTTATTAATCTTTTCTTTTCTTATTGCTTTTCTTTGCAACTTTGGACTCCTTGGAACCCAAGGAACCCATGTGGCACGAAATCCACCTTTGGATTAAGTTCTTTACCTTCCAGAGGTTTCCACATTTTTCTTTTCTCGATTTCTTAATTAATTGAATTTCCTTGTTATTGGGCCCAATAGCCAATAAAGCCCACAATACAATCATCAAGGCTATTGTAAACGAAATTACATCATTATTTGTCCCATATGAGAGTTTACATTTCTCATCATATGAACCCAAAATTGGGGTTGTAACAGTCATTTTCAAAGTGAGTTTGCCCGGTACAACTTTTCTTTGTCCAATACAAATTTTCTAACAGGTACCCATGTATCTGAATTGATATCCAATATAATGACTATAGAGACATAGCCAACATTCAACATACATACTAGTCTTATATATTATTATTGTCCAATACTATCCATAATAATAGTTGTTTAGGGACATAACAAGATTGGCTACTCTTGAGTATACATATGATCTCATGTTTAGGTCCTAAACACAAACCACTTGTCATAAAGTTAAATTATTACTAGGATTCTACTATATTTATTCATTATCTCAAAGCTGAAATAAACATAATGTGTGCGTAAAAGTAACAGTTTCCTATTATCAACAAGGCTCATCCAATACACCTATTGGGAATTTGTTTGCATCTAGTTCTAGATGATACACCCATCAACACACCCATTGCAGTTAAATATGATGTCTTAAGAAAAAATATGTTTCAATTCATTCCACATAATTATACTTTCTAAGTTCAAATTTACTCCTATATTTTTGTCTAGGAATTAACACAATCTATTACTGCAAATAGTTATACAACCCTCACTATCATAATCAACCTTCATTTAGTATAATCCAAGCGCATGATAACCATAACATCAATAATTTCATGATCATGTGACAACGATATAATTTATTGAACAGCCTAACATAATCCATACGCCCTATTATTAACAAAATGAAAGTCGGCATTCATAAGACAAAACCAAAATGTATGTTAACTAAACAAATACCCACTTCATTAGCCTTTCTGAACACCATTGTGCATGCCATGTAGGAAGATGTTTGGGTAGAAATATGAAGGGTGAACTTATTTCTCTCATAAGTAATATCATGAAAATTGTGTGCCTAAATCTTGATATGATTGTCATGGGACGCAAGTAGGTATATCAAGTGAAACCAAAAACTGGTGGAATTATGGGAAGACTTTAGCCCAGGCTTGTCTTTAAGGGATTTTCTCAAGAACTTTTACCTAGAACTTCATTTGGTAGTGTTTCAATTAGGACCTGAAAAACTAGAGTGACTTGACGTGAGACGAGTAACGAAGGCTTGGGTCTTGGGTTTTCCATCTTGACCCAAAGTAGACCCAAACCCAAAGAACCTGAATTTATTTCTGGTTTGGGTATGGGTTTTCCATTGTCAAGCCACAAAAATGTGGTCAATCAAAATTAAATTAATATTTATTTTACTATTATTTATTCCATATTGTATGCATATAAAATCTTAAGATGTACACACATGTCATTTTTTAAAGATAAATGTGATTCTTGTATTTTGATTTCTAATAGTTTAAAGTCTAGAATCACAACATAAGATTTAGCCAACAAAATTTTCAACAATTTTGGATTTAGCAGGTTTGCATTTTTTAATTTAGCAGGTTTGCATTTTTGTGTTTTCTGGGTTGTATGTATAGTGGGTTTGCATTTTTTGAATTTGGTTAGTTTGTATTTTTGTGTTTTTGGGTTTGTACATATAACATGGGATTCTTGAGTTTATCAAGTTGGACCAAAATGGGAATTTTGTTTGTGAGTCTAGAAGGTAGAGAACCTAAAACTATTTTTGGGTCAAGTTCATATTGAGCATCTTTGGGCTGACCTGAATTGACCTAAAAGAGGACCCGCTCAACCCACACCCAATTTCCACCCCTAGCTTCAACTATAAGAGTTTTCATTTATACCACAACAACGAATAGGTCGTCAGTTCACCAAACGAACATGTGTAGTGCTTTGATAAATGGTGATCTACTTGATATGGATTTACATGAAACGACTATTAGAAATCAAAGTTGTTGATCGTCCATTATATGTTTGCAAACTCTTAAAAGGGCATATATGGTTTTAAGGAGGCCTCACAAGTCTGGTATAATAATTTTCTTCTTTTGTCAAAAGGGTTTCTTACTTATCAAGTCTATCCATCTTTATTCATTTTACAACTAGGCACATCCACATGTTTCTTTTGTTATATGTTAATGTTATCATCGTTATCCATTACATGCAATAACTCTATTATGCTTCATGTGATCAAAAGTGCTCTTCATTCCAAATTTTCTCTATATGATCTATGTATTATGTGTTACTTTTTGCGCTTCAAAGTTTTCATGCTTATATGGTTTACTTATAGACCAAAGAAAGTATACATTTGTTTCTTCAAAAAAACAAGTTTTGAAATGCAAGACTTCCAAACCTTTATATTTCCAAGCTTGAATGATCAAAGGACTTAAAGATTTTCTCTACTCAACTTCTATTCATAGCAATTAATAACCTAAATACATGACAATGATACAGTCTAATCTCACTTTTGATGTGAATATCACCTACAGATTCATCTCTCAACCATATATCACTCACTTTAATCTTGTTAAACAAATTAGAGAATAGTAAAAGGGACTCTTCGGCATGGTATCTAAAATTCTACTTCAAATCTACAGCCAATTCTCTACATCTTGTGATGCTCATGGAGTTAAATTCTCACTTGTTGAGCACTCCCAACACTTGTTACTACTCCTTCCTTTATTCTAGTTGTATCTCTTGGAGTTCTAAAAGGAACACATAGTGGCAAATTCTTCAAGTTAGCTCACCTAGATAACATCTTTGTTCAAAGTTTTAGATGTTCCATAACTATCTCCTATCACCTTATTTTTTAAATATTGGAGCTTTCAACATGTCATTAACCCAATTTTTCATGCTAGAATGAAACATATCAATATTGATTACGAATCACCCAGTGGTGTGGCTCGACAATCCCCAATGAAGGGACCTGGGTTCGACTCTGGGCAAAACCCCTGGGGTCCAACAAAGGCCCCACGTTACTGAGCGCGTTGTGGTGCCCCCAAGTACGTGGTTGGTTCTGGGGTTTACCCTTGGCTAAGTGGGGTCCAATAGTGACCAATCCCAAAAGGGGTTCCTCGTTATCAAAAAAAAATGTCTAAGAGAAGGTTGCTTTGGATCATTCCATTAGTAAGCATGTTCCATCCTCTCATAAACTTGTAAGTAGATTCGCCAAAGCTCTCACAAGGAGTCATTTGAATCTATTAGATATATGGTTGTTGTTGTAGCAACCATTTATTTAGCATGGGTTAAGCCCAATGTAGTGCAGCAAGTACATGTGAGAAAAGTAGTTTTGTCTCTAGTGCAAATGGCAAAGAAGTTTTATCCCATATTGCTCTCTCCTAGAACTTTTGTGGTCCTCATATGTAGGATCACATGGGGCACTAGTGTCCAAGGGGTCCTAGGAGGGAGGTATGCTCACCTCCTTGGTGGGTGGGGTTACCACATCACAACGCACGCACGTGTGTGCGCCACGCCATGCCTCGCCTCACCTGGCCTGGCCTGGCCCAGCCACGCCTGGCCGGGCCGGGCACGGGCTCGGGCTTGTGGCTTGTAGATTGTGGATTATGGAGAATGTCTTCCATCTTTCGGATTCTTTTTGCACTAGGATACGACTAAGTAATTAATTACTCGTGTAATTAATTGGTTCTTTCCTATTCGGATTTTCTAATCCTAACTGGAAAGTATTTCTCTTTGTGGTTTTTATTCCGTAATGTGTACAAGAGCATTCGAGTGTTTGTGTATTACTGGGAATAGGAATAAGGGACGTGCGTGGCTATATCTATACCTCTGGTCCTTAGGGTTAAACACACAACAAATGAACTTCAGCCGCCATTTTTATGTGTGTTTTGAGAGTCCTAATCCAGAGAGAGAGCCTTTGTTCCCGAGCCGTTTCATATAGTTCGTCTCCTGTGCGAAGAAGTTTCTCCTTCTCGTCACCTAGACGCGACTGTCAGGTGGAGGTTCCTATGGATGTTGTGCTGCACTGGTGGTAGTGCGATGAGACGACGTCAAGTGTGAGCGAGACGTATCTGTTTCAGGTTTGTGCCAGATCGAGACTGGAAGAACGGTGCCTATCCGTGAGGATTGTTGGGCACTGATTTCTTTAAGTATCATGTTTGTTTCTCAACGAATGATCTGGTTTGTGAATTCTGACTTTTATTTTTGTTCTCCTGCTCTGTTTGATCTTTGTTTATTATTTGAATCTGCCTGCAATTGTTAATTAATTTGCACTTGTCATTGTTGCATTAACGACGTTAATAAATATTAACAACAGTCTTAAAGAAATCAGCTTTCTGTCGTTAATTAACAATGGCCGGTCAGGGTAGTTCGGGAAATAAAATTGATACCAGCAGTATGCCTGACAAATTTATCGGTACCAACTTTGCCCATTGGCAGAGTCAGATAGAAATTTGGCTGAATATTGTGGGTTTTGATCAGTACTTAGTAGAGATTGAACCTAAATCTGATGAAACGATTCCCGATAATGTAAATATAATTGCTAATTGGAAGAAGGGTGATAAAATGTGATGCGGTTTGATTATGTTTGATTTAAATAACAAACTGTATGATTCTTACTCAAATCCGCTAGTCACTACATCCAAGGTTTTGGGGGAATTGTTGATTAAGAATTTTAGTACTAAAAATCAAGGTGGAAAAATAATGCGTGTCTAAATTTCTTAAGTTTCAGATGGTTGAGGGTAAATCATTTTCTAATCAAACACATGATCTACAACTCCTAGTTCATGAACTCTCATATGACAAGATGGTATTGCCTGAGAAGTTTGTTGTTATGTCTATCATAGAAAAATTCCCTAAGTCATGGGAATTGTTTGGTATGTCTCTGAAGCATCGCAAAGGGACACACACAATGGAAGAACTAATGATGGATATTAATATACAAGAAGAACACTTAAAGGAGAAAATGGTCAAGGTGCCTACTGATACAAATCCAACTATTAATTTTACATCTGTGAAAAACACCAAAGATAAGAAATCTAAGAATGCACATAAACCTAAGGCAAAGATCCAAAAGAAACCGAAGAACAAACCTTGTTGGACTTGTGTGTAACATCCCTGACCTGGGTTATGCTTTAACTCTAGGAGTTTTGCTTAATAAAGTTGATTATATTCTTGCTCTTATCTCTTGAAAAGTAATTAACGATCAAGAGGAACTTATATTTCAATTTTAGTCCCTTTTGAACAATGTTGAAAACAATGTTTTGATTTTTGTGGACTAAAGTGCAATTTACCCAAGTTGAGAGGTTAATTTGAAAATGTTACGTGATAATATGTTCCTCATATGTTTAATCATCATGAGAATGAAGATGATATAGAGGAATGGCTTGGGAAAAGCCTGAGTACCAAGAAAGATATGATAAAGCGATGTTTGTGCCTTAAAACCTAGTTTTGGGGTAATGTTCAATTTACCCAAAACCTAGGATTCAATATGCAAATTTTCACTTCAATAAGGTCCCTAATAATTCTTTACATATTTTAGAGGCAATAAAATGAGAGGGGCATATCATTTGAGCTACTTTAAAGGAGAGAGAATCTTGATATCAAAATAATCAAGATTTAAGCATAATTGAAACCCTAATTCAATTTAATGCAAAAATAATTATATTGATTGGATTGCCTTTGAACCAAAACTATAATTGTTGAGTTTATATATGTGTGTACGTCCTTGTGCCTTGCAAAGGCAAAGGAAATATCTATGTGAGTGGAGTACCCACTCACGTTAAGAAAAGAAAAAGAAATATCCACTAACTTATGGATATTAATATTATAAGGGTTAAGGTGCTTAATTCCTTTTCCTTTAATTCATGAATAATGGAGAGGAATTAGTAGGTGAGAATGATATATTTTCATGCAAGGAATTTAAGGGGAATAGGTGGCACTAATTTTGGAATTAAAAGATTTTTATAAGGCATTTTATCTCTCATTGTTTTCTTATAAAAACACCTTTTTCAACTCAATTGAGAGGCTTTTTCGAATCCACTTCTTCTCTTTGCTTGAAAAACGACCAAGGGAGCTTTGTAGGATCAATAGGACGACCCACAACCTGTTGGTAAGCTTCTTGACTTCCTTTCACCTTAATTCCATGGTGGAAATCGAGAATCAATGCAAGATTTCTTCTTATCTCGATCCCATCTTCAATTCTAACCATTCCTTTTCACTCAAAGCTTGAGGACGAGCCTTGGGATAGTGAAAGGAGTTGCATCCACCATTGTTGATGTGAACCTTGGAGCTTTGAAGTTTCAATTGAAGGTGGGTTATATTACTTGAAACCGTATTCATTGTTATTAAATTCAAATCCTCAATTCAATATGTTCGATTGTTCTTCTTGAAATTCCTTTGATTAATTGATGAAACTACCATGATAATGGCAGTAGTTTTCGATGGACTAAGGCTTGATTATGACCTGATGGTCAAGCTAACTTGGACCAAACGGTCTTGAGACCGTTTGAGTCCAAACGGTCTTGAAACCGTTTGGGATCAAATGGTCTCAAGACCGGTTGGAGACCCAAGGTTGATTGTAGTTGATGAGTAAGATCCAACGGTGTTGATTGATTGAACATTCAATAGCTCAATTGATGGCCAATTCGACAAAGCAATCCCTAACTCAATTGGTTGAAGGATACCTCAATTGATCCTTTTGGTTTTGAGGCTGGTTTGGCCAAACCATCTTGAGACCGTTTGAGTCCAAACAGTCTTGAAACCGTTTGGGATCAAACGGTATCAGGACCGTTTGCAGTGAAAAAGGTCAAAACTGATTGAATGATTCAAGGTGATTAAATTGATTGGAAACTTAAAGTAATGGTTGATCCATTGATCTAATGGTTAATTATGATGATTATCAATGATAGGTACAAAGGTTGACACCCTAAAGTACCTAGATGGTCAGTAACCTTAGAATGATTGACCCCAAAAGCTTATAGAAGCAGTAGCTCAATACACTATGTCAATCATAGTTGTATGTACTTGATTGAAGGGTTGATGTAACATAATCAAGTTGAGAGGATGATAGAAAGGAATTCATACATGAGTATTAATTATGTGATGAATAGGGTATGATCCTTAGTTAAGAGATCATGAAATCCCTAATCGATAAGACTAATGAACCCTAACCCTAATTCAGGGCAATTCTGAGTGAAACTCTAATTATGGGTAATTGAATATAAAACCCTAATCTTGGGAAATATGGTGATAAACCATAACCCTAATCTGGGTAATGGGGTGAGTATCCCCAATTGACCTAAAATGGGAAACCCTAACCCTAGTGAGGGAATAGTGGTGTTACCCTTGAATAGTGATGCTATATTTGTTTTGCATGGTGCTTATATGAAATTGATGTAACTGTTATCATCTGTACTAACCATGCAGGTATCATGAGATGATGAACATAGCCAGGTACGAGCTATGATGTTTTATTTGTTAAGATTTTTATTGGGCCTTATGTGCCATAATATGCCTTGTTGCCTAGTAAGAGGTAATAAGAGAATTAATGGGCCTTAAGTGCCATGAGAGATGCTTGTGTAACAAGTACCATGCTTACCTTGCTCAGATGACCTGAAGGTGATAGTCACCTGAAAAAGTGGTAACAATGCTCAGTGATGAGTTAAGGGTTTGAATACCCAGAACCATATGATTGTGGCATTGAGTTGTGAAGGGATGAGTATTCCCAGTATTGAAATGAGGGATTGAGATCTCAACATCTTATAAAGACTGAGAAGTAACTGATGAAAATAGTATATGTTTCTTTGTAAGCATTTGTCTTAATAAGTTATGTTTGAAAACTTGACTGATGCTAAAAGAATATGATAATGTACCTAATTAATCAAGTGAAATCTTTTCACGTAGTGCTCTGACCATAGATCCATCATCGTCAGTAGTTGGTGATGGTGAAACAGGTTTTCCGACGGGATCTCCTAGAGTTCGCATATTATTGAATATGTGGGGGTCGATGGGAGAAAATATATGTACGTCCTAATGGGGGAATTGATTGAAGGTAACCATTAAACCTCTCAATCCTTCATTATATGTTCCGGGATGGATGTATCACAAATCTCTCGATGTTGTTAATGTCGGATCGATGGAGGTAAACATGAAATCTCTCGATTGCGAAGAGAGTGCATCCACTGCTATAGCTCTATAGTGAAGATGCCACTATACCCTGGCAAGCTATGTAGCAGAGACACAAGATGTCCTACATATGATCTCGCACTGACCGAGATGTGGGAGGTCATGGAAGTCGGCTCTTCCATTGACTTTGTATGGTACCGATTTCGACTTCGCAATGGTCGGTTGGAGTATGAGCGGTATACCTCATCTCCTCAGAGCTTACGTATGTTTGTAAAACATAACCAGTCGTGTAGCGTATTTGCATAATATTGAAATACGAGAACCACTGGTTGATGTTATCTTACTTAGCATGTCCTTGATATATATAAATGTTACTTATGTTCTTTAATTTTGTATTGAATAAGAGACATGCTGCCTTTTCAATTTATAACTGAAATACTTGAATAGGAATGTTGCTCTAATCTGCATAGATATTAATTTATCTGCTACTAAAATATAATATTCCACTGTTAAGTTTATTTCTATTAAACTACAATAATAATGTTTTCGGCAGAGAGTTATATCTCTCGCTGGGGCAATTTTATAATTGTCTCACCCCGTGGGATCCAACTTTTTAGGTAGACGCCGACAAAGAGGTAGGAACCCTACAGTCGAGGAAGAGCAGCAGCAACAACAACAACAGGGACAGCAATAATCCTTAATGTGGAAATATTGACTGTCAAGCTTTGTATATAAAGTCCTATGTGTCGTCTCTGTACTCTCAGGTCCTAGGAGTCAGTAGATAGTGTTTTTATAATCAATCTGAGATTTTGGTTTGAATGCCTCGAGGATTTTGTTACTTGTGCTTTTTAGCAAAGCAATGATGTATATATATTCCTCGAGAAGAGATGGTACATGGAATGTACTTTGTGAACCAGTATGTAAATATTACACTGTGGTTCTTGTTTAAAGAGTTTTCCTGAGAATGGATCTCTTTGTAAATGGTTTTAATTTTTAGTGATTTTTAGTAATCCACTGTTAGTGATCACTTCCGCACTAGTTAATCTTGTTTTTATAAGTTGGATGTAACAAGTTTAGTGGTATCAGAGCTCTAGGTTTGCTGAGTCTACAGAGACATAGGATTCAGGTTGTTGAGTCTGTTCTAGTGTCTTCCAATTTATCTGATAGTGTCTTCTTCTCATATAGGAGAATAAGAACTTGAAGATGTCTGGATCACATGATGAACATGTTGTTGAGAGCAGTGTTGCTACACCAGGAGGAGGTGCAAGGGATCAAGCTAGGGAGGAACTCGTACCTGAGATTCCTCATCTTAATCAAGCTGCATTAGGGAACCCATCCTTCCAAGCCATGTTTGGATAGTTTATGGCAACTATGACTTATATGACAAATAGAATTCCACTACCTACACCAAGGGCACCAGCCCACAATGAAAGGCAGGGAGCTGGCAAGACCTTTGAATGGCTTCGGAGGGTAGGAGCCATGGAGTATGATGGCACAGCTAACCCAGCAGATGCTGATTTATGGTTAACTGAGCTGGAGAAAGCCTTCAGAATCCTTATGATTCTTGAAGATGAGAAGGTGAGACATGTTGTCTACCTATTGAAAGGGAGTGTTGGTCATTGGTGGACCATCGAGGAAGGCTGTAATTGTTGGTATATGTATGCCCGTAAAGCCATCCCAAGTGATTGCATGGAGTCGGATATTAATTAATCAATTAATGCAATTATTTGGTTAATTAATGAATTCCAGAATATTCTAATTAATCCACGGGCATTTTAATTAACGCAACGTTTCTGTTTACCAATGGGTTTAGGAAACCCTATTTCCCTTTGTATCCTGTTTAAAGGAGGATTGACGGCCGATATCTATATAAGATAGAGAGAGGCTTTTCAGTTTACGCTCACGCACGTAAACCCTAGCCGTCATCGTCCTTAGGAAAGAAAGGAGAGCAACGCGCCACTAGCACGCCGCCGCAGAGACATACTCCTTCCCGCCGGCTTAGGAAGCGCGACGTGGAGTTCCGTCCATCCGCGTGGATGAAGTAGAGACGCAGACACATTGACGCCTGCGTTCGGAGGACGTCGATGACCACCTGTACGCGCTACGAGCGGCGGACATCACTGCCGCAAAGAAGCGCCGCCGGATCAACCTGCGACTGCGAACAGGAGAGAAGTTCCGTCCGTGTCGACAAGAAGCGTTGCACCGTCGTGCAGCGGGACATAGCCGGACTTGCTCCGCAATAAGGTATATCCCACAAACGATCCTTCCAAATACGTTGTTGTCGACGAGATCCTGTTTCGGGTTGTGTGGATTTTATCGCTTCTGCCGCGCATGTTTTCTCCACAAAACCCAACAGTGGTATCAGAGCAACGTCGATCTACGGCGTATTTAGATTCGTTTTGATATGATCGAATCGTTGTTTACTGTTTTTATGTTGCATACGATGCGAATTAAACCTGTTAATGTGCAAATCTAAACCTAATTCCACATACGTAGCAGGCTATTGTTTTTGACGCTTTGGACGGGGTCGACTATGGAAAATAGTGATTTTCCTAAGTGCACGGAAGTAAAATTCCGTAGACCTTTCAGGGGCTCTACCCCTGAGACCCCATGAGGGGCGGCCTCCCCTCGACCCCCGCACAGAGGCGCTGCCCCTGTGTACCCCACATTGTCTGCGTGGGAGTCAAATTTTTTAATGGGGAATGTCCCGCATTAAAAGTACTGCAATGTTAATATGTATATACGTATATGTAGATATACCTATGATAGCATACACGTCGCTTTTAAAAATTGTTTTATGTGGTGAGTGCATGCACGGTTATGGCCTAGTATCCCCTTTTGTGGATGTTGTGAATGAATGTGGATGTCAATCTTGTGGATATGTTTGTTTGTGAATTCTATGGATGTATAATGGTTACATATGGATCCTTTGTATAAAGTATTCAGCTTGCATGTCGAACCTCATCTCTTATTTCAAAGTGTAATTAATTCTTTCCTTTTATATTTGTACTCATATGATGTAATAGAGATAGGATTAGTTTTAGTTTTTGTATACTTGATGTAAGGAGGCCCTTTGAAGATCCAACTCCAAGGAGTGTCCATGGAGAAGCACCATGAAGATCTAATTCCAAGAAGCAACCTGAAGATCCAACTCCAAGGAGCGTCCATGGAGAAGCAACAAGAAGATCCAATTCCAAGAAGCAACTTGAAGTTCCAACCTCACGAAGCATCCATGAAGTTGTTCATTGTAATGTTGATCATTACGTGCTTACAGGTTGATTCACATGTGTTGCATGAGATGCATAATACCATAGGTGGACCGTAATCCTTTGTTGCTCCAAAGGATTACAATAGTATGGACATAACCGATGTATTTGTGTTTGTGATTGCATGTCTATCGTTTGTGGTTGTGGATATAGTAGTATATGATACGTACTATAAGTATGTGGTGTTTGGATATGTATATGTATTAATAAAACCCCTCAATTAATAATATTAAGTTTTAGTTGCCTTCCATAAAGCAACACACATGAAAAGCTTGATCGACTATGTGTGGGCATGCCTCCGCGTGGTACACTGTCTATCTCGTGGAAGTGTGATGGTGGGTGTGTGGGTCTGCCTCCACAGGGTGCACACTCATCGTGTTGGCTTATGGGTTGGACTTAACTAGGGAACATTGATAGGATCAAGTACCTAGAGGCACACAGATGCATCATGGCAAGGAGTTGTGCATGATCATCTATCCAAGAGTTGCATATGATGCAATTGGTAAAAGTTGCCTACCTTAGTATTTGGTCTTTGACGTCGGCGTTGGCTGGGCATCGATCCAATTATTTTGGGTCTTGGATCACTAGAAGGTTGTGCATTGCAATCTTCCGAGTCGATAGTGAGGGATATCAATTTGAATAAAATAGTGGGAGTGTAATTAATTAAAGGCCTAATTAATCTCGTTTATCAAATCTTTACAAGTCAAAATGTTTTGGACTAAATGCAAATTTTTCTTTTGTAGCAATCAAATGGCAACCAACACTCACACTTTCTCATTGTGATCGGTCCTTGAGAAGGACAAACTTACCGGAACCAACTTTCAAAACTGGTTTAGGACGCTGAGAATTGTTCTCACACATGAGCATAAGCTCTATGTCCTTGAAACACCATAGCCAGAGGAGCCCGCCATAAATGCGCCCAAGGCTGAAAAGGATGCTTACAAGAAGCACCTTGATGATGTCGTCGATGTCAAGTGCCTGATGTTGTGCTCAATGAACTATGAGTTGCAAGAGCAACATGAGAACATGAATGTCATGGATATGGTAACACATCTCAAGAACATGTATCAACATCAAGCAAGACAGGAGAGATATGATGTCTCAAAGGCTTTGTTCAAAAGCAAGATGAAAGAGGGAGACTCAGTTGGCACCCATATACTCACCTTGATTGGGTACGTGGAAAGCCTATCCAAACTGGGATTTCCCCTAGGTCAAGAGTTGGCCACTGATGTGATTCTACAATCGTTGCCTGAATCATATAGTCATTTTGTCATGAACTACAACATGAACAATTTTGATAAGCCGTTGTCAGAATTGTTGGGCATGTTGAGGACAGCTGAAGCACAGATGAAGAAAGACAAGCCCAAGTTTGTGATGGTGATCAGCAAGGCAAAGGGAAAGTCAAAAGGCAAAAGCAAGGCTAAGAAAGGTTCTAAAGCCGGGCAGAAGCCAAAGTCATCCGCGCTCAAAGCTAAAGGTGGGATCTCCAAAGAAGGCAGTTGTCACCATTGTCACCAGCCTGGACATTGGAAAAGAAATTGTCCTCTCTACCTGGAGGAACTGAGGAAGAAGAAGTAGGGGATAGAGATCTCCACTTCAGGTATATACGTTATTGAGATAAACTTAAATACTTCTTCATCATGGGTACTGGATACCGTATGTGGATCTCACATATGTTCTAATATGCAGGATCTGATAAGAAGTAAGCCTTTACGAAAGGGCCAAGTCAAGCTGCGGGTTGCTAATGGAGCAAGAGTTGCTGCCACCGCAGTTGGAGTTATTAGTTTATCTTTGCCAACGGGCCTTGTAATAGAATTAGAGAACTGCTATTACGTACCTGCCATTAATAGAAATATTATTTCTGTATCTTGTATGGACAAGAGTGGATTTGAATTTCACATTAAGAATGGAATTATTTCTATATCTAAAGATGAGATCTTTTATGGCAATGCCCCTATGTCTTATGGTATCTACTTGTTAGAACTTGAGACTAGCATATATAACGTAAATACTAAAAGGTTAAAACTTGACAACTCAAACAAAACATTCTTAAGGCATTGTCGTCTTGGGCACATAAACGAGAAGCGCATATCTAGACTCCATAAGGATGGTTATCTAGACTCTTTTGATTTTGAATCATTAGAGACATGTGAGGCATGTTTATTAGGGAAGATGACCAAAACTCCTTTCACTGGACATAGTGAGAGAGCTAGTGATCTGCTAGGGCTCATACATACTGATGTATGTGGAGCTTTTAGATCAAATGCTAGAGGAGGCTATCAATACTTCATTACCTTCACTGATGACCTCAGTAGGTATGGCTATGTATATCTTATGAAACACAAGTCAAAAACTCTTGAAATGTTCAAGACTTTCATGAATGAAGTAGAGAAGCAACTTGGTAAGAGTATTAAAGCACTCCGTTCAGATCGAGGTGGTGAATACTTAAGCCAAGAGTTTGAGGACCTTCTGAGAGACCATGGTATTGTATCACAATGGACTCCACCTGGTACACCACAACATAATGGTGTGTCAGAAAGAAGGAATCGTACATTATTAGACATGGTACGATCAATGATGAGTTCAGCCGAACTTCCAATATCGTTATGGGGATATGCTCTTGAAACTGCAGCATTTACACTTAACTGTGTGCCTTCCAAATCGGTTCAAAAGACACCATATGAGATATGGAATGGGAATCGTCCTAATTTGTTTATGTTAAAGATTTGGTGATGTGAAGCTTATGTTAGGAAACAATTTCCTGAAAAGCTTGGACCCAAATCAGAAAAATGCGATTTTGTTGGATACCCCAAGGAAACTCGGGGATACTACTTCTACACACCAACTGACAACAAAGTGTTTGTTGCTAGGACTGTTGTATTTCTTGAAAAGGAATTTATTTCCAAAGGAATTAGTGGGAGGAATGTAGAGCTCGAAGAAGTTTGAGACCAACAAGAAAGTAGAGAACCTGAGGAGGTACATAAGGAACATGAAGACTCACAAGTTGTGGAATTTCAAGTTCCAAATGTAACACAGGAACCTCGTAGGTCTAGTAGGACACGACTTGAGCCTGAGAGATTTGGATTTCTCGTGACTCAAGACAGTGATGAATTGGGCATAGCAGATGAGCCAACTTCCTATCTAGAAGCTACTAAGGGACCAGAATCTGAGAAATGGCTTGAAGCTATGAGATCTGAGATGGAATCCATGTACACCAACAAGGTATGGACCTTGGTGGATCCACCCGAAGGGGTAAGACCCATAGGGTGCAAGTGGGTCTTCAAGAAGAAGACTGACATGGATGGAAATGTTCAAACCTATAAAGGTAGATTGGTTGCAAAAGGATTCCGTCAAATTCAAGGTGTTTATTATGACAAGACCTTCTCACCAGTTGCCATGGTTAAATCCATCAGGATCATGCTTGCCATTGCAGCTTATCATGACTATGAGATTTGGCAGATGGATGTTAAAATAGCATTCCTTAATGGGAATTTACTCGAGGATGTGTACATGGCACAACCTGAGGGTTTTATCGATCCAAAGGAAGCCAATAAAGTTTGTAAGCTACAAAGGTCAATCTATGGATTGAAGCAAGCATCTCGGAGTTGGAATCTACGTTTTGATGAAGTAGTCAAAAAGTTTGGCTTTAGTCAAAATGAAGATGAACCTTATGTTTACAAAAGGGTTAGTGGGAGCACAGTCGTATTTCTCATATTGTATGTGGATGACATACTATTGATGGGAAATGACATCCCTACTCTTCAGACAGTAAAAGGTTGGCTAGGGAAGACTTTCTCTATGAAGGATTTAGGCGAAGCATCCTATATACTAGGGATTAAGATCTATAGAGATAGATCTAGAAGGCTTCTAGGCCTAAGCCAGAGCACATACATTGACAAGGTGCTAAAGAGGTTTAGCATGGAGGGTTCTAAGAGAGGTAACTTGCCCATGTCCCATGGGGTTACAATCTCTAAAGCCCAGTGTCCTAGTTCATGTGATGAACGGGCACGCATGAGTAAGATTCCATATGCATCAGCAATTAGATCTATCATGTATGAAATGTTATGTACTCGTCCTGATGTGTCGTATGCTTTGAGCATGACGAGCCGGTATCAGTCAGATCCAGGTGAATGTCACTGGACAGCCGTGAAGAACATCCTAAAGTACTTGAGAAGGACTAAGGATCAATTCTTGGTATACGGCGGTGAGGAAGAGCTTGTGGTAAAGGGTTACACCGATGCTAGCTTCCAAATTGACAAAGATGACTACAGATCGCAATCTGGATTTGTGTTTTGCCTGAACAACGGAGCTGTGAGCTGGAAGAGTTCCAAGCAAGAGACGGTTGCGGATTCTACAACAGAGGCTGAATATATTGCCGCATCTAATGCTGCAAAGGAAGCTGTGTGGATCAAGAAGTTCATTTCTGAACTTGGAGTGGTTCCAAGCGCTGGTGATGCAATTGAGTTGTTTTGCGACAACAATGGAGCAATTGCACAGGCTAAAGAACCAAGATCGCACCAACGTTCCAAACATATTCTACGGCGGTTCCATCTCATACGAGAGATCGTACAATGAGGAGATGTGAAGATTTGCAGAGTACCTACAGAAAGCAATGTGGATGACCCACTCACAAAAGCACTTTCACAGCAGAAACATGACGGACATGTTCGATCACTTGGATTGAGATTCATGAGTGATTGGGTATAAGTGCAAGTGGGAATCTGTTGGTATGTATGCCCATAGAGACTATCATTTGATGATTGTAATGGGATAGTATGTAAATGATTTGTAATACTACATTGATCATATCAATAAAGGCAAGTTTCAAATCTATATGTTTGTGTTTTATATTGTGAGATGACCATAAAACTTATAGATGTCTATAGAATAATATACTCAATGACATATGTCTTCGGGTTGATGACCAGAACAGTGAGATCATATGTATGCTAAGAGTATGTATTCTTGTTTTGTCCCTAATCAGTTGTTATTGTGGAAATATCCATAGACATCAATAACACATAAGATTAGAATGTATGTTGGTTGATGGAAGAATCTCATTATCCATGATATGGAGATATCAAACCAAATACATAGATACTTGTTAGAGAACAGTGTATCGGACAGACCCACCTTGAGAGTGACACATGGATACCATGATTGGTAGTTAGAGTCACATCTCATAATGATGGTGGTGATTGTGGTTCTTAGACTTGAAGTCACTACACTTATCACATGTCGTTCGGTGTACTTTGACATCATCCATCGTGGTCCTGAATAAGGATTGCTATAAAGATGGTGCTTGGGTGCACTGTGACACATGGGGATGACTGTGAGTGATGTAGATGGAATTTGTCCTTCCTACGGGAGTTTGATATTCCGGCCACTTGATAAGCGAGACTGAGAAATGCATGGCCATGCTGATGTGAGTCAATATGTGATATTGAGCTTACATATATCTCAGACAGTCTGCTCTAGTTCAAGGAACATGGATTGAACGTTGAAAAGGATAACAATTCCATGACTCGAGTTCAATCCGGATATCAGCGACAAAGGAACTATACAATCACTGTAACACCAGTCATAAATGATAAGTCAAGTTGTTCTCCAACTTCTCCGATTACTTGGGTAGCAATGAAGTCTTGCTAGATACCAATCATTGCTTGTGAAATCATAATATGATTATGGATATCACTGCCAACGTAATTTGGAGCCTACCGGGTCACACGCATAGGATGTGTTGGAATAGGAGTATAATTGTGGATTTGATTGGAATTTCTCCGAATCACATTGATTACTAAAATGTTTATGTAATAGATTAGAATGATATTGGAGTGACTGGCTCTAAGTGCAAGTGGGAGTCTGTTGGTATATGTATGCCCGTAGAGCCATCCCAAGCGATCGCATGGAGTCGTATATTAATTAATCAATTAATGCAATTATTTGGTTAATTAATGAATTCCAGAATATTCTAATTAATCCACAGGCGTTTTAATTAACGCAACATTTCTGTTTACCGATGGGTTTAGGAAACCCTATTTCCCTTTGTATCCTGTTTAAAGGAGGATTGACGGCCGATATCTATATAAGATAGAGAGAGGCTTTTCAGTTACGCTCACACACGTAAACCCTAGCCGTCATCGTCCTTAGGAGAGAAAGAAGAGCAATGTGTCGCTAGCACACCGCCGCAGAGACATACTCCTTCCCACCGGCTTAGGAAGCGCAGCGTGGAGTTCCGTCCATCCGCGTGGATGAAGTAGAGACGCAAACGCATTGACGCCTGGGTTCGGAGGACGTCGACGACCAACTGTACGCGCTATGAGCGGTGGACATCACTGCCACAAAGAAGCGCCGCCGGATCAACCTGTGACAGCAAACGGGAGAGAAGTTCCGTCTGTGTCGACAAGCAGCGTTGCACCGTCGTGCAGCGGGACATCACCAGACTTGCTCCGCGATAAGGTATATCCCGCAAACAATCCTTCCAAATATGTTGTTGTCGACGAGATCCTGTTTCGGGTTGTGTGGATTTTATCGCTTCCGTCGCGCATGTTTTCTCCACAAAACCCAACAGTGATGACCCTAATTTTAGAGTTTTTATACATGATATGATATTTGTGGACAATGAGTGTTCTTGAGGTGGTTGAACTCATTTGAGGAATTAAGTTAGATGACCAGTGTTGTAAGCATGGGCTCAACCTTGGATATACAAGGATTCATGTGATGAGGAACACGTGGTTTAAAATTCCATCTAAATTGGGGCTTCCTATTAGGAAATATAAGAGTTTCAGTTATGAAAGATTATGATTAAATGAGTATCTTGAAACTAGGCCATATACCACTCAAACAAAGTCCAAGCTGGCAGGTTATTATGTGTGTCACACGGCCCATTCAGTCAGAATCCCTGGTCACACTCACAATCCTAACTATTCAAACAGATCCAAGACCAGGTCATCCCTAAGCTCCGCATATGGAGGAACAAAACGCAGCTGAAGCATCCTCTAGATCCGATGAAGGTGGAGTAGTCTGAGTGAATCCCTTGGCAAACCCATGATCTACACAACACTCGAGATAGGTTGAACCTTCACCTGACGCTAGAGACCCACATCACTGAGAGACTAGAATCCTCATATGTACCTTCCCCATCATCCATCCTGGGCCGTCATCTCACGCCATGGTGTCAGCACAATCCAACAGCCACGGTAACCTTCTTTCTAGTACTGCCATCCTCCACCATGGTATTCAAGCAGCAAGCGGACTTGGAGACTGGGAATGCTGGTGACTCTGACTTCCTTTTGGCAGAGAGATTTCCCATCCATGACAGCCATAGCAGTGGAGACCATAGAGGGTCATCTAGGAGTCAGACCTTCCGATGGGTTATCCAAGTTGTAGTCGAGAAAGGAAGCGGCGGGCTACCAGATCTGAGATTCGAGAGGAACCTATTTCTACATATTGACGACGATGAGCCCTGGAGAGGTTGCGCCGTAGATGGTGATCACCCTTATGAGTCGCCCCACCATGGTTACCGGAACCAGTGGATATTGGGGAAGGAGGCAGATCCGAGTGGAGCGATTGATGCAGATTTACCTTTTTTGGAGGGTACTGGAAACATCCTTGAGCCTCCTCATATCCTCTCATAGCATCGGGAGTCAAGTTCGGGAACAGTGCTTTGCCATTTAGATCACAACTCTGTTGCTTCACGCCTCCTCTACCTGGAACATATGGCCGCCGATGGGCTCAAGTCCCTGACGAAACCAACTCCCGTTGTGCCTTGCAAGTTGAAGGCATGTTTCCCATCGTCGAATCACATGCGTGCGACGGTGCTCACACTGGTGGAACAACATCATCACGGTGTCATATACTCCTACAGACTACCACGGCGGTGCCCTCTCAAGATGCTCGACCTGGTAGATCTGGCGGAGGTAGGAGATCCTCCCTTCTATGTGGACAAGCGGCCAGAGGGGACAACGGTGGGTCAGACGTGAATGAAGCTCCTACGTGCTCACGCCATGAAGACAAGGAGGTTCAGGTCATCATCGCTTGCCAAAGTCCCTCTTCCGGACGGTGCTCACGCGAGGTCGGAGCACAGGAGACGTCGCGCGAACCTGGTCACGATCAGGAAGGGAAATTAGATCCCAAGGTTTAAGCGGACCACTTTTGAACCTGGTTCATACCCCAGACCAGCTGGCTCAAGTGCCCTTTCACTGGCCACATGGCGAGTCCGGATAGGCTGCAAAGGTAAATTACCTCAACAAATGTGCAAATCTTATTTAAATCATAGAAAATGCATACATTGGTAGAAAAATACAAACAAAATATCCACAGACTCAGAAAAATGCTATCTTTATTATGAAATCCCTATATCAGTCCTTTGATACACATTTACTGATCCTATATAGTTTAGATGATAATACCCCAATTAGATTTCATTAAATGAAATAAATTGTATACAGTTGACATAAACTCTCAGAAAATTCTTATAGAAGCCTAATGATTACTAAAACTAATTTATGGACTCTGATCTGAATATTATTTCTAAATATTAAGTCTTTTCTCATAAACGCATAATTAGATGCTTTTAGCCTCATATTAATTCTAGAAAATAGATAAAGCATAATAAAATTATGAAAATCAGACCAGACCCTTATTATGATCTCCTGATTAGTAGAAAAATAATAGAAACATGTTTTAGATTATTTGGACCTAGTTTTGGCCTAAACTGTAAACTGGACCTAAATACCATTAATAATGGTGAACCTTGTATTGATGATGATTAATTGTTATTAACCAGGTGATGACCAGATATCTAGATGAGCAAGAATGACTAGAAATCACTGAACTCAGGTACATGGGCTTTATCTAAGTATATGACTAGTTTTCTTGTGTGCAATAGCTATGATGTATTGCTTGTCTTTATTTGAGAATATTGCTTGAATGTACTATGATTGTAGTATCTTTGCCATGTCAATAAGAATAGTAAAGAGTATAGATGGTTTGTAGCTACTAAGTGGATATATGCTCTCTTTCTCTCCCTCAATCCTCTCTCTCTCTTCCTCTAAATATAAGGTCGGCACTCGGTCCCCAAAGCCCAAGGGGCGGGGGAAAATGAAGTCTGACATCTCTATCTCCCCTCTAAATATAAGGTCGGAACTCGGTCTCCATAGCCCAAGGGGTGGGGAAACATGAAGTGTGATACCACTTAGTAGTACAAACGCATCAAAAGACGTCTAAAAATATGTGTTTACCTGATTATCACTTTAAACAATGTTTTCTTTCACTCTTTCTTTCTCAAGTTATTTCAATTATGCAATCATATTAGTATGTATCTTTCTACCCACGTACACAACACCTTGTGTGTTGATTCATTGTTTCACGTATGTTTTAGGTTCAGAGATAGCGTGGGATAAAAGTACATGATGTGAGCAAGTTGTACAGGTTGTTCCTATTATCTAAGATCCTAGATAGCATACGTGAAACAACGAATCAACACACAAGGTGTTGTGTACGTGGGTAGAAAGATACATACTAATATGATTGCATAATTGAAATAACTTGAGAAAGAAAGAGTAAAAGAAAACATTGTTTAAAGCGATAATCAGGTAAACACATATTTTTAGATGTCTTTTGATGCGTTTGTACTACTAAGTGGTGTCACACTTCATTTTTCCCCGCCCCTTGGGCTATGGGGACTGAGTGCCAACCTTATATTTAGAGGGGGGAGAGAGAGATGTCGCACTTCATTCCCCCCCCCCTGGGCTTTGGGGACCGAGTGTCGACCTTATATTTAGAGGAAGAGAGAGAGGATTGAGGGAGAGAGAGCATATATTCACTTAGTAGCTACAAACCATCTATACTCTTTATTGTTCTTATTGACATGGCGAAGATACTATAATCATAGTACATCCAAGAAATATTCTCAAATAAAGACAAGCAATACATCATAGCTATTGCACACAAGAAAACTAGTCATATACTTAGATAAATCCCATGTACCTAAGTTCAGAGATTTCTAATCATTCTTGCTCATCTAGATATCTGGTCATCACCTGGTTAATAAAAATTAATCATCATCAATACAAGGTTCACCATTATTAATGGTATTTAGGTCCAGTTTACAGTTTAGGCCAAAACTAGGTCCAAATAATCTAAAACATGTTTCTATTATTTTTCTACTAATCAGGAGATCATAATAAGGGTCTGGTCTGATTTTCATAATTTTATTATGCTTTATCTATTTTCTAGAATTAATATGAGGCTAAAAGCATCTAATTATGCATTTATGAGAAAAGACCTCATATTTAGAAATAATATTCAGATCAGAGTCCATAAATTAGTTTTAGTAATCATTAGGCTTCTATAAGAATTTTCTTAGAGTTTATGTCAACTGTATACAATTTATTTCATTTAATGAAATCTAATTGGGGTATTATCATCTAAACTATATAGGATCAGTAAATGTGCATCAAAGGACTAATCTAGGGATTTCATAATAAAGAGAGCATTTTTCTGAGTCTGTGGATATTTTGTTTGTATTTTTCTGCCAACATATGTATTTTCTATGATTTCTAGAAGATTTGCACATTTGCTGAGGTAATTTACCTTTGCAGCCTATCGGGACTCGCCATGTGGCCAGTGAAAGGGCACTTGAGCCAGTAGTCTGGGGTATGAACTGGGTTCAAAATTGGTCTGCTTAAACCTTGGGATATGATTTCCCTTCCTGATCGCGACCAGGTTCACGCGGCGTCTCCTGCACTCTGACCTCGCGTGAGCGCCGTCCAGAAGTGGGACTTTGGCGAGTGATGACGACCTGAACCTCCTTGTCTTCATGGCGTGAGCACGTAGGAGCTTCATGCATGTCCGACCCACCGTCGACCCCTCTTTACCTTCTCTGGCCGCTCGTCCACGCGGAAGGGAGGATCTCCTACCTCCGACAGATCTACCAGGTCGAGCATCTTGAGAGGGCACCGTTGTGGTAGTTTGTAGGAGTATATGACATCGTGATGATGTTGTACCACCAGCGTGAGGACCGTCACTCGCAGGTGATCCGGTGATGGGAAACATGCCTTCAACTTGCACGGCACAGCGGGAGTTGGTTTCTTCAGGGACTTGAGCCCATCGGCGGCCATCTGTTCCAGGTAGAGGAGGCGTGAAGTAGCAGAGTTGTGATCTCAATGGCAAGGCACTTGTAACATACCGAATTATGAAATTTTGTCTTTTGACCCTCTTTCCCATCTTTTCCTTTCATTTATATCCTTATTGGCCTTTCTATTTAATTAATGGAATTTATAGTGGTTTAGTGAACATTTATTCACTAATTATACCAATGGAAGGGTTTATGCACAAATACCTCAGTGAAAGCTTAATTACCATAATTAAGTGCTCTAAACCTTAATCTAACTTTTTGATGTGATTTGAAAACATAAAATATGCCACATAACTCATTTTAGTGGTAATATGAAGATAAGAAACTTAATTGGATGAACAATTTAGATAATGGGTTGTTAATGGGCCATATGACATATCTCATAAAAATAAGTCTCAAAAGAGGAAACAAACTTCAAATTCGAAATCTACATATCAAAATTAGCCTACATGTCAAATTTCATCTAATTTGGACAAGCTTGAAATATTAGGATAAGTTTAGGAGAGAGAAAATCAATAAAAGGCATAAGTAATTAATACTGTGATTTTATAAATTCAAAATATGTAAATAAGGGAAATTTTATATTCTACACATCCAAGATAACTTGTGGATGAAGTTTGGTTCGATTTGGATGTTGTTTGTGCAAGTTATGCAATTTTAGGTACATTCTGGACTTTTATGCAATTTACCCAATTGGGAGGTTTTCTTTGCAAATTATCTCCTGAATTTTAATCCTTAGATATTCCCTTACCATTAACGAGATTTGAAACCATTGGAGAACCTAGTTTCACCTTAGTTTGATGGTATTTCTTTCCAAGGGCATTATAGGGATTACCGTCTTTATAAAGATGCTTATCCTTAAAAGTTATCAACCAATGAGGTTATTTCTTTCTTGAAAAATGGTGGGGATTGCCTAGAATAATATATGGGCTCTTAGGGCCGACTTTTTATATTCATGAAGCCTCTATGATCTATCCTCTTGCATGGCCATCAATCCCTAGGCTAAAGACACATGGAAAGTCCCTTAAGACTCCTCATGCTTCACCTCTTTCTAGATATAGCAATGAATACCCCTTCCCAACTCACAATTCGAAAACTCTTGCTGTCCTTTTCTTTCCTCTAGCTTATATAATAGTTCCTTCTGTATTTGGCCACGAAGTTTCTGCCCCAAGGTAATACAGGGAGCCTACCTTGGTGAAGAAGGCTCCTAGGGCTTCCAAATTGCTTTATTAGGGTTTCTAAAGCTCCTCCTTGGTAATTTCGACCAAAACTAGTAAGTTTCCTCCCTTAATTTCCTATTTTCATACTTATAGTCTTCCTTACTCCTTCTTCTAGGTCGGAACCATGACCATACATGGTAAAACTCCACCTAAAACCCTAAAACATGTCATCTCCTTGCTCTTTTGCTAGGGTTTGCACCTCTAAAGTGGAGAAGGTAATCTTTGCTAAAGAAAGGAGCTTGGCTTGGAGCAACCAGACCTTCTAATCTCGGAATCCTTTCTGTTTGAACATTATTAACCTCATATAGGCAAGTTTGGTTAACACCCTTCTCATATATTGCTTAGTACATGCTTAAAACGCATGCTTTTATGTTGAAAATTGACGATTTCCATCTCTTTTTACCATGCTCTTCTAAGGTTTTGATTTCTTGTCATTTTATCTTCTCTAGAATCTCTAGTTTTTTATCTAAGCAATTTAAAACCTGATATTTGTCTAATGGTGTTTTCTCCCTCTCCCTCTCTCTTTAATTATCTCGATCGGTTTGATGATGTGGCAATTTCCTATTAGTCAGTATTGCAAAATTCATATCTTCTAAACCGCTTATCCAAATTTGACAAATAAATATGTTTTGGAATTGGAAAATTAATATATATCTAATAAAAATATTTTCAATGTCTTATTTCATGGTTTTACGAAGGGTGATTTTTGTAAAACGAATTTAATGTATAAAATCCATAAAATTACATCTTAATCATCATAACTCCAAAATTAATATAAATATATGATTTCTTGATCAGGAAAACCTAATAAGATTATTGGTGATGTTTTAAGAGTCTAAATCCTAATTTTTCTAAAAATCTCTAAAAATAGGGTTTCTATATATTAATGTGCATTATGTACTCTAATACATGTTAATACATTGAAAATAGGCAAAGTGGAACTTGGACTCAATTAAAGTGGTGAAAGTCAGTAAATTGATATCAATAAGAGAGGTGTGTGCATTCCTTACACCCTATGTTGGGATAATTGCATCCAAACCCTATATTTCCCTAATGAGGCTTAAATGAACCCTAAATATCCTATTCTTGAATCCTAATGTTGTTCATGTCTCAAATTGGATTATAGTTTCTTCTTGTTTGGGTCTTATACCCCAATGCCATGCTTATTGAATATTATGACTACTCTTTCCATGACTACTTTTCTAGCATGTGGATTTATGTTCTATTTAATTTAAAGTAGCGGTACTTATGTACAACCACCCACAGAGGGCATGTAAATAATCACCCTGGGGAATGTCTTATTCTCCCCATAATATTGTAGGTGACTGGGAATGTCTTATTCTCCCCTCACCTAAGGTTATAGGTCCGGTAGGTGCCTCAACCCTACTTAGTTAGGTAGGCATAATTATCTTACATGCAAATCCTTTTTGATATAATTATTAATGGCAAGTTTCTTTTGAATATAGCTTCATACTCTTGTTATCTTCATTATATGATGAACCCTAGCCTTTTTTTTGTTGTACTTATCTTGATATCCTAGATTAGTTTTGTGACACATACCTTGTTTCCTTTCCCCTTTTGTTGGGTGCTTTCCCAACCACCCAGGTTCTTGTGCTGAGCAAGGAGAAGGACAAGTTTGAAGGAATTCATCTCAGGAGTAGATCTCAAGCTATCTGAAAGGATGTCTAGGTTGCTATAGCTAGATCCTTTTCTCTTATCTTTTTCTTTTGAGAACAATCATGTAATGAACAATGAAAGCCATGTAATATGCTTAGTTCTTTTATTTCCGCTGTTATTGACATTTTGTAATGTATCTGGTGCATGCTTATTTACTTGGAATGTTATACATGCATCCCTCAATATCTTTTGTCCTTCTAAAAAGATGGATGTTTTGTACTTCCTTTAAATTTTAGTAAGGAGGTGATCTTGCCTCTTTACAGCATTGTTACCGAACTCGACTCCTGACGCTATGAGAAGATATGTAGAGGCTCAAGGATGTTTCCAGTACCCTCCAAAATAGGTAAATCTGCATCAATCGATCCACTCAGATCTGCCTCCTTCCCCAACATCCACTGGTTCCGGTAACCATGGTGGGGTGACTCATAAGGGTGATCACCATCTATGGCGCAACCTTACCAGGGCTCATCATCGTCAACGTGTAGAAATAGGTTCCTCCCAGATCTCAGATCTGGTAGCCCACCGCTTCCTTTCTCGACTGTAGCTTGGATAACCCATCGGAAGGCCTGACTCCTAGATGACCCTCTGTGGTCTCTGCTGCTATGGCTATCATGGATGGGAAAGCTCTCTGCCAAAAGGAAGTCAGAGTCACCAACATTCCCAATCTCCAAGTCTGCTTGCTGCTTGAACACCACGGTGGAGGATGGCAGTACTAGAAAGAAGGTTACCGTGGCTGTTGGATTGTGTTGACACCGTGGCATGAGATGATGGCCCGGGATGGACAATGGGGAAGGTACAGATGAGGATTCTAGTCTCTCAGTTATGTGAGTCTCTAGCGTCAGGTGATGGTTCAACCTATCCCGAGTGTTGTGTAGATCATGGGTTTGCCAAGGGATTCACTCAGACTACCCCGCCTTCATCGGATCTAGAGGATGCTTCAACTGCGTTTTGTTCCTCCATATGCGGAGCTTAGGGATGACCTGGTCTTGGATCTGTTTGAATAGTTAGGATTGTGAGCGTGACCAGTGATTTTGACTGAATGGGCCATGTGACACACATAATAACCTGCCAGCTTGGACTTTGTTCAAGTGGTATATGGCCTAGTTTCAAGATACTCATTTAATCATAATCTTTCATAACTCAAACTCTTATATTTCCTAATAGGAAGCCCCAATTTAGATGGAATTTTAATCCATGTGTTCCTCATCACATGAATCCTTGTATATCCAAGGTTGAGCCCATGTTTACAACATTTGGTCATCTAACTTAATTCCTCAACTGAGTTCAACCACCTCAAGAACACTCATTGTCCACAAATATCATATCGGGTATCAAAACTCTAAAATCAGGGTCATCACAAAGGCAAAAGACCCGGTGTTGAAGTCGGATGGAATGAATTTCGACATGAATTTGTTTCTAGATACTTTCCCAAGACATATCTAGATGAGAAGATCTCTCAATTTGAGAGGTTGAGGCAAGGATAGATGAACATTAGCGAGTATGAGGCTATATTCATGGAGCTTTTGCGGTTCTATCCGCATATGGCATCTACGGATGAGGAGAGGATTCAGCATTTCGAGAAAGGTCTGAACGCTGAATTGACCACTCATGTGTCTACTTTAGAGAACCGGGAGAGGTTTGCTACTTTTGTGGAGTCTGTAAGATGAATAGAGAGGTCTGTGATTGAGAAGCGGCAAACCAGTGGTAAGAAAGAGTACACTCAGTTTCAAGGACAAAGGTCTGAGAGTTTCAAGAAACCGAGGTTTTTTGTACCTACACCACCACCAAGGTTTAATACCCTGACGCAGTGGACGTCAAGTAGGGGTAGGGGTCATAGTTTTCCTCCAAGTAGAGCCCCCAGTACAGCATCAGCATCAGTGACAGGACCACCCAGGCAGAGTTTGGGAAGCTACAACTATTTCCAGTGTGGGAGGTCGGGACACTTGAAGAGAGATTGTCTTGAAAGAGTGGGGAATGTAACTCAACCACCGAGGCAAAGTCAACAAGGCTATCATATGCGACAGATTCTGAGTGGTGCTAAAGGACGTGAACAAGCGTCCCAAGCTGATTCGTCGACACCCAACAACCGAGTACAGGGTCAACAACAAGCGAGGTAAGATTCTATGCTATGAATCATCCTGAAGCAGTAATCAACCCTCGGGTTGTGACAGGTCAGATGGAACTATTTTATTTTGATATGTCTTCATCTTGCTTCGTATCTGTTTAAATTGATCTGGGTGCTACGCATTCTTTTATCACTCGAGAAGTGATTCATGACTGCAACATGATTGTCAGTCATAGAGCAGATAGTTTGATGCTAGAAACCCCTTTGCTGGGATCTACAGTGTTGCGGGAGGTGTGTTCTCCCTGCAATCTTTCCTTTTCTGATCATCGCATTCAGGTGGATCTTATACCACTTGAAATGTACGTGTTTGATATAATTCTTGGGATGGACACATTAGAGAGGTATAAGGTTGTCTTGGATTGTGGTTCCAAGTAGGTTGTGTTCACTGATCATGATGACACATGGATCTTTCAGGGAGACAGAAATATTCTTCCAACCTATTTAGTGTCAGCTATGGTAGCTGAGAAGTTGATTAGACAGGGATGCTTTGCATTCTTGTCTCATGTGGTAGATACCACAATGGAAGGTCCTAATCCATCTGAAGTTCCTATAGTTAGGGAGTTTAAAGATGTGTTTCCTGAGGAACTTCCAGGTGTACCACCGTCGTGAGAGATTGATTTTGAGATTAATCTAATCCCAGGTACACAACCAATAGCACAAACGTTGTATAGAATGACACCTGCTGAAATGGCAGAACTCAAGAAACAACTACAGGAGTTGCTTGAGAAGGGTTTTATCCGACTGAGTACTTCACCATGGGGTGCTCCAGTTCTTTTTGTTAAGAATAAAGATGGGTCTATGCGGTTATGCATCGACTATAGGTAATTAAATAAAGTAACTATAAAGAACAAGTATCATCTACCAAGGATTGATGACTTGTTTGATCAGTTGCATGGTGCAACTATCTTTTCTAAGATAGATTTGAGGTCGGGATACCATCAGTTGCATATTAAGGAGAGTGACATACCTAAGTCTGCCTTTAGGACAAGGTATGGTCACTATGCGTTCATAGTTATGTCGTTTGGACTAACTAATGCACCAGCTGCATTCATGGAACTCATGAATAGAATTTTTTAACCTTTTCTTGATCAGTGTGTAGTAGTCTTCATAGATGATATCTTGATATACAGTAGAGATGCTCAACAGCATGAACAGTACCTCCGTCAGGCTTTGACTTTGCTAAGAGAGCATAGGCTATATGCTAAGTTTAGCAAATGTGAGTTCTGGTTACCAGAAGTTTCTTTTCTTAGACATGTAATATCTGCCTCAGGTATTCGTGTTGATCCTAAGAAGGTAGAATCTGTCCTACAATGGGAACAGCCAAAGACACCAACGGAGATACGTAGTTTCCTAGGACTGGAAAGCTATTACAGGAGGTTCATTAAGAACTTCAGTTCTATAGCCTTACCCCTAACTAAGTTGACCAGGAAGGAAGTTCCTTTTATTTGGAATGACAAGTGTCAACATTCCTTCCAGTTGTTGAAGGAAAGGTTAACCAGTGCACCTGTTCTGGTGTTACCCGAGTAGGGAAAGGGATATATAGTTTTCTGTGACGCATCTAAGAACGGTCTAGGATGTGTGTTGATGCAGGATAAACAAGTGATTTCTTTTACCTCTCGACAGCTTAAGAAACACGAGGAAAATTATCAAACACATGATCTAGAGCTAGCTGTTGTGATCCATGCCTTGAAGATCTAGAGACATTATCTCTATGGAGAAACATTCCATATTTTCACAAACCATAAGAACCTAAAGTATATCTTTTCACAACATGATTTGAACATGAGACAACGTCGCTGGATGGAGTTAATCAAAGACTATGATTGTACAATTAATTATCATCCAGGGAAGGCTAATGTAGTTGTTGATGCATTAAGTAGAAAATCAGCAACATCAGCCTTAGATAAAGCACATTTAAACTCCTTAGTGTGCTTTAAAAGAGATATGCTTATCTCCTTAAGGAAAGACAATGTACAGCTTAAAGTGTCATTGTTAGCCGGGTTATTAGCTGAGATGCAAGTGAAACCTACTCTGAGACAACAGATTAAAGAAGCACGGCAAACTGATAATGTGATTCAGTAGATCAGGTTAGAGTACGGTAGTGAGAAACGGGATGGCTTCCATGATTCAGATGATCAAGTAGTCTGTTACCATGGTAGGATGGTAGTACTTGATGCTGATAACTTAAGAAAGTTAGTCTTGGAAGAAGCTCATTCTTCAATGTATGCTATGCATCCAGGGAGTACCAAGATGTATCATAACTTAAAAGATATGTATTGGTGGCCTGGATTGAAGAAAGATGTAGCTGAGTTTGTTATGTGATGTCCAGTGTGTCAACAGGTTAAAGCTAAATATCAAAAGCCCACAAAGACAATGCAACATCTGCCTATACCGCAGTGGAAATGGGATCATGTAACCATGGACTTTGTGGTTGGTTTTCCAAGAACAACCAAAAGCCATGATTTCGTATGGGTGATAGTTGATAGGTTGACTAAGACAGTACATTTCCTTCCTGTCAAAACAACCTATACTGCTGAGAAGCTTGCACAGATATACATAGATGAAATAGTGTGTTTGCACGGGATTCCAGCTACTATTGTATCTGATAGAGGTTCCCAGTTCATGAGTCATTTTTGGGAGTGACTCCATAAAGCTTTGGGTACGTAGCTAAGGTTTAGTACATCCTTCCACCCACAGACAGATGGACAATCTGAAAGAACCATACAAACCTTGGAGGACTTGCTTAGGGCATGTGTCCTTCGGTTTGTAGGGAGTTGGGATCTACACCTGAGCTTGATAGAATTTGCTTACAATAATAGCTATCAGCACAGTATTGATATGGCACCATATGAGGCATTATATGGTAGACATTGTAGATCTCCTTTATGTTGGTATGAAATAGGAGAATATCAAATTTTGGGTCCTGAGTTAGTACAGCAGACAACTGAGAAGATTAAAGTAATACAACAACAGTTGAAAGCTGCCCACGATAGGCAGAAATCTTATGTTGATATGCGTCGAAGTCCCTAAGAATTCCAAGTTGGAGACAGAGTGTACCTCAAGGTCTCACCTTGGAAAGGTATCCTTATATTTGGAAAGAAGGGGAAGTTAGCTCCTAGATTTATGGGGCCTTATCCAATCGATTGAGAGGATGGGAAAGGTAGCCTATAAGTTGGAGTTACCACCTGAGTTGCATAGATTGCACCCAGTGTTCCACATTTCCATGCTAAGGAAATGCCATCCTAACACAAAATTAGTTCTGCACCCTATGGAGGTAGAACGAAATGATGATATATCATATGTTGAAGGACCTGTGTTGATTCTTGATAAAAGAATCAAGAAGCTAAAAAAGAAAGACATATGTCTTGTAAAAGTTCTCTAGCATCACTGTGGCATTGAAGAAGCTACATGGGAACTAGAGGAAGAGATGAGGAGGAAGTACCCTTCTCTTTTCTCTTGATGTTTTTGTTGATGATTTTGGGGACGAAATCCTTATAAGGGGTGGATAACTTGTAACATCCCTGACCTGGGTTATGCTTTAACCCTAGGTGTTTTGCTTAATAAAGTTGATTAGATGCTTTCTCTTATCTCTTGAAAAGTAATTAAGGCTCAAGAGGAACTTATATTTCAATTTTAGTCCCTTTTGAACAATGTTGAAAACAATGTTTTGATTTTTGTGGACTCAAGTCGAGGGGTTAATTTGCAAATGTTACATGATAATATGTTCCTCATATGTTGAAGCATCATGAGAATGAAGATGATGCAGAGGAATGTCTTGGGAAAAGCTTGAGTACCAAGAAAGAGCTGATAAAGCGATGTTTGTGCCTTAAAACCTAGTTTTGGGGTAATGTGCAATTTACCCAAAACCTAGGGTTCAATATGCAAATTTTCACTTCAATAAGGTCCCTAATAATTCTTGGCATCTTTTGGAGGCAATAAAATGAGAGGGGCATCTCATTTGAGCTACTTTAAAGGAGAGAGAATCTTGATATTAAAATAATCAAGATTTAAGCATAATTGAAACCCTAATTCAATTTAATGCAAAAATAATTATATTAATTGGATTGCCTTTGAACCAAAACTATAATGGTTGAGTTTATATATGTGTGTACGTCCTTGTGCCTTGCAAAGGCAAAGGAAATATCTACGTGAGTGGAGAACCCACTCACATTAAGAAAAGAAAAAGAAATATCCACTAACTTATGGATATTAATATTATAAGGGTTAAGGTACTTAATTCCTTTTCCTTTAATTCATGGATAATGGAGAGGAATTCGGAGGTGAGAAAGATATCTTTTCATGCAAGGAATTGAGGGGGAAGAGGTGGCACTAATTTTGGAATTAAAATATTTTTATAAGGCATTTTCTCTCTCATTGTTTTCTTATAAAAACACCTTTTTCAACTCAATTGAGAGGCTTTTTCGAATCCACTTCTTCTCTTTGCTTGAAAAACGACCAAGGGAGCTTTGTAGGATCAGGAGGACGACCCCCAACCTGTTGGTAAGCTTCTTGACTTCCTTTCACCTTAATTCCATGGTGGAAATTGAGAATCAATGTAAGATTTCTTATTATCTCGATCCCATCTTCAATTCTAACCATTCCTTTTCACTCAAAGCTTGAGGACGAGCCTTGGGATAGTGAAAGGAGTTGCATCCACCATTGTTGATGTGAACCTTGGAGCTTTGAAGTTTCAATTGAAGGTGGGTTATATTACTTGAAACCGTATTCATTGTTATTAAATTCAAATCCTCAATTCAATATGTTCGATTGTTCTTCTTGAAATTCCTTTGATTAATTGATGAAACTACCATGATAATGGCAGTAGTTTTCGATGGACTAAGGCTTGATTATGATGATCATCTTAGGCACATATTCCAACAAGTTTCAATTGCAAACGGTTTCAAGACCTTGGTTCAAACGGTTTCACCAAACCGTTTGGAGGTTTGGATCCCAAACTGTTTGGAAGGGTTGACCGTTTGGATGGGTTGACCATTTGAGGTCAGGAACCTAGTACATGCTGGATGATGATCCAATGGATCCAATTGATTAATTCAATGTATGGACAATCCTCCAAATTAGAAACCCTAATTGACTTGTTGAAAGAAAACTCAATTTATCCAAACGATTTCAAGATGACTTGGACCAAATGGTCTTGAAACCATTTGGGATCAAACGGTATCAGGACTGTTTGGAATCCAAACGGTTTCAAAACCGTTTGGAGTGAAAAAGGTCAAAACCGATTGAATGATTCAAGGTGATAAAATTGATTGAAAACTTAAAGTGATGGTTGATCCATTGATCCAATGGTTAATTATGATGATTATCAATGATAGGTACAAAGGTTGACACCCTAAAGTACCTAGGTGATCAGTAACCTTAGAATTATTAACCCTAAAAGCATATAGAAGCAGTAGCTCAGTACACTATGTCAATCATAGTTGTATGTACTTGATTGAAGGGTTGATGTAACCTAATCAAGTTGAGAGGATGATAGAAAGGAATTCATACATGAGTATTAATTATGTGATGAATAGGGTATGATCCTTAGTGAAGATATCATGAAAGCCCTAATCAAGAAGGCTAATGAACCCTAACCCTAATTCAGGGCAATTCTGAGTGAAACTTTAATTATGGGTAATTGAATATGAAACCCTAATCTTGGGCAATATGGTGATAAACCATAACCCTGATCTGGGTAATGGGGTGAGTATCCCCAATTGACCTAAAATGGGAAACCCTAATCCTGGTGAGGGAATAGTGGTGTTACCCTTGAATAGTGATGCTATATTTGTTTTGCATGGTGCTGATATGAAATTGATGTAATTGTTATCATTTGTACTAACCACGCAGGTATCATGAGATGATGAACATAGCCAGGTACGAGCTATGATGTTTTATTTGTTAATATTTTTATTGGGCCTTATGTGCCATAATATGCCTTATTTCCTAGTAAGAGGTAATAAGAGAATTAATGGGCCTTAAGTTCCATGAGAGATGCTTGTGTAACAAGTACCATGCTTACCTTGGTCAGATGACCTGAAGGTGATAGTCACCTGAAAAAGTGGTAGCAATGCTCATTGATGAGTTAAGGGTTTGAATACCCAGAACCATATGATTATGGCATTGAGTTGTGAAGGGATGAGTATTCCCAGTATTGAAATGAGGGATTGAGATCCCAACGTCTTATAAAGACTGAGAAGTAACTGATGAAAATAGTACGTGTTTCTTTGTAAGCATTTGTCCTAATAAGTTATGTTTGAAAACTTGACTGATGCTAAACGAATATGATAATGTACCTAATTAATCAAGTGAAATATTTTCATGTAGTGTGCTGGCCATAGATCCATCTTCGTCAGTAGCTGGTGATGGTGAAACAGGTTTTCCTACGGGATCTCCTGGAGTTTGCATATTTTTGAATATGTGGGGGTCGATGAGTGAAAATATCCATACATCCTAATGGGGAAATTGATGGAAGGTAAACATTAAACCTCTCAATCCTTCATTATATGTTCTGGGATGGATGTATCACAAATCTCCCGATGTTGTTAATGTCGGATCGATGGAGGTAAACACGAAATCTCTCGATTGTGAAGAGAGTGCAGCTGCCGCTGTAGCTCTATAGCGAAGATGCCACTATACCCTGGAAAGCTATGTAGCAGAGATACAAGATGGCCTGCATGTGATCTCGCACTGACCGAGATGTGGGAGGTCATGGAAGCCAGCTCTTCCATTGACTTTGTATGGTACCAATTTTGACTTCACAATGGTCGGTTGGAGTACGAGCGGTATACCTCATCTCCTCAGAGCTTAAGTATGTTTGTAAAATGTAATCAGTCGTGTAGCATATTTGCATAAGATTGAAATACGAGAACCACTGGTTGATGTTATCTTGCTTAGCATGTCCTTGATATATATAAATGTTACTTATCTTCTTTAATTTTGTAGTGAATAAGAGACATGCTGCCTTTTCAATTTATAACTGAAATACTTGAATAGGAATGTTGCTCTAATCTGCATAGATATTAATTTATCTGCTACTAAAATATAATATTCCACTATTAAGTTTATTTCTATTAAACTACAATAATAATGTTTTCGGCAGAGAGTTATATCTCTCGCTGGGGCAATTTTATAATTGTCTCACCCCGTGGGATCCAACTTTTTAGGTAGACACCGACAAAGAGGTAGGAACCCTACAGTCGAGGAAGAGCAGCAGCAACAACAACAACAGGGACAGCAATAATCCTTAATGTGGAAATATTGGCTGTCAAGCTTTGTATATAAAGTCCTATGTGTCGTCTCTGTACTCTCAGGTCCTAGGAGTCAGTAGATAGTGTTTTTATAATCGATCTGAGATTTTGGTTTGAATGCCTCGAGGATTTTTTTACTTGTGCTTTTTAGCAAAGTAATGATGTATATATATTCCTCGAGAAGAGATGGTACATGGAATGTACTTTGTGAACCAGTATGTAAATATTACACTGTGGTTCTTGTTTAAAGAGTTTTCCTGAGAATGGATCTCTTTGTAAATGGTTTTAATTTTTAGTGATTTTCAATAATCTGATGTTAGTGATCGTTTCCGTACTAGTTAATATTGTTTTTATAAGTTGGATGTAACATTGTGGATAGGTTGGCCACTGGAAAAAGTATTGTCCTTCTAAGAAGGCAAAGAAAGATGCCACATATGAAACTGAGGAGGTTTTGGTCAACATGATGACTACATCATTGAATCTCAATGATGGGTACATGTCTATTAAACCTGAAATCCTTTCTATTTTTGAACCACTTTATTGGATAATTGACACTGGGGCTAATGTACACGTGTGTGCTGATAAATCCTTGTTTGTGTCTTATTAGGCCTCTCGAGGTCGGTCTGTGACTTTGGGCGATTCCAGCTCTGTAGAAGTCAAAGGTGAAGGATGGGTGGACTTGAAGTTCCCTTCGGGGAAGGTTTTGACTCTTAACAGGGTCAGACATGTTCCAACCATTTGACGCAATATCCTTAGTGGCGTCATTTTAGTTGGGGAAGGTTATAGAGTAGACTGCAAATGTAATAAGGCTATTATTACATGCCTTCGTGATTCTTTGTTTTTTGGCAAGGGGTACTTATGTGATGTGGAGAACTTATTTAAGATTCATGTTGAACCTATTTCAAATTCCATTTTAAATTTGAATGATTATAGTTCTGTTTGCATGAATCTTGTTTCATATGATGTATGGCATTCACATTCAGGACATGTTAATGTTGCCTCAATGAAGCATATGATGAATCAAAATTTGATCCCTAAATCTGAAATTAACAACAATAAATGTTAAATTTGTGTACAA
Source organism: Alisma plantago-aquatica (assembly GCA_963693085.1). Classification (NCBI taxonomy): domain Eukaryota; kingdom Viridiplantae; phylum Streptophyta; class Magnoliopsida; order Alismatales; family Alismataceae; genus Alisma; species Alisma plantago-aquatica. The sequence continues at coordinate 455,780,615 of OY856411.1, read as the reverse complement.
GCTAAACTGCCTAGCAAGCCTTTTCATTCTGTGAATAGGAATTTAGAAATTTTGGATTTAGTGCATACAGATATCTATGAATTCAATGGTGTTGCTACGAGGGATCAAAAGCGTTATTTTATAACTTTTATTGACGATGCGAGTAGATATTTTTATGTCTTTTTACTTAGAAGTAAAGATGAGGCATTGGATAAATTTAAAATTTATAATAAAGAAGACAAAACTCAACTAGTAATGTACTTAAGCAATTAAGGTCTGATAGGGGAGGAGAGTATACTTCGAATTTGTTTTTAGAATTTTGACAATTACATGGTATAGTTCATGAGGTCACTGCTCCTTATTCACTACAATCAAATGGGATTGTTGAACATAAAAATCGAACCTTAATAGATATGGTAAATACCTAACTCCAAACATCTGGATCACCCAACTTTATGTGGGGGGAAGCTTTGAATATGGCTTGCCATATTCTGAATAGAGATCCTCATAAGCATTCAGAGAGTAGTCTGTTTGAGTTGTGGAGAGGAAGGAAACTGAGCCTTAAATATCTTTGAGTGTGGGGTGCCTTGCTAAGGTACTTGTCCCTGAACATAAAAGGAAGAAAATAGGATCGAAAGCGGTTGATGTCATATTCTTGGGTTATGTAGAGACAAGCTATGCTTATAGATTCCTGATTGTAAAATCAGATATATCTGGCATTGAGGTCAATACAATTGTGGAATTATGTGATGCAACATTCTTTGAGGATGTATTTCCTATGAAAATTGGTGTGCCTAATGAAGTATCTCAAGAAGATTCATTTACCACAGGTTCCATTCCTGAGCATGTGGAAAGGATGACAAATGTGGGGGGCAACTCAGAACAAGCTATTTCTGAATCTGATGATTCTGAAGAAATAGTTGAACCAAGGAGAAGCAAACGGCCTAGGACATCAAAGGACTTTGGAAGTGAGTTTCTCACTTACAATGTTGAGGATGATCATGTTACTTTCAAACAAGCTATGGAATCTCCAGAAGCTAAGTTTTGGAAAGAAGTCATTAATGATGAAATCCAATCAATTCTCTCGAATGGAACTTGGGAATTGGTGGATTTGCCTCCTGATTGTTCTGTAGTTGGTTGCAAAAGGATTTTTAAGAAGAAACTTAATGCATACGGGACAATCAATAAGTATAAGGCTAGGTTAGTTTCTAAGGGTTACACACAAAGGGAAGGAATAGATTATTTTGATACTTATTCACTTGTTTCCCGTATGACCACAATCTGAGTGCTTATAGAATTGGCTTCCATTTATAATCTCTATATCCATCAGATGGATGTAAAGACTATTTTCTTACATGGTGATCTTCAGGAAGAGATATATATGGAACAACCTGAGGGATTTGTGGGTCGTAGGAATGAGTCCAAAGTGTGTAAACTTGTTAAGTCGTTATATGGCTTGAAACAAGCCCCTAAGAAATGGCATGAGAAGTTTGATTCTGTGATATCATCATTTGGCTTTGTTGCTAATGAATTTGATAAGTGTCTCTACTGCAAAATTGTCAATAATGGATTCATTTTGCTATGCTTATACGTCGTTGATATCCTTCTTTTTTGTTCCAATATGAAAGTAGTAAATGAGACAAAGTCATTCTTGTGTAGCAAGTTTGAGATGAAGGATATGGGTGTCGCTAATGTGATTTTAGGGTTTAAAATCATTAGGTCTACTTATGGTATAACTCTCTCTCAGTCTCACTATGTTGAGAAGATATTGGAGAGGTTTGAGTATACATCACGTAAACCTTTTAAGACTCCATATGAATCATCCAAGCCCTTGTTCAAGAATGAGACTGGGGTTCCAGTGTCTCAATTATGGTACTCTCATATTATCAGAAGTTTGATGTATCTTATGAACTGTACACATCCAGACATTGTGTTTGCCGTGAATAAGTTAAGTAGATACACCAGTAGTCCCGACAAGACCCATTGGGAAGCTCTTGACAGAGTTCTGAGGTATATCAAGGGAACATGTTCCCTTGGGCTGTATCGTGGTAAATATCCTTCCGTAGTCGAAGGATATAGTGATGCAATCTAGATTCCCATGAATTCTAGGAGTAATGGTGTCACAGGATATGTATTCATATTGGGAGGAGGAGTTGTTTCCTCGAGGTCTAAGAAACAAACCATATTGTCTCGGTCCACTTTTGAGGCAGAGTTGTGTGCTTTAGATGAAACTGGATTGGAAGTTGAATGGCTACATGGACTTATGTCCAGTTTACCTATGGTAATGAAGCCACTTCCTGCAATTTTAGTTCACTGTGACAGCACTATAGCTACTGCTAAGATAAAGAGTTCCAAGTACAATCAAAAACAACATAGACACATCTAAGTCAGATTGAAATCTGTAAGGGAGTTAGTGTCTAATGGGGTCGTGGTTGTAGACTACGTCGGTACCAAAGATAATACAGCTGATCCTTTCACTAAAGGTCTTACCTTGGCTTTAGTGGAAAAATCTAGGTTGGGGATGTTGGGTTTTAGAGGAGGCAGAGATGGCAACGGAAAATAAATAAAAAATTCTCCCCAAACCTGGTATAAAGGAATCGCATCAACGTCTATACAATAGGAAAGATGGTTTGTAGAGACATACCTTGTCCCGAGGCTTGCTCGGTGATGTTACCTCGCGGCTTGCACTGTCTTCACCTCCGGGCTTGGACGGTGTCTGTGCAGCTCCTGGTCTCACCGGGACTGTCGGGATTGACAGCTGTCCTCCGAGCGGCAGAAGTCTCCCGCCTCTGTCGTAGTCCACACGGACTGCCTGGAACTCCAATCGCCTTGTCCCACAAGGCAGCAGAAGGAGTCATACCCTCCTGTTGGCTTACTAGTGACTGACACACTCTCCTGCCACCAGTCACTTTTCTGCAGTTGTCTTTCCCTTGTTGTGCCTCCCTTGTCGGGTAGCACTTGCTCGGGCTCTCCTGGTTACCACAACCATAAGAACGACAACTTTACAGAGCAACTGGTGTTCTGATTTGTGTTTTCTGAGAAGCCCCCAATACCCCTATATATATAGGAGGGTCATGGGATAGGGTTATCTACCCCGGGTAATGTGGGATTAAAGCAGGAGTAGAAAGGTTCGAGATTTTCCACAAAATCTGACAAACTGTGCCAGTTGAACCGATCGGTTCAGCCCTGAACTGATCGTCTGGGCCCTTGAGCCAATTAGTTCAAGCATGAGCCGATCGGTTCAAGCATGAGCCGATTGGTTCATGGTCCTGGTCCAACTCAAATTGACTTTCCATGTTTGTTTCCAACTAATCAACCATTAGACCTTGTCCAAATCGAATTTTTACAAGTGAAACAAATAGATCTCTGATTTTTTTCAAAAACAAGCTCAGTTGGTCACCCGATCAGTTAACCAATGTGAACTGATCGGTTCATTGACCTGATCCGGTCAGCTCACCTGCCTGAGCCGATCGGTTCATCTCTACAAGTTGATCGGTTGGAGCAGCAGATCAATCAATTGTAGTTTCAATCAATCTGATACTCTAATCATCTAATCCAACACGTTGAACACTATGATTTTGAGCCATCAATCGATTGGGTGTTTAATTGAACTACTAAACTCCTTTATTAATCAATCCAAACAAGATTTATGGAGAAACTCCTCTTCTAGAAACACTTCCTAGTGTGTGTGACCATGCAGGTCCAATTCACATTGGCAGTGAAAGTCCATAACACTTATGACTTCACAAGCAAAGAGCGGTTCCTAGTCACACATCAGTGCTACCCAAGTGAAATAGAAAGTTGGAGAACAACTTTCAATCCTACAATATGTGAATGGTGTTACAGTGAATGTATAATTCCTTTGTCACTAATGTCCTGAATGAACTCAAGGCATGGTACAGTCATCCTTTCAACGTTCATCCATTTCCTTGATCTCAGAGCAAACTGGGTGAGATGTGTGTGACATCAATATCACATATTGATTCACACATGCATGCGCATGCCTTTCTCAATCCTACTCATCAAGTGGCCATAGACATCAAACTCCCTTAGGAGGGACAAATCCCATATCTATCACTCACCCCTCAAAAGTCTCATGTGTCAAAGTCACCCAATCATCACCTTTATAACAACCCATGTTACAGTTATGCGTTTGATGATGTCAAAGTGTACCCAACGACATGTGTTGAGTGTAGTGATTTCAGGTCGAAGAATCACATTCACCACCATCACTGTGAGAGCTGACTGTGACTACCAAATCATGGTTCCATGTGTCACTCTCACAGTGGGTCTGTCCAGTACACTTGTTCTCTAACATGTACCTATGTTCTTGGTTTGATATCACTATATCATGACTAATGAGATTATGTCATCAACCAACACACAATCTAGTCTTTAGTGTTATTGATGTCTATGGTTATTTCCACAATAACAACTGACTAGGGACTTAATAAGAAAGTATACTCTTAACATTTGTATGATCTCATCGTTTAGGTCCTCAACCCAAAAGCATACGCCATCGAGCTAAACAATTCTTTAGACATCTATCATGTTACATTATCATCTCAGAAATAGTTAAAACATATAGATCGGAAATTGCCTTTATTATTATTCAAATCATTTACAAAGTATATCATTACAGTCATCACATGACTTGCTCTATGGGCATACATACCAACAGACTCCCACTTTCACTTAGAGCCAGTCACCTAGGAACCTCAGTCCGTGTGACCTAGCATGACCATCATGTTTCTGCTAAGAAAGGGCCTTAGTCAGTGGATCAGCTATGTTGTCTTCAGTTGGTACTTTGCAAATTTTCACATATCCTCGTTGTACGATCTCTCGTATGAGATGGAAGCGCCGCAGTATGTGCTTGGACCGCTGATGTGATCTGGGCTCCTTAGCTTGAGCAATAGCTCCATTATTGTCACAATAAAGCTCAATTGCATCACAGCTACTGGGAACTACACCAAGTTCAGTGATGAACTTCATGATCCACATAACCTCCTTTGCTGCATGTGAAGCAGCAATATACTCGACCTCTGTAGTAGAATCGGCAACTGTTTCTTGCTTGGAACTCTTCCAGCTCACAGCTCCATTGTTTAGGCAAAATACAAATCCTGATTGTGATCTGTAATCATCTTTGTCAGTTTGGAAGCTTGCATCGGTGTAACCCCTTATTACCAATTCTTCCTTGCCGCCGTATATAAGGAACTGATCCTTAGTCCTTTGCAAGTACTTGAGGATGTTCTTTACGGCTGTCCAGTGAGCATCCCCGGGATCTGACTGGTACCTGCTCGTCATGCTGAGAGCATATGAGACATCTGGGCGTGTGCACAACATAGCGTACATGATGGATCCGATGTCTGATGCATATGGGATCCCATTCATATGCTCCCTCTCTTCACAATATTGGGGACATTGAGCTCTAGAGTTGGTGACTCCATGTAGCATGGGGATGTTGCCTCTCTTTGAGTTCTCCATGCTAAACCACTTCAGCACTTTGTCAATGTACGTGCTTTGACTTAGTTCGAGAAGCCTTTTAGATCTATCTCTATAGATCTTAATACCAATAATGTAGGATTCTTCTCCTAAGTCCTTCATTGAGAAAGTATTCCCAATCCAAGTCTTTACCTTCTCTAAGGTTGTGACATCATTCCCCATCAATAGTATGTCATCCACATACAATATGAGGAATGTGGTCGTGCTCCCACTATCCTTCTTGTACACACAAGGTTCATCTTCATTTTGAATAAAGCCAAACACTTTGAATTCCTCATCAAATCGAAGATTCCAACTCTGAGACGCTTGTTTCAATCCATAGATTGACCTTTGTAGCTTACAGACTTTATTGACATTCTTTGGATCTTCAAAACCTTCAGGTTGTGTCATGTACACATCCTCATTTATATTCTCATTAAGGAATGTAGTTTTAACATCCATTTGCCAAATCTCATAGTCATAGTAATCCGCAATAGCAAGCATGATCCTGATGGACTTAATCATGGCAGCTGGAGAAAAAGTTTCATCATAGTCAACACCTTGAACTTGTCGAAAACCCTTTGCAACCAATCTGCCTTTATAAGTTTGCACATTGCCATCCATGTCGGTCTTCTTCTTAAAGACCCATTTGCACCCTATGGGTTTTACCCCCTCGGGTGGTTCCACCAAAGTCCATACTTTGTTGGAATACATAGATTCCATCTCAGATTTCATGGCCTCAAGCCATTTCTCAGAATCTAGTCCCTCAATAGCCTCTAGATAAGTAGTTGGATCATCATCTATGATCAACTCACCACCTTCCTGAGTCACAAGGTATCCAAACCTCTTAGGTTCAAGGCGTGTCCTACTAGATCTACGAGGTCCTTGTGTTACTTGAGGAGACTGAGATTTCACAACACTTTGTGAACCTGTATGTTCCTCTTATACATCTATTGGTTCAATGTTTTCTTTTTGGGCTTGAACCTCTTCAAGCTATATTTTCCTCCCATTGTTTCCTTTGGAAATAAATTCCTTTTCTAGGAACACAGCATCCCTGGAAACAAACACTTTTTTGTCAGTTGGGTGGAATAAGTAATATCCCTTGGTCTCCTTAGGATATCCTACAAAATAACATTTATCAGATCTAGGGCCTAGCTTGTCAGAACATTTTCTTGGCATATGCCTCACATCCCCAAATCCTCACAAAAGACATATTGGGACGCTTCCCAGTCCATATCTCATATGGTGTCTTTTGAACTGATTTAGATGGTACTCAGTTAAGTGTAAACGCAGCGGTATCAAGAGCATAACCCCAAAAGGAAATCGGAAGATCAGCAAAACTCATCATTGATCGCACCATATCAAGCAACGTGTGATTCCTTCTTTCAGACACACCATTACATTGTGGTGTTCCAGGCGGAGTCCATTGTGATACGATACCACGGGCTCGCAGAAGGTCCTCAAACTCTTGGCTTAAGTATTCTCCACCTCGATCGGATCAAAGTGCTTTAATACTTTTACCAAGTTGGTTCTATACTTCATTCATGGAATCCTTGAACCTTTCAAGGGTTTCTGACTTATGTTTCATCAGGTACACATAGTCATACCTACTGAAGTCATCAGTGAAGGTAATGAAGTATGGATACCCACCTCTGGCATTAGTTCTAAAAGGCCCACATACATCAGTATGTATGAGTCCAAATAGATCACTAGCTCTCTCACCTTTACCTGAAAAGGGAGTCTTGGTCATCTTGCCCAACAAACTAGATACACATGTCTCTATTAATTCATAATCAAAAGAGTTAGATAACCATCTTTATGGACTCTAGAAATATGCCTCTCATTTATGTGCCCTAGACGACAATGCCAAAGATATGTTTTGTTTGAGTTGTTGAGTTTTTGCATTTTGGTGTTTACGTTGTATACACTTATTTCTAGATCTATCAAGTATAGACCATAAGACATTGGGGCACTGCCATAATAGATCCCATCTTTTGAAATGGAACAATTTACATTCTTAATAAGAAATTCAAAACCATCCTTGTCTAAATAAGAAACGGAAATGATATTCCTATTTATGGCAGGTACATAATAGCAGTTCTTCAACTCTATTATTAGCCCACTAGGCAGAGTTAACTCATATGTTCCTACAGCACTGGCGGCAACCCTTTCCCCATTGGCAACACATAGTTCAACCTCGCCTTTCCCCAAAGGCCTACTCCTTTTAAGATCCTTCACATTTGAACAAATGTGAAATCCACATCCGGTATCAAGTACCCACGACAAAGAAGTAGTAAAGTTAATCTCTATGACGTATACACCAGAAGTAGAGATCTCTATCTCTCGCTTCTTCTTCCATCGTTCCTTCCATCCTCTCCATGTTTTGAGCGCATTAAGCGTACATAGAGTGGATTCAAAGACTACCGGTATATCTAGATTGTGCATAACACTTCTCACAATCCCTAACCAGTTATGGAATTTATTCTCAATTAATTTTCCCATTTTAAAAGATGATTTTTTTGCCATTCTACAAGAGAAAATTGCATTTGTCAAAATTCATTTTGATTTGATTTGATTTGAATAAAATTTAACAATAGTTAATTAGGCCTTTAATTAATTATTGCTCCCACTATTTTTGTTCAAATCGATAGCCCTCACCATCAATTCAGAATATTACAGCGTACAATCTTCTAGTGGGTCCAAGATCCATATTTCATCCAATCATGAGTCAGCTTTGGTTGATCGCCCATAATATAGATTATTTAGGTAGGCAACACTTGCCAATTGCATCCTATGCAACTCTCAGATGGATGAAATGCACGACTCCTTACCATTCATCCCATGCCTCTGGGCTTAGACGCTCTAAGAATCACCAGTTAAGTCTAACCCAAAAGCCGACACGGTAAACATGCATCCTGTTTTGGCAGATCCTACATGTCTACCCTTCACACTTCCACAAGATGGACGACACACCATGATTTGGTGTAACCTATGCTTGGTCGATCGATTTTTTCATGTGTGTCACTAATGGAAGGCGTATAAGACTTAATATTTAATGAGGGTTTTGGTTTTTATAGGTACATATACATATCCAATCACCACAATATATAGTATGTATCATATACATGCTATATCCCACAGAAAACATGTGAAACGATAAAAGTGATGATTATGGCCATCCTAATGTGATTCCTCGAGCCAAGAGGAATCACGGTCATCTAGGTCTACATCACATGCAACCTGTACAAGATGAACTTTGTGCTTTGCCTTTCTGAGTTTGATCAACTCATCTCCATGATTGATCGATTCACCATCAGGCCAGTCGGTTGGATGCCACCAGCCGATCGGTTCACTGGTCGTCGTACATCTCCTCAGGTCGCCATTCGCTCATCTCGCTCCTCGAACCGATCATCAAGAACGCCAACTGATCGGTTCACACCTTGAACTGATCGTCTCAGTTGTCATCAGATTGTTCGTCGTTCTTTGACATAATAGGAAATAAAAGTTCTATCCTATTTACATTTGAATTGAGAAACTTCGAGTTACATTCGGGGGGAGTAGAGGTAGGAAAGAAATCTTGAGTTATCTTGAGTTACATCAAGAAAAGGAGGTAAGGAATCAGTGTGCAGATCGAGATGCAAGCAACCACATACAACCATACACAGACATAGGGTTTATTGGCCATAACCACGCTATACATCCACCACAAAACTCGTTTAAGGGTGACGCGTATCGAGTGCATTCATATTACATATCCTATATGTATATTGGAATTTGTGAATTTAAGATTGGACATGTATAAAGCTAATTGTATTCGCATTACATGCAATAAATAAAGGTGACAAACCAAAATCGATCACATCGATAATCCTAAAGTATAGAACAGTTAACGTGGCTCTGATACCACTGTTGGGTTTTAGAGGAGGCAGAGATGGCAGCGGAAACAAAAAAAAATTCTCCCCAAACCCAGTATAAAGGAATTGTGTCAACGTCTATACAATAGGAAAGATGGTATGTAGAGACATACCTTGTCCCAAGGTTTGCTCGGCGACGTTACCTCACGGCTTGCGCGGTCTTCACCTCCGGTCTTGGACGGTTTCTGTGCAGCTCCTAGTCTCACCGGGACTGTCAGGATTGACAGCTGTCCTCCGAACGGTAGAAGTCTCCCGCCTCTGTAGTAGTCCACACGGACTGCCTGGAACTCTGATCGCCTTGTCCCATAAGGCATCGAAACGAGTCATACCCTCCTATCGGCGTACTAGTCACCGACACACCCTCCTACCACCAGTCACTTTTCTGCAGTTGTCTTTCCCTTGATGTGCCTCCCTTATCGGGTAGCACTTGCTCGGGCTCTCCTAGTTACCACAACCAGAAGAATGACAACTTTATAGAGCAACTAGTGTTCTGAGTTGTGCTGTCTGAGAAGCCCCCAATACCCCTATATATAGGAGGGTCATGGGACAGGGTTCTCTACCCCAGGCAATGCAGGATTAAAGTAGGAGTAGAAAGGTTCGAGATTTTCCACAAAATCTGACAAATTGCGCCAGTTGAACCGATCAGTTCAGCCGTGAACCGATCGTCTGGGCCCTTGAGCCGATCGATTCAAGCATGATTCGATCGGTTTGTGGTCCTGGTCCAACTCAAATTGACTTTCCATGTTTGTTTCCAACTAATCAACCATTAGTCCTTGTCCAAATCAAATTTGTACAAGTGAAACAAATAGATCTCTGATTTTTTTCAAAAACAAGCTCAGTTGGTCACCCGGCCAGTTCAACAATGTGAACCGATCGGTTCATTGACCTGAGCCGATCGGTTCATCTCTATGAGTCGATCGGTTGGAGCAGCAGATCAGTCAATTGCAGTTTCAATCAATCTAATACTCTAATCATCTGATCTAACACCTTGAACACTATGATTTTGAGTCATCAATCGATTGGGTGTTTAATTGAACTACTAAACTCCTTTATTAATCAATCCAAACAAGATTTATGGAGAAACTCCTCTTCTAGAAACATTTCCTAGTGTGTGTGACCCTACAGGTCCAATTCACATTGGCAGTGAAAGTCCATAACACTTATGACTTCACAAGCAAAGAGCGGTGCCTAATCACACATCAGTGCTACCCAAGTGAAATAGAAAGTTGGAGAACAACTTTCAATCCTACAATCCATGAATGGTGTTACAGTGAATGTATAATTGCTTTGTCACTAATGTCCTCAATGAACTCAAGGTATGGTACAGTCATCCTTTCAACGTTCATCCATTTCCTTGATCTCAGATCAGACTGGGTGAGATGTGTGTGACATCAATATCACATATTGATTCACACATGCATGTGCATGCCTTCTCAATCCTACTCATCAAGTGGCCATGGACATCAAACTCCTTTACGAGGGACAAATCCCATATCTATCACTCACCCCTCAAAAGCCCATGTGTCAAAGTCACCCAATCATTTATAACAACCCATGTTACAGGACTACGTTTGAAGATGTGAAAGTGTACCCAACGACATGTGTTGAGTGTAGTGATTTCAAGTCGAAGAATCACATTCACCACCATCACTGTGAGAGCTGACTGTGACTACCAAATCATGGTTCCATGTGTCACTCTCACATTGGGTATGTCCAGTACACTTGTTCTCTAACAAGTACCTATGTGCTTGGTTTGATATCACTATATCATGACTAATGAGATTATGTCATCAACCAACACACAATCTAGTCTTTAGTGTTATTGATGTCTATGGTTATTTCCACAATAACAACCGACTAGGGACTGAATAAGAAAGTATACTCTTAAAATCTGTATGATCTCATCGTTTAGGTCCTCAACCCAAAATCATACGTCATCGAGTAAAATAATTCTTCAGATATCTATCATGTTACACTATCATCTCAGAAACAGTTAAAACATATAGATCGGAAATTGCCTTTATTATTATTCAAATCATTTACAAAGTATCCCATTACAATCATCACATGAATTGCTCTATGGGCATACATACCAACAGGGGATGGGACTGAAACCCCTATAGATTTGCAGGCAGTAGCAACCCAACCCAAAAGAGTGGAGATCCTACAAATTGGGTTCAATGTGGTAATAACAAGTTGTCGGGTAAATCGGATGACACTATGTATTCTTGTTTGATGCTTCTTGTATTTGTGTGTCTATTCCATGGGAAACATGTTAGTGTCATGATTGCAAGTTAGTAAGAGAGTAGTCTCTGAATGGGGTCAAGTCTTAGGATAGGATGTTAGCAGTACATCCTTGGAGACTCCAACTAAGTGATTGATGTTGTGTAGGCCGCAATAGGAGAATTGGGTTGTTCTCTGTTATCAATAATGATACAAAATTTTGTATGCATGGCCTTAATGCATTTTCTTTACTAACATGTCTTTATTGTGTTGTTACCAACCTATATTCTTGTACCCAAGGTTCAGGTTCAAGACTTTTGTTCACCTATAGATTCAAACCAAAAGGTATTTGCTGAAAGTAAAATATGGAGGACTGAATGGTAGAGCACACTACACATTGGACTTTATGGGGGATTGTTAGATATATGGTTGTTGTTGTAGCAACTATTTATTTAGCATGGGTTAAGTCCAATGTAGTGCAACAAGTACATGTAAGAAAAGTAGTTTTGTCTCTAGTGCAAATGGCAAAGAAGTTTTATCCCATATTGCTCACTCCTAGAACTTTTGTAGTCCTCATATGTAGGATCACATGGGGCACTAGTGTCCAAGGGGTCCTATGAGGGAGGTATGCTCACCTCCTTGGTGGGTGGGGTTACCACATCACAACGTACACACGCACGTGCCACGCCTTGCCTCACCTCGTCTGGCCTGGCCGGGCTGGGCAATGGGCTCAGGCTTGTGGCTTGTGGCTTGTGAATTGTGGATTGTGGAGAATGTCTTCCATCTTCCGGCTTCTTTTTACACTAGGATACAACTAAGTAATTAACTACTCATGTAATTAATTGGTTTTTTCCTATTCGGATTTTCTAATCCTAACTGGAAAGTATTTCTCTTTGCAGTTTTTTTTCTGTAATGTGTACAAGAGCGACCGAGTGTTTGCGTCTAACTAGGAATAGGAATAAGGGACTTGTGTGGCTATATCTATACCTCTGGTCCTTAGGGTTAAACACACAACAAACAAACTTCAGCCGCCGTTTTCACGTGTGTTTTGAGAGCCCTAATCCAGAGAGTGAGAGTCTTCGTTCCCGAGCCGTTTTGTGGAGTTCGTCTCCTGTGCGAAAAGATTTCTCTTTCCCGTCACTTAGACGCGACTATCAGACAGAGGCTCCTGCGGACGTTGTGTTGCACTGGTGGTAGTATAACAAGATGACGTCAAGCGCGAGTGAAACGCGTCTGTTCCAAGTTCGTGCCGGATCGAGACTGGGAGAACGGTGTCTATTCGCAAGGATTGTCGGGCACTGATTTTTTTAAGTATCACGTTCGTTTCTCAACAAATGATCTAATTTACGAATTCTGACTTTTATTTCTGTTCTTCTGCTCTGTTTGATCTTCGTTCTTATTTGGATCTGCCTGCAATTGTTAATTAATTTGCACATGTCATTGTTGTATGAACAACGTTAATAAATATTAACAACAGGTTCTACCTTTTAAATTGGGGCCACATCTTTTATCCCCTCTCTCAATCCCTTTTTGTCACATAAAAGCACGCATCCGCACCCCGAGCAAATGCATGACGTATGGGCTCATGTTTGCATATAGATGGGTACAATTTATGGGACACAAGATGACTTACTCCCTTAAACTATACATGTTGAAGAGTCAATCACGTAATATCTAGCAATAGGAATTTAATCCCTTAAAAAGATCATGACGTTAGCAAAAGGGATTGATCCCTTTTTATCCCTTAAAATGTACATGTTGAAGAGTCAACGAATAAGCCTTGTTGCAGCTATTGGGGTGATAGCCCAAAATGTTCGGGGTAACTGGTTGATCGCTAGAAGCAAAAAAGGTTTGGCAAGAAAAATCATGAAAGGTGAACTCTAGGGGATCCTAGAAGTTGTCAAACTAGCAAGGGATAAAGGATACACAAAGTATATGTTTGAAACGGACTCTAAAATAGTAGTTCGCATCATTTCTTCTGTCAACCCAGCACCAGCAGCATACGTCCCTTGGATTGATAAGATCAAGAACGAGTTAAGCAACTCACATCGGGAGGCACCTCAATTCAGTCCAAGAAATAGCAACAAGATAGATGATGTATTGGCAAAGCTACAAATTAAAAACACCTATACTCTTCATCGGAGTTTCAAACTCCACCAATTTCTACTTTTCAACCATTTCCTGTTAGACAAAAGAGGGACTATTTCCTATAGTAACGCCATAGTAGTAGCTCTGCAACTAATGACACTAATGCTTTGTTTATTTCGGGGGCTGAATAAGAATAGCTTTTGGCTTCCCTAGAAAGATGAATAAACCTTGTTGACGCTCCCGTCAACGCGCTCAGTTTTAAGGAGGGATATAAGCCTGAAGCGTCAATCACACAGTATTCTAAATTGTACTCTGAACACCTGATATATTGTTGGGAGTTTTATGCATTGTACCTATCAATATAATTAGCAATAGGGCCCAACTATAGAGCAAGTGCCGGCCCAGTTATAGTATGTACATATATAACTCGGGTGAATGAGAGCGGCGCGATGTTCAGTTCTGAAATCTAATTGAGTAACTTTGAAGACGAAGAGAGCATAGATCCCTGAAAGGTCGGACTATTATGCTATTTACTCCGTGAAAGCACTACATGCATTGATTTGCAGTGTTAACAGTTGTGCAATTATACAACTAATTTTAGACATTTGTGATAAATTTCAGTTCAAATGATAAGTACTACGTAATATTGATACTATTAAATTGTTATATTGACATTTAATTTATCACTTGATTTTACACCGTTTGGGATGTTGCATTCAATTTTGTAGACCCGTTATGCTCATCTACCGTAAACGGACGTTCTTGACTACTAGCCTAGGCGGGAATCTTGCGCCATGTAATGGTTAGACCAAATGTAAAATGTCAAATGGGTTAAATTTTAAGTTCTACATAACTCGACGGACCCAGCGTTCCAACCGTAATTGCTTGAGTGGCGGCCCTGATTCAGGTTTGTTCTTCCTCGGGCAATTCCATTCACCTGGAATCCCAAAGAAGTCTAACTTGTCATTCGTCTCAGCTTGCACCTCAAGTTGGTTTGTTTTGTCGGTAAGGGCTCTTCTGTTCACTAACGAGGAGCAATCTTTCATGACGAACTCCAGGTTGCTTGGTTTGACTTTGACTCCTGCATAAGTGTTTTCATTTGATTCTCCTTTATAGATCAAATCCTTTTTTAGAGTTCTGGTTGAGACCCAACCTCCACTATTACAGACAGAACTGGTTTCCTTTATTTCATCGTTGGAGGCAACATTATAAGAGCCCGGTTTATTGCATGTTGCAGTGCGGCTTGTAGAAAGAAGACCACATTCAGAGAAATTATTTTCGTGTTCTGATGGTAGTTTCCTTTTGAGCAACTGATCTCTATTGCTGTTGCCCACAGTATTACTCGTGTTGCACATTTGACGGTGACCATTTACTGCAACCACTGGTATATCCTGTGTATTAAAAGGTAATGTAAGAGCAAAGGTGAAAACCCAAATGAATTGAAAAGTAAAATAATGTGCACCTTGATACAAAAAATATACAGATCGTTCCAAACGTATCAAAATGCAACCAAACAGTTTACTCGCAAACACATTCAACAGTTTAGTTGGTCAAGTAAACATTTTGTTTGAACCATGAATGGTTTCATAATCAAACTGATGAAGTTTTTGTTAGCATGACTTTCTACAGACTCTTTCAATTGGTACGTAATAATTCTCCGTTTTCTTGCGAAAGGAAATAGATAAAGTAACAATTCAATGTGCAATGTTGCAATTTTCGAAAGCTCTTTAGGTATAAAATAAAATAAAGGCCTCAGGTGTCTCGATTATTTGGCAAAAAGGTAATAGGTAAAGTAACTTCCATGGGCATCTTAAAAAAATTTATAGAATGATTGTAGTCTCCTGTCATTTGGCAAACCGCTGCACTCTTTGATGATAAGCAACCAATACTACATGAGTTAGAAAGGAAAACGGTCTGGCAATATCATTACACAAAATAATCAGTGATGGAAATGTCAACAGTGTACTACGGTTGAATGTGGAAGAGCTTTGTGGAAAGTGCAGTTCCCATTTTTTTCCTAGAAATGTCATCCGTTGAGATATAAGCAGAAGACATTTGTGAAACTATAAGAACGACTCAAACTATGAGCTGACAGACATTAGTTGATTGCACAAGACATAATAACCAATCACATGTAGCCGTTTTTTAACAGATAATGTGGATCATTGCTAGTGGGCTTCTTTGTGTGGTAGCTTACAAATCGGTTCAAGTCAATTCTGGGTCTGCAACAGTCCAGTATGCTAATAAACACTCAGATGGCCAGATTATATCCAACTCTGAAACGTAAATTTAATATTAGTCCCTACTTTCAGCATAGTCATCATTGACAATATCTAACCACGTTACTTCTGTCAAAGAACCATACAATGATACAAATTTTAGTTTTGACAATCCACTCCGCCCTTCCACCTGGTCATATAAACCCAACTCTACCAAGCATGTGGCGCCTAAGCCCCTGATAACCTAGAAGGCCTCAGCCAAGACAAAATCCTTCAGACATGGTTAAGGTTCCTAAAAATGCTAACCCTCAAAAACCTAATCGCAACACCACAAACATCACCGTCACAAACAATGGCCACCAATCTAACAACAACAGCGCCAAAATGTCTATGGTTTGGATTCATAAAACAATCTCTAGCCCCAAAGACCTGTCTTTGAATCGACCTGTCCCGATTCTACCATTATAACAGATATCCCATTGCAGTCTGCTTCTGCGGATTGACATACCCCTACACATATCTCCCACAGTTCAACCTTCAACAAGCAATGAAGGAGCATGCAGCTAGCTCTAACATTTTCTTTCAGCTTCTGGCCTTGGCTCTGATTGTCAATAAAGACAAGCTTCCCTTTTTAGTTGTCTCATCTGACGACATGATAATTGTGTGCTGAGCTACACCCTCTCTGACTCTCTCCTCGGCTCCAGGTTTGTCATCAACTTTATCTCAAACACCTTCTGCCCCTCCTCAAATTGCTTTCAGTTTGACTCCTAGGGCCACATATGAATACAGAAAAGATTTGATAAGTTCATTATCTCCTTCAAACTCTCCTAGGAAGTGTTTTCTCTCCTCTTTACCCCCCAAACCTATCGTAAGTCAGATCAGTGGGATTGTATCTCATTCTGTGAAAAAAAATAGGCTTATCCTTCAGAGATTAGGCTGAAATTGGAGTTTTAAAAACAATATCATTTAAGCTTAAATGGTGACCAGGATGCTCTCGACAAACAGTTTGCTTTGTTGTTACTATAACATTTGGTTATGTTCCTTCCATGATCTTATATATATATATATATATATATATATATATATATATATATATATATATATATATCTGTTATTTTATGACTTTTAACATTTTTTAATGATCGTATGCTCATGTAATGTAAATGGCCTTGCTGCCTGTAACAAGAAAAAAAAAGCCTCATATCTTATCAGGAAACATAAAATAGACATCATCATTGTGAATACTCAAAATAATTTGGTATTTGGATTACTAAAACAAGCATAGACTCTCTCTTTATATAAGATAGGAGAGGTCAGTTATTAAAGAGTTCACCAATATGAGATAAAAGACAGGATAACAAAAACACAATGTAATAACAATATACTAAATATATTGCATGCCAAGTTTGTCCATCATAGAGACTAATCTTGTCTTTGGCAAAGATTTTGTAAAAATGTCAACAAGTTGATTCTCAGTTCTGATGAATGGATATGCATTTGAACATAATAGAATCCTTGACAAAGTGACAATCTACTTCAATATGCTTGGTACGCTCATGGAATGTGAGATTGCTTGCAATGAAGATAGAAGCTTTGTTGTCAAAGTTTATTGGTATTTATTCAAAATCACACATTCCAAATTCTTTCAACTGGCCTTAAACCCATATTAAACCACTAGGTAGTATGAGCCATGGCTCGATACTCAGCTTCAGTACTAGATCTAGCAACAACATTTTACTTTTTACTTCTCCAAGTGACAAGACTACCACCTATAAAGGTGCCGTAACCTGAGGTAGATTTACGATCAACCTTGTTGTCAACATAGTCAAATCAAAATACCCAATAATCTTGCAATACCCATTTTTCTTGTATAGAAGACATTTTACATGAGAGCTTTTTAAGTATTTCAGAATGTGACAGACGGCATCTCAATGACATTGTCAAGGTTTTTCTAGATACCTATTGAGAAGGTCAACAGTAGATGTAATATCGGCTCTTGAAATAGTTATGTGAATGAGTTTTCCAACTAGTCTTCTATATTGTTTGCTATCGGGATATAAAGTAAAAGAATCATCGGCCCAAATAGTGTTAGCATCAAGAGTGCTCACTGGCCTGGCGCCCAACATGTCAGTTTCCTACAATAGATCAAGAATATACTTGTATTGGCATAGATAAACTCTAAAGGAGGAATGTGATACTTCAATACCCAAAAAATGGTGCAGTTTACCTAGGTCTTTAGTGATACAAATGTTTATCCAAATATATGTTGGTAGATTGATTACCCTGATGATCACCAAAAAGGACAATAGCATCCGCATATATAATCAAAATTACTAGCCCAGCATTAGTTATTTTCACAAAGATTGAATGATCAGAATGAGAGCATTTAAAGTCAAACTAAGCAAGCACCTAACTTAATTTATCAAACAATGCTCTTGGGCTTTGTTTTAGTCCAATATTGTTTTTCTTAGTCAGCAAACCTTGGAGCACTTCCTATGAAACAACATCAAGCCAAAAATCTTAGCAACGTGATAGTGAAACAGAATCGTCCAAGCAACCTTTAGAAGATAACAATTCTTCCTTTTAGCAATATCATTTTGTGAGGTGTGTACAAATATGAGGTTTGATGAATGGTGCCCAAACTTTTACAAAATCTATTGATAGAGTCTTGCATAATGAAAGGCATTGTTTATTTGAAAGCTTTTTATGGGCTTATTAAATTGGGTTTTGATTTCAGCAAAGAAAGTGGTAATGGTATCAAGGATGTTTGTCTTGTCCTTAAGCAAAAATAACCAAGTAGCTTGAGAGTACTCATCAATAAAGGTCATAAAGTAACAGAATCCTCTCACACTCGTCACAAAACATGGTCCCCAAACATCGACATGCACAATTATAACACAGATTTAGAGGAAATATTTGTTTTTCTAGAAAGAGACATCTTGTTTGCTTGCCGAGTTGACATGCCTCACATTTAAACATAATTTTAGATATAGTTGGAATTAAATGCTTGAGCTTTGAGGGTGAAGGATGACCCAAATGTAGCGCCACTAAAAACCATATACATATGACAATAGCAGCACAGCAACATGTAGAGCATCAAAACAGTATAAGTCGTTTGATCCCTAATGGCCCGAACCAATGCTCACCCTCGTGCGGGGATCCCAAAAGACACCCATAAGGGTCAAAAGTAATACAGCACTGAAGTTGTTTTATCATTTTCCTAACTGAAAGCAGATAAAGAGGAATCCAAGGAACATATAAGGCGAATCTATGCAAAAATTATTAGCTGTGTGAATATTTCCAACACCATTCACCGGGGATTGAGTGCCATCTTGTACGATGACCGGAGGAATAGTTGAGTTAGAAGTCAATATCCAAAAAGAGTGCAGAATTCTTAGAAATACAAGCGGAAGCACCAAAGCCGATGACCCGTTTGTTTTTACCATAGGGGGCTGAGGATGTGAGGAATGTGAAATCATCATCAAAGTGAGCAACCATGGTCTAAGCAGGGAGTCTTTCTTAGAGTAGTTTTGCTAATTCAAAGTGGATCCAATCAGCAGAAGCAATAGAGGTTGGTGGTTGTGCAGGAGTTGCCTTGTAGTCAGCAAAGACATGATCAACCCATGTGGGTTCTCCATGTTTGACTCAACAGCTATCTTCAAGCTGGTTATTTCAACCACAGAAGGTGCAATGCCTTGATCCAGAAGGTGGACTGTTTCCATGTCCAATAGAAAATTGGCCACGTCATGGTCCAAAAGAAGGTTGACCCATAGTAATCCAGGCTCCCGCTTGGGCTCCGCCTAGGTTCGCCTAGGCCACCTGGGCTCGGTAGTCCGCCTTAAACTGGGCACCTAGCCTTTTAGATATCTAAAGTGGATGTCAAAGGCCTTTTTGGCCCAAATTAAGACACTTGAAGACAAAATTAGCATAGACTAGGTCAGGATTTGGTCAAATTAGATCGTGTTTAGTTATTTTGGGGAAGAAATAGATCTAATATAGACCAAATCAGATCTAATTTGGGCAGAATATGTCTGATTTGGGAGAAATAGGCCTAATTTAGGAAAAATGTCTTATTTGGGGGAATTAGATCTGATTTCGCTAAATTAGGGCTCGTTTAGGTCAATGTAGGACAAACTAGGGGAAGTTACGATTAGGTCATGTTATGCCAAAATCAGTCTAGCTTTGGCTAAATTAGGTAAGACTAAGTTAAATAAGGTCCAATTTAGATCGTGTTAGGCCAAATTAAGGCCAGATAGGTCTATCTTAGGTCGTGACAGGTGTGGTGTAGGTGAAGCTATGATTGATTAAGCTTAGGGATAGCTAATACAAATGTACATAATGATGTACATATTTGAATATAATTGAATGTATACACAAAATCATTTATATACATATATGCAAATTATAAACAAATATGAAGAATGCCTAGGCTTTCACCTAGGCCTCCTAGGCTTCCCCTAGGTGGGATGGACCGCCTAGCCGCCTAGACAAGTATGTTAACCACGTTAGATCTAGATGTCTCAAAGCAACCAAGTCCTCTACCACGTCCATGGCCCCTGCCACAGTCAGACTCACCAGAACGGATTGCCAGAGTTGATGCCTTAGATGAAGCAGCGGGTGAAGAAACTTAAGGAAGGTGACGGACTCTCTTTCAAACATCAAGAAGTTTAGGTAGAGCATCATTGGACAAGATTTGATCAACTTCACCAAAAAAGATGCAGGAAGCCCAACAAGGAATTGCACAAGCTGTAATTCATTATGTTGTCTGTGAACTTCAGTAATGGCAATCTAAAAAGGATGATAGACCTAAAACTCATCCCAGACTGTACGTCAATGCTTATAAAATTTCAACATCGTTGTCAATAGAAATTTCTTTTTAGTTAGGCTTTAAAAAGTAAATACTTTCTTAGGGTTTTGTTGATGAGAATCAACATGAGACAACTAATCCCACATGGCCTTTACAGTCCGAAGGCAAAGAATGATTGACTTATTTTTTATTATGCACTACTGACCAACCAGGTCATAACACTGGAGTTGTCGTCAACCCACAAATCATACACCTACTTGGTTTTCTCATCAGTAGTCTTAGCAGGAGTAAACATGACAGCAATAATGAGATTAGAGTACCAGTATTGAGCCTTCACGTACAACTCAAAAGATGCAGACCACGTATGGTAGTTGTAACCATCCAGTTTGATCGTAGTCACACATACTGTTGGGAACTTATCAATAGATGTCATTATAGAAATAATGATCGTGCTTAGACCACACAAGACACCAAAAAAGGTGTGGTAAAGCATCCACAGCAGCAACATATTAGGAAGAAGGGGTGTGAAGCATCACCCCGCATAGCAACAGCAAAGCAGATAAACTGTAACATACCGAATTTTGAAATTTTGTCTTTTTTCCCTCTTTCCCATCTTTTCCTTTCATTTCTATCCTTATTGGACTTTCTATTTAATTAGTGGAATTGATAGTGGTTTAGTGAACATTTATTCACTAATTGTACCAATATAAGGGTTTATGCACAAATACCTCAGTGAAAGCTTAATTATCATAATTAAGTGCTATAAACCTTAATCTAACTTTTTGATATGATTTGAAAACATAAAATGAGGCTAAGTTTCAAATTTAGTTCGATTTGGATGTTGTTTGTGCAAGTTATGCAATTTTAGGTACATTCTGGACTTTTATGCAATTTACCCAATTGGGAGGTTTTCTTTGCAAATTATCAACTGAATTTTAATCCTTAGATATTCCCTTACCATTAACGAGATTTTAAACCATTGGAGAACCTAGTTTCACCTTGGTTTGATGGGTATTTCTTTCCAAGGGCATTATAGGGATTACCCTCTTTATAAAGGTGCTTATCTTTAAAAGCTATCAACCA
The DNA here is from genome assembly GCA_963693085.1 of Alisma plantago-aquatica. Classification (NCBI taxonomy): domain Eukaryota; kingdom Viridiplantae; phylum Streptophyta; class Magnoliopsida; order Alismatales; family Alismataceae; genus Alisma; species Alisma plantago-aquatica. The sequence continues at coordinate 455,758,821 of OY856411.1, read as the reverse complement.
ATGAGGTTATTTCTTTCTTGAAAAATGGTGGGGATGGCCTAGAAGGATCTGTGGGCTTTTAGGACCGAATTTTGATATCGAAGAAGAGTCCATGAGCTGTCCTCTTGCATGGCCATCAATCCCTAGGCTAAAGACACATGGAAAGTCTCTTAAGACACCTCATGCTTCACCTCTTTCTTTATATAGCCATGTATACCCCTTCCCAACTCACAATTCGAAAACTCTTGCTCTCCTTTTCTTTCCTCTAGCTTAGATAATAGTTCTTTCTGTATTTGGCCACGAAGTTGTTGTCCAAAGGTATTAGAGGGAGCCTACCTTGGTGAAGAAGGCTCATAGGGCTTCCAAATTGCTCTATTAGGGTTTCTAAAGCTCCTCCTTGGTAATTTTGACCAAAACTAGTAAGTTTCCTCCCTTCCTTCCCTATTTTCATACTGTTAGTCTTCCTTACACCTTCTTCTAGGTCGGAACCATGAGCATACATAGTAAAACTCCACCTAAAACATTAAAACATCTCATCTCCATGCTCTTTTGCTAGGGTTTGCACCTCTAAAGTGGAGAAGGTGATCTTTGCTCAAGAAAGGAGCTTAGCTTGGAGAAACCATACCTTATAATCTCGGGATCATTTATGTTTGGACCTTCTTACATTCTTAGAGGCAAGTTTTGTTAACCCCCTTCTCATATATTGCTTAGTACATGCTTAAAACCCATGCTTCTATGTTGAAAATCGATGATTTCCATCTCTTTTTACCATGTTCTTCTAAGGTTTTAGTTTCTTGCTGTTTTATCTTCTCTAGAAGCTCTAGTTTGGTTACCTATGCAACTTCAAACCTGATCTTGGGTCAAATGGTGTTTTCACCCTCTCCCTATTTCTTCAATTATCTCGATCGGTTTAATGATGTGGCAATTTCCTATTGGCCAGTATTGAGAAATTCATATCTTCTAAACCGCTTATCCAAATTTGACAATTAAATATGTTTTAGAATTGGAAAATTAATATCTATATAATAAAAATATTTTCAAGGTCTGATTTCATAGTTTGACGAAGGGTGATTTTTGCAATAAAATTCTATATTGGGTATGTAGGGGGGTCAATCATGTGGGAGGTAAGGAATCAATCCTGTTTTTTTGAGATTTCGATGACAAAATATAAGAATTAAGATCTAAAATTTTAGTAGCACAATCCATAAACGCATGTTTACACACTTATGCAATAATATTCAACTTACAACAAACATATAACAACATAGTAAATTACTAAGTACTAACTCACATCAGTTGTATGTTGAGTGGCGCGCCGGCTGCTGATAAGGATATTGTTGTTCTACATATTACTCCCATGTCATCAAAGCTCTATACGATTTGTTGTATGTGACAACATGCTCCTCATATACTTCAGGATTCACATACCGCATCATCCCAATCTTTGGAAAATGTTCTTGTAAATCTTTGAGATATTGAGCCTTGTTTGTTGAATTCCTGGGAGGCTGAGAAGAAGCGGGAGGAGGTGCGGGTGCCCTTGCTTGAGGAGCTGGAGGTTGCGGAAAAGGAGGTTGTAATGGAACTCCGGCAATAGGATAAATTGTAGTATGCCCACCACTCCATGTTTGCCCAAAATCACCAGAGTATGCTTCGGTGTTCACCTGAAAGCATCCATAAGGGCTATGGACAGAGTATGCTTCATGATATCCCATACCAGGTCCAAGTTCTAATTGTAACCTTGATTGTGGGCCTTGTGGTTCAACTTGATATCCAGAATACCCATGTTGAGAAGTCTGAGATGGGTATGGAAGTGTCTGCCCAAATAACATATCTCCAAAAGAATGTTCTTGAGATTGAGATTGAGAGTCAGATATACTCAATGCATCCATTGATTCAGCAACATCAGAATGATAATCACTTGGACTCCAGTATTGTGGTTGTGGTTGTGGATTAGATGGGTAGGAGTAGGGGTAGGGGCTTGGAGTTGTGGGCATTGCGGCATTTGGTGGAGGTGCACCGCTGTAATCTTTCCCAGTTCGAGTTTTTCTTCTTTGAAAAAGTTTTTCAGGCATGGGATATTCTTGTTGTTGTGGAGGTGCACCCCTAGTAACATAAGGCCGATCATCATGTTGAGGATCCACAGCCGGAGGATATTCTGGAGAGCATTGACTTTGATTACCACCATCATTATCATTGTCACTATCATTAGACTTAGATTTAGAACCAGCTGAAGAAGAAGAATTTGAGCTACCTAACAGCTCTTATACTCTTCTATCTATTTCCATATCAACATTTACATGTGCAGCTTCAGGCTCAAGTCTTTCAGGCAGATTATCAAGAATAATATCATCACCGTTGTTTGGCTCAAATTGATCTTCTATGTATGGATCCGGACGCCCATCTAAATTATCAAGAACAGGACGACTTATCTCATTCATCCATTCCTCTAAAGGATTTTCTGAATCTTCCTCCAGCCCTCTACGTCTGTCAGTGCTGAAAGTGTATGCGGTGTCAATGGGATCGTGGACAACAGCAAAATCCACTTCCCTATAGTTGGCATCTCGTATTGCTCTAGCCCTCAACCGCATGTTGTAGTGAACGTAGACAAGGTCCCTCAACATGTTTGCCCCAAGCTTGTTCCTTCTCTTTGAGTGTATCAGATTGAATGTGCTCCAATTTCTTTCACAACCCCCTGCAGATGTTGTTTGAGCAAGGAGACGAACAGCCACTTTTCTTAAATGGGGGGCACATGTTCCATTCCAAACCCACCACTCACAAGGATCACCTGCCTCACGTTCAGAAACCGCATTTGGATGTCCAAAACATCCAGTGCCTTCACGGAAATGGCGCAACTGCAAAAAAAAACATCATTTACGATATTTAGATGATGAAATCAAAGTGATGACTAATGAGTAATGACTAATGAGACATTAAGAATGTAAGTAATATAGTTATCTTATACCTCTTCCAGTACTAGCAATCGCTCTTCTGGAGAGGTAATGAACTTGTTGGTGACATCTCTCACTGCAGTCATTAGAGTCGGATTCAATCCAAGCATTCATGAGTATTGGAACCTCGGATTCAAATAGTAAGTTGTCACAAATATAAATAAGGAAATTAGAATGACATTTTAATAGGTAGACTATGAGTTAGAGTTAGACAAATAACTTAGAAGTTAGAAACTTAGAACATAATTGATTGAGATATATACTTGCTTTATGCAATGGATGCAAAATCATATTTGTCCAACGATTCTCATAAATTCTGATGTATTGCTCATTGGACTTAGGAGCTGCTTCTTTGATGCGGTCCACCATTGAGGTTATTGCATCATATAAAAAAGGCATTGTTGCAGTTTTGTCACCATCTACCAGCCTCAATACCTTGACAATGGGTTCCATTATTCGCAGCACCCTAGTAACCTTATCCCAAAAAGGTCTGCTGGCAATCAACTGCTCAATTCTACTGCCAACTGGGGTATTGTGCTCCTTCATGGAGGTCCACTCCACTCCATTGAAGAGCCTCCTAAGTCCATCCTTTTTTAACTTTAATGATTGTAAGGCAAGAAAGTTTGTTGCAAATCTAGTTGCACCTGTTCTAATCAGATCACCTCCACAATACTCACGTCGCCTCATTGCATTCATTAGAAAAGAATGGTTGTAGATGAATCCTGTGATCAACCTACCATCAATGATAACAGATTTAATGAATTCAATTGAGCCAATGTCCTTGAGAATGAGATCTATGCAGTGGGCAGCACATGGTGTCCAGTATATGGGATATTTCTTCATTAAACTGTCCCCGGCCTTCTTGAAGGCAGAACCATTATCAGTAACTATCTGCACCACATTTTCCACACCAACCTTCTTCATGTATGTCTTCATTAGTTTCTTTATGAACCTGTGGTTCCTGACCTCACCTGAAGCATCAACAGAGTCCAGAAAAATTGTAGATCCACGACAATGTGCAAGAAAGTTAATAATTTGTCTTCTGTTGCCACTAGTCCACCCGTCACACATAAGTGTGACACCATATTCAGCCCACATATTTTTTTGGCCTGAAATCCAGACTTGTAGATCCTTCTTCTCTAGGGGAAGATACTTGTTCATTAATTCATAGGAAGTGGGGGCCTTGACGCCCCTCCCAGAATCCCCTATCACATCTACCATATGTTGCAGATACGGTTCAATTGCAACATGTGCAGGTATACCATGAGCAAAAAAGAACTTACCCACTGCCTTGCCGACCTTATCTTTTATACCAGTGAACATTGCTTTAATGCCCTTTTGCCTAGCTTCCGGCCTCCTAACCCCTGGCTCATCAACATGCCTCAATCTCGTACTAGCTGAACGGAAAAGTGTATCAATGCCGCCTTTCTTCCTTTTTCCATGACCAGCTCTGTCTTCATCATCATCTATGTCAACAACAGGAATGCGTGCAGTCCCACTGCCTCCACTTGTACCAGATGGCCCATACCTCCTTGTAATTCGAGCTGCCTCCTCTTTTTCCCACTCATCTCTGCGGGAATCTCTAAGGGCACGCCTATACGCACGACGTGAATAAGTTGTGTCACAATCAAGAGGATATGCAATGTCATCATCTGATTCTGCAGAAGAACCTGTGCCCCTAACATTGAATAATGTATCTGTGTAACCCCTGTCAGCCTCCTTCATCTTTTGTTGTTTGTGTTTCTTTGCACCCATAATATTTCTAAAATCATCCCTAACACTTTGGGGACACCTTGTGCACATTGCCACATTTTTGTCACCGCCAGTAATGTGACGTTTGAATCTAGTAATCCCCCCTCCACCAATTGTCTTGTTGCAGTAATTGCAAACTATGTTTGCCCTATTACCTTGAAAAGGCGTGAAGCGATTCCATGCAAAATCCATCACATTCTTAGCTCCACCAACATTACCGGCCCCAGAACCCTCACCATCGCTTGAAGACATCTTCTCAAAAGTCAAAAGTGGACATTGTCACACTGCAAAAAGACAAAGACAAATAAAAATTAGGTGTATGAAATCTATAACCCATTAAGTTGCAAGAAATTAATCTATTTTATGTATCATAGAATCAAACACAACACTTTTAGGTGTATAAATGTTAAATGTATTTATAGAATCAAACACAATATTTTTTAAGATTTTTATTAACAAGAAAAAAGGCTTAAATAAAAAATTAAAGTCTGAAATTAATTTAAAAATTATAAATTTTGATAATTATCTAGTATTAAGTCAAGTGATGTATTACAACTTTACTCATTCCATCTTACATAACACTAACGCATACATTTCTGTAGAAAAAACAAAAAACAAAAAAATGAATTTTTTTCAGCATTTTAAATAATAAAAAAACGAAAAATATAAATATTTTTACTATATTTTTGTTTGTATTTGTTCACATTGCTATTTGGTACAACTTCTTCTACTAAACCTAAGTTAGATACCTACTATTTCTAGTACTTATTGTATTATTACGAATTTAATATTAATTAGTGAAATTATATGATAATACTAATTAAAAGTAGTAGATCTAGTTATACATTAGTAGATCTACATATAATATTCATAGATCTAATGTTAAATAGCATTAATCCTAAGTATTTTGAAGTAGATCTAAGATTTGGGTGTATTTAGAGATTTTTGGAGAGATTTTATGGTGAAAATAGATGGAAATAGATAGGAGATGGGTTGGAAATGATGAAGAATGCAAGAAATCAAGAAAACATACCTTGGTTACAACTGATTTGAGCTCCAACGAAGAAAATCACCCCAAATTTGTTTGTTCTTTCACTCCAACAGCAGCAGCAACACGCTCGCAAATGTCGACATACCGGGGCGGTATACCACCCATATCGCCCATAAGTGGGACATTTTACACTGAACCCCCCTTACCGCCGAAAACCGGTCGGTTTTACCGGTAAACCCACCGGTTTACCGAAATTTGCGGGAGCAGCGATAGAAGTGCTTAAACTGATGCCAGGTTGGCTCGATATCGGTATACCGACGATATCGTCGGTATCTTCTTCCTTGTCCGGTAGGTGCCTCAACCCTACTTAGTTAGGTAGGCATAATTATCTTACATGCAAATCCTTTTTGATATAATTGTTAATGGCAAGTTTCTTTTAAATATAGCCTCATACTCTTGTTATCTTCATCATATGATGAACCCTAGCCTGTTTTTATTTGATGTACTTATCTTGATATCCTAGATTAGTTTTGTGACACATACCATGTTTTCTTTCCCCTTTTGCTGGGTGCTTTCCCAACCACCTAGGTGCTGGTGCTGAGCAAGGAGAAGGACAAGTTTGAAGGAATTCATCTCAGGAGTAGATCTCAAGCTATCTGAAAGGATGTCTAGGTTGCTATAGCTAGATCCTTTTCTCTTATCTTTTTCTTTGGGAACAATCATGTAATGAACAGTGAAAGCCATCTAATAGGCTTAGTACTTTTATTTCCGTTGCTATTGACATTTTGTAATGTATCTGGTGCATGCTTATTTACTTGGAATATTATACATGCATCCCTCAGTATCTTTTGTCTTTCTAAAAAGATGGATGTTTTGTACTTCCTTTAAATTTTAGTAAGGAGGTGATCTTGCCTCTTTACATAAACCCAACACATGGGCTAGTAAAAGCAGATAGGGAACCAACGTCACAACGTCAATTAGACAGACATGTAACTAGGGGTAGCAATCGGGTTCGGGTCAACCGGGTTTCATTTCAGGTCATTTTTAAGTCAACACTTTTTGTCAGACCCTAAACTTGCAAAAGATGGATTTTGGGGTGGAAACCCTTAATCTAACCCGGTCGGGTCCGCCAATATTTTCGAGTCCATCAGGTTTGACCCATAAATCCAAATACCAAGAGAAATTTTAGAAACCATGCTATGTTTTGTCTAATCCTTGATGATTACCAAGTGCAAACAACAAATTTCAATGTAAACAAACTTACAATGTGATTAAGAAACACACATAAAGCTAGTTTTAGTTTGTTCGAGAGTTTTAAACACAAATTCATAAGATAATTAGCATAATAATAATACAAACCAATACCAAACTAGACAGAATTGCCAACATAAACTTTGCAAGTATCGGATTAGTAATTTGATAAACCATTGTGTATAAAACTTTAGTATTTGTAATTTTATTTGAATATAATTGTCAATCTTGGGTTAATTGGGTCAATTCAGATCGAAAGTCCAAACCCAGACCTGACCCTAAATTAATTTGAGTTCTTCGAGTTCGAGTCAATTTCAGGTCGGATCAAAAAACCTTAGACCTGAACCCTCTAAAAAAATTTGGTTTCAGGTTGGGTCATTCTTGGTTGGGTCTTGTTTTGCTAGCCCTACAAGTGACAAAGCCAAAAATGAGGGAGCAAGTCCCTCCCTAAGCAATAGAAGAAATTGCGGTATGGGTTGCTTATACTACGGACAACATGTAAGGTCAAATTATATGTGGCTCATAGGGTGGTATGGAGTGATGATGGAGGATAGGAAGAAGGATATAGAGATGGTGATAGGGAGATGTGGTGGGAGGGTGAAGAGGATAAGGGGGATCTATGGGGTGTTAGCAGGAGAGGGGTGCTAAATGTGGGGGATTCGGCATGCAAGGCTATCAATGGAGTGTTAGCAATGAGGGGGCTATTGGGCGAGGCTGGTAGAGCAATGACACTGAGGGTTGTTGGGTAGCATGTTGGTGGGTGGAAAGGATGGGGTTTGCGAGTGGCGAGAGCGGGGGTTGCTGGTGGCGGGTGGCTGGAAGTGGAGGGTTGGAGGTGGGCAAAGAGAGGAGGGGGTTGGTGGCGATGTAGGGTGAAGGGGAAGGGAGAGCTGGCGACATGAGGGATGGGTAGAGAAGGAGAGAAGGAGAAAGTGCGGGGAAGGAAGGGCAAGAGCATAGTTGTCAAGGCGGCAAGTCAGTTAGTTATCCTGCTTGGGTGACCAACTAACTAGTCGTCAACAAGTCGACTAATGAGTCACCAGTTGTAGGTATAATATTTATATAATATTAATTATGTACATATAGTTATACACAATAATTATATAAATCCACTAACATAGCATGTATCCAAGCATACAACAATCTAGATTTGGTAACTAATGTCATAAAACACCTGAGACAATTTTCAATGGACTATTTAATGTATTCAAATTTAACAAGTATAATTTGATAGAGAAAAGTGATATACCATTGTTAAATTCAGAATTTTAATATTGGGTGAATTGATGTAACTAAAGTAAAAGTTATATAATGAACTAGTGTAGTGTGAATGAAATTGATATGCATATCAAATAATGGTAAAGGATCAGCACAAACATTTAGGATAGGGAGTAGGGGAATCAAAATTGCAAAAAAAAAAGTTTATTGTTCTTAGGCCCAAACCTGACCAAGCGGTCGCCTAAGTTTGACTTCGGTCTACCAATCGGGCTAGTCAGCCTACTAGCCGACCGATCGGCCTAGGTGAACGCTAAGTCCAGACCCAAATGTAGACGGCCAGCTAGTCAAACCCCCCTCTAGTGACCAGTTGATTAGTCATCAACCAGTCATCGACTAGTCGAACGACTCAACAACTATGAGCGAGGGAGAAAGGCGAAGAGTAGGGGATTGGAGAGAGAGAAATTAGAGGGAAAACTTAGGGTTAGGAGATGGCTTAGGGAGGATAATGCCGCTCTTATATAATGTAAATACCAAAAATATTTTGGCATTTACTTATTAAAACAAGCACAGATCCTCTCCTTATATAGGATGGGATAGGGTATTTATTACAAAGTTCATTGATATGGGATAAAACACGAGATTAAAAAAACACAATTTAACTAAATATATTAACAATCATTATTCAAGAAATCAAAACATCTTTCTCTCTAATCCATTGGAAGTACTTGGGTTAACTCATGGCTTCAAATTCCTGCTATTGGCTTGAGTGGTAGCTTATTCATAGGATGGCGCAACTCTTTCACTAATATCCTTTCGTAATCATTGTTAAAGTTCTTTATTATTATCTCCATGCTTGACCTTAGTAAAAGCACCCCTGGAACATCTTAGATCTCTATGAAAGAGACAGAGTACATTGCAACAATAGAATTTCTAAAAGAAATGACATGGATTATAACATATTAGGAAAGTTGGGCATGAATCAAATTGATACGACCTTTTTTAGCAAGGTCAAGTGTTAATGGTCTAAGTATGGCACAATATATTTTACACAAATAAAGAGTGTTGGTATGAGATATTTGTGATGTGATAGAGAATAAGTTGTAAAAACTAAAAAAGATTCACACCAATAAGAGTGCTTCAAATATGATGACTAGGGTGGTGGCATGTGACAAGTTCGAGGTCTACAAAACCTTAGCAGTATATATTCATAGTAATGATTTGTGGTGATGATTTCCCTTTTAAGATGGAGAGGGATTCTTAGGGTAACATATGTGGTATAGCTTGAAGAGCACCCAAGAGTCATAACCTAATAGGGTTCATGTAAATCACAAGGTTTAACCCCCTTGTTTCATGTATATTAAGAAAATAAAATATGGATAACAAGTTTTGAGTTGCCACTCTCATTTTAGGAGAAGAGGTTTTTGTGGATGCTAATTCTTGTGACAAGAAAAAGAATAAATAAAGGAAAATAAAGAGGGAAATAGGAAGAAGAGGAAGAATAAGGTTGTAATGCTTACACTACTCCCCAATGTCTTCTCAAGGCTATCTATTATAATTTCCCTTGGGCATTCTCCTCTAAAGGGTATTGTCAAGAACTCTTGGTGTGGTGGTGTGATAAGAACGTCTCCCTAACTTAATATACTCCATTTCACTACTATTCTCGTATTCAAGTTTTTAGTCAAAACTTGAGACACACCTATATCATCTTTACAATAATAGCAGATTTCCAAATGGTAGTCTTGTAGTTTTTCGTCATGATGTTTGAAGGTTTTCCACATACAATATGTCTTTGTATTTGTGGTTTTATATAAGAGTATTTTCTTAAAAAAACATTTGGCTCCGAGATGTTCCAAAGTACCTTACTTATGGGAACCCTAAATATATCATGCCCCCTATGTTGTTAACACCCATTAACATTTGATGGCTTATGTGTTCTTGAATTTCTTTTTATATTCAGCATGTCCACCTAATCTTGTGCTAAGCTATTTATTTCCATTATCATGTAGTTTTCACTTCTTCCATTCCAAAGTGGTAATAACCAGTTTTTAAGCATGGTAGCAGATTGGGTTGAGCTTTGTAAACTCAAAACTTGGCATGATACTAAGGTTGTCAAAATTGCAAACAACCAATGAACATGTCTCGTCATCGTCGGAAAAAAGAATCAGTTCTGAGTATGGATTATGTCAATCAAGTCAATCCGAGGTTTGGTGGTGAATGTTTGAGTTGAATCAGAGTTTTTTTGTTTGAATGTTTTAGACATTCTTGGTTCTAATTGGGATGTAATATAAGTAGTTATTATTACTTTTAACACAAACTAATTTTACTTAATATGTTAAAATAATGATATTGTGTAATAAAAGAAAAAATATGATTATTTATGAAATAATATTATATGTAGCTCATTGTCATTTAAATAAGTATTAGTTTCAGATTCAGGACAAACATTACAAATCCAAGTCATGTTTTGGATTTGCCATTTTTCTAATAATTTTAGGATGATTCTAAGTTTGAAGGTTCTTTAAAGTCTCATGTGTTTGCTGGAACTTGGCTCAATCTAAACGAGGCCCAAGTTCTTGCAAATGATTAGGAAAATAAATCACATGCTCAAATGCACCTAATCAAACAAGACATTGATCAAAGATGTTTTATTTTTTTATAATTTATGTCAAGTTGTTGTAGAATAAGTAGATTGATCAATATATTGTTGGATCTAAGCCCATATCTATTTGTTCATGTTATGGATGAGTTGATAAAGCATGTTCAAGATGATATTCCTTGGTGCATGTTATTTGTTAATGATATTGTGTTGATTGATGAAACTAAGAGATAATGGATAGAAAAGTTGAACTTAGGAGATCAATAGAAGCAAAATCAAGTATATGCATTGTAATTTTAGCTAGTTTAGAATTGTGAATGTTGAGGCCAAGTTGGACAGAGAGAATGTAACCAAGTGTGAAAAATTTTGTTACCTAGGTTTTATTATTCAAACAAATGGTTATGTTCAAGATGATGTTTGCTGCAAGATCACAATAGAATTGTTCAAATGGAAGAGTGCAATTGGAGTAGTATGTGCCCAGGAAGATTCCTCCAAATTAAAAAGTAAGTTTTATAGAACAACTATACAGCCAACCATGAGCGAGCATGAGGACCAGTTGTGCGAGGATTGCCTAAGATGGTATGGGCATGTGTAGGGAAAACCAACTAATGTGTCTATTCAAAGCAAAGCATGAGTCGAGCACAACTAAGAGAAGAAGCAATCCTAGATTGACTTGGGAAGAGCTAATAAAGGTAGATTTTGAATCTTACATCTTGATCAAAATATGAGTCACGTAACATAGTTGAGTGGCATAGAAGGATCCATGTAGTCGACGCAACATGGTTGGGATTGAGGCCTAAACATTGATGATGGTCATTATTTTAATGTGTTAGGTAATTTTATTTATGTTAACATATTAATAAGTCATTATATATGTCTATATGAACCTCCATTAGGGCTCAAATTATCAATGAGGAGTCAACCCAGATTCAAGTTGGATATTAGTTTCCATCCCGAAGCAACCCAAATTTAACAAAATCTAAACTCGAGGCAGATTTTTTTCTAAGTTAGACAGGTCGAGTTCATGGGTGTGAACCAGGGTTGTCAGACTCGAACCGGTCAGTGAACCGGTGAGGCCTCTGGTTCACGGTTCAACCAGTGGTCTGACCGGTTCAACCGGTGACGTCAGCATGATGACACTAGTAGTTTAATAATATATAAATGTCTTTGATACTCATGGAAATTATCCCTACATAAGTTATGAAACATGAATAATAGCAAAATTCCTCACAATAACTTGATAAAAAAGACCAAATAACAATATTATACTATTCATGGACATTTATACACCAGCATTTATATAGTATTCAATGTTAAATAACATAAAATAGCAGCAACAATGCATTTCCTTGCTAAATGAGAGAACCGGTCGGTTGGGCAAAAACCGGACCGATTCACTGATTCACCGGTTCAACCGATCGGTTCAACGGTTTGATGCCGGTCAGACGTCATTTCCGACTTTTAGAGGAAACCGACCCGGTAGGGTGACCGGTTCCCGATTCAACCGGTTCAACCGGCCGGTCCGGTTCGGTCATGATAACCATAGTGTGAACCCCACTTCAACATCCTTAGAACCATGCTAAGATTGGGGATGACAAAACTCAACCTAACTTACTATTATACTTAGATATAAGTCATTGTCGCTCTAGAATAAAGATGTGAAAATTTGTATAAGAAAATAAGAGGAAGAAAAAATATTACCTTGATGCAGAGTTATTAAAATCCGTTGGACCTTTCGGTCGAACCTTGAATCGGCACCCCTACCGGTTTGGTTATTGTATAAACCCGGTAATACCGGTCCAACCTGTCAAACCTGACAGGTCCACCGGTTAACCACCTACACCGGTTTGATTAACCAAAACTTCTATCTCTGCCAATGAGTGGGTGACTATAATTTCCTCCCACCTCTCAACACATGACCCATTCTTGGGCATAAACACAAACAAAAACCCACACTCCTAGTTTTCCCAACCCCAACTCTCACGAGAACTTCTACGCTACCTGATGTAAAGGAGTCTAATTAAGTTTAGGATCATACTATGTTAATGAACTTTGGAATTTGAAGTATCAATTTGTATGAAACATTGGTATGTTGTGTTGTTTGAGGTTATGACTTTATTGTGGGTTCTAAAAATTGTACTTATACCTTCAAGTTGGACTATCTCACATTTTGCCTATATTTTCTATATTTTAAGCATATTAACGTTATTTTTTATATGTTGCCCATGTTACCGGTTGAATCGGTTCCACCACAGGTTGAACCGGTTAACCGGGAACCAGTAGCCTCACCGGTTTGATACCGATCCGGTTCTAATAACATTGCCTTGATGTGTTGGAGGGAAAAACGAAAAGAAAGCACATTTGCTAATAGTATAGGGGTTAGGATTTGTCAAAAAGTTGAGTTTTTTGTACTTTGTAGAAAAGAGATGGGCCACAGTTGTTGAGACACCCGCCTAGGCATTACCGAGGCTCCCAAGCAAGGTTAGCCTAGGTTTTTTCCTACCTAAAATAGAATTTGGGCACCTAGCCAAGCAGCTATGACCTAAAACCGCATGACATACATCTAGGGGTGCATGGGGCATCTGGACAATATTTTCTAGATTTTTTTTATTTTGTGTGGTATCATTTTCACATCTAGCATGTGTTGGTACTTTTCAAGTGTTTTTAAGCTACTACCTCGCTCTTATAGACTTTTTAAGGTGTAGAACATTAAATACACACATAGAACATGTTAGATATGTAGCATATCATGTATGTTATATAGTATACATATAAAATGATGAAATGCAAAAAAAGCTAGTATACATATAAAATGATGAAATGCAAAAAAAGCCAGGCACCTACCCTTCTAGGCCAAGCCACCACCTAGCCACTTTGACAACTATGGTAGGGGTTGGACCATTGGGGGTTTGGGGTACATAACATCTCATTCGGTGTTGCAAACTACATTGTAGCGATTAAGCATTGCCAAGTAAGGTTTACATATAAACATCATTAAGAAAAACATCATTTAAAGGGCTGGGAGGTTGTCATGCTTGAGCAATAATCTAGTGTAACAAAATTTACTGGAAAAACATGTTTCTGTCGTGATAGACAATGAAATGTTACAGAAATTACCTGAAGTTCACCGACGGTAACTTTGTAGATCAGTTTCTTTGCGGCTTCAATTCCTTCCTTCTGCGGTTTCTGTGAGATCTCCAGATGAGTGCCTTTTTCGTCAGTGGCATCCTCACTCTCGCCGCACTCCAGATCAAGGTGGGGAAGGGAAGAGCGTTGGGACGGGGACTCGTACTGATAGCTCGAGAACCACTCCCCAATATCAGGAGGCTCTGACGGGACAAAACATAGAACAACAAATATTGCTCATGCTGCATTGGAATAGATAACTGAGCAGCAGAAAGCGGCGAGTCTACTTACCAGATGGCAACGACAGCGGATATGAAGACAATCCTGACATCTGGAGGAACAGGTATGATATAAAAATGTGCGAAGCAGGTTAGAAAGCTGAAAATTGGAAGGGAAGGACGGAGGACAAATCGCATTATATTATACCAGAGAATCAGGAAGCTCCAGGGAGGACTCGAAGGAGTCACGGAGATGACTCCGTCGAGATTTTCTGTCATTGCGTCTGGCCATGGAGGAGGCAGAAATGGCGACCGTTGAAATAATTGGGTAGTGGCTGCTCGCGAAGCGGCGACCACCAGATTTGGAGTAAGAAGGCCATGAAAATACCAGAAGTGATAGGCACTGCCGCTCTGGCGTGGCGGGACCTATTTCATATTTGGTTTGGCGCCATCATATTTGGGCGGGAATGGATAACGGGGTCAAAATCCTCATAATGGTATGTAATGTTTCGCCATCCGTATAGGTTGCAGCCAAAATCCCCAGTTTTTCCTTTAACCCAATGGGTTGATATTCATTTGACAAATCCACATGAGCCATTACAAGTAGGGCTGGCAAAACAAGACCCAATCTGAATGACCCGATCCGGACCCAAAATTTTAAACAAGTTTAGGGTCTACGGTTTTTTGACTCGACCCAAAATTGACCTGAACCCCAAGAATCCAAAATTAATTGAGGGTTGGGTCCGAGTTTGAACCCGGAATTGACCTGATTGACCCGAAATTCAGAATTATATTTTCAAATAAAATTATAAATATTATACTTTAAGACAACCAATGGCCATTGAGTTACTAATCTATCAATTATGAAGTTTATTTTGACAATTCTACATAATTTTGTATTGATTTGTATGATTTATTATACTAATTATATTATGAATTTATGTTTAAAACTTCCGAACAAACCACAATAGGCATTATATGTGTTTGTCAATCACATTGTAAGTTTATCACAATGAAATTTGTTAATTACACTTGGGAATTATCAATTACTAGACAAATCATAATATATATTTTTTTAACTATTGTCTTGGTATTGGATTTACGGGTCAGACCCGATAGACCCGAAATTATTTGCAGGTCGGATTAGCGTTGATTCGACTCGAAAAATCATCTTTTGCAAGTTTAGAGTCTAACTAAAAAGTGTTGCCGAAATAATCCGAAATAAAACTTGCTCAACCCGAACCCGATGGCCACCCCTAATTGCTAGTAGGTTCTCGCATAACGGACCTTGAGACATAAAAGGTTCTAGAAGTACCCTTGTCTGAGTAGCTAAATAGTGTGCTATTTTATTACATTCCCGAAACAAATGGCATATATTGAAGGCCTCCATCTTCTCCGTAATGTGCATAGGTCTTTGATGATGAGGTCTGCATGTCCCCTACCTGCACCTCCTTTCGATCGCTTTGACTAGCTGCTCGCAGCCTAGCATTCAGATTTCATCACTGACATGTTATACCCAAGCCGGTCTAGCAGTTGCTGCCTCAGCTACGAGATCTTGCCTCTATGATCTCGGGCTACAATGCATGCACCACACACCGCGCCTCTTTACCAAATTGCGTCCACATTGATCTTGATTATCTCCCTCGAAGGTGTCAACCACCTAGCAGCATGCGTGTGATTGGCTTATCTCGGTGATTGACGTGCGCTGCCTTAGTATGGTATATAATTATCTTACTCACAATTCAATTGAGTTTTCATTCCATAGAATCGTTACACTACTTACTTTATTGACAATAGTGTTATATTTTTGATAGCATTGGCGATAACAAAAAATATTCTCATTGTTGATGTTGCCACTAGTAATATCAATGTTAATCTTACTGACTCATATACATATGTATGGACTTACTGCTTTCCATATGAAACATGGACAACAAACAACATCTTGAGAAACACTATACTCTATCCATGTTGAGAATTCAAAAAAGCATACTTTATTAAATATTTACAATTTACTAGCAATTATATTTTGAGGAAATTGTTGATTATATAGTCAAAATGACCCTTTTTGTGGATAATACATTTGTATTTCATCTCTTTTGTTTAAGGATAGTCATATAATTTAGGCTGTAATTCTAGATCTGATTCAATCTCCTCCACATAATTTCCTATCCTACTCCTTTTTATGGTATTCTAGCATACATCTTCATTGATACAAAGTTGTATACAAATATCTCTTCATATCATATAGTCTTAAGATTGTATTGATCTAATCAAAATAAATGAATAAGAAAATTACACATATTTCATATTAGATATGATAAGAATTTATATTTGCCAATATCTCAAAATTTAACAAGAATAAACAAATAGATAGTGAAATATCCAATACATAATTTACCAATATGTTTACTGTATGATAGTTGTTATATTGATTATATTATGGTGATGTCAATATTAAGAATTGAAAAACCAAAAATAATATATAAGAGTGTACCTATTGTTGTACGAGTTGATCAAAATCTTGATACTTCTTGTCAATCGTCACAATAACAAATGGATGAAATACAAATGATCATTTGATGTTGATAACAATGGACACAAGATCAAGATACAAAATCATTGAGTGTGTCTGGTTCAAGACTACAAGGATCTATAAGTTATGATGATTGGTAAAAAAATATACTCTAAACCTCATATTTTCATTGAAAAGACAGTTGTTGGTATCACAAGAGTGGACATAACCACAAGATAGTGATTGCTTTCACAATATGTTTGAATTTATATATAAATTTTATACACAACATTTAAAAAAATTCTTATTTAAATTATAATCTTATTCAGGACCCACTCTGTCTACTAAAAACTACACTAAAATTTTATTTTTCTTGCTAATCGAGTATACCATATTTCTAATTCTTATGTATTATGCGGTTTTTATAAAGAGTTATCGAAAAAATGTGCTTCTAATGAACTTTCTATACATATTTTGTTAAAATTAAATAGACGTGTCTCATCAAGTCAACACAATTTAATTTTTTAGAGTGTGCATTTAGACAGTAATTTTTGGATTAGCTTGTTTGAGTCAATTGTTTGAACATCTAATGCAGTTTTTCATGTCCATTTTGTAGAAACTTAACACCGCAAATTTTAGTCAACGTAATTTAATTTAAAGGAATGAATACATTTTGAATAGAGCAGGCTTTGGAATTATATTTTGAGCCAATTGTTTATAGTATTGTTGGTCAAAGTTATTATTGGAGTTGGTGGGACATTTAGTACTCTTTTACAAAAAATCCATACTTGAGGGAGACATTTTCTACTACTATTAAACAACTTGTGAATTTAGTGGAACATTTAATACTACAAAAATTATAAAAAAAATCCATATTAAAGGAGACATTTTCTACTACTATTAAGAAATTATAATTGAAAAACATTTACTACTATCATTTATTACAAATTTTTCTATAGTTGGGGGGCTGCCCTTTTGTGACCCCCCTCCCTCTACCACTGGTTGGTATCCTTTTCACTCCCCCACTTCCTTGGATATAGGTTGTTGAAATCCCAAACTTGCTTGCCATGTGGGCAATCGAAGATGGCATGAATGGCTCTCTCTTCATCCATATTGCACTATTGACACTGTGCATCAATCTGTAAATCTTTTCCATCTCAAGTTCATTGTGGGTAGTATATCTTTATGAAAGAAATATACTAGGTGGACACTATTTTGAAACCCAAAATAGAACCACGCTTATTCTCCACCACATGTTTGAAGATATAACAAATAAAATACATATTTTATTTGTTATACCCTCAATCATGTGGTGGAGAATGAGTATTTTATTTGTTATATCCTCAATCATGTGGTGGAGAATGAGTGGGGTTCTGTTATGGTTTCCAAAATGGGTCTAAATAGCAAACCTCATGATAACGACATAAGAAGTGATGCAATTTGTGTGATCAATTCGTCTTCCACAAATGTTTAAGACATCGGTATGCATCATCTTCCACTCAAATGTTGCCAGTGTGTAAATGTTCATAGGCAAATCTAACTGAGAACACCTATGTATCATCCGATTCCCATGCAATCAAACCCTCCCCTTCCGCCTCGTGTAAAGGGGTCTAGCACCCGCACTGCAAAATGTAAAGGTAGGCATTTGTGAATTTCTGTATCATCCCAGCACATACCCTCCTAAACTATCCACTCACTTATGTATTATGCCTCAACTTAACATGTGTCTGAGTGTCTGTCTAAGGGACCAGCGAGCCACGATACCCATCTATCCTTCAATCCTCCACCCATTGCCCACTCTCCAAAAAATAGCACCCTTTACTTGATTCAAGCCACCCGATATACTCTTCCACTTGTAGCTTGGCCGAAATCCAACACTCCAGATTGTGGTCATTCCTATAATCTATATCTATATCCCTATAATAAGAGGGAGTTATTCTGTTAGTCTCCCTGCTCATCGGTGTGCATGTCTGCTGTTTTTGGCATTTTGACCCTTTAATAAGAGGGAGTTCTCATGTTAGTCTCCATGCTCATCAGTGTGCCTACTTGCTTGCTTCAGCATTTTTTTAAACTTTTGTCCTTGTGCTTTATTTTCTAGCCAATGACTAGTAGGTAGTTTTTTCAGCTCCAATTCCTAATAGCGTGTAGCCCTCTTCATTTGTCAACTTGAGACTGAAAACAAAACTCGAACCGGTATCGGCCCATGACGCTACTGTTATGTCTGTTGTATGTGTGTGTTTGTGAAAATAGTTTATTGGCCACTGCCGTGTGTATTTTTACTGCCTCAAAATGGACTTCAATAAATTATGTGTGCTCAATGATCCAGTTTATTTATATGTTCAATTAGTCTATCTTAATACTAATCAGCTTAGTCACTTAGTGTGTTCAAATATTTTATTTGAGTATTAATTGGTCAAATTTATTTGTGTGCTTACAAGTTTGAAGAAGTCAGTTGGTTTTATCAAAGATGATCTTAGTATGTTTTATATAGATTATTGCATGTTAATGTAGTGGTCATCATAAGTCCAATGAAAAAATAGTTTTGGTTTAGATTTTGGTGGTGAGGTGTTATAATTTGGACGCAGTCAACTGACCCACTGACCAAATGCATTTGTATGTACTCCAATAGTTTGGCTATGTGTTCATTGGCTATTCATTGTTTGTGTTCTAGAACACGTATGTGTGCTAATCAATCCAGCATGCTTGTATGCTAATCGATTCAACATGTTTGTGTGCTTATAGATTAGAATGATTCTACTAGATGTTAATCAAGATACTCTCTCTCCTAACAGGTTAGCCAATTTCTTTTATAATTCATAATTCTTCTACATGTTAATTTTAAAATTTTATTATGCATACTAGAGGGAGTCAACAAGATATTAATTGAATTATTCTCTTTTAGCAAGTTGTATGTAGTTGTTGTTATTACTAATTATGAATTAAGAGAAAAGATAAATTTTTGGATTAAATTTGGATAATCATCAAGTATTTGTATCATGTGCAATAGTATATGCCAGATATTTTATCATGCTAATGTGTAATAGTATACATTATATATTTTATTATGTTAATTCAACTACTATTCACGTGCTTGGAATGTGCTTTTAGCTAGTACTTTCAAACACACGACTCACCAAATAATTAGGATTGATTGGAATTATCCATCTCTATTTTTCTAAGAGGGTAGTTTTAAAGGATCTGAGATCACAAAACCCCATACCCCTTTAGCTTTATTGTCGTGTAAAGAACTTGAATACACCCAATGTATTTCTTTCTCCCCCTCATTCGACCCCCACCAGAATTGTGCCACCACACTATGAATCTCGTCAATGAGTCACTCAGAAAGTTTGAAGATGCTCAAGTAGTAGGTCGAAATATCCTTAATGACTGCTTTGATTAATACCTCCTTGTATGGTATTTATAATAACTTCTCTTTCCATCCTTGTAATTGTTCCATACTTGTTCCTTGAGAGAGAGAGAAAAACTAGCTTTTTTAACCACCCCAATCCTTTGGGAGACTCATGTACTTTGTGTGTCTATCTACTTCCTCCATGTTAAGTATAGTCTTGATTTCCTCCCTCTTTGATTCACAAACATTATGCTAAAGGCCACCTTTGATTTTTTATAGTCAGTCTTGTATCCTGAGGCTCTTTGATATTGGGTGACCGTGGAAGCTAACAATGAGAACTCTTCAATGGTTGCCCTAGCAAACAAAATATTATCATCTTCAAAAAAAAAAGCGAGACACACGTGACCATGCCTGTTGGCCTTGGACATGTGGTTTTTTCCTCCCCGTGTGGCATTAGTAAGTGACAAGGGAAGGGATTCAGGGAAAAAGAGAAAAAGAAAGAGAGAGATGGGGTCACCTTGGTACATACCTCTTGTCAATTTATCCTCTTCTAACCCCACTAATGATGATTGAGTGTGAGACACTTGAAACACATTCACCCACTTTGGCTCTCTATAGAGGTGGAAACTCTATTTTTGCCATTTCTCCCTCCAAAAAGGATCATTCCCCTCTATCATAAGCCTTGCTCATGTCAGTTTTCAGAGCCATGGACCCCTCCTTGTCACTTGTTTTCCTCTTCATCATGTGAAATATTTCATAAGCCACTAGTGCATTATTGGTGACCATCATGCCCTTAACAAATGCACTCTGGTTCTCTAATGTCATATTTCCTAAGAGAGGCTTGATCTTATTCATGAGGACTTTGGTAATGATTTTGTAGGAAACACTACATAGACTAATAGGGTGAAAATAAATAAGTTTCTTTGAGCAATGAATTTTTGGGATAATAACTATATCTGTGTTGTTGATTTCCACCAACAATATGTTACCCCTCCACCACTCCTTCACAAACCTCGTGACCTCCTTCTTAACCACATACCCAGAAAGTTTGATAAAAAGAAATAACCTTCATTCCTCTGGCCATGGCGCTTTTTGTAACATCCATGACCTGGGCTATGCTTAAACCTAGATGTTTTACTTAATAAAGTTGATTATATGCTTTCCCTTATCTCTTGAAAAGTGATTAAGGCTCAGGAGAAACTTATATTTCAATTTTAGTCCTTTTTTGAATAATGTTGAAATAATGTTTTACTTGTTTTGGACTAAAGTACAAATTACCCAAGTTGAGGGGTTAACTTGCAAATTGTACATGATAAAATATTCCTCAGATGTTGAAGAATTATAGGAATGAGTATGATGCAGTAGTATGGCTTCTACAAGCCTAAACAACAAGAAAGAGCTTGTTGAGCAATGTTTGTGCATTAAAACCTAGTTTTGGTGTAATGTGCAATTTACCCAAAACCTAGGGTTCAATATGCAAAACATCACTTCTAGAGGGTCCCTAAATATTCTTGGCATCATTTAGAGTCAAGAAAATAAGAGGGGAACCTCATTTGAATCACTTTGGAGGAGAGAGAATCTTGATATTAAAATAATCACGATTTAAGCATAATTGGAACTTTATTTCGATTTAATGCAAAAATAAATATATTATTTGAAGAGCCCTTCAACCAAAATGAGATGGTTGATATTTCACAAGGATGGACGAGCATGTGCCTTGCAAAGGCACGAAAATATCCTAAGTGAGTGGAGATCCCACTCACATTAAGTTAATAAAAAGTAATATCCACTCAATTTTGGATATTATTATTATATGAATTAAGGTGCTTAATTTGTTTTCTTTTAATTCTTGGATAATGAAGAAGAATTGCAAGGGGAAGAGGATGACTTCGTGGAAAAGGAGTTGAGGGGGAGATGTGGCACCAATTTTGGAAATTAAAAGATTATTATAAGACTTTCTCTCTCCTTGAATTTCCTTATATACATCTCATTTCTAAGCCAAATGAAAGGCTTTTTTGAATCCACTTCTTCTATTTGCTTGAAAAACGACCAAGGGAGCTTTGGAGGATCAGGAGGACGACCCCCAACCTGTTGGTAAGCTTCTTGACTTCCTTTCACCTTAATTCCATGGTGGAAATCAAAAATTAATGCATGATTTCTTCTTCTCTCGATCCCATCTTCAATTCTAACCATTCCTTTTCACTCAAAGATTGAGGACGAGCCTTGGGATAGTGAAAGGAGTTGCATCCACCATTTTTTACATGAGCTTGAAGATTTGAAGCTTAATTGGAGGCGGGTTATATAACTTGAACCCATTTACATTATTATTCAGCCATCAATGTTGCAATTATGTTGATTCCTTCTTCTTCTTGAATTATTGCGTGTTGAAATGGGTAATTCCATGAAATCAGAAGTACTAGGAACTACATGGAATAAGGTAGATGATGATTACATCATCTTGGACACTTTTCCCAAAGAAATTCTATTCCATTCGGTTTCAACAAATTGTTCAATCAATTTCAACAAAACCGTTTAAAATCAAACGGTTTCATCAAATCGTTAGAAGCCAAATGGTTTCAAACCGTTTGGAATGGTTGACCACAGTTGACCGTTTGGATATTATATGCTAGTTTTGATGGTTAATGAACTATTAAATTTAATTGATTGGTTTTAAAGGGTTCATTAGTTGAAGGTTCATCAAGCAATAAACCCTAATCGAGTTAAGTGATGAAATTTCAATTGGTTGATTTAAAATTTTGGGTTGATTAACCCAAACGGTCTCACAACCATTTGGAGATCACCCAAATGGTCTCAAGACCGTTTGGAGGTCAACCAAGACCGTTTGGAGGTCATCCAAACGACCTCAAGACCATTTGAGGTCAGGTCATGTCATGATTTGATGACGATCCAATGATTTCAAATGAATTAGTTCCACAATGTCAACCATTGATGGTTCCTTGATTTCAATACCCTAATTAATGGTTTCTTGATTATAAACCCTAGTTAAATTGGGTTCAAAACCCTAATTTAAGGTCCAATTGAAGGGTGATTCAATGGTTCAATTGAAGAATAAATCAGTAGTTCAATTGATAGATGGTTTAATGATTGAAGCCTTGAATTGATAAAGTGATGGAAGACCTTTTTGGTCCATTCGATTTTGAGAGAGTTTGGACCAAACGGTATTAAGACCATTTGAGACCAAACGGTCTCAAACCGTTTGGAGACCCAAGTGATTTCAAGTGTGAATTGTCCATACAGTTTCATTATTGTTTTGCTTAAACGGTTTCAAACCATTCAAGGTCTGAATGACCAAGACCGTTTGGGGTCTAAGAGACCAAGACCATTTGAGGTTCAATTGGTCAAACCATTTGGACACCTAAGGTGACTAAAGATCAATTAACTAATTGATTATTAATGATGTAAATCAAAGGTAATTACAATGGTTGTACCTTTGAGGTACTAGGGTAATTAGTACCTTTTTGAGTGGTTAACTCTTGATGCTTATGTAAGCAATGATTTAATATGTTATGACAACTCTTCATTCAAATTGATTGGACCTAATCTAATTAAGATTGAAGTAATTGACATCCTAGAGAGGATGAGAGAGAGAGGAATTCCTACATGAATGACAATCATGTAATGGTCAAACCCCAACACTTTCAACATGAACATAATAAGTAATCAGGGTAAGATCCTTTGTAAAGAGATCATGAAATCTTAACTGAGAAGGTTGATGAAACCCTAATCAAGGGTTATTACATGTGAAACCCTAATTACGGATGATGTCAAGTGAAATCCTAATTTCTGGTAATGCTATGTGAAACCCTGATATAGAAGGATGTTATATGAAACTCTAATGTAGAGTGATATTATGTGAAACCCATATATATGGGAGATGCTATGTGAACCTTAATTTATAAACATGGAAAACCCTATTCCTAATAATGGAATAGTAATTAATATATTGACAAGTGTAACACCTAAAGAGGTTGATAATGGATATCCTTATATCAATAATTCCTAACTCAAGGATGAGTCCATATCATTAGCAATGGTTGTATTTTATAAATAAGTGACTTATGACCAATACATTACATGATAAATGTGATGAATTGGTGCATAGAGTATTAGGATGGGAAATACCCTAATACAAGCTAAGGGAATGAACTCAAGTAAGATAAAGGTGATGAGGGAAGTGATACATCAAGATATGATACATATCACATCCAGCACCTTAAGATTTATACACCTTGATGTATTTTTAGGCTAACTTGCCTTATGAAAAGGTTAATCCAAATAAATAAACTTTGATGCAATCATATTCTGGTAAAGATGAGAGAGAAACTCATACTTTGTGTTGATAATTCATTTAATGATGAACGATGAGAATAAATAAGTATGATTGAATACTTATGTTATCAATGTTAGCTCCTAGTTATGTGAAGCAATGAATTAGGACTTGATCATTAATAATATGATCTTGAGAACCTAAATGGTTATTTATGGAAAACCCTAATGGAGGGTGATGATATACAAGAGAAATCCTAACCCTAAAAAGGGAATAATGGTATTACTTTGTGTTGCATGGTGCTGATATGAAAGCATTATAACTGTTATCCTGAAGTACTAACCATGCCAGTATCATGAGAAGATGAATATAGCTAGGTATGAGATATGATGTTTCTTTTATTAAAAATTGATAATGAACCATAATATGCCTTGTTGCCTACTAAGAGGTATCAAGAGGTGAATTAAGCTTTGTGTGCTATGTGGAATGCTTGTGTAGTAAGAATCATGCTTACCTTGGTCAAATGACTTGAAGGTATTAAGTTACCTATTATGTGGTAACAAGTATTCTATGATGAATTAAGGGTTTGAATACCCATATTCTATAATCATGATGATGAACTTGTTAAGGAATGGAAATGTACTTGATGAGATGAGGGATTAAGATCCCAATACTTTGTTAGAAGAGTATGGCTACAGGCCATGACTCTAAAAAACAATGCCAGGCATTAGCTGTGTGATCTAAGCCTGAAGAGAGTATATGTTGCGGCTATAACTCTATAGTGAAGATGTCAATATACTATGGCAAGCTAATTGTAGTTTGACATATGATGTGTAAAATATAATCAGTCGTGTAGTGTATTTGCATAAAGTTGAAATACAAGAAACATTGGTTGATATTATCCTGCTTAATATAGCGGATAAATGTTATACATGCTCTTCATATTCCTTATTGGATAAGTGACATGCTGCTCTATCAGGTTATAGCTGAAAGGCTTTAGATAAGATTAATGTTCTAATCTGTTAGACAATGAATTAACTTTTGTTAAACAATTATGATTCCTCTGTTCAGATTTATCTTAATAAACTGCAATAATAATGTTTCTGGCGGAGAGTTATATCTCTCGCTGGGGCAATTTACAATTGTCTCACCCCATGGGAACCACATTTTTAGGTGGACGCGGACGAGGAGGCATGAATGCCTTAGTAGGTGAAGGACAACAACAAAAACAATGACAACAGTGAATTCTCAGGTGGAGACGTTGGCTGATATGTCTTGTATAGGTGTACATTGAGTCCTATGTGTCGTCTTTGTACTCTTAGGTCCTCGGAGTCAGTAGTCAAATTTAATGAACCGATCTGAGGTTTTGGCTTGATGCCTCAATGTTCTTATGATGTCTAAATACAGTTTAATAGAATAGTTGATGTTGTAATCTTTGAGATGAGATAATACAAGACATGTACCTTAAACCAGAATGTAAGTGTAGTACTTTGGTTCTATGTGAAAGAGTTTTTCTTTTGTTGGATCCCTTGGTAAAAAAGGTTTTAATTTTTAGTGATTTTCGGTAATCCACTTCTTAGTGATCGCTTCCGCTAGTTAATAATGTATGTTTTGAATGCTTCGCCACACTTTTTGAGGTGCATTTGATATAGTGATTGCCATATTTCTTCATATGTGGGTGTCCCCTCAAGAAAATCCCCATCCTCCTTAGAGACTACTTTCATCATACGTACTAACTCCACCTCCAAGTCAGAGGGGTTGGACGTAGAGAACAATTTGTTGAAAAAGCATGTATTTGAGTCTTGAATGTCCTCCTATTTCATCACGCATTGGTTACCTATAGTAAAGAGGCCATGTGATAGTATTTCCTTTTTTCCTTGACTCACTTTGGTTAGACACTCAGTTTGTTAACGAGAGGTCCCAGGATCAAGCCCAAGCCACAAGATGAATAGAATGGCCAATTTTTTTTAAAAAAGCATTATAACTCCTCCAGGTCTCTGGATAGTTGTGAGCATTGCTTGAGCATGAATTTATTTGACGGCTAATTTTGTGCTTCTTTGAGTTGTCCCTCTGCTTCATTGATTCCACTGTGAATATTTCTAATTTTTTTTGCTACCCATAAAGATATTTTTTTCCACATGCCTCAGTGTGGTCCTTCAGGCTGCCATAGTGTCCCAATAAGCCTTCTCAATTAGCTCTCTACAAGTTGACGATGGCAACTAAAAATTTTCAAATTTAAATCGTTGATCCCCTGGGTCCCTATAGACAGTATGCTCTGTCATGATAATTATTGGTATATGGCCTGAGTATTGCATAGGAAAATGTGTAACCTTTCATACTAGAAACAAAGAGTGTCAACTTGGTCATCTATGCATCTTTCCTGTCTCTTACCTATCATATTATCTTCTTGCTTACCCCTTCTCCATGTAAAACCCAATCTTTTCTACCATGGGTTAAGTTACTCATCTGCCACTCAACTCTTGGTTGACCCCCAATTTTTTCACTATCATTCATGATCTCATTAATATCACCTCGCAACAACTTTGAAAGTGATGAAGATGATCATATCTCATGTATTATGTTCCATGTATGGAACATGTCCCCCACTACAACTCATCCATAAATACCCATAAAGCCAAAACATCCAACCTGGCCCACCTCACCCACCTCCACATAAATATGGTCATCCAAATAATATTTTACCTCTACCTTATCTCCCTTCCACCACAATGTCATGCCCCCTAATCTCCCCATGTTATAAACCCCAAACCCCTTAACAAAACCTCAACTCTTTCTGATGTGATCAAGATCTCTAATGTTGGACATAGTGTCAATTAGGAAAATTATATTGGACATCTCCCTCCAACACCTAGTCTTGAGGGATGGAACCAGCCTAGGTGTGTATGTACCATGTACATTCCAACATAAGGTTTTTATTGATCTTTGCGGGTTTGGTATACACATCACTCACTACTTGTTGATTAGTTCAGTTGTTGTAGATTGTGTGCTCCTAACCTTATTTCCTGTGATGTCATCGATTGTGTCCACCTCTTCCATTGTAGTAGTTTTTCCTCTGACCCATTTATCTCCAGATCTATTGTTCTAGCTACTTGTCCCTTCCCCATTCAACCTCAACACCATTATGCCTCCTCCTCTGTAGATGTTTTTTGAAAGTCTTACTCTTTTTATGGTCCCCTCTGTCTCTGATTCCTTATGCAAAGATCAAAAATACCTTGGAATCTTTCACCTTCTACTATTGATTGTTATTTTTCATCACTCCTGAGGTAAGGAGTTTGGTTATATCATGTTGTACATTGTCCCTTGACAATGTATGTATCATTGTGTTGCCCTATTTTCCCTCATTTCTTGCCCCATCTTCCATACCAATACCGCTTTTGTGGTCCATAAGTACCACTCCATCTGACTTCAGCACCACCGCTAGTCGTGACTGGTTAGGCTCATATCTTCTTGTTTCATCTATAGACTCACCCCCATCTGCTAACATGGTTGCCCCTTTACCAATCTTATGACATATGTTTCCTCTTCCACCTGTCTCCAATCATCTTCCATAAATATGATCTGACTTGTCTCCTTACCAAAGGTATCTACTGGCGTTGTAGTACCCGCTCACCCAATGTTGATGTATTTACTCGTCAATGTCAATTTCATCTCAGCCACATCCCCAGATCCTTCTCCATCTTTAGTTCGTTTAGCCCCTGATCCTTCACACCCTAATCCCCATTCCCTCTCTTTATGTTGTTCACCCCTCACTAGTTGTAGCCTCACCTATCCACTCAACTTGCAGAGTTTCCCTTCCTCATCTTCTAACTTAGAAGGTGTAGTTGACTTCTTCATAAACACAATTATTCTAGACATGTCTTCCTTTAAAGTTGCTATCCACTTCTTTAAGGGAAACACCTTGACCCATGGTTCCCATCTGTGAGGTTTCCCTACTACTTATCTTCTTCTTTGCAGTCCCTTTCAGTATGTCCAATATGTCCAAAGATATAGTAGTGGGATGGTATCTTCTCATACATGATCTCGATCTCCACCACTTTCCCATAATTGTATCTTATTCTCTATCCTTATTTCACTAGTTTGGATATATCAACCCATGCTCATGTTGTGTAGAAAGCTTCACACCATCCTTATTTCCCATAATTATAACTTATTTTCTATACTTATCCACCACATGTGCCAAGAAAGCTTCACACCCCTGCCTCATCAACCTCTCCGTCATCATTAGTGACACCAAGCACATCAGAAGAATCTTCCTATATCCTTGGAAGATCTAAGAGACAACACTGTCAAAGAACATCGCTGCCTTAGAACTATAGTCCAAGACCACCCGGTATTTCTCCATGGTCTCCATTCCAATGATCATCAAATCCATGCATATCAAGTGGTATAAGATCCACTTGAATGTTGCGTCTTGAGAAAGAAAGAATGCAGGATGGACACACCTCCCCCAACTTGGAGGAACCAACCAAAGGGGTTTCTAAGCTAAGACTATTAGATCTATGACTAACATGAAAAGAACATCTACCTATCACCTCTATGGTGATAAAAGAGTGTGTCGCACCCTGGTCAACCAAAATAGATATAATGCAAGAAGAAGACAAATCAGAATGAAATAACTCTGTATGACCTATCATGACATGTGGATTGACCACTCCTTTCAACTGACTCATTGCATAGAATTGAGTTGTTGTCTGTTGTCACCCTTGTCTGCTGCTGACCTGCCCAGGCGATCCTGCCTATGACCCCTGACCACATCCTCTGCCTCCATCACTACCAAATTGTTGTCATTGTTGTGACCCTTGTTGACTCTGTCTTGGTTGTTGTGTCACCTCCTCATCCTTCAGTGAGCAAAACATACTCAGATTCCCTTACCGTCCACACCTATAATAGGTCCTTGTGTCAAACTATGGCCTAGATGACCATGTCACTAAAACCGATACCACATTGTGAGCATCTGCCAGTGAAAAGATACGACCTTTGCCTTTGCTTGACGACCACTGAGACTGAATCACTAAACTCTACTATGACTAAGGTGCTAAAAAACTAGGCTTCTTGAAGCCTCCAGAAGACTGCCCCTGAAACTATGTTGGTCTCTTCTTGGCGTTATCTAGACGCTTATTTATCACCAACCGCTCTATCATTCTCATCGACTCCACAAATGTGGCAAACTTTTTTCTTTTCTCTAAATATGACACCATCATTGTCAACTCTGTGCTCAGGCCCTCCTTAAAATGTCAGATCCTCTCCTTATTTGTTGCATACATGTGAGGACAAAACCTCAACAACTTCATGAACTTGGCCTTGTACTCATTGGTCGTCATAAATCTCTATTGGATCTTCTCAAATTGTGATATCTTCTCATTTAGGAATGTCTCCGGGAAGTATTGTCTTACAAAATCCCATTGAAACTCCCCCCAATTGATCACCACTCCAGGCCTATTCTCTTCCTCAATGGACCACCGATGGCCAACA
Organism: Alisma plantago-aquatica; assembly: GCA_963693085.1. Lineage (NCBI taxonomy): Eukaryota > Viridiplantae > Streptophyta > Magnoliopsida > Alismatales > Alismataceae > Alisma > Alisma plantago-aquatica. The sequence goes on along the minus strand of OY856411.1, from coordinate 455,729,097 downwards.
CTACCTTTCAATAGGCACACCACGTACTTCACCTTATCTTCCTCGGGGATATTGAGGATCTTAAAAGCCTTCTCCAACTTTGTCAGCCAAATATATGCATCAGCCAAGTCCGTCGTACCCACATACTCCAACACTCCAATGTGTCAAAACCTCTTAAAGGTCTTCTCAGAACCCTGGGATTCTGCATTGGGAATAGTTGCTCTTGCTTAAGGTATGGGTACCCTATCTACCATATGAGAAATTGTAGCCATAAACTATCCAAACATGGATAGAAAAGTCAGATTGGGCTACGGTTGTTGAGTCAATCTGAGGCACTTCAGGCACTTCATCTACTCTCACACAATACACCAAGTGAATGTTTGAGTAATTATGATGTTAACTGCTTTCTTGATAGTGTCATTGACTAAAAGGTGGACATCTTTTATGGAAGTTTTTGGTCACTTTAGAGCAATTACCGGTTCAGTGGTCAGTGAAGGCCGGTTTAGGGTTCAATAGGTGGATATGATTAAGAAAGGAATGTATGTGTTATGTCTTTTTGCTGACTTTTTTCAAACAGATATGAGAGAATGTTGCTCGAGTATGAGCAACATTTAAGCTTAGGGGAGTTTGATGCATGCATTTTTACTCATTATTACAGGCACATTTTTCCTTGATTTCATGTGTAGATTGCTTGTTTATTTGATTTATTATGCATGGAATGACATAGATGGCCTGTTTCGATTGAATGCATCAAATTATATGATTTTAACTATTTTATGTAGTATTTTATGCATCCCAAGTACTTATGTTGTTTTTGTGCATTTTCAAGTCAAGGAAGTTCCACAGACTCTGTGCTACTGACCTGGTAACAGTCGGTGGTACCGACTTCACGTAAATGATGGACCCAAAGACTCACCCAGATTCGATGCTACCAACAGCCAAAGTCGGTGGTACTGAAACAACATCAGTAAACCCCAGCATGATTTGAGAACACTTGGTGCTACCGAGTTGACATCAGGGAGGCGATTCGAAAATCACAAAACTCGGTGCTATCGAGTCCATTCGATAGTATTGACACCATTGAGATCATGTGACTAAACCTAAGTGACTTGGTACTACTGACTCACGTAGTCGGTACTACCGAGTCTACCCGATCAGGCCATCCACATATTTCACTCTAATCTAACAATGGATATTATTTTGTACCCCAAGTGCCTTCTATGACTTAGGGGGACGATGGCTAGACCAAAGAGGGAGTAGTTGTTTTCATTGCACGACAATCGGAGAGAGAGAAGAGAAGAATCGAGGACCAAAAGCTTCAACTGAGAAGATATGAGCACCTCTGAAAGATGATTCTGCTGCTGGAAAACAACAGAATGCACGTACGACAGAGGGGATCTTCCGGACGGGCAGAGATTCAGGGGTTACCTTAGTTTCCTAATGTTTCCCACATTTTTCTTCTTCCTTTCCATGTATTCGTCGATGAAAACCATGCAAGACTAAAAACATTCATTCCTTAGAATCAGGGAGTAGCCTGAATATACACTATAATTGATTTCTATGCATTAATATCAACTTTATGTCTCTTTACTGGATATAAATCTATGAAAGCTTTGTGTTCTACTTGTGACTGATCACCATAAGTGGATTAATGGACGCTTAGTCATCTCGAGAGAGGGATTAAGGGTTGGAAATCATATATTTACCCGTGTACTGTGCCCTTTGGGAAAAGTGGAGTGTAAATAGGAGGAGAAACCTAGAGAATAATCATAAAGCATCTAGCTAATCAACCAATAAATGTGGAAGTTGGATTGGCATTAGATTAGGTAGTGAATTACACTACGGGAGCAGGTAATTCTAACTATAGGCTCCTTATCTAGGGATTGAGATAATACATATTAGTGTGTGAGGTTAATTATTAGTGTTATCTATGGTGAAACCATTGTCATAAGGAATTCATCCCATCTCTGATTAATTCAACCTTTAATTCATTTTGTTTATACATTAGTTTGTTAACTCAAACCAATTCAACCATTTACAACCAGCTTAGCTAATTTGACTGTAGTTAGTAGTAGTCTACTGGAGAAATGCTTCCCCGTGTTCGACTCAAGCCTCACAAGGACTTATTACTTCGATATGTACACTTGCATATTATGCATGGTAAAATCGTGTCAACATCCTCAAGATCTCTAAGTTACATGTACTTATGGAGTGATCCTCATTTACCCTTTGGACTCATGAACTCATGGAAGTGGTCAATCTCCTGACCCATGGACCTCAGGCAACGATTATTGTTACTGTTGACTCAAGGTCAATTTAGCCAATGTTGACTCAAGGTCTAAATTGATGAAAACCTTATTTTAATGATGACTAAACCATTTCAATTCTTTGTGTATAATGCACCTACATGAGTGGTTTCAGAGTAGGTATAGACGCACTCCAAATGCCCTAACTTGCGCATCTCAACTTGGAGAAAAGATAAGTCAAAGTCATTACAAGTGCACATTTTTGGAATATGATGTAAATATATCAGAATCAGGTTGTAAATCACTTGTAATGATTGTATGACTTGTAATTAAGCTTAGAAAAAATTAAGAGCACTTAGATCCAATATTTAAGCCCTCAAAAACTATTTTCCAAAATTCACATCAGGTTGTTTATCGGTCGAGTTGCAAACTCGACTGATCATGATTGGATCTTGAAAATGACTTTTGATCGGTCGAGTTTTCATTTCACAGAACTCAACCAATCCCTTTGCAGACCAACACCGGTTTAAGTGAATCAGTCGAGTTACCCTAGGAAAAACTCGACCGATGGCCTAAATTGGTCTTGTCGCTTAGTGGGATCGGTCGAGTTATATTTATAAAAACTCAATTGATTGCACTGTACGGAAAAGTGCAGAAAAGTATTTCTAGTTGTTATAGAGTTGCAACAATCAAAAATACATTCGTTGCAAGCCATAAAATGGCTAATTTTCATTCTTAAGTGTTCTCAAAGGCTAAGAGGTATCCCCAACTATAAATAGGACCCCTTAGGCTTCATTCCAAGGTAGAGCATTCAATATAAAACTCTATATGGTGTTCTATTGTATAGTTGAGTGATCGTACAACCTGCTCTCTCTCTCTAAGCTTAATCACTTTCATCATACATTAGAGTGAGTAGGAAATTTGTAAGAAAGATAGTCCTACATGTATATCTTGTGAGGCTCTCACTTTCACCACCTCCCATTCTCTCTTTTCAACCATGAAGATGAAGGTTCCCTCTCTTGGATAAGAGAGGTCAAGAAGAACAAGGTAAGGAGTCCCTTGGTGAAGATCAAGGCTGAAGACTTGGAGCAATAGTGGGTAAGCCCTTGGTGAAGTCAAAAGACTCCTTGCTCAAGTGGGTAAGTCCTTGGTGGAAGCTTCTCCGATTGAAGGTGAAATCAAAGGTTGAAGATCCAAGAAGAGTGGGTAATTCCTTTAAGACTGAAGACTTGTGTAAGAGTAGGTAAGTCCTTGGAAGAAGGCAGAAGACTCTTTGCAAAGTGGGTAAGTCCTTGGTAAGGTTGAAGACTCTTTTTATTGGATAGGTAAGTCCTTTGGTGGGTCATGTATTGTAATTCTTATGAGTGAAATGGTTAATAAATCCTAGAGGTTGACCACTCTAGGTAGTGGACTGACATACTTCTAGTTTGAAGTGTGGAACTATTACAACCTCAATTTTGCATACGTTTTCATAATTGAAATGTAATGATTTTATGAATATGGACTTAATTGAAAAGGTTGTCTGCTTTGTTTCAAAGAATGGATTTCTTTGCAAATCTCCCTTTTGATAGGAATTTTGTGGTTCCTATTATTATATTAATCCAATAATGGATATAAAAGAGAAGAAAAGTCCAAATATTAGAAAAGGATACAAGATAATGAATATTAAGCAAAGTATTTATGAGAATTACATAGAAATCTCTAAAAAGTGGCATTAATGGCCACAATTGAGTAAATTTCGTTTACATGAGATTTCTAATGGAAGAAATAGCAAAAGAGGAAAAAGGAAATAAAAGATAAAGAGAAATCCTTAAAAAGAAATCTTTTAATAAAGAAATATGTAATATAATGAGAAATGAAGAATGTAGATGCATCTAGAAGGATAATAAGCATCCTTAAAAAAGGAATTTCGAAATCTTAGGATTTCTTGGGGTCCAAGGAGTCCCAATGGATAAGAAGAAACAAAAAATACAAATAATACAAAAATATGAGGATAATGTGCTATATAGTTAATGACTCTTTGGTATTATCAACAAAGAAATACTTTTTGCTATAAGAAAGTAAAATTTCGTGGCCAATGGATTAAAATCCAAGCACAAAGATGATGAAAGAGATAATTTTCGAATTCCTAATAAATAAGGAATATGGATTATTAAGAAGATAATTAAAAAGAGAGGTTACTTTGTAAGCATGGAAAGTAGGTTTCCTAATGAAGAAGGGGACTTGTTTCCTTGTGGTTGAGCATCCTAGGGCATTGCTACCCTCCCCTATATAAGGGTTGGACCCTTAGCCTTGAGCCCAAGAAGATCTTGGGCATCCCTCTCTCTTATCCTTCTTATTTTCATTCAAACCCTAACCAAGAGAAGTAGTGATATCCCTGGAGCAATGAGGAGTCGTGAAGTCATCACGATGGAAGCATGATGTCCCATGATGCTGGAGAGAAGCTTGGCCATCATCCCCTTGCTCTTGCTTTCGCTCCAGCCACCTACAACATGCTTGTAAGGCCGACCGATGAGGAAGCAGTCGCACGCCTGATCCCAACCACCTCAGCCACAGCTTGGGGCCCCCTTGGGTGCAGAGGAGGGTGACAGAGGTAGGGAGGCAGTCGCTGGTGAGCTCCATGCCTTGTGGGAAATGGGGGTGACCCCATAAATAGCTGCAGTCGGCAGCAGCTAGGGCTCGCGAGGAGGAAGACAATCGGGTGATGTTTAACGATATTGCCCCTCTGAGTTGTACAGAACCGAGGAGCCGCATGGGGGTATAAGAGTAAATCGATTATATTTCGGTCGAGGCTACGTAGTGCATGGAAAGGCTGACGTGGCAGCCTCCCATTGGTCCAAGTAAGTGAATTTTGTAAAATTCGTATCTAATTATTGGTAGCTCGGATTGATACATGTAATATATGAATTTTGCTCAGAAAAATGCGGGGAATCCATTAAAAATAGTTTTAGAGCTTAATTCCTCTTGAAATTCGAAAAGTAGTAGATTTTATCAACTTTAATGCATTAATGCTTAAGAAACCCTAATCTATGATGATTAATGAATTGGGAAGGGTTATATGGATGCTTAAAGTTGATATTAACATGTTGATTATAAAAGGACACATTAGATCTAAAATGATGATCTTTATGTGTAGTTTGATTAATTTAAGGTTCCATGTACACGAATATGTTTTAATGGGCCTTGAAACCCTAATCTTGGTAATTATGACTCTTAATGGCTTTATTTGTTCAAATCCATGAATAAAACTGAGATATGATGATTCTAAGCTATTTTGGGTATAAAAGTTTATAATTGTGGATAAATACCCTTAATTTGGTAATTAGGGTTTTCCTAGTAGATAAATGTGGAATTAGTGATAAATAGGGTTCATATATGTGAATTGAACTATAATGAAATATGAGTTGTCAATTTGAAAGAAACTAAAGATGATAATTGGGCTTAATGATCTTGACATGAATTACAAGGATAAAGATGGTAGTTTTAGTGTAAAAGAGATATATTAGACTTAAATGGACATTCAAGTATGCTTATGATGTTAAAATTAGGGTTTGTGTACTAAAAGAGCATTAAACATGATAAAAACTTTATGGAGGCTAAAACCCTAAAGTTGGCCTAGAAATCCTAAGGTGGTATCCAACTCTATCTTGAGAATGATTTGGATAAAACAATGACACTTGGATGTTATGCATTAATTTCAAGATATTGTTGATTGCTTGTGTGATTGTTCTTGAATATTATTGCTTGGACGTCAAGTTGCTCTGAATCAGATATGTGGTTATTTATGGTTAACCGCTTTAGTTTCACAGAGATTTCTCGGGTGTTTAATCGAATTGAATGCAACCTATATGTTTGGATGTTCATATATGCAAATCACAAAGTCAATATGATATCACAATTAAGATATAAGTGTGTATTCTCACACCTACATGCCACCCTGATGTAAGATGTAATGAGGTCAAGCCCAAGAGGGAAGACCCATGGGCACCATGAGAGGTGACCCCAGGCACCAAGCTCAGGATAGAGAAGGTGGCCTTATGATATTGCATGACTAATGGGCACCAAGCTCAGGATTAAGAAGGTGGCCTTAAGTCAATGGCAAAAGAGAAACCCTAAGGAGGGTATTCCAGGGTTAGGGCAAAAGCGGTGGAGAATGTCACATTGAAAGTGTAAATTGGTTTGTTAAATAACTTGATTGTGATATTTAGATTGTTAGCCATATATGTGAAATTTTGGTTGTACCCATATACCAACATATTCATCTATGCTGACCAACATTTTGTTTGTCGGCGTTTTAGGTACAATATTGAAAAGGACAAACAGTAAAGTGGCATATGATGAAAATAAGAATTAAAGTGCAAGGAGGATTAGTTAGACTAGATTGAAGTTGTAGATAGAAATTAGATATCCAAAGTTTTTAAAAGGTATCCAAAGTTTTATTTTTTTTCCAGCTTTCAGCATAGTTTGGTAGAATTTTATAATTATTATTGATTATTTGTTAAACCTTTGATCCTATTTATTGGGATAACGACTCTGACCTCTTGGTCTCCCTTAATTGGGGGTTACTGGGAGGGGGATCGTTACAGGAACCACCCTGCATTTCTTGTCACTTGGTGCTTGTTCAATCTCTCTATCCCTTGCTATGTATGTTTTAGTTACACTCAAGCTTCCTTTTCAAAAACCTTATATTGTGATATATCTTAAAGGTGTAATGAATTTTGTTTAAGTGCATTCAACTCTATTCACCCACCCCTCTAGAGAATCCAATCACCCATCTAGGATCCAACAGTTACCTCCTAACCCTATGGTCTTATGCAGTTAGGGACAATCACCTCCTAATCCCATCGGTCATATGTACATTTAATCACCCATTCTTGACCTTAGGATTGACTTAGCATCCTATTGAGATGTTATGACTTTATTTTATTTAATCATACATTTTGCTTAAGGTTTCTCCAAAATTTTCAAGAACATCATGCCTTTTATAATTCTCTCACTTGGATTCCTTCATCTCTTAGGGTACCCATAGTTTTCTTTATGCCCCTTTATTGGGTCCATGGTGACCTACCCATCTGGTCCTAGTCCTGGTCCCATTCTATCAATGACTTTTCTTCATGTCCCTTAGAGATGGTCATACATGGATTCCAAGAATCATACTCAAATTATGTGTTTTTTATGCTTCATGTACTTAATCTCTCAAGTTTCTTAGTGACTTTTAATGTTATCTCACGTCATAAACTGATTTGTTGATTCCCCCTTCTAAGGGAAGGTCCCATCCTAGGACAAGACAAAACTATCTTTCATTAGAACTAACAGAAATGATCTTGTACTAAGATTGTATATTTTCATTAGGGAACAAGTAGTTTAGGCATATTTCCATCATATCATTTATGCATTTTCTTCCTGGGAGTTATATCATCATATCTCGTGACCTATCACTCAAGGGTTGGCTCACTATGGTACTTTACTACTACAAATTGAAATAAGGTTGATGTATTACATCTCTTATGTTCAGGGTTTCAGGAACATTATTAAATGTCAAGCGCCAAGTTCATTATTTCATCCATTCCATAAAGTAATCCTAAATAGATAAAGTGTACTTGGAAGAAGACAAATTTATTTACCACATGTCCTTCAGGTCAACGACAACCATGGTTAATATCACCGTCATCATCATTCCATCTTCACTTACTCATGTTAAGCGGTGTTCCTTATTAAATGTTCATCCTAAAGTTAGCTAGTCACTTTCCTTTATCATATTTCATGCATGTGACTAAGCAAGTAGAGACTCTATTCATTATCTCTCAAGGTTGGACCAGTTTCAAACATACCTATGATAGCATGGTAGTGCTAGACCAACTTGCATGGGTGGCTCATCAAACATATATCATAGTCCAAGTGGTATTTCCGTTAACCCCATACTTGAGGGGCATGCTTAATCTCCATGAATTCTCTCAACCTTGTGAGCACTATATGTACTAGATGCCACCACTTCCCCTCTTTGGTCTAGGAACCTCGAGTTTACCTCCTTAGCTTGGGTCATCTATACCGCATGACTTAGCCACTCAAGCACGTATCTAACCAACACTTGATATCTTCCTAGCTTTCTCCTCCATGTAAACAACACTTTGGGTCCTACAAGAGGGACTCCCAACCTAAATATGAGGCTTTACAAGCCCTTTCTTTTTCCATTATGTACCTCTCCATGATCTTGGGACTCTCTTTCCCTCACTAAGATGGTATATCATCTACACATCTGTATAAGAACCCTCCTTCTTTGTTTCCAGGGCTTGGTTCTTCCAAGGACATCAAGGATGAAACAAGCCTCTAGGGATCACACATACAACAACTTGATTCACTCTAGTTTAGGACATATAACACAAATATTCCCCATACTTACTCATGTCTTGGATTTTAGATTCCCAACCTTTTCATTCTAGGTCTCACTTTCTCAGGAGTGAACCCTATATCTAGTCCTAGTACTAGAGGTCATCTATCTTATCTTATCCGGAGGAGCACACACCCACTCGTATTATGAAAACCCAAAATTAAAGTCAAATTCTCAAATGTGACTGAGGTCATCATAAATCACACTACCCCATTACTAAATTCCTCATCCATTCCATCTGGTAGGACAAACTCATAATCTAATAGAACTAATCCTTTTTCAGCCTCACTTGCGTTCATGTAGATGCATGTCTACCTTCTACTTGTATCTATGTGGGAACACTCCTTGTTAGGGTTTCCATCAGAAGGAGTTTAGACTCTTTGGTCCTAACATGATCTTAGGGTTTGAATCTCTCTCATGGATCATCTTTCCACTCCTGGGTTGACCCACATTAGGCCTGGACACTAATCCTAAAATTTGCACTAAAGGGTCTCATATCTTCCTCGTTAGGTACTCACCTATCCCCCATTCTTAGTATGCATGTTCAACCTACATTCATATTTTGCATGCCGTCTTCAACATACTATCTACATGGATGAACTCCTTACGATTATAGTTAATGCCATTATGGTTTTCTAACCTTTCTAAAATTATGTCATTGACATCTTGTTTTTATGTATTTTATTGTTTGATGGAGGATACCCTAACCCTTATCATTCATAACCCCAATACTCAAGAGGAGGTGGAGAGGGAGAAGCTTCAGGTACATAGGGTTTGTTAAGTGAAAAGGGGATAAAGAAGGGATGAAAGTAGATGAGAAATCCTATAGGTATCTTATTTTGAATAAAATCGTCGACTTTGTCCAGGCCAGAAACACGGGTCCAGGAGTCCTTGTAAACTGACTAGCGGGGCGGAAGAAAATTTTGCCAGCCCCTAGACCATGGTCCATTCTAGACACCTCTGTCTTTAGAAAACACTCTAATAATTCTCTTTGGCTCTACAAATTTTATAAAATTTAATAATTATTAGGGATTATATGGAAAATCATGCTCTGATACCAAATGTAATGACCCCATTCCCTGGAAACCCCCAATTAAGGAAGGCCAAGAAACTAGAGCAGTTATCCCAAAAACATGATCAAATGGTTTTACACATATTCAAAAATAATTAATAAATTCTACTAAACTAAGTAAGTGTGGTACAGGATAAAAAAATTCATGAAAGTTTAGAAAATATAGGATTCCAGGACTTCACCCAAAATATTTACCAAGAGCTATATCCTCCAAATATTAGACTGTCCGACTCACTTTCAATGTCTTTTTCATTGTTTGTCCAGTTTCCATCTTGAAGAAAATTAACCTAAAATGCCGAAAAACAAAATTTCGATTAGTATAACAAGTTATATTGGTATGTGGGGGAAACAAAACTTCACAAGTAATGGTAACAACATAATTAAGCAATTATTGTTTAACAAATCAAATTTAACTTTTTCATCATGACTACCCAATCGAGGAGTCTCCATCCTCTGTCATAACCCCTCAGGGCATCATACTGCAGTATTCACAGTCTTCCCCTATTCAGGCAGATGAATTTATCACGTCTCCCCCTATTCAAATGGGTGACTTCTTATGTACCCCCTATTGAGGCTGGTACCAATTTGTGGCTTCCACTATTCAGGCAGATGGCCTTTCCATAGATCCAGAGGTGGCCTAGAAATGAGCTAGTCATGTCCATATATAATGTGATAGCTATAATCACTTTGTAGTTTGCAAGGAAGTAAAGTTCATCCAACAATCATATATTTGTAAACCATGCGGAGAAACCTGAGAAAGCCACATGAAACTAAATCGATTACTCATAGGTGTAACCACACACCCGTCTCAGAAGCACTTGAAGTCCAAATAAGAATAATTAAGAATAACTACACAAGCACTCAAGAAAGTCATCTTGAAATTTAAGGCACCCATGTGTCACTATGTAATTCTAAAATCTACCTTTCGGGTTGACTTGAGTTCTAAGCTAGGTTATGAAGTCCATCTTTGTGTTTCATTAAGTTCCCTTCTCCATAAGTTCATTTATTTCCTTTAATACCCTTTTGATTCACAAGCCCTAGTTTTGGTGCCATATTCATGTTTGTATTCCAAAAGATACCATTTTATACAAAAGTCCAACTTTTATCCTTTTCAAATCAGGTTAAGATTTGAAGATGAAAGAATGTGCATTTTTACATTCTTATGTTGAAAAACCCTAATTCCAACATTAAAGGTACTCTTAATCATAAAGAAATCCTAATCCTTTAAATCTTGGATTATGATGTTCTTATGAATTCAAAGTGTTCTTTTTATTCATAATAGATCAATCTTTGACTAATAACATCATTAGATGTTCTTATGAATTCCATCATTAGATTCATCAATACTCAAAAATTAGGGCTTTGATCCATTTAATCACTTTAAAGATAGCAACTTTGAACACTTTTCGAATTGGAAGTAGATATATGTCAATATTATATTTTTATTGAATTCCTTAAGTTCTCTTGATCAAAATTCATGTATTATATGTCTTGATCCGATTTACCAATAATTAATTATGATTACTCCAAAATGTATACCTTTGGGCCAATAGAGTGATGCACATCAGCCTTCAGCCTCTCGTCCTATTTTCCACATTGATTGGGCTCACGAATAGACTTTGACCATGTACATGGCTCGCTTCATGCGAGCGGGGCATCAAGCCTCGATGGAATACCCCTTTCGCCCTCTCACCCTTGGGCTTGGTCTCATGCATCGTGGGGGAAAATAGGTAATTTCTCTTATACCCTTTATTCAACCTCACGAGACAACCCCCGTTCACGATGCAGCACCATGCCGTGGTCAACCTCATTGTTGACTTCAAGATCTAAAGTATCAGATGCCAAGTGATGGCACAGAAACTCCCTCAAGGCTACCCCAAACTTGTTGGTAGTCTTTGATTGACTTGAGGTGAACTAGGAAGGGATGATGGTGGCTCGTCCTGCAATGGAGCATAGAGAGGAGAAAGGAGAGAAGATCAACATTGATGTTAAGAACATGGAGGCAAGGAGAGTTTTGTGGAGTCTCATAGATCATTATGGACGAGGTTCAGATCTCCAAGGGGGGTTGTTACCCCCTTTTATAGGTTAGGCTCTAGAGGGTTGGGTGTCGAATTTCTCTTTGATTGGTGAAAGTCTCGATGGTCTTCCAATGCATGTAGATCTAGGGTCGGTTGGGTTCAGAATCATCTCCCAGGGTCAATGGGGGTGTTATCTTTCCAAATCGGTAGCTATGAAGAGAGAGAGAGAGGACTACGATAAGGTTGCTTTTTACTGTACTCATTTACAAATCGAGCTAAAGGTAGGAGACAAACGATTCACTGTTGGATCTGGGATCCAACAGTCCATAAAACTTGTGCATATTAAAGGGATGAGTTATGTGCTATTTCCAGAAAAGGATAAAATTGTGACGTTTATGATATTTTCTTGGCAATCTATTCACTTTAGGAAACCTTGTAAAAGTCATATGTATCTCATTTTTTATCTTTTTAATTCCTAATTTTAAATCAAGCTCCATAATGGATATATCTAACTATGAGTAGATTTGAGAACACAAATTGAAAAGAAAAGATGATTTACTTATCATGCAAGTCATCCACTTATAAGGCATATATTATGCATTTAAAACATATCTTTTCTCTTTCTTTCTTTTCTATTTTCTTTATTTCATATATTCTTTCCATTAGCGACCATGCAGACAAAAACCAATCAATTGTGGCCATCAATGCCACTTTCTAGAGTATTCTACATATTTCTTGTAAGCACACATAATAATTATTTATTTTTCTCTTGCCTTTTGGTTATTATGGGATTTTATTTTATCCTTTTTCCTTTTTATCCATCATTGGATTAATAAAATGGTATAACTCACGAAATCTATATTTCAAAGGAATTTTTTTGAAAAAGAAATCCATTCTTTAAAATAAGAACACAATTTTCAATTAAGCCCTTTTTCATAGAATAATTGTATTCCAACTATTTGAAATACAAGCTAAACTGGGGTTATAACAAATATGTACACTCTGAGTGTATTCGATCTTGACTCTTTCTCTCTCTCTGTATGTGTGTGTATACATACATACATACATACATATATATATATATATATATATATATATATATATATATATGTGTGTGTGTGTGTGTGTGTGTGTGTGTGTGCGTGTGTCTATTACATAGAAGAATATCTAATCTCAGAAACCTAATCATTATATGAAAGTCAATAGTGAAGATGTCTCCCCACAAGTTCTTATCTGAATGTCTATTCTACTCATGAAGTCCTTGCTTCAAATTCATGATCTCTTTGGATAAAGGGACATCGAGCCCCAAAACCATGTATATAAAATAACATCATAGTTATAACTATCCTGATTAAATTTGTATACCATTAGCATGATAAATCCCCATACAAAAACATATTTTAAACTAGCACACAATAAAAAATAATATCAATGCATATTGATAATCCAACTAACATTTTTCTTTTCAATTGAAACTCACACCTCAAAAATTCTTTGAATCATAGGATATTGTCAACATCTTAACAAAAATGTATAAGCCAACATCTTAGATATGATTGTGTGTTCCATTATCTGGGTCAAAAACATATCATGTAGCCCTGAAGCTATGACCCATAAGCCACATCTCAATCTTATGAAGCCAAAAAATCCTCAAAATACTACCTTGGATGAACTCAAGGAAAGCAAAACATTATATTTAAAATAAAATATACGATTTCAAATGACTCAATTCTTGACACCACAGTGCAACAATACTGCTCTCAGCATGCTCTTCATGTTCTCCAGACATATCTTCTTCTTCTATATAAGCAGAGGCTATAATTAGATATACTGGACACACAAGAATAGACACAAACCCTAGTCCTATGTTCCTATAGACTCAATGGACCTAGATCTATGATACCAACCAAGTTGTGACATACCGATCACACCAAAGTGAGATTACTCAAAACAAAGTGTGGAATATCAATTAACAACAACATTATAAAAAAATGGTAAATTAAATTGATTGATATAACCATCTCAAGAGGAAAACATAAACATCAAGGTTCACAACCTGCCATCACATGTATCATATAATAAAGGCATATACATCATTGTATAGTGTCCATCCTACCACAAACATGAAACTTGTTACAAGGATAACATGTTTGCATATACAAGCTGTAACATACCGGATCTTAGACCCCACCCTGGAAGTTTGACCTTTTGGGTTTGACCAAAAAAGGTTGAGGTTAGAATGATCCTAATAATCTAATGCATGAATAATGTAATTTAATATTTCATAAAATTCATTTGATGATAATAAGATGATAAAGAACTTAATTGAATAAGTAATTATGATAATGGGCCATTAGTGGGCCAAGTGGCATAAATCATATAATAAAGTATTAAAAGTAAAATCTAAGTTAAAAATCACGTTCCTTGAGTCCCAATTACCTTGGGGGTCAAGTTTCACATTATTCACATAAATATAATTAATTTAATTCATTTTGGAAAGAGAAAATCTAAGTTTTTCCAAATTATCAAATAAAATAATTATTGACTCCAACAGAGGAAAATAACATTAGATTCATGATCTAAATATGGAAATAATCCTTTGGGCAAATTTGCATTTAGTTTGGTCAATGTTAAATATTTTATTTAGGAGAGAGAAAATGATTTAAACACCTAAAATATAAAATATAAGTTGAAAAAAAAACCAGCTAATGTGAAAATAGTGTTTCTCACGTTTAGTATTGCTTATAGGCCAAGTTTCATATTTTTGGAAAAAATTTAGATGCCTCTAATAAATTAAAAGGATAAAATAAGTCATAAAATTTAAATGTATTAAATAAAACAATAAAAGTCTTAAAAAATGCTAAATTCGTATTCTACATGTTAAAATATATATTTGAATGAATTCTGACTCAATTTGGAAAATATATGATGAGAATGTAAATTTAGGAGAGAGAACACGTGTAAAACTTTTATATTATTAATTAAAATAACAAACAACTTTAACAAATGAAACTAATAGTAAATTCATATCCAACACATTGAATATGACTTGTGGGTGAAGTTTTGTAATTTTTAGATAATCCTAATGACGCTAATGAAGTAGGAAAGAGAAAATGAGTTTTGAAGTATTTAACCCATTAACAGTTCTCAAAAGGTAAAACTAATTCTGTATTCGGATTTTACATGTCAAAATAAGTCATGGTGTAAATTTTAGTTAATTTGGGAAATTGTTTGAGCCCTCAAATGATGAGAGATAAATTCATTTAATAATGCATATGTAACTATAGTTGAAATCAAATTGGGTAAGGAATTAATGTGTGAGATTTGACTTTATTTGCATTCGTTGCCAACCGTGGATCTTGGATCCAATGGCTGATGGTCGTCTTCTACCTTGATTTGGACAAGGAAACAAAAATAGATTTGTGCGATTTTCGTTTGCCAATATCTCCCTCGTTTCTCGACCACATCACAAGTTCTTAAGCTCATTGGATTCCTTACAAGATTTCACACAACATTATCTAAGTTCGTATTTTAATCGATTATCCAGGCTTTCCCAAACCGGCCACAACTCCTTCTCTCACCCTACATACACGAACCCTAAACCACACCTCCTCCTCTATAAATATGTATACCTTGAGCATAGCAATAGCCTTTGCAACTCGACTCTTCTTCCAATCATGAGTTTCGTCGTCATTTCGACCCCCTCCGAGCAATCGAAGCCTCTAGTCTTGGCGCTTCTCTCGCCCTCTACACATCATCTCTGACAAAATCAAAGGCACCATCAGGTTCAGAATCTTCCCCTCTTTCCTTCGCATATTTGAACGTCGAATTCCATCAAGAATTGCATAAACGCCCAATATTTCCCTAAGAAAGTTGCTGCTTACTTATAGCCATGGTGTGGGCTGGGTTGGGGGAGACAACCTCGGGTGATTTTACAACTTTACCCCCAGCTCGTTATTTCTTATTCTCTCTGCTTCGCTCAAGAATACAATAGACTTTTGGTTTTTTTTTGACCCAACTTTGACCGAGCCACATGGGCAGCCAGCTGGGCGCAGGGCGCCTACTTGGCCGCCACCCATTGGGCCAAGTGGTGGACCCAAAACCACTCCTTTGTCTCTCACTCTCTCGGTTTGTGCAAAGTGCCTACGTGGCACCTCCTGATTGGTCGATATTCATTGTTTCGTATCTTTATAACTGTATGTCCAAAATTAAAAATAAAATATGTTCTGAACTCATAAAAATGTTCTCTTTCTAATAAAAATATTTCTAAAGGCTGATTTCAAGTTTTGTCGAAGGTGATTTTCTAGAATATGAATTAATTAAGTAAAAATCGCTAAAAATGCATCTAAAAGTCCATATCTTCAAAATACATAATATTATATGTTATTTCGATCAGGAAACCCTAACTAAGGCAATGATGCTATTTTCAGAGTCTAAATTAGAGTTTTGTGTGAAAATTCTAAAAGCCAGGTTTCTTTTACATTAATGCATACGACAAACCCTAATACACGTGAACAATTGTAATTAGGTAAAGTTGGTGTTGGAAACCTCTAGATTGATGGCGAGTGTTTCTAGGATCTTGAAATAAGGTATGTTGTGTCCTCTATTACTCAATGTTGAGAAATTCATATGTCTTTTCATTCTTTTGAATTGAGCCTACACAATATGTCTTATCTTTTGTTATCATGGTTCATGTGAACTATCTTGATTGTGATCTTGGATATTATTTTGGCTCCTACCTTGTGATATGGTACATGATGATCTTGTTGATGGTATATGCCCACTGTGATGTGGAGGTTTATTGGTGGTTTCATATGTTGCCCACTGTGTGATATGGAAAATCTTATATAATGTTTGACTATACTTTTCTATTTGCCTCTACATTTACCTGCTATGTGATTCAGTAACCCTAGAGTAGTATAATTGCACTAGTTTTTTCTCATTATAATTTGTGGAAACATGATATTTTGGATGGTGGATGTGTGATTCCCCATGCTAGGGCAGGATGTGTGATTCCTGGACCATATTATATATATGTTTGGGTGGTGGATGTGTGATTCCCCATGCCAGGGCAAGATGTGTGATTTTTGGCCCATGTCTCACTAGGTTCAAGATGTGTGATTCTTGACCGCCTTTGTCTTTTATAATATTCTAGTGTTATGCTTATCTCACATGTATGCAAGATGTTGGTCATGATATGTGCATGTGGCACTACTTTATTATTTTAATTATGGCAAGTATCTTCTTTTATTGTGATGATGAATCTATTCTTTTATGCCAGTGTGGGTAGTCCTTATCTCTTGAATGGGAAGCCTTCACATTTGATGTCCTTATTTCCTCTAATTGCTCAATGTTTTCTTTAAGTATGCACATACCAACTTTTTGTTGATGTATTTCTTTTTTGTCTTATTTTGTTGGGGTATGCTTACAACCCTAAGTGGAGGACATGGATGGCTTTACATGTGGACCTGAACTTAGCATGAGATGATGAAGCTTGGAAACAAACTTGATATGGTTTAGATTTCCTCTATATGGATCCTTATGATGTATCTTTTATGTAAACCCCTTATGGAGATGTTGTTGAGGTACCTTTGTAATCATATAATAAATTGAATAATAGTCAAATATTTTCTTCTGCTGCTATATTTTGGTCTTTTGGTTACCATTATATAAAGATTTGAAAATTTTACACTTGTTCCAAAATACCTTGAGGATGTTTGGGATGGATGTTTTAATATTCAAATTTTTAGTAGAGAGGTGGTTTCACTTCTTTACACAAGCAATACATGTACAACCATGGCATACTACAAAAAACCTCGTATCGAAATACAACATCTACAAAACATTCCCCAAGGACCTGAGAGTACATGGACGACACATAGGTCTCTACTACAAAACAATAACAACATATCCAACCTTCTACTTTCACTGATCTCATTGTTGCTCTTCCTCAACTGCAAAATCTCTACCATGTCGCACATGACCACCTAACAAATGTGGAAACCCATGGGGTGAGACTAATATCCCTACAAGAGATATAACTCTCCGCCAACAACTATTGTTAACACATATAGATTATAACAGATTAAGCATTGATGTAGTTTAGGTTTTCATCCTCCCCTCATGGACTTATCTTCTAAGTTCTTTTGTTGGAGACAAATTGATGTAGTTTAGGTTCCCTCTATCTTAAGATCCATATGTTGTATCATGTAAACCCAAATTGGGAAAATTTTGATATACATTTTTATTAAATTGAATATAGTCAATTTTTTAACTTCCGTTGCTATTCATTGGTGTTCTATTTACCACATTTAGTAGAGAGGTGATTTTGCTTCTTGACAACATGGTATCAGATCCCATGGTAGTCTGAGTCTTGACTATTTCAATTTGTCTCCCTAGTTAGAAACCCTTGCCTTATATAGTTTCCATTTAGTTAAGATATTCACCTTAGAATTTACTTGTGGTGAAAGGTTGATTTAGGACCACAAGAATTTCATATTAGAAATATTTTTAGTCAACTTTTAGGTGATTAGCCTATTAGGTAGATACTAGGACATAAGTTGAAAGCAAGGGTGTCTAGAAAGGGTCAGGGTCTGGATGTTGGAAAAATTTTACTCCACGCTACTAGCTTAGTTTACGAGGACTCCCGGATCCATATGACACTGGCCTGTCCTGAGCTGATGTTGATTGTCCAAAATAGCACACCTTTAGGAAATTAACCTCAATGTTGAGTATCCTTAGGAACCTAATATGATGATTCTGTTACCCAAATAAAATCACCTTATATTCCATAAGTTCCTTATATGAGTCCTAGATTTCCATGTTTAGGAGTAGTCTACCAAATACTAGACCTTGAGGTTTGGTAATAGTGAATAGTAAAAAAATTAAGTCTTGTATCTCATACATGGTTTAATTAGACTCACTCTTTTACCTCTAGTTTAGTTTGACTTGGTAGGTCAACCCCTTTAAGGAGTGTAGTAGTAGTAGTACCTTTATAGATTTTGGATATCATGATTTCGAGGACGAAATCCCTTCTTAGGGGGATGGAACCCTATGACATATAGAAATCTAGTTACTCTGACTCTAGAAACCTAACTCCATGATTAGAGGGTTATTGTGCTAAAATCCTTAGATTTGTTTAAAACAAGTTATAATTGAAAACCCACATGTTTGCTTATATACTAATGAACATATATAATAAGTCATCTAAGGAATAGTTCATATACTTGAACCCCAAAAAATACTTAATACACATAATATGAGTAACTCACTATTTGTGAATACACATAATGTTGACCATGTCACTCTAATGATATGGCAAATGGAACTAATGCATGCTAAGAATGCATAGGTAACATATAATGCTCATGTTAACCTAAACCCTAAAATGTAATTATCAAACCTTAACATATATACATATGTGTCCTTAATGCCTTCATGATACATTAGTGACATTAGGTGTCATCATCAATAATATACCTTGATACATATAAATGGAATATAATCACATAGTCATAATTAAATCAAGTTATTAATATATGTAACACATATCACCTTATTTTCTAATACACACCTCATTAATCACCTATCATAACTTGATATATGAATCAATTCATTAATATACAAAGTGTTCCACCTTGTTCACTCAAATGCATATAATGACCCAAATATGATAATGAGTAACTGTATTTACATAAATATGCATGTATGCCTAATGTAGTGTTAATAGTGCATAATCACTAATAAGAAGTGAATAAATAAGAGAAAATGATCAATGATGACATTAATATGAGTATAAAAGGTGATATGACAATGTGTAATATAGGTATACGAAATTAATGTAATATTGTTTGGATTTATTGTAGACTTAATAACTTGTTGGATAATATTATCTATTTCTTACAAAATAATATGTAATAATTCTATGTGATGGTAATATGAGGATAATGGAGGATAAATTCAAGTTGTTAAGGATTGTGACCTAATACATTAATAAACATTGAGACTACTTAGTAAACCCTAACAATGCTTAAAATTTTTAATTAGTAAATGAGAAATACATATGAATTGTACATAATGTGACAACAATGTGAATACAACATGACATAATTAACAAGGATGATGTAATTTCATAATAAAGATAATGCCAATAAGATAAAATGTTAATTGTGCTATATTTGATAAAAGTTAATATGAATAGTGGAAACCTTAGTAAAACATGACTTATGAGTAGAGCATGTGAAGTACCATAGATTGGAGATAACCACCTAGTTGTTTAATGTTGGGATGTTGCGTACTCATCCTTTCCTCTTGTTGAGATTTTGGGGATGAAATACTCTATAAGGGGTGGAGTGTTGTAATATATTGAATCTTGGTTTCATTTGCAATTTAACCCATTTTCAAGCTTTTCATTTCCTTCATGTCCTTTTGGCCTTTTTCCTAAATTTTCCTATCTTTTCTATCCTCTTTGGCCTCAATGTTGAAATTGAGCAACACTTAATGACGTGATTTATATTTGCAAAATGACCATGAATGAGAGATAATTAGTTGAATATATTAATTTAGAGTTTTGATGGCTTTTGAGACAAGAAAGGAGTAACAATGTGGAATTTAGTTAATGAGAGAATAACCCTCTTCCCTTTCTCTCTCCTCCTATGTGGCAATAAAACATTAAAAAAGAATATTGTGGTGAGATATTGCATTTGAAATTAATATATATTTCCTATCTCAAATATTCACCCAAAGAATTAATTAGAAAGCTTTTTCATATTAATTCACCCTGTTTAATACATTAATATTTATATTAATGATCAATATGGTGGTTAAGGGTAGAATCTTATGTAAAACAAAAATCTAATTACATACCATTAATCTAGGAATTAATATTAGTATATGGACCAAATTTGAGGTCATTTGACCTATGCTTGACCCTCCAAATCGATTTTATAAGAATTGATTATAGTGTAACTATGGTTTTCAATTCAATTTCATTAATACAACACATTTACCCTATGGTTTGGTTATTTTTCACTATTACATGCTACATAGGTTATTTCCATCGCATGTTCACCATATAACAACTGCGATTTAATGAATGACTTGATCCAACGGTCCGAACCCTATCTCCTACCTCTGACCGCTTCACATGTCTGGGAAAAACCATACAACAACACCTTCCTCGATCCTTTTCTCCCTCATTACTGCTCAGTTTTGTGATATTTCTTCTCCACCAGTTTTGCCTCTTCCTCCTGTTTCAAACAAGCCTTAACTCTCCCCCTCTCTTGCTCTGTGGGAGAAATGCCCAATCTAAGGCTAGCTAGTCACAAAACCCCTGAGTTGCAGATGGCGGCCCGAGCTATATTACCCCTATAAAATGGATCTAAGATGACCCTCAGTCACCGCACAATTCTCCTCCACAACCAATTTGACCACCCATGTCTGGAAGACCCTAGACCTACTCGACTTATAGTTTCGGTGACCCAAGCTCCACATTGCCCTCAGTCGAGCATCCAGTCAAATTGGACCTTTGGTGAGCATTCCCAATACCTTCTACTTCTTTTTCAGTCGTCAGTTTGCCCTGGTTGGCTCCAAGTCACCACATCCTATAGCTCCTATTAGATGCTCACCAACGCTAGTTGCCTTGTCTACCTTAGAGCCTCTCTGACCATGGAAGTTGTACCTTCGCCCCCAGTTTACATCGAGGAACATGCCTCCATCATTTGTTGGTCATGTATTGGCCTTTCTATTGGTTTTCAAACCTCCGACCTCCTCCTATGTTCTTGATGCTCTGGCGACCCACTCTAGGGCCATGATGGTCCTTTCATGATCGAGATTGTTGCATTAGGAATGATGTTTCCTCGTGATTCCTCTCGACAGGTTTACACTGATTTTTTGGTCTCGTCGCCCCAGTTTGTCGATCGAAGGCTGAGCGCTGGAGGCATGCCTCGCATCATGGATGAGGGAAGGGCAATCTAGGTTAGGCAATGGTCGTGGTAGCCCTACACACTCAATCAAATAATTAATTTTGCAAGGGTAGGGTAGTATTTTCACCGATGGTTTCATGGCTAAAATGAGAAAATTCAATTAATGACCTAATGACGATTCTACCCCCACATGTTTGATTAATGTGTCATGCACATCTAAGTTTTTCTATTCATTCACTAGTCAATTACATCAGCTTTTAATCGAGATTTAAATGACTGTCACACTATAGTTTCCTATTTTCTAATTGGCTAGTTTTATACAATTCATAGTAAATCGAAGGTTTGTCATAAAAATACAAATAAATACTCATTGGAAAGATTTTTTCACAAGGAATATGATTGTATGGTTTTTAAGCATTGATTTGCATCCCTATTTCGAATTTTATTATAAACAAATTTTGATTATATAAAAAGCCTTAAAATATGTAACAAAATCATTTTAACTCCAAATTTAAGAAATTAATATGTTTTCTTAATCAGGAGAATCCAAGTAATTAATTGGTCTAAGTTTTGTGTCCTAAACCATAGGTTTTCATATAAATTCCAAAATTAGGGTTTCCTACACCTTATGCTTTACAAAACTCTAATACATATGGTGTAATTTTTAAATAGGTTAGATGTGGTTTTGATTACAACTTAATTGATGAAAGGTATTCTCTAGGAATCTCAAGTGAGGTATGTGCAATCATATTTATGTATGAGTGTGTACATTTACCCTTCAGTTGGGCATTTTGATATCCAATCCTAATATTCCTAATGAGGCATATACCACATTTATTTCACTAATTGTTTGGGTTTATACCCTCTGCCATGTCACCATTAAATTGTCATTTAATATTGCCATTTTATTTATTGAGCATGATAACTTGATGACTTATTAGCTAATGTAGTGTACCTCTGTACTAGTCACCCATAGTTTGGGCATGAGCCCTAGAGAATGTGACCACTCTCCCCACTTATATATATTTTGTAGATGTTTGGGAATGTGACCACACACCCTCACCTATTTGTTTTGGTTGAGGTTGGTAGGTTCCTCAGCCTTACTTTAGATAATGTAGTCATACTTTTATCATGCATACTTCAATATTTATATGTGATGTTATGGCAAGTATTCTCTTTATGTGCCTCATACTTTTGGCCCTTTTGGCATACTAAATCTTTATCATGCAATATCTTGGTTTATAATTGTCCCTATTCCTTTAATTGACACATACTTTATTCTCCTCTTACTGGGTGATCCCAACCACCCATGTTTAGGATCAGAGTGCGCAATAGGAGCATGGTGAACCAACCTAAGACTAGGAAAGGAGTTCATCCTTCCCTCATGGACTTATCTGCCAAGTTATTTTTTTGGAGACAAATTGATGTAGTTTAGGTTCCCACTATCTTAAGATCCATATGTTGTATCATGTCAACCCAAATTGGGAAAATTTTGATGTACATTTTTATTAAATTGAATATAGTCAATGTTTTAACTTCTGCTGCTATTCATTGGTGTTTTGTTTACCATATTTAGTAGAGAGGTGATTTCACTTCTTTACACTATCATTCAAAGGATGCATGTAAAATCCAGAATTTCTACCATCTATTAAATTTTGGGTGCAAGAATTAGGGTTTAAGAGAAAGAGCTAATATATGTAAGATTATTACAGAATCATAAACCCCAAAACAAAGCATCATTATGAAGCAACCTATAATCACATTTTAGAAGTAGAAAAGCTTGCATGTAAGAAGATTAAGGTGCAAAAATAGTAGAGGGGAAAGTTATATAACCCACCTTGAGGCGAAGATCAACTCAAAAAGCCAAGAAGCTTCAAGAGTGAGAAGAAGTGCCAAGCTTGGACCAACTCCACATCCAAGCAATATCACCTCAAGAGAATAAGAATAAATCAAGATCAAAAGGTTGCACAAGAAGAGAGGGTACAAACTATAGGACAAAAAAGAAAGGGGAAAGAGGAGATCTCCATCTCACATAGGTACTATCATGGAAAACCATGGATTTGACCTTTGTTGTAGAGAAGTTCCTAAAGAAGACCACCATGGAGAGCCATGGTTCGGCCAAGGGGAAAAGATAGGGTAGTGTTTCAAGAAAAATGAGATTAAGAGGGATAAACCACTTACCAAGCACAAGGATCACCAAAGGATCAACAAAGGAAGATGCTCCAACCCTAGATGACCACATGTAAGGGTTCAGCCTCCTTGCTCCTAGGTTGAGCTCCTTCTCTTCCAAGCACTAAAGAGGGATGAGCTCCAAGCAAGAGGAGAGAAAGAGATGATGCAAAATGGATCATATGCATGCAAGGAGGGAGGTATATATATCCAAGGGTAGGAGAGAGATAAGGAAGGATAGGTGTCCAACTAAACATGCCACTTGTCCATCATAGAACAACCACGCAACCACTAAAACCATGCATGAAACTAAGATCCTAAAAAGCAAGGTAGATCAATGACCTCACCTAGTCCAAAGGACCATCGGTTGAAGAGAAACATAGCCCACAAGGCCCATCGGTCAAAGAAAACAAAGAAGGGTCATCGATCACATAGAAAACATCCTAGGGTTTCTTGCCTCCTTGATCGCCAAGTCCACTAGGTGTACTCAAAACCTCATTGACCGTAGGCACCAACATCGAAGACACAACAAGGTGGGTCGCTGAAAACCAACTCAAACGGTCTACACAAGGCACCAAAGCAAACCCTAGACATCCACTCATGATGTCACCTCAAGATCCAAGGTACAAAAAAGCACAACTAAGCATCATTTTTCTCTTTCATGATGATAAAACATAGGAGGCACATCCAACATGTGACGAATTGCAAGATAAACCTTCAACATGGGTAAATTGCAACTTGGTCTCAAACAAGCTTACATATAGCACAACAAGCTCAAACATCTTATAAATAGGACCAAAATGAAGACATAAGCATGTCACATGTTATTAAAGCATTTCAACAGATTAGATTAAGGTTTTAAGCATCTTATAATTCTAAGCAAACAAGATTAGACAAAAATCTTGGCCAAGGGTCTTACAATCTTACTCTAGCTTCTTCTCATCACCTTGGTCCACATAAAGGTGGTGTGATGTTGGCATGGGAGGAACCATGTCATCAATATCATTTGGCTAATAGATATATATATTTGTTTGTGTATCCTCTTGTAGGATCATCCAATCAGCATTGCGGTGAATAAATGTAGTGGGGTCCATTGTTAACTCAAAATGTTGGTCCAATTCCTCCATCTGGAGAGGTCCTAACTCATAAATTGGTGGGAAAGGAATTATAGTAGGAAAGCCAACAATATAAAATAAACATTAGAGACATGTAAACTTCAATTGAGCAGACAACTCCTTTTCTATGCTAGTTGGATAAGCAATAGGAGTTGGTTGTGGTGGGGCAGAAAGTTCTTGGTGAAGCAAACCCTCTTCATCTAAAACAACTAAATAAATAGTGGATGTTGGTTGTTCATTGTCCATATTTAAA
The DNA here is from genome assembly GCA_963693085.1 of Alisma plantago-aquatica. NCBI lineage: Eukaryota > Viridiplantae > Streptophyta > Magnoliopsida > Alismatales > Alismataceae > Alisma > Alisma plantago-aquatica. Next base: position 455,703,934 of record OY856411.1, on the reverse strand, counting down.
TTGTCTAAGGTTGGATGATCATTGTAAACTTCTAGATCATTTCTTATAAAAGTGGAGAGTAGCGGAGCTTCATGTTCTGCTACCATGCAAGGGTCATTCTCATGGTGAGAATTTTTGTATTGATGTACTAAAGTCGAAAACGTAGATAAAGACAAGATACAAGTGTATGTTTTGCACATTGGTTGCAATTATATAGTTTAGGTCAATATCACCAAATCTAACATTTTTTACTCCAAGATGTTATTATTGTCATTGTCATAAAAAATCAAAGTTCTTTACTACTCTAGTTGCTCTGGGTAATCCGATAGTTGACCCACTAATTCCTTAGATAATTGGTTGAGTTGTACTACAATTTGAAGCATTTGAGTCAATAAACTTCTTCTATCATCATGTTGATTAGCTAGCATCTTCACGAGGATGTACAATCTATCACTATCAGACGAAGGATGGTCTTCATAGTAATGCTCTTCACCAAAACCCCCATAATATTGTTGATTATAGTTTTCCACATTGGGAAATTGGTTTTCATATCGCGACTCATCATAGTAGCCTCTAAATAGTGTGGATTGTAGTCAATTTCAAACCCTCAATGATAATAAGGAACACCATTATGCTCAAAGATGATTTTATATAGTGTTAACATTAATTGTGGAGATAAGTTAGGGAAACCCCACACATCATGGTCATAATAGTTGCATATTTGACACTGAATGATTTGTGGTTTTGGCCACTCCATTAAAGGTGAATGCCTAAAAAAATAAGAAATTTGATTATCAGGTTGAAGGAGAATCAAATATGAGCAAAAATTTAAATATGATCAAATGAAAAAAAAACCTAAATTATCCTAATTATATTAGATAATTTTGTAATTCAATTGTACTCGGTAATGGATCCAAAATGTGATGCATGATTTAATCTCAAATTCAATTTCACGAGGAATGAGATCTCTATCTTTTAATAAAATGATAGTACAAAAATCTCACTCGAAAGTGGATGTATGTTATCATAGTTCAGTTTAGGGTCAAACCCAAATGACAACATTTTAAAGAATTGATTGATTGAATTCACCAAATTAGGAAGAGTATTTAAAATCAAAGATGTTTGATTTTTAATTACATTAACTGCAAGAATAAAAAAATAAATATAACTAGGATTATCGATGGATGGAAACACTAGGGTGAGTGATATTTATGGTTGCTACCTATGTCCATTCTCTCACTACATCACAAACAAGCATGAATGAATAACAATGAGGTTGAGTAAATCCACCCTTTCAGAATTCAACTTTAACTTAGACATGTAGCACTCTAGGCTCATTGTCTAATTACCTTAAGATCACATATCCATAACTTCAAAAGCACATTTCTAAATTTCTCATCAAGAGATTAACAAAAAAAAATTGATATCCTAGATCCTTGGCTCAAAGTTCTCTACACCTAAGATTTAGAAAACATGAAAAACTACTTATAATACAATACTACAAGTACAAAACAATTAGATCAAAATGTATTGTAATTCATGAATGCATGGATGGAGTAAAAAGAACAAAACAAGATAGTCGGGCTATTCCCCACACCCCAACATAAGAAACTACTTGCTCCTCAACATCAGGACGAATAAGGAAATGAAAGAGGCAGGTGTTGTCTAAGTAGGTAGAAGAGATGCCACCTTGGTGCATGCAATATTAGCATCTTTCATGCCTAGAGATGGGGTTGATCCAACATTAAAGGAGAATACGCCCATGACGATTGTTGAGTGACCCTTATTTTTAATCATATTTATTCCTTGGATATAATATGAGAGTGAGGAAGCAACATGGCATATTTATGTCATGCCTCTTTAAGGTCAAGACACTAAACCTTGGTGGAGCAGAGGTCATAAGTGATACGATCGATGGGAACAGAAATGGTCAATGGAGATTGCCTTATTAGGGTTGAGCGTGGAGCATGAAATCCTGGCGAATGGAGAAGAGATGCCTCACGAAGAAGACTAGACATCCTCTGTATATCAGGAGGGACAAGTTTTGTCATATCTAATGCCAAAACACCAACAATAATGGCGACATCTGCAACAAATGCCATAGGAGGGGCAAGTAAAAGATGAAGATATAAAACTTTTGTTCCATTAGAGAACTCCCATCAATGGGAAGAGTATATGTTTTTATTAGTGGATTCTTGTTGAGAGATGACAGTGCAAAATATTCCATCCATAAGTGAGGTCATCAATGGACAATTACACACAATTTTCATCAATAGTTGTAGTGTCAATACTTCTATTAGTTGATTATGTAGATTGGAAACTCTTTAGTTGGTACATCTATATTTTCTTTGGTTGACACACATAGAAACTTCATTGATTGATGAATCCAGAAGTCTCATTGGTTGGCATCTTCGAGAGTTCCACTATTTGCTGAACGCATTGGAGTTTCATCAATTGATGACTAGCAAGTTTTCATCAGTTGTTTGGTAGGGGCATCATTGATTTTTGATTGATGGTAATGTTGAATGAAACAAACAAATGACAAGCCAAATGGATGCAAATGGATGGAAGTGCAGACCAATGAAGCCACAAACATGAAAAAAGCATGCCCATCGCATGCCAACGGGTATGGATTTGGGCCCAAAATTGAAAGATGCATCCATATGTCCTTAACCAAAATTCCTTTTAGGCCTGGGAAAATTGCCCCATACAGGTGGCCTCCTCTCGACTCCCACAAACTGAAGGCCCTCCTATGCTATACTAGTATGGATATATTATACTCCAGCCTACAACATAAGTCCATAAAATACACTAAAACTCCACTAATAACATAAAATTGAAGAAACCTAATGGAGGATAATTCAAATTGCTCTTTCCTAACTACCAACTACTTGGCAACTAATCTCCGTATAAGCATGAATGAGGAGATAAATCATTAGAGTGGCCTACCAATAAGAGCAATTAATGATTCAAGATGGGTGGCAAATGAAAATTCATAAGTACATCCAACCTATTTATGCATAGAGAATAATGAACCTATGTGGATGAAAAGAATGCCATGCATGAATCCTAATGGCTATTTCATTTATTTATAAAATGATGCATGTATGAATGAGTTGAGATTGTTTGAAAACTCAAAAGAATGCACATGTGGATTAAATCATCACTAAAACAAACATGCAGGATATACTTTCTCCTTGTTTCTTTTAAACAATTTTCTTCTTCCTTTTTCTTCAACAAGGCTAATTTTTATGCTTCTTGCTTTCATGATTTTTTCTTGTTCTCTTATTTTTTCTTGCAGGTATATCCCTGTACTTTAGCTTCATAACTTGAAATTAAAATCCACATGTTTAGGAAAATATGCATGGGATGTTGAAATGTATGAACTACATGAACAGTGTTATGCAAGCTAAGATGGTATGCACTAAAATCATTAATGCATACAAATGCAATGTTTTTATTTCTTTTTCAAATGCAAGCAAACTAACTATTATGTTCCTATCATGCCATGTAATGCAATCAAAGATAATAACTTGGAGTACTCATGAATCTAGAGGTGGTGAGTCAAAAATTAATGGAAAACAAATGGAATCACATAACTAAGAGACAATGTCTTTCATTATATTATGATGTGTCCCTCTTAATTGACCTGTGTTTAGGGTGATCTACAAGTTTATTTCTTATATTTTCATTTAAGATCTCATTATGGACTAGTCAGTTTAGGCTCAACATATTCATCATTCACATTCTAGAGTTGATTCAGACTTTCATGTATGTCCTAAGTCCTAATGTTGACTAGTTCAAACACTTCCTCAAGTGGGGTTACAAAAATGTTTTATAGTTTAAGCTTGTAAGGATATGACCTTTTTCATGCAACAACACAGAAAGTACAATCTATTCGAAAACAAAATCGTGCATGTACTACTCCACAATTATACTAGATAGACATGGATCTTACACTTGCACAACTAAAAATAAAACAAACGAGTAAAAATAAAATAAAAACAAAAATAAAAATAAAGATAGAATGATGTTCCAACACCCCCCTAAGCTTGAAAATGACTATGTCTGCATAGTTAATACTCGCACCCAAGAGGTGGAACGGTGGTACCAGGGCTCAGAATGGCGGAGGTGGCATGTCAGGGTCATGTGGAGGGAACATCCCCTGCAATGAGAGGTTCATAGGCGGCATTGGTGGCGGCTGTGGGTACTCCCCAAAGTATCCACGGTTCCAGTAGTTGTCGAAGAAAGGTTATTGGTATTGCTCCATCCACTACAGGTGCATGTGAACATTCTTTTGGTTGGCCAAGAGAAGGCGTTCATTCTCGTAAACCACCTGCTAGTTTTGGTACAACCTTCCTTGAATATCATGTACATAGTCCAATGTCGCCTGATGCTGCTGCTGTCCAGTCTGGATCTCCTGCAGCATGGTATACATACCCTCCATATTGTACGGGCAGTGGAAGTCAGGGCAGCATAGGTGTGGGCCCATTTATGTGGGACCGCTAACCTAGTGATGGGGATGGTGGGCTCCTCCTCCTCAACATCATCGTCATCGTCGCCTTGCTCCTCGTTGTCGACTTGAGCTGCTTCCCTTTGTGGATCTTCATCTCCCCCCCTCATTCAGTGGCCACCAGAGATGGTTCACCCCACGCAAGTTGAAGATAGGGTTAGAGAGGCTCTACTCCCAAAATAGTCTTCGGTGCATGCAATGCGCATAGAGCACATTGTGGTTGAATTGAAGAAGGTGCACCTTGTGGAAGTGTAGGAGGTCCAACTTTGATGTATCCTCCAATGGCACAAGGGAGGAAAAATCAAGGTACAAATGCAGTGCAATGGGGGTGATGAGACCCCCAAATAAAATCGGCACCTTTCTTGTCACATTGCGCCACATAGAGATCATGTAGAGCAGAAGGAAGGCTCCAAAGTTGGCAGTCTCCCCTTCCGGTAGCCTATAGAGAAAGCAGAGATCTACCTTTTGTACCTTCCCTTGAGCTTGACCAGAATGAGAAAAAATAGTGTTGGTGTAGAGGCGGTGAAGGATTTGAACAAAAGGGTGCTCAATATCGGCGACAGAACTGATAAGCCAATTTATACGAAATCCTATTGGCACCTCGGTCAACTGCTCCCAAGCCAATTCATAGTCAAAGTCAGATGGGACCGAGCATTATGGGATGTGAGCCCAGTTCAAGATATTGTTGAAGGCCCTCAAAGTGATTGAATAGTTGTTGTTGAAGAGGCGGAAGTTGACTTTGCCTTCCCGCCATTCACCTCTTATCTTCTGCTCGGGGTGACAAGAACATCAAGTGATGCCAAGAACTCCAGGACGAGATCTAGGTAGATCTGCTAGTCACTGAAGAAAGGATTATCCCCCTCCATGAATTGCTTCTGACATACCCATTGCATGTTGTCAGTAAAGCCCACCCTTTCGATCAATGTGCGATCACCATATGACATTGGAATGATCTTCCTTGTCTACAACTCTTCATAGAGCTTCCTTATATCTGAAGATAGGTGTTGGATGTGGGTTGGCCATGAGACCAACTCGCCCTACTCTGCCAAAGTAGAGGCTCCTCTCCTAGGGGCCATGTCATTGATGCAAGAAGGAGGTTGAGAGAATAGAAGCTCGAAGAAGACCGTCAACACATGGTGCAACCTTGCTCTAAAATGTAGGAGGAGTGGATGTTGAGGGTGTGAAGAAAATGGCTCCACCACCCCTACTGATATAGCTGAACGACGCAGAGTCAGTACTACTGACTTTCGTGTCGATGGTACCGAATTGGCTAGTAAAATTTGTGGTCGGTTGCATCGACGGCTTACGATTGGATGATGTTGATGTTGCAGATTACGCCAGAGTGGGTGGTCCTGACAAAGAGTTGGTAGTACTGACTGGTGTCACATATTGGTACCACCGACCACTCGATGAAGCATGTCGTAGTTGTTGGATCACAAGCACATGGATTTCTGACATTTTGAGTCGGTAGTACCGACACCAGGATCGGTAGTATCAAGTTGTTGAAATTATCAATGCTTTTGAATTTGTGGGCTCGATGTGCCAAACCTGGGCACATCCAAAAGTTGATAGTACCTACTGAAAAGTCGGTAGTACCGAGACCTTATTAGTTAGTGCTCGAAATATCTTCAGAGACTTGGTGGTACCGACCAGTTGAGTCGGTGGTACCGAGTCTGAGTTGTAGTTACAGACAAAACCCTGACCTTGTTTAGGCACTACCGACTAATAAACTTCGTGGTACCGACTTTTATGCCCTGCACACTCCAAAAATGAGTCAAGGTACCATTTTTATAGAAATTTAAGTAAAGTAACAACTAAAAATGAAAATTGAACCAAAAAAATAATGCAATAAAAATTGGGTTGCCTACCAACAAGCGTCACTGTTTAACGTCCTAGACTAGATGGTCCTTAGAGAAAGAATCTATAGAATGGTGCAAAGTTGCACCTCCTCTATTTGTATCTCTACCTCCCCTCCAAAGTAGTGCTTTAATCTTTGGACATTAACAAGGAACAACATGTTCCCATCTACAATGTTCACAACACCATGGGAAAAGACTTTTTCAATCACAAATGGTCCACTCCACTTGGACCTTAGGTTACCCAGATGCAGCCTAAGCCTAGAATTGAAAAGGAGGACATTCTGACTTGGGAGAAACACCCTATTTAGAATGTGTCTATCATGAATTTTCTTAGTCCTTTCCTTATATATCCTAGAGCTTTCATAAGCATCCATCCTAAGCTCATCTAATTCATTAAGCTCTAAAAGCCTCTTTTACCTGCTTCATCTATGTCGAAGTTCAACTTCTTCATAGCCCATTTAGCCTTATGCTCAAGCTCTACGGGTAGATGGCATGCACGACCATAGATCAGCCTAAAAGGTGTTGTTCCTATTGGGGATTTGTAGGCTGTTCTATATGCCCATAGAGCATCACTTAGCACATAACTCCAGTTCATCCTATCAGTTGAGATCGCCCTTTCCAAAATTTTCTTCACCTTTCTATTAGACACATCAACCTGTCGTTGAGTATGTGGGTGATATGGAGTACCCACTCGGTGCTTCACCCCATATTTTCCCAGTAAAGCTCCAAACTGCCTATTAGTGAAGTATGATCCCCCATCACTAATAACTAGGCGGGGGACACCAAACCTACAAAAGATGTATTCTTTCACAAACTTGCACACTATATGTGCATCATTGGTGCGGATTGGAATTGCTTCCACCCACTTAGACACATAATCAACTACAAGTAATATATAAAGATAGGAATTATACGACACAAATGGGCCCATAAAATCTATACCCCAAAGATAAAAAACCTCAACCTCCTGAAATACATTTAAGGACATCTCATGTCGTTTAGAGATATTACCTGCACGTTGACATGCGTCACAATGATGAACAAAGTTGTGAGCATATTTAAACAAGGTAGGCCAATAAAACCCACTCTATAAGACTTTAGCCACAGTCCTAGATTTATCATGGTGTCCACCCATGGGTAGAGAATGACAGTGTGACAAGATACTCTCTACCTCACATTCGGGTACACATATTCTTAACAATCCATCCCTACATTTCTTAAGAAGAATCGAGTCATCCCAAATATAAAACCTCAATGGAAAAATCATTTTTTCTCTTGGTATCACCAATCCATAGGAAATTCCTTACAAAATAGGTAATTAACAATTCTACAAGCCAAGGATCTTCAGTTTTAATTGTAAACAAATTCTCATCTGAGAATTCCTCAATAATGGGGATGGCTATATCTTTTACATCCACCCTTTCTAACCTAGACAAATGATCGGATACAACATTCTCTACCCCTGTCTTGTCTCGAATTTCAATGTCAAATTCCTAAAGCAAAAGAATCCACCTAATCAATATGGGTTTGGCGTCTTTCTTTTGTAACAAGTATTTCATCGCAGCATGGTCAGTCCAAACTATCACTTTAACACCAACTAGGTATTGGTAGAATTTCTCAAATGCAAACACTATTGCTAACATCTCCTTTTTAGTAGTAGTGTAATTCATCTGTGCATCATTCAAAGCATGTGACACATAATATATGACAGTTAGAGTCTTGTCTCTGTGTTGTCCCAACACATCTCCTATTGCATAATCTGATGCATCACACATCAGCTCAAAAGGAAGGCTCCAATTGGGAGCCTGTACAATAGGTGCATAGATCAGTTTTTCTTTAAAGATTTCAAAAGCTTTTAAACAATGCTCATCAAAGGAAAACTGGACGTCTTTCTCTAAAAGTTCAGACAATGGTTTGGCAATTTTTGATAAATCCTTGATAAAACGGCGGTAAAATCTAGCATGTCCTAAAAAGCTCCTTACCCCTTTCACCGATAATGGTAGAGGTAGTGTGGAGATGACTTCAATCTTTACTAGATCCACTTCCATGCCTTTGTTGGACACCTTGTGTCCAAGAAAAATCTATTCACTTACCATCATGTGACACTTCGCCCAATTTAGAACTAGGTGAGTGTCCTCACATCTCTGTAGCACCCTATCAAGGTTATATAGACAAGAATTGAAAGATTTCCCATACACATAAAAATAATATATAAAAACCTCTAAGCACCGCTCTACCATGTCAGAAAAAATGGCAAGCATACAATGTTGAAACATAGTAGGGGCGTTAAAAAAACCAAAAGGCATCTGTAGGTATGCGAACGTGCCATAAGGGTAGGTGAAAGTGGATTTTCCTGATCCTTAGGCTCTATGAAAATTTGATTATACCCAAAATACCCATCAAGAAAACAAAAGTGCGAACAACCAGATAATCGTTCCAAGATTTGATCAATAAAAGGTAAAGGGAAATGATCTTTAAGGGTGGTTACATTTAACCAGTGATAATCTATGCACACTCGCCACCCCATCACTAAACTAGTGAAAATTAATTCATTAGCCACATTAGTAGTGACCGTGACCCCCCCTTTCTTAGGAACTACCTGGGTAGGACTAACCCACATTGAATCAGAAATCACGTAGATTATACCTACCGACAAAAGCTTTACAACTTCCTTCTTCACCACCTTAGTCATAATAGGATTGAGACGTCTCTAAGGCTGGACAATTGCCTTTTCTCCTTCTTCAAGCCAAATCTTGTGTTGACACAAGGTTGGAGAGATCCCTTTAATGTCAGTTATGGACCACCCGAATGCAGCTCAGTGGTTTCTTAGCACAGTGAGTAGCTTTCCTTCCTCTTCATCACTCACTGAAGATGATATGATCAATGGAAGATTTTCCTCTACAGTTAAGAAGACATACTTCAGGTGCAATGGTAATGCCTTCAACTCCAAGTCTGGCGGGCTCAATTGAGACGGGACCAATGGTGGGGGTGGTGGTCCAAGGTCTTCAAAATGTCTTGCATAGTAGCAAGGTACTGCCTTCAACATCAAAATGTACTCCTCTAGATGGTTTTTGTATATGTTGTCCTCCATTATGTTCATCAAGCATGCTTCTAAGGGGTATCTTAGGTGATGACTGTATCACTAAATTAGCTATGGATTCTTCTACGACAACAGGGTCATACTCCTCTCCCTCATCGTCTGAGTAGCGCATTGCTTGAGTCAGTGATATCACCTTTGTATTTTCCAGGATGTCTGTCGCTAGAGTACCTCTTTCTACTTTAGTCATAACATGTGCCATATCTAGGAATGGCTTCCATAGAAATAGAGAAAACTTAATATCCACATGCTGAAGCATGTTGCATTGTACCTTATCTCCCATGGATTGAGAGTGCTCTGACATCTTGATCTTGAACCTGTCATCTTGGATTCCCATAGTCATACATCCTATATCCATCTCAAGTGTCATGTCTGTAGTGGCTTGAAACAGTCTTTCAAGTAGAATCTCATTGCCATGGTCATCCTGCATATCCATCACTACAAAATCTATAGGAAAGAGGAACCTATCCACTTTCACTAGGACATCATCACATATACCATATGGCTTAACTATTGAGTTGTCTATCAACTGGATTGTCATGCTACTCTTCCTGGATTCCTTAAGTTTGAGTTTCTTGAAGGTAGATAGGGGCATCAGATTTATACTCGCCCCTAAATCACATAAAGCCTCTCCAAATTTTGTCTTTCCTATGAAACATGTGATATTGAAGCATCTTGGATCCTTTCTTTTAAGAGACAATGTCCCCAAAATAAAAGCACTAACCTGCTCTTTCGAAACCATGACATCAGACTCATGTATCCTTCTCTTCTTTGTAATTATATCCTTCAAAAACTTCTCATAAGATGGTATCTACTCAATAGCATCTATTAAGGGGATGTTCACAGATAACTTCCGATAATTATCTAGAAATTTCTTGAACTTTTGGTCCATCTTAGTTGCCTTCAAACTATTCGAAAAGGGCACAGGAACTACATGTTTCCTCTGATGAGGTGGGACATAAGCCTGAGTTTTATTACCCCCAACGTCATCAACTTGCTCCTATATAGTCTTCTCCTGTGCTGACATGTCTGGTTCTTTTGCATCCATTGGTATAGTTTGATTTGTAGCTTCTTCTACCCCTACACTGTGTAGTGCATCATTCAGTAGCTTCTTGCCACTACGTAGTAGAACAACTTTCACATGCTTATTCCTGGAAGGTACATTGGTGTTCACCGGAAATCCTTGTTAGGTTGGTTGCTTTAATGCACTCACATCTACCGCTATTTGAGAGATCTGTGTCTCTATGCTGTGAACATGTGCCCCTTGAATCTAAAGATCCCTTTGAGTTTGTGCAATCTACAACTCATTTTGTCTCACCAACTTGCCCAACATTTATTCAATCTTGTCAATTTTCTACTGCTCTAGTTGATATTGTGCTTGGCCACCATACTGTTATGGCTTATGATGTTGTTGTTGTGCCTGTGACGGATCCTGTTGGAAGTTGTTAGGATCCTTCAAAGAGAATTTGGGGTCCTTCCTCCAAGAATAGTCATTATTCCTGTATTGCCCCTGGCGCACATACTTGCACTCTTCTTCTTCTTCCTCAGTAGAAAATCTGTCTGTAGCACATAGCTTCTTAGCAATCAGATCTAACTTCTCGTTTAGAGCAGATATCACCTTGGATTCCCTCTCTTAATGGTTGTTAGTGAATCTCTTTCTTCTCCCCATGATTGGTTTTTAGACATGTTCTTAAGGATTTCATGGCAGCGAGCAGGCTTGTTGTTGAGGAAGAAGCCTACTCTTGCACTGTCAAGAGTTGTTCTCTCCCCTTTGTATAGGCCGTAATAGAAGATCTTGGCCTACCCCAGTAGATCAATGCCATGATGAGGCACCTTTCTCAGCATATTCTAAAACCTCTCCCATGCCTCTGAATACGACTCATTAGGTTATTGTTTGAAGTTGTGAATCTTCTTCACTAGGTCATTTGTCTTTTGCGGAGGGAAATAGAGATTGAAGAATGCATCTATCATTTGATCCCATGTCTCGATGATCTCACTATAAATATTGTTGAACCATGACTTTGCACCATCTTCCAGTGATGATGAAAACAACTTAAGATATATTGTAGTAGCTGGGATCCTATCTATATTGACCATATCATAGTTCTCCACGAAATTATTGATATGCGTCATTGATATGCATTATTGGATCTTCAGAAGGATGGCTATGGAACACTTGAGATTTGAATAAGGCAACAAGTCTAGGATCTATCTTGAAACTTCCCACATTGATGGCTTGCCTTTTGATGGGCCCTTTCTGGGTCATAGATGACAAAGCCTTTATCCTTTCCCATATTGTTAGTTCTTCTTCTCCCACAATTTCTTCTATCTTTGGTTCTTCTGGTGTCATAGGTCTCTTGGGTGGAAGTGTCAGTGGAGGGGTTCAGTTGAACCTATCCACAGATCTACCTGATTCCCTTTCTCCTTGTAAGAGCTCTGCTTGTCCAAAACCTGGTGAGGACGGTTCTCCATATTTATGGCTCTGGTACGCACCATGCACTAGTTTCCTTGAAACATTATAAAGTGAGTATTAACGCAAGAAATTTATGATGTATCACAAAGATCGTATGATTCAGCTTGAATGAGAAAAAAATGGGTTGGCCTAGAGTGGTCGACCACAACACTCATAGTGCTAGATGTTGCCGCTTCCTCAGAAAAGGTGCCAAAAACTTAACATGAGTTTACCGAGCATAATACACAAGTGAACATATCGAAGTAATAAGGCCTTAATCTATGCTTTCCAACCCTTAATCCCTAAGTTTCTCCTCCCATTTACACTCCATTTTTTCCAAAGGGCACAGTACGCGGGTAAATCTATGCTTTCCAACCCTTAATCCCTCTCCCAAGATGACTAAGCATCCATTAATACACTTATGGTGATCAAGCACAAGTAGAACACAAATCTTTCATAGATTTATATCCAGTAAAGAGAGATAAAATTGATATTAATGTATAGAAATCAATTATAGTGTATATCCGGGCTACTCCCGAATCATAAGGAATAAAGGTTTTTAGCCTTGCATGGTTTTAATTGATGAATACATGGAAAGGAAGAAGAAAAATGTGAGAAATATTATGAAACTAAGATAACCCCTGAATCTCTGCCCGTTTGGAAGACCCCCTCCGTCGTACGTGCGTTCTACTATCTTTCAGCTACATAATTGTCCTCTGGAGGTTCTTGAATCTTCTTGGTTGAAGCTTTCGGTCCTCAATTCTTATCTTCTCTCTCAACGATTGTCATGTAATGAAAATGACTGCTCCATCCTTTGGTCTGGCCATCATTCTCCTAAGTCATAGAAGACACTTAGGGTACGAAATAACATTCACCGTTGGATTAGAGTGAAATCTGTGGATGGCCTGATCAGGCAGACTCAGTAGTTTTGACTAGGTGAGTCGGCAGTACCGAGTCACTTAGGTTTAGTTGCACGATCTTGATCATGTCAGTACTATCAATTGGACTTGATAACACCGAGTTTTGTGATTTTTGAACTACCTCCCTGATGTCAAATCAGTAGCACCGAGTTGGAAACTGGGTAGCACCGAGTTTTCTCGAATCATGCTGGGGTTTACTGATGTTGTTTTGATACCACCGACTTTGGTTGTCGGTAGCACCAACTCTGGGTGAGTCTCTGGGTCCATCACTGACGTCAAGTCGGTACCACCGACTGTTACCAGGTTGGTAGCGCCAAGTTTGTGGAACTTCCATGTACCTGAAAATGCACAAAAACAACATAAGTACTTGGGATGCATAAACTACTACATAAAACAATTAAAATTATATAATTTGATGCTTTCAATAGAAACATGGCATCTATGCCATTTCATGCATAATTACTAAAATAAATGACAAATCTACACATGAAATCAAGGAAAAATGTGCATGTAATAACAACAAAAAACACATGCATCATATATGACTAAGGCTATTAAGACATGAGGTATAAAGGAGAAAGATATAAGAAGTTAAGTAATAATGAAGTTGTCCAAACCCTAAGGTGAGGGAGACTCTTAAATTCAAGAAATATAAGAATATTGTAAGCTGAAAAGCATGTATGGTTTAGAGGCATGTGTGATGAACCATCTCTACTCTTGGAACAGGATGAGCTTAACATTTAGACTACATCCAAATTATTATTTCATCTCGTTATGAGTGTGGAAGATGCGACATATACATGCCATGTTAGAAAAGGAAACGATATGAGGAATAAATGCTTATGTTGAAATCCTTTTAGGACAATTGAGAATTTGAGGTATTACCATACCCTTAGGCAAGAACTTTGAATGAGGGGTTTGGAAACCTAGATAAGCAAGGTGATCATCAAGTTAAAATTTTCAAATGAAGATGTATGTATCAAGTAGAGTTCGAACTCTATAGATATAAGATTGAATATAGTGATCAAAGTAATGGATGCAAGAATTGAAGTACCAGATGAAGATAAACCAAACTAGACCAATTGATCGAGCTTGAAACAACTGAGTTAGATGATCTAGAGTTAGAGGAGATGTGTGGTTTAGAATATCCACCTCTCGGTGAATATGAATGGTGGAATCTGATATGAGAGATTTGAGTTCCTGAGAATTCACCCTTAAAGGACTTGGAAGTTCATGGTTCTAAGTATACAGTGATATTTTTGGTAGCCTAGAATTAATTGAGGCATAGTAGCCTGTGTAGTCAGTTAGCTCATATACCATATAGTGAAGGTTGAACACCAATGACCCAATGAGTTACTGCAACCAGTTGAGATCCCTAAAATGTAACCCGACCACTATGGATCCTTTGGTGAGTTTCCCTATGATAAAGAAAGGTCGTGATGCAACATGGGTTAGCTGAACTATATGTTAAGGAGATAGTTCGCTTGCATGGTGTTTTAAGTTTGAGTTTCTAATCGTGACCCTAAGTTCATTCCTAAGTTGTGAAAATTAGTGCATGAATAACTTAGTACAAGATTGGAATTCAGTATAACTTATCACCCCTAGACTAATGTACAGTCAAACCTTAGAAGTTTTGTTGAGAGCATGTGTGCTCGATTAGGGGGATAGTGGAAGCAATACTTGCCCTTAATTGGGTTTGCCTGTAATTATACCCGCCAAGCTGACATTAGGATGCCTCCGTATGAGGCTCTTTATGGAAGGTCATGTCAGTCACCACTTCACTAGGATGATGTTGGTGAGAGGACCTTGTTGAGGTCACACGAACTACATATATATATGTTGATAAAGTCACTTGATTAGGTAAAAGGCTAAAGTGATCCAAGGATCGATAGAAGTCATATGCTGATGCAAAGCGGACTGACTTGCACTTCACCAATAGTGAACATGTGTTTCTAAAAATCTGACCCCTTTGAGCCATATCTAAGAACAGAGAAAAGTTGAATTCCTGATACGTGGGTCTATTTGAGATCCTAGAATGGATTGGTGAAGCAACTTACTGTATAGCCCTACCCCCATAGTATAGTATGATACATGATGTGTTCCATTTTCCCAATTTGAAGAACCATGTGAAGTATCCTAGACATGTGCTAAGCACTAAGCCTATCACACTCCTAGGGAGGCTGATATATCCTAAGTCACCTTGAGGGTATTGGATACCAAGGTGAGAGAGAGCTCAGGAATAAAAGATAGAGATGGCAAAGGTTCTTTGGAATCACCATGGAGAGGATGAAGCATGTGGACTAAGGATGAACATGGAAAGGTCCACTTCTGAATTGTTTGTATGATTAATCAAAGAGGACAAAATTCCTATAAGGGGGGAAGGATGTTATAACCTTAGTTTTGCTTGTACTTTAAATATTTGGAATACAATTATTCTATGAAAAAAGGCTTAATTGAAAATTGTGTGCTTATTTTAAAGAATGGATTTCTTTGTAAAAAAATTCCTTTGAAAGATAGATTTTGTGAGTTATACTATTTTATTAATACAATGAAGGATAAAAGGAAAAAGGATAAAATAAAATCCCATAATAACCAAAAGGCAAGAAAAAAATAGATAATAATTATACGTGCTTAAAAGAAATATGTAGAATTTTCTAGAAAGTGGCATTGATGGCAAAAATTGATTGATTTTCTTTTGCACATGGTTGCTAATGGAAAGAATATCCAAAATAAAGAAAATAGAAAAGAAAGAAAGAGAAAAGCTATGTTTTAAATGCATAATATATGCCTTATAAGTGGATGAATTGCATGATAATATAAGCATCTTTTCTTTTCAATTTGTGTTCTCAAACTCTTCCCATAGTTAGATAAAGCCATTATGGACTTTGCTTTTAAATTTGGAATTAAAAAGATAAACATAGAGAGATATGATTTTAACAAGTTTTCATAAAGTGACTCGATTGCCAAGAAAATATCATAAATGTCACGACTTTATCCTTTTCTGGAAATAGCACATAACCCTGCCTTTTAATATGCATGAGTTTTATGGACTGTTGGATCCCAGATCCAATGGTGAACCACTTGTCTCCTACCTTCAACCCGATTTGGAAACACGAACAATAAAAAGCAACCTTCTCACAATCCTCTCTCTCTCTCCCTAGCTATTGATTTGGAAAGATAACACCTCCATTGACCATGGGAGATGATTCTGAACCCAATTGACCCTAGATCTACCTACATTGGAAGGTCATCAAGATTTTCCCCAATCAGAGAGCAAGTTAGCGCCCAACCCTCTGGAGCCCGACCTTTAAAAGGGGGGGTAACAAACCCCCTTGGAGATCTGAACCTCGTCCACAATGCTCTATGAGACTCCATGAAACTCTCCTCACCTCCAATTTCTTAACATAAATGTTGGTCTTCACTCCTTTCTCCTCCATGTGCTCCACCGGAGGATGAGTCTCCATCATCCCTTCCCGGTTTACCTAAGGTCAATTGAAGACTACCAGCAAGTTCGGGGTAGCCTTGAGGGAGTTCTTGTGCCATCACTTGGCACTCTGATGCTTTGGATCTCGAAGTCAATCACGAGGTTAACCACGACATGGCACTACATCTTGAACGGGGGTTGTCTCACGAGGTTGAAGAAAAGGTGCATGAGAATTTACCTATCTCCCCCCATAGCATGCGAGACCAAGCCCAAGGGCGAGAGGGAGAAAGGGGTATTCCACTGAGGCTTGACGCCCCACTCGCATGGAGCAAGCTGTGTATGGGATGGAGTCTATTCGTGAGCCAGGACATCATGGAAAATAGGATGAGAGGCTGAAGGCTGATGTGGCATCACTCTATTGGCCCAAGGGTATATATTTTGGAATAATCATAATAAATTATTGTTAGCTCGTATCAAGACATATAATATATGAATTCTGATCAGGAGAACTCAACGAATTCAATAAAAATATAATCTTGACCTATATCTTCTTCCAATTCTAAAAGTGTTCAAAGTGATCTTTAAAGTGATTAATTGGATCAAAACCCTAATTTTTGAGTATTGGTGAATCTAATGAACTTAGTTGATGTTATTAGTCAAAGATTGATCTATTGTGAATAAAAGAACAATTTGAATTCATAAGAACATCATAATCTAAGATTAAAAGGATTAGGGTTTCTTTATGATTAAGAGTACCTTTAATGATGGAATTAGGGTTTGTTAACATAATAATGTCAAAATGCATATTCTTTCATCTTCAAATTTTAACCTAATTTGAAAAGGATAAAAGTTGGAATTTTGTATAAAAAGGTATCTTTTGGAATACAAACATGAATATTACATGATAACTAAGGCCTGTGAATCAAAAGGATATTAAAGGAAATAAATGACCATATGGAGAAGGGAGCTTAATGAAACACAAAGATGGACTTCATAACCTAACTTGGAACTCGAGTCAACCCTAAAGATGGATTTTAGAATTACATAGCAACACATGGGTGCCTTAAATTTTAGGATGACTTACTTGAGTGCTTGTGAAGGTATTCTTGATTATTCTTATTTGGACTTCAAGTGCTTCTGAATCAGGTTTGTGGTTACACCTATGAGTATTTAATTTAGCTTCATGTGGCTTTCTCGGGTTTCTCCACATGGTTTGCAAATATATGACTGTTGGATGAACTTTACTTCCTTGCAAACTATAAAGTGACTATGGCTATCACACCATATATGGACATGACTAGCTCATTTCTAGGCCACCTCTGGATATGTGGAAAGACCATCCACCTGAATAGGGAAAGGCACAAATTGGTACTAGCCTGAATAGGGGGTACATGAGAAGTCACCCGCATGACGTGATAAAGTCATCCTCATGAATAGGGGAAGGCTATGAATACCACATTATGATGCCCTGAGGGGTTATGACAGAGGGTGGAGACTCCTAGATTGGGTAGTCATGTTGAAAATGTTAAATTTGATTTGTTAAACAATAATTGTTGAATTATGTTGTTACCATTACTTCTGAAGTTTTGTTTCCCCCACATACCTGTATAACTTGTTATACTGACCTACATTTTGTTTGTTGGCATTTTAGATAAATTTGCTTCAAGATAGAAACTGGACAAATAATGAAAAAGACATTGAAAGTGAACCAGACAGTCTAATATTTGGAGGATATAGCTAGTTGGTACATATTTTGCATAAAGTCATGGAATCCTATATTTTGGTAAAATTTCATGAAAATAATTTTTATCTTATATCAAACTTAGTTAGTTTAGTAGAATTTATTAATCATTTTTTATTATTTGTAAAACCATTTGATCCTATTTTTGGGATAATAGCTCTAGTTTCTTGGCCTTCCTTGCTTGGGGGTTGCTAGGGAATGAGGTCATTACAATATCGCACCATACAATCAAGTGGTGTCTGCATATGTAGACAATTTTTTTGAGAAATACAAACCATTGATATTCATTGTTATACCATATACATGTTACATGTAAAATTTGAGATCATTTGGATTTTTCTAAGCCACTCTTTCATGACCAATAAAACTGACACAAAACTAATTTGAATTATATAATTTTTGTTACATTTAGATGCATGACCTATAAGTATCCAAATGAGCTCAAATTTTTATATGTAGTATGTTCATATGATAGTTAAGAAGATCAATGGTTTATATTTTCAAAATAAATATTGCATGATGGCATGATGGAAAATGACTTGAGTGTATTTGGTCTCTGTTACACTCGAGTGTATTCTAGCCTGACACTCTCTCTAAATATATAAAGGTATGAACATAATAGAAATAGAAATTAACATGTTTATGAGTTGTATTTTTCCTTTTAAAGATTATTATATATAAATAATCTATTATTCATGCCAGATGGTGCTTTATTAATTTCATTTTTATTTGATATTCATGTTATGTTACTTTCCTTCAAGCTGAGAGAGTCTTTGTCTTTTACTTGGAGGGGTGTTACATAAAGGATTTGAGATTATTGCATTTGTTGCCTTTGGTTGATGCTTAACAAAATGCCACTCATACATCTAGACTATAGTATGATGCTATCAACTACAAAATCAATATGATATAATAAATCATGGATTCAATATTAATGTGACAGAGCTTTCTTTTGTAGAATATTAAGCTTGAGATATAATATTGTATTTTTTTGCTTTGACATCTATGCATGTGTCACCTTTATGGTTTGTTGCCTTACTTCTATATTTTATTTGGTCTTAAATATTTCTTTGCCTCTTTTTTGTGCTTAGCATGCCAATATTGTATCTGTGTTTATGGTCCGAGCGATTTTACCGACAAGTGAAGTAGTCCAATGGAAAGTACATCTAGTGAAAATGTCCTTTATTGTTTTTGGATGTCCCTTGCTCCCCACGACGGGTGCTCAACATTAGGATTTGTGGATTTTCATAAGGCTAAAAAATCAAAATATCAAGTTTCTCATTTTACTACTAACTCATCATATTTCAAAATATATTATCCAAAATATCATATTACTGAGCAATGTGTCTTGACCTGGGATACATTGCTCTGATTTTTTTTTCTTATTATGCTTCCATGTCATCAATTTGTATACTGAATTCACTGAGTTTCTTAACACTTCCAATCATCACTAAAAGTATATATGTTTACTGTAATAACTAAAAATTAAACAATCTTAATAAAATATAATACTTCTTTATACAAATATTTTATTAATAAAAATATTAGTGTATAAATTAATATATACTATAGCTAAAATATAAATTACGTTAAAATTATTATTCAATATAAAAAATGTAAAAAAAACTGAGATAGTATCAAAAATAATTAATACAATATAGAAAGACGACATAGATAATCATAGTATAAAAAGGGAAATAATAACAAATAATTGAAATTTTTGATATTATTATAGCCACTCCTTTCAATAATATAAAAATTAATATAATATTTTACATACATATATACATATACAAAGGACGATAATATACATAAAAATAGATATAGAATGCTAAAAATATACATATAAAATATAATAAATAATCATTTTTATTCTAGATAATCTCAACAAAAATGGTTATTTATATTTATCTAATATGTATATTGTCCTTTTATATGTATTTATATGTTAAATATAATAAAAATGGTTTATGTTGTCGGGAGAAGTCATATTAATAGTAAAACATTCATTTATTAACTATTATTTTCCTTGTAATGCGTTTATGTATATATATATATATATTTGTCTAATGTATTCATTAATTTTAATATTACCTTTGTTATTTTATTTGTTTTATTGTGTATATTTCACATGTGTGATTATATACTTATATTTTATTTACATTTTAGGTATATTATCTATTAATTTGCATAGCATATATACACACGTAATTACTATGTATTAATGTGCCTTATATTTAATTGGTATTATACTGTTTTAGATATCATATTAATATTTTTACTGATTGTAGCATGATATCATAACAAAACAAGATAATCTAAGAGCAATATGTTTCCTGTGGGGATGCATTGCCCCATGTGGGACCAATGCTTCCTCGGGCAATGGTCCTCACCGAGGGCACACTGTTTTCGAACATGACATTTCAGATAATATTTTTAGGAACATGATAAACTAATTATTATAATTTTGGAAAATACTATATGATTTTTTGACATTTTATAATTACATTTGGTGGCATCGTTGGTCAAAATTGATTTCGAATCAATATTATATGAATGAAAACAATTGATATTATGAGTACAAAAAAGGGGTGCATATGGTGGATGCTGATGGAGTAGTAATTAGTACCTATGGTCCTCCTCTTCATGGTGGCAAGCGATGCTGTGCTGGCACCAGCAAAAGCCGCTAAAAGAAGGCCGCGGACATGGACTGTAGTGGAGCTTCCTTTCTTTTCCTTCGTGTGTAAGCTAAGTTTACCGCTGCATGCTTATCAAATTTATAACAAGGGATGATGAGTAGTAGAGGAAGTGAGTATAACGCCTGTGTTGAAAGAGGCCCGCGTACTGTTTCCACTATTGTGCTTGTCCATAATAAAAATTACACCGTATCTGATCCAGACCCAGCTAGCCATGCCCGGCCGATGCTTATGTGAAAAGACCATTTTAAGCAATTATGCTCCATTTTTATGCATGCATAGATATAAAAAGAATTTCAAATTTGATTTCATTTTTTGTCACTATAACAAATCTCAATCAAGAATACTAACCACAAACAGACCCAAGCAGGCAGCGGCTCACTGTCAGCACAACAATTCCCACATTTTTTTCATCCCAAACTTGCTGAGTAAACTCCTACACATTGACAACTTGTCGCTCATCAATGACAAAAGGAAGGGTATGGAGTTCCTATCAGTTAAAATTCCCAAACAATAAGAAAACTGGAGGTTGATGTTAGCCATATGATTGCAAATGCCATGCATATAGCATGAGTTAAGCCAATTGTAATGTAGCTATTACATGTGAAAAAAGTAGTTTTGTCTCTAGTGCAAATGACAAAGAAGTTTTATCCCATATTGTTCACTCCTAGAATTTTTGTGGTCCTTATATGTAGGATCACATGGGACACTAGTGTCCAAAGGTCCTAGGAGGAGGGTATACTCACCTCCTTAGTGGATATGGTGACCACAACACACGCACGTACGCGCGCGCCATGCCACGCCTGGCTGGGTCGGGCATGGGCTCGGGCTTGTGGAGAATGTCTTCCATCTTCTTTTTATACTAGGATACAACTATGTAATTAATTATTGATTTAATTAATTGTCACTCTCCTAATCAGATTTATTAATCCTAATTGAAACGTGTCTATTTTGAGGAATTTTTCACGATGTGTACAAGAGCAACCGAGTGGTCACATCTTAATAGGAATATGATTACTGGAGCGTGTAAGGCTATAAATATGCCTCCAGTCATTAGGATTAAACACATCTTTCGAACACACTGCCGTCAACCGTTTGAGTGCGTATTTGTGAACCCTAAAGCCGGAGTCTGTCGCCGTCATTCCTTGGTGCTACGTGGAGGTCCTTCTCCTAGACGTAGCACGTTCGTTCATCCTCTTCCTTCCACAGCGCATCATGTCAGGCAGTGGTTCCTGTAGTTGCTGAGCTGCATTGGTAGTGCGATTGATCGTCTGCATCGTTCATCGTCAACACAAGCGAGAGGTGTCTTCTTCAGGTTTGTGACCGGATCGACTTGAAGAACAACGCCTATCTTTCCAGACTACGGGCCACTGATTTCTTTAAGTAACACGTTCGTTTTTCAACGAACGATCTGGTCTGGTTCCTAACTCAATTTTTATTTTCTCCTGCACTGTTTATTCTTTTGCTTCTTATCTGGATCTGACCTGAACCTGTTAATATATTGCACATGTCGCTGTTGAATGTACTGACATAAATCTAAAATTTACAACAGACTTAAAGAAATCATCTTTATGTCGTTAATTAACAATGGTCGGTCATGTTAATTCTGGGAATAAAATTGATACGAGTAGTATGTCTGAAAATTTTACTGGTACCAACTTTGTCTGTTGGCAGAGTCAGATGTAAATTTGGCTTGAAATTGTGAGTTATGGCCGGTACTTAGAAGAGACTAAACTTAAATCTGATGACACTATCCCTGATAATGTAAATATAATTGCTAACTAGAAGAAGGGTGATAAGACTTGCCAAGGTTTGATTATGTTTGGTTTAAATAACAAATTGTATGATTCTTATTCGAAGCCGTCTATTACTACTTCTAAAATTCTGTGGGAAGCATTAGTTAACATTTTAGTACTAAAAACCAAGGTGCTGAAAAGTATTGTGTGTCCAAATTTCTAAAATTTCAGATGGTTGAAGGTAAGTCTGTCTCTGATCAAACACACGACCTTGAACTCCTGTGTCATGAACTCTTAGTTGCAAAGATGGAATTGCATGAAAAATTTGTTGTTATGTCTATCATAGAAAAGTTCCCTATGTCAAGGGAATCGTTTGACATGTCTCTTAAACATCACAAAGGAGACATGACAATGGATGATCTAATGAGAGATATTAACATACAAGAAGAACACTTTAAAGGGAAGACAATCAAGGTGCCTATTGATACAAACCCTAGTGTCAATTTTACTACCGTTAAAATCAAAGATAAGAAAACAAAGAATGACATAAACCTAAGGCCAAGATACAGAAGAAACTAAAGAACAAACCTTGTTGGACTTGTGGACAGATTGGCCACTGGAACAAGGATTGTCCTTCAAGGAAGACAAAGAAAACTATCACATCTGCAACTGAAGAGGTTGTAGTCAACATGACGACTGCATCCTTCCACCTCAATGATGGGTATGTTTCTATAAAACCTGAAATCCTTTCTGTTTTTGAACCACTTTATTGGATAATTGACATTGGGGCTAATGTACATGTCTGTGCTGACAAGTCCCTGTTTGTGTCTTACCAGGCCTCAAGAGGTTGTTCCGTGACTTTGGACGATTCCAGCTCTACAGAAGTCAAAGATGAAGGACGGGTAGACTTGAAGTTTCCTTCGGGGAAGGTTCTGACACTTCATAGAGTCAGACATGTTCCAACCATTTAACGCAATATCCTTAGTGGCGTAATTTTAGTTAGAGAAGGTTTTAGAGTAGATTGCAAATGTAATAAGGCTATTATTACACGCCTTCATGATTCTTTATTTTTTGACAAGGGGTATCTATGTTATGTGGAGAACCATATAAAATTCTTGCTGAACCTGTTTCAAATTGTATGTTAAATTTGAATGATAATAGTTCTGTATGCATGAATCTTGTATCATCTGATATTTGGCATTCACGTTTGGGACATGTTAATGTTGCCTCAATGAAGCGTATGATGAATCTTAATTTAATCCCTAAATCTGATTTTAGCAATAATAAATGTGAAATTTGTCTGCAAGCTAAATTGCCTAGGAAACCTTTTCATTTTGTGAATAAGAATTCAAAAATATTGGATTTAGTGCATACTGATATCTGTGAATTTAATAGTATTGTTACAAGGGATCAAAAGTGTTATTTCATAACTTTTATTGACAATGCTAGTAGATATTGCTATGTATTTTTACTTAGAGGTAAAGATGAGGCATTGGATAAATTTAAAATTTATAAGAAAGAAGCTGAAACTCAAACCTACAAAATACTTAAACGATTAAGGTATGATAGGGGAGGAGAATGCACCTCAAACTTTTTGGAATTTTGCCAATTACATGGTATAGTTCATGAGGTTACCGCTCCTTATTCACCACAGTCTACTGGGATAGATGAATGTAAAAACTAAACCCTTATAGATATGGTAAATTCCTTACTCCAAACCTCAGGTCTACCCAACTTCATGTGGGGGGGAGCCTTGAATACAGCTTGTCATATTCTGAATAGAGTTTCCCATAAACATGTAGAAAGTAGTCCATTTGAGTTATGGAGAGGAAGAAAACCGAGTCTCAAATATCTTCAAGTGTGGGGGTGCCTTGCTAAGGTACTTATCCCTGAACACAAGAGGAAGAAATTGGGACCGAAAATGGTTGATGCCATTTTCTTGGGGTATGTAGAGACAAGTTATGCCTATAGATTCCTGATTGTAAAATCTGATATCTCAGGCATTGAGGTCAATATAATTGTGGAATTACATGATGCTACATTCTTTGAGGATGTATTTCCCATGAAATTTGGTGTACCCAATGAAGTATCTCAAGAATATTCATTCACCAAAGGTTCCATTCCCGAGCACGTAGAAAGGATGACAAATGTGGGGGGGGACCTCAGAACAAGCTATTTCCGAATCTAATGATTCTGAAGAAATAGTTGAACCAAGGAGAAGTAAGCGGCCTAGGACATCCAAGGAATTTGGAAGTGAGTTTCTTACTTACAATGTTGAGGATGATCATGTAACATTCAAACAAGCTATGAAATATCCAAAAGCTAAGTTTTGGAAAAAAGCCGTTAATGATGAAATCCAATCAATTCTCTCAAATGGAACTTGGGAATTGGTGGATTTACCTCCTGGTTGTTCTGCAGTTGGATGCAAATGAATCTTTAAGAAGAAACTTAATGTAGATGGGACAATCAATAAGTATAAGGCTATGATAGTTGCTAAGGGTTACACACAGAGGGAAGGAATATAATATTTTGATACATATTCCCCTATTTCCCGTATGACCACAATCCGAGTGCTTATAGCATTGACTTCCATTTATAATCTATGTATCCATCAGACGGATGTGAAGACTGCGTTCCTACACGGTGATCTTCAGGAAGAGATATACATGGAACAACATAAGGGATTTGTGGGTCGTGGGAATGAGCCCAAAGTGTGTAAACTTGTTAAGTCATTATATGACTTGAAATAAGCCCCTAAGCAATGACATGAGAAGTTTGATTATGTGATATTATCATTTGACTTTATTTCTAATGAATTTGATAAGTGTCTCTACTATAAAATAGTCAATGATGGATTCAATTTGTTATGCTTATATGTCGATGATATCTTACTTTTTGGTTCTGATATGAAAGTAGTAAATGAGACAAAGTCATTCTTGTGTAGCAAGTTTGAGATAAAGGATATGGGTGTCGCTGATGTGATCTTAGGGCTTAAAATCATAAGGTCTACTGATGGTATAACTCTCTCTCAGTCTCACTATGTTGAGAAGATACTGGAGAGGTTTGAGTACATATCACGTAAACCTGTTAAGACTCCATATGATTCATCCAAGGCCTTGTTCAAGAATGAGACTGGAGTTCCAATGTCTTAATTACGATACTCTCAGATTATCGAAAGTTTGATGTATCTTATGAATTGCACACGTCCAGACATTGCGTTTGCCATGAGCAAGTTAAGTAGATACACCAATTGTCCCGACAAGACCCATTGGGAAGCTCTTAACAGAGTTTTGAGGTATATCAAGGGAACTTGTTCCCTTGGGCTGCATATGGTAAACATCCTTATGTAGTCGAAGGATATAGTGATGCAAGTTGGATTGCCGTGAACTCTGGGAGCAATGATGTCTCAGGATATGTATTCCTGTTGAGATGAGGAGCTGTTTTTTGGAGGTCTAAGAAACATACCATATTGTCTCGGTCTACTTTTGAGGCGGAGTTGTATACTTTAGATAAAATTGGATTGGAAGCTGAATGGCTACATGGACTTATGTCTAGTTTACATATGGTAAAGAAGCCGCTTCCTGCAATTTCAGTTCACTGTGATAGCACCAAAACTATTGCTAAGATAAAGAGTTTCAAGTACAATAAAAAACAAGTAGACACATCCAAGTCAGACTCAAGTCTATAAGGGAGTTAGTGTCTAATAGGGTCATGGCTGTAGACTACGTCGGTACCAAAGATAATACAGTTGATCCTTTCACTAAAGGTCTTACCTTGACTTTAGTGGAAAAATCCAGGTTGGGGATGGGACTGAAACCCTTTAGATTCGCAGGAAATAGCAACCCAACCCAACAGAGTAGAGATCCCACAAATTGGGTTCAATGTGGTAATAACAAGTTGTCAAGTGAATTAGATGACACTATGTAATTACTTTGATACTTCATGCATCTATGTGTCTATCCCTTGGAAAACTTGTTAGTGTCATGACTATCAGTTAGTAAGAGATTAGTCTCTGAATGGTGTCAAGTCTTAGGACATGATGTTAGCCGTACATCCTTGGAGACTTCAACTAAATGGTTGATGTTATGTAGGCCGCAACAGGAGAATTAAGTTATTGTTTGTTATCAATTATAAAATAAAATTTTGTATGCATTGCCTTAATGCATTGTTTTCTTTTCTACCATGTCTTTATTGTGTTGTTACCAACATATACTCTTGCACCCAAGGTTCAGGTTCAAGACTTTTGTTCACCTAGTTCTTGTGGGGTCATAGTTGGATAACTCAGGTAGATTCAAACTGAAAGATATCTGCTGAAAGTACAATATGGAGGACTGAATGGTAGAACACACCACATATTGGACTTTATGGGGGATTGTTAGACATATTGATAGATGCAAATGTCATGTATATAGCATGGGTTAAGCCCAATGTAGCACAACTAATGCATGTGAGAAAAGTAGTTTTGTCTTTAATGCAAATGGCAAAGAAGTTTTATCTCATATTGCTCACTCCTAGAACTTTTGTGGTCCTTATATGTAGAATTACATGGGACACTAGTGTCCAAGGGTCCTACAAGGAGGGTATGCTCACCTCTTTGGTGGGTATGGTGACCACAACACACACACACACACACACACACACACACACACCAAGCCACGTCTCGCCTCGCCTGGCCGGACTGAGCACACACTCAGGCTTGTGACTTGTAGATTGTGGAGAATGTCTTCCGTCTTCTTTTTACTCTAGGATACTATTACGTAATTAATTATTGATTTAATTAATTATTTCTTTCTTATTCATCCTAACTGGAAAGTGTCTCTTTTACGGAATTTTTCACGATGTGTACTAGAGCAACCGAGTAGTTGCGTCTTAACAAGATTAGGATTACTGGGGTATGTAAGGTTATAAATATGCCTCTGGTCATTAGGGTTAAACGCATCTTTCAAAGACATAGCCGTCAACCGTTTAAGTGCGTATTTGCAAACCCTAAAGTCGGAGTCTGCCGCCGTCGTTCCTTGGTGCTACGTGGAGGTCCTTCTCCTGGACGTATCACATTCGTTCATCATATTTCTTTCACGACACAACCTGTTAGACGGTGGTTCCTGCGCTTGTTGAGCTGTACTGGTAGTACAACTGATCGTCTGCATCGTTCATCGTCAACACGAGTGAGATATGTCTTCTTCATGTTTGTGATCAGGTCGACTAGAAGAACGACGTCTATCTTTTCATATTACGGGCCGTTGATTTCTTTAAGTAACACATTTGTTTTTCAACAAATGATTTGGTCTGATTCCTAACTCTGTTTTTTTCTTCTTCCTGCACTGTTTGTTCTTCTGCTTCTTATATGGATCTGCTTCTTATGTGGATCTGGCCTAAAACTGTTAATATATTGCACTTTGCTGTTGCATGTAACGACGTAAGATTTACCAGAGTTAAAAAGTAGGAATCCTTGTAGGTATCTATAATTCATTGGTGACCCGTGCCTGTCTATTCATTTCACATCATCCATGTTTGTTGCCGCACCGGTACAAGCCACCTGGAGGAATGGCATCAACTGATACGGCGACATCTGAAATGTATTAACAACATACTTGGAACCAAAGGATGGAAACCGACGGGCTTGCGCTTGAAACGGCAATAACTGAAACGATATTAACAACATACTGAGCGATGGCGCTAGAAAGCACGCCTGTGATACATGGAAAACAAAGGGCAAAGCCAAAAGGGCCATCAAGAGACCGATCCATCTGGTTTCAAATCTTGTGTGCCTGGTACAGCCCACTGAATTCAAGCCATGCACTCCTCCCCATGGCTCCATAAGCTAACGGATAAGATTTCCCAGACACACAAATAGACAGAGAGAATAGTCATAGGAGATTTGAACCCAATCCATGTACGGGGAAGTGCAGAGTTCATTTAATACGATTACAACAAGTAGTGGTAAAAATGTAGAAAAATTAAGAAAATTACATTACGTGTCAGTTGTCCTATTCTAGAGACGTCCGTCTACATGTAAGATTACTGGGGTGAAAGAGAAAACAAAGAAATCCACTATGCAGATAAAAAAGGGAACCTCATTTGGAGTGAAATTCGGACTCTAGCATGTTAAATAACAAAAATAAAAAGAAAAATAAGTTGTTTGTTTCTTTATTTTTGTTATTTGCAGTTAAAGGTTTGTTCCAGCTGAGGTCTCCTTTTCGATATGTATAACATTATTAAAGAAAAAGCAGGTCCTGTCGCGTCACGTGAGGTCTGGACTATAATGGCATGCAGTGGCGAAGTCAGAAATTTTCTCAAGGTAGGACACCATAGAATGTGTCTATGCAATTTTTCTTAAAACTTATAATATTACAACAAAGTTGGATATATATGGAATCACGATTAAATCAATGGTATCTATGCCTAAAAAGGATATAGGAGAGTTGTCAATCGCAGGTCAATAAAGAAATTGAAACTTGATATACATGACATCAACCCAACATCGTAACTTATATTTTCAATATTGAAATTTACGCGGACAATTTCTGAAAAGGAAATGACTCCAATCAAATACGTTGTAATTTGTGTTGTAGTTTCTTTTCAAAAAAATCTACGTCATGATAGGTTAAGTGGTTGCGGCACTATAGGTTTAAACTTGAGTACATAATGTGATATTCTAATTATTATACAAATTCAATATTTTGTATAGATTATGAATACACGTTTTTTTTTTGGTGCACGTAGGGTGTATTATTATGAATAAACGTTGATCATAGTAGAACATTAAAAAAATAAAAATAGCACATGTGAAACGTTGCACTTGCGAGAATTGTTCACGTTATGTTTGTATGTGTAGTATTCATCATGTTTCTTTTCCTAACAAAGAAATGAAGAAGTCAAAAAATATGATTGCCCAAGAATTGTGAAGTTAATTAGGAACAAAAAGTTTTAGAAAATTTGATTTGTATCATGACCCAATGTTTGAACTAATGTAGTCATTGTTAGCAAAATATGTTTGGCATTATCTTTCTTATTTCATTCCTTTAGCAAACGAACTGGAGTTTGTTGTTTTTTGCCTAAAAGAATAGTAAATTTAGTATAAGATAATGACACTTCATATTGGTCG
Organism: Alisma plantago-aquatica; assembly: GCA_963693085.1. Taxonomy (NCBI): domain Eukaryota; kingdom Viridiplantae; phylum Streptophyta; class Magnoliopsida; order Alismatales; family Alismataceae; genus Alisma; species Alisma plantago-aquatica. Next base: position 455,674,412 of record OY856411.1, on the reverse strand, counting down.
CATGGCTATTTGACCTCTTATTTAAAGAAATAACGTCAAAGATATTAATGGAGAGAGAGCCATTACAAAGAATTATGCATATAACCTTAAGAGGCGTATGATTTGGGCAGATGGTTTGAATCCAATATATAACGAAAACAGTCTGCCTTTAAAAAGATAAGTGAAATATTTAAGCAATGAAACGATTAAAGTAAAGATTATTGAAAAGTAATGAAACGTTTTTGCTGGAAATAGATGAAGTGATACCTTATTTTCGATCAAGAAGTATGGCAGGAAACATTCTGAAAAATGAGGTAGGGCACGAGACATTCCGACCTTTCAGCTAACATGTGATTAGTAATTGACATATCATTAAATTTGTGTATTTGGCCGGCCACAGGTAGGGCATGTGCCTACCGGTGCCGCTTAGTGGCTCCGCCACTGATGGCATGGAAGATATTAAACATAACTTCATTTTGAACCTGGTTTTGAACCCTATTTCCACTCCCAAATAACGGGAACCAATGAGAATGCACTATTTTCATTGGTCTACAACAAGCAATAAAGAGATGAGAGAGGAAGTGGAAGGAAAGTATAAGAAAAAAATGTTTCGCTTATAATTTTCAAACATCAATGAATTTTTTAACAAAATGAAAATCATTGAAATTGTTAAAAAATATGCAATCCAACAAGACTGATGTTGACACATATTTGAAATATATATATAAAAAATACAAAAATTAGTATTGTTGTGTATATATATTTATCTATATGCAAAAAGTGAGTATTATCTAACAAACATATATACAACACTTATTTTTGTATAAATATTCTTTTTTAAAAATGTGTACAATCAAAATCAATATTGCATTTGGGTATAATACTAAGTTTGAGTAACACACTAACTCAACAATGAGTATTGTATAGTTTTTGGATATTACACATTTTTATGTCATTATTTTTTAAAAATTCGTGCTTTATTTTATGGGTACAATACTTAAAATATAAAGAATTAAAATGAGTACTATCAAATATATTTTAATACTCATTCTAATACTTGTTTTAAAATGTAATGATATCAAAAAATAAGTATTGTATCAAAATGAGTACTAGACGAAGAATAAGAATGACATGCAATAATTATTTTTGAATTAATGTGTTATTCAGAAAATGAGTACGACCCCAATGTACAATAATCATTTTTATGTTATGTATTAATTTGTCAAAAATATGTCAATATTAGTCTTATTAGATTGTATTTTTTATAAGAATTCTAATGATTTTTATATCGTCAAAAAATAATTTTAGTTGGAAAGTTATAAACAAAATATGTTTCTCTCTCATGTTCTTTTTTCTTGGCTTTTTCTCCCTCCTATTTTTCTTCCTCTTTCCTATCCCTATTTATTGGAGATAGTGGACTATGAATATAGTTGAAATTTTCAAACTAAGTGTGTGTATCATTACACTAATGGAATGGGGGTAGGGCCTGTGTTGCTGATGTTTTCCTTCACGGCAGTCATGGTCTCTATAGAAATTGGTTATTTTACCTATTTAAAGCAGTGTGGTCTCATTGTCGGGGTGGATTCTTCATCTTTCTTGTATCCGACGGGGTTATACAAGTTATTTTGATTGGCATTCAGATAATGTGATGGTACATCACATGAACGTGATGTATCCTTTCGTGTGATAAATAGGTACATAAATAGAATAGCGCCTGTTTGGAATAAAACTGGACCGATGTTAGGCTTTGTTTTTTTGTGCCACACCGGCATAATCTGATCCGGACTCAGCGAGTAAGCGCCTGTTCGGCAACGGATTGGAACTGGTTTAGCGCCTGTAATGTAGCGCCACGACGGCCTAATCCGGTCCGGTTTGGTCAAAAAATGTGTTTGGAAGCTAATCCAGTTCGATCCCCATTTTGGGATAACGGAATCCCATAATCCGCATAATTCCAGTCCCGGTCGAGATATGATTGTGAATCTCAGTCCGGTTTCTACCCAGACACAACCCCCCGCCCCCGACCCCGATCCCTCGCCCCCTCCCTCTTGCCCTATCCTTCTCCCTCTCGACGCTCTCCCTCCCGACCCTTCACATATCTACGCGCATCTCTGCGTGCATACTATTGGTCCGTGTGTGAGAGAAGTAAAGCGATTTCTGCTACCTTGACCACATCGTGGATGGAGGCCATAGGTCGTCGGGTGAAGCGCCCGCGTGGAGAATTAATTCAGCCGTCTGCAACCACCGGTCTACTGGGGCGGCTACATCCCTCAAAAGCAAGGTACCCATGCCCTGCCGTGGTCTTCGACTATCTGAATCTGACATTGTCCCATCTTGTCGACACATTGAAGAAACCCTAGCTCGTCCAAGGCAAAGAGTCTATGTGCCTTCATATTCACCTTGTGCTACGAGGTTCTTCACTTCCACATACACCTGTTGGAGTAGCTATTCGCGGAAGCTGGTCGTCGTTCCTGGCTGAAATCTGGCAGTTGGCATCCCTAGTGCTCCGACACACTCCCTCCTCGTTCTCACCCCCTTCTGCACAGGTTGGTCACAAATTAGGGCCGAGCTTGCTTTGTTTTGTCTATGAGGGTCGATTAGGGTAGAACTTCATTTATCAGCCATTGAACGTGTATTGATCTATCAGTGCCAATCAAGTCAATATTAGTTGAATACATATGAATCACTGTGTATGATAGTCATAGCTCACGGCACAACAATCTGTAGACTGTTGTCGAACTGCTTGATAAGTTTATTATAGAATCGTCACATTTTAAGTATGTGCACTTATCATTGTGTTGGTGTGTACTTCTGAATCTTAGTTTGGAATTATCATTATGAGACTACCCACTGTGAGAGAACATCACAATCTTACTTTTACAGTTGCCCATACTTTCTCCCTCCCATTAAAATGCACAAATTCTTCCCTATTTGATAAATGCACATTTTGTTCTACATAGTTAATTGGTTTGAGTCTCGCAGTGCAAGATATTGCCCATTTATCATCACTAATAATTGCAGTTTCGTTGATAAACAACCCCTTTCCTAAGACCAGGCAAAGTGTAGGGTCAATCACCTTCTCAAGAAAATAATTATCAGTATGATATGGCTTCCATTTTTGAGTTTGAAAAAGGTGAAGGGATAAACAAAATCTTAACCTTAGTAAGATGCCTCCTTAGCAAGATTTATTAGGCTGACTTTCATGCTTCCATATAAAATCCTATTCAATTTATTTCTCATGCACCCAATTGGCCCACATATTATTTGTTTAAATGGCTACATTCAAGAAATGAGATCAGGAGCACGCCAACTTTATTCATATATTTTATGGCTTTATATCCAAACTTTCTTAAATTTTTGGCTTGCACTCTTCATCCCATTTAGTTATATAAATTCCCTTATTTTCTTCTATCTCTCCCCCAAGAAAATTTCTACAAAGAGTATTAATGTCAATGAACATAGATTGTGGGAGGGGAAATACACCTATCCAGTAAACATGTAAGAAGTACAGTAGGGTCGACTTGATTACCTCCAATCTACCAGAAAAGGACATGAGTTGAGCTTTCCAACTATCCATATTGATCTTCATATTGATTTAGACTTGATTAGAGAGTTTGCCACAAAAAGAAAGGGATTTCATTATCCTTTTCTTTTTACCATTAATTTTCCCATTCATAATGTTTATTTCAATAGCTGTACATGTATTTAAGATATTCCATCAACTTCCTACACTACTCACTCGACTTGCTGAATTCTTCACCATCTTATATATTAGTTGAATGACTCCCCAATAAGTAATGGCCATGTAATAGTTTTACAGTATTGTAAAATTTAAAATATAATGCCAATACTAATAACAACTGTCATACCTTCTTTGATGTGGTTAATTTTATTTGATATGCTCTATACACGTCCATTGATTGCTTTCCCTTTTTCCTTATGCGCATGTACATAGGTCTTTATAATATATGTTATATCTTCACTTAATAACCAATTGCAACATTTTTTTTTAATTACTAGCAGAACATGTAATATGAATTTTATATTAGATGTTTGTATATGAATTCTGTAGAAAAATAAAGAAACCATCTAGCAAGAGAGAGCAACTCACTTGACCACATTTTGACTCCCATGTAGTAAGAGAGAGAAACTCAATTGATGACATTTTGACTCCCTCTTAGAAATGTAATCCAGAAATGATGTGAGACAAAATTACAACTCAGGACCCACCTGGATTGACATAATTATAACTTTCAAACTGACTTTTTTTGGATCTTACTAACTTGGATTTTGGGTCAACTACATTGTCATATGTAATATATACAAAATTTTACTGTCTATACTACACTACCATACAACATATGTTTACACATACCTTAATTTGATGATAGTGCCATACATTTGTAGTAGCACAATTAGCGGTCTGTCATAATGGCAATTAGCAGTTCCCTTTTTACTACTCACAAATCATGATAAAATATAGTTAATGAGACTTCTCAGAAATATAAATGAGCAAATATGATAAGTGAGCATGTCAACTAATATCCCAATGAGTATTCATCAAATATATTTGAATATGGTCCTTTCAAGTTCAATCATTCTATACTGGTCAAGGTACACATTAATGTTACTCGTAATCAGTTTTTATGGTACCCTTATAATTATTAAACCAATGTTACATACTAAATAATAGTACATTTAAAATGATACTTTATAACGATTTTCATATACTAATTTCTTCTTAGCATAACAATTTCTCTATTGTCATGGGATGTGCCTGTTGAAAATCATACATGTTATATACTAATTATCATTGTAAACACCCCTCACTATCATTATATATTACAACACCTATGTGAGTATGTCTTCCGCAGACCCGAAGTTCCATATTGTTTGGTCAAGAGAGTCTGACGCCGCTCTAATATCAGCATTGCAGAGATAGTATGACATAGGCAGGTGTATTAAAGGTCAATTTACTAGGGACTCTAGGAGGGAGGTACTTTGTGATTTGCAAAATAGGATGGGGAAGGACACCTGTAAGTTAGACCAGATCAAAAGTCGGTGGAAGAACTTGGGGAGGGAGTATGCAAGATTGAAGCTTGTGACCAACAAGAGTGGCATCAGATGGGATGAGACTAGGCACAAGCCCACGTTGCCTGACACCCCTGAGTGGAGGGAGAGCCTTGTGGTATGTATAATAATCATACCCTGAACCCAAAAGTAATGTCCTACATTTACACTTAAATTTCCTAATACAAAATTTTCTATTACTCAGGAAAACAAGGACCTTGCTAAGTTGCTTAAGCGCCCCTTTCCCCACTACTACGACATCGAGATGATGGCGGGGAGGAACATTGCTAGAGGACACCATGCAATGTCTTCTATGGATAGACAAATCCCTTCCGACGTTGCCTCCGAGGATGATGTTAGCGTCGACTTAGATGCATCTGATACACCCATGAACACAAGAACCCCATTAGGGGAACCAGACATAGGTGCACCTGGGATGCAAAGTGAGGGTGACACCGGGAGAGGCAGAATAGGTACCCAGAGTGTTAGGGGGAGGACTCATCCTATCCATAGGCGTAGGAAGCGACCATCAATGTCACAAGACCGATGTGTGCTTTATAATGAAGTGTGATATGAATTCACACAGGTGTACGCAAAGGTTTACGAGTTAGGAACATGTGTGGCCACTAGAGCCTTTGAAAAAGAAGAGTTTGCAACCATTTTATAACACTTCAATGACACTTTCCCTAATGCCCCCAGTCCTATATTTACAACACTTGTGAACGCCATAAAGGACTCAACAAACCGCAACATCTACCTCAGCCTTAGACACACACCTCACAAAATAACAATATGGTTGCAAGACCTTTGGGAAAGGTCCCAAGGCGGTACTGCAACACCAATACATTCAATGTCATCCTCTTCTGTGCCATCTCAGTAGGGATTTGTTTCACAGTCCCCGCCACCCAACTTCCACAACACATCAAGTACGCCATCCATGTGGTATACTCGACCCAATGATGGTGGCCCTTCTGGATCATAAGTGGGAACTTTATTTATTCCATAATGTTTTCTATGTTTGAGGACATCAACTTCAATTTTCTTAATTGTTGTAATAATTGCTTTCCCGTACTGACTTTTATTTTCCATTATGCTTTCTATATTTGAGGACATCAATTTCAATTTGCTTAATTGTTGTAATAATTGATTTCCCGTAATGACATTTATTTTCTGTACAATCTAATTAGTTTGTAATGTTGAATTCGTTATTTTTCCATATCAATTGTTTCATATTATGTTCAAGTAGTTATTCTCTTTTTTGTAGTCACCATGTCAACATATCATTTTAATTGTAGGCATCATGTCTGCCAGTGACCAAACACAAGCAAATGACCTCCTGACACACATTTTAGATACCTTGTCTGGTCCTGCAAATCACATTGTTGATGCAATAGCTAACTCGATAGAGAACTCCATCATGGATGACATTTCCATTGATGCTGACATACCACCTACAATACCTAGGTCAGTTAGCATTAGGAGTGGCCACCAAAAGGTGTTAGAAATCATAATCGGGCATGAACAAAGGGTGTATGACCTATACTAAATGCGGCAACATACTATAATGGCCCTTGTGGACAAGCTTGAGAGTCATGACTTGTTACAAAGTACTAGAGGTGTCTCATCAGTTGAGGCTATATGCTACTTCCTACAGATGGTTGGCCATGGACATACAAATCGTGCTTTGTCTGAGGACTACATTCACTATGGTGAGACCATAAGTAGAAAGTTCAACGAAGTATTGGACACCGTGTGTGCGTTGTACCATGACTATATTGTCATGCAAACCGCATCGACATGCACAACAACACATTCTCGTATATTAGACAGACAAAGGTTCTACCCTTACTTATAGTTATAGTTATCCCCTATAATTTATAATCATTTTCAAATATTTGTATGTTTACAACTAATTTTGGTGTTGTAGAATGCCATCGGGGCAATTGACAGAACACACATCCCAGTCTTGGTCAAACGCGACAAGCAAAATTGCTACCGAGACAGAAAAGGAAATGTCTCTCTGAATGTCATGGCTGTAGTAGACTTCTCGATGGAATTTACATATGTCCTAACTGGGTGGGAGGGCTCGGCTGCTGACCAAAGGGTCCCACAATCAGTAACGACCACAGGTAGGTTTGAAGTTCTACCAGAAAAGTTTTACCTAGTTGATGCGGGGTATGCCAACACTCGTCAATTTCTTGCACCTTATCGCAACACAGCTTACCATATTTCTGAGTACCGAGGAAACATACATTCATACACCAACAAGAAGGTGATGTTCAGCCACCACCATGCTCAATTACGTAATGTTGTAGAAAGAGCATTCGGTGTGTTGAAGAGGTGGTTTGCCTACCTTAAAAAAGGGGTGACATATCCTATACATTCACAATGTCACCTCGTAATGGCTTGTTGTATCCTCCATAATTTTATACGTCGCCAGCATGATGGTGACACTATGATGGATGAACTCCCAGATGACAGTTCAACGTCTGCCGTCCCACCTACTGGGGTCAACCTGAGTTCCCTACAACAAACTGTTGGCTAAATTGACATTAGCATAATCCCTTTTGTTTTGATAATGACAAACATTTCATTCTTGTGGTTTTAACGTGCTATTTGAGTATTTCAAGAACAAGCATATAAGGTGGTGGATAACAAAGACTTGGAAGAAACAATTTGATAAAATCGCTTTATTTTCATGATTGTAATCAAATGTAAATGCTTGTACAAGTATATAATGTACAAGTAATTAGATATCATGTAAATCAAGCGTTTAGATCTTCCCTATCCACTCACAACACTTAGATAGGCCATTCCCCAAGATAGTATCACAATTGCACATTGATACACACACTTAGTAAATGAATACATTGAGTCAGTAATATTCTCGGTCGACAAATCGTCGATCGAGAAAATATCGGTCGACAAATCTTCGACCGAGAAACTCTCGGTCGACAAAATCTTCGATCGAGAATAGACCCTACTAGCCGTTAGACCCAGCAGACAAAGTGGTTGGGAGTTGGAAATGAACGTTGTAAACACTTGCTCCAGGAGGTCCCTCGGTCGACAAATCTTCGACCGAGAAGGACTCTCGGTCGACAAATTGTCGATCGAGAAAAAATCTGTCTGTACTTTTCAGGGTCAATTAACTAGCCGTTGCAAATGCAATTAGTGGACACATAACGGCTAGTTGAGCACTAAGAACCCCCTAGAAAGTGTCTAGAATGTCCTTAAGCACTTGTAGGTCATTCCTATAAATAGGACATGCCTTAGGACACCTAAACTCACCTAAGCTACACGTGTGCTACACTTGAGATTGAATACTCACTGGCAATCTGTTTTGAGCAATAGAGCAATTCCTACATTGGCTATTCATTCCCATTGCTCCAACTTCGTGTCCTATAGGCTAGTATCTCCTATCCACAACACTTACACTTCTACATACATTGGTTAGGAGATCAAAATGCTTGATATAGGAAATCAAGCCTTGAGCTACAAGTGGTATTGTAATTTCTGTTTTCTTTCTTGTTCCTTTGTATCTTTTGTATTCTCCTTGCTACTCCTAGGGTTGGAGGCTACGTGTGGGCTCTGATCTCCAAACCATGACATAAACACGATTAAAACTTAGCGGAAGCGAATCGGAAATCAGCGGAAGACAAAAATCACGGGAAATTAAAACTTTTCGAGATAAGAACTTGTATCCATAAAAATTCCTTTCATAAAGAGAGGTAACTGTTTACATCTCAGGATAATTACTTCTTGAGTAATTATATACATCAAGATACAAAATCTCAAGATCACATAACACAAAACTCCAAGACCTGAGAGTACAGAGGACACATAGGACTGACTCTAACTACACCACATGGCAGGACAAATCTCCACCTGAGATTACTGCTGCCCCTGGTGCTGCTGCTGCTGAGACTGATCACCTGTAGGCTGGTTTCTTCGTCTCCGACGTCCACCTAAAAAGTTGAAGTCTACGGGGTGAGACAATTATACATAATTGTCCCAGCGAGAGTTATAACTCTTCGCCAGAAGCTTTATTATAACATCAAAGATTATTTTAAACAGTAAAGCCTTCAAAGCATTCTATAACAGTTGCAGATATAACAAGATCTCTACAAATTAGGAGATATGGAGAATATCAACATTATTGCAATGTAACATCAATCAACTAACTTGGAGTCATCTCTAACAAGTTATACTACATGGTTGATTATGTTTTACAAACAACATTATGCCCTGTGGAGATGAGGCTTACCACTCAAACTCCAACTGATCGCTGAGAAGCCGCATCAGTATCATACATAGGTCATTAAGAGAGCCGGATTCTCATGACCTTCACCTTCCTCAGTCAGTAAGAGGATCACTTGTAGGACATCTCGTGTCTCTACTATTATAGCTCACCAGGGTAAACTGGTCCTTCGCTATTCTAGAGTCACAGTGGCGTTCTGTACTCTCTTCATCATCAGGAGGTTTCATATTTACCTACCACTGATACGGATATCTATGCTTTCTTTGTCATCAGGAGGTTTCATGTTTACCTACCACTGATACGGTATGAAACTATAGTGAAGGATGGATGGATTACACATCTACATCACTTTCCTACACTAGGATGTAAGGTTCTACACATCCATGTACCCCACATACTCAAAAGTATGTGCTCCAGGAGTTCCCTGAGGAAAACCTGTTTCACCATCACTTAATTTCTGACAATGATGGATCTATGATCAGGGCTCTACATTATACTTGATTAGTTAGGTACATTCAGTATTCTTTAACAGCATACATTGTTCTTCAAACAATGGCAGTAGCATAGCAGCTATAAAAGAAGAATACTAAATGTAACATGCCTAACTTATATCAATCATCATTTCTCATTATCCTCATCACAAGTCATCTCTAAGGCATGACCTTGATGGTATTCATGGCTCTCATAGCCCAATATCAGCATAGGATGCCACTGGCAAGGCATCAGATTACTTTACTTATTCATAAGGCTAACAACATGCCTTCAATGAATATAACATCAACATCCATACCTGGATATGATTACCTTGATATCAGAACCTGCATGGTTAATACATCTGATAAAGGTAATACAACAATAAGGAATGTACTTCCTACTTTTGTCATAAGAGTTAAATCTTTAATTCTATTCAAATAGAGTTTATTGCTCAAAAGCATGCCATTACCCTTGAATTAGGGTTTACTATTCACATCAAGGTGAATTAAACTCATAACATCATCATGTATGAGTAACATCTTCATTGATGCTCTTGGATTAGTTAAAGGTTCATCATTTATCATAATTAGGGTTTCTATGATTTCACACAGGTGGATCATACCCTAATTATGCTCATTTCTGTGTATTGGGGATGCTTCAATTGAGTTTCCATTTAAAAAGGGTACTTTCTCTCTCTAGAAGTACTTTCTATTTCTAGAAGTACTTTCTCTCTCATCATAAGGTTAGGTGATGTCAACATCACTCTAAAACAGGTTGGGTTGAGTCATCATAGGCTTACATAGCCAAAAACATCACCATTAAGTGATTAGAGTTACTTTCTCTCTCTAGGGTACTTTCTCTCTCTAGAGTACTCTCTCTTTCATCATACTAATGGTTGATGGTAACATTACACTAGATCAAGTTGGATAGAGTCATGATGACTAAAAACATCATTCTCATGTAATTAGGATTTGAATTTGAGCAAGGTATAACTTAATTGACCCTTCAGGGGTATTTTGGTAATTCACCCCATTGATCATCATCATGGTCAAAAACCTTAGTCAAATAACCCCTTACTATCCTAGATTATCATTAGGGTTTGATTTGGGCAACATTGAACCATTTACATCATCAAATGATTGGATGAGGTCAACCTTGAATCACATTGATTGATTTCAATCATTAATCATTAATTGAATTGAGATCGGTTGAAAGTGTTGACCGTTTGCCCACTTTGACCCTCCAAGACCGCGAGCCTCTTTAGGCTTCAAGACCGCGAGCCTCTTCAAGGGTTCAAGACCGCGAAGCCTCCCATTGGTTCAAATTAAAGTTGAGACCGCGAAGACCAATTTGAGTTGAGACCGCGAGGGTCATGAAGACCGTTTGCCCTTCTTTGACCTCAGGACCGCGAGGCCCTTCGCGGTCTTGAGACCGTGAGCCTCCTCTCGGTCTTGAGACCGTGAGCCCCCTCACGGTCTTGAGACCGTGAGCCCCCTCACGGTCTTGAGACCGCGAGCCCTCTCACGGTCTTGAGACCGCGAGGCTCTCATGGTCTCAGCCGCTTGGTCCTTCAACAAGGCTCAAAGGTGCAACCGATAATGTCAACCCATGTTGAAGCCCTCAAATGGTCAAAGCTATGTTGACCACTATGGGTTTAGTCAATTAAGGTTATGCTTGATCACTTGGTCATTCAATTGACCCATAATGGTTAACCAATTATAGTTGAAATCGATTCAATTAGGGTCTATCAATGTTCACCCATCAATACTCAACAGTGTGCATCAACACAAGGTTGAACCCTTCAATTGAGCTCCAATTGGGCCCAAACTTGGCCCAAATGGTCTTGAGGTCGTGTGGGTAGACCCCACATGGTCTTAAGACCGTTTGACCAAGATTTTATCAAAGTCTAAGGTGATTTGATAGGGGTTGAACCATGATTGAACCACAAACAGAATTTTTGATTAAATTACTAACTTATTTGCAATTGGGTGCTCAATTGGTCAAATTACTCAACCTTAGACCTTCAAACGGTCTTGGTTGATTGCCCTCACGGTCTTGAGACCGTTTGGATGAGTTCCAAACGGTCTTGAGACCGTTTGCCCATCCAAATTTTGGATTCTAATGCAGATTCATCAAGGTCTGACCCATTGAGTTGATGATCATGTCAATATTTAATTGCAATGTAATTTGGTGTAATTGTACCTTTAATTGGTCAACTATCCTTGACCCCAGACCTCCAAACGGTCTTGGTTGATTGCCCTCACGGTCTTGAGATCGTTTGGTGACCCCCAAACGGTCTTGAGACCGTTTAGGTCAATCAACCCTAAAAACCCTAATTAGGTCACCATAATTTCAGTACTGATTTTATCTAGGGTTAGCCCTAGTATTCACCCTTCAACTCTTAGCCCGTTTGGAATTAGACCATCAAACTTGGTGAGTTGTTAATTAACATAATTTTGAACAGTAATCTCATGGGGTCAACGCTTAGTCAACGACCTTTCACGGTCTTGAGACCGTTTGCCCAAAAAGGCAATTTCAGACCGATTGAAAATCAGCAGTTAATTCATTTAAAGTTGTGACTTAAAAAGGTCATATCTCCCGATTCATTTGGAGTTAGTCTCCCAAATTTTGAGGGTAATTATCCTATATAATTAGGAACAGGTTTCTTATACGGTCCATGCTCGGACAACGGGGCCAAATGGTCTTGAGACCGCGAGCCCTCTCACGGTCTCGAGACCGTTTGCTCACCTCGCGGTCTTGAGTCCGTGAGAGCAAACTGTTAGGACCGTTTAAGGAAAAGAAAAGCGGTGGGTTTTTCTTGGAAATCACGCCTTCATCTTCTAGCTCAAGAACAGTACAGATATCCCACGGGTTTGCTTGCAAAATAGCAGGGAAAAGTAGGGAAATACTAAGAGCTATCATCAAATCGCATATAAAGATGCACATAGTAAAGCATAGGTTTAGAGTTATAAAACCCGCCTAAAGCTTGCTTCTTGAGCTCCAAGCTTTCAAGCTCCAAGCTCTAATGGCGTCCTTGAGTTCCCACAGGTTGGCCAAGGTGAAAACTCCAAGGAAGGATGAAAAGAGACGGCTAGAAAGATAGGGTTTCGAGAATTAGCCATGAAGATGACCTTGAATTCGAATTCTAACCATGGAATTAGGCAAGAAGAGGGGTTTAAACCTACCTTGCACCCCTTGTTCGTCCTCCTTAGCTCCAAGGAAGTCCTTGGTCGTCTTTGGTGAAATGAAAAAGTAAGGGAACAAAGGTTAAGTTCCCTTGCAACTAAGGGAAGGAGGGCTTATATACATGGGGTAGGATTTTCAACATTAGTTCATAAGTTTCCCTTAATTCCAACTAAGTCCTTCCTTTATTACTTGCTCGTCCCTTCCTCTTTATTCTAAGGACAAACCTTATCTTAATGTTATAGAAAAGAAGGCAAGGAAGAACAATCTAATAATAAAGTTCATACTTAAAGGGATATTGCACATATACCCTGATTATTCAATCACAAAGCCTATTTCTTAACTTGATAACTCAATTGAGGTGAATTCCTCATCATTTCTTCTATAAATGATGGAAAAAGTCTAAAAAGATACATTAGATGACATTCTTTACAAATTGCATCCCATCATTTGGGTAAATTGCATTTTACCCCAAATTAGGGTTTCAAGCCCTGGGATTGCTTCCACAGCTGCACCTTGGTGCTCTAGCTTGGGAAATCCCTCAAACTTTGCCAAAGAGATTCTCATGATGTCTCAACATCAGAGGAACATCTCATCATGTGTAAATTTCAAGCTAACCCTTTCAACTGGGTAAATTGCACATAGGTCCCTGTATATCAAAACAATGCTATAACTTTAAATAAAAAGGGGCAAATACTGAAATATACGTTTCTGAGAAGCTTAATTACATGCTCAGAGTTAATCACAAAGATTTAATTACATATTTAGGCAAAACACCTAGGGTTAACTCATAACCCAGGTCAGGGATGTTACAAATTATCCACCCCTTACAAGGATTTCGTCCCCGAAATCGATAAAACATATTACGAGAAAAGGGCAGGATACTTCCTTCTCATCTCATCCTCTAACTCCCAAGTGGCTTCTTCAATACCACGATGATTCCAGAGGACTTTCACAAGACTTATATCTTTCTTCTTTAACTTTTTAATTCGTTTATCAATGATTGACACTGGTCCCTCTTCATAGGATATGTCATCATTCAATTCTACTTCCATAGGTTGTAGAACTGACTCGGTGTCTGGGTGACATTTCTTCAACATAGAAAGGTGAAACACAGGATGTAACCTCTGTAATTCTGGGGGAAGCTCTAGTTTATATGCTACCTTTCCAATCCGTTCAATGATTGGATAAGGCCCCATATATCTAGGAGCTAACTTCCCCTTCCTTCCAAAACGAAGGACCCCTTTCCAAGGTGAGACCTTAAGATACACTTTGTCTCCAACCTGGAACTCTAAGGGTCTACGACGTTTGTCGGCATAAGATTTCTGCCTATCCTGAGCAGTCTTAATCTTATGTTGTATAACTTTAATCTTTTCCGTGGTTTGCTGCACCAGGTCAGGACCTAACAACTGGTGCTCACCAGTCTCAAACCAACACAAGGGTGATCTACAACGTCTACCATATAAGGCTTCATAAGGTGCCATATCAATACTATGCTGATAGCTATTGTTATAGGCAAACTCTATCAAGCTTAGGTGTAGATCCCAACTTCCGGTGAACTGGAGAACACATGCTCGCAACAGGTCTTCTAAGGTTTGTATGGTCCTTTCCGACTGTCCATCAGTCTGTGGATGAAAGGCCGTACTAAACCTTAGCTTAGTGCCTAAGGCACTGTGCAACTGTTCCCAAAAACGACTTGTAAACTGAGGTCCTCTGTCTGAAACTATTGTGACAGGAACTCCGTGCAAACGCACTATCTCTTGAACATACAACTCTGATAACCTTTCAGCAGAATAGGTTGTTTTGACAGGTAAGAAATGTGCTGTCTTAGTCAACCTATCAACAATTACCCAAATGGAATCATGTCCTTTGCTTGTCCTGGGTAGGCCAACAACAAAGTCCATGGTCACATGGTCCCACTTCCACTGTGATATGGGTAAAGGTTGCATTGTCCCTGCAGGCTTCTGGTGTTCAGCTTTAACTTGCTGACACACAGGACACCTCAGAACAAACTCTGCAACGTCCTTCTTCATCCCAGGCCACCAATACAGATCCTTCAAATTCCGATACATCTTGGTGCTCCCTGGATGCATAGCATACATGGAAGAATGGGCTTCTTCCAGGACTAACTTCCTTAAGTTGTCCACATCCGGCACTATCATTCTTCCATTATAACAAGCTACTTGATCTTTTGAGTCATGAAACCCATCTTGCTTCTCATTTCCATACTCAGATCTTATATGTTGAACTGCAGCATCACCTAGCTGTGCTTCTTTAATCTGCTCTCTTAGGGTAGGTTTAATATGCATCTCAGCTAACAAACCTGCTAGCAATGACACCTTCAACTGTACATTGTCTTGCCTTAAAGAGATAAGCATATCTCTTCTAGAGCATACTAAAGAGTTTAGTTGTGCTCTATTCATGGTTGATGTTGCTGATTTCCTACTCAAGGCATCTGCAACAACATTGGCCTTACCTGGATGGTAATCAATTGTACAGTCGTAGTCCTTGATTAACTCCATCCAACGACGTTGCCTCATGTTGAGCTCATGCTGAGAGAAGATATACTTAAGGTTTTTGTGGTCTGTGAAAATCTGGAATGTCTCTCCGTAGAGATAATGTCTCCAGATCTTCAAAGCATGAACCACAGCTGCTAACTCCAGATCGTGTGTTGGATAATTCTCCTCGTGTTTCTTAAGCTGTCGGGAAGCAAAAGAAATCACTTGTTTATCCTGCATCAACACACATCCTAGTCCATTTTTGGAAGCATCACAGAAAACTACATATCCTTTTCCTTGTTCAGGTAGCACTAATACAGGTGCACTTGTCAACCTCTCCTTCAGCAACTGGAAAGATTGTTGACACTTATCACTCCAAGAAAAAGGAACATCTTTCCGGGTTAACTTGGTAAAAGGTAAAGCTATAGAACTAAAGTTCTTAATGAACCTTCGATAATAGCCAGCTAACCCCAAGAAACTTCGAATCTCCGTCGGTGTTTTCGGTTGTTCCCATTGTAGAACAGATTCTACCTTTGTAGGGTCAACACGAATTCCCGAGGCGGATATTACATGTCCAAGAAAAGATACCTCCGGCAGCCAGAACTCACACTTGCTAAACTTAGCATACAACTTATGTTCTCTTAGCAAGGTCAAAGCTTGGCGAAGATGCTGCTCATGCTGCTGAGCATCTTTACTATAAATCAGTATGTCATCTATGAAGACGACAACACACTGATCAAGGAAAGGTCGAAAAACTCTATTCATGAGTTCCATAAATGCAGCTGGTGCATTGGTTAGTCCAAACGACATAACCGTGAACTCATAGTGACCATATCTTGTCCTAAAGGCAGACTTGGATATGTCACTATCCTTAATACAAAGTTGGTGATATCCAGACCTCAAGTCTATCTTTGAAAACACTGTTGCACCACGCAACTGGTCAAAGAGATCATCAATCCTCGGCAGAGGATACTTATTCTTTATTGTCACTTTATTGAGTTGTCTATAGTCGATGCACAACCGCATTGACCCATCTTTCTTTTTAACAAACAAGACCGGAGCACCCCAAGGTGAAGTACTCGGTCGGATAAAACCTCTCTCAAGTAGCTCTTGAAGCTGTTTCTTGAGTTCTGCCATCTCGGCAGGAGCCATTCTATACGGAGTTTGAGCTATGGGTTTCGTATCTGGAATCAGATTGATTTCAAAGTCAATCTCCCGAGGTGGTGGTATACCAGGAAGTTCTTCAGGAAACACATCTTCGAATTCCCTGACTATGGGAACTTCGGCAGGATTGGTCCTTTCCTTGGTAACATCTACCACATGGGCTAAGAATGCATAACATCCTTGCCTCAACAGCTTATCAGCAACCATAGCTGATACAAGACAGGTGGGCAGAATCTTTCTTTCTCCTTGAAAGATCCATGTGCTGCTTTCATCAGCAAACACAGCCAACTTGGACTCACAATCCAAGACAACTCTATACCTTTCTAAGGTATCCATCCCAAGGATTATATCAAACCCCTGCATATCAAGTGGTATAAGGTCCACTTGAATGCGATGGTCAGAAAAGAAAAGGATGCAGGGAGAACATACCTCCTGCAAAACGGCAGACCCACTTAACGGAGTCTCTAACAACAAACTATCTGCTCTATGACTAACAATCACATTGCAGTTACGAATCATTTCACGAGTGATGAAAGAGTGCGTAGCACCCGGATCAATCAGAACAGATACATCACAGGATATAGACATATCAGAATATAAAAGTTTCATCTGACCTGCCACTACCCGTGGATTAACCACTGCCTCAGGTGGGTTCATAGCATAGAACCTCGCAGTCGCCTGGTGTTGAGGTGGTGCTGATGATCCAGCTTGAGACGCTTGTCCACGTCCTCGAGCTGCTCCTTGGTGTTGTCTATTCTGAGATCCCTGTTGATTCTGTCTCGGAGGTTGTTGTGTCACACCGACAGGCCTAGAACGGCAATCCTTCATCAAGTGTCCCACCTTACCACAGTTGTAGCAACTCTTCTCCTGTTGCTGTGGTCTGGGTGGTCCAGTAACTGACACTGATGCAGAACTGTGCGTCCCTTGAAGCGGTTGACTCCGTCCTCTACCTCTACTTGGTGTCCATTGAGTTTGAAAACTCGATCTGGGTGGTGGAGGGTTAGGTGCAGAGAATCTAGGTTTCTTGGAATCCCTAGATGAAGAACCCTGGAACTGTGGATATCTTTTATGGGTTTGTCTTTTCTCAACCACAGATCTCTCTATCCTTCGGACTGACTCAACGAAGGTAGAGAATCTTTCTCTATTTTCTAAGGCAGACACAGGGGTTGACATATCAGAATTCAAACCCTTCTCGAATCTTCTGATTCTTTCCTCATCCGTAGCAGCCATGTGCGGACAGAACCGCAACAACTCCATAAACTTAGCTTCATACTCACTAATGTTCATCATACCCTGCCTTAGTTTCTCAAACTGAGAGATCTTCTCATCTAGGAAGGTCTTTGGAAAATATCTATTGATAAATTCCCAACGAAACTCTTCCCATGAGAACTCTACTCCAGGTCTCTTCTGCTCTTCCATGTTCCACCAGTGACCAGCACTGCCTTTGAGAAGATAGACAGCATGTCTAACCTTCTCAGCTCCCGGAATCATAAGAATCCTGAAAGCCTTCTCCAACTCTGTCAACCATAAGTCAGCATCTGCAGGGTCGGCAGTTCCGAAGTACTCGGTAGCTCCGACACGACGAAGTCGTTCGAATGTCTTACCGATACCTTGTGCTTCGGGCTGGACAGGTGCCCTAGGTGCAGGAATGGGCATCCTATCGGTTATATGTGTCATGGCAGTCATGAACTGCCCGAACATCGTCTGTACAGCTGGATCACTCATGTCAGCTGGGTCGAACTGGGGTGGCTCTCTTGGCGACTCAGGTGCAGGTTGTTCTATTCTCGGAATTCTTGCACCGCCTCGAGGTGCACTAGCACTACTCTCTGCCACGTGCTCATCGCGATGTTCTGACATTCTTATGTATCTTCTTCTCCTGAGGAGCAGAAGATTCTATTAGATAAGGAAGGAGTACTAAAGGTAGACTCGACATCCTAAGTCCTATGCCTCTGTAGACTCAACTGAACCTGGAGCTCTGATACCACTAGTTGTGGGCTCTGATCTCCAAACCATGACATAAACACGATTAAAACTTAGCGGAAGCGAATCGGAAATCAGCGGAAGACAAAAATCACGGGAAATTAAAACTTTTCGAGATAAGAACTTGTATCCATAAAAATTCCTTTCATAAAGAGAGGTAACTGTTTACATCTCAGGATAATTACTTCTTGAGTAATTATATACATCAAGATACAAAATCTCAAGATCACATAACACAAAACTCCAAGACCTGAGAGTACAGAGGACACATAGGACTGACTCTAACTACACCACATGGCAGGACAAATCTCCACCTGAGATTACTGCTGCCCCTGGTGCTGCTGCTGCTGAGACTGATCACCTGTAGGCTGGTTTCTTCGTCTCCGACGTCCACCTAAAAAGTTGAAGTCTACGGGGTGAGACAATTATACATAATTGTCCCAGCGAGAGTTATAACTCTTCGCCAGAAGCTTTATTATAACATCAAAGATTATTTTAAACAATAAAGCCTTCAAAGCATTCTATAACAGTTGCAGATATAACAAGATCTCTACAAATTAGGAGATATGGAGAATATCAACATTATTGCAATGTAACATCAATCAACTAACTTGGAGTCATCTCTAACAAGTTATACTACATGGTTGATTATGTTTTACAAACAACATTATGCCCTGTGGAGATGAGGCTTACCACTCAAACTCCAACTGATCGCTGAGAAGCCGCATCAGTATCATACATAGGTCATTAAGAGAGCCGGATTCTCATGACCTTCACCTTCCTCAGTCAGTAAGAGGATCACTTGTAGGACATCTCGTGTCTCTACTATTATAGCTCACCAGGGTAAACTGGTCCTTCGCTATTCTAGAGTCACAGTGGCGTTCTGTACTCTCTTCGTCATCAGGAGGTTTCATATTTACCTACCACTGATACGGATATCTGTGCTTTCTTCGTCATCAGGAGGTTTCATGTTTACCTACCACTGATACGGTATGAAACTATAGTGAAGGATGGATGGATTACACATCTACATCACTTTCCTACACTAGGATGTAAGGTTCTACACATCCATGTACCCCACATACTCAAAAGTATGTGCTCCAGGAGTTCCCTGAGGAAAACCTGTTTCACCATCACTTAATTTCTGACAATGATGGATCTATGATCAGGGCTCTACATTATACTTGATTAGTTAGGTACATTCAGTATTCTTTAACAGCATACATTGTTCTTCAAACAATGGCAGTAGCATAGCAGCTATAAAAGAAGAATACTAAATGTAACATGCCTAACTTATATCAATCATCATTTCTCATTATCCTCATCACAATTCATCTCTAAGGCATGACCTTGATGGTATTCATGGCTCTCATAGCCCAATATCAGCATAGGATGCCACTGGCAAGGCATCAGATTACTTTACTTATTCATAAGGCTAACAACATGCCTTCAATGAATATAACATCAACATCCATACCTGGATATGATTACCTTGATATCAGAACCTGCATGGTTAATACATCTGATAAAGGTAATACAACAATAAGGAATGTACTTCCTACTTTTGTCATAAGAGTTAAATCTTTAATTCTATTCAAATAGAGTTTATTGCTCAAAAGCATGCCATTACCCTTGAATTAGGGTTTACTATTCACATCAAGGTGAATTAAACTCATAACATCATCATGTATGAGTAACATCTTCATTGATGCTCTTGGATTAGTTAAAGGTTCATCATTTATCATAATTAGGGTTTCTATGATTTCACACAGGTGGATCATACCCTAATTATGCTCATTTCTGTGTATTGGGGATGCTTCAATTGAGTTTCCATTTAAAAAGGGTACTTTCTCTCTCTAGAAGTACTTTCTCTTTCTAGAAGTACTTTCTCTCTCATCATAAGGTTAGGTGATGTCAACATCACTCTAAAACAGGTTGGGTTGAGTCATCATAGGCTTACATAGCCAAAAACATCACCATTAAGTGATTAGAGTTACTTTCTCTCTCTAGGGTACTTTCTCTCTCTAGAGTACTCTCTCTTTCATCATACTAATGGTTGATGGTAACATTACACTAGATCAAGTTGGATAGAGTCATGATGACTAAAAACATCATTCTCATGTAATTAGGATTTGAATTTGAGCAAGGTATAACTTAATTGACCCTTCAGGGGTATTTTGGTAATTCACCCCATTGATCATCATCATGGTCAAAAACCTTAGTCAAATAACCCCTTACTATCCTAGATTATCATTAGGGTTTGATTTGGGCAACATTGAACCATTTACATCATCAAATGATTGGATGAGGTCAACCTTGAATCACATTGATTGATTTCAATCATTAATCATTAATTGAATTGAGATCGATTGAAAGTGTTGACCGTTTGCCCACTTTGACCCTCCAAGACCGCGAGCCTCTTTAGGCTTCAAGACCGCGAGCCTCTTCAAGGGTTCAAGACCGCGAAGCCTCCCATTGGTTCAAATTAAAGTTGAGACCGCGAAGACCAATTTGAGTTGAGACCGCGAGGGTCATGAAGACCGTTTGCCCTTCTTTGACCTCAGGACCGCGAGGCCCTTCGCGGTCTTGAGACCGTGAGCCTCCTCTCGGTCTTGAGACCGTGAGCCCCCTCACGGTCTTGAGACCGTGAGCCCCCTCACGGTCTTGAGACCGCGAGCCCTCTCACGGTCTTGAGACCGCGAGGCTCTCATGGTCTCAGCCGCTTGGTCCTTCAACAAGGCTCAAAGGTGCAACCGATAATGTCAACCCATGTTGAAGCCCTCAAATGGTCAAAGCTATGTTGACCACTATGGGTTTAGTCAATTAAGGTTATGCTTGATCACTTGGTCATTCAATTGACCCATAATGGTTAACCAATTATAGTTGAAATCGATTCAATTAGGGTCTATCAATGTTCACCCATCAATACTCAACAGTGTGCATCAACACAAGGTTGAACCCTTCAATTGAGCTCCAATTGGGCCCAAACTTGGCCCAAATGGTCTTGAGGTCGTGTGGGTAGACCCCACATGGTCTTAAGACCGTTTGACCAAGATTTTATCAAAGTCTAAGGTGATTTGATAGGGGTTGAACCATGATTGAACCACAAACAGAATTTTTGATTAAATTACTAACTTATTTGCAATTGGGTGCTCAATTGGTCAAATTACTCAACCTTAGACCTTCAAACGGTCTTGGTTGATTGCCCTCACGGTCTTGAGACCGTTTGGATGAGTTCCAAACGGTCTTGAGACCGTTTGCCCATCCAAATTTTGGATTCTAATGCAAATTCATCAAGGTCTGACCCATTGAGTTGATGATCATGTCAATATTTAATTGCAATGTAATTTGGTGTAATTGTACCTTTAATTGGTCAACTATCCTTGACCCCAGACCTCCAAACGGTCTTGGTTGATTGCCCTCACGGTCTTGAGATCGTTTGGTGACCCCCAAACGGTCTTGAGACCGTTTAGGTCAATCAACCCTAAAAACCCTAATTAGGTCACCATAATTTCAGTACTGATTTTATCTAGGGTTAGCCCTAGTATTCACCCTTCAACTCTTAGCCCGTTTGGAATTAGACCATCAAACTTGGTGAGTTGTTAATTAACATAATTTTGAACAGTAATCTCATGGGGTCAACGCTTAGTCAACGACCTTTCACGGTCTTGAGACCGTTTGCCCAAAAAGGCAATTTCAGACCGATTGAAAATCAGCAGTTAATTCATTTAAAGTTGTGACTTAAAAAGGTCATATCTCCCGATTCATTTGGAGTTAGTCTCCCAAATTTTGAGGGTAATTATCCTATATAATTAGGAACAGGTTTCTTATACGGTCCATGCTCGGACAACGGGGCCAAATGGTCTTGAGACCGCGAGCCCTCTCACGGTCTCGAGACCGTTTGCTCACCTCGCGGTCTTGAGTCCGTGAGAGCAAACTGTTAGGACCGTTTAAGGAAAAGAAAAGCGGTGGGTTTTTCTTGGAAATCACGCCTTCATCTTCTAGCTCAAGAACAGTACAGATATCCCACGGGTTTGCTTGCAAAATAGCAGGGAAAAGTAGGGAAATACTAAGAGCTATCATCAAATCGCATATAAAGATGCACATAGTAAAGCATAGGTTTAGAGTTATAAAACCCGCCTAAACCTTGCTTCTTGAGCTCCAAGCTTTCAAGCTCCAAGCTATAATGGCGTCCTTGAGTTCCCACAGGTTGGCCAAGGTGAAAACTCCAAGGAAGGATGAAAAGAGACGGCTAGAAAGATAGGGTTTCGAGAATTAGCCATGAAGATGACCTTGAATTCGAATTCTAACCATGGAATTAGGCAAGAAGAGGGGTTTAAACCTACCTTGCACCCCTTGTTCGTCCTCCTTAGCTACAAGGAAGTCCTTGGTCGTCTTTGGTGAAATGAAACAGTAAGGGAACGAAGGTTAAGTTCCCTTGCAACTAAGGGAAGGAGGGCTTATATACATGGGGTAGGATTTTCAACATTAGTTCATAAGTTTCCCTTAATTCCAACTAAGTCCTTCCTTTATTACTTGCTCGTCCCTTCCTCTTTATTCTAAGGACAAACCTTATCTTAATGTTATAGAAAAGAAGGCAAGGAAGAACAATCTAATAATAAAGTTCATACTTAAAGGGATATTGCACATATACCCTGATTATTCAATCACAAAGCCTATTTCTTAACTTGATAACTCAATTGAGGTGAATTCCTCATCATTTCTTCTATAAATGATGGAAAAAGTCTAAAAAGATACATTAGATGACATTATTTACAAATTGCATCCCATCATTTGGGTAAATTGCATTTTACCCCAAATTAGGGTTTCAAGCCCTGGGATTGCTTCCACAGCTGCACCTTGGTGCTCTAGCTTGGGAAATCCCTCAAACTTTGCCAAAGAGATTCTCATGATGTCTCAACATCAGAGGAACATCTCATCATGTGTAAATTTCAAGCTAACCCTTTCAACTGGGTAAATTGCACATAGGTCCCTGTATATCAAAACAATGCTATAACTTTAAATAAAAAGGGGCAAATACTGAAATATACGTTTCTGAGAAGCTTAATTACATGCTCAGAGTTAATCACAAAGATTTAATTACATATTTAGGCAAAACACCTAGGGTTAACTCATAACCCAGGTCAGGGATGTTACAAATTATCCACCCCTTACAAGGATTTCGTCCCCGAAATCGATAAAACATATTACGAGAAAAGGGCAGGATACTTCCTTCTCATCTCATCCTCTAACTCCCAAGTGGCTTCTTCAATACCACGATGATTCCAGAGGACTTTCACAAGACTTATATCTTTCTTCTTTAACTTTTTAATTCGTTTATCAATGATTGACACTGGTCCCTCTTCATAGGATATGTCATCATTCAATTCTACTTCCATAGGTTGTAGAACTGACTCGGTGTCTGGGTGACATTTCTTCAACATAGAAAGGTGAAACACAGGATGTAACCTCTGTAATTCTGGGGGAAGCTCTAGTTTATATGCTACCTTTCCAATCCGTTCAATGATTGGATAAGGCCCCATATATCTAGGAGCTAACTTCCCCTTCCTTCCAAAACGAAGGACCCCTTTCCAAGGTGAGACCTTAAGATACACTTTGTCTCCAACCTGGAACTCTAAGGGTCTACGACGTTTGTCGGCATAAGATTTCTGCCTATCCTGAGCAGTCTTAATCTTATGTTGTATAACTTTAATCTTTTCCGTGGTTTGCTGCACCAGGTCAGGACCTAACAACTGGTGCTCACCAGTCTCAAACCAACACAAGGGTGATCTACAACGTCTACCATATAAGGCTTCATAAGGTGCCATATCAATACTATGCTGATAGCTATTGTTATAGGCAAACTCTATCAAGCTTAGGTGTAGATCCCAACTTCCGGTGAACTGGAGAACACATGCTCGCAACAGGTCTTCTAAGGTTTGTATGGTCCTTTCCGACTGTCCATCAGTCTGTGGATGAAAGGCCGTACTAAACCTTAGCTTAGTGCCTAAGGCACTGTGCAACTGTTCCCAAAAACGACTTGTAAACTGAGGTCCTCTGTCTGAAACTATTGTGACAGGAACTCCGTGCAAACGCACTATCTCTTGAACATACAACTCTGATAACCTTTCAGCAGAATAGGTTGTTTTGACAGGTAAGAAATGTGCTGTCTTAGTCAACCTATCAACAATTACCCAAATGGAATCATGTCCTTTGCTTGTCCTGGGTAGGCCAACAACAAAGTCCATGGTCACATGGTCCCACTTCCACTGTGATATGGGTAAAGGTTGCATTGTCCCTGCAGGCTTCTGGTGTTCAGCTTTAACTTGCTGACACACAGGACACCTCAGAACAAACTCTGCAACGTCCTTCTTCATCCCAGGCCACCAATACAGATCCTTCAAATTCCGATACATCTTGGTGCTCCCTGGATGCATAGCATACATGGAAGAATGGGCTTCTTCCAGGACTAACTTCCTTAAGTTGTCCACATCCGGCACTATCATTCTTCCATTATAACAAGCTACTTGATCTTTTGAGTCATGAAACCCATCTTGCTTCTCATTTCCATACTCAGATCTTATATGTTGAACTGCAGCATCACCTAGCTGTGCTTCTTTAATCTGCTCTCTTAGGGTAGGTTTAATATGCATCTCAGCTAACAAACCTGCTAGCAATGACACCTTCAACTGTACATTGTCTTGCCTTAAAGAGATAAGCATATCTCTTCTAGAGCATACTAAAGAGTTTAGTTGTGCTCTATTCATGGTTGATGTTGCTGATTTCCTACTCAAGGCATCTGCAACAACATTGGCCTTACCTGGATGGTAATCAATTGTACAGTCGTAGTCCTTGATTAACTCCATCCAACGACGTTGCCTCATGTTGAGCTCATGCTGAGAGAAGATATACTTAAGGTTTTTGTGGTCTGTGAAAATCTGGAATGTCTCTCCGTAGAGATAATGTTACGACCCCACCTCCCGATAACCCCCAGTTAAGGGAAACCAGGAGGTTGAGCCGCACCCATTAATCCCGGATCAAAGGTTCGACATATAACCATAAACAATTATTAAATTCTAACAGACTATACTGAAAATGGTAATAAAATTTTTCTTTACATACCTTTTGAAAACTTGGATCTCTAAACTTCTATCCATGCCGATACTAATCTATCTAATCCTCCTTTGTACTTTAATTCTCATTTAGTATCACATGTGCCACTTTACTGTTTGTTCTTTTCATTGTACCTAAAACGCCGACAAACAAAACGTCGGTCAGCCATAGCTGGTATGTGGGGGAAACAATAATCTTGCAACTATGATAACCATGTAATCATTCAATTAATCATTAATCAGTCAAGATTACATTTTATATATAACATCCGCGATCCACGAGTACCCTATCCTCTGTACTATCCCTGCAGTGGACCTGGATCCTACCTTCCTTATGGTAGATCCCCATTAAACCCCTCATGGTCCCACCCATAGGTGAACCAGTTTCTAGGGTTGAGTCACATGGCACTACCCATAAGTAGCCCACTCCTTAACTCATGGCAGGCTAATGAGTCGCATGGCACTACACGTAGGTAGCCCAATTTCTAACTCTCGATAACCTAGACCTTGCTCTAGGATTACCCCTTTTTAGCCTTTTCAAAGTAACAGAGGTGGACCCGGATCTAGCCAGTTATATATCTACTCATTTATAGTGATAATCATAGTCACTTTATAGTTGCATGAAATAAATAAACATCCAACAGTTTAGTTGCATTCAATGCGATTAAACATCCGGGAATCCATCGGAAAACTAACTCGGGTAGTCATAAGCGTAACCACATACCTGATTTGATGAGTCATGCAGATTATTGAACATTTACTTCATGTATATACAATCAAGCCAATCAACATATCCAAGCAAGTAATTCAATCATCACATATTTCCTGAAAAGAATATGTACTCTATTGTTACACTCTTCATCAAAATCTACTCTATTTACTTGGATTCACTTTCTAGGGTTTTGTGTCTATCTTAGGGTTTCATTATACAATTAGGGTTTCCCTTTATCTTTCACCGCATTAAACCCTAATTTTATGCGATTATTCAAAAACCCTAGTTATTTTATCTATTCTTCAAAACTAAGGTTATCTCCACAACATATAACCTTATTTCCATATTTAAAAGCACATTACTCATCAATTAATTTCATTAAACTTCTTTTACATTAAAGATACTATTTTTTTATCCCTTTTAATTCATGACAAGATCATTATGTGCATCTATCATTAATTCAAAGCTCATTAGGGTCTAATTAATATATGAACTCATTTTTCCATCAATTCCATATTTTATTCATGAAAAGACCCTAATTATTACTTTTAGGGTATTTATCCAGAATTATGGATTTTCATATACTAATAACTTAGAAATATCATTTAACCATCATATTTTCACAGTTTCTAAATGCATTATCATGAAATCTCGGCTTGAAACTTTAAAACATACAATTTCTTATCTAGATAGATTCGGATCTGATATTATCCTTCAAAAAGGTATCATTATTCAAACTAACCCATTAGGCATCATATATTCAACCTTTAATTCATAAATAGGGTTTTTTTTATCTTTACTTTAATGCACTTTTCATTAACTTATAGTAATTTTGCAATTAGGAACGAAATATATATTTAATACCATTTTTATTAGATTCCTCTCGTTCTCCTAATCAAAATTCATATATAACTCATCTAAATCCGAGCTAGCAATAAATAATTATGAATTTTGTAAGGTTTCACTTACGCTGACCAATCAGAAGCCGCCACGTAGCTTCCTCCATGCAACGTTGGCTTGGCTTTGGAAACATAACGAATTGTCGTCTTTGCCCTTGCTTAAGTGGTTGGTGCTGTAGCCCGCGAAGGGGCATTCTCGTCCACGAGACCCTGTCATCGTCTTCCCCGCATCTTCCAGCCGCGGACGCCCTAGCGGCCAAAGGTGGAGCTCGCCCTCCTCACCCGGTCCTCATCGGACATCACGGAGGACTTCCCCGCCTCCGACGGTCTCCTCCGCACCCGCCCATGCTGCGGTCGGGGTCCAGATGGTCGGGGGAGGGTGCGGCGCCTGGGCCTGCAACCTGCAACCCCGCTGCAGCCCTCCGGCAACGTCACGCAGAAAAGGAGCAATGGAACGCTGCTCAAACATCCACAGGTCGACGATGGGTCTTCATGCTTCCATTAGAATGACACCATGGCCCCTCGTGGCTGTAGGGTTAAAACCATACCCTTATGATTAGGGTTTCGGTGAAGAGAAACAAGAAGAAGAGAGGGAAGACAGTGGAAGGGGTGGAAACACTCTGGAACTCGTCCCAAAGTTTTACCCTTTATATAGGGGAAGACAACGAAGCCCTAGGAATACTTTCCTTAAAGAAACGTGGTCTCTCTTGTAATAGGATTTGTTTTCCTTCAAAGAGAAGTCATTCTTCTCTCTCTCTCTCTCTCTCCTTTGATATATCCTATTACTTGGATATTAGGACTTCGAAAATTCCTCCTCTCTTATTTACTTTATAGTTGCTTTTTAATTCTTTGGCATTAAATCCTATTCTCCTTTATAGAGAATATCATCTTTTTAAACAATTCCATATAATTCATTAAAGGAGCAACACATTATCTTCTTATTTTGCCTTTTTAGTATTTTCTCTTTCTTTCCTCTTTATTGGGACTCCTTGGATCCCAAGACACTCCCTGATTTCGAAATTCTCTTTATTGGACACTTATTATCCTTCTAGATGTATCATTATGCATTATTTCACATCATCTTGTTTATTTTTCATTTAAATACCTCCTTTTGAGGATTTCCTTTTTATTTTGCTTTTATTTTCCTCATTGGCCTTCCTTTTAATATTAGCAACCTCATGGATACGAAAATTCCCCAGGAATTCTCATTTATGCCTCTTCCCATTCATTTTCCACATTATATCATTATTTTCCAATTTCTTTCTTCATAAAGAAATACTTAATTAATCTTTTCTTTTCTTATTGCTTTATTCATGCAACTTTGTACTCCTTGGAATCCAAGGAATCCAAGAGGCACGAAATCCTCTTTGGGATTTGCCTTCTAGAGGTTTCCACATATTTCTTTTATCCATTATTCAATTATTCATTCACTAATTGAATTTTCTTTATTATTGCCATGTTATTGGGCCCAATAGCCAATAAAGCCCACAAAGCAACCAATCAAGGCTATTGTGCAAAGAATTCATTTATTCAAAACAAATCACATCATTATTGTCAATTATCCTTAATATGAGAAATTGCATTTCTCACCAATTGAACCCAAAAATTGGGGTTATAACATCCTTCCCCTCTTATAGAAATTTTGTCCTCAAAATTCAAACAAGCAAATAAACAATTCAGGATAAAACTTCTCCATGTCCATCATTGGCCCCTATGTGGCTTTGTCGTACCCATGGCATTTCCAAAGAACCTTTATCATCACATACTCTTTTCTCTGAGTTCTTTCATCCTGGTGTCTATAAACTACACAGGTGACTCAGGCCATTTCAGCCTCTCTTGGGGCTCACTAGGTTCATTGCTTAGCACATGGTCGGGGTACCTCACATAGTGCTCTAAATTGGACATATGACAAACATCTCCCATTACTTTATCCTGAGGGGTAGGGTCAAACCGAACCTCCTCCACCCATCCATCTCTAATGGACCCATGTATCGGGGACTCAGCTCTCTTAATTATAACTTAGGGGGATCGGATTTTCATGTCATATTTTCTCCCACAGTGTATTGTAGGTCAGTCTACTTTGCATCTGATCACGACTCTTATCACTTCTAGGCTCCTTTAAGCCCTTGCGCAATCAAAGTGACTTCATCTACACGCACTGGGGTCCCTTTTCCTAACCATCATGTGGTCCTTTTCTAACCATCATGTGGTCCTTTCACCAACATCACCTTACTGAAGTGGTGACCGACACAACCTCCCTTATAGAGCTTCATATAAAACCCGATACTAGCTATGGTGGTCATTGTCACATCTTTCATAGGACAAGAACTGTCTCTAGATATCACCCTGAACGAGCACACATGCCCTCATCAGACCTTTTAGTCTGGATCATACTAACCATAGTTAGGGGTGATAAACTATACTAACATTGAGTTCTTCATGTACCTACTTCCACTTTATGGAAGTGAACCTTTAGGTCAAACTCAAGAACCTTTAAACTCACTTCATGGTGTAGTTGAACCGTCCCTCTCACATGGGTAGTTCAACTGCATATGTCCCTTAACAGAACTCTTCCTTATCTAGGTAATGCGACCTACCATAACCCACATTGTATCTCGACCTTCCTCGATCCAGGGAAGACCTATCACAACATCCATAGTGTTGAGCTCTCATTCCCTCTCAAGGATTCTTTTATCCTCTATATCGATACACTGGGTTACTGGGGTTCGTCCTTTACCTCTTGGCTTGCATGTCCATACACCACATGCAACTTCATCTTAAGCATCCAAAGTTCTACTGTCATACTCCACGGTGTATGATGATCTCCAACCATGACTCACTGTATGTCATGATTCTTTCAAGATCAACTCCTCGAAACCCTAAACCACTCTAGTCGGGATTTCATCACCTTCTCTTCCCAAGAAGTGTACTTGAGGTCCTACTACCATCCTTTCATTGCATCCAGGACTAGACTGGCTAACCAAACAACCTTTAACTTTTCAACACATCTTGTTTCATCTGAGTGTTATCCAAACACCTCTCTTTTTCAGACTTAGGGTTAGCCAAACAAACTCTTCTAAAACCAAGTCTTAATCAGATCATACATTACCACCTCTCATCCTTAGGCATTAGGTAACTTTGAAGACATACACTTCCATGTATTTTGCTTATCATGTCACCTTAAACTATATGTTCATCTCCATTAAGAACACTCTCTGATTTCATCATCATGGTGACCAACTCATCCTGGTAAAACTTGTAAGTTCCACTTAGCTCATCATACAAACTTCCTCATAAGGTGACTACCTCATTCCTCTTAGGGTTTACAAACCATCCATGTATCATTCACTTTACCAGGGTAGGTTATCTTCTCCTTCCCTATTCCTTGTGGCAACGTTTCAACCTACATCATCTCTTATCCTTGGTGTATGGCATGCGTAATGTCCTATCTCTCACTCCCATAACAAGAGGAAATAAGCATTTGGCTGCAGTCCAAATACAGAGTTCTTCCTATTCCAAGAGTAGAGATGGTACATCCCACCTTGCCAATACACCTTTACATCTAAGTTGCAACATGCCACATATGTCTCTACGTCACAAACATCGCGATATCAAACTAGTCTTGAACCTACTGAGGTTTATATCCTTGGTCATCTCCTCTAGGTCTATAGGGTACCGACTCTTTTGGGGTCATCCCTCTTCCCTCATGCATCCAGGGAGTGCCCTACTCATCTGCCCTTTGGGTCCCATGAGTTCATGAAGGTGATCAATCTCCTAACCCATGGCCCTCAGACAACGATAGCTGTTACCTCCCGACCCTATGGTCATGTGCAACTGGGGAATTAGGCAACTCCTACTTTCATCGGTCTTATCCCTACCTGACCCTAGGATAGACTTAGGATTCTCCATTATAGTACTTAGAACCTTACCCAAGTCTTCATCATCTCTCTTTCTGCATTCATGGGCCGACTTTCATCCTTTCATCAGGATCATGGTAACATGTCTACCTTGGTCGAGCCCCATACTGGTTACCTCCATGGTAACACATTCACATGCAAAAGAGATGGATATCTATGGGTCGGTGGATTCAATCTTATACCACGTACTTTTCACTTAGCTTCTCAAGATCCTATGAGACCCCTTTAGGTTACCTTAAACTAACCACAACTGATATACACCCTACCAAAGGTGTCTCTCTCCCAGGATGGGAGGAAATCTATCTCTTGACAGCAAGGCCTCAAAAGCTCTTAGGTCTAGGGTTTACATCCATCCGAGCCTACTTAACCCTAGCAAGCCATTAAGGCATAAGCAACACATCTACTGTACCATGCTAAGTCATCTGGGTTCTCATTTCTCAACCTTAGATCAAGATCATACCTTTCTGTGTCATCAACTTTATTGTGAGGGATTTATCAAACATACCTTAAACTTAAGGGGCTTTTCTATACATGAGGAGTACCATGCTCACTTCTATAGAAACTCAACTTCTCATCATGAGCCTTAGGCACACCACTTCCCCTCTTAGGCCTAGGAACCCTAGGTTCACTTTTAGGTGTCCAACTGCACGCTCTATCTCTGAACCATGAATCAAGCTTGCAAAAGGCATGACATGCACTTCTTGCCATCCTTCATCTCGAGCAACACTTAGGGTTGGGTCCTCCTAAAGATAACCAAGATATCATCAACTCTCAGGGATCGATCATGAGGCAACCAATATCATCCATTGTTCAGGGTTTTAGGCTTCCAACCTTCTTGCTGGGTTTCCTGCTCTCTCTAGAGCTACCCCTGCATCCAACCTCACCATTAGAGGTCCTCTCTTCATGAAGGTTCAACTTCAAAGGCATGCTCTACATGGTGAAGCCTAGGTTCGAACTTATGGTTGCTCAAGATCATCCATAACCCTTTATGCTCCATCATGATTCCTTATCCAGGGTTTCATCCTACTGTAAGCACTATGACGTGCCCTAGGTGCCAGCTATACCCTACTTGCACAAGCCTATAGGGTTTCTAAGGTCCTTCACTAACCTCATTATCTAAGGAGTTATCCTTTACCCTGACATGCACGATCCTTCCCAGGGTTGGGTTGCCAAAGGTGTTAGGTTATCCATGGATCATATGGCATCCAACTCATCTTTCTCTAACCATCACTTAGGGTTAGGGTTAGCATCATCCTCAGAGGATGTGCTAGGTCTCTACTTGCAATGGAGATCTCTATCTCCAAGACTAACTTATCCTCCTGACAAGAAGGTCTAATCTCAGGTCTCTCCTGAGGACATGGCATCTTATGTCATACGACCTAAGCATGTATCTATTATTTATTTTGCGCTTAATCTATTAAGCTTATGTCCATGACATCTTATTTACATGCCTTTCATTAATTTAGTGGAGGATTCCTTAAACCTTATTAACCTTACCCATACCTCAAGAGGGTGAGGAGAATAAAGGAAACCCTAATCCTTTATGTCCTTATCAGAATTTTGTGATGAGAAGGGATGGATAAGATGAGAAGTCCTAAAGGTATCTTATTTCGATTCATACCCTAAGACTTTGGCCAGGCGGTCACACGGGTCCGGGAGTCCTCGTATTCCGACTAGCGGTGCGGAGGAAAATCTTGCCAGCCCCCGGTCGTGATCCCTTTCTAGACACCTCCGTCTTTCGGATACTCCTCTAATAACTCCCTTGGGTTCTATGGAGTTTGTAAAATTTTATAATTATTAATGGTTAAATGAAGAACCTACGCTCTGATACCAAATGTTACGACCCCACCTCCCGATAACCCCCAGTTAAGGGAAACCAGGAGGTTGAGCCGCACCCATTAATCCCGGATCAAAGGTTCGACATATAACCATAAACAATTATTAAATTCTAACAGACTATACTGAAAATGGTAATAAAATTTTTCTTTACATACCTTTTGAAAACTTGGATCTCTAAACTTCTATCCATGCCGATACTAATCTATCTAATCCTCCTTTGTACTTTAATTCTCATTTAGTATCACATGTGCCACTTTACTGTTTGTTCTTTTCATTGTACCTAAAACGCCGACAAACAAAACGTCGGTCAGCCATAGCTGGTATGTGGGGGAAACAATAATCTTGCAACTATGATAACCATGTAATCATTCAATTAATCATTAATCAGTCAAGATTACATTTTATATATAACATCCGCGATCCACGAGTACCCTATCCTCTGTACTATCCCTGCAGTGGACCTGGATCCTACCTTCCTTATGGTAGATCCCCATTAAACCCCTCATGGTCCCACCCATAGGTGAACCAGTTTCTAGGGTTGAGTCACATGGCACTACCCATAAGTAGCCCACTCCTTAACTCATGGCAGGCTAATGAGTCGCATGGCACTACACGTAGGTAGCCCAATTTCTAACTCTCGATAACCTAGACCTTGCTCTAGGATTACCCCTTTTTAGCCTTTTCAAAGTAACAGAGGTGGACCCGGATCTAGCCAGTTATATATCTACTCATTTATAGTGATAATCATAGTCACTTTATAGTTGCATGAAATAAATAAACATCCAACAGTTTAGTTGCATTCAATGCGATTAAACATCCGGGAATCCATCGGAAAACTAACTCGGGTAGTCATAAGCGTAACCACATACCTGATTTGATGAGTCATGCAGATTATTGAACATTTACTTCATGTATATACAATCAAGCCAATCAACATATCCAAGCAAGTAATTCAATCATCACATATTTCCTGAAAAGAATATGTACTCTATTGTTACACTCTTCATCAAAATCTACTCTATTTACTTGGATTCACTTTCTAGGGTTTTGTGTCTATCTTAGGGTTTCATTATACAATTAGGGTTTCCCTTTATCTTTCACCGCATTAAACCCTAATTTTATGCGATTATTCAAAAACCCTAGTTATTTTATCTATTCTTCAAAACTAAGGTTATCTCCACAACATATAACCTTATTTCCATATTTAAAAGCACATTACTCATCAATTAATTTCATTAAACTTCTTTTACATTAAAGATACTATTTTTTTATCCCTTTTAATTCATGACAAGATCATTATGTGCATCTATCATTAATTCAAAGCTCATTAGGGTCTAATTAATATATGAACTCATTTTTCCATCAATTCCATATTTTATTCATGAAAAGACCCTAATTATTACTTTTAGGGTATTTATCCAGAATTATGGATTTTCATATACTAATAACTTAGAAATATCATTTAACCATCATATTTTCACAGTTTCTAAATGCATTATCATGAAATCTCGGCTTGAAACTTTAAAACATACAATTTCTTATCTAGATAGATTCGGATCTGATATTATCCTTCAAAAAGGTATCATTATTCAAACTAACCCATTAGGCATCATATATTCAACCTTTAATTCATAAATAGGGTTTTTTTTATCTTTACTTTAATGCACTTTTCATTAACTTATAGTAATTTTGCAATTAGGAACGAAATATATATTTAATACCATTTTTATTAGATTCCTCTCGTTCTCCTAATCAAAATTCATATATAACTCATCTAAATCCGAGCTAGCAATAAATAATTATGAATTTTGTAAGGTTTCACTTACGCTGACCAATCAGAAGCCGCCACGTAGCTTCCTCCATGCAACGTTGGCTTGGCTTTGGAAACATAACGAATTGTCGTCTTTGCCCTTGCTTAAGTGGTTGGTGCTGTAGCCCGCGAAGGGGCATTCTCGTCCACGAGACCCTGTCATCGTCTTCCCCGCATCTTCCAGCCGCGGACGCCCTAGCGGCCAAAGGTGGAGCTCGCCCTCCTCACCCGGTCCTCATCGGACATCACGGAGGACTTCCCCGCCTCCGACGGTCTCCTCCGCACCCGCCCATGCTGCGGTCGGGGTCCAGATGGTCGGGGGAGGGTGCGGCGCCTGGGCCTGCAACCTGCAACCCCGCTGCAGCCCTCCGGCAACGTCACGCAGAAAAGGAGCAATGGAACGCTGCTCAAACATCCACAGGTCGACGATGGGTCTTCATGCTTCCATTAGAATGACACCATGGCCCCTCGTGGCTGTAGGGTTAAAACCATACCCTTATGATTAGGGTTTCGGTGAAGAGAAACAAGAAGAAGAGAGGGAAGACAGTGGAAGGGGTGGAAACACTCTGGAACTCGTCCCAAAGTTTTACCCTTTATATAGGGGAAGACAACGAAGCCCTAGGAATACTTTCCTTAAAGAAACGTGGTCTCTCTTGTAATAGGATTTGTTTTCCTTCAAAGAGAAGTCATTCTTCTCTCTCTCTCTCTCTCTCCTTTGATATATCCTATTACTTGGATATTAGGACTTCGAAAATTCCTCCTCTCTTATTTACTTTATAGTTGCTTTTTAATTCTTTGGCATTAAATCCTATTCTCCTTTATAGAGAATATCATCTTTTTAAACAATTCCATATAATTCATTAAAGGAGCAACACATTATCTTCTTATTTTGCCTTTTTAGTATTTTCTCTTTCTTTCCTCTTTATTGGGACTCCTTGGATCCCAAGACACTCCCTGATTTCGAAATTCTCTTTATTGGACACTTATTATCCTTCTAGATGTATCATTATGCATTATTTCACATCATCTTGTTTATTTTTCATTTAAATACCTCCTTTTGAGGATTTCCTTTTTATTTTGCTTTTATTTTCCTCATTGGCCTTCCTTTTAATATTAGCAACCTCATGGATACGAAAATTCCCCAGGAATTCTCATTTATGCCTCTTCCCATTCATTTTCCACATTATATCATTATTTTCCAATTTCTTTCTTCATAAAGAAATACTTAATTAATCTTTTCTTTTCTTATTGCTTTATTCATGCAACTTTGTACTCCTTGGAATCCAAGGAATCCAAGAGGCACGAAATCCTCTTTGGGATTTGCCTTCTAGAGGTTTCCACATATTTCTTTTATCCATTATTCAATTATTCATTCACTAATTGAATTTTCTTTATTATTGCCATGTTATTGGGCCCAATAGCCAATAAAGCCCACAAAGCAACCAATCAAGGCTATTGTGCAAAGAATTCATTTATTCAAAACAAATCACATCATTATTGTCAATTATCCTTAATATGAGAAATTGCATTTCTCACCAATTGAACCCAAAAATTGGGGTTATAACAGATAATGTCTCCAGATCTTCAAAGCATGAACCACAGCTGCTAACTCCAGATCGTGTGTTGGATAATTCTCCTCGTGTTTCTTAAGCTGTCGGGAAGCAAAAGAAATCACTTGTTTATCCTGCATCAACACACATCCTAGTCCATTTTTGGAAGCATCACAGAAAACTACATATCCTTTTCCTTGTTCAGGTAGCACTAATACAGGTGCACTTGTCAACCTCTCCTTCAGCAACTGGAAAGATTGTTGACACTTATCACTCCAAGAAAAAGGAACATCTTTCCGGGTTAACTTGGTCAAAGGTAAAGCTATAGAACTAAAGTTCTTAATGAACCTTCGATAATAGCCAGCTAACCCCAAGAAACTTCGAATCTCCGTCGGTGTTTTCGGTTGTTCCCATTGTAGAACAGATTCTACCTTTGTAGGGTCAACACGAATTCCCGAGGCGGATATTACATGTCCAAGAAAAGATACCTCCGGCAGCCAGAACTCACACTTGCTAAACTTAGCATACAACTTATGTTCTCTTAGCAAGGTCAAAGCTTGGCGAAGATGCTGCTCATGCTGCTGAGCATCTTTACTATAAATCAGTATGTCATCTATGAAGACGACAACACACTGATCAAGGAAAGGTCGAAAAACTCTATTCATGAGTTCCATAAATGCAGCTGGTGCATTGGTTAGTCCAAACGACATAACCGTGAACTCATAGTGACCATATCTTGTCCTAAAGGCAGACTTGGATATGTCACTATCCTTAATACAAAGTTGGTGATATCCAGACCTCAAGTCTATCTTTGAAAACACTGTTGCACCACGCAACTGGTCAAAGAGATCATCAATCCTCGGCAGAGGATACTTATTCTTTATTGTCACTTTATTGAGTTGTCTATAGTCGATGCACAACCGCATTGACCCATCTTTCTTTTTAACAAACAAGACCGGAGCACCCCAAGGTGAAGTACTCGGTCGGATAAAACCTCTCTCAAGTAGCTCTTGAAGCTGTTTCTTGAGTTCTGCCATCTCGGCAGGAGCCATTCTATACGGAGTTTGAGCTATGGGTTTCGTATCTGGAATCAGATTGATTTCAAAGTCAATCTCCCGAGGTGGTGGTATACCAGGAAGTTCTTCAGGAAACACATCTTCGAATTCCCTGACTATGGGAACTTCGGCAGGATTGGTCCTTTCCTTGGTAACATCTACCACATGGGCTAAGAATGCATAACATCCTTGCCTCAACAGCTTATCAGCAACCATAGCTGATACAAGACAGGTGGGCAGAATCTTTCTTTCTCCTTGAAAGATCCATGTGCTGCTTTCATCAGCAAACACAGCCAACTTGGACTCACAATCCAAGACAACTCTATACCTTTCTAAGGTATCCATCCCAAGGATTATATCAAACCCCTGCATATCAAGTGGTATAAGGTCCACTTGAATGCGATGGTCAGAAAAGAAAAGGATGCAGGGAGAACATACCTCCTGCAAAACGGCAGACCCACTTAACGGAGTCTCTAACAACAAACTATCTGCTCTATGACTAACAATCACATTGCAGTTACGAATCATTTCACGAGTGATGAAAGAGTGCGTAGCACCCGGATCAATCAGAACAGATACATCACAGGATATAGACATATCAGAATATAAAAGTTTCATCTGACCTGCCACTACCCGTGGATTAACCACTGCCTCAGGTGGGTTCATAGCATAGAACCTCGCAGTCGCCTGGTGTTGAGGTGGTGCTGATGATCCAGCTTGAGACGCTTGTCCACGTCCTCGAGCTGCTCCTTGGTGTTGTCTATTCTGAGATCCCTGTTGATTCTGTCTCGGAGGTTGTTGTGTCACACCGACAGGCCTAGAACGGCAATCCTTCATCAAGTGTCCCACCTTACCACAGTTGTAGCAACTCTTCTCCTGTTGCTGTGGTCTGGGTGGTCCAGTAACTGACACTGATGCAGAACTGTGCGTCCCTTGAAGCGGTTGACTCCGTCCTCTACCTCTACTTGGTGTCCATTGAGTTTGAAAACTCGATCTGGGTGGTGGAGGGTTAGGTGCAGAGAATCTAGGTTTCTTGGAATCCCTAGATGAAGAACCCTGGAACTGTGGATATCTTTTATGGGTTTGTCTTTTCTCAACCACAGATCTCTCTATCCTTCGGACTGACTCAACGAAGGTAGAGAATCTTTCTCTATTTTCTAAGGCAGACACAGGGGTTGACATATCA
Source organism: Alisma plantago-aquatica (assembly GCA_963693085.1). Classification (NCBI taxonomy): domain Eukaryota; kingdom Viridiplantae; phylum Streptophyta; class Magnoliopsida; order Alismatales; family Alismataceae; genus Alisma; species Alisma plantago-aquatica. Next base: position 455,635,729 of record OY856411.1, on the reverse strand, counting down.
GAATTCAAACCCTTCTCGAATCTTCTGATTCTTTCCTCATCCGTAGCAGCCATGTGCGGACAGAACCGCAACAACTCCATAAACTTAGCTTCATACTCACTAATGTTCATCATACCCTGCCTTAGTTTCTCAAACTGAGAGATCTTCTCATCTAGGAAGGTCTTTGGAAAATATCTATTGATAAATTCCCAACGAAACTCTTCCCATGAGAACTCTACTCCAGGTCTCTTCTGCTCTTCCATGTTCCACCAGTGACCAGCACTGCCTTTGAGAAGATAGACAGCATGTCTAACCTTCTCAGCTCCCGGAATCATAAGAATCCTGAAAGCCTTCTCCAACTCTGTCAACCATAAGTCAGCATCTGCAGGGTCGGCAGTTCCGAAGTACTCGGTAGCTCCGACACGACGAAGTCGTTCGAATGTCTTACCGATACCTTGTGCTTCGGGCTGGACAGGTGCCCTAGGTGCAGGAATGGGCATCCTATCGGTTATATGTGTCATGGCAGTCATGAACTGCCCGAACATCGTCTGTACAGCTGGATCACTCATGTCAGCTGGGTCGAACTGGGGTGGCTCTCTTGGCGACTCAGGTGCAGGTTGTTCTATTCTCGGAATTCTTGCACCGCCTCGAGGTGCACTAGCACTACTCTCTGCCACGTGCTCATCGCGATGTTCTGACATTCTTATGTATCTTCTTCTCCTGAGGAGCAGAAGATTCTATTAGATAAGGAAGGAGTACTAAAGGTAGACTCGACATCCTAAGTCCTATGCCTCTGTAGACTCAACTGAACCTGGAGCTCTGATACCACTAGTTGTGGGCTCTGATCTCCAAACCATGACATAAACACGATTAAAACTTAGCGGAAGCGAATCGAAAATCAGCGGAAGACAAAAATCACGGGAAATTAAAACTTTTCGAGATAAGAACTTGTATCCATAAAAATTCCTTTCATAAAGAGAGGTAACTGTTTACATCTCAGGATAATTACTTCTTGAGTAATTATATACATCAAGATACAAAATCTCAAGATCACATAACACAAAACTCCAAGACCTGAGAGTACAGAGGACACATAGGACTGACTCTAACTACACCACATGGCAGGACAAATCTCCACCTGAGATTACTGCTGCCCCTGGTGCTGCTGCTGCTGAGACTGATCACCTGTAGGCTGGTTTCTTCGTCTCCGACGTCCACCTAAAAAGTTGAAGTCTACGGGGTGAGACAATTATACATAATTGTCCCAGCGAGAGTTATAACTCTTCGCCAGAAGCTTTATTATAACATCAAAGATTATTTTAAACAGTAAAGCCTTCAAAGCATTCTATAACAGTTGCAGATATAACAAGATCTCTACAAATTAGGAGATATGGAGAATATCAACATTATTGCAATGTAACATCAATCAACTAACTTGGAGTCATCTCTAACAAGTTATACTACATGGTTGATTATGTTTTACAAACAACATTATGCCCTGTGGAGATGAGGCTTACCACTCAAACTCCAACTGATCGCTGAGAAGCCGCATCAGTATCATACATAGGTCATTAAGAGAGCCGGATTCTCATGACCTTCACCTTCCTCAGTCAGTAAGAGGATCACTTGTAGGACATCTCGTGTCTCTACTATTATAGCTCACCAGGGTAAACTGGTCCTTCGCTATTCTAGAGTCACAGTGGCGTTCTGTACTCTCTTCGTCATCAGGAGGTTTCATATTTACCTACCACTGATACGGATATCTGTGCTTTCTTCGTCATCAGGAGGTTTCATGTTTACCTACCACTGATACGGTATGAAACTATAGTGAAGGATGGATGGATTACACATCTACATCACTTTCCTACACTAGGATGTAAGGTTCTACACATCCATGTACCCCACATACTCAAAAGTATGTGCTCCAGGAGTTCCCTGAGGAAAACCTGTTTCACCATCACTTAATTTCTGACAATGATGGATCTATGATCAAGGCTCTACATTATACTTGATTAGTTAGGTACATTCAGTATTCTTTAACAGCATACATTGTTCTTCAAACAATGGCAGTAGCATAGCAGCTATAAAAGAAGAATACTAAATGTAACATGCCTAACTTATATCAATCATCATTTCTCATTATCCTCATCACAAGTCATCTCTAAGGCATGACCTTGATGGTATTCATGGCTCTCATAGCCCAATATCAGCATAGGATGCCACTGGCAAGGCATCAGATTACTTTACTTATTCATAAGGCTAACAACATGCCTTCAATGAATATAACATCAACATCCATACCTGGATATGATTACCTTGATATCAGAACCTGCATGGTTAATACATCTGATAAAGGTAATACAACAATAAGGAATGTACTTCCTACTTTTGTCATAAGAGTTAAATCTTTAATTCTATTCAAATAGAGTTTATTGCTCAAAAGCATGCCATTACCCTTGAATTAGGGTTTACTATTCACATCAAGGTGAATTAAACTCATAACATCATCATGTATTAGTAACATCTTCATTGATGCTCTTGGATTAGTTAAAGGTTCATCATTTATCATAATTAGGGTTTCTATGATTTCACACAGGTGGATCATACCCTAATTATGCTCATTTCTGTGTATTGGGGATGCTTCAATTGAGTTTCCATTTAAAAAGGGTACTTTCTCTCTCTAGAAGTACTTTCTCTTTCTAGAAGTACTTTCTCTCTCATCATAAGGTTAGGTGATGTCAACATCACTCTAAAACAGGTTGGGTTGAGTCATCATAGGCTTACATAGCCAAAAACATCACCATTAAGTGATTAGAGTTACTTTATCTCTCTAGGGTACTTTCTCTCTCTAGAGTACTCTCTCTTTCATCATACTAATGGTTGATGGTAACATTACACTAGATCAAGTTGGATAGAGTCATGATGACTAAAAACATCATTCTCATGTAATTAGGATTTGAATTTGAGCAAGGTATAACTTAATTGACCCTTCAGGGGTATTTTGGTAATTCACCCCATTGATCATCATCATGGTCAAAAACCTTAGTCAAATAACCCCTTACTATCCTAGATTATCATTAGGGTTTGATTTGGGCAACATTGAACCATTTACATCATCAAATGATTGGATGAGGTCAACCTTGAATCACATTGATTGATTTCAATCATTAATCATTAATTGAATTGAGATCGGTTGAAAGTGTTGACCGTTTGCCCACTTTGACCCTCCAAGACCGCGAGCCTCTTTAGGCTTCAAGACCGCGAGCCTCTTCAAGGGTTCAAGACCGCGAAGCCTCCCATTGGTTCAAATTAAAGTTGAGACCGCGAAGACCAATTTGAGTTGAGACCGCGAGGGTCATGAAGACCGTTTGCCCTTCTTTGACCTCAGGACCGCGAGGCCCTTCGCGGTCTTGAGACCGCGAGCCTCCTCTCGGTCTTGAGACCGTGAGCCCCCTCACGGTCTTGAGACCGTGAGCCCCCTCACGGTCTTGAGACCGCGAGCCCTCTCACGGTCTTGAGACCGCGAGGCTCTCATGGTCTCAGCCGCTTGGTCCTTCAACAAGGCTCAAAGGTGCAACCGATAATGTCAACCCATGTTGAAGCCCTCAAATGGTCAAAGCTATGTTGACCACTATGGGTTTAGTAAATTAAGGTTATGCTTGATCACTTGGTCATTCAATTGACCCATAATGGTTAACCAATTATAGTTGAAATCGATTCAATTAGGGTCTATCAATGTTCACCCATCAATACTCAACAGTGTGCATCAACACAAGGTTGAACCCTTCAATTGAGCTCCAATTGGGCCCAAACTTGGCCCAAATGGTCTTGAGGTCGTGTGGGTAGACCCCACATGGTCTTAAGACCGTTTGACCAAGATTTTATCAAAGTCTAAGGTTATTTGATAGGGGTTGAACCATGATTGAACCACAAACAGAATTTTTGATTAAATTACTAACTTATTTGCAATTGGGTGCTCAATTGGTCAAATTACTCAACCTTAGACCTTCAAACGGTCTTGGTTGATTGCCCTCACGGTCTTGAGACCGTTTGGATGAGTTCCAAACGGTCTTGAGACCGTTTGCCCATCCAAATTTTGGATTCTAATGCAGATTCATCAAGGTCTGACCCATTGAGTTGATGATCATGTCAATATTTAATTGCAATGTAATTTGGTGTAATTGTACCTTTAATTGGTTAACTATCCTTGACCCCAGACCTCCAAACGGTCTTGGTTGATTGCCCTCACGGTCTTGAGACCGTTTGGTGACCCCCAAACGGTCTTGAGACCGTTTAGGTCAATCAACCCTAAAAACCCTAATTAGGTCACCATAATTTCAGTACTGATTTTATCTAGGGTTAGCCCTAGTATTCACCCTTCAACTCTTAGCCCGTTTGGAATTAGACCATCAAACTTGGTGAGTTGTTAATTAACATAATTTTGAACAGTAATCTCATGGGGTCAACGCTTAGTCAACGACCTTTCACGGTCTTGAGACCGTTTGCCCAAAAAGGCAATTTCAGACCGATTGAAAATCAGCAGTTAATTCATTTAAAGTTGTGACTTAAAAAGGTCATATCTCCCGATTCCTTTGGAGTTAGTCTCCAAAATTTTGAGGGTAATTAGCCTATATAATTAGGAACAGGTTTCTTATACGGTCCATGCTCGGACAACGGGGCCAAACGGTCTTGAGACCGCGAGCCCTCTCACGGTATCGAGACCGTTTGCTCACCTCGCGGTCTTGAGTCCGTGAGAGCAAACTGTTAGGACCGTTTAAGGAAAAGAAAAGCGGTGGGTTTTTCTTGGAAATCACGCCTTCATCTTCTAGCTCAAGAACAGTACAGATATCCCACGGGTTTGCTTGCAAAATAGCAGGGAAAAGTAGGGAAATACTAAGAGCTATCATCAAATCGCATATAAAGATGCACATAGTAAAGCATAGGTTTAGAGTTATAAAACCCGCCTAAACCTTGCTTCTTGAGCTCCAAGCTTTCAAGCTCCAAGCTATAATGGCGTCCTTGAGTTCCCACAGGTTGGCCAAGGTGAAAACTCCAAGGAAGGATGAAAAGAGACGGCTAGAAAGATAGGGTTTCGAGAATTAGCCATGAAGATGACCTTGAATTCGAATTCTAACCATGGAATTAGGCAAGAAGAGGGGTTTAAACCTACCTTGCACCCCTTGTTCGTCCTCCTTAGCTACAAGGAAGTCCTTGGTCGTCTTTGGTGAAATGAAACAGTAAGGGAACGAAGGTTAAGTTCCCTTGCAACTAAGGGAAGGAGGGCTTATATACATGGGGTAGGATTTTCAACATTAGTTCATAAGTTTCCCTTAATTCCAACTAAGTCCTTCCTTTATTACTTGCTCGTCCCTTCCTCTTTATTCTAAGGACAAACCTTATCTTAATGTTATAGAAAAGAAGGCAAGGAAGAACAATCTAATAATAAAGTTCATACTTAAAGGGATATTGCACATATACCCTGATTATTCAATCACAAAGCCTATTTCTTAACTTGATAACTCAATTGAGGTGAATTCCTCATCATTTCTTCTATAAATGATGGAAAAAGTCTAAAAAGATACATTAGATGACATTATTTACAAATTGCATCCCATCATTTGGGTAAATTGCATTTTACCCCAAATTAGGGTTTCAAGCCCTGGGATTGCTTCCACAGCTGCACCTTGGTGCTCTAGCTTGGGAAATCCCTCAAACTTTGCCAAAGAGATTCTCATGATGTCTCAACATCAGAGGAACATCTCATCATGTGTAAATTTCAAGCTAACCCTTTCAACTGGGTAAATTGCACATAGGTCCCTGTATATCAAAACAATGCTATAACTTTAAATAAAAAGGGGCAAATACTGAAATATACGTTTCTGAGAAGCTTAATTACATGCTCAGAGTTAATCACAAAGATTTAATTACATATTTAGGCAAAACACCTAGGGTTAACTCATAACCCAGGTCAGGGATGTTACACTACGGATTGGAGAAGGTTCTTCTCGGAGGAGAAGGTGGACTTCAAGCTACTTCAAGAAGGCTATCGCAACGGGAAGCTACTTCAAGAAGGTTATTGCAACGGGAAGCTACTTTAGGAGGAAGGCTGCTTCAAGGTTGGTGCAATTGCTTCTAGGTGAAGGCTGCTTCAAGGTTGGTGCGATTACTTCGAGGTGAAGGCTGCTTGAAGGGTTTAGGGAGAGAATTGTAATTTTATGTAAAGTCCTTGCAAGGTAATAAAATTAAATTCTTTCCAAATCCCGGTTGGGTAAGCAACCGGGTAGTGGACTGACTGCCTTAGTATTTGCTAAGGTAGGAACCACTCTAAATCCTTGTCCCCTTGTCCAATATTTTTGTGATTGGTTGTTTGAGTTAAATAATTGTTTAAAATTGTTTAAAACTCTATTCACCCCCCTCTAGTGTTTTTTCACAAACAACTCTGGCTGATGCAAGGGAGGGTGACGTATTACGGGAAACCATTTCTAATTTCCTTCGGGATACTCATTGACCTTACTTTGTACTTTTCATATTTTTTGAAGCGTATGATAACTCATCAACCACGTGACTATGGTTCCCTAAATTGTTTGTTTCATGAAATGTTTTATGGCTCCTAATTAAAAATGTCACATTATGTTTCATTAGGTTGTCTTGAAATGGAGAATGGAATGCCTTCCTGTCTATGTGGCCTTCAATGCACTGTACGAGTGTATATGGATGCCATGGATGCAAAAAATGGAAGTTTTGAAGACATCAACCCCCACAGACCATATTTTACATGTGGTAGGGGTCTTGTTCTGAACAGATGTCATATGAGGTTGCCCGTACATCATGTTCAACCTACAGTGGCCATGCTTACTGCAGTTAGGGATGCAATGCTAACACAACTTGCATATGCACACAACGAATACAAGCTATGGTCAGAACAATGTGACTTTGTCTGTTCGATAAGAGCACACACCGATTGGCTAGAACAAGATATTTCAACTCTACAGAAGAGGTGCCAATACCTTCGCCAACGACTTCACATCATGAGTGATAAGGACTCTTCAACTGAGGAAGATGGATACAACACATCATAGATGTATTATGATCTTTCAAAATTAACTTTGCTTTTATGTTTGAACAATCAACTAGGCCTATTCATATGTTCTGAAATTTATATTTGATATATATGTTTAGAACCCAACATTATTTTACTAATCATTAATCATATTTTAGATTTCGATGAATCCATCTGAAGTTCAGAGGTGTGATTGTGGGTTACATGCAGCCTTGCGGCTTAACACAGAGGATACATGGTTACATGACTTTGACATTCTTAGTGAAAGGCTGGGCAAAATGTATTACATATGTCCTTCTCGTGAGACGCGCTAGTAAATACACAAATAATAGGTTGCCCTTGTTTACGCTGCTGATGTGCACAAATCATATCATCTTTTTGATCATGTTTGGTTGCATATCCATGTTGTTTTGACTCAATTATCACTCTCATTCATGCTAGATTCTATATTTTTAGCTATTCTTACTTGTCTCATGGTTTGGATTGTAGGTACTATATTTTGCAGTGAAATGATGATGAATATATCATATTATCTCTTATTGGATCACTCCTCAAGTATCTAAATGTTTTGGGGTTCGAAACTACGCAAATACCACTTTTTACGGCATGTAATTTGGACCTATACGCTGAAAGTTATGAGCAGAATACACAACAGCCCAGAAAAGCCAAGTACACGCCGTGCACCAAAAGTGCACGCCGTGCACCTGGGAGAGTTGAGAAAACTTAAAGTTCTGGAAAGTTGCACGGTGTGCACGCAATTGCACGACGTGTACCCGGGAGCTGAATGTTTATGGAAAGTTGCACGCCGTGCACCTGGGAGCTAAAGGTTTCTGGAAAGTTGCACGACGTGCATTTCTTCAGCACACGCCGTGCACAGTGCATTCTGGAGTAAATTGAAAGTTTATGGAAAGTTGGACGCCGTGCACTTTGGGTGCACGGCGTGCACCTGGAAGTTTCAGCATTTTGAAAAATATGAGTTTTTGTTTAAAACGAAGTGGGAACTTAATGGGCGGTTAGGCTCGGTCATTTGTGTCAGTTCCCTCATTCCAGAGCAAGCCTAGAGTAGAGGAGGGTGATTTGGAGGAGAAAAGAGGTGGTTCCTTGCCAAAGAACCTCAATTCTTCTTCTCTTCTTCTCCAAGGTGCAGTAGAGCTTCTTCACTCCATCAAGCTTCTTGGGAGAGAGGTTTGCCCGGTTTGGAGCAGCTGTAGAAGTGGGCTTTTGTCCTCAAGTCAGAATTCTACCTTTCTTTGGTTACACCTTGGGATTGCTTAACTTTTCCTTCTCTAAACCATGCTAAACTCTGAAATTTCTGCACATTTTCTACTGTACACTATCATGGACGAGTAGACTCTTTTTCTTGGGCATGGGAGAGTAACTGTTACAACCCCACCTCCCGATAACCCCCAACTAAGGGAGACTGAGAGGTCGAAGCCGCACCCATGACTTCCGGATCAAAGGTTCGACAATTAACCAAGAATAATTATCAAAATTTTAACATACTATACTAAAAGCTGTAAGAAAAATAAATTTTTGCAGACTTTTGTGAAAACTTGAATCTCTAAACTTCTGTCCACTTAAGGATTCTACTCTAACTAATCCTCCTTGTATTTTACTTCATGTATTTCACAATATGACAATTTACTGTTTGTCCTTTTGGCTTGTACCTAAAACGCCGACAAACAAAACGTCGGTCAGCCGAAGCTGGTATGTGGGGGAAACAATAGTCATGTAAATACGTTAACAATGTAATCATTCAATTAATCATTTAACAACCAAGATTACGTTTTAAATATAACTCTGCGATCCACGGGTACCCTATCCTCTGTGTTGTCCCCAATTAAACCCCTCATAATCCACCTATAAGTGAACTAGTTTCTAGGGTTGAGTCACATGGAACTACTCATAGGTAGACCACTCCTTAACTCGGGGTACACTAAAGAGTCTCATAGCACTACACGTAGGTAGCCCAGTTTCTAACTCACAGCAACCTAGACCTTGCTCTAGGATTACCCCTTTTTTTAGCCTTTTTAAAGTAACAGAGGTGGACCCAGATCGAGCCAGTTATATATGAACATTTATAGTGATAATCATAGTCACTTTATAGTTGCTTGAAATAAATAAACATCCAACAGTTATATCAAGCCATGAGGGAAACGTCGATAAAATCCCTAGAAGACTAGTCGGGATAATCATAAGTGTAACCACATACCTGATTTGACGAGTCATGCAGATTATTCAACATATACTTCATGTATATACAATCAAGCCAATCAACAGATCCAAGCAAGTAATTCAATCATCACATAATTCCTGAAAAGAATATGTACTCTATTTATTACACACTTTATCAAGAATATACTTTATTGACTTGGATTCTCTTTCTAAGGTTTCTAATCCGCATTAAGATTTCATTAATATTCACTAGGGTTTCTTAGATCAATTTCTCAAACTTTATCCCTTTTAGGTTAACAAACCCTAAAATACTCTTTTCCATTTATATGAATCTTAATTGCTCAACTATTCAATTTAATAGTCTTTTATACCCAAAATTTGACTTAGGATCATCATATCCTTATTTATTCATGGATTTGAACCATTAAAACCATTAAAAGACATATTCATCTAAATTAGGGTTTTCAAATTCATTAGTGCATAATCATGCACGAAACCCTAAATTAAACCAATTATATAAAAAGATCATCTTTTTAGATCCTATTCTCACTTTTATTAACAACAAGTTAATATCAACTTGAATTATCCAAATAATGTCATTAAGACCATTTACCATCAAATCTAAGGATTTTCCCTTAATTAAAACACTAAAGATGATAACTTTATGTACTTTTCCAATTTCAAGCATATAAACTCTAAATTAGACTAATCATGTGCAAAGTTCTTCCTTTTTGAACAAATTGTACCTTTTTACATTTAACATGCTAACATCAACTCTAATGATCCATTAAACCCTATTAAACACATTAATCATATCAAAATAGGGTTTCTTAATCTTTAATTCATTAAAGATGATGATTTACACTACTTTTCTCATAGCAAGAGGAATTAGCTTCTAAACATATTTTTATTGAATTCCCCTCGTTTTGAGGATCAATTTTCATAAAAAGCTTGTTTTAATCCGAGCTACGGTTCAATGGATACGAATTTTGCAAAAATACTTACTTTTGGGCCAATGAGGGGCTGCCACGTCGGCCTCCTCCATGCAATGCGTCGCTTTCTTTGAAATTATAACTGAATTACTTTTATACCCCCGGCTTGGCTACCGTCTTCTTTGTATCTTGAAGGGTATAATCGTCAAAGGTGGCTAGATCATCTTCAACCCCGCGAAGCGCAGGTTGCCGCCGACCTATAGCTCGATCTTGGGTGCGTCCCCTCCATCCTAGGACCCATGGACCGCCGCCAAGGGTCACCCAGGCTTCTCTACCTCCGACGCACCTAGGGCATCGCCCAGGTCGTGCTACAACTAGCCAAAATGTGAACACTTGACGTGGCCGCTATTGCTGCCATGTCGTTGCAGCCGTGCACCAGTCGCGACTTGCCCTTGATGGTGGAACTTGTAACAGCACTTACCAACAGCTTATGGGGCAGTTAATGGCTACGATGAATCTCATGGTTGAGCGATTACCAGTGCCTCCTCCGCGAGAACAGGTTCCCCATGGAGAAGCATCGGGTATTGGGAAGACCTTCGAGCGGCTTCGCTGAGTTGGAGCTTCAGATTATGCTGGAACGACTGATCCAGCGGATGCAGATCTGTGGCTGACAAGTCTCGAGAAGGCTTTCCAGATCCTTGACATCCTCGAAGCGGACAAGGTAAAGCATGCTGTCTACCTTCTAAAAGGTAGTGCTGGTCACAGGTGGACCATCAAGGAAGAGAAGCGGCCTGGTGAGGTGATTTGTTGGGAAGTGTTTCGATGTGAGTTCATCACCAAATACTTTCCGAAGACGTATCTGGATGAGAAGGTCAGTCAGTTTGAGAAGTTGCGGCAAGGAACGATGAACATCACCGAGTATGAATCCAAGTTTATGGATCTGTTGTGGTTTTGTCCTCACATGGCGGCAACATATGAGGAACGGATCAGACGCTTCGAGAAGGGTTTGAGTGCTGAGTTGAAAACCCCGGTGTCTGCGTTGGAGAACCGAGAGCGGTTTGCTATGTTCGTGGAATCTGTTCGAAGAATCGAGAGGACAGTAAGGGAGAAAAGAGAGTCATGTAAAGTTGGACCTTTTTGTAAATACTTCTCAAGTGATGTTGAAATTTATTTCAGTTCACTTTTATTTTTGTACCTTTTTAGTGATATGGTTAATTAGTGTTAGTGTTCTAGTTTTAAGTAATCTTGTTTAGCATGGCCAGTTGCTAAAAATCCTATCTCATAATCTCTAACATATAAAATCCTTAAATGGAACTAGATTAAGCTTTGACATCTCATTCTACCCAAAATCCATAACCCTAAAACTTAATACCCATACGATTCCTCTAAGATGCAACCAACATTGGGACCTTGACCACTTTTTGTGAAATAAAAACCTTTTGACATCTTAAAAAATTAAAACCTAAAAACACATCAAGTCAAACTCAGAATCATTCACAACCTCCTTAATTAAATTCTACAGAAACATCTTGGCCTTCCTCACAAAACAACATTAAAAAACCTATGTATGGGTCTGCAAAGAATACTCCAAGATTGAAGTCTAAGTTGTCAAACCAAAAAAATGATTTATCACCTTTGTGGTCCCCCAAAAGATCCAACCCAAAGCACACCTCCAAAATAGGTAAAACACCCCAAACACTCACCCACAACACAAGAGAGCATTCACACTGTTAGAATATACAAAGAGTAACCAAATACCACACCACTGGCTCAAATAGCTTCTTCTTGCTTCTTTGATGCTTTGTCAAAATTTGACTCACGTGCAATTCAACTTGTCTCCTCTAGTGACATGGTCATGTATTCCTTTGTTTCACCTTCATCATTGCCACGTTTGTCCCCTTCTCTCTCTTCAAATCACCCTTTATGACATGCTTATTTATAAAAACATGCATCTCTCTAGCACACAACTAGCACTCCACATCCCTTCCTCTTTACCATCTGACACCAATTCGTAAAACCTTGGGGTCTTGATCCTCCTAGAAATTAAATTAGTCGAGATAACATAAAAAATTCCATTCACATTTATGAAACAAAAATTGATATCATGTTCTATGATGAAACAAACAACAGATGATTTCTACAACTAAGTCACATCCGATACAACATGGTGTAGTACAAAGGATCTTGACACAATTGCATGTCTATTTTGCAATTATGTACATATGATATATGTTTTTTTCATCTCTTACCTTGCTTTTTTATTTTTCTAATTTTGATTATGTTCATACATACTTATAATATCCATGGCACAATGGCCTAAAACATGAATTGAAATATAATATATCTTACTTGAAAATAAAAACTAGATATCATTATTCTATAAACCAAAACTAATCTCACACAAAAACATCTATGCACCCTTACTGCTTCCTAGGTTCAACACATGGAATTGAAACCCTACATAAGATCTCAACAATAGCATTCCCATTTGTTGGGGTCACAACAAACACATCTATGAAGCACATTTAATACATAATTATATAGTGATAACATCCAATTTTGTGGATGTCAAGTGTTTGTTTTATTTTCCTATTATTTAATTTACATGCTTTAACCCTATAAATCCTCTTTGTTTTTACTTTCTAAGAACAACCACATCATCTATTTTACCTTTTTTAGTGTAGAAACTCACTTAAGGTCCAACCTTGTCAACCTGATGCCCGACGGAACCACGACACCAGATTCCTGTCGAGACAAGAACCTTCAGTGCCCGATGAGGTTCCATACCTCGACGGATGACAAATTCCCAACCATCATTGCCCAGTGAGACTATCAATCATGGTGGCTGATGGACTTTTGATTCCCTATTCCTAAGGGGACCACTTACCACAAACCCCGATGCGATTTCAAGCACTCTAGTCACTGATGGAACTACATACCTAAATGCCCATTGGGTTTTAACTTTCAATGCCCATTAAGATTTTGACCACTCTAGTGACCAACATACCCAACTCTCAGTCCTCAATGAATAGCCTACACATACACAACCCATCAGTTGACAAAGACTGTGAGAACCCATTACACTAAACAAGATTACTCAAAACATAAATCACAATCGATCACTAATTAATCACATACCCAAAAATATGGGTTAATTAAAACTGATTTCAATGTCAGCATACGCTCAGAAACATTTGCATAAGAGCCCAACATCTTTCTTATATCCATACTATACCAAGAATTTGATACAAATTGTTCAATCATTTTAGATACCACATATATACACAGGAGAACAATATTCATATATACCACACAAACAAGCATTAATATGCTAATAAAAGTCTGATTCGTTTGAAACACCATATACAAACTTTTCTTGCCCGAACCTGAGAGTACAGGGATGACTCTAGGACACACTAGACATCTAATCAACTTTCTCAAAGATTCATTACTATAGCTCCTCTTTGCTGCTACATGTTTGTTTTCGTCACTTTTGATTACCTAAAAAAATGTGGCGAACCACAAGGGTGAGACCCATGTCCCAACAAGAGATATAACCTACAACAACATTTATTGATTCCAACATTTTTAGGTAATGACATAGTTTAAGAAGTTTAATCATATATAACAAACAGGCTCAACAACACTGATGATTAAAAAAATACATAAAGGAGTTGATAACAATTATCATCATCAAGCTGACTATCATCATTTTCCTTATTAACCGTATAAGAGATTCAATAGCATATGCATAACTAGCATAAGCAAGTCTAGTAACATATTATCTCTATTAACATGAATAAGTCTAGCATCATAAGCATATATAACAACATTAGCATGTCTAACAGTTTGAACAGATCAATATCATAAGCAGAGCTATTGACATAAGCACCAATATTTACATAAGCATGATTAGCAGTATAGGCATTTCTAATTACAGAGACATGGTTAGCATGCTAAACATAACTAACAACATGAAATAGCAAGCATCATTATTATAATCAGCAATAGTAGTATAGATATCAACAAAAGCATGACTACTGTATGTACACATTTACAATCTTAAGCATATCCACAACATAAGTATAATTACTATCTCTTAATTGCACTAAGCATCATTTTTATGTAAAGAGAAAAAACAAGGGTTATCATCCAATATGAAGCGTTGTGTATAACCCTAAACAGATATGCTACACGACTATCTTACATCTTTTATTATGTCCTGAGGAATTTGAGGATACCACTCAAAATCCAACTGACCACTACCAAGTCAAAATCAGTGCCATACAAGATCTAGGAAGAGACAAACTCCTAAGATCTTCTCTGCCCCCGGTCAGTACGGGTCCGACACAACAACACATAAGGTCAAGCTACTAACACCCTAGTCCGTCCTTGGTTCAGGTCACGACACTAGTGAAAGGAGGTGAGTACGCATACCCTACCATCTGAGGTACAACCACAGTTGTCCTCCAATCTCATCACATATATAATCACCGAGACATGACCGCAGCTGTTCTCAAATTGAGGGCTGGGTATGACCGTAGTCATCCTCCCTAAATACTTGAATTCAGGATGACAAGCACCCTGTATACTCATCAGTATGCGCTCTGAGTTTCCCTTAGGAATACTCATTTCACCATCTGGCAAGTTCTGACACTCAGATGGATCTATGGCACATGACACTACATGATTAAAGTTTTACTTGATTAGTTATGCCAATTGGGTGAATTAAGGCTGCATCAAATAGGTGGACATACAAACCCTAATTCACTTCTAAAAAGCATATAAATATCACAACTTCAAAAGATAGAAAATGTATGAAACATAATTTCTCATCTCATCATCACATGATACTATTCACTTGCCATTCATGAGGCTACACTAGTCATCATACTAACACAAGGTATAAGTCCTTTTCACAATATCATAGGGTATCAACCCTTATCAACACAACAGGATTACACCTCATTCACGGTTCAACCATGCCCAAAGGTCATCAAGACCATCATACTATTCCCTGCAAGATCATCATTATCATTCCATGCCTTATAGCAAGGCTCAACAACATCACTTACATATAATACACCAGATGAGATAGGATATATTCATAAACAATCATAGCAGGGTTATATTAACATTAAGAACATTCCTTTATTACATCAAAATGTAAGGAATCTAGATATGATTAACCCTCATCATATTCATAATGCACATGTTTAGCATAAGAAAGTATCAACCATGTGGCTATGATAACCACCAATTAACATATGAAGGTTATGATAATATTAAGGAGGTTACTTCACCATCATTCCATCATATAAGAATGTTAAACATGAATACTCATCTTTATCTATTTGCATTAGAGTTAGGTTCAACAAGATAAATTATATCAATGTTACTAATCGACACTCATACCTAAACCCTAACTCACAACATCCCCATTGGATCATGGATGCATAAGGTGAAGCATCACCATCACATTCCATACTATTCTCAAGTACAAATCCACACAAAAATCAAGGTGTAACCATCAGGTTATAGAATAATAAGGTTTCAACAACAATAAGAGAGTACTCCATGATTGTATTAATCATTCAAAGACTATTCATACCCAATTACCATCATTTGGTTATATTAAAGCTAGGTATAACAAGCTATACCTAATTAGGGTTACATATCAACACAATATGGTTAGCATCCCTTCTATTCATATGAGTGAATAGGTAAGACTACCTTATTAAGGATAATCCTCCATTTGTTCCATCATTATTCGACCCATATCACCATACCACAATGTAACCCAGAACCATTGGATGTTTAAAAGGTAAGACCATTGATTGTTTACATAAGTAAACACCTTGAATGAATCATATATGATGTTATTGAGTTGTGATCTATAAAAGTCACCATTTAACCCTAGACATCCTTTGTCTAACAACAATAAGGGTTCTGTTGAGAGTAGGGTAAAACCCACAATCAACTGTTCATTTAAAACAAGCCATCCATTGTCAACAAGTAAGCTCCTTAAGTTGATCATATAAAGGAAACCATCTAAATCACATTATTAGGACCAACATATTACATTAGCCATCATTCCACTTTATTGGAGGAATTAAACATTAGATCTTGACCATTGGGTCAAGTTCATATGTTAAAACCATCAATTACAATATAGGTTCGACCATTGCATCAAGTGACCCAAGAAACCACTGGTCTAAGGCTTAATTGATGCTACAACTATATAATTAACTCACCATAGGTTTTGGAGACCTGATCCACCATCATTAGTGACCATAAAGTCACCATAGGTTGTTAGTTCAGCACTATATTCATTAATCAACATCAAATATCAAACTAATATCACCATTGATTGATAGAATCATTAGGCTACTTAGTTGTTAATCACTAGGATTCTAATTAGGATAACACATGACCTAAGGAGTGAATGTAAGTTGACACCCTTGGTCACCACCATCAGTTGTCATGAAGACAACACCATTGATTGTTGCAATGGTACCACCATTAAGTCATATGTTTATAGAAGAAATCAACTTTAAACCCTAAAATTGACCATTGGTTGATAGGTGCTTAGCACAATAGGTTGTCAAACCAACATGATCCAAGTCATATTATACCATAGGAATAACGTACACATGATCACATGTTCATCTAGAATTAAAATCAGAATAGGGAACATTATAAAAATTGAAATCCAAGTCAAGAATAGCTTTTTAGCACATGGATCATCCTTTTCAAGCAAGAACATGAGCTAGCAAGCTTATGGTAAGAAATAAACGTGGAGCAAGTTATAAAACTTGCCTATAATGAGAAGACGAAATCCCAAACAGAAGAAAATGTGAGCATGTAGGGTATAAAAACCAATCATAAGCTATGAATGCTTTCGAGCAATTTATACCATGGAACAGAAAGGTTCTGTTATGACCCACTCCATGATTAACCAGTAAGCACATCGCTTAGTGCATCATTAATTTAATCAAATTGAATAAAGTACTCAAGATGCAATTTGTGCATTTGACCAGTTGTGACTAGCTAATAATCAAGATAAGCTAAGTCATGAATCAATAGTTGATATTTACTCATATGAGGTAATTAATGATGATAGCAATGTTGATTATTAAGTTCATTAAGTTGAATCAAGTAATCACAGATGCAATTTGAGCTTTGATCTAGTGAAACAGTCTAATCAGTATGCTTTCACGCCTTGAGTAGGTAGAGGAGTTCGTGCTTGAAATGATGCAAAAGAAATCATCCAAATTGGACCCCCGAGGCCATAGTTATGGCATTTTCTAGAACTAGGGTTTAGTTTTGCAATTTTTTCCAATTTTCTTCTAGCCTTTATTTAGCCTTTCCTTTTCTCGCTTATTACTTATCTCCTTATTCCCGATTGAAACGGGAACCGACTGTAGCGGCGCTCAACTAGCGCTCGACCGAGAGGAAGCATAGGGGGATTTTGGGCGATTTGGCATCCTAGGCCCCGAATCAGCGGCGTCGGCCTCTTCTTCTCCTCCCTTTCTCCTTCCCTCACCCTTCCTCTTCCTCCTTTACTCGCCTAGCAGCTCAGCCACCTATAGCCTTGGATTGCGGCCGACCTGCAACTCCATGGCCAAGCGGTAGGGCGCCGACCAGCACCACAGCAGCTGCAGCAATGGCTGGGAGCCACCTTGGCGCGAGCGACAGTCACCTTGCCCCCGCCCACCTTCCATCTCCTTCCTCGTGCCCAGTTGTGCCCTAGCAGCACCCCTAGCAGCAGCATGGCCAGTAGCAGCAGCCGAGGCCAGCCGTAGGGCGCCAACCAAGGGGGCCATTCTGGGCGAGCTAGCAGCACCAGACCGCCGCCCGACTTCGACCTTGGAGATCAAGCAACCAGGCACAGCCACCCAACCAGCAAGGGTGCCGGCACACAGCTGCAGCAGCAGCAGGCTACGGCGCCGGTCAGGGGCCAGTCTTGGCACAACCAACATCTCTAATCGGTTCCCCGACTCCGGCAGTAAAGGTTCGAACCAGAGATATTGGGCACAAGCAAGCACTCGAATCGTTGCTTTTGAGTCCGGCCTTGAGGCCCGTGCATGAATCTGTCGACTCTAAGACACGAGCATCAACAATTAGCCGGGTCATCTTTTTCCTGAGTATGTGTGCAATTGAACCTGTGTGGAAGTACTGTTCAATTGTAGGTTCAAATTGGGCATATTCCAGGTTGAAGATGATCCAGAAATTTGCTCAGAACCGGGACTCTGGACGTGTTCCTAGACGGATCTGGACGAATTTGGACTTCCCGAATTAGTTACACGGGGTGCAAAGTTGCAGAAAAGCAGAATTAGGCGTGTTTGTGGACGTTTTCGGTGTATACGAACACACCAAAGTGGGTGAGTATTATCTCACTTAATTATCAAGGTTTAACTCGTTAATCGTAGATATTGCATATATGAAAATGTTGTTTATGTGTATATGTGGGAAATAGAGATTACTCGGATGCCGAGCATAGTTATCATCCCTAGACTTTTAATTTGCATAGTTTAAATGAAATGAAATAATTAGTAAAATAAATGTGTATGCTTTACGAGTAATTTCAGTAAGATGCGAATAAATGTGATAAAGTATTTCAGATTGAGTATTCCTTTCAATACAGTATATTTGAATGTTCAGTAATATGAAATCAGTATAGATACGTGGAATAGATATGAAATCTATTTACAGTGAACGAATCTGTTTGCATGAAAGCATAGCTGAGTTATGAGTTATTGCGATATAAGAGAATAGTTGTTGCACTATATATAGAAATGTTATGAAAGTTGAACTTCTAGTTTCAGCTAGTGAATTGCAGAATTACAGTATATTCCAGTAGTCAAATATGTGAGAGAGAGACAAAATGTTATAAGAGTTTTCTTGTTATAATAAAATGTGTTAGACTTAGATGCCCTGACACCGTAGAACCCCTTTGAGAGGTCTGCGTGTGTCTAGATGGTCGGTGGCTCGTGTTCAACAATAATCCGTGTGTGTGTCATGGTGGCACGAGGACAGAGAGGCAGTGTTCAACAATAATCCGTGCGTGTGTCACGGTGGCACTGGAGTAAATAGGGGTTATTCAACAATAATCTGTGTGTGTGTCACAGTGGTAACCCAGACTCTCTGCCTGTGTGCTCAGGTTAGAGGAGGAGTCTAGAGTACACTCTTTGAGAGTGCAGTGAGGCCGTGTGAGCCTGAGAGTCCTGACACAAACCAGGACGGCAGTCAGACTTAGCATTTCCCGGGTGTGTCGCTAAGTCTTGTACGGTGGGTTTGTAGTTCGCTACGAGACTTTATATGCAGAGTACACTGCATATGATCAGGGCATAAGTTAAAAGATGATTACTTAGAATTAAGGTAGATTAATATGAAACTTGTGTATGTTCAGATTTAGAATTTATAATACTTGCTCTTTAAATGTTCAGTATACTTTTCTGCGATAATTGCACTGTTTAATTTGAAGTGCTCAGTTTGTTATTTTATCCACATATTCCTGTTAAATGTAAAATATGGAGTTATCCGATGATGGCTAAGTGAAATATTATTCACTGAGCGAGTAGGCTCATTCCTCTACTCAAACATTTTCAGGTCAGCGACAATTCCAAGAATCAGAAGGATCTTTTCATCCTAACTCTTAATCTGTAGAAGGTATATGTAGTTAGTTTAGTTAGATAGCGGTCTCTTAGTCCTTTCCCCTCGATCCTTGGAACATGGTGTGGGTGAGAGAGAATGTGTATGTGGAATGTGTATAAAGATGTAAATTAACTGTTATGCTTTACTTTATGTCGAACAATGTAATATGTTGTAGACTTTGTTTATATTTCTAGTCAGTTTAATAAAAATACTTCCGCAGTTTGTTTAGCTTTAGTTTACAGCATAAATCAGGTTAACATTTTAATGTCTTTAAAATGTTTAAAAAGTTATGAGTGGCTTGGCTTGTGTGTAAATCCCTCCGTCGCGCCCTAATCTCGTGATTAGTGGTTAATGCGAGATCGGGGTGTGACAGGTTCCAACCTGGAGGAAGGTATAAGGAAGCAGAAGAGCAAGAGAAATGGAGAATAAAGGAAGAAAACAACTTACCTTGGTCAAAATCCCTAGAAGATGACCTTGGAAACCCTAGGTAGGGCTAAATGGAGCTCTAGGAGACCTTCTTCTCCAAAAAGAGGTTGTCTTCTACCTTAGAGCACTTGGTTCTGCAGAAAAATAGAGTGGATTCGTTACTCCAGGTTATAGGAAAGAGAAATCAAGAAAATTGTTGTACTTGTGCAAGGAAGAGGTAAATATAGCCCATAGATAAGGATGGAAGCAAGCATGAGGTGTAAAAGTAGCTTCCCCATGTGTCTATGGCCTTAAACTACTAAGAATATACAAGAAAACACACAAGAAGATCCCTAACTATCCATATAGACCTTCTTAGCTTTCCTTTGTCGAATTTACAAGCCAATCAAATAATTCATTAGTTGATAGCTACTAAAGGTAGCTCATCCATGAAGGGGTAAACCCTAAAATACCCTTGGAGAAAACACATGAAACCAAGGTTTAAATAGGCACCCCATGGATCAAAAAGCTCAAGAATGATGATAGAATATACAAGGAACATAATGCAAGTGATAAATTGCAAATAAAACCTATCAATTGGCTAAATTGTAGAAAAGTACAAAATGTGCATAAAATTGCATAACTTGCTCAAACAGTGTCCGAATTGGACCAAATTTGAAAATTAAGCTTATATTATGATTTCAAAGCATATCAAAAGGTTAGATTAGGTTTATTAGAATTAAATTATGATAATTAAGCTTATTCAACTCATTATGCAAGTTTAGGGGCCTTACAAAGACACAATCTCCACACCTTAATGCTATAAATGTCAAACTACCTCCAATAATTGGGGGTTGCTTCCACTCATCTATGTCGGGAGGTTGATGCTCTATTACCAACCAAGAAGACCATCAACTAAAACTTCATTGGCCTTCCTTGCAATTCCATTTGAGTGCTACCATTCCATTTTCATGTCATCTCCATCCACACCATCTATCATTCATCAACAGAGGCAATTGAACCTCCATCAACATCGACATTCATCCTTGTCCTTTTCATTGACGGAGCAAGGGATAAAGAGATAAGGAGACACCCAAGCCTATCCTAGGTGCCCTCCTCTCTCCTTAATTGATTCAACCTCTTTATCAAATAGAAGACTATAGTTCCATCGAGCTTTGCATGCCTTATCTACATGACCATGGATGAATATTTCTTCTCTACGCTCTCCATTTATTTTATCATGAAGAACGAGTAGTCCATCTCATTGGGGGTGTGAGGACTAGCCCCACCATCTGTTCTTGCATGTTTATTCATAAATGCTCCATGGCTTGTATATATAACTTTTCCAACTTAAGGTTGATTGTTTTATGCATGCTTCATGGATTGATCACCTATTTTCCATGATTTATTATATTCCTTTGTTGTGAGAACTTCTATGCTTAGAATTTGGATATCAATTAACTTGGTTGATGCCTTAATGAAAAATTCTAAGAGAATGTCTCTAGAGCAGTAAGTACATGATCCAGGAGAAACGAGACATCAATCTCATAGAGATACTTATGCAATATCCACATCCAATGGGTGGGTTCTGCTTTTGATCCTTTTAAATGGTTATGTGTGGTCTGGACATGTTTTTTTTTTGGGGTAAGTCAAGAGACTATTTTATTCATCCCGCTCTCCTCGTGCAGGGAAAATAAGATTGCTACACAAAATGCCTACTGGAAAAGAAAATTTGGTAGGACTCCTACCATTACAAATCAGAAAAGGAAAGGGGTGACCCACTGGGTCGAGAGGAGGATCGACATACATGCGATCATCCTGGTAGTTTTTGAAGTGGTGTTTGCCAAGCCCATCCACCACATGTAGATTAGTACGACTGACCTTCCTGAGAGCAACGTCCTCCATCTCAGCCATAAGCTTCTGAGCCCTCGCTACCCAATGTTTAATAGCGGGAGCTTCATCTGCATTATTCTCCAAGGCTTTAACAGCCATAGCACTGTCTGTAGTAAGGATGATCCGGCTGTGCCCATTAGCACTACTAATCTTAGTCGCGAGCTCAATAGCTCTGACTTCAGCTTCAAGGACAGAGTTCACAGTGATCTTTCTAGCCCGCCCACCGATCCATCGACCATGCTGATCATAAGCCACAACTACAATAGCTGCCAGGTTCCCATGAACTGCAGCATCAGACATCCAGGTGACTTTACCCTCTTCATGAATCACCTGGGTTATGTCTTGGATAGTTTCCTCCGGGTGAGCTCGAGCATGGGGATCCCAGGCCTGTAAGGTTGCTTGCTGGAGACCCGCTATCTGGATGACTTGACGACCCACTTGAACATTAACGTTATTGAACACAAGCTCATTCCTTTCTTTCCAAATCACCCAGCAGGTTATGGCAAACGTGACTTGCGTGTTGGTATCTTCCTGCAGCATCTGTGACAGCCAGGATTTGAAGGCCTCGTCATTGCTACTTAGCAGATGTTGCTGAATTCCACTTCGTCTCCATACCTCCATAGCGTGAGGACAATCGCGTAAAGCATGGATAGTAGTTTCATTTCCATTGTGACATCTAGGACAGATCTTCAAATCAGTGAAGGTGCGTTGTTCCCTGCGCACATTCGTCATTATAGCCTCATGCGCGGATAGCCAAATAAACATATGAACTCTAGATGGGGCAACACATGTTACGAATGTACTTGTGCATGTAGCGATGGTGAAACTCAATTTCACCCAGTGACCCTCATCATCAATCTAGACTAAATTTTAATCCCACACTTTTACCATTCATGCAATTAGTCTAAATTAACCCAAATCAACTCTTGGTTCTAAATATTAGGCTTGATTTGATTGGATACAAACTGAATTTTTTTTTAAAATGTTGTCCCTTGGGAGTCGATCCTTAACAATATTGCGATAAGACTTGTCCGCTTGAGGGTGGTATTAGGGCACGATGTTTTGGTAAAACCTTAGGGATTTTAACCCTTCGGTGATTTTTTTAGTGCAGTCAAAACTACATAAATACAACTACCACTGCATTCCATGACACAAACATCAATATCAAATGAACTCTCATCAGTATTTATGGGGAACCTAAAACAAACAAAACATAATGATCCCAAAAATTGGATGATCTTTGTGATACCTGTCTTCACAACAATTATTTGATTAGTGGATATTTTTACATCATATGATTCACTCGTGAGAAATCTAGACCATTTTCCACACATGTCAACAACTAATCATCTTTTCTAAGGAGTGGGACCCAATGGTGGGTTGCTCCTTACTTCTAGTTTGAAAAATAACCAAGGTGACCTTGACACTCATCCACAAATAAATAAAGTGAAGGGGTGCATAGTAATTATTAAAATTATATGAAATAGATAGCATACAAAGTTATAGCAGTGGAAACTAAAATATGTTGTTGCAAGCTTTGAACAAGTTTCAACAACTTGGTCCATAAAGGACATAAAAGAAAATATGATCAAGCTACTTAATAAATTTCTTAGTGAATTTTCCCAAATAAATTTCTTAGTGAACTTTCTTATATATATATGTTTCTCTTTTGGTAAATATTATTGGGTGATGATAGAAGTATGTCCGTTTATGCTTCTTCCTTTCAATAATATAGAACATCATATGTTAGGGGTTTATGCTCTGCATAAACATAAATATTGAAAAGATTGAATTAATGAAAGGAAATTTGTGTGGATTACAGATCCATGATATCTCCATGATATTAAGATATTATGTGGAAACTTGAGGGTATGATAAATGAATAAATTTGTTCCTTCTTTTCCAGGGATTTCGGGGACGAAATCCTTGTTAGGGGTTTATAATTTGCAACATCCCTGACCTGGGTTATGTGTTAACCCTAGATGATTTTCCTAATAAGGTGAGTATATGTTTAATCTTATCTTGTGAAAAGTAATTAGGATTCAAGAGGAACTTATATTCCATTTTGGTCCTTTTTGAATAATGTTGAAACATTATTTTGCTTGATTTGGACTAAAGTGCAAATTACCCAAGTAGAGGGGTTAAATTGCAAATTTTGAATGATAATATGTTTCTCATATGTTAAATCACCGTGAGGTTGGATATGATGCAGAGGTATGGCTTGTGGTAGTCTGAGTACCAAGAAAGAGCTGATCAAGCAATGTTTGTGCATTAAAACTTAATTTTGGTGTAATGTGCAATTTACCCAAAACCCAGGGTTCAATATGAAAATTACCACTTCAATAAGGTCACTAATGCTTCTTGGAATCATGTATATCAAATAAAATGAGAGGGGCGCCTCATTTGAATTAAGTTAGAGGAGAGAGAATCTTGATATTAAAATAATCAAGATTTAATCCTAATTCAATTTAGTGCAAAAATAAATGTATTAATTAAAGGGACTTCAACCAAAATTAAAATGGTTGGATTCAGATGAGTGTGGAAGCCCTTGAGCTTTGCAAGGACCATGAAATATCCTAAGGAGGTGAAAATTCCACTCACCTTATTATAAGAAAAAGAATTTCCACCTTATTTGGGAAAATTCACTAAGAAAATTCACTAAGCTACTTAAACTAGACAGATCAGTTGTAAATGGAAAGAATGCATTTTAGGATCTCTTTCAACAAACTAATGTTGAATGGGTTCCTCAAAACCTTACTCCTCAAACAACTGGTCAGTCATTTACTAAGGCTTTGGGTGGAAGGGAAACAAAACCCAAAAAAGACAAGAAGAAAGGTAAGAATTAGAAACTACTGAGTATGCACATGGATAAAACTTTTGGGCATTATAGTGTATTTGAAGTACACAAATGGGTCTCCCATACAAGAGGATTTGTTAATAGATAGGTAAGTTTAGTATATTTCATAAATAGAATGAGGCAAACTTTATTTTTATCCAATATTTGAAATCATGAGTCTTTTTTTGGTCCCTCAAAGCTTGCTTCTCTTTTCATATATATCAAAAATGGGTATTTATAGTGCATGATGTATGAAAAGAAAAACAAGCTAAAAATAGTTGTGCATTGCTAGGAAAAGAAAAATCAAAGCATAGCCTCCAAATCCGCCTTGATGTGGATCCATATGGATTCAACATTCTTAAAATTGTCATCAAACAATATTTTTTTTAGATAATGATCATAAAATATTTTGAAATGGCAAAGCAAGTGAACACATGTCGTGTCGGTCAGTACAGTGTTGCAGTTTGATTAAGCAGGAAAGATGTTGAAATGAGAAAGTTCATGGGGGAGGCACCCCTTAACAAGCCTCATTGATAATAAGCAAGATGTACTAGGAATAGAGAATCAAAGACTTCAAAAAGATCTGTTCGGAACTAGGTGAAAAACATCATCGCTACTATTGAAGCAGCAAACTAACACCAGTCTCATCATCAACCATCGCCTTCAAGTCACAAAGAAAATGGGCCTCCGATTCGCCATCATCAGAATCCTCAGTCCCCTCCTGTACCTGCTTGCCTGCACATGGTGAGAATGTGAAGGTCTGCACTAATATGTGAGATGATGATATGATTCAGTCTTGACACGTTGTTGAAGTATTTGTTGTTTCTCTCAAGCCAAAGGTTCCAACTAATTGTGATGAAGAGATCTTCACCACTAAATGAAGTGAAGGGCCTGTTAGGAGAGAGATCCAAAGGACATGTTGTTGATGAGAGATCAAGATAGAAATGTCAAATAAAAGGTGAAATGATACTGAGTGAGAAATTGTAGTTGAAGAAAATGTGGTCCACCGATTCTGTGTTGTTGTGGCATAGAGAGCATCCAGAGGGGACGTTGAAGCCTCTCTTAATGAGGTTCTATTCAGTGAGCAACTTGTTATGTAGAAGTATCCAAAGAAAGATTTATGTTTTTGTTGCCACTTTTGCTTCCAGATTTTTGAGGTGGGGAGGGATAGACCTCTGTAAGTGAGGTAAGTGTAAGCTTTCTTCACTGAGTATGTGTTTCCCCATTTTTAGGTAATATGATTTGATGAATTTTGTTCAAGTGTCTGGATTAGGGTGGAGATGCAGTCTGGGTTGAGATGTATGAGTATACATCTTTTGAGCACATTTGATCTGTTACTGGTCAGTTGGTTAAACGCTTTGGCAGTGTTGATCTTAGTGAGTTTGTTAGGTATGGACCAATTTGTGTGTAGATTATGGATAGTGTTATTCTTGAACCATGGGTCGTGCCAAAAGGAGATTTTTAGATGGGAGTGTGGGGGGTGTTAATGATCTGGGTTATTTTTTGGATGTTCTTATTGATGTATTTCCGAAGAGGTGAGGCAAGTGATAACCTTCAATTTTGTGATGTTATCTTTGTAATTTTCCTCAATTTTCCACACTCTTTCTCAGATAAATTAGATAGAATCCTTAACTTTCCTCTCTTATTGCAAATATACTATTAGATTAACTTTTCTCCCTTTTTACTTACAGAAAAAGACACAAAAAATCACAAAAGCCTCACATGGTCCCAAGACCGCATGAAGCCAACCGGTCCTGAGACCGCATGGAGTCACACGGTCTCAAGACCGTATGAAGCCAACCGGTCCCGAGACCGCATGGAGTCACACGGTCTCAAGACCGCATGAAGCCAACCAGTCCGGAGACTGCATGGAGGCACACAGTCTCAAGAACGCATGAAGCCAACCGGTCCCAAGACCGCATGGAGTCACACGGTCTCAAGACCGCATGGAGTCACACGATCTCAAGACCGCATGAAGACAACCGGTCCCGAAATCGCATGGAGTGACATAGTCTCAAGACCGAATGAAGCCAACCGGTCCCGAGACCGCATGGAGTCACACGGTCTCAAGACCGCATGAAGCCAAACGGTCTCAAGACCGCATGAAGCCAACCGGTCCCAAGACCGCATGGAGTCACACGGTCTCAAGACCGCATGAGCCCAACCGGTCTCAGGTTCCAAACGGTCTCAGGGTCCAAACGGTCTCAAAGTCCAAACGGTCTCAGAGCCCAAACGGTTTAGGGTCCAAATGGTTTCAAAGTAAAATTGCCCAAACCGTTTGGACTTCACTTAAAGCCTATAAATAAGACCCGAGGGGTCCTCCCAAAATCATCAAGTCTCAGACATCCAAAGGCTGCCTCTACCACTCCAGAGCTGTTTCACCTTTCATCCTCCGCCCCAAGGCTGCCAGTCTAAGATCCACACTCCATCCAGAAGCTGCTTTCTCTCTCATTGACAAAGAAGGTGGGAAGAGGAGACCTCATCATCGAGCAACCTGTAAAGTTTGAAGATCATATCTCTCTCTTTCTCTAAGGGGTTAACCTTCCTCTTTCCTTTGTGGGGATGACGTTCTCTCTCTCTCTTCTCACCTCCTACTTTGTCCTTGCTATGAGCGAGTAGTCTCATTCACTAGGGTGCGGGGAGTAGCCCCACTACCCATGCTTTCTTTTCATGCAATGTAATCCATAATTTGAAATAGAGATATACTTTCTTTTCAGTTCGACATCAATCGTTTAAATGAATGCTTGTTTCTTGATCACCAACTTGTGTTATCTTTTATCTTTTAGTATGAATTGTCTATGTTTGTACTATTAGATTCGAATCTCGATTGAATGTTGGTTCTTGATGCATGTATCCACCATGCATCTGTTTCAGTATCTAGGAGTGTTTTTCAAGAAGTGGAGTAAACTCACTTTCATCATTGTACTTTCATACTATGAAATGGAATCAATTGACGTATGGAAGTACAATCTTGATAGGTCAAGGAACACACTTTGCTAAGGGAATGATGTAAAGTAGGTGACCATTTATTCGAGGATGGCTGGCATTACAACATTCCCACACTTCTCGTAGTTAGTTCTCCGAAAGGAAACTAAATCTACAAAGATACTAACTATTTAGACTCTTATTGCAGGTTATGTTCTTATGCTGCATGTTTTGATCCATGTGTAGTGGTGGTGAAAGCCGATCACATCCTAGTGGTTTCTTATCATTGTTAACAACCTTAAATTTACTTTCTTGATTTATTTTACTTGCACTTAGTATAAAACAACCAAGTCCAATCTTGAGATTAAATATCAACTTTTAAGGAGTTAAGTGAAATTCTAACGTTTTCCATCTTGTTGCTACCAACAATATCGTTGTCCTGTGGATTCGACCCTTAACTATACTACGATAAGAATTCCACATATCCTAGCATACGTGGGTGGAGTTTTAAACTAGTATAAGCAAGGATAAACCTAAAGACTTACTATCTTTAGGTTTTTTAGTGGTGCGCGCAATTCCACGTGAGTGGAAGCTCCATCAAAAATTGGCATTGTTGTCGGGGACAACGGAACATTTTAATTTTATTTACCATCTTGCTAGTTGGTTAGGGTTTTACACTTTCCTTTAAACATTAATCCATATCTTCTTGAATTCATCATATCTCCTGCATCATCTAAAAGGTGTGTTTCTTCCTCTACTCAGGAAGAAGACGTGTATGCAACCATCACATAATCTCAGATTCTCCCCTGATCCAGAATACAACTCTGAGGTAGAGAGAAGCTTCCACCGCCACATCAGAATTAACTGCCAAAGAGCTAGACAAATGGCTGAAGATCAACGCCAAGCTGCGTTAGTAATGGAAAGGGTCAACGCCGCCATAGCCGCTTAGAGAGCACAACTCATTGCTGACACTCATGCTCGGATCCAAGCGGAAATCTGAGCTGAAGAACAGGCCCGCATCCGAGCTAAAAACGAAGCAGCTAACCAAGCTGCCCATCTAGAGCTAAGAAATAAGCAATTGAGGGACTATGCCGTCCCCAAGAACTATGAAGATAATCATCCAGTCCGGCCACCAATCATCAACATACCCAACTTCGAAATCCAGACACAATGGATTCAAATCATGCAGGGTATCTCCTTCTCTGGTGGTTCTCGAGATGACTGCATGGATCACTTGAAGAGATTCAAGGAACTTTGTCGACTCGTCCCACAAGCCAGAGTTGCCTTTGACGCAATAATGTTACATCTTTTCCACTTCACTCTATCTGTAAGGGATTTGAGTTGGTACAATTCACTTGATAGGGAACCAATCATCACCACATGGGCCCCCTTGGAGGAAAAGTTCTTGGAAAAATTTTTCCCTCCTTCATTAACCTACGAAATTAGGGGGCAGATCAACCACTTCACCCAACTTCCTGGAGAATCACTCGCAGAAGCATGGGAAAGATTCAAGGAGCTTCTAAGAAAGTACCCTCATCATGACATCTCTCAAAATCAATTAATAGAAACATTATATAGGGGGGTGAGTGATGATATCAAGCAATTTTTGGATTCCTCATCGGGAGGAAATTTTATAAGAAAGAACTACGAGGATGCTTGGAAAATCATTACACTTGGAGTTGAAAACCAATCCAATTGGGGATGATCATCCGGTAAGGGAGTGCTCAAAGTTTATAAAGATGAGGAATCAATGGAGATGAAGGCTATTGCTGAAGCTCTGAAGACTATAGCTCACAAATAGCAAGAACTTAAAACTTCATTTGAAGAATATGATAAGAAGAAAAACCCCCAAGTCCAACAAGTTAAAGCTGCTATAGGAACTTGTGAAGCTTGTCACACATCTGATCACCCTACACTGTCATGTGACCTACTTTACAATGTGATGATGGATATGCAACAACCACAACAGCAGTACGAGCCAATCATCGAACACCCTGAAGATCAGATGCCCGAACAAGTCAATTCCATTCATTCCATACCGGGACAAGTTTACTATAATCCAAGTCAACAAAGAAACCACCCCATTTTTCAATATGGGAATCCTGTGGGGACTACTAACCCGCAACATCAAACACAAGGCAGATCCTCCAATAGATTGCCACCTAGATTTCAAAGTAACTTTAACCAAAATCAAGAAAACCTCAGAAATAATTTCCAAAGATCCAACTACCCTAGAAATCCTTATGCCTACTATCAATACACCCATCCTCCTCTGCACCCACAATTACACCCTCAGCTGCAACAACCACAACAACCTCAATTAATGCCACCTCCGCAACAACCACATCAAGGACAACAACAACTCACTCAGAAAAATACCCCTTCCCAACCAACAGACGAGATGACTATGATCAGGCAGATGCTACAGTCACAAAAAACCATGCTTGCCAATCAGCAAGCTCAACAGAAAGTTGTGGAGGCTCAACTAGCATAAATTGCTGCCCAACTGAAGCCACCAGCAGGCACTTTTGCTGGTCAACCAGAGTCAAACCCTAGACACGACCAAAATAGACCTGAGCAATTGAATGCCATCACTACAAGATCTAGTCGTGTCCTTCATGAAATTACGAGAATCGCTCCTGATGAAGATGATGCACCTGTCTTTACTTCGAATGCAAGCCCGAATCGAGGAATTGAGAAAACTACAGAGACCGCAAAAGGTAAAGAAAAAGAACAAACTTCCAAAGAGCCAGAAGTCCCACAGTATAAACCTAGGATACCATATCCAGGAAAATTGAGAGAGACTAAAATGGACACCAGGTTCCAAAAATTCAAGGAGGTGATGAAGAAACTTTATGTCGATATCCCAGTCCTCGATGCTCTCTCTGAAGTACCAGCTTGGGCTAAATACCTGAAAACTTTGCTATCCAGGAAATACATTACTGAAGAACAAGAGACGGTCAAACTAGCTCAGACCACCTCCGATATCATTCTTAATAAGATGCCCAAAAAAAAGGACCCTGGTTCTTTCGGTATTCAATGTTGTATTGGAAACGCTTCGAGCAAAAAGGGATTAGCTGACCTAGGGGCTAGCAGATCTATTATGCCCTACTCCATGTGTAAAAGATTGGGCTTTACTGATTTACTACCCACAACGATGATGATTCAGTTAGATGATTCCACTATCAGTGCACCTCTAGGAATTATTGAAGACATTCCAGTCAGGATAGGCAAGGATTCTTATGTCCCATGTGATTTTATCATCATGGATATCAAGGAAGATCTCAGATACCCAATAATATTTGGTATACCCTTCCTTGCCACATCTAGGGTGCTTATCGATGTCAAAGCTGGCATAATCATTCTAAGACTGGGAAAAGAAGCAATTCAGTTCTGGGTCGTTAACAACATGAAATGCCCCATCATTCAAGAGGAAGTCTTTCTCTTAGATGCAATACATCAAATGTCCCAATTGGAAATATCTGAACAATCTGATGAGTTAGAAAATGTCCTAATAAATCCATAAGTCGAATTCTCAGCCAACGAATTAGTTCAACAATGCCTACAACACTTAGAGAAATTTGAAGAAGCACCAGTAACCACTTTTGAGGAGCTCAAATCTATCACTATTTTAGAAACAACAGAAGTACCCAAGGCTCCCGAGATGAAAACCCTACCAACGGGACTTAAACACGTCTTCTTGGATGAAGAGAAATTATGTCCAGTAATCATCAGTTCCACTCTAATGAAAGACCAGGAAGAAAGGCTTCTCGTTGAATTGAAGAAACATAAGAAAACCATTGGGTATAAAATAACTGATCTGACAGGTGTAAACCCAACCTTATGCATGCATAAACTACCCATGGTAGAAGAATTTAAGCCTTCAAGAGAGCACTAGAGAAAGTCGAACCCCAATCTTAAAGAAGTGGTTCGTCTTGAGGTCCTGAAACTACTGAAAGCTGGTATTATCTACCCAATTTCAGATTCCCAATGGGTCAGCCCTGTCCAAGTGGTCCCCAAAAAGGGAGGGACCACTGTTGTTTTAAATGATAAAAATGAGCTAGTACCCACGAGGAAGGTCACAGGGTGGAGAATGTGTATTGACTACAAGAAACTAAACAAAGAAACACGAAAGGATCACTACCCACTTCCCTTTCTTGACGAAGTCCTCGAACGCCTAGCCCATCAAAAGTTCTTCTGTTATCTCGATGGTTATTCTGGATATTACCAAATCCCTATACATCCGGAAGACCAAGAAAAAACAACTTTTACTTGCCCCTTCGGGACATACACTTTCAGAAGAATGCCATTTGGACTATGCAATGCCCCGACCACCTTCCAAAGATGCATGTCGACTATTTTTGCAGGGCTAACCGAGTCCATAATGGAAGATTTCATGGATGGTTTTTTAGTTTACGGAGATTCCTTTGACAACTGTCTACTCAACCTTACACAAGTCTTACAAAGATGTGAGGAAACGAACCTCATCTTAAATTGGAAAAAATGCCATTTTATGGTAACTGAAGGTGTTGTCCTCAGACATAGAGTGAGTGACAGAGGGATTGAGGTAGACAAGGAAAAAATTGATGTCATCTCGAAACTATCGCCGCCAAAAGATGTAAAAGGCGTATGAGCTTTCTTGGGTCATGCTGGGTTTTATCGAAGATTCATTAAAGATTTCTCAAAAGTAGCCAAACCCATGACCCAATTATTGACCAAGGATGTCGAGTTTAATTTTGACCAAGAATGCCTACAAAGCTTCATAACTTTAAAGAACGCTCTAGTCTCTGCGCCTATCCTAAGAGCACCCGACTGGTCGCAAACATTCGAAATAATGTGTGATGCCAGCGACTATGCTATAGGAGCAGTGTTAGGACAGATAATTGACAAAAAGCCTTATGTAATATACTATGCGTCCAAGACTCTCGATGAAGCGCAAAAGAACTACACCACTATAGAAAAGGAGTTCTTAGCTGTCATCTATGCGTTCGAGAAATTCCGCTACTACCTAATTGGATAAAAGGTCATAGTCTACACTGACCACTCTGCCATACAATATCTCATTTAGAAGCAAGACGCAAAACCCAGACTTATACGCTGGGTATTGATGCTTCAGGAATTTGATTTGGAAATCAAAGACAAAAGCGGAGTGGAAAATGTCGTCATTGATCATCTCAACCATATTGAAGTCAAGGATGATGATAAAGTACCTCTCCGAGACTCCCTCCCTGATGACCAGCTAATGCAAATCACCACCGAATTTCCCTGGTATGCCGACATAGTAAATTATCTGGCTACAGGAATTATCCACCCTTCCGCCTCTTACCACGACAAAAAGAAATTTATGCATGATGTTAAGCAATACTACTGGGACGAACCTTATCTCTTTTGCCTATTCGCAGACGGACTTTTCCGTCGCTACCTACCTGAAGAAGAGATTACTCTTGTCTTAGAACATTTCCATTCCAGCCCCACTGGGGGGCACATGAGCTCAAAAAAGACCGCTATGAAAGTTTTGCAATCGGGTTTCTTTTGGCCAACAATAGCAAGAGATTCCCATGACTTCGTAAAATCATGCAATAAATGTCAACTTTCTGGCGATATAACAAAAAGGAATGAAATGCCCCTCACTATGTGGCAAGCGATCAAACTTTTCGATGTGTGGGGGATAGACTACATGGGTCCCTTTCCCGCTTCATATGGATTTTCCTACATATTGGTTGCAGTGGACTATGTTTCGAAATGGGTAGAAGCTATACCCACAGTTTCCAGCAATTCCAAACCAGTCATTAAGATGTTTAAAGATATCATTTTTCCCAGATTCGGAGTCCTCCGAAATGTCATATCTGACGGAGGGACCCATTTTCTGGAGCGAAGCTTTGAAGCCCTCTTGAAGAAATACGGAGTCAACCATAAAGTTGTCGCGCCTTACCATCCACAAACTAGTGGTCAGGTTGAAGTTTTGAATAGACAACTAAAGGCAATCCTAGATAAAACCGTCAATAGACACCGTATTGACTGGTCCACCAAGCTTCCTGACGCCCTTTGGGCTTACCGAACAGCTTATAAAACACCAATTGGAACAACCCCGTTCCGTTTGGTATACGGGAAATCATGTCATCTTCCAGTAGAATTGGAACATAAGGCTTGGTGGGCTATTAAAAAACTGAACTTTGATCTTAAAAGTACTGGAAAAAATAGGCAACTGCAGTTGCATGAACTAGAGGAGCTCAGAATAACCGCGTACCAAAGTGCCAGGATTTACAAAGAACAAACCAAGATGTGGCACGATGGCCATCTACAAAGAAAAGACATAGCCATTGGAGACAAAGTCCTT
Organism: Alisma plantago-aquatica; assembly: GCA_963693085.1. Taxonomy (NCBI): domain Eukaryota; kingdom Viridiplantae; phylum Streptophyta; class Magnoliopsida; order Alismatales; family Alismataceae; genus Alisma; species Alisma plantago-aquatica. The sequence goes on along the minus strand of OY856411.1, from coordinate 455,601,530 downwards.
CTTTTCAACTCCAGACTCAAAATGTTCCCTGGGAAACTTCGTACAAAGTGGTCTAGGCCTTTTACTATCAAACACATATACCCGACTGGAGCCATCATAATCATAAATGACAATGGAGGAGAAAGGACCGTCAATGGCCATAGATTGAAAAAATAATATACTCCAACAGAAAAAATTCCAAGACAGACTGTTGAAATCAGAGACTCCACAGTATCACCATAACAAAATCAAAACTTCATCGAGCCAGCAATGTAAAACCTAAGTACTACTTGGGAGGCAACCCAAGATCTGTCTATCACCGTTTATCTTTTATTCTTTCTTTTCCTTTGTTTAAAATAGGTTTATCATCTTTAATTTGAAAATATAAAAATTCACATAAACAACCAAAACAAACATAAAAATATAAAAATAAAAAACCTAAACCATCTCAAATGGTCTTGAATCCATTTGGAGCAAAACGGTCCTGAAACCGTTTGGAGCCAAACGGTCCTGAAACCGTTTGGAGCCAAATGGTCTTCAAACCGTTTTACCTCGGGAATTTGTAAGGTCAACCCCCGAATCCTATAAATATAACCCCCCTTCTTCTTTCTTTCGATTCTCGAACCCCCTAAACCATTGCAAGCCCTGTTTCATATCCCCCGCTCTCACTCCCGCACAGATAGCAACGCTAGTTCTCTCTGCCACCTTCGCTGACACTTCCGCGTGTCTTCACGAAATCCACACCTTCGTTTTCGATGTCTGTTGCCATGCCATCGTCACCTTCCCTCGCGCAGCAAGGTAGATCTGTGCCACCACCACCGTCGGCACCTCCATCATCACACCACTTCCCGTCTTTATCGTCGCCGCCGCCTACGCCACCGCCTACGCCACCGACGCATTTCTCTTTTCTGATGATGGGCGCATCGTCACCGTCATCCGTTTTTCTTCCACCGATTTCTCTACCGACCGATGCGCCCCCGTCGTTCCACCTTCCAAAACGGTCCTGAAACCGTTTGGAGCCAAACGGTCCTGAAACTATTTGGAGCCAAACGGTCTTGAAACCATTTGGAGCCAAACCGGTCTTCAAACCGTTTGGTCTTACAAAACCGCTTGCATTTCGTTAAAACATAAAAACACATAAACACATACAAAATCTAATTTTTCCTTTGAATAAACTTGTTATTCTAACACATGACTTTCCATTTTTAGATATGGCATCACCAGCTAAAGAAGCCTCTGGATCTGCCGACGCTCCTTTCTGGACAACGGAGCAACTAATAGAAAGTCATGCAAATCTCCAGAAGGTTGTAGATACCTATAAAGAAACTAGAAAGATCCCAATAAAGGTCAACATCATAGCGGTCATGTGTGAAATTGACCGCATCAACAAATGTCTAGCTGAAGAGCCTGAAGAAGAAGTGGAAGAAATCTCTTCCAGTGATGAAGGCTCCAAATACGAGCCTAACTCCAAAGATGAATCCCCAATAGACAAATCCAAGGGGAAATGAAAGGCCCAGGAAGCTGCAAAAGAACAACCATAAAAGAAACGGGCAAGGAAGTAGGTCCGCCCCGCTACTGCTAGGGAACAAACCCTTGTAGAGTATGTCTCAACACCCCCACTACCACCCCTGCTACCACTCCCACTACTACTCACGTCTTCCCCGCCATCACCTCTTTTGGGACCATTCTAAGGCATATGGAACAATCTCATCCGAGCAAAGTTGCACCATGCCGATGGCGTGCGGTGACCACCCCCCGGTTGTGCACACAAGGTGCAACGGCCGCCCCCCAAATCATCTGTCCGGACAAACCTTCCCCGAATGCCACCAAACTTCTTGGAGGCTCTTTTGGGACCATTTTAAGGCATATGGAACAATATCATCCGAGAAAAGTGGCACCGAGCCGGTGGCGTGCGGTGACCACCCCCAGGTTGTGCACACACGCTGCAACGAGCGCCCCCAATGCATGTGTCCAGACAAACCTTTCCCGAATGCCACCAAACTTCTTGGAGGCTCTTTTGGGACCATTCTAAGGCATTTGGAATAATCTCATCCGAGCAAAGTTGCATCGTGCCGGTGGTGTGCGGTGACCACCCCCCGGTTGTGCACACACGGTGCAACGGCCCCCCCCAAGGCAATGGTCCGGAAAAACCTTCTCCGAATTCATGGGAAAATATATAAAAATAGAGAATATCAAAATTTTGTGAAAATTTGAGGATTCAAATCTTGGCTTAAAAGCTAGAACACTTCCCCATTTGGCAAAAAATACAATTCTTTCATCAAACTATAATCATCAAGGTCCCACAACACTGCTTTCACTTTCATTTATTTAAAGGTCTTGGCTAATAACCTAAATCAGAACTAATTGTGACTTTATTTTTAAATCAATTGATAGATAAATCGAAATTAATTGTGACTTCATTTTTAAATCAGTTGACAACACTAGATCATGACCTAAAACTGAACCAAGCTTTCACGCAAAATTGGGTCTCACAAAAAAATGAACTAAATCTGACCGCCACTTTTAAATCTTTCTAGGGTCCTAGCTCAAAACCTAACTAATTGTGCTCTTTCAAAATCTTTTGATTATATTGGATCAAAACCAAGTCACCAACTACATTTTTATAATTTTTGTTATGATCACAAATCATGATTGAAGAACCAAAGTTGAAAGCCCTGATATCCTCAAATTAGGTGAGAACTTGTGACAGAGTGAGTTTTTCCATATTTGTTTTCTCTCTCTCTTATAATTTTGATTATTCCAATGTTCCCTCAATCATCTCCCTCACTCAATTGATTAATTGGATTATCAATTTTATTTAATACCATCCATAATATCACATAAAGTCAAAAATACAAGCAAAATGACACATGGTCATTTGATATGGCCAACAATCGAATTTTGACTCCAATTTTGTACCCTAGCTACATAATGACATCATTAAGCTACTCCTAAAATTTCATTACATTTGGACGCACCAATTAGGAGTAATTTACAATTGAAATTTATGTGTATTATGTCATCTATTAATCCCTAGGACCTAAGCTTCCAATTCCATTTGATATAAATGTGTCACACAACCATTTTTGGCCAATTGGGCGCAGATCAATTAAAGTGGAAAATCCCTTCCATTCGATCTGTCGATCGTGGATCGCACAAGATTCGATGACTCTTAGGTTGTCTCTAACTTCCCGCAAGACCCGGTCTCCGTCTCCAACAGTATAACAGTCCATCCAAGAAACCTCGCGCCCGAATCTCATCCCCTCTCTGTGAGATATTTGGAGGAAGGTTTTCTCCTCCCAAAACCGAACCCAATGACCCTCTACTCACCCCCCTCACGCTCGGAATGGGGAGAATGACCTCCATCTTCTATGCGCCTCTCACTGGAGGCGAGGCCCATATTAGGGCTTTCCCCTTTACACCTCCTTACCTCTATTTAAACCCCTAAATAGCATCTCTGACCTTCCTTTATTTGTTTCCCATCATCAATCATATCGAACAGCACCCCCTTTCTCTGCAACCTTAAGCAACCTCACCTCACTGGCCCTGACTCTCTCCTCCACTTCTGGGCCTCCATTTTCCAATCCACCGAGACTACGCTTTCTGGGGATCTCGATGAGCTGAGAACTACCCCTCGTTGGAGCCGTGGAGGTCCAGGACCTTGGGTCGACGAGCACCTGCAACGGAGCTTCAGAGCCCTATTGTCGGGGAGGTCCAGAGCTTCTCCAACCCTCCTGAGGATCACAGACACGTCGTCGGACCCTCGCAGAGCTTCTTGAACCCTCAATCCAGCCCGAGGGTAGGTAACCACCCATCTTCACTCTTCGTTTCGTTTTGGCCTGTTTGATCGTAGAATGAAGCTCACACCACCGTCGGTGATGAGCTCAGTCTCCTCGCAACCGGCGTGACCCCGCAGACTCAACCCAGTCTTCATCCATGCTCCACATAGCCTGGAACCCCAACCTCACCTCATCTCGCCCCTGCTATTCCCTTGTTGCAGCCATGGCGCGCGAGTAGGGAACAATCAAGTAGGTGTTTTACCACCTTGCCCATACCCGATGATGGATTCAATCAAAGGGTCATGAATTTTCCTGACCTTCTACCTGTCTGGCCCCTCTTCAGTCGAGCACCTACTCGCGGGTCAACGGGAGGGTACGATTAGTCAGATCCATCGCCTGATCCGCAAAGCAGAGCTCGCAATTATTTTTTTATTTTTCATTTATTTCTTTAGAAATTATCTGACTGACCAAATCTCGAAAAACCCTAGAAAATGCTAGGAATATCAAAATATATTGAGCCTATATATCATTTTCATTAGAAAAATGTGATATATATAAATAAAATATAGTCTTGACCAAGATACGATCCCTTTTCAAAAAAATATGGCCTACAAGCCCTAATGACCTTTTAATATATATATATATATTTGTGTAATAATAGTCGTCCTTGATTAGATTTTCCTTGTGGAAAGTCTAAACCCTAATTGAGGTCTTGATCACCATGTTACTCAAAACCCTAATCTAAGAGGGATATTTGATTCAATAGTTCTGAAAAATCCTACTTTCTAGTTTCCTCACTTCATAATGTATACTTTATAAAACTTTATGTCAAACCCTAACAATTGAATGTCCCTGAATGACTTTGAATGACCCTGACCTTAGAATCCAACTCTAATCTCTCAAATCATATGTATCCTAAAGTGATGACCTAAACCCTAATAAGAAATCCTAATGTGGAATGACGAGAACCCATGGTGACTTTAGGCTTTTATTTATATTTTATGGTAATCTAATATCTTTCTCATAATCTAGGACTTTTGGAATCCAAATCTAAAAAATCAAAGGTATGTGGATATAATTATATGACTAGATTTGTTAGATGTTAAATATATGTACTTTCTTGCTTGTATTTGAAATACATTGTTGGATATAGATGTATGTATATTGACAATTTCTGCCTTGAACAATTAAGAACATAAATGAACAAGAAAATGAAATGTAGTTACTAGTGGTGCTCATTAATCTCCCTACTAGAGAGGGAAAGCATTAACGTTGACTAGCACCTCCCTAATGGTACAAGGTACGCAGGGAGATCCCTAATGGTACAAGGTACGCGATGATAGGGCCCAATATATTTATGTTTGTGCTAAGTCCACCATAGTAATGCATATTCATTCTAAATGTGGTTAATAACTCGGGATTACCTAATTTCCCACCTCTAAATAATGTTTTCTTTCTCTTTCTTCTTTTTCAAGTATTTTATATGCCAGTATAGTATAGCTTCTAATTCCACGTACCAACTTTGTTGATGTTTTTGTTTCTCATATTTTCTAGGTACAAGCAACATATGAAGCACTTCAAAGTACCAGAAGACACTAAATAATGAGCATGGAGGATATTAGATAGATCTCCACTTCTAACCTTATTCATTTTATTTAGATAGTTTTTATTCTTCTAGATGATGTAACAGGATGTTATAAATCCTATGTAATAATCATATTTTCTTTCTCATAGACTTATTCTTATTCCCTCTCAATTATTAGTATGTATGACTTTATCTATTATCAATGGAGGAATTATTGTGTGGCTATTTAATGATGATGTGAACATGGTCTTGTCTTATTTATAATTTTAGTTGACTATCTTGATTTCTTATATTTTCCGTTTTGACACTTACAGATATGAGTGCATGCATATATGTGTCTGACACTAAGGAAAGTTTATAGAAATTGGGGTCGTCTTAGTTGGTATCAGAGCCAAGGTTCACACATCATAGTCACATGACTTTCATTCACCCTATTATTAGTCTAGGGTAGTCCTTAAGTTAGGGATGTGAAGGGTTGAGGTGACTAGGATAACATCTACCTAAGGTCTGGCTAAAGTCTCCGGCCCACTTTGCTTGGCAATCATGAGGCTACCTATAAGGCAGTGTGAGTGTACCATGCCGATATCCTAAATGTCCCCTACTTCTTGTGCATACCTTAAATTAGGATCCTTCTCATCTATAGAAAATTCCCTCTTATATTTTCTATAGGAATATTTCCCTCTTATATCAATTTTTGAAAATTCCCCCTTACCTTTATGATATAAGGTTAGGAAAGAGTCTCTCTATTTAGAAAGTCTTAAGGATCGACTGATAAGGATTTTAGGATATCCTACACAAATCATAACATTAAGAACATTAATAGTTGATAAAGGATAATAATGAAATATCATGTGATAATAATAATAATAATGACGATAATGATTGTTGGGTAATAAATCTAATATGTCCAAATTAATTTCAAGATGCCTCCTAAAACTCACAACTCAAAGGCCTCAGAGGAATCGTCCTCTAAGAAGAGAAAAGAGCCAGAAACCTCTAAAGTACCTGATCCCGATGCTGCGGTCAAGGAAAGGTGGGAGGAACAGAAGAAAATCTTTCTAGACTTTATGGAAATCCTCACCACAAAAGGAACCCCTGAACTTAGCTCCTCTAGGAAAAAGGAGGTGACGGTGATTGTAACATCCCTGACCTGGGTTATGAGTTAACCCTAGATGTTTTGCCTAAATATGTAATTAAATCCTTGTGATTAACTTGGGCATGTAATTAAGTTCTCAGAAACATATATTTCAGTTTTTGCTCCTTTTTATATAAGGTTGTAGCATTGTTTTGTAATACAGGGACCTATGTGAAAATTACCCAGTTAGAAGGGATAACTTGCAATTGCACATGTTGAGATATTCCTCTGATGTTGAGACATCATGAGAACATGATCTTGGCTTATTTTTTATTTTAGTTTACTATCTTGATTTCTTATATTTTCCCTTTTGACATTTTGTGATGATTATCATACTAGTTCTCCTCAGTTTTACATACCCTTTTTAGATAATTTAGATAGAATCTTTAACTTTCCTCTTTATTGTAAATATACTATTAGACTAACTTTTCTCCTTTCATTTCTTACAGAAAAGCACACAAAAAATTACAAAACCCCCAAACGGTCCCAAGACCGAATGAAGACCAAATGATCCCAAGACCAAATGGAAGGCAATCGGTCCCAAGACCAAATAAAGTCCAAACGGTCCCGAGACCGAGTGAAATCAAATGGTCTCAAGACTGTATGAAGCCAAATGGTCCCAAGACCGAATAAAGTTCAAATGGTCCCAAGACCGAATAAAGTTCAAATGGTCCCAAGACCAAATAAAGTTCAAACGGTCCCAAGACCGTGTGAAGCCAAACGGTCCTGAGACCATGTGAAGCCAAACGGCCCCGAGACCGTATGAAGCAAAATGGTCCCGAGACTGTATGAAGACAAACGGTCCCAAGACAGAATGGAGATCAACTGGTCCTGAGACCGTATGGTGCCACACGATTCCAAGACCGAATAAAGACAAGCAATTTCAAACTGAGAGGAATCAAACGGTCTCCAAACTGAGAGAGTCCAAACGGTCTCCAAACCGTGAGAAAACCTAAACGGTCTCCATGACCATTTGGACTCACCTAACCCAAATCGTTTGGGATTCACTCAAATCCTATAAATAGAACCCAAATGGTCCTCACAAATTATCAAGTCTCAGATGCCCAGAGGCTGCCTCTACTATTCTAGAACCACTCCATCCTTCATCCACCACCCCAAGGCTACCGGTCTGAGATCCACACTCCATCTCCAAGCTACTTTCTCTCTCATCGAAAAAGAAGGTGGGAAGATGAGGATCCATTATCAAGCAAGCTAGGAATTGTGAAGATCGTTGCTCTCTCCTCTAAGGGGTCAACCTTCCTCCCTCCTTCGTGGAGATGACGTTCTTTCTCTCTCTTCTGGCGCCTTCTTTGTTCTTACTATGAGTGAGTAGTCCCATACACTAGGGTGCGGGGAGTATCCCCGCTACCCATGTTTTCATTTCATGCAATGTAATTCATGAGTTTGCAATAGAGATATACTTTCTTTTCAGTTCAACATCAATCGTTTAATGAATGTTTGTTGCTTGATCACCAACTTGTGTTACTTATTATCTACTAGTATGAATTGTCTATGTTTGTACTTTAAGATTTGAATATCAGTTGAATGTTGGTTCTTGATGTATCTAGTCACCATATATCTATTTTGGTATCTAGGAGTGATTTCAAGGAGTGGAGTAAACTCACTTCCATTGTTGTACTTTCATACTATGAAATAAAATCAGTTGACGTATGAAAGTACAACCTTGATAAAATCGAGGAACACACTTTGAAAAGGGAATGATGCAAAGCAAGTGACCATTCATTCGGGGATGGATGGCATTGCAATATTCCCACACTTCTCCTAGTTAGTTATCCGAAAGGAAACTAAGTCTACAAAGATACTAACTGTTTAGACTCTTATCACAGGCCATGTTATTATGTTGTATGTTTTGATCCATGTGTAGTGGTGGTGAAACCCGATCACATCCTAGTGGTTTCTTAACATTGTTTACAACTTTAAATTTACATTCTTGTTTTCACTTTACTTGCACTTAGTTTAAATCAACCAAACCAACTCTTTGATCTAAATATCAACTGTTAAGTAGTTAAGCAAAGTTCTAACATTTTCCATCTTGTTAAATCTAACAAGACGGTTGTCCTGTGGATTCGACCCTTAACTATACTATGATAAGACTTCCACGTATCCTAGCATACGTGGGTGGAGTTCTTATTCTATCATAAGCAAGGATAAACCTAAAGACCTACTATCTTTAGGATTTTTAGTGGTGCACACAACTCTACACGTGGGGAAGCTCCATCAGTGAACATGATCTTGGCTTATTTATGATTTTAGTTTACTATCTTGATTTCTTATATTTTCCCTTTTGACATTTACAGATATGAGTGCACGCATATATGTGTCTGTCACTAAGGAAAGTATATAGAAATTGAGGTCGTCTCAATTGGTATCAAAGATAAGGTTCACACATCATAGTCACATGACTTTCACTCACCCTATTATTAGTCTAGGGTAGTCCTTGAGTTAGAGATGTGAAGCGTTGATGTGACTAGGATAACATCTTCCTAAGGTCTGGCTGAAGTCTCTGAGCCACTTTGCTTGGCAATCATGAGGCTACCTATAAGGCAGTGTGAGTTTACCTGACCGAGATCCTAAATGTCCCCTACTTCTTGTTCATACCTTAAATTGGGATCCTTCTCATCTATAGAAAATTCCCTCTTATCTTTTCTATAGGAATATTTCCCTCTTATCTCAATTTTTGAAAATTCCCCCCTTACCTTTATGATATAAGGTTAGGAAAGAGTCTTTCTATTTAGAAAGTCTTAAGGACTGACTGATAAGGATTTTAGGATATCCTCCACAAATCATAACATTAAGAACATTAATAGTTGATAAAGGAGAATAATGAAATATCATGTGCTAATAATAATAATAATAATAATGAGAATGATTGTTGGGTAATAAATCTAATATGCCCAAATTAATTTCAGGATGCCTCCTAAAACTCGTAACTCAAAGGCCTTAGAGGAATCGTCCTCTAAGAAGAGAAAAGAGCCTGAAACCTCTAAAGTACCTAATCCCGATGTCGCGGTCAAGGAAAGGTGGGAGGAAAAGAACAAAATCCTTCTAGACTTTATGGAAACCCTCACCAAAAAAGGAATCCATGAACCTAGCTCCTCTAGGAAAAAGGAGGTGACGGTGATAGACTTCATTAAGCTCAACCCTGATACCTTTTGGGGGGAAGATCATCATGAGGTCATGGACAAGGCTGAGGCCTGGATCCTATATATGGAGAATGGTTTTCGTACCCTAGAAGTACCTGATGAGAAGAAGGTCAAGTTCGCCACCCATCTGCTTAAGGGAGGGGCAAAAATCTGGTGGGAGAACTATGGCGGGAATAGGGGAGAGGAAATAGATAACATAGGGTGGGAAGACTTCAAAACCCTCTTCACTGATCGTTTTATGCCCATAGCCGAGAGGAAGAGGAAGGAGAAGATGTATATGGAGTTAAGGCATTGTAGTCTTTCAGTGGATGATTACACCCAGAAGTTTAGGCTTCTGGAGCATTACACACCCATCAGGACTGAAGACCACCTTACTGAGCACTATGTTGACTGCCTTTTCGCCCACCTAAAAACCCTAGTCATAGCCTCTCATCCCAGAAGCATAGATGAAGCCCTATACATGTCCCTCAAGCACTAGAGAGAGAAGAGCATGCAGAAACCTTCCAGCATGGGGTACTTAGGGTTAACCACTACGGAGGAGAATAAGTCTAGAAAGTTCAATCCTGGCCATAAAAATAAGGGATCAGGGAAACTAGAAGGTTCAAGAAAAGGAGGATAGAAAATCCACAAGAACCAGCCGAGGATGAATCATCCCAAGTGCAAGACTTGTGGGCTTTTCCATGGTGGGGTATGCTGCCATACCAAGCCGGTCTTCTATAACTGCAGGAAGGAAGGTCATTTCATCACCAAGTGCCTCACTCCCTCCATCTTTGGCAATCCTATAGAAGGTGCTCCGCAGCCTCAGGGACACCGCAATGGCAGGGTATTTGCAGTGAATGCAGAAGAGGCTAAGGCAAATCCAAATCAGCTCTGTAAAGGTAACCTAATTTCTTTATAATTCAATATCTTATTCAAGCCTACAATTATTCATAACTCTATTATCATGTGTACGCACTGTAATATTAAATGGTCATCATGTTAAGGATTTATTTGACTCTGGATCTACAAATATGTTTATTTCTCAAACTCCGACATCTATATTACATGTTCATATAAGGGACTTGGGATATATTCTGGATGTTCTACTCCTAGTGGAAAAATACTTAGAACTCTACAGAAAACTGATGAGCTCTCTCTTAAATACGAAAATCATGATATGCCCTTTGAATTCATTCTCTTAACTATAGAAGTCTTTGATGTTATAATTGGTATGGATTGGCTATACACATACCATGCTCACTTTGATGGTAGTCCTCTCTCAACCTCATTCTTGTCTTGTGAAAATCTCTAGGAGAAGAAGATTCTATAATAATATTAGAATTTCCTCTCTTAAATCTAAAAAGCTCATTTCCCAAGGATGTAAAGTCTTCCTCGCATTAGTCTCAGAGATCAATCCTAGTAGCAAGCCTGTAGAAAGTATGGAGGTGGTACATGACTTCCGTGATGTATTTCTAGAGAAGCTTCCTAGGCTACCTACAAATAGAGACATTGAGTTCTCCATAGATCTTCTTCCTGGAACCACTCTGATTTCTAGGGCATTGTATAGGATGGCTCCTGTTTAGCTTATGGAGTTGAATAAATAGGTTCAAGAACTTCTCGACAAAGGTTTCATCCGTCCTAGTGTTTCCCCTTGGGGTGTTCCTGTTCTCTTCGTTAAAAAAAAGATGGTTCTATATGTATGTGTATTGACTACTGCATGTCGAACCAAGCTACTATTAAAAACAAGTATCATCTCCCTCGTATTGATGACCTCTTTGATCAGCTTCATACTGCTAAAGTTTTCTCAAAGATTGATCTTCGTTCTGGATACCATCAACTCAAAATCAAGGATTCTAATATTTTTAAAACTATTTTTCGAACTCGTTATGGGCATTACAATTTTCTACTTATGGAATTTGGGTTGACCAATGCACCAGGTGTATTTATGAACCTGATGAACAAAGTCTTCCAACCTTATCTTAATGAAGTCGCGGTCATCTTCATTGATGATATCTTGATCTATTCTGATTCTATGGAAAAACACCGAGAACACATGCGAGCAGTTCTTGACATTCTTCTAACCCAGAAGTTTTATGGCAAGCTTTCAAAATGTGAATTCTGGATTGACAAAGTCATGTTTCTTGGACATGTCATCTCTGGCGGTAATATATATGTTGATCCCGTCAAAGTCTCTATTATACTTTATTGGTAACCTCCTCATAATCCTTCTGAAATCTGGAGTTTCTTGGGTCTAGCTGGATATTATCGTCGCTTTATCCCAAATTTTCCAAAGTGGCACTTCTTATGAATAAGCTTACTCGGAAGGACGAACACTTCATATGGTCAACTACTTCTGAGTCCAGTTTCCAGTAGTTAAAGCAGAAGTTAACGCGGCTCCTATTCTTGTTCTACCCTCTGGCAATGAAGGGTTTGTGATATTCACTGATGCTTTGAGGAATGGGTTAGGATGTGTCCTACAACAGAATGGTAAGGTAGAGGCCTTTGTGTCTAGACAGCTAAAACCCAATGAACTTAATTATCCCACACATGATTTGAAATTAGCTACAATCATTCATGCTCTCAAAATCTAGAGGCGCTACCTGTACGGGGCAACATTTGACATATTCATCAATCACAAAAGCCTAAAGTACATCCTGGCTCAGAAGGACTTGAATCTGCATCAATATCGATGGATTGAATACCTAAAGGACTACAATTTCGCTATTTTCTATCATCTGGGTAAGGCAAATGTAGTCGCTGATGCCCTTAGTAGGAAAAGGGCAGTGTGTGCATCTCTTTTCATTCCTGAATGGAAGAATATGGAGGATCTAATTGGCAGGAATCCACAGTTTCTTTCTGGTTGTTTGCATGTTAATAACATCTCCATCACGTCGAACTTGCATTTCAAACTTCTTGAGGCACATAAAGCTAGTCCTAATCTTATGGAGCTCTCATCTCTCCTATAACAGCCAAGATTACGTTTTAAACCATACTACTGAATCCTTTCCAATCCCCTATCTCTGTGTTGTCCCTACAGTGGATTGAGATACTACCTCGCTCTAGGTAGATCCTTATTCAACCCTGCACGATCCTACCTAATAGGTAGATCAATATCTAGGGTTGAGTTGCATGGCACTACCCATGAGTAGTCCAATCCCTGACTCAAAGTGACTCGATGGACCTACCCCATTGATAGCCATATACACAGTCATCCAATGACCTGATGGCCTACCCCATTGGTATCCATGTACTAGGTCAACCCATTAAGCTACAGAGGGGACTAGGATCTGAGCTAGTAGGCACATCTCTTATGTGATAGTCATATTCACATTATAATTTGCATGAATTAAATTTATCCAACAATTAATTCAAGCCACGATGTAAACATCGATAAAATTCTCTAAAAACTAATGCGGGATAATCATAAGCGTAACCACATACCTGATTTGTAGATTCAACAAGCTAATAACAATTCCAAGCAAGCAAGTAATCGAAGAAGCAGTTCTACATTCACAGAATTCCTGAAAAGCATACATAACCTATTTACTACACTTTACCAAGAAGATATCTATTTAATTGACTTGGATTCACTTTCTAGGGTTTCTAATACGAATTGGGGTTTTCTTAGGGTTCTTTTTTATCTTTTTACAACTCTCCTCATTTATACCCTAGAACAACAGTTCTAAGTGAAAAACCCCAATTAATCACATATTCACATTAGAGCCTTTTTATCATCTTAGGTTCCTTCCAGATTAACAATCATAGTTCATTATGATCTAATTCACCTATGAATTCCATTTATCAATAATTCCAACTTTATCCATTAGAAAACCCTACTTATCATATTAAGGGTATCCATCCATGATTAGGAACTTTTATACTTGAAATAGCTTGGAATTATCATCTCTCAATTTAATTCATGATTTTGACTAATTAAAGCCATCAATAATCTCATTCACTAATATTAGGGTTTCAAGGCCCATTATACGCATGAAACTCTAAATTAAACAAATTACGTGCAAGATTCATCTTTTTCAATTTGACTGTATCTCTTTATGATTAACGGATTAATAACAACTTATTTCCAAATTATTCAAGTTAATTACCTTCTTTACACTAGATTAGGGTTTCTACGTGCATTATCATGGATTCATGGATTAAAACCCTAAAACAAGCCCAACATTATCTAAATTATATTCAAACCTCACTTTATTTCTCAACAAGTTATTAATACTCAAATTAACCCATTAATCATGTTTGATTTGATCTCCAATTACGATTAGGGTTTTTAATCAAAGTTTAATGCATTATCTGATCACTTTAGACACTTTTGAAAGTAGAAGCAAAATTAGGTTCTAATAACATTTTTATTGAGTCCCTCTTGTTCTCCTGATCAAATTTCATGTATAATGTGCATCTATCCGAGCTACGGTTATTGAGATATGAATTTTGCATTATATCACTTACTTGGGCCAATCAGTGGATGCCACATCGCTTCTCTCCATGCATAGTGCCTCGATTTGGAAAATATAATGGAATTACCATTATACCTTCATTTTAAGTCATCCGTTGCTTCAGCCCGCGAAGGGAAAAATGGTCCAAAGTGACCTTTGCCTCCTTCAACCTCGCGCAGCAACAGCTGCATCGCCCTAGCCGCGATCTGTAGCTTTGCGTCAGCCTTTCCTCCCTCTCTGGGCCACGATAGCCATCGGGGATGACTCCATCACCTCCGCCGCCCATCTTCGTCCCCCCTCAAGTCTTGACCCATGGCCAGGATGGCCGTGATGGGTCAGTTGGACCTTCAACTTGCAGCTGCAAGTGCAACTGCAGTTGCAGTCAAACGGGGGTCGTTTCCACCCCCCTAGGCCGGAGCTTCCCACCCAAACATAGCCTTGACTCCGCAGCACCCCTGCGCACGCGGGGAGACTCCAGACATGGCCAATATGACTGTTCTTCACGTGAGATCCCTCTGCGGTCGCTGCCGCACTGTGACCATTTTTGCAGACCTTCAGAAGGCGTGGCGCGAAGATCTGGGCGGAGGTAGCTAGTCCACTAGTCTAGGGTTGTCGTG